>OX421409.1:7483998-12483998 GCA_949126875.1 Lochmaea capreae
TAATGAATACAAAAAGAGCTACTTTCAGAAATAGCGGTCAAAAAACAGTATATGTTCCTCTGTCTCCGTTTCCCTACCGCATAATCTGCATGTAAGGTCTCCGTTGTATAGTTTTAATTTGTACAGGTGTTCCTTTACTGGTGCATGACCAGTCATGAAACCTGTTATGATTCTCTGCTGATTTCTGCACAGCAGTTCCGCTGTGCGTTTCAGGCATAGTTCTTTTATAAAGGTTTTCCCATGCATTTGCCTTGGGACGTTTACCCAGAAATGTTTATGTTGTTCTCTGATCCAGGTCTTTACAGATCCTCGTACTTTAGTTTTCGTTATACCGAGAATCTGTCCTGGTTCAAGCTGCGTATCCTCTGACCCTCTTTTTGCAAGTTTGTCAGCTTTTTCATTGCCCTCGATGCCCTGGTGACCTGGTACCTACCCAGGTCAGCTTGACGTTATTCCGTTTGGCTAACGTCTAAAGTTCTTCGATGCAATCCCATACTAGTCTAGAGGTCACTCTCTGGCTTGAGATTGCCTTCAGTGCCGCCTGACTATCTGACATGATATGGATCGGCTTGCATTACAAGATTGCATATACCTCTGCCTGAAATACAGAGGTGTAGTTTGCCAGTGCGTAGCAACGTTAAAATAACAAACAACTGTTGAATTTTTGTTCACCCTACAGCATTTTAAATGACCTTTTTCATATTATCTATTACTGATAACGAATGTGTATTAAATTTTGAAAAAGACTTGTTAAGCATTAAAGGTTTTTTTATAAATACGCTTTGTTGCTGAAAATGCCATTAGACTCAATTCCCATAGTAATTTATATCGATTTTACAAACTGTATTAAATTTAAATTCTACGGGTAAGCCCCAATGTTTTACTATGTATCGAAAACTGAACAGAAAAGTCTCCTATTCATTAACACGCTTATATTAGTTTCACTACTATGTATGTATGTTTGTTTGTTTGAAACCAACTCCTTAGGCATCGATTTTGACTTTAAACGAACAGATTTAATTCAAACTTTATACACTTGTCAATGATCGATGACGATACAATATTGTAATAAAAGATAGGGTGTTCCATTTATAACGCAAACCTAAACTCGATTTTTATCCACTTTTATCCGCTCAGAATGATTCAAAATGTTGCACACTGGTCAAGGACCGATGACAATACAAAATAGTAGTAGAATATAGGTGGTAACATTTTAAAAAAACATAACTTTGATCTGGCATAGAGTTTGAAAAAAACTTAAGGTTTGTTATTTGTATGCTTAGGCCGCGAAATACCTTTTTAACGTACCGAAAGAACAGTTATCGCCGAGGCCGTTTGCGGCCGAGGCAAGATAATCTTGAGGTCGTTAAAAAGTTTAGCGGCCGTGGCATACACACTATTTTTCGTGCAATCGTTAAATTATTAAACTATATCATTGCTCTAAAATCAACAGTAGTTTAATTTATTTAACAATGTGTGCTATGGAAATGATATGTTTCAATATATACAAAATATTTTGACAGTTCTTGCTTCAACTTCTGGAGTAAATATAAGTAATAATACAAACTGTACAATTTATGTTAATATTCATCCTAAATAATATAAGTACTTATGTATTTGTTGGTATTCAATAAAAAATAATCCTTGTCTTTGTAGTATTTTAGAAATCTCAAATTTAGAAGTGATATCCAAATTTGGAAGTGACGTTTGGTTTCGCAGCCGTTGCTATGGGTAACTGACTTCGCGTCCGGTTGCACGAAAAATAAATTAAAGTTTAAAACAACTAAAAAACACGCTTTATCTACGACCACCTTTAAAATTAGGTATTTACGAACCAAAAAATTCTGTGAAATCATACATTATACATACATACTTTAAAAAGCATGCGTAAATGAACAACGCTTTTATATGGGACTTTCATTATAACACCCAAAAGCGTGCGTAAATGACCAATGCTTTTTAAATGGGGTTTTCCTTTTTTTTTTAGCTACGTAATTATCTAGTTGCCTTGAATTTAGTCGCTTGTTGTATAAACTTTTGTGCTGTCAATAAATTTGACAGAAGTGTCAGACATAGTGAAAAATATTTTCTGTTATATTTAAAATTTTAATTACACTTATTTTAAATGGAAGAACCTCGAGAAGAATGCATTTATTCGGATTGCACACCACCTAAAATTGCCGATTTACACGAAATCTTATGCTGATTTTTTAGATTTGTGTAACATTAAAAAAGTCAAGAATTACACCGAAAATGTTCTAATAGCATATTTTTCCGAAAAGTCAATGCAATGGGAATCATCTACTTCATGGTCACATTATTCAATGTTAAAATCTGGCAGAAAATTCTTCAATCTCACAGCCCCAATCCAGCGATTTCATCGATATTGACCTTCAACTTCAAATTTAACATCCCAATTATTGTCTTGTAACCAAGTTACTTTGAAAAAAGACAAATTACCCAATGTTATAATTAGTAATTTGAATAATTGTCCTCATTTTACTGTAACAAATAGGTAATTTAAATAATTAGAATTCGTTGTGTATATATTTGTTTATAGAAAATGTATTTTTATGTTTTTTAACCCCTTCAGTAGTGATGGGGTACTCGAGTACAAAGAATCGGATTCTCAAGAGTACTCGTTAGTATTCGAATACTCTCAGTACTCGAATATGTTTTCATGGAAGGCAGAGATAGACTTCACGGGACAGGGGCGCACTTGATTATTTGAATGAATAACAAAATTTCATCAACATATATTCAATCTTATACTTAAGTTACATAAAAAACAAATAAAAATAAACTCTAACAAACAAAATATCACTGAAAACGAGATAATATATGAAAATTAACTCTAATAAATAAAATATCACTGAACTGAACGAGTTTATCGAGAGAATGTATTGAGAAAAATTATTTTGTCTAAATTCTTAGGAGACAAACGATTTCTCCTGATGTTGGTCAGCTGGCCTGCTTTGGAGAAAACTCTCTCAGATGGAGCCGATGTTCCTGGGATACATAGGTATTTTGAAGCAATTTCGTATAGTTCAGGGAACATCATTTTATGTTTGCTCCAAAATTCCAGGGGATTTTTCAACCTCTCGATATGGGGCAACTCCAGATATTGCCTTACTGACAAAAGTGCAGTAGTGGTGGGAGTTGTGTATGTCTTCACTTCTGCAATTTTGTTGTCAAAGAAAGCCCATACATTTGATGAAGATGAAGGGCGGTCTGAGTCCAAAGTGACAGGAACAGGCGACTTACTTTTGGTGGAAACAGTGGTGAGATGATCTGAAAAAAAGTTGAAGAAATCAAACAAATTGGTTAGTAATATAATAAAACTAATATACCTGTGAGGGATTCAGCTATCCGCCCTCTGGCTGCTCTCCTGGAATCGATTTAGTTCGAAAGTTCTTCAGTAACCCATTTTTGTGTGTTGTTCGCATTTTCTTCTGAGCCAAAAGCCACTTTTTTGAATCTTGGATCCAAAAATATGGCTTTGGCCACAATATTATTTTGTTCTGAACATCCAAGGCGACGACTAACAATTTCCGAAAGACTGCTCCTCAACAGTTTTCCACAATCAGTTTCAACCACAAGATTTTTTAAAGAATGTTGTAAACCCCCAATTAGTGGAATAACCAACGATATGGTTGGATACTGGTCTCCAGATGAAAATGTGGTTAAAACTTCAGCGGCTTTAATACAGCAACACAGTCTTTAAGAATGAACCATTCTGCAGCATCTAAACTCTCAGATGCCCGTGGAAAGGATGTAATAACCACAGCTAGTGAATTTTTAATTTCAGGAAGCCTCTCAACAATTAAACAAGAATTCCACTTAGTGGAAACATCCTGTTTTACTTTCAGCACAGGAACTTTCATCTGCAACTGTGTATTTTTTAGTTTCTCAGTTGCAAGTACACTATGTTATATAGAAAAAAGACAACAGTTGAAAATATATGTTATATTTTAACCTGATAGAGAAATTGTTTATTATGCGTGTTCTGTTTTTGCACTATAATACGTAGGTATGCAAATAATGCCATTTTAATCGTTTCCAGTGCATAATTAGAGGATTAAGTTTAAGTGAGGGTTAAGTAGCAATGTAATAATATAATTTTGGGATTTTAAGAATTTTAGATCATTAGCATATTTTGTTTCTTCCTGGTATTATAGATACTTATGAGTTGGTTCCGAAATTTTGAAGTTGACTACAAATCAGCTTTGCTTGTTATTATAGTTTTAACTTTTAACCCGGCGGTAGTGGCGGCTTTGTTTTTCACACAGAGATCCATTGTCAATCTAGAGCTTCCTTAGCACATTTTGATTTATATTATTGAAAGTATTTCTATATAAGTCTATAGTATTTCTATACAAAACATTGTATTGGTAATTATTTACTTACTTGTTTACAAATAACTTAAATAAATTAACTGGTGAACTGTCTTTTGAAAATGATGAGTTTTATAAAAAGGTTAATATGCAACTATGTAAGTAGATGTAATATTTTTAATTATTCCGATCTGTAATCTCATCATCAACAGGCCCTTCATCACATTCTTCACATATTTACTATTTTCTTTACAAATACCTATATAGAATTCCACGGTACTTGAAATGTAAGTTTCCCCCAATTGCCGCGCCTATGAGAATAGTTTATCCCTTGTCTTCTATTGTTCTCGGTTTTGGGTTCTATTGTATTCTCCGGTCGAACAGGGTGAGGTATATAAAAATAAAGGATTTTCACCTGAGGTACATTAGAAAATTTTTAAAAGAGAAGAAAAAGTGATTGATCACTCAGTACAAAATGTATCCAAATTCGCATTTTTATTACTCTCTCTTCTTTATGAATATACTATAGAAATTCAAAACACCCTATGGGATGTCTCAGGTACAGCAGTACTAGTAAAATAAAAAACAATGTCATATCCTCTCAAAAAACAATTCGAGCAAACGATATTACTTTGTTTATTTCGTGGCCCAAAATATTTTTTCCGTAGAACGTGAAACACGAAATATTGCTCGTGATGAATGTGCTCATGCATTAATATTGTTTGAAGTAGGGTACAGGTAGGTAGAATTTCCGAAAAATTGGATGGCCGGTTAATGTTGCTCAGACAACGGTTTGAAAAATATACAGGGACTCTGAAAGTAACGTTCGAAGACCAAGATAACAAAGGCATCGGAAAAAATTCCCTGTCGGAGAAACATTTTCAGGTGTCTAGACTTCAAGATAACGTTTTAGGACAACTCGGAGAGCAAATTCAGCTTCAAGAAGCATAGAGAAAATAATCTGAGAATCAGGTCCAGTTTTGACTAAAATAATCGTAGTAATAGGCTAAGTTTTTTCGAGGAATATTTAATATGGCCGGAAGTTGAGTGGAGGAAACATGTGTTATCTACAGATAAGCCATGATTCTGTGAGTAGAGAGATGATAGGCCGATACGCGTATATCGACGTCCCTATGCCGTCCGTATGCTCAGTTTTATTTTGTGAATATCCCATTGTTTGGAATATAATAATCAGTAATGGTCTGGGGAGGTATTTCTTTAAATGGACCCACAGAACTTGTGATCATGAATGGAAACCTTACACTGCTTTTTTCCACACCCTGTATGTACTACTGATGTTAGTTTTGGACCAATATTTTTGTAATACTTTTATTGCTGAAAAATAAATCTAAATTGAAAACAAATATTGTTCGAATCGATGTGAAACTTCACGTAAAAACAAGTTTAAAATTGTAACAAATGTTCAGTGATCCCAAATTTTCTTGAGGTATTGTGGAAATAACCCCAATCAACCCTTGTACAATGATCCGCTTTCAAAGGTTTCGTCACAATAAAAAACAATCAATGTATCAGTAAACGGCATCCGACAATCTGATATTAACAAAGAAATCGTAGTTTCACTGGTAAAACTTTTAAATTTTACAAAACTTTTTGTGTTACCCCAGTGCAAGTGGTTTAACTTTATCAAGAATATTCTTTGTATATAATAATTTTTGCATATTATCAACAAATTTCAATGTCACTTTCCAAATTTAAAATGTTCATTCTAGTTTATTGCACTCTATTTTTCCCTTAATCTGTAACAGTTCATAAGCTTTTTTTATATTCAAGAACATCTGCGACTAAGAACCTGTCGTAACAAATGAAAAAGTTTTTTCAATTAAACTGCATTTTTTAATAAAAACTTACCTCTGTTTATCAGCCGAAAGCAAAAGAGCTCGTAGAAAATCGTCTCGTACAATCGCACTTAGCAGCACAATACAGTCGGCGAAGAGCGAAAAGTCATTAACCGTTTGAAAGATCAGAAATCGAGAATCGTTCCTCCAAAGCTGTAGAGTTTCGAAAGTCAACAGGTGAGCAGCGGTTTGGAAACTGCTCCGGGAGCAGCCGTCGAAATAGTTCTCCGGGCCCCAGTAGCGGCGTCGGCGCCTTAACGCATTATCAACATGTGCGAGTCCAAGATACACACGACGACGACGTTCTTTATTTTACTCTATGGACGCGGACGCTCTGACAGAGATATAATAGCGCAACCATTTTTACAGAATCTACGGTTATAATACGGAATCCCTCGATATTAAATATTTGTTTAGTTCTCCGTAATTTATACGTTTGAATAAATCTGTGAAACTTGTTTCTGCTCTAAGGGGTCATTGCACAAGCATACTAATTAACGGGGCTAAACTAATCCAGGTTTATAATCTTAAACGAGTTTAAGTTCTGTGTTCTAAGCATAAGTAGAAGTTATGTCAAGGTCACAGATAACTGCAACCTATAAAAGCAGCCCCTAGTTGAACTTCTAAGGGCGGGTATTATAAACATGTCTTGAAGTTATCTCCGAATTTAACAGTCAAGTTATCTTTAGGTTTTGAAATGTCAGTTTTATGAAAGTTTAATTTTTAAAATAAAAAGAAGAATAGCCTAGAGTTTTGGCATTTTGATTTTTATGGTCCAGTTTTGTTATGTGTTAAAGACTCACTATGTATACTTATATATTTATGTTAATTTATCTCGATACCTGGTAACGGGATATGTGTTTTTCAATATAATAAAAATAAAGTTGTCACATCTGACGTAAAAAAAGAGTCTCTCCTTTCTTTGGCCGAATGAATAATAATAATAATAATAATTACAGTCCACTAAATCTCTCCAACATTTGGTCCACTTCGAGCCGCATGAGAAAAGAATTCAGTAAGAAACTTGCAACTGCGGTGAATTCCCTTATACGCTGAAAAAACTTAGCACGACTTGGGGACGCTTATTTGATGAGCACAGTGGTATTTTAAAGTAGAGTATAGCGCCATCCTGATGACAAAGTATACGTTTACGAAGCTAGATTAGATAGGATTAGAAATGAAGTGGCACTTTGTCCTATCCCACTGCGACCTTTGCAGATCTATTGTGGTCCTCCCTATTTTTAGAGCAAACGCGCGCTACAAAAAACTCTCTTATTGGTTGTGTTTTGTATCCGCACAAAAGAAATTGCCACATTATAGCAGCTCTTCGACCAATTCACTTGCCTGTACTTTTTTGTTTTAACCAATTTCTCACACGGAGGTAGAGCACCGTTTTGATGAAAAGTAATTTTCATCAATCAAAAAATTCCTTTGGTCATCTATTTGGTTTTCCACACTATCACCAACTAAAGGTTCGATAACGTTATCTAAAAGTTCCAAATATTTTTCTCCCATCAAATTTCCTTCAATGAATACTGACCCAATAACAGCGTTTCCTAAAATTCCAGCCCAGTCATTTATTTTTTGGGTTGTTTAGGAATGTCCTCTATTAAAAATATGTGAATTTGTATCATCCCAATAGCGCTAGTTGAGCCGATTGACTAATCCATTTAAAAAGAAGGTAGACTTGTCGCTTGAACAAATATTTTGTTCTGAAATCTCGTTTTAGTTAGTAGCTGATTTTCCATCATTCCACAAAATTCTATTGTATGATCAGGATCATCTTCATCTTATACAGTTGATATTTGTGCATATGAAGATCGTTATGTACCAAACCTACGGAGATATGTGCTGAGGCTGCTACTTTCCTTATGGATGTGGTTGGATCTAGGTACAGCAAAATTTCCAATTATTTATATTTGCATGTTTTCATCAAGAACTATTCCTCCCTCACGCTCCTTATTCAAGGAAGAGCCTGTTTCCAAAAATTATTTGACTAAAATTGACACATACTTATGATCAACATGTTTGTTTGAGTGTCTTCCTTCAAATGCAGTAGATGTTTTTTCAGCACTTTCATCACTTTATCCGTGAAAAAAAATCATTTTGGTCCTTTAGGATAATGTATAAACCATTTTTAATAATAGTCAATACCAGCGATAATTCAAGATCGACAATTTACGACCACAAAGCTGAATCCTATTATTGTAATTATCACAACTACTTTTCAAATGTCATTATTGTTTTTGTCTCTGTTACTGCTGCTGATTTTTTTAATTGTCAACTTATACGGGAACATATGAAAAGTTGGAAGAGAACCAAATTTAAACAACGAGTAAATAACAATAGAAGGCTGGTATCAACGGCAAAACAAAATGATTCAATTGAGATTCATCAGACCTTTTAAATGAGGTTCGCCCTTTAAAAACATTCAAGAGGTATTTTCAGTTGGGAATGAGATAATTTGACGTTTATGGCAGCGCTAAAAAGTGCCCCCTCAAGTTAAAATTCAAAAAATATGTTTCGTCGACATTTCCTTCTAATAAGTCGCATTTTTGTTATACTAAGGGTAGATCCCTCCCAAATAAGCACAGTCTCTGGCTATTTTATCAGTTTTTGCCGCTGTGTACTGAAAAAAACTATTTCGTTGTTCTTTGAGAGAATATCAGGTTTGCTCTTGATGTTGTCATTTATCCTTCTTTGATCTTTCATAAATACCCGAAGTTGATGTTGGAGACGTATACAAGGAGTCCAGAGACTCTTCTACCAAACGCAAACTACAGATATTAGATGTGATGTGACCTGAATTCATTTTTTGTATGTTACTACCCACTGCTTTTAGCTTTTAGAGCCTCATGCTTTTTTATGTCTTGTTTTTGGTTGAAATTATTATGAAAAATGCTTCGGGATTAATTAAGTTGGGAAGTTTTTTAGTTTGTCTCATCTTCTTTTCGTTTCATAATTAAATGTACCTACTTAAAACTTAACGGTTATTTATACGAAATCCAATTTTCTTAAAAGAGAACTAAGATTTAAATTCCTCTTCAATTTTTTTTCGTAGCTGAACACTAAAGGCAAAGTAATTATGGTGGTAACCGAGTTATATTTTTTTTAAAAAAAGGAGATTCTCTGTTCATGAGAGTGCCAGTGAAGTTTGCATAATGGATTACTTGGCACATGACCCTTTTCGACAAAAAGGTTTCCTACAAGCGAAGTTCTTTCTTTAGGAAAACGCATGTGATAGGTAATTGGATGTCTTGTCAGAGGACGAAATATGGAATTCTCTGAAAACATATAATTCTCGGAGATTTGTCTAGGATTATATCTAATGTTGGATATAAAAATATTTGAAAAAAACTTGACCAATAAACAAAAACCAAATAATGATAATACTACAAGGTAAATAAAAATAAACTTTGGAATTACAGTTTAACCACTCATTACTGATAAAAGTTATATTTTGTCCATTATTAAAAAATATAAATCTTCCGGTTCTTCTTCAATTAGCACACGTCACATTTCCTATGTGTATTCGAATAAAACCGAATCAATGTATTGATGAAAATACTTTGTTTAAGACCATGGTAATACATATACCTTCCAGAATGACGTCACTGACGGGTCGGCCATATTGTACTGGAGGGCGCACATTTCATTAAGTTTGATAGTTTGACCTTAATTAGTGATCTGGCTGACAATCAACTGACTTACAGCACATGTCGAAACACACCAGCCATCGATTTCAGTTCGATTTTTATTTCATTAGTAAATACCTTGTAAAAAATCCAGTAGATTTCAGAAGATTTACTTTAGGCTCTACAAATTTTAGGAGAGTTAATAAATGATCCTATGAAGTCAAAAAAATATGTGATATTATCACTTCTAACTATAAACCAGAATGGTTGATTCTATATTATCATATATACCAACCCCGTTTAACTAGGAAGTGTAATTCATTGTCTGCGGGGCATATAGCCCGAGAAGTAGATGTTGCTTCCTAGTGAACGGTCCACCCTTTGGAAATCAATTTTCTAATTTGTAAATCGTTTTAATACGTTTATACTTTTATTCTGACTTCTAAAAAAATATGTATTTCTATTAATCATAAAATGTAACCGATTTCCAACAAGATATAAAACAACAATGCAAAAATTAAATAAAAATTGAGTAAACTACCTAATCTTAAGAAACACCCACTACAAATATAAAGTTACATAGGTACTTGTACTTCTCAGATTTGAGTATTTAAAAAACAGGAGCAAATAGTAAATTCCCCGCGTGCTGGTGTAGTATTATAAATATATTATCAAGCCCTAAGACGTGTTATTATTATTATTACAGCCATAGCCATAGCCATAGCGACCACAGCGGACGAAAACTACTTGACGTCAAAATTAGCCGATTTTTCATCCGAAAATTAGTAAGTAAAATGTAATTTTTTGTAAAGGTCGACGAAAAAAAAAATAAAGTCATTGGAGGAGTATAACATTTGAATAAAACGACATAACAACATGCCTTTCAATTTCTTCAATGCAATGGTGAATCGCCGTTACTTTTGCTTGGAAAGTTGTTACGTCCTCAGAAAGGCTTATTGCAATTGCTATCCCACGATTTCGGTTTCTACACCTACTTCTGTCTTGGGGCCAGGTTTCCTCAGCCTTTATGGGTACACCTTTCTTTCAGACTTCCATACCTGATATAGTTATTCAGAAATTATTATCAAAGCTATGTTTGTTGCCGTTGCCCCATCCTTCCGTTTTAAGACCCCATGCTTACCTACGGAGTCGTGATTTGGGGTCCAAAAGTAGAGCAAACCGCATCTATCCTAAAATTGGATCACAGCCTAGGAAAACTATATCTGCTGGTCTTTACAATTGTTACTTAAGAAGACAATTTAATAGTGGAGAGCTCCCTAGATTTATCTATTCATTGACGACTTCAAATTGTGGGTCCCTTAAGTGTTTTCTAATTACTAATTTTTCTAGGAACTAAAGTTTTTGTTTCTTATCTCAAATATGTGGTACTTACAACTCTGTGTTAGGTGTTAATGAAAGTTTGGTGTCAAGTAGATGTTTACACTTAAATATTGCACTATTTATGTTCACTATTCGATTCACTGTAGTTCACCGATTCACTGTTTACTGAAAAACTTCTCCGACTCACTCAAAAACTTGCGTATATATAGTCCTTCGCAACTCTAGAACCTTCTTGAATTATACCGCCTCTTCGCATGCAGAGCTTCCAGAATAGTCGGGAATAAACCATCGCATTCGCTAAATTTAATAGTTCACGACAGGACCGGCTTCTGAATTACTGAGCTCGTAACAATATCTTCTTCTTTCTTTTGTTCACTATTTGGTCTAGTCAAAATATTAATCATCAGGTAGACATCACATCAAATGTAACTTCTGTCATTCTGACGATGATGAAGCTTTTCAGAATTTCCATAATTTTTTCATTAAGTAGTGTAATTAATTAAAAACAATTAGTTTCATTCATGAGAGTAACAAAGTTGATTCAATCAACAAAATTTATTTCCTTGATTCATAATAAAAATTAACGTAACTGTAGAACTCTATTTTCAGATTATCGTTTATTGATCTCCTTCGTTCTGGTAATTATCACGAATTTGGAATTTTGCTTGCACCATCAGGATTTCCGTAACCTTTATTAGATTGTGGTGGTTTTCAAACCGTTTTCCACAAACGACTTGCTATAAATACTTTCCCGCAGAATTTACCTTGAAATATAAACCTATTCCAATATTTTATGAGCTGTTATCCTTCTATTTTTCAGGTAGAAATTACGGATAAATCTTGGTGATAAATCTTCCAAATAAAAAACATAATAAAGGAGAAACAACGGAAACCGGTAATATGCCAGAAGCGGCTTTGTAAACTGGGAGATAATAAATTGCGAAATGGAATTTAAAAAACAATGATATAAAAGAAAAAATTCAATATTTCCGCAGCTATTTCCGGACCGGGGAAGTAACGAAATACTTCAATATAGATTCATTTTTATAGTCCCCTATTATACATGACATACTGTATTCATAGTAGTAAAGTTCTTTTTGTTGTGCGTCATTTATCGTTAATGTCCTTCTAACACTGTGATTATTCCTAATTACAATATCACAATAATGAACCGTTTAACGTATTACAAACGTTAACCCTAATCTTCTTCCTCAAAAATTGTATTGGTTGATGTTTAGATTACGCGCAAGAGCGACCTACCAATTGGCAGAAATTACATCGTTCAAAATACGATGCAGACGTTCCTTTCTAATGTCCCACAGACAGTTCTCGTCTGGTCTGTACTTTGTTGTTTACGGTCAATTATTATTTGTAAAAAGTGAATACATATTAGTCTTGTTATTAGCATTTATAAAATATGAATATTAATCTTGTTATTAGCAACTAATTTTAATAATACAAAAATATTCCTAGATAAACGGAAAACGAACAGCATCTTATTTTGGAAGTTCTCAAGTATTTTCAGTTAGAAAAAGAAGCTGGTAAACCATTGATACTTTCAACTTCAGTGCAACAAGTATGTATTTTTTTAACAATGAGTGGAATTAATACAAAATAAGTTGATCCTATTCGATGGATTCGAAGAATAATTATTATTATCCTTAGGCTTTATAAGTTTTAAGAGGTATTTTTCAAAAACAGTGAACGTTCAATCTCAATCTCCGGAGATTCTCGGACGTATAACACATACCTTGTACTGATGAGGCGCAAATACGCCGAAACCGGTCTATAAGTTGTATTGTCCCTTCTAATTGCAAATCAGAATAGTTGGTTTTAAAATATCTTGTAGTTATACCAACTCCGTTAGACTTTGAAGTGAAATTCAATACCCGTCGGTGCATACAGCACGAGAAGTAGTTGTTGCTTCTTAGATGAACGGTCACTGTTTTTGAAATTTTTTTTCAAAACTTATAAAGCGTCAGGATAAAAATAATTGAGGAGCAGTTTTCTGAATGCACTTTGTCCATTTTTTATAGATTTGGCCAATAAAGAAAAACCGCTATGCATTCAAATATCATACCTATATGCTAAAAATCTAGTACTGATAACATCCCAAAAGACTTGAAAAAACTGCATTTAGATTGTCATCCTGGGACTAAACGCATTTTGATTGTCTACACATGACTGATTTTTGGTAGTAACGATGTGAAAAAACTCAAGTAGCTTCATAAAAATAGTATTTTATGTCTAAATACATCATCATTGCAATCGCAGCAATCTGCTTCTTCGATAACATCATCATCCTCAGTTTGACCATATTAGCTCAGGATCGTTGACCCAGTTCGCCCCTGACATTTACACTAATAGTTTTGTGTCTGGAGTTTCTTAGGTTCAATTTAATTTTTAAGTTCTTCAGCAATTGAGTTTAAAGGCAAAAGTTTCTTTCAACGTATTAAAAACGTTTGGAGTTGTTGGATGGATCATCATTTCGGTAAAACAGCTCAGTCTTAAACAAAATATCGGTGTTGTTCTGTGATCTTAAAGTCATAAAAGCTCACCTAACATTGCTTTTATGCCCTTTAGATTTATTTTCCTTTTTCTGCTACCACGATCCGTATCACCTGTCACAGTTACTAACATTATTTTAGATTGCTCCGTAAAAAAACGGTAAAATAAACGCAAATAAAACAAACAGTTCAGGCAGCAACAAGTGCAACGACAAACAAATCGCAATTAGTAAATGGCACAATGACAAACTTCGGTTAGTTCGTATACCGTCAACGGACATACATCACATAGAAAGTCCAAGGTATTTTTATCATTCAATTTGCATGGGATGATATACATTTAGAACGTCTTTCGTGTCATAATATTATTGCTCTAAATACGTAGACTGCAGTGCCATCTTTGGTAAAGAATTTTAAAAAATGGACAAAATGCTTATATTATTCACGATAAAAAGACGATGATGTCATTTTTTGTTACTTTCCTGCATATCGGAGTAAATATACCTAAATTTACCAGCCGTAAATACAATTTATACGGCCAGGGCAATTTTCAGCTTACGGATTAGCAAAACTTCAAGACGTTGTCAAATCAATTGGAAAAATTCAGTAGTTTTGACACAATTGAGGTTAGGTTCAGTATGTCATGTATTTACAAGTTTTTCTGGTGCTCCTTTATTAATTATTTCTTCATTGTTGAGAAAATAGTTATTTTCGTTACTAAGCCTTTTATTTATAAATAAACACCTTCAATTTATGCCTTACGAGGTACAGGCGAATAAAAAAGAACTGTGATATTGACTGTTCCAGCTTCCTTTGAATAGAGAAAAAATCTACATGCTAGCAACATCAGAAAATTTTGATTTGCAATGCCATCGTCTTTTTATATAAAATAAACCATAGAAAGTGTACTCCACAGATAACAGCGCGTGAACTCTGTAATAGAATACGCGCATTTAGTGAAAACGTCACGACCGCCATTTTGTTGGGCTAGGTTAGTTATTGGATGCAAACAAACTTTTATTTGTATGTTAATACCAGAGTACTTGATTAGAAATATTTATTTTACAAATTCTGGAACTATTTTAGAACTGAAAAGGTATGTATGGAATGGTATTGAGAATAAAAAATATATTGGGTACACTTTTTTGTTCTAAAATGTATTATTTTTTGGGGCGTCGGCCCAGCACTGTAGTGGAAAGCATCTGATGCGATAATTACAGTGAAGCAGTGTCGAGCGCGGTTAGTACTTGGATGGGTGACCGGCCCACTGGGGAAGACCGTTGTGTAAATAGCCCGTACAGCCTGCAGCGGAGTAGCATATCATAGCTCGCAGGCATTATACCAATGAGCACGAGGTATAATGTAGGTATGCCGTCTTTCGGAGGAGACGTAAAACCGAGGTCCCGAGTCCATGGATGTTGGGCTCGATAAAGAACCCTACCACTGGTTGGAACACCAATGGGTTCGGCAAAATTTCCGGTTAGGGGTAGAGTGCTCCCGGCGTCGGTGATTAGCCTCAGTCGCAGAAATAGACCGACGTTAAATAACCAATAAAAAAAAATTTATTATTAACATTAAATATTCATTATCTAATCGTAACTTTCAGGTTAGGATGGCCATAACATGCTGGGCACCTGCTTGTTGTCACAACAATATGAAAAATGTATGTCAGTTCTACAGATTTCCTAAGGATAAAAAAGTCCTGAAAAGGTGGATAACTCTTTTAAGGTAATTTTTATTTTATTTTATTATTCTGTGAAATAATCCTTTAAAATGTTGTAGAAGAGAGGAAGAGCCAGGATCTGGAGCTAGAGTGTGCAGCTGTCATTTTCGAGAAGGGAACAAGGAAAATCTGAGTCTGAGTTATATGAACATAACAAAAGAAAACTGTTCGGTGGGCACTTCCTTAGCCCAGAAAAGAAGAAAAGCAGGAGCAAGTACATTCCATTGTCTGAATTAAGGTATACTATTGACTTATTTGCATTTATTATATTGTATCAATGAAATTAATCAATTTGTAGTAATCTTTTATTATTCTCTAATAAATCCAATTCAATATTTTCCAATTTGTTTTAGCTCATCAACCTCTACTGCAACTGAGGTTTTAACCAATAATATGATTGACGAGGGTCTATCAGTTTCAGTTACTGAACCCAGTTCATCTTCAGTTGACAATTCTGCAGTGTCAAAACCATCTGAAGCAATGCTAGAGGCAGAAAATTATTTATTAAAAATGCAGTTGAACAGGAGAGATTCAGAATCACTCCGACAACAAATGAGTTTTTCTCAGATTTGTGAATCTGATAGACCTATATACTATATATACTAGAGTATACAGGGCTGCCTTCAAAAAACATATTTCTAAGCCTCAACAAACTTATTGAAAGTGTGGAAATTAATTATTATCTCAAATGGAGAGTTGAAAAACTCAGTAGAATGGATCAGTTACTTGTAGTAACGATGAAATTTCGTCATAATTATTCTCACACTGATTTGGCGTTCAGGTTTAAAGTGTCGGATGCCACAATATCAAACATAATTGTAACATTTACACATGTTCTTTATGAAGCTCTATTTGAAAAGTTTTTAAAAGGAATACCAAAAAGAGTCAAAAACAAATCGTGTCTGCCTAATTGCGCAAGCTCTTTTACCAACTGCAGAATAATTATCGATTGTACTGATATCTTCTGTGTTGTACCAAGAAAATCGATGAAAAGTCAAAGGTAAATTTGGTCATCACTTTATTTCTGTGAATGTGAAAATATGTATATTTTTTTAGACTCACCTATAGCAGTTACAAACATAGGAACATTTTTAAAGGATTGGTGGGTGTTGCCCCAAATGGAGTAGTAACCTTTATTAGCAGTTTATATCCTGGGTCAACAAGCGACAAAAACATTGTTAGACATTGTAAAATTTTAGAACAAATGGAGCCAGGTAACCTGATAAGGGATTTCTAATTCAAGATTTGTTACCAAGTGGAGTAACACTTAATATACCCCCATTTTTAGCAACTCCCCAATTTACAAAGGAGGAAATTGAGTAAACCAAATGTATTGCTAGGGCAAGGATTCATGCTGAAAGGGCCATTAGGAGGATGAAACGTTACAAAATATTGAATTTTATTCCAGAACCTCTTTTCAATTACAGCTCTGTGATTTTTAAAACTGTTGGAGCCTTAACAAACCTGCAGTATCCTTTGATTAAGGAGGTTTCACAGTTTTTTGTAGATAGTACTGCATCAACGTCGCAAAAAGAATAATAGCTATGAATGAGTTTTTTTTATTATTTATTTTTTTCCATTTTTTCCCTATACATCTTTTTTACAGTAACTATTTTGCGTAATAACAAAATTACTCATTTTTGATCAGTTTTCTTGAACACTGTAGATTCTTTAAACTTTTTGTTAAACTGTTGAGATACTTTTTTGCATAATATAAATATCTTTGACCTATTGTTGGTGAGTTGTATGTCAACTTGATACTTCTGTAGTGTGTATTGATTGGATATTATTGTATTAATTTAATTTTCTCTTAGATTGTTACGATATTGATATTATTTGTACAGTAATATTGACTATCAATAAAAATTATTGAGTTAATTTTTCGTGACTTATTAAACTCTGTATGATAATTTGACACATATATCTTTCAAACCTGCTTCCTGAATTAGCTGTGGAAAAATATTAAATCATTGAAATAATAAATAATACCACCCCAACTCTTACAAAAATGTTTTATCAAAAAGTTCCAATATAAGTAGGTTATTTAATATGAAAAAATGTATTTACTCAAATATTGATGAACAAAAACGTCAGTATAAAAATCCCTTAAAATGGTTAGGTATGCTCCCCATTCTAAATCCTTATTTATTAATAAGATCTCAGTATCCTGAGGTGTCCAAACAAAAAAATAGCATTTTTCTCTACCAGTGATGTAAAGCTGTCCTTGAACTTGATGATAATAAATATGACTGGGATCAAGAACAGCAACATCACTATCGTAATGCAAAAAGTATTTTTCTGCTGTAACACTCTCCTTTATATTTCCATTTCTCATGCGATATGGACATTTTATTTCTAAAATAGAATCTTCCCCTATCAAGCCATCGGGACTGGCTCCCATGAAACCACATTCGCCTAACCAAATCCCAGTAGCTTCTACTTAAAATCCAGTTTGCTCTATGAATTTTTGTAATGCTGTTAATTCATGGTTCCTTCCCCACTGAACTGCATGTACACCATCTAGACTGTAACCCTCTACCAATGATTTAAACAAGGAGGGTGGGAATTTCTTTCTGAAACATGCATTCAGTATACTGCCAAATTTACTGGCAGTTATTCGGTTTTTTCTGGCAATCAGCCAGCATTCATTCCTGTGTTGCACTATGGTTGATCTGGCAATATTTGAAATGTCTGTTGGCAACACCCTGCATTTTTCCATTAAAAACATCTTCTTATCCTCTGCATTTACATATTCCTCAGAGAATAAAATGTCCTCAATGGATGGAATTAATGCGATATGTGCTTCATCATCTTCGGGTTTAAGAAGCCACGAATATCCAACCACATTAGAATCTCCTAACATTTCCTTAAATTCGTTCAATTTAAATTTATTTTTATCATTGATAGCCACATATTTCCCTGTAGGTGGAAATAACTCTTCAGTTGTTTGAATTTCATCCTCGGCAGTTGATTTACCAGGAGTACCCCATACTTTTTCCTTATCAGTAGCACTGATATTATAATGGGCATAATAAAGTAGAGCACCCATATGATGACACAGATCAACTCCTTTGGGGCAAGAACATCTCTTTCCAACCAATCAGAAATCCTACTGTTAAACATAGGTTTTTCCTGGTCATCGCCAAATATTTTTTTGACTCCAGCTTCCCAGGGTTGCCCAGGGTGATCCTGGCAAGACTGCATCCCTTGATTTCATCCCATCTCTTTGGAGATTGAGCATGGGTGTAAAGTTTAGATAGTTCCGCAATTGTCGAATTCGTCAGACCATAGGTATCGCCGGGTCCAAGAATTTTTAGTCCAGCAGCTTCCGTGGCTAGAGTCAGCAATGCGGTTACCTTTGCTTCTGTCGTGCCACCTCAGGATAATATTGTTATCTACCGAGGCGTTAGCTAAATCTCGATTGCACTTTAATTCTAGCCCTGATGTAACACGTTATCTGTTCAAGGTTAGTGGAACTTGTCTGCTATCAGTGCAGATTATTATGTTTTTGCCAGAAATTCCTTTTCTTGCTAGTTCCTTTGTGGCAATTGAAATACCAGCCAGTTCTGTTCTGTTTGAACCACGCTGGTATTTTTTCCCATTCCCCACTTAATCCTCAGGCTTAGTGATCTGGAGTAAATTCCACATCCTGAGCCTTCTTTTGGTTTTGAGTCATCTGTATATATGCGTATTGCATTTGCAGCATTTGACTCTGTGTTCTGTTTTATTTGTATTTTGTAGGGTTTATTAAACACAAACCTGGGTTCAATTGCATCACTGGCCGCCTGCAGCAGAGGTAGAGCAGTCTTAATTGACCCATTCCATCGTAATGTTTAAACAAGCCATTCTCTGTATTGGATATAATTTTTGGATAGCCGTTACTTGTAGAACCTTCGGTCCCCATGCAATGGCTCCGTACGTTAACATTGGCCTTATGATTGAAGTGTAGATCCAGGTGACCACCCA
This sequence comes from Lochmaea capreae, assembly GCA_949126875.1. Lineage (NCBI taxonomy): Eukaryota > Metazoa > Arthropoda > Insecta > Coleoptera > Chrysomelidae > Lochmaea > Lochmaea capreae. Next base: position 7,503,361 of record OX421409.1, read on the forward strand.
GGGTGAAAGTCCCCATGTGCGTCCCACTGTCCTTCGACATTGCTCATAAGCCACATATGCTCTTTTTGCTCTGCTTTGTAGGTGAGAGTTCCATGTTAGCTTCCTGTCGAAGGTAATACCAAGGTATTTCACCTCTTCAGAGAAGTTTAATTTGCATTTGAAGATTTCGGGGAGTTTTAAGCCCGATAATCTTCTCTCTCTCAGTCTTCTTGGGATTGATAGACAATGAGTGTTCCTTGCACCACGTTTTTATTAATTTGAGCCCATCCTGCGCTCTATAGCATAGGAACCCTCGCCAAAGTTCACCAAGTATCCATTGGAACAGAATAGGAAAACAATAAGGATCCTGGTTATGCTCCTGACAGGGCATTGTAGAGTTAACAAACACATGCCAAGCAGATGAGGAAGCATCAGTATACATACTGTGCTACTACGACAGCCTGATTAGGCTGAGGTTTTCAATGATAGGGGAGGAAAACTGCACCACCTGATGTTTGCCATTCGAAGTCTAATAATAAGGACGGGTCTAGACAAGGAACTCTGGAATACCAGAAGGGTACACACAATAGATCGGCAAAGGTCGTGATGGAGAGGCTCCTGGAAGTCCATAATCCCCACATTAATCTTAACTTGTCTCAAGGGAAAGGGGAAACAATAAATATTTCAGTTCCCAGTGAATGCCACCTGAATATTAATTTATAAATACATAACTAATTTCACCTGAACAAATGTTTAGCTGATGCATAGATGATAAGCAGTCTTTGATAGACATAAGCTTATTTTTCATAGCCGTTCAAAAACGATTCAACTAACAAAAAATGTATTTATTTATTCAGCCATATTAGCTTAGAAGCTAAGTGGTGTCAAATAACAAGGCACTTCTACTGGAAGTATTTATTGTTGTTTTCCTTGTTTTTTACGATGTACTTGATTCAAAGTGTATGAAAAGTATTGTTTGTTCCATAATCAATGACCAGTATCGTGATGTTAATATCAAATCACAATAAAATTTTAGTCATGAATATTTCGATTTTAGTACTGAATATTGAACTGAGCCTAAACAGATCAACGATAGCAACTAATAAACTACGTTGTGTTTAACACTAGTTTTCTCCTAAATATTTAGTTTTATGGAGACCGATTTTTCGTTCCCATGAATAATTCATTTTGTTTGTATTCACTCAACCTTTTCATTTATAATTTTGTGGCTTGAAGAACTCACCGTATTGCAGTGTCAATAGATACAATGCAAATTTTGTATTTCACGCTCTGAGTGCAATACAACTTCAAAAGCTTCTCTTCCAGCTTGTCTGTGATATTTTTATATCCACAAACTCCAAAACAAACTAATCAAATTTTCCGCCACAAGAACGTTAAACAGCTGCAGAGTGGATTTGATAGGTGCTAATAATTTGAAATAAACCAGAATTCACCAAGCTCTTGCCGTGATGGAAAATCCAGATAAAAAAATAAGAGATCTTGAGTAATTCAACATTTTGGAGATAATTAATACAAGTATTATTACAGTTTCCTGTAAAATTTTCGTATTTAGTGAAGCGTGTTACCCATAGATATCGAAGAATGAATACAGATTGCGAAAAGTCTATTCGCGACATACCAATTACACAAGTACGACAAGGAAAATATGAGCAAAACTACTTGCAAGAGAGAGAGAGGAATAATTGGCCCTCAGCGTTGGGCGTGTAAAAGTTTAAATGAGAATGAACTGCCTAAGTCTGACGTCACAAGCGTGGTCATAACCTTACCTTGCAGATTTTGGTGTAAGAAACTGATCTCTTTTTACTTATTTCTAACAATAATCACTCTTACTTATAACTATATTAATAGCAAACCGCAAATTGAAAATCTCTCATAACGTTTTACACCCGTTATCGATTTGTTTGGAAAAGTTAATGGGAGGAGCCATCTGTTGTGACGTCAGAGCTTAGGCAGTCCATTCTCTTTGTAAAGGACACTGTTGCCGGATGAAAGTGTTAGTTTTACCTTATAGTGCATGAGCTAGGAAAAAAGTTAACGTTAACGAGACAAAAATATCATTTGTACCAATTATCTGCTCTTCTGGCAACAGCGGTTAAAATAGGGGGGCACTGAACACACCCCCAACTGTTTTTGGTAGCTGGAACTGAACACACGCCCATCGCTGAGCGAACAATTATTCTTCTCTCTCTTTCAAGTAGTTTTGCTCATATTTTCCTTGTCGTACTTGCGTAAATCGTATGTTGTGAATAGACTTTTCGCAATCTGTATATTATTCCTATGCTTTACAAAGTTTGGAGAAATATAGCACGGAAAGTAGTTGCTTCTCCTTCGTTGAACGGTCACTGTTATTAAAAAATATCATTCAAAACTTTGTAAAGCGGTAAAATAGTATATTTTTATTTTTCGATATCAACACGCTTCACTAAACACGACAATTTAACAGGAAACTGAAATAATATTTTATTGTTTCTAGCCCATGGGCTTGTTGTCAAATTTTTCGAGTTTTGATATGCGGCTGGAGGTTAAGATGTCGCTATTGTAATAACTCTAACATTTCGGTTAATGGAATACATGTATTGATTGTGATTTCAGAGTATTCTTCAGCCCGGGATTAGGCTCGTAGAGCTCTCGGACAGAAAACATATACCTTGTACTGATGAGGCGCATATACGCGGAAACCGGTCTGAAAGTTATGTTTTTCCTTCTAATTGCCAATCAGAATGGTTCGTTAAATCTTGTAGATCATACCGACCCTGTTTGACTAAGAAGTGTAATTCAATGTCCGTCGGTGCCTATAGCCAGGGAAGTAGTTGTTTCTTCTTATTAGAACGGTCTCTGTTTGTTGAAAAATATTTTTGATAACTTTGTGAAGAGTTAGAATAAGATAATTAATTGCTTGTTTGTATTTGATTATTGACGATAATTATTGGAGATCAACTACTATGTTTGAAAACTCGCGAACATTACGTGCATAATGCATGAGTGCACCATTTTGTTGTTACTAGATACTTTTATCTGGTAAATTAGGATTGTTGGCGTTTGGAAACATATTGGCAGGTACTGGTATAACTTCAGTTCGCAGAAATTGTAGATAACGTTCCCCTGTAAGATTTTCGTCAGAAAAATAAAGACCAATAAATGTGTCAAGAGTTATTCCCGCCCAGACATTAATTTTCTGCTGGTGTTGAGTTTGACCTTCACGTTTTCTGATACCTTAGGACGTCCAGCATATTGAATATTTTTAATATGACTAGATTATCTAATTTTTTTTCCAATTTTATCGACTGTTGATCGGCTGATAGGTCTGTCTGGGTACTTTGCATTGAACAAATCGTATACCTGTTGCTGAGTTCTCGTTTTATATCCACATCCTATAGAAATTGAAATTTCTATGCGTTGAGTTTCAGTTAAATTACTGTTTGGCAAGTTCATCTGGAGCCGTGAAAGGAATGCAGTCAAAAACATTCGATATTGCCACGTTTAACTATGAAAAAGCTAAAGTGCTAAGTATGTAGTGAAAATAATTAGAAAGTGGACTTTCATTATTACCAATATTAACAATATGATTGAACGTTAATTCTTTAATGTGCTTGGTTCCTTGGATTTTGTATATTAACATTATTTTTTCAATTAATGAATATTAAAAGATGAACTTTCCAAATTTGTTATGGGATTTTTCAAGCTCTGGCAGCGTTGTGCAAAAACCATCATTTTCACGCACTCCGAACTAACTCAATTGGTGAGATTTATCGAATGGCCTTCGTCGCTTAGCGACCAGCTGACTTCCTATTGGCAAGCGCCTGCGTGTGTGTTCTTCCCTCTCACTTCGTCAATTGACTGATATAGATTATCCAGTGGTGTTGGTATTGTTAGTGCATTGAGCGGATTTTGAACTATTTCGTATCCATATTGAATTCAAGTACGATTCTTAACATTATTTGTTTTTAACAAATACCTACCGTATTTTGAAAAATACCTTACCTTTAAAAAGCAAAGCAAAAATCAGTTTCTATATATTAGGGTGGCCCAAAAAAACAAAATATTTTTTTTTTCGAGTCTCGCGTGAAAATATGTTAGTTGACTATGTTTTAAGAGCCTCTACCAAAGGACAGGTCAAAAAAAATGTTTAAACGGTCGCTCCGAATTTTTAAAAAATTCCAAAATCGCCGAAAATTGGATTTTTTTTTTCTCGTCATGTCATCTTTTTTAGTGTAAAATAATATAAGGATTCTGAAATTTTCAAGTAAAAATTTTATTATCTAAAGGTCGATAATATTCATGTTTAAGGTAGCTCAAAAAGATATAAAGTATTTACCTTGAAAATTTATAAAAATTCGGAGCGACCTTTAGATAATAAAATTTTTACTTGAAAATTTCAGAATCCTTATATTATTTTACACTAAAAAAGATGACATGGCGAAAAAAAAAATTAAAACAAAAAAAAATCCAATTTTCGGCGATTTTGGAATTTTTTAAAAATTCGGACCTTTTAAAAGTTTTTTTTTGACCTGTCCTTTGGTGGAGGCTCTTAAAACATAGTCAACTACCATATTTTCACGCGAGACTCGAAAAAAATAATTATTATTATTATTATTATTAATACTCTTAAAAAATAGGTACCGTACGCCATTGGTACGTTTATGACAGATATCCGCCACGTTATCTCGCCCCTTACCGATGCCGCGTAGCTTTAGATAAACTTGCCAAACAATAGTCATAGATACATCTATAGCGCATCCAGACCTACTGCATTCGAAAATTGCAGACGAATTAGTATCAATCTTTTCTAGGTATATGATATAATGAATCTCAGAGAGAGTGATTTCCGAGCATGTAATTCTAAAACACTATACCTAAGTTAAATGTATGGTGATTATATAGGGTGTTGAACCCATTTGGATAAATACATTACAAATTGAAAATACTGTTAATTTAAAATTTTGAACTTGAAAAAACTGATATTTTATGAAAGTGCTCATTCGACCTCAATCAAAAATTCAAATATTTAAAGTCTAAACTTCATTCTACGTTTAGTGTATTGTTTCCTTATTGTAACTTGAGGTCAAGCTATTTAATGATAATAATGCATTATTAATGAAGTAGAAATTAATAGTTATTTTCAAGATATTAAGGTAACTCGTATTCAACATTTCCAAGTGACCTTTTTCATTCGTGAACCATGCTTGTTAAGGAGTTTTACGCCGGTAAAAACGTGTTCATTACAGGTGGAACTGGATTTTTGGGAAAAGTTCTAATAGAAAAATTATTAAGAGTATGTCCGGATATAGGAAATTTATACATATTGATGAGAGAGAAAAAAGGATTGTCCATTGAACAACGGATAAAATTGATGAAGGAAATGAGCGTAAGTTTTTTTAAATATTTACTGTTGAGTATAACCACTTAGCAAGAGGCAAGACATAATATCCATACTTGACAGTAGTAATCGCAATTTTGAGTTTTTATCCAGAAGATTTCCGATGAACTTGAAACAGAAAATTTTGAAATTTCTTAGCTTTTCCTGTAAATTACTTACATTGTTCACTCGAAAAATTATGAAGAATCCAAACTGTGTGACTTTAAATGTTTTGCTGATGTAAAATACTGGTAGATTTCGATAGGCATTGTTAATCATTACGAAAAAGTAATACAGAGCAAATATTTTTCAGCTATTTGATATTCTCAGAAATGGCAATCCAGGCGTTCTAAACAAAATTATTCCAGTTAGAGGCGACGTTCAAGATATAAATTTGGGTACGTATAATGTACATCAACATTTTGTAAAACTGAATCATAAAATAAATTTCAAGTGGAGAAGTAGATAAGCTTTGTGCCTAGATTCAACCTTAAAACTCACAAAACTAAATATACAACGTTGGCCACTCTAAGAAATCCACCCTTTGCATTTCAAAAAAATGCCTAAACCTGTCGTTTTTTGACTATTGAGTAACTTTCTTTATTGCTTTTATTTAAAGTATTAAAAAAAATGTCCCCGTATTTGTTTTGGAGCAGCATATCTATTCAAAAAAGATTGTTGGGCCTCTACCACAGCATTTGGTCAGCACAGGCTTGGTCGCCCTGTAGGCCAACCAATAGGTCAATATTTTCGATTATTTCTTTCGTCTATCAAATATATCAGTCATCAACCAATTCTACTTTTGTTTCATGACCAATCAACACGATCTATTAGCGACTATTTGCATGGTGCACTATTTCACTGCTTCTCCTAGCACTTCGTCTCTTATGTACCTGTCCAGTAATATTTTAACGTTTTTAATAGAAAGAGGATAGGCTCATTGACCTGCATAACTTTTGCGTTAAGTCAGATACTTTACCTACCTTGGGTATGTGAATGACTTTAACATTTTGCTACACTTCCAGTATGTATCCCCATGCCACACTAGGTTTGGGGATCTTAGTTACGTGTGGTCTTAACACATCGATTTCCATTTGTAATTGAATGGGATATATAGGTACCATCTGTCCATGTGGATTTGAATGATTGAAATTTGAAACTCCAGTGGCTATTTTCCAATCCATAGAACTCAACTTGTTTGGAATTTGTTCTCGTATGGTAGGCCTAACAGCGTCGGTGGCCAGGATTGATGATGCTGGAAAGTGGACGTTTATTAGTTCCTTAAAACTCTCCACTTTGTTTTTTGTATAGGTGCCGTGCGACTTTTTGATAACTCATTTTGTAATTATGACAATTAAATACTCAAATCTACAGGTTATTGATAAAAATTCCCTCATATTCGGTTTTTCACTTATAATTACACGAGAGCTTTTTTGTCGAAGTAAACTTGACATGTATCAATAGGAATTTTGTTGTCTGGCAATTTAACGAAAAAAACTGCCTAATGACGATGGGTTGCTATGTCCCGTAACTGTCACAAGTTTTTGTTCACCTATACCACTCCTGGACAATTCAGTTACGGCGGCAGCTCGATTAGAATGGTTCGTAATTTTCACCCGCTTGATATCAAGTCCGATATTTTTCGCCGAAGATTTGGTCCATTTAGATATTTCGTTGATACCAATAGGAGAATTCTTATACCATCCTTTCGAATTTGTTTTTTGCCAGAAAGGATTTGGAGTTAAAAAAAACTTTTCACATGTGATATGGTTGCCCCGTCTTCCCATAATTTGTTTAAACAATCTTACTGGACATATACAGTCTACTGCAGTGTTTGCTACCAACCATTTACTGTCGTTCGAGAAAAATTGACATAACGTCATCAAAAATTTGTTCACAATGCTGGTGGTCATGCTAACAAAAGTTAGACTCCGTTATTGTCGCTGGAAAAGTTATGGCAAACTATTTTCGCTGTCATAATGACAAAATCACGCGACTTATGGGATTTTTTATACATGAATTGAATTGTCACTTATAATTGCACGAGAGCTTTTTTTTGTCAAAGTAAACTTGACATGTATCAATAAGAATTTTGTTGCCTGGCAATTTGACGAAAAAAACTGCATCTGAAAAAATTACTCGTCCTATGGACTCGTAATTGTTTCTGGCAGTTTTTTGAATTGAATTACCGAATGCAAACAAAATTCAAATTATAAATGTCAAGTTCACTTAAAAAAAAAACTAGAGTGTAATTCGGTAAGACAATTTAATGAATATGTAAATCAATAAATTGAAAAATCAGATGTAAATTAGTTTATTTAATTTAACGGCAAAGTACAATTATTGTTAAAAACACAAATTAAGAATTGACATAACGTCATCAAAAATTTGTTTATAATGCTGGTAGTGATGCTTTCAAAAAATAGGTTCCATTATTGTCGCTGGAAAAGTTAGATGACAAAATCACGCGGCTTATGGGATTTTTTATACATGAATTAAATTGTCACTGTAACTCAATATTTTTATATTTTTTCAGGTCTCAGTGAAGCAGATCGACAGATGTTGGTTGATAACGTCAATGTAATTTATCATACAGCAGCGTCAGTGCGATTCGACGATTTCCTAAAATATGCCATTTTCATCAACGTAAGAGGAACAAGAGAAATCTGTAAGCTGGCAATGGATTTAAAAAATATATCAATTTTCATTCACGTATCCACAACTTATTGTAACGCTGACAAGCCTGTAATACAGGAAAAGTGTTATCCAGCACATGCCAATTGGAAGGAAGCCATTGAGATAGCTGAACAATGTGATGAATCTTTGTTGGCTGTCATGACAGAAAAATACATAAGACCGTTTCCCAATACTTATACATTTGCTAAATCCTTAGCAGAAGATGCTGTAGATGAGTTGTGTCGGGGAAAAATACCAGTTGTCATAATGCGACCATCTGTTGGTGAGTATGTAAACTGTGAACTACAGATGGACAGTGTTATTCCATAGTGTATCAACCCACAAAAATTGACAAATTGACTTTTTATTATTTTTGATTGCTAAAATTAGTAAAGCTTCCGTTAGGTTAGGTTAGGTTTATGGTGAGTGGGTCTATAAGGCCCTCCACTGCGACTCGCAAGAGTCTATTGTGGCTCACACCTATTCAGATTTCACCAAACAAATTCAGCTTCTTAACAAAGCCGATTAGCTTATTTGGTGAATGATTTTTCAGGTCCGAGGGCGAGAGAGCATCCCTGCCAAACGTCAGATACCTGATTCGAGCCGCGGCGGGGCAGGCACAAATTATATGCTCTGCTGTTTCATCATCTTCCAGACAAAGACGACAGGTCGGATCTTCCGACAGTCCAAGTTTTAGCATATGATGATTCAGATGACAGTGGCCTGTTGAAAGGCCTGTTAGACAGCGTAGGTCATGCCTGCTATAGTCTAGCTTCCGTTAGCAAAAAAAGTTTATGAAAAAGAAAATTTTTCATAAGAAAATTTATCCCACATTTTCCGTTAATGACGTAATATATTTCACAATATTGTTTTAAGTTCCGTAACTCGGTACTACATTATTTACACATACATATAATATTGCTTTAATGTATCAACCACCACTTAACCCACTACGACAAAATAACAGTCGATAATAATTATAAAGTACTGTCTTAATTTGAGAGAACATGTTAACCCTCCATAACTTATTATTGCAAAATTCGAATAATAATACTCGAAATGCTTTGAATCTATCAAGTTTGGGTTAAAATATTATGGCAAAAATCTGTTCGCCTTTTGGCTCGTCTATTTACGGAACCGAAATATGTTATGTGGGTTAACACTGTATGGCAAAATTTCAATTAGGACGAATAGGACGAATTGAATATTTTAACCAACTGTTGTGCATGTTCTCGACAACGCAACATGAGTTTACTTGAAAAGACATAACAGCTAGTTTTAGTATTTCTTAAATAAAAATTTATAGTGAGAACTCATCTGTGTGATCTAATGTAAATCTGTGAATAGGTAAGTAAACTATTTTATTTCCATAAACAGTTTTTTAAACCTCAAAATATGCACCAATTTCGCCTAATCACGCCTAAATCCCGCTTTCACGAATGCTTGAATGTTGTTGTAAAAATAGTATGACTATTGATTTTTTGATGGGTTTTTTTATTTTTTCAAACCCTTAATGATTCGAAGTTTGTTAAATAGGAAAACATGCGTATATTCGTATGTCGTATATCAGGCCCGCTTTCAGAAGAAGTTATTCGACAATACAAATTATTGCTTTATTTTCGACAATCAGTTTATTGCCAAGAATAGTACAAACTTTACGTGATGTTTTCCACTTACGCTAGCGTACCTACTAACTTTTGTCATTCAACCTCGGTTGCAATTAGAAGGGCACCAAGAACTTCTTTATTTAATTTATTTATTCCTAATTTATTCAAATACTCAATAAAATACTGCCACTGGACAATCTATTTTATAAATTAATTTTCAATGCTTCAAGTTATTCTTTATGTTTTTCAAGATTAGAATCCTCTTCTTTTTAATTTCCAGAAAATGTCCAGATCTCTAAAACTAATTCAATGGTGTCTCCAAAGAAATAATTCAGAAGTAGAACATAAAATTCACGTTCTGGATACTATCTATATTTTTATAAATATTATATTCCACAAGCTAAGCCACACGGAAAACATGCCTAAGTCTTTAAATTTATATTTCAATATAGTGTAAAGCTCCTTAACCGATAACACATTTTCAGACAATCCTTTATTTTCATTTTGCCATTATAAGTTATGTGGCTTAACATTTTTATAATTAATAAAACGTACTGAAAATGCTATAAATGAATTTTGTAATAATAGACTTTTGGATTTTATAAATGTAACATGCAAAATATTGAAATATTAGAATCATTTTCTAGTGTATTTAGGTGTCTCTTATTGAAAACCGGTCAAATGTTGCTTTTAATGGAACCTAATTAATAAATCTAAACCTTTTTTGTCAGTTAAACTTTAAACGGGTCTAGCTCAAAATGGCTGTGATGTGGGTTAACACACTATGGAATAACACTGTCCAGATATAGGTCACATAACAGGGTTTACCAATCTTACGACAAACTTCGATATGTGGGTTATTTTAAGAGATATCAAAAAATGTTATCAACAAAAATAGTAGATGTCTTTGAGGTTCATATTTTGAAATTATATCGGACTATACAGAGTACTGCATAACTCCGTTACAAACCAAACATATGATTTTTTAAATGAGAACCCCTTTATATTATACCGAATTCGGATTGCTCACATTTTTAAGAAGTTTTTTATATGAGGTTTTGCTACGTTATACAGAGTCCTTCTAAAGCTATGGACACGTTTAGGTGAAAATCGTAGGTAAATCAACTCTCAGTAGCTTATTGTACGTTGGAGAAAAAAAATGTATTTTGTCTAACAGAGTTTCGTTATGTGATGCGATATCTCCGAATTCTATTAAATTTTGATTATCTTCTTTTTTGTATACAGGGTGGACGGAAACTCGAACCTGTCATTTTCTTTCTTCTTTCAAATGGAACACCCTGTATTTTATAGCAAAAATAGCATCTTCTAATATGTTATTATAATTTTTGTCAAGCATTCCCTATACCCAAAGTTTACAAAAACAGAGTTATTTTCTAATATGTATTGTAAACTATATAATAATTATTGACCTATTATGTGAAAGCAATAAACGTTGAATATAATATCGTAGATAATAATAAATTTTAATAAACAATTTATTTTAAACAAAAGAACAAGTCACCAAAAGTATAATCCTTACTGTAATATTAAACTAAATGTTCAAAGTGTTCACCGTCACATCAATGTAAGAGGGGGCCCAACTGATTGGCCAGCTCGGTCCCCCGATTTAACAAAAGTGTTTTTTTTTGGTCTTATAAAAAGTGACTTTTATAAAACTCCCTCGACTATTAGAGAGGATATGAAAGAGAGAATCAGACCGTATGCTGAGAAATGTTAGTCAATCATTTGAACTAAGACTGCAGCATTGCATTTATGTTAACGTGACAACTTTGAACCTTTAGTTTAATATAAGGGATAGGATTATACTTTTGGAGGCTTGTTTTGTTTAGAATTCATTGTTTATTATAATTTATTATTATTTAGGATTTTTTGTTACATTCAACGTTTATTGCTTTCACGTAATAGGTCAATAATTATAGTTTAAAATAAATATTACAACTCTGTTTTTAAAAACTTTGGATATAGTGAATGCTTGACAAAAATTAAAATAACATAATAGAAGTTGCTTTGCTATAAAAAACAACGTGTTCCATTTGAAAGAAGAAAGAAAATGAGAAGTTTCCGTCCATCCTTTATACAAAAAAAGAAGATAATTAAAATTTGATAGAATACGGAGATATTGCATCATATTACGAAACTCTGTTAGACAAAACAAAATTTTGTTCTCCAACGTCACCTAAACGTGTCCATAGCTTTTGAAGGACTGTATACCGTAGCAAAACCTCATATCAAAAGCTTCTAAAAAATGTGAGCAATCCGAATTCGGTATAATATCGATGCATTTTTGCCAAAGTAACGTAAGTGACAATTCTGGTGAAAATCATGTTTTTTAGTGAACGTAAAACTTCTATTGTTAAGAAGGTACTGCCAAAGTGTAGTAAGCCTAGATTATACTTTAAACTTTATTTTTAACTATTTTAAAAACGTATGTCCATAATTTTTCTAATCATACCCGTAAAAGAAACGCGATTTTTCTACAAATCGTTTTTGGTGACTCACGTTACTTTGGCAAATACCTACCTATCGATATACAGGGGTTCTCATTTAAGAAATCATGTTTGGTCTGTAACGGAGTTTAGCAGCACTCTGTATAGTTCGATGTAATTTCAAAATATGGACCTTAAAGACATCTACTATTTTTGTTGATAATATTTTTTGATATCTCTTAAAATAACCCACATACCGAAGTTTGTTGTAAGATTGGAAATCGTCTGAGACGCTAAATTTGTTCTTATTTCCAGAATTGGCTTTATTAATGCAGAATAGTACCGTTACCAAAAATGAAAAAATATATTACATGTCCACTAAAAAACTCTTCCTTAAATTTTAACGATATTTTCCGAATTTACATGACAATGACGGCCAAGAATTAGTTCAGAATCTTTTTAATTTCCATATAAAATTTTTTCCAGCAATCGACTTGAAACACGATTAATTTAGCGGTTTTTAACTTCAACATCTTATAACTTGATGATACTTATAACAAAATTTCAGTTTGTTTTGATTAAATGAGTTTCAATTATAGCCACCTTTTCAAAATTAGATAAGATTAACAGGTTCAGTGCCGAGAGGGTTAGATAATTCTCTACTTAGTTACTTTTGGGATAAAAATACAAATTATGTTATGATCTACTTAGTTTAGATGTATTTTGAAGATATCGGCCGATTTGACAGCTGCTGTCCAGTTAACTGGACGCCGGTATATGTTTTCAATATTTGTTTCATATACCAGCGTCCAGTTAACTGGACGCACGAATAAACTGACTTTTTCTTCAATATTTATAATATTAAGGAAATAAAAACACTATTTGAACTCACAAAAACTTTTAAAGAAACAAGATAAACTAAAGAAATTAACAAAGTATTTCGAAAAAGAACCAAACTAGAAATTCTACTTAAAATAAAAAGGCGCCAAAATACATTTATGTTTATAAGAAAAACTTATTTATTGAGATGATAATCTTTAAAATATGGAGTAACACAAAGGCCTGGTCGCATGCTGCAAACTGGACAAAAATATTTTGTCTTCCTTTTTTTGCACTGACGGCATCTTAACATTGGGCTTTTATCCTTTTGGTTTTGGAGGATTGGATTCCAGATAATTAAAAATTCCCGAATCATTGGGTGGTTTTACAGTATTAATATCGGTTCCACCAATTGAAGCCATAATAACTTTTTCTCTAAACTGTAGGACGGGTATATTTCTATTTGTCATTTTTCCGTTTATATAATATCCATTCCATATGGACAAGTCTACTAAGTGGAAAACTATTTTGTGATACCAACGTAATGTTTTTCTTGGGGTCGTCATATCGAAGATGTAGCAACAGTTGTAACCGGAAGGATTCGTCAAGCGTCGGCACTTATCATTATATACAAGGTAAAAATTGCAGTTACCCGAAATATTTTTAGCACAAGTCCTTCGCCAGGGCCCGTTTTTCTCTATTTTATGTCGTCAGACACCGGTGTTTAATGGAACGCATATATTTCATATAAAATGGGTGTCAAGTTAACTGGACGCGGGCTCTCATTAGGAACTGAACCTGTTAATTTGTGAATAGACAATTCAAACCATTAACTAGGATTTTAGATGATGCAGATGACGATTTAAGGAAACAGGGAGTTCAAAATTTGGTAAAGATGATTCCGCTACAAAGACATGGCACAAACATAAATTGCGAGTATAGTCGTATGTTATGTGACCTGAAGATTGTACGGGAAGGTATAAAAGCAGAAACAACAGTAATTTATCTATTGAAAGTGCAGTAATTATTGAAAAAATATCCAATGTTATCTCAATCATGTTATGTTAAAAAATAAAATGAAATTTGGTGAAACATCATTGGAACCAGCCCATTTCCAAAATTAAACTACTGTTTAATATTTTTTCAGTTATTCCCATAATCCAAGAACCCGTTGTTGGTTGGAACGATAATTTCAATGGACCAGTGGGATTACTTGTAGCTGGAGGAAAAGGTGGGTATGCCATTTTGCAAAATATGCAAGTATCATAATTCGTCACGAAAATCAAATTTTCGTCACTGCATCCAGTGACGAAAATTTTCTTTTTATAAAGGGTCATAGAAAAATTTGTTATCAAATATTTAAGGTCTATTCACAGTAGATCATACTCTTCATAATATGTATAATAAATTTTTTTTTGCATAATATTCTAGCAATATTACATGAGCGTCTAAATGCAGCTCTCTTTACCGACGTTGTCCGTAGTCCTTAGGTTAGTTTATCGAAAAGGACAGGAAAAATTATTGAAGAGCCTATAGCCCTAAGCCCTAAGCTGTCCTAAGGTACTAAGAGCCCTAAGGTTATTCACCCTTCATCTTCTGTACAGCTTCTTCAATCATTTCCCTAAACCTTCTCGATAAATTAACCTTAGGGCTACGCTTGGCAACGTCGGAAAAGAGATCTACTTTTAAACGCTCCTCCTAGTCTACTAGGAATGGGATCCAGTGAATTGCAAGCTTTCTTGCTTATTTCAGAAATGTTTATAAAACGCGTTCGGCATTTTTGTTTTAAAATAATATGTCTAAATCAGTTCTGTTATTTTGTGTATTTCAAAGTGTATTATTGATTAACAACAATTCCAATGATAAGTTATAAGAAAACCTGAGTAAAAACTTACGATACCATCCTGATAACGCAGGTAATTGATTAATGGAAATTTCTCTTTTTAACATTGGTAACCAAATTAGATCAGAATCGACTGAAATACTAGCTACACAGTTATCCGCATTCAGCTGTATTAGAACACTTTCTTTGATTTTTAGTCTTTTACTATTGGGCGTTTTCAATATGTGTGCCGTATCCCATTGATTATGATGGATAGCCTCTCACCAATTTTATCAAATATTCTATACTAACGAAAACTTAACCCAAAAATAAAGAACAATCTTCAAAAAACTTCATATATTAGATATCCTGTTAATACGACAAACTTTATTTAGGTGAAACATCTAGTTTATTAAAAATCCGAATGTATCAATACAAAAAGTATGTTAACGATAGGGAGTTTGGCGAAGAGAATGTAACTGTAGCTGTAACTCCGAAATTATGGCATTGAGGTATAGGGAGCAACAGATGAGAAATAATCGGTATTTCTCAAGGATTCCAAAAGGCAAAAAATATACAGGGTTATCCATTTGAAAAAAAAGAAAGAATAAAGAAAATGTGAATGCCGCAATAATATCTGTCATATCACAAGATAAATTCTTACACACAAAAATCATGCTATCCGTTCCAGAGATAATTAAGACGTTCCATACTCAAAACTCATTTTCCAGTGACGTTCGTGCTGGAAAAAAATATCAAACCAAAATGTTGTTAAGTTGTATTCAATTCAAATATTGCGTGAATTATGAGATAACCATCACAGTACACACATTGTTTTTTTAATGATGATTCAGTAATTTTTTTTATCCTATTTGCTGCTATATATCGGCTAGCTAGAGTAACTAAACAAACTTGTTTCCATTTCAGGTATACTTAGGATAGTATACGGCAACGCTGATTCATATACAGATTATATACCAGTGGATTTGGTAATCAAACTACTTATAGCCGGATCGAGAGATTTCCAGGGTAAAATGTGAGTATATTTCACTAAATTTTTAATTTTCTCATTGGTTATGTCTC
Organism: Lochmaea capreae; assembly: GCA_949126875.1. Taxonomy (NCBI): domain Eukaryota; kingdom Metazoa; phylum Arthropoda; class Insecta; order Coleoptera; family Chrysomelidae; genus Lochmaea; species Lochmaea capreae. The sequence continues at coordinate 7,519,171 of OX421409.1, forward strand.
ATATACCTACTATTTTGCATCTGGGGAAATGTTTGGTCATAACAATTTGTTTAGCTGATGAAATATGTATAACTTTGTAATAGTTGTTTGAATATGATTTAAATATAATGAAAGATCATCTTTTCTTTCGAGCTTTAAAGCGTCTGTTTGAAGTTATGGTCTGCGGAAAGCGTTTGGCGATACTAGATACTACTTTAGAGTGATATTTTACAAAATATATAGAAAAATCAGCCATTTAAGTGAAGTAATTCTCTTTTTTACTTACGTTTCTCACCTGGTGACAGATCCAACTCTGAAAGTTTACAGGCGTTCTAAGTAGATGAGACACTACTCAGAACCAATTTTCAAACAAGACATGAATCGGAATTTAAGGATAATGACAGAAAATGTACGAAAACAACAGATCGACGTCATTAAACGGAATATCTTATTCAGTATCTCCAGTACTAGATATTGTAAGGAAAATTCAATTTCGATTCATTTATTAGTTCAATTATATTTACCAGATTGCGAATTATTGTATATTGTGTAAGTAGTATAAGTGTCGTTTACAATACATCCGTTCATAGGTAAGAAAGTTCTTGATGGTTCCAAAGTTTCACAGCTCTGAAACTACCAGTGTCGTATCATTTTATATATAAATACCATTCACCCATTCTAATAAGAATACAAATTTATCTCATAAACATCAAATAAACAAAGTGTTACTATACATGTTTATAATTCAATATCGACGGAAACTAAAGTTAATTCTTCGAGTATTAAATGAAGATAAATATGAAGATAAATATTTCTATTAAATTTAACAGCACGGCAGTGTTATTGGCACCTATGGTATATTCGCGATAAAAAGACGATGACGATTCTTAGTTACTTTTCTGTCTATCAGAATAAATATAAATTCACCACCCTTAAATAAAATGTATACTTAATAAATAGGGCAATTTACAGTATATGGGTTGGCAAAAGTTCAAGACGTATTCAGATCAGTTGATAAAATTCTCTAGTCTAGTTTGATATTTATTGACATTCGATTTTTTGGTGCTTTCGAATTAATTGTTTCTTAATGATTAAAGAAAACAGTTACTTCCATATCTAATTATCCAGACAAATCTGTGTAGTTAAACGCATCAAAATACCCAAGCAGTTAAACAGTAAATATCAAGAGATAGTAACATCTTTGTTAAGCTATTTTGAATGAAAAAGCCCAAGTATGGGCCCGCTTTTTCCGCTTAATCCTGTGAGTGATGTAAGTTATACTATTTGTATCCATTATTATTGATATTCATGTTATATATTTAAACGTAGAAGACTGAGAAATTTTTATGTAGATGAAAACTTGATATATCAGTAACTGCACCACCAACGCACTCAGCTCAGAGCTTTCTAGAAGTTATTAATAGTATTAAAATTAATCCCAAAAATAAAACACTATGTTCAATATATTTTAAAGGAAACAAGCTCCATGTATACATGAGATACTCTACCTCCCATTTTGTTTGTACCATGCTTAAGAGTATAAAACACTATGTCGATATGGATTGTTCCATTTTGTTAAAATGGGATCGCTATGTCGACATAGTACATTTTGCCTCTAGCGGCCTAGCCAAGAACCATGTCGTCAATTTGTAATAACGCAGGCAAGTGGAAGGTTGGTTTTGTTCACAAAATAATCGTGGTTTTTATTATTATAAACAGTAAGAGTACCAGTAATACTAGTACTAGTCACAGGCTTTTGACAATGGACCTATAAAAATGCCTTCCAGCACCACTTCACGGTCTACGACTCATCAGACAATACAGCATCATGTGGGATGAAATTGAAGCCGTTAGAGCGAGAGAAGAAACTGCTTCTGCATTGCTAGCCTAGGCAGAAGCAACTATTCCAGGTTCTTGAACAGAAAAAATTAGTTTTTGTCCGATAACTGTTACGGCCAAAACAAGAATATTATGATCATCTGCTGCTATCTTTGGATCGTGACGAAGTGGCTACAAATAAAAAAATAAACCACAAATTCTTGTCACACACACTGTAATTAAAAATAAAATAAAATACCTTAACTATTCTAACACCAACTCCAGCAGTTAGTATGACAATGCACAAATAAATACATCGTCCATAACATGGAGTTGCATAGTTTTAAATCGTTACAAAGAGTAAATAGACCTTTTGGAATTCGTTCCAAGCGAGTGCCATGCGTTTTATCAAAACATAGAAACTAATACCAATGTAGCTGATTATCCCGAAGATTAAGATGACTAAGTTATTGTTGACATGTTATTGTTCATAATGTTCATGTTTGTCCAATACCTACTTTTATTAAGGTTTTTTTCTAATTTGGAGCATTCTTCAGTCAAAAATCTTTTATAGTGTCAACATTTTTTTAAAGAATGTGATAGGATTGTCGGAGGTAAAATACACTATGTCGCATAAAATTATCATTTCTTATTGTAAAATAAAAAAATAGGAAGTTTTTTCATCGGATTATTAAACAATAGCTGTTTCGCTATGTACAAAATTAGGTCCGAATGCATTGTTGGCCGAAATATAATAATAAAACTTGTAGAAAAACAATCGGCAATAAACCAAAACCAAATCCCTCTACTGAAAAGTTGATAAAAACGTCATAGTTAATCTGAGACTGATACAATATTTGATTTGTAAATGAATACCTCCGATCATGCATTATGAGGCACAGGCCAATAAAAAAAGTACCAGATTGACATTTCTAGTTTTCTCACACCAAAAAAAAACTAGTTTTGCAACGCCATCGTCTTTTTATTATAAATAAACCATATGACCTTTGCTATACGTATATTACTATCCTGGTTTTGGAATAAGAGAATCGATGTAAATGTTGGTTGTAAACAAAGTGTGCTGTATCTATTTATAGCGGATTATTCATCTAGTCTGTTCAATGATCGAAGTTTTATATATAATGTTTCGACAATTACTGTTTTCCAGAAATACAGAAAAGACTGAAGTTATCAACATATGTCAAGGAAAAAGAACTAGGGTTAGTTTACAGGAAGTAACAGATGTAGGGAAAAAGGTCATAACAGCTTTTCCATTTTCTAAGACATTATGGTATCCAAATTTTCCTATAACCAATTGTTTATGGTATTATTACATAAATGTTATACTTTTTCACATGCTGCCGGCATTTTTTATCGACATTGTTTTCAGGCTAATAGGAATGAAGCCAATGTAAGTATAAAATGGTACCTATTTATTATATAAATTAATGATAACTTTATCACTTTTGCAACACGGTCGATGGAAATAACCTATTATTTTACTAGTACCTACAATAATAAGCTATGTCGAGCGCGGTTAGTACTTGGATGGGTGACCGACCCACTGGGGAAGACCGTCGTCTTAATAGCCCGTACAGCCTGCAGCATATCACAGCTCGCAGGCATTATACCAATGAGGACGGGGTATAATGCAGTTATGCCGTCTTTCGGAGGAGACGTAAAACCGAGGTCCCGAGCCCATGGATGTTAGGCTCGATAAAAAACCCTACCACTGGTTGGAACACCAGTGGCTTCGGCAAAATTTCAGGTTAGGGGTAGAGTGCTCTCGGCGTCGGTGATTAGCCTCAGTCGCAGGAATAGACTGACGTTGAATAACCAATAAAGAAAACTTAAGTACATAGTACTTTGAAGATAAGAAGTTTCAGGACCTTATTTTCTGTTATAAACCATTATTTATAGTACAAACCACTCAAGTGTGAACACAAGATTTAGGAACAGGGGCAATTTATAATGCTTCTGTTCCCCACTATTACTTCTACTAAATCAACTACAAGATTAGCAGGACTGAGGAAGCCACACTTTTATTTTGGTTCAATTAACGTATCACATACTGTAAAACAAAATTGGTAAATTATTTGCTGTAGCAATTCAAGATATGTATACGGTGAACAGACAGAAGGGACTGGGAAAGGAGTGTACCAGGAACCAAACACTTCGAAAGATTGGGAAATACAACTAGTATTTTTTATGCTTTGAAAGATAGTACTATCTTTCAAAGTATTGTTCTCTATGGCTGTGAAACGTGGCAACTTAACAAAACATTAAAACGTCGATTGCTAGCCCTGGAGATGGATTTCTGGCGAAGATCTGCTGGCAGATCACGTCTCGATAGAGTTACAAATGATCGAATTCGACAAATTGCAAAGACCGACAAAACTATAGTTGATGAAATTCAAAGAAGACAACTTATATGGTACGGTCATGTTGAACGTATGACAGATTAAAGACTACCTAAATTAGTACTTAGATGGACCCCAACAGAACGAAGAAGAAGAGGCAGACTAAAATCAACATGGATAGCGGGCATTCAGAAAGCGATGTCTGAACGAAATCTAGCACCAGGAGATTGGGCTGACCGAAGAGGCTGGCAACTGGGAACCGGAAGGCGAAAGACGCTATGAAGCCGGACTTATATATATATTTTTTATGGAAAATTCGTGCAGAAAGTGTGGCCAGTTCAATATAGATAAAATATAATATGGAAAGTGATGGATTATCATGTCGGGCCGTCAAGCAGCCTTTAAAGCACCGAGTTTTTGTGTAATCAGCTCTAAAATGACATGTGAATGCCTGGGAAGACTCAATGAACTAGGCGAAAACAGCATCGTAAGAGTAAGAATACACTAATAGTTCTGACATGTGTACTGACGATATAAAAAAAATCTCAAGCTAGCGGAGTAAGAAAAATCTAGATTCTGTGTAGAGGAAGAAAAAACCTCCTTTTAAATGTATGTACATTTAGGTGACATTCACTGAGACCTAAGAGATCCATTGTGTCCTCCACTCACATACAACTGATAAAAGAACGGTATTCGACGAATGGAATTTTGTGGGAAAGAGTTCGTTGGGAACGGCGTTTTTACGGACGAGTTATCCTTTCCATTAATCAGCAATCACGAACTGCAATAACATATTTTTCCCAAAATCAGTCGGAAGTTGAATATTTGGGAATTATTGAAGGAAAAAAAGCAACCATAGGGACTGCCGACAGAAGTGAAAACAAAAACAAATGAACCTTTTTCAAAATTTCTTTTATTACTTTCATACCATGATGGGATAAATTTATTTTTTTTTTAATTGGTTACTTAACGTCGGTCTATTTCTGCAACTAAGGCTAATCACCGACGCCGGGAGCACTCTACCCCTAACCGGAAATTTTGCCGAAGCCACTGGTGTTCCTACCAGTGGTAGGGTTCTTTATCGAGCCCAATATCCATGAACTCGGGACCTTGGCTTTACGTCTCCTCCGAAAGACGGCATACCTACATTATACCTCGTGCTCACTGGTATAATGCTACTCTGCTGCAGGCTGTACGGGCTATTTAGACGACGGTCTTCCCATCCAATTATCGCATCAGAGGCGTTCCACTACAGTGCTGGGCCGACGCTCTAAATTTGTCCTAATAAATGAATCCTTTATATTAATTTCATCGCACTTCCCTAGTAAATGGAAATTTTCACATAAAAATGAACCCCTTTCAAAAATGTTATCAAACTCTTATGATGGGAGGGACTTTGTCCAAATGAATTAAACCCCTTAAAAAATTTGTATCGTACGCCCAAGATAAATGGAAATTTTTGCAAATCAATTATTCCCTCACACAAATTTTGGTACATAGAAATTTTTGCAAATAAATGCATCACTGAATACGCTCCATTGTTAATTGTGTTGCGTGACGAATAGCCAAAAGTATAGTGTGCGTGACAATGATGAGAAATCCATGATTTTTCTTCACCGAAAAAAAGTTCTCAACGCGCTTGAAGAAGTTTTCACTTCAAAAACTCACAAGTCCAAGGTAGATAGAAATTTTTGGATATAATTGCATTACTTAATACGCTTCATTGTTAATTGTGTTGCATGAATGCGTGACAAAAAAGAGTGACGAATAAAGAAGCTGATTGATTGATTGGTTCAGCACACCAGTCAAAGGCTTAGAGTCCTTGGCACCTCAGCCTTTAGGCTTTTTGTGCTCTTGGTTGTGCCGTTTATGCGAAGAGACTAGTAGTCCTTATCAGGCTCAGCAGTCTTTTCACTAGGTCATTCTTGGACAAATCCTCCCTCGGATGTTCTAGTCCTAGGAGTCTATATCTCCAATGAGATAATGCTTCACAATCGAAGATAATGTGAGAGGATGTTTCCTCCTCTTCCATGCACAACCGACAGCTAGGCTCCTCCCTATATATGCCGATTGTATGCATGTGCTTCCTTAGAGTACAGTTTAGTATTTCATTAGTCAGCGTCTCCGAGGTTTCTTTGACCAGGAGTTTGCTGTGTTCCTGTTTTGGCACGTGTCTCCAGTACGACGGATGTTTAGTTTGAGTCCACAGATGTGTACAACCACGTGCAGCAGTTTTAGATATCCCAAATACTGGTTCAGGACCAGTGAATGCAGTCTCAGACCCTAGCTTTGCTGAGTTTATGATAGGTGTAAGCCACAATAGACTCTTGCTAGTCGTAGTGGTTGGTTTAGGTTGGGTTAGATAATACCTTATAATTGAATAAGTGTTGAATAATGTTTGGCCACCCAATAGCACAGGTCTCTTGGATGTTAGATCCTAAGTTAGTTTCCAAATTTTTGTCTATTTGAACCTTCTTAATTAAATTTAAAATATTTCTGTGCAGCTTAGGCTGCTTTATGTTTCCAAGACATAAATTTATTCCAGAAACCATTGATAGAACCTTCTTCAGTTTTTTTATTTCGTCACATGTCAGTAGCAGCACAAATAATGTAAGTAAATACCGTGTTGATATTAGTATTCACAATAAAGGTCAATTCTCAAATTAACTCACCATTATTATAAATTATAAAGATCCACGCTCATGGTCGAGTTTGTTGCTTGTTCAATTTGCAGTAGGTTTGTCGGTAGTGTAAGGGCAATAGTAAACTAGGCTTACTAAAATCATAGTGTTCACTCTTGAGTGGCGGTACTGAATATAAAACTTCCATTCCACTCACTATTATAATTTAACACCAAGAACCTGATTCTAATCGTTCTCTTATATTTTAGGTTATTTACAATTCAAAGAAAAATATACATCGCCAATGTAATTTTGAAACCATTTATGTCTAATACCTGGCAGTTTGAAAATAACAAAATGGTGGATATAAGAGGAAATATATTACCAGAGGAGAGAGATTCGTTCGGAAGTATGAATTTTGAGTTAAGCTCCGAAGAAGTATACGAATATTATGTAAATGCTAAAAATGGAGCTGCTAAATATCTACTTAAAGAAAATATCGACGACTTTGAAATCCCCAGGAAAAACTTACGAAGGTATAAAGCTATATAATGCATAACTATTAATACCAGGATTGGCACTCTGTAACAAAACACCGATAAAGATTCTCTTCTAATTGCTATTTCTCTTTAGCTGAGTTCGGACTTTTCCGAGCCTAGCTGAACATGACCGATGACTTATCTATCATTCATGCAATGTTTTTGATTTTATTCACAAGAAATCTTTATAATGGCAAGATTTTTAACAAAACCCGATAAATTAACAAAACAAAATGTCTACTTTTTGCCACAGCTATTAAAAAAATCACTGAACAATAATTATTATTAATTATGCACCAAGCAAATAGGTAAATACTTCAAGCAGTGTCATAAATGAAAATGTGAGGTTACCAAAGCTACCAGATAAATGTCAAATTTCTTGTTCTTTTTTATTTTATCATAAAATAGTCAAATCTGCATAATGTTTTCTGAATTAGTAGATTATTCTCTATCCGATTGACGATCCCGAATATTGTCGAACTATAGTCGAGGCGATAGAGATTCGCTTATAGAGTACCACTAACCAAGTATAGCGATTCTTTTCGTTTGCTTATTTTTTATTTCTTTCCTTAAAATACAAATTACAGAGTGCCAGCCCAGCGGCGCATCATTGTTAGAGAGTTCGGCATGTATTTCTGGTGATCTAATTATGAAAGGAAATAAATAAAAATCAAATTTAACATATCATAGTTATACACTCACATTTACTTTCGTCCAAACGTTTACCAGGAATTTTGTCGAAATATATAACAATAAATGTAAATGAACTTTACCTATTCAAAGTAATGACAATGACGACGAACTTCAATGGTGGCAGAATGATTTCCGCATTAAGATTCAGGCACAAAAGACATATTATGTACCTTTCCATTTGTTTCAATTGGACATACGCTGTCAGCGTTATCCACATAAAATTAGTGTCTTTGATACATAAGTTGACTAAACAGCCGAAAAAATTTTTTATATGCAACAATTTAAGACTAATTTACTGTTTAGTTGAATGTAGTCAAGAAATAAAGTATTCATTGCTACATAATTTTGAACTCGGTGCCAAGTTATCTGCCTGCGCTCAACCATTAAGGCTGTAGCTCGCTTTCCCTGAAATGCCTATATTTCCAGCAACAACCGACGGATTCGCCTATACATTAATCACACATTTGGCAGTTGGCATCCTGCTACGAAGCCATATGTAGGACGACAGCGACCCGAGCAGTTTAGACGAACTTGCCGTAATAGTCTTATTATTGACAGAAGGAGCTGGAAAGATAAAGAGAACGTGGATCCATCATATTCATTAGAAGCGGAAAGAGCGTAGAGAATTTCACTATTTATTCTTATATTTGAAATAAAATTGAAGAAACTGTTTTCCAGAAATACAGATTAGAATTGACCGGAGTATTATTACTTACAGACCGGCTTTGGCATAGTAATAGCATCATCATTCCACGAGGAAAGAAATAACAATCGAACGAATATAATCCAATATTCGTCGGGGCATATGGCACGAGGAGTACTTGTTTACTCTACAAAGAAACACTTACTCTTTGTGCTTTATGGTTCAACGAGTATTTAAATACATTCGATCTAGAAATGAGATTCTGTTATCCAATAAACCTGTTTTTTGGTTTGCATCACATTTGCAGCCAAAATAACGACAAATTTAAGTTTTTCGTGAATTTTGGGACACCTAATATACAGTGTGACCCATTTTTAATGGAAACACCCCCCCTGAAATTTGAAGTTGTAGACATATTTTAATAATTTTTTTTTTGAAATGTCAAGTACTAAAAGGTCTACCTTGGGACAAAATTTGAAATGTTTATTCAGATTTTCAGGGAATACTACGATATTTTTTCTTAGTCGAAAATCGAGATTTTTTACTAGCGATTTTTTTATTGAAAAAATCACTACGCCACTGGATTCAGAGTGCCTCTAAACAAGTGTGACCAAAATTTCTTGAAAAAATATTCATTTATAACAAAGTTATGACAACTCAAAAATTTGAAAACTCGCACAGTTAGCAGTCACAAAAAACACCCTATATCAACAGATATAGCCATGAGAATATTTTTTCATGATTTCAACAATAAAGTGCCGTCAGATTAAAAAAAAATATCGTGAATTTTTTTAATGAAAATAACGGAATTACATTCAAGTTTAGACGCAAATTAACTAAAACTAAGACCTAATTGATTTTTCAATTTAAATCTTAGTTGCCATGGAAATGATATTACAGGTTAACACTTGTGAAAGATTTAAATGTACTATTGTCAAATTTGTTCGTTGTGTCAGTCAAAAATATCGTAGTTTGCCCTGAAAATTGGAATAAACATTTCAAATTTTATCCCCTTTTAGTACTTGACCTTTCAAAAAAAAATTATTAAAATCTGTTTACAACTTCAAATTTTAGGGGGGTGTTTCCATTTAATATGGGTCACACTGTATATACTTAGTGACTTTCATTCAAATTAAATTTCTCAATTGACCCATCATTTTTTGCCGTAGGTTGTGGTACTTGGACATGGCAGTGAAAACTTTCTTCTGCTTGTTTCTATTTTGGTTGTTAATAGTAAAGTTAGACCTGCTAAGACTTTTCTACATCAGAGTAAACCAATATTTTAGTTTGTTACTATAATTATATATTCATTATATTGAAAAATTTTAATATTTGTGGTTTTATTCTCATCAATACAACACCTTTTTCCCATTTATTTATTGTCAATGATAAAGAATAAACTTGGTACGTAGCCAGAAAAATGATCATGCAAATGCAAATAGGAGCGTTCCGCTGCTAAGCTCTGAAACGTTAACTTTGCAGTTAACATTCCAGAAAATAAAAATATCCAATAATCACTTTAGAATTTTGATTTTTGGTGGAATAGCATGTATCGATTTCCTAAAAATATTGCAATCGTTTTAATGAATTATTTCACATTTGTGATTTGTGGTGGAATAAATTCATTAACCAAAAATCAATATTCTAGAGATATTATACCGCGAAATTTAAAATTTTCAAGAGTCTTTAAATAAGAACGGAGAAAGGACCGGCTTCTTCTCGTATCGTCAGTCGACGAAGTAACTTGTAGAAACTGTGCAGTAATCATTAGAAATATTTATCTTTTGTGCCTTTACCTAATAAGAGTCTGGATTACTGGTATGTTATTACATTATATTGTTTCTTTTGAAATTTTAAATTTTGTTATTGAATAAATTTACCATTTATTTGTTTGAAAAAAAACCAGTTAGTACAAAATAGATACCCATTTTGGATGCCACATGGTACCTTCATATTCCTTGAGAAAAATTGTTCCTTTAAATATATATTATTTTTTTTCTTTTGTTAGATTGCTCATACGTTTTTTTGTATAAAAATCAGATATTTGTCCAGAATGAATCCTAAAGTTACAAGTTATAATATTCAATTGTATTTATTGAGCTGGACAGATATACATGTAATCTTCTAGTTTCTTTATTTTTTTCTTATATGTATATCCTTTATAGCACAGTTTCTGGGATATAGTTTTGCTGAAGTACCTACCTACCTATCTTGGAGTAGTTCCCGGGAGCATAAATTTTCTGAAGTACCTTTAGTTTCCCAAAGCATAATTTTCTGGAGTACCTTTAGCTTCTTTGGAACACAGCAGTGCAGAGACGCACTAGTCTATTTCAGAAGAGTGTGCAAATTCTTTCTGTTGAGTGCTTCTTTAAAAATTGTACACCTATACAATTTTTTTTTACAAGTCAGAAGGTAGAAAAAACCAGTTCTATCCGTTCAACTCATCAAGAATAGAAGGTTGTATCACTCTATAAATTTTTTTTTCAATTGTTATAAAATTTTGACGACAATTTGTATAATCTTAGGCGTTACTAACCTTTTTTCAGTTTGTTATTATTTTTGTACACGTTCGTTCAAATTTATACCAATATAGTTATCCATATCAATTTTTTGTGTCAAAGTTTTATTTATTAAACCTCCACCAACAGTTATCATTTCCATTAACTTAATTATTGTTGGGTAGATTGCAACAGCTAAAAGTTAGCTGATTTTATTTATTTGATTTTTCTTCTAATTTTGTTTTAGGAAACAAAATTAGTGGCGCCCTCAAATTTCTTTCCCTTTCTTAACTATTCTCGTTTCTTAATTTCCATCACATAACAAAGCCCTGAAAACTGGTTTTGTTATCTCCAAATGATAAATCATTTTGGTAAGAACCTACATTATATTTTTTAATCTTATAGCACTCAAATTTATTAATGTTTCATTGGCTATCATAAAATTTTGTTTCAGCTCACAGCATTCTGACCTTTGTGCACAGTTAAGAATCAGCCTATAGGTCCCTCATCAACAAAGTGTCTCTAATATGGGTGTCGGCACATGAGGGGATTGCAGGTAATGAAATGGCTGACCGGTTAGCTGAAGAAGGCTCTAAACGAGACTTCATAGGTCCAGAACCGTTTTGTGGAATCACAAAAGATTGCATAAGAGGGGAAATCGGGAACTGGCTAGATAGGGAACACCAACTAAAATGGAGATCGACTCAAGGGCACCACCATACAAATAGTTTACTGAACAAGGTAGACAAGGAACTCTCAACCAGGCTATTGAAACTGGGTAAGAGACATTTGAAGACGGTTACCGACCTGGTGACTGGACACTGCACCCTGAGGAAACATCTGCACAAAATGGGCAAAGTTAGTGAACCTTTGTGCAGGAAATGTGATCTTCATGATGAAACACCTTCTCACATACTCTGACACAAACCTTCTGGAATGGAAGTAGATAACATGGGAAATGGTACAAATATTCAGTTCAAGTGCCTGGGCTGATGAGCACAACCCAACCGAATGATTGACCCTATAGGTCCCTAACCAATTAATTTGGAGTATAATGAACACACAACTGCAGTAGATAGACTAGAAAAAATTATACATGCAGACATAAACAAAGCAGTTACATTTTTTAATCTCATTAACAGGTGCAATTAATTGGTTAGGCTAATGGAACCGAAAGGATCCGCAGTCAATATCACAACCTCAGACACACACATTAACAGGTGAAATAAACGCGTTTTCCAATATTTGTTTCTTGCTACACCCTGACTGCGTCAAGGTTTACATAGACACGCTCAAACAGCCAGATATAGTTTTGAACTATACTGGCAGTGCAGCAGCAAAAATATTCTATGTACGTTTTGCAACAGGGCTTCTGAGTGGGCACTGTCAACGGAACAAACATAAAATAGGGCTATCAAACACATCACATCACAGTCATCCGAAAAATCCGTGTTCGACGAGTTCTGGTCTTTACCAGCCATGCTGAGAAAAGTTTGACCATAGGTTGGTTGAAGTTCTGAGAGGGACTTCCAGAAAGATGCACAAATGGCATAATGAGGCCTAGGTACTGTGGGGCTGCTCTACATTCCCAACTAATCAGATCAGATCAGATGCTAAGATTTTGAAGATGCAGAGCCAACTAAATTATTATTCAATTTCTTGTTCGTCCGAGTATGAAAAAAGGTTTATTATAGGTAAATTAATCAGTTCATGATCCATTTTTTTGTTACACATTGTACAAAGTATTGAGAATGTTCATTATACATTTTTCCAGCATTTGCAGCTGAAATTCATATTCAAGTACCTATCAATAATGATGAGATTAGTGATATTTGTGGAAACTTTTGCTAGAAATTACTTCATTATATTTAATGATCTTTGAGTTCTTCCTCAATTTGAAAAAATATACGGAGTGTGTATTGGTTAATACAACAAATCGAGTTAATAACTCCACAGCACAGATATACCATCTTCGTAATTATGTGGAAATAAACTGAACGTAAAATATGTTTCTTGATTCACAGTTAATTTGGAAATTTGAGATTTTGTATACCCATTAAGAAATCATTACATTATTATGGGGATTTCTTCAGTACCAGATGACACCAATAGTGTGCTTCGTCCGTTTGCTTTATGTTATGTGATATTACAATAAATTTAAAGTCATAAACCAAGAAAGGACTTTAACAGCACATTTCAAAAATATATACAAAGTCTGTTCCAACAACCATTAGAAACTGTCAATAATTGTAACATGCAGTCAGCCTGTTACGTTTTTCGTTTTAAAAACTATTTTATTTGGTTAATTTTTGTGTCACTTTCTCCCAAATTTCTACAGAATTTGTCACAAAGAAGACAACATTTCAATATATTTTTTTTTACTGTTGGTGAACAGTTTTCATCGCCCGGTTGCTCTACAGCCGGCAAGGTACGTTTAGGCAAGTTTAGGTCTCAAAAGTTGACCACAAGTTTAAGGATAGGCAAGATTCAGCCAACCTCAGTTCTCGTTCCCGGGCACGAGGTACACAGCCTGTTGAAGCCATCGCCGCCATCGCGCTAAGAGCTGCAAAACCTTCCCAGCCCGTCTTATCTTTAGCGTGTGTAAGATTTGGATTTGGCGTGTCATATTACAATTTGGTTTTCGTTTGGTTTTTTTGAGTATTCAATTTATGTGAATTTTTGAATAATCCAATAAATATTTAATTTCTTCAAGGTTTGTATTGATTATTCAATATTTATTTAATTGGATGCACGTATTCGGAAAAAAGTAGTTTCGTTTTGTTAACTTTTTCTTACGTAACTGAACGTTAATTTTCACAAGGTGTTTCCAGCTTTCCACCTTTTGCTTCCGTTTTTCATCACTTTTGTTCGATTTAAAAAGCTGGTAGCATCCAATTTAATATCTCAGTGATAGTGCATGAAATAGTTAGATTGGTGCCGAATTCCACTCCCTGAGGTGGCGTGCTCTAGCCTGGGACCTTTAAAGTCACAACTTCTACGCTAATATTCTGAAGGTATAATAAATTAACAAGATGAAATTGAACAAAACTTTTATTAATATTGCCCTATAAGCTATTGTAGTAGTTCTCTAATCCGTTTATAGATTTTTCTACCAAGTTCAACTTAACATGTAGCAACCAAAAGAAAAAGCAAAAGATAATCGTCTTCAATGCAATATCAGCATACCAAAACCTAAAACAGAACAAAGTCGTTGTAAATGGATCTATCACAAAATTGGTAAATAGCCTTATTGATCCAATCTGTAAAAGTTTGTGAATTACAAATACTCATACAAGATTTCGAAAATACAAAAAAATATTCAATCAGATAATAGTTCTTTCAAAAAAGTTCACAAACACAAATTATCATTCTCGTTATTTTATTCCAAAAATAGAAAACAGATTTGATGAGAGGGTTAGTCGGCCTATTTCACTGCGACCTTTTCAGATCTATTGTGTCTTCCTGAATCTCGACTACATTTGTTTCCACACATTCTTTTGTATCTTCTGAAGGATGGTACTCCATCTCTTCCTCTCTGGTCAAAATGTACTCATAGGTACTTTGTTGATATGGGAAACTGTTCCTTCTAGCAATATTAGTCCGTGCAGTTGGTAATTTATGTTTTCCGAGCAATTTTTTCTTGTATACACCTCAGCAAACTTGCCTCTGACTACAATACCAATGACGCCGGTGTGTCCAAGACAGTAAAAATGTGCTATGGACAGTTCCGTGGGAAGGTCGTTTACCAAAGTTGCTCATAGAAGCGGTGATACCACTTCTCTTTGTGGAAATTCATCACCCATCTCTGCCTTGATGTTTGCTTGTCTTAGAGTAAATATACTTGTCTTCATTCATTGTCATGCTGTTGCGGGTGTGTCATGCCAAACTAAAACTCCACTGAGGGTTTTAATAGGTGTTCTAATAGGACGCTGACGCCTAAATAAGCATCGCAAATAGCTCAAGTTAGTGGAGAACGGAGAATGTGGATTACGTGATATGGAAAAAGGTAACTCTATTCTCATCCTTTGAAATTGCATGGTACAATAGATTCACAGAGCTACTGGATAGAATAGAATTCACTTTAACTGAAGCTCACGGATATTCTTAGATTTTTTAAAGGAACAGGACCAAAGGAATTCATAGTCTTTAAGACTAAAAAAGACACAATATAGTTTGGCAAGTTTGTCTGAAGCCGTGAAATGAATGCAGTCGAAAACATTCGATATTGCCACGTTTAACTATGGAAAAGCTAAAGTGCTAAGTATGTAGTGATAATAATTAGAAAATGGACTTCTTATTATTAATGTGCTTGTTTTCTTAGATTTTGTCTATTAACATTATTTTCTCAACTTATGAACACTTTTCCAAATTTGATATGAGCTTCTTCAAGCTCTGGTAGCGTTGAGCGAAAACCATAATTACCACGCCCTCCGAACTAACTCAATTGGTGAAATTTATCGAAAGGCTTCGTCTCTTAGCGACCAGCTGAACTCCTATTGGCAAGCGCGTGCGTGTATTCTTCCCTCTCACTTCGTCAATTGACTGTTATTGATTATCCAGTGGCGTTGGTATTGTCAGTGTCAGATTTTTAACCATTTCGTATCCATATTGAATTCAAATACGATTCTGAACATTATTTGTTTTTAACAAATACCGTGTTTTGAAAAATAACTTACCTTTAAATCAAAGCAAAAATCAGTTTATATATATAATTATTGTATTATATCATGATAATTATTATTTTTAATACTTTTATAAAAATAGGTACCGTACGCCATTGGTACATTTTTGACAGATATTCGTCATGTTTCCTCGCCCCTTACCGATACCGCGTAGCTTCAGATAAACTTGCCAAGCTTTAGATCTGTGAGATTTTATCATATTATTATGTTCACCACAAAAAATCTCAATAAATCATTGGCCGTAGCCACGGCAATCGCAGAGAGGTTCTAGATAAAGCGATGAAGAAGTTTTTTGTAGGTCAAAAGTAGCTTGGAAAAGTTCTGAATTGCTTGCTAGTCCGTCCTAGTACGGTGATTCCAATACAATTTTTGTTGTGGTATATTGAGTACCTCGAAAGTTGTTAGAGAGCTTCAGTAATACCTGCACAATACTTGTTATAAAATTGAACAAATTATAAATCAATATTAGTACATTATACTATAAGGGAGAGAAATGCGTTATTTTGGCAGAAGTGCAATTTGAAGCCCGAGGGCTACAATGCACCGAGGACAAAATAGCATCTCTCCCGAATGGTAGATACTATTTTTTCCATGAGTTATAGCTACTAAAGTAAAAGTCACGAATCTTTCTTGTTACGTCATAACTCATAAGAGAGTTTGGCATGTATTTCTGGTGATCTAATTATGAGAGGAAATAAATAAAAACCAAATTTAACATATCATAGTTAGACTACAATTTGAAATTATACAAATAAATTGTTGCAGAACTCACCTCTTGAATGGCATTTAACGGCAGAAATAGCCAATTTCTTTTGAAAATATTTTCTAATAGACGACGACAAACTTCAATGGTGACAGAATGATTTCCGCATAAAGTGACGTTTCGCTTTTTAAGTACAATCGTTGTCACAACACAAGACAAAGTGACAAACCGATAAAGACGTAGTGGCGTAGCTTAATTCAGGCACAAAAGACATACGTACCTTTCCATTTGTTTCAATTGGACATCGCGGTCAGCGATACCCACATAAAATTAAAGTGTCTTTGATATATTCAGGAAAGTATAACGTAACGGGAAATATTCGTGATTTTTACTGTAGTTCTTTTACCTTCGTAAGTTTTTTAGTTCCTTCTTTCCAGTGGGATCAATAGATTCTTTAAGAAGATAAAAAGATATTCCATTCTTAGAATTATTAAGATAAGACATAATTTCTTTGGTATTCAAGTGGTGTTGGTACCGAAAAGCTAAGTCATCATCTTTTAAGTTTTTCTGCAGGTTGATCATTTTCTCGTTTTTAAATATATAGTTTTGCATTAAGTAGGGCTTCAAAACACAATTGGTAATGTATACTTTTCTTTGTAATTTGACAAGCCTAAAATAAAAAACTTTTTCTATATATCTTTAGTATTGAACTGATTAGTAGTGTACATAGGCATAGGCTTGTTTTCCAAGAAACCTATGGATTTTCTATGTGAACATACTTCGATTACTGTGTCAAAATGGATTACATGACATATCGTAACGCGACAGTTGATAACCCCACTAATCGTAACGGCGACAATTCATACAATCGACAGTTCGTAGCCACAGCTTTTTGTGTTTAAAGTGAAATTTTCATTCTATCGCCCCAAAATTGTTCGTCCATCTATCGCATGTAGGGGTGAAGTGAAAGGAGCAAGGCCGTAGTTGGTAGGGAAACTGGCCTAAAATGACATACCTAAGCAAAAACTGCAACACAACTTAAGAAATAAATATTCTAGCATCCATTTGGAGTTTAATGGCTTCCTTAGTTTATGACTAGCTATTATAGGCACAAAACCTCAAACTTTTACGTTTTGTAAAAATGACACCCAAATTAATAGAAACTGTGCAGCATGTCATTTTAGGCTAATACTAAGGTAAAATGACATAGGTAGTTTTTTTATATGAAAGGTGGTAAATAAAAAAAGGAAGAAGCATTACAAAATAGTTTAATTTTTAAAACAAAAATAAAGGTAACGAAAACAAAAATGAAAGAGAAACCATACCCAGCTAAAGGTGAAAAAGTCCAAGATTTAACAAAAAACAAAACCAAAATGAATCGCAAAGTTCGCACGTGAATAACTTTGTTCGGGGGGAGACACCAGCGCACTCGGCGTGACACCATTTCTCACATTTTTTACACCGCAGCCAAAGCTCGCCTGGTTTCGACTTGGAATAAAGGCTGTTGCAATAAATACATACAGCATCTTCCTCATTATCTCCAATTCCAGCAGATGGATCTTGGATTTCTTGTTCATCTTCATCGTCCTACAGCTTGACTTTAGCTTGGTTTCGTTTTGCTCGTTGCCCCCAATATTAAGGGTTTCTGTTCCTCTCTAGCCTTGACTTCTTCCAGGTTTGGTGAGGTCAGCATAATAGCCACTTGTCTCTTGCGCTTTGATCGTTTGAAAGACGTGGAAACCTTTGGTATTGGAATTATGCTCTCTACGGAAATTCGGCTACAGTCTAGTGAATCTTTTTAATTTAGAGTTATCTTAGAGATATTTGATGGTCCAGGGATGTCCGTTATCTCAATAACGTCCAATGGTGGTGGGAGTGTGAGTGTAGGCTGATGGTCTGATGTTCCTGGTTCGGGATCATTTTGTTCAGGTATGTCAGTTGTTAAAGAAGCATGAAACATCCAGTCAGGAAAAATATCTGTGTTGAACGGATGGATTCCAGTTTTTCTAAACCCACTAGCGGAATTTTCCATTGATGCACTCCGTTCATAGGCTTCAGCAAATAACTTTCCTACTTGAAACGGAGTTACAGCTCGACCAGGATTATTTTTGAGCCACTTTGTAATTGCTTGATTATAATAACCGGATAATGAGCCGAAAAATGAAACGTCCAGTGGTTGTAACCGGTGCGTGCAGTGTTGAGGAAAGCAAATCATTGTGACACCATTCTCTTTAGCCATCTTAATAACTTCCAATTGCTTGTGGCTAACGTGACCATCAAGTAGTGGGAGAGTTTTATTGTCTTTGGATGAGTGTGTAAACACAAAAAAGGTCACCCGCCATCCAGCCCGATTCATGACACAAGCCTTATGTTCCAGCTGGTACATCATCAATCAACTCTGGCTTCCACTTCTTTCTTGCAAAAATCAAAGCTGGTGTTACAAAATTACCTATTGGATTGTGTGTGTGTGCCTCCCTTTCTGCACTCGTAATGGCACCAGCCTGCTTTCTTCCTTCTGTAGCCATTATTTTTTTCGGCCGTTGAACCGTGGAAAGCGCATTATAGATACGGTCAAATGTAATGTTATTTTCCGCCACGTCACGTTCCAGTATATCTAAAAATTTCTTAACTTGAGGCCCATTGAATCCCTACGCACGAGCCACTGATGAGGCTTCGGGAGTTCTAAGTGAAATATCTGGGTTACGTTTCCTGAAGCTCAAAAGCCAATCCACTATTTCACGCTCAAGTTCTCCAGAAAATGTAGGTTGAAAACGACCTAAGCCTTTTTTGAACCCTTTAATGTTTTTATTTTTATCTTGTGCTCTGCGTCTAAGTGTTGCTTGGGGTACACAATATCTTCTAGATGCTGCCAACCAACCCATGTCACCGTTTTGCACTGCTTGAATAGCCTCCTGCATGCTCACCTTGCTCTTGTTTTGACAAAGCGATTTTCTTGTGTATTCACCAACCATATTATCTGAAATAAAAATAAAAATCTACTTCAGCCTAAAATGATATAGGTATGTCATTTTATCCCAACACTATGTATGTCATTTTATCCAAAACAATGATTTCTTAGAAATTATCAAAATATATATATTTTAAAAGCACTAAACAGTTTAACTACACTAAAATAAGGAGAAAAGTCACATTGCTCACCTGTACTAAGCCAACTTAGGCTTAATGTACCACATAAATTGCTACACCCGAATTAGATGACCGTACAAATACAGGGTGTCCCACTATAAAGTAACACATTTTGACGGCTTCTTACTCGAGAATGGAAAAAGATATCGACGTGCAGTTTTCGCTAAACTTCTTATATTTCCTTCAAATTTTTATTGACATAGTTGCCAAATGTATATTTTTTCCCGAAAGCGCCGAAAAAAAATGACCATTTTTGAAACGAAATTATCGGTTTATTTTAAATACAACACCCTATATTTTTTAATACCATCTGAAAGTCCCTTTCTTCCCCTTTCCAAAAATGTATACATTATCGGCATATACTCAAGTTCTTATGGAAATATTTAATTCTTTATGAAACCATGTCAATAACTTCCAAACGTAAATTATCACATTTTAACAGCTTGCAAGTCTCAAAAGTCGTCTAAAATTTTCGTAAGAAAGTTACTTTTGTTAATTAATAAAAGTGACCAGGATAAGATTCAGAGCCATTTTTGACTGAAGTACGCCTATAGACGAAAATCGATATTAACTTGGGTACAACAATTTACAGAATCGGGAAAACTAGAAAGAAAGAAAACGTTTAAAATAAACATTTTTATTTACATATAAGAACAATGAACCAAACATAACTTCATAAAACACATCAAAACAAAAAAAATTATATTTAATAAATAAGTTGTTGCATGTGACCTCCATCTGCATCTCTACATAATCCTAATCTCATCCAAAAATTACTGAACGCATTTTGCAGCATTTCTGGTGTTATGGTATTAAAAACATTCACTATGTTATTTCTTAACTCCTGAAGGTTTGTAGGGATTGGATTATAGTAACTTTCTTACGAAAATTTGAGACGACTTTTGAGACTTGCAAGCTGTTAAAATGTGATAATTTACTTTTGGAAGTTATTGACATGGTTTCATAAAAAATTAAATCTTTCCCTAAAAACTTGAGTATATGCCGATAATGTATACATTTTTGGAAAGGGAAAGAAAGGGACTTTCAGATGGTATTAAAAAATATAGGGTGTTGTATTTAAAATAAACCGATAATTTCGTTTCAAAAATGGTCATTTTTTTTCGGCGCTTTCGGGAAAAAATATACATTTGGCAACTATGTCAATAAAAATTTGAAGGAAATATAAGAAGTTTAGCGAAAACTGCACGTCGATACATTTTTCCATTCTCGAGTAAGAAGCCGTCAAAATGTGTTACTTTATAGTGGGACACCCTGTATTTTCTTGAGTCGAGAAAAACAATTTTTCAAGATTCGTCCGTCTTGTCGCGCTGAATAAACTAGAGTTAGATCAGGGATGAAGAACGTTTGCAATTAGGTACTTAGGGCAGCGTTGTCACTTCTCAATATAGCCAATATGTCGTTTCACCCGAGTATGTCATTTTAGACCAGTTTCCCTAAATTTTTATCATTTCTAATTTAAAGTTCAAATACTTCTCTTAAGTATTTAGTAAGTATAGCAGATTCATTTCTTGTCTACTATTTATTCGGCACTGGTAATCCCATTTCCCAACTATTGAGATCAAATTGAAAACGCGATTTTAAAACTCTAAATAGAATAATTTTCCGGAAGTATTTAAATAATTACTTACAATCCGAGAGAAGTTTCACTTGCATTGTAGTTTCATAAAACCACAGAATCTGTTTATATTTTTATATCGTTAGGTAAACTTGTGCATTTGCTTTATTCAATTGATGGTGTTACGAATTATACTATTACGAGCAGCTGCGGTTACGATCTGTCGATGTTACAAATTGACGGCGTTAGAATTGTGGGGTTCTGTTACGATATCTATATCTTGTCACCGTCAAAATGCATCTATCATTATTTCATGAAAATGAGAGTTACGCGGTCCATGCAGTACAAAACAATTTTGAAACCAAAAATGGCATCAAATTAGGGTTCATGTGAAATTATTTTCACATGTACGGAGCGTTGATTAATATTGCATTAATAATAAAGGACAAAAGTAAAAATACCTTATTTGATGTCATGTTTTGTTCACAAGTGCTTTGTTGCCCAACTGAAAAAATTCAAACATGAGTTAATGATTGAATTGATTTTGATGTGATATTTAACTGCCCTTCTTAACATCAGGCTGTATCGTACCTTTTCTCCTCCGTTCAAAATAAATATTTTATTGAAAATATTTAAATTCAAATTAAAAATATTCACCATTGCCACTAAAGTCTCAAATTACATAATATAGGAAGCAATTTATTATTAAAAATATTCATCATGTGCGTACGGTAAAATTTTTTTTCCCAGGTGTTAATTTATTTGTAGAAGTTTTTATAATGTGGATATATTTTTTCAAAAACAGTTCATTTATTCATGCATTCACTTCTGTTGGCAGCATCATGACTGTCTATCCCTTTTTCATAGGGACACAACAAACCCCAAATCCTTCAGACCAATTAGCCAAACATCGTTTGTGCTTAAAACGATGGAAAAAGCTATTGACAACTATATTAGAACGGAAATCCTAGAGAGACTACCTCTCCACCCGTATCAGCACGCTTACCGGGCAGGCAGATCTACGGAGACTGCACTGGTACAGCTGACGGAGGATATTCGAGGTGTCTTAGACAACCAAGAAACTGTAGTATGTGCATTTTTGGACATAGAAGGAGCTTTTGACAACACTCCACATGAAGCTGTCAAGAGAGCATTAAATAGAAGAGGTGTAGACAGCACAACATCCAAATGGATGTCGGAACTGCTCACCACTAGAGTAGCAGAGACGAGAACGAGCAAAGACATTGTCTCCATCTGCACAACCAGAGGATTAATGTGGAGTCTGACGGTTGACGAACTCCTTTGTGGTTTGACAGACCTCGGAATATCCTGCCAAGGATATGCCGATGATATTGTTATAACAGCCAGGGGAAAATTTGAAAACACCCTTTGTGACATCGTACAAAAGGGTCTGAACTATACAAATCGCTGGTGTAGGCAAGTGGGACTCAGCATCAACCCCACCAAAACCATCTTGATAGCCTTCACTAAGAAAAGAAAACTCAACCTCAAAACCATTAAACTTGATGGGAACGACGTTGAATGGAGACAAGAAGTCAAGTATCTAGGTTTGACTCTAGACAGCAAACTCCTGTGGAACAAACACGAGAAGGAGATTACATACAAAGCAAAAATGGCTCTAATGGTGTGCAGGAATCTGGCAGGGAGAAACTGGGGTTGTAACCCAAAAATCCTGAGCTGGATGTACACTGCCATGGTGAGACCAATCATCACTTATGGAGCCATTGCGTGGAGTAGTAGAACTAGCCTCTTGACAACGAGAGAAAACCTCTCCAAAAGACTAGCCTGTATATGCATAACAGGAGCAATGAGTACATGCCCAACGGCAGCATTGGAAGTCATTCTCAACCTCTCACCATTACATATGGTGGTGGAGAGTGTTGCAGAAAGAACAAGACAGACTAAGTAGAGAGGGAATCATTAAAAAAAACCACCTCTTCACTTCTTAGAAATCGGACAACCTGGGACATGCCACAAGATGGTATGATGAAAAAGTATAATTTTTCAAAGAAATTCGTTACGGAACTAAGCAACAAGAAGGAATGGGATCCAAATACCATTACCAGACTTGGAAAGAATGCCATTCAATGGTACACAGACGGCTCAAACGCAATAGAAGGAACTGGGATAGGAGTGTACTGGCCAGGAACCAAACACTCTGAAAGCTTGGGAAAAACCCCAAGTATCTTTCAAGCGGAAATTCACGCAATAAGGAAGTGTGCCTAGTTCAATATTGACAAAGGATATAGAAGGCAAAGGATTATCATAATGTCTGATAGTCAAGCAGCCATTAAAGCGCTGAGTTCTTGTGCAATCAGTTCCAAAATGGTGTGGGAATGCCTAGGCAAACTTAATGAACTAGGCGAGAACAATATAGTCATCTTACTGTCGATTCCAGGACACACTGGAATAGAAGGAAACGAAATAGCAGATGAACTAGCGAAGAGGGGGACTGAAATACCCTTTTGGGGGCCGGAACCCTTTTGCGGAATCCAATGTAATATTGGAAGAAATAGGTAAAGCCGAAGAAAAGAGAAGATCTGACAATTGGAAAGATCTAGTAGGGCTTAGGCAATCAAAGATTCTTCTGGGTGACTACAACCTGTTGAGATCAAATGAATGCATAAGTCAAAGCAAAACTGCACTAAGAGTTTTAACAGGAATCCTAACGGGACATTGTCGCCTGAATGGGCACCTTAAAAATCTCAAAATAGTGGAGGGAGAAGATTGTAGATTTTGTGGAGTGGAAGAAGAAACCTCCATCCACATACTTGCGAACTGCACAGTATTTCAGAATCCTAGGGCACAGTACCTGGGAGACTACTGGATAGAAGAGGGACAGTTACCTAAGTTGAGGCCTGACGATATCCTCCGGGAAATAGGACTAAAGGAGCTACTAGTATCTGAGACTCTACTCAGAAACTAAGTAGAAGTAAGGGGGCACAATAGATCTTTTAGGTCTCAGTGAATGTTACCCCAAAATACATACATACATACATACATTTTATTATAAAGCCAAATATGGGTGGTTGTTTAAGCCGAATGTATCTTTCAATAACGATTGCTTTTGTTACCATATGGTTTTTTATAGCAAGAGTTGTTTTCATTTCGATGTGATGTGCTACAATTATTGAGCTGTGAGAAAATATTACAAGAAAATGTTCTCGACATATTTTCATTCACTAGCTATATAAATGTTTTCTACGAACGTGCGAAATGGTATATTACATTACAAGTGTGGAAAATAATATTTCAATCACTTTCACACGGGTAATGTACAGTATTTTTCCTTTGGCCTCGTGATAGTTTCACCAAATAATGTATAATCAACATCTGACATATAAGTACGTACACAAAATGTTTCATATTGAAGTTAACATAGTTTATTTCTGAAAATTAACAATAACTACTATTATTGACAAAAATTCAAGTAGGTATAGGTAGAGGAAAGAGAATTATCCGTACTCGAACGAATCTCCTAGCTCCGCTTTGCAGTCGCGAGTGGAGAAGTATCATTTCCCGCACTAGTTGGGAAAGCGATTATTTTAAAATACTTACCTTCTTTTCTCAATGGGTGAAAATTTTTTGTAACAAAATGTCACATTTCAAGTAGCACCACCAAATCCCATAATATAGGCTGCCTTTATCCCAACTTAGCGCTAACGGAGCAGTAATCGATTTTCTACTGAACGAGAGGTTTGACAACTGATGTATCAGAGCGCTGTAGTAGCAGTCGCCACTTTTCTTATCAGAATTGAAATACGCTACGTTATCGATCAATGATGCGATAAATGTTATTTATGACAAATATCATGTTAATAAACATATGAAATGACATAACATATTTTTGTTTAAAGTTATTTTGAACATTTGTATCTGGAATGAATGAACTAGGAACTATTAAGCTAAATTGAAATAAAAGATGAATGGATAATTATTGAAATCATAAACCAAATAAAATTAGGTTGATTAGCACACGCATTACTTTAAAAATCGCTACTGGATAAAATTTTTCGGGGTTTACCTTACATATATCATAATACGAGTATGTAACTTACATCGGTTTTTTTCCCACTAATTTCAATAGAATATCCAGAAACATAGCAGGCAGCATGTGATAAAGAAGCACCTTAATATAGTAGTTGTAAATACAAGCAGTTATAAAATTTCTAGGATACCACACCAGATTCGGAAATGGTGATTCTATGGTTACCTCAGAGGCCAATCTAATAAATCCTCCATGGGTAAGATCTATCGTACGTTCAGTAATATTGTATACTTCAACAGCGTTTTTTCTAAAACCAATTTATCATCATTAAATCTATTCGATGGAATCAATAAATGGAAAACTCCACCTATAAAATATAACTTGGAAAAAAGTTATTGGATCTTATCATATGCTGCTTCGGAAAGGAAGAATGGCACACACGTTCAGATACATTTTATATTGTTATACAAGTCATATTTTTCGAATTTCGACTCCTTATTACCGAATAGGAGATATAATTAGGTATTACATTGTATGTAGGCATTTTATACATAGAAATTATTCCGAAGTTACTGATATGTCGTTTGTGGGTAGTCAGTGGTAGAATCTGAGATTTCGACATCAAGGACTTTACGCTTACCAAAGAGCTTCTAGACTATTCGCTTTCAGCTGTAGGAATAGAAAATGAATTTCCTTCCATTATCTCTGTATTTTTATGATCCAATAGTTACCGTGACATATTGGCTTCAAAATTCAAATGCTTTTTCAAATCACTAAGGATAGTAGAGAAATGAAGGTTTTAGTCCAGTAACTCCAATTTTTCGGACACGAGTGACTTTGAAGTATGGGAGCCCTCAATTATATTGGAAACGGATAGCACGATTTTTATAGCTTTTGGGGTGCATGGATCTTGTGATAACAACTTTCAAAATCTAAAACTCGATGAAAACTATATTTTACACGACAAAAAACATAGAAAACTTTTCAAGAAAAAGGTAATAATTAATTGTGACCGCAAGGAACACCACATATTAACAAATCAATACTTTGGGCAAGTGTGACAAATCAGGCTTATACAGAACGAAGCAAAATGCTAGTGGATACTGAAAGTCACAGTATTCTGGGAATGACCTCTGACATAATGCCTCCAACAGTAAACTACGACCTGCCGTATACCGTCCTAATTCCAAATAAAGATTAATGGGTCCTCCGTAAGGATAAACTATTAAGAACAGACAGCTGTTCAAAAACACCCTAAGGCTCTGGTGCAGGTGTATACGGGCTCAGACCTAGGACAGAAATCTCAACCTCTCTAGGATCCTATGCAACTGTATTTCAGGCGGAAATTTGTGGAGAGATTGGAGCAAGCCAATCTCATACATAGAACAATACAAATTTTCTCGGACAGCCAAGCGGCTTTGAAAGCACTTAGCTTTAACTGTGTAACGTCGAAATTGGTATTAGATTGCCAAAAAATACTCAATACTCAATAAAGTATTGCTGGTCTGGATCCCTGGCCATTCTGGCATGGAAAGAAACGAGAAGGCAGACTCTCTTGCAAGGGAGGGTGCCGCACGTGTTTCTATCGGACCAGAACCTACAATTGGCATCTCAATAAGTTTTGCCAAACAAACACTGAATACCTGGACGGCAAGAAGAGCATTAGACTTCTGGCGTAATTTACCAGGATTGGTTCATTCAAAGGCTTCCATACATCCTTCGAAGAATGTCTCCAAACAAATGTTAGACTATAGCAGGCATGACCTACGCTGTCTAACGGGCCTTGTTAACAGGCCACTGTCATCTGAATCAACATATGCTAAAACTTGGGCTGTCGGAAGATCCGACCTGCCGTCTTTGTCTGGAAGATGATGAAACAGCAGAGCATATAATTTGTGCCTGCCCCGCCGCGGCTCGAATCAGGTATCTGATGTTTTCAGGGATGCTCTCTCGCCCTCGGACCTGAAATATCATTCACCAAATAAGCTAATCGGCTTAGTTAAGAAGCTGAATTTGTTTGGTGAAATCTGAATAGGTATGAGCCACAATAAACTCTTGCGAGTCGCAGTGGAGGGCCTTATATACCCACTCACCATAAACCTAACCTAACCTAACCTAACCTAAGTGAAATTCTGGCAAGCAGTCTTCGTGAAGTAAAGTGTCATGGAAACTTTCACTTTCCTGGAATTAGGGCGGCCAAGTTCACATACCTGTAATTAGATACAAAATTTTGCCGGCCGAGATTAAAAACTAATCAATGAGCATTACCTGATAATCGGCCCAGCTTACAATCGCCGGTAAAATTTCACAAATAATGAGATAAATCGAATTTACAGTGCAAAATTTACATTTCGTCTTGTAGATTAGTAAATATGGAGAACACTTTTGAATGCACATTTAATAGATCTAATAGAAGATCGACTACAGGGTGGAAGTATTACAGTTCCTCATGACTGTATTAGATTGTTTAATAAAAGGGATTTTTAATATATTTTTTTAAACATTATATACGCACTTTTTAAGAGTCATCTCATAGGAAGCTAATATAATTGCCTTCGTGGCGACATCCACTTGTATGTAGTTCAGTATAATGTCCTCCTGTCCAAGTGAAACTCTCAACAACCCTAAAAATTGTGAAACATCTTAATAGTTTGGTGATGACTGTTGATAAGATAATGATTATGATGGAACATTTTTGCACGAAAATGTTTAACAAAATTTACTTCAAGCAAAAGACCCGAAAAGTAACAGCATAAATTCATAATTTTGTTACTCCTTTTCGTATAATGTGATAATTAGCCTATTTATTTTTTTAATATTCATTTTAAAAATTCAATACTAATAACTTCTTACTATCGGAACACAAAACACCAATCTTTAATATTTCAAAACTAACTAAAATTTTATTTGGAAGGCCTTTGATAAATTTATTTCGCATAATATGCGCACCAAAGATGCATTGATCTTTAATATCGGCTACCAGAAATGAGTGTGTCATCAGACTCTTTTTTTTTTTTTTTTGGGAGCCGTTCTCATGCCGGGAGCAGTGCAACCTTTTGGACTCTACTCCCACATTCAGTCCACCCACTCAGTTATCCCTGTACCTTCGACGATATAGGTCCACTGGATGTGTGCCATATGTTTCGGGTGAAACATTGGCTCCTCCAAAAATTGTTGGTCTCCTCGAGTCCAGTGTCTCACAGTCAGATAAGATATGGGTTACGGTCTCGGTCTCCATGCCACAAAGTCTGCAGCTCAGATCTCCGTTATATAGCCCCATTTCATGCAGTTGATTATTTACCGGAGCATGGCCGATTAGATAACCTGTAATGGTTCTTAGCAGATTCCTACCAATATTCAGCAGTTCTTCGGTCCGTTTAACAAACGTGTCACCTATAAAAGTCTTACTATGTACTTGCTTTGGAGTGTTCCTCCACTGTAGTCTACGTTGGTTTTGTACCCATTTTTGTATTTGTCCTTGGACCACTTCCTTTGATGTCCAAAGAACTGGTTCTGGTCCAGCATATGTCGTTGCTGAGTCTCTTCTCGCGAGTTCATCAGCTTGTCAATTTCCAGAAATATCGTTATGTCCCGGAACCCACATTCACCTCACTTCTGCCAGTTCATTTAGTTTTTTCTGGCATTTCTCTACCAGTTTGGAAGTTACCTTTCAGCTTTTTGAAGCTGCAAGGGATGCCTGGTTGTCAGTTAATATGTATATCCTATGAGTATCAGGCCTGTGTTTGTTAATTCTAACACATTGTAGGGTACCATAAATCTCCGCCTGTGATACAGAGGAGTGATAGTGAGAAGGAACATCTTGTATTTCTCATTTCATCATACACTCCCGCTCCACCTGTCCCTTCCCCAGTCTTTGACCCGTCTATATACCAGGTATCACCTCGGGGAAACTCCAGTCTGCTTGGGTCTTGCCAGTCGTTTCTGTGAGGCATCTCTACCCCATATTAAGGGCCATATAGTCTGTTTTCATATCTAAAATGGCTTCACTTATGATGCCCCCAATGGAAATGTATCCTAATCTAACTGTTTGGTTGCTCAGGTTATTTTGCAGCCTGAATAACCCCATTGTTGCTTCTCCCATTATCACGAAGTATAATGGAATAACGCCAAATAAGGCTTCTATTGCTGCCGTTGGGGTGCTTCTCATTCACCCTACAATACTGAGACAAGCAAGTGTTTGCACCTTGCCCAGTCTTATCTTTGCATTCTTTTGTGTCATCTTTGTCCTGTAGACCAAATACGCATAGCATATGATATTATGGGTTTAGCAACTACACAGTATATCCAGTGTATCCCATGTTTTCTCACAAGTTCGCCTTGTCATTATTAGTGTGATCTCCGCTCTTGTTGCTACTTTTTCCAGTTGCTCAGTCCATGTTAATCTTGAGTAAATAATCACTCCGATATATCCAACATCCATCACCATCGAAATCTCCGTATCTGGAAGGGATAGTGATCAAAATCCCTTCTTTTGGTATAATGCACTATGTTTGATTTGGTGGAACTTATATTTAAATCCACCCACTCCGTCCATTTTGTTACTATGTTCAGAGGCTGTTGCATGCGTTCTCTGAATAAAGTATTATATTTGCCTTGTGACATAATGACCAGATCATCCGCATATCCTAAGACAGTATTACAAAACTTTTTAGTTGCTGTCATTTCTCCTCGAACAGGAACAGTGTGTCCTGTAGCTGTTTCAAGAACTAGCCTTGTTCCAGTAGATTATGTTTTTTTTAAATTGTATTTTAAATTTTCTTGTTGTTTTAAATGGTCCACTCTATTATCAAGCTGTCCCACTGTTAGCCTTAATGTTTCTTGAATTTATGTTTGGCTATTCATACTTTCCACATTTGTTTTTCTACGCCTCTGCTCCTTCTATTTTTCCTTCTCTCTTCACGCCATTTCTCTCCATCTTTTTCCTTTTTTTTCTTCGCCTTTCCTTCTCTTCTTTACGTCTTTCCCTCTCTTATTCCACCTTCAAAAGCCATGCTGGGGATCTGGAAATATCCATGTTTCTGTCGTATTCGGTGGATTCGGTACCCATCACCAATGTAACTCCTATTCGTATAATAACTTTCTTCATTTCTTTGACATTAACTTTAACAATTCAATAATCATAATATCTCACTATCAGTATCTAACTCCAATCTCTAACACTCCAAAACTAACTGTCAATAATTGTCTCTCTTTTCATACTTATTATATGTTCCAGACAATTTTCGGTTTTTCGATGACATTCCTAGACTTTTCAATTACAGTTCTTAATGTTTATCTTCTTTTTTTCTTTCATGCTCCTTTATAAATCCTCAGTACAGGATCGACGTAACAACATAAAAAGTATACGTCAAAATAATAGTGTAAAATTATTAAAACGCTTTACAAATTAGAGAATTAATTTCCAAAGGATAGACCGTTCACCAGGAAGCAACATCTACTTCTCGGGAAATATGCCCCGCCAGACAATGAATTACACTTCCAAGATAAACGGGGTTGGTATATATGAAAATATAGAACCAACCATTCTGGTTTATGATTAGAAGGAATAATATCACTTGCAGACCGGTTTCGGCGTATTTACGCCTCATCAGTACAAGGTAGATATTATTCGTCCAGAAGCTCTAAGAGCATAATCCTGAATTGAAGACAACGCTGAAATCACATTAATACATTAAACCCAGTAATGGGAATGCAAAGAATTTGATAATAGCGAAATCTCCACAACTAAATATAAACCAAAATTCTATATTGACAAAAAACCATCTCGGTTTTGTAGGTTATTTACTGGTGATAGACCGTTCACCAGTAAATAACCTACAAAACCGAGATGGTTTTTTGGAAATTGATTTTCTAATTTGTTAAGCGTTTTAATAGTTTTACACCATTATTTTGACGTATATTCATAACACGCTTCACTATGACAATTGATACAGGAAACTGTAATCAAGTAAATAACATAAAAAGTGTTTATCAGCAGCTGCAATGGTGCATAATTATCAATTACTACTCTGGTTTCCTTTATAACAATTATGCCAGGGTAAGCGATTTGAAAGTTCAGAAAGAGAGCATCCAATGTAACAAAATGGGTTTATAGTTAAAATTAATAAATCTGTAAATTGCAAGAAAACTGCATTCAAAAAAGGAATTTTTTCAAATATTACTTTCAAAATAAGCCTCACGTTACGTATTCAATGATATAATTATTAAACTGTTGATTTTAAACACCATATAATATTCCAATCGTGGAATACATTCGATGTCCAGCAATCAAAACTCAAAACTAATTTCTTCATGATTAGGCGAATTAGTGGATATTGACTCTCCTATGAAACACATTTTCAGATAAGTTAACATAACTCAAAATACTCTGTAGGTACTCAAGTATTGAACTTCACCCAATTTTTCACGGACCATCCGAAAATTAAGAAATACTAAGTGTTCCATAAGAAAAAACTTTGAAGTGCTACACTTCATTGGACATCCTGTACATTCCGCAATAAGTATATTTTAAAACATAGCTTGTATCATACACTACTCATGTTAAAAGAATCTCGAAACTTTCACCGTTCTGCTATAAGCATCCGCCTCGTTGATCGCGAAGCACCCTGTATAAATGTAAATAATATTATTTTTGTTAATGATGATGTCCCAAATAGTCCACACGGAAGTTAAATATTGATAATTATCTCTTAGCATTGAAAAAATATTACCTTTTCCACCTGCAGTCATTAATCCGAGGGGTCCATTGAAATTATCACCCCATCCTTTGATAGGTTCCTCTAGAGCATTTATAACTGAAAAATAAATACATGGAAAATTCTGAATCAGTGTGGATTCACAACAGAAGTTGTGTGTTAATTAATTATGAATTTTTGAAAAGTTGAATAGTGACTTTGTACCAATAAAATAAACCATAATGAACTGGTTTATCGAATTCAAACACCGATGGTATTGAGGACTTGGTTCCGAAAACATAAGATAGCCTACAAAATTGTTTTAAAAGGAACTAAAGTGAAGTTGCATCACAAGCTAACCTAATACCTTGCAGTTCTGAGGTTTTATGTATTTACAATTCTATACGAAAATTTGCTCCAAAAGTGCGAGTCGTGTTTGCCCTGTTTCCGCTGTTTAAGACTGTAGAGCGAGAAAATCACGTCACTGTAGGACATTAGATAAAACTACTACACACCTAATTCAAAAAGATTGTTAGTAAATGTCGTTGAAATTCCATCAAAGCCATTAAATCCGACAGGTCAGCTGCAACGATATGACACCTGTATTTTAGGACACGGATTTTGTTTATTCAATGTTGGGAAAATTAACAGTTTATAAAAACAAAAGTTAAATTTAAAAATTGAAAGAATTACATTTTGAATTACTCCTCCGCCTACCACACTATCTAGACTTTCCTTCCAGTGACCACCGGCTGCTAGCAGACATTAAAACGATTCCACAGATGCACAAATTACAAAATGATTACTGAAATTAAGGCCTATTTTGATACTAAATACATCGCTCTGTATAGAATATATAGAAAAGTTGGATAAGGGTGGTGATAAGCATATTACTCCTGAAGGATTAATAAGCTCTTTAGATATACTATCTATAGTCATTCAAGTTTCTGGAAAAAATGAAATGAATCAAGTACGTATTCACTAACCAACTATTTTCATAAACAAATTAATTGTGGTCCGCTTATTTAGAAAACTCACCTATAGATGGTCGAGTAATGATGGCTGGTATTTTTCCAGTACACATGTCATTAACAACATGCTCTGCTAATCCCTTTGCAAATGTGTAAGTGTTAGGGTAAGGATTGATATATTGTTGAGTCATTGTACACAATACTTCCTTGTCACATTCTTCGGCTAGAATTATAGCTTCTTGCCAATTAGCATATGGAGGATAAAGGTGTTCCTCTACATATCGACATCCAGTGCTGTAGGCTGTAGAAATATGTACTAGTCCGGTTGGATTTCTTAAGTCCAACGCTAATTGTGCAACTTCTCTTGTTCCTCTAACATTCATTATTATCGACTTATCCAAAAAATCATCAAATCGTACCGAAGCTGCTGAATGAAAGATAAGGTTAACGTTTCCCACCAATAGCTCTCGATCTGATTCGCTCAATCCTACAAAAAATATTGAATAAATAACAATATAAGAGAAGAATTGGGTAGCCGGATCAATACCAATTATAGGAAAAAAACCTTCACATTATATCACTGACCAGAGGCTCATACGACAAATAATATGACCAATTTTTGAAGTGGATGTTAGTGTATTATTAGCTAAGTTAAAAGGTGTATACAGTGCTATTCAAAAGTCCCCCCCTCGTATCTTTTGAACGGCTACACTTACATTAATAAAATTTGGAAAGTGAAAATAAAGTGTTGTAAACTTCTCTACGAATGGCAACAGGTGACGTAATAGTAATAGATGACGTCACAGTGCCACTCTGGCCAATAATTTTAAATAGGACCTCATGGCAAGTGATACCTCGTTTGAAAGGCATTGACATTGGCTACATAGCCATATTAATTTTGTTTGGGCTTAAGCTAATTTTGACGGATAAATTAAATGAATACCAAGATTATTGAAATTATGTTTTTAAATTTAATTAATCAAATATCAACAATGGATTCTTATAGCAAGTATTCGAAATGTGCTCCG
This sequence comes from Lochmaea capreae, assembly GCA_949126875.1. Classification (NCBI taxonomy): domain Eukaryota; kingdom Metazoa; phylum Arthropoda; class Insecta; order Coleoptera; family Chrysomelidae; genus Lochmaea; species Lochmaea capreae. Next base: position 7,553,133 of record OX421409.1, read on the forward strand.
TCTACTTCCTGACAGTAGTACATCCTATTAGTAATTTCTTGTCGTTCTCGTTCGAATATGTCAGCTGAAATTCCATTGCATTCTTCAATAATTCTTCCTTTCAAAACGCCAATGCTATCTGTGCCGTAGTATAAACCTTGGATTTCAAGTATCCCCATAGAAAAAAATCTAATGGTGTCAGATCTGGTGACCGAGGTGGCCATTATATAGGACCTCGCCGGCTGATCCATCTACATCGATATTCTTCATCCAGGTAACGTCTTACTGCACCATAATAATGTGCAGGAGCACCCTCTTGTTGAAATGTTATTTCCAGATGGCCGAATTCATTTGGAATATCTTCCAGAATTTCAAGAATTAACGGCTCAATTGCATTTTGTAACATCTCCAGAGACACTGCACAGCTTAAATTTGAATTTAGGAAAACAGGACCAATTATGTGGTTTCCCAAAATACTTATTGACTTTTTCTGGAAATTGGGTATGTTGTTCACGAAAGGTGTGAGGATTTGTGTCACTCCAATACCTTACATTTTGTGAATTCACATTTCCATTGAGGCAAAAAGTAGGTTCGTCACTAAAACAAATTCTTTTTGTGTAATGTGGGTTTTGACTAATTTTATTTGTCATACATTCACAGAATTCGATTCTTCTGTCGGGGTCGTCATCCGAAAGGTGGTGCACCATTTTCAACTTGTATGGATGAAATTAATTTTTAGCCAACACTCTCTGTACTGTACTTTCACTTACTTCACAGATAGATGCAGCTTTAGTTGGAGAGGAAGTAGGGTTTACTACCATTTCAGCAACTATATCAATTTTTTTATCATCACTAAATGTTGGTCGACCAGATCGTTTGGCATCTTGAACACTACCTGTTGCTTCAAACTTGTGAAGATGCTCCCTCAAATAAGTTCTCGAGATAGGGCGATCTGGGTATCTCTCATTAAATAAACGTTCCGCTTCATGGAGATTCTTTCCAGATTCACCAATTATTAAGATAGCTGCTACTTTGTCGGCTTGAGTACGTACCATTTTGCCTATGTAAACTCTTAAACGTCTCGTTAAACAATAATAAAATTAAATATTTAAGCTATTTAGAAAAACTTTGCAAAGCAACAAATACTATTAAATTAAAAACGTCAATTTTTTTGACAACTAACCAGAGGCGGACTGAAAAATCTTCAATATTTAAATGTGAAATAATAATTTTGGTATTTATTTAATTTATCCTTCAAAATTAGCTAAAACCCAAACAAAATTAATATGGCTATGTAGCCAATGTCAATGCCTTTCAACCGAGATATCACTTGCCATAAGGTCCTATTTAAAATTATTGGCCAGAGTGGCACTGTGACGTCATCTGTTACTATTACGTCACCTGTTACCATTCGTAGAGAAGTTTACAACACTTTATTTTCACCCTCCAAATTTTATTAATGTAAGTGTAGCCGTTCAAAAGATACGAGGGGGGAGGGGACTTTTGAATAACACTGTATATGTACATATTTTTACGAAGAGCAGAATTTAGAAAAGATAGGTGGAAACACATTAAAATATATCGGTCAAACAGTCTAACAAAGGAGATTGCAAAGTATCTATTTGCTCATTTACAAGAGTTTACTGAGGATCATTGGAGTACCTTCTTATCTCTAAAGACTCTAAAAAGTTAAGTATAGTATAATTCTGACAGTCATGTAGTAACTGTATTTGATTGTTTAAATTTGGTTTGTGGTTTTGTTCTAACAAATGTTTTGCGTAATTTGATCTGTCAGGGTGCTTGTTTCTGTAGGCTTCAAGATGCTCACTATACGTTATATTAAGATTTCTCCTTGTTTGACCAATATAAATTCTGCTCTTCCCGAAAATATGTAACTTAGCTAATAATACACCTGTTTACTTTATTTAATTTCACTATCTATATGATGCCTATTACTATCCTACCCTAAAAGTCTTCCTTTCATTTTCTTAGTTACATAATAAACAATGTTTTCATTCCACCCCTTGAAAATGATGTATAACCATCGAAACCGGTCGGGTCTAAGTTTTTTGTGAAACATAAAATATTGTGAAATAAAAATAATGATTATTTTCAAACATTGATATGTATGAATTTCACAGTGTAAGGGTTGAAACTATCAATTTCTAGAAATCATTAACGAAACTGTGCTATTATGGGGCACTTCAATGATCTATGCGAAAAATGTTTCCCGCTCGGGAACAAAGTAATCTATACTATTAAAAAGAGGAAAGATTTGTATTTTTGTATTTTTTTTTACGTTCATGCAAAAAACAAAACTTCATTAAACTCAGAATGTACACCCTTCAGGAAAACATTCAAATTTGGGAGGTGACTCGATTTTGGAAATAGTAAATTTATTCGTTGTTGCTTTTGAAAACCGACCAGCGCCTTTACAGTCTACAGTTGATCGAAAAATTGAAAAATTTCGTAAATGTACAGTTTGACGTATTTTAAAAAGAAATGGGTATCGGTGCTATAAGGTGCAAACTACGAGTACACACGAGCTATTTCCCGACGACAATATTAAACGGTTGGAGTTCTGTGAAGAAATAATGGAGAAAGATAGTTTAAATAATATTGTTTTAAATAATTTATTTACGGATGAATCAAATTTTCTCTTCGCAGAAAACACAATCCATCTGTCGTTCGATGTTGATCTCGGGAAAAAAAGCATCTAAGTATTCCCGTTCGTACGCAATACCCACAAAAACTTAATGTGTGAACGGAAATTTTAGGTGATTATATCATAGGACCACATAACTAACAAATATTGGAAGGAGAAGGGGCGGGGTTTCTTACAGTGGTTCTGAATCCAGCTGTCCAACTAAATACTTGATATTGATTGTAAGTAAATTTATTTTTTGTTGGTGGACTATTTAGATCAGAGAATACATTAAATTCCTATGTTCCGTTCCTCATTGCATGTATCTGTACATTATGAAGATATTTAATAGATCTACGGATTTAATTGGTAAAAAAATACGTCATTTGTGATATAAGAAAATGTCAGTTTGGAAAATTTTTTTTAAACATAGCTATAAGGGGGAAAAGATGGAAATTTAATATGGGTAGTGATGGTGATTATAATTACTTGGAGAGAAAGATACTTTTGACAGGAGGGAATAATTAGGAATAAAATTTAAAACAAAATAACCGATTGAATTTATAAAAAAATATATTGTACTGGAAAATAGAAAGAAGTAGAAGTAATCATGCAAATCATATAAAAACTGGAGACCAAAATTATATTACAAAGGACGTATTTGGAGAATTGATAGCATTCAGATCAGGAAAGTAAAATTTCAATCAATTAAATAACCAATACATTTGAACAAATACTGGAAAAAACATTTGGAAAAAATAATAATAATAGAAAATGGCTTTTTTGAAGACCGGAATAGCATCGAAATTTGTCATATAGTTTAGACCGGTATAAAACAGAGGATTTAATATTTTATTCTGCTTAAGTATTTGGAACATAATTCGATTCTTTAAAAAAAAAAATTAAGAATAATAATCAATTGAGAAAGTTAACGTTCGTGATGTTCAACTGAATTGTTGAAATAAACATTTGAAAATAATTGAAATTAAAAATATATTTCGAATATTGAACCTTAAACACTAAGATAAGGATTTTTATAATGAATTAACAATTAAAATTGGATAAATAATAAATTTGATATATAGTTATATACAAATTAATAAAACAAAAGTTAAGTATCATAAACTAATAGAGTAATTATATAAAATCAATATAATATATAGATGTCGAAAGAATAATTATTTTTATTCACACTTCATATTTTTGAAAAATACTATTTTTCAAAAACATTGACCGTTCAACTAAGGAGCAACAACTACTTCCCGTGCAATTATATTGATATCCCAACGCTTCCTAATAATATCAACGATGCAACCAAAATACTCACCAAGTCCATACTAAAAGCCGCCGAAGGTAGTATTCCTAAGTTCAAACCTTTAATGTCACATCGCCCTGTTCTCTGGTGGACTGAAGATATCACCAGGGCAATAGCCGAAAGAAATAAGTCAAGGAACAGATTCAACAGATCTCACAATGCAAAACCTTATCACCTTTAAAAAGTGCAGGGCTGTTGCCAGAATATAACCAGCAGGCCAAAACATTATCGTGGAGAGAATATGTGTCAACAATAACTCCCCCAAATGAATCTTAGCGACATATGGAGGAGGATCAAAGTAGTCGGAGGAAGAAACACTTTCAATATACCCGAAACTTTAATCTTGGAGAATGGAACAGTCGTAACAGAAAATATGTGAAACTTTTGCCAACCACTTTCAGAAATCCAGTTGCACCACAAACTATGATGAAGATTTTAAAAACATAAAATGTGTAGGTGAAAGAGCTTACTTAAATTTTACTACCAACAAGAACTTATCTTACATCACCTTTTGTACTGGATGAGTTAGAGTACGCACTGGAAAACACTACGAAATCAGCAGCTGGAAATGACGAAATCTCATTTATTTTAGTATGTTAAAGCACCTACCCAAGAAGGAGAAAACAAAGTTATTTGATCTCCACAAAATATGGAAATCGGGTACTTTCCCCTCCAAGTGGGAAGTAGCCATAATAATACCAATATTAAAACCTGAAAAACCCCATACAGGTACCAACAGCTACGGACTCATTTCGTTGACCAGCAGTGTAGCAAAAGTCCTTGAAAAAATGATTAACCTACGCCTAACATGGTTGTTTGATTCGCAGTCCTTGTTGTCCCCTTTTTAAACAAGATGCTGTAAAAACCACTTAACAACGGATGCTTTGGTGTTCTTGGAAGATTACATACAAAATGATTTTTTCAACCGAGAGCATATAGTAGCAGTAAGTTTCGACCTCGAAAAAGTCCATGATAGAACTTGGCGCCACTATATTTTGAAACAGCTGCATGCATGGGGGCTTAGAGGAAACTTAACTGTACTCTTGGAAAATTTCTTTAAAGACAGATATTTTTCTGTAAGAATTGGCACAAATGAATCCTCCAAAAGACTATTGGAAAATGGCATTCCACAAGGTTCGGTGCTCACCGTTTCCCTTTTTGCAGTGGCAATTAATTGTCTTCTTGACAAGATGAACACAAACCTAGAAAGATTACCATATGTAGATGACCTAATTATTTTACAGAAACACAAGTCAATGGACATTATCAATAAGTATATTAACAACGAAATTAACTTCATATGTGAAGTACCAAAATCAAAAGGATTTCAGTTCTCTCAAGAGAAAACTAAATGTGTGCATTTCTGCCGACTCCGTACGATACACTCAGATCCAACACTCTATCTTTACAATCACCAAATAGTTTCCCGGGACTGGATTGAGGTACTTGGGTTGATATTTGATAACAAATTAAACTGGGAAGAACATGTCTCTCGAATAGCAAGTGTGAAAAAGCACTAAATATCATTAGATGCATGGCTAACATTAACTGGGGATCTAATAGAGAAATTTTGCTGCAACTCTACCAATCTATGATCCAAGGTCGTTTGGACTACGGTGCTATTGCCTATAACTCCTGTAGACCCACCAGGCTGAAAAAGTTTGACAGAATCCAAATGACAGCGCTAAGACTGGCCTCCGGTGCCTTCAGAACAATCCCCACAATGGCAGTGCAATGTGATGCAAGTGCAATGCCTCTAGATCTAAGAAGAATATCTCAAACCATTATATACATCAACAAAATCAGATCACACACGTCACACTTGAATTATCACCTATTCCAGTCTAATAATGAATGTTACAGTAGACGAGCATCATCAAGACCTACTCGAGTCCGCAATGAAGAAATACGCAGAAAATATGCCATTGAAACACAGCCTAATGTGCTTGAAACTCCCGTAACAGTAACATCAATTCCACCCTGGCAAATAACTGTACCGAAAATTAACACCACTTCAACCAAATGGAAAAAAGAGGAAACTCCAGCATCTACATAAAAAACACTTTTCAACCAAGAACTGGACCATTATCGCAACAGCGTCATTATTTACTGCGATGGATCTAAAACTAACGACGGAGTAGGTGCCGCAATAGCCATTGACCAGACCAATATTACAACTGGAGCCTGAGACCAGAACGCTCTGTATTTACTGCAGAACTATACTCAATTTGGCAAGCGGCATTATTCTTTATGCAATCTCAACATTACCAATGTTTGATATGTTCGGACTCGTTAAGTGCAATCAAGTTTATTGAAAACAGATTCTCCAGTACCTACTGGATATAGAAAAAATATTCTTGAGTTAACCACACACTAAACCAACCAAGGGAAAATAATAAACTTAATATGGGTCCCTGGACACAGCCAAATTGATGGAAATGAATATGCAGATATGACAGAAAAAGATGCCTCCTCCTTACCTATAGACATATGTATCCCTGTCCCAGTAGACGATAGTAATACATACATAAAACAACAGATTGAAGCTATTTGACAAAACCGATCGGCCTCATATAATGGCCAACTTTCAAGCATTAAGACATTTGATGCAAAATGGAAGTACCCCCTATATCTGAATAGACGACAACAAGTTATTCTCTGTCGCCTAAGAATAGGTCACACAAGACTAACACACTCATACATGTTAATTGGCGCACTTAGGCCAATATGTAGTTTCTGTAATAGCCAGCTAATAGCCGAACATATATTTTCATGTCCCAGACTAAACGTGATAAGAAATGCAATCGTATTGATTCAAAAATAAACACATTGTTAATTTCGGAGACTATAAAGCAAACAAAAACTTATCATAAACACATTAAAATTTATAGCAGAATATGATTAAATATCTAAACATGGAGAATGTCACAGAATAAATTAATAGTGCAGCTAATAATCAGAGAAATTAAAGCTGCACAAAAAAAACAATAATAATAATAATAATAATTTAGGAATGTCTCAATCCGATTTGGGTATTACCTAACTTCAGGGAATAGTTGGTGAAATCGGGAATTAGAGTTTACGTACAGAAATTGTTGCATGTATGTATACTGGGGTGACATTCACTAAGACCTAAAAGATCTATTGTGTCCCGTTTCTTCTACTTATCTCCTGTGGGAAGGGGTTAGTGGATAGTGTATACCTATTTCCTAAAGTAATTTAAGGATATCAGCAGGCCTCAGTTTGGGAACGCTTCCCTTTTCTATCCTGTATTCTTTCAGGCGTTGTGTATGCATGAATTTTGCAAATACGTGAATGGAAGACCATCAGGTAATAACAATACTATTCTTCGATAAAACATTAGTGACTTATTATCCTAATTTTTGTTGTTCCAAGTAATATATTATTAATTAAAAATGTACTAACCTAAGTTCAGTTCAGTAACATCTCCTTTAACGCTTATTATTTTCTTAAGAGCATCAGGATTCTCTTTCTTGAGTACCTCAAAAATCTACAAAAAACAATCAATCACAGATTACCTTTCAAAATTAATGTCAAATAAAGTAGAACGTTCCCAATATTCCTTGAGTCTTTTCAATACTCGACGCAATATCACTACCCATATAATTTAAATTTTCTCGCCAGCAGAGGTAGCGGTTAATTGATCTACTATGGCGTTCCTACCTATTGTATAGATCTGGTTACTTTTTCAGCTACCATAGCGAAATGGTTTTACCACCTCGACAGTTTTGTTATACATGCGGATTATTAGAAACACTGCGTTGCGCTAAACTTAGACCAGAGAATACCTAACTACTCAGTAAATAAGGGAAGTTAAGCCAAGTGATAGGTGAATGTTTTTGACAAAAATCTTAATAGAAAATGGATGTTACAATCGTATAAAAGACATCATGTAGTATGTAATTTTGATATGTTTTGGACACGCAAATGTTTTTTAGTAATTTGTTATAAATATTGAAAACGAACAGAACTCATTTTTAGTTTTTTCCATATAACGTAAAACTAGGCTTTGCATTTGATTATTTTGGCAAATAATAAATTTATTCTATTCATTTCCAAGTACCTGGAGTCGACAAAACTGACTAGTAGCACCGACTTAATAAATAATCAAAAAATAAGCTGCAATTTCATAATAATTAAAACACAGACATATGTTTATTTATAGACTAGTCAAAGTACACAAAATATCCGTAAAATACCGCAAAAAACACTAAAATTTAAAATTGAGTATTTAAAAGGGTTGTGATTAACATGAGAAAACCTTTACGATGTTAGGCATGCGATTTTCCGGAAAATCATCGAGTGAGAATTTTTGTTTTTTTACTCTAATTGCTTAAATAATGAAAACACAGAAAAATGTTCAAATCAAAAATTGTAGCTAATACATTTATCTACAAAATCTGAACATTTTTTTTGTAACTACATTGGTCTTTAAAATATACGAAATTTCCCCAGTAGCACTTTTGAACACCATGAATTTTCATGTTTTTAATTTTACGATAGTAAATAAACAATAACATTTAGAAAAAAAATTTCATATGAAATGTGTTCTAAAATGGGGTATCTACAACAACATTGAAAAAGGAATTTTGTTTTTACATTTTTTAATGTATTATCATCGTATTTCCACGTAAACTTCTAATAAAAACTCGGTTTTTTAACCAAATTCCTCTAATTAACATCAATTAATTGATTTATTTAACAAAGCGTACTCCAGAGATTATGGTTTAATCTTCAAACTTCATTTGAAACTTTTTTTTGTATCTGCATTTTTCACAAAGATACATACGATTTTCCAGGTGAACCTTCATTGAACATCCATTTTTTTGACCCCACTTTAATTTCATTATTGTTGTAATAACAGCCTCTATTTTTGATGTAATTTTTTAATATTTTTGTTGTTAATATTTTGTTATTATTATTTTTTTTAAGCCGCTCTCTCACCTGCTTTGTCACCTTTATTTGTGCTCCCTTCTCTTTCTTACCTGAGCCATAGGTGTGTTCTTTTGTATCGCAATCCTTTCTAAATAGGTTCATTATAAAGTTCACAAATTTTTAGATATCATAAAAGGTATAAAAAGTTATAGAAGGTTTGCTGAAAGACCTCTGATTTAAGTATTTATTGTCAATAATTGTCTATTATTTAAAAATTTTGATATTTACAGTAAAACTGTATAGTAGTTTCGAAAGTAGATGCTTCTTTGTGTTTAGTGGTGAAGTTTGATTGAATTATATTAATTTAGAAAAAAGGTATAATTGAATGAAGTCGAAAAAAACAAGTAAAGTTAAGCATGCAAAAAACAGATTTTTGAAAAGCATTCGTTTATAATTCTAAATATTGATGGCTTTGCTTTTATAATAATAATGTTTTATGCCCATTTGCAATGCTAAATCCAACAGGAATTTTCGCTGGGATAAGTATTAATTAAATAGGAATTATAATTAATTTATATTACAGTCAGAAAAACTACTTTTTCAAATTTGAAAGTATTTCTATCTAAAAGTTGAGTTTATTCATTTTTTCAGAATGTTATAAGCCCAAAATTATTAACTTTCAAGTCGAGCGGTTAATAAATTTGGCACACTTGCCGTTCGCGCGTAACCACGGATTGAATGAAATTAATTTTATCCCGTGAACTTTTCGATTTACAGGAAAACTTTTCAGCCAAAATTTGTAGATAAATGCATCAGCTACAAATTTTGATTTGGAAGTTTTTGTGTATATTTGATATTTAAACAATTAGAGCGAAAAAACGAAAACAAAAATTTTCACTCGACGATTTTCCGGAAAATCGCATGCCTAACTTCGTAAAGTGTTATTTATAGTGTTAAACACAACCCTTCTAAATATCCAATTTTGGATTTTCAAGTTTTTTGTATCTTTTGTGAGGTTCTATGTGTACTTTGATTAGACTATTATTCAAATTACAGTTTATTATTTTTAAAACACGTAGATGAATCGAAACTTTACATTATTGATGTTTATAAGAAATGCTATTGTATAATACGACATCCCCGACAAAATAAGAACCGTCTTTATTTTTCAATATATCCAATCGCAGGGAAATTTTTTCATTGTTTGCTGATTTTTCATAGACTTTCAATTGAGTAATAATCAATTGTTGACTGTTTTTATACGCGAGTAGAATTTTTTCGGGAATATGTGCATATGAAGCGTACATTTCCAAGTGCCAAATTACAAATTTTCCAACAGGAATGAAAAACATGTTTAAACAAAAATTATCCATATTTGATACTTCAAAAATTGGAATGTAATAGCTTGAGAAACCAGCACCTTGCTCACTGGAGGGCTCTACAGGGTCTCAGGCAGTCCAAGCTCCTATTGAGGGGAAGGACTGATGGACATGCTAGAGCTGCTCTAGAACTACCAAGGAGTAGGTTAAAAAAGATAGCAGGACTCCTAACAGGGCACTGCTGTCTGAGGAAACACCTCTGTAACCTAGGTTTAGAGGAAAGCCCCCTATGCAGGGGTTGCGGCGTGGCTGACGAAACGTCGGACCATGTTCTCCTCGTATGTCCACATTGGGCTGTGATACGCATCTTCGGAGTCCCTGTTATGACCTCTGGGGACATAAGCAGGCATCCACATCACCAAAATAAAAAGAGCCGACACACTGAAGTGTCTGCATGTAACAGAATTGCACTGTGGAACCAAAGAATACGCCAGCTTAACGCAATCTTTATGATGTTTTGGTAACAAAAATGTATGACCTTGAGAGACCAATGTTGACAGATAACTTAGTAAGTACTCAAATTTTCAAATATCGGCGATATAACTGGTCGATAAAGTGAAGTATGACAAGTATCTTATTATGCAAATGACTACTTTCAGACATGCGCATACAAAGAAAGAATTGGAATCTTCGCTTCTTGTTAAGCTGGTGTATTCTTTGGTGGAACTTACAACGTTACGACCTCCAAAACCACTATAACGCCACTTTTCCCGCGTTCGGTAAGTTATTGAGCGCAAAGTAAATGTCAGGATATGAAACATGGCACCTACAACTGATTTATCAAGAAACATTCATATTGGCACTTACACCGTTATGGAAATTATGATATTTGAATGCAGTATCAGCCTAGATGTTAGAAAGTTTTCTCTAAGTACTTCTGTAATTATTTTCTTAAAAATCTCAACATGGAAAGTAAAATGTCATCCCCGCACAAAAGGGCGCAAGCTACAGCCGTTTTTAAGTAAATTCAGCAACGTTTAGGAAACTACTGACTGCTACATGAAGTCAAAACCTAAACGTCTCAAAAACCCAAAAATGATTGAACTAATTAGTTTTAAACAGGGATGCGAGAACCTTTTCTTCAGGTCATCCACGCAACTTATGTTTAGTTGCGCAATTTTTTTAACGTTGAATTGCGACTTAAGCGAGCTTATACTAACCATCAGCGTTAAGATGCTTTGTGTAAAATGAGTGGAGAACAATAGTCTTCAATCGGAATACAATTGATCGTGTATTTCCGTTGATGTACCTTGAAAAACATAAAAATGGGAACATATTATATCGGCACAGATTTGCTTATACATTTCAAGTGGCCCGATCTGTATATGCAATTATCTAGCTAACAATTACAACAAATTCTTGACCAAATGAATAAATTCATGCTTGCGATATTGGCGTGCAAGATGGAAAAGATTAAATTTCTTCCTGGAGAATAATTATTGTTAGAATCATGATATTAAGTAAAAAATGCATCCTCTTACGCTTGATTCCTTAAATTCTCTCAGCCTCTCCTCAACACAGCATCCTCTTTTAGGTCTAAGTAAAACATATATTTTGCCAATTCCTGGACAAGACCTCAACAATTTCTCAATCAGAACTTTTCCCATATATCCAGAAGCTCCCGTTACAAAAATGGTTTTTCCTTCATAAAATTGTGCCACACCCATGATTGCCAGAATTTCAATTCAATATCAATTTGGAGCTGAAACAAATTTTTAATTAGTAATAAACAAGTTTATGTCGCAAGTTGAACACGAGCCACTGAAGATGGTGTGAAACTAATCACATAATTATGTTAGTTATTGTTTGAATTAATTATGTGAGAAATTATTACAATTCAGAATTTAATTCTATATTCTACGCTATAACATCATCAAAAGCTCTGTATGCCGTTAAGATCCAAAAAACTAATCTCACATTAATCTCTCATGATCACGAGCATTATGTGATTGAATAATACAATAGCAGCGCTTCAAATGAGGTGTGTATATGAGGCCAATTGGAGTTTCAATTAAGTTAAGTATTTTTGTTTCTGCCAATAGTCTGACATTGTTTATAAAGTAACTACCTACGATCATATCAACCCGTCTTGTACTACATGATTAGCTAAGATGATACTATTGAATATACAAATATAAGTATAACGTCTTTTCCTTATGGTTGAACGCATAATGGAAATTTAATTTCCAGAACTTGGTAGTACCAAATCTCTCCATCTCTCTAGCTTATTGGTTCACTTACTACCTAAGCAGCATTTGGACGTTGCGAGATAGTTATATAACGTTGGGCTAGACAACCCAACGTTGGCATCCAACGTTGTAATGACCACGTCACGACCCAAATTTGCACCTAAATGGGGAATAGAAATTCGAGTCGTTACGACGTCGGCACTGACTTTGAATGTCTTATGTATTCGACCAAATCCAACGTTGATGAACGTTGCGCAAACCAACTTCGTTTTAAGTATTTATTTTGGAAGAAATGTGGAAGTCTTTGAAACTCGACCAAAGATGGAAGTATTTTTAACTAACAATCTAATTCTCAGTTTAACTCATGTAAATTATGAACAGTATAGTATAGTATAGATATTTTTATTACCAGCAAAACAAAAATCTTAAACGAAGTTCAATTTTTTGATAAACCACGGCCAATGTTGTTGCAAAAAACAAACGGGCCTTAAAAATTTTTAGGTAAAAGCAAAAATAAAAATTATGCCATTTATTATTTTTCTTAATATGGCTGCATTTATATTTAAAAATAGTATACAAAGTCTACAGTAATACAGATGATGGTCTCAAAACTTTTAAAAGTTAATTAGAATATAGTTTTTTTTTTCAAATGAATTCGTGATTCAAACAATGTCGGCCAAATTAGTTACTTGCCAACATGGTGGATTTTGTTAAGTGACCTAATCTATACCAGAATATAATGATATTTCGACAGGAACACCTTTTTTCTACACCTAATTGCGACCTTTTCCGACTTTCCCTTTCGCTAGACGATTAGTAAACGTTCAAATGACGGTATGTGAATACAACGTCAGTTGAAAGTTGGCTCGACGGCACAATGACTAAATATTCCAACAACCGCAAGGCCAACCTAGCTTGAATCTTAAAGCGAAGGAAAGACGGCCAGTAATTTTTAAAAATCATAACCTCTCAACAATATCCTCACTTCTAACCTAAAAATGGATCATTTTCAAAAGTGGTATTTATTCGAGTTAAAAACGGCTTGGGTTCCTTGGTTTACAATTCTTTCTGGACACAAGTTACTCTACAAACCAGTTAACTAGTTAGAACTATGTCAATAGATAAAACCATTTGGAGGTAAGCACGAAACCAAACCTGTGTTCAAGCGGAATATAGGTAACACTGTTAAATGTTCATGTTTGTCTTATAATAGTTTCTAGAAAGGTTTACAGTTACTGAATAATATATAAAACTTACTAAATTAAAAACAATATTTGGGACAAAACAACTATTCCAAACTCACTTGATGGTTATTTGGTAAATCTATAAGGCCAGTTAAGTTGTATGTAGATCTCTTTCTGTAAAATGTCAATGTCAACAAGAATATTGGATGGTTATAATCACATTAAAACTCACTCAACTTCACTTAAAACACAATACATACTAACATAGTTATTACTGATTGGAACTTTCTCGTGGCCAGAGATAATATCATTATTTATATCCAAAGGTATCATTTATACCTATTTCTTTATGTTAATAGTTATTGTCATTTTTATTTATTAAAGCAAATGTATGCAATGATTATACAGTGCATTGAATGCATTCGGACGAATACATTACACGTATATGAGAGTGTAGAATTTTATGGTATATATATGTTGAAAAATTAATTTTTTCTATTTTTTTACAACTTAATGTGAGAGAGTTCGCATTATTGCACAGGAAATAATCATTGACGATGAATATTCCTTATTCCATAGAATACATCTAGCAAGCAAGCTATCGAACCAATAGGGTGCTCAACTGAAAATAAATTCTTGTGAATGACTAGCAGATCGTTGATTCTACGGTAACATCTCAATAAAGGAAAAAGAAGAAGAAGCTGAAATATGGAACACCAAAGGAAGACTATCGAGAGCTTCACATTTAAACTAGTGACGTATCTGCATTATGTTGTATAATTTCAGTGAATTATTTTTCTTTTGTTGATCTAATGACTATATTTAAGGAAATTTTATTTTTGATGAATATATATGTATGTATGTATGTATGTATTTTGGGGTAACATTCACTAAGACCTAAAAGATCTATTGTGCCCCCTTACTTCTACTTAGTTTCTGAGGAGAGTCTCAGAGACTTTTTTTAAGGTGCCCATTCAGGCGACAATGTCCCGTTAGGATTCCTGTCAAAACTCTTAGCGTAGTTTTACTTTGACTTATGCATTCATTTGATTTCAACAGGTTGTAGTCACCCAGAAGAATATTAGAATGCCCAGGCCCTGCTAGATCTTTCCAATGGTCAGATCTTCTCTTTTCTTCGGCTTTACCTATTTCTTCCAATATTACATTGGAGCTGATTCCGCAAAACGGATCCGGCCCCCAAAAGGGTATTTCAGTCCCTCTTTCCGCTAGTTCATCTGCTATTTCGTTTTCTTTCATTCCAGTGTGTCCTGGAATCCACAGTAAGGTGACTATATTGTTCTAGCCTAGTTCATTGAGTTTGCCTATGCATTACCACATTATTTTGGAACTGATTACTCAAGAACTCAGCGCTTTAATGGCTGCCTGACTATCAGACATTATGATAATCCTTTGCCTTCTATATCCTTTGTCGATATTGAACTGGTCACACCTTCTTATTCCGTGAATTTCCGCTTGAAAGATACTTGGGGTTTTTCCCAAGCTTTTAGAGTGTTTGGTTCCTGGCCCGCACACTCCTATCCCAGTTCCTTTTATTGCTTTTGAGCTGTCTGTGTACCATTAAATGGCATTCTTTCGAAGTCTGGTAATGGTATTTGGATCCCATTCCTTCTTGTTGCTTAATTCCGTAACGAATTTCTTTGAACAGTTATACTTTTTCATCATACTATCTTGTGGCATGTCCCAGGTTGTCTGATGTCTAAGAAGTGGAGAGGTGGTTTGAATACCCTATTTGTCACTCATTAAAATTTGAAGTTGAATACTCTATTACTTGATTCTAATTATTGATGTAGATAAAATTATCGTTAGAATATAGCCATGTTTACGTAAGCATGGGAGAGAGGGGGGTAAGGACTTTGATTACTTTTGCTGACAAGGGGGAAAGGGGGAAAGGGGGAAAGGGGGGTTAGTAATTGTAGTAAATCTGCTTACGTAATATTTGAACGGTCCCTTGTGATTATTACTGTTTCAATCTATTTACCGATATAATATCATCCATGGACGTCGCGGATGAAACCTTCTGAAAAGCGAAAAAATACCCACAACTGCTGCAAGAAAAACATTTATTTCGGCCACAACATGCTCAGTTGAAGTCACGTGCCTCGTTAGGAATAAAAAGCAATAGTATTATGTGTATGTGATAGGTTTAATGTGTAAGCATCACAAAACAATACTTCGCCCTCTCCCCTATCATTGTGAACTGCATTCAATCGAGTTATCTGGGCCAATATTAAACACTACTAGACCAGGGTAGAAGCCTTTAAAAATAATAAAAAGTGAAAAAAAAATAATAGTATGATGGAACCCATTGGAAAAGGAGGAGAATATTATAAAAATGAGAGGAAAAACTACAAGTCCCATGGAAAAATGTCAAATGTTTAGGTTAGGTAATAAAAGATCTACAACTTTTGTGTTCACACTTTTTTCACATAACCTCAAAATTAATGCGAAATATTCAAAAAACCAATCAGGTTTTTGATTTTTATCTTCTACAAAAAAAACTTCCACGAAATTTGGTGAAAACTCATCTTCTTAAGTCCCAAATGCACTGTAATTCATTTGATTTGAAATATTGATTTTTTCACCCTATTTTGACTCAATATCGAAAAAGCACCCTAGTTTTTTAATCGAAAATTCACCCGTCAAAATATCAGCTTTTTTTCAAAAAGATGGCTGAAATCTCTACTTTCCGAAGGTGTAAAAAAATTTATTACTATAGTAAATCATCTCAGAAAATGCAAAAAATATTGTAATGAGTAACGTATCTAAATTCAATAGTACGATTTACATTTATTTTTATACATTATGAGATTTTCTAAGACATAAATATAATAGGAATTTGATAAATCAAATTTTTAATTAAAAAAAAATTACAACAGTCACATTTTTTAGATGGAATTGTATGAAAACGGCATTAAAAAAAATTTCGAATTCGAGTTTTGCATTTTCTGAGAAAATTTCTGATATATTTTTTTCTCACACCATGGGAAAGTAGAGATTTCAACGAACAGAAAGCACACCAACTTTTTGGAAAAAGCTGATATTTTGACGGGTGAATTTTCGATCGAAAATTAGCATTCATTTTCGATATTAAGTCAAAATAAGGTGAAAAAATAAATAATTCAAATCAAATAAATTACAGTGTATTTGGGACATAAAACGGTAAGTTTTCACCAAATTTCGTGAAAAAAATAATTTTGTTGTAAAAGCTGAAAATAAAAAACCATAAACTTGGTTTTTTTAACTTTTTCACATAAATTTTGAGTTTATATGAGTGAAACTTTTTTCCATAGGACTTGAAGTTTTTCCGGAAATCGAGATAAGCCGTTTTTTACTCTTAAAAATTCACCCCCTCCCCCTTCCCGACCTAAGATCGCCTGTAAATTATTTTTCATTTCATTTTTATAATATTCTCCTCCCTCTCCAATGGGTTTCATCCTACTATTATTTTCTTTTTTGTTTCAAAAATTATCGACCCTGGTCTATACGAAGCATATAAGATTATTTCAACTCAAAAACATGAATATCCTTTTTGGAAGATATATAGTATTGAAAAATGAAAAAAGTGTCTTGTCTTCCAAAAAGTTTACTAAAGTTTCTTGGTCTCCAAATTGACGGTGCCCTTGAATGGTCTATACATGTGGACACTTAGCGAAAAAATTATCCTTTGTTTGTTTTGCATCTGTCTCTGAACAGCTTGATATTGCTACTGCCTTAACAGCTTAATATAACTTTAATCGAATTGTGCCTTCCCTGTGGTCTGCCTTTCTGTGGGTCTTGTAGTTTGCATATCTTCGAATTTATCTCTAAATTACGAATTCCATTTTAAAAAATACAAAATTTTAATTCTTCCCGTTATATTCATTTTGGAATCCGTGTGTTTGGTTCAATTTAACAATTAAATTGAGAAAACAATTTATAGTTAGGACAAATTTCGATTTTCATATAACAATGCTCACCTCTGATCTGGTAACCTATAATCGACCTCTCCACTAACTTTGAATGCGTATATGAAACCCATTAAAAAAACACCGATTGGCATCAATGCTGGCCTTCATCTATTATATTCAACAAACTTATAATATCAACCATTGCAGTTATTCATGTTTTTCAGGGAAGTAGATATATGATATGATAACAAAACCTGATTAGAATTCATGATAAAACTGATCTTCATTGTTCCAAAACTAGATTCATTTTTGTCACTAAGAACATCAAATAAACAAACTTCCGGCGGATCGACTGTCAATAATAATAATAAACGTCATTTATTGGTACAACCAAATGACCATCGATTAACTGATAAATATTACTAATATAAATTGAACAAAGTGGAACGAAAAAAACACATTTTATTCACAATCACATTATAAATGAAGTTTTATCCACACTTATAGCATAGGTATAGCATTATAAAAAACCACTCTATCTACTAGTTGAATAATGGAAAATACACTTTTTCTTTTTTCTTATTTTTTTGGGAATCAAACCACAATAATGTTTTTTTATTTTTTATTTCGACGTTTCGGTAGCGTTCCAGCTACCGTTGTCAAGATGAACTAATATAGAAATAATTTTTTGGTCCCTATCTGACACAACGAAAAAAATTTGACAACTAGGCAATCAATGATATTTTGAAGTTTAAGACTACAAAACTTTGTTAAGGTCCATTCATAGTAGATCACACCTCTGGTAAAATGTGAAATAAAATATTTTATTTTATGACATTCTTACGATATGTAGTCCACTAGAAATGGAATCCAGTGAAGTGCACGTTCCAGGAACGGTTTTTATTGGGATAGCGCTTTTTTTTTCCGCTTATTTTGGAAATTTTGTTAATAAAAACGCGTTTGTTGTTACTTTTTTGTGTATGATTATTTTTGTTTTCAAAATATGTATAACTCAGTTTGGTGATTTTGTGTATTGAAGTGTGTATCGATTAACAACCATTCCAAAGATAAATCATAAGAAAACCTGGATAAAAACTTATGATGCTATCCTGATAACGCAGGTAATTGATTATTGGAAATTTCTCTTTCTAACATTGGTAACCAAATTTGACTACATTCGGCTGAAATACTAGCTACACATTTATCTGAATTTAGTTGTATTAAAGCACTTTCTTTGATTTTTCGTCTTTTATTATTGGGCTCTCTCAATATTATTTTTGTCGAATCCCATTGAATTTTATTGTCCTCTTCCCAAGCATGTTTGCAAATACCTGACTTAAAGAACTCCCTATCTTTGATATACTTTTTATGTTCATTTATTCGGACTTTCAATGGTCTAGATGTTTCACCTATATAGAATTTGTCGCATTCACAAGATATCTGATATATGCAGTTTTTTGAAGATTGTTCTTCATTTTTTGGCTTCGTTTTTGTTAGTACAGATCTCAACGTATTGCTAGATTTGAAGCTAGTTTGAATATTGAATTGATTACCAATTTTCTTAACTCTTTCTGATAAACCCTTAACATACGGTATTGTCAAGTTTTTAAAAATTATGTTAGCTGAATTATTAATATTATTGTTATTGTTATGGGGTATTAACAATGAGCCTTTCTTCTCTCATATTTGTTGCAACAATTGCGACACTTGTCGTTAATAATATGTAGTAGTATGAGAATAACGATACAAGGAGATTTTTGGTCTTCATAATGAATATTTTATATTTTGATGAAATTGAAATACAGAAATATCAATAAATGAGGTTATAACTCTGTTATTGCTGTTGAATGATGACGAAGGTTACACAACAGACTAATTTTATATGTTCCGTGATAGATAGAACTGTCACTTGTCACTAACACTTATGATTATGTTTATGAATTGAGGAATGAACAAATGACCCATCTGTTAAGCACTATGTGTTAGAGAAGTTGTAGTGGTTATGATTATGCATAAATGAAAATATTATGCTTATGCATCCGCTAAATCCGCCTTTAAAGTCGTAAAGTATTTTTATAGTGCATTAGGAAAATGGTCATTAGTGATACTTTTTTCATCAATGGAAAAGTTGACACCACTTGCCATCAGGCAGATATTGCAATTCCATGAGTGAAAACACGTTTAATTTGTAAATGTTCAGTTTTTCTCAAATAGAGTTAGTTTTCTGTTGCTGCTCAGTCTTTACGGTTATTCATTGTATGCGTGTGTGTTTTAGTAAATAGACAAGATTTATTTTTAAAGTGGAGATAAGAGAAATGTTTAGAATTAATATGGGGTCTACAAAGCATATTAGGTGGTGTAATCACTTTTCAAAGCATTCTGTCGACATTTGACTGACATTTTGTAAATGGCTACTGTCTATATCCTCAGCGTGCAAACAAAAGGCTTGGTGTTCAATTGTTTTTGCTCAGTAGTAGTTCCGGTAATAGCTTGTTTCAAAAAAATGCACCAGAACTGGGGCTCTGTATACTATAGAATTCTACCTGTCGCTTTCTACAGCACTATTACTACTATTATTTCAGTCGAAACTATTTTAATAGTGCATTATGAAAATGGGCATAACTCCAATCATTTTTGACGTTACAGCTGCTGTCAAAGCGAAGTGTTGAATCACTTTTGATGACATCTGATTCTAAATGGCTATGATTGTGGATTAAACGTTGTATTGCATTCGTGTATTAGTTGCGTTTTATCCACTTTCTTGCGTGGATAAAACACTATCTAATACATTTATACAATAAATAACTATCACCGATTGCACCGTTTACTTTGAGATAGTCTTAAAATAAAGAAATCTTGAAAATACTAGTTTGTGTTAACCCACTCTCTGAGTACTCCACAATAGTCCACAAACTAGTTAACCAACACTTATTTCCGATTTCACCAACCATTTCCTAAAGTTAATACTTAAATCGGGCTTAGGAATTCCATATTTTCTGAATGTATGTTTCACCACGCGAATTACATAATCCTTTTGGCTTATCTGTAACTGCTCTTGCTATATCTTATCATATATTTATTCTCAGAACCTGTAACTGTTGTTAAAGAAGATGCCAACTCGGCATCTCCCATAGAACCTCCTTCTTGTGCATTTTTATTCAGTCTTATTCTAGTAGGTACTTGAAATTGTATGTTTTTGACATTTAATAAAAAATAAAAGGCATGTTTTTTCATTCATTGGTAGATCCAAAAATCCACCTACTGCGTTTTTATATTCATTGGTGGATTTTAGATTGAAGAAATGACGCGTTCATTTATTACTGTTGTATCAACCAAAACTGCAAACCATTCTACCGCTGTTTCGAGGTGGTGGATAAATTTGGTGGTTTACAAAATGATGGCTTGCCAGGGAAGCGGCCGGACTAAGAATTCTTGGACCCGGCGGCACCTACGGCCTGACGAATTCGACAATTGCGGAACTAGCTAAACGTTACACCCATGCTCAATCCCTAAAGAGATGGGATGAAATCAAGGGATGCAGTCTTGCCAAGATCACCATGGGCGACCCTGGGAGGCTGGAGTCGAACAAATATTTGGCGATGACCAGAAAAAACCTTCGTTCAACGGTAGGATTTCTAACTGGTCACTGTCAATTGAGGAAACACCTCAATACAAGAACAAGAAGATGAATCTGTCAAGTATGTCTTATGTGAGTGCCCGGAGTTATCGTCAATAAGAAAGTGAGTGTTCGGTGAGTCTTGACCTACACCTACCGATATAAAGGAGATGTCTCCTAGTGACTTATCCACCTTCCTAGAAAGGACAGGATGAATGATGACCTAGGAAGACAACTCCTCGGGAGGATGTACAATGGGTCACGTGTAGCCTAAGTGCTGTGGACCTAACTCTCCCTCCCTACTCTACAGACAGAATGATGGCTTAACCTCAAAAAAGTAAAGATTTAAAGCGGTTATAGCGAATTATTGAAGACATGGACGAATAAATAAAAATCAATTTAGAATGTGATGATTAAGTATTGACTGCACTATTAACAGCGTTAGAAATTCAAAAAATTTCTAGTGGTATCGATTGTCAGTTGTCAGATATAATGATGAATGATGTAAACAACAACAACTGCGTTTTTTTTTTGTGCCACTGATAACTCTAACATGTCGTTGCAGCGGAGACTGACGTCAGTCAACCAATGGTGAATAAATGATGTAAAAAAACGTACCCAATGTTTCGGAAGAAACTTATATTTTATTGGCGGAGTCAGTGGGATTGTCACGAAAGGCATCCAACGCGGAAAACTTTCAACTATCTCTGTAGTGAAGTGACAAATGAATCAGTCGGTAATTCCAAGAACTATTTATTTCGGATTATCTTCAATCGAGGAAAGTTATCAGAATACTTCGAGAAAGAAGAGCTGTCAAATTATTTCAAGTATTTGTATAAGTATATAAGACTCCTCTAGTGTTTACCCTTTCTTTAGGGATAGCGAGAACGATCTAGAGTTACAATTAAGTACCAAAATACCTAAAAGCAATTCAGAACTAGATATTATCACAAGAAACTTTAGTCCTAAGATAATTTTAAAATGGCAGATTTACCTAATTTTACCAAAGTTCATGCTGAAACCATTCCAGATTTTGATGGTGAATAGAATGAGCTTCAATTATTTTGGAAAGTATAGAAAGTATTGTAAATCGTTTCTATGATAATACAAGTACTGATAATTACCAAAATACAGGGTGTCCCGGGACTAATTAGCAGCAGACAAAACAATTGTTGGTAAATATTATAGGAATTTTATCTAAGTGTTCCACTATTTTAAAACAGTGATAATTGACTTCAGCCAACAGCAATATTCAGTTATTCATAAAGCAAACAAATACTGTCAAGATAAACATACAGTGGAAATGTTTACGAACAAAGGAACAATAGCCATTTTTGACTAATTGATTAATTTCTTGATGCTTATAGGTATGACGTCAGCTTAAAGGTCAATTTGTCCTATATATAATGAAACAGGAATAATAAGTATTGTTTTTGATTGCAGTTTTCACTCTATCTCATTGTATACCTATATTCAACAAAATGGTTGAACTATCTACCAAAAAGTAAGTTTTTTCTCAACAACAATTTGGATATTGATAATTCTTTCCAAATTCTCATGTTTCACACTATTCAAAATCAGAAACACTACAATGTATAATGCTTAAATTAAAAAATCAATTTTTCAACCAATAGGTACCTACTTATTCTGCAATTGATATACGAAATTAAGTGAAAATGTGCTTCAAAATTTTGGATTATTTATTATTCCATAACAGAGATTCATAAAAAAAAGTTAATCGAAAATTGAATAGACGAGGCTTTCACTTGATGAAGATCCATACTAAACGATGAAATAAAACAATTCAGTTTTCATTTCATTCAATTTTTTGTTGTTGTCCCTTCTAATTGCAAACCAGAAGAGTTCCTTTCAGTTTACTTATGATAGTTCTGAAAATAATTATATGTATAATTATTCTCAGAACTATCATAAGTAAACTGGAAGGAACTGCAAGATAAGTCATTAACATTAGCGGTTGTAATACAATAATAGTATATTACGTAACAAGAGTTGTAAGTAACCCATTACGCACGAAGTGAAAAAGTTTCACAAGTGCATAATGGGATTACAACTCGTGTAACGTACTATACTTTTTCTACGCCCATATATTTTCTTCCGAGTGCTCATAATTTCATCTTTTTCACTACTAACAGACATATTCGTAGGTAAAGTTGAGAAAATGTTCGGATACTATAATTTGTTACAAAAATTAACAGCATAAATGAGATGACGTTTATTCCCATATCAAGAAAAACCGAATTATTTTTTTTTAATTGTAAAATGTGTAGCCGACATTTAGGGGCATCACTCTTTTAATCTAAAATGTATTTCACTAATGCTAAGAGCTTTAATATTTTTCAATTGATCAAAAGTATGTAAATAAACCAAACAAAGTAGTACGTAAGTTAAAATTTTATTACAATTTGATTCAACAAAGAAATTTAAGATTTTTAATCTAAACGCACATGTATGTTATGAGATTTTCATTACGTGCATGTTATTGTTAAATGTCACTTACAAGGAATGTTGTCAGTGCGATTTTTGACGTTTACGGACATGGGCGTAGAAAATAGTATATTACGTAACAAGAGTTGTAAGTAACCCATTACGCACGAAGCCGCGCAGCGGCGAGTGAGTAAATTTCACGAGTGCGTAATGGGATTGCAACTCGTGTAATGTACTATACTTTTTCTACGCCCATCTATTTTCTTCTGAGTGCTCATAATTTCATCTTTTTCATTACTAACAGTCATATTCGTAGGTAAAGTTGAGAAAATGTTCGGATACTATAATTTGTTACCAAAATTGACAGCATAAATGAGATGACCTTTTTTTCCATATCAATAAAAAGCGAATTATTTTTTTGGAAATTGTAAAATGTGTTGCCGACATTTAGGGGCATCACTCTTTTAATCTAAAATGTATTTCACTAATGCAAAAAATTTTATTACAATTTGATTCAACAAAGAAATTTAAGATTTTTAATCTAAACGCACATGTATGTTATGTGATTTTCATTACGTGCATGTTATTGTTAAATGTCACTTACAAGGAATGTTGTCAGTGCGATTTTTGACGTTTACAGACATGGGCGTAGAAAAAAAAGCTTTACATACCATTTCCAACTTTTTAGCTTTGCATGACAACGATATAAACATACGCGCATTTAAACAAAACATGTGTAACAATCAAGCATACCAAGTATTTTTGGCAGGATTAAGGAATCCTCACGGCATTATGGTCCGAACAAAAGAGCCTCAAACCATGCTAGAAGCTATCAATTTTATAAAAAAAAGATTATATAATTCGCGCTAAGTAATATCTAAGAGTGGAAGGAAATACCTAATCGGCGGGTGTAATGTAGGCGCTAACCATCCTTCTTCACCTGTCTGACCAAGAAGGGTAGATAATCCGACATGTATTTTCGCCGCTAAGAAGTGCAGGTAGGCCGAGTCATAAAATAACTCTTATCTTAATAAAAGACGAAGGTGGTTTGGTAGGGGTAGGTTTGGTTGGTTTATTATTGAAAATTATTATAATTTATTCTTCAAAAATTGACTAAAAATACGAAGGTGGTTTGGTTGGGGTAGGTTTGGTTGTGTTATTATTGAAAGTCATTATAATTTACTTTACAAAAATATATCTTATTATAAATGTCGGTGATTTAATAAATAACTGTATTTCATAAATCACGTGTACTTCAGTCGGTTAGCGCCCAAAATACACATAGGATTAAAATGACCCTTCGGTCTTGGCGCCTAGTTAACATGTTGTAAATAGTGCATTAATCCTTTAGCGCCCAAATTACATCCGCCCTACCTAATATTTAATAATAACGTTAGTAAATGGTTGGTGAAATCGGGCATAATGTGTGCTTCCTAAAGCTAAGCATACCATAATATGAAAGACGTGCTCAAATTACAAACGATGCAAACAGGCATTAGAAATATAAATAGTAGAAACTCGGAAACCTCTTGAAAATCTAATAACAATAAAATAATATAATACTAGAATCTGTGAATTTGTTATTAACTAATAATATCTAATAGGGTGTTAAACTTAACAAAAATATGATGTTTTCTGAATGTTAATAGTTAGTGATGGACAAAGTCATAGTGGAAAATCGATTATTTTTAATATTTTTATTCTCACAAGGTTTTGATGTCGATTTGAAAATTTAACTTTTGGATGATTTGAATAATCCGCCATTTATGCAGTGACGTACATACACTAAAAGAGAAGTTAGCTACATAAGGGTTGACATAGGACCACAATTCTGATGCCACGAAGAACTTATAGGTTATACTTATGTCTTATTGCTGTTGTTGTTGTTTTTTACTTCCGATTTATTTTCACGGCTATCACATTATTTTATGAATCTCACCGTTACCACCTTAAGTTTTCCTTAACGTTTCTAGGCACAGTTAGTTTTTATTTTTGTTGGTGCTAGATATTTTTCGCAAATTATTAGAATGACTGTGTTCGTACAGGCAAATACACACACATATATAATTACTTACATCAAAATAATCTTCAGCAATAGTAACTAGTAGTAGTAGAACAGCATCAAACCATGATTTTCGTTCAACTTTTACTGCAGGCATAGTTACAATTTTTTACGAGGCGTTGTAGCGGTTGTGATCGTGCAGTATAATACAAAACAAGATTTAGATAATATTGACATTGTTGGAAACTGGAAAAATTGTGCGGAAAAACTAAATAACTCAACCAAAAAAATATTAACACAATGATTTTATAATATTTAAACGTCAAGCTCGAATAAACTGTAAACAAAACCAAAACACTCATATCATATTATTATAGACATTGACAGTTCTTCAAACTTCAAATTCGAACGGCCTTTTTGTAACTGGATATTGATGAATAAAACATCTAAATCAGAAAGTGGCTAACTTCATCTTCAGTGATATGATCTGTTGTGAAAGCTGCAAACATTTAGGAATTCTTAATTTCCAGTTTTCTCCTAAAATATTCGGTTTAAAAAATGTTTGAATTCATTTTTGCAAAGTAATACCAATATACTTTAATAAAATACCAAAATCCGGATATCGGCTTAACACCCCACTGTTCATTAAGGCTTGAATAGGATTTTGCGTTACATATTTATTTACAAGACCGTAAAATGAACTGCGGCTCTGCTGAATTTCACGGAACCGTTAAACGAAATTTGAAAACAGTATAGGTGAACAGAGATTATGCATTTAACCAGGGTTGGCGGCCCAGTGGGTAACCCAAATAAGCCCACTGGGTTTTTTTGGGTAAAACCCACTTCAAAAACCCATGGGTTTTTTTTAAAGTGGGTTTTTGAAAAGTTGTTTTTTCAAATAAAACTTTTTGTATATATTTTATATTCTTCTATTTTGTAAAAAAAAACACTACACAACACATAAAATACATAAGTGTGGAAAGTCCTCAATAATAAAAGTAGAACACTTTTTAGTAACGTACACAATATCAGCAAAAATGGAAATAGGAAAATAAGAAAATTACATTAATAGAGTAAGAAAACATGAGACTAATTTAAAAAAAGACAGTCCTTTGAATCAGATCGTAAGGATCGATAAACTTTGACCAGTTGAAAAGCTTTTTCTAATCCCAAACGATTTCTTATGTTACTCCAAGTAAGTTGAAAAATATCTTTCAATGGATGCTGCACTAGCTGGGCAACAATGCAAATTATTTAAAACATAACAAAACGATTCTAGTAACTTTTAAGTTACTTCATTTCTTACTCCAAGTATTTTCCACCACTTTGTAGCGGAATAGTTATTTTCCTAACAAGTGCGGAAGGTGATACTTACCCGCACGCGACTGCAGTTGACCCGAACGACGCGAAGCGGAGTTCGGGCTAGCGGCCAAGGCCGGGAAAGACACTTTACGCATGACTGGAAACATTATTTTTTCCACGACCGTATATATACAAAAAAGGATACCAACCCATTTTTCAAAAATTATTTCATTTTAACATACATATACAAAACTTTAACTAAAAACTACTAATTATTATAAATATTAATATTAAAAACACAATTTGTTGCATTCTGTAAATTACTTAAAATTGCCGGTCCAGTGGAGTTATTTGGTGTTAATTGGTAAGTAGATGACGTCGATGAGGATGGCATCGGTTGCAGGTCGCATAAAGATGACGATGACGGCAACGGTTTTAAGTCATTTGTAGATGAAAGAATTTTATTTGATATATTTTTCTTCTGATTCTCGGAGTCCTCCAAATAGCCCTCAGTGACAGTAGTAGAATTCGAACCACCGAGGCGCTTTATGTTGGTTATTCCTTCGCCGGAGTCTGCTAGGAACGTTGCCGAAGAACGTCTGAAACTGTGTCGATGGACTATTTCGTAAATACTTATTCACCTGTTGTAACAATAGTTATAACTTCCGAAGTAAAAAACTATCTAATAAGGTTAAAATTTGCACTTTCAAAATTAAAATGCGTGCGGGAAAATGGGTTAAAACGCACGGTCGTAGAAAAAATAAATTTCTCGATAACTGTATCTTTAAAAAAGCAAGAAAATATGGCAAAATTTCTGGATGATTTTCTATTAACCAGTTTTCTGCCATATTTTCTTGTTTTTCAGAGAGAGGTTTTTCTGAATATTTTGGATGACTTAAATACCCAATATAATGAATATGTGACAATGCATCATTTAATTATTTTATAATAGTTTCTTTGTGGTTTTCAAGAACTTCTCTCAACAACAAGCTGTTCCAACAAACAACAGCATCACTCAAATGGCTTTGGTCACTCTGCATCTTATCCAAACTAGTTGATAAAACAGACAACTGTTTTTCCAAGTCAATTGCTTCTGAATATGAAGCTACATTATTTAATATAGCGTTAATATTTGACTAAGTTCCAAAATCCTCTAAATGCTCACTTTTTATTTGGGTGTACAAGTGGTAATTTGATAAAAAAGTTTTTAAGCAGCCTTCATAGGCGCTTCGTTTGGAATTTGTGGCATGGCTCCCCCTTTCTTTTTCAGCCATCCATGTGGTTGGTGATGGTTCCTAAAAAACTTTTGTAATTCGACGATATGTTTGGTCACGTTTATAGGGATTATATCCTTGTACAACAGGTTCATGTGATGATCCGAACAGCTATAGGCTACAATTCCTTTTGTTTCACTCAAAATTTGCCTCATTCTCTTAATTTCATTTTTATTATCTGTACAACAATACAGTCTTACCGTACAATTCCTTCCAGTTCCAGCATCCTCAGCCTCTATTAAATATACACTCATTGGATGTGTTTGACCACCCGTCTAAAATAAGGGTTACGCTGGTATTTTCTAGTTTTTGTTTTAATGAACTTTCTATTTCTGTGCAAATTTGTGGAAGATATTTTTCGGTCAGCTGCTTTCTATTTGGAGCAATATACCCTGGACGAAGTGCAGATATCACTTCTTTAAACACTGTTTGTTCTGCATCATTAAACGCAATGTAGCAACCGAAGAAAAATTTGGCCACCATTTTGTCTAGTTTTTCTTTTTCTTCAACAGTGGTTTTTATCTCTCATCATTTTATTCTTCACTAACTGGACCGACTCTCTTCTTTCTTGTTTACTTTTTTTGCATGCTCTAATTTCTGATCTTCATCATCGCTGCTAGTGCTGATGCATATGCTTTCTACATCTTCTACAGTTATCTTGCTTGTTTTTACATTTGTTTAAATGAGTTCTTACTCTCTCAACTTTTTTGCTAATTTGTTGTTGACAGTATTTGCAAACGACTCTACTTTTATTACTGGATTCTAAAGCGTAAGTCCATTCTGAAACACTCTTCCTACCGCTACCCTTAGGCATTTTTCTTTGAAAAAATGGTTCACAATTAATATTAATAACCTCGAAGAAAACGAAAACTTAAATCGTATACTATCACTTTCGAAGATAAAAAGAACGTCGCATCCGCATAAAGTGCTGGTCAAACTAAAAAACTGCTTCGATTCTCCGGCGGTGGAGGTTCCCCTGTCGATTTCTGTGTTTCACCATGTCGCGTTCGTAATTATAGTTGATAAGCGATGGCGAAAATAAGTCGTAAGTGTAAAGTAGAAGGTCATTTGAATACTTGAAATTTTCTTATGAACAGTATTACTTTTTAAATGTTTTTTTACTATAATCTGTATAGAATTTAAAAAAATAATTTAAAAATCCCACTTATAAAACCGAAAAAAGTCCTGTGGGGTGGGTTTTTTTTTATAAAAAAACCCGGGTTTTTCCAGCCCTGCATTTAACAGTATTTCCCTCATACGTGCGTGAATAAAAGATAAATGTAATTTTCCGGGGTGTTTTCAATTATCAGATATTTTACTTTACTATGTAGTCGTAGGATGAAATAATTCAAAAACTATATACTTACACATGTAATACGTTCCGGATATAACTTGAAAATTTCACTTGTTTGTGTCGTCTGTGTCTCTCGAAATATAACAAAAAGTAACGTAGATCTAATATAAAAAGTTTCTTAAGTTCGTCATTTATCATGCACCTCCATCTACTTATTTGAATACAATGAATATTTTTTCATAGATAAAACAATACGTCTATGCAAATGATGTATGTATGTATTTTGGGGTACCATTCACTGCGATCGATTGTACCCCCTCACTTCTACTTAGTTTCTGAGGAGAGTCTCAGAGACTAGTAGCTCCTTTAGTCCTATTTCCCAGAGGAGTTTTAGGATATCTGCAGGCTTCTACTTAGGTTACTGTCCCTCTTCTATCCAGTAGCCTCCCAGGTGCTGTGCCCTAGGATTCTGAATTGCTGTGCAGTTCGCAAGTATGCAAATGATGAAATAAGAGCACTTATTGAATATCAATAGAAACTACGAGAAATCACTAGGGTAGCTTTTAATCCAACCAATAATTGCAATAACTTTATCTGGAAGAGTGTCACATTTTTCTAGGCTCGTGGCACTTGTCGAAGATCGTGCTATAGTTTTTGTAAAAGATTGACATAAAAAACAGTACCAAAGTTTAATTTTATTTTTTCTAAACATTGATTCAGTTTAGTGTGATTTAATGTTTTTTTTCGTATAGGTATATTTTTGTGTTTGAGTTAAGACTGCAATAATACATTTTGTATAAAAGTATTGAAAGTTAGTATTTTTTATACGGAATGGTACTTTTATTGCATAATTTTTACCCAGGAATAGTTTACTTGTTTCTAGGAAACTGGCATAGCTCAAAATTGATTTGAAATAATCCCTAGTTTTCAATTCCGAAATTGAATGCAACTCCAAGAATTTTTAAAAAACTGAGGAACAAGCTTTATTTAGAGTACTAAATCTATAAAATGCTAAATATTATCTCCAATTTCTACAAACTTTTTACTGACACTAAACCTACATTTTTAAATACCTCTCCTGCAAAATTAGTTTATTTTGGGCTATGCCGGTTTTCTTGTGCACCCGCGATAATGTGAAATGAATATATACTTCTAGTGCAATGATAACTATGAGTCACTTTGTTAAATATTAATTTTTTTTATTATTACTAGCCCAGGCGATGGTGCAGTCTGGACATAAATATTCACCTACAATCTAAAGTTGAAATAGAGATATACACGCTTAAATGATTCGAACTAGAATCACCCAACTGATGAACCACAGATACGCGAATCTCGAATTCAGCAAATAAGTGTGTTCAAATGAAGCCATTCAAATATAGCGAAAATAGTAGCTGGATTCTTGATTTTGTACCAGCCACTGGCGACAGAATTCGTAGCCAGCTACTAACCCACGACCAATTTTACATCCGTCCGTCCACGACCATATCATATTGGCACCTCGACCACGACGGTATACTTCGCTCCAAGATATTTCGTTACCAAGTGCGTTTAAGGTACCTACCTATTCTAGCTGAGAATTGACCTCTATTATAGAATCAAGTGCCTTCAGTGCAGCTTGGTTGTCGATGAAGATGGCAACTGAATGGTATGTTCTTTTTGTGACGTCCTCCAATTGAAGAATATCCTAAGAAAACCCTATATATTGTTTCGTCATTTGTCAGTTTGTATGGTCCATTTGATTAAGCAGAACTGCGCAATCATCTGAAACCAGAACCTCGGGACAACCTTTATGTGCACCACTTAACTAAATATTACAGCTACTTATTTTTCCGAATTTTCCTAAAAACTTGAATGCAAACACTTAAAAATGGAATACAATATTCAATATGCACATTTATGTTTGATATATTATATCCATATTCCACATTAAAACAAATAACAGGCAAAAACCGATTATTAATAATCTAAATATAATAGTATGAATTTATGATTAAATACTTTCCAATTCAAATTTTCTCTGTTATATTGTCAAGAATAGGTTTGGGAATAAAAAAACCTCTTTATCTACAGGCGTATTCAGGACCTGGCAATACACTAATTTGACAAGTGAGACCTTCTTCGAAAATACTCTCAACTTTCCTTAAACAATCGAAGCCCTCTTTATTTCTTGTATATATGTCGTGGTCGCATAGCGAAACCCGTCATTTCGTGAAATGTTGTGTACCGAACCTTCGAACAGAATCTGCCGTGTTGTAGACGTTGGGGGCTCATGAAATGTGCTACAGACACGTCAGATAGTGTATCGCCTTTTCTCTAGGTGTAAGTGGAAACCTCTATAGATATTTAGTTTGTTTTCTATTCAAAATCAAATAATACAAAACGAAACTCAAAAAATATACCACAAAAATAAAATGATTCCTCAACAAATAACAACAGAAAATAAAAAATCGAAAATATAAATTATGCCAAAACAACAAATAACAAAATAAAATTTATTAAAAACACAAAATCACTTTCCGCCGCAAGCTAAAGAACAATATAAAAATTCATTTATTCACACAAGGTCCACTCTTGTGACAACGGGAATTACATTGCAGCTTGGCTTTAAAGCAGAAGCACCTGTTAATCTTTGCTCTGGTTCACTGAGTGACAACATGCACATTTTGTATAACCTTGCCCTTGGAACAACGATTCTGCAGATGTAGCTTCCCTGACGGATAGAAGTTTTGCTCATGTTTACCTGTGCCTTTGCAATAAAGTTGGATGTTGCTAATCTAAGATCTGTTCTGTTAAACCAGGATTTAATGATCCCATTAATAGTACCAACTTGGTAAACTCCGTTTTCAATGTCAGTGACAACAGCTACTAAATTCGGTGAATCGCTTTCATGAACTCCAATCTACTTTATCAACATTTACCAGGACACAATCTCCTATGCTCATTTGGTAATAGTTTCTTTGAAACCATCAACAGCACATGTTTCATGAATAAGAACTGTACATTTTTCGCATGAAAATCCTTTTTAAGAGAGCCCAATTCAACTGTCGACCCTTCAATATTTGCATTGCCACAATTGAATTCACTTTGGATATCGATGTCCATAGCATCTTCATTTTATGTTAAACATTCTCTTCCGGTATTGTAAATGCTGATTCATCACCAGCTTCAGTAGCGGCTGGTTCTTGATTTTCATCCTCTTGTGCTGAATCAGCTTGTAACGCTGCTCTCTCCTCTCTCAAGGGTGGATTGACTCCATGCTAGTGTTACACTAGGTATGCCAGAGGGTTGACAGACTATAAGAACTCAGGGCGCCACTACTACAGACGTCGACGGAATAACTGAAATGAATTTAAATAAAAAGGAAACTAAGGCGAAAAAGGAAGAAACACCTTGTAGCATTTAATTGAAAGTTAATAATAAAAAAGTTAGCAACTTACATAAACCCGGACACGATCCCCTATAGCTCTTACAGCCGGGTCGATGAGAAATAAAAAAAAAAGATTAAAAATATCAACTTTATTTTGCCTTGAAGGATGAGTAAGAACGGAAAATAATGAGACCTGCACTTTTCAGTAGGTACAACTTAGTTGAAACTGATGGAGAGGTCTGGTGAAAATTGATAATGATGTCTAGTTGAGATTGATAGAGATGTCTAGTTGTAATCACAGCTCTACAAAAAGAAACTTTTTTTTGTTGCCCTGGATATCATCGCGAATTTTTACGTTTTCAAGTGCCCAGATTACGAATATATTCATGAAAGTTCTCAATATGCTCGTATATTCATGGTTTTTGCATATCTTTTATTTTGAATAATTATCGGTTTGTTAAAAAAAAATTTAATTTTCCAGTCATGATTAGGCTTCAGCACAACTTTTTCGCGCATTCCCCACTCTCAGACCCCTTGCTACACAGGACAACTTAGATCTCAGCTATTCGACAATATTGAAGTACTTACACGTGAATCTGGATTAATATTTTGTTCCAATTACTGCCGCTGGTGAGCAGAGACAAAATCATACTTCCACCATTACATATTAAGTTAGGTATAATAAAGCAATTTGTAAAAGCGTAGAACAAGGACGGAGATTGTTTTAATTACATTTGCAGAAAATTTCCGAAGCTTAGTATGGAAAAATTGAAAGGTGGAATATTTGATGGTCCTCAAATACGGCAATTGATAAAAGACTCAAATTTTATCAAAGTTATGACTGTTCTGGAAAGTGGAGCTTGGAAAAGTTTTGTGTTGGTTGTCGAAAATTTCCTAGGTAACCATAAAGCAGCAAATTATAAAAAAAATGGGCAAAATATGCTGACAAACTTTCAGACTTTAGGAGCAAATATGAGTATCAAGTTACACTATCTTCGCAATCATCTTGATAAATTTCAGGATAATTTAGGAAATTATAGTGAGAAACAAGAAGAGCGGATCCATCAAGATCTAAAAGTGATGGAGGAAAGATATCAGGGTCGATGGGATTGTCACATGATGGCAGATTACTGCTGGTCTTTGAAAAGAGATTGTCCCCTGAAAAATTATAAAAGAAAAGCTAATAAAAGGCGTTTTATGGAAATATAAAATAAATTTTCGACATTTTCCTCTTTTTTTACTTCGATGTATCCTAATTTCTTAAAACATAACAGTCATTATAAATGTATGTTATTTTGTTTCTCGTTTTTTTGATTTTTGTAATGTAAAATGAAAATGGAGATTTAAAAAAAAATCATAGCAAATCTTACAAAATCATTGATAGTTTCATGAACTCTGGGCATAAATAGACCCAAAATCATTTTCATATCTAGGGCAACAAAACCATTGTAGACCAGTGAAATGATGGTGATGTCTAGTTGAAATTGATGAAGATGTCTAGTTTTAATTTATGCTAGTTAATAGCCTAGGAGTATCCTAGTAGTGTAACGGTTTCCTAACTTAGCAGTGTAACGGTATCCTAACTTAATTGTGTTACGGTATCCTAACTTAGCTGCTGTGCTTACCTAAAAGTTCAGGTGGATTAGGGATATGTGGGAACTTGAATGTAATGTGGCACATAATGTTGGTTTAGCTTTTCAGGTAAAAAAGGAAGGCAGTTGTTTGAAATAGTGAAATTTTAAATTTACTGGAAGCTTTCCAACATGTATGTCCCATATTAAAACAGTAAAGAAGCAATTATCGGCTGAATTGAAAAAATGTACTAATGATCTGAAAGAAACTAATAATAGGAAAAAGTTAAGCTGTTATTATAATGAATAAACTATTTCTAAAAAATAAAATGTTTAATGATATGTGAGGCCGGCACTGGCAGGTTTTTATAAGAAAGGAATATTTTATAGGTTAAAATGAAAATGTTATCTATCATTGAAAATGATTATTCTGCAACATAAAAAGCTAGCAAATGTTTGCATTAAAAATGTAACAGTGATTTATAATAAAATATTTAGTTTAAAAGTAATGTACAAGTATGCAAAAAACATAGATGATCACGTGATATGTGTAAATTCGTCTATCTCTGTAAAAAAAATAAGGAATTCATAAAAAATTATCTCAGCGACCACTTTAGAAACAGCTTGATAATTATAAATTATAATTTTGGACTTACCACAGCAATTGAAAGTAAAATTTGAGATACGATAAGGTACGTCTTTACTATTAGACGGTCGGTAGCGGAAAATGGAATCGGCCGTTGGTTGACATAATATATGTCAATTGTCTTAGGAGACTTTGAGATCACAGAACTATAATTGGAAGTGGCTACTATGACGGCAAGCGATAATTAGAGGATTTATTCGATAAAATCGAAATAGGTCGATAGGCATGTTACAAACTTCAATTTCTGTTTAAGCTTCCTCTAATTTCTCAATTTCACCTTCAAGCTTCTCGAGCTGCTCTTCCGTGGTAATTGTTCCAATAATATTTGGTAGAATACTTGAGGTAGTGCTGCTCGAATATTACTTTCTCATTGTTTTTTCCCGCCATTTCCGCAATCAACATCACCGGACAACAATAAACTTTAGTTACACTATCAGATGTATCTGTAACGCATTTCAAGAACCCCCAACGTCTACAACACGGCAGATTCTGTTTGAAGGTTCGGTGCACAATATGCCCGGCATTTCATGGAATGCCGCTGCAGATAGTGAATTGGTGCAGTTTTACACTATACGCCAACGGTTCATGTGTTGCCTCCGATTTTCACGAAATGACGGATTTCGCTATGTGATCACGACATATGTATTCCTTATTTATTTTCAATTTCATCCCCTAGACTTTCGGAGGTGACTTAATTTATAAGCGAGTAAGGGTGTGTTGTAACTCGGTAGGTTGAACCATTGTTATAGTTAACCATTGGTTAACTTCAAAAGGTTGTTGTGACACGAAATTTTAGACGTTCACCAACTGGTTAACCTTTGAAAAGTTTACCATCATTTCTCAGAGAGTTAACCTATGGTCAAACACGGAACAATGCAATTTTACTTGTTCTATCTGATTGTCTGTTTTAATTTGACAATTTATATTTGCAATTAAGGTTTTATAGTTATTTTTGTCCACTTATATTTAAAAAATAATTTATATAAAGATATATTTATCCTATTCAACATTAAGTACGAATTGTTATAAACAAAAAATGGGGGAATTGGAAGAAGCATGATCTGATTTACTAGAACTCACAGATGATGAAGACTTTCGATAGTTGTTCGAGCCGAAAATGATTCCTAGAGCGTCTGGAAACTTACCCATTATATAGAGGAAATTAAAACTAATAAACTGAACCGAAATAGCTAAATTTATTATAAAAAAATAAGTCAAATTATTTTACACAACGCTTATTTCCCATCATACCAAATACAGTCAAGAACACCCAGCATTAAACTAAATTACTAAATATTAAACGGAAACGAAAGGTTGAATGTCAACTGAAATCCATTGGTTACGTAACCCTTGATCGACAATTCGTGTGACAATGGAAAAAGGCTTAACTACTGAATAGTGGTTAAACATAGTTTAACCACTGGTCTTGTGACCAGTGGGTTAACCTGTAGAGTTACAACACACCCTAAAGGTTTCGAGATTATTGCTCTGAATTGACACTTCTTTCATGTCATAAACATTTTTTGCGTAAGCAATTGCTGCTTTGGGCTCTGGAGTCAAACTTACCTCCGGTTATTTTCTTTTTGAGAATTGCACCCACAATTGTGCTCAAAAGAAAACGTTTTTCACGTTTGAAATTAATTTATTGACTTAATTAAATCCATTTTCAACAACATACATGAATGCCGTAAAGAAGTGACTATTTGAATAAGATATTTTAAAATTTTATCTTGCGGATAGGCATGTATGATGAAAATATTTGAAGCTCTTAGTTTCAATTTCATTTAGCACAAAGAAGGTTGAGAGGGATTAAATATACAATGCTGTTAGTAATAAACAAAAATTATCAACGATGAAATGAAACAATTTGATTTGTTCAAATATACATTAAATTTGAACTCGTTTGAGAAAGCTACTGTGTTAGCAAAACGCGTCACGAATGTATATTGAACTTAGCTCAAATATAATGAAGACTTAAACAAATTAAATTGTTTTATTTCATCGTTTAGTATGGATCTTCAAGTAAAAGACTCATATATTCAAAAAATTTCAATATAATGCATTTATAAGCGCTCTCTAGTTATAAATTATATCTGTTCAATCTTTGTTTTTTTTTCTTGGACCAATGGTCGACATTCAATATATTGAGTAAAGGGATGATGCCGATCGGCAGCCATGGAAGAAGTTCTCACCTTCACGACACTACAAGATACAGACTAAGTGGAGAGGGAATCAATAACAAAAGCACCAAGTCGCTTTTTTGGAATTATAAATCTTGGAACATGCCATGAGGCTTAGAAATAATGCCATTGAATAGTGTACAGATGGCTCTGAAGCCATAGAAGGAAATGGGATAGGAGTGTACGAGAAATGAACCAAACACTGAAAGTTTAGAAGTAACCCCAAGTATCTTCCAAGCGGAAATTCAAGCCATAGGAAAGTGTGGCCAGGTCAATGTTAATCGAAAATATAGAAAGCAAAATATTATTATAATGTCGCCTAATCAAACAGCCGTCATAGCACTAAGTTCTTGTGTAATGAGTGTAAAGGAGTGCCTCGGAAAACTCAGTTAACGAGACGTCAACAGCATCGTCACCATACTGTGGGTCGAGGACACACTGGGATAGAAAGAAATGAAAAACAGATGAACTAGCAAGGGAACACCTTTATGGGGTCCAGAAACCATTTGAGGAATCAGCTTCGTTGTAATAGCAGGTCGACGACGAGAAAATACGAGAAGACAAATAAATTGGAATGATCCAGTAGAAAAACAACTGGGTGAGAAGAAATGAATGCCTAAGCCATATTAAAACAGCACTGAAAATGTTGACAGGTGATGTGACAGTGGCTGAAGGGGCACGTCCAAAAACTTAAAAAGATAATTCATTTGGGCTTAGGGTCTAGAATATTTTTGTTGCATTTTTTATCAGATGTCGCTTTTTTAAGTATTTCTACAATAACTTCCACTTCAACTATATACTCAATATTAGTTTTTGAATGGATTGCGATAACTTAGTAGAATGACAAACCATATGTTTCACCAAGTAATATTTTTTTTATTTCAATCCTAAAATTACAAATATATTAAACAACTCGAACTTTTAGATCGAAATTTCAATGATAAATAATATGTTTTTGGATACTTCTATGCCACTGAATAGGTTCTGATAAATATTGGTCGATTGTGACCTGTAGTCTCATCTTCCTCATTTTCTTCCTGTAATTTTTGTTCGGATTTTGTCGCTTCCACAATTACTTCCTCTATCTCTCGCTTCAAAGCTGCCTCTTTAGACTGGAACAAATAATGAGAAAATAATTTCACATATACGGGGTGCAACTATCAGTAACATTCCCCGAATGAATGCAGAGGATGATAAAAACTTCGACAAACAGACCAACCATTTTTGTTAGCACTTAAACACTTAGTCCAATGTTCAATGGAAATAATTATGATGAAAGTAACCAAAAGTAATTGTTTGATACTATAGGTATTCAAGTTGCTGCTTAGTCCACGAAATGTAGCCTGAAAATGACAAATTTTCAATGTGTTTCTCCTGGTTGCTGATTTTGCTCTGAAATCGTTGCGGAAAAATGTTAAACGAGGTAAGAAGGGTGTATTTCAGTGAAAATAACGTTTTCCGTGCATATCTTTTTACCCTTCAATTTTATAGAAAAAAATATTTTCATTCTAAGGGGAACACATAACTAAGCTAAAAGCCATTTCCAAAGTTGATGCAACGCTATCATTTTTACTATCTTGCTCAGTGCGACGGAGTGGGGGGAGCCGATCCAGACTCGCGTCAGAGATAACATATTTCTAGATGGGCATCTGACAGTGGCGCTCCCTGTTGAATAGTAAGCCTTAAACTTTGACGGTTTGTCACTCCGTTGTTTTTCAAGGAATCTGGACGAATCTTTTTTCAGATTGAAGCTTTTTCTATGCTCTATCAATGTACGTAATAACATATGACAAAATTCATCAAACATACGGTATATTGCGTTTTACAACCAAGGTCGTTTTAAACAATCATTCCCACGGTTGCGGAATTGCATATTTCTGAAAAATAATAACGACACATGACTTATCACAGTGAAATCTACCAACAACACAAATACCATAAGTAAGGGTGAGGCGCAATATCGTACAGGGCGAGAGTCAATTAATTTATTTATGACGTCATAATTTGCAAACTAATTAAGTTACAGATTTCGTACACGTTATTTGTAAATTTTTGGGCATAATTAGGTGTCATATATAAAGACGTCATAATAATAAAATCGGGTTGTTTATTGATAATATTGTAAATAATGTTTTTTTGCTCATATCTTCGGACCTAATAGATATTTTTTGATGTGCAATGTCTAGTTTTGTAGATATTTTGAGAAGAAAAGAAAGATCTTAACGTTTTTTCTGTAAAGCTGAAGGGCAAAAAGATATGCACGAAAAACGTTAATTTCACTGAAATTACACCCTTCTTACCTCGTTAAACAATTTTTCCGCAACGACTTCAGAGATCGCGATGAGTGCATCTTATTCTACATCAATTTTGCCCTCTGGTCAAGCAAAATCAGCCACCAGGAAGGAAACAATGCTCACAACTCTATATTGCGTGGACTAGCTATGGCGTGTTGTAATAGGGTGTTCAACTAAAAATAGATTCTTATTTATGCATAACAGATAGCTTATTCTAAAGAAACAAATAACAATAGGTTTCATAAATATAAACATATTGATATGGTATTTTTAAATGTGTGTGTGTAATTTTTTATATAAATTTTATATGTCTAATTTTTGTTGTTATGATAGTGTTTAATACTTACCTTTTTTTATTTTATTTTTTTTTTATTTATGAGACTCTTATTTTTATTTAATTATATTATTATTTGTATTTTTTTATTCTCAGGGTATATTTTATTGCGAGGTCAAATTACAAAATTTGAATACCGAATCTGTTCTTTGGCCTTCGTGTTAAAAGTTGGCACTAAAGTATGTCACTGCAATGGACTCATAGAAATGTAAAACAAACAGCCACATCTACACTTGGATAAAATGTTTTATCTTTTTATTCATCAACTATATAATTATTATTATGTTTATAATAAAATATACAGAATATACAACTTATTTACAGTTATTTCAATTTTTTCTTATCTAAAATTTCATTCATTCACACAGGCACACTATTAAAACTATACTCATAGAACCAAATTCAGCTACGTGGATATGTGACCTTAATTATCATAGACTATTTTATTTAGTGAAAAAGAAGAAATTTATTTCTGTTTCTTGGATTATTAATCTTGATAAAACGTTAATCTAACGAATTGATTCTATCAAATCATGGAGACTAGATATAAGGAGCACAAACTTGTATAGGAAAAATGTCGAAAAAGTGTCCAGCGGTAAGGTACAAATAGTAGATGGCGCGAGAGTAGCTAGCGATTAAAATTACAGAGTGAAGTTTTCTGAACAAGTTAACCTAACAAAAAAAGAAAATAGCGTTTATTTTTATAGAAGTTTTTATAAAAATTTACAATGTGAAAAACGTGTGTCGTGAAAAGTTGTCCAACTAGAAGTAAAGTTAAAAATAAAAAAAATTACACACCCCAGCCCCTGTCTTATTTTCGAGCAACAGTGAGTGGTTGATGTAGGACTCTCGGGTTAGGTTTATTGTTTTCATTACTATTTTGCAACACAATTGCGTATATAATGATATTGAAGAAACTTACCTTTAATCAAACATAGCACCAGCTACGGGAAATACTTATTTTTTCCTTGAAATTTGCTAAAACCAAGCATAAAAGGTAACCGAATGAAATAAACAAACCCTCCATTTACATAACCTAAAATTTAACATGTCAAACATGATTTTAATCGCTAGCCTCCCCAGCGCCACCACAATTTTCCTAATTTCGACGGACACTTTTTATATACAGAGTTTGTGCTCCTTATATCTAGTCTCCATGTATTAAATGTTCTGTAAGTATTTTATCCAATTATATCTAAGCAAACAATTTTATTTTAATAAGCAAACAATTTATCCTACATAAAAAAAAAAAACTTAAAATTAATATGAACAGTACCTGAATGTTTGTTAGGTTGTACCTTTATTCTTTCTTTGAATTCGAAGGTTTCAATGGTGTTGGAAAATGTGGGAAAGGCCTGCAGAATATACAGACACGGTCCGCTGTGGATCAAATCAGGTACTTTCCTTCTTCAAAACTGTGGATTTTACACAGTCCGTTCGTTGTGGATTGAATATTCTATTTCCAATTTCTTCGAAAGTGGAAAATTTTTTGGTTATATCGACAAACGATGCCAAATACCTATATCAGTTCGTGTTGATTAAAAATGTAAGTTCGGAGGTAAATGTTCGCTTACCGGCACTTTGTAAGTATTCTTACTTATTTCACTTTTATTAATTATATCACTGGTTTCTTATAATTATGTTTATATAAATAATTTATTATTAACCTTTTTTGAATATTTTATATATTGTTTTTATTAAGATTTTCACTTTTTAAATTGCAATTCAAATTTCTCCAGTCTTTTTCCTTTTGAGAAATCTTTTCAAGTTCTTGATTTTTTCATTTGTTTTCTAAACAAACTTTTTCTTTTATTTATTTAAATCAATGAGATTCATTTTAAAACTTTGTTACTAAATTGATATTTCCAATCTTTAAAAATATTGTTTATTCAAATGAAATTATGTTATAGTTCCTATATGGTATTTGTTTCATTCCTATGTTATTACTTTTATCATTGCAGTGGTCAAAATTTTGTATTTATATCTTTTATATCCTTAAAATTTAGGTTGGTATTTTACACAATTTGTTTGAAGTTGATGCTCCTGTTTTTATCTGTCAATTTATAGCTTAAATTCTTCGATTATACAGGGTTTATTAAAATTGATTAATAATTTAGAATATAGTGTTTGCCGAAACTTATTATAAAGAATGTTATTTATTTTTATCAATATTATCAGGTTTGCATGTTTTATTTTGACTCATTTATTGGTTTATTTTATTATATTTCTTTTACTGTGATGAATTTCTTTAAACTAAGTAACCAAATAACAGAGTTGGTCGTATTGCTTTATTTATACCTTATGATTATTTAATAATTTATTTTGGGTATGTCCATACCATAACAATATATAATTGAAATAATGAGTTATTTTTCTTATTTCTATATTGTATATTTAAAATA
Source organism: Lochmaea capreae (assembly GCA_949126875.1). Lineage (NCBI taxonomy): Eukaryota > Metazoa > Arthropoda > Insecta > Coleoptera > Chrysomelidae > Lochmaea > Lochmaea capreae. The sequence goes on from OX421409.1 coordinate 7,595,357, forward strand.
ATCTCAACAACAAAAATACTTTGATGAAGGTTTTAAAAAATTGTTTTCACTGCATTTCTAGCAGTTCCAAACCTACTTTTCCTATCTTCTGCATGCTCCTTTTTGTAATTCATTTTTAAATCAAACTACAATTTATTTTGTGAGGTCCAAATTCAAAGTTGAGCACCCTATTGCATAATGGTACATAGACCAGGAAATGTCAATTTTTTAGCCTCATAGGTACTTATTTTCGCAATCACAATATCAGTAGCGAAGTAGAAATATAATAGTGCAAAGGAAAAATAAAAATCTTGGCTGTTGCAGGAATATTATCGATTGAAGAGAAAAGTTATTGAGTCATTGAGTGAAATCACATTGGATGATGTAAAAACCTTCTGAGCTGAAGGAAATATTCACTTCATCCAATATCATTCCGGATTTAATGACTTTTCGCTTGAATAGTTCCATTCTTTTACACTGTTTTACTTATTTCATTAGACCCAATTACACTGATGACCCAGTAACTGAATTACTAGATGTATTTTACAAAATTGTGTTAGTAGTGAGATATTAAATTTGAAATTGCGAAAAATTGTCCATTCTTATGACCTTCGCAAAGACAGCGCAGGAAGAGTCGTACTTGCACTGACTTTGTCGATCAATAAATACAGACAAAGACGTTCATATTTGTGAAAATAGAAAAAGATTTCCATAGTACAAACTTAAATTAGAATGAATCAATGTCCTCTTGTTCGTGAGTGCCGAAAAAATGAAGTACATTCTGTTCGTCTGAGGCAGGTCGATTCCCCCCTTGGTCTATTAGACTGTATTCAATTTAGCACAATTTAAGACTTTTTATTTAATACAAGACAAAAATGGTATATAATTTTAATCATATCATAATAAATATTATTTCCTACTTCATTCATCTTTGAATATTTTTCCTTTGGTAATTGCAAACCCTATGGTTTTTTTGAATTCAATTCACGTCTTAGTTTCAAGTCAGATGCACCCCCAACCACTATTGTATTGTCATAATTTTCAATAATCGTTATTAACAATTTTAATGTTTCTAGGTCTTTTTTGAGTTATTATTATTAGGTCATAAGTAATGTTTACAATTCGACTACTGTCATTTATGAAAACTAAAGATACCTATTTTTAGATAGTAGCGTATTTGCAAAGCGCGACGTTACCGTGAAAAAACAAACAGCTTAGATAGATGATTTGGAGGACAGGTTTTGTCAATTTTTCCGTATGGGTTAGTTCTCCTTATATAGTCTCCATGGATAATTGAGATAAGATAGATAAACAGCTTGATGTACAAATCTCAAACCACAGATTAATAAACTCCACAATGATAAAGGAAGGATGTCCCTTTGAACCATACACTTTGTATTGTGAATATATTAATTTAAGACCTAAAAATATGAATAATAGAGAACTATTTATTGCTGTTTACTTCCTAAAACAACTATTTTAATATACTAAAAGATCAGTATGTATAAGGAGGACTTGATAGATATGGGAATGTCATGTCTGTCATTTTTTTACCTAATTCTCACAAGCACTTGAATAAATATACTTCCTAGTTTGTTAATCCATTATTTATATTTGAATATATACATATACACCCAACATGCTGTTCGCCATACTATAAGTGGTACAACAGAACAGATTGCAGAATATCTGAACTTTAAAAATCCTGAAGAATATAAGGGACACGCTTTTAGAAGATGTTCAGCATCTATGTTAACCGTAGAAGGTGGGGACTTGCTTAATTTAACGTCATGGTGGTTAGCGTTCTTCGACTGCAGCTATATCGAAGAATCGGTAAACGGGAAAATTGAAATTTCCCATAAATTGTTCAATCATCCAATAGTACAAAGCTCAAAGTCAATACTCGAAGTTCATGAGTTCATGAGAATAATGTCCCATCCACCTCAACAATAATATTACAAAACGAAGTCACTAACTAAAGGAGTGTATATAGATACATGCAATGAGAAACGGAATATAGTGGTTTTAAGCATTGTATCAGAACTGCTTTTGAACTAGTCGACCAATATCAAGCTTCAACAGATTAAAAACATGATTATTACAATCGTTCATTTCGACACCTACAACATATCGTACAATTCCCACCACTCCGTAGTCTCAACTATGGGCGGTCCTTAATTAGCGTCAGACAGTCAGTGAACAGCATTCGATAATATCAGTAGATATTATCTACTGTTCAAGCCCATAACTATTCAAAATAAAATTAAACTCAAGTTTGATCGTGGTATTTTAGGGGTCGCTCAATTGGGGAAATGGTAAATTTATTCGTTGTTGCTTTTGAAAACCGACCAGCGCTTTCACAGTCTACAGTTGATCGAATAATTGAAAAATTCCGTAAATGTGGATGTTTACAAAACTGAGACAAATGCAGTTATCTCGGTCAACCACCTGTAAGGCAAATGTGGGAACAACGAATAAATAGAGAAATTGATGTTTGTGCAGTGGTTGAAAATAGTGAATCAAGTTCGAGTAGGGAAGTTGCTGAAGAAGTGAACATAAATCAAAGTACAGTTTGACGTATTTTAAAAAGAAATGGGTATCGGTGCTATAAGGTGCAAACTACACAATAGCTATTTCCAGACGACAATATTAAACAGATGGTTCTGTGAAGAAATGATGGAGAATGAAAATTAAAAATAAAATTTTTTTAAATAACGCACATAACCACATAACTAACAAATATTGGAAGGAGGGGTTTCTTACAATGGTTCTGGTTAAATCCCTATGCTCTGTTTCTGATTGCATGTATCTGTATATATAAATAACAATTGAAGGGCTCTACCAAATAGGCTTCAATCGATTATCATCTTTTTACTCCCAAACAATTATACAGGGCGTTGAACTTTTTACGGATTTCAGTTTAATAATGAAATTAAGAAACCATAACTTTGCCCTGGCACCGAGTAACGTGGTAACTAATGAGCTGCTGAGCTTTATCACACTATTCACTCACCCTAGACATATGAGAAAATTTTAAGTTCAATGAAATGGTAGTTAACTGCTGAAATCTGAAAATCCCAAGGAGGACAGTGAAAGCTTGGATAAAATTCATTCCGTGATATGAAATTGAAATAATCAGTTAAAGCTATTGAAATACGTTGCTAAACAGATGGTACCTGAACCCTATATACATACAACGTGATAAAAATTTGACATATTGCTCAATTAAAAAAATTTTGTGTATTTAAATCTTTGATGCTTTTTTTGATATAGCGATTCCGAAGAACATAGTTGATATTATAGGAGGATCACAAAGAAAATAAAACTATAAAAATTCATAATACTGGACGTGATATACGAGATAGTAAACAGTTTATTAATAGTTGAAAATATAAGAGAAATATTTCTGACTGATGTTTATTTTAATAACTGAAATAAGATGTGAACATCAACCAAGGTGAGTGAAAAAATAAACTAATAATTTTTGGATTTACTTTCTTGAATTTCAATTGAAATTTACTTGGCGGGACAATATTTTCTCACTTAAAGTTTTAAAACTTATACGAGGGCTACTGCTGTAAGTATTAACTATTAGGTTTCTCAAATACTCAACTTTTTAAATGAAATCACAAACTACAGTTGATATTCATAATTTTTTTTCATTAGAGAAAATGAGAACACGACGGTTTCGTTCAATAACCTTTAAGAGTGAGTGCACTGCGTGCGTTCTCGTCACACCTTGAATGAATTTTTTTATCATTCGAACAATGCGGTTATATATTATGCATTGTCTCCGAAACTATTCACTTTTATAACATTGTTTGAAATTCAACAGTGTTAGGAGTACTTTTTAAAATCTCAAATTGTTAAATATATAAATTATCCAAAGAAAACAGGTGCATGCAGGTCCTGGTATAACTGATGAAGGCCGCATCTAGAATGCCAGTCAGTATAGTTATTCCCACAATATTTTATTCCTAGATTTATACCGAGAATAACTGGTTGTCGGTTCTACAAGGGATTTTCATGACAGGTACAGTTATTCCGAGCCTATCTCACTGGTACGCCAACGTTTTGACGTCTGAGACTTTGAAAAGTGGGCAATTCTGACATTTTAACTTACCATAATTCAAACTTCTTGATTTCTTTTGATAAGTTACCGAGTGGTTTACTGAATTCAAAATATTAGTTCATTTTTCATATCTTGGTTCGAAAATATTGATAATATGGGAAGCAGTAAAAGTCACGAATGTTTCTCGTTACGTCATAACTCATGAACATCCGAATCAAATCAATAAGACAGTTTTCACCAGCGGCACATCATTGTTACATGGTTCGGCATGTATCTCTGGTGATCTAATCATAGGAAAAAATAAATGAAACCAAATTTAACATATCATAGTTAGACTACATTTTGAAATTCTACAAATAAATTGTTACAAAACTTACCTCTTGAATGGAATTTAACTGGTCCGCCATTAGCCAATTCCTTTTGGAAATATTCATGTAATTTTCTAATACACTCACGTTTACATTCGTCCAAACGTTTACCAGGCATTTTGTCGAAAATTATCACAATAAATGTAAATGAACTTAACCTATTTAAAGTAATGACAATGACGACGAACTTCAATGGAGACAGAATGATTCCCGCATAAAGTAACGTTTCACTTTTTAAGTACATCACAACACAAGACAGAGTGACAAATCGATAAAGACGTAATGGCGTAGCTTAATTCAGGCACAAAAGACATACGTACCTTTCCATTTGTTTTAGTTGGACATACGCGGTCAGTGATATCCAGATAAAATTAGAGTGTCTTTGATATATTCAGGGAAGTATGACGTAACGAGAAACATTCGTGAATTTTACTGTAGTAACATTTTCACATCAATGAAATCGATGTGCTCTTTGGCTTAATGTAAGTGGTTGAAGACATTCATTTTTGAAGTAGGTATTTAAGTTTCATATCAATAAATTTATTTCAGAATGCAGAAAACTGACACAGTTAGACTCTGTCTCACGTGAGCAGAGCCCACTTGAAATTGCAGTCGTATGCGCGAACTTGTTCTCAAAACCAGCGCCATATTGTAAAATTGACATTTGTTTTCAAATCAGTATAGTATGTATGGTTTAAATAAAAACATATGTGTGAATTCGTTCAAGAAATGTAGAATAAGTTTATTCCTCGGTTATCTCTAAAACTGGAATATAAATATAACTTATACTCTGAAATGCATGTATCACTTTTGCATCCTGGTATTACCCGCATGTACCACTGGCTCAGGTCAAATATTTGCCTTTTTCACTTATATTAAAGAAGTTCGTCAAATAACAGATTCTAGCCACATATGCAATGAAATTAAGCCTAAACTTTTTGAAGTACAAAGTACACTTATAAAATCTACAATTCAATTGAGCTTCTTTCCAACTTCAATCAGATGGTTACAATAATTGTAGACGAATTCTCCAGATGCCCGTTTGCATTTCCTTCTTCTAGTACTACTCTTCTGAAGTTATCAGGCATCTCAAACAACTTTTCTTTTTCTTTCATACACATTCTCATATCCACACTGATCAAGGTTCATCCTTTATATCTGGTGAAACTAAGTCCAATGGGATCATATGGAAAATTATCAAACCAAAGTCAATTGGAACAAGGACTTCCTGAAGCTCTCCACTCTATCCGATGATTATCGTGCACGGCACTCACTCTACTCCGCACGAAAAAATGAACGGAACCTCTCTTCCGACTTAGCTAAGTACTGGTACCGTTTTAATGGGAAATTTCAATTGTACAAGCAAGAATGATCCCATAGTTGGAAAAGTAGAGTCTGTTCATGTGAATCCTCAATATGCTTAAGTACGTTTATCTGATGCAAGAGACCACCGTATCTCTGAGACATCTAGCCCTTTTTCACAATCATGATACTCTGTATCAGAAGATTGTCCTCCGACCAACAAACAATTGCTGAGAGTTAACAGCCCTCAAAAGATAGTAACTGTCACACCTATTCGCTTAGTTGACCATAAAATGTCTGAAGCGGATAAAATACAGATCGACCAACATAGCTTTGCCTCTGAGATGCGCAAACGATAAACAGAGAGGGTTAGTGTGCGACAAAAACCGACTTCGCTCTTTCACCGGGAAGTACATTCGAGAGAAAAATTTTAGTCGAAACCGTTGATTGAATGCAGTACCTGAATCAACGTCGAAACAAATTTGGTATCGGCTGACGATAACGATAAAACAGTAGAGGATAGGAATCCGAACATCCTTATTTATTCGCAAGTAGAATATAATTAAAGGAATTATGTATAATATGATAATCACTAGAGAGTATTTATTGTAGATGGATTAATAGTCACAACACGTAGTGATATCCTTTCTACCTGATTCAATGTTCAATATTGTGATCCTAGTCCAAATTCATTTAAATAAAAGTTGAGGATTAAAACATATCGGATTATGAGCAAGTACTTGGGAAAAAATGGATAACCTTAAAATTGATGATTATTCAATGATTAAATGATTATGTAATCATTTTCAAGAATTTTTTGGGTACTACTGCCTATAGATCATAATACGAGTTTTCGCCCGCTGTTGACACATTCTCAGATTCGTTTTCGTCAGGTAGTTCTTCGATTTCGGATAGATTACAATCTTCATCTTCGTGTTCTGATTCAGTGCCGCTATACTCATAATTTAAATCAATAACCAGATCATCTACGATAATGTCTATCAAGGGTTCATTACTCATGAAATCGTCCTCAAATTTCTTCGCTCTTTTGCAACGAGATTTCCACTGCTCTGGAGAAAATTCTTTGAAAAAATCGTCGCAATGTTGCATAACATTCCGATTCCAATTCCAATTCGATTGGATTCAAATCCGGATGATATGGGGGTAGTCGCACAACGTTATGATTTGCTTCTAGAAAAAGCTGATCTATTTCATACCGCTTATATTTTGGCTTATAGTTCTTCATGAGGGCATATCATTCAGGTTTCAGCATTGTTTTATTAAATGGAATATTTATCTCTGATAACCATGATTGCATCTCGGCTTTTTTGGTCAATGTCGTTGGCATTTTGTCGATTTGTTTATTATGATAAGGTGCATTATCGATAACCACAACGCTCTTTGGCGGCAAATTCGGAATCAACTGTTCTGTCACCCATTTCTTAGAATTATCAAAATTCATCTCATTATGATAATCACCTGTATTGCAATTCGATTTCCATCTTATATAAGCATTAGGCACAAATCCATTTTTTCCACCTGCATGTATTATGATCAAACGTTGCCCTTCACTAACAGGTTTTTTCAGACCATTCTCGGTATTATCACTCCAGCCTTTTTTGTGCGTGTGTGTTGCATGAATATAAGTTTCATCCATATTAATAATAGGTCGACCCTCTTCTCTGTAGGTCCGCATTTTTTTTAAAAATTCTATTCTCAGTAGTCGAATGGGCTGGCGCTCCATTAATATTTTTCTGTTCGTTTTCACCTTCCTCCATCAAAATCCAAGTTTATGAATGTTTTTTCTCAAAGACTCTTCGCAACCCTGATAGTCCGTATCGCGAATGATATTTCTATGAATTACCCTGAGCGTAGGAATTCTTTTTTCTGTGATATTAAAATTAACTATGCACCTACGTGAAATAGCCAAATCAGCATCATCTATTGTGATGTTTGAATGTTTCACTCTCTTTTTATTTGGAGTTGAAAACGTTTCCTGTTCACCTTCTTCTATTTTTTTCATCTCTGATTTAATTTTCCTTATAATTCTTACGCATACACCTGTAGCCTCTGCTATTCGTTCTTGAACCTTCGATGATAAAAAATAATTACCTATTAGAACATTTTGACTTATTTCTACCATTACTTCTTACCTTCGCAAGAGGAATCCTTATTCCATCTGCCGTTGCTTCTGCCTGCATAAATCTTAAAACATTGTTGACAATTTCTCTGCTTTGTCCACTCAGAACCTTGTTTTTCACTTCACTGTTCAAAGGCGTTTTCAAAGTAACGAACACAGAATTACCACAACAGGTCACTTAATAATTTCTGCACTGACTGTACTAACCGATGTTGACTGCACGTCATCCTCGACTAGTCTACTGCGCATCCAATTCTCAGAGGCAAAGCTATGTTGGTCGATCTGTACTTTCCATGCAGGATTCCGATAACAGTAGACCTACTAGAGCAAGAAGACTTTCTGTGTACAAGGAGGATTGCTTCCATTAACTCAGGCGAGGAGAATTTAGTTGGCAGACTTTCACCTAGTCTTGAACTGTTACTATGGATATTATTGCCATCTTTATTTTCAGTTGTCATCTTCAATTTGGATTATTGAAACCTATGTTTCCTAATTTTCAATACAACAGTAAAGAAGGACTGGAGAAATTTCATGCAGAATTAGACTAACCTAAACTATGTAATGAACTGCTTGATTATATCCTCCCATATTTTGAGCAGTAGTATACTACTGTATAATTGGGTATTAAATCTGATTTTGTATGTTTGGGAGAAACTTGGCTTCATCACCTTTCATTCACACAGAAAAACATTTGTGAACTGGTGTGGTAATGTTAGGTTATTTAACTTTGAAGTTTATTCAACTTTCTGGTGAATCTGACTTAAGACTACACACAAAATGTCGGTAGGTATCTAAAAAAAAAACTTCGAAAAGTTCCCCTTATGAAACTACATTTTTTCAATATCGAATATATCACTGTCGATATTGCGATATAATGCAAGATGTCTCACATCAAATAGAGGTTACAGGAATGAAATTTCCCTGGTGGATTTGTTCGTGCTGTCCCACAAGACTTCCTTACAAACACTTCCAATAAGGCGTCCGTATTTTTAGACAAGTTTTTACACAAATACTTAAAGAAACAGAATTTATGGTTTTTCTTTCTACGAATATGAAAATTTTAACAATAAACATATTTGATTTGAAATAATGCTTATTCAGGGTGTCCGGAAACTGGAGATACTGGATGTGATGTCCATGTAACCAAATTTACCTTCATCCAAAAGTTCCTCCTGAGGGAGGTAGCACCTTTTGAAGATGACGGTATTAAGTAAACTTTTTAGGAATATCTCAAAAAACCACCACTTACAGACTTTTAGCTTGGTACATTGTAACAATCTTACGTAATAAATTGTTCACTACAATCCCGCATTTTTTATTGCCATAACAAGTGTATCAGTTTTTTGATAAATAAAACAAATTCAATTACTATGGGGTAGTTTCCAAAAAAGTGCTCCTATATGAATTCGCTATTATGCACCGTTTTCGAGAAAAAATAATTTGAACTTTTTGACCAGCTCAGTTTTATTTTATGAAAAAATGAAGATTATCACCAACAAGAATATTATTGAATTTTTTGGCAGATGCTCTACATGACTACTATTTGCTGCAAGACATAAATCCAATCGTTTCTGTCTAACTTTTGAAAAAATAAAGTTCGAATTATATTATATGCACCATCTATTCCTTTCCACAGCAGAATTCGTATTTTGTATTGGAATATCATAAACTGATCATTCTAAGTAGCCCCAAAATTAGAAATCGCATGGATTGAAGTAGGGCAATTCTACAGGTCAATCGACTGTCCCTCCTCGTATCGATTTCCATACGTAGTGTCAAGATATTAACAAACTACTCGACTAATATAAGCAGGGCAACCATCGTGTAGCACCACATGCAAATGGATGCTTGAGCATAGGAGAATAACAGCACATATATGCAAGATATAACTTACACCGTCAGGACAACTGAAGGATATTCTCAAGGTGCAGTACTTCCACCACTTTTATAGAACCTTATTGTGGATGACTTGATCACAGGTTGAATGATCAAGTCATATGGACGCAGGGCTTTGCGGACGACATAGAGATTGTCGCCAATAGGAAATTCCCAAAGATAGTTATGAATGTCCTACAAGAAGCACTACGAACTATGGAGGATATACTGATGTTGAAGACCTGGGAGTGACCCTTGATTCCAAACTGAATTGGAAGACACACCAGGGAAAAATTACTACTAGTGCGACTAGGCTTTTCTGGCAATGCAGAAGAGTTATGGGCCAACCAGGGTAATACGAGTTCACTGGCTTACAATCGTGAAATGTTAACTATTCAACAAAGAGTATATATTTTTAAGTGTTATGGTGTTGGGGAAGTTTCGTATCAGTATGCATTTGCAAAATTCCACGAAAAATATCCCGATGTACCCATTACGCGGTGAGGATTGAAAAAAATAATAAAGACGTTTATAAGAATTTTATTTCCAGGAAATGCTCACACCCTTACACTCCCTGATTATAATGAACGATAGACCCATAAAATATAGCTTATTTATAATTACAGCTGAGCCTATGTTCTCTGTATACGCATTTCCCAATGAATGAATAACCCTGTATAGACATTTATTCGTTTATAAAAATTTATAACTCACCCGTAAAAGTTTCTTCTTCCTGTGAGAAGCATAGAGCAGCGATACAACGTATAGAAACATTATAATAAAGCCACCCACTAGGGCAGATAATCTTGAAGATCCATATACTACGGCATGATATACGCCTAAGCCGACTAAGAATATAATTATTCCAGTGGCTAAAGCCCTGCCGGTGCTGCGTCGCTCTTCCTGTAATAACATCCAGAATATAATTAAGTTCATCCAGTGGTGTAGTAATGAGAATAAATTAATATTCTAGAATCAAAAAATTCGGACTAAGTAATAGCGCCGAAAGAGAAGTTAATACGCTAATGATAATTTAGTGAACCCTTAGAAAATTGTTGCAGATGAGTATAAGTGGAAGAGGTTACTGAATTACGTTTATTATGTGTTGAGCTTAAAAGTTTACTAGTGAGCTGCCAGCCGAAAAAGTGGAATCTGTACCGGGATTCTATTTTACGATACGATCGTATCGGCCGACCAAAATTAACAATCAGGGCCCGTATTCTCGAATTTCGATCAAAAATGTCGCAATCGACATTTGTCGAACAAAAATGTCAAACGAAAATTTGAGATCGTATTCTCGAACCACCTTCGACCTTAATGTCACCGTTCGACATTTTGTCGCATATGTACATGTGGCAATGCTGTAAATTTATGAAGGCGTGTCTGGTATTCGCAAATGAAGTCAAACAAAAATCAAAAAGAAGAGTTTTAATAACGGTTTTGTTTTGACGTATATTTTTAATGTGTTTCTCGTTACTTATTTTTAAACATGAATACGGAGGGTAAACAAACTCAGTATTGCAGAAAAGCGCAGAAAGAATTAATTAATTGATCAATTTATTAAGTTTGTCGTTAAATCTTCCGTCAACCGAAAATATTTTTTCTTCATACCTCGGTCGAAAGTACGCACTTTCGTCCCTCATAGCAGGGACGAAAGTTCAACATTTACTCCCTGTGAAAAGTACACGCGTTTCCTCTATAACAGCGGGAGGAAAGAGTTTCTCATGCGTATTTATACTCGTAACTACGACCAGCGGCACTCGCTTCCGACCGGCTATGAAGAAAAATAGTATACACTCCAAGGGCCGAAAGTTGAATTTTCGGTCCTGCGCGTCATGACGCCTTTGGCGAATTTCGGCCCTGCGCGTCATGATGCCCTCGGCTTCGCCTCGGAGCATCATGACGCGCAGGACCAAAAATTCAACTTCCGGCCCTTGGAGTGTAATATAGGTACTATTTAAACGATTTCTCACGCATATTAAATGCATTTTGAAATACATAACTTCTACGTCCAAACCCTTCTTCAGGATACAGCTCTTGTAATATTTCCTGTTTAGGTAGCTAGCTAGCGACAGCCTGTTCTTCGTAGTCCTCCATGTTTAATTTAAGAAAAATTGAGCTTTTCTACACTCAACCTAACCACAACAAATTAAAATCTCGCACATATGACAATTTGTCACTTGCTCAAAACCTAGTGAGATTTTTTCAACAGTAAAAACACAAGAGCTTTTTTTTTATCGGATAAATTTCTTTTTGCAACAAAACAGTTTTGCCAATCACTAATTTTACGAGAAAAACTGACATGATAAAATCGCGACACCGAAGGTGGATCGATTTCGATTTCGATTTCGTCGTGGTATAATGCGCAGCCTGTTCTAGCCAATCGCGCTCGTCGTTGCAGCTCTTTTGAATACTATTTCCAACGGAAAAAAGTTTTCTCATAGACTTAACATTGAAAAATGAAAGTGGCGTAACTTTTGCCCCTGACGTTTCCGAAGGTGGGGACCGGTGTCATTCGACTAAGCTCGTCAAGCCCTTTCGAATGACACCACTTTTGCCCCCCTTCACCAGTTTATCTTAAGTAAAGGGTAGCCGTCAAATGAATTCTGTCGACAATGTAAAAAAACATTTTCTACTAACTTCACTTCACTTGTATCAAAATTGCTGTCCAAATCCGAGAACACCCGATTTCAATTCGATCGTAAAATAGAATGCGATGATCGGATAAGATGGAATTGAAGATCGTATTCGACATCGAACGACTCGATAAAATCGTGTCGTGAAATAGAATCCCGCTGCTGAGCGAAACACTATAACCAGTCAAGATGTTCTATAGCAAATTTCTATCTTCTTCTAGGGTGACTTGCGTTTAAATTTGGTCAAAGAATACACCAAACAACTGTATGGCGTTACTATAAATTTTTTAACCACTTAGTGGTAGTTAACACACTTAGCTAGTGCCGGGTAATTATTATACTCAGCATAATTGAAATAAATTCCGAAACAAATTTCAATTGCTCGAATTGAACTTGTAAAATGTAATTTCCGAAAAATGTCTTCAGAAAAATGGAAAAAAAAGGTTTAATTATGGATAGCAAGAATCAGTTTTCCTAGGTGTACTTTTAACTCACCCTTAATAAATCACCTGGTTCTGACACATCAATAACTTCATTTTCACTGTTTTTATTAATCACATTTTTTTCTATGTCCTCTTTAATTGCCATTGTGGCATCACTATATTTCACATACCTTTCCACCAAATCGTAACAAACAACTCACAATTTTCAACTAACATCAAAATCCAAATATTCGATCGACGAGGTTATATCGATATAATAGCTATAAATCGTTAGGAAATGATCAATTAATTATTTTATTTGGTAAACACCGCGGAAAACAGTGAACTCATACGAGGCATCAGTGAATATAAAATCGATGCGTCACAGGGATGCTCAATACTAGTTTCAATATTTACAGAGTAAGTTGATAAATAAAGAAGCTGTAGCCAGAAATGATCGTAATTCATAAAAAATATGCCGTACGTAAATATCCGTGTCAAAAAGTAATGATTTCATAGCAGTATATGAAACATCTTTACGAGTATATGTTGATGTTAACATATTTTCATTTGAAAAGCAATATGCGAGAGAAATACAGAAGCTCTTTCATTCAATTCCTAGTCTAAGAAGCAGCCTATAAAAATTTAGTGGTAGGACCTTTAGAATTTCATCTACAATCCAATTGAATTTATTTGGAAGTTGGTTGGAAAGATAATTTATCGTAAATTGAAGTTTGACAAGAAAATTGCAAAGATCTAAGACCAGCCAGGAAGATTTCGAAAATTGCATGTATAGTTGACGTAAAAGATAGTGCGAACTTAAAGTTGTTGGCTTTTTGTTTAACTCTAAGACTAAGAGTATACCGTCATAGCTCAGTCAATATTATAATTATCTAAAATGCTTACTTAGTTGACGATAATTTAATGTTATAATTTCAATTTTTTTGTGACAATATTCACTTTTCCACAAAGACTATTAGAAAACAGTAATGTCATCTCCATACCAATGACGTAGAATCACGACCGATCGTCAATACAAATCATCAGTCCTTTGTGAAGTGGCCTTAGCGATAATGTATACACTGTGCCCGTAAAGTATGGAACAAGATCATTTTTAGCTTAACAGACCATTTTAAGAAATAATCCTGGAATACGTCGATTTTTGATTTTAATTTCCCGTATTTTAAAATAATATTCTAATATACAGGGTGAATTACTATCCGAGTAATGACGTCACCGTCATTTTATCTTAATTTCCGGATTACTCTAGCTGAGCTAATTCCAAAAATGTATCACATGTTGATTCCAATTGGTACAGGGTGGACAAAAATACAATAGTTTTGTGTGTGCTCATAAAGTAACGCATAACATAAAATACTTATTGTCTAGCGGACAGAATGTGATTAAATACATGACTTTATAAATGTTCGAACTGCAGCCCTTGCTGTATTTGACAGTAACCCAAAAGGTGTACAAATTCTTGTTAAACATTGTTTATTGCTGTCCGAATTCTCTCTTCAAATTCTTGAATATTTGCTGGTTTCGTTTGATACACATTCTTCAGATGGCCCCACATAAAATAATCCAGAAGATTGAAATCTGGTGACCTCGCTGGCCATTCAATAGGTCCACGTCTACCAATCCACCTGTTCGGAAAAATTTTATCTAGGTACCTTCTAACATCTACAGCATAATGTGGAGGTGCACCATCCTGTTGAAACCACAAACTCATCAAAACCTCCAGGATTACGTCTGCTGGGAAACAAATTACGTAAAGTAGGTACGAGATACCCCCTTAAAAACTCAAGGTACGTTGCCCCGTTTAAATTACCTTCGATAAAGTAGGGTCAATTTCTTACAATTCCAGCCCATACATTTACCTTTTGCGGGTATTGTGTATGATGCTCACGCATCCAGTGGGGGTTTTCTTTTGCCCAGTATCTAGAATTCTGACGGTTAACCTGGCCATTTAACGTGAAAGTGGCCTCATCAGAAAAAATTATGTTTTGTATCAAGAGAGGGTCTCGGTGACATTTATCCATCATTTTTTCGCAAAATTGGATTCTTTTATCGGGATCATCTTCGTTTAATTCCTGCACAAGTTTATAAGGATTCCATTTTTCAAGCTCCAATAGTTTTTGTACCGTTGTTTTGCTAACACCGATATCGCGACTAACTTTACGCACAGACGTGTGCGCATCTTCTTCAAAACTAAGTAAAACATCTAATGTTGTATCAGCTTTTGCAGAGGGACAACCTGATTTGCGTGCATTTTCAACCGTACCAGTTTCTCGAAATTTCTTTTCAATCTTACTGACTGTTGAATGCGTTATAGGTCTCTCTGGATATTTATCATTAAACAAATTGCACATTTCCATCTGTCTCGCGATCTGTCTCCATGCATACCCAATCATCATAAGTATTTCAATTTTTTGTTTTACACTTAACTTCATTTCTACTTCAAATTGAATATAAGCAATAATTAAAACATTCACGAATACCAGAAATATTGTAGTACTAAACTGTCACTGAACATCAATAAATTACTAAACAAATAATGACATTTCACAAAAAACTAGACGACTATGTTTTTTTTAAATTGATAAGAAATAATTTCTTTCATATTCTCTCTGCTAGACCACAAGTAAAAAACATGTTTGGAAACAGCTCATTTTAAAACAGAAGTAATGCAAGCAGTATCTGATTTAACAGAAGTTCCCCTGTAAACTATACGAGAAATAGCCAAGAATGTGTTACACTTCGTTTTCTTCTTATAAGCAGTCCTATATACGTATCGAGGAAGCTTGGTATGCAACCATATTTTCGACCTTTTACAACTCGCATGTTGGTCAAATGAAGATTATTCGTGTTTGTGGTGGGGTTTAAGTTGGTAATCCACAGTTGAGGAAGGTGTTAACGTAGGAGCTCTTCGGTCGGCTTCCATTTTTCACCTGTTGGAGGAATAAGTCGTTTGAATAAAAGTGTTGATCCTGTGCATTGTGGCATTGTTGAGGTGTAGAGTTGTTAAGCCATCCTTAGAAGGGGAGTAAGCCAGGACAACTAATTAAATTTTGTTGAGGTTCGATATTGAAGATTTTGAAAGAATAATCGACAAAAACCGTATATACGGATTAAAAAAAGAAAAGGACTTCCATTCCGCCACATTTGATAAGCGACCCTCACAAGAACACGAGGTAATTAGTTCCATTTCGATGTATTTTTCTCGACGAACTTTTCGTTATGGTTCAGGGGCTCAAGTTCTGGGAGAAAACGTGATGCTATTTTAATTTTTCTATTCTAGGGTTCTAGTACGGGGCGTTGACTACAATAGAAAACACAATTTAGTTTGTATATTTTTTTTTGTTGCTGTGTTGCTTTCCTGCCGGTGGCCGTGGATTTCCCTTACTGAGGTGCTTTCAGAAGTCTTTCCAGGAGTTTTCCTTCCTTTTCGCAACGTGACGTCATCGTTTCCACTGGGAAAGAATTTTTTTCTTTTTTTTGGCTGGACCACCTTGCCGGCAGATTGACGCGTCCTCGGCCGTACACCTGTAGTAAATTGGGAGTAGGTTTTACCTTTTTTATTATTATCAACTGTTAACGTGTTCAATTTTTGACTCTTTGATTTCCAAGAATACTTTAACTTTCGTTTCAGTTCATGTTTTTTAATTATAAGAAAATTAGATAAGCGTCTTGGCCAAGATTTTGTAAGCATTTTTTTTATATATATTATTCATATGAATTTCAGTAAATAGGTATTAAGATTTTTCTTTATATAAGAATACTTCCGGTAACAAGTCGGATTAGACTTGATTTTGGTTTTATGTGGGGTGGAGTTATTCCAATGTTTCTAGGTTGAGCTTATATATATATATTATTTTGATGATGTGGTTTTAATGTAAAATAGATTATTCAGCGTCTCTTGTGAACACTCTACTACTACCAGTATAATAGTCGTATTTGTAGGTAACATAATATTAATTTTTTTTGTAATATTTATTTTAACAATAGATACAATTATAGTATTTTTTTCTTGAGGAAGATCTATCTCTTTTCCCCTATTTTTCTGATTTTTCAGGGGAAAGTGCATACATCAGGTTGAGGCTTGGCCAAAATCAGATGGCGCCCTAATTAAGACCTTTTTTTAAATTTGATTCAATTTTATAGTGAACCACACCCGTCTTCACTGTAAGCTAGCCGGAGCCTAAGGTTGCCACCAGACAGCCGAAAGAAAAAATTGTAACAACTGGCGCCCAACGTGGGGCCTGAAAATTAAAGTCTTTTAGAGTATTCACACACAAGAATTTATTTCAGAAATTAACTTCAAATTTTTCAAAACTTATATTGGGATAGCTCGCCGACCATAAAAATTTTTGTCGCTCTATATTATAATTTTTACACTAATTGTTTTATTGATAACTCGGAATAAGGTAATTAGTGAATGTTTAAGCCATTTTTTTTATAATTTGCTATGGAATATTTTTGAAATTATACTAATTGATCTTTTATACATATATTGATATGAAATTTATAATATTATACTGGTTTTCTCCTTAACAGGTATATGAAATTTATGGTATACTGATTGTCTCATTTTATCTGTAGGTCATATCTGATATTTATAAGATACTGATTGTCTCTCTTACATGTACATGAAAGTTATAGTATACTGATTTTCTCTTTTATACCTTCCGCATAACATCATTTTACTATACTGACTGTCTCTCCTATACGTTCATTTCATACGTTTTTTTTTTTATTATACTGGCTGTCGTGTAACGGTTCACCATGTCTGGTAAATTGATAGTGAAATATTTGAAGAAGGATGAACTTGAATACGAGCTGAAGGTCCGTGGAGTTGCTACGGGTCTAGTCGAGGAAATGAGATCTGTTTTAGCTGCTACGCTCAGGAGGGAAAGTGTGAATGAGAGTTTTAGATATCCGTCGAATCCTTTTTCGTTTCAGGAATGTCAAACGGCAGTTCGTTCGAAGTGTAATGATATTGCTACTAGTGTTGCGGCTTTTCAAAGCACGGCAGGAAGTACAGAAGCAGCAAGGCTACAGACACAGTTGAATCATGTATTGGGGAGAATAGATAGAATGTACACCGATGGTGATGAGGCAAATATAGCTGAAAAGGCCTCTCTTCTTGCCAGGGTTTTAGCTCTTTCGGATCAGTTACATGAGAAGTTAAATCCCACTCCTACCGGGCCTATTCCTACAGCGATGGTAGTTTGTAGCGCTTTAGGTCAATCTTTTCAAGCTGGCGTAAATCAGGCTACTACTTCATCTCCAGTGCGATCGTCCACCCCAGGAGTTTCAACACGTGCTTCGAATTCTTCAATTTCGCCGATGATACCACCTTATAAGTGGGGTCTTGAAAAATTCTCGGGTAGTACAAAATCGATGTCAATCTCAGCTTTCCTCGAGATAGTGGAAGAACTTCGTATAGCTCGACATGTCCCTGAAGAAGTTCTTTTGGAGTCGGGTATAGATTTGTTCAGTGGTGCTGCCTATCAGTTTTATAAAGACGTTTATGGTAGGGTTAATAGTTGGAGCGCTTTAGTGGAAGAATTTCGTAGGGAGTATTTGTCTGCTTCCCATGGAGAGGCTCTTTTTGAAGAACTGAGGAGACGAACGCAACATCCTTCCGAAACGATAGGTGTATATTTAGCTATTATGAACAGTTATTTTATTAGGTTACGCTGTACTGTCGATGAATCCACTAAGCTGTCGATTATCTTGAGGAATTTACATCCTTTCTATCAGGATCGGTTGAGGGATCCGTTACCCACCACATTGGAAGAACTTCGAATTGCTTGTAGACTAATGGAGGATCGCAGGGACTCTATTCGAAATAATGTTGAGCCGAATGCTAGGAGGTCAAATATTTTGGAAAGGGACTTGGCGTTTGTAGAGGCTGATGTGGCGAGTTGTAGTGGTACTGGTGTTAATCGTTCATCGTCAGGTTCGGAATCGGTTTCGGTGAGATCTCGAGAACTGATTTGTTATCGTTGTCAACAGCCAGGGCATAAGGCAATAGGGTGTCTAGCAAGGAAGAATGTGCGCCACTGTTTCAAGTGTAAGAAAGAGGGCTTTACCGTTAGGACTTGTCCATCATGTAATCAACAGGGAAACGAAAACCAGCGCACTTAACTGGTCGAAAAGGTGTTGCTGATGTAGATTCGACCTATGTACGTCCAATTTTAGATTTTATTTTAGATCATGCTGAAGGTGATGAGCGGCCTTATTTAAAAGTTAAAGTTTTTGGTAGAGAGATTTTGGGACTATTGGATTCTGGAGCTTCGAAAACTGTTGTAGGTAGCTTAGGATGGAAATTCTTACACAGCTTAGGGTTTGAGTTAGATATTTCGAAGAGATCAACTTGTAGAGTATCCAATGGACAAAGTTGTGAAGTTTCTGGTGAATGTTTGGTGCCTTTCATGGTTAGAAAACGAGTGCGAGTCTTACCCGTGTTAGTGGTTTTAGATGTACCCCATACTCTAATATTGGGGTCTGATTTTTGGCGTATTATGGGCATCGTTCCCGATCTTAGACATAATGACTGGTATTTTTCGGACACTCCAGTGGTTGTCTGTACTGTGGATCGGCTTCGTGGTCAGACGATTCTATCAGAGGTGCAAAAAGAACGTTTAGACGCTGTCGTGAGTCGAAATTATAGTCTCATGGGTATCCATCTGGGTTGTACAGATATCGCAGAGCATGTTATTGTTTGCAAGGCTGCTCCTATTAAACAGAGATATTATCCAGTGTCACCTGTTATGCAGGCTCATATTAATAGCGAATTAGACGAGATGTTGAAACAGGGAGTGGTAGAGAGGTCGAATAGTGCCTGGTCCTCACCTATTCTATTGGTAAAGAAAAAAGTGTCGGAAGGAGAACCAGTGAAGTATAGGTTTTGTGTTGATTTTAGGAAGCTAAATGCGGTGACAGAAAGAGATAGTTACCCTCTACCATTTATTTCTAGTATTCTCGATAAACTTAGGGACGCTCATTATCTATCCACGATTGACATAAAGTCGGCGTATTGGCAAGTTCCAGTGGCAGCAGCATCTAGACCCTTCACTGCGTTTACTGTTCCCGGCCGTGGACTTTTCCAGTTTTGTAGACTGCCGTTCGGGCTTCACAACGCTCCTGCTACATGGCAAAGGTTAATAGATCGTGTTCTTGGTCCTGAGTTAGAGCCTCATGTTTTTACGTACTTGGACGATGTAGTTATTATCTCTCAAACATTCGAAGAACATCTTAGAATCCTGGAGGAGGTGTTTCAGCGACTTCGGGGTGCCAAACTAACGGTTAGCTGGGAAAAATGTCAGTTTTGTAGGCCAGAGTTGAAGTATTTAGGTCATGTAGTCGATAGGAATGGTTTGCATGTGGATGGTGACAAAGTTAAGGCTATGCTGAATATTCCCACACCGATATCCGTCAAGGAAGTACGTGGAATTATAGGTACTTTTTCCTGGTATCGCCGTTTTATACCGGACTTTGCGACACTGTTGTCGCCAATTACAGCTCTACTGAAAAAGGGAAGGAAATTCACTTGGACTAAGGATTGTGAAGACTCTTTTAAGCAGATTAAGGAATGTTTAGTATCTGCTCCGGTACTAAATTGTCCGGACTACTCTTTGCCTTTCGTCGTCCAATGTGATAGCTCGGGTTATGGATTGGGAGCCGTATTGTTGCAGTCTTGTCCAGATGGTGATAGGGTGATTAGTTTTCTGAGTAGATCTTTAACTCGGCAGGAGAGGAATTATTCGACGACAGAAAGGGAGTGTCTAGCTGTGTTGTGGGCTGTGGAGAAGCTACGTCCTTATCTAGAGGGTGTCCCATTTACCGTGGTTACCGATCATGCCTCTTTAGTATGGCTACAGAATTTAAAGGATCCTACCGGTAGATTGGCTCGTTGGGCTGTGAGACTTCAACAGTATGATTTTAAAATTGTCCATCGGAAAGGTAAAGAGCATGTGGTTCCAGATCTGCTGTCACGGTCAGTTCCTGTATTGGATTCCTTAGATGAAGCTGAACCTCCTCGTAGTGGTGATCGTTGGTACGATAAGCTTTGTCGTAATGTTAAGTTGGATCCTCTTAAATATCCCCAATGGAAAATAGCGGGTGAGAAATTGTATAAGTATGTTCGTCCAATGAATGGGTTTTTGGTGGAGGAGGTGGACAACTGGAAAGAGGTGGTTCCGAAGAGTCTTCGTGTAGGTGTACTCAGAGAATGTCACGACAGTCCTCTGGCAGGTCATATGGGTGTTTTGAAAACCTTCAAGCGTATTAGCGAGAAATATTTTTGGCCCAAGATGAGGTGTGATGTAGCTAGATATGTAAGAAATTGTATATTGTGTGCTTCTCATAAAGTAGAGTCAGGAAAACCGAAAGGGTTGATGACTCCTCAGCCTAAAGCTACACGACCTTGGGAAATCCTAGCTACCGATCTAATGGGACCTTTCCCAAGATCGACTCAGGGTTTTAGGTTCATTCTCGTTGTCATGGATGTGTTTAGCAAGTTTACCTTGGTGTTTCCGTTACGTTCATCTAGAGCTATCCATGTAGTTAAAAAGATTGAAGAGGAAGTTTTTCTTATTTTCGGTGTTCCACGTTTACTTTTTTGTGATAATGGGGTTCAGTACACTTCCCGTGATTTTACGAAGCTATTACAAAATTATGGAGTAACCGTGAGGTATAACGCTTTATATCACCCTCAAGCTAATCCTTCGGAGAGGTTTAATCGTACCTTTAAGACTATGTTGGCAACTTATATAACGGATAATCATAGAAAGTGGGATGAGAACTTAGCAAAACTTGCGTGTGCTACCCGTACCGCCTATCATGAATCAACAGGTCAAAGCCCCTATGTTGTAAATTTTGGCAGAAGTATGATTTTGGATGGTAAGGATTTTGAGAAGAAAGACAATCTTCAGGATGGTGAAAATGAGATAGTTGGAAAGTCAATCAAAAATCGTTCGCAGGGCCTACAAGAGTTGTTTACCGACGTTAGAAATCGTTTAGACAAAGCTTCTAGTAGATGTGAGCAGACCTATAATTTGCGACGGCGTGAAGAAGAGTTTGTTCCGGGACAGTTAGTTTGGAGACGTAATTTTGCTTTGTCAGACGCCGCGAAGTATTTCACAAAAAAATTGGCTCCTAGATGGGTGGGACCTTTCTTGGTCAAGAAGAAAATTTCGTCATGGATGTATAGTCTAGTGGATGAGGACGGTAAAGATCAAGGAACTTGGAGTATCAAGGACCTTAAGGCGGCTCACTCATCCGAAGATCCAGATACGCCGTTCTCTTCATTGCTCTGAGTTGTGCCCTGTGATTGGGGCTGAAGAATTCAATCACCCGGGGATTGTCCAGGCGGGGAGGTAAAAACCCTCCAACCTAACCACATTTCGAGCCACACTATCCTTTGGTTGAGATTTTTGTAGTTGGTTTTGTTCTAGTATACGTTTCCTAGTACTTTCCCTCTGTCAGATTTGTAGGTGAGTTCAGCTGGGGTTGCTCGTGCCTTAGGGACCACATTGCGTGAGTACGAGGCTCTGGGCTGTTCTTTCATACCGCATCTGCAATCTGCAGAACTACTGGCTGAATTGTTGCTCCGTTGATGTACTTTCATAGTTGTCTGGTCATGTGTGTTGTTCGGGTTGTCCGGTACCCTTTGTAGAAATCTGGTCATGTACTTTGCGTCTATCGTTATTTCTTCAAAATTACGTGTAGTTTAACTTGTCTATCGTTTTTTTATTGTTATTATTATTATAACCTTCTCTCTTTCCAGTATTTCCTTTTGAGAAGCACGCATTAATATTTTAAATCATCGTCGCAAACCTTCACGAAGATTTCCTCCTTTCTTTAGAGGGGATGTTGTAACGTTTTTTTTTCTCTCCATCATATCTCTGATAATTTGTATTTCTCGGGTACTCGTAAATAGTGTCATATACCTTATTGTGACAAGACTCATTTATTAATGACATGGAGTAAGGTATTTGAAATATTGAATTTTGCTTTAGTTTTATCCTCAATTATTGGGTATACTATTGTTTTGAGTAGTTGAGGCCATAGCTAGGTCAGTTTTTTTATGGTAGGGTATTAGTATATTCGCTAGCGCGAGAGAAAAATGTACTGGAAGTTTTCCTGTAAATTTTTATGTGGGGAAGGGGGAGATGTTACACTTCGTTTTCTTCTTATAAGCAGTCCTATATACGTATCGAGGAAGCTTGGTATGCAACCATATTTTCGACCTTTTACAACTCGCATGTTGGTCAAATGAAGATTATTCGTGTTTGTGGTGGGGTTTAAGTTGGTAATCCACAGTTGAGGAAGGTGTTAACGTAGGAGCTCTTCGGTCGGCTTCCATTTTTCACCTGTTGGAGGAATAAGTCGTTTGAATAAAAGTGTTGATCCTGTGCATTGTGGCATTGTTGAGGTGTAGAGTTGTTAAGCCATCCTTAGAAGGGGAGTAAGCCAGGACAACTAATTAAATTTTGTTGAGGTTCGATATTGAAGATTTTGAAAGAATAATCGACAAAAACCGTATATACGGATTAAAAAAAGAAAAGGACTTCCATTCCGCCACATTTGATAAGCGACCCTCACAAGAACACGAGGTAATTAGTTCCATTTCGATGTATTTTTCTCGACGAACTTTTCGTTATGGTTCAGGGGCTCAAGTTCTGGGAGAAAACGTGATGCTATTTTAATTTTTCTATTCTAGGGTTCTAGTACGGGGCGTTGACTACAATAGAAAACACAATTTAGTTTGTATATTTTTTTTTGTTGCTGTGTTGCTTTCCTGCCGGTGGCCGTGGATTTCCCTTACTGAGGTGCTTTCAGAAGTCTTTCCAGGAGTTTTCCTTCCTTTTCGCAACGTGACGTCATCGTTTCCACTGGGAAAGAATTTTTTTCTTTTTTTTGGCTGGACCACCTTGCCGGCAGATTGACGCGTCCTCGGCCGTACACCTGTAGTAAATTGGGAGCAGGTTTTACCTTTTTTATTATTATCAACTGTTAACGTGTTCAATTTTTGACTCTTTGATTTCCAAGAATACTTTAACTTTCGTTTCAGTTCATGTTTTTTAATTATAAGAAAATTAGATAAGCGTCTTGGCCAAGATTTTGTAAGCATTTTTTTTATATATATTATTCATATGAATTTCAGTAAATAGGTATTAAGATTTTTCTTTATATAAGAATACTTCCGGTAACAAGTCGGATTAGACTTGATTTTGGTTTTATGTGGGGTGGAGTTATTCCAATGTTTCTAGGTTGAGCTTATATATATATATTATTTTGATGATGTGGTTTTAATGTAAAATAGATTATTCAGCGTCTCTTGTGAACACTCTACTACTACCAGTATAATAGTCGTATTTGTAGGTAACATAATATTAATTTTTTTTGTAATATTTATTTTAACAATAGATACAATTATAGTATTTTTTTCTTGAGGAAGATCTATCTCTTTTCCCCTATTTTTCTGATTTTTCAGGGGAAAGTGCATACATCAGGTTGAGGCTTGGCCAAAATCAGATGGCGCCCTAATTAAGACCTTTTTTTAAATTTGATTCAATTTTATAGTGAACCACACCCGTCTTCACTGTAAGCTAGCCGGAGCCTAAGGTTGCCACCAGACAGCCGAAAGAAAAAATTGTAACAAATGGGCCTTAGGAACGCAAGAAGCGATGTGATAAGGGATTGGTTTTTGATAAAAACCACCATATATAACTGTTACAAAAGTAATAAGTTTACCTATGGTTGAAATAATAAGAAATAAATTGACAAATGCCGGCCGTAATGTAAATTCCTGTAAAGAAACCATTGAAAACTGGATAAAAAAATTGGGATTCAAATTCAAAGCGATTAATACACGTCAAACAATCATGGAAAGCGGAAGAATAGTGGATATGCGGTAAACGTACACATACTTGAAACAAAGTAACTAAGTATAGAGAAGAAAACCGACGAAACTTGGTATGATACACACGATACGGGACTGATGGGTCAAAATACAAATACAATATAGATGTTTGGTAAGTAGATGAAATTAATATTAATACCTTTAGAGTTTAGCTTCGTAATATATATGTATTTATACGATTAAATAGCTGCACAATATGTTTTACGTCAACTATACCTAATGAGATTTCGTCCAAAAATACCAGAGAAGAAAATGGTAGTTCACGTTACAATAGCAGAAAGTACTGCTTACCAGGTCGATACCAGATTATTCCAATGCAAATTCTGGTGAATTGAAGACCTGATAAACACAAATTTTGGTAGCGCGACTACTTATTACTCTTTTAAAACCGATACTTTGATTTAATCTAAATAATCACTTCATTTTTTATAATAAAGTGATACACTAGTGAAACATAAATCTAAATACTTGATACAACTCCATAAGCTGACCAAATAATTAATTTTTTTGGAACTTCATATTCTGTGTGGAACAAGTTAGAATCTAAATTCATATTCTCACATTTGCGAACTAACAAAACAAGTTTGGAATAAACAACAAATCAAAAATCAACGAAATGTTACTTGACAATAAATCGCTATCGAATCACACACAACATTTTTCCTACAATCAAAAAGGGAAGAATAATATGCAATATTTTCCCTCACTTCCTTGAGAGGAGTGACATAAGCATGCCAGAGAATCTTCAGACAATATTGGAAGGTATGAGAATTTTGTGTAGAGGGGTTGGGAGGAAAATGAACGGTAGTAGGTATCTGAGAGGTGAGTACTGAACCACCTTCGCCTAACGCTACAAGAAAACCTGTGAAAGCAGGTCAGGCGAGGCTGTAGCACAAGTATCCCGAACTGGATGCACACAGTCATGGAGAGACAAAACATTACTTATGGAGCCATCGCGTGGAGTAGTAGGACTAGCCTATTGACGACGAGAGACATAATTTACATGCATCACAGGAGCAGTGAGAAGATTAGGTAAAACGTTAAGTATATTTCATGCGGAAATTCATTCCATAGGAAAAGGTGTCCAGTTCAATATAGAAGGCAGAGGATTATCTTGTCGGATGATCAAGCAGACATTAAAGCACTGAGATGGTATGAGATTGCCTAAACTCAATGAACTAGGAGAGGAAAACATCATCACCTGGATTTCAGGACATACGGGAATAGGAGGAAATGAATTAATAAAGAGAGAGGCTGAAACACGCTTCTGGAGACCGGAACCCTTTTGCGGTATAACGTAATATTGAAAGATATATGTAACGCAAAAAGAAGAGAAGATCTAAGTGGAAAACAAATGAATTCCTAGGCCAGAGTAACAATGCGCTGAGAGGTTTGACCTGACCAGATACTGTCGCATGAACGGGCATCTCAAAAAGCTGAAGTTAGTGAAACATGAAGAATGTAGATTCTGTGAAATGGAAGAAGGAACCTCCATTCACATACTTACAGATTGGATAGCAATACCAAATACTAGGGTCCAATTCCTTCGGGAAATAGGTATGAAGGAACTAACAATTTTTGTAACTTTCCTCAGGAATTAAGTAGAAGAGAGGAGGCACAATATATCCTTTAGAACTCAGTGAATGTCACCCCAGTATACATACCTACTTTACCTGTAACACGGGATTTGAACCCTGATCCTTCCGATAGCGAGACGAGGGCGTTGCCACTCTACCATTAAAACGGTTTTTACAATCATACGATTTTAAACATTGTATCCTGGTTCAGACTCTGCACTTATTTTTGGTAATTTCATCAGCTTTTTATTGCCAACAATATCCTGGTAATTTGGTACTCAAGTCAGCTAGAGTTTTGTTAACGCCTTTAGTTCTTCGATGTCTAGAACAAACTTTCTGGCGTGAGTGCTGCCCGAATGTCTGTGATATAATATTCCACTTCAATAGATATCATTCTAGTAGACTATAATACAATCAGAAGCTAATTAAAAAAATATTTTTCTATTTACAATAATTTTTTCATCAAAACTATAATAATTTCTGAATGGAATTTGATAACATTGATATTTTCTGCTGTCTAAACTTCAAAATATTTATCATTGAATGTCCACTAGTTGTCGAATGTATTGTGAGCGTCAGTTGGAGAGAAAGATTCTCAAGAATATTAATTATTCTCTATTACAGTAGCTGGAACATTACCGAAACGTTGGAGTGAAAATATAAAAAAAGATTATGATTCAATTTCCCGAAAATACCAATAAGAACAGAACAAAATATATTATACAAACATAGAAAGCAATCTTCTGAAGATCTCGCTCTTATCAGGTGTTGACTCAAAAAGAGACAACTTTGTTGTTTTGATTTGATGGTTTCACATATCTCCATTTTTGGGGAGCGATCTAGCATGAAGTGAATAAATTAAACTTCAAAAAAACTAAAAAGCACTATGATTTATAGGTAATCGAGCAAATTCAAAAATAGTTCATAATTTAAGTATAAATGATTAACGAGAAAATCAATGTCATTATGGAAATAGCGTTGGGTGCTCGATGTCAATTGTTATAATTTCTCACCAGTTTTATTCCGAAATGCAGAGTTAGTGAATAAAAATTATGTTTTTTTTTGGAACACCCTATATCCAAAGGAGTCGGCTACAAACATACATACAAGTGAAGCTAATATAATTTATTAAGCTGATTGATTTAACTTTTGTGATTCATATTCATGACTTCGCTTAGTATATATGACAAATTTTTAAAAAACTTGAGGCCGTGGAGATTTGAACTCGCCATCTCCTGTTAACTAGACAAGCGCTTTAACCAACTTAGCCACGCCATCTAGTGCACTTGCTCTAGTAGACCGTTTCAAGCAGATATATACCTCGTGATTTTTTTCATACAATAAGTCTAAGATTTAATAATACCCTATATTTCATTACTGCCTACTATTGTCATCGGTCCTTGACGAGTGCACAGCATTTTGAATTAATTTGTTCGTTTAAACTGGGTCAAAATCGAGTCTAAAGAAGTCAGTTACAAATAAACAGCCAGAAATATACAGATACATGCAATGAGAAACGGAACATAGCTGTTTAATGTATTCTCCGATCTAAATAGTCCACCAACAAAAAATGTCTAGGAATCTACTTCAATAAATATCAAGAATTTAGCTGGACAGCTGGATTCAGAAACCCCCCTCTTCTCCTTTCAATATTTTCGAAAAAAATTATTATTTGAATTTTCTGTCACCATCATTTCTTCACACCCATTTAATATTGTCGTCAGGAAATAGCTCTTGTGTAGTTTCCACCTTATAGCACCGATACCCTTTTATTTTTAAAATACGTCAAACTGTACTTTGATTTATGTTTACTTCTTCAGCATTTTCCCTGCTGGAACATGGTTTATTATTTTAAACCACTGCACAAACATCAATTTCTCTATTTATTCGTTGTGCACTCATTTACCTTACAGGTGGTTGAGCGAGATTGCTGTATTTGTTGCAGTTTTGTAAACATCCATGTTTACGAAATTTTTCAATTATTCGATTAATTGTAGACTGTGAAGGCGATGGTCGGTTTTCAAAAGCAACATCGAATAAATTTACTATTTCCTTAATACAGCGACGTGAGTTTTAAAAACAACAAGCTGGTGCCCTCCATGTGGAAATAGCTAAAGCAGTTACTATTCGGCCTAATTTTGCTAATCAGAAAATATTGAGTTATATTATTATAGATAATGGTACAGAACCCTTCGTACGCGAGTCCGTTTTTTTTAAATTCAATTGGAAATATTTTGATATCCAATTAAATTATCAAAATATGAGTCGATATATTGTGCGTCATCTGTTAGAATTAAGAAGAAATGGCAAATAAACTAAGCAGTATTCTGTATTATGTTCTGTAATTTAGCATGGCGTACAATGAAAACTTCTTTTTTCGTGATTAAAAGCTATTTTCAATTTATCAAACATTGTATGAGGATATGCAAAGTAGGTTAATCATTCAATAGATGTCATTACGGAGTCCACAGCACATCGCCACTTTAAAAGTAAAACTCACCAAGTACAATAACCGACTTTTGAAAATTTAATATTCGATAATTAATAAAATATGAATAATATTGTACATTTTACTAGTCTATTTTAACGTGCGTCTAATATTCCTGATGTTTTTTTGTTACTTCATTGTTCGGTTAGGTTAGTTGAACCACCTACTAAGTGGTAATGTCTTTTGAGCAGAATTTTGAAAAAATGTCACTTAGTGAGTTTAACCACGGAACAATACAACTTTATATTCCGTGGTTTCACCTTTAAAGTGACGACATATTCTCTTACTGTAGATTACAGAACGTGAACTCTGTAACAGAGTAGAAAGGAAATTTCTTTCTATGTTAGTAACACAAAACAGTCTAACCCACAAAACAGTCCAACCTTTATTCTGTTTTGTGGGTTAGACTGTTTTGTGTTCCTAGCATAGAAAGAAATTTCCTTTCTATTCTGTTACAGAGTTCACGTGCAGGGTACACAGTTAGTACAAAGTCTAAATTGACTCACGAATTCGTAGACTGGATGCTATCCAAGGGCCACGGGCTGTTTAAAACCTGGGCGGGGCTCGTTGGCTCCAACCCCCGCGTACCGATCGGAATAGGTTTTACCCCCAACCTTTTCGTCTATAGCGAATCGTATTCAGCCGTTATCGATGAACCCATCGAAGTGCGTGCTGTAGACGCTTGCTTGCAAAATTATTTCAAGTTTCGAAAAGAGACTTTTTTTAAACCCAAACACTACTTTTTAATTACAAGTTAAATTACAACTACGAATTTCCCGGAAACGGCTAGTTGCGTACTTAGGTGGCAACCACTCTCAACCATGATTCTTTGCCAACTGCCTAAGGTGCTATCGTTCCTCTACCGACTTCTTGCACTTTACCAAGTCAGCCTTTTTTTATTCTGTAACATGGTACTTTTTAATTGGCTGTAATTACCTTTCGACCAAGTGGCTTCCGAAGTTTCTTTGCCCTTGGCCGTTGGTTTTTCCGACTCAGCTGAAAAATTCTTTCGACACTAACTGTTCTGTGTTACTTTTGTAACATATTAAATGAAATCTGTTATACAGGGTAATGTTCCCTATATTTCTAACTTTGGTATTCTCTTCCTCGCGTAATGTTTTAATTCTTCCCCAGAATTGTTTGTTATTCATTTTGTAGCATTCATGTAGTTGCTCTTCAAATTTCTCCCAATTTTTTTTTCAAGTCTATTTGACTCGTTTTGGTTAAGCTGATATTTCTTCCATTGATGCTTTTTCTCTTCAATTTTTCTTTGTAGGTATGTCTATGTTCCACCAGTCGGTTTTCTTGTGGTGATTGTTCACTATTGCATGTTTCATTTTCTATGTTACCTGTAATTTACATCTTGAAAAACTCTCCATCTTTCTTCTAAATTTGTGCTTTTGATTGCTAGTTCTACCTCTGTAAACTGTATGTTCGTTTTATCTTTTCCTAGATCATTTAATTTTTTAATATCTAGTGTATCAGTTCTACGATCTTTTATAAAAAACGTAAGCTTCAAAATGGACGGCATGTATCCTCTTAGGCGATCTTCACATAATGCACTATTGAATAGGCATGACATTTTCAGTTCACAAGTGAGACGTGATTGTATTGTATTATTCTTCGTTTTTTACATACAATTGTTCATAATAAGTTGAAAACTCCAAATTTAGTGTAACAAGTTACTTTTAACATTCCTCGTTTGTCAGCGAGAAATTAGTGCTCGTTATACTTGGAACACAGGAAAGCTTTTTCCTTCGCGATCGAAGGTCATTTTCAGTACCCTAAATAGGCATGCTGAGATAGGGTTTTCAGTGAGGTATAATGAAAACAGGGTTTACAATTATCAAATCCATGTTCAGATTGTCATGGGTTGGAAAATTGGAGGGTGATGCATGCCTCCCAAATGCCGCCCCTTATTTTGAATATTTAAAAAATGGAATAAAAAACATAAAAAAATCTGCATACCTTTTTTTCAAAATGTAAATATTGATGAAGTAATAGTCTAAATTCTAAGTCTAATGAAAAAGGATATTAGGTATATAAATGTTTTTATAGTTTTACTCTTCTAACTTTAAGTTTGGCAAAATTGTCGATTAATGATGTTAATCTAAATTGGCAGCTAATGTAGATTCAATGGAAATTAATGATAATTTTTTCAGTTTTGTCTGTCCTAATGAGCTCCGTAAATAGTTTTTGATCAATTTTGACTTGGAGAAGCTTTTTCCGCTACTGGCTACCGATACAGGGAGTGTTATTGAAATCTTTAGAGCTATAATTGTATTTGGGTACAAAGTATTCAACTTGTTTTCGGACAAATAATTTAAAACATCAATAGAGTTCATAGATACAGGAATCATTCTAGATATATCACGTATTTCTTCTTGTAAATCACCTGCACTCAAATCTGAATCATTTTCACAGTAAGGACTGATTAGAGGTGTGTGCAATAATTTTTTAAAGTTCCGTCATCTATATTTTTCAATTTTGCAATGTCATTATAAAAATTGAAAATTGTTGCAGTGGGTTTCTAAAAGAGCAAATCGTCCATTTAAAGAGTTGTAAGTAATGTCAAGAACATAATTAAAAAAGTTAATCTTAAATTTTTTTTCCGCAGTTAAGGGTTCATCATTAGATTCATTAGCTTTTTCTTTCTAGCTCCAACTTCAGTTTCGGCTGGAAATCCAATGGTGCACTCAAGATTATCTGCAATTTCATTAGCAACAATTTTCATCTGTTCATATCCAGACAGAAGTTTTCACTTTCTCCATGGCATCTCTTAGCATCCTCACACAATCTGACAAATTTATAGATACATGTTGCAACAGCTCCGATAATAAACATGTCTTTTTTAAATCATAAATCGTCGGACCGTGAAAACAACGATCGGTTGACTATTGACCCAGTTAGATTTGTATTGATGACATAGCAATTCTTTAAAAATTGTTTCCTATTCTATCTAATAATAAAATTCCTTTCTGATATAATAACTTTGTTTGCGCTTACACATATCGGAAAAAGTTAAAGTGTTAAATAAATAACAGACGCATAAATAGGTATTTTTTTAGTTCGCTCTCCAAATGCCGCCCTTTTGTAATGCCGCCGGATGCAGTCGCCTCCCTGCTCCATAGTACCGCACGGCTCTGCAATCAATCATGCTCTAACCTTAGATCTCACCTCTCTCGACTGCATTAGTTATTTTCCCACTCTCTTTATCCTCGTATACCCCATTAAAAATTTTCTTTTTGAAAAAAGTAATTAAGTTGCTTAAGTTGGTCTGGTTATAGAATATGGAAATCCTGATAATGACAAAAAATATTTCTTCGGATGATAAAAAAATACTATTCCAATATATTTATGACAATAGCTATTATTTTTAAGGTACAATGTTGTAAAAGCAAATTTTGAGAATATCAATTCAATTGAATGATGACAATGTCTAATCAAAAATAATCAATTCATAGCTGGGCAATTAATTGAATAGTCTAGTTTGGAAATCAAACACCTCAATAATGGAATTATATTGAAGTCAATTAATATATTATTTCATATATTCAATAACTGTATTTATATGTTTATTTTTCCTATATTGTGAAAACGTGGAAAAAACAAGTAAAAACCAATCGAATAATGAAAATGTAACAATAAGAATACCGTACACTACAGTTTCAGATGCCACCACCACAGCGTTGTGCTTTACGATCATTTCACCCAAGTACAAGGAAAAATTTCAATTTATATATGGATATAAATCCTCACATATTAAACCATTTAAGTAAAAAAGTCTTAATTGAAAATCATTATTTTTGAAAACATTCAAACTGTGTTCATATTTTATTTACGTGCCGTCGAAACAGAATCTAGACTAAGACTAAAACAATAGTATACAGATGGCTGTAAGTCACATAAGGAACTGGGATAGGAGTCTATGGGGAGGGAAAAACGCCAATTATCTTCGAAGCCGCAATTCACGACATGAGAGAGTGTGTCCAATTAAGATAAAGTATAGAAGGCGAAGGATTACTATCATGTTAAATAGTTAAGCAGTCATTGTATAATCGGTTTCAAAATTGAATAGGAATTCCTAGAGAAGTTCAATGAACTAGACGAGAACAACATGGTCACCTTACTGTGGGTTTCAGGACACACTAGGAAAGAATTTAATGAAATAGTAGATGACTTAGCAAAAAGCTGAGACATCCTTTGGGGGACCGGAACCCTTCTAGAGTATTATCTTCAATGTAATATTGGGAGATATATGTAACCTCAAAAAAAAAGAGCATGGCCATTGGAAAATCCAGGTGAGAAACAATGAATGCCTATGCTAGAATAAGACTGCACCAGCAGTGACATGTGTCCTAACACTACAAGTGTGAATAGCTTTTTTATCAACTGCTAATGAGATTAATCTCTCAATCATTATTCATATACACATTTTTACCGATGGGTGTGGCATATTTTTTTTTCAAATTGAAGTGTCTTTTCGTCTAGTGGCTATTGACACTGTTACTAAGGTTTACATTTTACAATAAATGAATCCAATCTACAAGTATTTTAGTTCAACATAGTGATGTCACACCGTTTGGTATAAATTACATTCTTAAGAAAAGAAATGGATTAGAGCTGCAAACTGAGAATTCAGTTTTTTCTTGGCATCACCGTAAAGTTGGTGGAGGTGTCTTTTTTTCCTGGAGTGGACGCAATCATACTGATATGTGTTCGATGGTGATTTTTGTGCTGTTGCAGTATTCACAAACTGAGTGGTTTCCTGAAGCTGTTAGGGAGAGTCGTATTCGAAGCACTCCTATTGTAATTTTGTCCTTTTCTTGTCATTTCAGGAATCTTGAGGGAATATATTGTGGGCTGGATGATGTATTGTTTGCTATTGGATCTATTCTAATGGTTTTGCCATTTTTTTTCAAATAATCTGTTTGATCTTTGGTTTTAAGTCTTCATATAATAGAATGCTTGCCTCTTGAATTTCTGAGGAACAGGATTATTTTTCTGCTTGGGCTGCCTTCTCGTTTTTACCCATATGCAATGGAACCCACACATCAAGATGACTGAAACACCATTCGAGTATAATTCGTTGTGTTATCAATGGATAAAATCAGTGGGGTTTCAGAGAATATCTATTTGATTGACTGAATTTTGCAAAAAAGTTTCTGTAGACAATATTGAAGAGGGTTTCAATAACGGTAACTACGCAGGCCAAGCTGGTATGCTTTTCGTTACAATAGGTCCTCAACAAGCGACCCATTTCTCTGTTGTAACATTTCGTTATATAACCTTGCGGAATATACACAGATTGGGCCGTGACCACTCAACGCATTTTTCAATAGGTAACACCTAAACCGTAGCCCATTGTCGCTCAAAATAAGTATATATTTTCGTATTTTCAGTACATACTCCATTATTTTGTACATGATCCCAATATCTAGTCCTTCTCTGTTATGACCCTGCAATGGATATCGCGATAGTGTCAGTTGTAATATTGTCTGTTCCATTGCAATGAATAATCGAGAAATAAAATTGAAATAAAATGCACAGCGTTGACCTTGTGCTTCTTAATTCACAAATGAGTAAAAATGTGTGTTATCCGTTACGAGTTTCCTACCCAATTCTAGAATATGCCACTTATGCAAACAATGAACTTCTGCCGTCACCTCTTTTCCGCTCAACGTATAATAATTCGGCCTCAGTTCACTGCATCAATTCGATAACGGCTACCTCAAACCGCAAACGTGCATGAAGACAAACTCTTACAGCCTTGTCTCTCTTAATCACGGTGACAAAAAATGAAACTTATTCAGTTTATTCATAACTTACGATGCCCTAGTCTAGCATTTCCTGATTCACTTATTCGCGGTAAATGAATGGAATTGGGTAAGCACTTGAAAAGGACAATCGTATCTCATCATAATTTCATGTTCATAATTATTGTTAACAGTG
Organism: Lochmaea capreae; assembly: GCA_949126875.1. Taxonomy (NCBI): domain Eukaryota; kingdom Metazoa; phylum Arthropoda; class Insecta; order Coleoptera; family Chrysomelidae; genus Lochmaea; species Lochmaea capreae. The sequence continues at coordinate 7,630,103 of OX421409.1, forward strand.
CTGGGGCACTCCGAAAATAAGTCTTTATGATCGTTAAAGAGGGAAGGTAATAATTGAATTTTCTGTAAATATTTCTTTAAATTTGTATTATTCACAATTAGCCTCAGAGTTTTCGCTTTATTCATATAACTCACTAGTTTTATTTTCACTCAAATTACTCTGCAAAAGATGTTTTTTCTGCGCACCAATTATAGTTTGGCATGTTTATCTGAAGCTACGGGGCATCGGTAAAGGGCGAGGAAATATGGCGGAGATCTGTCATGAACGTACCAATGGCGTACGGTACCTATTTTATAAAAGTATTAAAAATAATTATTATTATATAATAATTCTATAAAGAAACTGATTTGTGCTTTGGTAAGGTATTTTTCAAAACACGGTATTTGTTAAAAACAAATAATGTTAAGAATCGTACTTGAATTCAATATGGATACGAAAAAGGTCAAAATCTAACACTGACAATACCAACGCCACTGGATAATCAATGTCAGTCAATTGTCAAAGCGAGAGGGAGAAGAACACATGCACGCGCTTGCCAATAGGAAGTCAACTGGTCGCAAAGCAACGAAGGCCTTTGATTCATTTCACCAATTGAGTTAGTTCGGAGGGTGTGAAAATTATGGTTTTCGCACAACGCTGCCAGAGCTTGAAAAAGCCCATAACAAATTTGGGAAAGTGTTCATCTTTTAATACTCATAAAGTGAAAAAATAATGTTAATATACAAAATCCAATGAAACAAACGCATTAAAGAATTAACGTTTAATCATGTTGTTAATATTCTTGATAATGTTCATTTTCTAATTATTATCACTACATACTTAGCACTTTAGCTTTTTTATAGTTAAACGTGGCAATATTGAAAGTTTTCGACTGCATTCCTTTCACGACTTCAGATAAACTTGCCAAACTATAACAGTGCATGACTTTTCAGTGATTATTTTATAATTTAAATTTTAACTATTCCTCTTCCATTTAGTAAAATCACTAATTTCAATGAATTCAAATTTAAAGTCGCATACTAGAAGCACGTCCCTGTTTGAATTTGGAATGATCAGACAAATGAATTCAAATCTTATATTGTTCATGATAATAGGCAGCAAAATTTCATATTTGACGCCTAAATTTTTGGAATTTGACACCGATTGTTTTTGTATAGTAAGGGTCACCATTTAAGCGAGTTATTTAATTCACCTTGTTTGTCATTGAGTTTCTTCCAGGTTGACTATTATTATTGTAATTCGGGTATATTCTTCTAACTCTCTGCAGCGTTCTCTTTTTTTACACCAGTCAGCCCTCAGCTCATTAAAATCGTCAAGATTCCAAATCAGAAAAATTTACAATTTTTCAATTTCCGCATCAAGTTACCAAGTAGGTACATTGGGCGCTGAAAATGCTATGAATCCATTATCTCTCCGAAGGAGTGGGTTCTGAATTAGGCACTAGATATCCACTTTAGTTATGTAATCGGAAATACGTATTTACGTAAATACAATAATACGTGCAATTTTGCATCAAAATAAAAGTGAATAGTGGTCAGTATTAAGTCAAGACATTATATTTTCTCAACCGTCTATCACGTTCAAGAGCTGACTCCTCTTCTTTACGCTAACGCAAGACCACTGGGCTCCGCACACTCCTCCCCCCCAAACCGCAAACGTACATCAAGACAAACTGTTACAGCCTTGTATTTCCTAATCACGGTGAAAAAAGATGTTATTAGTATTTATCGTACTTTTTGTACATCTTACTAGACTAGGCTGAATAATTTTTTGGGCTGGAAAAAAATATATTAAGCAGTGGTTGAGGAGCTAGTAGGTTCGTCATAAGGTGAGGAATGAAGCCACTCCTGGCTGGAAGTGAAAGTTGAATTATAACTATCTGCACAAAGTTATTTAACGTAAAATAATACATGAAAGCTCTTCATTCATATTGGAACCTATGATTGAAACACCCGACACTCAACAACAAATAAAACAAGAAGAAGCTTCCGTAAAGCAACCATACGTTTTTGGTAATGACGACGTGCTCTTTTCTATATTTGCGTTAACCCTACCTATATAATTTATACTACTTATATCAATATTACGAGAGTTACTCAAGGCCGATGGGGTTAAAGCACCGGGGTCTTTCAAAATTTAAGTGTAAACTGACGAATTTTTAGGTCGTTTTTAACTATTAATGAACCAGGGATTAGAGGCAAAAAACTATCGTTTGACTCTCGCATTTTGACTAAAAAATAAAAGGATTTTTAAGCCATCACATCAAGATGACGGAAATACCATTCGAGTATAATTCGTTGTGTAAGATAGAGAGAGAAAGAGAAAGAGAGAGAGAAAGGGGGGGAGGAGGGAGAGAGAGAGAGAGAGAGAGAGAGGAAAAGACACGTTAGCGATAAACCTCTCACTACTGACTGCAATGGTTGTGAGCAGAACAGGCGCTACGCGGGTGGCTGAGAGTGGGCTATTGTAGGCATGCTGTTTTCATACATGCTTCTCGTGATGCATCAGCAAGCTCAGTAGCCAGTTCAATGCATTAACACCATCAATTAAATTATGAAATATTTTACTTACAGATAGTAAAATATCGAGAAAATATCATTCTGTTCAGTTCTGGAAATTTTTTGTTTGAAAATACTTGTTTATGGAAAATTTCGGAGGGGGGTTTCAACCCCTCTGACCCCCTACCGGGTACGGCCATGGAGCTACTAAATAATGAACGATTTGCAAAAATAATGTTGTCAAAATACTAGTCTGCTTTCTCGTTTGAAATCGCCCAAATTCCAAATCAGAAAAATTTACAATTTTTCAATTCCCATAACTTTTGCCCCACGTTAGGCGCTAAAAATGCTATGCATCCCTCCTTTCTCCAAAGGCATATGTTGTAAATCAGGCACTAGATATCTACTTTACTTACATAATCGAAAATATTCCTTTACATAGACACAATGATAAGTGCACCAAAATCAAAGTGAAAGTCAAAGTTGAATTATAACTATCTCATCACAAATTTATTCAACGTAAAATGGTGAATAAGAGCTCTTCATTCACATTGGAACAACCCGTCACTCAACAACAAATAAAACAAGAAAAAGCTTCGTAAAGCAACCGGACATTTTCGGTGATGACTACCTGCCCTGGGGTGGCGATTCTCGAGCTTGAAATGTATTCACAAACTGAGTGGTTTCCTGAAGCTGTTAGGCAGAGTCGTATTCGAAGCACTCCTATTGTAATTTTGTCCTTTCTTGTCATTTCATGAATATTGAGGGAATATATTGTGGGCTGGATGATGTATTGTTTGCTATTGGATCTATTCTAATGGTTTTGCCATTTTTTTCAAATAATCTGTTTGATCTTTGGTTTTAAGTCTTCATATAATAGAATGTTTGCCTCTTGAATTTCTGAGGAACAGGATTCTTTTTCTGCTTGGGCTGCCTTCTCGTTTTTACCCATATGCAATGGGACCCACACATCAAGATGACTGAAATACCATCCGAGTATAATTCGTTGTGTAAGCGAGAGAGAGAGAGAGAGAGAAAGAGAAAAAGAGAGAGAGAGAGAGAAAAAGACACATTAGCGATACACCTCTCACTACTGATTGCAATGGTTGTGAGCAGAACAGGCGCTACGCGGGTTGCTGAGAGTGGGCTATTGTAGGCATGCTGTTTTCATACATGCTTCTCGTGATGCATCAGCAAGCTCAGTAGCCAGTTCAATGCATTAACACCATCAATTAAATTATGAAATATTTTACTTACAGATAGTAAAATATCGAGAAAATATCATTCTGTTCAGTTCTGGAAATTTTTTGTTTAAAAATACTTGTTTATGGAAAATTTCGGAGGGGGGTTTCAACCCCTCTGACCCCTACCGGGTACGGCCATGGAGCTACTAAATAATGAACGATTTGCAAAAATAATGTTGTCAAAATACTAGTCTGCTTTCTCGTTTGAAATCGTCCAAATTCCAAATCAGAAAAATTTACAGTTTTTCAATTCCCGTAACTTTTGTCCCACGTTAGGCGCTAAAAATGCTATGCATCCCTCCTTTCTCCAAAGGCATATGTTGTAAATTAGGCACTAGATATCTACTTTACTTACATAATCGAAAATATTCCTTTACATAGACACAATGATAAGTGCAATTTTGCACCAAAATCAAAGTGAAAGTCAAAGTTGAATTATAATTATCTCATCACAAATTTATTCAACGTAAAATGGTGAATAAGAGCTCTTCATTCACATTGGAACAACCCGTCACTCAACAACAAATAAAACAAAAAAAAGCTTCGTAAAGTGACCGGAAATTTTTGGTGATGACGACCTGCCCTGGGGTGGCGGCGATTCTCGAGCTTGAAATGTGGGATATATCACTTAATTGGCTCACTTCACTTCCTAACAAAAATGTCGTATTTTCGAATATACGTGAGAAATGTCGATTTATTTGACCTACTAATGGCATCTGTCTCATATCATTTTCATAATCTTAAACTCAGATGACGTTATTATGTATTGCTGCTATTGAAGATAGATAAAAACAATTTAAAAAGAAAAAGTCCCGTGAATGAAAAACAAAAAGTGTTATTGTCTGAATTTATGAATCAGCACCCTGAGTTAACCAGCGGGAAATTTAATGCTGAATTTACCTTCAAGAAGGCACAATTGTTGTGGTAAGAAATCGGAGAAGAATTAAACATCATAGCTAATGGACCAAAAAAAGAGTGGAGAGAATGGCGCAAGGTAAGATTGATGTGATTGTTGGTATACTTATACAGGGTGCGCCAATTATTTCCACTCGATCTCTAGCACCGAAACTAAAAGAGGTATCAACAAGATTTCTTGTAGGTTTATACGGTGTCACTCGGACTACAATTGTAAAATATTTTGATGTATACAGGGTGGCTAATTTTCGTGGAATGAAAATTAATTTGGTTTTTTTTAATTGAACACCCTGTATACGATTATGTCTTCTGATTCTACTTAATATTAGCTTCACGGTAGTTTTTTGAATTTGTAAATCCGACGCGGCGTTGACAAGTTATTCCTATTATAAGCAGATTTAATGAAAAAACAGCACTTCAGAAATATTAGCACAATAAACACATTTTTTCAAAAATTCCTCCAAAAGGCTACTATGATGTAAATGGAACATACACCTACCACAATAATTACCCAACATCTTCACCTGTTGCACAGGGTGTTTGCCGATGGCGTGCAAATAGTCTAGTTTTCAAATTGCAATAACTTAATTTTTTCAAATGGGACACCCTGTATATTTTTCTTCAGTTAGAAGCTCTCCTTAATACACATTAAAAAATATAGGGTTTTGGACATCTAACTTTACTATTTACTTTAATAATTGACGTTAAATGAGAAATAACATATTTTACACAATTTTTAATAAGAAAACAAGTTATCTATGAAAATGACAGTAGGTATATTTTGTTGTAGCATTAATTGTCAACATAAAATTTTGTATTATATCACGTCTACTATATTTAATCGGTATTAGGTATAAAAAATGGATTATAATAAGAATTATAGTGTTCAAGAAAATATTGATATGATATGGATACTGGGTGAATGTCAAAAAAATGCGTTTCTTGCTAGTAGGGTCTATCGTCAAAGATACCCAGAAAGACGTCATCCACAAAAGGATACTTTTGAGAATTTGAAGAATAGATTTGATAGAACGGGAACCGTCAAGTATGAAAAACATTCACGTGATGCTACAGCTGTTACTGTTGACGAATATAAAGTAATGATCAGTATAGTTGAAGATCCCAATGTAAGCACAAGGCAATTGAGCAATCAGTTAGATATTTCCAATACCACAATTAGACGCATAATAAAGAAGAATAAATATCACCCTTACCATATCCAGCTTCACCAAGAATTGTTACCGCGTGATTTCGCGCGTAGAGAAGAATACTGTAGATGGTTAATAAACAAGATAAATACAGAGCGTAATTTTTTAAACAAAGTTTTATTCTCCGACGAAGCCACATTTCATAAGAACGGTTGTGTAAATAGACACAACTTCCATTATTATTCGGACCACAATGAACATTTATTTAGAACCACATCACAGTATCGATGGTCTTTGAATGTGTGGGCGGGAATAATAGGTGATTATGTAATTGGTCCCCATTTCTTTGATGGGACTGTAAATGGAGCTGCTTTTTTAAATTTTTTAGAACTTGATTTTAGAAACCTTTTGCAAAATGTGCCTCAAAATTATCGCAACGGAATGTGGTTTCAATTAGATGGTGCCACACCACACTACCAATTAAATGTTCGCAATTGGTTAAATAGGGAATTTCAGGATCGTTGGATAGGAAGGGCAGGACCTACAAATTGGCCTGCTAGATCGCCGGGCCTTACACCTTGCGATTTTTTCTTGTGGGGTTTCATTAAAAATATTGTTTACAAAAAAGAGGTTACCACAAAACAAAATATGAAAGACAGAATTACTGCAGCATTTAGACAGGTGACCCCTGCAATGCTAAGAGATGTGCGTAAATCAATGAAAGAAAGGGCAAGAAAATGTATAAATGAAAATGGAAGACATTTTGAACACCTATTATAAATTTTAACTTTCAATATTGTAGTTTTCTTACGATTAAACTTTGTAAAATTTTGTACTTATTAAAAATTGTGTAAAATATGTTATTTCTCATTTAACGTCAATTATTAAAGTAAATAGTGAAGTTATATGTCCAAAACCCTATATTTTTTTAATGTGTATTAAGGAGAGCTTCTAACTGAAGAAAAATATACAGGGTGTCCCATTTGAAAAAATTAAGTTATTGCAATTTGAAAACTAGACTATTTGCACGCCATCGGCAAACACCCTGTGCAACAGGTGAAGATGTTGGGTAATTATTGTGGTAGGTGTATGTTTCATTTACATCATAGTAGCCTTTTGGAGAAATTTTTGAAAAAATGTGTTTATTGTGCTAATATTTCTAAAGTGCTGTTTTTTCATTAAATCTGCTAATAATAGGAATAACTTGTCAACGCCGCGTCGGATTTACAAATTCAAAAAACTACCGTAAAGCTAACATTAAGTAGAATCAGAAGACATAATCGTATACAGGGTGTTCAATTTAAAAAAACCAAATTAATTTTCATTCCACAAAAATTAGCCACCCTGTATACATCAAAATATTTTACAATTGTAGTCCGAGTGACACCGTATAAACCTACAAGAAATCTTGTTGATACCTCTTTTAGTTTCGGTGCTAGAGATCGAGTGGAAATAATTGGCGCACCCTGTATATCATATGTATTGTGGTTTATATGTTGCTGTCAGACTTGGCAAGATTTGAAGAAAAGTGTCCAAAATTGCCTTAAACGGGAGGAACAGTATTAAAACAGGAGGAGGCTCCCAAGAAGAGATAAAAGTAACGGAGCTAGAGGAAAACATCCTGGAGACGATACCATCTACTTTAATTTTTGGAGTGGATACTAACCAGCCGAAAGTCTCTTTTCACTTTGAGGAGGCAGAAATGCAGATTTGTTTTGTTTTGTTGTTGTTAAATTACAGAAACCTGAATTAATAATAGAGGCTTCTGAAAACAAGTTGTCTACTATAGAACCTGTAATTGATCATGCGTGTAGCTTGGAACAACCAACACCATTTCCAAAAAAGAGATTAACCAAAACCAGAAGGCTACAGAGCTCAATGAAGATCTCGCAATAGGCTGTAAATGGTGTTGATAAAAGAACATAAATCTTACAAGAGTATTACGAAGCAAAAAAACAACATCTGAAGGAAACCACACAACACAATGAGGAAATGTTGTTCGAAATAAGACAATTAAATGAAAATATAGCTGAAACTCTTCAATCCTTGAAATGTAACTGTGTAAAGCCAAAGCATCAAGTTTAAACATTTTTATTTATTTTCTATGTTTCAAAATTCACATGTGATGTAGGTTGTAAGTTTTTGCTTAATATATTTTCATTCCCAAAGCTAGTTTACTTTTAAATGTTTTTATTAGGTTTTTATTCAGTATATTATAAGGATACTATGGTTTATTTACGACAATCCCACTCATGTATAAAAATTCCCATTTGTGAATACAAAAATCGTAGTTTGCTATCGGCTAAATAGGAAGGAAGAGAATTTGCAAGTGGATAAAAATATCGGATAAATTACGTTACCGTAGCAACGCTAGCATTTACTGTTTGTTTATCAAGAGTTGGGCGTCGCATCAGTTTGACAATTGTAAATGTCAAAAACAGAAAGAATTAAACAGCATATAACAATTCCAAAAAGTATGTCGAGATTTGGAAATATTTGCGAGGCAGAAATAGTAAGGGAGATTGAAAAATCAACTCCAGAAAATACAATAAAAACTCATTCCTCCATATGGAATCAATTTAGTGAATTTTGTAAACAACGAAACTTCAATTTGGAAACCGAACAGTCAGTGGAAAATGTGGCAGGAATATTGATGGACTGGGGCTTTAATATGAAGAAACAGAATGGAGAAGATTATAAAGAATACGTGGTGAAAACAATGTGGAACACAACAGCGAAAATGTTGCAAAACATGTATTTCGAAAAATTTAATGTTACTTTCAACCCTTTCACTGATTTGGCATTTAAGAAATCCCGTGATGCACGTAATTCTAAGCGAAAGAACTTACAAGGTAATTTACAAAAACGTAAAAATAGTTCAACAGCATTAACTAAAAGTGAAATTGTTAAAATGGCATTAATATGGGATGATAATAGTCCCATAGGTCTTTTAAAAAGATTTTTTCATATCGCTGCATATGAATTAGCTTGGCGAGGAGGTGAAGCTGCAAAGTGTAAAGTACACTATTTTAAAGAAGAAAAATCAAATAATGGTGATTTAACTGGTCGCATTGAATATAATACAGTTTTTTCCAAAACATGTCAGGGTGGCTCAAACAAGTGCTGCGATAGTAAATGGCTAATAAAGAACATAGAAAACCCTAGCATATGCCCAGTGACATTGTTTTATAAAATATTGTCACATAGACCGAACCATATTACAACTGATAGATTATTTATAACTCCCAATCCGTTTTGGAAAAATGATTCATCAAAAGGTTGGTACAAAAATGTTCCTATAGGAGTCAACGAAATTCTTAAGTGGACGAAAATTTCAGCTGAAAAAATTGGACTGGATACAAAGAATAAAAAAATTTCTAATCATTCTCATCGCTCAAGCGCCGTATCAACTTTAGCTAAGGCAGGTATTAATGAACAAGAATTAATTAAAATAACTGGACATTCCTCTTCCAAGTCTATAAAGCCTTATCTACAACTTGATAATGAGCATCATTCGCATCTTGTGACAAATCTCCGAGATAAAGCTTTGGATAATGAATTAGCCACAGTGTCAACAACATCCATGTCAATGTCAACAACAAAGTCTACATCAGTAAAGGAGCAAATTTCTACTGGACCAATTGTATATAATAATTGTATTTTTAACAATTGTACTTTCTAAACATTATATTTCTACTCATTGTTCGTTTAGTTTGTTAAATAAAGTTTAATTGAATTGAGTTTTTTATTCATGGGATTGTCTTACCAAATACCACGCGAGCTCAGATCTAGCAGGATATTTTTTCCGATGGTTTTCTCATACTTACTTTCATGTAGGTAATTTAACTCGATCTGTTCTGACAAAATCACTCGAGCTACGCTCTCGTGATTTTGTCAGAACAGCTCTCGTTAAATTGCCAATGAAAGTAAGTATTCGAAAACAACCACAAAAAATATCCGGCTAAATCTGAGCTCTTGTGGTATTACTCCCGACAAAAAGACGATGACGTAACAAAACAAAATTTTGTGATGTTGCCAGCATGTAGATTTTTTCTTTATTCAAAGGAACCTGGAACAGTCAATGTGACAGTTCTTCTTTTTTATTCACCTGTACCCAGTAAGATATTTATGTATAAATAAAAGGCTTGTGTGATATTCTCAGATTTATTTAATATAAGTATATGTTTATGTGAAAGGTGTAGAAGAAATACAAAATACAGTAACCAATTACCATTTGATATTATAGACTGACAAACTCTAGAACCATCTTCAAGAACACTGGAAGAAATAAATCAAAGCGTCAATCATCTTGAGTTATTTGAAATATGAATATAATTCAATTTCAAGTTTTAATAGTCTAACCTATCATTGAAAACATTCAACTGAATGAATATATAATTTGTATTGATAATAATTAAAGCAAATGGTGTTACTCACCACATATTACTCACGTCTCTCACAGCAGTACCTAAGCAAGGTCCATTGTGGCATTCTCATCAAAAATAACTTATCAAGGATATAACCATTGCTCGGCATTTACTGTTCCATTTCTAGGGCATTTTAATGCGTTTAACTACACACTGCAGATTTGCCTAATTAATTAGTAACGAAAATGACGATTTTCCCAGCAATGGGGAAAAATGAATTCAGAAGTACTAGAAAAACTTGTAAAGACGATGATCGATGTCAATAAACAATAAATACATACTAAACATAACCTCAATTGTGTCAAAACTGCTGAATTTTTCCAATTGATCTGACAACGTGTTGAAGTTTTGCCAACACGTAAGCTGAAAATTGCCCTGGCCATTAAGTACAATCTGTATTTACGGCTAGCAAATTTATGTTCACTCTGATATGCAGGAAAGTAACTAAGAATGACATCATCGTCTTTTTATCGTGAATAAACCTTATGAGATGATTATCTGTAATGGGCTCTGATAATTTGTCGTCTTAAACGTCTAGCTTCTGCCAACATTGCTAACAGTTTGAAAATGGCAGAATATTGCAACCATTTTTAAATCAGTTCAATTCTTAGTCAAATATTAATTTACCTGAACCTGAAGGAACATAAAACGGTTCATCATAATGCTCATGGATTTGTTCCAATAACTGTGAAATGTTTGACTGTCTCCAAACATGTGCATCATGGGAACTGTCAGGAAATTGTGTGTTTATATTTATAATTCTTAGCATTTAATCACAAATCTAAAAGGAGTATACTTAATCAATCAACTTAGTTGAAAATATAGTAAGTGGTTGGTGTAGGGAGGAAGAACTGGCAGTGAACCCCAACAAAACTACACTGGTACCGTTTACAAAAAAGAGAAATTTGCAAGGTCTACAAAAGCCGCAAATAAACGGAGTGGAAATTCCATATGCGAAAGAAGTTAAATACCTAGGGGTAATCTTTGACCAGAAGCTTACATGGAATTCTCATATCGAAAAAACCACACACAAGGCCAGAATCGCTCTGGGAAGGTGCAGGCAGATGTGTGGAAAGAATTGGGGTTTAAATGGTTATACACACAGGTCGTGAGGCCAGGGATAACCTATGGATCAGTAGTCTGGTGGCCCAGGACACTGCAGATTGGAGCGCAAAGGCAGTTAAGTGGTATCCAAAGGCAAGCTTGCTTGAGTATCACAGGGGCCATGAGAACAACGCTGACTGCAGCCCTGGAGGTGATACTAAACCTACCGCCACTACATATCTTCGTTCAGGGAAATGCAAGATCTGTTAGTCACAGATTATTACAGGGGCCTCCTCCTATAAGTCAAGGACACGGCAAGGCCTATAAAAAGCTATATGAAGAAATAAAGGCAGATCCAATACTGGGAATGCCAATGGATCAGACTGCCCCACAATACAGCTTTAAAAATGAATACAGAGTAGTTATTCCAGAGAGAAAGGACTGGGAGGCAGGGCCTCCTATAACAGCGAATCTCAACTGGTACACTGATGGCTCTAAAACAGACTCTGGAGTAGGAGCCGGAATATATGGGGTACAAGAGAAGATCAAGATCTCTCTAAGCCTAGGGAAACATGCCACTGTCTTTCAGGCAGAGGTAATGGCAGTGCAATGCTGTGCAGAAGAGTTGATGAGACGGAAGGTGGATAGCCAAAGAATCGTCATCTACTCCGACAGCCAGGCGGCACTAAAGGCGATAAGCTCATATCGGACAACGTCAAATCTGGTGTGGGAGTGTCGCAAGGCCCTCAACAGACTAGGTAGGCATAATAGAGTGACCCTAGCCTGGGTACCAGGTCACCAAGGAATAAAAGGCAATGAAAAGGCTGATGAATTAGCCAAGCAGGGAGCTACTGAGGTCATGATAGGGCCAGAACCTTCCTGTGGAATTGCAAAAAACCTCACTAAGGAGAGCATCCACCAATGGATAAGAAATCAGGCGCTGTGCTGGTGGCATGAAACCCCAGGACAAAGGCACGCTAAACTATTCCTTAAAAGCCCTTCGGCCAAAATGTCACGCGACCTACTATGTCAAAGTCGAGAAACGACGAGGATGATGGTGGGAACGCTGACCGGACATTGTAGGCTGAGGAAGCATATGCATGCAATTGGCCTAGCGGATGACAGCCTATGTAGGTTTTGCCAGGAAGAAGATGAAACCGCGGAGCACATACTTTGTGAGTGCGAAGGCCTAGTAAGGGTGCGGTTTCACCTATTCGGAGAAGAAAAACCGAGGGCAGAAAGCTATGCACGGGAGGCGGTATCCAGGCTAATAAATCTAATAAAAAGAATAAAGCTAGATATCGAGCTCTAAGGATAGGGGGGACCACAATAGATCTGCAAAGGTCGCAGTGGGATAGGACAGAGAGCCACTCCATTTCTAATCTAATCTAATCTAGTTGAAAATATTAATATTTGGGTACTGACTAACCCCTTGAACATTCAAGGAGTGACAAGAAAATTTTCATCCTCATCCATATTTGCAAAAGAAGCTATCGATGGAATATTAGGTTAATAAAATTTATATTTTTTGACAAAAAGCACAGGCACAGAGTAATGAGATGAACATACAATTTTGTACGCACACTCCGTGCATACCAAAGATATCTTCTCTCGCTCAATACCACTAAAACTCGAACGTCTGATTTTTCGACGATGTGATCACTTTGAAAATACAGCTAAACTGCGAACGTTTAAAATCCCTATCCATTCAAATAAAATGATAAATCCCATTGTATAATTATTCGACTCGTTCTGGAAAATCACGTTTGGTCCCCCTCGTAGGGTTCTGGAAAATCACGTTTGGTCCCCCTCGTAGGAGGAACTTATTAAATCAGGTTTTGAATTATTTGAATTTCGAATGAGGCGTGAATACTATTACAAAGTATGTTGTTATATATTCAACCACCTACTTTTTTCAACATTCCATATTTATCAAACCAACAATACAAACTTGAATGTTTTGTTCTTTGTTCTACATATACCAAGCAGTAAGTTTTTTTTTTAAATCATTTCATTTCTCATACATTATATTCGCGTGAAATCTTAGGAAATCCCAAGAAACAATTAGGAATTTCTTATTTTTTTTTCAAAATTTTCATTTATTCACACTTTTTAAATTAAAAACCTTTTGAGGTGCGGAAACTTTCATTTATATAATTTGAACAGTATGTATGATATTGATATGATAAAATCAATTTTTTATCCAATGGGTACTGATTATGCAACTGATGTACGGAAGTGAATGAAAACATTTTCCAAAATTTTAACTCATCCATTATTTTATAACAGACATTATTAAAAAAATCCATTTACAAACATAGGTTTAAAATTATGTAAAAACTTAATTTGGCCCACAGAGTATATAACACGTCCCTTATTAGAATGAGACTCCTTCTGCAAGCTGAATTTTTTTCTGACTTCTTTTTCTTTCGTCAGTTTCTTATTTAAAAGTATCGAAATAAAAACTAGGTAATGCTTCACCAGTGTATAAAATGATGGTCGATACGATAGGAATGTTTAAAATTGATTTTTCTCTGATTACAGGTGTCAATTTTTTTGAATTTTTAAGTTCCAAGTAGAAGGCATTTGAATTTTGTTAAGTGTGTCAGACATGTATTTAGTACGGAAGGCGGGCTAAGAGTTATTTTTGGAAATGTAAAATCGTTATTTTGGAAAATGATCTTACAATCTTTGAATAAGTAAATTTCTCTCAAAATAATAATTCCTGTTGTCTTGTGTAGACTTGATTGTTCACCTTTCTCCGAATGGAAATATTGCTTAATACCTTCTGGTTTAAGTCTGGAATAAAAATAATTTTCTCAAGTTCTGATTTTTTATTATTGACAGTTGGTAGAGTTCCGTATTATATAACAATATTTTTTATTCGCATAGCTGTTTGTTACTGTTCTGAAGATGGGAATGGCATTTTTGTTATACTTGTGGAAGACCTGTTTTACACCCTTTCAAACACGATTTGAGGGAAACAAAGGGATTAAAGCTAAGCCACTAACATAATTGATTAACTATATTAATTCATTTGAAAATTACTGAATAAAAAACTAAAGAAGGAGTCACACAACGAAGACAATTTCTGTGTTATACAGGACTAAGAACGTATTCTGAATTATACTATGTACAGTTGATAATACAATTTCAATAATAATAATTAATAGGTATTAAGAAAATTGATTTACGAATTTGTCAACCATATTATTTATACAGGATTTTCAATATACGCTTTAGTATAGTAGTTCAAAACAAAGCTAAGAAAAAATCCTTTTACAAAAAAATATGGTTTCATGATTCACGGGGAAAGCAGTCAAAAACACAAACTAATCGTTACTTAACTAAATTGAATACTTTCATACATTACGAAGTTTTCGGAAAGCTTTGCTTTCGTTTTCATGGCTAAAATATTACAATAAAGGAATCTATACCTTGTTTTTAAACTAGGAGGAGTAATAATTTAGGAAACCTCTCAGTCACACAACTTAAAGTTACTGGATTGGGAGTGGGAGTGTGTTTCGTGTCGTGTTCAGGCTTTTTGAACCAATTGACAATTACTGTACAACTCGCAGTTGTCATGACCAATGAGGAATCAAGGCATGTCTAAATTTCTAATCGTCTTCAAAAGTAGTGACCAAATGTCACATTAGTGTATGTTAGTAATTTAAGTATAAATAAGTATGTAGAAAATGCGATTGTATGTTTAAAGTATTCTTTAAGGACATCTGAGGCTTAAATATAGCACAAACTAATGACTTTATATGTGAAATTGTTATGGGATGACGAAATGAATCATTAGGTGAATTAGGTGTTGACAAAGTATATATGTTAATTTGTGATATCTTCTATAAGTTCCTTGTGGCATTACTTATTCTTTTTTCTTATTTTTTTGGGAATCAAACCACAATAATGTTTTTTTATTTTTTATTTCGACGTTTCGGTAGCGCTCCAGCTACCGTTGACAAAATCAACTAATATAGAAATAATTTTTTGGTCCCTATCTGACACAACGAAAAAATTTGACAACTAGACAATCAATAATATTTTGAAGTTTAAGACTACAAAACTTAGTTGTCAAATTTTATTAAGGTCCATTCATAGTAGATCACACCTCTGGTAAAATGTGAAATAAAATATTTTATTTTATGACATTCTAACGATATGTAGTCCACTAGAAATGGAATCCAGTGAAGTGCACGTTCCAGGAACGGTTTTTATTGGGATAGCGCTTTTTTTCGCTTATTTTGGAAATTTTGTTAATAAAAACGCGTTTGTTGTTACTTTTTTGTGTATGATTATTTTTGTTTTCAAAATATGTATAACTCAGTTTGGTGATTTTGTGTATTGAAGTGTGTATCGATTAACAACCATTCCAAAGATAAATCATGAGAAAACCTGGATAAAAACTTATGATGCTATCCTGATAACGCAGGTAATTGATTATTGGAAATTTCTCTTTCTAACATTTCTATATTAGTTGATCTTGACAACGGTAGCTGGAACGTACCGAAACGTCGAAATAAAAAATAAAAAAACATTATTGTGGTTTGATTCCCAAAAAAATGAGAAAAAAGGATTAATTTGTGATGTTAGGAGTGATCATCAAATACGTCGTCGCCATTTCTCCTTCACAGCTCAACGACGTCTACCGTTTTTTTGACGCGTTCCGCGTTTCTACCGATCGACTGTCTCGTTACGAATGTAGTCATTCGGGATATGAAATAATCAAAACCGTACCAAATAAAACTAAAAGTGAAAAATTGAAGTTGATATATTAAATTCTTCCTACATTTATGTGATAAGAACCATTTTATTCTTTGTTTCCGTTATCTTTTGTATTGTGTATTATTATGATAATCAGCAGGAGTTTTAAATTCCACATATTGTTTCTAAGCGTTACACGTAAGTATACTACAGCTCTAGATGTTACTACCATAGCGTTGTTATCTAAGATTATTTCTCCAAAAACATGTGAAAAAAAACCCATTCATATATTTTTACATAAAATCCTCACTCATAAAAATATTCCAAGTTAGGTAGTTTTTATTAAAGTTTACTGGTTAATGACAGCTAGACTTCGATCTGTTCATTGCAAATTTTTCACTACATGTATTTGAATAACTGCTAATGTCATCAATTTTCCAATTCAGCTTGCATAAAGATAGATTTAAAAAATTCCTAATGATGGATGTAGCACAATTATACGAGGGAAAAAATATTTTCGTAACAGGAGCCACAGGGTTTATGGGAAAAATTCTAATTGAGAAGTTACTGAGGTCATGTCCAGGAATTGAAAAAATTTATATTCTACTCAGACCCAAGAGAGGATGTGGTATTGAAGAGCGGTTACAAGTATTTCTAGATACAAACGTGAGTACCAAGTTGTATTTATTAAGACAATACTATTATTTATTATTAAAAATTTGGCACTCTGGATTATAATAATACGCTCATTCTTACATAATAAATTTCAAATATTAATATTCACACAAATTATAAACACTCTCATTGATGTAACTTAACGCACACTTGCAGCTGAGAATCCCAACGATCAATCAATGCCACACCTTCAATTTATTTAATTACTAATATTTGCTCTGTGAAATGTGGGAACTGAACAGCATTATAGAGATTCAATCAAAACCGGTGATAATTAAAATCAATAAAGATTTTTCTTCAGGCCTATCTGATTAATTAGAGTACTGTTATATCATAGCTTTTAAATACTCACTCACAACATCCATGTGAAGTATACTATGTCTATCTTGGTATAGCGAGAGTGTTACAAGAAAAAGAAATAGCAGTTATTGAATAAAAAACTGTCTCGAGGTTGAATGAGGCGCCTAGAATGGGAAAATCGGGCCATTGCCAAAATTCTGTAGATCCAACAAACACATGAGCAGGAATCAATCTATCATGTCCAACCGATAATTCAAACCAGTTTTCCAAAAAATGGTAATGTACAGAACATGATAATAATTTATAATGAAACAGCTCTTCACTGTTTCAAAACTCGATTT
This sequence comes from Lochmaea capreae, assembly GCA_949126875.1. Lineage (NCBI taxonomy): Eukaryota > Metazoa > Arthropoda > Insecta > Coleoptera > Chrysomelidae > Lochmaea > Lochmaea capreae. Next base: position 7,647,405 of record OX421409.1, read on the forward strand.
ATTTTATTCTTGGGATTCACGGATAATTAATTTTCACGGCGATGTCGATCTCGGACCATGCTCAGATAATCCTTAATTTTGCTAGACCATCTCGGACGGTAGAAATTGTACCTGCCATAATCCTACCTATCATCTCGACCACTGAACCTGGTCGTACCTACTATCTAACAGAATCAACGTGATTCGGTTGAATGCCAGTTTTTATAGTACAAAATATGAAGAATAATTACTTCGCGTAAAATCCGCTTGATTTCACAAGTTTCAGTCTAATGAGTAAAAGTCATTGAATGTTGTGAACAATTATTTTTTAATGAATACACTCATTACACATACATATTATATACCACACAGGTATCAAATATTCAAACAACATAAAAAACCTAAGACAAGTTATCTGGAAAATAATAACAAATCTCCTTAACAATTGAAGTCTGCTCATTACTTCACTACTATGATCGAACATGTACCAGTTAATTTTTTTTGTGGTAGGTAACAAAACTGATATTTTTTTCATTTTCACACTATTTATCTGAATATGTTCATCGTTTTCAAAAGCTACTAATGTATCCATAAATATATACAGAGCATATCAATGAAAACTATCCACCCTATATAATGATGAAGTCATCACTTTTAAGAAAAAAACACCTCAAAAAAAACAAACCAGGACGTCTTTTTGCTTATTTGAAGACGTTCTAGCTTCAACCCCCTCCCCCTATGATCACCCCAACCAATGTTTTAAATGAGACACTCTATACATGATTGCATTGTTGGATTCTCCTCTAGATTACAAAAATGTATAATACATATAAGTGAAAAGAACATCAGTTGGCAGTTTTTTAAATAAAGTGTCGAGTAGATAGTTTAATTTTCATAAAAATGATGTATACTCTGCAAGATCGAATTGACATCGTCCGATTATACTACGAAAACAATAAATCTGCAAGAGCCACAGCTATAGACAGTTTAATGCTGCTCATCACACATTACGTCTGCACGACACTCCAGCTTTATTGTACAATATCTCCTTTTCCGAAGAATGTTTATATGTATTAAATGGTGGAGTAAACAGATAGAATTGTAGATATTGGGTGGAAAATGACCCACACGTAATGAGGGAGTTTCATAGTTCAACACCACATATATTGAACGTATGGTGTCGCTTTTTTGGTGACTGAATAGTTGGGCCATATTTCATTGAGGCAAACTTAAATGGTTAGTCTTATCTACAACTACCCAGTGAAGTTATTGATCCCGAAATAACTAGACTACTAGAAAATGATGAAACTATGTCAGAACTTTGCTAGTGTTTCAACAAGATGGGGCATCTCCACCGTACCCTCTCGATGTAAGACGGTTTTCAAACGAATCATTTCCTGCTCGGTGGATAGCAAGACGAGCCCAACGATGGAATAGCCACTAAGGTCCCCCTATGGTTTACTAATCTAGGTAGACCAATTCGGACGGTGCTAAACTCAAAGGAAGACTAGGTGGGGGAGGTACCGGTAGGTAGCTCATTAGTTGTTTGCCAAAAAGTAGCAGATCAGATCTTGAAAACAATTCATTATCATGAGCGAAATCAAAGAAACACTCAGTAAACGTGGTAAAGTGCTGTTCATTTTTGAAAATTTATGTTTTCACAAAAATTAGTTTTACAATCTGGTGAAGAAAAGTGGTTCTGAGTAAATAAAAAAAATATTTGTAATGCAAATTTGTATACGATTGGTGAGGCAGGAGCTCGTATAATAAAGAGAATAGGAACGCCCCATAATCACGGAAAAATAGTGAAAATGTGATTATTAAAAAAATGTTGCCGCTTGCAAAAGGAAGTAAGTCGAAGACATTCCAAAACTTTGCCACAACGTATTAAAAAAGTTAGATGACGTTTATTTAACTATAACCGACATAAACAGTGTGACGAGGTATATTAACTACGCACGACACGGAAAACATCCAAACCTACCGAGATCAATCGATGAAGTGCATACTATCTTAAGTAGCATGGACTGGAGGACGAGTTATCGGAAAATGTTTTCAATGGTGAGCAATAATGAGTATAATGTGATTATTTTCGTGTGTCAGAAGCCTATCGTTTCTCTGCAATTGTGATACAAAATATTTGGATTAAACTTTTTCATATTGCACTAAGTTTTTTGAATAATTATTGATGGTGCATGGTTTTCAGAACCATTATTACGTACCACTAACATTTTGTCTTCTGAAAGATAGAAATTCAGAAAAATACGAATTTTGTCTACCTTTAGGTATTAATAGAAGTCTTTGCATAAAACAATTTAATGTTCAAACCTTCTGCGACGACGATTCACTTTGATATAGGTAGTGGTTGCCGTTTTCATAAAAGTAATTCTTAATAATAGTTTCAACAGAAGGTGCCCTTCATTATACAGAGCATTTCAATGGCTATCCACCCCAGTTAATTCTAAATGCGTCACTTTGAGAAAAAACGTCCAAAATCATAATATAGAGGAGACCTCTATTTGCTCATAGGTAGACGTTATAACTTAAATCCCCTCCCCCTTTAATCACCCCTCCCAATGTTTCAAATGAAACGCCCTATACATCACTGCATTGTTGGATTCACCTCTAAAAGAGGATAACAAAAGTTAAAAGTCAATCAGCTGGTTAATTCCAATTTACTGATAGTACCTAACATTCTAATTCGTAACAAATTAGCAAAACAATACCAAACTATTTTATAAGGTGCTCGAATTGACTTCCATTGGTTTCCATACAATGATACAATCGGGCCTCAAATGTTACATAAACACTTTTGTGGTTATTCGTCGATATTCTTGAATAATTCGCTGACGTACCTAAATCAATAGATGCTAGTTACAGTCGGGAATTTCACAAAATCACTTTAAATCGACGCGTTTAAGGCAGAACGGCACTAGCGTAAATTGTTGAAGAGGTGAAAAAAACCATTCAAATATAAATGGTTTGACTTTAAGAAACTGAAAAAAATTCCCCACTAGGTGATTTTTTTTGTATCTTCTTTGGTTAAAATGGTAAGTGGGTATTCATAGAAATAACACTGCAATTTAAAAAAAAAACGAGAAAGTTGTCGCTTATGCCAAATCTTTTTATGTCGACGGTGTTTATGCCCTGAAGGTATTGTCGTTTGTGTCAATCGGTTTAACAATTAAGTGCACCAAATGGCGTTTAAGTGGATTTTATGCCAAATCAAAATTAAAGCGTACTTTAATGATTTGTGGAGCTTGTGCCAATAAAGTGAAACATAAAAAAATATTGCAAATACTTTTATTACATTTATTACATACTATTAAAAAAAGGATTCAGCTTTAGGTGTTTGCTTGAAATTAATTTTCCTGAAGTATTGATATAATGAAGACTTGTATCTCTTATTTTTTATTCTTTCCGCTTTTTTGTTTTTCTGTTTCTTAAATGTGGCATTTTGTTCTTTGTTTTTTTTTTCACCATTATCTTTGTCCGTATTTTCATTATGGTAATTCAATTTTTTTTTCTATATTATTCTTGGTTTTTCTTTTCCGACCGTCAGTTGCTTCCTTTTCACTTTTATCAGTGCTTACCTCGTCCTTGTTAAGAATATGTTCCTGATCGTCGTCAGTATCTGAGCTTTCTAATTCGTAATTTTTCTGTATTACCATATCAGCGCTGTTAACGGTTCTATATTTTCTATTATGACTTTACGAACTTTCTCAAAAGAATTTAAATGTCTAACATCAGTCTTGTTATTATTAGAAACTTTTTGTATATTTCAGGCTGTTGACAGCAACAGTCTTATTCAGAATTTTAATAGTGTCTTATTGTGTTGAAATCAATATTAATAATGCAATTTTTCATGCGTGTTAAAGTAAGGTGTATAATATAAACAGTTTAATTACTGTCATTTTAATTAATTAATAGTTAGCTTTAACTACCATAAGAACATAGTGGTTATGCCAAACACACTTTCAATATTCGAATTGGCACAAACGCCACTTTTTTGGTAGATATGCCATTAACACAGTTCGACGCAGAATTAAAAACTCTATAATCAGTATCAAAAAAGTAGGTTGGTAAAAATTTGGTGCTGGTGCCGTTCTGCCTTAAACGTGTCGACATGCATTCTAAATATTGTCCTGTGAGCGAGAAATTGAAGGTCGTATGGGAAAACTAGGTAAAGAGGCAGTTTATTGGAAATACAGGGTGGAATCTGTTATAAATGATGAAATGGTCCACATGACATTATTATAAATTGGTGTTTAATCAATATAATAATTATTTTTTTCGTAGATTTTTGAGGTACTCAAGAAAGAGAATCCTGATGCACTCAAGAAAATAATTGGAATTAAAGGAGATGTTGCTGAATTGAAATTAGGTTTGTACATTTCGATTTGAAAAAATTATATTTAGGACTAGCAAAATATGATATTTATTAGGTAGACCAAATTATAAATAAAAACAATTTTCCACTACCCTTCAACCCACTTAAAGGAATCATCTTGGCAACGAAAAAACATTGATATTGTTCTTATTTATGATAGAGTGGATGAATATAGTGACTACCTGAGACCGAGCTATCGCCCCCTGAGTTGTAGTTGCCCGAGCCGATAAAATTTGTCAGTTACTAAATTTGTTGTGGGAAATGTTAATAATTAATGGATATTTTTGGGTTCTTTGTTTGAAGTGCACATATCGAGTGTTTTAGATAATATGTACTTGTTGACTTTACAGAGAGGAGATCAAGGTTGTTTTTTTTATATGTGTGCTAAATATATAAGTCAACATGACATAACGTTTAATTTTAGATAATTTTTGGTCTTTGTAAACGTTAAAATGGAATAAATATATATAGAATCAACAACTTCAATTTTGGAATAAAAATATCTATGGGAATTTAGATTATCCCAACATAGTGCTTCTTTTGAGCGTATAGAAAATTAGATAGTTTATACAAGAAGCTGGCACATTCTGAGTGTTCGGTTAATTTTCTTCGCCGATGCAGGAATAATGGAGTCATACCAAGAGGACTAAGGTTACATCCTGCCTACGGAGGAAGAAAAATAACCAGAATATTGGAAAAGGCAAGTTTTGCTATGGTTCGAGAACGACTTCAGCACCATAGATATAAAGTATTCAATATCGAACAAGATATCGTAGGTATTGAGGATTTTCTTTTTGATACGGTAACTAAAATTGACTTCGATAAAATAATATCAAATATAAATATAATATATACTACAACGTATGAAAAACAAAAACAAATTCCAATCCGAAAGTTTGAAATATTATTTGAACAAAAAATTCAAAAAGAACTGAATAATTATCAACAAAGTATGTACCAAACACAATCATTAATTTATCAAACAAAACTTTAAATTCTTCAGACGTATTAGTTCTTTCAAAAGGATTAAATTTTGCTTTGACCCCAAAATCAACACCAAAATTAGACATAATAAGTTCAATAGAACAAGTAAGTAGTGAATTACCTGAACACGAAAGAGAAGAATATAGAGTACGTTGTTAAGTCATATTAGAAAAATCTATTCATTTAAATAACAATACTACAAAAGCAGAACAAAAATCAATTAAAAATCTCAAAGAAGATGATTCTATTATTATTTTACCGGCTGATAAGGGCAATTCTACTGTCATTTTAAACAAAGTTGATTATGATTCAAAAGTAATGGATTTATTAATAAATGGCCCTTATACTAAGCTACCAAATGATCCTACCAAATCAATTGAAAACAAAATTTATAAGACACTTTTTAAATTCAAGAACGAACTTGCTAACCGTGAAAGAACAATGTTAACACATAAATACAGTAAACCACAACATTTTTATGGTCTACCAAAAATTCATAAACAAAACATACCATTACGACCAATTTGTAACACTATTAATTCCCCATGCAGCAAACTATCAAATCATATATTAAAAAGCATTGAACCTCTCGCAGGACATACATCAAAAATAGTACCTAATCATTTTTTAGAAAAACTATCAAATTTAAAGTTCAACAAAAGCCATTATTTGGTCAGTTTTGATGTAGTTAGTCTCTTCACAAATGTACCGGTACAGAAAACAATAGAACTTGTCAAATAAAAATTAGAAATTGATCAGACCCTTACAGAAAGGACCAAATTGAGCGTAACAGCAATAATATAATCATTAAAATTATGTATATCAAAAACATATTTTCAATTCAATAATGATTTTTATGAACAGAATTTTGGTCTTGCCATGGGCTCATGCCTCTCACCAATTCTATCGAATATTTACATGGAACATTTGAAGCCAAAATAGTTAATAATCAAAAATTAAAACCAATCGTCTGGTGGAGATATGTAGACGACATTTTTGCAATATGGCCTTATGACTTAGTATCTCTGAATGATTTTTTAACAAATATAAATGAAGAAGAAAAATCTATAAAATTTTAAATTGAAATTGAAAATAACAATTTTTTGCCATTTTTAGATGTTCTTATCAATAAAACACCTACAGGGTATAAAACAAGTGTTTACCGTAAGCCAACACACACTAATAGGTATTTGAATTTTGAATCAAATCATTCTATAAGCGTTAAAAAAGGAATCGTAAAATCTTTATACGATAGGGCCAGAATCATTTGTTCTAATGATAATCAATTCACAAAGGAGAAAACTTTGCTGAAAAATGTTTTAAATGCTAATCATTACCCGGCAGAATTTGTGAATAAAGAAATTAAGAATATAGAGAAGGGCTCATTGTTAATACCTCATAATAATAACAATAATATTAATAATTCAGCTAACATAATTTTTAAAAACTCAACAATACCGTTTGTTAAGGGTTTATCAAAAAGAATTAAGAAGATTGGTAATCAATTCAATATTCGAACTAGCTTCAAATCTAACAATACGTCGAGATCCATACTAACAAAAACGAAACCAAAAAATGAAGAACAATCTTCAAAAAACTGCATATATCAGATATCTTGTGAATGCGACAAATTCTATTTAGGTGAAACATCTAGACCATTGAAAGTCCGAATAAATGAACATAAAAAGTATGTCAAAGATAGGGAGTTCTTTAAGTCAGGTATTTGCAAACATGCTTGGGAAGAGGAGCATTAAATTCAATGGGTTTCGACAAAAATAATATTGAAAAAGCCCAATAATAAAAGACAAAAATCAAAGAAAGTGCTTTAATACAACTAAATTCAGATAAATGTGTAGCTAGTATTTCAGCCGAATGTAATCAAATTTGGGTACCAATGTTAGAAAGAGAAATTTCCAATAATCAATTACCTGCGGTATCAGGATAGCATCATGTTTTTATCCAGGTTTACTTATGATTTATCTTTGGAATGGTTGTTAATCGATACACACTTCAATACTCAAAATCACCAAACTGAATTATACATATTTTGAAAACAAAAATAATCATACACAAAAAAGTAACAACAAAAACAACTTTATTAACAAAGTTTCCAAAATAAGCGGAAAAAAGCGCTATCCCAATAAAAACCGTTGCTGGAACGTGCACTCCACTGGATTCCATTTTTAGTGGACTACATATCGTTAGAATGTTATAAGTAAAATAGAATATTTTATTTCACATTTTACCAGAGGTGTGATCTACTATGAATGGACCTTAATAAAATTTGACAACAAAATTCTGTAGTCTTAAACTTCAAAATATTATTGATTGTCTAGTTGTCAAATTTTTTCGTTGTGTCAGATAGGGACCAAAAAAATAATATTTCTATACTAGTTAATCTTGACAACGGTAGCTGGAACGCTACCGAAACGTCGAAATTAAATATAAAAAACATTATTGTGGTTTGATTCCCAAAAAAATAAGAAAAAAGAATAAGTAATGCCACAAGGAACTTACAGAAGGTAAGTAAACTGCAATTTGGAAATTTGAAATATTGAAACATTAGACTTTCTATTTGACCTATGTTACATTTGATGAATTGGAATATCAAACTGGTAACAGAATGATATTGAAAGAAGTTTATGTATCACATGTTCTGCGTAGATTTGCATTACTGGAATTCAAGTGGAAGTTAATTGTGGTTGATTGCATAGCGTTGGATTATTGTTTGCTGATTTATCAAACTGAAGAAGACCTGAGCTTGGTGAGGTGTCTTTGCTTACTTTTTGTCATTTATTGCGTGGTTTTACATCTTTATTAACTTAATTTGTGTGAGTACTGGGTGAGCATTTAAAAACTAACATGGATGCTAAATTAAAAGATTTAAATAGAAAGAAAGGTTCCATTAAAAGTGAATTAACTCATTTAAAGAGATAATTTTAATAAATCGAAAACTATCGAGTTAAAAGAAATATTAATTAAAGCTGAAAAATTATCAGATAAATTTGATGATATACATTTTCAAATTTTAGAGATCATAGCAGATGAAGGTGTGCAAGGTATTTTAGATGAAAGAGGAGCCTTTGAAGACTCATTTTTCAATTGCATAGCTAAAGCTAAAGAGATTTTGTCTGAAAGTAAAGTAGAATCAAATGAGAAAGAGGATCAGGCCAGTGTACAAGGCGATAAGGGTTGTAATGTGTATAAGATATCTGTTGAGCTACCTTTAATACCAATTCCTTCCTTCGATGGAGAGGTAGAAAATTGGCTTGAATTTAAAGAAACTTTTGATTCTCTTATTAATAGTAACGATCAAATAAGCAATGTAGAAAAATTTCATTTTTTGAAGAAAGATTTACAGGGTGAATCACAAAAGGTAGTTCAAAAACGTAAGACAACTGGTGAAAATTATGAAATAGTTTGGCAATTATTGTGCGATAGAAATGACGATCCTCCTATGCTTTGAAAGCTGGAGGGATGGAACTTCGTAAGTGGGTATCAAATGATTCAAATGTACTCAATGTATTGGATGGGATAGAGGTTAGGGATAAAGTTTGGTTTGGAGAGAAAACTGAAAATAAGACACTTGGATTGGTTTGGCAATTTAAAGAGGATATCTTAAAGTTTTCTACTGAACTTTCCATTGACCACAAGAGAGTAACGAAAAGAGTAATATTCTCAGAAATTTCAAAAAATTTTGACCCTCTTGGATTGGTTGGACCTTGTGTCGTATTGACAAAAATTTTACTCCAAAAGCTCTGGTTGGAAAAAACAGGATGGGATGAATCATTGCCTTTAGAATTAGAAAGCCAATGCTTTACACTAAGAGACGATTTATCTACTTTAAATTCTCTTATAATCCCTAGACATGCAATATGTACTAATTTTAGAAAGCTTGATTTGATAGGTTTCTGTGATGCATCTTCTCAAGCTTATGGGGCAAATATTTATGTTAGAAGTGAAGACCAGAGTGGTAAAATATTTGTGAATCTTCTATGTTCTAAAGCTAAAGTAGCTCCACTTAAAGTCTTGACGATTCCAAGAATTGAACTTTGTGGGGCATTGTTGCTGGCATGATGGATAGGGTTTTGAAGGCATGGACTATGAAAATAGACACAGTTTTTTATGTTTGTGATTCAACTGTCGTATTAGGCTGGTTAGAGATGAATTTCAGTAATTTGCAAAGATTTGTTGGAAATAGGGTAGCGGAAATACAACAATTGACTAATACAAATTATTGGATGCATGTGAGATCAGAACAAAACCCTGCAGATATAATTTCTCGGGGACTATTTGCTTCAAATCTTGTAGTCAATTCAATGTGGTGGAATGGTCCTGAATGGTTACACTTAGATAACACTTATTGGTCAGTGTCTCGTATGTTTGAAAAACATTTAACTCTTCCTGAGACCAAGGTTAATGTTTTTAATTGTACGACCAAGCGGGATACTTTTTGTTTTAAGAATTTTAATTGATTTAATAAGTTAAAAAGATCATTTGCGTATTGCCTGCGGTTTATAGGCAAGATGAAAAAAGAGAAAGTTGAAACTGGGTGTCTTAAACCTATGGAATTGAATAACTCATTGGATACATTGATTAGTATGTGTCAAAAAGAAACATTTTTTCAGGAGATAAACGAACTACAAAACGGAAAGTCATTATCTAATAAAAACTTACACAAGTTAAGTCCTTTTCTAGACCAAAATGGATTCCTTAGGGTGGTGGGTAGGCTGCAATTGTCTAATTTGGATTAATCGAAAAAACACCCTATCTTGTTCTCAGCTAAACATCGGTTGGTAAAATTGCTTTTTGAAGTTACACATGCCGAATTACACCATGCAGGTCAAAAATTGATTTTATGTAGTATTAGAGAAAATTTTTGGGTTTTGGGTGGACGTAATTTGGCTAAACAAGTGTTCCACAAATGTATTAAATGTTTTAGAGGAAACCCTAAACCTTGTCAGCAGGTAATGGGAATGCTTCCAAAAGAGCGGGCTAGACCATACCCGCAGTTTTATATAGTTGGACTGGACTACGCAGGTCCATTTCATATCAAGAGCAAGTATGGCAGGGGTGCACAAACTAATAAATGTTATATATATGTTTATTTGTATGTTTTTCTACCAAAGCTATACATATAGAGGTAGTTTCAGATTTAACTAGTGATGCGTTTATAGCCAGTTTTCATAGATTTGTTGCAATAAGGGGAAAACCTTTCAAAATTTTCTCTGATAATGGAACTACCTTTGTGGGTGCAAACAATCAATTTAAAAAATTGTTAGAAAATCATGCAGAATCTCTTAGTGATAAAATTGGAAATGAAGGGGTTCTCTGGTAGTTTATTCCAGCAAAATCACCTAATTTTGGATGGCTTTGGGAAGCGGGGGTGAAATCGTGCAAGTCTCACATGAAACGTATTTCAGGTAATTCTACATTAACTTTTGAAGGTCTCACCACTGTATTTGCACAAATTGAAGCCGTTTTCAATTCGCGTCCTTTATACCCATTATCATCAAGTCCAGATGATATGGATGTTTTAACACCGGCTCATTTTTTAATTGGAAGACGCCTCACCTCACTCCCAGATCCAGATGTTTGTCATGTTTCAGAAAATAGATTGTCAAAATACCAACATTACAAATGCTTTACAACACTTTTGGTCAAGTTGGTCATCAGATTACATAGTAGAACTTCAAAAGAAAGCAAAATGGTATACAGAAAGTCGTTCTTTGGCATTAGATGAGTTGGTAATTATAAAAGAAGACAATTTACCTCCGTTAAGATGGAAACTTGGCAGACTCATTGAACTATTTCCAGGGCCAGACAATAAAATACGTGTTGTCTGTGTGAAGACGAGTACGGGAATTTTCAAAAGACCTATAACAAAACTGTATCCACTACCCTTACAAGATTAAGTGGAACTTAAAAACTAGGCGTGGTCAACTTTAAAGACTTTTGAAGTTAATGAATATTTTTGGGTTCTTTGTTTGAAGTGCACATATCGAGTGTTTTAGATATGTACTTGTTGACTTTACAGAGAGAAGATCAAGGTTGTTTTTTTTATATGTGTGCTATAGCTATTTGTATTACTAGGGAGGAAAGTGCCACTTTTCCTCCCGCAGGATGTAGCGAAGCGGAGGGCAGTAAACATCCAAGGGAGGAAAAGGCACTTTACTCCCATGTGATACATATGATTTTTCCTCCTACCCACCTTTTTTTGAAAATTTATTTACGACACAAATAGGTAACGAATATAATTAAGAACACAAGAATTATTTATTAAACAAATTTATCAATATATGTTATACAATTAAGTACATAGTATTGTTTAACTATATTTTAGAATTATTTATGTTAATATTGAATGTGCAGTTTTGAGCAGCACTTATATGAACACCATTGGAAGAAGATAGGGTTTGAACAGGAGCTTTAGTATTTGAAATATTTTCGCTTAGCACATTGTAATGGTGGTAACTTCTAGAAGTGCTTGGCTGATTTTGATCAAGTTCAGGTTCTACATTATTTCCCATAATTTGATCAGAAATTTTTCTTTTTTTGTGTAAGATTGTTCTACATAACCTTCTGCGATATTGGTTGATTTCCAACCGCCATGCTGTTTTAGAGCTAAAATATCCCCACCAGCGTTTACTAACAGAGTTGCTGAAGTTCTTCTGAAACTGTGCCCTGTGTAATGTTTGGCATTTGGAAGATTGAGATATTCTGCAATTTTTTGTGGTATTTTGGATATACTATTTTTGCCAACCACTTGATTTATACATTTGCCTGCTTTAAAGCATACCAACAATCGTTTATGCTCAGTTTTAGGACGTAGACAGATATACTTTTTAACGATTTGAACAAAATTTGGGCCGTTACCTGTTGTAGTATTGATAACGAAAGTTCGTTGTTTATACGTTTTTGAAGTGTGGATATTTATGACTAAAAGATTGTCTTTCTCTTCAATATCATCCATAGTCATTTTAATAAGCTCATCACATCGACATGCTCCAGAAATTCCAATAACAAGGACTACCTATGAATATTTTATATCAAAAATTAAATTATTTGCATGGGATTTCATTTCTTACCTTCATTAATAAAAAAACATCATCGGGGGCTTCCATTAAGAATGTATTTATTTCTTCTCTTGTAAAAGTTTTAGCTTTATTTGGTTTGTACTCGGCATTTTGACGTTTTAGAAATGCAATCAACTTTGGATATTTAATATCGACATTGTCCTTCATTTGTATCATTGTGCGTAGCATTGAATATTTAGACCAAAGTGTTGAAGCTTTTAATGATTTTCCTTGTAGTGAAAAATATGCCAGTAAAACATTCTCTGAATATTTATGTATCTTGTTGTCTTCAGCCCATTGCTTATATTGTGCATATTGTTTTTCATACCTGTCTTTAGATTTTTTTGCTAGTAAGGTTAATGACGCTATGTTAGCTTGTTCCTTAATATTAGGTGGTGTATTTGGAAATTCAAAATCACTTGAATCGCTCTCCATTTTTCAAAAATTCAACTAAGTTTAATGAATGTAGCGACTTTGCACCTCAAAAGTCAATCGCCGTGTTTACTGTCAGTGAGCCACAGCATACTATGCTTTTCTTATTCTGAACCGAGTTCTGAACTCAAAAAACGTATATCTAGGATTCCTGAAGTTGAAATTTGTATACTACGTTGAAGTAACATTAATGTTTGATTTTTACCAAAAAACAGGATATACAGGATGTTCTAGAAATTATGGAAACAATATGAATATAATGAATTCACAAGTTTCATCGTTTACAACTTACTTGAAATGAGGGGGAGGAAAAGTATGAGTTTCCTCCCTGATTTGAGGGAGGAAAGTGTCTACTTTCTATAGGGGTAGGAGGAAAAATATATGTCAACATGACATAACGTTTAATTTTAAAATAATTTTTGGTTTTTGTTAACGTTAAAATGATATAAATATATATAGAATCAACAACTTCAATTTTGGAATGAAAATATCTATGGTAATTTAGATTATCCCAACAGGAAACGACCTCAATAAGTGTAGTGGTTATTTTTGACAGCATATCATTTGGTTCTGTTAATTTTTATTGTTTTTACCATATCTCTGGTCGACTGATAGCTTTCGTTCGCACACAGTGCTGCTGTACGGTAGCTCATGTCAAAATCCAGCAACTCAATACAAAGATTTTACTGAGATAAACTCTGTTGCAGGAAATCAAAATATAATTCCAAAAAGATTTCTTTATAAATACACCCAATTACGTTTGGTTGTTCCACACTTTAAAATAAATATTTGTTGTAGGATTATGCGAATCAGACAGAAAAATGTTGGTAGAAAATGTTAATATAATCTTCCATTCAGCAGCTTCGGTACGATTTGATGATTTTTTGGATAAAGCCATAGTAATGAATGTAAGAGGAACGAGGGAAGTAGCACAATTAGCATTAGATTTGGAAAATCCGACCATTTTTGTGCATATTTCCACAGCCTTCTGTATTACAGGTGAATCTGTAATCGAAGAAAAACTTTATCCACCACACGCTAATTGGCAAGAGGCTATAACGTTAGCCGAGGAATATGATAAGGAGCTATTGTGTGCTGTAACTGAAAAATACATTTATCCTTACCCTAACACTTACACATTTGCAAAAGGATTAGGGGAGCATGTCGTCAATGACATGTGTGCGGGAAAAATACCAGTCATTATAACTCGACCATCTATAGGTAAGTTTATGTAGTTAAAGTACCTACTTAACGAAAAAATCACATTTATTATATCAAATTGCATTCTCTCTATCAGTTTCAACAAAAAATCATGGGTTTTTTACTACTTTCTTGAAAAATCAATTGTTTATAAGAATATTCTTCGGAAAAATTATGAAATATAAAAAAATATGAAATGTCAGTTTGACCACCAAGTCCTAGCTCCATTTATGATCATTGGTATAAAAACCATTACATATACCCAATAGATTTGTTTGGGTCACAAGACATCATGTCATCATGTCACGAGCTCTGTAAACGTTAATGGATCGTTTAAAGAATGATCTTCTGCTCCTATTTCTTTCAGTGGCTTTTCTTCTTGATAGATAATATGAAAAGTCAAAAACTTTGGAATTTGATTTACACTTTTGTCTTATCGTTAAAAATTTGAAGGTGTACCGAATACTGAATATATACCCATGCTTCATTGTAGTTATAAATTCCCTAAAAGAGCCTCTCATTGGTTGGAATGATAATTTCAATGGTCCTATAGGATTAATGACAGCCGGTGGAAAAGGTAATATTCTTTCATAGTATATTAAAGTATAAATGCATAACAAAAATTTCAAAACACGCGCGTATGTTATTCTCATTGTTATCCTATTTCTCCGAATTTCCAAAAAAAACATAGGAAGCATTACTCGATTATATAAAACTTTGTGAATTGTATCGAATGTTTTTAAAAATAATGTCCATATTTTAGGACTGGTAAGGGTTTTATTAGGAAACCATAAGAATAACCTTAACTATGTACCGGTGGATATCGTGATAAAAGGAATCATATTGGCCTCCTTTGACTTTGTTACGAAAAAGTAAGTGATATGTTTTTGAAAATTAAGTTTCAGATTTCATTAACAATTCAGGGTACCTAGATGGAACTAAAATTACATGAGAGATAACGCACCCCCATCAACCCCCTATGCCCCACCTACAAAAATTTAAATGGTAACCCCCTACTTGTGATACGTCGTTGAAAAGCCCGTAGAAAATGCTTTCCAACGGTTAGTCTAAGACATAAATTACAATAAATCATGAACATTTATTTGACAACGATCAAAAAGTGTTAAGTGTCGTACTACAGAAATGTTAATTAATTCAGTAAATATTCAAAATGGTTTCCATTGTTTTGTGAGCAATAGCACAACCTATTTTTAAACTCCTTACGAACATTGGAAATGTTGCTTCATTGATATGACGACATGGTTGACTAATTCTTTTTCGTAAATAGTCGATTGAGGTTGGTTGAGTTTTATAAACAACCGACCTAAGGTGAACCCACAGGAAAAAATCAAGTGGCATATTGGGGAGGTGCTCCGTCTTACTAGAAGTGCAACAGGTTCTCATCTAGATTGCCGTCTGTTGGTTTCTACTTTATTGTTACACCCTGTATAAGTATAGCTTAGACCGTTGGAAAGCATTTTTTACGGGCTTTGCAACGACGTATCACAAATAGGGGGTTGCCATTTAAATTTTGTGGTGGGGTATAGGGGGTTGATGGGGGTGCGTTCTCTCTCATGTCACTTAAGTTCCCCCTCTCTACCCTAGAAACTGTTTCGAAATTTTGTTGATACCTCCTTTCGTTCACGAGATACAGCCCATTGTAAAATTGTGAAAATGACACCTTGTATATTGAAGCTTAGTTTTCATATACGAATTATATTATAACCTTCGCAAGTTCTTAAGCTGTGAGTTCTTATTTCATTCTTCCGAAAATTTGGCACGCTGGTAAAAACTAGCCATCGAACATAGAGCTCTTCCATGACTGTTATGGTAGATACTAATAATAATTCGTATATTCGAACTAGACAAGTCAAACCTTATGCTTCAGTATATGTATTATCTTAAGTTATAAGAAAAAATGATATTTTATGTTTTTATGAAATATTTAATGGTGTTATAATTACCCATTTAGATCCCATTTCTTTTGTCGTTGAAGTCACCTAACAAGGCATATATCATAATATTGAACTTGGCTCTCATTTCACATTTATGTTTTTGATGGGATTACCACTATCATGGCAAGCAACAAGACAAAATCAATGTAAAACGGATATTTTAATTTCCACTATAGCCAACAAAGCTAACCTTTCACTTGCTTATCTTCTAAATATATTGCCTTTAAAAAACTTACCTGAATACAATTCCAAATTTTACCAAAATATTAATTTATCTTCGAAAAAAGCTACCCTGGAATTTCAACAAATTAAGACGTTTCCCTTTTTTCTTACTGTGATGATAAATATTTCTCTTATAAGATACAAATGACTTGAAACATGCAAGGGAAATTTCATCACATTCATGAAATTTTCTCAACAACTACCATTCGAGGTAGGTAGGAATGATCAAAATCAATAATTGTAATTTTCATTATAGTAAGAAGCAGCATGGGATTGAGGTGTACAATATTACTCAACAATTGTTTAATCTTTCGTTTGGAGAATTTTTGGAAACTTGTGAAGAGTTGTCCTCAAAATCACCGTTTCCTAACCCAATTTGGTATCCAGAATTTAAAATGACTTCTTGTATTCACAACTTTTACGCCCAAGTGCTCCTTTTCCACATGTTGCCAGCTATCTTCCTCGATATTCTATTAAGATTAATTGGGAAGAAGCCGAAGTAAGTACCGAAAGTATATTATATAATTTTTTTATTGTTTATGTTTATACATTTTATTTATAAACATAATTTGAATGTTGATAAAACAAAACGGGTAGATTTTTCACTTACCATCATTTCATCAATTAACTACACAGAGTTCGAATCGCGTTAATTAAGGTAGTTATCCTGGAACAATATCGTCTTTAATTTTAGGACACTTCTAAAAATCAATATCTGTTCATTTTGACACAATTTAATTTATTTTGTGAGGAGCGGGACTACAAGTTCATAAGGAAACCGTTATCAAAACTATTTGGACTTCGGTTAACTATAAGAAACCACGATAGTATATAAATAAAATAACGTGACAACAATGGCGACAGATAGGAGGTCGCAGCAAAATTACTGGAAATCGTACCGATCTCGAATATTCGAGAAGTACGTACGTAACTATGTAAAAATGTTGAGTGAAGTAGGAAGGGCACAGTTAGTAAATAATTGTTCTATAGTGTGCACCTTTTTAATTGAAATACTCGATGAATACATCTTCACTGAAAAGAACCACTACATGCACAATCCGTCAAAAAACCTTAAAACCGATTATACAATTGGTTGCTGAAGGAGGATTTCAAGTTTTCCTCAACAAAATCAAAAGCCATTATTTTTTCTAGAAGTCATAACTGTGATCCTACAAGTTCAATCTCGAGCGAATCTCGCATACGGTGGGAAGGCCATCCCAATCTTTTAGAAATATCCTTCAACAAGAAACATAGAGACTACAGATCCAGCAACTGGAAGAAGAATGTAAACAAAATATATCTTATGGAATCAATAGCAAATTTCCAGTGGAGTACAGTCGGAAAAATACTCCTAGCTTTAACTAGATGCAAATTAGACTACGGTAGCATCCTTCACAGGACGGCTTGTAATTATTTCCTCAAACGTCTAAACATAATCCAAAATATGTTTCCTTATTACGATTCTGGAAGTTTACAAATCGAAGCATCTGAACCCCCTCTTCATTCAAGACAACAGAGAATACTTATGTCCGAGTTGATCAAAACCTCACAACACTCCCCAACAAATAAACCCAGAACCTTATACTCTGCCCACCAAATGGTAGAACCACTATTAAAAGATATTAACCCCACAATCACCACTCCTGCAATTATTGCCTTTACTCCTTACACCAAAGTTTCACCAAATTGTATCACCAGCCTGCTCAAATATAACAAGTTGGACACACCCAGTTCACTCCTCGATAAAGTATTTACACCGATGCCTCCAAAGACAAGGTTGATGTTAGATATGCCGTCTACTCTTTTACTGTGTAGCACACACACTGCAGACTTTTACGCGATATAGCAGGCACTAACTATCACAACATACCAAAGCAGTGATATTAGTGACACTAAAATAACAATAATATGTGTACCATCTCATGCTGGTATTATCGGAAATTAGAGCGCTGACAAGGCAGCCAACAGGCATGTTCCTTCAATGGATCCATTCAAAATCTACAAGTACACCAAGACGTCCAATTTGGAATGAAACGAATGAGAGTGAAATCATGACAAAACCAATGGGGCAGCCAAACTTTAAAACATTCTATGCAAAAGATCGTACATTCTCCTAACATGCAAAACATTAGTGGAAAAGACCGAATCAATATAAGATGGAAAAGAATAGGACACACTCGACGCTCTCACCTGAGCGAATTAAATTTGAAACTACAAGGAAAACAGCAAAGTACCTATCAAACTTCTCATATAATGCAATTGCAATTTAAGTTTCCACTACGCGCCCTAGAATTCCATTGCGAAGTATGGTACTCATATATGTATACTTATATTTCGAAATAAATTTCAATGTTCCCACTTACTTTTATTGAGTTTATAATGAAACTGTTTAGCTTGTTGGTAAGAGTTTATCATCACGATTCGATAATCCTGTCTAGAAAATCGGTGACCAGCTGTCTCGTGGTATTGTCATAGGTAACTGGAATAAAAAGAAAGTTCACAACACATCTATTTCGGATGTATTAGAGACGACCGTTTCCGAATAACTAAGGTGCCATTTGTTATTGGGATTAGTCGGCAGAGTTGAGAAAATTCGTGATTCAAACTACGACATACAGTGAGCAAAGAAGTGCTGGAAACGCCACCCACTGCCATCTCACGGAGGCATCCACCATGTCAAATGATATTCCCGTAAGATTTACCCACTATGCCTATCTTTATACAATGGGGTACATCCCAGTGGTCCCGAATCAGAAGCGGGTAATAAAATACCTCCCACTGCTATAAAAACACATTTATCCATTTTGTTCCAGGGTTGTCACATTACAAAGGAAGATTTACATTGCTATGTATATATTACGACCCTTCATGCTAAATAACTATGAATTTAAAAACGAGAAATTGATCAATATTCAGAAGAACCTAACAGATGAGGATCTAGCTTTTAGTTATCCGTATAAATTGACCAAAGAAGAAGAAGCCAATTATTTCAGCCAATCTAAGGACGGATTAATTAAATATGTTCTAAAAGAACCTATTGATCCCACTGGACAAACAGAGCTTAAAATTATGCGAAGGTAAGTAATCTGTTTAATATGGTTTATTTATGTAAAAACTGACGGTTCCGATAGGTTTGATTTTCCTTTCAATTGAATTTTAATTTTTCAATTGAGATTATCTAGGCGGCTATTTGATAATCGGTAAGTGGACGAGAATTCAGGTTAAAATTTTAAGGTAGCGTCTCGCTTAGACACATTACATTAGACGAGAAATACAAGTAGTAGTAGTATAGTATATTCTGGTGGCCTTGTTTGCTGGAGCGCAGCGTCGCGCATCATTGCAAGCTCCACATTTCCCACATGATAGAATAGAGCTAACTGGCACTGCTTGAAATATTGTCTCACAGCACTGCGTAAAGTCGGAGACACAGGATTGTTGTTGAGGTATATGATTGAATTGATTGCTGTAACAATTATAATTCTTAGATGTTAACGATTGTTCATAAACTTTTTTTGTTGCAACCGGTGCGTTTCCTTTTTTTTTCTCGTAATTGGATGTACTGCAATAGGATGATAAACATAAGATGTTCTTTCTCACTAGGGAATCATACCTTCATTTTCCAGGTGGAAGAAGCTATGTGTAATGTAATGGAAGTTATTCTCAACTTCACACCACTACATATGGTGGTGGAAAGTGTTGCGGGGAAGTAGAGAGAGAATCTTTGAAAAAAATTACTGCCTCATTTTTTATAAATCAGAAATTCTGGGACATTCCACGATATGGTATGATTGAGAAGTACAACTTTT
This sequence comes from Lochmaea capreae, assembly GCA_949126875.1. Lineage (NCBI taxonomy): Eukaryota > Metazoa > Arthropoda > Insecta > Coleoptera > Chrysomelidae > Lochmaea > Lochmaea capreae. The sequence goes on from OX421409.1 coordinate 7,667,449, forward strand.
CATAATAATTCGATACGAAATTAAGCAACAAGAAGGAGTGGGATAGCGTCATCATTACCAGACTTGGGAAAATACCATTCAATGGTATACAGACAGCTCAAAAGCAATAGAAGTCACTGTGATAAGAGTGTACGGATTAGGAACCGAACACTCCGAAAGATTGATAAAAACTTCAAGTATCGTTCAAACGGAAATCCACGCCATAGAAAGTGTGTCTGATTTAATATAGGTGAGAGATATAGAAGACAAACAGTAATCATCATGTCGGATAGTCAAGCAGTCTTTGAAGATTTGAGTTTTTGTGTAATCAGCACCAAAATTATATAGGAGTGCCTGGGCAAACTCAATTACATGCCAGGAAGAACTGAATGAACTGGAACTGATATTAGTGAGGACATGATGATATTTCTGGAAATGAACATGCAAAAAGAGGTTCAGCAACGATATATATTGGTCCAGAACCAGTCCAATACACACAAAGTGGTCTGAGATCAAATACAAAAATGGGTACAAAGCCAACATAAACTAATGGAGGAACACTACAAAGCAGGACAAAGTAAATCCTTTATAGGTTACACATGTGTTAGGCCAAAAGAACCACTGAATATCAGTAAAAATCATTTAAGAATCATGACAGATTATCGAATGAGTCATGCCACGGTGAAAGATAACATGCATAATATGGGTCCGTAAAACGGGGATTTCAGTTGCAGACTTGCGTGTGCAAACATGATTTTTTTAAAAAGGATCATTTCTATCACTTGAGCGGTGCTACAAGCGCAATGGGTTTCACTATCAGTATATTTTCCTTCCCATTGAAATTTCCATTCTCTTCTTATAAGGTGTGACCAAGCCAGTACTTAACCAACTGTGTTAAACCTCGATTATATCTCAAATTTATCACATCATATACGATTATGTTTGTTGAAGCAATAATCTTAGTAGTAGGGCTGCATTTTAGTGGTAGGGCTGCAATTCTGCAAGAAGCACTCAACAAATTGTATAATTGGTCCATGCTAATCCCGCCAGCCTTTCAATATGAAAGTTCACCAAATTTCAACATCCGTGAAGAACAATACATGAGGAATTTATGGAAAATATTTTGTTAATTCATGATATTTGTTTCAGGTTTTGGTATGCCCATATAGCATTAAAAACGTTCATTATAAGCTTTTTAAGTTGGCTGCTACTGATAAAATTGAACTTCATCGGATGGTTTATAAACGGCATCCACACTTATTTCCTGAATTTATAGAATCATAATAAAAAATAAATGTCAATGTTAATTTGTTGTTTTATTGAAAAAAAAATTTTAAAACATCGGCCTCGCATAAATAATATTGGAAACATAATCAAGAATCCTGCAGGAAAGGAAAACCGTCCGAGATAGGAACTATGAAACTCAATAAATTTAACCCTGCATCACCCAGGTCGAAAAACTGCACATCATCACCCAGGTGGTATCTGATATATCCCATAATTAGAAACACGAAAAAAAAGAAAAAAAAGTATATTCTGAGTTTTGTACCTGAAGTAGGTTTTAAGATGTATTTACTACAAAATGATAAGCAGAAACTATTTATAATAAGTTGAATTTATGAGATATCATAAAAAAATATAAATTTGGAAATTCTCACATAAAAAAATCACATCTATGAAAACTGTTGAAAAAATATGTAACATTCAATTCTGTAGGACTTTATGGAAAACTAATAAAGCAAATGTGAAGTTATCAGCTAGAAAAGTAATATGTGGCATATCAACAAACAAAAAAAAGTTGGGTGGGATTTCCCAAAGATAAAAGTATATCTTTATAACACAGGCGGGATTTCTCACACCCCAGAGTTATTTACTTCACTGTCGCTCTCTTGGTAGTAAACGTGAGTTCATTCTGACGGAAATAACGGTAATTTAAAATGTGTTGAGATAGTCACACTCCACCTGGGTGATGCCGGGTTAAGGTCAATGGGGTAGGAAGCCATGATAATTTAGTGGAAGATGACGACAGGTGTCATCCAACTTCATTATGCCACTTTTCAGATGTCGGTGTGCGCGCAGCATTGTTAAAAATTCACCCTTATAATTCTTTCAACTGCAATAAAAAAATTAAAATATTAGATTTACTGTGACAGAGTAGCAAAATTGCTGATTAGAAATGAAGACCAGAGCTTAAATAGATATTTCGAACCTCTTTGCTAAAAGAGTATTTATATATTTATAGGAAGAGAGAAAATGAAATAAATCAGCAAATTGCAAAGTTCAGTAGTAACAAATGTGCTTTCAACGCATTTAAAAAATATATTATTCGGATCTCCCACTAATACATCATTACAGAATTTAGCTAGAGAATTAACAACACCTTTTTTAAGAAGATGATCAGGAAATCAACCATGATTCATTTTTAAACGTTATATTATGATGGAGGTATATGCTACGCCAGTTCCTTTATCACATTTCCATCCATTAGTGTAAATTTTAGTATCATTTTCGTATATGTTTAAGGTTTAGTTCTCAAAATTGTTTGTTTATTAGTTTCGTTTTCATTCTCCAATATAATATAGTGAGAATGTCGGTAATCATTGTTGGAATATTTTAAAGTACTGGTAAAATTTTCATACGAAGATATATTCACTACAATAATTCATGTGCAAAGAGATCGACATTTTCCACCATGCTGCGTATTGACACACATGAGTTGGACTTTCAGAATGTTGTGGTCAATATCAATTGTCTTTTCTTGTAGTCATTTTTCAATATCATCTTGAATATCATGCCGGCAGATAAATTAAGGCACAAACAGTCACATTTAACCAAATTTATGCAGCATATGAAATAGTCAAATAAATGTAGACTACCAAGATTATCCAAACTTATGATGCAAGAAGTGCAGAGTACGTAAAATAACGTCTGTTCCCAGGTAGCGTCGTGTGCAAATGGAATCTGAACAGAGTATAGAAGTCAAATAGTCGAGAGGTTTTCGACATAATCAAGTTTAATACTCAATATGTAACATAGAATAGGTATGTATGCATGTATTTTGTTATACCATCCACTGAGACCTGAAAGATCTATTGTGCCCTCTTACTTCTACTTATTTTATAAGGAGAGTCTTAGAGACTAGTAGCTCCTTTAGTCCTATTTCCCGGAGGAATTTTAGGATATATGCAGGCTTCAGCTTAGGTAACTGTCCCTCTCCTATCTAGTAGTCTCCCAGGTGCTGTGCCCTAGAATTCTGAATTGCTGTGCAGTTAGCAAGTATGTGGATGGAGGATTCTTCTTCCATTCCACAAAATCTACAATCTTCTTCCTCCACTATTTTCAGCTTTTTAAGGTGCTCATTTAGGCGACAATGTCCCGTTAGGATTCCTGCCAAAACTCTTAGTACAGTTTTACTTTGACTTATGCATTCATTTGATCTCAACAGGTTGTAGTCACCCAGAAAAATCTTGGATTGCCTAAGCCCTGCTGGATCTTTCCAATGGTCAGATCTTCTCTTTTCTTCGGCTTTACCCACTTCTTCCAGTATTACATTGGAGCTGATTCCGCAAAAGGGTTCCGGTCCCCAAAAAGGTATGATAATCCTTCTAACATGGAATAAGTAGTAAAATACAGATTTATAGTACGACCAGAGAAGTGGAGAGCCTCAATCAGAAGTTTGAGATGGTGACAGACTGTGACTCTAACGCATACCACCTAAATAAGGACAGCAAGGATAACAATTTAACAATTAACAATAACCTGAGTATTTTAAACAAAGGTATCGAACCAACATTTATAAAGCCGCGTATACATTTTCTGATAGATATTGCACTATCCACGACAAATACAGCGTTACTGAGAAGTCTCGCACCAAGGACTTATCTTTGAAATGGATGAGGGGACGAAGTTATGAAATTCTAGGACGATGAATGATACTTTATTCTGCATATTTTAGAGCAAATGTGGAATATTTCTGAGGTTAGCGCTTAGCGTACTGCTACTACCTTGATTTTTCTGAAATGGCAGCTTAGGTCGTGTGACGTATCACGAAAAAGCTTATTTTTTTATCTTCCAAAAAATAAAAGCAATGTATCACTTTACTCGGAAATGATAATAGAAATTAAACAAAAATATTGAAATTGTAATTTTAATTAAAATTAGATGTTACAGACATTTATAAACTAAACATTCACTTAGTAGTTGGAAATACTCCGTCACAATAAGTGCTCAAACAGGTGGCCATTTGTTTGTTTACAATGATACAATCTCCCCCTCTTCCCAAGCTACAAAAAATATAATCGTTGACCACTCCTTAAGTAATTTCCTTAATTTTCAAACGTACGCGATCCTCAAAATCTAAGTAGGTTGGCAAGTTGGTCTTTTTCAGACAGCCAGCAGTGAAAAAAATCAAGTGGTGTCGAGTCGGGGGATCCTGCCGGTCACTCAATTGCACCTCTTCGACCAATCCAATTCTAAGGGAAAATTCTATTACCATAATTTTCTTGGAGATTTTGAACTTTATACGGATAGAAGTTATTTTTATACAGAATAGTTTGTATGGACTGTTTACAAATATCATAATTTTTTGCCAATACACTTGTGGATGCTATAGGGACTTGAACATCTGAGGATCAGACCTCGGAATATCGTTTAGAGTACCAGTTTAATTAAATTTGTTTATTAATATCGTCAATTCAAACCTACTCAAAGGAGGGTTTGCGATCACCATAACAAACTAACATTAAGCTTTCGATTCGTTGTTTTCCGATAATTGTGACATTATATTTATTTTACTCTCATATTTCTGTTTATTTGAAATTCATAACAGTTTTGAAAATTTGTACATAAATAATGATGGGGTTGACTTTTTATGCCTACTTAAATGACCTTCAATGTCTGTTTACAATTATTCGCTTTTACAATAAGGGTAATGTTATGTTTTTTGTTAAACGTTTATGAGATTTGAATATAAACTCACTTGTGTGAGCCTAATTTTTACTTTATATGCTTTAATTACTTTTATATTAAGAAAATAGTAAACAAAACAAAGGCGTCACAGATATCTTGATTTCATGGGCGATTTAAAATGAGATAGACAGGATTTACCAATATAAATCAATTCTACAATAATATGTGATCGTACTTACTATAATTAGTTTATTTAAATAAATCCGTAAATTATTATAATAATAAAATTATTGTGCCTGGGATGTTTGATGTGTGACCGTGACATACCTGAAAATAAAATATCAACCTGAGCATTCAAATTCCCTTTAGTTTGTATTTAATTGAAAGATATAATAATTTAATATTGTTAATGCAATTTAATTAAAATAAAAGTGCACTGTGTCTGTCACCCACAAGTGCTAAAATGTGCTAAGCTTGTCAAAACACTCCCTCATAAAGGATTTAAAACAATGACAAAGGAACGGTAGCGTATCACGTGGCTCAAACACTCCACTTCAGTGATACAGGTAATAACAAAGGAAAAGGACGTATCACGTGGCTCAAGCACTCCACTTCAGTGATACAGGATTCGTGAATCAACTGTACGGCTCAAGCACTCCGCCAGTCATATTATTCACAATACACGCTAAGCGGCTCAAGCACTCCGCAATAGCGCAAAACATGAGTTTGAGAATTACAGACTTAAGCACTTTAATTATTTAACGTTATTGTGATTTCTATCTTCATTAATTTAAACTAATGAAATACTCAGAACATAAAATGGAAATATATAAAAGCAAGTAGGTAAAATTGAATAGCTCTGTGAGTAAACTCACCTTATTTCCAAGACTATTCCAAACACTGAAATCCTCCAGAACACACACACGAACACACAGAGTTTATCTTTAAACCGGTAGGTATATAACTTTCTTTTTAGGAAAACCGATGTTTTCTTGGTGAGAACTAAATCAAGACTGAGTCTAAAAATGTTTCAAGCCACAATTAAGAATACTCAATATTAAGACAAAAGTTGCTTACAATAACTGTCTCCGAAAGACGATATTTTATCTTAGAACATATGTTTATACTTTACCCTAGCTAAGGGCACATATGTAGTCATAAACCTTTACTTTTCACTTTTGTTACAGTTACAAGTTTTCTAAATATATTTATGGCATAGCACCCTCAAACTGATAAAAATTTTTATATACAATCCATCAACCTTTTTTAAGTGTAGAAAGCAACTGACTTATTCAATTGTCCCTGGAAGAACTCACTTCTCAGAAATTTAGATAGATTAGAACTTAATGAAATGGTAGATGACTTAGCAAAAAGCTGAGACATCCTTTGGGGGACCGGAACCCTCCTACAGTATTATCTTCAATGTAACTTTGGAAGATACATGTAACGCCAAAAAAAACAGTATGGCCATTGGAAAATCTGGTAATGCTAAGACAATCAAAGATTTTCCTGATAAACTACATCCAGGTGAGAAAAAATGAATGCCTATGCCAGAATAAGACTGCACCAGCAGTGAAATGTGTCCTATCAGTACATGTGATTGAATAGCTTTTTAATCAACTGCTAATTACATTGATCTCTCAATGATTATTCATATATTTACCGATGGGTGTGGCATATTTATTTCTTTCAAATTAAAGTGTCTTGGCGTCTAGTGGCTATTGACACTTTTACTAAGGTTTGCATTTCACAATAAATGAATTTAATCTACAAGAATTTTAGTTTAACATAGTAATTACATTCTTAAGAAAAGAAATGGATTAGAGCTGCAAACTTAGAATTCAGTTTTTTCTTGGCATCACCGTAAAGTTGGTGGAAGTGTCTTTTTTTTCTGGAGTGGACGCAATCTACTGATATGTGTTCGATGGTGATTTTTGTGCTGTTGCAGTATTTACAAACTGGGTGGTTTCCTGAAGCCGTTAGGGAGAGTCGTATTCGAAGCACTCCTATTGTAATTTTGTCCTTTCTTGTCATTTCAGGAATCTTGAGGGAACATATTGTGGGCTACATGATGTATTGTTTGCTATTGGATCTATTCCAATGGTTTTGCCATTTTTTTTAAATAAGCTGTTTGGTTTTTGGTTTTAATTCTTCATATAATAGAATGTTTGCCTCTTGAATTTCTGAGGAACAGGATTCTTTTTCTGCTTGGTCTGCCTTCGCGTTTTCACCTATATGCAATGGGACCCACACATCAAGATGACTGAAATACCATTCGAGTATAATTCGTTGTGTTATCAATGGATTAAATCAGTGGGGTTTCAGAGAATATCTATTTGATTGACTGAATTTTGACAAAATGTTGCGGTAGACATTATTGAAGAGGGTTTCAATAACGTTAACTACGCAAGCCCACTTGGTATGCTTTTCGTTACAATAGGTCCTCAACAAGCGGCCCCCATTTCTTTGTTGTAACATTCCGTTATATAACCTTGCGGAATATACACAGATTTTGCCGTGACCACTCAACGCATTTTTCCATAGTATATTCCCAAACCGTATTCCATTGTCACTCAAAATAAATAGGTTTTCGTATTTTTAGAACATACTCAGTTATTTTGTTCGAGATCCCAATATCTAGTCCTTCTCTGTTATGGCCCTGCAATGGATATCGCGATAGTGTCAGTTGTAATATTGTCTGTTCCCTTGCAATGAATAATCGTGAAATAAAATTGAAATAAAATCCACAGCGTTGACCTTGTGCTCCTTAATTTACAAATGAGTAAAAATGTGTGTTTCCTACCCAATACTAGAATCTGCCACTGACGCAAACAATGAACTTTTGCCGTGACCTCTTTTTCGCTCAACGTATAATAATTCGGCCTCAGTTTACTGCATCAATTTGATAAAGGCTACCTCAAACCGCAAACGTACATCAAGACAAACTCTTACAGCCTTGTCTTTCTTAATCACGGTGACAAAAAATAAAACTTATTCAGTTTATTCATGACTTACGATGCCCCAGTCTAGAATTTCCTGATTCACTTATTCGCGGTAAATGAATGGAATTGGGTATACACGCACGGGAAAAGGACAATCGTATCTCATCATAATTTCATGTTCATAATTATTGTTAACAGTGCTGGGGCACTCCGAAAATAAGTATTTATGATCGTTCAAGAGGGAAAGTAATTGAATTTTCTGTTACTATTCCTTTAAATTTGTATTATTTACAATTAGCCTCAAAGAGTTTTCGCTTCATTCATATAACTCACTAGTTTTATTTACACTCAAATTATTCTGCAAAAGATTTTTTCTGCGCACCAATTATAGTTTGGCACGTTTATCTGAAGCTACTGGGCATCGGTAAAGGGCGAGGAAACATGGCGAAGATCTGTCATGAACGTACCAATTGCGTACGATACCTATTTTATAAAAGTATTAAAAATAATTATTATTATATAATAATTATATATTATAGAAACTGATTTCTGTTGTTTTTATGATTCAGTGAAACAGTATTTTGTTTTAATACAATGTATTTATTGCTTTTTAACACAAAAAAAAGTAGGTACATTGAAACGTTTTTCGATTACCACTTTCTAAGTTCTAGAACATTCCATTATGACAGATGACATTCTTGGCAGATCGCAGTGAAGATAGAACACACACAACAAAAGAATTGCCAATCATAATTGTTAACAATTTTTGCTTTGCTTTAAAGGTAAGGTATTTTTCAAAACACGGTATTTGTTAAAAACAAATAATGTCAAGAATCGTACTTGAATTCAATATGGAAACAAAATAATTCAAAATCTGACACTGACAATACCAACGCCACTGGATAATCAATGTCAGTCAATTGACAAAGTGAGAGGGAAGAACACATGCACGCGCTTGCCAATAGGAAGTCAGCTGGTCGCTAAGCAACAAATGCCTTTGATTCATTTCACCAATTGAGTTAGTTCGGAAGGCGTGAAAATTATAGTTTTCGCACAACGGTGCCAGAGCTTGAAAAAGCCCATAACAAATTTGGGAAAGTGTTCATCTTTTAATATTCATAAATTGAAAAAGTAATATTAATATACAAAATTTAATGAAACAATCACATTAAAGAATTAATGTTGAATCAGATTGTTAATAATAAAAAGTCCATTTTCTAATTATTATCACTACATGCTTAGCACTTTAGCTTTTTATAGTTAAACGTCGCAATATCCAAAGTTTTCGACTGCATTCCTGTCACGACTTCAGATAAACTTGCCAAACTATAACAGTGCATGACTTTTCAGTGTTCATTTTATAATTTAAATTTTAAGTATTCCTCTTCCATTTAGTAAAATCACTAATTTCAATGAATTCAAATTTAAAGTCGCATACTAGAAGCACGTCCCTGTTTAAATTTGGAATGATCAGACAAATGAATTCAAATCCTATATTGTTCATGATAATGGCAGTAAAATTTCATATTTGACCCTTTGTCCTTAACCGCTGACCGCCACCGAAATAATAACGCCTACCACTTAGAAAAAACATTTGCATTCAAAGACGTTAGAATTTCATTAAATAATTTATCAGGCACAGCCGACATCTCGCCACTGCTGTCTAACAACAATACTCGCATACATTTTTAGAATGTGACACCGATTGTTTTTGTATAGTAAGGGTCATCGTAGGATTCAACCAACAAACTCACAGTGCTACCATTAAAGCGAGTTATTGAATTTACCTGGTTTGTCATGGAGTTTCTTCCAGGTTGACTATTATTATTGTAATTCGGGTATTTTCTTCTAGCTCTGTGCAGCGTTCTCTTCTTCTACACCAGTCGTTCGCCCCTCAGCTCATTTAAATCGTCAAAATTCCAAATCAGGAAAATTTACAATTTTTAAATTTCCACACCAAGTTACCAAGTTACCAAGTAGGTACATTGGGCGCTGAAAATGCTATGAATCCATTCTCTCTCCGACGGAGTGGGTTCTGTATTAGGAACTAGATATCCACTTTAATTATATAATCGGAAATACGCATTTACGTACATACAATAATACGTGCAATTTTGCATCCAAATCAAAGTGATTAGTGGTCAGTATTCAGTCAAGACATAACATTTTCTCAACCGTCTATCACGTTCAAGAGCTGACTCCTCTTCTCTACGCTAACGCAAGACCACTGGGCTCCGCACACTCTTCACCTCACCTCACTGTACTAAACTGCACGATTATGACCTTCACAGAAAGTAGAAATTTGTGGTTCAAATATATTGTATTTAATTCGTATCGTTTGTGAAATTAGTATCAATCGTACTTTTTGTACATCTTCCTAGACTAGGCTGAATAATTTTTTGGGCTAGAAAAAAATATATTTAGCAGTGGTTGAGGAGCTAGTTGGTCCGTCATAAGGTGATGAATGAAGCCACTTCTGGCTGGAAGTGAAAGTAGAATTAAAACTATCTTCACAAAGTTATTTAACGTAAAATAATACATGAAAGCTCTTCATTCACATTGGAACAACCCGTTACTCAACAACAAGTAAAACAAGAAGCTTCCGTAAAGCAACCGGATGTTTTCGGTGATGACGACGTGTTCTTTTTCATAATTCCGTTAACCCTACCTATATAATTTATACTACTTATATCAATACTACGAGAGTTACTCAAGGCCGTACCCAGGAAATAATTTCGGGGTGGGATTAAAGCACCGGGGTCTTTTAAAATTTAAGTGTAAACTGACGCATATTTAGGCCGTTTTTAACTATTAATTAACCAGAGATCAGAGGCAAAAAACTATCGTTTGACTCGCGGATTTTGACTAAAAAATAAATGGATTTTTAAGCCATTAGAATGTTTTTGCATTAACATATCATACCTGACCCTTTGACCATCAGAATGTGAACGTTGAAAGCTATTACCTTTTAATTCCAAGTACGGAAATACTTTCCTTTGTAAATTGGTTAGCTGTGAAAATGAATAGATAGACAATGAAAGAAGACGCTAGCCTAGTGCTGATGGGCAGGATGGTGGTAAGAGGTAGGGAGAGAGAGATAGAGAGAGAGGGAGGGAGAAAAAGACACGTTAGCGATACACATCTAACTACTGACTGCATTGGTTGTGAGCAGAACAGGCGCTACGCGGGTGGCTGCGAGTGGGATATTATAGGCATGCTGTTTTCACACATGCTTCTCGTGATGCATCAGCAAGCCCAGTAGCTAGTTCAATGCATGAACACCATCAATTAAATTATGAAATATTTCACTCACAGATAGCAAAATATCGAGAAAATATCATTCCCTTCAGTTCTGGAAAACTTTTGTTTGAAAATACTAATTTATGGAAAATTTCGGAGGGGAGTTTCAACCCCTCTGACCCCCTACCGGGTACGGCCTTGGAGTGTTCCTTTCTTTTAAATATTAACTGCTTATCACTTCTCCTGATGTTAAGATCTAGGAATCATTCTCAATTAACGTAAGTTATAAAATTGTTGTAGGAACTGTTTTATAAATTATATTTTTTTTTCACTTTGTAGTTGCCTGAAGATGTAAATAAAGATTTACGAAAGCTTGGAAATTTAAAAAGAGTACACTTTTCCTTATTGCTGCTTACCTCAATAGTATTTCTCCTTTTGTATATATATAATATATATATAAATATTACCATTTGAAATCATTTTTATAAAAAAATATGTTGATGACATTATTATGTCAGTTCCAAAAAATAACTTGGATGAAGTTCTTTTCAATTTCAATAGCTATAATCCATATATTCAATACACTATGGAAAAAGAAGACAGTGAACAAATTGTACCACTTTTAGACACAAAATTTATAAGAAATACTGATAATTCATTATCTATTGATTGGTAAATGAAACCAATAAGCTCTGGAAGATTTATGAACTAGTGGTCTTATCATAAATATTCAATGAAAATTAACTTGATTAAACAAATGAAGAACAGAATAACCAAAATTTCAGATCCTAATTTTCATGAAAAGAACCTAAAAATTCTTCATAAGTTATTTTTAGAAAATGCATATCCTAATAATTTAATCAAAAACATATTATATAATTATTCTCCAACTGTAGACACTACAAATAATAATAATATAACCCATAATACATTAAATATAAATAAATATATATCTTTTCCATATATTAAAGAAATAACACCAAAGTTTAGTATGATTTTTAAACCAATAAATAACATTAAAATTTCCAATAAAACATGTCTCACGATAAAGTCTATTTTTACAAATTTGAAAGACAAAACTCCGATTCTCAATCTTCCAAATGTAATATATTGTATACCATGTAAAAATTGTAATAGTAAATACATTGGCCACACCAGTCAAAAATTAAAAAGTCGTTTAAGTTTACATAAAAGCTATTGTAGATTACATCCTGAAAGATGTGCGTTAGCAAAACATGTAATTGATGAAGACCACGTTATGGATTTTGAATCTGTTAATATTTTAGACATACAAACGAATACTAAAAAAAGACTTCTCTTAGAAATGGCTCACATATCTCAAGAACCTCATACTATTAATAAGAAGAGTGACTATAATAATCTCAGTGATATTTATCACTACTTACTAACTATTGATCACACAAATAAGATTTTAAATTCTAATTCAACATAAAAAATAAAACAATTAAAAACTTTCATATTTTGACATTATTTATAATAAATTTAAAAAAAGAAGAATGTTCATGTCTACTTATTCAGTATAATCTATCATAACCTTTACTCTTCATTTTTTCACATAATTTTGATAACTAATTAGAAAAGAAAAAATGAAAATGTTTATCTGTCATAATGACAATATTTCACATAAACTTTCAAGACATTTTTAAAGAATTCAAATACCAATTTTTGCATTTAATTATATTTACCAACTTATACCAATGTTAATATCCTCAATTTACAGTTACTTGATAATCGAAATAAAAGATTCCGAAAGCTTGTAAAATTAGTAAGAAGAATTCACTTTTATAAACTTGCCGTTTCCCCAATATTCCTGGTTTTATACCCAATTAGTCGGCAAAGAGTATCCTATATATTGTTAGAAGTATTTACCATTTAAAACCACTTATTGTAATACAATCTCGAATGCTATCCTTGAAAATGGAAATAAAGATATTCCGAAAGCTTGGAAAATAGTGTAAAGAGTATACTCTTTTTACAATTTTTGCCGCTTCCCCAATATTCCTGTCCTTGTATATATATTATATTTGCCAACTTTATAATTAGGATTATGTTTATTGGGAATGTGGCAATAAATACCAAAGTGTACTCTTTTAAATATTTATTTTCCGAGCTTTCGAACACTATGTATTCATTTTCAAGGAATTATTAAACGAGATTAGTGGTAAAGTTGTAAAGTAAAAAACATAGGTATATGTAATAAATCATTCAAAAAATCTGACAAAAAATTAAATAAACTCCAAAAAATATATATATATATATATAGGTTTCATTTATCTTAGGGATTCCGTCGTAAGGAGGGCTGAATAAAACTCTTATCTACTACCCAAATTTTATTTTCTTTTTCAAGGCTGAAATATGAACATTTTGTTGGTTTGGTAAATCTTTTGTAAAATAAAGTTTAAAAACTTACGTGTAAAGTGAGTTAATAATTAATAAAACTTAACTCTCTATTTGGATCCAAAAACATATTTTTTGTATGTAGGTACTTTTTGAAAGAACTGTTTTGATGTAGGATGCCCTCCTCACGACGGAATCCCTAAGATATATAAAACCTATTTAAGAAATTGAATACAATTTACAGTTATTTATTTTCATTCGACAAAAAACTAATAACAGGTCTAAACATTACAAAGAAGAATTCTTTTATTGACTTTTAAACTAATGGTTTATCCGTATGATTTTCAATTATTTAATAATTTTTCAATTTTACTTGACTTATTATATTTACGAATAATTTTCTTGTATTTCTTTGAAAATGGTTAGAATAATAAACCGAAAGCTCAAAATTAACTAAAAAGAGTACACTTCATTTAGATTCCCCACAAAGTTTGAAACCTATCCAGTATCGGCAACGAACTACTTTCTTATATATATATATATTATATGTATTGTGGTTTATATGTTGCTGTCAGACTTGGCAAGATTTGAAAAAAAAAAAGTGTCAAGTCCAAAATTGCCTCAAACAGGAGGAACAGTATTAAAACAGGAGGAGGCCCCCAAGAAGAGATAAAAGTAACAGAGCTAGAGGAAAACATCCTGAAGACGATACCATCTACTTGAATTTTTGGAGTGGATACTAACCAGCCAAAAGTCTCTTTTCACTTTGATGAGGCAGAAATGCAGGTTTGTTTTGTTTTGTTTGCCCTGAAAATGTGTCCTAACATGTATTTAAATTACAAGGACCAGAATTAATAATAGAGGCTTCTGAAAACAAGTTGTCTACTATATAACCTGTAATTGACTATGCGTATAGCTTGGAACAACCAACACCATTGCCAAAAATGAGATTAACCAAAACCAGAAGGCTACACTCAACCTATTAAGAATTGCTTCATTCGTTCATGCATTTACCACATCCTCTATACATTTACTGATACATGCTTGGCTTATCATATTGAAGTCATTTTTTCCAACATTTTCTTGATAGGTTCCATGTCCTAAAAAATTTAATGCTACCAGTACCTAGGAAAAGATGTAGTTTCATTTTTCATTGCTAGGATTAATCCTGTTTCAAATTGAGCAGAACTCCACTACCTGTGTGGTTGTATTAATTGCTGATTTCCTAGTTGGGTGGTTTAAAAAGCGCATTAAATCTTCAATCAAACTTCGAACAATTTCTTTAGATAATCTGAATTTTTTCTTAAATTGTTCATCTGACACCCCAAATGCATTTACCTACTCTGGTTCTAAATTGTCTGTCAGGCCTTATTTCCAACTTTTCTGCTTCATCTAAATCATCTATAATATTTCTGACAAGACAATTTTCATCCTCATCCATATTTGCAAAAAAAAGCCATCGATGGAATATTAGGTTAATAAAATTTATATTTTCTGACAAAAAGAACAGACACAGAGGAGATATGAGATGAATACACAATTTTGTACGCACACTCCGTGCATTCCAAGGATGTCTTCTCCCGCTCAATGCCA
The DNA here is from genome assembly GCA_949126875.1 of Lochmaea capreae. Taxonomy (NCBI): domain Eukaryota; kingdom Metazoa; phylum Arthropoda; class Insecta; order Coleoptera; family Chrysomelidae; genus Lochmaea; species Lochmaea capreae. The sequence goes on from OX421409.1 coordinate 7,682,469, forward strand.
CTAGAACAGCGAGTGTCTGATTTTTCGACGATGTGATCACTTTGAAAATACAGCTAAACAGCGAACGTTTAAAATCTCTATCATATCCCTATCCCTTCAAATAAAATAATAAATCCCATTGTATAATTATTCGACTCGTTCTGGAAAATCACGTTTGGACCTCCTCGTAGGTAGTATGCGGAACTTATTAAATCAGGTTTTCAATTATTTGAATTTCGAATGAGGCGTGAATACTACTACAAAGTATGTTGTTATATATTTAAACACCTACTTTTTTTAACATTCCACATTTATAAAAACCAACAATACAAACTTGAATGTTTTGTTCTTTGTTCTACATATACCAAGCAGTAAGTTTTTTTTTAAATCATTTCATTTCTCATACATTATATTCGCGTGAAATTAAGAATTTCTTATTTTTTTTTCCAAATTTTCATTTATTCACACTTTTTAAATTAAAAACCTTTTGAGGTGGGGAAACTTTCATTTATATTATTTGAACAGTATGTATGATATTGATATGATAAAATCAATTTTTTATCCAATGGGTACTGATTATGCAACATTTTCCAAAATTTTAACTCATCCATTATTTTATAACAGACATTATTAAAAAAGGGATCATTAAAAATGATTCATCTACACATGAAAATAGGAATACAAGAACATATTGGCTAATGTCATATCCGGAAGGCAATAAAATCCATTAACAAACATCGGGTTAAAATTATGTAAAAACTCAATTTGGCCCACAGAGTATATAACACCTCCCTTATTAGAATGAGACTCCTTCTGGAAGCTGAATTTTCTTCTGACTTCTTTTTCTTCTGTCAGTTTCTTATTTAAAAGTAGCGAAATAATAACTAGGTAATGCTTCACCAGTGTATAAAATGATGGTCGATACGATAGGAATGTTTAAAATTGATGTTTCTTCGATTACAGGTGTCAATTCCTTTGAATTTTTTAGTTCCAAGTAGAAGGCATTTGAATTTTGTTAAGTGTGTCAGACATGTATTTAGTACGGAAGGCGCGCTAAAAATTATTTTTTCAAATGTAAAATCGTTATTTTGGAAAATAATCTTACAATCTTTGATTAAGTAAATTTATCTCAAAATAATAATTCCTGTTGTCTTGTGTACACTTGATTATTCACCTTTCTCCGAATGGAAATATTGCTTAATACCTTCTGGTTTATGTCTGGAATAAAAATAATTTTCTCAAGTACTGATTTTTTAGTATTGACAGTTGGTAGAGTTTCCTATTGTATAACAATATTTGTTCTTCGCATAAATGTTTGTTATTGTTTTGAAGATGGGAATGACATTTTTGTTATACTTGTGGAAGACCTGTTTTACACCCTTTCAAACACGATTTGAGGGAAAGAAAGGGGTCAAAGCTAAGCCACTAACATAATTGATCAATTATATTAATTCATTTGAAAATTTCTGAATAAAAAACTGAATAATCGAGTCACACAACGAAGACAATTTCTGTGTTCAAAAGGACTAAGAACGTGTTCTGAATTATACTATGTACAGTTGATAATACAATGTCAATAATAAAAATTAATATTACAAAAATTGATTAACGAATTTGCCAACCATATTATTTATACAGGATTTTCAATATTCGCTTTAGTAGGGTAGTTCAAAACAAAGCTATGAAAAAATCCTTTTACGAAAAAAAATGGTTTTATGATTCACGGGGAAAGCATTAAAAAACACAAACTAATCATTACTTAACTAAATTGAACACTTTTATACATTACGAAGCTTTCAGAAAGCTTTGCTTTCATTTTCATGGCTAAAATATTACAATAAAGGAATCTATACCTTGTTTTTAAACTAAGAGGAGTAATTTAGGAAACCTCAGTCACACCACTAAAAGTTACTAGATTGGGAGTGTGTTCCGAAAGGGTCGTGTTCAGACTTTTTAAACTAATTGACAATTACTGTAGGTACAACTCGCAGTTGTCATGACCAATGAGGAATCAAGGCATGTCTAAATTTCGAATCGTCATTAAAAGTAGTGACCAAATGTCACAATATTCTGAAAAAATGTATGTTAGTAATTTAAGTATAAATAAGTATGTAGAAAATGCGATTGTATGTTTAAAGTATTCTTTATGGACATTTGAGGCTTAAATATAGCACAAACTGAAAGTAATAATAATAATAATAATAATAATAATAATAATTCTTTATTTTCTTTTTGACAAACAACAAAGTTTGTATAGAATTAGTCACAATGAAAACTTAATCCTAATCCTAATCTAAAATTGACATGCAAATTATACTAAACAATATCTGATAAAATTTCAATCATAATACGAACAAACAAATAAATTATAATTATTCATACATTATTTACGAGTTAAAAAATTCTTCTGTGGAGTAAAAACAACGTTCAATTAAAAATGATTTTAACACTTTTTTAAATTCTATTAGTGTAGTACAGTTTCTGATGGTTAAGGGTAATTTATTATAAAACCGTTGACCTTGTATAGCCGGAGATTTAAAATGAATATTTCCCTTAGATAAAGGTACATGTAGATCATTACAATGTCTTGTATTAAATCTATGGACTTGTTCATTGGTCTTAAGATATTTTATTTTAGTATAAACAAACACACACAACTCAAAAATATACAAACACGACAATGTTAAAATTTCAAACTTTTTAAAATAACCATGGCAGCTAGTGCTCCGAGAAATACCAGCAATACAACGAATGATCCTCTTTTGAGCTATGAAGACATCATTAAAGCTAGTACTAATTCCCCAAAAACATAAACCATACCGTAGGCGAGATTCCGCTTGAGCATAGTACAACATTACCAGCTGTTTAATTGTTAGAACCGATCGAAGGTTTCTAAACTGATAATTAACTGAGTTTAGTTTTGAGATCACAGTATCGCAGTGTTTTTTCCAATTTAGGAATTCATCAATAAATAAACCTAAGAATTTCACTGAAGAAGCATGTTCTATTTGTTCATTATTAAGTTTTATATTCATTTTTTGTACTTGCTTTTGCATATAGTGAAAATGAACCATTTGAGTTTTTTCCGCATTGAGGTGAAGTGAATTTTTACAAAACCAACTGTATAAGCTGGAAAAAAGATTATTACATTTACTTTCTAAAGCGACATTGGATTTATCCGAAATAAGGACCGACGTATCATCTGCATACAAAGTAAAGTGAGTGGTCGAGCTTATATCTACAATGTCATTTATGTAAAGCAAAAACAAGATAGGTCCCAAAACAGACCCTTGTGGAACACCAATACCATTGCACACATAACCCGAATCACTCTTACCAATACAATTATCCGTTAAATTAGGTATACTAACATATTGTAAGCGGTTATACAAATAAGACTCAATCCACTTCAAAGATATCCCTCTGATACCAATATTTTCTAGCTTTTCCAATAAAATGTTATGATCAACACAGTCGAATGCTCTACTGAGATCACAGAATATACCAACAGGACATTCCCCTGCTTCCAATAGATTAGTTAAACATTCATAAAATGAATGAATAGCGCTACTAGTTGACTTACGTTCTTGAAAACCATGCTGGCTGCTTATAATAATATTATGACACTGTAAGTAGGTATTAAGTCTCTTCAGGTAGCTATACTCAAATATTTTTGAAAATATTGAAGGGACAGTAATTGGTCGATAGTTTGAAGTACTGCTCTTCTCACCTTTTTTATATATTGGAGTAATTTTCCCAGTTTTAATGTAATCCGGAAAATCGCCATTTGCAAAGGACAGATTGACTAAATATGTTAGAGGAGACATTATAAATGGCAGAACTTTTTTTAACAAAAATGCTGGTATATCATCAAAACCATAGGATCTTTTATTTTTTAACTTAAATATTAGAAGTTCATATAATTCATCTTTGTTGTATGGGCACAAAAGAAAAGCCTCTTGTTTAAGGTTTAACTTATCACTATACTCTAAATTTACGCCTTTAGGATCACACGATATATTTGAAACTTGAAGTAACGGAAGTTTAGATATAGAAAAATACTATAATACTGTAAAACTTGATGAAAATATAAACCAAAATAATATTTTACTTAGAAACTTTTGTTAGTAAAACAAACCTGGATTTTGTTTATAAACTGAATAAATAACAAATCCAGCAATTAACTTGCTTGAAATAAAATACTTTGTCAAAAATAAAACAATAAACAACAAATGCAAAAAAGTGGTGATAAAGATTGAAGTTTTGAATATTTTCGTATACCTAAATAAGCACAAAAGAGCTGTGTGAAACGGGCGGCAATCTGACCAATCACTAGGGAACAGAAATGCCAAGTTAACTTCAAATCGCTCCTTTTGGTTTAAAATTAAGGTATAGGTCAAAAATTGAAATAAATTGAAAATTTTAACTTAAGTGATATTATAAAATGAAACCAAAGTAACACAAAAATACAAGAAAGCAGTTAATTTTTAAAGTAATTTCAAAGTTAAAGCAATGAATTCATTATGATATTATATCTATTTTACCTCAAAGTGAGTTGCTAATTACAATCATTGATGTGAAGGTTTTGAAAAATAATTTGTTTACGAGGGGTGTTGAAAAATTACTCTTAATGACTTTATATGTGAAATTGTTATGGGATGACGAAATAAATCATTAGGTGAACTAGGCGTTTACAAAGTATATAGGTTAATTTGTGATGTTAGGAGTGATCATCAAATACGTCGTCGCCATTTCTCCTTCTTAGCTCAACGACGTCTACTGTTTTTTTGGCGCGTTCCGCGCTTCTACCGATCGACTGTCTCGTTACGAATGTAGTCATTCGGGATATGAAACAATCATGCAAAGCCGTACCAAATAAAACTAAAAATGAAAAAAAGAACTTGATAAATTAAATTCTTCCTACATTTTTGTGATAAGTACTATTTTATCCTTTGTTTCCGTTTTCTTTTATTTTGTATATTATTATGATAATCAGCAGTAGTTTTAAATTTCACATATTGTTTCTAAGCGCAAGTATACTACAGCTCTAGATGTTACCTACTATCATAGAGTTGTTATCTGAGATTATTTCGCCAAAAACATGTGAAAAAAGTCCATTTATATATTTTTGCATTAAATCCTCACTCATAAAAATATTCCAAGTTAGGTAGTTTTTATTAAAGTTTACTGGTTAATAACAGCTAAACTTCGATCTGTTCATTGCAAATTTGTCACTACATGTATTTGAATAACTGCTAATGACATTAATTTTCCAATTCAGATTGCATAAAGATACATTTAAAAAATTCCTAACGATGGGTGTAGCACAATTATACGAGGGAAAAAATATTTTCGTAACAGGAGCCACAGGGTTTATGGGAAAAATTCTAATTGAGAAGTTACTGAGGTCATGTCCAGGAATTGAAAAAATTTATATTCTACTCAGACCCAAGAGAGGATGTGGTATTGAAGAGCGGTTACAAGTATTTCTAGATACAAACGTGAGTACCAAGTTGTATTTATTAAGACAATACTATTATTTATCATTAAAAATTTGGCACTCTGGATTATAATAATACGCTCAGTCTTACATAATAAATTTCAAATATTAATATTCACACAAATTATAAATACTCTCATTGATGTTACTTAACGTGCACTTGCAGCTGAGAATCCCAACGATCAATCAATGCCACACCTTCAATTTATTTAATTACTAATTTTTGCTTTGTGAAATGTCGGAACTGAACAGCATTATAGAGATTCAATCAAAACCGGTGATGATTAAAATCAATAAAGATTTTTCTTCAGGCCTATCTGATTAATCAGAGTACTGTTATATCATATCTTTTAAATACTCACTCACAACACCCATGTGAAGTATACTATGTCTATCTTGGTATAGCGAGAGTGTTACAAGAAAAAGAAATAGCAGTTATTGAATAAAAAACTGTCTCGAGGTTAAATGAGGCGCCTAGAATGGGAAAATCGGTCATTGTCAAAATTCTGTAGATTCAACAAACACATGATTAGGAATCAATCTATCATATTCAACCGATGTTTCAAACCAGTTATTAACTTTCTCGAGTATTCATGTTTTCCAAAAAATGGTAATGTACAAAACATGATAATAATTTATAATGGAACATCTCTTCACTGTTTCAAAAGTCGATTTATTTTATTCTTGGGATTCTCGGATAATCAATTTTCACCTATCATCTGGGTTCAGTGGGAACCTGTGCTTACCTACTATCTAACAGAATCAACGTGATTCGGTTGAATGCCAGTTTTTTTAGTACAAAATATGAACAATACTTACTTTGCGTAAAATCCGCTTGATTTCACAAGTTTCAGTCTAATGAGTAAAAATCATTGAATGTTGTGAACATCTATTTATTGAATACACCCATTACACATACATATTATATACCAAATATGTATCAAATATTCAAACAACATAAAAAACCTAAGACAAGTTATCTGGAAAATAATAACAAATCTCCTTAATAATTGAAGTCTGCTCATTACTTCACTACTATGATCGAACATGTACCTATGAGTTAATTTGTTTTGTGGTAGGTAACAGAATTAATATTTTTTCTAATTCCATACTACTACTACTACTACTACTACTAAGTTTGCAGGCGAACCTTGTCCTGGACAAACTCAAGCCAAGGTTCCGGCACTGAGGCCACTGGCGGCCCATTGTGCCATTCCTGCTACCTAGACATCCATAAAGCCGAGCCCTTCAATAAAGGCCACAACCTTTTTCAATGGATGCCTGCTTGTGTCTGCAGGGGCCAAAACAGGGACTCCGAAGATTCGCCTGCGTAGTACAGCCCAGTGTGGACACTCTAGGAGAACATGGACTGACGTTTCGTCAGTCATGCCGCAACCCCTGCATAGGGAACTTCCCTCTACTCCTAAGTTGTGGAGGTGTTTCATCATACAGCAGTGCCCCGTTAGGAGTCCTGCTATCTTCCTTAGCCTACTTCTTGGTAGTTCAGTAGCTGCTCTAGCGTGTCCATCAGTCCATCCCTTCAGTAAAAGTTTGGATTGCCTAGGACCCTGCAGAGCATTCCAATGAGCGAGGTGCTGATTCTTCAGCCACTTCTTCGTTTCCTTGCGTATTCTTTGTTTTGTTAGGCCCAAGGTCGGGCCCGGGCCGCAGAAGGGAGATGCCGCCCCTTCCGCAGCCAGTGCATCCGCCATCTCGTTGCCTTCAAAACCAGAGTGGGCTGGAATCCATTCTAGCCGCACCACGTTGTGCCTTGCAAGATTAGCAAGTCGTTCTCGACATTCATTAGCAAGTCCTGAGTTGCTGGTGCACCCACTCAGGGCTTTAATTGCTGCCTGACTGTCGGAGTATATGGTTATGCGTCGATCCACATAACCTCTGTCTAGGTTTATCTCCGCACATTCCAAGATAGCATATATCTCGGCCTGATATGCAGATACACCATCACCCAATGGTACACTAACTTGTGTTCTTGGGTTCATAGAGTAAATTCCAGCCCCTGCTCCATCACCGGAGCATGAGCCATCTGTGTACCAGACAGTCCCATTAGGCTGTGTATTCCTCTCTTTTTCCCAGGATTCTCTATCCCGGATCATGGCCCTGTACGGAGTTGCGAAGTAGTACTTTCGCAGGCATTCATCAGGTGCTCGAGCCAGAACTGGAATATCTTCCAGTAGCCGGAGCTTCTTGACGTGCCTGCACTCTTCCCCTCTTCGCACGTATCCCAGCTGTTTTAAGCGCAGAAAAGCCCTCCCCGCCTCAGCCTCGATCACATGGTGAAGAGGCCGAAGACCAAGGATCACTTCCATCGCAGCAGTTGGTGTAGTTCTCATGCAGCCAGTTGCCCCCAAGCTGACCACCCTTTGAAAGCGTGTCAGCTGCGATCTTGCCGTGACCAAGGTTACCCTCGGCCACCAAACCAGAGCCGCGTATGTGAGCATAGGCAGCATGATCACTCTATAGAACCATATGATCGTTTTGGGGGTCAGTCCCCACTTCGGACCAATGGCTCTCCTACAGGCCCAATACGTGTTTGTCACCTTGCTTAGGCGACTGTCAAGATGAGCCTTCCATGTCAGTGATGTATCAAGGATCACTCCCAGATACTTCACCTGCTCAACCACAGGCAGTGGTACTCCATCAAGATTTAGACCCTCAGGTGAAAGCAACTATCTCAGCCTTGGCAGGATTTACTGCAAGTCCGTGTTCGTTACACCACCCATGTACCCTATTCAGAGCCCTTTGCATGAGGTCCCTGAGAACGGTAATATGCCTTCCAACAACAAGGACAACGATATCATCGGCATACCCTATCGTTAGAAAGCCTTCACCGTTTAAAAGAGTTATTAGCTCGTCAATGACTAGGTTCCACAATGTGGGCGAGAGAACACCCCCTTGCGGACATCCTCTAGCGACGATCACTTTTGCCACATGGTCTTTCCATGTGGCCTCTACTGTACGATTGCACAACATGGCCCCAAGCCAGTGAGTGATCATTGGCTCTATTCCATGATTTGTCGCAGCCCTACAAATAGATTCTTCAGAGGTACTGTCAAACGCCCCCTGTATATCCAAAAAAGCTCCCAGGGCGATCATGCCATTTTCCAGCGCCTTCTCCACCTGGGTTACCAGTTGGTGTAAGGCACTTTCAGTTGACTTGCCACACCTGAACGCATGTTGATTGTTGTGCAAGGGATACCTTAGCCCAACTTTTTCCTTTATATACCGATCAGCCACCCTCTCCAATGTTTTCAACACAAAGGATGTTAGGCTAATGGGTCTAAAGGATTTAGCCACCGTATATGTGGTACGACCCGGTTTGGGTATGAAGACTACTCTCACCTGCCTCCACTGTTCAGGGGCATACCTGCGTGCCAGACAGGCCCGAAAGATATGTACCAAGATTGTGCCAATTGCATCCCAGCCCTGTTGAAGCAGAGCCGGGAAGATTTGGTCTTTTCCTGGAGACTTGTACGGTCTGAATGACCGTATCGCCCAAGTACACCGCTCGTATGTGACTATTTCTTTTGCTAGAAGATAGTCCTCTTTACATGGTCGCTGTATGTTCACATATCCCATGTCAGGACACACCCGCTCGAGCAACCTCACAACCGGGGAAGTGTGTCTCTAGTAGATGCCGCAAGGTATCCACCGGGGTTTCGGTTAAAACACCCGGTTCGACTTCCATGCAGCCTATAGCGCTGTCTGGTGATTTCGTTAAGATCCGGCGCAGCCTTGACATTTGAGGTACCGATACGATATCCTCGCAGAAGGCCCGCCAGGCATCTCTCCGAGCCAACCTAACAGCACTCTTGTACTCATTCCGTTTCCGGCGGTATTGCTCCCAATCCAGATCCGACTTCGTCTTCCTAGCCCTATTAAATAGGCGCCGGGTATGTTCCCGTAGCGAGTCTAGAGACTTGTTTCACCATTTGTGACCCTTACTTTCCTTCCTCGTTTTTTCGGCGCAATTTTCTTCATAAGACGAGACAATAATCGAGCCCAGCTCCGCTATGGCCCAATCGATCTCATCATTATTGCTCAAGTTCCTAGGGAAACCACCAAGTCTCCTTCCGAGATCCAGTTTATACCGTTCCCAGTTGGTAGTCTTGGGGTCCCTATACTTGATTGATTGTTCTTCAACAGCAACCCTGTAACTGAAACAAATGTAACTGTGATCCGACAATGACGGATCATCATTAACATGCCAGTCCCTTACCATACTTACAACGGTACTTGACGCAAGCGTCACATCCAGGACTTCAGCCCTAATCCTATTTCGGAATGTTGGTTTCGTCCCTCGGTTGAGTAGTTGCAGGTCAGTGGTACCTAAATAGTCAAGCAAAGCCCCTCCCCTGCTATTGACGCCTGTGCTGCCCCACATAGTGTGGTGCGCATTGGCATCACAGCCAATAAGAAGAGGCAGATTCCTGACCATGCAGTATTCCACCGCCTTGCGGAACTCCTCAGTAGGTGGTAGTTCTGGTGAGTCATAAGGCAGGTAAGCAGAGCATACCACTAAGCTATGTCTAGTACCATTCCTGCCCAGGACGTCCACTCTCACCGCTACTATGTCCCTGAAACAAAGTTCGTTTATTAGTATTGCACTTACACTGGAGTGCGTAGAAATGCAAACTCTTGGATTAGGTTCACCCACTGCATAGAATAAGCTACGCCCGGGTGTGCCTAAGCCTCGCACATGACCTTTATACACCCACGGTTCTTGTATGAGGCATATGCCTGTCTGCAGCTTTGCCATCCTCTGCGCGAATACTCCTGCAGCGGCACGGCAATGCTGCAAGTTAATCTGGGTAAATTTCAAGGTCCCTTCAACAGACATCGAAAATCTATAAAGGTACCTCCTTACCCATTAATGATTTACTCCGGGGTAGTCTCCGTAGTTCCCGAGAAGACAATTTTGACCTTCCCGAGCCCATACCGGATTTCTCCCTTCGTTTGGTTGAGTGCCCCCACCGATCGAGGATCGAGCCCCAATACAATGTTCTGCCTCAAAGAGGCAGCATCCCATCGGGAGGCCCGAATCACCCACCCTTCAGTCCTCAGGGTCGGATTACCAATCCGGATCCTTCTGAGGACCTCCTGGGGAGGAGACTCGATCGGCGCCGGCACCCATACCATTGCCTTCTTAAGTTGCTCGAGGGCCGACTGCTCAATGATTTTGAGCGCCAGTCCCTCCTTCTTAATCGCACTGGCAGCCACCCTGAGCCAAGCCAGAGAGCCCCCATCCGCACAGGTCACCATAACGGCTCCCCGAGCAAACGAGTGTCCCTCAAAACTTGGCACAAATGAGGCGTCAGTCTTGTACATATCCTCATGCAATTGCGCGAGGATCTGCGCATACTGCTCCCTGGTGAGCAGGTTGTCTGGGTAGCCATCGCGGATGATGGCCACCTTGAGGTCGCTGCTTGCAGCTTCCCCGTACGACTTCCGCTCACCGGGGACCGTACGTACCTTCTTGGAAGCCTGCCTGGCCTCTGGTGGCGTGTTATGCACCCGAGGCCTCTTGGCTTCCCCTTTGGTGACGTCAAGCTTGACCCCGCTGGGACCAGCATTGTCATGCGTGTCCCGGCTTGGTGGTGCTGTTGTCACCTCTTTACAAGGGCCAGTTGGGCCACCTTTCGGTATTCCTTCTGTCGCCCTTGCCGCCCTTCTTCTTCTTTTCTCGGCACCGCAAATAGACTTGCGGTGCCTTTTCGGTTTTTCAGGTGATGGGGCAGTTGTTCCCGGCATAGCCTGGGCCCTTACCGCTCCCATCATCTGAACTTTTTCTTCATCTTCATACTCGGGGGACCAGGTTTCAGGGCACCTCCCAGGAGTCTCTTTCGTAAGGGCCCTATATAGGTCGCCCATCTCCAGAGTCTCCTCAGAGGTCCCTTCCTCCTGAGCCCTCCCCTCTTCTTTTCCTCTTGGTAAATCCATAAAGGTCCCACGAGTAGCAAGGGAAATCTTGGTCCACCTCCGCAGAGCCCCGCATGCGAAGGTAAGGCTACATACAATGGGGTTTCGCCCAGTTCCCCAAGGTGATGACCAGAAGATGCCGATCATCTGTTCGGCCACGCATCCTTTAGGCCCGGTCATCCCACCGAAGGATTCAGGATTTTTGACAAGGTTGTCTCCTCTTGGTCCGGACAGTCAAGTCAAGACCCCCCCCCCATCCCTCCGGTCCGCGAGACATGACCACAGACCAGTGAACGTTGGTATAACAGGTGATTCCGAGGTGACCTCGAACATACACCTGGCATCGTAAACCCTATGTGCTGTCCCTTAGCCACGATACTACAGCTGGGATAAGTGAAGTTGGTCCGCGGCAGGGTTGAGGGCTGCCAGTTGAGGTTTTATGCTCAACGAGCCCCCACTTCCCCGCAACCTCTTCCTCACATAGATCATCGTCAGAGGCCCTCCTATCCGCCACCTGGAGACGCGCCGGGTTGGTTCTTCACCCCCTCCGCACCAATAAACACCCGAGAACAGTAACGAACATCGTCTATGCCTACTGATGCGGACCCGGTTCTAATTCCATACTATGTATCTAAATATGTTCATCGTTTTCAAAAGCTACTAATGTATCCATAAATATATACAGAACATCTCAATGAAAACTATCCACCCTATATAATGCTGAAGTCATCACTTTTAAGAAAAAAACTCCTCAAAAAATAAACAAACTAGGACCTCTTTTTGCTTATTTGAAGACGTTCTAGCTTCAACCCCCTCCCCCTATGATCACCCCACCCAATTTTTCAAATGAGACACTCTATACATGATTGCAATGTTGGATTCTTCTCTAGATTACAAAAATGTATAATACATATAAGTGAAGTTTTTTAAATAAAGTTTCGAGTAGATAGTTTAGTTTTCATAAAAATGATGTATACTTTGCAAGATAGAATTGACTTCGTTGGATTATACTACGAAAACAATAAATCTGCAAGAGCCACAGCTAGACAGGTTAATGCTGCTCGCTTATCACACATTACGTCTGCACGACACTCCAGCTTTATTGTACAATATCTCCTTCTCCGAAGAATGTTTATATGTATTAAATGGTGGAGTAAACAAATAGAATTGTAGATATTGGGCGGAAAATGACCCACACGTAATGAGGGAGTTTCATAGTTCAACACCACATATATTGAACGTATGGTGTCGCTTTTTTGGTGACTAAATAGTTGGGCCATATTTAATTGAGGCAAACTTAAATGGTGAGTCTTATCTACAACCACCCAGTGAAGTTATCGATCCCGAAATAACTAGACTACTAGAAAATGATGATACTATGTCAGAGCTTTGCTAGTGTTTCAACAAGATGGGGCATCTCCACAGTACCCTCTCGATGTAAGACGGTTTTCAAACGAATCATTTCCTGCTAGGTGGATAGGAAGACGAGCCCAATGCTGGAATGGCCACTAAGGTAATAGGTAGATCATTTCGGACGGTGCTAAACTCAAAGGAAGACTAGGTGGGGGGGGGGTACCGGTAGGTAGCACATAAGTTGTTTGCCAAAAAGTAGCAAATCAGTTCTTGAAAACAATTCATCATCATGAGCGAAATCAAAGAAACACTCAGTAAACGTGGTAAAGTGCTGTTCATTTTTGAAAATGTATGTATTCCCAAAAGTTAGTTTTACAATCTGGCGAAGAAAAGTGGTCCTGAGTAAATAAAAAAAATATTTGTAATGCAAATTTGTATACGATTTGTGAGGCAGGAGCACGTATAATAACGAGAATAGGAACGCCCCATAATCACGGAAAAACAGTGAACATGTAATTATTAAAAAAATGGTGCCGCTTGCAAAAGGAGGTGAGTCAAAGACATTTCAAAAGTTTGCCACAGCATATTAAAAAAGTTAATTTATTTATAACCGACATAAACTGTGTGACGAGGAATATTAATTACGCACGACACGGAAAATATCCAAACTTACCGAGATCAATCGGCGAAGTACATACTGTCTTAAGTAGCACGGACTGGGGGATGAATTATCGGAAAATGTTTCCAATGGTGAGCAATGATGAGTATAATGTGATTATATTCTCGTGTGTTTGAAGCTTATCGTTTCTCTGCAATTGTGATACAATATATTTGGATTAAATTTTTTTATACTGCTACTGTTTTTGAATAATTATTGATGGTGCATGATTTTCAGAACCATTATTACGTACTACTAGCATTTTGTCTTCTGGAAGATATAAATTCAGAAAAATACGAATTTTGTCTACCGTTAGGTATTAATAGAAGTCTTTGCATCAAACTATTTAATATTCAAATCTTCCGCGACGAAGATTTACTTTGATATAGTGATTTCCGTTTTCTTGAAAGTAATTCTTAATAATAGTTTTAAGAGAAGCCGCCCTTCATTATAAAGAGCATTTCAATGGCTATCCACCCCACATAATTCTAAAGGCGTCACTTTTATGAAAACATGAGAAAAAACGTCAAAAATCATAATACCCATAGAGGGTACGTCTATTTGCTTATAGGTAGACGTTATAACTTTAACCCCCTCCCCCTATAATCACTCATCCCAATGTTTTAAATGAAACACCCTATACATCACTGCATTGTTGGATTCACCTCTAAAAGAGGATAACAAGAAAAGTATATCTAACAAATAAATTAAAAATCAATCAGCTGGTTAATTCCAATTTACTGATAGTACCCAACAAATTAGCAGAACAATACCAAATTATTTTAAAAGGTGCTCGAATTAACTATTGGTTTCCATTTGATTTTCATTGGAGCCTCAAATGTTATATAAACATTTTTGTGGTTATTTGTCGATATTTTTGAATAATTCGCTGACTTACCTAAATCATCTATATATGTATGTATAGATGCTAGTTACAGTCGGGAATTTCACAAAATCGCTTTACAAATTGTAAAGTTTACATGCGTTCTAAATATTGTCTTTTGAGTGAAAAATTAGAGGTCGTATGGGAAAACTAGATGAAGAGGGAGTTCATCGGATTGGAACAGGGTGGAATCGGTTATAAATGACGAAATCGTCCACATGACATTATTCTAAATTGGTGTTTAATCAATATAATAATTATTCTTTTCGTAGATTTTTGAGGTACTCAAGAAAGAGAATCCTGATGCACTAAAGAAAATAATTGGAATTAAAGGAGATATTACTGAATTGAAATTAGGTTTGTACATTTTGATTTGAGAACATTATATTAAGTACTAACAAAATATGATATTTATTAGGTAGACCAAATTTCCGAAATCTCCAAATTACAACTTGATATTATAAATAAAAACAATTTTCCACTACCCTTCAACCCACTTAAAATAATCATCTTGGAAAAAACATTGATATTGTTCATATTTATGATAGAGTGGATGAATATGGTGACTACCTAAGACCGAGCTATCGCCTCCTGAATTGTACTTGCCGGAGCCGATAAAATTTGTCAGTTACTAAATTTGTTTTGGGAAACGACCTCAAAAAGTGTTGTGGTTATTTTTTCCGAATATTTTTGACAGCATATCATTTGATTCTGTTAATTTTTGTTGTTTTTACCATATCTCCGGTCGATTGATATAGCTTTCGTTCGCACACAGTGCTGCTGTACGGTAGCTCATGTCAAAATCCAGCAACTTAATACAAAGATTTCAAACTGAGTAAAACTCTGTTGCAGGAAATCCAAATATAATTCCAAAAAAGCTTCTTTATAAATACACCCAATAACGTTTGGTTGTTCCACACTTTAAAATAAATATTTGTTGTAGGATTAAGCGAATCAGACAGAAAAATGTTAGTAGAAAATGTTAACATAATCTTCCATTCGGCAGCTTCGGTACGTTTTGATGATTTTTTGGATAAAGCCATAGTAGTGAATGTAAGAGGAACGAGGGAAGTAGCACAATTAGCATTAGATTTGGAAAATCCAACCATTTTTGTGCATATTTCCACAGCCTTCTGTATTGCAGGTGAATCTGTAATCGAAGAAAAACTATATCCACCACACGCTAATTGGCAAGAGGCTATAACGTTAGCCGAGGAATATGATAAGGAGCTATTGTGTACTATGACTCAAAAATACATTCATCCTTACCCTAACACTTACACATTTGCAAAAGGATTAGGAGAGCATGTCGTCAATGACATGTGTGCGGGAAGAATACCAGTCATTATAACTCGACCATCTATAGGTAAGTTTATGTAGTGAAAGTACTTAACGGAAAAATCACATTTATTTTATCAAATAGCATTCTCTCTATCAGTTTCAACAAAAAAATCACGGAACCACGGGTTTTTTACTACTTTCTTGAAAAATCAATTGTTTATAAGAATATTGTTCGGAAAAATGAAGAAATATGAAAAAAATATAAAATGTCAGTTTGACCACCAAGTCCTAGCTCCATTTATGATCATTGGTATAAAAACCATCACATATACCCAATAGATTTGTTTGGGTCACAAGCTCCACGATTTTCCACAGATCCTGTGACAAGCTCACTATGATAACCTGGCATGGTGCATAACTTTTTCCAAATTAACATCCTATGTAAGTTTTTTATCTAGAATAAAATCTGGTATTTAATGCATGCTAAAGGTAAAAAATTATAGCTATACATTTTTGTTTTGTGGATAAAGATTCTGTGCCATAACTTCCAAAATATATAATGTTATTTATAGCAGACTCATTCGGCCGGACTCCATTTTGTCCTGAAATTATGAGATCGTCACTTTTAAAGAGCCACAGTAAGCGACGATTGATTTTCTTCACATACGTTTACACACATTACATTAAAAATTTCAAAAAGTAGGAGTTTAGTCAACTTAGGGAAGTAAAATAGTAGAAGTACCATCCAAGTCCCAAGTTTCCTTCAGACATCATGTCACGAGCTCTGTAAACGTTAATGGATCGTTTAAACAATGTTCTTCTGCTCCTATTTCTTTCAGTGGCTTTTCTTCTTGATAGATAATATGAAAAGTCAGTGTTCGTATGAACAGATAGCTAAACAAACATGATTCAACCTACCTTCAGGTTAAGAAGTAAGTGTGTAGTGCAAAATACTTTTGAATTTGATTTACACTTTTGTCTTATCGTTAAAAATTTAGAGGTGTACCGAATACTGAATATATACCTATGCTTCATTGTAGTTACAAGTTCCCTAGAAGAGCCTCTCATTGGATGGAATGATAATTTTAATGGTCCTATAGGATTAATGGTAGCCTGTGGAAAAGGTAATATTTTTTCATAGTATATTAAAGTATAAGTGCATGAAAAAAATTTCAAAACACGCGCGTAGGTTATTCCTATTGTTATCTTATTTTTCTGAATTTCCAGAAAAACATAGGATGCGTTGCTCGATTATATAAAACTTCGTGAACTGTATCGTTAGTTTTTTAGTTTTTAAAAATAATGTCCATATTTTAGGACTGGTAAGGATTGTTTTAGCAGACTATAACAATACCCTAAACTATGTACCGGTGGATGCCGTGATAAAAGGAATCATATTGGCCTCCTTTGATTTTGTTACGAATAAGTAAGTGATTTGTTTTTGAAAATTGAGTTTCAGATTTCAGTAACAATTTATGTTGATGCTTTTCTATGACAATTTCCTTCTGGACATTGGAAAAATTCAGAAATATCAAAATAACTGATCTAAAAAAAGAAACTTTCCTTCTCCATTCAACTTCGCATTCCTGTGAATTTCTTCGTTTGTGTTCCTTTCCCCGTTGCTTGCAGCTTTAATTACTCCGTAAATTTTTCTTGAAATCCCATTACTGAACACTGCCACTGAACCAACACTAACATTTTACACTATCTTACGCGCGTTTCGATAACCAAGTTATCTTCTTCAGAGACTGAAGGAGAACTAACTGAATTTAGAATAAATGGATAACGACCTAACCTAACCATAGCGTTAGTTTACCATCAGTCTCCGAAGGAGATAACTTGGTTATCGAAACATACATACCGCAGTGCGCGTAAGATAGTGTAAAGTGTTAGTAATGGCGTAGTGGTAGTGTAAACAGTGCTCAGTGTCAAGTATCGCCAACGAATCCAGAATTCCCAACTTAGTTAACTTAACTACTATTGACTTGTGTTTGTATTTCTTACTGGACTTGTTCCTTTCTTTTCAAATATTAACTGCTTATCACTTATCCTGATGTTAAGATCTAGGAATCATTCTCGATTAACGTAAGTTATAAAATTTTTGTAGCGGAACTGTTTTATAAATTATGTTTTTTCTCACTTTGTAGTTCCCTGAAGATGTGAATAAAGATTTACGAAATCTTGGAAATTCAAAAAGAGTACATTTTTCCTAACCTCAATAGTATTTTTCCTTCTGTATGCGAGCCATTATCTGTATATATTAAATCTGGTCTTCCATGTCTAGCCAGTATGGATTTGAAATGAAGTGCAATAAATTCATGTGTTGTATTTGTTTTTAAGCATCATACTTCAGGGTATTTAGAGAATAGATCTACAACCAATCACTATTGATTTTCGTTAAATTGAAATAAATCTCTGCAGCTATGTGTTGCCAAGGTGATTCTCTTACTTTCTTTTTGGTTTGTATTCTGAAACGTTAAGCAAAAGGGACAATTTTTCACTTTGTGAGTTATTTATTTGTTTATAAAGGGCCGATAGACATGCTCCCTCGCTCTCAAAATGCTTTTCTCCATACCAAGGTGATTGAAATGTATGTTTTCCAATATCTCAGCTCTCATAGATTTTGGTGTAAAAAACGTGGTTCAATAACAAACTATTTCTTTTACGACACTAAGTTGATCTCTAATCTTCCAATATGGTCTTATGAGAATATTAACTTTTTTCTTTCCATTAGGCCAGCCATCCATGATTATTTTCTGTAATTCTTTCAGCTCTTGATCCTTTACTGTTTCTGTTTTTAAATCTTCAAATTTTTGTTGACTAATATTACTATATTGTACCATATCTACATGAGTTTCTACTTCTTCTACTATTATTGTGAAGTTTTTATCATCATAACTCGCTCTTGATAAAGCATCTGCAAAGTACCTATAATTGTGCTCCAGGCTTATATTTTACTTTCAAATCAAAGTTTTACAAATTCATTTTTAGTCTCCGTAATCTTTAAGAACATTGATTCAAAGGTTTTTGAAAAATAGCCTCCAGTTGCTTATGGTCACTTTCCACTTCAAAAGGTTTACCATATAAATATTGGTAGAATCTTTGACATCCAAAAACAATTGCCAGGCACCCTTTAGCTATTTGTGCATAGTTCTGTTGTTAATGACTTAGATGCATATGCCACAGGAGCCCCATCTTGCAATAACACTGCACCTAATCCATCTTTTGAACTATCTACTGACAAAATTCTTTTTTTCATCAAAATATTAAAGTACTGGAGTTTCCATTAAGATGCTCTTCAAATGTTTAAATCATTTGCTTGCTGCTCCAGCCAATTGAAAACGATGTTTTCCTTTGTGAGCTGCCTAAATTTCTTAGTTTTTATAAATTTGGTATGAATTTACCAACATATAAGTAAGTATGCCTAATAATCTGGTTAATTCTTCGGCATTTGAAGGACTTGGAATTTGCTTTATTGCTTCTACCTTCAAGTCATCTATTTTAATACCTTTATTTGACAAAATGTGTCTTACATAACAAACTTCTTGCTTTTTAAATTGACACTTAGCTTTGTTGAATTCAACACCCATTTCTGTAGCTCTATCTAACACTTTTTTTAATATTTTGGAAGACTTCTGGTGCAACAGATACTCCGAATGAAAGTATTAAAAATCTATGTCTTCCATTGGGTGTTGCAAAAGTAGTTGAATATGATGATTTCTCTGAAAGTTTAATTTGCCAAAACCCTTTATTTGCATCCAAAGTTGAAAAATAATTAGCATTTGCCATGTCATGTGCTATTTCTTCAAAGGTCGGTAGTTCGGATTGTTTACGTAATAAAGAATTATTTAACTTTTGAGGGTCTATACAAATTCGTATTTCATTACCCCTACTTTTTTAAAGATTTTTACAGGATTAAAAAATTTTCTAATTCTAGTCATAGTTTATTCAAGAGTGCAAAATGAACTTTACGACAGGGCACTACTACTGGTTGATAATCTGATATTAATTTAAACTCATATGGCATATTTCCTATCCTATCCCTTTGAACAAATCTTTATATTCATCTATTATTTCAACTTCACTTTTTACCTCATGTACAAAATTTCTAGTGATTAATTTTAATTTAACCAAAGAATATTTGCATAGTAAAGGAACGGATTTATAATTCAATTTAACTACGATCAAATTCAGCTTTTCAGATGTACCTCCAACTTTAACCTTAAGGTCACAATTACCGAACACATCCAATTTAGAACCTCCATAGTCTTTTAAATTTATATTGAAATTCATGGGTTTCAACTTATGTCTTAAATTTAGTTTTTCGAAAAAATTGTATGGTATCGTATTAACATCTGCACCAGAATCTAGTTTGAACTTTACTATTTGTCTACAATCAACTATGTTAAGGTTTTCATACCAAATATTGTCCAAACTAGACTCAAATGATCCAATAAAAAATCATTATCATCAACATTTTCTGTCATAACAGTATTAACCTGACCAGACATTTTACAACATCTCGCAAAATGATTATATAACTTGCATTTCATACATTGTTTACCAAAAGCCGGACATTTTTTAAATTCGTGCTTATAATGACATCTCTGACACTTACTTTTCAGTCTATGATCCTCACTGGGATAGTTTTTCTTCGTTTCATTTTCCTTACTTCTAGTTTTCTGTACATTCATTCACTTCTAATTGCATGACTCTTTTCATTAGATTCGATATATGGCTTTCAGTTTGTTCTGCTGCTTTGCATATTTCAATAGTTTTCTCTCTAATTCCAATAACGATTCTATCCATTATCAATCTTTCTTTTAGGTCTCCATATTCGCAATTTTGGGCTAGTTTTCTGAGCTCTCCCAAAAAAGTATCAAATGACTTGTGAGATTCTACACATAAACGCCTCTTCCGACAAAAAACTGTAATATATTGTAAACTTCTTATTTCCATACGCTATCAGAGTCACATTCGTTGAATTTATATTTTGTTCACAAATGAATTTGCTTTCATAACTAAAAGGTAAAATACTTACTTCTGCTCCAGTGTCAAGTTTGAATTGAATTTGCTTACCTTCTACTTCAATTATTTTTAACGAAGCTGTAGCATTGCAATCATTAGAATTGTTAACTGACCCAATTTGCCGTGTTAACGGGTCTATAAAAAACTGTCATCTTCATGCTCGTCTTGTTCTCCTTCTCTTCCACCACAAGCCACTTCATACACGTTTTTGCTTGCACCATTTACTCTGTTGAGACCACTTGGTTGGCAATTTCGATTTTCTTTGTTGCCAACCTTTGCCTTACAAACAGTTGCAAAATGATTCAGTTTTTGACACTTTTCACATGTTACTCCATATGCCGGGCATTTACCTCTTACATGCTTTGATCCACAACAAATACAAACTTGATTACTCGCTTGGGTATGCTTCTGATTGGGTTTTCTATAGACTTCATGAACCACTGTAATACTTTTGATTGTGACTCACTAATTTCAACTGCTCTACAAAACTTGATAGCCTTATCTAATGTCAAATCAGACTCCCTTAGAAGCCTCTCTTAGGTGTCTTTACTATAAATACCCATAATAATCCTATCACGAATCATATCATCTTGATCATTGTACTGAGTTGACTTTATAGCTTTTCTCAATTCTGTGACAAACAAATCAAATGGTTGCTGTTCTTTTTGAATTATGCTATTAAAGACAAATCTCTCAAAAATTTCATTTTTTTTGGGCGTATGCTTCAAATTTGGCTTTGATAGCTGTCACACTTTTTTTTCTATGTCTGTTAAAGCAAATGTATTGAATAATTGCAAACCATCATCGCCGACCATGTTCAGAAACACAGCCACTTGTCTTTCCTCCGATTTTGTTTCCAACTCTGTTGCAGCCATTAAGTAATCAAATTTTTGTACAAAAAGTCTCCAATTTTCCGAGATGTTGCCATCCAAGCTCAATGGTTGTGGTGGTTTAAACATTGAATCCATCTTTTTCAGCCAGAAATCTATAATTTCACTTTGCCAGCCGTACCTGACACCATGTATTATTGGGTATAATATTGAAATAAAATAATATTCACTTAATCAATTAACATGCAACTTTATTTGTCAAAATGCAATCCATCCTTATAAGAAGCTAGGTTACAAGCGTTGTTCTCTCCTGTTGCCTAGAGACTAGCAACACAGAAGTTTACAATATATTACAAAAACTGTATAAAACTTTCTTATTAGAGCTTCATAATTTTTTTATCATCAGCTGTTAGTTGTAAATTATTCTCGAGTTGTTCTGATACTGCTTCTACACATACCAAGAACGTGGCAGCTTGTACCGTACTAGATGTCTCATAGCAGCCTATTGCCACTCTAAATAATTCAAATGTATCCAATTGGCACTCAAATCTCCTTCTGCCGCCATTGGCAACGGTTGCTTTGAAACTTCCATTCTTAATGTTTATCAATTCTTCTTCACAGTCAACTTCTTACTTCTATTTTCAAGTTTATTTTTACTTACTAATCTTTTCTGCTAGTCTTCATATATGTTATTTTTCTGACTGCGCCATGTAACGTTGATATTAAATACTATTATATTTTATAAAGAACGTTTTATTAATCAAGAAATTTTGTACTCAAAAAACTAGACGTTAGTTTCTTCTGTCACGTTACAACTGACATACGTAAGTTGTGCCTATAAGTATCTTAATCTTATAACATAATATATAACAGATACTGAATGGGCAGTTCACTCAAACATTTCTAAGGTACAACAAAATATAGAAAATAACATAAAAAATACAATCATACCTCGAAAACGGAGGTATATACAGTAGATTCACAAAAACCCAATAGTTTCTGTACAAAAGTAACGACATCCAATCGAAAACATAAATGTCAAATGAGTGTCAAATTCAATAGTATGATATTATGCCTTTGTTCAAATTTCACAGCCATTTGAACAGAAAAAGTAAAATATTACTATTTACTTCGTCGCAACTTATCCCTTCTTTACTAAATTCACGATGAGAGTCATGTATCAACCACCGTAGCAACCACACCAAAAACGTCATCAATAAATTCCTTAACTACTTGATATTATAATAATATTGTATTTTTTATGTAATATATGTAAGTGACAGCGAAAGTAATTAATTAAAGAAAGATTCACGAATTGTCAAGACAAAAAAAACTGTTTTAATTTTTTCGAATTTCAATATGTACTGAGAGTATGAAGACCTAATTTTGAATCATCAAAATAACCAGCACCTTAGACAGTATCTACACTTGTATCAAACAATTTTATAATGAATATCCTAAAATTGTTCATGGTCCTTCGAAACGGATGATTAAAAATTAGTTTCATCGTTGTGGACAACGTCGTCGCAGTCAACGTACAAGAAATTCAGAAAGTCAGCAATAGTCGTCAAAGGAAGCCAAATTTAAAGAATTTGCACGTAACGGTGAACATCTTCTTCGTCGAATATCAACTTCTTCCACGCCCTGGTAGACATCATCCGCATAGAAAGTATCAACTTCCAAGTCTTAGGTAAAGAACTAAGAAATTCAACAACTTCACTTCGTAGTCGGCGTTCTCTTCAGAGAAAACGAACTGCCGAATCCAATCCTTGGCATTTAGCATCATCAGAGAAATTCAAGTAACGTCAAACATCCAGGTACCGATATCAGTTTAGACCTCTGTTATATCGACTCATTTTTGTTGGGTTATTTACCCAAAAATAAAATTGTGTATACATATAATAATTTTAAACAAACATTTTGGCCTTCTGTTGGTATAAGTAACAATAATTTACAATGTCACAAATAGACGATTTAAAGAAATCTAGAGCAACGTGCAAAGCACAAATAACGAGAGTCAAAAATTGGGCAGATTCTCATTTAGACTGTACCGATAAAAATCAACTCATCAGTAGATTAGAAGTTCTCAAATCATATTTTGATAAATATTCAACAATTCAAGACAAAATTGAGGAAGAAGAAAGTTGATCACAAGACAGAGATATCACAGAGAGTTCATATTTTGAAACGTATTCAAAACTTCATCAGATTTTAGAAAAAACAAACACACCAAGCGTAGCTTCTTCATGTCAAAGCAATAACAACACATCACGTCTAAAACTACCTGAAATTAAAATACCAATTTTTTCTGGTAATCCTTTGGAATACACATCTTTCATTAATTTATTTAATTCTTTAATAACTAACAATGTGCAATTGGGATCAGACTCAGAAAAATTGTTTTATTTGAGATCACATTTATCAGGACAGGCCCTGAAATCATTAGAATCTTTACAAATCTCAGACAATAATTTCAGAGTTGCACTAGATTTGTTAGATGTTAGATATAACAACAAGAGGCAAATTGTAGCTAATCATTTTCAACAATTATTGAATATACCTGACAACAAAAATTGTAATGTACAAGTGTTAAGGAATTTCATTTCGCAAACACAATCAAATCTTGAATCATTGCTTACATTAAATTATTCACCGAAAACTAGGAAGGCATTTGAAGAAAAATCAGATCCTACCACTTTAAGCACCCCCAATGACCTTTTTGAATTCTTAAACAAACGATGCATGGTTTTAGAAACGATTAGTGCAGAAAGTCCTAAAACCAACGATCTCAAATATCAACGTTCTCCTCTACCTCAAAACCAAACGTCACGGGTATCTTTTTTATCAACTAATGATGAACCAAATCAATCGCAAAAAAGCTATCAATCACACATTTTTACCTGTGCAATTTGTAATAAGTCATCACACAAAAGTCACTCATGTCCCAAATTTATTTCATTATCAATAAGTGATAGAAAAATTACATTCAAAAAAATAGGTTATGTTTTAACTGTCTAGGAAGAAAACATAGTGTACAACAATGTTTATCTAGATCAAATTGTTCAATGTGCAATCAGCGACATCATTCATTAATTCATGAAAATAATGTTAGGAAGGATGAACAAAATACCATCACATCAAACACTCAGTTGCCAAATGTATCAGTTCCTCCTCCAAATTATGTGGCAACTAATCATTCGAAATTAACAGAACAATCAAGTTGACAATCGTCAACTGCCCTTTCAGCCTTCTCAGTTCAGACCAATTACGTACTTTTAGCAACAGCCCAAATCAAAATTCAAACAACTAATGGAGGTTCAATCATTGCAAAAGTATTGCTAGACAATGGAAGTCAGACTTCTTTCATTTCAAAAAACATTGTTCAAAAATTGGGAATTGAAACATTTCAGGTATTTTTCAAAACGAGTAGGCAATCACAAAAAGGGCGAATGTAACTTTTTCATCTCTATTTTCCCCACTACAATATTTTAGGGTAACTTGCGCAGTACTTGATAACATTACATATAAATTACCCCAATTTATTGTGCAAAAAGATCAGTTGAATATCCCGGTTCAATTTGAAACTCATTTAGCTGATAGTTCTTTCAACATTCCTTCTGACATAGATATGTTAGTGGGAGCAGATTTTTATTACGAATTGCTAAAGCCTGGTTTACACAGGTTAGGTAAAGGATTACCCACACTAGTCAACACTCATTTAGGATGGATAATATCAGGTATTATCCCAGCAAACTGCTGTAACAACAACGTAGGTTCTTATCACACTGCATCGTTATCAAATCATAACAATCTTTCATCATCAAATGTGTTCTTATCACAAGTGTCTGATCCAGCCTCAAACAAAAGCTCTTTATCAACTGGATCATCAACAAATGAATTTTTATCAAGCTCTTTATCAAACAAATCTGTATCACATGAAGTTTTATCAAAAGAGAATAATCATCTAGTATCACCCAAATCAAGCTTTTTAAAAAATGAATCATTATCAAACGTAGTTTTATCACCAAAGGATGATTGTTCAGTATCAAAACATGAATGTTTATCAAATTTATCTTCACCAAATGAACTTATCTCGCTAGAGACAAATCAACTTTTATCAATGCAATCTTCATAACAAGTGATTGATCAAGTCGGATCAAATTATCAACCAGCAACGTATCAAACATCAACCTTAGCAAAAACTGATCGGATAAGCACTCCTCCGCACAATCAACATAACTTAGAAACTGATATAAATTGTTGTAAAGAACATTCAATTGAACACATTTTAGAAAAATTTTGGGTACAGGAAGAAATTCAGCCTCCGCTTAAATGGTCAGAGGAACACGAATTAGCGGAAAACATTTTTCAATCAACAACTATCAAATTAGCAAATGGTAAATTTCAAGTAGATCTTCCGTTTAAAGCTCAAAACATTCACAAAAAACTAGGAGATTCATTTCAAATCGCAAAACACAGATTTTTATCCTTAGAGAAAAAGTTTTCACGAAACCCTGAACTATTTGCTGAATATAAGAAATTCATAGATGAATATTTGCAATTAAATCACGCCCGAATCATTCCTTTGCAGCTAAAAAACGAATTTAATGAACAAAAATATTTCGTTCCCCATTTGTGTGTTCTGAGAGATCAAAGTATAACAACCAAACTTAGAGTTGTTTTTGACTTTTCGTGCAAAACCACATCACATTTATCGAATGATATTTTGTTAACAGGACCAAGAGTTCAACCTGAATTGTTAGAAATTCTATGTCGATTCAGATCTTCCAATTATGTTTTCACAGCTGACATTCAAAAAATGTATCGCCAAATAGAAATGAATCCTAAACATAACTTTCTGCAAAACATTCTTTGGAGAAATTCTCCAGAAGAACCACTAACATGCATCGAATTAACTTCAGTCAGTTTTGGTCAAAAAAGCGCTCCATACGTAGCATGTAGAGTCTTAAACGAAATAGCACATAGCAACCCCCACTTACCTTTAGCTGCAAACGCTCTACTGCATCAAACTTATGTCGACGACATCCTTTCAGGAACAAATTCTCTTAATGATTTAAATAAATTACATGAAGAATTAAATACTTGCTTAAATGAACATGGTTTTTCACTTCACAAATTTTTCTCTAATGTTAAAATGCAAAACTCAAATCAACTATCAGATCTAAAAGATATGAATTTAGAAAACTCACCCTGTAAAATATTAGGATTAAAGTGGAATCCTAACTCAGATCGATTTCAAATATCAGTTCCATCATCACTTCCAACACAACACGTAACTAAAAGAATAATTTTATCGGCCATATCTAGTTGCTTTGACCCATTAGGTTTGGTTAACCCTCTTTTAGCACACGGTAAATTAATCATGCAACATATTTGGTTACAAAGATTGAATTGGGATGAAAATATAACAGATCCAAAATTATTAAAAGACTGGACAGAATTTTGTAATAACTTATCTATTTTAAAAAATTTAACAATACCTAGACAGTTAATGCTAATCAAAAAATTGTCACATGTTGAACTCCATGCTTTTTGCGACGCCAGTTCAGTGGCGTACGGATGTAACGTTTATTTACGGTCAGTCTATTTTGACAATTCAATTCACTGTACTTTATTACTATCAAAATCTAGAGTTGCACCTATTAATAAAATTTTAACTATTCCAAAATTGGAATTAGCAGCAATGACTCTTTTATCACTTGTAATAAAGAAAGTTTTAATCATTTTTGAAAATTTTCTAAAATTCAAATCGGTAAACTTATGGTCAGATTCTCACATTGCTCTGTCGTGGGTAAAAGGACATCCATCGCGTTGGTCAGTTTACGTCAGCAACAGAGTTTCTCAAATTCAAGAAATCACGATTCCATTGGCGGCACGTCCGATCGGGACAAAACCCAGCAGATTTGCTCTCTAGAGGACAGTTTCCTTTAGAAAAACATGAATTTTGGTTTAATGGTCCAGCATTTTTAAACGAACCTCAGGAAAAATTTGATGATCTTGATACATTTCGCTTAGTACCAACACCACCTGAGGAAAAGAAAACTATCATGCACACACTCACAGAACCCCCAGATTTCTGGGCTACTCTTTTCGAAACATTCAATTCCTTTTCAAAGTTAGTACGTTCTATAGCGTATATGTTAAGATTCATCAACAATGTAAAAAATAAAACTCAAAAACTAACTGGTCTATTATCAAATAATGAATTGGACAATGCATTACAATTTATAATCATAAAAATCCAAAGTGTGTATTTGTCAAAAGAGTTGAAAATTTTAGAGGAACAAAAAGCTCGTTTATCAAAACAAATGTTATCTTTAAATCCTTTTATTGATTCAAACAAAATTTTAAGAGTAGGTGGAAGGCTCAAGCATTCAAACATAAATTATATTCGGCCTCGTCTCGTAAATAAGATGCTATGTAGTACCCTCGTCTCTGGCGTTATCGTCACATATTTTAAAGTAAACAAATTCTCCTTGCCGCTCGCCCCCGGGGTGCCTAACGCACCTCAGTCTTCATCTTTGTGCGTTAGAAATCACATCATAACGATTATTTTTTTTTTGTGTAGTGCGTATTTCTTGAAATAATCAAGTGGTTTTGTGCAATTCCTAAAAGATCGCGGAGTCGTTCTCCGTATGGAGATAACGGAGTATTATTAAAATGTTACATACATTCATACATGGTTGGCTTAAAAAGACATAAGTCTAGGTCAAAACGTTTGAGTTATAGTACGGATTATAATACCTCTTTAGAAAGAAGTAATAGACGTCGTGTGAAAACCAGAATAAATTATTCTAGGGATACATATTCGGAACGAGTTTCGAATGAAGGTAATTAATTTTTTTTTTTCATAACCTTCACAGATACTTATTTTAGGGTTGAATATGCTGGACATCGGGAGGAGTTGCCTGATTTTGATATCAGAGTACCTGCTTTTGATAGCAGGATGTGTTGTTGTTCTTTTGATAGAACGCACACATCAGTTTGGGCACGCTTTGATGTCGTGCCATGCCTATGTTTTATCGCAGCACTGTAACTGACCCAAGCCTGTTTTTGATAGCAGGATTTCTGTTTTTGATAACAGAATCTGCCGATCCAAGTGGTTTCCAAGAGTTTCGAACGAAGGTAATTATTTTTTTTTTTTCATTACCTTCACAGATACTTATTTTAGGGTTAAACATGCTGGACATCGAGATGTGTTGCCTGATTTTGATATCAGAGTACCTGCTTTTGATAGCAGGATGTGTTGTTCTTTTGATAGAACGCACACATTAGTTTGGGCACGCTTTGACGTTGTGCCATGCCTATGTTTTATCGCAACACTATAACTGACCTGAGCCTGTTTTTGATAGCAGGATTTCTGTTTCTTGGTAACAGCCGTTACAAGTGGTTTCAATATTTTTATTGTATATCCCTTTTCTCCTCTGTGCAGAGGAGGATGGGCCTCATGAAGCTGAACCCGATCAAGAAAATGCGACTAACATACCGATTGACGGAGCAACTGGTAAATCAGCTTCGACTACGACTTCCGGTCTTGACTAGGATATTTTATCAATGCTAGGTGAGTAGATAGGCGCCGCTAAAGTATATGGACCGCCAATTCTCCAACAGATGGCTTCAAATTGTTAAATCCCGGCTAGATTCCGAGAGAAATAGTCGGTTGTTTGGAGACACCAAAATTAAACCTTATGGTGACAGCCTGTAATAAAAAGAGACGAGCGTCTTTCCACGAAGCAGCTTCAAATTGGTGCAATAGGATCGGTAATTTCAGATTCATTGGAATCAAAAAGACAATAAGGTCATTATTGAACGTGTTAGCGATGCCGGTTGGCTTTTGTCTGATCTTCACCACTCAGCAGTTTTTCTATACCTCACATTATTACAGTCAATCAGTTATGAATGACTATTTGTGGAGAATTTGGAGGATAGACTCAAAAATGTCAAAACACTCAGCAGTCTTTGATACAGCTCAAAATTAATAAATCTCCACTTAAGAAGGTTTTCAATGCCAGGAGTTCTTTAAACTCGAAAACTCCATTCAAGAAGTTTCAGGAAGTTAGACAGAGTGGACACTACCAACCTGATGTTCCCACCGCCAAGTACTACCAGCAGAATCGCTTACATCGTTAACACCATAGAAAGGGGGTATCGCCAGAAGTAGAGGTAGAGAAATTAGCAGGAAGGTTACAATATTTTTTGTCGCATTGGAAAGAAATCACAAACAATAAGCAAATCCTGTCTTGGGTAAGAAGGGTTAAATTACCTTTCATTAATAAACCTTCACAGGTGGTGTCGCCTAAACAGCCAGAATGGTCCTTAAGGGGAAAAGTGCCAATCACACATTCTATAGAAAAAATGTTAAAATCCGGTGCTAGTAAAGTTCAAGCTTGCAAAGATCAATTCTTATCCAAGTATTTGTTAACTGCAAAAAAAAAAAGATGGGACCTCACGTTTTATATTGAGTCTTAAGAATTTATATCAATATATAAAAACATCTCATTTTATATTAGAAGACCACCAGGTTAATTAATCGAAATTGTTTTATGGAAGCATATTTTTTGGTCCAATTTCACGAAAGATAAGAAATACTTAAGGTTTTCATTTAACAACAATATTTATGAGTATAATTATTGTCTTTGCTTTGGCATAAATGTAGCTCTTATGATATTCACGAAAGTTTTAGAACCGGTAAACATTACCTTAGGAAAAAGGGATGTGTCTGTTTAGATGATTTCTTATTGCTGGGCAATAACTATACAGGGAGTGTTTACTAAATATATCACAAAAGGTATCGCTCTTAAAATATTTGGGTTTTGTTATTAATTATGGAAACAGTTTGTTAATTCCAAGCAATGTATGTATTTACTTAGGCTTTAAGTTTATCTATCGGGAACTAAGTATCTCGGTTCTTGAAGATAAACGTAAAAAATTCATTGTAATGCTGCAAAATTTTAAGAAGTTAAAACTATACATATTATACATTTTTCAAAAATAATAGGTAAATTAATATCTATTTGCTGTAAAATATTGCTATATATATTCAAATTGTTTGAGCGTGGCAAATAAATTAGCTCTTAGAAAATCGCCAGCCAATTTTAACGCTATTATGAATATATCGAATAGCTTAAGACATGGCTTCAATTGGTGGAAAGAAATTTGAAAAGCAAAATTCTTTAAAGAAACATGATTTCGTTAAAGAAATTATTTCATACGCATCTAATACGGGGTGGAGAAGCTACTGAAATTATAATAGTTCTCATGGTTTTTGGTCAGAGGAGGAGAAATCCGAGCTTATAAATTATCTCGAACTTTTGGCTGTATTTTTTGGATTAAGATGATACGCCAGAACTTTAAAAAATTGTTCTCTGCTCTGCCGGGTCGATAATACTACAATACGTTAAGCTAAATTGTCTTGCTCGAAAAATTTGGCAGTGGTATGAAAAAAAAAAAATCTTCATCGTTGCGTCATACATTAGATCATCGGCCAATATTATAACGGATAAGACTTCTCGGAGCGTACACATAGATGTAGAATGGGCTCTTGCCGATTCAAATTTCCAGTCTTTAGTCGACATTTGGACATTTGGACATCCGGACTTTGATTTATTCGCAAACCAAATAAATAAAAAGTGCAACCTTCATGTTTCATGGCTTAACGACCCATATATACCAGCGCGATAGATGCCTTTACAATAAATTGGTCGAAGTCTTTCTTTTACGCCTTTTACGCCTTTTCCGCCTTTTTGGGGCATTCTGCGTACGTTGGAAAAAATTATTACTGATCAAGCGAAAGGTATTTTAGTGGTTCCCATGTGGCCTAACCAGCCATGGTACCGATTTTCTTATCTCTCTTGGTAGGGAAACCATTAACATTTACTCCTAAGCACAATCTTCTTTCCTTTGGCAGATTACAGCATCCACTATCAGCACACCTTTCTTTGATGGGAGGTCTATTATCAGAAAGCGCTGCAGCTAGGCCAAGTTCCCGAATCATCCTTGGAAATCTGCATGGCATCTACTTTCGAAAACACACCAGAACAATACGTATCAGGCGGGAGATTAACACCTCAAAAAAAGTCGATCCTTATTCTGTTTCACCAGTAAGAGTCTCAATAAGTACGGTTGCTCATTAGCTCATATAGACCTTTCCAAGGTTTATAGAATTCAAAGATTTTTCAATGGGGTTCACATGTTAAGACCAGGTATGCCAAAATATAAAAATATTTGGGATCCCTCGGAGGTTTTAGTTTACCTTAGGAAACATAAAAATGCGTAAATATATTTAACTATTCTGTCGCAAAAATTAGCTACCTTATTAGCATTAACGACGAGTCCTCGCCTGCAAACATTATATTCTATAGAAGTAGAAAGCAGAGGCAAATATCGAAATTGCTATTAAGAGAATTAAAACATCAGCCAAAAACAGGTTTCAACCCTTGTTTGAATTCTGATCCGGAAATCTGCGTAGCCTCAACTCTGCTATTCTACTTGGGAAAAAACAAGTCCACTTAGAGGATTAATCGAAAGTTTATTTATTTCTGATACAAAACCTTATGAGAATATTTCCACACAGGAGCTTTTTTTGCGGAAAAGTAGTATGGATACGGACAAATTTTCTGCTCATAGCACGAGACACGCTTCGACTTTGGCTGCGAATAGGAAAGGTGTCAGTTTAGATTTTCAGAGGGCTGGTCTAGTAAATCTAAAATGTTTTCCCAGGTGTACAACAGTTTATTCTTTGAGGAGACAGTTTTGTCTATTTAATTTTATATGTTTGATAATTACTCCAGGGTCATTAACAATTAAGTTTTTTGAGAAAACGTGTAATGTTCTAACGTTTTCTCTTTTGTGTTTAGTTTACTTTTGGTACTAAAACGGATTTTTAAAACATTATCCGAATACTTTCTTTTGTTATGTTTTGATTACCTACCAAAATAGAAATTCTTCCTCTTGGACCAGGAATTTTCTTTTTGCAACTTTCTCTAAATATCTACATAGCATCTTATTTACGAGACGAGGCCGAATATAATAACAAGATCAAATGAACTTACCTGTGATGTTCGATCTTGATTATATGAAGGCCTCGTCGAAGTAAATAAGTTCCCACCCTGTATACACCCAATCCCGTAAATAGTTGCAAAAAATGTTCGCCCAAAATGAAGACTGAGGTGCGTTAGGCACCCCGGGGGCGAGCGGCAAGGAGAATTTGTTTACTTTAAAATATGTGACGATAACGCCAGAGACGAGGGTACTACATAGCATCTTATTTACTTCGACGAGGCCTTCATATAATCAAGATCGAACATCACAGGTAAGTTCGTTTGATCTTGTTATTATAATCACAAACACCCTATACTTTTACCAAAAAAATGAAAAGTTACATCGTTATTATTGAAAGCTGAACACATAAGATTAGGGCACAGCGGTCCTCAAAATGTTTTATCAAACGTTAGGTTAAAGTATTGGCCGTTAGACGGGCTTAGAGAAATCAAACGAATTATTTCAAAATGTGTAATTTGTCATCGATTTAGTTCACAACAAACATTCCAACTCATATCAGATCTCCCGTCAGATCGTATTTCAATAGCAAGACCTTTTCAAAAAGTAGGTGTAGATTTCGGTGGACCATTTCTAATAAAATCTTCTAGACTAAGAAAAGCTCCTATTGCCAAATGTTATTTATCATTGTTCGTTTGTATGGTCACAAAAGCAGTTCACTTGGAACTAGTGTCTGATTTAACAACTGAAGCATTCATTGCAGCGTTAAAACGTTTCATAGCAAGGAGAGGTTCTCCTACAATCATTCATAGTGACAATGCAACCAATTTTCAAGGAGCCAATAATTATCTAAAAGAACTTCATAATTTTTTAAGTAACGATTCTAACAATAAAACAATTCAGTCCTTTTTGCAATCCACTGAAACTACATGGAAATTTATCCCTCCCAAAGCTCCACATTGGGGTGGACTCTGGGAATCAGCCATCAAAAGCGCGAAATATCATCTCATAAGAATAGTTGGAAATTCAACTTTAACTTTTGAACAGTTAGCAACCGTTTTCTCACAAATAGAAGCCATTTTAAATTCAAGACCTCTGTATCAACTATCAAATGATCCTTCTGATCTGAATCCATTGACATCAGGTCATTTTTTGATAGGGGTCCCACTAACTTCATTTCCAGAACAATACCCCATCTAACAGAATTTCATTTTGGCAAAAATGTTGTCAAATTCAACAACAGTTTTGGAAACGCTGGAAATTTGATTATTTCAACCGATTACAAAACCGTCCAAAATGGATGGAACCTGTAAAAAATTTTCAAGTCAATGATTTAGTTTTAATCAAAGATGATGATACTCCACCACTGAAGTGGCCCTTAGCACGCATAATTGAACTTTTCACAGGAAAAGATGGTAACATCAGGTCAGTGAGTTTAAAAACTAAAGATGGTATTTATACACGTCCCATAACAAAACTATCACGTTTACCCATTACAGATCAATAACAAACCAATTCGTAGAATTTGTGATTGAAAGCGTGTTCCAATAGAAATTAATTTAACATCTCACTAAATAAAAGTTGGTCATTTGTCATATATCATATGCATTGGTTTAAAAAACAAAAAAATTACATACACACCATGTTGTGTTCTCAATTTTACCTTAAATAAGGGAAGTTGTCATTTTATTGTTGTATAGCAATTCAGAGAGATTTCCAATTTCCGTTTGCATTTATTTAAATTGTATTTTGGTGTTCGCTTATTCCCTTGTAGTTTATCCGGGCAGCTGTTTTTCGCGGCACCCACGCAAACTTTCATCCGTTCATTGTATTGTTATTATTATTAAATCAAGCCTTGTTGTTATTCTACTTTGAACCCTTTTCCATTTCATTTCGTGTATAGTATGTAGCTTTTGTCAGGACGGACAAAAGTGCCACGATAGAGGAAACTAGAACCTTGAATTGGGATAGGTTCGTTTGACCTCTGGCGTACCTTTTTAATTTCATTGATTAATATTTTAGGTTAAGATTTGTATTTAACTTTTGCCTTTAACAAGCTATGATCGTTTAAGGTTATATTCATTTTTTATCGATAGTCATCGATTCATGTTTAACCTTTAAATTGACATGTAATTAACTGTGGTTCATAGGAAACATCACACTCTCGTTTATCTGTTAGTAACATTTTTTGTTGATTATGTACATTCTAGTTTTATGTTCACATCCTTTGCTTTATTTTTTTATTGGTTTATTTACTTAAATTCACATTCGCTTTCGCGCGGGCCAGTATGTTCAAATTTCACAGCCATTTGAACAGAAAAAGTAAAATATTACTATTTACTTCGTCGCAACTTATCCCTTCTTTACTAAATTCACGATGAGAGTCATGTATCAACCACCGTAGCAACCACACCAAAAACGTCATCAAGAAATTCCTTAACTACTTGATATTATATTGTATTTTTTATGTAATATGTATAAGTGACAGCGAAATTAATTAATTAAAGAAAGATTCACGAATTGTCAAGACAAAAAAAACTGTTTTAATTTTTTCGAATTTCAATATGTACTGAGAGTATGAAGACCTACTAATTTTGAATCATCAAAATAACCAGCACCTTAGACAGTATCTACACTTGTATCAAACAATTTTATAATGAATATCCTAAAATTGTTCAGCCTTGGTTGTTGACTTCAACGACAAAAGAAGTGAGATCTGAATAGATGCCAAGTTTAATGGTCAGTCTTGAAATATATTTATTTGACAGCTACTTCTGAAAGTAGCTCTTTCTGTATTCATATCGAAAGTTACGTTTTGTAAGTTTCATGTGCTGCAAGTGACAGTTCCGTACTACAAAACACTTTCTGGACGCTCTGGGGTAGACAGCTTTAATAACTTTCTAGATGTAACTGTACCCACGTCAATGTTGCCAGTTCTTTTGACCCAACATTATTAATTTCCTTTTTCATCCGGTGCAATAAAAATTAATAATTGCCCTGGAGGTACAAATAATATTGGATACTTTTTGTAAATAAATAAAATCTATTAATATTACAAATACGTAGGTTACATTCGTAAGTAATATTCAATACATTGTTTATTAATTAATTATTTTCTAGGATGAATTTTATTTTAGTATATTTAAATCGCTGCCAAAAAAATGTTGTGTACGCCGCGGCTGAAATACTACTTTGTTGGACTCGTCTGTTGCTCGCAACAAAGTAGCACTTTTAGTCCGTGGCATACAAATAACTATATAACAACATAAAGTATTTCATTATTGGAGCCAATGGCCTTCGCAGCCGACGCTGGATAATACAGGGTGTGTGTTAATTTTAAAACTTATAGAAGGCTATACCTGTACGAAAAGAGATCAAATAAATTTCAAAGAAAAGAGAGGGAACTGAAATGACATGAGAGATAACGCACCCCCATCAACCCCCTATGCCCCACTTACCCCACCTACAAAAATTTAAATGGTAATCCCCTACTTGTGATACGTCGTTGTAAAACCCGTAGAAAATGCTTTCCAACGGTCTAAAGGTCATTTTAGATAAGACAATTTCTTGTGTTTAGTCTTAAATTAAAAATTGTATTATAGATTGTCTACCCTGTCAACAGGTTCTATTTTCTTCACAATTTGATTGTATTGTTTGTGTTTTATGATGAAAATGTCATTAATCTGAATAATTTGTGGTTATGTATTAAAATGGTTGAAGAATATTATTATGATTCTGGGAAGGATCTAAAGTAATGATAGAAACTGAATTGTTTCTATCTTTTAGAAAATATACATTTATTACTTTTCCTATTTATTGACAGTTCTCTATGACATATGTTATTTAATGATTAATATCAACAAGTAATAAAAGGTCACAACAATAATTATTGTCCCCTTCTTATTACAAAGTATTCTACAATATAAGGAGACAA
This sequence comes from Lochmaea capreae, assembly GCA_949126875.1. NCBI lineage: Eukaryota > Metazoa > Arthropoda > Insecta > Coleoptera > Chrysomelidae > Lochmaea > Lochmaea capreae. The sequence goes on from OX421409.1 coordinate 7,718,871, forward strand.
CTTTTAAAACATATAAAAATTCCTATATACTGTTAACACACACTTGAATTCTTATTTTATGCCATTACGTAGTCTTTGGACCAAACAGGTGGACGTTTTTCTCTTTGAGGTCGTAATAATGACGCATTAGGTATTGGTTCACCTAAATGACGTTCATTCAATAAATCTGGATTACTTTAAGGTACTGCTGGAAGCATTGGAACATTGAATGACTGAGTGGGTCCAAACGTTACTGTTTTTTTCCGGACTAGCGTTAATTTCAATTGGTTGACATGTCTTTTTAATGTTCTTCCTGAGTCTAAAAGGACCAGATAATGGAGTTTCCCAAGTTTCTTTACTACATTTCCGAGCTGCCATATGTGTTTATTATTTATGAAAACTCTAGCCTGGATCCTCTCCCCCACTAGAAATGAACGTGCTGGTTTGTATGAAATCTGTGAGGCTTTGGGTCGATAAGGAAAAATTGCATCCAAACGGATTCGCATCTTCCGATGTGAATACAACTCTGCAGGAGATTCACCACAAACTGGTGATGTCGCGCGATACCGAAACAAATTGTTTTGGACTTTGCCTTGAATAGGTGTACTGTCATGCATACTCGCTTTTAATCTATGCTTTTAAGTCTGCACGTTTCTTTCTGCGAGTCCATAATTAACTGATGTAACGAAATTTTTGAAAAGGTTATGTTTATTTTATCATCAGATCAAATCACTGCGCAGAATCTTGAACTAAATATTGTTCAATAAATTGGAATAGTCTAAAATAGCTTAAAACAGTTGGCCAATATTTCACACACAAAATCTATTCTAAATATTGTTCCAAAACTTGAACTAAATATTGCACGAAAGATTGTCAAATCTAAAATGACCTTGTCATAATTATGCAGGGTGTAACAATAAATCATAAACATTTATTTGATAACACAATTAAAAATTAGTAAGAGTCGAATTACAAATATGTTAATTAATTCCATGGAGACTATATAAGGAGAACTAACTCATACGGAGAAATTGACAAAAACTGAACTCAAAATCGACTATCTAAGCAGTTTGTTTTTTCACCGCTACGCTGCGCATTGCACCATTCGGACCATTCAAATGAGTAGCCTCAGTTTTTATAAATGACAGTAATCAAATTGTAAACATTACTTATGACCTAATAAAAAATAAAAGTAGGAGCTAGAAAGATTAAAATTGTTAAGAATTTAAAAAAAGATAGGGTGTGCGTTGTTAAAAATTATTGCAATAGTGGTTGATAGTGCATCTGATTTGAAACGATAAGACGTGAATTGAGTTTAAGAAAGCCAAAGAGTTTTCAGTTACCCAAGGTGATTAAAAATATTCAAATACAAATAAACTAGGAAAGAATATTTATTATGATAGGTTTCAAATTATATACATTACTCGTGAGAAGTCTAGGAAAAGCACAATTGCACACAAAAAACTTCACTTTTACTGATGAAACAATTCTGGTATATACAAGTAAAATTCAAGAGAACTGGAAGAAAAAAGGTGAACAATGATATGATAGTTGATACAAGGAATAACCTGTGAAATTAATTTGAAAAAAATTACTAATAGGTATGCTCTGTATACAGAATAGTATATTACGTAACAAGAGTTGTAAGTAACCCATTACGCACGAAGTGAAAAAGTTTACCACGTAGCCGCGCAGCGGCGAGTGCGCAATGGGATTACAACTCGTGTAACGTACTATACTTTTTCTATGCCCATCTATTTTCTTCTGAGTGCTCAAAATTTCATCTTTTTCATTACTAACAGTCATATTCATAGGTAAAGTTGAGAAAATGTTCGGATACTATAATTTGTTACCAAAATTGACAGCATAAATGAGATGACGTTTTTTCCCATATCAATAAAAAGCGAATTATTTTTTTGGAAATTGTAAAATGTGTTGCCGACATTTAGGGGCATCACTCCTTTAATCTAAAATGTATTTCACTAATGCTAAGAGCTTTTCTGTTTTTCAATTGATTAAAAGTATGTAAATAAACCAAATAAAGTAGTACGTAAATAAAAATTTGATTGCAATTTGATTCAACAAAGAAATCAAATTATAAATGTTGGAGGAAACATATACAACAAATGGAAAAAATTATTGGTACACTCTACCTCTGTAGGGGTTACCAAAACCATTAGGCATTGAATGTAATTTGTTACACTTTTTTCTTACCAATCATCAGCTAAGTACCTACCTAATTTCAGTCTGAAGCACTTGTGGGATAACATCTACAGATGAAATGCAGAGGATTTAACATAGTGTAGTGAAGGTTTAGTGCAAGTTCAGTTATAGAATGTCAACAGATGTAATTTTCAATGAATCTGGTCTTCAGATGACAAAAATATTGGATATTGTAGTTTCAGCATATCCTCGAGTACCTGAATAGTGAGTGGTTCAAGGAACCAATTAAAGTGGCCAATACCCCCCCAGGAGAATTTTTGTACAAAGTGATTAAATAATAACTTCAAATCTGGCAGTAAGGGATGGTGAATAATGTACATTCTCATACCAGAAGACAAAACACTTCATATACATGTAGCTCTGAACCGCCCAGTGAACATAATAAGTATAAAGTCATTCAACAGTCTGCCACGGTACTAACAATCTGTTGCAAATACAAAAATAAAATTCTGTACTGCAGAGGTAAACTGTACTATCTCCAATTTTCACGAATATCGGATTTTCAGTGCTACTGACATACATTTTTACGAAGAAAAAAAAAATACTTAAGTCCAATCCAAAACCAAAGATAAACTGTACTTAGTCACAAAGTCGTTGAGAAGTAAGCTATATCAAACGGAGGTAGTATTTTTGGGCTGCTGTACTATCCCCATTTGGTATAAAACTCAAGATTCTATCTCCATCGGACGTCAAAACTCAAGATACTATCTCCATCAAAACAGATCGACACGTTAGAACAGGAAATTCTCTGTTTTCTGCAATACTTCTTTTGACGAAGAAGATTTTAATGTCCTGGATTTAAACAGGAATACACGGAAGTCTGTGGCATTTCTAGACGAGATACCAGTTATCGGAAATACACCAAAACCTATCGAGGAAAAGAAGTATAAACTTCTACAAAACTTATTAAAGTGGGTGCCAAATATGTTTTATGGTTTCTACCAAAATCTTTCTCATAATAATAATATTCCGGATGATGAAGATTAGTATTGGGATAGGTTACCAGTGTTTAATACCATCGAAGGCTCTAGTAACGCTCACTTGGAAAAAGTTATCCATAAGGCCAGACTATCCTTGTGGACATGTCGAAGGATCTGTGGAAAATCTTGGGACTTGGGACCCAAACAAATCTATTGGATATATGTGATGATCGTTAGACGAATGGAGCTATTGCCTGGTGGCCAAAAGCTTTACAGCGAACTGTCCCAGCAAAGCTCTCTGGTTTACAGAGACAGGCTTGCCTGGCAATTACTGGTGCTATCAGTTCCACACCGTCAGCAGCCATGGAAATCCTTCTGGACCTACCTCCTCTCCATATATTTTTGGAAAGAGAGGCTAGATGGACAACATACAGAATTGTGCATATTTCTACATGCACAAATCAGGCTCATACAGAACGAAGCAGAATGCTGGTGGACAATGAAAGTCACAGTATTCTGGAAATTACCTCTGACATAATGCCTCCAGCGACCTGCCTTCTACCGTCCCAATTCCAAATAGAGATGAATGGGTCCTCCGTAACGATGAACTATTAAGAGCAGACAGCTGTTGGTACACAGACGGTTCAATACACCCTCAGGCTCTGGTACAGGTGTATACGGGCGCAGACCTAGGACAGAAATCTCAACCTCTCTAGGATCCTATGCAACCGTATTTCAGGCGGAAATTTACGCCATTGTTTCATGTGTGAAGAGATTGGAGCAAGCCAATCTCATACATAGAACATTAAAAATTTTCTTGGTTTTAGACTGCCAAAAAGACGAGAACGAGAAGGCCTCTTGCAAGGGAGGGAGCCGCACGTGTTTCTATCGGACCAGAACCTACAATTGGCATCGCAATAAGTTTTGCCAGACAAACACTGAATACCTGGATGGCAAGAAGAGCTTTAGACTTCTGGCATAATTTACCAGGATTGTTTCATTCAAAGGCTTTCATACATCCTTCGAAGAATGTCTCTAAACAAATGTTGGACTATAGCAGGCATGACCTATGTTGTCTAACAGGCCACTGTCATCTGAATCATCATATGCTAAAACTTGGACTGTCGGAAGATCCGACCTGCCGTCTTTGTCTGGAAGATGATGAAACAGCAGAGCATATAATTTGTGTCTGCCCCGCCGCGGCTCGAATCAGGTATCTGATGTTTGGCAGGTATTCTCTCTCGCCCTCGGACCTGAAATATCATTCACCAAATAAACTAATCGGCTTTGTTAAGAAGCTGAATTTGTTTGGTGAAATCTGAATAAGTGTGAGCCACAATTGCGAGTCGTAGTGGAGGGCCTTATAGACCCACTCACCATAAACCTAACCTAACCTAACACTTTATATTTAGGTGAAAGTTACAAAATGTGTAGTAAATTACAAGTCTCGTGTAATTCTGTATATTTAACATTTTCATAATTTTTTCTTGTAAAGGTTTTGCCAGTTCAGGAGCAATCAGCTTCCATTCAATTTATAGAAAATAACCTAAAATATTAGATATTACTTATTAACAAATTTGTAATTAATGGATCCTGTTATTAGAGCATTGACTACTGGCTATTTATCTATACCTACCTTATATGGTTTCAAACTGTATTTTTTTCACTTGCAAGATATAATTCTTCAAATATAAATTATTCAAAGGCATTTAAATTGATTTTCATATTCCATATTTTATTGTGTAGAAAACCAAATTCTGAAAAACTTAAACACAAAATTCATATATAATGACCAAATTGGTTCTAGAATATACTTACTTGCACAATGCTTGCACTAAGGGTGGCTTTTTCACATTTTTCTTTCAAAGACTTGTTATACTAATTATGACTGTGCCGAACCTTCAAGTCTTCTTAAATTCCATGCGAAGAGAAATCTTTTGATAAGATATAGGTATCATATTTTACTACCAAATAATCACAATTTTAGATATTTTCCAAGACGAGGACAAAAACGGATATCTGAGTCATAAAATTTTTCATTTCTATTGTGTATATAACTTTGTTTCTATTCCCTAACCTCACTTACCTAGCATACTGTCAAATGAGCTAGCAACCAATAAAATACAATGAACTGAAAGTGTATGATTGGCTGTTATTGTTCTGCAGTCAGATGTTTTTGGCTCAGTATCGAGACTGGCGCCCTCTACCATTACCAAAAATTGAATTACGTGTAGTTCGATCTCCTTATATAGTCTCCATGATCAATTCAGTAAATATTCAAAATGGTTTCCATTGTTTTGTGAACAATAGTACAACCTATTTTTAAACTCCTTACAAACGTTGGCAAATGTTGCTTTAGTATTATGACGATATGCTTGACTAATTTTTTGTCCCTAAGCGTCGATTGAGGTTGGTTGAGTATTATAAACAACTGACCTAAGGTGACCCCACAGAAAAAAATCAAGTGGCGTAATGGGGAGGTGCTCCATCTTACTAGAAGTGCAACAGGTTTTCACCTAGAGCTGGATTGCCATTGCCGTCCTGTTGGTTTCTGCTTTATTGTTACACCCTGTATAATAACTTAGACCGTTGGAAAGCATTTTTACGGGCTTTGCAACGGCGTATCACAAGCATGGGGTTGCCATTTAAATTTTTGTTGGTGGGTAGGTGGGGAATAGGGGGTTGATGGGGGTGCGTTCTCTCTCATGTCACTTTACTTCCCCCTCTCTACCCTAGAAATGTTTTGAAATTTTTTTTATATTTCTTTTGGTTCACAAGGTACAACCCATTGTAAATTTATGAAATTGACACCCTGTATATTATATATATATATATATATATATATATATGTAGGTTTCTTTTCGTTCGTCTAGGGGAAAATTAAATAATACTCCCAGTGAACCAAACAGTTTTATTTTCCAAATTCTTCTCACAAATTTATAGTTCAAAGTTGATCGTCTTTCAGTTCTAACGTCATCCTAGTCGTTCTCCCCGGAAACCAAACCCAAAGGTCATAAGGTGATTCTCATCCAAAATATAATAGACCAGGGTCGATAATTTTTAAAACAAAAAAAAATCATATAGGATGAAACCCATAAGAAAAGGAGGGAAATATTATAAAAATGAAAGGAAAAATAATTTACGGGCGATCTGAGGTTGGGAAGGGGATGGGGGTGAGTTTTTAAGGGTAAAAAACGGTTTTTCTCGATTTCCAGCAAAACTAAAAGTCCTATCGAAAAAAGTCAAATGGCAAAGTTGTAGATATTAAAAATATCTAAAACTTTTGTATTCACACTTTTTTCACATAACCTCAAAATTTTTGTGAAAAATTCAAAAAACCAAGTTTTTGGTTTTTTATTTTTATCTTTTACAAAAATTTTTTTTTTTTTAACGAAATTTTGTGAAAACTTACCTTTTTATGTCCCAAATACGCTGTAATTTATTTGATTGAAAATATTTATTTTTTCACCTTATTTTGAATTAATATCGAAAAACACCCTAATTTTCAATCGAAAATTCACCCGTCAAAATATCAGCTTTTTTCAAAAAGTTGGTATGGTTTCTGTTCGTTGAAATCTCTACTTTCCGATGGTGAAAAAAAAATATATGTTACTATGGTAAATCTTCTCAGAAAACGCAAAAATTCAAAAAAAACTTGAATTCGAATTTTTTTTTTTAATTATTATAAATAATTTTGAGCTATTTATTAAAATTCACACTTTAATTACTCGAAAAACGTTAGATTACATGTGACGTTGATAACAAAAAAATTGCAAAGATATTGATCTTTTGGTCCTTTTAAATCAGTTAAATTCATATAATCATGACATTTATTTTCTCAAACCAGGTTCTGGAAATGTAAAAGACCTATTTTTCACGTCTAATAGTTTCAAACATGAATCCTTAGGAAACATTGTTGCATTTCTGCATTGTTTTTCTGGTTGCGATACAACATCTGGATTTGCCGGAAAGGGAAAGAAAAGTATCGTCAATTCATTATTAGACGCTTAGTTTTGTAAAAGATAAAAATAAAAAACCAAAAACATGGTTTTTTGAATTTTTCACATAAATTTTGAGGTTATGTGAAAAAAGTGTGAATACAAAAGTTTTAGATCTTTTTATTATCTACAACTTTGCCATTTGACTTTTTTCGATAGGACTTTTAGTTTTGCCGGAAATCGAGAAAAACCGTTTTTTACCCTTAAAAACTCACCCCCATCCCCTTCCCGACCTCAGGTCGCCCGTAAATTATTTTTCCTTTCATTTTTATAATATTTCCCTCCTTTTCTAATGGGTTTCATCCTACTATGATTTTTTTTCACTTTTCATCATTTTTAAAGGCTTCTACCCTGGTCTATAAATGCAATGTTCAATAAAACTTCTAATAAAACATTTAAAGAAAATCATAACAATAAAACTAATTAAATCATTAAAAACTAAGATATCTACATGTATTTAGTTTTCAGCGATTCTAAAAAGGTAAGTTTTTATTTAAATATGTCAGTTTTGTGACTTTGACAATTCAAAGTGACAATATGAATAATAACAAGCAATTTTCCGTTATTTTGCATCCTCAAACAAAAAAATGGTACTTAATGTGATAGATTATTTCGAGAATGAAAGAAAAAGTGGAAATTCGTCAACCAGTGTGCAGGAAACAGTAGCGAAAGCACTGGGAATTAGTCTAAGGACTGTGCAGAAAATTGGGCATGAAAAAAATCATAATATAATACCGAGGAATACTAAAAAATGCATTTTTGCAAAAATAAAAATACCAGGTACGTCTATGTAGCTATCTTCATGTTAGTTAAAATAATAAAACCATCATTCTTTTCTCCAGGTATATTTGTAAACTCACATTTTGGTAACCTCTGTGTTTTCTGATTTGATACATATGGTTAGTGACCTTTGGACCCGCACGTTTTTTCTGATTTCTTGCTTCTCTCATGAATTTCACTAAGATTTTTCTTTCCTCTAAGTCTTCAGGCGTTAAATCTTCAGATATATATATTTCTAGGTTTTTTAATAATTTGGCTGCTTTTAATATCTCTAGCCGTTTTATGTGTGAATGAAATTTGACCAATATTGGTCTTGTGTGGTTTTTATCTTTCCCTATACGATGTATATGAATTATAACGTATTGTTCCATTTTGATTTGAAGATGTGTTCTGATTATCGAGTCGACAGTTGTTAATAACTTCGTTGTCGTCACTTGTGCGGATTCTTGTATTAAAAAAAACAACTAAATTTTGACTTTTCAGTTTTCTCTCAACAGTATGTAGTCTATATTTTAGATCGGTGTTTTGACTTTCTAGAATATCGATTTTCTTTTGATAATCAACAAACTTTTCATTTGATGTTATGATAAAAGTTTTCAATTCTGAATTCAAATTAACAATTTTTGTAGTGATATTTTGATTTAATGTGTTTATTAGTTCATATAAATCGTTTATTGTTTTACCCTTATCCATTACAAATCAATTCCAAAGACTGGCCTATTTTATGATGTTCAGCTATCTATTAATTAGGTTCTTATCAGTTCAGTTTTTGTGGATATTTAGTTTAGTATTTTGTTGAAAAATTTTTAATTTCATTTATTGCAGAGTTATTATGATTTTTTCAGATGTTCTACTTACTTTATCGTATTGCAAATAATTTCCTGAATCTGTTGATATAAATTTTTCAGTTATTGAACCACTTTATATCACTCAAAATACTGTTTATTTACAGAGCTACATTCATTAACGTTAATTCAATTCAATTTTATCATTGAATTGAATTGAATTGAATTTTATCATATTGAAGCTTAAGGTCTGACTTGACTAGTTTTCATATACAAATTATATTATAGCCTTCGCAAGCTCTTAAGCTGTGAGTTCTTATTTCATTCTTTCGAACATTTGGTTTGCTGGTAGAAACTAGCCATCGAATATAGAGCTCTTCCATGACTGTTTTAATAGATACTTAATAATAATTCGTATATTCGAACTAGACAAGTCAGACCTTATGCTTGAGTATATGTATTATCTATAAGTTATAAGAAAAAATGATATTTTATGGTTTTATAAAATATTTAATGTTGTTATAATTACCCATTTAGATCTAATTTCTTTTGTCGTTGAAGTCAACTAACAAGGCATATATCATAATATTGAACTTGGCTCTCATTTCACATTTATGTTTTTGATTAATGTAAAACGAATATTTTAATTTTCACTACAGCCAACAAAGCTAACCTTTCACATGCTTATCTTCTAGATATATTGTCTTAAAAAAACTTGCCTGTACACAACTTCAAATTTTACCAAAATATTAATTTATCTTCAAAATAGATAACTGATGGATAATTCGGGAATTTAAAAACCGACCCCGGAAATTTTTTTCATTAACCTTGTATCAAGAAATTGAGACGTTTCCCTTTTTTCTTACTCTGATGATAAATATTTCTCTTACAAGATACAAATGTTTGGAAACATGCGAGGAAAATTCCATCACATTCATGAAATTGTCTCAACAAATACCATTCGAGGTAGGTAGGAATAATCAAAATCAATAATAATTGTAATTTTCATTATAGTAAGAAGCAGTATGGGATTGAGGTGTACAATATTACTCAACAATTGATGAATTATACGATGGGGGAGGTGTCGGAAATTTGTCATGAAGTGTCCTCAAAATCACCATTACCAAACCCAATCTGGTATCCAGAATCTAGCATTACTTCTTGTATTCACAACTTTTTCGCCCAAGTGCTCCTTTTCCACATGTTGCCAGCTATCCTCCTGGATATTCTCTTAAGATTAATTGGGAAGAAGCCGATGTAAGTACCGAAAATATATTGTATAATTTTTTTATTGTTTATGTTTATACATTTTATTTTTAAAGTCGAACATAATTTGAATGTTGATAAAACAAAACGGGTAGATTTTTCACTCACCATGATTTCATTAATTAACTACACAGAGTTCGAATCGCGTTAATTAAAGTAGTTATCCTGGAACAATATCGTCTTTTATTTCAGGACATTTCTAACAATCAATTCATAAGGAAACCGTTATCAAAACTATTTGGACTTCGGTTAACTATAAGAAATCACGATAGTATACAAATAAAATAACGTGACACTGGCGACAGATAGAAGGTCGCAGCAAAATTACTGGAAATCGAACCGATCTCGAGTATTCGAGAAGTACGTACCTATGTAAAAATGTTAAGTCAAGCGGGAAGGGCACAGTTAGCAAATAATTGTTCTATAGTGTGCACTAAACTCGATGAATACATCTTCATTGAAAAGAACCACTACATGCACACTCCGTCAAAAAACCTTAAAACCGATTATACAATTGGTTGCTAAAGGCAGATTTCAAGTTTTCTCCACCAAAATCAAAATCCATTATTTTCTCTAGAAGTCATAACTATGATCCTATAAGATCAATCTCAAGCGGATCTCCCAAGGCCATCCCAATCTTTTAGAAATATCCTTCAACAAGAAACATAGAGACTACAGACCCAGCAGCTGGAAGCAGAATTTAAACAAAATATATCTAATGGAATTAATAGCAAATTTCCAGTGGGGTGCAGATGGATAAATACTCCTAGATTTAACTGGATGCAAATTAGACTACTAGATTAGATTAGCTAGTATCCTTCACAGGATGGTTTGTAATTCTTTCCTCAAACGTCTAAACATAATCCAAAATATGTTTCCGTATAACGATTCTGGAAGTTTACAAATCGAAGCATCTGAACCACCTCTTCATTTAAAAAAACAGAGAATACTTATGTCCGAGTTGATCAAAACCTCACAACCATCCCCCAACAAATAAACCCAGAACCTTATATTCTGCCCACCAAATGATAAAACCACTATTAAAAGAACCTCACAATCACCACTCCTGCAATTATCGCCTTTAATGGCTTTCCTTACACCAAAGTTTCACCAAATTTTATCACCAGCCTGCTCAAATACAACAAGCAGGACACACCCAATTCACTCCTCAAACAATCCTCCGTTAGCGATTTATTATAGACACACCACTTCGATAAAGTATTTTAGACCGATGCCCCCAAAGACCAGGTTGGTGTAAGATATGCCGTCTACCCTTTTACTGTGTAGCACACACACTGCAGAGTTTTGGGCGATACAGCAGGCACTAACTATCACAACATACCAGAATAGTAATATTAGTGACATTAAAATAACAATAATTTGGGTTTTTTCTTATTTTTTTTTGGGATAATAATAATAATTTGGGTACCATCTCATTCAAAATCTACAGGTACACCAAGACGTCCAATTTGGAATGAAACGAATGAGAGTGAAATCATGGCAAAACCAATGGGGCAGCAAAATTTAAAACATTCTATGCAACAGAACGTACATTCTCCTAACATGCAAAACATGAGTGGAAAAGACCGAATCATCATAAGATGGAAAAGAATAGGACACTCGAACCTCTCACCTGAGCAAAGTATCTAGCTTCTCATATAGTGCAATTGCAATTTAAGTTTCCACTCCGCGCCCTAGAATTCCATTGCGAAGTATGGTATTCATATATGTGTATATATTTCGAAATAAATTTCAATGTTCCCACTTACTTTTATTGAGTTTATAATGAAACTGTTTAGCTTGTCGGTAAGAGTTTATCATCAGGATTCGATAATCCTTTCCAGAAAATTGGTGATACAGCTCGAGAGGGAAACTGTAACTACCTGCTGTCTCGTGGTATTGTCATAAACTGGAATAAAAATAAAGTTCACAACACATCTATTTCGGATGTATTAGAGACGACGATTCTGAATAAGTAAGGTGCCATCTGTTATTGGGATTATTCGGCAGAGCTGAGAAAATACGTGATTTAAACTACGACGTACAAAGAGCAAAGAAATGCTGTAGACGCCAACCACCCACTGCCATATTTCCGAGGCTATCTTTATACAATGGTTCATCTCAGTGGTCTCGAATCAGAAGCGTGTAATAAAATACCTCCCACTTCTGTAACAATACATTTATCCATTTTGTTCCAGGGTTGTCACATTACAAAGAAAGATTTACATCGCAACCTATGTATTACGACACTTTATGCTAAATAAATATGAATTTGAAAACGACAAATTGATCAATATTCAAAAGAACTTAACAGATAAGGATCTAGCTTTTAGATATCCGGATAAATTGACCAAAGAACAAGTAGTCACTTATATCAGCCAATCTAAGGACGGATTAATTAAATATGTTCTAAAAGAACCTATTGATCCCACTGGACAAACAGAGCTTAAAATTATGCGTAGGTAAGTAATCTGTTTAATATGGTTTATTTATGTAAAAACTGACGGTTCCAATACGTTTGATTTTTCCTTCTATTGAATTTTGATTTTTCAATTGAAATTATCTTGACAGCTATTTAATAATCGGTAAGTGGACGAGAATTCAGGTTGAAATTTTAAGATAGCGTAGTATATTCTGCTGGCCTTGTTTGCTCGAGCGCAGCGTCGCGCAACATTGCAAGCTCCTCATTTCCCACGTGATAGAATAGAGCTAACTGGAACTGCTTAAAATATTGTCTCGCAGCACTGCGTAAAGTCGGAGACACAGGATTGTTGTTGAGGTATATGATTGAATTGATTGCTGTAACAATTATAATTCTTAGATGCTAACGATTGTTCATAAACTTTTTTTGTTGCAACCGGTGCGTTTCCTTTTTTTTTTCTCGTAATTGGATGTACTGCAATAGGATGATAAACATAAGATGTTCTCTCTCACTAGGAAATCATACCTTCATTTTCCAGGGGGAGGAAGCTATGTGTAATGTAATGGAAGTTATTTTCAACTTCACACCACTACATATGGTGGTGGAAAGTGTTGCAGGGAAGTAGAAAAAGTAGAAAAAAATTACTGCCTCATTTTTTATAAATCAGAAATTCTGGGGCATTCCACGATATGGTATGATTGAGAAGTACAACTTTTCATAATAATTCGATACGAAATTAAGCAACAAGAAGGAGTGGGATAGCGTCATCATTACCAGACTGGGGAAAATACCATTCAATGGTATACAGACAGCTCAAAAGCAATAGAAGTCACTGTGATAAGAGTGTACGGATTAGGAACCGAACACTCCGAAAGATTGATAAAAACTACAAGTATCTTTCAAACGAAAATTCACGCCATAGAAAGTGTGCCTAATTTAATATATGTGAGAGATATAGAAGACAAACTGTAATCATCATGTCGGATAGTCAAGCAGTCTTTGAAGATCTGAGTTCTTGTGTAATCAGCACCAAAATTATATGGGAGTGCCTGGGCAAACTCAATTACATGCCAGAAAGAACTGAATGAACGGGAAGTGAGATTAGTGTGGACATAATGATATTTCTGGAAATGAACATGCAAGAAGAGGTTCAGCAACGATATATATTGGTCCAGAACCAGTCAAATACACACAAAGTGGTCTAAGATCAAATACAAAAATGGGTACAAAGCCAACATAAACTAATAAAGGAACACTACAAAGCAGGACAAAGTAAATCCTTTATAGGTTACACATGTGTTAGGCCAAAAAAACCACTGAATATCAGTAAAAATCAGTTGAGAATCATGACAGATTATCGAATGAGTCATGCCACGGTAAAAGATAACATTCATAATATGGGTCCGTAAAACGGGGATTTCAGTTGCAGACTTGCGTGGGCAAACATGATTTTTTTAAAAAGGATCATTTCTATCACTTGAGCGGTGCTACAAGCGCAATGGGTTTTCACTATCAGTATATTTTCCTTCCCATTGGAATTTCCATTCTCTTCTCACGGCTCTAAAGGTGTGACCAAGCCAGTACTCAACCAACTGTGTTAAACCTCGATTATATCTCATATTTATCATATCATATACGATTATGTTTGTTGAAGCAATAATCTAGTAGTATGGCTGCATTTTAGTGGTAGGGCTGCAATTCTGCAAGAAGCACTCAACAAATTGGATAATTGGTCCATGCAAAACCCGCCAACCTTCCAATTTAAAAGTTTACCATATTTCAACATCCGTAAATATACCATACTCCTCTATGGTTAATACCAGAAAACTCCCGTATATACAGGCTTTTTCACGTTGGTCTTACACTAACTATATATTAGAAGAAACTACTCACAGTATTTCTACGAAAATTGGCATAGACGAAGAACAATACATGAGGAATTTAAGGAAAATATTTTGTTAATTCATAATATTTGTTTCAGGTTTTGGTATGCCCATATAGCATTAAAAACGTTCATTATAAGCTTTTTAAGTTGGCTTCTACTAATAAAATTGAACTTCATCGGCTGGTTTATAAACGGCATCCCCACTTATTTCCTGAATTTATAGAATTATAATAAAAAATAAATGTCAATGTGAATTTGTTGTTTTATTGAAAAAAAAATTTTAAAACATCGGCCTCGCATAAATAATATTGGAAACATAATCAAGAATCCTGCAGGAAAGGAAAACCGTCCGAGATAGGAACTATGAAACTCAATAAATTTAACCCTGCATCACCCAGGTCGAAAAACTGCACATCATCACCCAGGTTGTATCTAAAAAGGATATTCTCAGTTTTGTACCTGAAGTAGGTTTTAAGGTACTACAAAATTATAAGCAGAAACTTGTTATAATAAGTTGAATTTATGAGATATCATAAAAAAATATAAATTTGGAAATTCTCACATAAAAAAATCACGACATCTATGAAAACTGTTGAAAAAATATGTAACATTCAATTCTGTAGGACTTTATGGAAAACTAATAAAGCAAATGGTCAAGTCAGCTAGAAAAGTAATATGTGGCATATCAACAAACAAACAAAAGTTGGGAGGAATTTCCCAAGGATAAATGTATATCTTTATAACGCAGGCGGGATTTCTCACACCCCATAGTTCTTTACTTCACTGTCGCTCTCTTGGTAGTTGACTAACGACTGAATCCAGAACTGAATCCGCTCAAGAAAATTACAGAGTGAAGTGTTTCAGGAAGCTATAGGCAACCAATAAAACGTGCATTGATTCAGACGGAAATAACGGTGATTTAAAATGTGTTGGGATAGTCACACCCCACCTGGGTGATGCTGGGTTGAGGTCAATGGGGTAGGATGCCATGATACCTGAGTATTTCAAACAAAGGTATCGAACCAACATTTTACTTCCATATTTCCGTTTATTGGAAATTTATATCAGTTTTGAAAATTTGTACATAAATAATGATGGGGTTGACTTTTTCATGCCTACTTAAATCGAAAGTTAAAACTGAAATAAATGCTGCATACCATGAATATCTTGTAGAGACAGAGAAAAAATCACAATTAGTAGTCATCAAAAATAAGAATTTACCTCCGCTTCAATGGGCGTTGGGAAGGGTAGTGGTCCCGATGGGAAAGTACGTGTAGCAAAAATAAAGACAATTAATGGAGAGTTTACACGAGGAATTTCCAAATTATGTTTACTACCAAATCAAGACATTGATTGAAGTGGTGGGGGGAAATGTTTAAGAGTTGGTAACCGAGTACTGAATACAACTGAAACAATGGACATTTTTTATCGGTTCTCTAAGTACGTTGATATAATATATACGTCTTGCCACACGTCATAAATTGGTAAAAATAAAATTGTAATATTTATGGTTCAATAAAAGTTCTTACTTTTGGAATTGGTGGATTAATTATTAAATACTGGGAGAATTCCCAACAATATGCAGCACTTAATTTGAATTTTAAAATGCTCAATGTATCAGCTTGAGGCTAGTTATCTAGCATGGAGCGCTGCTCCAATTTTTCTAAGTATTTAACTGCATCCTTGCCATTGAAATCGGGTAGTGTTGCCATAATTACCCTTAGTGGTTGTGGCGGCAGTCGCACGACCAGTGGTCCTGAAGCCGTTGAAGCTTCCGCTGCAACTGTGACCCCTGATTTATAGATTCCGTAACGTAACGTAGCGCAAGGATTTCCGTGAGACGATAAAAGATAAATCATAGGACGACTCCACTACCATTCATAGATTACTCCTGTCATCGTAACACAACGCAACTTCAAAAATATGGAGATGGGTATCTCTCGCGTTACAGCCGCGATCAGCGTCATGCGTAAGGGCAATCTATGAATGGTAGTGGAGTCGTCCTATGATTTATCTTTTATCGTCTCACGGAAATCCTTGTGTTGCGTTGCGTTACGGAATCTATAAATCAGGGGTGATGGCTGCTCCTGTCGCTTGTTGATTAGCACCTATATTAGTGTTAGTAGGCATTTTTGTAGTTTGGTATATTCAATTTTAATAAGCACACAGTATCGGCAGATTTTTTTTCTTGAACTGTACTACACCTTGTTTTCCTCAAGATGGGATACAGGGGGGGATACTGGTTTAAAAGACAATTTATCCATTTTTCAACTTGCGTGTAATAGCAGGTGTTGAATATTAAAAATTAATTTTATTTCAACCTATAAACTTGCGTATAGCAGGTTATTAGAATGAGAAGGCATATGGTCAGGAGTAGCCCTTTTCACCACTTGCATCTGAATTGATTATTTTAGAAGGATTTGGAGAGAAATCAAAAGATCCTGGAACAGTTAATGTACTAAACAAACATTATCAGTTTCTTGTGTATTGCGAAAGAGTTATCGTTTACTTTAATGAAGATGTACAAATTATGAGAATAAAAGGAAGTTTTATTTACATAAAATAAAAAATAGTGTTTATACAGTGTATGGCGTGGGAGGTTTTTCTCATAAAGAGAGAACTCCTACAGATATGGTGTGGAGGTATATAGTGTGGGAGGTTTTTTTCATATAGAGAGAAATCCTACAGATATGGTGTGGGGGTATATAGTGTGGGAGCTTTTCCTCATAATGGGAGAACTCCTACAAATATATTGTGGAAGTTTTCATCAGGAGTTGAGCATGTTATCTGTTGAGCTCCTATTGTATATGTACGATGTGATATTTATTCACCCAGTCCCTAGGAGACGGCCCAGTTCAACTGAATAACTCGGCTTGTATTTCGACTTTACTTTTATTAATTTTTAACTTATTGATAAATTTTTCCAAGTACTGATAACATTTTATTAATAAACATATTACATAAAAAGGACACCTAGAGGGATCACTCTGTGTTCAAGCAAACATCTCTGATTTATTTCTCTTTTTTTTTTAAATCACGGAACGTGCAAATTTGATTTTGAAATGTTAAACTTATATGTACGTTATTAATTCTACCAAAGATTATGACATGAAAATTAAAAGAATTTTATAGACAGGAACTAAGGAATACGGTAATGACGTAACCCTTGTTTTGACAGCTGTGAATAGTGAAAAAAAATACTACAATTTTATCGTCATTCACTTCCTTGTCCGACGTGAAATGGTTTTTAGTTAGCCACAACAAAAATTCCTGCCTTGTTTTTTTTTTTAAATCCGCTGTTGCCGCTGCGAAGACGTGCAGCACTCACAAACTGGAAAAAAGGAATACGAAAATCGCTTCAGAACAAATGTAATGGAAACAGATATTTGCGGACCATTGAATTATAATTAATCTGATGTTCTCAACGAATAAATTCGTGCAAAACCATTTTTTTGACCGTTACTTCTGAAAGTAGCTCTTTCTGTATTCATTTACGTATCGAAAGTTACGTTTTGAAAGTTCCATGTGCTGGAAGTGACAGTTCCGTACTACAAAACACTTTCTGGACGCTCTGGGGTAGACAGCTTAAATAACTTTCTAGATGTAACTGTACCCACGTCAATGTTGACAGTTCTATTGACACGTTATTCACTTCCTTCTTCATCCGGTGCAATAAATAGTATATTATTAAACGAGCAATTTATGATAGCCATTATTCACGCAGTCCCGAGCCTTTGGCTTATCCATGAAACTGCACCTCCTGCATGTAACGACAACACCTGAAGTGGAACGACCAGTTTTATTGCAACCTCCAAAATCTGCATCACTGTAGCAATCTAACTTGGTACTTCCATCCGATCTGTAACATATTCCAAAATTAAGTGTACCTTTTATGTACCGAAAAACTCTTTTTAGTCTAGATACATCTTCAGTGCTTGAGCAATCTAGTGTTCTTGACAATACACTAACAGTGTAGGCTGAACCTGTCTAGTGCCAACCATTAAGTACATCAATTCCCCTACAGCTTCTCTGTATGGAAAGTAATGAGTGTAATCACTACTTTCTTAATTATTTGCTTCTAACTTTATCATAGGCGTTGACACTGGTTTGCATTGACTAAAATTAAAACGATCTAATAGTTTTCTTGCATATGGTTGTTGAGAGATTTTAATTGAACCGTCTTCAAAATGTTCAATTTCAAAACCTAGGAAGTAGGACGCTGGTTTAATAGTAATTCTAAATTTATCCTCCAGCTCATTCAGGGAAAATTCCGCTTCTTTCGGATCATTAGCCACTACTAACCCATCGTCCACAAACAATGCCACCATTAGTTTTCGATTCTGACAACCTCTCATATACAGACATGGATCAGCTTCACTCGCCTTAAATCCTGCTGCTTTGAGAAAAGTATTTAACCTTTTATTCCAGCATCTTGGAGCCTGGCGGAACCCATATAAACTCCGTTAGAGCTTACATACTTTCTTGGTCGCATCAGTATAGCCCTCTGGCTGCTCCATATATATATCTTAATCCAGTTCACCATATAAAAAGGCTGTGCAGACATCAAACTGTATAAGATTCATCTTTTCTGTAGCCTGAATGCTTAGCATGGCTAGTATTGTTGTTAGCTTAGCCACTGGGCTGAAAGTCTCATTAAAATCCACTCCATACTTCTGGCTGAAACATTTTATTACAAATCTTGCCTTATACTTGTCTATTGTACCATCTGGATTTATCTTAACTTTATATGCCCATTTAGATGGTATCCCTCTGGATCCTTTAGGTAGACTTGTAAGTTCCCAGGTATGGTTTTCTTTCAAGGATTTTATTTCACCGTCCATTGCCTTCTGCCAATGTTCTTTATTCTCTCCACTCAGAGCGTCTTCACAAAATTTCAGGTGTGGTGACAAGTAGGACATCTTTTCCTGCTGATCTTATAGCATATGGAATTTCAAACTTCTTGAAATCAATATAATACAAATCGGTGTTTATCACAAGTTTTGTAGCACCATTGTCTATCCACCAAGTAGACGAATCTGTAGGAATGTCAACCCAAAGGGTTTTTATCATAAGTCCTGTATTATCAACGGATGAAACTTGAGTTCGCTTTGGTCTACCATCAGACTTCCATTTTTCACAATCCTTAACCCAATGTCCAACAGAATGGCAATAATTACACTTATCTTTACGAGAGCTACTTGAATGATGAGTTTTAAAGTTACTCTTATTTTTAACATTACTTTTAATCTTAAATTTTCGATTTGCATCTGCAGCTAAAGCCTCCTGTGAAACAGAACTCTCTCTTTGTTGTTTCATAAAATTTCTTTCAAATGAACAAAGTTGAAAGAATTAGGCAGAATAGCTAGTGTCTTACAAACCAACAGTAAATCAGGTAGAGCATTCTCGTTTTTAGCTTTAAGACCTATGTTTAACTCATTCCAGAGCTTTTAACTTTGCGATGTGCATGGAAACATCATCTTCATCGTTCCAACTAAACGAAGAAAAATCAGCACAAATCTTGTATAACTGATCTTTTGTTGATGCCTCAAACTGTTGCTTCAATGTATTCCAAATCCCTAACGCAGTCTCTTGATCCATTATTTTCTGATAAAGAGCATCAGTAACAGAACTCGCAATCATGGACTTGGCATAACTGTTCGGCTTTCTGAAAAGATCTAATTTGGCTTTGTGCTCTTTTATGGCAGCCTCTGATTGAGTTCCTTCTAACTCTTCAGGCTTGACTAACTTGCCATCAATAACGTCAAGGGCACCTTCATTATAGTCTAGCAGAACCCTTATTTTACGTTTCCATATTGGCCAATCTGACTGACCTTCTAAAGGTTTTACGTGTTTGAAAAATTAATTTATACTCCATTGTGTTTGGCTGTACGTATGTACTTTGAAAAATAACAGACTCGAAAGTATTATTTTGGCGTACTTCAGACCAACTACACAATTCTTGGTACTAACTTTATATTTACTCTGAACCAGCAGTTATTAGCATATCTGGGTCCATAACCTATTGTATTTTCAGAGCAAATAAAGACTTTTAGTTGAAAATGTATTTAATATCTTTAACGTGAAATGTACTACAAAAATAATATCTGTCACTGTTTCTGACTTGCTTTTTATAAACTCTTGTTGCTATGATTACGTAAAATAAAAACATATAGTAAGTATATCGCTAACTACAATAGAATTCATTTGGATTTTAAATGAAAATAAGTTCCAAAAAAGTTCTTACAGTATTGCTAACCTTATAATGCGATTGTAAATCTCAATTGAGTTAAAAAGCATCTTGATATTTTAGAAATCATTATAGATGGAGAAAAATAATGAAATGTAAAAAATTACAAAACTACGAAAACTATAGACACAGAAAATCACCCTCCTGGTTATTATTTATCAAGGTGAAAATCCCAAAAAATATTAGGAGTTGATGAACATCAACCTTACAGTTGGTTCGGTGGATCTTTTCCCATGCGTCACCATTCATATACAAACTCAATACATTAAGTAACACGTAGGTCGTATATTGATAGTTTACTTAATTAGAATGTGGCTAAAATGACGGTGAACGTTATTTATTATTGTATTGAAGCTGGTGTAATAGATATTTGAAAATATTTTATAGCCATTTAGCAATGTTCTACCTAAACCTTTAGTTTGAAAAAACTGTTAGTATTCCAGAGTTTTATGAGGCTATTCTGCAAACTTGCTATTAAGCAAATTTACTTGCATAAGAGTTAGTATTAATAACAACTTCATCAGTAGAAACTTTGCAAATCAGAATTGTCCTGTTAGGGTTATGGCTGGCAACCATTACTATTGGGCCGTTCACCCATACAGTTCAACAATGTAAAATAAAAATCTTTTGGGTTGTAAAAATAAATCATAAATATTTTAAATAAGTATATTTAACACTCATAGATATATATAAGAGATGTATGTCAATGAAGATATTTTTGATTTTATGACTTATAGCGTATGATTTATAGCGGCAACGAAAGCTTAGACAATAATTATGAAGATAACGATTGCCAAAAGAATAATACTCAGCTTTTACGACTATGGGCTGTGAATTTTAATATTACGCATATTGCATTCAAAGGATTAATTGGAGTATTGCATAAAATGAACATAAAAAACATACCTTACGATCGCAGAACTTTACTGGAAACACCCAGAAAAGTTACCATTCATTAAAAGGGCAATGACCAGTATTGACAAGGGGGGTTTGAGGTTGCCTTAAAAGACATTCCTAACTAATCCAACTATTCTTCAGTTTGTCCCGATAAGATATATTACCCATAGGACATAATAGTTCGAGGAAGCAATTTTGGCCAATACTATTTTCAATACAAAATATTGATAAAGTGCCCCTAAAAGTATTGGTATATTTTATGGTGAAACCAAAACAATAGCTTTAAAAGTGTTAATTTTTTTATTACAAAATAATTAGGAACAATGACATATAAAATTGAAGTGAATCTATTACTAAAATATTACTAAAAACATAACCTCATAATAATCTTCTTTTTCTTTAGCTTTATAATTTTGAAAGCTTTCACAAAGCAATACAAACAGCTATCTAGCTTTTAATTCCATAGAGCTTTTTATTGGCCTAGAAAAATGCTTATTAAATACAATAAAGACATGACCGAACCGTTTGCCCACGATAATTAGCAATGTTATAGTCTCTATAATTAAGTAGAGTCCAGAAGTTATTAGACTGGCTCGAAAAAATTAAAATGTTTAAAATCATTTCATGTCATGTCGTGTTGATATTCCATTGAGAAATAAAAAACAAAATAATTAATAATTATTTCTTTAGTAAAACATGGAATAATTGCATACCTATCTTCTATCTTACACTAAGTCCTGTATCATATAACACCTAAATACTTATATTAATGATAAGAAATTAACAACTTTTTCTTAAGATTATTATTAAAACTATTTCTTATTGTTTATCTTTTATTTTGAAATAAATCAATTTAATCAATCATATTATCAATCAATCCAACTAAAAATACTATGGAAAACTTTAATTTCAATTGGATGTATATAATTCATAGATAAGTATGAAAATTAAATATGACAACACCGTAATTCATAATGAAACAATTTAATTTATAAATTATATTTTGCTCATAGTTATTACTGGCCCCTCTGTTAATAAGAAGTATCTTATTCACATTTTACAGAAAAGTAAGGTTTGCAGAGATTTCTAATGGTTCACAATGATAATTTCCAGTTTTAAAAACATTAATAATTTTGTCATAACATATATGGAAGGAAAGATCTCTGCCATCACAGTTGGTGATGTTTGTTTTCGCAACACTTACATAACTGTTGGCATAAATTACCAATATAAATCTAATATTTATCCAAAACGAAAACCTTAGTACATTTTCAAGAGAAATGTTTATCTGCGCATGATCATTCAAAGCATTTAAAGCCATATTTGGACTGAACGAATGCTTCTTATTATCGCTTTGACAGCCAATATTGGTCATCAAATCTGATAAAATGCTAAAACATAAGTTTTAAATGCTCTTTTGGTGCCAATTAGGGCTATTGTATTGTGGCCAACAGGTTGAATTGCTTATAAGCTATGAAATCTACTTTAAGGCCAAACCGCGCGCTCCTTTTATGCAGCTATTACGTAATGAATGCTACATGGAAAAGCTTTAGAGGACAGTTTTAATTGCTTATTAGCTTCAACAAAAATCGATTTTAAATCCACTTATATGCTTATTGTGTTACTTGGAGGTTTGGTGATCCTAGAATCATTCTCTTAATACAGGAGGTTGAAAAACGGAAAAATCGGTTATTCGCATTTCAGTCGACAATTTAAAGGTAATCTGAAAAAATTGTTCATACAAAAGTTGTAGATTTTTCAATTATCTCCAATTTTCGTATCCATTTTTTGAGCCGAAAATTTTGGAAAACTATTTCTCACTGCTTTCGATCGACATGTTCAAGATATAATTATAGGCAAGTATTAAGTTGGTGAATTGACATTTTCATTTTTAAGAAAAGTATATTTGTTTTCAGTAACCAGTACAGCTGTTTTCTTAGACAGTTTTCCATTTTAAAGAAAGGAGGTATACAGGCTAAAAGATTTTTAAACTCTCAGATAGACGGAAAGCACTAAAATCTTCAGCATCTCCCCAGTTCAGATCAAGACTGCAGTTGCCTTCAAAAATTCTCAACCCTGGCAAACCACAATAGAGTGTCACCTAGTGGGTTCCTGAGCACAAGAGTTTTGTAGGCAATGAAACGGAAGTGAATTTGATTTGTTTACATCCTCATTATATTTGAACTAATGTTCAATTTAGTACACAGTAGTTTTATCAAACGAGTACAATGAACATTTTTTAATCTACACAGTGCATAAATACAGAATTTTTAGGATATTGATATGAGTATTAGAAAATGTTTACATGGAAATAAAGTGCTTAAATACAGAGATCTAGTAGTAATAACAAAAGTATTGGACTAATTTCCCTGGAAATTGATTCAAAACAATCACACCTGAACTGTCTTCTAGGTTTAATGAGACAGAATGGTTGAAAGCTATTTGGTCGTTAAGAAGATTACCTGATATTTGATTGTATTTAAGTATCTCGAGAGTTTCTAATTTAGGTTCTACACGTGAAATTTCAAAATTTGTGTCGAAAGTTGTAACGTGCTTTTTTTATTCTTTTACAGTTCCATTATAATTTATTATATGTCTGATAATTTTCTATTTCTCAAGTACTCGTAAATAGTGTTGCATACCTTAAGTTACAAGTCTATTGTTCGCTGCAAATAGTGTCGCATACCTTATTTTGGTAAGATTCGTTTGTTAATGTCTAAGGCATTTTTATTGATGACTGGAGATTGAGTAAGGTCAGGCTAACTATCAACACGGACGAACGCGATTTTTAGTGTTGAATGTAGACTCGCGAATATTCTTGGTGGAAGTCAGTTCCGTGTCATTTGTGATTTCCGGCATTGGAAGAGATATTGTTGGTTTTTGGAATTTTGGTCAAGGTGATGTTAACAAGTGTGCCGAACTCTACGGTTTTCCTATCATATCTGGCTGTATTTGGGCCATCTTAATTGGATTTTGGAGCAAAACCATTTGATTTTTAACTTGACCATTCTATCTTACCTCAGTAGTTGATATTTTTGGATTTTGGTGTCGAGTTAAAATTACCGCTTGAGGGATTTATTTGAGGGAAGCCATTGCCATTGTTGATTAGCAGGTGCCGTTCCATAACCAAACAGTTCTCCTCGCTGAAGTGTTTGACTTAAAACCCTATAACATCTGGGTTAGTCGATTATTTTGTCTATATTTCATGTGTACTATCAACGTAATTGCTGTTGAATCAATTAATTTCGATCATTTTAAACTATAAATTCGTGTCTACTATAACACTCTTTAAATTTTCATTTTTTTTAAGTAAAACGTTAAGTATATTTTATTCTATCAATTTTCACTGTAATTCGTTTAAACTCACTCTTATATTACCTTACTTTGATTTGGAGATGTAAGTATTTACTAGTACCTTCCGTAAGCTCTTCAGTTTATAAGTAAAACTTAAGGTATTTTATTTTATTGGAAATTTGCAGCGTTATTCGCTTTGAACACTGTTATATTACTTTACTGTGATTTGATATGTACGTAATTTTAGTAGTAACTTCTACTTTGGTATATTATTTTGGTAACTGAATTTTAATTCAATTTTGGCATTTGATTGTTGTTAAAGCTACTTTCAAATAGACATTTTGTAATTTTCCTTTCTAAACAAATTGTGAATTTTAATTTAATTTTGACCTTTAAGTGTTGTTGGAGTTACTTTCATATATATATTTTTTGTAATTTTCTTTTCTAATTAAATTGAATTATCTAGGTTTTTTTTTTCTGGGGGATCCATCCCTGTACTCATCAGGAAGATCTACCTTTTCTTGGTTATTGGAGGATCCCAACTTCAGCAGTTTCGTCTGAAGGTTCAACTATACCGAGCATCTAGAACGCGCTCAGAAGAAAAGGTTCACACTCCGAATTGTACTTCAAAACAGATAAGGTTATCTAACTCTCGTTTTTTTTATTCCACGGTAAAATAAATTTAGAGTGATCGCACGTACGAATAATTTTGTTATCTATAGTATTCGCTGTATGTAATTTTGGTATTTATGTCGACTTAATTTTATTTTAACTTCATTCATTTTTTTTTGTTAAGTAAAGTAATTTAACCTATTTCGGTAATAGTTTTATTTATTTAGTTCACCATATTTTTATATTTTAAGTAACTTATCTTGTGGCTCTGCTAGTGCCTACAAGACCTAGGGGTTTCCGACTTGAACCGTCTAAGCCGGTGGCGCGGCTCACCTTTTTTTTCTACCCTCTACGGCTGAGCTCGGGCATAATTTGCCAGTAGAGAGACCGCTAGTGAAGTCTGAATAGGGAACTAAAAGAAACGTGGCAAAGTGTGTTGGTTTGCTAATAAATAATTTGAATAGTGAGGATCTAACTTTTTGATGACATGGCTACG
Source organism: Lochmaea capreae (assembly GCA_949126875.1). Taxonomy (NCBI): domain Eukaryota; kingdom Metazoa; phylum Arthropoda; class Insecta; order Coleoptera; family Chrysomelidae; genus Lochmaea; species Lochmaea capreae. The sequence continues at coordinate 7,744,675 of OX421409.1, forward strand.
TTTGTATTCTGAAATTCTAGTTTTAAAATTCCTAAAAGTTCTGATATAAATTTTGTCACAGTTGTAATTACCACATTTTAATTTATAAAATAGAAAGCTACTGCGTTAGCTAAACGCGTCACAAGTTTAAATTGAACATAAGTTCACATAATATATAATGAAGATTTGAACAAATTAAATTGTCTTATTTTATCGATCAGTATGGATATTAATCAAGTTAAAGCATCATTTATTCAAACGCCACTCATCCTAGCAAAGCTAGGTCCTAACACAGCATTTGGAATATCTAAAATTGCAGAACAAGGCTGTATATCTCGGTGGATACAACCAAAATATCAGGCGTACTGGACACGTGCCAAAGTAAACTGCCGGTCAAAAAACCCTCGGAGTCGCTAACTGATGAAATGAGAAACCTTAGCAGGGTGGCCAGATAAGGAAAGTGACGGGATTACTCATCGGTCACTGTACCCTACGGAAAAACATATATAGGGATGAACCTATCTGACTGTAGTGCATAGAAAAGGAGGAAACAGCCTCACATATTGTCTTCTAATATGGAGTACTGCCTGACTGGAGCTAAAGACTACTAGGAATAAAGCGACCAAGAGAGGATTTCTCCAAGATAGACCTAGGGAAAAGACTGATAAGGACTTCTAGTCTCTTCACACACCCGGTACAACCAAGAGCACGAAAAGCCCAAAAGCTGAGGAACTAATTACTCGAAGCCTCTGACGAACTAATCAATCAATCATGCCCTTACCTTAGAAGTAATTAAATTGGTCTGGTTGAAAAATATGGAAATCCTGAAAATGACAAAAAATGTAACTTCGGATGGTAAAAAAAAAACTATTCCAATATATTCAGTTATAATATCACAAGAGCATAGACAATATTCGATTATTCACCGAGTCACGAAAATATTGTCTATGCTCGAGTTGGTATTCGTTACGATTATATAACGAATAATCTGGTGTTCAATTTTCAATTTCATAATCAATTTCACCACTTGAAATGAAACCAAAGCGCTGCATTTTGAAGAATTAACTGACATTTCATTGAGTTTGCCCGTTACTATGGAAGTGATCACAATATGGCAGGAGGCGAAACACCAAAACGATTATATCACGTCGTATCAATACGTCGTAACTAAGGGAAATTCAAGGATTGTATTGGTTCATTAGAATGTACAAATGATCTATTATCATAATGTTGTGCAAGCAGATTTTAAAAAAATAATTCAATTGAATGATGACAATATCTAATTAAAAATAATCAATTCATAGCAGTACAGTTAATTGAATATTCAAGTTTGGAAATCAAACACGTCAAGAATGGAATTACAGTAAAGTTAATTAATATATTTCATATATTCAATAACTGTATTTATATGTTTATTCTTCCTATATTGTGAAAACAAGTAAAAACCAATCAAATAATGAAAATGTCACAATAAGAATATCGTACACTACAGTTTCAGATGCCACCTCCTCAGCATTGTGCTCTACGATTCTTTCACCCAAGTATAAGGAAAAAAGTTCCATTTATATATATAAAGTATAAAATCCTCACATATTAAACCATTTTAGTAAAGAACTCTTCATTCAAAATCAATATTTTTGAAAACTTCCAAACTGTGTTCACATTTTATTTACGTGCCGTCGAAACAGCATGTGGACTAAGAAAAAATGTTTTTTAATAATATACAGATGGCTCTAAGTCACAGGAGGTACTGGTATAGGAGTGTATGGGGAAGGGAAGGAGCCAAACCCTCTAAAAGTTTTTGGAAAAACGCCTACTATCTTTTAAACGGAAATTCACGCCATGAGAGAGTGTGTCCAATTAAGATAAAGTATAGAAGGCGGAGGATTACTATCATGTTAAATAGTTAAGCACTGAGTCATTGTATAATCAGTTTCAAAATTGTATAGGAACGCCTAGAAAAGCCCAATGAACTAGGCGAGAACAGCATGGTCACCTTACTGTGGGTTTCAGGACACACTGGGAAATAATTAAATGAAATAGTAGATGACTTAGCAAAAAGCTGAGACATCCTTTGTGGGACCGGAACCCTTGTACAGTATTATCTTCAATGAATATTGGAAGATATATGTGTGTGAGTGTGGGGGGGGGAAGCTGGCTTGGGATTAAATCCTTCAGCCACAGATTTTTTTTTTGGATATATTTTCAAATATATATTTATTTTCAATTATTATTTTTATTATTACAGATCAAGCCCCGCTTGTAAAGAACCCTACCAGAGCGTAATTAACCATTCTATTATTCAGCACCAAAAGATGCGCCAGACTTACGGGGAACTGTATGTTAAAATTTTAAGGGATTTAGGCATATTTTTTTCTTTCAAATTAAATTGTCTTGGCGTCTAGTGGTTACGAAGGTTTGCATTTTACAATAAATGAATCGAATGTACAAAGTATTTTAGTTTAGCATAGTGATGTTACAAAGTTTGGTATAAATTAAAGTGTATTTTTTTCCTGAAGTGGAAGCAATCTACTGATATGTGTTCGATGGTTATTTTTGTGTTGTAGCAGTATTCACAAACTGGGTGGTTTCCTGAAGCCGTTAGGGAGTGTCGTATTCGAAGCCCTCCTATTGTAATTTTGTCCTTTCTTGTCATTTCAGGAATCTTGAGGAAATATATTGAGGGCTGGATGATGTATTTTTTGCTATTGGATCTATTCCAATGGTTTTGCCATTTTTATTCTAAATAAGCTGTTTGATTTTTGGTTTTCAGTCTTCATATAATGGTCTTTTTCTGCTTGGTCTGCCTTCTCGTTATCACTAATACCTATATGATATGAAACCCACATTAAAATGACTGAAAAACCATTCGAGTATAATTCATTGTGTTATCAATGGATTAAATCAGTGGGGTTTCAGACAATATCTGTTTGATTGACCGAATTTTGCAAAAATGTTGGTGTAGATATTATTAAAGAAGGTTTCAATAACGTTAACTATGCAGGCTCACTTGGTATGTTTTTCGTTACAATAGATCCTCAACAAGCGACCCATTTTTTTGTTGTAACACTCCGTTATATACCCTTGCGGAATATACACAGATTGAATCAGGCACTGGATATCTAATTTAATTATATAATCGGAAATACAATAATACGTGCAATACGTGCAATTTTGCATCAAAATCAAAGTGAATAGTGGTCAAGACATTACAACTCCTTAACCATCTATCACGTTCAAGAGCTGACTCCTTTTCTCTACGCTCTCGCAAGACCACTGGGATCCACACACCCCTCACCTCACTTTACTAAACTGCACGATTATGACCTTCACAGAAAGTGGAAATTTTTGGTTCAAATATATTGTATTTAATCAGTACCGTTTGTGATATTAGTATTAATCGTACTTTTTGTACATCTTATTAGACTAGGCTTTGAATAATTTTTTGGACTAGAAAAAAATATATTTAGCAGTGGTTGAGGAGCTAGTTGGTCCGTCATAAGGTGAGGAATGAAGCCACTTCTGGCTGGAAGTGAAAGTTGAATTATAACTATCTAACGTAAAATAATACATGAAAGCTCTTCATTCACATTGGATGTTTTCGGTGATGACGACCTGTCCTTTTCTATATTTGCGTAAATCCTACCTATATAATTTATACTACTTATATAAATATTACGAGAGCTACTCAAGGCCGTATCCAGGAAATAATTTCGGGGTGAGATTAAATCACCGGGGGTCTTTCAAAATTTAAGTGTAAACTGTCGCATTTTTAGGCCGTTTTCAACTCTCAAATAACCAGAGTTCAGTGGCATGAAACTATCGTTTGACTCGCGAATATTGACTAAAAAATAAAAGGATTTTTAAGCTATTAGAATGTTTTTGCATCAACATATCATATCTGACCCTTTGACCATAAGAATTTGAACGTTGAAAGCTATTACCTTTTAATTTCAAGTACGGAAATACTTTCCTTTCTAAGTTGGTGAGCTGCGAAAATTAATACATAGATAATACAAGTTACACGTTAGCGATACACCTATCACTACTGACTGCATTGGTTATGAGCAGAACAGGCGCTACGCGAGTGGGCTGTTATAGGCATGTTGTTTCCACACATGCTTCTCGTGATGCATCAGCAAGCCCAGTAGCCAGTTCAATGCATGAACACCTTCAATTAAATTATGAAATACTTTACTTACAGATAGCAGAATATCATTCTCTTTAATTCTGGAAAACTTGTGTTTGAAAATACTTATTTATGGAATATTTGTGGAGGGATTAAACCCCTCTGAACCCCCCCCCCCTTCTGGGTACGGCCACAGAGTTACTTAATAATAAATAATAATGTTGTCAAAATACATAATAAATTTGTTGGCCTGTTTATATTGATGTCTACAAGTATCAGAACTCGGAACATAATTATTCGACTCGTTCTGAAAATTCCCGTTTGGGCCCCTTGGTAGGTATTATGTGAAGCTTATTAAATCAGGATTAGGATTTTTTGAATTATTTGAATTTCAAATGAGGAGTTGTTATGTATTTAAAAACCTAGTTTTTTCAACATCTTGCATTTATCAAACTAACAATACAAACCTGAAAGTATTGTTCTACATATACCAAGCAGTAAGTTTTTTCCATACATTATATTTGCGTGAAATCTTCGGAAATCTTAAGAAACAATTTCGATATTTATAATTTTTTCCAAATTTTCATTTTGTCACACTTTTTAAATCAAAAACCTTTTGAGGCGGGAAAACTTTCATTTATATTATTTGAACAGTATGTACGATATTGATATAAAAAAATCAGTTTTTTATACAATGGGTACTGATTATGCAACAGATCTACGGAAGGGTATGAGAAAATGTTTCAAAATATTGACTAAATCATTATTTCATAACAGACATTATTGAAAAAAATAAATAAAAAAAAATTATTCGTCAACACATGAAAATCAGAATACAAAAACATTTGGCTAATGTCATATCCTAAAGGCAATACAATCTATGAACAAACATAGAGTTGAAGTTAGGTAGGTAAGAACTTAATTTTTCCCACAGAGTGAATAGCACCTCCGTTATTAGAATGAGACTCCTTCTGGGAGCTGAATTTTCTTCTCTTATAGTTCTATGGATACTTTTTTCTGACTTCTTTGTTTTTTGTTTCCTAGATTTAGGTGATAACATTTTATTATTGTTTCCGTTTTCTTTAAAATTGTATATGATGATGAGCAGGTAGTTTTGAATTTTACTTATTGTTTCTAAGCATCTTCTAGATGCTACTACCATAGCGTTGTTATCTGAGATTATTTCGCCAAAAACATGTGAAAAAAAAATCCATTTATATATTTTTGCATAAAATCCTCACTCACAAAAATATTCCAAGTTGGGTAGTTTTTATTAAAGTTTACTGGTTAATAACAGGTAGACTACGAAATGATTATTGCAAATTTTTCACTACATGTATTTGAATAACTGCTAATGACATCAATTTTCCAATTCAGCTTGCATGAAGATACATTTAAAAAATTCCTAACGATGGGTGTAGCACAATTATACGAGGGAAAAAATATTTTCGTAACAGGAGCGACAGGTTTTATGGGAAAAATTTTAATTGAGAAGTTACTGAGGTCATGTCCAGGAATTGAAAAAATTTATATTTTACTCAGACCCAAGAGAGGATGTGGTATTGAAGAGAGGTTACAAGTATTTTTAGACACAAACGTGAGTACCAAGTTGTATTTATTAAGACAATACTATTATTTATCATTTAAAATTTGGCACTCTGGATTATAATAAGACTGAGCTTACATAATAGAGACTCCCAACGATCAATCAATGCCACACCTTCAATTTATTTAATTACTAATTTATGCTCTTTAAAATGTGGGAGTAAAGCAGCATTAAAAAGATTCAAACATAACTGGTGATGATTAAAATCAATTAAGATATTTCTTCAGGCCTTATATGATTAATCAGAGTTAGAATAGTACTAAATCGAGGAAGTAAGCTACTGTTATATCATAGGTTTTAAATACTGAAAACATTCATGTAAAGTATACTATGTCTACCTCGGTATAGCGAAAGAGTTACAAGAAAAACAAATAGCAGTAATTGAATAAAAAAACTGTCTCGAAATTGGTGGAATGAGGCGCCTAGAATGGGAAAATAGGTCATTGCCAAAATTCTGTAGATACAACAAAAGCGTGAGCAGGAATCAATCTATCATATCCAACCGATGTTTTAATCCATGTACAGAACATGATAATAATTCTTAATGAAACAGCTCTTCACTGTTTCAAAACTCGATTCATTTTATTCTTGGAATTCTCGGATAATTCATTTTTAAGCTGGCTTATGACTTTATTAGATGCAATTACCAAAAGGACAAGCATTTTCTTTGACTAGTAGTCGAGGAAAGTCGGAAAGTCCAAAGATAGGAAATCTTTTAGGATAGGACGTATCGGAATGCGGTTTTTTGCATTCGCTTGCAAAAACTATTTATATCATTTGTACCTACTTTGTACCTATTACAAACCGGAAGTTGCATTGCTGCATCCAAAAATGCATCTTTTGAGATGCCTTTTGGCAAATTTAATAACTTCGTAAATAAAATAAGAGTCAGACCAACCAAAAAATCTTTACTGGGGGTTTTTCAGGTCGCTGAATTCATATATGGTACCGACGAACACCCCACATACACCTGATGCGCCCTACCCTGGCTCTGAACGTCTTCCTTGAGGGTTTTCCAGACACAATTGAAAAAGACCAACCAAAAACCCCCAGTAACAATTTTTGGTTCGTCTTCTTTAATTGTGTCTGGAAAACCCTCGAAAATGACGTTCAGAGCCAGGTTAGGGTGCACCAGGTGTCCGTGGGGTGTTGGCCAGTGCCATATTTGATTTCAGCGAGCCAGAAACCCCCGTAACAATTTTCAGGTGGTTTTTTTCAATTATGTCTGGAAAACCCTCGGGGATTACATTCAGGGCCAGGTTAGGGCGCAAAAGGTGTTCGGGTGGTCGTTTTCAACATAAAATTCGGATTCAGCGCAGACAAAAAGCCCCCATAACGATTTTCGGTTCGTTATTGTCGATATTTCCAGAAAAATTCTCGAAGATGACGTCCGCCTCCAGGTTGGGGACCAGGTGTCCGTGGGGTGTTCGCCGAAGGTATATTCGAAATAAAACAATTTAGTTTGTTTTATATCATCGTTTATTATGGATCTTCATCAAGTAAAAGCCTCATCTATTCAATTTACTAGATTGACATTGTGAAATACCCTTTGTTAATAGCATGGAAGTTTTGGTTTTTAGTTAGTTTTATTTGCAGCAACCTGTAAAAGTCAATGTTTTTCGCATTTTTTAATGTATATACCTACAGTACCGGTTGATCAAGTTGTTCAAGTATCTCGATACAACTGTTTTCCTTGAAACTTTAAGGAAATTTTTACCTATTGTAGGCTCTTGTATATTTAAATACATTTGTGTGCTTACTTATATCACTTTTCTCATTTGTAGAACTTTTACAAAACAGTTGACTGTGAAATAAAAAAAAGTTGAGACAAATATATAAATGCTTTATTTAGTCAAAAAAATAAAATAAAATAAAAATGTCAGTCCCGTTTTATCATTTCTTTGATTTATTATCATTTGTCAACCTTAATGTACTCACTGTCAATTCAATTTCCGTTCTACAAACACGTGTAGCTGTTAGAAATATATTATTAAAAATGTTCAAAAGTTAACGACAGTTTACCCCAAATAATTATATATACTTGACGAGTATCGCACTGATGATGGCGTAACAGCCGAAAGCGCTTTGCAATATTTTTAAAATTAAAATTTTTACACAGAATACAAAGTTTTCTTGACTTTATTATTATTTATTTCATCCTTTTGCTTTAAACATCATTGTATTATATTTAATTATTTCTGCAATCCATAGTGTGAGCTCAACATTTCTATATTTGTTTTTTAAACATGCATTTTTATCACTGTTGATGAAAATGATAATCATATTATCTAATTAAAAAGTTTTCATCACCTTACAGCGCATGCTGAGCCTTTTCTAAATTATTCACCCAATTTTATTTATTAACTATTGTATTGTTAAGCTCTTATATTATGTATTTCTGTTTGTCTTGGAATAAATGAAAAAAACGATCTGTTTATTGTGTTATTTTTGGTAATGAATAAAAATGATTGACACAAACCAATATTATAATAGTTCAAATTAGGTAACTGTCACAAAAAAAACTTACGATCTTAAAGGAGATGTTCAAATTGATGCCCATCTTCGTAAATGCATTTCTAAAATCTTGATAATAGATTTCGGCTACATGCTGCCCTAATCATTTCTGGTGTCACAGTTCTACAAGCATGGCGTATTTTTCTTTTCAAATCGTCCAAATCTGTAGGCGGAGTTGCATAAACGATAGTTTTAAGATATCCCCAAAGGAAGAAATCTAACGGTGTCAGGTCTGGCGATCTTGGAGGTCAGTAAATAATACCGTTTCGTCCAATCCAGCGTTCTGGAAATATCATGTCCAGATAATTTCCCACTCTACGTTCAAAATGTGAAGGTGCACCATCTTGCTGCCACCACATTGTATTTCTTTCATTTAATGGAATGTCTTCAAGTAGGTCTGGCAATATATTTTGTAAAAAATGTAGGTAAGTATCTCTCTCCCGTTAGTATACCATCATAAAAGTACGGGCCGATCAAACGCCAATTGTATAGGCCACACCAAACGTTTACCCCCCACATTCTCTGAAGTCGGGTTTCCATCGCCCATTTTGGATTTTCTGCAGACCAGTAATGGCAATTATGTCGATTGACGATTCCGTTATTTTCGTCGCACCACAGAATTTTATCCAAAAAAGATAACTCATCGTCTAACCGTACATGCTCTGTATAAATCTCTAGCTCCTCTACACTTTGATGACTGAAAATGACTTATAAGAAATACCTGATGTAGAAGGAGATTCCAAAGAAATTGCTGACAAATTCTGCTTGTATTGTTTTTTTAAACTTGTAAAATTCGCGTAGCATTGCCGATGATAACCTTCTTCATGAGAAGACAATTCTGATGGTAAAATCACATCACAGTATTTTAATTTGTATTCTTGACGAATTTTTAATGTAATTCGACATTTATTTAAGGTACTCTCAGTGAATGGATTAATCTTTCCAGCGTCTTTTTGTTTACATATCACACACGACACACATTTCATTTTTGCGAACAAAATTTGATTCAGAAACGTACTAAAAATAGAATATAACCAATTATATATTTTATTATTAATAATTTTTCAAATTTATGAATGAATTAAGAGAAAACTTTATAACATGTGCTCACAACAACGCAGGTTAACTGAAAATAGGGACTTACTGCCGGTACAGCTGTACAAGACACGTGACCAACAGCCAATGGGAGCATAGAGAAAGACCGCAGCAACGGTGGTGATCGGCGCTCTCACTCACATCTACCGCCATGCGCAGCCTATCTCTTTCTATTATAAATAAGATTTGTTTTGATGTTTGCCGACAATTAAACCCCGGAAAAAGTGTCTGGCTTTTTGTAAATAATTTTTTTTATATTTAATTAAGACGCTGTCAAAATTGCAGCGTGAATCAAACACTTCAAATGGTATTTTAAAAAAATCAGCTTTGGGGTGGATTTATTAAATATAAACCCCCTCAAAAGTGTCTGGCCAAATAGTTGTATTTTTAAAATTACCTAAACTTTCAATTACTGGTTGTTGGCTGTTGAATCAAGCACTTTTTTTGGGTCATATTTTTTTACACCTTTTTAGGATGCGCACTACCTGGTGTCCCAAGGTGGGTCAAGCCAACACAGGTATATCTGCTTTTCAATCCAATAGATTTTCAATGAGAAAATTTCAAGGTGCATCAAACACTTCATGAAACGTGCGTTACTAGCTCTCCGACTAATAGGGATAACGAGCTCTGTATAAATCTCTAGCTCTTCTACAATTTCTTTCATATTCACCATAAATAGGAAGCATATCAACATATTCACTAGCCGTATAAATAAAAGGCATGTTGACTTACCGTTTCACAACTTAAAAATAACTATTCTGACAGTTATTGGCACTTTTGTCATTATCATGGCAAACTTGACAATAGGCAGTCTTTTTCATAAGATTTGCAGGCTACTTTTTAATCGATATTTAATAGGTAAACAAGTTTTTGTGGAAAAACACAATTCTATGTAATTTTACTCTATGATATAATCAACTTTCAAGTAATATTAAAAATTATAATATTGGTTTGTCTTAATCATTACGTACGAATGTAAGATTGCCGAAAATTACAGGGGATTTAATTATGAATTTTTTAACTTACAATCCTTTTTAAGTACCTGTAGCTCTTGAATTAATCACTTCAGACCCCAAGTGTGCTAGTTAGTTGGAATTGTTTTATCGGGAGGAGCATAGAAAGGCACAAATATACAGGTTGTCCCATTAATAATTTTGAATGCGACGTCACGTGACCAAAAACAAATACCTCATTGGGTAACACAATAACAAGAAAATATGCAACATTTGCTCTTATTTACACCCCCAAAATTATAATTATCTACTATTCTGATATATTACTTGTCTTAATCGTCGTGGGACACCCTGTATATGAACTAGTTGATTATTGCTTAATTTTTCCCACTTAGGGAATTGTATGGTCCATATTTTGACATTTCATTTAATTTAACTTGACTATTTGATTGTTATTAATATAATATCAAACAAATGTTGAGTTACTTTAAATGAAATATCAAAAATGGACCACAAATGTAATTTTGCAATAAAAAAAATTATAGTAATTTTGAATATGCCTCCACAAACTGTTAAATTACAGGAAACTACTTTTTCGGCAGTTAGCGAGGACCACAACCATGTAAAAGATGTTAGAGCTTACTTTTCCGACTCGTAAGGTGATGACACCCGTCAAAATTAAATGGCCTTAGGGAGCGTCACCACCACCACCACCGAACAACCATTATTGAATACACACATTACAGATACATATCAAATACCACAGAGTCATTTCTTCACTATTATATAAGTTTAGGACATTTGGGAATTTAATTTTTTTTGTGGTAACAAAATTGATATTGTATATTATTTTTGTGTGTACACTATTTATCTGGATATGTACATCAAATATGAAATCTACTAATTTGTCCATAAATATCAGGTACTTTTGAGCACCTGGAGTGATTACATTATTGAAAAACACCAAAACAAATACCTTCTCTCTCATTTTCCGGGATGTGGATGCAGATTTTCTGAGGTTTTTCACTGCATTTTAATTGGCGCAATGTTTGGAACCGCGATACAGTGCGAAAAGTAATCAAATGGCCATCCATTGGGTGCACAGACAAAGCTGTCCCTGCCGCGACCATTAACTTCACTTATTATTCAATTAAATCAAACCCTCAACAGTACTAACTTGGCACCTCAGCCTTTAGACTTTTTGTGCTCTTGGTTGTGCCGTTTATGTGAAGTGACCAGTAGGTATCATCGTTATCAGGCTCAACAGCCTTTCCACTAGTTCCTTTTTGGAGATATCCTCTCTTGGATGCTCTAATCCTACGTCTACATCTCCAATGAGATAATGCTTCACAGTCGAGGATAATGTAAGAGCTTGTTTCCTCCTCCTATGCACAACCAACAGATAGGTTCGTCCCTAAATATGCTGATTGTAAGCATGTGCTTTCTTAGGGTACAGTGTCCGGTGAGTAAACCCGTCATTTCTCTTATCTGACACCTGCTGAGGTTTAATATTTCATTATTCAGCGTCTCCGAGGGTTTTTTGACCAGGAGATTGCTGTTTTGGTACGTGTCTCCAGAACGACTGACGTCGTATGGAGAAACTAGGTAGAAAGGGTGTTTATTGGATTGGATCAAAGTGGAATCGGTAATAAATGATGAAATGGTCCACATGACATTATGAATTGGTGTTTAATCAGTATAATTATTCTTTTCGTAGATTTTGGAGGTACTCAAGAAAGAGAATCCTGATGCACTTAAGAAAATAATTGGAATTAAAGGAGATGTTACTGAATTGAAATTAGGTTTGTACATTTTGATTTGAAAAAATTATACGTATTTAGGACTAACAAAATGTGAGATTTATAACACCTGAACGTTATAATTAAAAACAATTTTCCACTACCTTCCAACCCAAATAAAAGAATCAACTTGAAAACGACAAAACTTTGATATGGTTCATAATTTATTATAGTTTGTATAAATATGGTGACTACCGGAGATCGAGCCTCCTGATCTCTTGAATTGTGCTTACCCGAGCCGATAAAATTTGTCAGTTACTTAATGTGTTTCGGGAAACGACCCCAGTAAGTATTGTGGTTGTTTTTCCCGAATAATTTTGACAGCATGTCGTTTAGTTCTGTTAATTTTTATTGTATTTGAAAGTGATTTTACCATATAGGTATCCGGTCGACTGATAGCTTTCGTTCGCACACAGTGCTGCTGTACGGTAGATCATGTCAAAATCCAGCAACTCTGGTATTGCTAGCGAACTACGTGATGATTCACGAATTTCTCTCATAAGTAACCGAAATGGGGTGGATGGGCAGCTCAATACGAAAATTTCAAACTGAGCTGAACGTTGTTGCAGGAAATTGAAATAAAATTTGAAAGTGACTTCTTTATAAATACACACAATTCCATTTGGTTGTTCCACAATATAAAATAGTTATTTGTTTTAGGATTAAGCGAATCAGACCGAAAAATGTTGGTGGAAAATGTTAATATAATCTTCCATTCAGCAGCTTCGGTACGATTTGATGATTTTTTGGATAAAGCTATAGTAATGAATGTAAGAGGAACGAGGGAAGTAGCACAATTAGCATTAGATTTGGAAAATCCGACCATTTTTGTGCATATTTCCACAGCCTTCTGTATTGCAGGTGAATCTGTAATCGAAGAAAAACTCTATCCATCACACGCTAATTGGCAAGAGGCTATAACGTTAGCCGAGGAATATGATAAGGAGCTATTGTGTGCTGTAACTCAAAAATACATTTATCCTTACCCTAACACTTACACATTTGCAAAAGGATTAGGGGAGCATGTCGTCAATGACATGTGTGCGGGAAAAATACCAGTCATTATAACTCGACCATCTATAGGTGAGTTTATGTAGTTAAAGTACTTAACGGAAAAATCACATTTATTATATCAAATTGCATTCTCTCTATCAGTTTCAATAAAAAATCATGGGTTTTTTACTACTTTCTTGAAAAATCAATTGTTTATAAGAATATTCTTCGGAAAAATTATGAAATATAAAAAAATATGAAATGTCAGTTTGATAACCAAGTCCTAGCTCCATTTATGATCATTGGTATAAAAACCATCACATATACCCAATAGATTTGTTTGGGTCACAAGACATCATGTCATCATGTCACGAGCTCTGTAAACGTTAATGGATCGTTTAAAGAATGTTCTTCTGCTCCTATTTTTTTCAGTGGCTTTTCTTCTTGATATATAATATGAAATGTCAGATACTTTGGAATTTGATTTACACTTTTGTCTTGTCGTTAAAAATTTAAAGGTGTACCGAATACTGAATATATACCCATGCTTCATTGTAGTTACAAATTCCCTAAAAGAGCCTCTCATTGGTTGGAATGATAATTTCAATGGTCCTATAGGATTAATGACAGCCGGTGGAAAAGGTAATATTCTTTCATAGTATATTAAAGTATAAATGCATAACAAAAATTTCAAAACACGCGCGTATGTTATTCTCATTGTTATCCTATTTCTCCGAATTTCCAAAAAAAACATAGGAAGCATTACTCGATTATATAAAACTTTGTGAATTGTATCGAATGTTTTTAAAAATAATGTCCATATTTTAGGACTGGTAAGGGTTTTATTAGGAAACCATAAGAATAACCTTAACTATGTACCGGTGGATATCGTGATAAAAGGAATCATATTGGCCTCCTTTGACTTTGTTACGAAAAAGTAAGTGATATGTTTTTGAAAATTAAGTTTCAGATTTCATTAACAATTCAGGGTACCTAGATGGAACTAAAATTACATGAGAGATAACGCACCCCCATCAACCCCCTATGCCCCACCTACAAAAATTTAAATGGTAACCCCCTACTTGTGATACGTCGTTGAAAAGCCCGTAGAAAATGCTTTCCAACGGTTAGTCTAAGACATAAATTACAATAAATCATGAACATTTATTTGACAACGATCAAAAAGTGTTAAGTGTCGTACTACAGAAATGTTAATTAATTCAGTAAATATTCAAAATGGTTTCCATTGTTTTGTGAGCAATAGCACAACCTATTTTTAAACTCCTTACGAACATTGGAAATGTTGCTTCATTGATATGACGACATGGTTGACTAATTCTTTTTCGTAAATAGTCGATTGAGGTTGGTTGAGTTTTATAAACAACCGACCTAAGGTGAACCCACAGGAAAAAATCAAGTGGCATATTGGGGAGGTGCTCCGTCTTACTAGAAGTGCAACAGGTTTTCATCTAGATTGCCGTCTGTTGGTTTCTACTTTATTGTTACACCCTGTATAAGTATAGCTTAGACCGTTGGAAAGCATTTTTTACGGGCTTTGCAACGACGTATCACAAATAGGGGGTTGCCATTTAAATTTTGTGGTGGGGTATAGGGGGTTGATGGGGGTGCGTTCTCTCTCATGTCACTTAAGTTCCCCCTCTCTACCCTAGAAACTGTTTCAAAATTTTGTTGATACCTCCTTTCGTTCACGAGATACAGCCCATTGTAAAATTGTGAAAATGACACCTTGTATATTGAAGCTTAGTTTTCATATACGAATTATATTATAACCTTCGCAAGTTCTTAAGCTGTGAGTTCTTATTTCATTCTTCCGAAAATTTGGCACGCTGGTAAAAACTAGCCATCGAACATAGAGCTCTTCCATGACTGTTATGGTAGATACTAATAATAATTCGTATATTCGAACTAGACAAGTCAAACCTTATGCTTCAGTATATGTATTATCTTAAGTTATAAGAGAAAATGATATTTTATGTTTTTATGAAATATTTAATGTTGTTATAATTACCCATTTAGATCCCATTTCTTTTGTCGTTGAAGTCACCTAACAAGGCATATATCATAATATTGAACTTGGCTCTCATTTCACATTTATGTTTTTGATGGGATTACCACTATCATGGCAAGCAACAAGACAAAATCAATGTAAAACGGATATTTTAATTTCCACTATAGCCAACAAAGCTAACCTTTCACTTGCTTATCTTCTAAATATATTGCCTTTAAAAAACTTACCTGAATACTATTCCAAATTTTACCAAGATATTAATTTATCTTCGAAAAAAGCTACCCTGGAATTTCAACAAATTAAGACGTTTCCCTTTTTTCTTACTGTGATGATAAATATTTCTCTTATAAGATACAAATGACTTGAAACATGCAAGGGAAATTTCATCACATTCATGAAATTTTCTCAACAACTACCATTCGAGGTAGGTAGGAATGATCAAAATCAATAATTGTAATTTTCATTATAGTAAGAAGCAGCATGGGATTGAGGTGTACAATATTACTCAACAATTGTTTAATCTTTCGTTTGGAGAATTTTTGGAAACTTGTGAAGAGTTGTCCTCAAAATCACCGTTTCCTAACCCAATTTGGTATCCAGAATTTAAAATGACTTCTTGTATTCACAACTTTTACGCCCAAGTGCTCCTTTTCCACATGTTGCCAGCTATCTTCCTCGATATTCTATTAAGATTAATTGGGAAGAAGCCGAAGTAAGTACCGAAAGTATATTATATAATTTTTTTATTGTTTATGTTTATACATTTTATTTATAAACATAATTTGAATGTTGATAAAACAAAACGGGTAGATTTTTCACTTACCATCATTTCATCAATTAACTACACAGAGTTCGAATCGCGTTAATTAAGGTAGTTATCCTGGAACAATATCGTCTTTAATTTTAGGACACTTCTAAAAATCAATATCTGTTCATTTTGAAACAATTTAATTTATTTTGTAAGGAGCGGGACTACAAGTTCATAAGGAAACCGTTATCAAAACTATTTGGACTTCGGTTAACTATAAGAAACCACGATAGTATATAAATAAAATAACGTGACAACAATGGCGACAGATAGGAGGTCGCAGCAAAATTACTGGAAATCGTACCGATCTCGAATATTCGAGAAGTACGTACGTAACTATGTAAAAATGTTGAGTGAAGTAGGAAGGGCACAGTTAGTAAATAATTGTTCTATAGTGTGCACCTTTTTAATTGAAATACTCGATGAATACATCTTCACTGAAAAGAACCACTACATGCACAATCCGTCAAAAAACCTTAAAACCGATTATACAATTGGTTGCTGAAGGAGGATTTCAAGTTTTCCTCAACAAAATCAAAAGCCATTATTTTTTCTAGAAGTCATAACTGTGATCCTACAAGTTCAATCTCGAGCGAATCTCGCATACGGTGGGAAGGCCATCCCAATCTTTTAGAAATATCCTTCAACAAGAAACATAGAGACTACAGATCCAGCAACTGGAAGAAGAATGTAAACAAAATATATCTTATGGAATCAATAGCAAATTTCCAGTGGAGTACAGTCGGAAAAATACTCCTAGCTTTAACTAGATGCAAATTAGACTACGGTAGCATCCTTCACAGGACGGCTTGTAATTATTTCCTCAAACGTCTAAACATAATCCAAAATATGTTTCCTTATTACGATTCTGGAAGTTTACAAATCGAAGCATCTGAACCCCCTCTTCATTCAAGACAACAGAGAATACTTATGTCCGAGTTGATCAAAACCTCACAACACTCCCCAACAAATAAACCCAGAACCTTATACTCTGCCCACCAAATGGTAGAACCACTATTAAAAGATATTAACCCCACAATCACCACTCCTGCAATTATTGCCTTTACTCCTTACACCAAAGTTTCACCAAATTGTATCACCAGCCTGCTCAAATATAACAAGTTGGACACACCCAGTTCACTCCTCGATAAAGTATTTACACCGATGCCTCCAAAGACAAGGTTGATGTTAGATATGCCGTCTACTCTTTTACTGTGTAGCACACACACTGCAGAGTTTTACGCGATATAGCAGGCACTAACTATCACAACATACCAAAGCAGTGATATTAGTGACACTAAAATAACAATAATATGTGTACCATCTCATGCTGGTATTATCGGAAATTAGAGCGCTGACAAGGCAGCCAACAGGCATGTTCCTTCAATGGAACCATTCAAAATCTACAAGTACACCAAGACGTCCAATTTGGAATGAAACGAATGAGAGTGAAATCATGACAAAACCAATGGGGCAGCCAAACTTTAAAACATTCTATGCAAAAGATCGTACATTCTCCTAACATGCAAAACATTAGTGGAAAAGACCGAATCAATATAAGATGGAAAAGAATAGGACACACTCGACGCTCTCACCTGAGCGAATTAAATTTGAAACTACAAGGAAAACAGCAAAGTACCTATCAAACTTCTCATATAATGCAATTGCAATTTAAGTTTCCACTACGCGCCCTAGAATTCCATTGCGAAGTATGGTACTCATATATGTATACTTATATTTCGAAATAAATTTCAATGTTCCCACTTACTTTTATTGAGTTTATAATGAAACTGTTTAGCTTGTTGATAAGAGTTTATCATCACGATTCGATAAGCCTGTCTAGAAAATCGGTGACCAGCTGTCTCGTGGTATTGTCATAGGTAACTGGAATAAAAAGAAAGTTCACAACACATCTATTTCGGATGTATTAGAGACGACCGTTTCCGAATAAGTAAGGTGCCATTTGTTATTGGGATTAGTCGGCAGAGTTGAGAAAATTCGTGATTCAAACTACGACATACAGTGAGCAAAGAAGTGCTGGAAACGCCACCCACTGCCATCTCACGGAGGCATCCACCATGTCAAATGATATTCCCGTAAGATTTACCCACTATGCCTATCTTTATACAATGGGGTACATCCCAGTGGTCCCGAATCAGAAGCGGGTAATAAAATACCTCCCACTGCTATAAAAACACATTTATCCATTTTGTTCCAGGGTTGTCACATTACAAAGGAAGATTTACATTGCTATGTATATATTACGACCCTTCATGCTAAATAACTATGAATTTAAAAACGAGAAATTGATCAATATTCAGAAGAACCTAACAGATGAGGATCTAGCTTTTAGCTATCCGTATAAATTGACCAAAGAAGGAGAAGCCAATTATTTCAGCCAATCTAAGGACGGATTAATTAAATATGTTCTAAAAGAACCTATTGATCCCACTGGACAAAAAGAGCTTAAAATTATGCGAAGGTAAGTAATCTGTTTAATATGGTTCCAATAGGTTTGATTTTTCTTTCTATTGAATTTTAATTTTTCAATTGAGATTATCTAGGCGGCTATGTGATAATCGGTAAGTGGACGAGAATTCAGGTTAAAATTTTAAGGTAGCGTCTCGCTTAGGCACATTTCATTAGACGAGAAATATATGTAGTAGTAGTAGTAGTAGTAGTATATTCTGCTGGCATTGTTTGCTGGAGCGCAGCGTCGCGCATCATTGCAAGCTCCACATTTCCCACATGATAGAATAGAGCTAACTGGCACTGCTTGAAATATTGTCTCGCAGCACTGCGTAAAGTCGGAGACACGGTATTGTTGTTGAGGTATATGATTGAATTGATTGATGTGATAATTATAATTCTTAGATGTTAACGATTGTTCATAAACTTTTTTTGTTGCAACCGGTGCGTTTCCTTTTTTTTTCTCGTAATTGGATGTACTGCAATAGGATGATAAACATAAGATGTTCTTTCTCACTAGGGAATCATACCTTCATTTTCCAGGTGGAAGAAGCTATGTGTAATGTAATGGAAGTTATTCTCAACTTCACACCACTACATATGGTGGTGGAAAGTGTTGCGGGGAAGTAGAGGGAGAATTATTGAAAAAAATTACTGCCTCATTTTTTATAAATTAGAAATTCTGGGACACACGATATGGTCTGATTGAGAAGTGCAACTTTTCATAATAATTCGATACGAAATAAAGCAACAAGAAGGAGTGGGATAGCATCATCATTACCAGACTTGGGAAAATACCATTTAATGGTATACAGACGGCTCAAAAGCAATAGAAGTCACTGTTATAAGAGTGTACGGATTAGGAACCGAACGCTCCGAAAGATTGATAAAAACTACAAGTATCTTTCAAACGAAAATTCACGCCATAGAAAGTGTGCCTGATTTAATATAGGTGAGAGATATAGAAGACAAACAGTAATCATCATGTCGGATAGTCTAGCAGTCTTTGAAGATCTGAGTTCTTGGGAAATCAGCACCAAAATTATATGGGAGTGTCTGGGCAAACTCAATTACATGCCAGAAAGAACTGAATGAACTGGAAGTGGGATTAGTGTGGACATAATGATATTTCTGGAAATGAACATGCAAAAAGAGGTTCAGCAACGATATATATTGGTCCAGAACCAGTCAAATACACACAAAGTGGTCTGAGATTGAATACAAAAATGGGTACAAAGCCAACATAAACTAATGGAGGAACACTACAAAGCAGAACACAGTAAATCCTTTATAGGTTACACATGTGTTAGGCGAAAAAAACCACTGAATATCAGTAAAAATCAGTTAAGAATCATTACAGATTATCGAATGAGTCATGCCACGGTGAAAGATAACATGCATAATATGGGTCCGTAAAACGGGGATTTCAGTTGCAGACTTGCGTGTGCAAACATGATTTTTTTAAAAAGGATCATTTCTATCACTTGAGCGGTGCTACAAGCGCAATGTTTTTTCACTATCACTATATTTTCCTTCCCATTGAAATTTCCATTCTTTTCTTACAGCTCTAAAGGTGTGACCAAGCCAGTACTCACCAACTGTGTTAAACCTCGATTATATCTCAAATTTATCACATCATATACGATTATGTTTGTTGAAGCAATAATCTTAGTAGTAGGGCTGCATTTTAGTGGTAGGGCTGCAATTCTGCAAAAAGCACTCGACAAATTGTATAATTGGTCCATGCAAATCCCGCCAACCTTTCAATATGAAAGTTCACCATATTTCAACATCCGTAAATATACCATACTCCTTCATGGTTAATACAAGAAAACTCCCGTATATACAGGATTTTTCACGTCGGTCTTACACTAACTATATATTAGAAGAAACTACTCACAGTATTTCTACGAAAATTGGCATAGACGAAGAACAATACATGAGGAATTTAAGGAAAATATTTTGTTAATTCATAATATTTGTTTCAGGTTTTGGTATGCCCATATAGCATTAAAAACGTTCATTATAAGCTTTTTAAGTTGGCTTCTACTAATAAAATTGAACTTCATCGGCTGGTTTATAAACGGCATCCACACTTATTTCCTGAATTTATAGAATTATAATAAAAAATAAATGTCAATGTGAATTTGTTGTTTTATTGAAAAAAAAATTTTAAAACATCGGCCTCGCATAAATAATATTGGAAACATAATCAAGAATACTGCAGGAAAGGAAAACCGTCCGAGATAGGAACTATGAAACTCAATAAATTTAACCCTGCATCACCCAGGTCGAAAAACTGCACATCATCACCCAGGTGGTATCTGATATACCCCATAATTAGAAACACGAAAAAAAAAGAAATAAAAAGGATATTCTCAGTTTTGTACCTGAAGTAGGTTTTAAGATGTATTTACTACAAAATTATAAGCAGAAACTTTTCATAATAAGTTGAATTTATGAGATATCGTAAAAAAATATACATTTGGAAATTCTCACATAAAAAAATCACGACATCTATGAAAACATATATAACATTCAATTCTGTAGGACTTTATGGAAAACTAATAAAGCAAATGGTCAAGTCAGCTAGAAAAGTAATATGTGGCATATCAACAAACAAACAAAAGTTGGGAGGAATTTCCCAAGGATAAATGTATATCTTTATAACGCAGGCGGGATTTCTCACACCCCATAGTTCTTCACTTCACTGTCGCTCTCTTGGTAGTTGACTAACGACTGAATCCAGAACTGAATTCGCTCAAGAAAATTACAGAGTGAAGTGTTTCAGGAAGCTATAGGCAACCAATAAAACGTGCATTGATTCAGACGGAAATAACGGTGATTTAAAATGTGTTGGGATAGTCACACCCCACCTGGGTGATGCTGGGTTGAGGTCAATGGGGTAGGATGCCATGATACCTGAGTATTTCAAACAAAGGTATCGAACCAACATTTTACTTCCATATTTCCGTTTATTAGAAATTTATATCAGTTTTGAAAATTTGTACATAAATAATGACTTTTTCATGCCTACTTAAATCGAAAGTTAAAACTGAAATAAATGCTGCATACCATGAATATCTTGTAGAGACAGAGAAAAAATCACAATTAGTAGTCATCAAAAATAAGAATTTACCTCCGCTTCAATGGTCGTTGGGAAGGGTAGTGGTCCCGATGGGAAAGTACGTGTAGCAAAAATAAAGACAATTAATGGAGAATTTACACAAGGAATTTCCAAATTATGTTTACTACCAACTCAAGACATTGATTGAAGTGGTGGGGGGAAATGTTTAAGAGTTGGTAACCGAGTACTGAATACAACTGAAACAATGGACATTTTTTATCGGTTCTCTAAGTACGTTGATATAATATATACGTCTTGCCACACGTCATAAATTAGTAAAAATAAAATTGTAATATTTATGGTTCAATAAAAGTTCTTACTTTTGGAATTGGTGGATAAATTATTAAATACTGGGAGAATTCCCAACAATATGCAGCACTTAATTTGAATTTTAAAATGCTCAATGTATTAGCTTGAGGCTAGTTATCTAGCATGGAGCGCTGCTCCAATTTTTCCAAGTATTGAACTGCATCCTTGCCATTGAAATCGGGTAGTGTTGCCATAATTACCCTTAGTGGTTGTAGCGGCAGTCGCACGACCAGTGGTCCTGAAGCCGTTGAAGCTTCCGCTGCAACTGTGCTGGCTGCTCCTGTCGCTTGTTGATTAGCACCTATATTAGTGTTAGTAGGCATTTTTGTAGTTTGGTATATTCAATTTTAATAAGCACACAGTATCGGATTTTTTTTCTTGAACTGTACTACACCTTGTTTTCCTCAAGATGGGATACAGGGGGAGATACTGGTTTAAAAGACAATTTATCCATTTTTCAACTTGCGTGTAATAGCAGGTGTTGAATATCAAAAATTAATTTTATTTCAACCTATAAACTTGCGTATAGCAGGTTATTAGAATGAGAAGGCATATGGTCAGGAGTAGCCCTTTTCACCACTTGCATCTGAATTGATTATTTTAGAAGGATTTGGAGAGAAATCAAAAGATCCTGGAACAGTTAATGTACTAAACAAACATTATCAGTTTCTTGTGTATTGCGAAAGAGTTATCGTTTACTTTAATGAAGATGTACAAATTATGAGAATAAAAGGAAGTTTTATTTACATAAAATAAAAAATAGTGTTTATACAGTGTATGGCGTGGGAGGTTTTTCTCATAAAGAGAGAACTCCTACAGATATGGTGTGGAGGTATATAGTGTGGGAGGTTTTTTTCATATAGAGAGAAATACTACAGATATGGTGTGGGGGTATATAGTGTGGGAGCTTTTCCTCATAATGGGAGAACTCCTACAAATATATTGTGGAAGTTTTCATCAGGAGTTGAGCATGTTATCTGTTGGTTGAGCTCCTATTGTATATGTACGATGTGATATTTATTCACCCAGTCCCTAGGAGACGGCCCAGTTCAACTGAATAACTCGACTTGTATTTCGACTTTACTTTTATTAATTTTTACTATGCTAGCACTTTAACTTATTGATAAATTTTTCCAAGTACTGATAACATTTTATTAATAAACATATTACATAAAAAGAACACGTAGAGGGATCACTCTGTGTTCAAGCAAACATCTCTGATTTATTTCTCTTTTTTTTTAAATCACGGAACGTGCAAATTTGATTTTGAAATGTTAAACTTATATGTACGTTATTAATTCTACCAAAGATTATGACATGAAAATTAAAAGAATTTTATAGACAGGAACTAAGGAATACGGTAATGACGTAACCCTTGTTTTGACAGCTGTGAATAGTGAAAAAAAATACTACAATTTTATCGTCATTCACTTCCTTGTCCGACGTGAAATGGTTTTTAGTTAGCCACAACAAAAATTCCTGCCTTGTTTTTTTTTTTTAAATCCGCTGTTGCCGCTGCGAAGACGTGCAGCACTCACAAACTGGAAAAAAGGAATACGAAAATCGCTTCAGAACAAATGTAATGGAAACAGATATTTGCGGACCATTGAATTATAATTAATCTGATGTTCTCTACGAATAAATTCGTGCAAAACCATTTTTTTGACCGTTACTTCTGAAAGTAGCTCTTTCTGTATTCATTTACGTATCGAAAGTTACGTTTTGAAAGTTCCATGTGCTGGAAGTGACAGTTCCGTACTACAAAACACTTTCTGGACGCTCTGGGGTAGACAGCTTAAATAACTTTCTAGATGTAACTGTACCCACGTCAATGTTGACAGTTCTATTGACACATTATTCACTTCCTTCTTCATCCGGTGCAATAAATAGTATATTATTAAACGAGCAATTTATGATAGCCATTATTCACGCAGTCCCGAGCCTTTGGCCTATCCATAAAACTGCACCTCCTGCATGTAACTACAACACCTGAAGTGGAACGACCAGTTTTATTGCAACCTCCAAAATCTGCATCACTGTAGCAATCTAACTTGGTACTTCCATCTGATCTGTAACATATTCCAGAATTAAGTGTACTTTTTATGTACCGAAAAACTCTTTTTAGTCTAGATACATCTTCAGGGCTTGAGCAGTCTAGTGTTCTTGACAATACACTAACAGTGTAGGCTAAATCTGGTCTAGTGCCAACCATTAAGTACATAAATTCCCCTACAGCTTCTCTGTATGGAAAGTAATGAGTGTAATCACTACTTTCTTAATTATTTGCTTCTCACTTTATCATAGGCGTTGACACTGGTTTGCATTGACTAAAATTAAAACGATCTAATAGTTTTCTTGCATATGGTTGTTGAGAGATTTTAATTGAACCGTTTTCAAAGTGTTCAATTTCAAAACCTAGGAAGTAGGACGCTGGTTTAATAGTAATTTTAAATTCATCCTTCAGCTCATTCAGGAAGAATTCCGCTTCTGTTAGATCATTAGCCATTACTTACCCATCGTCCACAAACAATGCCACCATTAGTTTTCGCTTCTGACAACCTCTTATATACAGACATGGATCAGCTCCACTCGCCTTAAATCCTGCTGCTTTGAGAAAAGTGTTGAACCTTTTATTCCAGCATCTTGGAGTCTGGCGGAGCCCATATAAACTCCGTAAGAGCTTACATACTTTCTTGGTCCCATCCGTATAGCCCTCTGGCTGCTCCATGTATATATCTTCATCCAGTTCACCATACAAAAAGGGTTTGCACACATAAAACTTTATAAGATTCATCTTTTCTGTAGCCTGAATGCTTAACATGGCTAATATTGTGGTTAGCTTAGCCACTGGGCTGAAAGTCTCATTAAAATCCACTCCATACTTCTGGTTGAAACCTTCTATTACAAGTCTTGCCTTATACTTGTCTATTGTATCATCTGGATTTATCTTAACTTTATATACCCATTTAGATGGTATCACTCTGGATCCTTTAGGTAAACTTGTAAGTTCCCAGGTATGGTTTTCTTTCAAGGATTTTATTTCACCGTCCATTGCCTTCTGCCAATGTTCTTTATTCTCTCCACTCAGAGCGTCTTCATAAATTTCAGGTGTGGTGACTTGAAAAACTGCTTCTTCTCCATACAAAACATAATCTGCTAAGTGTGTAGGTTCGATTAAGTATTCTTTTATGGATTTTTTGTCCATTTTCTTACGTTTCTGGGCAGGAACGTGGGCATAGCAGACTGAACCAATAATTCTTAAATGTTTAATCCTTGGTTTCTTCCCTAACCAAAGCTCGTAAGGACTTACACCATCCACAGATGATTTGCCTGTTCTATTTAATATATAGGGATGTTGTACAAACTCAGCCCACATTGCCTCTGGAAAAACTACATTCTTGTTTGAATATTTAATAGTTCTTGCCATTTCAATAGTTGTGCGAAAATCACGTTCACAAATTGAGTTTTGCTGGGGTGTATAGGGTGCTGTTAGTCTCTGTATAACTCCTTCTGCACTTAGAATGTCTCGAATTTCTTTATTATCCATCTCACCACCATTATCGGTCATCAGTTCTTTAATGGGATGGCCTACAGTTTTTGCATGTTAAAGAACCTTTTTCAGTATTTCTTTTACTTCTGATTTTTGAGTCATCAGATAGCCATATCGAAACTTTATATAACTATCCTTAAAAATAACCAGATACTTCTTCTTGGAAAATGACTCTCAAAAGGTCCACATACATCTACTGATAGTAACTCTCCTAGTTTTGTCGATTTTTCTCTTTCACCGAATGGTAGCCTGTGTGCCTTTCCATATATACACGGCTCGCATAACTGTTTTTCTGATTTATCTGTTTTTATATGCAACCCTTTTTTTGCATTTTTGCTTGCACGTGTCTTATATCTTGATGGCCCCATCTCTCATGGTACAGCCGCAGTCTATTATCAACAATATTTACCTCAGGATTTTCTTCAGGCTCTAATGATTTTATTGTTGCTTTCAATAGTGTGCCACCGATTTCTCTGTTTCCAGATAGTATTAGCTTTCCCAGATTCGAAAGCCAACACTCTGTTGCTGTATATTTGAATAAACTTCTTGGATTTTTATCTTGTGCTGCTAACACAGAAAACAGATTTCTACATAGATTAGGAACATACATCTTTAAGTAAAAATAATTCTCCAGTGGTAAAGTTTTTTAATTCAATCGTTCCACTACAGCATGTAGGACATCTTTTCCTGCTGATCTTATAGCATATGGAATTTCAAACTTCTTGAAATCAATATAATACAAATCGGTGTTTATCACAAGTTTTGTAGCACCATTTGTAGTATATCTGATAAGCTGGTTATTTAGCGTTTTTAGAGTTCTTGTGAACACATACTTAGTTTTAATATTTGTCGCTAATGTTTTTACTTGACATAATAATTTTCTACATTGTCATTAATTATCTTGAATTATGTCGAATAAAGTTCATGTATTGAAAGTTTAGTTATTTCTGTTCAGAACAGTTTATTCGACATAATTTTCAACTATGGATCGGTTTCTCCGACCGGAGAAATTAGAAGTGGATCCTTCATCTCCAACTGCTGCCAAGGAATGGATTTATTGGCTGAGAACGTTTGAAAACTTTGTTGGAACGATAAATGAGATCACTCCAGAGATAAAATTGGATTTACTTGTTAACCATGTTTCATCGTCAGTATACTCTTACATAAGCGAATCCACGGATTATGACACAGCAATCAGTACCCTTAAAGCTATATTTGTCAAGAAGGTGAGTGAAATTTATTCCAGGCACAAACTTGCATCGCGTTCTCAAATACCAAATGAATCAGTTGATCAATATCTGTGTGCATTAAACTCATTGGCCAAAGAATGCGACTTTAAACATGTAACGGCATCCGAGAATAGAGATGCGTATATACGAGATTCTTTTATAAGAGGGCTAAGCGACCCGAAAATTCGACAAAGGCTTTTAGAGAATACAACTCTTACTCTTGATCAAGCTTATTCTCAGGCAAGAGCGTTAGAGATGGCAGTTCTTCAGTCGACTTCGTTTACTTCTGGCACGTCACCTATAAACTTGAATGTGATATCCGAAAACAGTCTTCCTGAAAACGCCATCGAACCTCAAGTAAATTCGGTGGCTTCAACTAGTAAGTGTTATTTTTGCGGAAGGTCCCAACATCCTCGTAATATTTGTCCTGCACGTGAAGCACTTTGCAGAAATTGTAACAAAAAGGGGCACTTCTTTAATGTCTGTCGCTCGTCTAAAAAAAGAATAACTGCTAGCAGTTTACCCGTTGAAGAAGAAACATTGACAAATACTTGGAAAAATTATTTCTTAGCCGCTACAGGACCTACTTGCTTAACTAAGACTTTAATTGATGTAACTATCAATTCTCAACCTGCAACGGCCTTGATCGACAGTGGCTCTTCTCTGAGTTTTTTAAATGAATCGTTTGCCAAAGATTTAAAAATAGATTTAATCCCTGAATATGGAAACATTTTGATGGCATCTAGCTCTTTGACATGCCCAATAAACAATAGCTGTAAAGTTGACCTACAGATGTTTGGGAATATCTACAGTAATATTAAAATGTCAATATTACCAAAAGCCTGTGCCGATGTCATCATTGGACATGATATTTTGAAGCAACATGAAGCTCTACATGTAAATTTTGGAGGATCTAGATCGACTCTTACTATTTGTAACCTAGCGGCTGCTAAAGTACCCGTTTCATCACTGTTTAGGCACTTATCGCCTAATACGAAACCTATAGCGATAAAATCCCGTAGATTTTCAAATCAAGAACGTGACTTTATCGAAAATGAAATTCAACGAATGATACATGAAGGTATTATAGAGCGGAGCAACTCACCTTGGCGGGCGCAAGTGGTTGTCGTATCCGGAGAAAATAGAAAGAAGAGGATGTGCATTGACTATTCGCAAACAATAAATAAATTCACTTTATTAGATGCATATCCTCAGCCAAGGATCGAAGATTTAGTGAATAAAGTAGCTCAATATACGGTGTTTAGTACTATCGACTTACAATCAGCCTACCATCAAATTCCGATACAGAACAGTGACAAAATTTATACTGCATTTGAAGCGAATGGCAAACTCTATCAATTCCGGCGGATCCCATTTGGTGTTACGAATGGCGTTTCTGAATTTCAAAGAGCTATCGACCGGATAATCGAAATTGAAAAGTTACAAGGCACTTATTCTTATCTTGATGACGTAACCATTTGTGGAATCAATCAAGCTGATCACGATCGAAATTTAGAACATTTTCTTCAGGTCGCGAAGCAATATAAACTAACCTTAAATACTGAAAAAAGCAAGTTCTCAATAACGCATATTAAACTACTGGGATATGTTATTGAAAACAACACTATTCGACCTGATCCGTCTCGACTAGAAGCTCTTCTGCATTATCCTGTCCCTACTAATCTTAATGCTATGAAACGAGTACTTGGTATGTTTGCACATTATTCGAAATGGGTGCCTCGATTTTCTGAACGGATTGCACCGTTGGCTCACTGCATGACATTTCCATTAAACGACAAAGCTAAAGAGGCATTTGAAGATCTTAAAATATCGATTGCAGATTCAGCTGTCAAATGCATCGACGAATCATTGGAATTTGTAGTAGAAACTGATGCATCCGAAAACGCAATAGCTGCGACTCTTTCGCAACAAGGACGCCCAGTGGCATTTTTCTCCCGAACTTTATCCCCGTCGGAAAGAAATCACTCTGCCATCGAGAAGGAGGCTTACGCAATAATCGAATCACTAAGGAAATGGCGACATTTCTTACTGAATAGACAATTTAAGTTAATTACTGATCAACAATCAGTTTCGTTTATGTTCAATTCTAAACAAAGTAGCAAAATCAAAAACGAGAAAATTCTGCGATGGAGATTAGAATTATCCGAATATAAGTATGACATAATATATAGACCTGGCAAATTCAATTCTGTGGCAGACGCATTTACTAGAATTCACTGTAATCTAGCAGCTAGCGGACAAACATTGGAACAATTACACACTACTCTCTGTCATCCTGGAGTTACTCGTTTATATCATTATGTTAGAAGTAAAAATTTGGCATTCTCAATAGATGAAATAAGGAGAATAACAAATATGTGTCCGATATGCTGCGAATTGAAACCACGATTCGCCAAGTTATCAGGAAAATTGATAAAAGCGACAGCACCGTTTGAGAGGCTTAATATCGATTTCAAGGGACCACTACCTTCCACATCACAGAATCGATATTTACTAGTGATCATTGACGAATATTCACGATTTCCTTTCGCCTTCCCATGTTCTGATGTGTCAGCAGCGACGGTAATACAGAATTTACATAATCTTTTCACTGTATTCGGTATACCGTCCTACATCCATTCTGATAGAGGTTCCTCTTTCATATCTGATGAAGTTAAAAGATACTTAAATAAGTTTAACGTGGCGACCAGTCGCACTGCACCTTATAACCCTCAAGGAAATGGCCAAGTGGAAAGATATAATGGTACAATCTGGAAGACTATTACGTTGGCACTCAAGTCCCGTATGCTAAAGACCTCTCAATGGGAAATTGTTCTTCAAGATTCCCTTCATTGTGTCCGGTCACTTCTTTGTACTGCCACTAATGAAACTCCACATGAACGCATGTTTCAACATCCACGGAGGTCACCGAATGGCGAGTCGATCCCATCGTGGTTGTTGACTCCCGGAAAAGTATTTATGCGTCGTCAAGTGAGGTCATCTAAATACGAACCACTCGTCGACGAAGTAGATCTATTAGAAGCAGACTCTAATCATGCTCTTGTCCGTCTTCAGAATGGCCGAGAACTGACAGTATCCCTGAAACACTTAGCTCCATGTGGTGACGGAAAAGAAGTACCAACAGCTACGAATAACGATCAAACTGAAGCAGATTCTCAAACACAAGGTGGCACCAATTACCCAGAATCTACTGCGAATGATATAATACAGTCTCCGAATACCTCCGACTCTTCTGAAATACCGCAACAACCTACAAATTTTAAAACGACTGAAGCCCCGGTAATTGAACTGAGAAAATCTAATAGAGATCGACGTATGCCAAGTAATTTACAAGATTTCGTCATTAATACAAAGGGGGGGAAAATGTAGTATATCTGATAAGCTGGTTATTTAGCGTTTTTAGAGTTCTTGTGAACACATACTTAGTTTTAATATTTGTCGCTAATGTTTTTACTTGACATAATAATTTTCTACATTGTCATTAATTATCTTGAATTATGTCGAATAAAGTTCATGTATTGAAAGTTTAGTTATTTCTGTTCAGAACACCATTGTCGATCCACCAAGTAGACGAATCTGTAGGAATGTCAACCGAAAGGGCTTCTATCATAAGTCCTGTATTATCAACGGATGAAACTTGAGTTCGCTTTGGTCTACCATCAGACTATGGGCTGTGAATTTTGATATTACGCATATATTGCATTCAAAGGATTAATTGGAGTATTGCATAAAATGAACATAAAAAACATACCTTACGATCGCAGAACTTTACTGGAAACACCCAGAAAAGTTACCATTGATTAAAAGGGCAATGACCAGTATTGGCAAGGGGGGTTTGAGGTTGCCTTAAAAGACATTCCTAACGAATCCAACTATTCTTCAGTTTGTCCCGATAAGATATATTACCCATACATAACAGTTCGAGGGAGCAATTTTGGCTAATACTATTTTCAATACAAAATATTGATAAAGTGCCCCTAAAAGTATTGGTATATTTTATGGTGAAACCAAAACAATAGCTTTAAACGTGTTAATTTTTTTATTACAAAATAATTAGGAATAATGACATATAAAATTGAAGTCAATCTATTACTAAATTATTACTAAAAACATAACCTCATAATAATCTTCTTTTTATTTTACTTTATAATTTTGAAAGCTTTCACAAAGCAATACAAACAGCTATCTAGCTTTTAATTCCGTAGAGCTTTTTATTGGCCTAGAAAAATGCTTATTAAATACAATAAAGACAAACACCAGCCGCGGCATTAAATCTTGTGCTATTATGCCTAGTAAAACAAATAACTATTATTTTCAATGTACAAATTATCTATTATCATAATGTTGTGCAAGCAAATTTAAAAAAATAATTCAATTGAATGATGACAATGTCTAATCAAAGTTCATAGCAGTGCAATTAATTGAATATTCAAGTTTGGAAATCAAACACGTCAAGAATGGAATTATAGTAAAGTCAATTAATATATTTCATATATTCAATAACTGTATTTATATGTTTATTTTTTCTATATTGTGAAAACAAGTAAATACCAATCAAATAATGAAAATGTCACAATAAGAATATCGTACACTACAGTTTCAGATGCCACCACCTCAGCATTGTGCTCTACGATTCTGTCACCCAAGTATAAGGAAAAAAGTTCCATTTATATATTTTATATAAACTATAAAATCCTCACCATTTTAGTAAAGAACTCTTCATTCAAAATCAATATTTTTGAAAACTTCCAAACTGTGTTCACATTTTATTTAGGTGCCGTCGAAACAGCAGATGGCTCTAAGTCACAGGAGGTACTGGTATAAGGAGTGTATGGGGAAGGGAAGGAGCCAAACACTCTAAAAGTTTTGGGAAAAACGCCAACTATATTTCAAACCGAAATTCACGCCATGAGAGAGTGTGTCCAATTAAGATAAAGTATAGAAGGCGAAGGATTACTATCATGTTAAATAGCTAAGCAGTCATTGAAGCACTAAGTCATTGTATAATCAGTTTCAAAATTGTATAGGAACGCCTAGAAAAGCCCAATGAACTAGGCGAGAACAGCATGGTCACCTTACTGTGGGTTTCAGGACACACTGGGAAATAATTAAATGGAATAGTAGATGACTTAGCAAGAAGCTGAGACATCCTTTGGGGGACCGGAACCCTTGTACAGTATTATCTTCAATGTAATATTGGAAGATATATGTGTGTGAGTGTGGGGGGGGAAGCTGGCTTGGAATTAAATCCTTCAGCAACAGACTTTTTTTTGTATATATTTTCAAATATATATTTATTTTTGATTATTATTTTTATTATTACATGTCAAGCCCCGCTTGTCTAAAGAACCCTACCAGAGCGTAATTAACCATTCTATTATTCAGCACCAATAGATGCGCCAGACTTACGGGGAACTATATGTAAAAATTTTTAAGGGATTTAAGCATATTTTTTTCTTTCAAATTAAAGTGTCTTGGCGTCTAGTGGTTATAAAGGTTTGCATTTTACAATAAATGAATCGAATCTACAAAGAGAGAATTCAGATTTTTCTTGGCATCACTGTAAAGTTGGTAAAAGTGTATTTTTTTCCTGAAGTGGAAGCAATCTACTGATATGTGTTCGATGGTTATTTTTGTGTTGTTGCAGTATTCACAAACTGGGTGGTTTCCTGAAGCCGTTAGGGAGTGTCGTATTCGAAGCCCTCCTATTGTAATTTTGTCCTTTCTTGTCATTTCAGGAATCTTGAGGGAGTATATTGAGGGCTGGATGATGTATTGTTTGCTATTGGATCTATTCCAACGGTTTTGCCATTTTTATTTTAAATAAGCTGTTTGATTTTTGGTTTTCAGTCTTCATATAATGGAATGATTGCATCTTGAATTTCTGACCAACAGGCTTCTTTTTCTGCTTGGTCTGCCTTCTCGTTATCCCTAATACCTATATGAGATGAAACCCACATTAAAATGACTGAAAAACCATTCGAGTATAATTCATTGTGTTATCAATGGATTAAATCAGTGGGGTTTCAGACAATATCTGTTTGATTGACCGAATTTTGCAAAAATGTTGGTGTAGATATTATTAAAGAAGGTTTCAATAACGTTAACTATGCAGGCTCACTTGGTATGCTTTTCGTTACAATAGATCCTCAACAAGCGACCCATTTCTTTGTTGTAACACTCCGTTATATACCCTTGCGGAATATACACAGATTGAATCAGGCACTGGATATCTAATTTAATTATATAATCGGAAATACAATAATACGTGCAATTTTGCATCAAAATCAAAGTGAATAGTGGTCAAGACATTACAACTCCTTAACCATCTATCACGTTCAAGAGCTGACTCCTTTTCTCTACGCTCTCGCAAGACCACTGGGCTCCACACACCCCTCACCTCACTTTACTAAACTGAACGATTATGACCTTCACAGAATGTGGAAATTTTTGGTTCAAATATATTGTATTTAATCAGTACCGTTTGTGATATTAGTATTAATCGTACTTTTTGTACATCTTATTAGACTAGGCTTTGGATAATTTTTTGGACTAGAAAAATATATTTTGCAGTAGTTCAGGAGCTGATGGCTCCGTCATAAAGTGAGGCGCTACGCGAGTGGGCTGTTATAGGCATGTTGTTTTCACACATGCTTCTCGTGATGCATCAGCAAGCCCAGTAGCCAGTTCAATGCATGAACACCTTCAATTAAATTATGAAATACTTTACTTACAGATAGCAAAAAATCATTCTCTTTAATTCTGGAATACTTTTGTTTGAAAATACTTGTTTATGGAATATTTCGGGAGGGATTAAACCCCTCTGACCCCCCCTTCTGGGTACGGCCTCAGAGTTACTTAATAATAAATAATAATGTTGTCAAAATACATAATACATTTGTTGGCGTGTTTATGTTGATGTCAACAAGTATCAGAGCTCAGAACATAATTATTCGACTCGTTCTGAAAATTCCTGTTTGGGCCCCCTGGTAGGTATTATGTGAGGCTTATTAAATCAGGATTTGAATTTTTTGAATTATTTGAATTTCAAATGAGGAGTTGTTATGTATTTAACCACCTAGTTTTTTCAACATCTTGCATTTATCAAACCAACAATACAAACCTGAAAGTATTGTTCTACATATACCAAGCAGTAAGTTTTTTCTTCAAAAAATCATTTTATTTTTCATACATTATATTTGCGTGAAATCTTTGGAAATCCTAAGAAACAATTTCGATATTTATAATTTTTTGAAATTTTCATTTTTTCACACTTTTTAAATCAAAAACCTTTTGAGGCGGGGAAACTTTCATTTATATTATTTGAACAGTATGTACGGTATTAATATAAAAAAAATCAGTTTTTTATACAATGGGTACTGATTATGCAACAGATCTACGGAAGGGTATGAGAAAATGTTTCAAAATATTGACTAATTCATTATTTCATAACAGACATTATTGAAAAAAAGTAATAAAAAATTATTCGTCAACACATGAAAATCAGAATACAAAAACATTTGGCTAATGTCATATCCTAAAGGCAATAAAATCTATGAACAAACATAGAGTTGAACTTAGGTAGGTAAAAACTTAATTTTTCCCACAGAGTGAATAGCACCTCCCTTATTAGAATGAGACTCCTTCTGGGAGCTGAATTTTCTTCTCTTATAGTTCTATGGATACTTTTTTCTGACTTCTTTGTCTTTTGTTTCCTAGATTTAGGTGATAACATTTTATTGTTGTTTCCGTTTTCTTTCAAATTGTATACGATGATGAGCAGGTAGTTCTGAATTTTACTTATTGTTTCTAAGCATCTTCTAGATGCTACTATCATAGCGTTGTTATCTGAAATTATTTCGCCAAAAACATGTGAAAAAAAAATCCATTTATATATTTTTGCATAAAATCCTCACTCACAAAAATATTCCAAGTTGGGTAGTTTTTATTAAAGTTTACTGGTTAATAACAGGTAGACTTCGAAATGTTTATTGCAAATTTTTCACTACATGTATTTGAATAACTGCTGATGACATCAATTTTCCAATTCAGCTTGCATGAAGATACATTTAAAAAATTCCTAACGATGGGTGTAGCACAATTATACGAGGGAAAAAATATTTTCGTAACAGGAGCGACAGGTTTTATGGGAAAAATTTTAATTGAGAAGTTACTGAGGTCATGTCCAGGAATTGAAAAAATTTATATTTTACTCAGACCCAAGAGAGGATGTGGTATTGAAGAGAGGTTACAAGTATTTTTAGATACAAACGTGAGTACCAAGTTGTATTTATTAAGACAATACTATTATTTATCATTTAAAATTTGGCACTCTGGATTATAATAAGACTAAGCTTACATAATAGAGACTCCCAACGATCAATCAATGCCACACCTTCAATTTAATTAATAACTAATTCATGCTCTTTAAAATGTGGGAGTAAAGCAGCATTAAAGAAATTCAAACATAACTGGTGATGATTAAAATCAATTAAGATGTTTCTTCAGACCTATCTGATTAATCAGAGTTAGAATAGTACTAAATCGAGGAAGTAAGCTACTGTTATAACCTAGCTTTTAAATACTGGAAACATCCATGTAAAGTATACTTTGTCTACTGTGGTATAGCGAAACTGTTACAAGAAAAACAAATAGCAGTAATAGAATAGAAAACTGTCTCGAGGTTGGTGGAATGAGGCGCCTAGAATGGGAAAATAGGTCATTGCCAAAATTCTGTAGATTCAACAAACACGTGAGCAGGGATCAATCTATTATATCCAACCGATGTTTAAATCCAGTTATAAACTATCTCGACTATTCATGTTTTCCAAAAAATGGTAATGTACAGAACATGATAAATATTTATTATGAAACAGCTCTTCAATATTTCAAAATTTAAAATTCGATTCATTTTATTCTTGGTATCTACTACTACTACTAAGTTTGCAGGCGAACCTTGTCCTGGACAAACTCAAGCCAAGGTTCCGGCACTGAGGCCACTGGCGGGCCCATTGTGCCATTCCTGCTACCTAGACATCCATAAAGCCGAGCCCTTCAATAAAGGCCACAACCTTTTTCAATGGATGCCTGCTTGTGTCTCCAGGGGCCAAAACAGGGACTCCGAAGATTCGCCTGCGTAGTACAGCCCAGTGTGGACACTCTAGGAGAACATGGACTGACGTTTCGTCAGTCATGCCGCAACCCCTGCATAGGGAACTTCCCTCTACTCCTAAGTTGTGGAGGTGTTTCATCATACAGCAGTGCCCCGTTAGGAGTCCTGCTATCTTCCTTAGCCTACTTCTTGGTAGTTCAGTAGCTGCTATAGCGTGTCCATCAGTCCATCCCTTCAGTAAAAGTTTGGATTGCCTAGGACCCTGCAGAGCATTCCAATGAGCGAGGTGCTGATTCTTCAGCCACTTCTTCGTCTCCTTGCGTATTCTTTGTTTTGTTAGGCCCATGGTCGGGCCCGGGCCGTAGAAGGGAGCTGCCGCCCCTTCCGCAGCCAGTGCATCCGCCATCTCGTTGCCTTCAAAACCAGAGTGGGCTGGAATCCATTCTAGCCGCACCACGTTGTGCCTTGCAAGATTAGCAAGTCGTTCTCGACATTCATTAGCAAGTCCTGATTTGCTGGTGCACCCACTCAGGGCTTTAATTGCTGCCTGACTGTCGGAGTATATGGTTATGCGTCGATCCACATAACCTCTGTCTAGGTTTATCTGCGCACATTCCAAGATAGCATATATCTCGGCCTGATATGCAGATACACCATCACCCAATGGTACACTAACTTGTGTTCTTGGGTTCCTAGAGTAAATTCCAGCCCCTGCTCCATCACCATTCTTGGTATTCTCGGTTAATTAATTTTCACGGCGATGTCGATCTCGGATAAAACTCAGATAATCGTTAATTTTGCTAGACCATCTCGGGCAGTAGATATTGTAGAATAGTAAGTAATCTTCTTTTAGATCCAATCTAATTACAAACAAATAATATAATTTATATACAATATACAAAAGAAAATAACTTAAAACTAAAATGTCCCATCTTTAAGGAATAAACTCACATTTTTATTGAATATGTAAACATTTTTACTGTCTTAATATCAGTTGGTAGCGAATTGTAAAGTCGAAGCCCATCAGAGAACAGTGATTTCATGAGAAATGATTTACTTGTAAATTATTTATTATAATGTTGGTTTGTACGTAATAATCGGCCATGGAGTTCAAACCTAGATACTAGTAGATCAGTTAGGTACTGAGGTAATTTTTTATTAATTAACTTGTAAATCTACACCACGTTAGCTTTTTCAACATTTTGTTGGACTGACAACCAATTCGATTGTCTAAACATATTTTCAATAGGAACGCGCCTACCACATTTGAGTAATATTCGCATGCATTTGTTTTTCAATATCTGCAGACGAGTTAGTTTTTCTTTGAAGCATGAAAGTAACAATTATGTGCAGTAATTGCAATGAGGAAGAATTATAGAATTGTATACTTATTTTTTTGACCATTCAGACAACTCTCTTGCAATTCTCCCAAAAAATCCAATTTTTTTGCCTTACTTTTTACATAAATAGTCCGCATACATGTCAAAAGTCAACTGAGGGTCAATAATGACACCTAAATATTTCATTGTCTTTACTCTTTCGATCTGAACATTATTTAACACAATCTTATGATTTTGTGCAATAAATCTAGAACAATTGTTTTTAGAACCAATAACCATATATTTGGTTTTATCAGCATTTAGTTTCAATTAAGAAGAACATAATCAATCGTATAAAAGCTGCAGATCATTATTTAATACCGTTGTAATTTGGTCATAATCACTGCTAGCAACGGATATAAGTGTAGCATCGGCAAATAAATTTACAAAACAATTTTTAAAAACATGACATAGATCATTAACATATATGATAAATAATAATGGCCCTAGCACACTACCTTGCACTACCACTTCACTAGAGCAAATGTTATTAATCCTCGTTACGTGATGACGATTTGTTAAATAGTTTTCAAGTAGTGTTAATGCCGATGATGTTATGCCATAATATCTAGATTTATCAATAAGTTGTTTCCGATTTATAGTTTCAAACGCCCGCTTTAAATCTACAAACACACTTAGCACTACTTTATTTTCATTTATCTCCCCTCTCCACCTCGAACACACAAATTGTATCGAAGTTTCACAAGAATGATGGTTCCGAAATCCAGACTGTCCCTTGTAGAGTAGACCATTTTTCTCAAAGAACTGCTGCAGCTGATCTTTTATCACTATTTCGATGATTTTATCTACTAATGGCAGAAGATTAATAGGCCTGCACTCTTCTGGTTTAGATGGACATGGCACTTTTGGAATTGGCACTATCACGCTAGTCTTCAGATCATCTGGTATAACCCCCTTATGTATTATAGTGTTTATTATGTTCAATAGAGGATAACCAACAACATAAAATACATCTTTAAGCATCTTAACATTAAAGCAGGTATCACTAGTACATTTATTCTTCATGTTAAACACAATCTTTTTTAGCTCGTTCAAAGTAATTTCCCGCATTAATTGTTGTTGCCAAATTATTGGATATTTTTTATGTTTTTATACTACTTTCTATATTTTTTATGCTATCATTATAATAATTATTAAAATTTTCCTGTATTGTGTCAGTATATCCCTCGAAATCTATATTATCTAATGCCATAATCCTACCTATTATCTCGGCCACTGAACTTTGGCCGGCCTACCTACTATCTAACAGAATCAACGTGACTCAGTGACTCACTTTGCGTAAAATCCACTTAATTTCACAAGTTTCAGTCTAATGAGTGAAAGTCATTGAATGTTAAGAACATCTATTTATTGAATACACCCATTACACATTCATAGGTACCAAATATTCAATCAACATAAAACACTCAAGACAAGTTGTCTGAAAAAGAATGAAGAATCTTCTTAACAATTGAAGTGTCCTCTTTACTTCACTATTATATAAGTTTAGGACACTTGGGAATTTAATTCGTGGTAACAAAATTAATATATTATTTTTGTGTTTATACTATTTATCTGGATATGTACATCAAATTGAAAAATCTACTAATGTATCCATAAATATCAGGTACTTGTCAGCACCTGAAGTGATTACATTGATGAAAATTACCAAAACAAATACCTTCTCTCTCCTTTTCCGGGATGTGGATGCAGATTTCCTGAGGTTTTTCCCTGCATTTTAATTGTCGCAATGTTTGGAACCGCGATACATTGCGAAAATTAACCAAATGGCCAGCCATTGTTTGCACAGCCACAGCTGTCCCTCTCACGTCCATTAACTTCACTTATTATTCAATTCAATCAAAACCTGAATAGGACTAACTCTCCTATAACAGGGTAGAATCAAGATTTTGCTTATCCAATGAAGGATAATTTAAATTTCAACTTAAAATCATGCTCGAACAGAACAATATGTACAAGATACTTATAAAACCATTATGTGCAGGTCTTCTTTTATTTATTTCCTCAGAAATAGTGAAATAAATAAAATCCGTAACGAGATTAATTGATTGGTTCGAACCATCAAACAGAGGCGTAGATTCCCCGACACCTCATTCTTAAGGGAATTTGGTGTCTTGGTTGTGCCGTTTATGTGAAGTGACCAGTAGAAATCCTCTCTTGGATGCTCTACTCCTAAGAGTATATATCTTTCATGAGATAATGCTTCACAATCGAGTATAAGGTGAGAGTCTGTTTCCTCCTCTTCCATGCACAACCGACAGATAGGTTCGTCCCTAAATATGCCGATTGTAAACTTGTGCTTCCTTAGGGTACAGTGACCGGTGAGTAAACCCGTCACTTTCCTCATCTGGCACCTGCTGAGGTTTAATATTTCATTATTCAGCGTCTCCGAGTGTTTTTTTACCAGGAGTTTGCTGTGTTCCTGTTTTGGCACGTGTCTCCAGAACGACGAGAGCACAATTTTTTTTGAAGAGTACCAGACAATGGTTAAAATATGGGAATATTTAAGAAACCTGAACAATGGTCTGAGATCATAGTTGTCCCATTTTCATCTTCCGAATCCGAATGTCTTCAGATTAATACTATTTATGAATACTACACAGTACGAAACAAAAAATTATCCACTGAGTAATGAAACTGCAAGTAAACCTTTATAGTTACTGTATTACCCGGTATATTAAGTAGAACTTCAGTTTTAAAAATGCATTTGGTTTGTAACTCATTCAAGTTTATGTTTCGTCTAAAGGTGCGTATTCACCAAAAAAGCGAGCACGAGCGAACAAGAGCGAGCGAGCATTCTGTATCAATACTCTTTTAGTGAGTACGGGCTAGCGAGCGAGCGAACGTTTGCTTGTTCGCGTTCGAAAACGATCGAGAGGATACATCAAAGAAAATACTTGTTCGTACTCAGTGTGGACGGGACTTTATCTTCAAATGTGCTTGCACATCGATCGCTTGCGATGGTTGCGCTTTGCTGCATGCAACTTGTCTGGGACACCACGTGGAAAATTGTTATTTACATTTCAAAATCAATTATTATTATCGGGTTGGTTTATGAAATTGACCGTACCAGGTATAATTATAATATTCACATTTTTAATTAAACATTAATTTGGTTATTTGTAGGTTTTTTTAGCAAGTCTTTATGCCGCAGGAATGGCTCTCCTGTAGTTTGTATCATTTTTTATTATTTTTGGTTCCACCAGTTCTAGCAAAGTTTTAAAATCTTCAGGGGACATTCCGTAATCCTGTTCTACTGTTTAATCTCGCGTCACTATAAATATGTCGGTTTTTAAATGCAGATGCTTGCCAAAATTTTTTCTTGTTTCTTTTTATTTTGCAATTAAGTCAATACAACGAAAGCAGCACTAGTTGACAATAAATAATTTTTCATGATCGGCCATGGTTACCGCGCTCGCACAAAGTAGATGGATCAACTTCGAACTTGAACATATTCGCTCTGGTGTGGAAGAGATATCAATATGTCGAGCAAATACAAGCAAACATACACGAATGTTCGCTCTTGCTCACTTTTTTGGTGAATAAACACCTTAATTACCAGCCATACGACCTATTATCTATGCTTAAAAATACCATAACATGATAAATTATCATAATGCTCATATTTTTGCAAATTTATTATTAACTACTACTAAACAATTTTATACTAAAGTTATAAATATGATCTTGCGTTACACATATTCATTCGCTCAACTGTAAAATAGAATGCTTCCTAGCTCAGTTTGTGTCCACGTTCTTTTGCTTACATCGAACGTAAAAGAAATCTGAACGGAGTTACAATCGGGAATTTCACAAAATCTCTTGAAGTACATGCATTCTAAATGAGAGATCGTATGGGGAAACTAGGTAAAAAGAGTTTTTATTGGATTGGAAAAAAGTGGAATCGGTAATAAATGATGAAATGGTCCACATGACATTATTATAAATTGGTGTTTAATCAATATAATTATTCTTTTCGTAGATTTTTGAGGTACTCAAGAGAGAGAATCCTGATGCACTTAGGAAAATAATTGGAATTAAAGGAGATGTTACTGAATTGAAATTAGGTTTGTACATTTCGATTTCAAAACATTATATTTAGGATTAACAAAATATGAGATTTGTCAGACCAAATTTCCGAAATCTCAAAATTACAACTAAACGTTATAATCAAAAACAGTTTGTCACTACCTTCTAACCCAAGTAAAAGAATCAACTTGGAAGCGACAAAACTTCGATATGGTTCATATTTTATGATAGAGTGGATAAATATGGTGACTACCGGAGATCGAAATATCGCCTTCTGAATTGTGCTTGCTCGAGCCGATAAAATGTATCAGTTACTAAAATTGTTTCGGGAAACGACCTCTGTAAATGTTGTGGTTGTTTTTTCCGAATACTTTTGACGGCATATCGTTTGTTCTGTTAATTATTATTGTTTTTAAAAGTTATTTTACCATATATATCCAGTCGACTGATAGCTTTCGTTTGCACACAGTGTTACTACGATAGCTCATGTCAAATCCAGCAACGAATTTCTCTCATGGGTAACCAAAATAGGGTGAATGGGCAGCTCAATACAAAAATTTCAAACTGAGCTGAACTTTGTTGCAGGAAATTGAAATATGATTTGAAAGTGACTTCTTTATAAATACACACAATTACGTTTGGTTGTTCCACACTATAAAATAGTTATTTGTTTTAGGATTGAGCGAATCAGACCGTGAAATGTTGATGGAAAATGTTAATATAATATTTCATTCAGCAGCTTCGGTACGATTTGATGATTTTTTGAATAAAGCCATAATAATGAATGTCAGAGGAACAAGAGAAGTGGCACAATTAGCATTAGATTTGAAAAATCCAACAATTTTTGTGCATATTTCTACAGCCTTCAGTAATGCAGGTAAATCTGTCATCGAAGAAAAACTCTATCCACCACACGCTAATTGGCAAGAGGCTATAACGTTAGCCGAAGAATATGATGAGGAGCTATTGTGTACTATGACTCAAAAATACATTCATCCTTACCCTAACACTTACACATTTGCAAAAGGATTAGGAGAGCATGTCGTCAATGACATGTGTGCGGGAAAAATACCAGTCATTATAACTCGACCATCTGTAGGTGAGTTTATGTAGTAAGTAAGTACCTAGTACTTAACGGAAAAATCACATTTATAATATCATATAGCATTTTCTCTATTAACAAAAAATCACGGAACCACTGGTTTTCAACTGGTTTCTTGAAAAATCAATTGTTTATAAGAATATTCTTCGGAAACATTGCTTGTTTTTCTCCAAAGAAAACCTGCGTACCCGTATGTCTACGTGTTTCTTCACACTGTGACGTTTAAGACCTGCTTACTATTACTAAAGTAGGACAAGGAGCACTCCAAGAATCTATTTTTTGGTGATGTTTGAAGCAGCAAATTTCATTATAACTATATTTCAATGCTATTTCGTTTGTTAAACTAGTAGAGAGAATTCAAGGACCTGGAACAATTTAATAATCAAATCAACATTTTGCATGATAGAATATTTCACCTGATATATCAGATTCGATGACCTGTGTAACGTGTATTTATCCAAAGCCTAGAATTACCTCTTTCCTTTAGTTGCGACCGGGACCTTTGGCGAGAAGACTATAGAAAATTGTGTTTAGCAGTTAACCTTGAGTTGCGGAATATTTGTTCAGCAAATAGACCAAGGATGATAAATTAACAATTTCACAAACTTAAATTTCTCGACTACAACCAGATTAGACTTATTGAAATTTCATTATCTGCATTATGGAGACTATATCTTCATGACCAGCACTCTCACGTCTTTATTTATAATTTATTCAATAA
This sequence comes from Lochmaea capreae, assembly GCA_949126875.1. Taxonomy (NCBI): domain Eukaryota; kingdom Metazoa; phylum Arthropoda; class Insecta; order Coleoptera; family Chrysomelidae; genus Lochmaea; species Lochmaea capreae. The sequence continues at coordinate 7,787,649 of OX421409.1, forward strand.
CATCAATAAAAACAAACCAATATGCTTATGTCACTTGTCACCAGCACAAAGACATGTCATAGTTGTCAACCTAAAGTTCATGATAACCTCACTACGTACCAACCCAAAAAGTGCACACAATCTAATTTTCACATCTGTTGATATATTTTCATCATTATAATTGAAAAAATATATCATAGTATACAAACTGCCATTTTTATATATAATTTACATTAATTTTTATTTCAAACAATTATTAAATATCGCTATTGTTTTGTTATTTGTCCAGTTAACCTCAAATACAATACCCATTAAAAAATTATTACATAGAATACAATACATTTTTTTATTCTATTTATGTATACAGACGTATTTGGTATATGAAAATCAAATATCTTTAATATGGCTCACCCATCAAGTTGTAAGAGAAATTATGTTCCTTAAATTGTTTAGAAAATAAAATAACAAGTGAAACATTACATAAATGAAAAAATTAAGGTAAGGGAACTACTCATAACAGAAATTCACAAAACGCACCTACTATGAATGTGCTCTTCCTTCGTAAGACACTAAGAATTTTGTATACGTCCTGAACTGTAGGTTAGCTTATCCTTTTCATCATCATCATCCAGACAAAAACCACATGTCGGATCCTCCTACACTCCAACTCTCACTAAATGATGATTCAGGGAACAGTGGTCTGCTAGATAACGTAGGTAATGTCTAACACTTGTTTGGAGATATTCTTCGAAGGACTTTGAATGAATAAATCTGGTAAATTTTGCCATAAGTCTGAAATTCTTGTTTTAGTCCAGGTATTAAATTCAGGTATTAGATTTGTCATCCTTTAACTTCGGCGTATCTATGCTTAACCCCAACTTCAATTTTTACGTTTATAAACTTAAACGATGCATCTCCGACAAAACTTTCTAGATATATCGCAGCGCCATGTTTGGTTGTGTGGGTGTTTAGGTTTTATGATAATGGATTACTTAATGTTGAAGAAATATAATTGAACTAACTTGATTTAGACTTCTTCTAAGAGTGAAACATAAACTGATCCAAGCAAACCGGTTTAACAATACCATGACGTCAAGGTTAACTTTTATGACGTAACGGTTTGTGAAAACCATGAAATAAACAAACACCTAACCTCCAATAAGATAACTACTCTGTCAAACTATCTCAGTAAGCTGGTTTGTATGGTTGTTAACTGTTACGTCATGGTTTGAAATACAAGTCGAGGAATATTGACTGGTTGACTTTTAGTTAACCCGGTTTGTGTGGTCAAGTTCGAAGAAAAATGGCCATAGATATATCATAGGTTACATTATATGACAGCGTGACAGTTGACATCAGCAGGTTTCTGGTGAACCTCATACTGAACACCAGACTTGGAAAGGATGCCTTCAATGGTACACAGACGGCTCAGAAGCACTAGAAGGAACTGAGATAGGAGTGTACGGGCCAGGACTAAATTCTCTGGAAGCTTGGGAAAAACCCCAAGTATCTTTCAAGCGGAAATTCACGCCACAAGAAAGTGTGCCCAGTTCAATATTGACAAATGATATAGAAGGCAAAAGATTATCACAATGTCGGATAGTCAAGCAGACATTAAAGCACTGAGTTCTTGTGTGGACAGTTCCAAAATGCTATGGGAATGCCTAGGCAAACTCAATGAACTAGTCGAAAACAATATAGTAACCTTACTGTGGATTCCAGGACACACTGGAATAGAAGGAAATGAAATAGCAGATGGACTAGCAAAGAGGGGGACTGAAATACCCTTTTTGGGGCCGGAACCCGTTTGCGGTATCAGCCCCAATGTAATATTGGAAGAAATAGGCAAAGCCTAAGAAAAGAGAAGATCTGACCATCGAAAAGATGGAACATTGCCGCCTGAACGGGCACCTGATAAAGCTCAAAATAGTGTAGGAAGAAGAATGTAGATTCTGTGACATGGACGAAAATACCTCCATCCACATGCTTGCGAATTGCACTGCAATTCAAAATCCTAGGGCACAGCACCTAGGAGATTATTGGACGGAAGAGGGACATTCACCTGGGAAATAGGACTAAAGGAGCTACTAGTCTCTGAGACGTTCCCCAGGAACTAAGTAGAAGTAAGGGGGCACAATGGATATTTTAGGACTCAGTGAATGTCACCCCATCATACATACATACATACAAAGCGGCAATGAAGTCAATATCGTCAATATCTATCTATCACTAATATATAGATATACTTCCCTTCTTCCAGAAAAGAAAGTGTTTCCTGTTATAAAAAAAACCTTTGTGCTGCCACGATACTTGCCGAGCTATTTTTACTGCCTTAGTACGTATAAACATTTGGTTGAATAAATATGGTTCATCGTACCGCTGCTAGGTATAAGAAGTAAGCGTGTAGTGCAAAATACTTTGGAACTTGATTCAAATAATAATATTTTTTTTCGATTTTTTTCTTATCGTTAAAAAGGTCCACCGAATACTGAATATTTATGCTTTATTTTAGTTATAAGCTCCCTAGACGAACCTCTCGTAGGATGGAACGATAATTTCAATGGTCCTGTAGGATTAGTGACAGCCAGTGGAAAAGGTAATTTTTTTAATAGTATATATAGTGGATATTTTGGGCAATTAGGAGGTATGACAGCGATAATTAGAGTACAAATGAGTTGCTGTAATAAGAGTACCTAATATATTTCTCGTTATTTACAAATATTGGAAATATTGTTCACTAGAAATTACCTGTAATAAGAGAAGCGACATTTAATGTTCATAAACCATAATAGACCATAGTAGAAGCCTTTTAAAATAATAAAAAGTGAAAAAAATAATAGTAAGATGAAACCCATTGGAAAAGGAGGAGAATATTATAAAAATGAGAGGAAAAATAATTTACGGGCTATCTGAGGTCGGGAAGAGGAAAGGGTTTTTAAGGTTAAAAAACGGCTTATCTTGATTTTCGGCAAAACTACAAGTCCTATGGGAAAAAAATCAAAGGGCAAAAATGTAGGTAATAAAAAGATCTACAACTTTTGTACGTCCTTTTTTTCTCACATAACCTTAAAATTCATGAGTAAAATTCTAAAAACCAAGTTTTTGGTTTTTTATTTTTATATTCTACCAATAAATCTATGTTCCACGAATTTTGGTGAAAACTTACCCTTTCATATCCCAAACACACTGTAATTTTTTTGATTTGAAATATTAATTTTCTCTCTTTATTTTATTTTATATCGAAAAAGCACCCTAAGTTCCAATCGAAAATTCACCCGTCAAAATATCAGCTTTTTTCAAAAAGTTGGTGTGCTTTCTGTTTGTTAAAATCTCTACTCTCCTCCCTTATTTATTTTTATATATTATGAGATTTTCTATGACATAAATTTAATTAGAATTCAATAAATCAAATTTTTAATTGAAAAAAATTGCAGCAGTCACATTTTTTAGATGAAATTGTAAAAAATTGCATTAAAAAAAAATTCGAGTTTTTTTTTCGATTTACTATAGTAATATATTTTTTTCACACTATCGGAAAGTAGAAATTCCAACGAACAGAAAGCACACCAACTTTTTGAAAAAAATTGATATTTTGACGGGTAAATTTTCGATTTAAAATTAGGGTACCTTTTCGATATAAAGTCAAAATAGGGAAAAAAAATTAATATTTCAAATCAAATAGATTACAATGTATTTGGGACATGAAAAGATAAGTTTTTACTAAATTTGGCGAAAAAAAAATTTTTTTTGTAGATTAACATAAAAAATCAAAAACTTGTTTTTTTAATTTTCCACAAAAATTTTGAGGTTATGTGAAAAAAGTGTGCAAATAAAAGCTGAAGATCTTTTCATTACCTACAACTTTGCTATTTGATTTTTTCCATAGGACTTGTAGTTTTGCCGGAAATCAAGATAAACCGTTTCACCCTTGAAAACTCACCCCCTTCCTTTTCCCGACCTCAGATCGCCCGTAAATTATTTTTTCTTCCATTCTTATCATATTCTCTCCTTTTCCAATGGGTTTCATCCTACTATTATTTTTTTTTTGTTCAAAAATTATCGACCCTTGTCTATAATGTCAGTTCCTTATCACAAACAAGTATATGTATAGTAACTAAATGAAAACATTTTTCATCTGTCAAATTTGACATTTCAACAATGTTGCGACTATTTTTTGATTGTTGTTTTAGCCAATGAGCATACAATTAGGCGATAATTATGCACTAGTGGAAAATTATCAAGTCTTTTAAAATAAATGCAGACGTAATTATGAACGTATATTATTTATTAAAGTAACATGAAAACTATTAAACTTATTTATTGCAATTTTTACAATTAAAAATGCAATTATTGGAATTTATTATTGAACCAGTCGAAGTTTGTTGTTGGTCAGAAACAACGTTACTTGAAGCAGAAGCTGAAACTGAAAAAACACTAAACTCATTGTTTTCACTTTTTCTCATTTTCTTTATTATTTCCTCGTGAAAATCTTTATCAAGTTGTAAATAAGGTTTTATTAAACTGACATTTCTATGTCCCGTTATTTTTGTTTACCCAACCTTGGCTAGATGGCTTACGGCAGTTGCTCGGTGAGAATGATTTGTAAATTTGAACTTTTCGCTATCGAGACCTGATTTTTGGACAGGCAGCTTTGTCCATTTTGCGATCTCGTTTCTGCCAACTGTTCTTGAACCATATATCATTATTTTGCCATTATCGATTCGGTGTTAGAAACAGACGGTTCGTCTTAATGTTAGATCCTCGTTTTGACAAAAGTTTATTGTATAATCTTAAAGAAAAAAGGCTTAGATAAAAAAAATTATTAATTTTACCTACCTAACAGGGCAGATGTCTTCATTAGTAGTGTTTCTGATTAACCATTTACTGTCTGTTAATCTGCGGCCTCCTCCTTGGCAGGTTTTTGAAAACACTGTATTATATTCTACTCTATTTGTGCTTGTTCAATCATTAAACTTTTTTTCTTGAAAGAAATCCTTCAAACAGTTGGCTGCCTCACCTCCTCGAAATACTAGCTCATAAGATATGAGATGAAGAATTTTTATCTGCAGACCCTCCGGCTTATTTTCATCGTAAAGCTTCAAAATTTGAAGCAATTATTTGTACGTAAATGCGGATGAGCTTTCTTTTCTCTTTTCCGGGTTCATTTGTAATATTTTGCGCGCAGCTTCTCGTGCACCCCTAGCAGATTTAAATATTACAATATTAAATGGATTTATTGCAATGCCGAAATCTTCGTAATATTTTTCCTGAACAAGTTTTGCTGTCGCACTCTACATTGTTTTCACCACACTTTCCTTATAAAGGGATCCATCCTTCTTGCGCATGTTGCTTGCCCAGTCCCTTGGAATGGAGGCAATTTTCTCCACCGAAGTTCCTCGTTCTGATAAGTGATTTCTTCCGGCACAAAACTCTTGAAATTGTCTCCATGCTGACGTTTTTGTATTCGTTGGCGATTGCATGGCAACAAGTTTTCTAAAATCTGTCGAAATATGTTCAATTTATTCTCACTCTTTTGTGATATTACTACTGATAATTAACCATGTGTCAATTGATAAAAAGATTAACACATGCTGCTTTTTGTCATATAACCCAGTTAGACCGGGCATGATGCAGAATACTATGCCGAATGTCGGAAATCCGCGGTGATATTCAAAATAAAAGAAATAGTATATATTTTCTTTACATCACCTCTCCTGGAGGAGAAAATATATTTTCCTTCAAAACGAAACATAATTAGTAAAATAATAGAATTTACTGTTTGGACCGTTACTTTGTGGAACCTACTCTTATTAATGATATAAATGAAACTAACTGTTTCCAATCGATTCCCTTATCTGATGAAAAAATTATGAAAGGATATTCATAAATATTGTAAGAATGTCAGAAGGTACATTTGATAAGATGGCTACCTGATGTTTAATATTTTGGTTAGACCAAATAGTAACCAATTTTACGACTAAATATATACAAAAAATAAAATGATAATTACAAATATTTGAGTTTAGGCACTATTAGCCCTATAGGAATATTATCAAGGATAGCTCTTTTTTCCCATTTAAGCTCGGTATAACTATGCAATGATATAGAAAACCAAGGAAAACTATATCTGCTCACCTTAACAATTTGTGATGCGTTTTGGCCTAATATAATAATATAAGAATAATATTTAAATAAATTATCTTAAAACTAATTTCAAGAAATCATTACAACGTGAAATATTACACAAATATAAGTAGGAAGGTCGACAGGTACGAAGTCAAGTTCAGGGCATGAAATAAACATAAACATTTATTATTTGATATTTACTCATGGTGAACTTGACTCGTCGTATAAATATCCAAGCGACAACAATGAAAAAAAGAGATCATTCAACAATCAATATGAGATCCATCTATAATAAGTAAATCTAAAATGAATTATTTATAAGTTATCAGTATTCCTTAATTATAAGTATGCTATACGGCTAGGTTATAACGCGCTTACTTTCTACGCGTGCTGCCACACCAACACGTCACTATGAACACCCTTGATATTAAATTTCGGTTCAAATCTCGGGCGCCAGATTTTTAACGTGGTTTGCTCCACGGCCCCTTGACCCGGAGCGTCAAGAGTTCCAGATATCCTCAGATGGAGGTTACGGAGAATTCCAGGGGTCTTGCTGAATTTAGTTTAATTTATGATTTACAATACGGACGAGCTAAATAGTGGTTCTCTAGTGAATAGATTACGATTAATAACAGAACAGAAACAGGAATTCAAACCTTTAGTTTATTCTTACGGTGTGATCGATTTTATTGGTAATTCTACAGGGACTAGCGAATGAACGGGGAAAAGAAAGCGAAGGACGTAGCGGTCAAGTTAGCAAATACGGTCCGAATCGGCCGGGTAGTCAAATTTAAATTGAAACTGGCAAAATACGATTCATACAAAAGAATTTAGAAAAAGTTCCACGAGGCTGGGAAGATATCGCTTTCATACTGCTTTTCAAGATCCCCATGAATATATCAAAGCTTTTTCAGCTAGGTTGAAGAATTTGGCCAAGTTTTGTAATTTTGGTATGTTTTCAAATGATTCGTTAAGAGACAGATTAGTATGTGGCTTAAGATCTGATGGAATTAAACGCCGCTTATTAACAGTAGATGGTCTTACATTTGAGGAAGCTTCCACCACAGCAGTGGGAATAGAATTGGCCGAAAGGCAAATAAAAGTCATGGGTTTTTCAGAAGCTCAAGTTAATAAAGTTGGAGAAAAATCATCATTTTACAAGTCACAATACAAATCAAAAAAAGGAAATTATGGTTCTAGAAGTGATCCTAGTACTAGTACCAGTAACCAAAGAAGTCAATATAGAGACCAGCGGTCTCAGTCGAACCCCACTTATCGAGGTAATCTTAGAAATAGTACTTCAGGAATTAGTTCAGGTCGACGTTCAGAAAGTTGTAAGCGGTGTTGTCGTTTTCACTATGGAAATAAAAACTGTCCAGCTGTGTCATGGAAATGTTATGCTTGTGGTGAAATGGGTCACACTGGGAAGTCTCCCATATGCCGAAACAGAGTATTTGATGTTCACGAAGAGGATCAAGATGAACCGTTGAATACAGACTCAAGTGAGGAATTTGAATTAGGCTTGTTAAATGAAGAAAATACTGATAGTGAAGATTGTAAGTTAAAATCTTTGACAACGAACTTCATTGATAGTCTAAGGGTAAGGATCTTTTTAGATTATCATGCCGTAAACATGGAAGTTGACTCTAGTGCAGTCCTCTCGGTAATGCACGAGAATGATTATACTAAATTAATAATTCTACAATTTGGTCCTAATTCCAGTGAATTTTAAGTTACGTGTATTAACTGGTCAAAAAGTCTTAGTTTTGGGTCAAATTGACGTCCATGTTTCATATATGTCAAATGTATTTGTTTTACCGTTAGTAATCATTAGGTCTGAGTCTCCATTCAGACCATTATTAGGTCGTAACTGGCTGAGTGTTTTGAACAAAAAGTGGAAAAATGGTCTTTTAGATAATAGTGAAGTAATCAAACAAAACTTGGAAACAGTTAATATTATAAAACAAGATACTAAATTTAAAATCAAATTAGTAGACCAGTATTCAAATTTGTTTGTTGATGGACCCAATTCATTTATAAAGGAGTTTAAAGCTGAATTTAAGTTGAAAGATGGAGTAAATCCAATTTTTCGTAGGGCTTATGAAATGCCTTATTCACTTAAACCAAAAGTCGAAGAATTACTTAAAATGGTTAAATCTGGGGTTATATACAAAGTCAGTCATAGTAATTGGGCTAGTTATATTGTGGTGGTACCTAAAAAGAATTCCAACGAAATCAGAATTTGTGTAGATTTTAAGAATGTGATCATTGTGTACTACCTTTGCCTAATGATATTTTTGCAAGTCTGGGTGGTAGTAGTTGCTTTACTGTCTTGGATTTAAAAGGGGCTTACCAGCAATTACGTATTAGTGACCAGTCTAAAGAATTGTTTACAATTAATACTTATATTGGTTTATTCAGCTTTAATCGTATGACTTTGGAGTAAGTCCTGCACCAGGAATTTTTCAGTGCGTTCAGTTTTATCTGGGTTACCAAAAACAAAATGTTATCTTGATGATATTTTATTTCATGGATCATCATTTGAAGAGTGTTATCATAATTTAGTCAATGTTTGTGAAAGGTTACAAAAGTTTAACATAAAAATAAATGAAAAGAAATGTAAGTCTTTTGAAGAGTCAGTCGAGTTTTTAGGTCATCGAATAAAAATTATTAGTTAGGTTATAAAATCTGACATTGGTAAAACTAGAAAAAGTACACTTATGAAAATATTTAACAAGGTGTGAACCTAGATTTGTCAACTCGAACGGAAGAAAGAACCTAGTAACAGAAATAAAAACAAATGTCAAATAATTTTCAAATTTTTTTTTTTAATAAAAGATAAAATCAACAATAAATTCTTTGGAGACATTAAAAATATACTTTCATATCAGAAAAAGATCAAATTATAAAATAATCAAGTCAAATAACAGAAATCAAAAATTATTGAATGAATTTTTGATTGGTCAGCAAATATAGAATAAACTTAAAACAAAGAGACTTATGATTGTTGATCAATGAAACAATGGAAACACGTTGCTATGAGGAAGAACCAGAAAGGAAGATGCAGAATTGAAAAGTATAAAATTTTTTCATGTTTAAAATAATAATTTAAAATGAATCTACAAAGTTAAAAAGTGAAACTATACAGTAAATTTGTGCTACTAACCTTTGTAACAAGTTCCTGCTAGAAATAAACGTTAGCTAACCACAGTAAGGACGCACCGGAATTCGGTCCCGCTACCTGCGGAAGGGACTACCTGTAACGGATTAAATTCGAAGTGTGGTCACACCAGCGAAAATGCGATTTCGGAATTGGGTCCCATGTACCTACTATTTGTTTAATTTGACTTTTATTTTCCTTCACATTTTTTTGGGCTTAGGACCAACAGTACACACTTATTGTTTTTGTACTGGCATTTTTAAAAATTTACGCTAAACGCGTATCGTCAAAAATAAAAACAGTACGTGAAATAATATCCGAACCAAACCTACACCTACCAAACCACCTTCGTATTTTTAGTCAATTTTTTTGTAGAATGAATTATAATAATTTTCAATAATAACCCAACCAAACCTACCCCTACCAAACCACCTTCGTATTTCTGGTCAATTTTTGAAAAATAAATTATAATAATTTTCAATAAAAACCCAACCAAACCTACCCCTACCAAACCACCTTCGTATTTTTGAGATAATGATTTTTGAAAATAAAATTTAAACCCATTTATTATTAATAAACGCTTACCCTTTTCACTCGTCATAGAGGTGAAATTAATATTTTCCATGTCAAACAAACAAACAAAATCACAATAACGGACACAAATAAACACGTCTTACACTATGCACTTCAGAAGAACAATTGCTAAAAATAATCTTTTGATACCCACATGAAATCTACCTGCTTCAACAGCGGACCGAATTACGAAATCACCGTTTCGGATTTGGACAAGGTCCCTGTGAGCAGGTAGCCTTTTGCTAGGTACCCGGACCGAATTCCGAAACACCGCACAGTAAATATTGAAATCCTCAAATAAACCATAAGTGAAAGCTCCAATAGGTAAGCTGAACTGAAAATGTTACCAAGCCGACACCGAAACTATATCGAAGCCACTTCTACGAGGGATTTCAAGGCACAGAGCGGTCTGAAACATAGAAAAGAAGTAATTATCCAATCTGAAAAAAAGTACTAGAACACAAAAGGTATTTTATAAACTATAAATTTAATCATCAAACTTACGTGTGTGTGAATAAATCCAAAATTTGATATTTATTTTTCTCCGTTACGAAGATAAATTCGTCCATTTTATACGAAGTCTGTTACGAACAGATGATTCAACGTATAAAATATTTGTGAAATGAGTTGCATAATTTCATGTACTTATCAGATATAAAATCTAATTAGAATTATTGTGGAGTGATAGATCATTTAGATAAGTGTTTTTAAAATTGTTTTCTATGTATTTACTTTTCAAATTTGTATAAATACGTCTCAAGGACTTTTTCTTCCTGTAAAGTGGACAAAACTGTTTCACAGTTAAATATTCTCAATTATTCAAGGGCAAGGACACAGGACCGGCCTGAGGGGATCTTAAAATAATGAAGGTGATTCAAATTTCATAATAAATAAAACAGATAAAAGCATTATTTTCTTTAATACCAACTAATTAAAAAGAAACAGCGTGAACCCAACCTGAGATATGGAGTCATCATCAAAGGTGAGTGATGTATGATATCACTAAATAAGTAAACATTGAAATAAATCAAAATTAATTTTTAACTGGCGCCCAAATAACAGATCACAACACATTAAACTAAAATAAACACACAAACACAACACTATATATTAAAAAAATTTCATATCAATACAAACACAAACTTTAAAATAAAATTAAATCAAATAATAAAAATTCATATCCATCGCATACAACACACGAATCAAAAATTTATATCAATATTATATAATCTCGGTCGATTAAGGTCATAAATTGTTGATGCACTGATTTTAGGCACATAATTATGGGGTAAAAATGTATCTTTCCCAGAAATTGATTTCGTACGTTTTTTTGTGGTTTCACTTTTACCATTTAACTATTTCACTTTACACGAGTAACCAACGACACCGGTATAATAGATGTTCCATCCGTTCGAGATACAAATATAACTTAAAATTAGCCGATTTATAATGCAGTGTTGCCATTATACTTAAACAGAAATAAAAATACTGGTCTGATTGACTTCACCCCTGCCAGTCAACTTCATCCCGTTTGACGGTATATATTACTTCGCAGGAATTCCTAGAACACACAAACTAAATCTTGCGAACTATATTAAGAGTTTTAAAAACATAATATCTATATTTTAGGACTACTCAGGATTGCATTGGGAAACTATAGTAATACTCTAAACTATGTACCGGTGGATGTCGTGATAAAAGGGATTATATTGGCCTCCTATGACTGTATTGCAAAAAAGTAAGTGATACGTATTGAAAAATTTAATTTCAGGTTTCAATCACAAGTTGGCCAGACAATTGTGAGTTTTACCCAGACTGTTAACTAATATTAGGCAATCTCACATAATGTCTTTGATCAACTACCCCGAATTGACGATCATGAAAATATAGGTTGCTACTTTCCCTTTGGTACCAGGTACAAACCATAAAACCAATATTATTAGGTTGCCTCATCAAAAAAGGGCCCCATCTATGGCTGCTACCACACACTTGACTTGTACTGAGCCCGTCCATTCCAAGATGCACCCTTCCAGGAACGATGAATCCAGGGAAGAATCTTCCATCTTATCTTATTCAATGGGGTCACATCGTCGCCATTGGCGTTTAGTGCGTCAAACTCGCCTCTAGCCCAAATGGCCGTTGGTCGGGTTCTCTGATCTTTCTGGATCATCTTGATGAACATCGTTTCCGGACAATTATGTCCCCTGCACCTCCATTCGGATGTTCTCTGGATGGCTTCTGCTTCTTCTCTCTTCTTGTATTTTTCCATAGTCTTTGCAAAAACTCTAAATTACATATTTTTCTGGTATATATTCACCATTCATCGTTAATCGAAGAAACGATATTCACTAAAGCATCTCTTTATAATTACTCAATAATCATTGGTGATTTTAACCCAAATTCAAGCCCCCCTCGTAAAAAGCAAATCAAATGCTTCCTTCAAAACTCCAATTTCTGCCAAATAACCACACCCCCTACATTTATCATGACAGGAAACCCAAGCACAACTCCAGATATATTATTATGTTCTAAGAATATTATAGACAATATCACAAATGTACTTGTAACCCCAGATTTAGGTAGCGATCATCTAGCTATACAATTCGATTTTAATCTACAGCTTGATCCTAATAGCATTAATGATGATAAAATGCCTAACATAGCAAAATGTAATGTACAAAATGTAAATAGTAAAATGAAGGAATTCATAAATGCACAACATAATATTTGTCCAAATTATATAAAAAATTTCAACACTACATTATCCAAACTAATAATAGACAACTCTCCAAAACAAAAAAAATCCCCCTTCAATTACCAACTTCCACCTTTCATTTTATCACTGATCAAGCTAAAGAGACAATTACAAAGGCAGATTCAAAACAAGGATGAGGATGAATTGAAGGCACAATTTAACAAACTTAACAAGGATATTCAAATACTCATATCGCAATTTAAACAACACAAATGGATCCAAGCATGCAATAATATCAACTCTATGAAAGGGAAAACCTACTGGAATGAAAAACTGTCAAAATATAAATCATTCACACAACAAATTTCAGAATTAGAATTTGATGGCCACTCATACAACACTGATGAAGAAAAATGTAATGCTTTTGCACAGTACTTTAAAGAAACCTATGAATTTAGTGAAAACAATGATTATGATAGAGAAAATCTGGAAGAGATGAATAATTGGTTTACAAATGGTTTTGAGAACAATCCTAACCCGAATACCCTCCGAATCATCACAGAAGATGAATATGATGAAGTTTTATATAAAGGAAAAAACACAGCACCAGGCAACGATTCGATTAGTCGTAAAATTCTTAGACAACTAGATCCGGATATTCATAAAGAAATAAGAAAGATATATAACTATCGCATGAAAACTCATCTTTTTCCAGACGAATGGAAAAAGGGCATTGTAATAATTATTCCTAAACCTAATGCTAACCACAAATTACCCCAAAATTACCGACCTATCACTCTACTCCCTGTAATTGGTAAAAACTTTGAAAAAATTATTCAAGGAAGATTATATGAAGAACTAAACCAACATATTCCATCACACCAGTTTGGATTTAAAGAAAAATCGTCAACAATCCACCCACTTACAATATTAACGTCCAATGTTCAGGCTGCAAAATTGCAAGGGCTGAAGACTACCGGAATTTTCTTAGATTTCAAAAAGGCCTTTGATTCTGTATGGCATATCGGATTATTATACAAACTACACTGGATGAACTGTTCTCCTTCGCTGCTAAAAATTATACACAATTTTCTCACAGATCGTAAGTGCACAGTCAAAATTAATGGTGTATGTTCTCAAGTATTCTCAATGAAACAAGGAGTTCCACAGGGTTCGCCGCTGTCTCCTATACTATACAATCTTTACTGCAGTGACATATGTGAAAAAGAACTGAATAATACTAATGTGCTACAATTTGCGGATGATACTGCGGTGATAACCTGGGATAAAAGCTTATCAACAACAATAAACCGATTACAAATACATGTAAATAATATAGTAACATGGACAAATAAATGGAGACTAACAATAAATCCTTCTAAAACAAAATTAATAATATTCAACCACAAAATACATGATAACTCGCCGACAATAAAGATAAGCTACCATTTAATTCAACCCTCCCAATATGTGAAATATTTGGGAATTGAAATAGACAACAAACTAAACTACAATCACCACACGTCAGGTATGAAAAAGAAAATGATAACCAGAGCAAAACACTTCAGAAGTTTGACATATAAGAGTGAAGGAATTACTATTGAAACAGCTGCCAACATATATAAAACAATTTGTAGACCCATGATGGAATATGGTTCTACAATACTATATAATTGTAAAAATCCGCCTAGAAACCACATGAAAGTAGGGGAGACAACCAGTCTTCGAAAAATCTCTAAAATGAGACATCCTGATAATCCACTACATAATCCATCAAACAGACTCCTTTATAGCAAGACGGGAATAGAACCAATAAATGAGAGATTCAAAAAATTGTTCAAATCCTTCTCTCTAGAAGAAAAAAACATGGAATTGATTCAACCTCACATTCTAGAGATGCCTGAAAATGGTCTTCGTAGAAGACATCCACAGAAAACTCTGTTTGAAGAAATTATCTATATATCACAGCAATAATGCCACTTAATATCTTATTTTTTTTTTTTTTTTTTTTTTATTATTAGATATATAATGGATCTTGTTTATTTACATTGTATAATGATTTTAGTTTTTCTCTGAATATAGTATGTATGTATATATTTTGTAAATTGGCTGAAAGACCTCGGTCGATGGCCTGTTGATGCTTTGGTATCAATAAAGTATACTTCTCTCTCTCTTGTCTACTGATGTAATGCCAGCCGATTCACTTACTAAAAATTTGGGCTTTGAAAAACATTTCAATTTGTTAAGGTTACTGGGAATAAATAATACATAAATTTTTTATTGATAAGTGAGGGTGTTGATTTCGTGTTTTTGGTATTTAGCATCTCTATTTCACATAAATTTTCTTCTTTGGTAGAAAACGCCAGAGAATTGTTTAATTAAATTTACGATTTGTTGTTTCTCTTCTGTGTTTAAATGATCAAGTTTAATGGTTGAAAAGTCTAAGGTTTGTTCATTAGTTTAGTCGAAGTTCTTCAAATAAAATTCTTGAATATGTTGTCTGTCAAATGGTTCTACTGTAATGTGGTTCTGAAAAGTATGAAAATGATGACGAATTTGAGCATATCCACTTATTTATAAGAATGCAAATGTTGATCCTCGCAAAGGTGAACGATTCTTGTTTCAACTTTCGTTGATTCGAATTGTAAGAGACCTTCGATGGACTTCGATAGGTGGGTTTCTCCGGGATCGCCGAGTTGTGCCACAAGATATCAGGTAGGTATAATCCTACCGCCGAGTTGTACCACCGAATTTCCTGGGAGGATTAACGATTTAAAAATGAAGTCTAATGACTGATGACCTTAACAATTTTATATAAATTTGATATACTTAATATAAAATAAATAGACATTCAGGTATAGTGTTACAGTTTTATTTTGAAATATACAAATTTACATTTATTTTATACCTACTACAGTTTATTTAATCCGCTTCCAGGTTAACTAAAGAGTTCTGAAAATTCCAGTATGTCGTTATCTTGAATTCTAATGAAAAAGTTGAATAACCTATTGGTGTGGCTAGGGGGTTAGGGTAGGTTACTAAAGTAATAGCGTGTGAGAGAGCCAAACATAAAACATTTATAACTATTTCTTATTTCATACATCTGAAAACGGACCTCCCTTAAAACTTTTACTGTTCACTTATTGGGTAAAATTACTGTGAAAATAAAAACAAATATGCGCCTAACTACAATTTATTATTAGTGGTACTGGGTATTCCCTCATTAATTGTGTGTGTAATTTCGTAATGATCCACCTCGATGGTCAGTATAATCCCCAGTATAGTCGTGGTACAACTCGGTAGTCCCCGGTTTCTCGTTATTCGGAGAACCACTCCTCTTATAACTCCTCCGCACACGAATCACAACTCAAAAGTTCGGTATATCTAATCAATCGTCTTAACAAACTCGATCACGTTCGATACGTCACAATCTAGATATCCCACTGACTGAGCCAGAAATAATTTGGAATGCCCAAATTAAGTTTGCAAAAAATGTATTTGTCCACGACCACTTAATAATAGGTCAATATTTTACCCCCTAACAAAAGGTATATGGTACCCATATATCTACTAGAGTGAATTATGGTTCCATAATTCACGCTTTCACATTTAAATAACATGCCATGACAACTCAATACTCACAACATTTCGGTACAAAGGTGACTAGAGATGGAGGTACAATATGAAATAAACTATTAAATCTGCGTATTTTGTTCAGGAAATTTGTTTCTGAAATTTATCGTTTAAATAAAATATAAAAATTTTTAGTATTGATACTTTTCAGAACGATATTTTCTAATATTGATAGTTTTAAAACAATATATTTATAACGGTACGGTGTATCGATACTTTACACAGTATCGCCCATCTCTATATGACACATTATTTGAACTCTCGTCTGTGGCCCGTATACGTGGTGCCGATCGAGTATCTCCGGCGCTCGGCTTTCATTCGGGGCGCGCACGGTTCAAACACCCCGTGTCGTTCTCTATGAAAAGAACATCTCCTCGCTTTCCATACACTTTTTTAACTAAACCACCCTACCTTACCCCCTACCCTAATCCGAATCGAAAAATTGAATTGTGTAATTGACAGATTATTATAATAATTTTCAATAATAACCCAACCAAAACCACCCTACCTTACCCCCTACCCTAATCCGAATCGAAAAATTGAATTGTGTAATTGACAGATTATTATAATAATTTTCAATAATAACCCAACCAAAACCACCCTACCTTACCCCCTACCCTAATCCGAATCGAAAAATTGAATTGTGTAATTGACAGATTATTATAATAATTTTCAATAATAACCCAACCAAAACCACCCTACCTTACCCCCTACCCTAATCCGAATCGAAAAATTTTTCGTATTTTTAGTCAATTTTTGAAAAAAACAATAAGAAAATAAAAATATCTTGACTTGGACACGACTCGAACCTGGTACCTCTGTGTTAAGAGCCCAGCACACTTACGCTGGGCTAATCTCTGCACACATTAATGATATCGTATAGAAGGTTAAAAGCTTTAGAACCGTGCGCGCTTCGCATGAAAGCCGAGCGCCACCGGAGATACTCGATGGCGCCCGAGGTCGGCACCATCTATACGGGCCACAGACGAGAATATTATTTGACGTACTCCAGAAATTTATTAATTTTGACGTTAGAATTGTCAATAATACCAAATACCAAATTATTACTTTCCGTTCTACATTCGCATTATTTACTTGACTTTTATTTAATAAAGAAACCAAGGGTCGTGGACAAAGTATATAGTATTTTACTAGCAATGTATGGCCTTTATTCACGCTGGGTGACCACTTTGCTTGAATAATGGCTATCATAAATTGCTTGTTTAATAATATACATTTATTAATTTAACTATATGAAATCGAACAACTAGTCTTTTTATTATCATCATGAATTTAGAAAAGAAAGAAAATATAAATAAATCATGATGTATCAGAGGTTTCTAGGAATGGTGATAATAATGATGTCTGCTTATCATACGTGGAATAATGGTGTATCTTGCGACAGCTTTATTTCAAAAGGCTGAACAACAAGAGGCATTGCAGGCATCGACTCCAATTGAACAGGAAATTTTACACACTGTTTGTGTTTTTGCAATGTGTTTCTATGTAACTAACAATGCAAGGAGGTACCACCATAACGCCTGTTTCCCTGTTTGTACCTGGAAGCCCCATAGTTGTACAAAAGGGAAAGTAGGCAACCTATATATTTACCGTTTTCCCAATAATCAAAATCAATAATAATTGCTATTTTCATTTTAGTAACAAACATGGGATTGAGGTGTACAATATTAACCAACAAACGATTAATTGTTCGTTTGGAGAATTTACCGAATTTGGTTCTAGCTTGTGTTCAAAATCACCGTTTCCAAACTCAATGTGGTATCCAAGAACTCGAGTGACTTCTTGTTTTTACAACTTTTACACTCAGGTACTCCTTTTCCACATGTTGCCAGCTATCTTCCTGGATATTTTACTGAGATTAATTGGAAAGAAGCCGATGTAAGTAAAAATTAGCTACACTGAGTGAATCAAGTGGGAATGTCTTTAATTAAGGTAATTGTCGTTGTACAATATCGGTTATTACAATTATGAACATTATTAACCAAAATTTGGATAAATGTTTTCTCGTTTTTCCTCAATTTGTATGAAATGTTCCATAATTTCTCCATCTCTAACCAAGTTTTCTGTTACTCTCGAAGTACAGCAGGAGTCTTCTGGCTTCGTTTCATTTAATTGCTACATCCTTTCTATTGTTGACGCTCTGCGATATATAGCTTTTCGCAATAGTTGCATATTTCCATCCGCTATGTCGTTTGAGAGCTAAGACATTAACTTCTGTATTCGCTAATAAAGTGACCGACGTTCTTCTAGAGGAGTGTCCAGTATTCTCCTTAGAGTTCACAAAGTTCAGAAATTTAGCAATTTCACTTCACTTGGAATTGAAGAAATCGAGTTTATCCCGACAGGCTGGTTTAAGCACTTCCCATTTTGATATCACATGAAGAAGCGAAGATTAAAATTCGTTATGTGGGATCGTATAACAATGTAATTTCGAACATTTTTGAAAAAACAAACCTCATCGTCACTTTTAGTCACTGTAAATTTACGAGCCATTCTATTTCAAGAATCATCAATAGTAACAATTATGATTTCATGCCTTAATTCAACATTGTCCATTTTCATTACACAGATGAAATTTATCTTTCACACAAGGTGAAATAATTAATTTATTTTGCTACATTTCAAATCAAAATACATTTTATTTAAATAATGTTCCAGTCTGCAGCTAGAAGTGTGGACTGGACTTAGCCGAGGACATATAATAGATGAGTGCTTACTTCCATAAAAGGAAAAATGTAATATGCAACGCGAAAAACTGTCTATTGTCTCTCCTGCTTGCTTTGCTGGATCGACTATAATATACAGTTTTTTCGTCCTTGGTACATAAATAAAATATTGTAAGGAAAGGCATTACAAGCTCATAAGGAAGTCGAGATCGAAAGTACATGAAACAAAATAGCCAATTTATTACAAGTATTGTATTTTGATCAGAATTCTAAATTCAATTTATTGTTAGTTCTTAGTTATAGAGATAGATAACTAAAACAGAAAACTTTACAACGCAGCTATTACAGCTAATGGAGGCGACCAATGCTAAGAATATACGTGATTTAATTTACGATATACAGTACACTGCCATCTATTGGTGGCGTCCACCTCGTCACCTAGTATGATGCCTAGGATTCTTTATACATTGATGTCGATTCAGATTGTGTGATAAAATGCCTCTTACTGCTGTTATAATACATTTATCCATTTCGTTCCAGGGTTGTCACATTACAAAGAAAGATTTACATTGCTATGTATATATTACGACCCTTCATGCTAAATAACTATGAATTTAAAAACGAGAAATTGATCAATATTCAGAAGAACTTAACAGATGAAGATCGAGCTTTCAGTTATCCAGATGAATTGACCAAAGAAGAAGTATCCAATTATTTTAACCAATGTATTAAGGGAGTAGTTCAATATGTTCTAAAAGAACCTTTTGACCCCACTAAAGAGTTGAAAAATATGCGAAGGTGAGTAATCCGTTTAATATGGTTCAATTACGTGAAAACTGAAGAAGGTGTCAATACCCAAGCAGCATTTGGACGTTGCGAGATAACTAGTTACCTATATAACGTTGGGCTAGACAACCCCACTTAGTTTTAAGTATTGAAATTGTGACTGTCCCATAACCAGTAGTACAACATAAGTAATTTATTTTGGAAGAAATGTGGAATTCTTTGAAACTCGAACCAAAGATGGATAAATTATTTCTAACTAGCATTCTGATGTCTTAGTTTTATTCATGTAAATTATGAAACGTATGATATAAACATTTTTATTACCAGAAAAACAAGAATCTTCAACGAAGTTCAATTTTTTGATAAACCACGGCCAATCTTGTGGAAAGAAAGAAACGCGCCTCAAAAGTTTTTGGGAAAAAGTGAAAGAAAAAGTTTGTAATTCATTATTTTTCTTAATATGGCTGCATTTATATTTAAAAATAGTATACAGAGTCTTCAGCAATACAAATGCTGGTCACAAAACTTTTAAAAGTGCAAAAGAATGATTTTTTTTTAATAAATCCGTGAATCAAACAGTGGCGGTCAAATCAGTTACATGCCAACAAGGTGGACTATGCTAAGCGACCTAATCTATACCAGAATACTACCTATTCGGATAGAAACACCTTTTTTCCAAACCTTATTGCCACCTTTCCCGACTCTCCTTTTTGTTAAACGATTAGTAAACGTTTAATTGACGGTATATGAATCCAACGTCTTTTGAAAGTTGGTTCGACGGCACAATGACTAAGTAGTCCAACTACCGCAAGGCCAACCTTGCGGACCGTGCTTAAAGCGACGAAAACACTACTTGTCATTTTTAAAATCATAACCTCCCAACAACTTCCTTACTTTTTACCTAAAATGGATCATTCTTCTAAAGTGGTATTTATTCGAAAGTTAAACGGCTTGAGTTCCTTGGTTTATAAATTTTTCTGGAGACAAGCTACCCTACAAACCAGTCAAGGTATATATCATTTCAGAACTACGTCAATAGACAAAACCATTTGGAGGTAAACATGAAACCAAATCTGTGTCAAAGTGGAATATAGGTGATACTGTTAAATGGTTTTGTTTGTCTCATAATAGTTTCTAGAAAGGTTTACAGTTATTACTGAATATACTTATAAAAACTTAATAAATTAAAAACACCATCAGGGGCAAAACAACTATTCCTAACTCACTTGATGGTTATTTGGTAAATCTATAAATCATTCTGTAAAACGTCTCCTGTTTTTTTCGTGATTCGGACATCTTTATAATTTATAAGACAAAATACATAATTAAAAAATGAGGTTAGATTGAAGATTGTGCCATTGACATATAAAGATTATATTACTATGACAATGGATTGTGCGAATATTTGAACTACTCTAAAACGTCCGCCCGTAGGACAAATGATAGGAACAAAAAGTTTTAGTCGTGTTTTTATGACCAAAATTGTAAAAAATAAAATTAACGTTGAGCAAACGTTGTCTGTCTAACAAAAAATGTCGTTTGCTAACGTCGAGTAGTCATTGGCCCGATCGACTTCGAAGTTTCAACGTCAGATTAAGTTATGAACTGACGTTGTCGGTGAACGTTGATGCAAACAACTAAATAATACCCAAAACCAATGTTGATTTAAGTAAACTTTATGTCGGAAGTCAGAATAATGCTGCTTGGGTAGTGAAATTCATTAACCGATAATCGATAAGTGGACGAGAATTAAGATTGAAATGTTTTAAGGCTGAATCACGTTTGGGCTTTCACTTAATTATAGTTTCCTGTAAGAATTTAAGTATTTAAGTAAAGCGTGCTATCAATAGAAGTCAAAATAATAGTATAAAAACTATTAAAACGCATAACAAATTAGAAAATTACTCTTCAAAGGGTAGATCGTTCACTAGGAAGCAACATCAATCTACTTCTCGGGCTATATGCCCCGCAGACAATGAATAACACTTCCATGTTAAACGGGGTTGGTCTATATGAAAATATAGAACCAACCATTCTGGTTTATAATTAAAAGGGACCATATCACTTGCAGTCCAGTTTCGGCGTATTTACGCCTCATCAGTACAAGGTAGATATTATCCGTCTGGAAGCTCTGAGAGCATAATCCTGGACTGAAGATAACGCTGAAATCACATGAATACATTAATAATACATTTCCACAGCTAACAATAAACAAAAATTCTATATTGAGTAGTTATTTACTCAATTTAATCCACAAATGTCGCTATTATCGCATTCTTGGCATTCCCTTCACAGGGTTTAATTTATTAAAGTGATTTCAGCGCTGTCTTCAGTCCAGGATTATGCACTTAGAGCTTCTGGACGGATATCTACCTTGTACTGATGAGGCACAGAAACGTCGAAACTGGACTGCAAGTGATATGGTTCCTTCTAATTATAAACCAGAATGGTTGGTTATATATTGCATATATACCAACCCCGTTTAACTTGGAAGTGTAATTCATTGTCTACGGGGCATATAGCCCGAGAAGTAGATGTTGATTCCTAGTTAACGGTCTACCCTTTGGAAATTAATTTTTTAATGTGTTTTAATGGTTTTTACACTATTATTTTGACTTCCACGTTTAGGCTGTTTTCGTTACAAGAGAGTAGAAAGATATGACGTAAGGAGAGCTTTATATTTTGATGGCCTTGTTTGCTAAAGCTAGAGACGCACCGGCTGCAACACTTTGTTTCGTAACATTGCACATTTCCTTCAGGACAAAATAGAGCTAGCACGTAATATTGTCTCGCAGCATTGCGCGATCTATAGCAACAATAAGCAAAAGTCAGTTCTAAATATACCAGGATTACTTCGTCTCTTTATGTGAACGACTGGTTTTTGTATCATGTCCTTCACTGAATATAGGGGCGCCTTCGTCGTAGCTGATGTCTCAGCTAAAGGTATCGATTTAATTAAAATTTTTTGCCATCAAAGATATATTTTATTTCTTCTGTAAAGTAAATGTTTTCTTATGAAGTTGTCACTACAAAACGTCTCATTATCAGCACAAGCCAATGGACGCCACTTTGTAATACAAGAAAAAAATAAGTCCAGGATAAACCAAATAATTATTGTCTAAAAGAGTTTTGTTGGAGTCAAAAGCCAACGGTATATTTTGAACATAATTGTTGCGTTTATCCCAACGAAGTTGAACGTGCTAATCTTGATGTAACAGCATAACCTAATTTTATTTCATATAAGTACATGACTTACTGACAATTTAGTTTAATAGTTCCTGGGTGGTGATCATTCATTTTCAAGATACAAATGTCTGAAATATCATCAATACGTTGTCATTTTATATGTTAATTAACATAATATTCCGCATAAATGACGCTCTGTTGGGATGAACACGACATATAACAATTATTATATTTGGGAGAGTTTTTAGTTTTTGTTGTGTTTGTTAGTTAATTCCCAACATATTATTTGTTTTAGGTTTTGGTATGCCGATAAAGCATTAAAAACGTTAATTATCAGCCTTTTAAGTTGGTTGCTACTAGTTAAATTGAACTTATTTGAAAGATGTATCAGCGGCATCCTCACTTATTACCAGAGTTTATAGAATTACATAAAAAATAAATTTAAATACAGTTTGTTGTTTTGTTAAAACATTTTTTTTCAATTATATTGAAATTATCGTAGTAATAATATCAAATATTGTTATATTTTGATTCGTTTTATACAATGTACCTAATGTTGTTCAGCATGGTAAAATTTAAAGTTGGTACCGCAGTTGTTTTTTTTTCAATTTTCGACACAAAGACAAACCTGGATTCAAAAGTAAGTAACTAGAGCAAACCCAATGATTTTTAGTATTGATTGTATTTGAGATTACCTACCTATATTACAGCGACGAATCCACTCTTTTTGGATAGTACAATATTAAATCACTTGCAAGTCCATTTGATAATTTTTCCAAAGATGATACAGCGTAGTAACGACCAGGCATCTTATTTGTTATTTCTTGAATAATTGAATATGTTAAATAAGCATTTACGTTTGTTTTAAAAAATATATAAAAATATATTATTCTCACAAAGTAAATAAGGCTATAATAGACACTTCACTGCGGCTCTATCGTGGCTCACATCTATTAATATTCCCCCAAACAAATTCAGCTTCTCATCAAAGCCGATTATAGGTTGATGCGAGCCGCGGTGGGGCAGGCACAACGTAAATGACTTAAGAATTCATGCATGATCTTCCAGAAAGACTGTACGTCGGATCCTCTGATGATCAAAGTCTTATACATATGATGTTGATTCAGACGACAATTGCCTAATACGACAACGGAGGTCAATGAGGTCATGCATGATATAGTCAGTGGCGTAGCGCTACTCCCACGAACCCCCTCAATTGCGGGGGTGCCTGAAGGTTACGAGGCCAAAATGGATAATAATCATTTAATAAAAAATTTTGCGGTGGCAAAAGCTAGAAAAAACAATTTATCACCTTAAAGTAATAATGAGATTATGGCTATAATAAATTGTACTAAAATAATTTTTTTGACCGCTACTTCTGAACGTAGCTCTTTCTGTATTCATTTACGTATCGAAAGTTACGTTTTGTAAGATCCATGTGCTGAAAGTGACAGTTCCGTACTACAAAACACTTTCTGGACGCTCTGGGGTAGACAGCTTTAACTTTCTAGATGTAACTGACTCGTCCAACAAAGTAGCACTTTCAGTCCTTGGCATTCAAATAACTATTACATCATAATTAGGACAGGCAATTGCCTCGCAAAAACTATTGATCGTTTAGTTAAAAATATTTTTGTATTTATCTCACTGTTACTTTCAAGTATTTTTAGTCTATTTCGGAAAGGTATAGAGTAATAAAATGGGGAATTCCGTCCATTTCGGTGTCGCCCATAGGCGTAGGTCTTGAAATAGTATTGTTTGTAATATTAAAATTTCAAGTACCTACCTAATTGCGTAAGATAATAATTAGGAAAAGTATGTTTTCTGGCCTGAAGTGCCAATATCGAAATATTGTGTAGGGATTACTTAGGTAGTAGATTGTACAGTTACGTTTTGCTTATATGGGCGCAAGTGAAAGGATTTGTGGCAAGACACAACACGACATTCAAAATGAAAGACGTTAAGCTACTGTTTCATCAAGCCATTAAGGAGGTGTCACCAGAGAACTGGCGAAAAGCAGTCCAGCTTGTCATTAAAGAAGAGGAGAAAATGTGGGATCTTGACTACTTGATCGATCGGACCGTCGACCCGTTAATTTTAACGTCAAGAGGAGATGACAGTTCCTCAAATGACGAAGAATATTATGATTTTGTATAATTAAATTTCTGTATAATGTATTTTTTGTATAATGTTCAATAAAAAATAAGTTTACCTAATACTATGTACATAATGCCTAATTTTTATTCTGTTAAAATAAAATTATTTCCTTTTCACGAGTATTCTACCGGCACGCCTTTGGCACACTATTTTCAGTGTTTGTGAATGGATAACAATAGGCTAAACTCATATATTGACCCCAACCCGGGTGGTACTACCTGCACTTGATAAAAAGAAAGAATTTTACAATGAAATCAATGCCAAACTATGAAAGTGGCTTAAATATTCGTTGGGTCACTCTGTGCTCCCTTTGCATACCTAATGAGGTTTTATTACACTATACCACAGAATAATCTGTGACTATACCTTTCTGAAATAAACTACAGTACTTATCGCTAACTTTTTAGTTTTCATCCTTCTGGTTTTAAAGAATGTTCTTTATTTTCTTGTTCCTTGTTCAATAGTTATATTTATTGTAACATATTGTGTGTATTAGCTTGACTATTTTTATAGGCATTTAATTTAAATTTTATATTACGTGAGTAGTTTAAATAATAAACAGTATTACCTAATTTTGTTTGGTAATACAAACTTGATATATTATATTCTTAATAGGTATAGGCAAGGTGGCCCATAATTTGTCGCTACGCCACTGGATATAGTCTAACAATTATTCGGAGACATTCTTCGAATAAAGATGTATAAAGCCTTAATGAGCCAATCCCGGTAAATCGTGCTACTATAGTCTAAAACGCTTCCTTCTGTCCGGTACTGGGACTCTATAGAATTATATCGTAGATACAGTAGATAACTATTATTCCAGTCGACAGCAGTCAAAAATCTTCACTCTGTACACTGTCGACAACTCTTTTTTATTTCAGACCTATTACTATCCGTTTGGAGGATATTCAAGTTTTTATGTAATCATATCATATTCTTTACTGAATTTTCTGTGATAATTCAATATTTTGAATCGGTGAGTTCATCAGCTGGTTCATTTCCAGAAATATCATTATGTCCCGGCACCCACACTAGTCTTACTCTACGGTGGTCTGCCAGTTCATTCAATTCTTTCTGGCATCCTTCTTCCAGTCTGGATGTTACCTTGCGGCTATTTGGAGCTGCAAAGGCTGCCTGGCTGTCAGTTAATATGTTTATCCTATGAGTGTCAGTCCTATGTTAGTTAATTCTGACACATTCTAGGATGGCATAAATCTCCGCCTGAAATACAGAGGCATGTACACCTAGTGAGAAGGAACACCTTGTGATCCTCATCTCACTATACACCCCTGCACCTGTCCCTTGCCCAGTCTTTGACCCGTCTGTATACCAGGTCTCTCCTCGGGGAAATTTCAGTCTGCTTGGGTCTTGCCAGTTTTTTCTGTGGGGGTATCTCTACCTGATATTTAGGGCTGGGGAGAAGTTTAGTGGCCATATAGTCTGTTTTCATATCTAAAATGGCTTCACTTACGGTGTCAATGGATGTGTGTCCTGATCTAACTGATGCTGCTCAGGTTATTTTGCAGCCTAAATAACCCCTTTCTTACTTGCTTCTCCCATTATCACGATGTGCAATGGAGGAAGGCCAAATAAGGCCTCTAGTGCTGCCGTTGGCGTGCTTCTCATGCACCCTGCAATACTGAGACAAGCAAGTCTTTGCACATTACCTAGTTTCGTAATTGCATTCTTTTGTATCGTCTTTGTCCACCAGACCAAAGACGCATAATATGTTATTAAGGGATTAACCACTACACTGTATATCCAGTGTATCAGGCGCGGACTTAACTTGTCATCATTAATGTGGTCTCCGATCTTGTGGCTACTTTTTCCAGTTGTTTGGACCATGTTAATCTCGAGTCAATAATTACCCCGAGATATTTAACATCCATCACAATTGGAATCTCCGTACCTTGAAGGGATAGCGGTCCCAATCCCGCCAGGTCCCTTCTTTTGGTATAAAGCACTATGTTTGATTTGGCGGGACTTATATTTAAACCCACCTCTTCCGTCCACTTTGCTACTACGTTCAGAGCCTGTTGCATGCGCTCCCTGACTGTAGTATTGAATTTGCCTTGTGATATGATGACCAGATCATCCTCATTTCCTAAGACAGTATGGTGTTCCTTTTTGAGTCTCCTTATCAGTCCGTCCATTACAAGGTTCCATTTTTCGGCGTTGCCTATTTCTTCTTAATTCTTGTCAATAGTACGTTGGAGCTATTACCGTAAAAGGGTTTCCGCCCCAAAAAAGGTTGACAGTCCCTCTCTTCGCTAGTTCATTTGCTATTTGATTTACTTTTATTGCAGTGTGTCCTGGAATCCACATTAAGGTTACTATATTGTTCACGCCCAGTTCATTAACTTTGCCTAGGCATTCCCATGCCATTTTGGCATGTTCTCATTGATCCTAATAATAATGCATATACCGATAGGTTATGTCTTTCAACCACAATCTTTTTTATATTTTTAACGCTCCAACTACCGTTATCAAGAGCCATTCATTATACAAGATATAGGAAATATAGACGTATCTTTGAGATGAATATTTTCTATTTATTGAAAATACGTTACCAAATAAAATGTTGACAGCTACTTAAAATTATATCGATCTACTTGTCAAAATATCAATCTTGCACCCTCACTACTGTCACTCACTTTTTATATCTATTGATTTTAGAATCTCAACCGCCACACTACCCCCCCTTGGAAGAGAATTTGGCTACAAATTCAAAGTTTTTCTAAATCTAACTCTTCTGCCAGACCGCGTTGTATATTCGGGAGCAGTAATGGGTTCTTGAGGTACAGGTTCAACAGCAGGCGTGGAAACGGGAACAGAAACTGGTGTTAAAACTTCGTCTTGTATAATAAATGCAGGTTTCACTCGATCGATAGACACTTTGGTAGGTTTTTTATGTATCAAGAGTGTCATCGTCTTTACGTCTCAATCAATGATTTCGTATGGTGGTTGGAGTGCTTTTAGAATGGGTCCTTCTCTCAAAAAGATGACTGCATTTCGAAAGTTCCTTGAAAGCAAAAACGCCAGGTTGACAATGTCTTGATGCTGGAGTTGGTCGTAAGCGTGACATGAATTCTCTTAAGCTTTAGAGAAAGCTGCTTGAATCGTCGAGATTCTTGTTTTAAAGTTTTGGAGAGAACAGTTCAAAAGGTAAACGTAGAGTTTCTCCATAAACCATCTCAGAGGAAGTAAGTAGCTGAACGAATTCCAAGTAATACGAGGGGCAAAGCATGAACCCAGTCGATGTCGGAATGAGCCATTATTGCAGCTTTTAAGTGACGATGTAAGCGTTCGACAAAACCATTCGCAGCAGGATGCCAGCTTGTAGTGAGATTATGTCGAATTCCAAAAAAATTTATGAAATTTTTGAAAACATGAGAAGTAAACTCAACTCCACGATCTGAGGTTAGAGTTTGATGAAAACCAAAACGAGATATTCAGAAATCCAAAAGAGCGTGAATCACGGTATCTGCACTAATATTCTGTAAAGGATAAACCTCGGGCCATCGAGTAAAACGGTCAATGATAGTCAAGCAATATCGAAAAGAATGTACAGATGGAAGTAGTCCAATCAGATCGATGTGGATATGAGAAAATCTTTGTGTCAGAGTTTTGAAATTCCCAAGAGGAGAATGAACGTTACGAGAAATCTTCGATCGTTGACATTCATTGCAAGCACAAGCCCAATTTCGACAATCTTTGCTCATCGAAGGCCAAACGAATCGGTTGCTAATTAACTTGAGTGAAGCATTGGCACCAGGATGACTCAAGCTATGAAGTTGATTAAAAACGAGATGTCGGAATGAAGGTGTGATAAAAGGTCGTGGTTTTCCTGTTAATGTATCACAAAACACAGTAAGTGAGGATCCAGGAATCGGCACACGTTCGATGTGGAGAGAAGAATTTTCTTGGATAATCTTCTTGAGTTCTTCGTCTTATTCTTGAGATTCAAATAGTAACTCGTAATCAAGTGGTGCAGAAACAGCTTCAATCCGGGAAAGGGTGTCGGCACCTTTAATGTATTGAATGTCTATTGAAAATTCCGCGATGAAAGAGAGTTGATTGAGTTGAGCTGGTGGAAGTTTTTCACGTTTTTGTTGAAAGACGTAAACCAACGGTTTGTGATCTGTGTAGATCGTGAATGGATGTCCTTCCAAAAGATGACCAAAATGCTGAATTGCAGCGTATATAGCAAGAAGTTCACGATAATGAGCAGGCCAAGAATTTCCTTTTGAAGACATTTTCTTTGAAAAGTGGTTGCCAAACGTCATCAACGAGCTGCTGCAAACAGGCTCCAACAGAATGATTTGTTTATGTTAATTTCCCTGTTAAAATGTACGGAATCCTTGTAATATATGTTATGTATTATGCACAATAAAACTATCTATCTACATACTTTCATCGTTTTTCATTTGCAATTTCTTTTACTTTCTACATCTACATAGTAACAAATGTCATCACGAACAAAAATTTCAAAGATATAAGGATTGTAAAACATAAAACAGACATTCATCCAAAAATATTTATTTAAAAATTCAATGATGGTGATGTACCTAAATGCTATAAAATGAACACAAAAATGTCAATTAAATTGAAGCATTAAATAAACGTTAATTTAGTTCCCGTTTGGTTAACTTGCCACACGTTAAGTTCTTCGTACTCTCCAATACATGCATTAACTTGGTCGGGATTGTATCCTTTGCTAGCACATTTTTCAATAGCGTCATTTACCATAACAGTCTTTTTATCACCAGACAATTCAGTTATAAGAGCGAAAATTTTATCGTTCACATTTGGAGGTCTAAAACGTATTTAAATGTGAGGCAAATATATTTTAACTATCAATTATATACCACTTAATAGGAAGATTATTTGAAAACTTGAAATTTCAAAATTTCAGTGCCAAATATACCAACTATCAATTTCTTTACATTTTACAATAATGGCAAAAATATATACAAACCTCTGTCCTCTGTTTTCGAATGTATGATTTAAAGAATCTTTACTCATTTCCAGGAGCCTAATTGCCTCATTAACATCATCTTTCTCAACAATATTCGATAATCGTAAACGTGCTAGCGCCGTTGAAAGACGCAAAATACCCAAAAGGTTTCTCGCTGAAGTGAATGTCATATCTGCATTGTTGCGAGCATCCTTTCTCAATTCCACATAAGCGTCTACAAATATTTAGTATAATCAATTTTAAGATTTAATCAAACAATATTATATAATAAGAAGAAAAAGTATATTTAATGTTTAACTTGGGTCCTGCGGTATATACATTATTTTTTGTACTTCCAAGAACAGTATCCCTAAAATGAGGTAATATGCATTTAATTAATGAAAGGCACAAATATAAACATCCATGTGAAGATATTTAAAATAATACGCTTTTCGATTGTGTTGATGAAGAATTTGGAAGGGAGATGTCAGAGGTACATGCATCAGATAATAGAAAATTTTGGACAACAATAAAAAGACTACGAGGAAGTCAAGGAAAACATTTAAGAGCAATAAAAAATAAAAATAACGAATTGGAGACGGAAATAAATCAAATACTAAAGACTTGGAAAGAACACTATGAAGAAACATTTAGTAATAGGCCGAAGAAGAAAGCATCAAATATAGTTGAAGAGAAAGGAAATGAACATTGCATTCCAAAGAGAAGAAATGGAAGATGCTATAAAGAAACTAAAAATAGGAAAAGCCAGTGGGGAGGATGAAGTAGCGCCAGAGATGATAAAATGGTTAGGAGAAAAAGGAAGAGAATGGCTGTGTCTTATATGAAGGGAAGCATGGGAAACTCAAAAAATCCCCAAAGACTGGGAAAATAACCTTATACTGCCAATACATAAAAAAGGGGAAAAGACACTGTGCAATAATTATAGACCAGTATGTTTAGCCGAAACCAGCTTTAAAATCTATACGAGAATAATAGAGATCCGATTAAGACGTTATATAGAAGCAACATTAGAAGAGGAACAAGCAGCTTTTAGACCAGGAAGACAAGCGAATGACAATATATATATTTTAAGAAGACTAATTGATAATACAATAGAAGCGGGAGAAGAAACAACATAACTTAAAGGGGATATACGATTAGATAGCTGCACAATGTCTTACGTCAACTATACATGCAAGAAAAAATAGTCTTTTATGTTTTTTTATAATATATCATCGCTTTAAGACCTATTAAGCTGTCTCATGATATTTTCCAGTACCAGATTGAATTCCATGAAACATCCATTTATATCAAAAGACTTACGATACTGTGCATTCCACCAAAACTTTGCTTGATGATTCAATTAGTGTAATTTTTACCATTCGTAAGAGTTTTACTGGCAGCCCCAGTCTGCTCATTGAACATCTTTGCCAGACAAATGAGTCATACGCCTGTTTGTAGTCTATGAACAATATACACAATGTAAGATCATTCATTAGGCATAATATGCTTGCATCTGAGAATCTTTGTTTATCAAATGACTACGAGTGTAACTAAATAAAAGTTTTAGGATAATAAAAACTGACTTACTGACAATAAAATCGGTTAACTCCTCAGGTATTGCTGGATCCTTCATTTTACACATGGCTATATATTTTCTCATAACTTTCATGTCTAAAGCTTCAACTTCCATTGGAGGTTGTTTGCTATATTGATGAACATATGTAATGTGTTGAGCCAGTTTCAAGTCATTATCACGGTTAGCTTTATCTTGAATAAGCCATAGCAAGTCGAAACGTGATAGAAGAGCGGCTGGTAGTTGTATATTTTGTTCTATTGTCCTTTTTGGATTGTAACGACCATAAGCTGGATTGGCGGCTGCTAAGATTGAAACTCTCGCATTCAAGGTTGTCATAATACCAGCCTAATATAAAAACAATTGAACATCTTGGATATTATCAAATATCTGGATATAAAAGATATTATAATAATAGCCAAATTAACAGAGCTAAAAAATTATCCATGTAACTTGAACCAGATTTACAAAGAAAAGGTGTTTAAAAAATTATATTATTATTTTATGCCGGAGAATCGTAAAAATGCGTCTCCAAACCTAGTCAGTGGACATGTTTTTGAAAAATAATGCTAATTGGCTTAAAAATAGCCATTAGAAGTTCAAAAATTCATAGCCCAGCACAAAACGTTACCCGACTGGCTTGACGTCAGCTGCCTGCACCATAGAACCGCCCACATCTACTCTCATTCAGAACACCATTCATTGTATGTTTGTCTGTAGTTTAATAAAGCGGACACACAAAATTTTTGAGTGTACACAGAGAGATACTGCACAAACTCAGCCATAACAGTCGGAAACTGACGTCAAAACGCTAGCCTTGTCTCCGAGATACCGATTTCCTAACCTCTCTCCAACCACGAATTAATTTTGCACCGTGAATAATTAAGTTTGTCTGTGCCACGTTTTAGGAGATCATATAAAGTCTCCCGAATTATAAGTAAAACAAAAAATATGAGATCTGCCTTTTGTGTAATGTGGAACGACATAATCAAAAAAATAATTTATCATTTTTTAGTTTCAAGTTAAATTTCAAGAGAGCTGCAGGTACATATTCACCCCTGTATCATTTTTTACTTATACATTTAAACACATAAATACGCACATCAAGAATGTATAAGGAACACGACTATTATTTTACTTTTTTCAATAAAAACTTTAACAAGTTTTTGTAAATACATACCAATCGATTCGTAAATTTGTTATCTACAAATCAATAAAGGCGGTGACAATTATTCAGTCAATTGTATTGTTTTATTAAGCCAGAAGCGACAGCGCTTCATCTAACAAGGTTTATTGTTTCTAGTTGTATAGACAAATTTCTTCTAATTATAAAGATAGGCTTTAGTAAACTTTAAATTTATACTTAAACAAGATTGTTAAGAGCAATGGTGGACATGGAGCGTAGGCATTTATCACGTGTTCAAATGGTAAGTGCTGTGAATATGATTGAGGTTGATGTTTCACAAGCAGATGTTGCACGTCATTTTGACGTCTCTCGGGGCGTGATTTCGCGATTATTAAGAACAATTTGGTGATGTCTCCGAAAGACATGGAGGTCGTCAACGTGAAACTACGCCTCAACAGGTGAATGCCACTGCACGCGAACTTAGCAAATGCCCACAACATTAATGTGTGTGGCCAAACTTTGAGGAATAGACTACATGATGCTGGGTTAAGTCATGGAAATCGTGGACTAAGGTTAATGTGGGCACAAGAACATGTTCATTGGGGCTTACAAGAATGGAGTTCTTTGTTATTCACGGATGAATCTAGGTTTTGTCTATATCCTCTCAAGAAGAGTGAGAGTCTGAAGAGGACCTGGTCGAGAAGAAAGACTCAGACATGTACAGGGTTATGATGTGGGCTGGAATAATTTTTCATCATCGAACTGTTTCCGTTTTTGTGAAAGGCACTTTGAGTCAGTTTCAATATATTGACGGTATCTTAGAACCTGTTGTCCATCCATTTGCCACTGCTGCAGGCACTGATTTGCTTTACATGCAGGACAATGCAAGGCCTTGTAGAGGTTATAACTGTGGGACGTGCGGTATAGTGCAGTGCGGAGTGTGCGGGGCTGAAGCGGCCTTGCTCGAACAGTGAGAGGCAGTGAGCTCTCGAACGTCAAGGGAGCAAGACCATTGAGGGTGGTAGCGCCTTGGAGGCCTACCGAACACTACTTGATTTTGCACATATTGTTATGTTATGTACAACATATGAAGGAGTTTAAATTGTAATTAATTGCATCTAGTGCCTAATTTTGAACCCACCCTAAGTAATGAAAAAGAAGGGATCCATAGCAGCCACATACTGCAGCAACAGTAAGATATCGGTTTGATACTGAGGAAATTACCCTTCTACCATGGTCAGCACAGTCACCAGACCTTAATCCCATCGAGCATGTATGGGATACGCTCCAGAGACGGATCACTCCTCATTTGCATAATGTTAATACCTGTCAAGATCTTCTTACACAAGAATAGACATTATTGCCACAAAACGAAATTGATAATTTAATTTTAAGTGTGCCAAGACGGTGACAAGCTGTAATTAATGGTCTTGGAGAAAATACAGATTATTATAAACATTTTTTGTTTAGATTTTTATGTTTTACATTCATGGATGTGTTAAGAATTCCAATTATTTTAGTGCACCTTTTAACTTTTGTTAAATTATTTCATCAAAGAGAAAATTAATTTCACCGAAATTAAGATGAATTCATTACTGACTAATCAGTTATCATAACAATATGTCACTTTTGAAAATCCTATTAAAATTCATGTATATACGAGGAAAAATCTTTGTGTTCTTTAGACATTTTTGATGTTTGTATATTATATGAAATCTCATACTGGTGAAATGAATATGGAATGGTTATGAAATTTCGTTAAAAATTACCTTAGCAATACTAATGGTTTGTTGTTCCATAACTTCGTGAATGGCAGTTCTATCTTCGTCAGCCATTTTATCAAATTCGTCAATACAACATACCCCTTGGTCAGCCAGTACTAGTGCTCCACCTTCCAACATCATTTCTCCTGTCATTGGATCTTTCATAACTGATGCTGTTAAACCTACACCAGAGGAACCTCTACCTGTGGTGTACTGACCTAGAAAGAAAAAGCAATAACAATCACTAGGATTATATAATCAGGGTTGCAGCCATTGAAGGCCCATTACTTCTACTTTTTTGTTATTTTTCTCGATTTTATTCAGTCTCTTGCATTCCTATTCCAGTTCTCTATTCCTATCTGTCTTCAATCATCGGTATTCTCCGATTATTCATATCGATCTTCAAAATCATTCATTTTATTTTTCATCTCGGGACTTATTACGAATCCGGTCCCCAACATAATATTTTCCCTCTACTGTAGGAAAAGCACTTTTCCTCCCTCTTATTTCAACTATGTTTTAAATGATAAAACTTGTAATAGTTTATTACACTACAAGGGCAGAAAGTTGAGATTCTTCCGATAAACCCTCTAACACGTCTCTTTGCATGTAGCATCATCCGTGTGTTACCGTGGTTCATTATCTACAATCGATCCGATCGAACCTAACAGTTCTCATTCCCACAGAGATTATGGTGGCTTATCCCTGAAAAGCTAGCGAAAAACGGGGTCACATATCAAAGCCTTTTTCATGAAACTAGGTTAAAAGAATGGAGGTTAGTAACTCTTAAAATACATGTACACTCATCTGTCCTTTTTTCATTGCTTACACTCTCTTCTATTGACTCTATTAGCATTTTCTCAAGTTTTCAATATATACAATATATGTTTATTGTTTATGTACAAAAAATATACATAATGATCGTTATTATAAATATTTACAAGTGTTATAATTTCAGGAGCTGCATTGGAAAGTTGACGTGCAAAAGGCTATAGCCCTTACAGCTCTTTGAGCGTTGTTGTATCATATTGCTCCTTACACTTTCTGGCAAAGAGTATTCGTAATACCGCGTTGAGAGTGTGGTAGTGTGACGTTTTATCATTTTAACCCCTGATTTCTCATGGAGCAAAGATATTTTTGGCATTCTATCCTATGAACCACTCTGAAACGTCATTCTTAAGCATTTATCTGCACAAACTGCATGCAATTAAAAAGGAATTTGGTTGTAGAGCAGAAAACTGGGAAGCCGTATACCATAGCTGTATAAGCTGTCTATGTAGTAAAAATTTGTTGTTTAGCAATAAATGGCTGTTCTGACAGATCAGTGTGTACAGCTGCCTTATAGCCAATTTTTCCTTATTAACGCGGTAAGCTGTGCAGAGTATTTGGCTGTATTAAATATCCTAAATATTTTACAGAGTCAGTTTAAGGTCAATTATGTTGAATAGATGAGGCTTTTACTTGATGAAGATCCATACTAAATGATGAAATAAAACAATTTGATAGGTTTAAATCTTCATTATATATTTGAACTAAGTTCAATATAGATTCGTGACGCGTTTCGCTAACACAGTAGCTTTCTCAAACGAATGGAGGTATAATTTATACAGTGCATTAATACGGAATTTAACGGATATTGACAAAAGTATTATAATCTATTTACATGGAAATAAAAAGCAAAAAAGTGTTTAAATATGGGATTAATTAAAGTATTGAACAAGTTGTGAGTGAATACATCGACAAAACGTATCGATTCGTGTAATGCTGGTTGCTGCATAGTGGATGCTAATTTACAACACCACCATCAAATTGTTTTATTTCGTATTATGTTGTTATGAATATTTAATCTTTTGAATAAATATGTTTTGGCCCTAAATTTACCTAGTAGGACCATGTATTCCGTTTTGGAGGTATTTAGGCATGAGCTTATTTTTAATTAAGAACGGAATGATTTTACTGTTGATGATGATTTCCAACTCGTTCTAAAGTAAGATCTGCTGTTCTCGCTGTTTGTATTCGGTATACAGATGTCGCGCGTCGTCTGCATATAATACCGTAAAATTTGTGCTAATTCTAGGAAAGTATATAGAGAATTTAATTAAGCATTTTAATTTCTATAATTTTTTTTATAAAACCAATATAGCTTTTAAAAAAAGAAATCTGAACAGAGTATAGAAGTCGAGTCAATAAGTTTTATGTTAAAACTTGATAAATAACACAGAACAGCAAAATACAGAGTTGTAATGGTGAATAATTTCGATTTATTGGTACCTATTTTAAAATGTCCAATGAAAATTAGGTTTATCTAGAATATATTTCAATAATACTTACTTCTTACTGCTAATCTGTTGATGTATCCTAGCAACTGTGATTTAGCAACTCCAGGGTCACCCATCAAACAAATATTAATATTTCCACGAATTTTCATTCCATCTGGTCGTTTATCTACTCCGCCAACAAGCAGGAGCAGCAAAGCTTTTTTAACATCAACATGACCATATATTTCAGGAGCTAATGATAGAGCTAATTTAGTGTAAAAATCTTCCCCAGTTAGTGTCGCTAGTTCTTCAGGAGTAAGAGGATTATCGGCATTATCTAGATCCAGTTTATTAACTGAAATGATTTTCTAAAAACATCCAATATTTGAATACATTTTAAAAACATTGAATGAAATTTTACCACATTTCAATTGTTTGACATCTTTGATGTCGTGTCAATTTAGGAAATCTTACTTCTCTTAGTGGTACCTTGTACCTTATTTATCAATGAAAAAGTTGACTCCACCTGCCATTAAGCAGATATTGCAATTCCATGAGCGAAAAAGACGTTTAGGTGCATACTGACTAGAGCATTTTACTCCGAACTAACCGAGCGCGTACCCCCGAATTTTCATAGTGAGTACCGGTTGCCGAATCGAACAGAACGCGCTGAACGTTTTCCGAAACTTGTCGGTAATTTGTTTTCCTCAAATAGAATTAGTTTTTCGTTGCTGCTCAGTGAGTACAGTTATTCGTTGTATTCGTGTATTTTAGTAAATAAGCAGAATTTATTTTTAAAGTGGAGATGGGAGAAATGTTTAGAATTAATATGGGACCTACCGAGCACATACTTTTCAAAGCATTCTATCGACATTTGACTGACATTTTGTAAATGGCTACTGTCTATATCCTTCAGCCGCGTTACCTTTTGACGTCGTTGGAAACAAAAGGCTTGCTCACAAATCGTTTGTTCGGTTGTGGGAATATGCCTACATTTAGAACATCAAGGGGGGAATCATTAATAGATGTTAAATCAATATTAACACTGTTATCCACTTCAACTTTCGGCTGTTGTTAAAAAAACACATGTTTAAACAACACAACCATAACACAACGAACACTGGAAAAACTAACGATTCCAAATTTACAAAATTGGTCACACTATTGATTTGAATTAAATAAAACGTTAACAAATTCGACAGCTCTACTCCAAATGATCCTGATGTGTATGTGTGTAAATAGATTCAGCTTTGTAGACATATCTTTTGACAGGTATTGTATTGGTAATTGGTTTTTAATTTAAAATATCGTTTGTTACCAAAAATTCATAAACAAAACATACCATTACGACCAATTTGTAGCACTTTTAATTCCCCATGCAACAAACTATCAAATCATATATTAAAAATCATTGAACCCCTCGCAGGACAGACAGATTCATACATCAAAAATAGTAATCATTTTTTAGAAAAACTATCAGATTTAAAGTTCAACAAAAGCCATTATTTGGTCAGATTTGATGTAGTTAGTCTCTTCACAAATGTACCGGTACAGAAAACAATAGAACTTGTCAAATCAAAATTAGAAATTGATCAGACCCTTACAGAAAGGACCAAGTTGAGCGTAACAGCAGTAATAGAATCATTAAAATTATGTATAACAAAAACATATTTTCAATTCAACAATGATTTTTATGAACAGAATTTTGGTCTTGCCATGGGCTCTTGCGTCTCACCAATTCTATCAAATATTTACATGGAACATTTTGAAGCCAAAATAGTAAATAATCAAAAATGAAAACCAATCGTCTGGTGGAGATATGTAGACGACATTTTTGCAATATGGCCTAATGACTTAGTATCTCTTAATGATTTTTTAACAAATATGGGTATGAAACAAGTGTTTACCATAAGCCAACACACACTAATAGGTATTTGAATTTTGAATCAAATCATTCTATAAGGAATAGTAAAATCTGTATACGATAGGGCCAGAATCATTCACAAAGGAGAAAACTTTGCTGAAAAATGTTTTAAATGCCAATAATTACCCGGCAGAATTTGTAAATAAAGAAATTAAGAAAATAGAGAAGGGCTCATTGTTAATACCCCATAACAATAACAATAATATTAATAATTCAGCTAACATAATTTTTAAAAACTTGACAATACCGTATGTTAAGGGTTTATCAGAAAGAATTAAGAAAATTGGTAATCAATTCAATATTCGAACTAGCTTCAAATCTAGCAAAACGTTGAGATCTATACTAACAAAAACGAAGCCAAAAAATGAAGAACAATCTTCAAAAAACTGCATATATCAGATATCTTGTGAATGCGACAAATTCTATTTAGGTGAAACATCTAGACCATTGAAAGTCCGAATAAATGAACATAAAAAGTATGTCAAAGATAGGGAGTTCTTTAAGTCAGGTATTTGCAAACATGCTTGGGAAGAGGGGCATAAAATTCAATGGAATTCGACAAAAATAATATTGAAAGAGCCCAATAATAAAAGACGAAAAATCAAAGAAAGTGCTTTAATACAACTAAATTCAGATAAATGTGTAGCTAGTATTTCAGCCGAATGTAGTCAAATTTGGTTACCAATGTTAGAAAGAGAAATTTCCAATAATCAATTACCTGCGTTATATCAGGATAGCATCATAAGTTTTTATCCAGGTTTTTTTATGATTTATCTTTGGAATGGTTATTAATTGATACACACTTCAATACACAAAATCACCAAACTGAGGTATACATATTTTGAAAACAAAAATAATCATACACAAAAAAGTAACAACAAACGCGTTTTTATTAACAAAATTTCCAAAATAAGCGAGAGAAAAAAGCGCTATCCCAATAAAAACCGTTCCTGGAACGTGCACTTCACTGGCTTCCATTTCTAGTGGACTGCATATCGTTAGAATGTCATAAAATAAAATATTTTTCGTGCAATCGGACGCGAAGTCAGTATTTCGCGTTCTCAACACAGTCCGCGAAATTAAATTTCGCGGCTGCGAAACCAAACGTCACTTCCAAATTTGACATTTCTAAAATACTACAAAGACAAAAGCCATATTTTTGCGATCTAGCGTCTTAAAGCGGATTAAAGCGATTCATTTTCGCGAATAAGTAATGACGTCACGCTTAAAAACGCTTGAAGCGGAAACTGGCGTGGTCGGGAGTGCGCCAGAAAACTTTGAAGCGGTAATTGACAGCATTTAGAGAATAAATTGATAGAGAGTGGACCAATGGTGTAGCTATTTTTTGTTTGGCAATAATATCATGAATTTATCAACAAACTCATAGATAACAAAAAATTTTATTTGAAATTTTTTTTCCAAACATTTATATCTCTGCGGGGTCGTTGCGAGGTATCAAAGAACGATTTTGGATTGTCTGAAGGAATGTATAAAGTTGACCTTAATGGTATAATGTTGGAAGTAGACCAGGAAACCTTTTTATTATTAAAAAGGAAGTACTGCTTAAACTCCAATATTTTATTTGATAGTTGATGGAAAGTTTTATTTAGGTATAATATTATTTTGCTTATTAGAGATTAAGAATTTCAGAAAGAAAAAAATAAACAAGTACAGTATATGTGTCATGACAGAAATTTCAATCCTCGAACACATAAACGAATAGGTACTATATACAATAAAATATTTCTCCTGTATAAGCCGGGTAAATTATTCCCTGTTAAAGAAAAAGAAGAAGTTCACAGATATTCCTAAGTCTCTTCTTCTTTCCGTGAATCGCAGAAATATATAAAGGTAAAATATCCCTTCTAATACATGTTAATTGTGTCGATATATACACTGCTCGCCAAAACGATACTGAAAATAGAATTCACAATAACAATTTTCTTGTAAATTCTTAGAATATCCTAAAAAATTGAATTTATGAATATTTTCTAGAGCTTTTCTACTTTCCCTGTGTACAGAAAATATCAAAAAGAATAGAAAAACGTTTCTTAAAATAATCTATA
The DNA here is from genome assembly GCA_949126875.1 of Lochmaea capreae. Classification (NCBI taxonomy): domain Eukaryota; kingdom Metazoa; phylum Arthropoda; class Insecta; order Coleoptera; family Chrysomelidae; genus Lochmaea; species Lochmaea capreae. The sequence goes on from OX421409.1 coordinate 7,828,301, forward strand.
CTTATATTTTTAAATAGGGCGGACAGTGTATATTGAATTCACATAGATGTGTATATTATCTCTGGATGACAAACACTTGTTTATGACGAACGGTGTGACTAATGAATAAATTTTAAATCGCTCGCTTTCAGTAACGAATTAATTGTTGAATCGGACGGTCGTGTCGGGAGTGTATATTCGTAATTTACGGGAATTTAACTGTGTTTTCGAATTTTCGGGAGTGTACCTTTATTCGAAATTATTTTCGGTAGTGAAACTGTGTGTGTGTCTTCGGAATTTTCGATAGTGTACCTATAAGTGTATAGTTCGAGTTTTTGGTGGTGATTTCCAAGGATTATAATAATTCTATATATAAGGTAAGTCTTTATTTTATTAAATGGTACCTACTTATTATATACTAGCACTAAATAAATACTGTATTTCTTCATTTTCAATATATTTTTTTCAAAATAAGACATAGGTAAACTATGTTGATTTCTTTACTTTACCAATATATTATCCTTTCTCTAGTAGCAAAATAAATTAAAACAGTTTATTTAACAAGTTTTTATAATATTTTGGATCTTTTATGAATAATTTTTATACCGATTCATAATTTATCAACAAATTGAATACCTATTACTTTTGAAATAGTTTAGAACATTATTCATATCAATAGAGTAAGTTATATACTTTTCGAATCATTTTATAGTTATTGTACAGTTGAGCATATATTTCATAAAATTTTTTCTTTATTTATCTATTTTCCAAAAACTTATAGGGTATAGCTTTTGTTGTTTCTTATATTTTCCCAATATATTATCCTCCCTTTATTTTTCATTTCTACTAGTACTAGCAATAAATAACTAGGTACACTGTATTTAAAATATTTTGGATCTTTTACGAATAATTTTTATACAAAAAGTTTAACCGATTAAAAATTTATCAACAAATTTAGTAAGTAAGTACTTATTTCATTTTAAAATAGTTAAAAACATTCATCAATGGAATAAGTTATATACTTTTCAAATCTATTTAGTTACTGTTCCGTCAGGTATTGATATTATAAAAATTTTTCTGTATTTATTTATTTCCCGAAAGAAATAGGGTAGCTATGCTTTTAACTATATTTTCACAATATCCTCTCTTTATTTCCCACTATACAACTACTAGCAATAAATAAATACAGTGTTCCTCCAATATATTTTGGATTTAAATAAAATAGTTTAACCGATTCATAATTTATCTGAGTACTTATTATTATATACTGCATGCAAATAATTGCTTACTGCTAATTATTGACATATATAAACTTGGAATATTTTTACAAATGATGTATTAGAAATTAAAACAGTTTATACACTTAATTTTCAAAAGACATGAGTATAAGCTCTATATTGTTTTCTATATTTTCCCAATTATTGAGTACTTTCTTATTTGATTTTGAAATAGTTTAGAATACTCTTTGATACAGTAAATTATATACTTTTCAAATCTTTTCAGTTATTGTACAGTTGGTTACATATTTTATAAAATCCATTCTGTATTGATTTATTTCCCAAATATTTTTAAGATGTTGTTTCCTAAAAATATTATCCTCTCTTTATTTCTCACTACTACTAGCAATAAATAAATACACCGTATTTAAAATATTATGGATCTTTTACAAATAATTTTCATATAATAAGTTTAACCGGTTTATAATTTATCAACAAACTGATATAATATGAGTACTTATTTGATTTTGCAATAGTTTAGAACACTCTTCGATAGAGTAAGTTATATACTGCATGTAAATAATTGCCTACTGCTGATTATTAACATACAGGGTATACCAATCTTACAACAAACTTCAATATGTGGGTTATTTTAAGAGATTTCAAAAAATGTTATCAACAAAAATAGTAGATATCTTTAAGGTCCATATTTTGACATTATATCGAACTATACAGAGTGCTGCATAACTCCGTTACAAACCAAACATGATTTTTTAAATGATAGAACCCCCGTTTATTATACCGAATTCGGATTGCTCACATTTTTTGAAGCTTTTGATATAAGGTTTTGCTACGTTATACAAAGTCCTTCAAAAGCTATGAACACGTTTAGGTGAAAATCGTAGGTAAATCATCAACGCTCTGTAGCTTGTTGAACGTTGGAGGAAAAATTTTTATTTAGTTTCGTAATATATGCAATATCTCCGTATTTTATTAAATTTTGATTATTTTCTTTTTTGTATACAGTGTGGACGGAATGTTAGTTTATATATTTAGTTGTGGAGATGTGGCTATTATCACATTCTTGGCATTCCCTTCACTGGGTTTAATATATTAATTTGATTTCAGCGTTGTCTTCAGTCCAGGATTATGCTCTTAGAGCTTCTGGACGAATAATATCCACCTTGTACTGATGATAGAGGCGCAAATACACCGCAAGTGATATTATTCCTTCTAATTTATAAACCAGAATGGTTGGTTCTATATTTTCATATACCAACCCCGTTTATCTTGAAAGTGTAATTCATTATTGTCTGGCGGGGCATATTGCCCGAGAAGTAGATGTTGCTTCCTGGTGAACGCTATATCCTTTGGAAATTAATTTTCTAATTTGTAAAACGTTTTAATAGTATTACACTATTATTTTGGCGTCTATTTGATATTCCGTTTTTATAATTCCTGACTTGGAATGAAAATGTACAAACATGAACAAATGAATTCAAACACTTTGCCATTAAAGACAAACTTCTGGTAGGGTGCAGCTGATAGAAAACATCCTGAGCCGGTGGGGAATATTTTCTGTCGGTTGTAGATTTTTTGACCGATTGATTATATTTTCTACTGGCTGGGGTCATCTTCCAGCCATGGGGGACAATTTTCCATCTACGCAAGGTAACTTTCAGCCTTAATTCCTTAACTTTTCAAAATACCTACCTAAGTAATCGATGTCTTACCTCAGTTTTCTAAATATTGTCCCCCATTTCTTTCACAAGTTGGCTATTTTTCAAAAGACATAGGTAAGCTATGTCGTTCCTCATTTTCCTAAATATTGTCATGCCTTTCTTTTTTTAACAGACATCGGTAAGCTTTTTATTTTACCTGTCAAGGACGCCACATGTAACACATGGTTGCCTACGATTGACTTTTTCCTTCACGGATGCACGCAGTACCACACTGTGGGAAAGTGCTCGTTCCTAGGATGTCGGTCAGTCTCGTTTGCAAAGCGGGCGGTCATCCAGATGGGGCGAGTGCGCTTGAGTGTTTTCCGTTTGTTGAATGGGTATGGATTAACAAGTTGGGGAAATTGTTGTCCAGTATGGGCTATCAAAATATCGTAGAAGCCAAAGGTGATACATGGCTATTTGACAGTTTTTTAAAAATATTTTTAAATATTGTACTACCTTTCTTCTACAAGCTGCTTATTTTTTCAAAACACATAGGTAAGCTATGTCGTTCCTCATATTCCTAAGTATTGTCCTCTCTTTCTTCTACAAGCTGGTTATTTTTTCAAAACACATAGGTAAGCTATGTCGTTTCTTATTTTTCTAAATATTGTCCTGCCTTTCTTTCACAAGTTGGTTCTTTTCTAAGCAGATATTGCTAAGCATTTTATTTTACTTGTCAAGGACGCCACATGTAACCGCTTGTGTGCTTACGATTGACTTTTTCCTTCACGGATGCACGCAGTACCACACTGTGGGAAAGTGCTCGTTCACTAGGTTGTCGGTCAGTCTCGTTTGCAAAGCGGGCGGTCATCCCGATGGGGCGAGTGCGCTTAAGTGTTTTCCGTTTGTTGAATGGATATGGGTTAACAAGTTGGGGAAATTGTTGCCCAGTATGGGCTATCAAAATATCGTAGAAGCCAAAGCAGTTACATGCAAAATGGCGATTGGAAGGATTCTGACTAACTACTAACAATTTTTTTCAGCGCTTCCTTTTCAGCATACTAACACTCTCTTACAGGCTTCAAGATTCCATCGGATTTTTGTTGAATTTTTTAATTCTGTTTGATTTTCTGTTCTAGATATTTTACCAGGGATGATGGATACGCTCTTCAGAATTTATTTGGAATACTTGCTGATAGGCCTATCTCAGAAATAATCAAAAATTTTTAGATAATTTTTCATTCATTAATGTAAATTAATTTAATTTTTTTTCAGCGCTTCCTTTTCAGCATACTAACACTCTGTTACAGGCTTCAAGATTCCATCGGATTTTTGTTGAATTTTTTAATTTTGTTTGATTTTCTGTTCTAGATATTTTACCAGCGATGGATATATACTCTTCAGAATTTATTTGGAATATATCGATATATTTAAACTTGCTGATAGGCCTATCTTATAAATAATTAAAATTTTGGATACTTTTTTTTTATCAATTTAATTTTTTGTTCCAGAATTTTTTTTCAGGAAACGATTTTTTAGGTTACAAAAGTTAATACTTATTTTTGACTTTTTCAATTTGGAGCTACCGATTTTTTTTCCAGCACTATTAATAATTAAAAATTTCTATTCTGATTCATTATATTATATTTGGTAAAGTATTCTTTGCATGTTTATTTTCTTAACTGCATGGGTTCAATATTTGCATGCTCAAGCTTGAGTGTAGTAGGGGTTGGTGATGTTAATTTTAAAATATCTTTTTACTGTGTAATTTATGTTTGATATTTTTGGTTAAAATATTGTAACAAATGTATTTTATAGATGTTATAATATTTTGTTGATATTCGATTTTTTATAATTGTTGATTTAGAATGTATTTGTTCCTGATTGTATATTTTTATTACTGCACTTTGTCAGTAAAGACAAACTTCTGTCAGGGTGCAGCCGGTAGAAAACATCCTGTAAGCCGGTGGGGAATATTTTCCGTCGGTTGTAGATTTTTTGACCGATTGATTATATTTTCTACTGGCTAGTGATATCTTCCAACCATGGAGGACAAGCGTTCATCTACTAGGAGCAGCTCCAGCCACAATTTTAGTTATATTTGTTTATAAATATAATGCTTTGTGTATTTTGTTAGGTTAGGTTTAAATATTGACGGTAGCATTTCTACCCCTTCGACGGCACCGAAGCGATTTTCCCTTTGTGTGTAGTATCCTTATTAGTACGTACACCTTTTGTATAAATTTCAACCAGTCTTCCTGTTTATTTCATTATCATATGACAGAATATCGCTAGATATTTCCATTTTTGCGAGGTTAAGCGTGACGTCACAATTATGACGTCACGCTTAAGCTACACTGTTAATCCGCTTAAAGGCGCTAGATCGCAAAAATATGGCTAAAGACTTATATTATTTAGGATGAATATTAACATTAATTTTACAGTTTGTATTATTACTTATATTTACTTCAGAACTTTTTAACGACCTCAAGATTATCTTGCCTCGGCAGCAAGCGGCCTCGGCGATAACTGTTCTTTCGGTACGTTAAAAAGGTATTTCGCGGCCTAAGCATACAAATAACTATTATTTCACATTTTACCAGAGGTGTGATCCGAGGTGTGATCTACTATGAATGGACCTTAATAAAATTTGACAACAAAGTTTTGTAGTCTTAAACTTCAAAATATTATTGATTGTCTAGTTGTCAAATTTTTTCATTGTGTCAGATAGGGACCAAAAAATTATTTCTATACTATAAATAGTTAATCCTGACAACGGTAGCTGGAACACTACCGAAACGTCGAAATAAAAAATAAAAAAACATTATTGTGGTTTGATTCCCAAAAAAATAAGAAAAAAGAATAAGTAATGCCACAAGGAACTTATAGAAGATACAAAAATACAACTACAGTGACATAGACAAACCCACCCAGGGGCTCTTGTTTACTTCGGACTGTATAAACAAATCTGTTACAGTTCATGTCCTGTCAAGGGACTCGTTATTTTTCTCATTAAAGATGTGGACTGATTGCACTAATTAACTTGCTTGTGCTTGTGGAAAGCATGAAATAAAGTTCAAAGGTAAGGCATAGAAAAATGAATTTGTTTTGCTGTGATGGTTATGTATGTTTCATACCCACTAAGTGGTTTTATTTAAAAGTAATTTTCTATTTTTTTATATTGCCAATAGACTATGTTTAAGTATATATGGGAAAAACTTACATGGGCTTCCAGGTATGTTTCTGATAAAAGTCCTCCCATTATTTGTCTAAATCCTTGTTTAATAAGTGGTAAAAATATACCAGTAACAGCGATGTGATCACCAGGTAAAGCTTGTCTAGTAACTTCTCCTCTACAAAAAATTGTTAAGGTGCGAGGAATGTGTCCTACTGGTACTTGATCACTCTAAAATATATAAAAGCGACTACATATTCAATTAAACATAAATAGTATCCATCTATATTTACTAACAATGTGAATAGATTACATTTTGTGAACCTGTCCTCATTAGTGAATTTGATCTATTGTTCTGATTATATTATATATTCTTTTGCAAGAATCATAGATATGAAAGTCACATAATTTGCAATAATGTGAAATCTAGTCAAGAGCCAATGTTCTATGTGTATTCTCTTTATAAAAGCTTCAATGTACAGAATGACCCAGTAGAATCTGTTTTTTTTTTTAAATTGTTTGAAAATTGATAGGAATTTGTTCAATACATAAAATTGTATAAATAAAAAATATTTTGAAGTGAGCTTTAAATTTTACAAATAAGTGATTGTGGCCTTTCCTTCCCCTCCCTTATTGAGATAAAGGGTTCAAAATTTCAGGGTTTCCATGAACCAAAATATAATAAAGAGATATATATATTATTTTAAAAAAAAACTAGTTATTCAAAGTTAGGATATTATAAAATATAATAAAAGAACATACATGAAAATGTTTTTATGTAGCTTCTAATTGACAATACTTACATGTTCTTGTATTTTAACTTCTTGAAATTTAATAAACTTTGATCCTCTTGTTTGTAGGTACAATCTACCACCAGATCTATTTGTTTTACAGTCTGAGCTTTGACACATATCAGCAGGCATAAAACTTAGAGCATTTACAGGTTGATAAGTCTCAGCCCCACATTTATCACATGTATATGTTGCCACACACATCATAGGTTTTACTTCAGTACACCTAGTTACAATACCTCTGACAGTAACTAAGTGACCAACATGTTCAGCTTTGATTTCTCGTATAGGTACTGCCTTGCTTGTACTTAGATTTTGAAAATAAATTTCACTAGAAAATTGAAAATCTATTAAGAATAATGAAACATGTGATATATCTGAACACTAACTAATACTATAAACATACCTACAGTAATTTTATTAATATTTAAAATTAGGTATAATAGGTTTGTTCCAACTGGCATTTATTAACCATTCTGGAATTGTTCCAAGTACTGTATATTGTGCAAACTTGAATTAGGGATGGACACATCAACTTCATCACCCCTCCCAAGAGAACAATACTGTAGTCAGTTGGAATGCAAAAAATACAGCACTTGCGTGAACAATACTCAGGACAGTTCTGTCGCTAATTGGTATGAACCTATTATATGAATAATCAAATGGAAGAAACAGAAATTTTCCAATGTAGTGGATTATGTTTACATGTAATAAATTACAAGATTCATGATAAAAACAAAATAAACCATAAGTTTGTTTAATAGAAGAAACGGTAAAGAGGTATAGGTATATAAAAATCAAAGAGAATGGTTTTGGTGGATTTCACCATTTTTAGTACTTACTAACGACGCATCAACTCCGGTGGGAATTTATTTCTAGCTTCTCTATGTTCATTCGGTTGTTGCAACCTATTCTCCATCAGTAAACGATGTTCAATGTAGACGTCCAAGGCATCTTTGGCTCTAACATCTTTCTGAACAAATGTTGGTAAAAGTTCAAAGACAATATCGCTTATCATTATATTGTACCTCCTGGTATTTTCTTGAATAGCTTTGACCAAGTCGTCATCAAAATCGTTTACATCGTCAAGGTCTATCCACATACAAACTTGTTCTCGGTGAGCTAACTTAGTTAGTTGATTCGAATATTTAAAATCTTTATTGCCAGAGTTATCTTGTACACAGTATTCCAATAAGAAAGTCTTTAGCTGCTCTGTTGGTTAAAAATATAATGGTTTACAGTTTTAATTCAATTGCTTAACGACTTACCTTTATCTTTGTCGTAATCTCTGCGAGCCATTTTGAAAATCTATCCAAATTTTATATAAATAAACAATTTAAACACAACTACGAGATTCCTTTGAAGTAACTAAAATAACTAAATTCATGGGTAACATAAATTTCATACAGTTTCACCACCACCTGTTTGTACACAAAATACGCGGGAAAACAACTGTCATTCTCTTCTACCTCAACCTTAGATTAGGAAAAGACCTCAACCATAGACATAAACATGGAGGTATATTTAATTCACATCACCTTTACCCATTTCATTGTGGATGTCGAAGTACGAGTTTCAAGTAGTTGAGGCACTTCGAGAGCCTAGGGTTTTTAGAGATAGAATAGAGACTAGATTACTGGAATGATAGAGAATTCTTAAAAAAAAACTATTCTGTTGACTTCCTCTATTTTTATATATTTTTACAGTGATCTTTGCATTTTAACCCGAGAGTTAACCCTCGGGGTAACTCGAGATATTGAACTCTACTTTATAAAACCGGGCATAAACTGTGGTAGTGGGTAAACGTAAAGTGAAAGATTTAGGGTTTCAAACATGGAGACTATATAAGGAGATCGAACTCCATGTAATTCATTTTTTGGTAATAGTAGAGGGCGCCAGTCTTAAACGAGTACCAGAAACATCTGACTGCAGAACAATAACAGCCAATCATGAGACTTGCACACACTTTCAGTTCATGGTTTTTTATTGGTTGCTAGCTCATTTGACAGTATGTTAGGTAAGTGAGGTTAGGGATGAAAATTTTTCATTGAAAAATTTTATGACTAAGAAATCCGTTTTCGTCCTCGTCTTGGAAAATATCTTAAATTGTGATCGTTTGGTAGTAAAATATTATACATCTTGCCAAAAACATTTCTTGTCGCATGGAATTTTAGAGGAATTAAAGGTTCGGCACAGTCATAATTAGTATAACAAGTATTTGAACGAAAAATGTGAAAAAGACACCCTTTAGTGCAAGTAAGTATATTCTAGAACTAATTTGTTCATTATATATGAATAATGTGTTTAAGTTTTTTAGAATTTGGTTTCCTACACAGTAAAATATGGAATATGAAAATCAATTGAAATGCCTTTGAATAATTTGAAGAATTATATCTTGCAAGTAAAAAGAATACAGTTTGATGAAACAATAGAAGGTATGTATAGATAAATAGACATTATAGTCAATGCTCTAATAACAGGATCGATTAATTACAAATTTGTTAATAAGTAATACCTAATATTTTAGGTTATTTTCTATAAAATGAATGAAAGCCAATTGCTCCTGAACTGGCAAAGCCTTTACAAGAAGAAATTATGAAAATGATAAATACACAGAATTGCAGGAGACTTGTAATTTACTACACATTTTGTAACTTTCACCTAAATATAAAGTGTACAATCAGTACCTATATAGGGCATGTCCACGTGACGTCATGCCCTGAGGAATCTGACATGGAACATACAACATCTGATATAAACAAGCGTTCTTTGCTCAACACGTGGTTCTTAATAGTTATTTGATTTTGATTTAGTGCTCTTTTCGACGTTGTTTTAGTTGCTTAGGTATTTTAAATGTTATATATCTGTTTATAATAAAAAGGATCATTGAATCAATACAAAACAACCAAAATACAAATCTGAAATCTAACCAAATAATTGTTTTTCCTCAGGGGTATTGTCAACTGTCAGTTGATGGACATGCCCTATTGTCTCTAACTTTATACCTACCTACCCTATGGTCTGCCATATGTTTCTAGCTTACTATGAGTTATCAGTTTACTGTTGAAGTTGAAATGAGATAATTAGGATATTTAATATTCTCTACTCAAGGCTTTGTAGCATTATGATTGAATTCTGTCTGTACTGGCAAATAATTTTTAAAACAAAAAAAATATTACAAAATATTGATAAATACATAGATATCTTCATATAAGATTGGTTTTGAGGAAAATGGTCCATTATACATGCCACTATCAAACCCAAAATTGTATATACAAACATCTAGGCTACCAAGCAAATATGTGCTACTTTTTTTCTAGGAATTACAAGAGCCTTTGATGGTGTTAAACACTGTGGTATTTTCTATAAACTATATTAAATGATGTGTCCAGAATACTTGCTATTAATCCTGAAAGCTAACTTAGTTATAAAAAACTGCAAGTGAAAGCGAATTACAGTTTTTCTCCAAAAATGTATACCTCAACATTTGATTTCACACGAACACATTCAAATTTGCAAATATACATATTGCAGTATGTAGATGTATGTGATCAGTCATAATAATCTCAAAATAACAGTGAATGAGCTACAATAACTTACAGCAAAAAAAGTGGAATGGATTTAAAGGTGTAGGATGAATCCCAACGCTTCAAATTTATCTATGCACAATCTTCAATCTGTTTAATTACAATAAAAAGTAGGTACAATATATTATGTTTAATCATCACTGTCAACAGGTACAACTTACTAATGATATTAGTTCATGCAAAGGTTTTCCATATAGGTAAAGTACATATTATATGTAAATAGTACATAGGTATCATGCAAGAAAATTATTACTTCATTCTAATACAAAAATTACAACTCACAGTTTCCTAATAACACAAACACAGTGCAAAGTATACAGAATATAGATATATTCATACTCTGACCAATTTCAACATACAATTTTATATTTGCAACATATTGTTAGTACTGTGGCAGACTGTTGAATGACTTTATACATATTATGTTCACTGGGCTGCTCAGAGCTACATGTATATGGAGTGTTTTGTCTTCTGGTATGAGAATGTACATTATTCACCATCCCTTATTGCCAGATTTCAAGTTATTATTTAATCATTTTGTATAAAAATTCTTCTGGGGAGGTATTGGCCACTTTAATTGGTTCTTTGGACCACTCACTATTCAGATACACCTACTCAAGGATATACTAAAACTACAATTTCCAATATTTTTGTCATCTGAAGACCAGTTTCTTTGAAAATTACATCTGTTGACATTCTATAACCTTCACTACACTATTTTAAATTCTCTGCGTTTTATCTGTAGATGTCATCCCACAAGTGCCACAGACTGAAATTAGGTACTTAGCTGAAGATTGGTGAGAAAGAAGTGTTAAAAATCACTTCCAATGTCGAATGGTTTTAATAACCCCTGTAGAGATAGAGTGTACCAATATTTTTTTCCATTCGTTGTATATTTTTGCTCCAAAATTAATAATTTGATTTCCTATTTCTATCACTGAATTCAATTTATATTTTTCTGTATACAAAGTATACCTATTAGTAGTTTTTTCAAATTACTTTCACAGCTTATTCCTTATATCAACTATCATATCATTGTTCACCTTTTTTCTTCCAGTTCTCTTGAATTTTACTTGTATATATCAGAATGGTACTATCAGCAAAAGTAAAGTATTTTGTGTGCCATTGTGCTTTTTCTAGACTTCTCATGAGTAATGTATACAATTTGAATCATAACATAATAAATATTCTTTCCTACTTTATTTATCTTTGAATATTTTCAATCATCTTGGGTAACTGAAAACACTCTGGCTTTCTTAACTTCAATTCACGTCTTATCGTTTTAAATCAGATGCACTATCAACCACTATTGCAATAATTTTTAGCAACGCACACACTTTGTCTTTTTTTAATTTTTAACAATCATTTTAATCTTTCTAGCTCCTACTTTCAGTTTTTATTATTGTCATAAGTAATGTTTACAATTTGATTACTGTCATTTATAAAAACTAAGGTTACTTATTTGGATGGTGCTCGTGTTGCAATGCGCAGCGTAGCGGTGAAAAAACAAACTGCTTAGATAGTCGATTTTGAGGTCAGGTTTTGTCAATTTCTCCGTATGAGTTAGTTCTCCTTATATAGTCTCCATGGTTTCAAAAATGGTTAATGTTGACGTCATTATGGCGTAGTTGCCTCCCACCACCTTCACCGAGATACTCTAGCCGGGTTTAACGGGGAATGCGAATGAAATATGTCTCTAGTACTCTCTAGTCTCCATGGACATAAAAATGATTGAAAAGACTGCGCATGTCCGGTTGGTTTGCGTTTTTCTTACATAATTTATTCACCATTGGTTGCCTCAGTTGACTGACCATAGATAAGAGAAGTGACTGACGTCAGTCATGTTAGAGTCATCAGTGGCACATAAAAAAACGCAGTTGTTGTTTACATCATGGAGACTGGATATAAGTCCCCATGCCCCATGGTTTACATCATTCATCATTATATCTGACAACTGAAAATCGATACCACCAAATTTTTTTTGAATTTCTAAAGCTGTTAATAGTGCAGATAATACATTTGATAAAACACATCTTTATGCTAAAATATAGTGTGATTCGACTGATTCGAGTAAAGCTGCATTTATTTTACGATTCTCAGTGTATGCCAGAGTTAGCTGTCACCTTCAAGATTATTTATTTTCGTCACTTCAACATCAAAGGATTTTCGCCGGGATTCACTTCTTATAATAAATAATGTAAAAATAATTGTAATTGTTATTATTAAATTCAGTTCCAAATAAACTTTATTTTATTTCTCCGTTTTATATTATGGATCCGATTGATCATTTGGAACTATTTGGACTTCAGAATTATTCAAATATAGTCGACATTTTCCAGGAATAATATATTCTTTACAATCAATTACTTAGTAAATACATACATTCAAAAAACCCGCCATGGTTGGATACGTTTGGTTCCGCAAGGTGTCGTAAGCATTTCTCGGCACAGAGGTTATAACAGGGTATGGTAACTCTGAACGAACGATGGTACGGCCACCTACTGGATCGGAAAAGTTACTAAAATTGCTGATTTAACGAAAACTGTAACGCTGCTGGTAGTTATTCTAGATATTTGCGCATGCCTCACGGCTACGGCTCACATTGTAGTCGCCATTTTACGGTTCATGTATGTCGTGCTTCAAGTTTGTTGTTGAAGTGTGAATTAGTTAAAATTATCTTTCAATAATCATTATCGAAAAAGACAATGTCCAAGTTTATTGTGAAGGAATGTAATGTATATAGTAAACTCGGTAAGTTTAATTTTAGTAAAATAAAACAAAACATCTTTCATAACATAAAAAGTGACAAATTACTAAAGTACTTTTTTGTTTATACAGCTTTATACTTCCAATCCAGGAAGAACAGCTTTTAATTTGATGGAACGAAGTGGGAACAAATGCTCGGATTTGAAGAGGTAATTTTTTACACATATATTTATTTAATGTTATTAAACATGATTATATGTTCTAGATTATAAACCAAAGAAGTTAATGGACATTTGTTTGTATCAATTGTATCCCACAAGAAACAATTCCATCTACAAGCAATGTGCCTAAGAAGTATTGGAGAGCATTAAAGCCATTCTGAGTGGTTGATAATCATATGAAAAGTAATATAAATCTCATCCTAGTATAATTATATTTGCAAATAATAAAATTCTTTGCAGATACCAGGATCATTATGGAACCATCTATGGAGACTCCCTCCTTAAGAAGTGCCAATAAAAGTCTACTGGAAAAAGGTAGAACAATTTTCAAAGGTAAATAGTTTCGGGTAACAAAATAAATATTCAAACCTGCACAGTACTATGTGTTTGAGCTAATTAAAAATGTTTATAAATATATTGATGATAGTCATATTCTCTTCAAGATTGACTAGATTAAACGATGAAATAAAACAATTTAGTTTGTTTAATATCATCGTTTAGTATGGATCTTCATCACGTAAAAGCCTCATCTATTCAATTTACTAGATTGGCATTGTAAACTACACTTTGTTAATAGTATGCAAGTTTTGGTTTTTAGTTAGTTTTATTTGTAGTAGGTTGATCAATTTGTTCAAGTTATTTAAAAAATCTCGATAACACTGTTTTCCTTGAAACTTAAAGGAAATTTTCACCTATTGTAGGCTCCTGTATATTTATATTAAATACATTTGTGTGCTTACTACTATCACTTTTCTTATTTGTAGAACTTTTATAAAACAGTTGACTGTGAAATAAAAAGTTGAGCCAAAAGATATAAAAATTTCAGTCTCATTCTATCATTTCTTTGATTTATTAAATCCTTTTGCTTTTTACATAATGTTATATTTAATTATTTCTGCAATCCATAGTGTGAGCTCACTATTTCTATATTTGTTTTTTAAACATGCATTTTTATTACTGTTGATGAAAACTATAATCATATTATCTAATTAAAAAGTTTTCATCACCTTACAGCCCATGCTGATTCTTTTCAAAATTATTTACTCAAATTTTATTTATTAACTATTGTATTGTTAAGCTCTTATATTATGTCTTTCTGTTTTTCTTGAAATAAATTTAAAAAAAACGATCTGTTTATTATGTTATTTTTGGTAATGAATAAAAGTATATAAACTGGTTGATTATTGTTTAATTTTTCCCACTCCAGGCATTGTATGGTCCATATTTTGACATTTCATTTGATCTAACTTGTCTATTTGAATGTTATTAATATAATATCAATCAAATGTTCAGTTACTTTAAATGAAATATCAAAAAATGGACCATAAATGCCATATTTCAATAAAAGTAATATTACAGTAATTTTGAATATGCCGCCAAAAACTGTTAAATTACAGGAATCTACTTTATCGGCAGTTAGCGAGGACCACAACCATGTAAAATGTGTTAGAGCTTACTTTTCCGACCTGTAAGATGGCGCCACCCGTCAAAATTAATTCGCCCTAGTTAGCGCCACGGTCAGATGCCTATCTATAAGTATGTTATCTGTGGGTTATAACGGGAATTTCCACTCTATCCTTGCGGTATACCAAGCAAAAATCGTCTTTTGTTAACTTTTATCTATGGCTTTTAATTTAATATGTTGAGAAGAAGAAAGAAGAAATATTCGCTACAATGCTGAATTTTGATTTTCAAAATTTGAATTTGTTTGATAGTACATAGTAGGTACATGAACTTTGATAAACATCAATTTTTAATGATTGTAGTTAACTATTACGAGACAATAAAATTATTCGAAAAAATATATTTCCAATATGCTCATACAAATATGTAAGGAGGTATGTAGTTGATATGAAATTAACAACTAGCAACTTGGTATATTTTTTAGGTTGTTTAATTTTTACTGGACTATTGTGGGGATGGACAAATCCAATAATTAAAAAAAAATCCAAAGGAATAATTAAAATTCAAGCAGACTGCAAACTTTCTCAATTTTTCCTAGAATTGAAATTTTTAGCCACTAATTTTGAGGTAAACATTAACATTGAAAAGTATAGGTTGAGCTGGAATAGGCATTACCTTCCTCTTAACTTTTTATAATATATAATTAGAGCATGTTGCAATATACCAGTTTTGAACCTTCTTTATGGGAAAATCATCCCTTCAATTTTTTCAAATGAGAAAGTATATCATGCCATACCACATTTAAAAGCTTCTGAAACACTTATCTCAAAAATGTATAACACTTTGGTTCAAAAATTTACTATACCTATAAGTAAGTATACCTACAGAGGTAAATATGTAGGTACCTATATATTCTTGAAATTTAACTTGAAACTAAAAAACAATTAGAAATTAATTTTGTTGTTTTTAATACTATGTTGACCTGAGCTGTCAACATTCAGCAATATAGATAAGTTACCATTCATTTAAAAAGAAAGTAGATATCAGTGATGTAGTGAGTTAATCTAAATAAACATAACATAGAGGATGTAAAAAAAATAACCAAGCATATTTAGGAGCTGGAAAATACACATGAACATGCCCGAGCAACTGTGGATGACATTAAACAGTTAGAATCAGCTATTATAGAAAATTCCCTATATGAAAAAATTTACTTCTACTATTTTGAGCTACCATGTTCAGAGACAATATGACAACAGGCGTTTTCAGAATATGGTACAATACTCACTTTGAAGAAAATATTGGGGCTAGAGAAGATGAAACTATTGAACAAGAAATATACTTTGGAATTATAACCCAAAAAATATCAAAAAAAATATGGACTATAAAATTCATTTATATACCATAAAAATGTATGAATTTTGTTTAAAAGCATTGCACTTTCTACAGAAATGGAAACACAGGATCTTAATCACAATCCCAAAGCCTGATACATGCCACTCGGATGTTAAAAATGTTCTAGCTAAAAATTTTGAAAATATTATAGAAAACTTACTGCTGAGGGAAATTAAAAAATAGACCTTCATATCACTTTGATCCTAGGAAAAAGTGCTATAATCCACTAGCTATCCAGAATTACCTTGGCGCATCACCTGTTCCCTAGATAGGAATGAATGTATTACAATAATTAAGTTAAAATACTAACAATATCATTTTTTTTCTGTTGGATTTTTTACTTCTTCTATACACACACTAATGTTACTTTTTTTATTATTAAGTCTATTGGTACCAAACTATTACAGACTGAAGGACCTTGTTCGATGACCATTTGGTTAGACCAATAAAAGACTTTTATTATTATTATCACTCCAATACTACGTCATTTCACATTGCACAATAGACAGGTCACAAAATATTATTTTCTGTTATATCTATACCTAACTTAGGAGACTAAGATCCCCTAATACATAGCACAAACGAAAAAATGTATTATCAGGGAGTATTGGGCAAAATTAATTCGTGGTTGAAGAAACACTAGAAGACGCTATCTCAGGACAAGGCTAGCGTTGTGATGACAGGGGGTAACACCTATTCCAGAGCACCGTACATGGTCTTTATATAACAAAACTTATCAAATGTTTTTTCAGTACCTATTTCCATTGTTATTCAACCAGTTAGGGTCAGTAATGTTTTACATTACTATAAATGTAGCAGATTTGACCTTAGCAGTACCAGTGGCCAATTCCTTAACATTTGTCTTTACTGCTATTTCAGGATGGTTTCACGAAGGAGAATTACCAAACTTAGGTATAGTGTCTTTGCAATAAACCAAATAGTATAAATAAAAATAATCATACAATTTATCATAATTTGAATTCAATGTGACATCGTCAACATTCGGGAATATAGTATGGTTAGGTTAGGTTAGGTTTATGGTGAGTGGGTCTATAAGGCACTCCACTGCGACTCGCAAGAGTCTATTGTGGCTCACACCTATTCAGATTTCACCAAACAAATTCAGTTTCTTAACAAAGCCGATAGTCCCAGTTTTAGCATATGATGATTCAGATGACAGTGGCCTGTTAGACAGCGTAGGTCATGCCTGCTATAGTCTAACATTTGTTTGGAGACATTCTTCCTGTGAATGAACTAATCCTGGTAAATTATGCCAGAAGTCTAATGCTCTTCTTGCCGTCCAGGTATTCAGTGTTTGTTTCGCAAAACTTATTGCGATGCCAATTGTAGGTTCTGGTCCGATAAAAACACGTGTGGCACCCTCCCTTGCAAGAGAGTCTGCCTTCTCGTTTCCTTCCATGCCAGAATGGCCAGGGATCTAGACCAGCAATACTTTATTGAGTTCTCCTATTGAGGAGAGTCCTTTTTGGCAATCTAATACCAATTTCGACGTTACACGGTTAGAGCTAAGTGCTTTCAAAGCCGCTTGGCTGTCCGAGAAAATTTTTATTGTTCTATGTATGAGATTGGCCTGCTCCAATCTCTGCACACATGAAACAATGGCGTAAATTTCCGCCTGAAATACGGTTGCATCCTAGAGAGGTTGAGATTTCTGTACTGGGTCTGCGCCCGTAACCACCTGCACCAGAGCATGAGTGTGTTTTTGAACCGTCTGTATATCAACAGCTGTCTGCTTTTAATAGTTCATCCTTACGGAGGACCCATTCATCTCTATTTGGAATTAGGACGGTATAAGGCAGGTCGTAGTTTACTGTTGGAGGCATTATGTCAGAGGTCATTCCCAGAATACTTTCAGTGTCCACTAGCATTCTGCTTCGTTCTGTATAAGCCTGATTTGTGCATTTAGAAATATGCGCAATTCTGTATGTTGTCCACCTAGCCTCTCTTTCCAAAAATATATGGAGAGGAGGTAGGTCCAGAAGGATTTCCATGGTTGCTGACGGTGTGGAGCTGATAGCACCAGTAATTGCCAGGCAAGCTTGTCTCTGTATACCAGAGATCGTTGCTTGGGCCGTTCGCTGTAAAGCTTTTGGCCACCAGGCAGTAGCTCCATATGTGATCATTGGTCTAACGATCATCACATATATCCAATAGATTTGTTTGGGTCCCATGCCCCAAGATTTTCCACAGATCCTACGACATGTCCACAAGGATAGTCTAGCCTTATGGATAACTTTTTCCAAATGAGCATTCCAAGTAAGTTTCATATCTAGGATAATCCCCAAACCTCACCATTGTAGGAAACTGGTGGAAGATCCTCCAACTTTTTTTTTCCTAGTGAAGGGAACTATTACAGTTTTACCAGGGTTAATAGACATCTGTTCACTCTGACACCAACTGTGGACATAGTCCAACGTCTTTTGGGGAATATTATAAGCTACCTTTCATGACTCGGTCCTTGCCAAGATGACAAGGTCGTCTGCACACTGGCTTGACAGGACTCTTATCATTCATTCTTCGGAGATGCCCCCACTAGTTATAAGTTGTCGTTTTTCATTGAAATCCAGTACTGGTTCTATTTCCAGGTCTTCCCCGACTCTTCTAAGATACTTGATTTTTACGGCCTGAATTTGACTCTTTTGCCACTGTGTAAGGATTGGTCTAAGTATGGTTTTACAAACATTAATTTTCGTTTTCTTTGATATTTCTTTTTTGTTTATAAATGGCATTTTCATTGCGTCGTATAATTTCAAAGTGTTTTGTATCCTATTAATAATTTCAATATCTTGTTTTCCATTTTCTGGAATTCCCACTCCTAATTATTTGAAGCTTTTCACCTGCCCAATATTTGTTCCAGCGATTGCAATCTTCATTTCTCTACTGTTTTTACATATGTGCATCACTTTTGTTTTAGTTTTATTTATGTTCATCCCATTTTCTTTTAAAAATTAATGCTGTTGTTAAAAATAATGTAGTTTGCCTCCCATTGATGATTTCAACTTACATTGAAAGATAAAAAATTGTGGTATTAAAAGGGACATTTGGAGCATTTTAAATACTTTTGAAAACTCATGGAGCTGTTTTATTAACCAAGATGAAATTTATATTTCTTTCAGGTACTTGCCTAGGTACTGTTTGTGTGATAATTGGTACTGCTTTATGTTGTATAGGCAAAATTCAAGAGATTTGATTGTAATAAAAACAATTTGTTTTTTAATGTACAATTGTGATATAATAAATAACTGACAAAAATATATTTATTTAGGCCAAGCAGAAGAGCATCAAAATAGTGAGTTTTTGACAAAAATCCTAGTAGAAACTGTGTCATAGTTTAAAAAAACGTAGCATGAGCCTGTTATATTTTCGACTCGCAAATGTTCACGAAATTGTTATGAACTTTTAATATAAAATGCAATATTTTGCAGTAGGTCTGGATGCGTTATAGATAGTTCGATCTCAACCTTTAGTACGTTATTGAAAAGTATAGATATAGAGCAACAAAACGTATATTTTCGATTTGTGATCCAATACTGCGAGAGTAGGTAAAAACGCTCGGGAATACGGCAGAAAATGACTACACTCCTCGATCCCCGCTGCCCTTCTACTACTCCATTACTTTCTGGTGCTCGGTCATCTTCGGCCGTATTCCCGAGCGTTTTTACCTACTTCGCAGCATTTGATCACAAATCGAAATTATACGTTTTGCTACTCTATATCTATAAGTAAAAGTCACGAATGTTTCTCGTTACTTCATACTTCCCTGAATGTATCAAAGACACTCTAATTTTATGTAGATATCACTGACTGCGTATCTCCAATTAAAACAAATGGAAAGGTAGATATGTCTTTTGTGCCTGAATTAAGCTATGTCTTTATCAGTGGCGGTTCCTCGAAGGAGGCTCAGCCTCCTCAACAATTTATCCAGCAAATAGCACCAGAAATATTTTGTTGATTATTCTTTATTTTATTTCCTATTTATCTAATAATTTTCAAATTTCACTAGTTATTTTTGAATCTGACAACAGTGCCCTGAAGCTAGATTCTACAAAAATCTCAATACGGAAACAGGTGTTGCACAACACAGTTGCCGTTTTTTTGACCAGTCCAATTGCTAATACCGTACAAAATAGCGGAAATGGCAACACACTCAGGAGGCTTATTGCCTCTAGCGGTCGCGATGATACACGAACTGATGAATACAGAATACGACTAATACGAGTGGAGGCACATCGTGTTGCGTTGGTAGACAATAAACTACATTATAAACAACTTTTTTTATGAAATTTTAGATAAGTACTATCAAAGGTCAAATTGATATTCGATTTTCCGATTTACATGAATTGAAGTTTTTCGACTTGACGAATAAAAGCTTATTCGAATGTTTTTCAAAAGAGTCTCCCAATAGACTTTTAGATAACTTAGTTCTAAAATATAAATTTTTTGATAAAATATAGCACTGCACAATGAATAATGCGTTGTATACTCAGATAAATATATTTTAGGTCAGTACGACAGTCACGCCGATATGATAAAATTTATGATAAATAATGATTTGCAACAAGTTTTACCTCAGTTTTATAAACTACTTTGTTTGACAGTCACCATTCCTGTCACGTCGGCATCGGTGGAGACATCATTTTTCTGCTCTCAAACGAATTAAAACTTACCTGCGAAATACAATGGGCCAAAATCGTTTATAAAATGTTTGTTTAATATCGATTGAAAAATATTTAGTAAAACGCTTAAAACACCTCCACGTTGGTTCTTGCTGGACAACAATTAATTTTGTCACTGAAGTACGGTCGCTGCGCAAAGGTTAGATTAATTGGCTGAATAAAGTATATTTTTACAAAAACGTTTTATGTCCAGCCTCCTCTCTTAAAAAGTTCACGAGCCGCCTCTGGTCTTTATCGATTTGTCACTCTGTCTTGTGTTGTGACAACGATTGTACTTAACTGCGAACTGGGAGCAATACCGCCGGAAACGGAATGAGTATAAGAGTGCTGTTAGGTTGGCTCGGAGAGATGCCTGGCGGGCCTTCTGCGAGGATATCGTATCGGTACCTCAAATGTCAAGGCTGCGCCGGATCTTAACGAAATCACCGGACAGCGCTATAGGCTGCATGGAAGTCGAACCGGGTGTTTTCACCGAAACCCCGGTGGATACCTTGCGGCATCTACTAGAGACACACTTCCCCGGTTGTGAGGGAATCGAGCGGGTGTGTCCTGACATGGGATATGTGAACATACAGCGACCATGTAAAGAGGACTATCTTCTAGCAAAAGAAATAGTCACATACGAGCGGTGTACTTGGGCGATACGGTCATTCAGACCGTACAAGTCTCCAGGAAAAGACCAAATCTTCCCGGCTCTGCTTCAACAGGGCTGGGATGCAATTGGCACAATCTTGGTACATATCTTTCGGGCCTGTCTGGCACGCAGGTATGTCCCTGAACAGTGAGAGAGCAGGTGAGAGTAGTCTTCATACCCAAACCGGGTCGTACCACATATACGGTGGCTAAATCCTTTAGACCCATTAGCCTAACATCCTTTGTGTTGAAAACATTGGAGAGGGTGGCTGATCGGTACATAAAGGAAAAAGTTGGGCTAAGGTATCCCTTGCACAACAATCAACATGCGTTCAGGTGTGGCAAGTCAACTGAAAGTGCCTTACATCAACTGGTAACCCAGGTGGAGAAGGCGCTGGAAAATGGCATGATCGCCCTGGGAGCTTTTTTGGATATACAGGGGGCGTTTGACAGTACCTCTGTAGAATCTATTTGTAAGGCTGCGACAAATCATGGAATAGAGCCAATGATCACTCACTGGCTTGGGGCCATGTTGTGCAATCGTACAGTAGAGGCCACATGGAAAGACCATGTGGCAAAAGTGATCGTCGCTAGAGGATGTCCGCAAGGGGGTGTTCTCTCGCCCACATTGTGGAACCTAGTCATTGACGAGCTAATAACTCTTTTAAACGGTGAAGGCTTTCTAACGATAGGGTATGCCGATGATATCGTTGTCCTTGTTGTTGGAAGGCATATTACCGTTCTCAGGGACCTCATGCAAAGGGCTCTGAATAGGGTACATGGGTGGTGTAACGAACACGGACTTGCAGTAAATCCTGCCAAGGCTGAGATAGTTGCTTTCACCAAAAAAAGAGGTATAAGACCTGAGGGTCTAAATCTTGATGGAGTACCACTGCCTGTGGTTGAGCAGGTGAAGTATCTGGGAGTGATCCTTGATAAATCACTGACATGGAAGGCTCATCTTGACAGTCGCCTAAGCAAGGTGACAAACACGTATTGGGCCTGTAGGAGAGCCATTGGTCCGAAGTGGGGACTGACCCCCAAAACGATCATATGGTTCTATAGAGTGATCATGCTGCCTATGCTCACATATGCGGCTCTGGTTTGGTGGCCGAGGGTAACCTTGGTCACGGCTAGATCGCAGCTGACACGCCTTCAAAGGGTGGTCAGCTTGGGGGCAACTGGCTGCATGAGAACTACACCAACTGCTGCGATGGAAGTGATCCTTGGTCTTCGGCCTCTTCACCATGTGATCGAGGCTGAGGCGGGGAGGGCTTTTCTGCGCTTAAAACAGCTGGGATACGTGCGAAGAGGGGAAGAGTGCAGGCACGTCAAGAAGCTCCGGCTACTGGAAGATATTCCAGTTCTGGCTCGAGCACCTGATGAATGCCTGCGAAAGTACTACTTCGCAACTCCGTACAGGGCCATGATCCGGGATAGAGAATCCTGGGAAAAAGAGAGGAATACACAGCCTAATGGGACTGTCTGGTACACAGATGGCTCATGCTCCGGTGATGGAGCAGGGGCTGGAATTTACTCTAGGAACCCAAGAACACAAGTTAGTGTACCATTGGGTGATGGTGTATCTGCATATCAGGCCGAGATATATGCTATCTTGGAATGTGCGCAGATAAACCTAGACAGAGGTTATGTGGATCGACGCATAACCATATACTCCGACAGTCAGGCAGCAATTAAAGCCCTGAGTGGGTGCACCAGCAAATCAGGACTTGCTAATGAATGTCGAGAACGACTTGCTAATCTTGCAAGGCACAGCGTGGTGCGGCTAGAATGGATTCCAGCCCACTCTGGTTTTGAAGGCAACGAGATGGCGGATGCACTGGCTGCGGAAGGGGCGGCAGCTCCCTTCTACGGCCCGGGCCCGACCATGGGCCTAACAAAACAAAGAATACGCAAGGAGACGAAGAAGTGGCTGAAGAATCAGCACCTCGCTCATTGGAATGCTCTGCAGGGTCCTAGGCAATCCAAACTTTTACTGAAGGGATGGACTGATGGACACGCTACAGCAGCTACTGAACTACCAAGAAGTAGGCTAAGGAAGATAGCAGGACTCCTAACGGGGCACTGCTGTATGATGAAACACCTCCACAACTTAGGAGTAGAGGGAAGTTCCCTATGCAGGGGTTGCGGCATGACTGACGAAACGTCAGTCCATGTTCTCCTAGAGTGTCCACACTGGGCTGTACTACGCAGGCGAATCTTCGGAGTCCCTGTTTTGGCCCCTGGAGACACAAGCAGGCATCCATTGAAAAAGGTTGTGGCCTTTATTGAAGGGCTCGGCTTTATGGATGTCTAGGTAGCAGGAATGGCACAATGGGCCCGCCAGTGGCCTCAGTGCCGGAACCTTGGCTTGAGTTTGTCCAGGACAAGGTTTGCCTGCAAACTTAGTAGTAGTAGTAGTAGTAACTGCGAAACGTCATTTTATGCGGAAATCATTCTGTCACCATTGAAGTTCGTCGTCATTGTCATTACTTTAAACAGGTTCATTTACATTTATTGTGATATTTTTCAACAAAATGCCTAGTAAACGTTTGGACGAAAGTAAACGTGAGTGTATTCGAAAATCATTCGAAAGGTATGTTTGGTAACAATTTATTTGTAGAACTTATTTTGCCTTATTTTTTTCTCCTGAATGCATTAAAATAGAAAAAACAGGGTGGTTCTATTTAAAAAAATGAAGAAATTTGATATTTATGAAGTTAAACTTTGAACACTTTTTATACACACCCTGTATAAAATGAAAAATTTTTCAACATAGATTCGAATACGTTTGACCTTGCTTAAGGCAACCGAAGAGAAACCATTTTCATATCTTCAAGGGTCCTCTCGTAAAAAAATAATTTATAAGGGTCTTCAACGGTCAAATTTTCTACAAAAAAATTAATAACTCAAAAAGTGTGCATTTTTCGAAAAAAGTTTTCAGACAAAAGTATACTAAAATATTACGTAGATTTCATAAATGTATTAATATACAGGGTGTTCCATTTAAAATAACAAAGTTACAGTTGACTTCCGGTAGAAACGGAAGTCGGCCATCTTTGAAAATATTTTAGTTGAAAAGATCGTATCCGAAAATTCAAACGTAGAAATTTTCGTGATTTTACTATGAGTATTTTGCCATATACAGATAGTTTTCACTCGTCGTGGGACACCCTGTATCCTTGGTAGCACATTTGCCACTCCGAAAACTGTTTGTCTCGTCAAGTCCAGTGCCTCACATGTCACGACACCCTCATTAATTTGTGATACTGGTCTGTCAGTTCTTTCTGGCATCCCTATGTGAAGCCGCCAGGCTAGGGCAGCCTGGCTGTTGGTTAAGATGGCTATCCTATGAGCGTCGGTCATATTATTTATAGTGGAGAATAATGAAATAATATCGCTGAAAATTTTGAATGAAAAATAAAAACAGCTGTCCATACCACCGGTCTGTTTTGCCAGCTGCCAAATGTCGATAATAATAAGGAATCTGCACAGCTCAGAGGGTAGCTGACACACTTTTATCCAAATTAATTTGTTATGTGCAGTTGACTACATTCGGTTGCGAAAAGCAAACAGTCTGTCAACCCTTAAAAGTCAATTTCCACAGATCCGTCATACGATGTCCGATTGTAAATCACGTCGTATCGGATGAATGCAAATGCCAATTTCCATTGCTTGGAAACAATCGTACGTTTTAGTAACAAAAATAGTAACATATCACTTTTAAGTTTGGTAACGTGAATGAGAAGTGACAGCATATAAGTCATTTTCGACAGTTTTTTTTTTAATTTCAAATTTTACCTTACTGGTTTGTTGCACAGTTTGTTGTTTGGGTTTGGTCTTCGACAATAAATTAGCTTATTTGAGATTTTCTTTTTTGTAAATATCTCTAATCCAAAATCTTGGTGGATTTCTTTTCTTCCTCCTATTTCTCAACACAATTGAAATTAACAGCAAACTGTTCGTTGCTTTTAATCGTCTTTCATTATAATTATTATTATTCATAGTTAAACAGTATTCCTCAAAAATGGCAGATCACGGAAAAGTTAGGTTAAATCGGATCCGATGACGGATAAAAGTTGAACATTTTTCAACTTTATCCGATAACGGACGTAAGTTAAGACTTTCGGACAAATATTTCGCGGCTTGCCAATTTCGAATTTTTCCACGAATCACAGAACTTTCGGATGATCGTATCGTCGGAACACGGATCTGTGGAAATTCACCTTAAGCCGATTTCCGCCTGAGATGGTTTGTTAGAAATATATAAAAATTGGAACTTCTTTTGTACCCGTTCTATGTGCGACTACCTAAGTGACAATTAGACGGAACGCAGAAAATGAGCTTTAGCAGACCGAGACTTTTATATGTTCGAGCTACCGTAGCGAAGCGAGGGCAGCTGATTTAAGGGGCTGTTGAAGCGTTTTCTGTATGTGTGACACACAACTGTTTTTCGCCTACCGAATAAACCAAAAAATAGGAATATATTACAAAACTTTGACATACACTGACGTTTAATTAAAAAATGCACGTGAAACGTCAAAATACTCAAGTGACAGATGGTGAACAACTTTAAAATACGCGGCCTTCTGAATTTTCCGCCCTTGGGCTGGTAAACAATACTTTCCGCCCTATTTTTGGTGATCATAATATATGATTGGCTTTCCGGTAAGGTAAACGAAAAAATATGTTTATTCACAATCGGTCAGTAATATAGACATTTCTTACCTTTAAAACGGTAGGGAAGTGACTCATTACTTACTTTCACTTCCACGCTATAGCCGGAAAAGTACCTACTTTTCCGGCTAGAAGCATGTGTCACTTTTCTGAAGTGTGACAATATTGTGTTAAGCTGGTTTAAAAAAAATTAATACCTTTCTTTGCTTTCCTACGGAATTACCTATTCCCTCAACCGCAGCTCTAACGAAGCCTGGGCTGTAATGATCTACTTCTCCGCTAGGTATGTAATATACTATAGATGCGTAGGAGGGAAAATAAGGATATATAAAAAAAGTCTATTTTTTGTGTTACTTTATTTTTAGATAACAATTTAATATACGGAGTAAACCATCTTTTATATAATAATGATTTTAACTATAATTTTTAAATTCATACAGCTCATATTTTTCAAATTGCAAATTTTCTTAATAGAGCTGTTATGTATGTAAACCACAAATTCCTATCGAAACAATATATTAATAATAATTTCAGCTACTATTTTGTGAGCTTTCATATAATACTTCAAAAGGCAGTGCATTATCTAAAATCGGTGCTAATATTATTGACGAAAAATTCTAAATGTACTTCTGTCTCTTAGTGGTGTTCATTATAATATTTTTAGTCAACTCTTTTCTGATATAAAGTTGGATCGAATTTTAAGACTTCCCATAACTTTTCCAATAATAAGCTGAAGAAAAAAATGAATGTCGGCATATTTCATTGTACCGCGATGATTACCTAAATATAATCTAGATAGAGCAGATATACCAGAGAATCGTGTATAAGAAGCTGAAACGCATAGTCAATAGAAAAAGAAATAAGATGAAGTCGATACGCCATATATCATTTTCTTTCTCTTGGTGGACTTACAGTCATAAAAATACACAAAGTAACACTTTATTAACTGTCCGAGTTATCTCTCCTATCTTAAGTGTGTAGGTATATTATGTCCATGATACAGTCAATTAGTGTGTGGAGCCAAGTCGTTGGTGTGCTTAGTACAGAAATTATCTTTCAGGTTTATGAGCGGGAGTGAATCCTTTCCAAACATTGAGGACTTAATTCGGACATACAAAGTATATTCAATATGATGATTTAGTAATTTTCAAAAACGGCACGTTAAATCTTCCGATAATCTTAGTTAATTCTTTTAGATCTTTGAAACTCTTCATATGTTCAATGTTTCAACAAAATTCAATATAAGCATTCCTGGTCTTGTGCAGGACCGTTTCTTTCAAGAGAGTGTGGATAGGATATTGACTTTGAACGTCCTGGCGATAACGACAAGTGTGGTATTGCAATATATTCATTATAAAAAGGAAACATTTCTATCATAGTTGTATAGGTATACAGGGTGGACCGGATTTAATTGACGTATACAGAGATCTCGTGAATCGCAATAAATACAATATCAAATAAATGGAGAAAAAGTTTGGTATATTAATAGGAAATTAGATGGTTCCAAAAAATTTAAAATATCTCGACTAGTTGCCGAGATATTTGACAAAATCCGAAAATGGTCCTTTTCGTTTTTTAAGTTTGCCGTCGTTATTATGAAAGATATCAAAAAAAGTATTCCCAACTTTTTTCAATAAACGAGGTTTTCTATAAATTACCATACCAAAAACTTCATTACGACGTTTCGTCTTTACAGGGTCACCATCAACTTCATTTTTTTAAATATGGACCTGGATTTTGATATAGCATACTTGACGATTCTATCACGTTTCGTCTTTCAAAAATCATCATCTTTTTTAAGTCAAATTAATAATTTTAAATATTATGCATTAAATAAGAATTTTGAAAGAAAATGAATGCACTAAGCATGTGTCCAAAAATCTGTTAAATTGGTTAATGGGAAATGTATGAAAATCGGTTAACAAGAACTAGGTGTTACGAGCCGAACTAAATAAAATCGTTTATAACTTCGTAGTAAGTAGTACCTAATATCTGAAAATTTGTGAAAAGTTGTACAGTATATGAATATTTTGGAGATAATTGGATTGGTACCAAAGGGTCGACAAGATGGCCTTCTAGATCCCCATATTTTAACCCCATAGATTATTTTGTATGGGGCTTCATAAAAAACATAGTAGATATGCGTCTCATACGCCAAGGAGGATCGAATTATGTATTGCACAAAACGGACGTCAGTTTGAACAACTTTTATAACTGATTTTTGATTGAATTTTTTAATTTATTTTTAACTTATTATTACCTTAGAGTGTCATTTATAAATCCATCATTATTTATTTATTGTCATTAAGTTTCAAAATAAATTGTTGAATTTAATCATTTTCTTTCAAAATTCTTATTTAATGCCCAATATTTAAAATTATTAATGTGACTTTAGTAAAGAAGACTGGACTGAAGAAATATGATGATTTTTGAAAGATAAATCGAGGTCCGTATTTAAAAAAATGAAGTTGATGGAGACCCTTTACAGACGAAATTTTTGGTATGGTAATTTATAGAAAACCTCGTTTTTTGAAAAATGTTGGGAATACTTTTTTTGATATCTTTTATAATAACGACGGCAAATTTAAAAAACGAAAAGGACCATTTTCGGATTTTGCCAAATATCTCCGGAACTAGTGGAGATATTTGAAATTTTTTTGAACCATCCAATTTCCCATTAATATACCAATCTTTTTCTCCATTTAATCAATATTGTATCTATTGTGGTTCACGAGATCTCTGTATACGTCAATTAAACCCGGTCCACCCTGTATACTTATACCGATCTCCCTCTAACTTGTCCTTAAGCATATAAGAAAAATGTCATTAAGTGCAAACAGGATATTATTTGATTGAATTTGGTGTAAGAAATTCAATGGACGCAATTAAATCATCATAAGCAATCAACCTACCCCGGTGTCCCGCAATAATCCCTTCCATACCCAAACCTGTATTATGAACCAATTGTTCAGTATATACATACATACATTAAACTTGTAGTTCTTTCAAAGTCACTTGGTTCAAAATAGTATTCCTTATTTTCTTAGTAACAAATTTTATTAGCAGATTTCACTGAAATATAATACCTATCAAGCTTCAAGAAATTATTTAATCTATACTCTAAATTTGAACATGATTGAAAGCACACATTTTATAGCTCCGAACAAAAAACCTAATAGAATGGTATACAAATTGGTTGAATCCAACATAGAACTTTATTAAATTAAAATCAAACGATTGAAATAAAAAGAAGAATAATATGAAAGATGACCATCATTTTATTTTATTTGGAAATTATTATTTCATTTTACTGTCAATCAAAACGTTACATAAAGCATCCCCATCTGCAAAACAACTACTAACCTTTATAAATATCACTATAAACATTAAAAAATTATTATAATATGCGGGTTGGTGGGTGTTGTAGTTGGAATTACTTGAATGCTATTAATGTATAGGGCATTTCCACCAACAGACAAGTTCACACTAATTACGGTCGTCCTGAGGATAAACTCCATATCAAAATTAAATGTTCTCAAACATGATCAAAATAACTATTTAGAGCATAGACAGATACAGATAGAGATAGAGGTGATAAGCCATAGGCCGCTGTGTAAGTGGGAATGTCCCACCGAACTCCGGTGAGAGAGAAATAGATAGACGAGGTTTTTCTGTCTTTTTCTGTGTATATAGCATGCTTGTTGCAGCCTCTATCTGTAGTATCTCTATGATTAAGAACCACGTGAGATTGTTTATCAGATTCATCAGGGCGACTGTCACATGACGTCACGTGGACTTGCCCCATTTTGGTTGGGTCGAGTGTTAGTTGTATTCGGTGTGCTGTCAATTATTTTCAAAAAGGTTATAAGTAAATAGGTTGGTACAAGGGTAAGAAAAGATTAGCCATTTTTCTATGAACTTAACCACGCGAACCGGGTTAACAATACTATGACGTAACGGTTTGTGGAAACCCTGAAATAAAGAAACACCCAACCTCAAATAAGATAACTTCTCTGTCAAACTATCTCGGTGAGCTGGTTTGTGTGGTTGGTTAACTGTTACGTCATGGTTTTGGATACAAGTCGAGGAATATTGACTGGTTAACTTATAGTTAACCCGGTTTGTGTGGTCAAGTTTAAAGAAGAATGGCTTAAAGTGAAATATTCGAGTTATATATAAGTCAACGATGTGTTCATTATCTTGAAGCACAAATAGGTACTTAACCAAAAAGTGCAATCAGCCTTATCACTATAATGGCAGAGTACCTACTGCAAAATTAAAATCATAATATTAGGTGTAAAGGTAGAATTTTTAACTATCGGCATTGCAGCGTTCTGCAGAAGTACTGCGGCGTGATAAATATCACATAAATGTTTTTCAACTATCGGTAAAGATTCCTGCAGTCACGATCATAATGAAAACAATTACAGCTTACGAAACAATGTGCAATGGATAGCGACTGAATTCATTAGTTGTTAGAGCTGTATTGACTAGTAAAGATTGCAGAGTATAGTTGTGAGTAACATTAATTTGCACAGTTGCACGTTGAAATAACAGTATGCGGCAAGGTCCCTTTGAGGATTAAAAAGCCGAAAAGATAAAAAAACCAATAAACCATTTCGATTCTTGACCTACCCACATATATCAAGTCAATCACAAGATAGGTCACTATAGGCGAGCGGCAATCACCCCGAAAATGGCATGGTAGTGACCAGATCACTTCTATTCGCTAAAAATCATGTTACTTTATGTTTTCGAGGGTGCTGAATACGAATATGACGTTTGTTTTCCTCTAAAATTGGGGGAACAATGTTAAAATCTACAATTACGTCGAAAAATAGAAAAAAACATTTATCGCGAATTTCGAACTTCAACTCGCTGCAATTCACGGAATAATCAATATTTTTTCATAAAAATTAATTCACACATTCTTGCACTCATTTGCAAAGCAATTTCCAACCAATTGGGAAATTTCGGAAATTTTTTTAATACTTTATATGACTTTGTGCGTACTTTTGCAAAAGTTAAGTGACAAAGTTTTTAGTTTTTTATTTCTACACATACAGTCTCAAAGTGTATTTTATAAGGAAGTTTTTCAGAAAATTTTACCTGCAAAAGAAAAAATTTTACGGTTAATCAAAAATCCGCGCGGTTTCCGTAATCGACCCTTGAAAGATTTGAAAGCGGTTTTGTCAAACAATAAGAGCAAATCTAGTTTAACTAATTTTATATGTGCTTATATAAAAGATAATTTAGTGAAACATAATATTGAGCTTACAGATACTAGTAATAAACATGTATATTTAGCTGGTGGATTGGAACCACGAGAAAATTCATTTGTTATTAATACAAATCGCATGAGCAAAGTAGATCTATGTATACTTGCAATCACATAGATGCTGACACTCGTTTAATATATCACGTGAAATAAATGATAAGCAAATTATTATTGTTGAATCGCCAGATACAGATGTATTATTGTATTTATTGTTATTAAGTAATTATCAATATTGTCAAAATAAGCCGCAGGTCTGGTTTCATACTGGCAAAATTTCAATACGCATAGATTTGAGGAGATACATCCCCCAATACACCTCTTGACAGAAAAACTAAGACCTGCCTTAACTTCATCACTTATAGCTTGCATGCATTAACTGGATGCGATACGACGTCATCGCTGTTTTTTATCGGTAAGAAGACTGCATATGTAGCGTTAAAAAAAATGTCTGATGAAGAATTAAGTGATCTTGCGAATCTATGCAACGTTCCTATTTAAAAGGCCATCGAGATTGTTAGTAATTTTCTATCTATGTTGTACGATTCACGTAACAAGTCAAAAGATATTAAACTCATTGATATATAATTTAGCTCTATTGAAAAGTCCATGTATTGATAAGTTACCACCTTCTAAGCCTGCATTTTAAAAACACGTATTAAGATGCATTTGGCAAATCAACGAATGGAATCAGGCGACATTTTCCACCATTTTGACAAAAAACTTGGAAGAGTATGGTTTTTTATATTTATACATGCTTTGTACTATTATTTATTGTAGGTACTATTATTTATAAAAAAAATGATTATGAGAAAATTTTAGACTCATTATTCGCTCAATGCATGAAATCTAAGAGAAATCCCAGTGCAGGCGTCGAGCGACTAGAACGCTGAGGTTTAAAACACTGTATAATTTTTACTTTTGTAAATAAACATTTGAAATTTTCTGAAAAACTTCCTTATATAAAGGGGACCTTGCATTATGCTATTTAGGTGCAATGCAAGTTTCATGCTATAACAAAATAAACAAAGCGCATGTGCGTGTGCTAGTTTGTGGCGATTTTTAAGCAAGAAAAATAATTAGAACAGTTTCTATTTTCATGAAATTTGTAGGCAATTTTAGTTATTTTTTTAGTAATAATTCTGCTACCAACCCTAAAAATATTAGAGCAGAAACTCAAACCTCGAATCGTGTTTATATAGAAAAACAAAATGGGGAAAAGTAAGTTATCTTGTTTTATCTGGTATAAAATAGATGTATTGATTAATTTTTATTTTAGCAAACATGTTTGGAGTACCGATATGGCCACACACTTAATTTTATTATATGAAAGCAAGCCCTCTGTCTTTACGACGAGAGATCAAAAGATTATCACAATAGAAATACAAGAAATAAGGCACATGAAATATGTGCTAGACTCTCAGAAATGTACCCAAACTCCGATTTATCTGAAAGAATTGTTAAATACCAGAAAATTGTGAAAAAATTTATTTTCATAATTATTTAACATCACCTAAAAATATTTCTAAGTTTGCGACACTGAATTGCATTATACAAAATAAACCAAACTATCTCGAAAATTGCTCAGAGTAAAACGAAGCCATAAATTGCTTCAAAATAGCGTGGCTTTAAAATTGCATCTAAATAGCATAATGTAAGGTCGCCTTTATACACTTTGAGACTACATATATGTATACTATAGTAATCAAAATTCAAAAACTTTGTCACTCAACTTTTGCAAAAGTATGCACAAAGTCAAAAAAAGAATGAAAAAATTTCCCGAACGGTTGGAAATTGCTTTGGAAATGTCGGGTGTATTTTGCTGCTTTGCACATGAGTGCACGAATGTGAGATTAAATTTTCATGGAAAAATATTGATTATTCCGTGAATTGCAACGAGCTGAAGTTCGAAATTCGCGAAATTATTTTTTCTACTAGCGTGTGTAAAGCACCTACTTTAGATACACTTTCGAGTGCGTAAAACTTTACTTTACGCACTAGTGTTTTTTAGTTTTTTTTATCAGTGATTGAAAGATATAGAATTCAGTAAAGTACATACCTAATAATTATTAGTAAATATCTAATTATTGGGTACTGTACAATTGTAGCCTAATGAAGGCTCAAGTGTGAACT
Organism: Lochmaea capreae; assembly: GCA_949126875.1. NCBI lineage: Eukaryota > Metazoa > Arthropoda > Insecta > Coleoptera > Chrysomelidae > Lochmaea > Lochmaea capreae. The sequence continues at coordinate 7,861,855 of OX421409.1, forward strand.
TAGGTTCAGCGTCAGATTGCTGTTGTACAAAGTAAGCTTACGGCTGAGCTTGATTTAAACCTCCTTAAGCTTAGTAAAGCCTTCAAGAGGGCAGGTTTAATGTAAGCTTAAGCAGGGAACATTAATTGTTATCAAGTTCCGTGGCTTAAATGTAAATCAATTGTACGCAAACATAACCTGTACTTAATTTATTTTCAAATTGAATGTTTATCAAAGTTAAATATGGATATTTTAACCCATGATGAGGATCTTTCGGAACTTATTGAAATCATACAACACCCGATAAGACCTCGGGTGTATAGAGAGCGTATAAATCACTTTGAATGTTGGAGGATCAGGAGTTAATTCAGATTTCGTATTTCTAAAGAAACCGTTCACTTTGCGACAGATTGTATATCAGAGGAAATTTCTTGCAAAACTAACAGTTACGAACAATTCCCCCAAACGCCAAATTAGTTAGGTGACATCTTCATTTGACAAACATATTTTAACCAATTTACTTCATACGCATACGTCAGTTCTACCAACACTTGCAAATATAGGTTTAGTAGAGCTGCTACTGAACCATGTTTGTACAACAGGTTTAGGGTTGAGCTAAGTTTATATTTTAAGCCCAGTTGAGCTCAATTTTAAGCTTCAAATGTACAACCGGGCCTAAGGTGCACAGAACATTCCAATAATTTATATGGATAAAACCTAAAGGTATCCACTCGAGGAGTTGAAGTGACAATACCAACGAAGGCTGTCATAAACATGTATTGAAGAACAAAGATTAATATTAGTGGTGAGAATAGTTTTGTGGAAGTCTAAATCGAATACAAAATCAGGTTCCCTAAAAACGTATATAGGTACTAAATCTATCGCCAAATAGCGTTTTTACTGTTGATAATACTTCATACCACATTGTTCAGCTAGACAAAAGTCCAACTATGGACTCTAGAAATAACTGAATGAGAGAATGGTTTCGACACTCAGATTTGAGACTTCCACCATATCATCCAGACCTCAACTAAATTGAACTAGTATGGGCGTCGTTGAAAAGATTATGTGGCAAAAAACAATTTGAATTCCACGTTTAAAACCGTTGAGAGGCTCTGTGGTGCATTTTTTCTTAATTCTCAGCAGAATTAGAACCATAGAACCAACATTAGATGGAGAAGTTGTTTAAAATCTAATTAACATAAGTGGTGACAGTGATTCTGGGAATTCTGGTACAAGTAGTATATCAAACTCTAAAAATACCTTTCTTGAACTGAGCCACTTTAAAACCTATAGATAGTTGAAAATCTACATCCCCAAAGACTGTATTCTGAAAGTTGCAAACTGTTCATAACAGGTGTTGTATAATAAACGAACAATTTATTCATTAACTATTTGGCTACCCAGTAGATACCTAAAGTCAAAATCAAGGAAATTTGATACCATAAACATTCAAATGGTTTAAAACTCATCCAAAAGCTCAGAGACGCCAGTGGGTATAGTCTTCCAAGAGATCAACTTAAAGATCTCACACTCCAAAATTAAAATAGCTAATTTTAATAATACCTGTGGTTGATGTTATTTTCTACTGCATAAATGCAATGCTTGGAATACCTTAGACATTTTCTACCCATTTGTTAGACTCTGTAAACTTGTCTTCACTATAAGTTTGTATTTCTGAAACTCTGAGTTTCGGGAATAAAAAGTAAAACATATTATGGGAATCATAGCTTTACATATGACTGGATGACTTTGCAAAAAATAGAGAGTCATTGTAGACATATAATGATATTAAAGTAATGAAGAATTTTTAAATCGGATCGTGTATTTAATTAATTTCTAGAGTATTTTGAAAATGACTCAGCGTTTTGTCAGTAGAAAACTTGATGAATTTATGTTTAAAAAGTAAAATGATTCCCGCAAACAAATTCTAACTTTCTTTTAAGAATATCGATTGCCCTCCAAGCGATTCTAATGATTTGTGATTCAAAGTGGTTTGCTCCACCCTACTGGTCAACCTTTTAAGTTTAACTACGTGTTAAAGGGCACTCTTAACTTTCATGTCAAATGAACTAATCTTTTCTAAGTAGAAGTAGCATTAAATGACTAGTAATAAGTTATTTTTAAAAAAATAATTATTTGCTTTCTAACACTTTATTTAGGGCTTCTGAAGCTCGGACAGTTTGTCGTTTTTATTAAATTGTTGATTCATCAACATCTTATTTTGAGATGTTAATTCATCAATGCGAGTTCTGAGCTCTTCAATTTGAGAAGCTAATTTGTTTATCTGTTGACCCTGTTTAACTGGATCGAAAATAGTGGTTTGCTCTGACTGTTCACTGTTGATATCAGTTTGCGCTAATGTATCATTCAATATTTTAAATGCATTGTAGTGTTGGTCGTTGAGAGATGAATGTTGTACGTTTAATAGGATATCTTTTTTTAAAGGTTCGTCTATAATACTGGGTTCGTTTTGTATATTATAATGTAAGCTAGAATCTAGTGCGGCGTCTGATTGGACTGTCTGAATGTCGTTTTTCTGGTCGTGAGCGGGCTGTTCTTCGTTTTGATATTCGTCTCTGTTGTGCTCGATGTTGGCATACTTTTGAGGTGTCGTTTCAGGAATGTATCCCAAGAAACCGTTTGGTTTTGATGTCGTCGGTTGTTCACTTAACGGGGGACAATGCGCAACTCCAATTATTTTGGTGTGGTTTGTTTCCATTATTGACACGATGTCGGGTAATGCTGCATCGCAAAGAATTGGATTATCTGAAAAACAATATTTTTATTAGCTACAAATGAAGATGGAGAAATGATATTGGGTTAAAAAGAAATTTTAGAGAGATGGAATACATATTTCGAATATCTTTTGAATAAGCGAAGAAACGAGGATCAAGAACTGGATAGTGAAGAGAATGTAAGAACAAATTTAGAGCTGTTTTCGGAAGAACCTCCACATAGTAGAGATAAAATAAAATATATCATAGATCTAAAGAGCAATAAAAGTCCAGGGAGCCACCAAATAACAGCGGAAATGTTCAAATATGGAGAAACGCGACTAGTTGATGAAATGCAAAAATTACTGCCAATGCGATATGGGAAAAAGAACAAATGCAGACAGAGTGGACCAAAGCTATAATAATTCGTATATATAAAAAACAAAATAAAAATTAGTGCCATAACTACAGAGGAATAGAGCTATTAAATGTGGCTTACAAGATATTTTTCACCTATATTGAGGACATCCTAAAGGAAAAGATGAAAAATATAAACGGAGAATACCAGTGGGGAATCAGACGAGTAAGGAGCAAATCGTTATGCTACAGGAAATATAGGGTGAAAGTTATCAGTTTACGAAGCAGACGATGGTGCTATTCGTCGACTTTAAACAAGCATTTTATAAGGTGAAAAGAACCGAACTGTACAAAGCTCTGGAAGACTTAGGAATAAGTATAAAACTGATCAGAATGATTCGATTAACACTACAAAATACTGAAAATCGAGTAAGAACAAATTACTATATGTCATAGGAATTCACCGTAACTGAAGGCGTAAGACAAGGAGATCCACTGTCAACCGTTCTCTTCAGTCTAGTATTGGAAAAAGTAATTCGGGAAGCAAGCATAAATATGTCTGGACTGATATTTCATAAGAGACATCAATGTCTAGCATTTGCAGATGACATAGCAATATTAGCGAGAAATAAAAAAGAAATAAGTAGTAAAAAATATTGAAGAAAAAGCGAGGAAAAAATACATGGAATGGATAGACCAAGACTTTATAAAAGGGAATTACCGAACAGTAGAAACAGCAGAAGGAGATATATATAAATTTGAAGAAATAGAGAGATTCGAGTACCTTGGAACAATAATTAAAAGGAAACCCAAAATATAGGGGAAGAAATCCAAAAAAGAATAATGCTTGGCAATAATTGTATGTACCTATGCCTTAAATATATTATTAAAAAGCAATAATATATCAAGGATCGCGAAAATCAAGATAGTTACATTTGCCTCAGAAACATGGACACTAAACCAAAAAGAACAAGAAATGCTACAAATATAGGAAAGGAAAGTACTGAGGAAAATATTTGGAGGGAAATTACTAATATAAATGAAATTTGGACGAGAAGGACAATAAACAAAGAGCTCGAAGATCTATATAAAGATCCGAGTATTATTGGAATGATAAAAGCTCAAAGACTAAGATGGTTAGGACATATAGAAAGAATAGGAACAGGAAGGCTACCGAAAGTATAGCTCAATAAGAGGAAGACGAAAGAGATGTAGACCCAGAACAAGATGGAAAACGGAGGTTGAAGAGAATCTACAAAGACTCAATATAAGAAATTGGAAAGGTAAGACAAAGACAGGGTGCGATGGAGGCAAGTCGTCAACCAAGCCATGGAAAGGTTAAGTTGTTGACATGCAAACTGTAAATAATGCAAGAAATTTTGGATCGAACTCAAGTGGTGGGCACTCGGATAGCGAAAGTGGCAGTTGAACGTAGTATATTGTCGCAGAAGAGTTTCGTACGGATCTTTAGAGCAAGAGTGGTATATACCAAAGGTCTAGAGAAAAGTGCGGGTGGCCTTTATTCCTAAACCTGCTTGCTGAAAGATCGAATGATCTTCTTAATCTTGTTCATTATCAGACCGGGTTCCACGAGAATGTCCTCAGTGTTGAGTCCTATCTTCCTCAATATAGAACCTTGTAATGAACGGACTTATAAAAAGACTCAAAGAGGTACACCTCACTATCTCTTGATATGCGAAAGCAGTACCTTCGTTCCTATTATGTTTGTTGCATTAGCTGCTATGTGAAAAGTTGACAACCCACACCACTTGTACGCACAATTCAATTTTGCATAAGTGAATATGAATTATTGTGTTGGAACATAGGTAAACTGGGTCTTCTTGAGAGTACAGCACTATTCACTATTTACAATACACTTAGGTACACCTTTCTTTATGTATACAGTATACACTGACGGATGGCAATAAGCCAGAACCTTCTTTAAAGGTTAATATAATATCAATGCCTTTGCAATTATTTTAGTAAAAAATGTAACCTAATACAAAGTGACATGTTCACTTATTCGCCATTGCTGAGAGAGAGAGGGCTGGCAGACAGTGCCAGCCTCGTACAATTAAAAAACGGTTGCAAATTCAAAATTGAGTTGGAGATTGTCTCCAACAAATAGAATTTGTCGTTTTGGTGATAACCTCCAGTGTTTCCACTCTGCTCTGTCGTTTCATTTGTGTAGTTTTTCTGTTTATTTACAACAGAGCTGTATACACATAGTTTTAAAGTTTAGTTATTTAAACCGGTGAACTCTTTTTTCAGTTATTTTGACAGTTTTTTCAGTGCGTGGTAGGTGTCGATACTGTTATGAATGTCAAAACAAAATCGCTTACCCTAGCAACAATTTTCGCGCTCATCCCAACGGAGCAATCATCAATTTCCTGCTGAACGCATGTTTCTTCAACTGATCATATCTGAGCGCTGTGGTAGCAGTTGCATTATTTGAAATACGCAAATATCGTGTTAATTAACATAAACGACACAAAGACCAGTAAAAACTATTAAACTAAATTGAAATCGAAAATAAATAAATAATTATTGAAGTCACAATATATCAGATAAAATTGTGTTGTGTTGTTATATCGAGATTAGCACGTTCAGCAAGATTAAAAAACGATAAATCACTCTCCAAATCGCTACCTGATCAACTTTATTGGGACGAACGCGACCATTGTATTTCTTATGGAAATGTCAAAATGTGTCGCTTCTGTGAGAGCGGGACAGATCCTTTTCACCAGATTTGTTGTATCCATTCGTTCATTTTCTAATAATTTACTGACATAATGCTTTCAACAGTAAACTACGACTTGCCTTATACCGTCCTATTTCCGAATAGAGATCACTGGGTCCTCCGTAAGGAGGAACGATCGAACGTACCTTCTGGAAGATGAACAGCAAAGCATATACTTTGTGCATGTCCCGACGCGGCTCAAATCAGGTATATGATGTTTGGCAGGGGTCTCTCTCGCGCTCTTAGACCTGAAATATCATCCACCAAATAAACGGAACGGCTTTGTGCAGAAGCTGAATTTGTTTGGTGAAATATGCATAGGCGTGAGCCACATTGAACTCTTGTGATTTGCAGTGTAGGGTCAATTAGATACTGCACTCCAACCCCGCTAAGAATTTGAACCCAACCCTTTAAACATTTTAGCGTGTATAATTTTTGAATTTCGTGTGTTAAATATAACTTTTTTTTCTCCACGTTTGGTTTTTCAACTATCAAATCCGCAAATATTGTGACTTGATTTTTGCCTTCCCTTGGGTTTTTGTGTGCTTTTTAGTGGAATTTGGGCTTATCAGTTTTTTCAAGTGCCGTTAACCGTTCCGGAGTGGTATTATGTTAAATTGTGCATAATAACCTAGGAACGTCACTTTGGACACCCTTGATGCAGAATTTTCTCAATAAAAGCTCGAGCTGCAGATTTTTCGTTCAGCAAGGTTCTATCTTAGGACCCCTATTTTTTAATGTTTTTATAAATGATATTTCTAAAGTCATCAATATAAATTTCTTTTGTATGCAGATTACTTACAACTATACAGTTGTGTAAAATATATGGAAGACTGTAAAAATATATCTCGGAATTTAAATGCAGTTGTTCAATGATGGAAAGCTACAATCCTCCACTCCAGCAATAAATTTTGATCAACTTAGATGAACGTGTGTTCCAGTCCAAGTTTATATTAATGGCGTCACAAAGTTGTTCTTTGCGGAAAAAATTAGAACTCAAATATACATATACAGATTGCGATAAGTCTATTCGCGCCATACGATTTACACAAGTACAACAAGGAAAATATTAGCAAAACTACTTGAAAGAGAGAGAAGAATAATTGTGCGCTCAGCGTTGGGCGTGTAAAAGTTTAAATGTGAATTCTCTCTGTAAAGGACACTGTTGCCGGATGAAAGTGTTTAGTTTTACCTAATAGTGCATGAGCTCGAAAAAAAGTTAACGATAACGAGACAAAAATATGATTTGTACAAATTAATCTGCGCTCCTGGCAACAGCGGTTAAAATAGGGGGGCACTGAACACACCCCCAACTGTTTTTGGTAGCTGGAACTGAACACACGCCCATCACTGAGCGCACAACTATTCTCTCTCTTTCAAGTAAATTGCTCATATGTTCCTTGTCGTACTTGTGTAAATCGTATGGTGCTAATAAACTTTTCGTAATCTGTATGTTGTACTAAACGCAAATGTTCATCCTATATTTGAATGACTTGGAATGTGTTGAAAAAAATCAATAATTTTAAGACCCACCTTGAAGATACAATTTCAATGTGTCCCAGGTACCTTCGTGAACTCCATGCTCCAACGTACATCGTGTTTTCGCTACCAAATCTCTTCCCAATGCAATAATTCTATTATTCGATAGATCTGCGTGACAGAGTACCGGCAAACCATGGAAATCTTTCTCTAGTATTGTTAGCAAGTTATGACTGGCTTTTAGTTCCGATAATCTTGGTAAGTATGTCTAAAAAATGTAAACATTCAACTTATAAAGTGTGTCACTTCCAAAACTTACAATGGACTATAAACTTTAAAGGACGTTCGTAAATCACAATTGTTAACCAAACGCAACCAAAAGTTCCTAATAATAACATTGATGTCAAACTTTCTTCACTCAAATTGAAGTATTACTCGAGTAATGGCTGTGGATATGAAAACTCGCATCGAGCTAAACTCAAACTAAGTTGAGTTTGAGTATGAGTGACCCTCAAGTGTCGACTATGAATTTCACCCTTAATCTCAGAAACGGAAAGATATGTCAAATCAAACTCAAATCCGTTCCTAAGGTAGAAAGGGGAAACTAAAATGATATAACCTATCAACCCCATCTACAAAAATTCAAATGGCAACCCACTGCTTGTAATAAGTCCTTAAAAAACCTGTGAAAATGCTTTCCAATGGTATAAGTAACAATTATACAGGATGTGATAGAGAAAGAGAAATGGACCTTTTTAGGCTCAGATTTAAGGCGCAAAAGAACGTCAATCAAGAGAAGGTTTGAATACACGAGATTTTGAGGTATTTGTTGGCAATGTGGAATTACATAAGAGTTTTGTTATTTCTTTATTTTGTCAGGAAACACATGTTTTTAAATAGAGGACAATTTGTTTCAGAAGATCCCCCCATTCGTGTTACAGCCTGTGGCTAGTGATTCCGCTTCTCTTGACAATAATTATTTCTGAGAACGATGCAAATCAACATTTAATTGGAGAAAATCTCGCTTAGTGTCCCGTGAAACTAAATGTTTGGGACAGGGAAGGGATATTATGTGATTGGGCTCTTGTTAATACCATGATATAGTAAAAGTCACGAATGTTTCCCGTTACGCCATAACTCATAAACATCCGAATCAAATCAATAAGACAGTTTTCACCAGCGGCACATCATTGTTAAAGGGTTCGGCATGTATTTCTGGTGATCTAATTATGAGAGGAAATAAATGAAAATCAAATTTAACATATCATAGTTAGACTACAATTTGGAATTCTGCAAATAAATTGTTACAAAACTCACCTTTTGAATGGCATTTAATGGCAGAAGTGGTCCGCCATTAGCTAATTCCTTTAGGAAATATTCATGTAATTTTCTAATACATCCACGTTTACTTTCGTCCGCATGTTTACCAAGCATTTTGTCGAAAAATATCACAATAAATGTAAATGAATATCGCCTGAATAAAGTAATGACAATGACGCTGAACTTCAATGGTGACAGAATGGTTTGCGCATAGTGACGTTTCGCTTTTTAAGTACAATCGTTGTCACACCACAAGACAGAGTGACAAACTGATAAAGACGTAAAGGCGTAGCTTAATTCAGGCACAAAAGACATATGTACCTTTCCATTTGTATTAATTGGACATACTCAGTCAGTGATATGCACATAAAATTAGAGTGTCTTTGATACATTCAGGGAAGTATGACGTAACGAGAAACATTCGTGACTTTTACCGTATTTAAACGGTGACATTTACCTCGATAGGCTGGTGAACACTATTGAGCCCTTAATAATTCAAGAACTGGAGAGCCGATAGTACGAAGAGGGTAATCTAGTTTTAGAAAAAAACTTGTCTCACTTCCAGTAAGACGGAGCACCCTCTCCCTCATTATGAAGTACTAGTTATGGACTGGTTGGACGATAATGATCCAAATAAATGGATTTGAAGAAAAGGTCCCAATGAGTAGCCACCTAGATCAGCTGAGCTACCGGCACATGATTTTTGACATGAAAGTCGACAGAACTCAATTATTATTGATGACTTATGGCAAAGATTCACTGAAGCTTGTAGTGATATTACTAAAGCAACGTTTGCTAACGTTCGTATGGAGTTTAAAAATAATATTGTTAACAAAACAGTGGACATGTATTGAATCAATTAACATTTTACGAGATGAATAGTTATTTAACCAACAAGTGTATTAATGAGGGCCATTAGCAATCCAGATAATTTAACGCGCTCGCTTTGCTCGCGCTTTAATGTTCGAAATTATTAATTTCCCTTTTAATACTCGTGTTGGTTACAAAGCTTTTCCGTCGACTGTACAAGTTGTATTCGTTTTTCTCAGTATTTAAAAACTAAAAATATTAATTTGTTTTATTATTATAACTTTGTAGGATAATTAAATAAAACGATAGGTATTCTATACTCCTTATCATTTTTAAATGTGTTATTGTATGTTTGGTTGCCTACACCACAGGTAACTGTCAATATAAATATAATGTATAAGATGTGCGTTGGGTTGCCTGCAGAAAATCGTTGATTCATGAAAATCATGCATTAATAGGGGTCATTAATGTATGATTTTGTCTGATTTCGAGAACGTTAGTAGCATATGTTAATACACGGTCGATGGAAAACACCGTTTCACTTTGTTATCAACCTTATTATTCTAGCTTCATTGTTTTAAAATTGAAATATGAAATATGGAGTCACTCTTGTGAATCTTATAACTTACAGTGACTCAGTGTCTTTACCTTGCTTGTCTCTTCTAATGTTGTTAAATAATTATAGGAAATATCTAGTAGTCGTAGTTCTTCTAACCCTATAAAGTCTTCTGGTGAAATTTTCCTAAGTTTGTTGAAACTTAAATTTAATCTCAATAGTTCTGTTAAACCTGACAAAGCTCCATTCAGGATTTCGATGTCGTTGTGATCCAATTTAAGTTCGGTTAATTTGATGTTCCAGTCCACTAGATTCTAAAAAAGCTGAATTATTTATCACCTCAAAACATTCAATCGGTTCTATTTATTTCTCTAAACCTTTAAATGCCTGGGGGTCTTCGAGGGACCCCATTACAATATTTTCCTTAATATTTGCCAAACTAGACACAATTAGCAACAGCACCTCTAGCTATGTGCTTGAAATCACAAGAATAATCAGGTGTTAGTGTGAATTGAGACGTCGATATGAGAGTATCAAGTTATTACGTGGTAAGTGGGGTCTCGTTGAGACCCCTAACTGGCATCAAGTGGTGCCAAATATAATAGTAGAAATAATGTGTTTTTTTTCAGATTTAGTTTGGAAAGGATCGTTCTGAAAGGCGAAAACCACTGAAGCAACGCGAGCTTGTGAAGATCGCAGAAAACCTAAATTTTGACAGTTCCGACTCAGAAATTTATGAATCGGTTGAGTTACATGAGGAAGATTTACATGAACTTATTTCATAAATTGGAGGCAATTTGGAAATAGAAAGTGAAGAAGATTTAGATGAAGAGCCTACACCTCTCATCGACGTTCAATATATGAAATTGCCCGAATTTACGTCGAATTCTGGTCTAAAATGGCAAACTGTACCGTTTGTTCGTTCCAAACGACAGAGAAGAAATATTGTAAGCGCACATCCAGGTTTTACAAAATACTGTAGGTATATATGGAAGTACGCCCTTGGGATTTTTTAAATTTGTTTTTTACACAAGAAATCAAAGACTTAATTTGTCATCACACCAACGAAGAATATTGTGTTATTTTTGTTTTCTTCTTTTTAGATAAGATGTTTATTTTTTAAAAGGCAAAGTCTGTTAAAATCCTAAATTATATGTTAAAATATTTTTTTCAATTGAACTAGCCTTTAATTTAATATCCATCCATGCATTTCATATGGGTACTTGGAAAACATTTACGTTAATTTTATAAGCATAGGCATTTAAAGGTTAACATTGATAATGAACCGAGAAGCGGTCCTTTTTTATGTGCTGTTCATGTAGGTATTTATAAGTCTAGGATTGTTCCAACTGAATTTTTACATACTATACCAAACACACTAATTGGGAATTTGAAAGAATGAAATACTTACAGCAGGAGGTCCTATTAAAGTGGTTATTAAATTATAGGACAGATCTATGCTTCTTAGATCTTTTAAATTCACAATTTCCTGCAAGGAAAACTCTTTTAACTTATTGAAAGTTAAGTTGAGAAAGTTTAATCGGGTCAACTTTAACAATGAATGATTTAAAGTCGTAAGTTCATTGTGCCCCAGTAATAATGATTCCAACATTGATGTCTCCGCAAAATCTTCTTTGGTAAGCTGTCGACAAAAATAAAAAGTTTATATAGGAAATGTTTAAAGTAGTTTCATAAGAGACAAGTGAAAGGTTCCACGACGCTCAAACATATATTTTACCCATGCAGACAAGGGAAATTTATACAACACAGAAGCAATTAATTAAATAGGAAGGAAACGATTGAACGGTACCCTCGAAGACAAAAAACGTGGTTCGTTAATTGTAACAAACTTTTTGAATATTCAATTATATTTTGATTATACTGGTGTAGGGAATGAAAAATCACTGAGACCTAAAAAATATATTGTGCTCCCTTTTCTTCTACATAGTTCTTGAGAAAACTCTCAGAGACTAGGATCTGTAACTGTAGAGTAGGGAGGGTGAGTTAGTGCCACAACATTTAGGCCACATGTGACCCATTTTACATCCTCCCGAGGAGTTGTCCATCCTGTCCTTTCCAGGAAGGTGGACAGGTCACTAGGAGACATCTCCTTTATATCGGCAGATGTAGGCCAAGACTCACCGAACACACACTATCTTATTGACGATAACTCCGGGCACTCGCATAAGACATGCCTGACAGATTCATCTTCCTGTTCACACATCCTGCATAGAGGTGTGTCCACTAGCCCCATTGTATGGAGGTGTTTCCTCAATTAACAGTGGCCAGTCAGAAATCCTACCGTCAAACGTAGGTTTTTCCTGGTCATCGCCAAATATTTTTTCGACTCCAGCTTCCCAGGGTCGCCCAGGGTTGATCCTGGCAAAACTGCATCTCTTGATTTCATCCCATCTCTTTGGAGATTGGACATGGGTGTAACGTTTAGCTAGTTCCGTAATTGTAGAATTGGTCAGGCCGAAGGAGTCGCCGGGTCCAAGAATTCTTAGTCCAGCCGCTTCCCTGCCTAAAGAGTCAGCAATGCGGTTAACTTTGCTCCTGTCGTGCCCCTTAACCCACCTCAGGATAATATTGTTATCTACCGAGGCGTTAGCTAAATCTCGATAGCACTCTAATACTAGCCCTGATGTAACACGTTGCCTGTTCAAGGCTAGTAGAGCTTGTCTGCTATCATTGCAGATTATTATGTATTTGCCAGAAATTCCTTTTCTGGTTAGTTCCTTTGTGGCAATTGAAATACCAGCCATTTTTAACTTCAGAACTATTTCCAAAAGAATTTTAGGATAATCGCTTCAGATCAAGTAAAAGTCCTTCATCCATCCACAGTCTCTTAGTTGTTTTACCCTAGGATTCTGTTATGCTACGCATCCCGCAAGTATTTGTATAGAGGTTTCTTCTTCCATTCCACAAAATCTACATTCTTCCTGCTCCTCATTCAGGTGGCAGTGCTATTAGGGCCCCTCTCAAAACTTTTATTGCAATCTTACTCTGGCTAAGGCATTTTTGTTTTTATCTGGTTGTAGTTCTCCAGGAGTGGCTTAGACCTCCTAGATATTTCCAATGGCCGTTTTTTTTTGGTTGCCTATGTTTTCCAACATTACATTGGTGCTGATATAGCAAAATGGTTCTGGACCCCAAACGATTCATTTTTTTCATTTCAGTTTGGCCAGAAACCTACAATAAGGGACGATGTTGTTTTCGACTATTTCACTGAGTTTTCTTTGGTATTCCTATTCCATTTTAGACCTGATTACACAAGAGCTCAGTGCCTTATTGGCTGCTTGACTATCCGACATAATAATAATCCTTTTTCTTCTATATATTCAATTAATATTGGATGGGGCACCTTTATCCATAGCGAATTGTGGTTTTTCCAAGCTTCCCAGTCCGTACATTCCTATTCCAGTTGCTTCTATTACTTTACATCTGTATGATATTGAATGGTTCCAAGTTCAGTGATGGTGGAGGATCCCATTTCCATTTAATTTTTCGTTATACCATCCTGTGCCATATCCCAGAATTTCCTTGCACACTATTAGATCTATGTTTGCCTTGGGTGCTCTCTTATTTTCGTGTTTGTTCCACGGGAATTTACTATCTAGGATCAGACCTTAACTTCTTAAATCAACTCAACCTCGTTTCCATCAAGTTTAACATTTTTCAGTCTTACGTTTCTTTTCATAGTGAAGATAATCATTTCCTTTATTTGGTTTTAATTAATTTTTGTTTGTAGAATCACACAAACAGCAAATAATTGAATGTATCAATATCTCATTTGTATTTTTCTCAGTAAAGATCATCAAACAACAAATGAAGATAAGTGTGAGAACATATTAAATAGTATACTTACTATCTTAATGTTCACATTTTATCTTAATTCTGAAATTATCCAATGAACGAATGGAAAATAATATTTGTTTTATCACTACATGACGATTTGATTGATTGAATCTAACACCATCCAGTCAAATCCAGTTAAATGTTTACCTTGAATTAATAATTGACCGTTCAATTTAAATTGTGACGATTGTTTTTGGAAATTCTTTTCCCGAAAGTGTTTGTTCGCCTAAATCCATGGCAGTAAAGCAGAAAGTCTGACTGGGTATATACTTTTATTATCGTTAGAAATGTCTTGAAACGTAGAATCAGAAAAAAATTAAAAATCTCTCCAATTATTGATGACTGAGGGTTACATTCGAATCACTTTTATTTTGCTGATGACGGAGTTCTTATACCACGTTGAAGCAGTGCAGAAAATTGTTGTCAAATCACTATAGACCATTTCAGAATGACGTTACTGTCAAGTTGGCTACATTGTTCTGGAAGGTACATTATCATATTCTATTTAGTTTTCATTGTTTACTGGTACGGATAGTTGGACTTTAATTAGTTCTTAAAACTAATCTAAAATGCCAACGTTTTGTATTGTTATTAAATGTGAAAGAGATAAGGTTTCTTTTTTTTCCGATTTCCGGCTGCTTCAACCAAGCGAGATGACTATTTAATGGATCTCTTTGTGCATCTGAATTTGTTGCTCTTGACTTCCGTTGGAATCACGTTGATTGCTTTTTTAGCCGTTTGACATTGTAATTATCAGTCAGAAACTGACTGCACTATGTGATTTTTGTAAAGTTTTTATCATTTAAATGAAATTTATACATATTTATATTACATTGACATTGTTCTACAAAGTCTGTCTGACAACCGACTGACTTAAAGCACATTCCAAAACGCACAAGGTTCAAGTCCAACTGATCAGCTGCCCTCCAGAACAATATGGGTTTGTGGAGAAACAATTCATGGTTTTTGCAATATGGTAATGCATCTGCTAACATATCGTTGCTTGCATTTTCTGTCTTGTTCTTGTTTATTCGGTCATGGTCTTGAAAAATCGCATGACCAAGACAGGTTTTTCTCAACACTAGGAACAAGACTACAAGCTAAAAGTAAACACAGCAGTGATAAAATTAGCCAATATCTTCAAACACTACGCACTACTAACACTGATGGAGGTTTCTTTTTTCATTTCACATAATCTACATTATTTGTGCTCTAGTATGAGCGTTTTGAGGTGCCCATTCTGGCGTCAAAACTCTTAGTGCAGTTTTTCTCTGGCCTAGATATTAATTTGTTCTCACCTAGCTAGAGTTTTCCAGGAGTAGACATTTCCAATAGTCTGATCCTTTTTTTAGGCGTTGCCTATTTTAGCCACTCTTATTGCCAGTTTATCTGCTATTTCATTCCTTTCGATTACAGTGTGTCTTGGAGCCCACATGGGAAAACAGTAAATGGTTGCCAAACTTTACACAAATATCCTTAGTCTCCCCTTGTTTTGCTTCTGTCATCAAATTCACCTGTTCTCTCTCTCATAATTAAAAAGGTCAATGTAAAAAAGCAGGTGCTTCGAGAATTGGCTTAAATTTAATAAAATATTAATAGAACATGAGGAGCAAATAGCTAGTTTAAAAGCAATAGTAAGCTATTCCCTTTAGATTTGTGTTTGTTAATGAGTGCAAGTTTCTAGAAGTACTGCCAATAACTAAGTATCAATCTTCGAAGTAAAGTGTCAGTAACTGCATATTGAAATATTTTAGTGAAAATAGGAACTAGAAATCTAAAAATGTAGTTGTTGTGCTATGAGGATTTTGTCGGAAAATTCAGAATTTTCGGATACGTATTAGGGATATAATAATACTACCTAAAAGTAATTAAACTGGATCATTAACATGGAAAGCAAAGTAAAGTTTGGTTTCTCAACCAGTTTTTCAAGTTTAGAAAAACCAATAGTGAGAAACTTTTTAAAAACCTACTTCTTTTAATTGATTAATTGAATTTCTTCTCAGCTTTAAAACAAATATTGTCCTTTCTTTATAATTAAAAAAAAAATATGAGTAATATACATGCCGGTGAGTTGAACAGAAACATTTTGTGAACATTGGACCCAAGTAAAATAGTATAATTTGAGTGGTAAATTCAAACGAATGGAATAAAGCAAGAGCCACGTTACCTAACTTCAACTTGTGTTATAGTATTTGTGTATATTATGTAAGTTCTTACGAAAATGGTATGGTATAGTATCTCGTATAAACTGTGGCAAAAATTCTGGCGTATTACCATAGAGTACAAACAGAACTTGGTAGGATAACTCCTACAAAAAATATTGAGGTTTAGTTTCCCAACAAATAACAAAAAAAATACCTTTTTTATTTGGTTATTTAACGTCGGTCTATTTCTGCGATTAAGGCTAATCACCTACGCCGCGAGCACTCTACCTCTAACCGAAAATTATGCCGATCCCACAGGTTTTCCAACCAGTGGTAGGGTTCTTTATCGAGCTCAACATCCATGGACTCGAGACCTCGGTTTTACGTCCACTCCGAAAGATGGCATACCTACATTATACCTCGTGCTCATTGGTATAATGCCCGCGAGCTGTGATATGCTATTTCGCTGGAGGCTGTACGGTCTTTCCCAGTGGTCACCCATCCAAGTACTAGCCGCGCTCGACACTGCTTCACTGTAATTATCGCATCAGAGGCGTTCCACTACAGTGCTGGGCCGACGTCAAAAAGATACCTTAATATATGCTACGGCAATTTGCTTCCAAATCAAAGCAGAAAGTTGTGAAAAATACCATTATAACTTACTTATCTTGAGAGACACAATATAGTCTTGCGAGTTGCAGTGGAAGACCTAGTGGATCTGTTCCCCTCAAACCTAACCTATCTTTATATAGCAATAACCATAATGAATAATATGTTTCTTACCGTATTAATATGGTTGTGTTCCAGCACTGCTCGTTGAAGATGGGAACTTTTAGCCAATGCTCCATCTAGAGCAGTCAATCTATTGTTATGAAGAAAAATAGACTCCAAAAATTGATAGTTTTTCAGTTGTTGTGGTAACTTATTTAGTTGATTATGAGAAGCGTGGATAAGAACTAAATTGGGTGCGTATCGGGGTAATTGACCATCTATATCTGCCAGTTCATTGGAATTTATAAACAGCCACCTCAATTCCGATAAATTTCTCAAAGTGCTATTTAAATCTCTGATGTGATTTCTTCCTAAATGTAATCGTTGAATTTGGGCTGGTATAGATTTTGGGTGCATCTCTGCTATCTGGTTTCCAGGAAGAACTAAACATTCGATGTGTCTTAATCCCTAAAAGTTTTAAAATATCAACCATCAAAGTATTTTTTGGAAAAAAGACGAATCAGGAAGATGCTGCTAGAATGGAAATTACAAGAGTCTTCGCATCGTATTGTATGAAAAATGTATGATATCGGTGACCCGCCCCGGCTTGCAATCTGTATCGGGAGTTTTAGCTAATAATAATGTTACAAAAAAAAAACAGCACTTTGATTGAAACTGACTTCCTGTTCTTAATAGATATTGTTCGTTTAGTTTAAAAATACTATTTATAATAGTAGAAATAAAACTTACTGAGAAACTATTTTCGAATAGAGTTTTAATTTTGGTCCTTCCTAAATCTAAAGTCTTGATGTTGGGCATTTCAATCCACAATTTTTCAGGTACTTCTTCTAAATCGTTATCGGCTAAGCTTAGATAATTGACTCGTGTCAAGCTGTGAAACGTTTCTGGATTCATGTAACTAAAACAAAATATAAAAATAAAGTACCTAGGTATTCAATTGTTAATCAAAATTAAGGAGGCTCATTAGTTTGCAGACCAAACTAAAAAGAACACATCCTAAGCTAAACTATAATCTAGCTTGATCCAAAACGACCCACACCCATCCCAAATGAAGAGCAGAAGATGTTCATTACAACTAGGCAAACATACCTCTGTGAATTCCAGGCAACGATTTATGATATCCTACAATGTACCGGAATGAACAAATACTGGATTGGCACTCATAGGATAAACATTTTAACTGTATGTCAGGAAGCACTTACTGCTTCAAATAGTCACAAGGTAACATTCAGACTAGTTATGGAATGCCAAAAAGAAATAAATGTGCTGACAGACCGTGTGTTACCGAGACATCACTATATTTCTGGAAATGAATAAGCTGATGAATTGGCGAGAAGAGGCTCAGCAACAATATTATGTTGGACCAGAACCAGTCCTTGTGAACACCAATAAGGTGGTTCGAAAAGGAACACTCCAAAACAGACGCACAGGACCAAACAACTACAAAATATCAGTAAGAATTAGCCAAGAATAATAACAGATAATCTAACGGCAGTCATGTCCGGTTAAAAACCACCTGCATAAATAGACCTCACAGCAGGCTCCGTTTAAAGCTATCAGCAATACAACCACTGAGTCTAGACAGATGAGAAGTTGTTAGCAATCTCTTAATAGGCTACAAAAAAAATATTGCCTTTAGTATGGGTGCCAGTACATAAGAAGATTGCAGGTGATGATTTGCCCAGAGCAGTGAAGCTGCTAGCGCCGGCCCTGGCAACTGGGTGACAACTGAAACGTTTGGCTGGTGAAATAATATTTAGTTTTAGTATATAAATTTTGCCGTATACGGATTTGTTACTGTTTTCTGTACAATGAGGGATTTATAAAGTTTTATTATTAAATCCTTAAGACCATATACTGAAATATTGTGGAATATACTTTACCATAAAAATATTTGAAATTAGAGTTAACGAAATATTGTGAAATGTACTTCACTCATTATTCCCGTAGTAACACCGCTGTCACTTACTTTCGTTCAACAAACTGGTCTTTGTATTATAAGGGTGTGCGTCTTAAAAAACTGAATTTAAATGTATGTGTATATGTATGTATGTATGATGGGGTGACATTCACCTAGACCTAAAAGATCTATTGTGCCCCCTTACGTCTACTTAGTTCCTGAGGAACGTCTCAGAGACTAGTAGCTCCTTTAGTCCTATTTCCATGAGGAATTTTAGGATATCTGTATGGCAACTGGTTACTGAACATGTACCCTGAGGAAACATCTACATGAAATGGGAACCTATGTGCAGAAACTTTGAACTATTGAAACATTTACTCAGATACTCTGTTATTCTGAGAACCTACAAGGACTCAGACAAAAGCACTTTGAAGAGGAAAAAATACAACTATTGGAACAACTTTTAAACTTTGTAAAATATCGATGTATTTTTTGAAGAAAGCATCTGCAATCTAAAAATATATTTTTTTAATAATATGTTTTATCTTCTTTGATTGCTGCAAACGGTAGGTACAAACTTGCAAACTATATCAACATACCTATATTCGGATAGAATGTTTGAGACAGGTCAAAATGATTTTGTAAGTTTTAATGTAAATTAATTATAATTTAAGACGTGCCAAATCCATTTTTTAAGTAAATAATAGAGAAGGAAAAAAAACTTGGGGTAGACTTCGTTTCACATAAGAATCCACCTGAAGTTGCAGTCGTATGCGTGAACTCATATTCGATTTCAAATCAGTAGCGTAACGTTTTCACATTTTGCATGTTAACACAAAATTAAATTCTGTCGGCCTTGACTGTGGATCATTTTTCCTTTAAAACCAAGTTTGGTTTTATATCAAATAAAACACACAACACTCACATATAAACTAGATAAATGTCTCGACAGTAGATAATAGCTTCAAACACAACCTCAAATGTCTATAATAAAATTGAAACAACGTTTGTAACGCCAATGGCATGAAACGGTGGTTACGAGGCGACATAAATAAACAAGACCGATTTTGGTTTCTGCGCAAGTGAGTTGGCCAGCTTCACGTGGCTTCTTCTTATTGGAAATGGAGTATATTTCTACTAATTATATCAAAAAATAGTTGTCTTTCAACTGTCAGAAGTAGAAGAACTAGAAGTAGAAATAGGTAGAGGAGATAGTATTATATTTACGTGCCTAAAAAGGTATGTATGAAATAGTTGGAAAATTCGAGATTCATTTTAATAAAAACAAATCCATATTGTGGTTTATTTTTCTTGGAAATCCACTGTGTGGATGTGTGTCATAATTTAGGAAACTATAATTAGGAACATTCTACATTAAATAATTGTTCTTCCTCCAATTGCAGCAGTAACATTTCTAAAGTGAAATGGATTATCTGTAAATAAATTGTGCAAATATAATTGCTAAGTATTATGAATAGTATAAGAGAATACAATAAATACAGTTGATTGAGTATAATATTAAACTCACACTTACTTGCTTCATACATGCTGTAAATAGTCAGGAATAGATGAATAGTAAATACATCAACTATTGCAGTGTTATTAAGTTTCATTTATACGTTAACTTTGACAACTCATCACTGCTTGTGAAAATTTACTCAGTTTTCCGCAGTTTTTTATAACAAGGAGATGAAATAATCGAAAAATTGAATGATCAATATTAAACTGTCACAACATAACCTTAAAAATGTCAAGACGTCAACTGTACTAGATAAACCATTTTAATCGCGGCAACAGCGCGCATTTTTGCCAACATATAAAGTTTTTAGTACGACTAATGTTAGTTTGAGTTTAATAATTAAGTAACCCACGAGTTGTATTACATATGAAATCAATTACGAAACCTTTCTTTAAGCATATATTCATATTTTTTTATAACATGCGACCTATAAATTTCAATATTTATTAGGATTAAGGCTGTAAAACATAATGATTGACAGCAGCAAAAGAATGACATAATTCAAGCGAACGTCTCTTTTTTTAGCACTTTGATCACGTGGGTTGATATTTATGAGTTACGAACTATAGATTATTCTCACTATAATAATGTTTTGATTGGCTAGAACGTATATGAATTACTGAAATTGAACATTTCTATTGGTTTCGAGAAACGTCAAAAAATAATCATCAAAATTTAACAAATTAAATAGACATAAAATTTAGTATTTATCAATTGTAATTAATAATTTATGAATTAATACAAAATTATGTAAAAATTCTTAAGTATGCCATTATTATTTGAAAAAAAAAAACATAATCGCAAAGTAATGATCAAAAAAATTAAAAATTCAGTGTGATGGGTGAACTTGGTAACTTTCTACCAATCTTGCTAAATCTGGTTAAATATTGGTGAGCTGCAGTCTTAAGTCTTCGCGTTCGTTGATTTTCAAACATTTATTTCTTTGTTTTTTCAAAATTTTTGTAGCTACACTGAAGCCGATTTCCTAGATAATGGAAAAGCGATAAGGTATTTTTCAACAACGCACGTTTCAATGTTGCGCTGCAACCAAAACTTCTGATAGCATTAGTTGCACTTCTACTCAAGCTCCTTAGATGTGCTGATGGTGATCAACTCTTAATTATTGGGGTCGATTTGTAGACCTCGTCAATCCCCAAAATAATTTTTCATTTATGTCGACCCCTGGGAACACGATTTGGTAATAACTGGTGCACTAGTACTGAGTCCAAATAATTGTAATTGTTTTGTCTGGGTGATTTGGGTCAAATCTACATACTTTGAGGTAAGACAATTAAAATATTTTCAATTAGTAATGAAACACCCTGTATACATTTGGTAATGCCAAAAGTGGGTTTGTTGAATTAATTTCTCAACTTCCCCAAATGGTGACACATAAACGTATCTCCCTGTATGCTTCACGTTTTTTTTGTATTCAAAAATAGTTTGCGAGAGTCCACCGCTAATAAGTATACAAAAATCTATTCGATTACTACAATTAATTTTTATTATGGTAAGAAATAAATCGAATAAAGGGTCAACGTTCCACGTTATGGCGCCAAAGACGTGGCGCCCGTTCTCTTTTTCTCTCCGTCTCTCTCGATATACTAGGTGTTACACTTTTTTTCATTACTCCTAATTGATGTACACGATATAGATACGTGATACAAATTCCGAACTTTTACTTCCTATGTACTAAATACCGCCTATCCTATATTTCGATACCTTATTAATTTAATATTGACACGGTATCATACATTGACAGATAACATTGTTACTACAAATTGTTTTGACGCTTAACGTTTAACAAGCTATACAGAGTGAGTTTCAAGTATGACATGTCTGATTTTGGTGTGCAAGGATACGATGGTGGTAGTTACATCGTTATCCGATCTTTCATTTTTTCGGAATAGTGATGAACTTTGTTATTTCATATAAGTCACCCTGTATATTTTTCGCCTTTCAAAATATTTAAGACATACTGATTATTTTCCATGTAATGTTCCTTATACCTAAATGCCATAATTTCGGTGTTACGGCTACATTTACCTCATCTCCGCCGAAGTTGAAATACTGAGACTAGTAGCTCCTTTAGTCTTATTTCCCTGAGGAATTTTAGGATACCTGCAAGCTTCAACGTAGGTAAATATCCCTCTTCTATCCAATAATATAATAATCTCCTAGGTGTTGTGCGCTAGGATTCTGAATTGCTATGCAATTTGCAAGTATATGGATGGAGGTTTCTTCTTCCATGCCACACAATATACATTCTTCTTCCTCCACTATTTTTAGCTTTTTCAGGTGCCTGTTCAGGCGGCAATGTCCCGTTAGGATCCCTGTTAAAACTCTTAGTGCAGTTCTACTTTTACTTATACATTGATTTGATCTCAACGGGTTGTAGTCACCCATCAGAATCTTTGATTGTCTAAGCTCTACTAGATCTTTCCAATGGTCAGATCTTCTCTTTTTTCCGGCTTTGCCTATTTCTTCCAATATTACATTGAGGCTGAAACCGCAAAAGGTTTCCGGCCCCAAAAGGGTCTTTCAGTCCCTCTCTTCACTAGTCCATCTACTATTTCATTTCCATTGTGTCCTGGAATCCACAGTAAGGTTACTATATTGTTTTCGCCTAGTTCATTGAGCTTGCCCAGGCATTTCCACACCATTTTGGAACTGATTACACAAGAGACCAGTTCAATATTAATAAAGGTTATTTATATACAACTGTCATGTAACGGGTACGATTTGACACTATTTTCAGTGTCATATTGACGTATATTACCGCACTAGTGCGTTTTTGAATACATTACCGCACTAGTGCGATAATAAGAATCAAGAAGAATATTAATACCAGAATTGAATATTTAAAATAACACTGGAAGCTGCATTTTCAATATCCAAAGGGAAATTGTCTTCACTTGAACTCATTTTTATAGATGTTTGTTCATTCAACTTCGACGATTTGATGAGATAATTTTATTTCCACAGCTTTGTTCGTCTTTGTTGCTATGGTCACAAAATATGATCTACAGTACCTTATGTTTGCAGCCAATATTATTAACAATACGTTGGATTGAAACAATTTTTTTAAATAAAATTTTACTATATACTGTTAATAACACTAATAAACAGTTGTAGATAAAATTTTGTACGTTACACGTGGGATAGGAATTATTAACACACTTATGTGAATACACAAATTTCGCAAGCGTGCGTTAATAATGTCCAAAAGTTAGACTTTTATAAAATTCAGTGCTCGCACGTAATAGTTATTCGAGTTTCCATCATAATAGTAACTTTTATAACTACTTCTATCGTCTAACGCCGCCTTATTATTAGATAACGAGTTGTTTATGTCCTTAGTAAAAACCTTAAGCATGTGTAAAAACAAAGTCTAAAACTGTTTAGTGCTATCATTCCTGGTATCATTCTACAGATTTTTCACACATAACCCAATACGGATTCGAATCAGCAGGATCCATTAAAATATGCAAAAATATACAAGGTTTTCCATTTACATAATAAAAGTTTCGTCATTTCCGGCGAATCCGGAAAAGCGTTGAGAAACAAAGAAATTACATCATATACGGTATGCGTCATTACACTTGCCTGCGAAGTTTCATGAATACCATTTTTTTCGTTTTAAATATACTTACTTGGTAACATACTTTTGGACCGCCCCATTTATTGAATTCCCACTCACCAAATTGAATAAACAATAGAATTCTCAACAGTACTGATTCTAACTATTGTATACACTTTGATAAAAATGAAATAAAAGACAATTCCAGAATTACATCACTGATAGGTTCGCCATATTGTTCTGGAAGGCGCATGTCATATTCTATTTAGTTTCCATTGTTTACTGATGGTAAACAACGGATAATAGACTTTAATTAGTTCTCAAAATTATTTAAAATTCCATTGTTTTGTGGTGTTGTTAAGTGTCGAGTGCGGGAGCAAGAGATAAGACATCTTTTTTTCGATTTCGGGCTGTTTTATGCAAACCAGGTGACTATTCAATTGATATCTCTGTGCACCTGGATCTGTTGTTCTTGAATCACATAACTCCTCTGTTGATTGCTTATTTTCGTCATCTGACACAGATTAATTATTATTCCATTCAATTCGGAGATTGTTTACTGACTGCGCTCCATGTGTTATTTGTGATGATTTTATTATTTTAATCAAATACATACTACATTGACATATTGAGATTGTTCTACAAAGTCTGTCTAACATCCAACTGACTTACAGCACATGCCAAAACACACAAGCTTCAACTCCAAGAGTGCGTTCAAAAACGGCTAATGCCAAACCTAAAATTGACTTTACCCCTTCCACAGAATAGACTTATGTGGTTATTTTTGTGTTGGAACGACCAAAGCCACCACTGACAAGTGGCGTGTTTGTTTTGTGATTTATAACCTCTAAATTATGATTTAAATTTTTGAAGTGGCCGCATCAGAGTGATTTTTCAAGTGAGCTGAAGTATACGACGAATATACGATCCTCTATACCTCTCTAAGCTCAAAATAAATCAAAAGAATAATTTAGCATGAGTTTCAGGAATATATTCCATAAAAAATAAATGAAAGTAAACTTGAAACAATAAAGGCCTAGAAGAAAAAAGTGGGTAGGTTGTTTAAATAGTTTATAGTAAGATTAGCTTTCTTGCTTAGCTTTGGTTGTGGAACTTGAGCATGGCACCTCCGTTTCAATGCTGTTACTTTTTTCCACTACCAATTTAAACTTTGCTGAACTTTCTGTTGTTGGCAAGCAAATTTTTATAACTTATTGTTATCCAAAGCAATAAGTAACCCATGAGTTAATGCTCCTATTCCTGCTGGAACATGATATGTTGTCCCATCTACAATTATAGAGAATATAATTTATACTTGTGAGATAATTGACTAAGTTCCTCAATTTTGTACTAACCGGCGGCTCTCATTATATAGGTGTCGTTTCGTACATCAATTACTTACAGCTACCTCAATAATCTCGTTTTCCATTGTAAAACCACTAAAACCAGACTGTTAAGAACGATGCTTAAGAATTATCAACAAGACAACAATGAAAAGAAAAGTCAAACTTCTAACCTAACCTAAGAAGCTAAACCACCAATCAGAAATCGTATAACCGTCTCGGGAGACGCTGGCGGTTGCCTCCGAAGGTTAGATGGCTCAAGCTTGATCTGAACGAACTAAGGGCGCGTTGTATCGAACACCTAAACTCGGTTTAATGATAACTGCTGTTTAGACTGATGTAATATGTCACAGTCTAACCATCAGTTATCATTAAACCGAGTTTAGGTGTTCGATACAACGCGCCCCAAGCCTACCTATTTTAACAAGCTTCAGCTGGAATGGAACGTCCTATGTTAATTCTGGTTTGGCCCTAGCCGTGCCGGAACGCATTCCAACTGATCGGTTGTCCTCCAGAACAATCTGGCCGACCTGTCAAAGTCAGGTGTCCTGGAATTAACTTTAAATGCCAACTCAAATAACCTCAGAAGGCGCTAACGTCGATTTCATTGTTTGTACGATCAGTCACAATCAGCAATGTCAATTATATTGTTTTTTTTTACGATAACTTAAATCCGATATGAAGGAACTCTTAAATAAATATGCCTTGTAGTTTATCTTGCTAATAACTTTCCTCTGCCAATCCTGTGTAAAGCAATTGATTGAATTAAATTGTAAATCATTCTAAATATCAAATATGCATAAAGTAAAGTATATTTATCATTTATTTTCATTCTGTCATAACTATTGAATATCACTAAAAACCATTTTAATTAACTACATAAAACGGCTATAAAATTTGTTACATTCCCTCGTAATTAAGAATTTATGATGATATTGTAGAGACGGGTAGCACTTTTCGAAGAGGTTTTCTGTCTGCACATTTCCACATCTCTCCATCATCAATTACCATCGTCGGCGATTCTGACGGCTGCCGCACCGTCGCGTCTAGGCACGCGACACATTATTTATTCATTCCTGCATCATTTAGAACTCATTCACTGTATGTATACTCTGTGTAAATACATATAATTAATTATCAGCAAGAAAAACATTAATCTTCGAGCAATGTGGAATGGAATGTTTTCTTATAAAAAGTTTTTAAAATACTAGAGCGTTAAAAAATGAAAAAAAAGTGTAGTCACAAGAATGTAGTCGATAACTGCTTACTACGTCAATTTCAACAATTCGCTTATACTTGGTAGAATTTATTTATTCAGGTAAGGTCCAATTTCGAATTCAAAATTCAACGATTTTCGTAAGTAATATCATAAGGGCATCTAATTTTTCTGAAAGAATTCGAAAAAACACGTTGCTGAGTAATATGTTAACAAGAAAGAAAGCTTACAAAACATACTACCTAATATACCGGGTGGCCCACTAAGAATGGACGCCGGCCATATCTCAGGAACGTATAACCGTACAATTTCTGTAATAGTATGTTACATACCTAGCGGGGAAGTAGATCATTACAGCCCAGGCTTTGTCACTAAAAGCCGTGGCTGGAATGATCCTTCCCGCGTGGTATGTATACTATTTTATTCACAATCGCTTAGTTACAAGCTTTTAAAAACATTAATTTTAAGAAAATTTGTAATCAGAAATTAAAATTTTTTTCTACAAAGAACTTCATGAATCTGTTGCTAGGCAATTTTACTAATTTATTGGTTTTGACAATTATGTCATAAATTATTCTTTCTGTCACGAAATTTCAATTCGTTTGCTCCAAACAAGTACATAATGTCTTATTTTGAATTAACCTGTACTCCTCCGGAAGTTCAAGAAGCTGTGGTTGAGGGAATAACTCCGTAGAAAAGCAAAGAAAGGTATTAACTTTTTTTTAAAACCAGCTTAACACAATATTGTCATACTTCAGAAAAGTGACACATGCTTCTAGCCGGAAATAGTAATTTACGTTACAAGACCGGAAAGTAGTGTTTTTCAGGTCGAGACAAGCAGATTCCAGGGCGAGCCGTAGGTGAGTCCTGGAAGCTTGGAGAGACCTGAAAAACACTGATTTCCGGGTGCGTGACGTACAATATTTTTTTTAAGACAGACACTTCGATATACATTTAATTCTTTATCGGATAATTCAAAATCTGAATTCATATTATTGTTAAATTTGCGCACTCGCGTATTAAGTTTGACATCAACGACAAATTAAAAATCAACGAACTGTCATCACTCGACAATATATGGAAACGTGGTTGTCATAGTAACGAAATCAAGGTAGATTGTATTATAAAAAAATTTAATAGGTAAATCGGCCAAGGGAAATGGCATCTTTCGAAATTGAAAAATAATTTCCAAAAAAATAGACTGGAATTCTGGGTGAGAACAATATTAAAAAGGATCTATAGTGGGGAGAAACAGAAGAATGATGGGAGTGTTGCACAAACAATAATATTCATGAGTTGTAGGTGCAATAAGTCGATAGTAATTGATATAATCTGTACAAAAATGATGCAGTGGCTATGCCATCAGGAAGGAATGAAGTAGACAACGGATGTCAAGGAGATAACATGGAAAATACCATAGAAAAAAGAAAGCAGAGTAAGGGTGATAAGAAGTAAAAAGAAGAAGTAATAGAGGTATAAGGAACTGGAAGGATGTAGCAAAAGACTGAGACAACTGGAAAATATTTTCAAGGCATAATTTGGCGTTTAAGAAACAAAATGTGAAAATATTCAAAAGCACGTGAAAAAAGGTACATATTATGTGGATACATTATTTAAAAATATTCAAATATTGAGTTTTTTTGAATTTATCAAAGTTCGATTACACGTGTCATGTGCTACCGGTTTATAAAGGCTGTATTGATAAAAACATCAGGAGAGCACCAGACAAAAAATTGAAATATTCACTGATAGCCAGGCTCTGCTTAAAGCTATTAGCAATACAACTACTCAATTTTAGGTATGCGGTACTGGTGTCATTAATATACAGATACATGCAATGAGAAACGGAACATGGGGATTTTAAGCATTGTATCAGAACTGCTTTTGAACTAGTCGACCAATATCAAGCTTCAACATATTAAAAACACGATTATTACAAACGTTCATTTGGAGACCTTTAATGCCACTCCGAAGTCTCAACTATGGGCGGTCCTTAATTAGCGTCAGACAGTCAGTAAACAGCAGTCGATATCCGAGTACTGTTCAATCCCATAACTATTTAAAATAAAATAAATTCGTAGAGAAATCAGAATGTACACCCTTCAGGAAAAAATTCAAATTTTATCGTGGTATTTTGGAGGTCGCTCGATTAAGAAAATAGTAAATTTATTCATGTTTGCTTTTGAAAACTGACCAGTGCCTTCACAGTCCACAGCTGATCGAATAATTGAAAAATTTCGTAAATGTGGATGTTTACAAAACTGTAACAAATGCAGTATTCTCGGTCAACCACCTGTAAGGCAAATGAGTGAACAACGTATAAATAGAGAAATTTATGTTTGTGCAGTGGTTTAAAATAGTGAACCATGTTCGAGCAGCGGAAGTTGCTGAAGAAGTAAACATATATCAAAGTACAGTTTGACGTACCTATTTTAAAAAGAAATGGATATCGGTGCTATAAGGTGCAAACTACACAAGAGCTGTTTCCCGACGACAATATTAAACGGATGGAGTTCTGTGAAGAAATGATGGAGAAAGAAAATTCAAATAATAATTTTTCATTTACGGATGAATCGACATTGTCTCTTCACAGAAAGCACAATCTATCTGTCGTTCGGTATTGCTCTCGGAAAAATAAGCACCTAAGTATTCCCGTTCGTACGCAATATCCACAAAAACTTAATGTGTGGACGGGAATTTTAGGTGATTACATCATAGGACCTTTTTTTATTAAGAAAAACCTTAATGGTGCCAAATATCTCCAACTTTTTTCATTTTACACCACTTGAGAAAATTAGAATATTGCAATATCATATTGCTGAGCCGATTTTTTCGGTAATAATTCAAATGTCGCTCTTTTTGCAGCCTCTTCAATATCGTCAGGAATACACTATTTATCAATAATATCCCTTATTATGCGAGATGAGTATTAAACACCAGCAAGAGCTTTTAATAAAAAGCGTGAACTGTAAACAATATTGTTTTTCTACGACAACCTCGATAAATGTTCATTTTGTAACCGTAACTCCAATCATAAACAATCACATTTTGTACAGAATTTCATTTTTGCATCGGTTGCTAGGCAAGTTGCTAAGCAACAAATGCGAAATGGAATATCTCGTGTTAGATCTAGGTTCACTCTCAACTACGGCTTGTCAAATTATGACGTCCAGCGACAAATTGATGAAATGTCAGCAGATCGTTTCTGTCAAAGTTTTAGTAGGTAACGAGTAATTTCATAGTAGTTTTCTATAAAAAGTTTTAATTAAAATGGAAACTGATAGTGATATTGACTTAGATTTGACACCTCCGATCATAATAGAAGCAGCGAAGGTAACAACACTGAATTAGCGGCGAATTCGGAGTAATGAAATATTATCAGTTTATTTTTGCAATGTATGCATGCATTAAACGTGAACGATATGTTGTCATAGAAAAAGTATAGTATGCAACTTGCAACAAAATGGGCATCATTTTGTCATTGCAAAATATACTATTTGAATTCACGTTTATCATAATTATTTGTTTTCAGAATTATATTTTGAAAACCACCCTGGGTATATTCATAGATATTGAGAGAGCGTTTGATCAAACTACCTTTCCAAAAATTACCCAGCAATTCAATTCCAGGAATATACCCCTGATAGTGGGAGAATGGATACTCAAGATGCTCTCTAGTAGAGCAATCAGTATCAATGTAGAAAACATCACTGTGAGAGGGGTTGTCCACAAGGAGGAGTCTTATCACCCCTCCTTGGGAACATAGTCCTGGAAACCCTGATTAATCACCTCAATAAACATGGATTCTACACAGTTGCATACGCAGATGACATAGTTATTTTGCAGACCGGAAAATTTGAGAACATACTATGCGATAGAGCGCAGGATGGGCTCAAGTTAATAGAAACATGGTGCAAGGAACACTCATTGTCTATCAATCCCAAAAAGAGTGAGATGGTCCTTTTCACCATGAAAAGAAGACTATCGGGCTTAAAACACCCCGAAATCTTCAAAAGCAAATTAAACCTCTCTGATGAGGTGAAATACCTTGGTATTAGGTACCCTTGACAGGAAGCTAACATGGAACTTTCACCTACAAAACAGAGCATATGTGGCTTATGAGCAATGTCGGAGGACAGTGGAACGCACATGGGGACTTTCACCCCGGGTAGTCACCTGGATCTACACTGCAATCATAAGGCCTATGTTAACGTACGGAGCCATTGCAAGGGGACCGAAGGTTTTACAAGCAACGGCCATCCAAAATTATGTCAAATACAGCGAATAGCTGGTTTAAACATTACAGGAGCTATAAGAACAACACCAACCGCGGCAATCGAATTAATTACTGGTCTGACCCCTCTTTACGTTAAAGAGGTTGCGTTAATGGCCATGATACGATTACGCACGTCTGGTGTAAACCCCGAAAAAAGGATGGGTCAATTGAGACTGTGACTGTGGCGGGAAGCGCTTACTGCGCTTTCTCTGCTGCAGGCGGCCAGTGCTGCATTTGAACCCAGGTTTGTGTTTAATAAACCCTACATACATACATCCAAATAAAACAGAACACAGAGTCATATGATGCAAATGCAATACGCATATATACAGAGAGCTCAAAAACCAAAGAAGGCTCAGGAATTTACTCCAGATCGCTAAGCCTAAGGATTAAGTGGGGAATGGGAAAAACACCAGCGTGGTTCAAACAGAACTGGCTGGTATCTCAATTGCCACAACGGAACTGACCAGAAAAGGAATTTCTGGCAAAAACATAATCATCTGCACTGATAGCAGACAAGCACTACAGACAACGTGTTACATCAGGGCTAGTATTAGAGTGCCATCGAGATTTAGCTAACGCCTCGGTAGATAGCAATATTATCCTGATGTGGGTTAAGGGGCACGACAAAAGCAAAGCATTGCAGATTCTTTAGTCAGGGAAGCGGCCGGACTAAGAATTTTTGGTCCCGGCGACACCTACGGCCTGACGAATTCGACAATTGCGGAACTACCTAAACGTTACACCCATGCTTAATCTCTAAACAGATAAGATGAAATCAAGGGATGCAGTCTTGCCAGCATCACCCTTGGCGACCCTGGGAAGCTGGAATCGAAAAAATATCTGGCGATGACCAGGAAAAACCTTCGTGTAACGGTAGGATTTCTGACTGGCCACTGTCAATTAAGGAAACATCTCCATACAATGGGGCTAGTCGACACACCTCTATGGGCATGTCTTATAGGAGTGCCCGGAGCTATCATCAATAAGTGAGTGTGTGTTCGGTGAGTCTTGGCCTACACCTGCCGATATAAAGGAGATGTTTCCTAGTGACCTGGACAGGATGGACGATGACCTAGGAAGACAACTTATCGGGAGGATGTACAATGGGTCACATGTGGCCTAAGTGCTGTGGGCCTAACTCAAGATACATATACAGATATATTTTGAAAATTTTAAGAAATATTCTGGCCCACATATGATTTATTTCAAATACAACAGCCAGGCAAATTAAAAATAATAGACAAATTATTATATAGATTAATCAATTAACTAATATGATTGATTATTTATTTTGACGTTAATTTTATAGTTTTATCATTTTATGTGACCCTATGCTTCATTTAAGGCACTTTCGATGGCGACCGATGCAGGACCGTTCCCTATTAAGAACAACACAACACAACTCACTTTAAACAAATATTTGTTGTTTATTTATCTAACTATTAAAAATATTCTAATCCAAACAGGAAATTTTAATGGTTGTTTCTTTTATTAGGCATTTTATTGACTGAAATACAGACATGGTAAGTACATGTAGTCAACATATAGTTTACTTATTTTCATATACACATATCATATCATTTCATATATATTTATAGAACTTTTTCATTAGTGTTTTTCACTGGCAAAATATCATTCCCAAATTATTTGATATTTATGTCTATCTATACTACACATATACATATATATTTATTCCTCCCACTTCTCGAAAAAAAATATAAAATTATTTGATATTTATGTCTACATATATATGTACATAATACATACTTCTGTATCTCTGTATCTGTAGAGTAGGGAGGGTGAGTGTAGGCTCACAGCACTTAGGCCACATGTGACCCATTGTACATCCTCCCGAGGAGTTGTCTTCCTAGGTCATTGTCCATCCTGTCCTTCTCAGGAAGGTGGACAGGTCACTAGAAGACATCTCATTTATATCGGCAGGTGTAGGCCAAGACTCACCGAACACACACTCTCTTATTGACGATAACTCCGGACACTCGCATAAGATAATACATACTTATTCCTCTTCTCGAAAAAACTCCTGTCGAATATAAAGTATTTTTTAAATAAAATATCCAAATAGTGGTCGTGCTGAAAACATATTGTTTTTTGGATTTTTCTCTTTAAATTTTTAATGTACAATTTTTTACTGAAAAATTTTGTGTGAAGGATTTCCAAGCCATCACGAGTTCCGGTAATGAGAACTGGCAACATTGTACATCCACCGCTCTTTCTAAAATTTGTGACATAATTGTCAAAAGTTTGCGGAGTCTTAGTACTTTCAATTACAATTTTCTCTTTCAAAAGTGAATGATCCTAGAATTTTTTTCTTTTAAAATATGCTATAGCAATAGGGCTTTCTGATAAAAAAAATCGTTGCTAAATTCCGAGGGTCGCGAACCTTACCGGACCCCAACTGAAAACACTCTCATGAAACTGATATAGATCAAACATACATTTTTATTTGAAAAATACTGTAATTTACTACAGAAATTAAACGTTCAGTTTCGAAATGTATTGCCGCGTAATACTGCTACCCTTTGTTCATTACTTTTACCTGATAGCTCATCCCCATCATTGTTTACAGGTACTGCACTGGTACTGCAATATTGCCGATGTATTTTGTCCAAGTAGCTTCACTGCTATTTTTATTTTAATTTTGATAGAATCATCAATATAATTTTTAGCAACATCGTTGCACCATTCCTTTTCAGACGTTGCTGGTCCGAAGGTAGAGAATCAGACTCATATTCAATTCAATTCAATTTACAAATTGATAAACGTGATTATTTTGACAAATATGTCTTGACATTTGAGCTTTTTATCATTATTGTAATGGTTATCTCCATAGAAACAAACAAGAAGGATTGCTTTGGTACTATCTAGCAGAAATAGGCTGACGTTACATAATAAATAACGCGGTAAAATAAATCTAAAATGAAAATTAGACATACTAATAGCTTATTTATGATATTGGTGTTAAAAGTAACATTTTATTTAATGAGTGAAAAAGTTTGCGAAAGGGGCGAAGCGAGTGGGGCAATTTCACGACGTCTATTGTCAGTTAATTATTTTTTGACGTTTTATTAATAATTCTCATTCCTGGGAACTGACCATGCTAGATAACGCTGAATCACTTAGTTACCTACAAACATTATGTTCACAGTTACCGCTTTTTATTAAAAGTTCTTGCTGGTGTTTAGTATTCATCTTGCATAATGAGGGATAGTATTGATGAATCGTGTATTCCTGATGATATTGAAGAGGCTGAAAAAAGAGCGACATTTGAATTATTACCGAATAAATCGGCTCAGCAGTATGATATCGTATATTCTAATTTTCTCAAGTGGTGTAAAATGGAAAAAGTTGAAGAAAACTTCAGTGAATCCTTCTTTTTGGCATATCTAGAAGAGAAATAAAAAATATGGAACGCGTCAACTTTGTGGAGTAAGTTTTCTATGATAAAATAGAGTGCGCTAGGCGAGAACAATATAGTCACCTTACTGTGGATTCCAGGACACACTGGAATAGAAGGGAATGGAATAGCAGATGAACTAGCGAAGAGGGGGACTGAAATACCCTTTTGGGGGCCGGAACTTTTTTGCGGAATCAGCTCCAATGTAATATTGGAAGAAATAGGTAAAGCCGAAGAAAAGAGAAGATCTGACCATTGGAAAGATCTAGTAGGGCTTAGGCAATCTAAGATTCTTCTGAGTGACTACAACCCGTTGAGATCAAATGAATGCATAAGTCAAAGTAAAAAACTGCAGTAAGAGTTTTAACATGAATCCTAACGGGTCATTGTCACCTGAATGAGCACCTTAAAAAGCTCAAAATAGTGGAGGAAGAAGATTGTAGATTTTGTGGAATGGAAGAAGAAACCTCCATCCACATACAATTTAGAATCCTAGGGCACAGCACCTGGGAGACTACTGGATAGAAGAGGGACAGTTACCTAAGTTGAAGCCTGCAGATATCGTAAAATTCCTCCGGGAAATAGGACTAAAGGAGCTACTAGTTTCTGAGACTCTCCTCAGAAACTAAGAAGAAGTAAGGGGGCACAATAGATCTTTTAGGTCTCAGTGAATGGTACCCCAAAATACATATATACATACATCTATTAATCTACTCTAAAAACGGGACATTGGAACAAATTTTATTTTCAGCTTGTCTGACAAATGTTCTGTATTTGAGTCTGGTATGGAACCCATGGAGTAACAGATAAGGGATCTGATAGTAGTGTCCAAAGTGGCATAGAAAAATCTGGGCCCTAAGCTACACAAGAAAAATGAAGTTTGTCTATTTCCAGAACTACCATTTTCTCAAGGTAAAGTCCTCATATGGTCTCTATTGCCTGGATTATAATTCGTTTTGTCTATCCTTTCCAATGAGTAATTTGTTTTGTTATTATTTTATGTAGTGAACAAGCTACTGTGGAAACTCTACTGAGTAATAAAACATGTCCGTTTTTTGTTATTTATTAGTATCATCCCTCACCCTTTCTTTTTTGTTTTAGTAACCGCCAATATTATAAGTCATATCTTTTCATATTATTCTTCCAGCATTTTTCTTTTACTGAAAAATTTCTAACATTCATATTTCTAGTAGGAATTGAATAACTAAAATTAGTCGCGTCAATGTACGCAATAAAAAGGAAAATTTTGCGTCCTGGAGGGATCGGTTTTTTGCATTCGCTTCCAAAAATTATTTGTAAAAAATTTACCTAATTTTCATTAGGGAGAAACCGGAAATTGCATTGCTGCAGCCAAAAGTGCATTAAAAAAATGCATTATCTGGGAGGCGTTTTGGAAGATTGGTAAATATGTGTCAGAACTGGCCCAGATCGGGTACTCGGGGGTTTGCGAGGTCGTTGGCTTTTCCTGACACAATCCAAAAAGGCCAACCGAAAATCATTATAAGGGGTTTTTTGGTTGGGGCGCTGAAGCAGAATTTCACGTCAAAAAGGATCCCCCGAGCACCTGGTGCACCGCAACCTGGACCTAAAAGTCGTCTCCGAGGGTTTTCCAGACAAACAAACAAACAAGAAAAGTGGAAGGCCGCTCGGCAAAGTTTGGAGATCTAGCTGGAGATTATTCTCGTCATTCTTACAGGACTGGATGAACTTTTTAGAGTGCCCCCCGGGGAGTTACGCATGGATGAATGTATGAAATTATGAGACAATTTTAGAGTTTTTTGCGACTGTATCTGTAAAATCCTCGGAGACGACGTTCAGGTCCAGGTGGCGGTGCACCAGGTGCTCGGGGGATCCTTTTTGACGTGAAATTCTGCTTCAGCGCCCCAAAAAACCCCCCTCAACGATTTTCGGTTCGTCTTTTTCAAGTTTGTCTGGAAAACCCTCGGAGACTACGTTTAGGTCCAGGTTGCCGTGCACCAGGTGCTCGGGGATCGTTTTCGAAGTGAAAATTCTACTTCAGCGCCTCATAAAACGCCCCCAGAAAGATTTTTGGTTTGTTTTTGACACTCTTGTTAGGAAAATTCTCGGAGAGGATGTCCACGTCCAGGTTGGGGCGCACCAGGGGTCCACGGGGTGTTTGCCGAAGCCATATTCGAATTCAGCGCCCCAAAAAAAACCCCATAATGATTTTCGGTTGGCCTTTTTGGATTGTGTCAGGAAAAGCCACGGAGATGACGTTTACGGTCAGGTTCTGGTGCACTAGGTGTTTGGGGTCAATTTGAACATCATATTCGTGATCAGCGACCTCGAAAACCCCCAAGTACCCGATCTGGGTCAGTTCTGACCAATCTTCCAAAAGGCCTCCCAGATAATGCATTTTTTTAATGCACTTTTGGCTGCAGCAATGCAATTTCCGGTTTTTCCCTAATGAAAATTAGGTAAATTTTTTACAAATAATTTTTGGAAGCGAATGCAAAAACCCGCATTCCGATCCGTCCAGGACGCAAAATTTTGCCTCGACTAAATACTGCATTCCACATTGGGAATAAGTAATACACCATTTGTGTGTCTGACAAGGACGGTCCTGAGTAATATAAACTATCAATCTAACCTATAGATCCGATATTTATCAACATAATATAGTGGCCAAAGACAAATAACTGTTGATAAATGAAAAATTTGTTTTTTTTTTTTAATTTGACTATTTCTACGGGTCAACACTAACTAATCACTATAGAAATTGAAATATTTTTATTTTTTTCCCGATAATATTTTAATACTTAATACCAATGTAGATTTCCATCTTGCGTGGCGCCAATGTTTAGTTTTATACAGATTATTTTTACTGCGTCAAGCTGGACTTCGATGTTTTATGTTCTGATATTATTAAAAATAAGGTATTGTTTCTCTGTTGAAATATTATTTAAATTATCAATTTAAAATTTTTGGTAGTAAATATGTTTATTGAAAAATTACGCAAGCTAATCAGAAAGTATCGAAAATTCCATTTACAATATCAACTATTGAAGTTGTGTTCATCATGTAACAAAAATAACATTTCAATGAGACAAAAATCAATCCAATACTTCTTATTCAGGTCCAATGTTAGATAGTAAACTAGTAGTGGAACAAACCCGAAAAGGAGATTACATACAAAGTAAAAATTGCTCTAGTGGAGGAACCTGACGGGAAAAACTGAGCTAGACACAGCCATAGTGGGGCCAATTTTCACTTCTGCATCCATTGCGTGAAGTGGTAGGACTAGCATATGGTGGTGGAAAGTGTTGCAGAAAGAACAGACTGAGTAGAAAAAGAAACTAGGGAGAGTAACCACCTCCTCGATTCTTATAAATTCTGGTACATGTCAGGATAATAAATGGTGAAAAAGTATTACTTTTTGAAGAGATTAAAAAAGGATACAGTAACAAGAAGTAATGGGATCCCAACACCATTACCTTGCTTGCCATTCAATAGTATAAGGATGTATCTAAAGCAGTAAAAAAGAACTGGGATAGGAGTGTAGGCCAGGAACCAAACATTATGAAAGCTTGGAAGAATCTCAAGCAGAAATTCATGGCATAGGAAACTGTACCCAATTTAATATTAATAAGAGATCTAGAAGACAAAGGATAATTTAATCCAAAATGATATGAAAATGCCTGAGAAAACCCAATGAACTAGCATATAAACTCATATACTTGTGGAATGCGTATCAATACAGCACCTAGGAGACTATTGGATAAAAGAGGGACACTTACCTAAACTAAAGCTTGCAAATATCCCCAAACTACGCAAACCTACTCTCAAAATAAATATCTTTAGAAAGGACATCTCGGTATATCTACGATAAGAGCCTAGCTATGTTTTATGTCTGGTGGCCAATAATTGAGAAAAGTATTGATTTATGAGTGTGTCATTGTCAAGGTTGTCAAAACCATAGACCAAACAATCCAGAATTGTTCGTATATTCTTGTTCCATTCCCGACAAAGTCTGGAAAAGGCTTTATATAACATTTCGCTTGTTCTTTCCAAATGGATGGAGATGGAACCTATGACAAAAATTGCTACAAAAAATGGTTCTGAGAAACTCGAGGATAAGATAAGAGAAATATCCAAATATTTGTTGTTCTGAGTTGTGCAGATGTTTCCTCAGGGTGCAGTGTCCAGTCACCAGGTCGGTAACTGTCTTCAAATGTCTCTTACCCAGTTTCAATAGCTTGGTTGGGAGTTCCTTGTCTACCTTGTTCAGTAAACTCTTGTATGGAGGTGCCCTTGTGTCGACCTCCATTTGAGTTGGTGTTCCCTATCTAGCCAGTTCCCG
This sequence comes from Lochmaea capreae, assembly GCA_949126875.1. Lineage (NCBI taxonomy): Eukaryota > Metazoa > Arthropoda > Insecta > Coleoptera > Chrysomelidae > Lochmaea > Lochmaea capreae. The sequence goes on from OX421409.1 coordinate 7,900,120, forward strand.
ATTTCCCCTCTTATGCAATCTTTTGTGATTCCACAAAACGGTTCCGAACCTATGAAGTCTTGTTTAGAGCCTTCTTTAGCTAACTGGTCAGCCATTTTATTACCTGCAATCCCCTCATGTGCCGGCACCCATATTAGACACACTTCGTTGTCTCTTGCCAGCCTGTCGAGGGATTTTTTTCAGTTTTTTACCAGTCTAGACCTAGTTGTTGGGTTGTTGATAGCTTCAAGCAGAGCATGGCTGTCAGTGAAGCGATGTCAAATGTATGTTTTCGCGACAGGTAAAAGGAAAGGATGACATCGTTACAGATCGCTTGTCTTATTGGGAAAGAGCAACAAGCGCTTAGCTCAGCGAGTTTATGAAGAAGTGCATCATCGATGCTGTTAAAAGAAATAGGCCCAAATAAATGCTCAGCATTCAAAGAAATAAGTCTTTCCCGGCTCACCATCACTCGTCGCGTATAAGATATCGGCAAACATTTACAAAACCAGTTGCAAACAGAGGCAACATTTTCCTTTTTCGCCTTGGCTTTTGATTTTTGTGCGAGGAATAGATAAATAACTGAGGAGTTTGCATCTTCACAAAGCATGAAAAAAAACACATAAGCAAATGAGCTCTTTGAAGAAATTGTGCAGGAAGGTTAAATTCAAGTTGGAATAATATTTGCGGTCCAACAACAGATGGCGCACCAAACATGATTGGTTCAATAAATGTATTAGTGACTAAAATTTTGCATCAAATGGGAATCCAAAATTTGGAGCTGCCATAACCTATTTATTGCATCATTCCCCAGCTGGCTTTGTGTTTTAAAATACTCGAAATGAATCATATCATGGATGTCGTGAGAGACATGGACAATTTCAAGCTTTTTTTGGGAGAAATTGGCAGTGATTTTCCGATGTCATTTACCACAACGAGGTGCACTGGTTAAACCGAGCCCAAGTATTATCACGCTTCTTTAACCTTTTTTCCGAAATTGAAACGTTTCTAACTGAGAAAGAAAAACCATTCCTTGAAATTTCTAATGCATCATGGCTTTGGGACTTGGCTTCTTTAACAGACATATGCAGTCATTCCAATGATTTGGATTTGAAATTGCAGACTCAGGACAAATTCATATTTGAACTTTTAAATGACGTGTCTGCTTTTGAGCTGAAATTAAATCTATTTACCAAACAAATTGAAGCTAAACGTTTGGTTCACTTCAATTTCTGTGAAAAAATGTAAGAAAAGCATCCTACAAAATTCTCAACAGTAAAATTTAAAAACTGAATTTCAAACGCGTTTACCGAAGCTTAAAGAGTAAAGCGTGTTGTTTAGTTTGAAAATTCTTTCCAAATTGATGAAACCACAGTTCGGGAAAATTTTCAAATGGAAATTATAGAATTAAAAACAATACTTATCTTAAAGACTTAGAAAGACGTAGAAAACCGAAAAAACTTGCCCAAATTTTATAAAAATCTTGTTGAGGAAATTTGTCCCGAAATAAAAAACTGGCAAAACGTGTTTTTTCAATGTTTAGGTCAACATATTTGTGCAAGCAAACATTTTCAAAAATGAAATGCATCAAGATCAAAGAAAGGTCTCGCTTTACAGACGATCATCTTCATCACATACTGAGGATCACCACTACAAAATTTGAACCTGACATCAAACTACAAAAACAAACCCAATTTTCGGATTAATTTTACCGTACTCTAATTATGTATTTTCATGTTTTCCAAACCTCTTTCCTTTTTTATTTAAGAAATTCTGGAAGTGTATCTATTAATGTTTGTTAAAGTTCACAAGCTGAGTATTCAAATTTGGTGAATGCTACAACCAAGGGGGAGAAGAATTTTTGATGGTATAGGTCATTATTGATGGAAGTGATATAGTCAATGGTATCTTGAACAGATTTTACAGATTTTTTCATAAAACGGAGGTGATATGTAGATGATTGATGAATTCAAATCTATTTAAGAAAGTGATATGCTGTGAAGGGTGTGTTTCATCGATACTCGAGTGGCGTTTGAAAGACACTGGAATTATGTAAGAAATTTAAGGGACAATTCTCCTGATTCCGCTATGAATGCGTTTATACAAAATACCCCGGTTGTGCGTGCGCTGTAAATACCTTTTTGCTAGCAGATGGATAGATAACTGATCCATAATCTCTGCGTGATCTAATAAAATCACCATAAATATGTAGCAGAGTTTTTTTCGGTCGTTTCCCCTAATGTCGTTCGATAAAATAATTTTATTACATTATTTCATTACAGTTCTATCTTCATTCCAGTTATCATTTTAATTAATTTCACTGTACTGTTTCCAAATTGTTTATAATTGTAGAATTTAATCTTTCCAATTAGCAAATAATAATTAATCATATTAACACTACTTTAATGAAATCTGCTGATAGACCGTCCCACAGGCGCCATTCGTAATAGGCTAAGCATTAATCTGAAAAACTACTGACTAATCTACGATTTAACTATTCAGAATTGATATACAGCGTTAAAAAAATTATCGATCATTCGATTTCGTGTAAATGGTCTTTGTAATATACAGGTAGTTTCACGACGAGCTTACGCTATCTAATCTATATATTGGAGACTGCTCACATTTCTCTAAAAATTGGCATTGATGGAGAACAAGTTATGGAGAATATTTAGACATACGTCACTTTCGGTTATACGAAAAGTGAACAACAACTTTGCTATTTTAAATATGTATATTCTTAACTTTTCGAATTCTACATTGAATTTTAATGTCAGTTTGAGATTCTTATGGAAACTCACTTCCCAGGTTCTGTATTTCCTGGAACGACGAACTGGACGGAAGTACCAACAACTGATTCACAATATGACTGGCAATCTGCTAGTGCAGTTATTGACGAGGACAAGATAAGGTGGGCCATATCGGGCTTTTCCCCTTTTCAAGTCACCAGGACCTGACGGTATAAGACTAGCCCTACTTCAATGGAGAATGGATATTTGTATGCCCCACCTGGTTGGAATATTTAGAGCCTCTTTTGCTCTGAGGGATACTGCCAGTAAGTGGAGAGAAGTACTAGAGGTATTCATACCCAAAGGAAAGATGGACTACACCTTACGAAAAGCATCATAGAATCACATCGTTTTTTTAATAACAATGGAGAAGCTATGTGAGCGGTATATGGGAGATGAAGTGCTAGTTCACAACCCACTTCATCCAAATCAGCATGTATATACTCCGGGAAGGTCCACTGATTCGGCCCTTCACCAAGTAGTTGGCATAATGGAAAGATCATTGGACAATAAAGAATCCACCGTGGATATATTCATAAATATCGAGGAAGCGTTTGATAAAACAACCTTTCCAACAATTACCCAGCAGCTGGTACTAGGAGAAAGGATAGTCAAGATGCTCTCCAGCAGAGCAATAAGGATTAAGATAGGAGACATCACAGTGAGAGGTCTGGTGATGACAGGATGTCCACAATAAGGGGTCTTATCACCCCTTCTTTGGAACATAGTCCTGGATACCCTTATTAATCACCTCAACAATAATGGATTCTACATGCAGATGACATAGTTATCTAGAAGACCGGAAAATTTGTGCGATAGCGCGCAGGATGGGCTCAAATGAATACAAACATGGTGTAAGGAACACTCACTGTCGATCAATCCCAATAAGACTGAGATGGTCCTTTTCACCAGGAAAAGAAGATTATCGGCCCGAAATATTCAAACGCAAACTTAACTTCTCTGAAGAGGTGAAATACTTTTTTATTACCCTCGACAGGAAGCTAACATGGAACTCTCACCTACAGAGCAGAGCAAAAAGAGCATATATGGCTTATGAGCAATGTGACCTAAGTGCTGTGGGCATAAACTCACCCTCCCTACTCTACAGATACAAAATGTCAGTTTGCGTGAAATACTCTACATCTAAAGTTTATACTATTTATTTTTTTAATAAGAAATTGACAAGTGCAGACCTTCATATTGAAAATTCTTTGTAAGCATCCCCAATATCAAATAAAAAACATTTTGTCGGGTTAAATAGTAGCACGATCAAGGTAATTGGTGACATGTCGAGAACTTCTTGTTTGTATACAGGGCTGTTAAAAAAATCATGAAAAGTCAAGTTCAAAAATGTTAAATATCTTCATTATTTTAAATGAACAGTGTGACTAGAGGTCCGTCGGTGGAGCTATTAATTTAAAATTAGTTTATACCAAATATACAGAGATCCGCCGAAAATGCTATAACTTGAGCAAAGCGCGGCGGAACATTACATTACATACGTAATTTGCCGCCGTCCTGACAGTTGATACCTGAATTTCATCTAACGGTCAGACTCACAAACCCAAGAAAGTAAATGGAATTACAAACACATTTATATAATATCCTTACATTGTGTATTTGAAGAAGGGGAAGGAAATATAATCATTGCATTCATCCTTACCCTTATAATAAAATAAAATAATACTAAACCAATTTGTGGCAGAATTTTTACAAAAATAAACTTTAATCCGCCGTTGAACGGGATTTAATCATAAAACGTGAGTTGTCTGCCGTTGGGCGGCGGAAAGCATATATAATTAGTGAATAACTACGCCGCGCTTGCGTAAATTATGACATTTTCGTTTTTGAGATATTAACATGTACGTAAAATTATTAATTAGGTAGCCTTATTATTTTTTTATTTTAGCAGGCTGTATATTTACCTGTCATCATTAAATAGTATTCGCATCGTACACGAATATATATTGAACATAGTTCTAATATAATGTAGATTTGAACAAATTAAATTGTTTTATTTCATCGTTTAAAAAAATATCTACAAATTGTGGATTTTTGTTTAGAAATTCTCAAATATTCTTTCTTTCCTAGACTATAAATAATATAAAGTTGATAAAGTAACTCTCTGTTTATATTTGGTCAGAATAATAAAAACTTCGACAAGTGACCGATTTGTTGATGTTGTTACAACAAAAACGATAATGCATCAAATCAGATTTTAGCTCGTTGTAGGAGGCGGTGCTTCATAACGATGATATATTTTATATAGATAGAACGATGAACATTCTGTATATACAGTGTGGAAGAGCCAAATGGAATGAATTTATTATTTCCGTAATTGAAGACATTTGAAGAAAAACCTGAAATACAGTGATTCAAGATTATGGATTGATATCCTGCAACGAAAAAATGTCATCACTGCAGAGAGATTTTCAATCGCATTGATGGCAAACGCTGCCTAACGGCGTGCATATATATCTTTTATAAGTGATTAGATTCCCGCGATAGATCATCTCGAACTGTCGATTCAAATGGTCTTCTTAATTGCCATATTAATATTTTTTCCCGAGCCCGTCTGACAAGTCTCCGATAACAGTGCAGCCTAATGGCTTATTGTATTTTTTTTCTCGTGCTCTCTCATAGCACCCAGTCCAGCACCTTTGTTCCCTGCACCAGTTTGTATAGGTTCTTCTTAGCTGGGTGTTTGCTATATAATTCAGCGTTTCCTTGCGGTTGGCCAAATAATAACTGTCTTTTGCGATCAAGAGGCTCGCATGGCCATATTAATTAGTTACAAATAATTTAAATTTCTTAAACTCACTGGTCATCTAGCAAATAGTTATAATGAAAACAAACCCAGTTGAAATAAAATACTGATCTACACATCTAAACACAACACAAGTCACGACGCCACTGGCGCGAATAACTTACCCTCCACCTTAACAACCACATAAATAACTAACTAACCGACTTAGTTGGTACCAATGGAAAATACTGGAATTGAGTCACTTTAGAGTTTCTTTTGTTTCAGCAGCCATGTTCACCAGTTGTTTCAATTAATTATTGTTTCCAGAAATTTCTAATGCCTTAACTCAACGCTTACTACTAAATTTATAATCTATGTATTCTCTTAATATCATTATTATTATTATTAAGATACAAGACAATCCTTAAAGTCAAATAAAATCAAAACCATATTTTTGTTTGTCTTGGGATGCCATATTGAATTTTATTCGACAGTCAGTCAGTTGATTGTCAGACAGACTTTTTAGAAAAGTGTCAATTTTATTTAAATTATAAAATCTTCACAAATAATACATGGCGCAGTCAGTAAACTGTCTCTGAACTGAATTAAATAATAATTAAAATGTCTAACGACGAAAAAGCAATCAATAGAGGAGGTATATGTGATTTAAGAGCTGCAGATTTAGGTGCACAGAGAGATCAACTCGTTTGCTTAAAACAGCCGGAATTCGAAAAAAAGATACCCTATCTGTTGCTCCCCGCATTCGACATTGGATAACACTACAAACCGATGGCATTTTAAATAATTTTAGGAACTTATTACTAATTGAAGTCCAACTATCATCCGTTGTTTACCAGTAATAGAATGTGACATGTGCCTTCTAGATCCATGTGATCGACTTGTCGGTGACGTCATTCTGGAACGGTCTATTTTAAACTCCGGCAACTACAGGGTTTATTATTCCAAATTAATACAAAAGCCTTCCAAAAGATATATCACAAGCCATTTGAAAAATGGGGGGGGTGGTAACTGTCACTTGGAGGGGGTTAAATGTAGACATTATTTTTTTTGCAGAATGTCAATTCAGAATCTACAATTGACGTGTTCCAGGATTTTCTATAAATATGTAGAGTAACCGAAATAATGAATTCATTCCATTTTCCTTTTCCACACTGTATATCAAAATATCACCAACATTAATTTTGTAGAAAACATGTTTTTTTCAATTATATTATTTTCAAAGAATGTTACAATGAACTAATTCGAGTTTCTTATCCACAATTTAAATATTTAAATTAGATTTCATTTCAAGTTGACCTAAAATATTTGTCGAAAAATAAAATAAATTTACTGGTATTGAAGGTCGAATGTAATTATATGGTAGCATCAAGTAATAATGTTCATGTTTCCAGTACTGGCTGTGAAGTTGACAATTATTGCGTTTCCTAGCCAACTGAGAAGTTGAATTTCTCTATTAGTGGTTAATAATATTTTCTATAAAAATAATGGACAAATTCAAATGTTTTGTGAATACAGGGATAGTAGTTCAACAAAAACTTGTGCAGCATAATTTTGTATATCCAGGAGATTTTCTTTAACATATTTGCTGCTTGAAATTACCTAACAAAATAAAATTATTTGAATAAAAATATCATTAGATTAAAATTCGCGATCACCCGGAAATGACTGATGAGTGAGAATGAATGCGTTCATAATATAGGGTTATCTGAGGAGCGAAAACAGACAGTGTACGTGTCAGTCAGACGACGCGACGGGGTAAACGTCTAGGGAGAAATCAGCTTGAACGATCAGAGCTATTTGTAGATCATTACTGTCAAAATTTGACTTTGACATTGAAATGTGTTGTTTAATTTACGTTGATTGCAGAAAAACATAGATCGAGCAATGTTTTTACCTTTAACATTATTACCAGTGGAATTAAATCTTTTGTTGATGGAAACTGGAAATCACTCAAACACAATTATTATAAACGTTGTTTGAAAATAAGTTTTACTAGTGGAAATGTCAACCGGCATCAGTTTTATTAGTGGAAGATCGAATTTACATTTATGTGCTACTCAATTTTTATAAGACATTCTTTAATTTTTGTCTTAAATTTGGCTAGTAGTTGAAAAAATTGCATATACACCACGGAGGTGAAAACATTTATAAGCCTTGCACCTTATTCCGCTCGGGGCAAAGACCATCAATAAAAGGAAAGTGATAATGGAGTCACATCGAATAAAAATGTGTCGTCATGATTACTTACGAGATATTCAAAAATATGCATGTGAAAATCGTTCAATTATCTAGTTTGACGAGACATGGTATGACACTCATGATACATCACATAAAGAACATAGAATAAAAATAATACATGCTAGATCAGAAACAGGCTGGGCTCCAAACGCTCTATTGTTGTCAGTAAAGAATATTGAAGATTCAAGCTTAGATTATCACCAAGATACAACAGCACAATTCAAAAATGTCGCCACTTTTCAGTGCTTCTACTATTGCGTACGCTTCTTTTTTTCCTGAGAGGACAAGGCTCTTGAGAAAAATGAGACTGGTCTTCACTACATTTTTTACTTGAAATATAGCTATCAAAACTTCCTGTATCGACTAGTGCATCTATGATTATGTTGTTTTGGATAAACAAGTAGGAGAAGCAGCAGAAATCGTAGACAGAATAGCAGCAGATGTTTTCTGAGTTCTTCTGGTGTTACTTGATCTACACACAGTTGAAAAATGACCTCTTTTATTGCATGGATTGCAAATTGCATTTTTAGCAGGACAGTGTTCGCGCAGGTGTCTATCTCTGCCACAAAAGAAACATTTCTGGAAAGATGAAGCAACTGCTAACTGCCTGGTTGATGCATTTTCAGAATCTTGTGACGGTTCTGCGTAGTGTAAAACGGCAACTCTTGAATCAAAAGTTGATGATGATTCAGCATGTTGCTTGGCTATTTCTAACGCTCTCACAGTATCAAACGCTTGAATTAAGCTTAAAGAAGAGTGCTCTAGAAGCCGCTGTCTAATTAGTGGTGAACTTAAACCACTGATAAACGAGTCTCGAATGAAATCATCTCTATTCTGTTCGGCTGTAACAGTTTCAAAGTTGCAGTATTTGCTCATCTGCTTCAAAATTTGTAAATACTGGTCAATTGGCTCACCTACTAGCTGTCTTCTTGATGAGAGAGAATGTCGAGAAAATATTTCATTTTTGGGCTTTACGTAGAGGCTTTCAAGGATTTTTATGGCATCTTCATACGTTGTACACTCACTAAAGGACTCAAAAACGACTGGACTCACGTAGTTTATTAGTAGATTCAGCTTCTTCTTGTTGTCCTTCGCATCTGCCGCTTCCAGAAAGTTCACGAACGATCTGTACCAATGATTCCAAAGTCGACCTACGTTTCCAAGTGTAACACCTACACTGTGGGTCGAAATAAAGGAGTACATTTTTTAATTGAAAATATTTTTTTTTGTTTTTTGGGTGATTTATTTTCTTTTTGCAGGGATAATAACCTAACATGTCCTCAACATGACTGTAAATTTGAAAGCAAAAATAATGTACAGGGTCGGACTTATAAAAGAAAGTCTTAGCTAAAATTGTACTAATACGCTTTTTCGGTAGATAAACTATCCAGAACACTTCAGTAAAAATGAAATTTCCCGAAGTTACCGGATTTGCGAAATACCATTTTTTTATTAAATAAAATTTTAACAAATAACACATTTATGAAAACAGTTTAGTAAGTTTAAAACTTAAAGTAAAATATTAGGCCACCATTATTTAATAAAAAAAATGGTATTTCGCGAATCCGGTAATTTCGGAAAATTTCCTTTTTACCGAAGTGTTCTGGATAGTTTATCTATTTATCTATTTTAGCTAAGACAGTTTTCATTTGCAACGAGCTCAAATGCACTGTTATATAATTTTTTTTATAAGTCCGACCCTGTACATTGTTTTTGCTTTCAAATTAACAGTCATGTTGAAGACATGTTAGGTTATTAGCCCTGCAAAAAGAAAATGAATCGCCCAAAAAACAAAAAAAATATTTTCAATTAAAAAATGTACTCCTTTATTTCGACCCACAGTGTATATCTAAACGATCAGGGCGAAGTTGCTTATCCATTTTATAGAATTCTGTAGAATAAATTGTAATGAATACGAAGGACTGCCTCTAGAATAAGACTTTATTCTACAGAAAACAACTGACATAAAATTATTGACAACTTTATAACATAAGTGACAATGTCATGAATCTAACCAAAAGAGTAATATCATGACAGTAATTTTAGATCGTTTCGATAATGCTAGTAAGAAGCTTCCACTAAAAGGGCGGCGCATCAAACCGGTCCTAGGGCGGCAGGAAGCTAAATCCGCCACTGGTAATTGTTAATGGCAGACGGAATATGTTGTATGCATCATTTTACATCACTAATACTATTTCTTTTACTACATCTACACCGGTATTTCGAAGCTAATTGTTTTCTAAAAGACGTGAACTCCCCCAAGCTTTGCCAAAACTTTCATAAATCAAAATTAATTTTTTTCGTGAAAAATTGCAATAGTTAGCGTACATGGTATTTTTTTTATTGCAACCTGCATTCATAGATAGTGATTGATTCTCATTAAAATTGATATAGCATCTATTGAATTTTTATGCTTACGTTCCAACTGAATGAAATTGAAGACGATAATTAACCTTGATTATAAATGAATACATAAGGTTAAATAGGGTAAATTGACTACCGGTCAGAAAGACCTATTTATCGATATAATATAATAACAATATGTAAGGTGTAACTAGATAAATGTTATTTTTAAATTATCTCTTTGCTTGCATTTTCACGGCTAAAAAAACATTTTCAGAGGATCTGTATAAAGGTGATTTGGGTTAAGCTGTGTACACGTACTACTCTTTAAGGAATAAAGTTGTACTTTCGGCTATTAAGCCATTATCTATGCGTTACCTATAAGTGAGTAAAAGCAAAATTGTAATGTTTGAAAAATTATTTGCTTTGTTTGAGAGGTTATGTTACTCGTCAGGTATACATGAAAGTCCTTTTTGATAAAATCGACACACAACAAACAAGTTAAAGGAAAATTTTTAAAATGTGAAAGAAACATATTCTTAGATAACCCATAATGGGATACAAAATGTGAAAATGTCTATATAATTGTTTGTGTAATGTTTTGTCGATTTTATCAGAAAGGACTTTCATGTATACCTGACGAGTGAGTAACATAACCTCTCAGACAAAAAAAAATGTTTTCAAACATTACAATTTTGCTTTTACTCACTTATAGGTAACGCACTGATGATGGCTTAATAGCCGAAAGCGCTTTGCAAGTCTTAATAAAGAAAATTTTACACGAAATACATATTTATTCCTTACTGATCCGTATAAAGAATGGCAATAGCGACAAACTGTGTTTAATGATGGCTATTATTTATTATGATGCGTTTATGACGCGAGCGGCAGATCAAGTGCATAATGGTCATTTAACGAGAGTGGATTACTTTATTGTTTCCACGACTATTAATTACAGATATATACATTTTTTTTTGATTTTTCTGCCAATACATTTAGTGAGACTATTTGTTCTGCATCTCTTATGTTTGCTGTTGGGTTAATCAGTCCAAACGTATACCCACCTAGAAAAATAGGAGTTTATTTATGTGCACTGCAATTAATTATCCCTTAAAATTAGCCCTTGTCGAATAGCATTGCTAAATCATCGCATTGGCAATTAAAATTGCAAGGAATCCACTGGTTCTTTTTCGTTGATTTTCTAACTAATTCAATTGTTTATCATCACTAATTGCAAGACGACCTTTATAATTAGGTATCTCCTGCGTGACCGTGTTCTCTCTAAATTTGTTTACTAGTAGATTGACTAATACGTTGATCTGAATACTTCCATAATTCACAAACTTTTTGCTGTATTCGGAAGTTATTTATATTATTCAGCAAGTTAAATATAAAATATTAATAGTATACAGTTTGTCCATGAAGTAACGCATATATTCTTTATTGGCTGTGAATCGTTAACTTTGCATAAAAATAAAAATATTCAATAATTTCTTAAACATCTTAATGGAATGGACAACAAGTCTACCCGATCAATTTTTCAATTAATATATTTGTCCACGACCACTCAATAATAAGTCAATATTTTACCTCCTAATAAAAGGTATATGGTACCCATACCTATATCTACTAGAGTGAATTATGGTTCACTCCGTTCACTCTGAAATCACAAAAACGAACGCGGGGTGCGCCGCACTTTTCGCTCCAAAGGGGCATCTCGAACGGTTTTGGAGCGAAAAGAGCTTACGGAGTGAAAAGAGTGTGCAAATCGAACCCACCTTTACTAGTCTCAAACTTTATTGCCAGGTCTCGATGTCGCTCGACCGCAAAATGGTTCTCGACTAGTAAATGTTACTATGCACACGTTTTCAATATAAAATATAATTATTTAAATAATTCCCAAACCTGGTTTTCTCAAATGAAATTCAATTCACGTCTTTGTTTCAAATAAGCTGCACTACCAATCAACATTACAAAAAATTTTACATCATGTCCGTTTTTAATTTTCAACAATTTTAATATTTCTAGTTCTTACTTTCAGTTTTTGTTACAAGTATCGTTTACTATTTGACTACCGTCATTTATAAAAACTAGGGTAACTGTAACGGTAATAATAGAAAATTTTTGAAGATCCAAAAAACATAAAAATAAGAAATTTAATAATATATTCGAACATAAAGTCAATTCCTTCAAGTGAAATAATAATTAATGTATACATTTTTAATTTTCAATCAAATTGTTCAATAAATAAAGATATTTTAAACAGAATTTGATATAAAAATAATTTAATATTGAACTCAACCTAGAGATAATAATTTTTGATTTATTACGAAGAAATCTGTTTATTTTATCTCGACCAAATACTCTAGATTTTTCCGCCTTATACCTACTCAACGCATTATTTTTTCAAAAATAATGCAAAAGTTTCGGAAATTTGGATATTTTAACGTTTTAGCGGACGAAAAATACTTGCCATCAAAAATAGTAGATTTTTCATTCGGAAATCAGTACCTACGTAAAATGTAATTTTTTGTTAAGATAGAGGGACAAATATATTTAAATTGATATTAGTTGTTGTCAATATTATTTGAAATGACATGTTGAATTTTGTTGAACGAAGTTTTAATGTTTTGTGTAGAATCAGTTAATAGGTACTATTATGTTTACAAAACTTTCACCAATTGAATGTGTGGTAGATACTAATGGTAAGTAAATTTTTAACAGATAAAAACATAAAACATAAAAACATCTGATAACAGATATTGTTAGTTCATTTGATTTGTACATTCGTCAAAATTATTTTGTTTTTAGTAATTAATTTTTTTATTAAAAATAAAAGGAAATATTTCAAGAATTATTTTATTTTGATGCGATGTGCATATTCAAATGATTCCTGCCCCGATCGTCTTTAATTTTTTTACGCCATTTTTCCTATATGTACCGGGTGAGTCCAGTCCAATCTCACCCTTTTTATCTATAATCCATGTTTCACAGGCATATGTTACTGATGGTCTTATTATTGTTTGATATATTCTGATCTTAGCCTATCTGGATACATTCCTTGCTTTTAATATGTTTGAAAACATACCTACTGCCCTACTTTATTTGAATATTCTTATCTCTATTTTTTTATTCACTTTTTTTCTGAAGATAACATCACTTCTAAGTATTCTATTCGACTTTCCCAATTGTATAGGTGTAACCATAGCATTCCATATTTAAGTCTCTACAGTTGCCCGTATTTTTATCTCCCATAACTATGTAGGTACTTAGTTTTCTTTTCATCAAATATCGGCCTTTATTCTTCTGCTTTCTCCTCCACTAATTTGCATATTCTCTTTCTTTTCGTGTATTTGTCATTAGTAACAATTCCACCCAAAGACTCACGTTCTTAAAGGATGGATATTGAAAAATACTTGCAAAAAGTGGGCCAGACGTCCTGAGCTAGGACAGATGCTTTGTTTAATATAGCAAAAGCCGTTGTACTTCCGTATGTAGAAAATCCCAATTGATCAAATAAATCAGTTTGTGATTGGGGAAATCGAGTATTTGTATTCTTGAAATCGGTATGCGACTTTTGATATACGAATTTAACATCGAATGGGTCGAGCTAGGCGGATTTGATTTTCCAACTACGAGTTTTGTGAAAGGTAGGTACTCTAATCACACTTTGACAGATTAAATTTGAGGGTCAATTCTATAGGAAGTGGTTAAAAATTAGCAGCACGTTTTAATCTGTACATAGTAAAGATTAGAATTTAAGTTGTAACAGGTATGGTGTCCAATTTAGAGTTTTCCGTTAATGTTTTAAAGCTTATTATGCATACAGAATAGTAAAATAGAGTTAGACTCCGTTCCACATAAGAAGAAGCCATCTGAAGTTTGCCAACTGTTGCACAGAATTCGAAAGCATGCCATTGGTGTTACAAACGATTCCATCGAACATCGCCAATCGTTAATTGGAAGTATAAATATTATAACAATACTAAGTATTTTTATATACCAGTGTCTATTGTATGTGAAAATATTTTAAAAATCTTCAAAGAATTCCCAAATATGTTTTATTTGAACTATATATATGATAAATACATTTTTAATAGGCGCTCTAATTTTGTGTTAACCAGCAAAATGTGAAAACGTTACGCTACTCATTTGAAATCGAATGTCAATTTTACAATATAGCGCTGGTTCTGACAAGTTCGCGCATACGACTGCAACTTCAAATTGGTTCTTCTTATGGGAAACGGAGTCTAGCAGATTGTCCAATTTTCAACTACGAGTATGAGTAAAAATTTAACATTATATAATTATAATATAATTGCACCAAAATTTGTTTTTGGTCCTTGCCAATTATTTTCTTGGATGCACAAACCATAGTTAAGCATATATTGAATTTAAAATAAGGAAAAAACAAAAAATGAATGAAATTTTTCTAGTTAGACGTTTTGAAATTAAATAAATGAGGTTATATTGTAAACAGGCTCTTCTCTTTTAACACGTTTGTTTCGGTACAAGATCAAAAAAGGAGAAAAAGGTTATTCGAATAAAATATATTTCCACAACTACTTGAAATAGAGAAGAAATAAATAAAAACTCAGTTTCACTCAGCCCCTTAGGGATGATATCTCGGATGGTAGTGGACTGAGGAAATTGTGTCATAATTATCCAGGCAATTTAATCCTGAATTTTTTCGCTTTTATTTAAAAACTCCCTCTGTATATTATTTGAAATCATTTGATACTATTGAATAGGAAAATAGTGCCTGAGTGTCATTGAGAAGAGAAAATAGTTCACGAAAGAGTGTTCAAAAAACAGCAAATATTTGAATAAAATGGAATAAAATATAATTAAAAAAAGATAGGAAAAATCAGATATGAACCATTGGAAAATTGAATTATGTGAAATTTGTTTAGATATTAGTTGGGAAGTTAACAAAATGATTAAATAATACTAAAATATAGTAAAAGGTAGCAGATTATCAAAAAATGATAAACATTATCTTCGTTCTTATGACAATGCAATTATTATTAAATAAAGAAACCGATGTCATCGTATTCCTTCAATGTCTTAATTACTACTTAAATTTTCAATTCAATAACGATATTTATGAACTACGTTTTGGTCTTGTTATCGCCTCTCACCAATTTATCCAATATTTACATGCAACATTTTAAGGCCCAATAGTCAATAATAGAAATTTAAAATCCATTGTCTGCTGAAGACATTTTTGCAATACGGCCTTATGACTTACTATCTTTAAATAATGTTTACCATAAACTAACACACTAATAGGTATTTATATTTTGAGTCCAATATAGCTCTATAACCGTGAAAAGAGGAATAGTAAAATTACTGTAGAATATACACGTTTTTCATACAGGGTGTTTCATTGGGAAAGGGCCGCACTTTAACTGTAGATGGGGATCACTTTGGTGCTACCAAAAACCTATATTTAATGTGTCTTCTGCACTTTATAACCGAGATACAGGGTGTTTTATAAATGTATCGTATTTCTTTCGAATCTCATAACTTCCGAGTTACGCTGTATATTATTTTGAAATTTGGTACACGTAATAACCATTACCTAGAAACTCCATCAAAAGTATCTCCAAAAAGATAATGCACATCCGGCTTAACAAAAAATTTCAAAACTCTTCTTTCCTAAAAACAACACCCTGTATATAGATTTTTTTTAATTGCTCTTTATAATTGGAAAGAGTATCAAAAATTTAATCTACGTATTTCCTTTTTATTTTTTCGCAGACAATTTTACTACCAAAAATTGACCGTCAAAGTTATTATTTATACACTTTTTGGGGGTTAACAATGGATCGTAGAGGTTTTTTTTTTATTTTTTAGCTTGAAATGAAATCTATTTAATGCATCTGGAGAAGCATCCTAGAAATTCAATTGAGTTTGTATGTTTACGAGTACAGACCACTAAAAAATGTGATTACAGGGCCGTGCTTAGGACATACTCATTCAATATGTTTTGAATATTTCGAACACCCTGTATAAGGATATGTATCTGGAAACTATGCACTTCTACAGTTAGAATAACAAGAGTAAAATACGAGAAATAAATGTATACTTCAAAAAACGTTAAAAGTACTCGTATAAACTAGATAATACTTCAAGTATTTTGAGCAATTTTTGTAGGTTAGACTTGCTTCGTTTGGACAATGTTGTTAGAATTCCTTGTTTTCTTTCCATGTCAATTAATAAAAATCTCTCCGTTTTTTGAATTATAAATTTATTTCTCGTATTTTACTCTTGTTATTCTAAATGTAGAAGTGCATAGTTTCCAGATACATATCCTTATACAGGGTGCTCGAAATATTCGAAACATTGAATGAGTATGTCCTAAGTACGGCCCTGTAATCACATTTTTTAGTGGTCTGTACTGGTAAACATACAAACTCAATTGAATTTCTAGGAGCATTAAATAGATTTCATTTCAAGCTAAAAAATAAAAAAAAAAACTCTACGATACCATTGTTAACCCCCAAAAAGTGTATAAATCATAACTTTGACGGTCAATTTTTGGTAGTAAAATTGTCTGCGGAAAAATAAAAAGGAAATAAGTAGATTCGATTTTTTATACTCTTTCCAATTATAAAGAACAATTTAAAAAAAATCTATATACAGGGTGTTGTTTTTAGGAAAGACGAGTTTTTGAAATTTTTTGTTAAGCCGAACCTTCATTATCTTTTTGGAGATGCTTTTGATGGGGTTTCTAGGTAATGGTTATTACGTGTAAGTTCAAAATAATATACAGCGTAACTCGGAAGTTATGAGGTTCGAAAGAAATACGATAAATTTATAAAACACCCTGTATCTCGGTTATAAAGTGCAGAAGACATATTAAATATAGGTTTTTGGAAGCACCAAAGTGATCGCCATCTACAGTTAAAGTTAGGCCCTTTCCCAATGAAACACCCTGTATATATACCTATTGAATTCACAAAGAAAAAAAGTTTACTTTGGTAGGTTTTAAATAGTAATAATTTATTAACAAATGGAGAATCAAATCATTATTAATTCCTAATACTAATAATAATAATTTAATTGAAATAATTTTTAAAAACTTAATAGGACTATACATAATATAATATGTTAAGGGTTTATCGGTCAGATGTTTGCGAAGAGGGGCATCCTGTTCAATGGGATTGGGGGAACATAACATTGAAAGAGCCCAATAGTAAAAGACGAAACATATTGAATAATAGAGAAATGTGTAGGTAACATTTCAGCAGAATGTAGTCAAATTTGGTAATAGCTGATGAAAAGAGAATATTTTCTGTATGTTCCTTGTGGTATATTCATTATTATTTCCGTAATTTTCTTGGGACAAATTTCAAATAATCTATAATCGAGATCAGGATAGTACTATAAGGTTTTTTTTTAAGATTAATTGTTGGAATTGCTGTTAAACAATACACACTTGAATACAAAAACCACAAAAGATGATTAACATACATTTTAAAACAAAAATTATCATATCACAAAAAAGTAATACCAAACTCGTTTTATTAACAACATTTACGAAATAAGAAAAAAAGCACCTTTTTTAAAAAAAAGCGTTTTTGGAACGTGCACTTCCCTAGATAACATTTCCAGTGATTATAATACTATAAGAATGTCATTACAAAAGATATTACTTTATTCACAATCATAAAAACATAGTCTACTGTGAATCTATATCAATAACTTGACAACCATTATTTGTAGTTTTAAATTTCAAAATATTATTTTTTCATTAGTGTCAGATAGGGGCCAGAATTAAAAAAAAAACTTAATTGTTGTTGATAAAGGTAGCTGGAATGCTACCGAAACGTTGAATTAAAAATGTAAAAAATATTGTGGGTTTATATTCCGAAAATAATCATGCATACACCACGAGAAACATACAGAGGATACTTAAAAGAAGTTGCAATAAAAATGAAAACAAAATAATAATTTTCATTGAATACTATTAATATTGTTTGTAAAGAATAGAATTTAACGTTCATTATATTCATAAATATTTTATATTTCCAGTTGAAATATATTCGTATTTTACTTTTTTATAATAGGTAATGAATATATTCAATTAAATTAATTTCATAAGCTTTTAACATTTTGTTTATAGGTACCTAATGAAATATTTCACTTACCCAATAACATCGTGGTTAAGTTTTAAATCCTCAATAGTCACATTGAGTTCATTGAACGAATGTTTGTACAAATCACTAAGGGATGAAGATGACAGTTTTAATGACACTCTGTCTGTAGGTTGAAAATGCCCTCGAAGTTTTTTCAAAACATGATCGAAAGATTCCATTTTATCGCAATATATCGACATGAGTTTAATGAGAGCGTCACTTTTGTCCATTTTACATGTACAAGGAACAATTTCTTTCCATACTGGACAATGCTGTAAACTAGGAGTCACTCCTAAGAGAAATAATAGGAGTAACGCATACATACTAAACGGACTTGAAACCATCACACAAAATTTTCAAAAAACTTTTTCCGGCCTTTACATTTAAAAACAACCGCGTTTATCGCTTAAGTAAAGTTCAAGCTGCTCGTTTAAAAGCTGAGATAAATCTGTTAGATGATGAGCGGTCAGTAGTGGACTAGTGGCTCCTAAATTTTCTTGAGTAGCCTGCGGTCGGATGTATGTGTACATATTATTTTACGTATGGGGAAGACAGGCGCCACATAGTAGCTATATAACATCTCTATCAACATCCAGTCACTTCTGATTATCACGTCGTTACCTAAATACAGAAAGTATTTATTTGTTTTATATATAACGGATATACAGTGTGTCCCAAAAAGTTTTATACAATAGGGTGTTCAACTAAAAATAGATTCTTGTTAATGATTAGCAGATCGTTAATTCTAAGGGAACAAATTACGTCGCACCGTATTTTATCAAAATTAATTGTGTTGTTTTTATCCCCATTTGAAAAATTCTTTTAAATATTTCTTAAAATCCGTATAATTCGTATTAGTATAAGTTGAAGCTAGTCACATATTTTGTCATTTAACACATTTGCGGACACCAACGAAAAATTAAAACCATCAAAAACCATGACAATATTTATAAAAAAGCTACATTCTAAAAATACATGTAAACTTTTAATACTTCTGAGATGGATTTTTCGTAGATAATAACAACAAGCTACAAATAATGTCCCAGATCAAAGGAACATTTTTCGGTTGGTACAAAGACGGCAATCGTCGTTACATGATAAAATTGCCTAAAACATTGTATTAACATTTATGAGTAAATAAGAGAACATCAAAAAACATGGAATTACACATAGAGCAGATATATGACAGCAGATTTTGCATAAGTGCATTCATTGACTTGTTTTTTCTGCGATGCACAGTGTTTCAAATGATGGCTTAAGCTTTGGGAATTATATCTGAAAAATCTAGCCTTGGATTGGTTCGTCTCTCATCTCCTGATGAGATAGCTGATCAGTGCATCAGTGTATTCTGAGGTATTCTTTCAAGACGTCTTCACAAAACTGGAAGAAGTTTTGTTTTTCATTGGTTTTTTCACGGATTCCAAAGAGCTATGTTTAACATATGTAACAGAACTTTATTTTACCATCTGATACTTTTCTGGGGGACACACGTGTGAATTATTAACAAGATTTAACAGCTCAGCGGTTTTTATATCAGGACGGTTTATGCCGCTTTCTCCACGAACGTGTTAACAAAATAATCATAAGAGATGGTAGTTACAAAAATCGAAGAAGGAAAAAAGAAGTTTAGGTTAAACTGACAGAGAGTTGTTTGCATTCGCATGTGGTTTCATTTTAGTTTTAATTTTTGTTTGGTTCGAGTTTAAGCTTTATGCAGCGTTAAGCGTTAGGCAGCACTGGAATCCTTAGCATGTCCCCAGATCAGATCTAGACTGGTCTGCCTACAAAAACTATTAACCCTGGCGCAACTCTTGAGGGGTTCCCGGGGAACAAGGGTAAGTAAGCAATGAAAAGGCACACACTGCACCAAAGCTAGCTACTGCACGATTGTACATCTCGGTGGATTTAAACTAAACATAAGACGTACTAGAGACACAGCAAACTCTCGGGGTTAAACCTCAGCAGAAGCCAGATAAGGGAAGTGACGGGATTACTCTCTGGTCACTGTAACCTAAGGAAGCCTTGCATACAATTGGCATATATAGGGAGGAACCAATCTTTCTGTAGTGCATGGAAGATGAGGAAACATCCTCTCACATTATCTTCGAATGTGAAGCACTGTCTCATTGGAGATATATACTCCCAGGATTAAAGTATCCAAGGGAGGATTTCTCCAAGAAGGACCTAGTGAAAAGACTGTTTACACTGATAAGGGCCACTGGTCTCTTCACATAAACGGCACAACCAGAGAACAAAAAGCCTAAAGGCTGAGGTGCCGACGGCTCTTAACCATTGACTGGTGGTACCGTGCCATACTCAAAGACTAAAAAAATTAAATGTATGGTCAAGTATAGTAAGTACTCCCGTAATTGGACCTTTAATTGAACCCTTCTTTATCGAATCAGATAAATACGAACTTCTACTTAGAAATGAAATTATACCTGCACTTTGAAGCTTGTTTGGAGCCAGTTTAAATAGATATTATGGTTTCAGCAAAATGAAGCTCCAGCTCATTTTGGTGTAAATGTTTGGAGTTATCTAAATGATTGAATAGATGAGGCTTTTACTTGATGAAGATCCATACTAAACTATGGAATAAAACAATTTAATTTGTACAAATCTTCATTATATTAGAACTACGTTCAATATATATTCGTGACGCGTTTCGCTAACACAGTAGCTTTCTCGTTTGAGATTTGAACAAATTAAATTGTTTTATTCCATAGTTCATCTAAATAAGATATTTCCCGGACGAGGGATTGGTAGACGAGGTAGTATTGAATGACTTCCACGTTCACTTGATATCAATCCTGAAGATTATTTTTATTTAATAATTCTTGAAAACTTCAGTCTATAAAACTAAACCAGCAAGTCTTGAAGAGCTAAGACAACGAACTATCGATGAATCTCGATTAATTTCTTGACATTTTTAGATGAAAATAGTTTGTATTAAAAAATGTCTCAAGACAATGAGGCCTTCTACATAAAATCATAAGTGCTGTATTACATATGGTTGAACTCGTATTGAAAAGGAGATTTCAATAGTGACGGAATATACAGGGTGATGTATTGAAAAAACCAACATGACTAGTGTTATCTGAGAAACGGCAAATCTAGCAACATTGTTAATGTCAAATTTGGATTCTCCGTATCCCAAAATAAACTTATCCTAAATTTTTAATTCAAAGTAGCATTTTACGAGATAATTGGCCGTTTCCAAACCATTGGTACACTCGGTGTAAAAAAAAACTAGTATTTATCGACGAGCTTATCGTGGCACTTGGGAGATGCGCTAACCTAAAAGTGACTCACACTATGCTTATAAAAAGCCGGTCCCAGACACTACGTGTATTTGGCAAACATTTGGTATTCGGACGTATTCGCGTAGCGTGTGGGAAGTTAACTTTGGCAAATATTCGTCCTTCGTCATTTTCCCGGCGCTGGTCGGAAACTAGCACGAAGTAACGGATGCCGTAGTTGTTCGAATTAAACTACGTGTACCTTTGCTATACTACGGCACCGTATGGGAGATCAAGCAAACATTCGTACAAATGATAAATATTGGCCTATTCGCCAAATACACGTAGTGTCTGGGACCGGCTCAAGGATATGGAATGATTGTACGGCCCGACCACGCTTGGGTTCATCATGGTCATAGATACAGCGAGCTACTTTTTGATTTTATTCAAAAAACGTACCAATTTTTGGGAGTCGCAGTTTTCGGGAGTTCAGAGGTGTCTCCGAAGACCAGCAGGTAGATTTTTTTAGGGTCGAGTTGTCTTCCGTTATTCACAGGTATGTTTGTATGTATGATGGGGTTACATACACTGAGACCTAAAATATCTATTGTGCCCCCTTACTTCTACTTAGTTCCTGAGAAACGTCTCAGACTAGGAGCTCCTTTAGTCCTATTTCCCTGAGGAATTTCAGGAATAAATCATGTAACATAGCAAAACACATATCTTCTGTATGAAAATGAAACCAAAAAATGAAGAACACTTGTCAAAATCTGCATATATCAGATATCCTGTGAATGCGACAAATTTTAATTAGGTGAAACATTTAGACTATTGAAAATCCGAATAAATGAACATAAAAAGTATATTAGAGATAGGGAGTTCTTTGGGTCAGGTATTTGTAAACATGCTTTGGAAGAGGGGCATCATAATCAATGGGAGTCGGCGCACATAATATTGAAAGAGCCCAATAGTAAAAGACGAAAGTGCTTTAATATAACTAAATGCTGATAAATGTCTAGCTAAAGCGACCATTCGTCCCAGTGTCCCGGAAAATGTCCCGGAGTTAGTTTAATTCTGAACTACAAACCTCTATCTCGCGGTGGAAAGTAAGGGTGCAATACTATATTAACAACAGTTTTGACTCCGTTATACAGTTTAAGGATAATTTTCTAAACAGTTTCATATTGATATGAGGTCTAATAAGCCATATCAACTTAAAAAAAACTCGCGCCAGCATTGGAACATTTTTTTCTGGGATTGTCCCGCATTGGCAGTTTTTAAAAATGGCCACTTTATGCCTAGAAGGTGCTTCAGCCGAATGTAGTCAAATATGGTTACCAAAGCTAAAAAGAGAAATTTCTAATAATTATCAACGGATTTCCCAAAATAATTAACAAACAGATTAGCAAAGCACTTTTTAATGATAAACGTGTCCAATCTTAAATTTGGTCAAATATAAATGTCATAGTATATTACATACCTAGCGGGGAAGTAGTGGTATGCATACTATTTTATTCACAATCGCTTTTAAAAACAGTTATTTAAAAAAAATTTGTTATCACAATTTAATATTTTTTTCGACAAAGAACTTCATGAATCTGTTGCTAGGCAATATTACTCATTTATTGGTTTTGACAATTATGTCTTCAAATATTCTTACTGTCACGAAATTTTAATTTTTTTTGCTCAAACAAGTACGTAATGTCTTATTTTGAATTAACCTGTACTCCTCCGGAAGTCCAAGAAGCTGCCGATATCCTTCCGCATTCCTTTTCAAAAAAGCAATCAAATTTGTAAACTTACTGATATCCACATTTTTATTGACATAGATTGTTGTTCGTAACATCGAATAGTGACTCCACATCGTCGACGGTTGGAATATTTTGGCTTTGTATGAAAAATAAGCAAGAAGAACCTTTTCTGATACCGTTTTTTCAGTATTTATCTTCTTCACTTCGCACCACTTTTGGAAGTTAGAATAAGCTGTTTCATATGCTGCTTTTGACTTACTTGGCAGCAAATTTGCTACAACAGCTTTTGCAACTTCTTCAACGTCTGAAGGTAGGGACTCTTCAGATTCGCTCATTTTTAAAGACAGAATGGACAGAATTAACAAATAAATGTGGTTATTTTGACAAATATGTCTTAACATTTGAGGTTTTGATCATTGTTGTAATGGTTATCTCCATAGAAACAAACAATCATGGCTTTGATAGTATTTAAAATTTCAATGAAACGTAATGAAAATTTTCTTTTTTTATTTTCGTCAACTGAATTACAAAAAATCTTGTATATAAACACGATGCAAAACGCCGTGTTTTTTGCACACGAAGTGTTGGACCACTCGCTACGCTCGTGGTCCAATCCTCACATCTAGTGCAAAAACACGTTCATTTTGCAACTAGTTGTATAAATAGCTATTAAAGGTGTAGGTTATTTGCTTGTGCTGTGTTTTTGTATTTAAAGCTTTGTAAATTTTATTGATAAAATAATGGAAATCCTTTTCCAGATTTACACTTAGTTTCAAAAACTTCTTTAATTAATCACTTTTTATATATTTCTAATACCGATCAATCATCAATCTTATGTATAACTAAATCAATAGCAAACGGCAAATTAGAGCTTTCGGTTTGTATGGAAAAGTTTTTATGACCACGCCTCTTTGGACGTCAGACTTAGGCAGTCCATTATCAATTCAATTTAGAGTTTTCATAAATATTTTTTTTTACTTAATTAGAAACTTTTAGTTTCATTTAAAATACAAATATGAGTAGATTCCACGAACTTGGGGTTGAAACAGTAAATTCAATACAATTTGTGGTATGAGGAAAAAAACTTTGAATTTTATTGTAGAAGGAAACGAAAACCAGCATTGAGAAGCGCTCCCGACTGGTATAAACTCGGATTTTTATATGTCAACTCCAATGTTATTATCTACAACGTTGTTGATTTGTAACATTCCTTCATTCCTTTTCGTAACCTGCATTCTGAACCAGAATATTTCCTATATTTCTGCTATTTTTAAAAATTCCGCCTACGACTTTTGATCAAAATAAACGAAAATAACATGAGTTACAATTTCCATGAATTAAAAATAGGCCAGTGAAATAAAATTGACAGTAAAGGAGCTATTTCATTGGAGATTATAATACAAAAGCTGAGAATAACGTAGTTCTTATTATCCCAATAGGTACACAAAGTTCCATACTATAACGAACTTTCTTGAACGTTCTCTCGAAAAAAAAATGCAATAGGAGCTGGAATTTGAATTTACGTGAAATTTAAAAAAATCTAACGCAAAAAACAACGCTGCTGCTACTTTTGTAAACGAGCTTTAATTGTTGAGCAATTGAGCAGTGAAAGCGATAACAGTTTGGGTAAAGGCCGCTTGACATGGTGCAATACAACGTGCAAGAAATTGCAGCAATAGTAAAAAGAAAAAAGTATGTAAAAAACTCAAAAAATAATTTATTTAAACAATAAACAGTTTTTTGGCAGCAGTGCTGCAACGAAAGAGAATTGCATGATGTCAAACAGCCTGCAAGATTCATAATTTGCAATATACTGACCTTGCAAGAAATTGCTAGAATTTCTAGCACTTTGTATTGCGCCATGTCAAGCGGCCTATAAACTTGATGCATTATTTTCAGTTTTTATTTGTGTGTTGTGTTATTGTGTCAGAATTTTATAAATTATAATAGATTTAATATTAAAATCGTGTTTTGTACCATATTGTACAAATACTTGAAGAATACCAAATAAAAAAAGTTACTACTATACGAAATACAAATGAAAGAAGAATAGGTTTGGTTCTGTTAGAGCCTTTTGTAAAAACTTCAACAAACTATTTTTGTTGTCAAAATAATTTCAATATAAGTAAAATACAAAATTGGGGAAAATAACTCATCATACAAAGTGAAACTTCAAGAGAATGCAAATAACTTGCTGTCACTCTAGCCTTAACTTCTTTTCTTCTACAATTTTGGTGACTATACACTATCTTATGGTGATTTATTGGTTCCATGTCAAAATTTGTGCCTAGCTTCAATTTATACTAGTAACGTCAGATTGACCGCATTCAGAAAACAAAACGATGAGTTAACGATGAGAAATCGTGACGATAACCAATATTGATTACTTTTTCTGAACACATCTGAGATCCCCATATCGAAATTTAAAAATTTTGTCATAACATACGAGTGACGTTTTGAGGTTATGGTAATGCTGTTGATTATGAATAATTTTTAAATTACCATGTTTCAAGTCAAGTGTAGTATCCCTAATATGAATTAAAAAAATGGATGATATAATTGAACAGTCTTTTTTACGATGACGCACTAAACCTAAACATAGTAGGAAATGTTGTGGATAATCTTGCTAGACCATCACCTCTTCTGATAATAGAACCCAGGCTCATACAAGTGCGAAATGAGGATTATTTTGAACAAATCATTCCGATTTATATGGACTAACAATTTTTTTAACACATTAGAATGTCCAGAGAATCGGCAGAAATAAGTCATGAAGTTCTTGACTTCCCCCAATTGTGTAAATGATATTGTTCAGTTCATACAAATACATCACTTCAAACTTTATTTCAAAGAAAATTTTAAAGAACACCGAGAGTGCCTACAAGTTTCCTAGTTTCATAGCAGCACAGCGGAGCACCAGTTTCTTTCAGAAGATGGTGTGATTGTTTAAAAACTTACACAATGGGTTTATATAAGTCAGAAGGTAGAAATCCCAGTTCTATCCATTCAACGCATCAAGACAATTAAAAAAGAGGTTGTATCTCTGTAAAGATTTTTTTTACTTGTAACAAAAATTTTATGACCATTATTTTGTATAGTTAGGCTTTACTAACCCTTCTAGTTATAGTAATTTTTTTTGAACTCGTTCGTTCAATTCATATCAATATATTTATCCATATTAATTTCTTTTGTGAAAGTTTTATTTATTAAACCTCCACCAACAGTTTTCATTTCCATTAACTTAATTATTTTCGAGTAGATTGCAACAGTTGAAAGTTAGCTGATTTTTGTATTTGATTTTTTTTCTAATTTTGTTTTAGGAAACAAAATTAGTGGCGCCCATAAATTTCTTTTCTTTTCTTAACTATTCTCGTTTCTTAATTTCCGTTAGATAACAAAGCCCTGAGAACTGGTTTTGTTATCTCCAAATATAAAATCAATTAGGTAAGAACTTGCATTATATTTTCCATAATTTTTTTTAAGTCTCATAGCAATCCATCAATTTTTATTGTTTCAACATCTGTCACTGTAAGCAGTACAGAGCGTTGTATTATTAATATTATCATTTTTCGTGTATTATTAGTCAAAAAGTTGTAGAGTTTTTAGTTTTTTTGTGATTTTTAAGTGATTATTAAGTTTTTAAGTGAACATCATTGACATTAATATGAACGGACAATTAAATATTTTCGCCGGTATTCTGTTGTAAAAGGATGAAAATCGGTTTGTACATATTTTTTATGGTATTATTATAAAATACACTTTCCGTTTTTTCATAAATCATATGAGAATCCAACGAAGACATTTAAGAAATCAATTAAATCCGTTTGGTATGCCAGACAGGCATTTTAGACAAATGTATCGGTTGGACAAAAATAGT
Organism: Lochmaea capreae; assembly: GCA_949126875.1. Classification (NCBI taxonomy): domain Eukaryota; kingdom Metazoa; phylum Arthropoda; class Insecta; order Coleoptera; family Chrysomelidae; genus Lochmaea; species Lochmaea capreae. The sequence goes on from OX421409.1 coordinate 7,927,247, forward strand.
GTTCAATTCTTAATTCATAATTTAAGACCTCATGTTATGGAGAATAATTTAGGAATTCCCTTTGTAGTGAAAGTAATAATAATTAATTCACAGTCTTTCTACCATGCATTTAAATAATTTTTTTAGGTTTTTGCTACTCTAAACATTCTGACCAGGGACTCATTTCAGAACGCTGTTGGCTGTAATGATTGCATAGCAATTAGCCAGACATCTATGAGTAGTCTTTCACAAGTACACACACAGCTTTTAAATACTTTTAATGGTTTTGAGGTTAGAATTTTGACATTATAAACAGAAGTGAAGTTGAAACCTATAAAGTAAAGATCTGTAACCCAGCAAACACAAAAACATATTGAATTCATTTATGTTATGTAATTTTTGAAATATAAAAGTCACAGTTATATAAAACTGAAGTCACAACTAGATAATATTTATGTATTGAATACTTACAAAGGCCGTCACAGCTAGAGAACAATAATGATATAAAAGATACATATTCATATTACATATAGGTATCTATTATGTAAATTAAATTACATCTCAAATATGTCCAAATCACTATGTAATATATATATATATATATATATATGTTAAAATGAGATAATATCTAGAGAATATTTATTTATTAAATATTAAATAATATAGATGTAACAAAAGTTACCTATTTTTACTTTTGTCTCGCCCCTTACCTAAAATATTTTATTTCATTGGATCTATGGAAAAATTATTTGAGAAAAATCTGTTAAAACATTACTTTCCATAGATGAAATGAAATACAATATTTTTAGTATGGATGAGGGTCAAAAGAAAAAAGGAATTATTGTAACTATACCTATTATTCAATACCTACCTTATGAATATTTCAAACATAATAAAGCAACTGTATATTTATATATTGTAAATGGTATTTATCTTTATTTGGAATATTTAGTAGCTGGTGGATGTTTTCTTAGTTACTAAAAAAACAGCAAATGAATGCATATAAGTACATTTATTTCATTAACATAATTAACATTGACAATACAATACTGTAACAAAAATATTGCAAAACAAAATCTAAAAATACTCAAAAACTAAATGATAAGAAAATATAAAAAATAATAGAAAACCAATACTATCCCTTCTTTTGAAGGGTTACTGTTTCACCCTTCTTTTCCCTCTGGAGTCTCTGCTTACTCAGCCTTATCGACGTGCGTGCCTGTTCAAAATAGTAAGAGACATATCTCTGATAATAATAATATAATAGTACTCTAAACACAAGCACACAGACAAAAACGTTATTATACTCACAGATCAACTTTTCAATTATTAATAGTTGTTGTAGCGTGTTACAATCTAAAGGTTATGATTTTCTTCTTCTTTTTCAAGACAAGACGAAGTAGGTACGTGTATGGCGTTAGCCAATGTTACGTAATAAATATATATAATTTTTTAAATATATTTATGTAGCAGAATTTACATCTTGAATACATATAAAATTAGATATATCCAATGTATAAAATATTTTATAATGTAAATATTGAGAATATGTAACAAAATTTATAAAGATTTTGTTACATGAATACTACGTAAAAAATATATAAATGGTTTATATAAAAATCGTTCCTCCTCTGTTATGTATTTTTATGTAATATATACATTTGTGTTTGCTGGGAACTATGACTCTTACAGATTTGTTTCCAGGATAGCAAATTTTACAAATCTGTAAAAGTTCAAGTTACAGATCCTATATCTTACAGATTCTGTAGCTTATCGGTAAATTCTCAGAATCCTAACATACTTTTTATATTTACTGTTGCGAAGATGGAATTTGAATGTAAACTGCGTAGCGTATTTCAATTCTGATGGAAACAAGGGCGACTGCTACAAGTGGTCGTTGACAAAGTACGGATTCATCAGGAAATTGATTATTTCTCCTGTAGGATACGCTGGGATAAACGTGACCAATATTTCAAATTATTTTAGAAACAACCTGTTTTTTGTCGTTTATTAGATTCATAAGGAGTGAATATGCTTCTAGGAGTCTCTCCACTACGAACGTCGTAGATCTATTGTGTATATGCCATCATATAATTCCTTGTCTATAGTAAAAGTCACGAATCTTTCTCGTTACGTAATAACTCATAAGCATCCAAATCGGACGTACCGGAATTCGGTCCCGCTACCTGCGGAAGAAACTACCTGTAACGGATTAAATTCGAAGTGTGGTCACACCAGCGAAAATGCGATTTCGGAATTGGGTCCCATGTACCTACTATTTGTTTAATTTGACTTTTATTTTCCTTCACATTTTTTTGGACTTAGGACCAACAGTACACACTTATTGTTGTTGTACTGGCATGTTTAAAAATAACGCTAAATGCGTATCGTCAAAAATAAAAACAGTACGTGAAATAATAACCCAACCAAACCTACCCCTACCAAATCACCTTCGTATTTTTAGTCAATTTTTTTGTAGAATGAATTATAATAATTTTCAATAATAACCCAACCAAACCTACCCCTACCAAACCACCTTCGTATTTTTGAAATCTACCTGCTTCGACAGCGGACCGAATTACGAAATCACCCTTTCGGATTTGGACAAAGTCCCTGTGAGCAGGTAGCCCTTTTGCTAGGTACCCGGACCGAATTCCGAAACACCGTCCAAATCAAATCAATAAGACAGTTTTCACCAGCGGCGCATCATTTCTTTCATCTATTTCTGGTGATCTAATTATGAGAGGAAATCAATAAAAACCAAATTTAACATATATCATAGTTAAACTACAATTTGAAATTGTACAAATAAATTGTTACAGAACTCACCACTTGAATGGCATTTAACGGCATAAGAGGTCCGCCATTAGCCAATTCCTTTTGGAAATATTCATGTAATTTTCTAATACACTCACGTTTACTATTTTTGTCGAAAAATATCACAATAAATGTAAATGAACTTTACCTATTTAAAGTAATAACAATGACGACGAAATTAAATGGTGACAGAATGATTTTCGCATAAAGTGACGTTTCGCTTTTTAAGTACAATCGTTGTCATAACACAAGACAGAGTGACAAACCGATAAAGACGTAGTGGCTTAGCTTAATTCAGGCACAAAAGACATAATGTACCATTCTATATGGTTTAATTGAACATACGCGGCCAGCGATATCCGCATAAAATTAGAGTATCTGATACATTCAGGGAAGTATGACGTAACGGGAAAGATTCGTGATTTTACTGTAGGCATGTCGTTATTACTATCGTCCAATAATAATAAATCCAAACCCTAGTAATAGTTTATTTTATTTTTCAAGTACAATTGAAAAACGTTAATAAATATAGTGACCTATTTGAAAAAAACTCAACTTTGATACACCACTTATTTTTAAAACACGCTGTGTATACAGGAATATTTTCAAAAGGTGCACTCAGTGACTGTTATAGCTCACACAACTATGTAATCCTTCGATGTCAGAAGTTTGCTTCCCGGTATAACGAATAGCCCTGTAAAAAATGTTTGACAAAAAGTTGTGTTTATTCTGAATTTATATTTCCAGTCTAAGGAGAGAACGATGTCCTATTTTCCAGATTTCTCGAAGATAAAAAAAGTGATTATGAATCTGCATACAAATTTACACAGCCCCCTGCTTTTCATTAAGCGCACAATGCATTCGAAATGACGGTCTAATAAATTAATATACTCCGCAGAAATTTCCAAGTTATAATGAACTTCTGTCTACGTAATAGTATACTGTATTTTAAAATTTGTTTTTATTATTTTCAAGCGCCGAACATAAATCATCTCGTCAGTCCATTAATAACATTTCTTTTTGATTCTAATAAACTTATCTCAACATTCGTGAGATTCCTCTACAAGAGGATGATGCGAAAATATTCGGTATTTGGACGGGTAAGTAGATAAACACAAGCGTAAATCAAAAGCTACAAAAGTATGTGTATGCCAAGTATTCTATGAATAATTGTGGGCAAATATTTTCATTCACCTAAATTATAAATGCAAATGTATCACAAGTACAAACACGAGGTTTTTGGATAGAATTTGATACATTGTTGACAGAGTCATTTTACAGGGACGTAATCGCTTCAATAATTTGTAGTTTTACTTTTTCTTACTTAGGATACGTCATATATTTGTACTGTATGGTTTTGAAGAAACCGAACAAAGGAAACACCGTGCTGCCATTTAAACTCTATATTGAGCGTGGGTCAGCTACCGGGTGAACATAAACTGCGGACAATCGATGGGTTGAGAGCAGGTAGCGCAAGAATTGCGGACACTCGGACAGGCCATATCTAATCCGCTAAACAACCGCAACCCTTCTTCTCAGAAAGGTAGGTAATTGAATTGCATCGTTTAGAAAAATATCTCTAGGGACGTATTCAGGTATTTCGTGTCACAAATCATTTCACTTTCTTGTTAGGTGGTGTTAAGTGGTGGTGGTGGTGTGCTGAGTATCTAGTTCTAGTGGTACGGTGAGTTTTTTTACAAAATTTTTATACCTTTTATATATTTTTATTTGTTTTTTTGATTTCTCAATTAGATTTTTTTCTCCTAACAAATCGGTAAAATGGAAGTAATGTTGAGTGAAAGGTGAAAAAAACTATTGGTTATTGATGGCTCTAAATTTCGATTCCATAGAAATATGAATAATAATATTCAACTAACCTAACCTAACCCTTTACCTGACCGACCCTTGTCCGCAATTCGTGCAGTGGTTAACGGACCCCTACGGCACTTGTCCGCAGTTCATGCATCTGTCCGCAATTCGTGCGCACAGCAGCTACCAACGTTGGCAAACCCCAAGCGCTTTACGGGGGATGACCGACGGTCGACCTTTTTCGTACCTTCTTTTACCTGCTTTTTCATTACCGCTACAGTGAAAAACAATTTTTTTTTATTAACAATTCGACATTATCATAACAATAAATGGCACTAGCACGGTGTTTCCTATGTTCGGTTTCCTCAATAAATCATACTGTTTACAGTAAACAAGCACTCATCCAGGAGGAGAGGTATTAATACAAGAGGAGTGGAGGGTTGGAAAAATTAGAGATGGAAGATTTATAGATATCACATAATTCCCTGGTATCAGCAATTGTAATCTTATAACAATCAAAGGGTATTACCGGGCGCCTGATTCTTTCCTATTTTGAGCTTATCCCAAGTTTTTCTTGGTCTACCCCTTTTTTATTTCTTTCAATTTTTGCTTTCCATATATTCTCTTCACTGGTCTTCCTTCATCCAGACGTTGTAAATGTCCACACAATTGTAGTTGTCTTTCTTCTATAAATTCTAAGAGATTGTATTTCTAGGTCTTTTCTTATATCTATGTTGTTCATTCTATCCTTTTTTGTTACAACTCTTATTCTTCTTAAATATTTCATCTCTGTCCAGTGCATTTTACTTTTTTGTTGTCCTCTTAACACACATGTTTCTCATCCATATGTAAGTATTGGTCGATATATTGTTTTAAATACTTTTAATTTCGTTTCTTCAGATATTTGCTGTTAATAAATTTAGGTATAGTTTGCTAGTTTTAAATATTTTATTATTAATATCTGCTTTCTGTGTTCCGTTTTCGTATTGATCCAAGGTACCTACTGAAAATGTTTAACTTGCTCTATTTTGTCTGTATCTATTCTCACATTTATTTCCTCTTTGTTGTCTCCAATGACCATAACTTTGTTTTTGTTTATTTTCATTTCCATATCTAGCGTTCTTGCATTCCACACATTTATGTTTTCTTGTAGCTCTTTTCCATTTTTTGCTATTAATATAACATCGTCTGCAAATGCTCCTTCACTGATGTCTACCCTGCACAATTACAAATGTCCCACACATACTTTTTTACTTAGTTTTGTGCATTTCTTAATGATCTCATACATGTAATTTTAAATAGCAAATGGTTTAGGCTCCCTATATGCACATCCGTCTGTAGGGAAGTAGTTGTTGCTTCTTAGTTAAACGGTCACTGTTTTTGAAAAATATTTTTCTATGAAGCGCTATAATAAAAATAATTATTCTTCGACATCTTTTGGTAAAACGCTTTATTAAATACGACAATATTACAGGAAACTGTAATTATATTTATTGCTTTAAGTCCACTGACTCGTTTTTTCGAATTTTGGTTTGTGATTGAAGTGTATTCTTCAGTCCGGGATTAGAGATTCTTGGACGGATAACATATACCTTGTACTAATGAGGCGCAAATACGCCGAAACAGGTCTACAAGTTATATTCTCCCTTCTAATTGCAAACCAGAATAGTTGGTTTTTAAAATATCTTGTAGATATACCAACTCCGTTCGACTTTGAAGTGTAATTCAATATCCGTCGGTGCATATAGCACGGGAAGTAGCTTCTTAGTTGAACGGTTAGTGTTTTTGAAAAATATTTTTCAAAACTGTTTGAAGCGTTGGAATAACAATAATTATTCTTCGAAGTTATTATTATTTGACAAATCTTATATCCCATTTTACGGTATTAGCACTGTATATTGATTAACAGCAATGGAGTTTACATCAGAATAGTTTGATAAATTTTGTAATAAATGTTCTCAAAAACATACTCTTCCCTTAGATTGAAAATCCGGTCCTGAATAATCGAAAAATATAGGTGATAGAAGTAGGTAGTCACAGAAATAAAGTCGAAAATGATGCATACCTACCCACTATTATACTTTTCGAATTATTTTTATAGAAAAATGTTAAGTTCATCCAGCACGTGTGCCTTATTGCTATAAATAATTTGTAAGATCATTTTAAAAAAAATTATTAATCATAGCCAGTGACGTAGGATCTGGAGTGGATTTCCAGAATTCACAACATTCTCAAGTAGATATTTTTTGATATATTAATGAGAAGAGGTAAATTCAATCGTGATAAATAAAATAGCTTGTAAAACCCGAAAATCTAGTCCATGCTTCAATGTATTACTGGCCAAACTATCAAAATATCTATACACAGAAGAATCAAAGAAACAAAACAATAACCGCTGTGCAGTTTACAAAAAAAAATACAAAATTGGTTAATATAAATTTAAATTACAAAACGAAACAAATATTCACTGACAGCCGGACTCTGCTTAAAGCTATCAGTAATCCAGCAACTAGATCTAGACTGGTAAAAAACTGTAAAGAATCCCTCAACAATCTGGAAAGAGACAACTTAAGTGTAATATAGGTACCCGGAACATGAGAGGATTGCAGGTAATGAAATGGCGGACCAGTTAGCTAAAGAAGGTTCTAAAAGAGACTTCATACATTCGGAACCGTTTCGTGGAATCACAGAAGATTGCATAAGAAGGGAAATCGGGAACTGGCTAGATAGGGAACACCAACTCAAATGGAGATCGACACAAGGGCACCTCCATACAAACAGTTTACTGAACATTTTATGTTCTTAGAAAAATTCTTTCATAGAAAAATTAATACTTTATAATTCCCTAGTGGAATCTTTATTAAGATATTGTATAGTAGCTTGGGGTGGAGCATTTCACACCACTATTAAACTTTTAGTAACAACACAAAACACTATTTTAAAAATGATCCTAAAAAAGAAAAGCTATTTTCAACGAAAAAATTGTATGATGAATCGAGGATACTTAACATTAAATTACTTACTCTTTGCTTATCAATGTATAATAAGAATATACAAAAAGCGGCGAAAAATTTAACCACAAAAATACCCATTTAACCCGATCAGTTACTAATATGGAGATACCTCTACAATTCTTTAAAAAATCAGTCAGTCAAAGATCGTCATCTTTCTTCGGTCCAAAATTTTTTAATACAATCCCGATTCACCTCAGAAAAAATTTAAAAAATTCCAAATTGAATTAAGAAATCATTTAATATTCATTGTTGTTTTTTTTTTCTTGTCTACAGCTTCCTTGCGTAAGTATTGTCTTCTTTTTATTATCTATTATTTAGTTTTATTAATTGTCTACATTTATTCGTCTCATAACCTTATTTGCACTGTAATTTAGTTTTTTTTTTTTTCTTATTTTTAATGTATTCAATTTTAGCTATTTAAAGATAAAACGTGCAGAGTAGTAACAAAACAGGCAGACATGCCTAGGTAAAATGCTCAATTAGGTGTCTTTATGTATGTTTATAACTACAAATATTATTTTATTATTATCATTATGTACTTTATTATGGAAAATAAAAAATGAAAAAAAAAATGAAATGAAAAACAAGACAGACAAGGAACTCTCAAGCAGGCTATATTGAATCTGAGTAAGAGCCATTTGAAGACATTTACCGACCTGGTGACTGGACACTGCACCTTGAGGAAACATCTGCACAAAATGGGCAAAGTTAGTGAGCCTATGTGCAGGAAATGTGAACTCTATGATGAGACACATATACTCTGTTTCTGCGAGAACTTACATGGACTCAGACGGAAGCACTTTGGACCTTTGGAGAGGAAATAATACAACCATTACAACTACTGAAAATCCCTCCAGTCAAACTATATAGGTAGTGGTCTACATAGTAGACACAAAGTTTATGGAATGGAAGTAGATAACATGGAAAATATGGTACAGATTCAGTTCAAGTACCTGGGCTGTTGAGCACAACCCAATCGAATGAATAAGGTAGGTGTATACAATATCGCTATGTTTGTAATTTCGCCAGCTTCGTGTATATTTTATCCGGCCACTATTGTGCGCTCCCCGAGAGAAAAATAGGCGTGGTTCTATTAAAACTTGATGGTGCCTTATTCTCGACAAAAAGGATCAGCTCCCTCCCTGGATTCTTATAAGAGAACTATGTTCTCTCGCTTTGAAGCAGTGAAACTAACGAAAGTTGAGAGAACTGTCAGCTGTTTTCTGTCTTTTCTGCGAATTTTATTTGTTTTGGTTATTTCGTTTGTTTGAAAGATTTCTTAAAGTTTTTTGTTACTTGGTTATAAATTAATTTAATAATAGATTGAATCAATTGCTTATAAAATAGTCGATATAGACGAACTCTTAGTATTTTTTTTATGTCTGTTAGATATGCATACAAATGATAATAAATAATGTAAATGTATCATCATCATTCTAGTAATCAAGTTTTAATTCTCTCATGTAATATATTGTCATTTTTTAGTTTAAATTATTTTTTTAATTGCAGACCGATGAAATTTGCAGTCATGAAACCTCATACCACAATTTATAAATCATCCAAAATCCATAAATTGAGCTTAATTAATATCTAACATCTAAAGATTATAATCTTACGTTATGCCATATGTTGCATCTAGGTTTTTTTGAACCACCGGGTTCGGGCAAGCTTTTGTTTCTCCATGCTAAAATGAGTAAAGAAGGTACATTTTTAAATACAAATAATTCAGGATAAAGATGCAACAGTATTCAAAAATGCACAGGGTATTTTGAATTTGAAAATAGTGAAAGATAAAGATTTTAAAAGAGCCTAGAGGTAATTATTCGAAAATAACAACACTATATAATTGATATACTTGTCTGAGTTTTATATTGCAAATTGAAATATCGAGAACCAATTATTATAAATCCAAAACCAAAATATAACCAAAAAGAAAAAAAGACCATGGATAAATAAATATATTATTTCTCTATGACAAAGTCGCACACTGCGCAACTATTGTCGACATTGTTATTCTTTTTATCTTGTTCTGGACCAATTTTTATGTGGCCATTGCTCCAAATACTCGCAACATCGTCAAAATTTACTATACGGGGAGTCTCAATTGAGGCTGAAACGCACCATTCAAGAATAGCTTGTTAGAGATTCTTTAAATTTCTGATAATGTGAAAAGTATTTTTTTCGAGGAAGTTTTATTGTTTTATAACCACAATAGTAAATTGTATTATCGCCACTCTAACTGGTCTTTAGATTGACAGAGAAAATGAAAAAAATTACCTACTAAAATTATGCAACTTATAATGCAGATACCTACGTCACTAGTTTAAATGTGAAGATCGGTTTCAGCTTCTTCTTCTTTCTCCTTCATTGGGATGCTTGAGCTTGTTCCGGCGAAAAATGTTGACATCTATGGCTATCACTATATATGTTGTTTACCATTGTTCCATTTTAATTTGCAGCATTTCGTTTAAAAGGCATAAAACTTAAACTCAAACTAGTCAAAAATTTAAAGCAAGATGAAGCCACATGCAAATGCAAACAACTCACTGGCACTCTAGAGCCTAATTAGGTTTAAACTTCTTCTTTTCTTTTTCAATTTGGGTAACTGAACTCTCTTATGATAATTTTTGTTTCATGACAAAATAAAGTGACTAACTTTCAATTAACCTGTATATACTAGTGATGTCAAATCTAAAAGGCGGAATTTAAGAATTTTTTTAAATGGGTATAAAAACAACACTATTAAACTTGATAAGATACAGTGCGACGTAATTTGTTCCCTTAGAATTAACGATCTGCTAATCATTAACAAGAATCTATTTTTAGTTGAAGACCTTACAATTTTGGACCCATCGGTGTACCACGTCTGTTCCTGTCTAAGGTGGGTAGGTACTGATGAGTTCTTTGTCATCAGTCTATTATCCTTTCTTTTCTCATGCTTAGCATATCCTTTGACAAAACTCTCGCGATTTTAATATGTGTGCCCTGATCTAGTCCAGACATATGAGTTTTTGTACCTTGCTTTAGTTTCATCATGGCCATTCCTTGCCGATTCTTGGGCTCCAATACCGAATAAGTGATCATACGTACGCTGCGTATGTTATGGTAGGCTTTACCACCAGGTTTTAGTTCCCATTTTATACCAAAGGAGCGTCTAGCGTCTCCGCTTTTCTTATTACTTTTTCCAAATGTTGGTTACGGGTAAGTTTGAAGTCTATTAATAACCCCAAAACACGCTAATCATTTTAAATAGCGTACCAACCTATTGCAATTTTGGAAACCCGTTAGAGTTACGAGATAAGTTCAGTGCATATTGCGGCCAACACAAAAAAAATTGACATTCATGTTATTACATCAATTTACCAGGATTGGTTCATTCAAAGGCTTTCATACATCCTTCAAAGAATGTCTCCAAACAAATGTTAGACTATATCAGGCATGACCTACGCTGTCTAACAGGCCACTGTCGTCTGAATCATCATATTACGCTAAAACTTGGACTGTCGGAAGATCTGACCTGCCGTCTTTGTCTGGAAGTTGATGAAACAGCAGAGCATATAATTTGTGCCTGCCCCGCCGCGGCTCAAATCAGGTATCTGATGTTTGGCAGGGATGCTCTCTCGCCCTCGGACCTGAAAAATCATTCACCAAATAAGCTAATCGGCTTTGTTAAGAAGCTTAATTTGTTTGGTGAAATCTGAATAGGTGTGTGAGCCACAATAAACTCTTGCGAGTCGCAGTGGAGGGCTTTATAGACCCACTCACCATAAACCTAACCTATTACATCAAAATCCAGAGTCCTTTGCATTATATCTGTAACTGTGGTACAGTATTTCCACAAGTGGTACGCCCTCGTTACTGGATGGAAGAGGGACATAGTTAAAGCCTGTAGATATCCTAAAATTCCTCCGGAAAATAGGACTAGTGGAGTTACTAGTCTCCGAGACTTTCCTCAGAAACTAAGTGGGCAGGATAGATCTTTTAGTTCACCCCGATACACATACATTACAACTTCCTCCTGTGGGTATCCTCTACCTATCTAAGCCACCAGTATATCATCTAATATAGTCCCAAAATAATCCAGGTCAGCAATGTATCTGCTTTAGCGACCGGATAATTAATTCTATAGATGTGATACATTGAAAGTTCCTTCCAGGTCTATGAAGGTCTTAATCATTACCTCTACTTTTCAGCGTACATTCCACACCTTCTCTATGAGTGAATAAATAAAACAATGAATCAGTCGCGGAATGTCTGTCCTTTCTGAAATAGGCCTTGAAGAGAGCTTAGAGCATCACTCTCGGCATTTCTGATTTATGGACTCGACTGGTGTTTGGCTCGGTCAGCATTTGCCGCGGATTTATCTTTAAAGGTATAGTAAGGGATTAAATAAAAAGTCATAGAATACATTGTTTAATAAACTAGTTGCTAAATAAGAGAGATAAATAGTTAGTAATACAATTCGTAAAATCATTTAAAAATAAACAGTGAGTACGGTTTTTAAATTATTTCAAACAAAAATAGGGTAAATCCAAAATACTCCACTCCACAAAGAGAGAAAAAAATGTTAGTTCCAGCTAGTCTAACTGAAATATTATAAACCAGAGCATTTGCAACTGAAAATTGGTTCCTAAAAGTGTAAAACAACTGAATTAAGATCCATTTTGGTTTGTTTCTTTTGTAACCACTGGATATTTCATATTTTGGGTGTTCTCTGCGTTCTTATACCACAGTACGATAAACAAATTAGGCGTAATTTTTTGTCAGATGAATAATGAAGAATCTAACGAGAATTAAAAAAAATAATTTATCCGTTTGAACGAATAGAAATGATATGAATCTGTAACAGTTTTAGGAATATACAAGAACGAAACAAACAAAACATAATTTAGCAGCGTACTAAACTGTTTATCATGATCAAACCACTAATAAAAAGTAGATAATTAATATTATTTTTTGGTATTAATGAATGAATCTAAAAACTAAATATTTCGCAAGAGATTATTCCAATTCTACCATTCAGATCAGTCTAAATATATTTAAAAAAATTCAATTATTCGTCATTTTAACAAACTGGTTAGAGAATAATAATATCACAAATATGTTTTTATATTTTGAAAAATATGTTATGTTTGTACATCCAAATTGATATTGATACCCATAAGAAAGTACCCCAAAGGTTCATGAAAAGGTATGTAGAGTGCGTCTGGTAGTTTGGTGTCCATCCAAATGGAAAAGTGTCCTTGAATAGGTCGTGTCCTACATACAAAATTATAGCATTCATGCCCGGATAGAATAGTGGTCTTCCTCCCCATTTCCTCAAGATATCCACGAATAAATATAGACCTGATTCGATAATAAAAGCCATTCCGGCTGTTAGAAGAGTGTATGATAGTGACCAAAGTTTTTTATTCAGAGGAATTGGTCCTCCATTTGTTGAAAAGTTGCAGAGACCTCCACCAATAATTGCCTGAAATATTTTAAATTATTACTAAAAATTGTATTATAACGTATGAACGTTTTTAGAAAACACTGGATATGGATAATTTAGTCTAATCTACTTGCAACCTATAAACCAATCATATGTTCTAGTTATTGACAAACGTTAAATTTATTTAATAATAGCTGCATTCAAAAGGTCATACGTACTTCAAATTTAGAATAAAATTGTTTGTGTATGTATGGTTTGGTTGAAAAGTTCGTGAAATGGAATGAAAATGAGTAAAATAAAAAAAGGAGCATGGAAAATATATATCAATAACAAACCAAAGAAAAACTATGAACTGTACAAAGAGGAGAGGAAAAATTTAAAAGGGATGGTAGCAGAAACCAATGGAAAGAATTTGGCGTAAAAACGGAAGGCAATCCCAAGTAAAACGTTTCATTTACCAAGCAAATAATGCTAGATCGAAGCATATAATTCAGAAAAAGTTTGGCCTATTTTTAGCATTATTTTATAGAATAATTTCAGCATTCCTTCAAAGACGTCCCATCTCTTTTAAGACTAAATATTGCAGCCAAGTAGCAATGATCGCTAATAAGTCATGAAAAGTAGCCAAAAAATAGAAATAATGGCTTTAAAAAATGCCAAAGAATGCTTTTAAGTGCTTCGATAAGTGCCATTAAAAAGCAATGCTATGAAGTTTTGTATTTTAAATGGAAATAAATTGAGATTTAAAAAACAAAATAATTAATAATTATTTATTTAATAAAACATGAAGTAATTTTCGAAAAGTTGGAAAAAATAAATCGATTTAATCCCATCATATAAGTATATTATCAATCAATCCAACTAAAAATATTATAAAAAACTTTCAATTAGATATATAATATAAATCATAGATAAGTATGAAAATTAAATATGACAACACCGTGATAAATAATGAAAAAAAATTAATTTATAATAGTATATTATTAAACGAGCAATTTATGATAGCCATTATTCACGCAGGGTGACGTATGCGTCCCGAGACGTAGGCGAGGGGCGCAAGACACCCGAAGGTGTGAACACTTTTTAATTTTTTCCTGTTCAGATAATTACAATTTACAATAAACAAACAATAAATCGAAATGAAAAATGACAAGTAGTTTCCAAAATTCCCAGAATAAAAGTTCGGTTGATCTGGTGAAGTGGTGACAGAAAATTCACCGAAGTTTCAGGAAAGGATCGCCGCTTTTTTAGGAATTTAATATATACGGACCGCCCAGTTACTAACCAAGGATATACGGACCATACTCAATGGAAATGTTTAACAAAGAGACGGTAAGATTATAGCTGCGGCTATTTTATTCAACAAAAATATTTCTGATAATAGTCTAAGAGCTGGCTAGCATGCGCAGTATAAACGTACATTTTTGTGTAAAGTTAATTTAATAAAAATTAGCAGGATTGACGAGGTAACAAAATTACCACGAAATTTCAGCTTCCAATAAAAGTACTTACAAGAACAATTCCCCAAATGAGCCATCTGACAATTTTTCCTTTAACGCCTTCATAAAAACTTAAAATCTTTCCAGCTTGAACACCAAAATATGCGGTAAGTATGGCTGTCATTGTGCTAAGGGTACCTGTAAGCAGTTTAAATATGTATAGAGTTTGTTTAACCATGCTTTGCCGTTACGTCATATTCGGTGACGTATTCTGCTGTTTTACGTTTGTCTTATATTAGTTGAATGTTATTTTACACTTAACCTTAAAATTATAATCAATGAGATATATGAGATATGTTAAGGTGTGTTTGTATGAATAAAATGAGTAATGCCAAAAATTGTATTTTGCTTTTTGCATTGCGTACTTTTTTACATAATTTAGTTTTGTTTTAACTTGAAATCCCCGTTTTTTTCTTAACTGATTTGTTTCAAATTCTTAGCTTGTGGATGTTTAACGCCCTTGCGCATGATTTTTTACTGAATTTAAAAAATTACGGACCTATAATATATATTAAAAATGGATTATACGATTACATTTTTGGGGTGAACCCAAAGGTTATGTAAAATTAGATAGAATATCTATATGCTCATATTTTTGTATAGTAATTATTGTCTGTGTCATTGTGAGAAACAATTTCGTAGGTATTCCTGAGGAATACAAAAAAACACAATGTATGGGAGAAAACGGGCAATAAATAAATTTCTTTCTGAAAAAAGCTCCCAATAAAAACAGGAAAAAGGAACGAATATAGGTAGATACTTACGTTGTAGACCGCATTTAACGGTAAAAGCGGCATTTCAATGAAAAATTAATTGAAAAAGGCGAAAATGACCAAAAATACTGAATAAATCAAAATATGACAACTGAACTGTCAAAAGTAACAATTAGATTTACGTCAACATTATCTAAGAGATACGTTAATGACGTCGTAATTCCGTCTCATCCATTTCAAGAATGAAAGAAAAAGCTGGACAATGTATGACGGAACGGCAAAGGACGGTTAAACAAACTCTACCGCTAAATATAGAGATTGTCAATATAAAATCATGCATTGGTGAACCTTTCATATCTAAAAATTAAGGCTCCTTATTTCAAGTACCTGAATCAGAACTGTGCATACTATGCAATAACGGTCTCGATAGAGATCTGTACTGGGACATTTATTCTTGAAAATGTATATCAATTCAGGACAAACTGTGAAACCAGGACTACACGATGTTAATATAATACAACTGATTTTAACAGTGACCTTGACAGCTAGAAATGTACTGATGATTTACAATAGTATATTTCATTACGAGTTTAGAAAATAAGCTTTTCCCGTGTACGCGCGACGTGCAACACGGAAAAAGCATTTATGGATGTGTAATGAACGATACTTTTCATTATACCTTTCTGAAAAAAAAAGTGAGTATCGCGTAAAAACTTTTATTTTCCAACATAAATGAACAAGTTGAGTTGAGTAGTTATAAATATATACTGCTTTAGTTAGTGACTTCGTTTTGTAAAATTGTTGTTGAGGTAGAAGGGACATTATTCTCGTTAACTACAATGTCTTCGGGTGTTTCCTTTGAGCTTTGTACTATTGGATAATTAAACAATTTAAGGGAAATTTTGATTTTCCCGTTCACCGATTCTTCGATATACCCTTCAGCTACAGTCGAGGAACGTCACCCACCATGTCGTTTTAAATTAAGCAAATCCCCACCTCCTTTGACCAACATAGGTGCTGAAGATCTTCTTAAACCGTAACCCATATATTCTTCACGATTTTTCAAATTCAGATATTTTGCAATCTGTTTTGTTATACCACTTATTCATAGTATGGCAACCTGCATGTTGGGCATAACATCTACCATTGCGATGTGCAATAAATAGTCTTCATTCGTTCGATTGGGTTGTGCTCAACAGCCCAGACACTTAAACTGAATCTTTGTACCATTTCCCATGTTATCTACTTCCATACCAGAAACTTTGTGTCTTCTATGTAGGCCACTGGTTTAACTTGTGATATTTTCAGTAGTTGTAATGGTTGTATTATTTCCTCTCCAAAGTGCTTCCGTCTGAGTCCATGTAAGTTCTCGCAAAACCATAGTATGTGAGTAGGTGTTTCATCATATAGTTCACATTTCCTGCACATAGGTTTACTAACTTTACCTATTTTGTGCAGATGTTTCCTCAGAGTGCAGTGTCCAGCCACCAGGTCGATAAATGTCTTCAAATGTCTCTTACTCAGTTTCAATAGCCTGGTTGAGTGGGTGCTCCCTATCTAGGCAGTTCCCGATTTCCCCTCTTATGCAATCTTTTGTGATTCCACAAAACGGTTCCGGACATATGAAGTCTCCTTTAGAGCCTTCTTTAGCTAACTGGTCAGCCATTTCATTACCTGAAATCCTCTTATGTGCCGGCACCCATATTAGAGACACTTTGTTGTCTCTTGCCAGGTGAAATAGTCTACTGTTAATATTTTTAGGTCCTAAATTGATATATTTAAGATACAAAGTGTATGCGACAAAGGGTCATCCTTTATAATTGTGAAGCTTCTTGATCTGGAGTTTTACCGACTCTAAGGAATACGTTTTGAACTTGTTGACTAGTGTAATTGTCAGATATAGTTTTATTGATTAGGTATAAGGCATTCGACACAGATTGATTCATCTTCGAAGTACTCTAGTACAGCTAGTACGTCCACACGAATAACAAATAGTTACCTCCCTGTGGCCCGAATATGCGACTTCTCAACGATACCGAGTCTGGACATTTATAATATAGCTGCAAAACATAATATGTGAATAAGTGCTATTCGCACTTGTAAATCTCGAATTATAATTTCTTACATTGACAAAAAAGTAGGCTACATAAATCATAGAATTTTAAGTGCTTAAAACGACCATGATCAGTAAATATAAACTAGTTTTCGTACCTTCAGGATCAAAACGAAGAGTATTTCCATAGACTCTCTGCGTTTCAAAATTTTGATACATATGGTCACCAAATACGAATCGATCTATATAACCTGCAGTACCACCTGTGCAATTGAAATGCTTTCCATGATCATCTAAGCCTCCTGGTCCTAAATAACCTTTATCACAATTAGGGGCATTACCAAGGAATGTTACACAGGTATGGACGAACATTATAATTGACATGATTATCCATTGCGGCCAGCTGGCAATAAGATCTGATGCCCAAAATACAGTCTGAAATATATGATAAGATACCTAGGTATAGTTTGTATGAAGTAAGTTGGTACTTGAAAACCTTACATAAATCTATAGATAGATATCGAATAATTTTATAATATTAACGCCTTACAAAGTTTTGAGAATAATTTCAAAAACGTAACCATAAACTTAGAAGAAACAACTACTTCTCGGGCTATATGCCCCGACAGACATTGAAATACTAAGTTAAACGGGGTCGGTATGATCTAGAAGATTTAACCAACCAATGGTATGCAATTAGAAGGGACAATATCACTTGTAGACCGGTTTCGGCGTATTGGTGCCTCATAACAAAACTTTGTAATGCGCTTTACTAAATACAACAAATTTACAGGATACTATATGTTCAACAAATTATAAATGATTAGTCTCTTCTGAATGACCCATGTGGAATATTCCTTTTTTTTTTTAAATTAAACCAGAATCCTTTTTTATATATTTTTTTCAACGTTTCGGTAGCGTTGCAGCTAACGTTATCAAGAGTAATTAAATTTTTGTTTAGTGAAGATATGTTGACAATTTTTTTGCAATTATGCCTTATGACTTGTATGTTTGAACGTTTTTTTGACAATATAAATAAAGGAGAAAAATCTTTTTTTTGCTGTTTTAAGATGTTCTCATCAATAAAACATCCACAAGGTAAACACACACTAACAGGTATTTAAATTTTGATTTCAATCATTCTATAAGCAAGAATGGATTCTTTTTTGGATGTCTTAGCACTAATAATTATTATAGTTTTGTAGAATAATAAAATAAAAACGATAGCTAAGTCAAAAACTAGAAGTATTCTATGCTAGGAATAATTTTTTAAAGATGTTATTGTATGTTTGGTTGCCTACACCACAGGTAATTGTCAATATAAATAGATGTGCGTTGGGTTGCCTATAGAAAAACCGTTGATTAATGAAAATCATGCATTAATAGGGGTCATTGAACAACGATTTTGTGTACATTAATATAGCTCATAAACGCACGATCGACGGAAAAAGTACATTAATGATAGATGGTTCTATAGGTCAGATATTTGCTAACAGGCTAGGGAAGAGGAGCATTATGTTCAATGGGATTCAGCGAACATAATATTGAGAAAGCCCACGAGTAAAAAACGAAAAATTAAAAAAGTGCTTTGATACAACTAAATGCTAATAAATGTGTAGCTAACATGGCCCACGAGTAAAAGACGAAAACTTGAAAAAGTGCTTTGATACAACTAAATGCTAATAAATGTGTACCTAACATTTCAGCAGAATGTGGTCACATTTAGTCACTAATGTTAAAAAGAGAAATTACCAATAATCAATTACCTTCGTTATCAGGATAGCATCATGTTTTTATCCAGGTTTTCTTATGAATTATTCATGGAATTGTTGTTAACCAATACACATGTAAATAAACAATACCACAAAACTGTTTAGAATATATTTTAAAACAAATTGTAATCATAACCCATAAAAAAGTACCAACAAACGCGTATTATCAACATTTCCAAAATGAGCTGGTATGCTACCGAAACGAAAAAATAAAAATATAAAAAAATTGTTGTTTAAGTTTCCAAAATAAAAACTATGAAATAATAAGTGTTTCCCTCTTACCTCTGTTTGGGATCTCTTAATAAACAGAATTTCTAATATGCCAATCGCTAAATATACCAAACCAATTCTTTGAAGAACACCTGGAAACCTTAGTTCGGCAATTGTCGACGTGTTTTTGTTCGAATTAAGTACGAATCCGAGAAGGATCAATATAAAAGATCGTCTAATGACCTGGAAAACCATAAGACGTCTAGGAACTAGAGCTCTCAACTTAGTTTGCATCGACATTGTCATCGAAAATCCCATTAACCATACAAACCTGAAGCAGAAAGTTAAATATCCAGTACAGTAAACAGTAAGGTTGAAGGTGTCTATATAGAGTACGTGGAAGGGCTCGGATAACAACGACGTTTAACATGTTATAAGCGACAATGCGTAACCCTACCAAATTAAATCGTTTCTTTCTAGCACATTGTCGTCTATGGTAAATGTTAAACTGATATTTTTTAGTAAAAAAATAAGTATTTTCGAGAAAAAGAATTTGGTGATTTTTAAATTTGACAGCTGTACATCAAAATAAGAAAATTGTTTAATGTGGAACTAATTCTATCAATAATGTCAATGATATGCGAAAAGTTAAAATGAAATAGGTATGAAGACTGATCCTCGGTGTTTGCACGTGTATACTTCATCCAAAATAAACGTTATTTCTTCAAAAAAAAGGGTTTTGATGGAGAAATTTACATTTGAAAATACAATTTGAATTTCGCACCAAAATGCTTAAGTGGTATGACATCAGGCTTTCGTAAACACTTGACAGCTTGCAAAATGAGAATTCATTTTTATACAGTGATGCATGGATATCACAACTATCTCTTTGATATAAATATCAAGGGGAGTGAGATTAACAATTACCTTTATGGCCCTGGTGGGTGTGGCTCATGGCACATGTTACGAGACATGCTATTGTTTGAATTTGATCTAATTTTGGGATAGCAGTATACTTTCGTCATCAGATATATATGCTCTTTTTACTTCATTCTCTAAATGAGAATTCAATGTTAACTAAACATCAAAAGTGATACCTAGGTAACCCACCTATGTGGAAAAGTTAAGTTTAGTGTTTAGGAGTTTTGAAGAACCATCTCTGTTTTCCTAAAGTTTACAGATAGAGACACTATTGTTTGATTACTTTGAGAGCCACTTGCAATTTATTACAACGTACGCTTTCAAATTTTACTGTTTGCAGAATGATCAAGTCGTCAGCATTTTCAATGTTGTAGAAGTTGTCGTCGTTGAGGCGGCTGAGTAGAGTGTCGAGTAACAGTAGTGGTAGGTTAGGTTAGGTTTATGGTGAGTGGGTCTATAAGGCCCTCCAGCTTCTTAACAAAGCCGATTAGCTTATTTGGTGAATGATTTTTCAGGTCCGAGGGCGAGAGAGCATCCCTGCCAAACATCAGATACCTGATTCGAGCCGCGGCGGGACAGGCACAAATTATATACTCTGCTGTTTCATCATCTTCCAGACAAAGACGGCAGGTCGGATCTTCCGCCAATCCAAGTTTTAGCATATGATGATTCAGATGACAGTGGCCTGTTAAAAGGCCTGTTAGACAGCGTAGGTCATGCCTGCTAAAGTCTAACATTTGTTTGGAGACATTCTTCGAAGGATGTATGAAAGCCTTTGAATGAACCAATCCTGGTAAATTATGCCAGAAGTCTAATGCTCTTCTTGCCGTCCAGGTATTCAGTGTTTGTTTGGCAAAACTTATTGCGATGCCAATTGTAGGTTCTGGTCCGATAGAAACACGTGCGGCACCCTCCCTTGCAAGAGAGTCTGCCTTCTCGTTTCCTTCCATGCCAGAATGGCCAGGGATCCAGACCAGCAATACTTTATTGAGTTTTCCTATTGAGGAGAGTCTTTTTTGGCAGTCTAATACCAATTTCGACGTTACACGGTTAGAGCCAAGTGCTTTCAAAGCCGCTTGGCTGTCCGAGAAAATTTTTATTGTTCTATGTATAAGATTGGCCTGCTCCAATCTCTCCACACATGAAACAATGGCGTAAATTTCCGCCTGAAATACGGTTGCATAGGATCCTAGAGAGGTTGAGATTTCTGTCCTAGGTCTGCGCCCGTATACACCTGCACCAGAGCCTGAGGGTGTTTTTGAATCGTCTGTATACCAACAGCTGTCTGCTCTTAATAGTTCATCCTTACGGAGGACCCATTCATCTCTATTTGGAATTAGGACGGTATAAGGCAGGTCGTAGTTTACTGTTGGAGGCATTATGTCAGAAGTCATTCCCAGAATACTGTGACTTTCAGTGTCCACTAGCATTCTGCTTTGTTCTGTATAAGCCTGATTTGTGCATTTAGAAATATGCGCAATTCTGTATGTTGTCCATCTAGCCTCTCTTTCCAAGTATATATGGAGAGGAGGTAGGTCCAGAAGGATTTCCATGGCTGCTGACGGTGTGGAGCTGAAAGCACCAGTAATTGCCAAGCAAGCCTGTCTCTGTAAACCAGAGAGCTTTGCTTGGGCCGTTCGCTATAAAGCTTTTGGCCACCAGGCAATAGCTCCATATGTGATCATTGGTCTAACGATCGTCACGTATATCCAATAGATTTGTTTGGGACCCATGCCCCAAGATTTTCCACAGATCCTACGACATGTCCACAAGGATATTCTGGCCTTATGGATAACTTTTTCCAAGTGAGCGTTCCAAGTAAGTTTCATATCTAGGATAATCCCCAAATATTTTACATCCGCTGCAAATGGAATAACCTCACCATTGTAGGAAAGTGGTGGAAGATCCTCCAACTTTCTTTTCCTAGTGAAGGGAACTATTACAGTTTTACCAGGGTTAACAGACATCTGTTCCCTCTGACACCAACTGTGGACATCGTCCAACGTCTTTTGGAGGATATTATAAGCTACCCTTCCTGACTTGGTCCTTGCCAAGATGACAAGGTCGTCTGCATACGCTTGCAGTTCTACCCCTCTTCTTTCGAGAGCGCTAAGCAAGATATCCATCAAGAGTGACCATAGTATGGGAGATAGTACTCCGCCTTGTGGGCAGCCCCTGGAAACCTTAAAGCTAATGGTCTCGTCCTGAAGAGATGTAGTGGCTGTCCTATTAGTGAGCATGGCATATATCCAACCGGTAATGGTTGGTTTGATGCCCTTTTCAGTCAAAGCTGAACCAATGGAAGTCGGTAGTGCATTGTCAAATGCTCCTTCAATGTCAAGAAATATGGCCACCGCAATCTCCTTGTTGTTAACGGATTGTGTGATTTTCTCAACAAGGTTGTGTAACGCTAAATCTGTTGATTTGCCAGTTTGATAAGCATATTGGTGGATGCTCAGGGGGGAATTATATAAAGCAGTAGTGGTAATAGCACCCCTTCCTGTCCACATCCTGAAGAACGTTCTTCGTGGTGAGTTGTGAAAGTGGAGTATATTGAATAGGGTGTGATGGTTATCTATTAATCACTACTTCCCTTATGTATCCTTCGTACAGTCTTTCCAGTGGTTTTTGAATTGTATTGGTAGATATCTTGTAAATTATAATATGTAAAATTGCCTTTTGAAATGTATTTCAATAATATATGAATCTTTGAAATGAAAAAATAACATTCCGTCATGTTAACTCAAACATCTATAAGAAGCACTTGGCGTCACGCTTTTGTAAACGTTTGACATTTTGTACAAACTTCCATTGTATTTGCAGGTTTTCCATCGTGTATGTGATAAAAACTGGTTATGACCTATTAAGAACCTCAGTTTTGTATTACTAAAAGTACGACTAAGAAACAAACATTGGAAAAACGGGATCTGTAGCCCATGAAGTCTTCAAGCCAGAGTGGTGCGCCTACGAATTAATTCACCAATTATTGTAACAAAACACTAGGTCCAACGTTTCGGCGTATATTATAATTTTTAATGAAGCCAAAACACACATGACTGTGTGAAAACTATGTAAATATGATTTGGTCCAAAGCTGAATGCAATTTATTTATTGTACTTTCTCAATGTTTATATAAGGATATTCTCCAACGTTTTCAAAAGGTAAATTTCTCCTTTAAAACCTCCATTCTGTGCAGGAATAACATTTATTTGGGATAAAGTATATACAGATTGCGTAAATTACATCGGAACCCTGGCCTCGGATTACACAAGTATGACAAGGATATATGAAAGAAAGAGAAATAATAATTGTGCGCGCTCATCACTTTGTTTCATCTTAGGGTTGTATACTTATTTCCCGAGACTGGCCGAATGGTCCTTTACAGAGAGAATTCACTAGTTAGTGGTATAACCGAACGGTGGTATTCAGTATGCTCCCAACATGGAAGGAGTGAGGGTGTTAAAGAAATAAAAAAATACAATCGTTATTACGTGACCTGTACATCTTAAAATTCATTTTTGTCAACATGATCATTTCAGACCAAGGTGACAATTTCTAACTACAATAGGATATTATTTTAGCCATTGTAACTTGAAAATATAACAGCATTTCTTGAGAGAACCATAATTAATAAACTAAAAATCCCTTCCATTAATAAATTAAATTGAAAAAATAAAATAAGTAGGTAGGTACCTACACCTATTCTAAACATAAAATATAAACTTCCTGAAAAAATAAAAATCCATTCTAAATGTAAACATAATTTTAATTATTTATGTGCTCAAATAAACCACCTTCCTATGCCAAACAATAACCAAATCTGTGATAAAGATTTGATCTCATATCTCTAAGATTATTTGGCGTAATGCTGGCACATACGTGCTGTATTTTCACCCTCAATTCATTTAAATTATCAGCTCTTTCAAATGCATTCGGCCAGTTTCGGGAAATAAGTATACACCCCTAAGGTGAAACAAAGTACACGCCTTAATGACCGCGCATAATTATTCTTTCTCTTTCTTTCAGCTGTTTTTCTGTCGTACTTGTGTAATCCGAGGGTTCCGATGTAATTTACGCAATCTGTATGTGCAAACATTGTGAGGCAGTTTTTCAAAATCTGGACTTGTTTTCAATTAATTATTTTTTGTACAACTGCCATTAAAAGTGACATTTTTAATGCCTGTCAAAAGTGTTAAAAGAAGATGTTTACAAAGTAGTGTGTTAAAAGTAAGAGACACAATCATAAAATTTTTATTTAACAAATAGAGGTAAACGAGACATGCGTAATGATTCAATTTTTAATGGAACTTTCAATATTATAGTATTATAATGTATTAACATTAACATTAATAGTACAATTCGAACAACCGCTGATATCAATACCTTGCATTTTTTAAATAGTCCAGTTGCCAATTACATCAGCATTAGCAGTCAGCTTATGAAATGAAGTGTATGTATCGCTGCAGCTTGCAAACGGCATAATTCTTTCAGCAATTGCATTTTTAAGAATAATAAATTGATCGATGTAACCCTCAGCTACTGTTGTAAAATTCTATCCTCCGTGCTTTTTTAGAAGCAAAAGACCTTTTATAACAGTGACATGTATATTCTTTTGGATCCGGTAGGTTCAAAAACTCAGCAACCAATGAGGGCATTTTCCCAAACGAATTTATACCAACTCTTCACGTCGGCAGGCTCCATATATTCCGAAAATAGTAGCAACTTTTACCATCAAGTATGTTTCATCTGGTGCCTCATTTATAAACTTCTGAACTTGTTCAAACGTGTTTTTTTTTGGGGACTACAATCATCATTTTTTTCTCTTTAAGAATGCTATTACCTTGAAATATTTGTTTACATTAACCCCATTTTTAATTAGCGACTCTATTTTATCATAGAAAACTAACTCCACAAAGTTGACACGTTCCATATTTTTGATTTCTCTTCTAGATATGCCAAAAGGACGGATTCACGAAGTTTCCTTCAACTTTTTTCATTTTACACCCCTTGAGAAAATTAGAATATGCGATATCATACTGCTGAGCCGATTTTTTCGGTAATAATTAAAATGTCGTTTTTTTTGCAGCCTCTACAATATCATCAGGAATACACGATTCATCAATACTATCCCTCATTATGCAAGATGAACACCAGCAAGAAGTTTTAATA
The DNA here is from genome assembly GCA_949126875.1 of Lochmaea capreae. Taxonomy (NCBI): domain Eukaryota; kingdom Metazoa; phylum Arthropoda; class Insecta; order Coleoptera; family Chrysomelidae; genus Lochmaea; species Lochmaea capreae. The sequence goes on from OX421409.1 coordinate 7,952,634, forward strand.
AAAAGCGTGAACTGTAAACAATATTGTTTGTTGGTAACTAAGTGATTCAGCGTCATCTAACATGGTCAGTTTCCAGGAAATGAGGATTATTGTTAAAACGTCAAAAAATAATTAACTGACAATAGCCGTTGAAATGTGATTTCCTTGAAATACTTTTATTTCATTATCAAAATAGGAGTTTTACAAAAAACTATATATGATATTTTATTTTGTGAGTGAATACGTTTGCGAAACGAGGGAAGCGAGTGGAGCATTTTTACGAACTGTTACTTTTAACACTAATATCATAAATAGCTATTAACCAATGTATTGATTATAAAATCGAAATATGCAGTTTAAATATTAACGAGTGAAAAAAAGATTGAAATATTATTAAAAATGCATTGTGCAGTTGAATAGAGTGAAATTAACATTTTAATTTTGTTTATCATTATTTTACTGATTTTATTATATACCTTTGAGCTTGATTCAATGAAACTATAACAATATGCGATGAATCATCTTGATAAGAGTTGTAAATAATACATTTTATATGTATATGTCGTAACAGATAATACTACAAAACAGGTTTTAAAATCATCTAGATAAATGATTCAAAATAAATATTATTCATGGTGTGTTAGTTTGTTAAAATGGAAAATTATGATACTTATGTTAAGTACTTTATCCCAGAAATTCAAGTCCATAAAAAAATACCCAGAAAAAAGCGAAGTAAATAAAATTTAATAGTCAAATATGTTGTATTTTCTAAAACTGTTGATACAACAAGATTGCCATGCTGATTTCGTTTCTGTTTTCGGGAATAAAGTACCATATCAGTCGACAATTTCTCGTTAGTATGGAGAATTTAAAAGTCCCCAATTCAAAAAATATTACATGAAGAATTATCTTTTAAAAAAAATTAATTTCTCGTTGGATACCGCATCTGTTGACGGAAGAACAGAAAACAGTTAAGGTCGATTCAAACACATCAGTCACGCCACACTTCCGACGCCGAACCGGTACCGTTCCGTCACAGAATTTTTTTGACTGATTCGTTCCGTTTGTTCGCACCCACCCGAATGTATAAGTCTTCGGCGACCAATCTGTAGAAAAGATGGCAAGTTTTTCCGATGGAGAATTAGCAATAATTGCTATATGTTTGGACGAAGAGAAAGAAGCGGAAACAAGCCAAGCAGAAAGACGGAAATGGATCCGTGATGCATGGAAGAAAAGAGATACCGAAGGAGAATACGCGACACTGTATAAAGAACTGCTTCATGATGATGTCAAATTTCATCATTATTTTCTTCATTTGTACCGCCCGACGTGTTTCCGGCAAAACCAAAAAATATACTCGCAGAGATTCAAAAATCGGCCGGACGTGAAGCGGGTCGAAGCCTGACTGCTTGGAAACTGTTCGGCAACGGATAAATGTGAACGCCGCCGGATATTTCTATTAAATAATATTTTTTATGACGGATTGTTCGGTTCGGCCCCGGAACTGTGACGTGAAGGGACTGATGTGTTTGAACCGACCTTTAAGGTGGAAGATCTGCTTCAAGAATTGGTTCCAAAGGATGCAAAATCGCATTTATCTTCATGAAGAATACTTTGAAAGACAATAGTGTTTAAAACTTATCTACTGTGTTTTTCTAGCTCTATATGCAAAAAGTTAAAACACAACCCTCGTATTAGGCTGAGGCAGCCGTGTATACGGATGGCTACAAGGCAGGGATAGGTGTAGAAGCCGAAATTTTTGGGCTAAAACAAAGGGTAGCTATTCCAATGAGCCGCCACAACGTTTCAATCGGAAGTTCCGGCGATTCATCACTGCATTGAAGTAATTAAAATGCAGCAAGGAACATACTGTTCAGTTGTCATCTTCAAGAACAGCCAAGTTGCTTTAAAAGCACTATATTCCATAAGGGTCAATTCGAAGTTCAGTGAATACCAGTCTGAATATTTTATTATTATGATTATCTATCCATTTATTAATTTATCTATAATTTTTTTCAAAATTCGTTTAAATTCGACATCAAGGTTATTTGCGATTGAAATTCAACGAAAATATGTATGATTATTTTGCATGTGAGCGTATATGTTATAAACAATATCACAGGACAATAATATTAATGTGGGGCACAACTTTTGAGATAACCACATGGACTTACACAGCCATCATAAACATATAAATTTACAGTCAACACTATACAGAGTGAGTTTTAAGTACGGAGCGCATCAATTATTTCCGAAACAGTTTTTATAGATTTTGGTGTGCAAGGATCTTGTAATATGGCCGATATTATGGTAGTACGAGGGGGGACCCAAAAAATTGGGAATTTCGTCATAACTTCTTTATTTCTCATTATTTTAACACCAAATTTTAATCACCTTCAAAGTATTCGCCATTGACCAAAACTCACTTCTCTAAACGATCCTTCCATTGTTCAAAACAGTTTTTAAATTCACTCATCAGCGTTTTTTATTCACCTCCTCCACTGTGGCAAAACGCTTTTCTTTCATATTCCTTTTGAGTCGGGGAACGAAAAGAAGGCACAGGGGACTAGATCCGGTGAGTATGGGGGGCGGACAATCGGTGTCATGACGTTTTTGGTCAAAAATTTCTTCACAGAAAGGGCGGGTGTGGGCCGGCGCGTTGTCATGATGGAAGAACCAGTCACCTGTGCGCCAAAGCTCTTTTCTTCCGAATACTCTCCCTCAATCTTTTCAAAACCTCCAAGTAGGACTTCTGGTTGACAGTTTGACCCGGGGAACGAACTCCGCGTGCACAACACCTCTGCAATCGAAGAAACAAATGAGCATTGTCTTAATGTTTGACTTCACTTGGCGAGCTTTTTTGGGACGAGGAGAGCCAGCTGTCTTCCACTGGCTTGATTGCTGCTTTGTTTCGGGTTCGTATCAATAGCATCAAGTTTCATTACCAGTAATCACCTTGAAAAAAAAACAAGGTTCCTCTTCGAGCTGATTTTTAAGCTCAAAACATGCCATAAGTCGACGCTTCCTTTGCTCGTCTGTGAGAAGGCGCGGGATGAATTCGGCTGCAACCCTTCTCATGTGCAAATCTTCGGATAAAATTCTCTGAATTGAACTCCATGACATTCCCGACATCTCACAGAGTTGATCAATGGTTCGGCGACGGTCTTCACGAACGAGGGCATTGATTTTGTCGACGTTTTCATCAGTTCTTGACGTGGATGGGCGTCCTGAACGAGGTTGGTCTTCAATAGACATTTCTTAATTTTTAAAACCTGTAAACCAGTATTAAACTCTGGTTTTACTTAAGGCAGCATCCCCATAAGCAGTCTTAAGCATTACAAGAGTTTCCGCGGCCGATTTCCCCAACAGGAAACAAAATTTCACAGCCGCGCGTTGTTCTCGACAATCTGTCATTACGTTTTCGCCGAAATGTAAAATGTTGTTTAAAAAAAAAAATCTCACAGGCGAACCGATGCACTCACAGCGACACAACTTTGCACACTGACGCAGGTGGCGTGACACTAACGGACATGTTTTCAAACAATAGGTTCCCCCACTCTCCCTCCCCATCACAGCGTACTTCCCGGAACTTATGGGTCCCACCTTGTATTTACATTGTTGTCAGATCTTTCCTTTTTCCGGAATAGTAATAAACTTTGTAATTTCAAATTAATCGCCCTGTATAATTTTTGCCTTTTTAAATCCTTAGAAAGTACCGAATATTTTTCGTTTTGTGCTCCCTTTACTCAAATGACATAATTTCGGAGTTATCGCTACATTAACATTTTCTAAAATAATATATTTAGATGGCTATGATTGAATAAATTAGTTGAATTTGAATAATATTTAATAATTTATATCCTAATGGTAATATCATACCAAGAAGTCAGTAAATTAGTAAAAAGTTTAACGAAACTGGTACACTACAAAATTTATCCAAATCAAGGCGCAGAAAACTTACAGCAACTGAAGACAAATCTTTTGTTTGTATCATGTCCACATTTGGGTACTTTAGATTTCAGAGAACATACAATAAAGGCAATTACAGCAGATGCTCAAAATGTTTGCAACATCCATGAATGATCAATTCCTAAATATTGGCAGGTTTTGTTTAACAAAATATATTTTTCAAGTGACTCTACAGGAAAGAGTCTGAAAATTTCATGTGTGAATCGGGGGGGGGGGCATTCGATAAAAACACGCTTTCCAATCCACCTTCTGGAAAACACATTATTTCGGTATTGCCTCACCAAACGCGCATAGTGAGGTGGAGCACCATCTTGTTGCAACCAAATATTGTCGTTTGGGATATTGTTACCTGACCAATATCAACAATTATGCTGATTTACATTTCCATTAATAAAACAAAGTTGCCTCGCGACAAAACAAAGTATTATTAAAAAGATTTGAATTTGTTTTCAGTTGATGCGGTTTCTGCGCCCTGGTTTGGATAAACATTTTCTTTCATTTCCGAGATAATTGAGAAGTTCCATACTTAGAACTCACTCTGTATAGATATAAATACCATAACTATGAATCATACCATATAAACCTAATGTAAAATATGTCATAAAGTACTTACCAGGGAAATACCAGGTCAGCAATAGTTAATCCATTCCATACAGAATGTGTAAAATAAGAATATTTACCTCCTCCATAATTAACAAATATCATAAGTGCAATACACAAACCTCTGAAAGTATCTATAGACTTCAAACGATTAGGATGTTTTGCTAATGCTATTGGTGGTCTCTCAAAAATAATAGGAGTTCCTGTTGATGAGCCAATCAAGTCCTGGAGATTCAAAAAATGATACTATTTTGACATATTTTTTCATGTTAGTAAGAGATTTTTCAGTGATAGATTTTAATATTTTAACTATCCCTTTTTTAATATTTTATGAGGTCAAAATAATGAGATGCAATATTTATATTTTATAGTGCTCCAATGTACCCATAGTTTAGAAATACCTAATAATTTATTTTAACCTCATCTACTTGTTTTCGAGTTTTTGGTATTATTAACTTCTTGGACACATATAGGATGAACATTTCAAATGATCCTAGTATTGATATCTTGGAAAAAAATAAATGATACTCAGCAAGTTAAATGGGATAAAAATATAGAAAACAATAATATTGCATTGACAAATTTAAAATTTCGGGAGCGTATTCAAAATATTGGCCAGAAATCTTTGTCCACGCATTCAACAACTAGTAACAAAAAATAAAAAATTCCCGCTCGTATTTAAAAAATTACAACTGAAGATGGATCTGTAAAAACCAAAAATTGTAGGTACAAACGTTTTCTGATAGCATATGTTGATTGAAAAGAAAAGTTAAATACATTTTTCGATAATTTCAAAAACAAAAAAGTTATTGCATAATACAGAAAATCAACAAATTTGATTTTTGGTAAATATTTTGAATACTTGATATTTTAAATTTGTCAATGTAATATTAGTATAATATAAGATAATAGTTCTTAAATGATTTTGAACAGTTTCTCATTAACTTACCAAAACTAAATACTGACATATTTATTGGTGATATTAACATCAACAAACTTGACTCTATAAATCCAATTAACAATAGGTACTTGTATGTTAGCTTTTCATGGCTTTGAATCATACATAAACTCACATACACCAGTTACTGCAGAAACCAGTACATATTATTGATCATATATTTGTTAGAAAAAATAACCGCAGTAATAACCATATATTATACAAGTCATTGATACTTGACACAGATCTAAGTGATCATTTTCCTATTTACTTGAACATAGCAACAGACACTAAAGCTTTAGGTAGTATACATATCATATTAATAACTCAGTATTACAACTCACAACAAAGCCAGATTATCCCTCTGGAATCTCAGAAGGATATGCGGAAAATCTTGGGGTATGATCCCCAAACAGATTTACTGGATATACCAAACAATGGTCAAGCCAATGGTCACGTATGGCTCAGCTGTCTGGTGGACCAAAAGTCTGCAAAAGTCAGCTAGAGCAAAGCTGCAAGGCTTGCAGCGAAATAGCATGCCTGGCCATTACCAGAGCAATGTCATCCACACCAATGGCAGCTATGCAACTAACTCTTCTCCACATTCCACATACTTGCAAACTGCACAGCAATTCAGAATTCTAGTGCACAGCACCTGGAAGACTACTGGATAGAAGAGGGACAGTTACCTAAGTTGAAGCATGCAGATATCCTAAAATTCCTCTGGGAAATAGGACTAAAGGAGCCACTATTCTCTGAGACTCTCCTCAGAAACTAAATAGAAGTAAGGGGGCACAATAGATCTTTTAGGTCCCAGTGAATGGTACCCCAAAATACATACATACATACAACATAGATGATTCTGACTTTACTATTAAGGAAATTAATAATACTAAATGTCTTGGAATATTAATTGATGAAAATTTAAAGTGGGGTGCTCATGTTCAATACTTGACAGGTAAAATCAGAAAAATGTTCCACAAATTTATGTTTCAAAATTATATTCTAAGAATAATCAATTTTAATGGCAGAATGTTTACAACGGCTCTTCCATATAGTGGAAATTCTATGTACTTTTATACTACTTGTATGTTCTACCTACTTCAAATTGAAAAATTCAACATTTGTAGATCATCCTTACCAGACCAGATATAAGATGAAGAGAATGTTACAAATACCTTTTTATAAATACGATGACAAAGATTTTTATCTGTAATAGAACCTAAGATTTTTAATATATTACCTGACAATGTAAAACAAATAAAGTTAGAACATCATCAAAAGCTGTGAAAAAATTTATTCATGTCAATCAAGATACTCTTTGTAATTTACTTTGACTATTTTTATATGGGTAGAAATGTATGCATATATGTTCATATGTATGTGTCTTGGTGCATATGTATATTTTGATAATGATTTTTTGTACACTGTACAGTGTTAACTCACTTAGGTACATATAATTTGTAATTATTGTATATCAACATAATAGACAACCGAGTAGACAACTTTATCCATTTAACTAAAGTTGTTCGTGAAATCCCAATATTGGGATTATTGGGAAATGACCATCCTATTCCTATTCACAACATATTGTTGAATTTTATGACTCACTCATAGAGATGAAAGCAACCAATACAAGGGTGTTCAGAAACGCTCTTCAAATAAAAAAACTGCAAAATCTAGAGCACACTTTAAGGAGACAAGCTAAAGATCTTTAAAGATGGTAAGTTGAAATTGATTTTGGTCAAAAATGATTCATATCATAATGAAGTCGTTTTTAGAAACAATGGTTTAAAATAATTTTGTTTTGCTACACACAACTGTAATGCCAAATCATATGGTAAACTTACTTCTTCCATTTCAGTATTCCATTTAAATACTTGTCTAACCCTTCCACTGTTCTTGTAAATACATTTTACCAAATACCAAACAGTTCCAAATGAAAATAATATAACAAATGCCATAAGTATAGCTGAAAAATATTTAGAAATTAATTTAATAGAGAAAAAATTATACTGTAAAGCATCTTACGTAAGTAGGCATCATCTGCTGTTTCTTTGATATAAATAGATGAGCAATTTTGAGAAATATTCAACCCATATCGGTAATGTTCATAAAGAGGTTGATGGTAACTAAAAAATTCAATTTAATGATGTAACAGTATCTTTCAATTATTCCCAGTGATGGTTTATTATATTTTTATAGAGGTCTATGCAATGTAGTTTTGATACAATAATTATTCTTTTACAACATGACATCAATAATGAAAATGTATATCTAAATATTCACACTGTTTCATAGTGTTTCATGAATTATTTAAGCACCACTTCATTGAAATTGGTTAATATCAATAATAAGTACATATGATTTTATTAATAAAACTTTACTTTTTCCATGTTTTTAATTTTTTTAACTTGATTCTGTAACCTCAATACTGGATTTTCTTATACCTAGGTGTATCAATAACAACTATCTAGTCCGATGAATTATTTTGAACGAATGCAATTTTAAAATAATTACACTGACCAATGTGCATTAAATTAATTTTGGGACACTTACTGGCACTTTGAATAACTAATTTGTATAGACGATGTGGTTTGTGTAGGGACAGATGTTTTTTCGTAGGGATTAAGAGTCTTTAGAGTTTCTAAATCACATTTATAGCATTCATCGTACTGATAATAAATAATAATGGTGTCATTAAACGTATTGTTGATGTCTAGGCAGGCTTCATCATAAGTTAAATTAGGTTGGGCTTGAAGACATTTTTTCATATTTTCGAAAAACATTTTGATAAATTCTTATAATACACAACAAACAATACTCCGGTACCGGATCATAGAAAATATGATACTTGAAGAAGATAACAATACGTATTTATCACTATTATTTTTTGTATTCTTTGTACTCTACTTTATAGTCTTATAACAAATAAAAACATCCGTCATCGTCCCAACAAATATCAAAAGCAATTCTTTTGTCATAAGTCATCTGTCACACAGCACACCCTATCTGTCACAATATTTGTCTATGGATGCATGGAGATGCTGTGACCCACAGAGTACACCATTAGATGGTGCTGGGACTAAGCACACAGATAAAGCACACCATAGAATTCTACCGATGGTTTTCTACAGTATTATTACCAAAGAATACTACTGTAATGTATTCTTATTCTTTGTTACTACTATTATTCCAGTCGAAAGAAACGAGGCACGTTTTTTTACATCATTTATTCACCATTGGTTGACTGACGTCAGTCTTCGCTGCAACATGTTAATCAGTGACGCAAACACAAATGCAGCTCTTGTTGTTTACATCTGGTGTGCTCTTTTTACGGAATTTGCTAGAACAATTCAGTTGCTCTGTTCACTTGAATGATTTTGCGTATTCTTTTTAAGCGCATGTTTCACCGTATGTAGTCGATTGTGTTTTAGGAAATCCATCGAGCACTGGCTTTTAGTTCGATGGTTACGAAGACAGACCAAACCATATTAGACGATTTTGTCTTGGTACACCACATATTCTACATACCTAGTATGGGCACTTGTCGTTTTCGACTTGCGAAACCGTACAAGAACTATGGGGCCAAAGTATACACAGTGCCGGAGTCGAGTACACTTCGTTTGGTATCACTTCTCCTTTATTTTTGTTGTCATCTTTATTCAATTTTTCTAAATGTTGCAATTAATATTTATTTCTGTGGTTTTGAACATTACATAACCACAAAAAGATTTCAATCTTATGTTTATTCCACTAATCTATGGTTTATTGTTTATGCTGAAAGTGGAAAATAATTTAAAAAATGGACCTACTAAAGCCTTTGCGAAAGCTCCTTGTGAATGGACGAGAAATTTCACTATTCTGTGAAATGACATACTATATGTCATACCCAATACCCTTAGCACTGGGACTCTGCACACTATAGAATTCTACTATCGACTCTGTTCACACGTCGTTTGTCGACGATTTCTCCATTAAAACTATTAATATATTTAATAGTAATAAGTTAAGAATAAAAAAATACTTCTTGACAGTATAGAGTCAAACTGTCAACTGCTGCCGACTGGAATAATAGTAACAATAGTACTGTAGAAATGGACGGGTAGAATTCTATGGTGTGTAGAGTCCCAGTACAGGTTTGTTCCAGCTGACGATAGAACTGTTCTTGGTATCGTACGGGCAAGTAACGTATTTATTTCACGTTCCAACTGTTTATAGGATCATTCTTGGGACTGCTTGGTACGGTATGCAAACTGTACCTTCTGAAAGGGGAGATAGAGTTGATGTGCCCATTCCAAATTCGAGTTTGCCCACCACACAGTACTTGGAATGATTCCAGAAGGTTCCTAAATGCCAAACAAAACTATGTATATCGATACCAAACTCACTACCTTGTGTATATCATCTCTGCTCACTATTTTACCAAAGTTTATGTACCTGGTACATGCAAGAAAAAATGGTAAGTGGTAACAGATGGTAATCAGAGCTGCTTTACAGCTGACAAATGTTTGCGCTTGAAGCACGAGCCCTTCGAGCACAACGGTAGAGCTGGAACAATACATAACCAATAAATATTATATAAACGCATGGAGACTATAGTCTCCACGGTTGACGTCATCATTTTCTGGATTCAAGCTTCATAACAGCTCGTTTGAAGGTTGAACTGTCATATATCGCTTCTCCCTTTCGATTTTTGAGAAAAATTTCGTTTCATTTAAATTAAAATTAGAAATATCAGAATTAAATTCCCTTTTAATTATTGAATCACAAATGTTTAAGAATGTGGAAACAGAAAGAAATGAAAAAAAAGAGGGAGTGAGTAAACCTAAGAAATGTAAGTGAAATTCTGACGAAGGTATGGCAGCCATATCTTTTACTGGAGTCTACTGAAGCTAGTTTCCGAAAAGGCCCCATGGGTAAGGGCTGGTAAGGGTAAGGTTGACTGGAAAGCGGCTCTGGGTATGTGGTTTGAGATCCACTACACACAAATAAATGATTATTCACTTCTGTGCTGTGAGGCTGTGACATTATTATACTGCAAAAAATAGAAATGTGGGTCCTGTATTTTCAAAAGACGATTGAAAAGCCTTGACCATGGAAAAAAATTCTCTATTGTCCTTACCGTTATCTGTGACCTATAAAACCGATCATAGACAACCGATCGCATAGAATATTCTATGGTTTATATAATCTTTTCTGTTGCAGCTTTTAAATTTAAAATACCTAAAAATATAAATGCTCGTGAAACGTATATTTTGCTAGTTTCTAAATCGAAAATAAATTTGAATCGAAATTAGTTAGAGTAGGTTCCATCAAAAAATTTTAAAAATGAATTGTATACCTAATTTGTTAATTTATTAGTTGTAACAAATATAAAATAATTTTCCTGTCATGAATACTGATAAATGACCAAACACCTAACTTTTTTATGTAAAAGTAACCAGTTTTCATTATTGTAGGTTTCAATTTTCATTCGGTTCACAATTCACATTCACATTTCACATCACACATTCTGCCTTCTGCCGATTATTGTACGTCCGACGTCCGTGGGAGAGTCATAGATAAACATGGCTGCCGTTAGTGTGTGTTGAAATGGTTTTAACTAATGAAGTGATAACAAGCACCATTCAAATCAATATAAAGGTGATAGTGATAAAAGGTTTTGTTTACGAATTATTACACTTTATAACGTACAAATTTAAATAGAGGAAATACTTTAAAAAGAGTGTTTATATATAGGTTAATCTCGCCTTATTTTTGTTTTCTAAATATTTTATTTAGAAATATACTTTATACGTTTTACATAACAGTTTATTCTTATTTTTTCATATTAATTTGTTGCTGTTATTTTAACAAAGAAAATATTAACAATATGCAATATATTTTTAACCTAACTGACCTGTGACATTTGTATTTTGATTGACATTTCATTTTAAGTGTTAAAAAGCCAAACCTTATATTTTTATATAAGTTTTATTACTTTAAACGTAGAATAATTGATAGTAAACTTATCTATGCACCTATTTTAATATTTCCTCTATTATACTTATTTTCATATTCTATTCTGGAGTATATCTTCAACAAAATAAAACAAAAAATACTTCATATTTATATAAGGATGTGGGTTTATTATTTTATTTTTGATGTTGTTGGTTTTACTTTAACTATTTTTGTTTGAATGCTTATGTTGATATGGAACATTTATTGTTTTTACTATACCTAATTTATTATGTATTGTTAAAAATCAAACAAAAGGTGACAGAGCTTTTAACAGTTGTTCTGCTGTAATCTGTATTTTGATATTTAAATCTTATCTATGTTAAGCAACTTGAGGCTTTTATATTTTCTCTCAAAATTATATTTCAACAATTGAATCTTAGTATTGAATACACTTAGTAAAATATTCAGATAAATTATGTGTAAGTACAGTCCTACTTTACATTTTATACTAGATACTTGCTTTAAACTAATCAATTGAAAAATGCATAAAAATGATACCCCTTTATATATGTTTGTTTATATTTCTACAGTATTAAAGTAGTCAGTGGTTATGAAATTAAATTTTAGCAAATCCAAAAAAGGTTATTTCTGCCATATCACACAACAAATACATGTTGGTTATAAAGTCTGCTATAATCAGTTATCTTCTCGGTTATCTTGAACAAAAATATTTGAAATGGTTAATTAACATCAGTGATCTGATTGTTAAATGATTTAGAGAGACCGTTGAAAATTTCATCTTTTGATCTTGGGGTTTCAATTTATAGAAACTATTGGTTAGTCTTTTCTTTGCACATAAAGCATATGTTTTGAAGCTTTAAGCTGGCTAATCTGTTATTTGTTTGTTACCCTATATATGATAAGTAGGCTTTTCCTAATAATAAAAAGTTCCTTAAGCTTTTATAGAAAACATTCCAAGATCCAACAATTAGTTAGGTGAAACGTGAACTTTGCGTTCAACCTTTCAGCTAATAAATTTCTTTAGAATTTTGAGTTTTGGTGGAATATTTACTGAAAATTTTTCAATCGAAAAATTCATAAATTATTTCACATATATAATTCTTGGTGGAACTAACTTTTGGCTCAAAAATCAATATTACTGAGATATTTTATCGAGAAATTTAAAATTTTGAACTTTCTTTAAATATGAACGGAGAAGGTACCGGCAGAGCTTCTCTTTTCGTCTGTCGTCGAGTCATCAAGTAGTGTGAACTGTGCAGTAATCCATAAATTATATTTTTGCTGAAATTGAAAACTAAAATTTGCAGACGTTATTTATCTCATAAGAAACTGGATTACTGTTTCCCGAAGCACAGTTTCTTGAAGTAAAAAAATTGTGCTTTGGGAAACTTGCATACCCAGAAACTGTAGGTACATCATGAAACTGTATTCCGGGAAACTGTTGTTCGAGAAACTGTGCTTTGGGAAACTGTGCTTCGGGAAACAGTATCCAGATTCTTATAAGATATAACGTCTGCAAATTTTAGTTTTCAATTTCAGCAAAAATATAGTTTATGGATTACTGATTACTGCACAGTTCCACACTACTTGTTGACTCGACGACAGACGATAAGAGAAGCTCTGCCGGTACCTTCTCCGTTCATATTTAAAGAAAGTTCAAAATTTTAAATTTCTCGATAAAATATCTCAGGAATATCGATTTTTGAACCAAAAGTTAATTCCACCAATAAATGTGAAATAATTTATGAATTTTTTGATTGAAAAATTTTCAGTAAATATTCCACCAAAAATCAAAATTCTAAAGAAATTTATCAATATATTTATTAGCCAAGTTCACGTTTCATAGGGTCTATCATTATTTATTTCTGATCTGCAAATCGGAATAAAGTAATGCCACATTTTCTGTTCTGAATATAAAATCTACCAACCATTATTATTTATAGAAAAATAACATAAAAAACTAAAAAAGAAGGTGTAAGTAACAGTAAAATGTAGCATAATTCTTCATGAATATTTTGGTTTTGTATTTACGTTACTATTTCTGTTAATTAAGAAGTGACATGCATTTTAAGGAAATAATTCAAGTTCAGTTCTCACATGCAAAAAATATCATCAAATGGATTGACCAGCTAAGACCTCAATCCTATCTCTAGAACCAACTGCAGATATGCAATAATTCCCAGTCAGCTTTGATATTAGTTGATTAGATTTTACTCTTTTTTTCACATTCTGAGACCAGTCAATAACCCTGTTGCAGCTGCTGCATCCTTCAGGGTGTTTCAAATTTCGGGTAAAATACATTTTCATATTTATACACACCATATATTTTCAAATTTAACGTTAAAATTTAACGTTACTTCAAAATTCCAACCAAAATATTCATACAAAAAAATAGACCAACACTCATCAAAAAGACATAGGTAGTTCAAGAGATAACCACTTTTGAAAATGTGTCAAATTTTTTATGGTTGGATGTTTTTATGGTTTAAAAAAAGTATATTGATTTCAAGTTCTTAAGTGTACAAGACAATATGCCAAACATTTTTAGATGATTAATTGATTATCTCAAGCTGTGAATAATCAAAATCAAATTAGCAATAAGACATTTTTATTACAAAATTTATACCCTTTATATTTTATATTTATTTTGTGAATCATCTTTGCAGCAACAAAAATTTCCATATTTTATATGATTGAAGGTCAATATTTTTATAAATAAAAATGAAAATCTATGACACATAGCATTAGATTGTATCATTCTATTGCCAAGAAGCAATAGATTTCCCTGTAAATATTATTAATGATACAGTCAATACATTGTGTAAGTATCTTTAAATTATTGAAGATATTTTCATTTCAAAAATTATCACAGCAAAACAATAGTGTTTTCTAAATCAGTATCTTGGCATTCTATAGATCCAAGTGTTGGAGTTTAGTTGATAGTCTAGCTGATGTTTTTAAGGTTTTATTGCAGTCGGAAGCCAACAGTATATTATGAACATAATAACAATACATTGAAACAGTATTTTGATATAGAAATATTATACAGATAACTGGCAAAATGTTAAAAAATATAAGCACTGAAGAAATTCTACTGCAAATATACAATCAAGCTTGGAAGAGAGGAAAATTGGAGTCATAGTTCCTATAATCCAGAAAGGGAACAAAGAAAGTGCTCCAACTACATAAGAATAACTTGCTAGGTATACTATTCAAAGCATATAAAAAATGTGTTGCAAGTAAATCACTTCTGTAAATTGAATAGATACTAGAGCAGACATAGTGTGGGTTTAGAAAAGGGGTGCAGTACACACAGAGAATGCCCAGGAATCCAAGAATTAAAATTAGGAAAACTGGGGAAAAAGTCTTACAAAATTTTGAGAAAATTTATGAAAAAAGAAAAGTTGATGATAGACTAATAACGAGGGGCTTTTCACTAGTAAAATTTTGTACACCTATTTCTGAAATCGGAAATAATTTCCTAATATTTGCGATATTTCCGAAATATTTATGATATTTCCTAATATTTCAGGAATATTTCTGATATTGCCGAAATGTATCTTATATTCCCGATATTTCCTATATTTCTCATATATTTTTGATACTTCCAAAATATTTCTATAAGATTTTCCATATAAAACCTTATCGTTATTTACTAACTAATTAATATTTTCCTGTCCTGTTGCACTACATAATGGCAAAGTAAAAACATTACATTCATAGACTAAATCTAAGCCAAAGCTTTTATATCTAAGCCCAAAAAATGTTATTTATGCGTTAGTTTTGTCTAAAAGAGTCATTTTTAATATAAGGATTATAGTTCTGGGACCCAGGACAAAAATAAGAAATTATTACCTCATCGTTGAAACTTTGCGTAGTTCTTTTCACCCAGTCTCATAACTTATTCCTCTAGGAAAAATATCGGTAGCGTGGCGTTTTATCGAGGGAGCCCTTCAAACTTATGACCTTGGTGAAAAATAAAAATAAAATTACTTTAAAGCTGATATTTTTTAAGATACAAGCTTCTTTTTTTAACTGAAAATACTTGAGAACTTTCAAAATAAGATTAATATTCACTTTTCATAAATTACAATTGACCGTAAACAACAAAGTACAGACCTGACGAGAAGTGTCAGTGGGACATTGCCGCTACGAAAGGTACGTCTGCATCGTAAATTGAACGATGTAATTTCGCTCGATTAATCTAAACATCAACCAATCCAATTTTTGTAAGTCAAATATTAGGGTTAACGTTTGTAATACGTTTAAACGGTTCTTTATTGTGATATTTTGATTAGGATTTAACACAGACCTCCCTTTTTTCTATTTCTTCCAACGTAATGTAATAGAAGGATATAAATGCACACCAAAAAGGCTATTATATGAACTATACCTTGTTGTCAAAAGTAAAATAGTTCTGTTGTCAGTGGTGGCTTCTTGTATCATTTCAATAAAATATTTTCAAATTATTTGTATATTTCTTCTCAGGCACTGTTTTATAGTTTTAACAAGTGCTATTTGGTTAGCCTTATAAAATGTATGTTATCAATAATTGTCAAATGGAGTATAGTAAATTTTTCGGTACTTAACAGAGCATAATGGCATTTTAATGAATTTTGGGACTCTTTTGTTGTCTAAGTGATCAACTTTTAAATGTCGTTTAGTCATCATTGGGCTAGTCTCTAAATAATTATTTCGTGAACAGAAAACTACAGTTAACATTGGTTTTTCTTTATTATTCGTTGATATATTTGTTAGCAGTATTGAGGACTAAATACTAAAAGCGGAGATATCTGAATATATAAATGTACAAAAAATGAGTGTTGTGGAAGTGAACGGTTGCGGTGTTGAAAAATTTTTAACAATGTAAAAATATTTACTTAACAATTTTGATAGTGTTTGTAGATGAAGTTGTATTTTTAATCAACTCATATGAAGGACCATTTTATTTTGATTTTACAGTAAGCAACATATTTTTCACCGTATTTTTTAAATGTTGAGGCGTAATTTTTGCGCAAATTTGACTTGTACCGGGTGATCCAATAAGAATGGCTGAGGGGTGAACCGCTGACCAAAAGTTGTACACTACAATACCATATTTGACAAATGATACCAAAATTACCAGAAAATACCAACATTACCCCAAATATTACCAATTATTACCAAATATATACAGCATTATATCCACAGAGTCTTCAGAATGGACCACTGTGTTATTGTTAGAAACATTGAGTTGTACGCTCGGTTGTGCCTTAGCCTAATCAGCTTCAAACTTATCGTCTTGAAAATTGCTTATTGTCTAAGGCGGATTTTCAGCTGGAAGTTTGATACCTAGTGTGTATGCAGCTTCTTTACTGCAGATTATTCCTAACCAAGCTGAGTCCCCTATAAGCGTCATTTATCGCATTTTCAATAATAAAATCAAGGTCAAAATTTAGCAGTTCTTCCTCAAGTTCCCCATTTGACACCAATAACTTTGGGCAGATGTAAATTGCAGCGCTTGGTAATCCTCAATCCGTATACCTGATAAGAGTTGATAATAGAATCTTGTAAATTGCAGCGATGGTCAAATTTGAGATTTTAATCCGACTTGTAAATTGCAGCGATTAAATTCTTTTAAGAATTTCTATAAACAGGTGTTACAGCTTATCTATTCCTGGAGTTGTTATAGATGAAGAACCTATCTAATTGGTGGCGCAACTCGGTGCCGCCCCCGTTATGGGGTTGTCCACCCCTTTACCTATATATAAATAAGTAGATTTTATATTTTATTATTAGTTTTTGCTACCTAACATGAGCGAAGTAACAGAAATTGTTAGTGAACGTGGAAACGTGTTGTTACTATTAAGTAACTATGAGTTCTTTAAAAAAGAAACGTTGAAATCTGGAGAAGTCAAGTGGTGTTGTACCACAAGGAAGTGCACCGCCAAGATCTACAGCATTGAAGATGGACCCGAACGGATAATTTCAAGGAAGAATTTGGAACATAATCATCAGAGTGACGAGAAGAAAATTCAAAAGCATATTGTGAGTGTTTCTTGTAAACGTAAAGCGACAGAATATATTTCTGTAAAGCCAGCAAAAATATGCCGTGGCATTTTAAAAAACATTTCGGATGTTCATCTTGCCGTTTCTGATGTGAATTGTATGAAAAATAATATTTACAATGCCCGACGCCGAGAATATCCACCTCTACCGAAATCTATTATGGACACCCATTCTGCTTTGGAGTCAAACATTTGGAACACAAATTGTGGTGAAAACTTTGTGTTATTAAACAACAGCAGTGACAACATTATAATATTTTCGTGTGTAACCAATTTAAAGTTTTTATGCAACTTCTGTGACATTATTTACGCCGATGGAACATTTTCATACTGTACTCGCTATTTTAAGCAACTGTTTACAATTCATGGCTAAAAAAATGGCCACTATTTACCTTTGTTGTTTTGTTTAGTTAAAGATATGCATATGGCTGGATATAAAAATAATTGGATGTCGTTTTCACTTTAGCCAATCATGGTGGCGCAAGATTCAAGAACTAGGTTTGGCAAAAGAGTACAAAGATAAAGATTCCAAGATAGGAAAGTTTTTAAAATATACTTTTGGTCTTCAATATCTTACACCCGCCGAAGTAGGAGATTGCCTTGTTTTTGACTTGGGAGAAATACAACCACCAGACAGTAGGGTTACCCAATATGTCGACTATTTAGTAAATGTGTATGTGTCAGAAAGTGCCCTTTTTCCTCCTGAAATTTGGGCATCTGCTTCACCTAGTATGTGTCGGACAACCAATGCATGTGAATCCTTTCACGCTCATTTTAATGATAATTTTTATAGTAATCTCCCATCATTTTACATATTTCTGGAAACATTGTTACAATTTCAAATAGATACTTATATTAATGTAAGACTCAGTCGCGGTTAAATGGTAGTTTACAGTACTGAACAGAACATTGATGGGTGGGAAACGCCGTAGCGTAAGGGCTTGTAACTGAGGGGTCCCGGTGGTTTCGCTTTTTCAATTTTCGGAATATTTAGTTTATATATCAGAAATGGAATTAGATCTACTAAATGTCTACTTGAGGCCATAATGTGATGTGATCGTGAGAGGGGGTGACTGGAATGGGCGTGCAGGCATCAGGCTCGCCAGGGGAGCGTGATAGGCGTAGGCAGGCAAGGCAAGGCATCAGGCTCACAAACGAGTAGGTGAGATAGGTGTACTCAAATACGTCAGGTCCAGCATTCTAGGTACCTCGAAGACGAGGAGCGGAGCAGGATGGCCGAATGTAAGACTCAGTCGCGGTTAAATGGTAGCGTATACTAACCAACCGCTGTAACACAGGGCTTGTAACTGTAATTGTAATTTTCAGAATACTTAGCTTATATGCATTGTAAATACAATGAATGTTTGGCTATAATTGATATACTTTAATAACTTGGTGGCGCATAATATGTATATTAATTTTATAGACAGCAATAAGTTTGTAGTAGATGTGATAGTGATAATGGAAAATCCCGAATGTTTATCTAAGTCGGCGCGCCGTTTAGTTCCCTTTATAGTGTTTGCGGTAGTACATACCTGATAACTCTCAACTAATATCGTTTAAAATGCATTTAAAATACATTTATCTGTGTACTTAGTAACATTTCGTTGATTATTTTTTAGTTGGATCAAGGTAAATTTCAGATGGTGTTGTAAATTTCGGATTATTTTGATATTCGGATTATACGGATAATATACTGAAAATTACAGTAACTATATACAACACCAAATTGAGGCAAATTTGAATATCGAATGAATGTAATTTGAATGAAAATCTATGATAAAACTAACAATTTGTAACATATACGATGGTTGTATTTTATGTTTTGCTTATAGTGCTAAAAAACAGTATGTAAATTTTTTTCACTATTGCTTCTCAAAGAATTCTCCACAAAGAGAATTATAGAAGCTCTCTTGTTGGTACATTCAAATTAGAAGTTTTGGAGGTGTTGAGTGCATCTTCTGGGGGACTGAAACCTTCGACCACGCAGTTCATTCTCAATTTTTGGAAAAGTAAAAAAGTCGTTAGGACTTGGGTCGGAATTGTATGGAGAATGGCCCAACAATTCGATGATTTGTTACTTTAAAAACTCAATTGTTTTTCGAGCTGTGTAGTAATTGCATTGTCTTGGTGGAGGATCATTTGTGGGGTTGGTTTTTTGAATCTCGGCAATTACTTCCGGCAAACAAATCAACCAATCAGCAGTAACAATTTGTTATGGTTTAAATTCTCTGAGAATTTCATTGTGATCAAAATTAAATAATGTGTTTTAACATATTATTATGGGCTTCCAATTTACTTTAATTACTAACTATTCATGAGTTTGTTAACATTGAACTGGGAAGGAAATGTTGATAGTTATTGCATATATTTTATGCAGTTTTTTTTATAGTCAAGGTTAATCCTTTTAGGGTTCTTCCATTGGATAGTCAGACTCGTTTGGTTGGTTCATTGAGGTAGAGGCAATTAGGACTATATCTTGGAATTTTACTTGTATTGTATGGAACATGCATGTTGGGTCGTCAGGAACTCATACCAATACCATGTATGTATGTATATTGGGGTGACATTCTCTGACCTAAAAGATCTATTGTGCCCCCATTCTTCTACTTAGTTCCTGAGGAACGTCTCAGAGACTAGTAGCTTCTTTTAGTCTGATTTCCCTGAGGAATTTTAGGATATCTGCAAGCTTCAATGTAGGTAAATATCCCTCATCTATCCAATAATCTCCTAGGTGCTGTGCGCTAGAATTCTGAATTTCTATGCAATTCGCAAGTATTTTGAGCTTTTTCAGGTACCCATTCAGGCGACAATGTCCCGTAAGGATCCCTGTTAAAACTCTAAGTGCAGTTTTACTTTGAATTATGCATTCATTTGATCTCAACAGGTTCAGAATCTTCAATTGTCTAAGCCCTACTAGATCTTTCCAAAGGTCAGATTTTTTCTTTCCTTCGGCTTTGCCTATTTCTTCGAATATTACATTAGGGCTGATACCACAAAAGGGTGTTTCAGTCCCCCTCTTTACCAGGATTGGTTCATTCAAAGGCTTTCATACATCCTTCAAAGAATGTCTCCAAACAAATGTTAGACTATAGCAGGCATGACCTATGTTGTCTAACAGGCCACTGTCATCTATGCTAAAACTTGGACTGTCGGAAGATCCGACCTGCCGTCTTTGTCTAGAAGATGATGAAACAGCAGAGCATATAATTTGTGCCTGCCCCGCCGCGGCTCGCATCAGGTATCTGATGTTTAGCAGGGATTCTCTCTCGCCCTCTGACCTGAAATATCATTCACCAAATAAACTAATCGGCTTTGTTAAGAAGCTGAATTTGTTTGGTGAAATCTGAATAGGTGTGAGCCACAATAGACTGTTGCGAGTCGTAGTGGAGTGCCTTATAGACCCACTCACCATAAACCTATCCTAACTCCCTCTTTGCAAGTTCATCCGCTATTTCACAATCACGTTGCCCCATACAAACTTTGTCTCCGTTTTTCACCCCTTTAGGAGTGAAAATTTCGGAAAATATTTTTTTATTGGCTGCCTACGTTATGCAAAGAACACACCCTCCAAGTTTCAGGTCTCTACAATCAGCGGACTGGGCTGTGCGTCGATTCGTCAATCAGTCATTCAGGACAAAGCATTTTATATGTATAGATTTTATGGAAAAAGTGATATAAAATGAAATAAATAAAATATTAAATGGAAATAAAAATGATGACAATACTAATACATGAAAATTATAATACACAGATTCAATATAATATAATACAACATAATAATATCGTACTACTGAATATTGAAGTATAGAACTACATGATAATTTTGAAAAATACTTCAACGTACATAGTAAATACTGTTTTTATTTTTAGGTGCTAATGATCTTTTCAAATGAGTGAAATGAGCGTGGGAGCCATGCAGGGCGCTTCAGGTGAAAGCCGTTTACGGCAATTGGAAATGTTGTTTCTTGGAGGCCCTGTGATGGCAAAAGATCAGAGTTTCAGCATCGAAACCCTCATGGATATTCTACTTGTTCTCTACGATGAATGTTGTAACTCGAGTCTAAGAAAAGAAAAAACAGTTTCAGATTTTATAGAATTTGGTAAGTACATTTAAACTATTTTCCCTTAATGTATTGATAACAACTATTGTATAGTTTAGTATGTTTTAGAAATATCCCGCTTCCATTATTTTATCATTTACTTCAATCGCTTAAATTTAAATAGCTTTTGTGTTTCTCGGGTTTAGTTTCACAAAAATCTGTAACTGTGTAGTCAGTACAGGTTCTTCACCGGTTATCTGTTGTATTCTTCGGGAGTAAGTTTAGGTTGTCAGAATATTGCCTGTCTCTTGCGGTCTAATGCCGCGAATTCTGATATATGTTTCTGTCCTATTCCGCAGTTATAAAATAAAAGAGTTAAATATCAAGCTGAACAAAGTTTGTACACATTAAAAAGTGCTGGGTGGTCTCTACTAATGTTTTATGATCGCACGACTAGGTTTGATGGAGTTGAAGAATAGAAATGTAGTTACAAAACACGCGTGTATCTTGTAAACAGCTACTTTTACGTAAAAATTCATTGTGTGAGGTAAATTAGTTACATTTTTCTATTTATCACAAGTACATAATCAATTACGTTCCTCGGAAAGTCCAATTTAATCGTGTTCCTCTTTTTAATGACGATGCCGTGTAGTTAGTCTGTCATTAAAGTTGTTACACGTTCAAAGTAATTGAATTATTTGATTATTTTGTTTCCAAGTAATTGTTTTCAATCCACTGTACTATCCTTACCCAGTTGGAGATGTAGAAACTTTTGTGCCCGAGGCAAATGTTCGGGTGTTTATTCGTGTGCAAAATTTATTTGAATTATTGAAGAAATCCAAAGTTATAAAATTTTGTAGTGGAACTTTCACTGAGCCAGCCCAAATAGCTAAACTGGATGGCCAACCTTCACTAGTTGTTAAAAATTATAAAATTCTGGGACTTACCTTCAAAAGTCGGGTAACTTCGAAACAACATATATCAAACTGCCTATTCAGACTTCTAATGAAAACTCTGGCCCACCAACAATTGAGAATATTAGAAGAAAAACTCCTGAAAATATATAGACCAAGTATTCGACCAACACGTTCTTTTTTCTTTATCTTTCGGTTAATATTTTGTTCTCACTATACTCCAGTCAATATAGACATTCAAAATAACAAAAATTCCCGGAGAGCCAAATATTGGTGTAGAGCTGGGGTTTACCATTACAAATGAAGTTTTAAAAATCCCCATCGATCCTATGTGTGCTAAAAGTTATTCGGGGTTAAAGATCAAAATTTGAGGATTTTTGGATGATTTTTCTCGAAAACCTCATACCAAAGCTGTAGATCTTGAAATCCTCTACAAAAATGGGCTTCATGCTGTTTCCTAAGAGTAACCATTCCTGAGATATCGCGATTCTAAGAGTCACATTATACATGATATGCACACATTTCCACGCCACCTATGAGGTAGTGGTCTCGGCGCGTTTTTTTACCGTGGTTTCCCCAGTAGGCCTACTCCACTAACTGTCATGACAATTTTAGGATAATTTAAGGGAACAATACCCGTCATGTTCTAGATATTACCTTATTATTGATATTGATTATCGGGACTTACTTTTTATATGCAGGGTGACCCAAGATTGACTGTTGAATTTGAAATAAAAAGATCTTTCATTTGAGCAAAGTTTGATCCCCCCTTCCATTGAATTTTTTTCATTGCGATGACGTCCCTGCTTCTATGATGACGTCACAGATACCCTGTCTACCTCGGATGAAATTACTGTAGGTCCCAAAAAGATTACCCAATTTTCAAATGAACCTATTTGTTAGTTCCTGAATTACAGCAATTGAATAAATTTGAAAATAAAAGTCTGATATAGCTAGGAAAATAAAAAGTATAGATCGTAAACTTGATACATTAATAAAACACAGATCATATACAAAAAAATAAAAATTTCAATGTTGAAGTTGCCTGCTGAACTCCGAAGATGGAAGTAGTTAAAAATAGTGTGAAAGGGTCGAGACACTACAAAATCTAGTGTTGTTTTTTCTTTGTTTATTATATTTTTGGTAAAACCTCTTTACCCTGTAAAACCCTGTGTACCTAACCTAACCTGCGGCCTTGGACTATTATCAAGCAACACGCTTTCAGCATTCTCTATGACAAAATTATCTCGGTACTATCAAGACCCTAGGAGTATTACTACTGATAAATGATAATCCAAGCTTGAATCGTTAATATTCTTTGCAGACAGTAGCAGACAATTTGGAATAAATCCGTTTTCTGATCCAGCGTGAATAATAGTTATGCGCTTTCCTTTGTTTGAAGGTGTCTTAGTCTTACAGTTTTTACTAGAATCAACCCATCTTTTGGATACTGTATCGAGTGTATCAAACCATGTTTCGTCCAGGTAGATTATAGATCTGTTTTCGGATCGGTACGTCTTAATGTCCTAAAGAAAATGACATCTCCAAGTGCGCTTTGCGATTCCATTACCACTTGTTTTTTGTCAATTTTACGATATAAGAATCCCATTTTACCAATAACTCTGTGGAGGGTGGCCCGGATAATATTTATATTGGTTAGCTTCCTTTTAAGATTGTCCAAAGTAGGAAGAATCTGGCTTTCATAGAGGGAATATATTTTTCTTCTTATTATATCCTGTTGGCCATTGTCCAGACGATGAGATTAAAAATCACTAAGTACGTTCTTTTCTTCCTCTTAATTTTTCACTGTTAATAATATCGTTTATAGAGGATATTGGTGTATTTGTAAATAAGCAGGTTTTTTTAAAGCTTCTTGTTTAATGAATCCTCTGCTTACAAAACAATCACACATTTTTCACAATTTGCTTTGCATCTAATGAGAAATGTTTTCGACGCAACATTGCGAACAAAATGAATGATAACTTATAATACTCGTATAGAAAGCTCTTTGAAAACGCATGCCAAAACGGAATGAATTCAATACAGCCATCATACACCCGATACAAACCTGATGACCCGCCCTTGCCTTGTCAGTCGACTGTTCTTGGGTTTCATTTCAGGTAAAATTATTTTAAGAAGGTCGTAAATGGTCGAATTTAGATGATTTCCGGCAAAAGTAAGACGATATACTTTGAGACAAACTATACTTATGTTTCTACCCGAATCAACTTTTTAATGTACGTTGGGAATTCTTGAACCGTTGGCGATATTCGATAAGCAACAAAAGTTTACACTACATACGCGCGATTCGGTTACCAAATTATTGTCTTCGGATACCGAAGGTAAAATAAAATTGTGACTGTCTTTAAGTACTAAAATATTCCAGCTGTAAAATTGTTCACAATTACTCTTCACTTGGTACACTATAATGTAGACTATTCCTTATAGTTCAGTTTGTAGTCTGTTAATTTTTCCACTGGAATGCTTTTCCCGCGGATGTCAGTCATAATTGTATTTTACCTTCGGTCTCTGAAGACGATAGCTAGGTTTTCGAAACGCGCAAAGTGCGCGGGGGTAGAGTAACTTCTGTTTGTCAGGGTAAAACTGAAAAAAGAATTACTAAATGTTTGCAACTTACTACATAACCGTCACAAACCTAAAGATGAAGTTAGCTACTTTCTGATTAGAGGTTTCACGTTTCAGTTACAAAAAGGCCATTCGAATATGAAGTTTGAAGAACTGTCAAAGTTTATAATATATGTGTTTTGTTTACAGTTTATACTAGCTTGACGTTTCAATATTATAAAAATGAAAGCATTTTGTTGATATATTTTAGGTTAAGTTTAGTTAGTTTTCTATACCATTTTTTAAGTTAAAATATTGTAAATACCTCATAGATCTTGTTTTGTATCATACTGCACTAACACAACTGTTACAACGTCTCGTAAAAAGTTTGTAACTGTGCCTGCATAAGAAATTAGACGAACTTTGTTGTTTGTGGCTGCTAGAAGAAAATATAAAGTACAACTACAACTAGTTACTATTACTGTGAAAATTATATACGTGTGTATAAAAAGTCAGTTACTATAAAAGCAATATAACATAAACATAACCTATACTTCAATTGTGGTCCTATGTCAACCCTTTTGTAGCTAACGTCTCTCTTAGGTAATGTACGTCACAGCATAAATGTCGAGCTATTTAAATCATCCAAGAGTTGAATTTTCAAATCGACATGAAAATGAATGAGAATGAAAATAATTGATTCTCCATTATATGATTTTGTCCTCCACTAATTATTAACATTGATTGAACATATTTTTGTTAAGTTTAACACCTCATTTATTGTTTGCCCTTATCAACGTTCAAACAATAGTTGCTTTTTCCTGCAAAACGTTAAATCGATTTGTTGCACATTCACGAATTTTGATTTAATTGGCAAGTTCAATACTAGAATTTAATATAGTGCACAGGATATTCATTTTTTGCGAAGTCCTCACGTGTTCATATTCCTACTTCATCTTTTAAGTCCACATGAAGTGTTCATTAAGATATAAATTGAAATGTTTATTGCTGCTGTAAACAATATACAAATGCCTAAATATCTATATTAAACATAAACCCACTTTTCAATAAGTAGTTTCGAATTTTCGTTAAGTCAAAAATATCCTTAATGCGTCATCAAATACGTAATACCGTCGACCGGAAACGATAAATAACATACGAACTTGAAAGAAAGTAAATGTTGTTAAAAATAATGTTAATACGAAATCATAGATATTGACGGAAATTTATTGTGTTTTGTACCTGAGAAAAAAATGTATACATATTTTAGAGTGAGTTTCAAGTATGGAACGCCTCATTTATCTTGGAAGTAACTTAGTAGCACTTACATTGTTGTCAGATCTTTCGTTTTTCTGGAAAATTCCATATCAAAGTCTACTGTCAGTGGAGAAAACTAGCAACAACTCAAGATAAATCTTTAGATAGTTGTATCATGTTAAATCAGATCCACATTTAAGTGGTAAACGGATAGGGAAACCCTAAGGTGAAGGTGGTTACAGCAGATGCTCGAAAACTTGTCCCTTTACGTCAATACAAGCTATGTGATCTTTAAAACTTGGCAATACATATTGCAACATGCTTGACTATTCAACTCTTCTTACCTCTACGGTAATCTAATTTCATCTTTCAAATCATTTTCTATGCATTTTAATATAGTTTTTGAACTATTTACACATTAGCTCAGTGCTTCAATAGTTGTTTGACTATCCCACATGACCATAATCCTGTGTCGTATATCTTTTATCAATATTGAACTGGGTTCATATCCCAGGTTGAAATTGGGAATTGACGCCCTTACACTCTTATCCCAGTTCCCTCTATTGCTTCAGAGCCATCTGTATATGATTGAATGGTATTCTTTCTAAATCTGGTAATGTTCTTCTTGTTACTGTATTCTGTATAGTCTACGCCTTAGGTTTTTTTGGCAGCCTCATGTGTAGTATTATCAAAAGCGCCTATGTCTAAAAACGAACATACTACAATTTCTTGCTTGTCTAAAACACCTTGGATATCCTCCGTCAGCTGTACCAGTCTCCCCAGATCTGCCCACCTGGTAAGCATGCTATTGTGTCGGAACAGTAGTATCTGTCTAGGATTTCCATTAATTGTCAATAGCTTTTTCCAGCTTTTGGAATGAAGGTGGCTATTGTCCTTCATGTTTCTGGTATATAAGCCCAGTTCCAAGCTGATTCGACTAATTCTAGCCAAATGCGGTAGAATCTCGTCTTGTTTATGCTGGAGCGTAGCGCTTGGATGAAATTCTTTATGTTTCACCTTCTAGCAAGAATTCCTGGTGCACAACTCCGCGATAATCGAAAAAAAAAACTACCTTTACGTTGGCTTGGCTTTGACGTGCTTTTTTCGATTTCAACTTAGTTGGAAGGTGCCATTCTGAGCTTGTTGATTTACATGTCTAACTTGTAAATGGCAAAAAAATTACGAAGATAACTACCTCGGCATTCATCATGTAACAGTACTTGAGAACTCATAATAATAAATTATTTTGAAAAAATCTATTTCAACAAACACAGTTGAATGAAAAGCAAAAAATATGATATGTTCTATTCAACAATTTAATACCTACTACGAGTGTAATAGCAAACTTGAAACAATTGGTTTACATCTAAAATTACTGAATGCTGACTAATTATGCGACGTGACGTCAATGCTGACTTGGTACAAATTTCAAAATTAACCAATTGGTGTTAATATAATTATGTTATGTTAATGTCATGTTATTAAATTTTTATTTTTGATTTTACATATTAATTCATAACCTTAATATTAATTATTAATCTTATAGCCTAGTCAAAGTACACTTAATACATCACAAAAAATAGAAAAAACTTGAAAATTCAAAATTGGGTATTTAAAAGGGTTGTGTTTAACATGAGAAAAACTTTACGATGCTAGGCGTGCGATTTTCCGGAAAATCGTCGATTGAAAATTTTTTTTTTGTTTTTTCACTCTAATTGTTTAAATAATGAAAACACAGAAAAATATTCAAATGAAAAATTGTAGCTAATACATTTTTCTACAAAATTTGTCTGAACATTTTTTTTGTATCTGCATTAGTTTTTAAAATATATACGAAATTTCCATAGTAGTATTTTTGAACATCATCAATTTTCATGTTTTTAATTTTACGATAGTAAATGACCAATGACATTTAGAAAAAAGTTATTTTCGCTCCAATTGTTTAAATAATAAATATACAGAAAAACTTCCAAATTTGTAGCTGATGTATTTATCTACAAATTTTGTCTGAAAATTGAAAAGTTTACGAGATAAAATTAATTTCAGTGGTTACGCGCGAACGGCCCGTGGGCAAAATTTATTAACCGCTCGACTTAAAAGTTAATAATTTTGGGCTTATAACATTCTGAAAAAATGAATAAACTCATGTAAAATGTAAAGAAAGATCTCAACTTTTAGATAGAAATACTTTCAAAAAAAAAGTAGTAGATTTTCTGACTGTAATATCAGTTTATTATAATTCCTATTTAATTAATACTTATCCCAGCGAAAATTCCTTAGCATTGCAAATGAGCATAAAACATTATTATTATAAAAGCAAAGCCATCAATATTTAGAATTTTAAACGAATTCTTCTTAAAAATCTGTTTTTTTTGCATGCTTAATTTCACTTGTTTTTTTAGACTTCATTCAATGATATCTTTTTTCGAAATTAATATAATTCAATGAAACTTTACTACTAAATACTTTGAAGCATTTACTTTCGAAACTACTATACAGTTTTCCTATAAATATCAAATTTTTTAAATAATAGACAATTATTTACAATAAATACTTAAATCAGAGATCTTTCAGCAAACCTTCTATAACTTTTTATACCGTTTATGATATCTAAAAATTTGTGAAATTTATAATGAACCTATTCTGAAGTGATCGCGATACAAAAGAACACACCTATGGCTCAGGTAAGAAAGAGAAGAAATTTTTTTTCTAAATGTCATTGTTTATTTACTATCGTAAAATTAAAAACATGAAAATTGATGATCTTCAAAAATACTACTATGGAAATTTCAGATATATATTAAAAACTAATGCAGATACAAAAAAAATGTTCAGACAAATTTTGTAGATAAATGTATTAGCTGTGTTTTCATTATTTAAACAAATAGAGTGAAAAAACAAAATTTCACTCGACGATTTACCGGAAAATCGCATATCTCGCATCGTAAAGTTTTTCTCATGTTAATCGCAACCCTTTTAAATACTCAATTTTGAATTTTCAAGTTTTTTGTGTTTTTTGCGGCATTTTACGGATATTTTGTGTACTTTGGTTTGGTTATTTTTTAGTTTTTTTTTTTGTTAAGGTTGGTGAGGAAGAATTGGTCAATAGACCTATCATCTAACCTTTTGTTTACCTTCTTTTTCTGATCAAGTGTATTACTGAGTTGTGTTTTTGTTATATGGTGAACAATAAAGCATTTATTATTATTATTATTATAAAAGAATTAATAATTACATAATAAACAATGAATAATGTTCCTAAATGTATATATATATTTTTTTTAATTCCAGTTAAACCCGTAGCCACTTCAGTGAAAACCTTGAGGTTAACCCGTGATGATTTCGAAATAATCAAGGTGATAGGTAGAGGTGCTTTTGGAGAAGTATGCGTAGTTAAATTTAAATGTACCGAAAAAGTATTTGCCATGAAAATTCTCAATAAATGGGAGATGCTCAAAAGGGCTGAAACTGCATGTTTTAAAGAAGAACGTGACGTTTTAGTTTATGGTGATAGAAGATGGATCACTCATCTTCACTACGCATTTCAGGTAATTAATTCATAAATATTTAGTATACTTTTTCCATAATTTTATTAACAGTTAGGTAGTTCAGAGTATTTGCATGCATCAAAATTCATAACTTTCAAAGAGCACCAAAGTGACAGTCAGTTTAAATCACCTTTTAAGTTTAACGGCAAATAATACGTCATTTATAAACAGAACAACATCAGCGGTGGAAAACGAATGAATCTGGATTCTAATGTTGGTTTCTGGGGTAATTTATGTATTCACTCTACTGGTAGATTCATTGTCTGGAGATGCACTTTTCGTTCTTCTTTAGTTGACTTACGTGAACAAGTTTTTGAAAACTTTTTGTATCTTAATATGGAATTTAAAATATTGAAGCTATTTTATTATTTACAATGTTTCCCTTTCAGAATCACGAGACATGAAAAACATTGTAAAATTTTATTCTCTTGAAAAAAATACTACTCCAAACATTTAGTGTGTAACAACTTTTGTGAATGATTTCAAACAAAAAACACTTACTTTGTTGTAATTGAACGCGATCTAATTTCCTGTTTCTCTTTTTTTTTGTAATTAAACGGATTTATGCATTAGATGTTATTGATTAGAAATCGTGAAAGTGTATGTAATAGACCAATTACCAATAATACTTATATAATGTCGATTAAATGGCTTTTTTTTTGTTGGAGAAAATGAATAAATTGATTTTATGAGATTTTTATATTTTAACAAAACTTCACAGCCTTGGAATAATTCATTCAATTTTGACTCAATGAAATACTGTAACTGAAAAAAAAAAAATTATTACTGGGGTAAGTTGATAAGTAGGATATGGAAAAGTAAAATGTTACATTGACTATTTTCTAACTTACATAGTTTTTCATAGATAACAAATATATTTCACACCATCCTTTGTAATGTCTGTCAATTAGTTTTCCCCACACCATATTTAGACTGATGTAAATACCAGTGATCAAGAACCAATATTCTCAAAAATATATAAACAATTTGGTTTTAACTAAAATACTCCCCCTTTAAAAGCGTTTACGCTAAAAATCCAGTAGCATAAAACATTCAAAACATACGGGGTTGGGATAAAATATGGGACCAAGTAAATATCTTTAAAAAAAAAACGATATTTATGAAAATTTGCAGGTGAGTGCAATGGAACAAAATGCATCTGATGTACATTTTTTTGTTGATAATTTACTTCCGGTTTTACCGGAAATGCCATCAACTTCTTTAATTTAAATGGGACACCCTATATATTTTTACAGATTTTGAAAGAGCTTGTTATTTTGAATTCATACATACTGAGTTTAGTGTAAAAAATTTGTAAAAACGAGGAATATAGCACTTTAATCAACCTCGTTTGAGTTCTTTGCATTAGAGCAAAAAACTATTTAGATAAACTAATTGATGTTGTTTGTATGCATAGTAATAAATAAACGAGTACTTTTTAGTACGTCTTTTGTTCTCCAAGTGTCAAATTGTAATTGACGGAAATAAATTTTACAAATTAGAATGGTTCAATTAAGTGAAAAAGAGTGTATTGAAATTTTAATGATGATCGGTTATGGTTATCGTGTTAGAACTCATGAAGAAGTGTGTCATATTTTTAATAATTTGCATCCGGAGAGAAATCCTATATCACGCTCAACAGTATCTAAAACATTACAACATTTTAATACAACTGGGATGGTAAAAAATTTGCTAATACCTGGAAGACCGCGGACTGCAACGAATGAAACTGTTGAACAAAATATTGCAATCGATTTAGAAGAATCACCTCAAACTTCCACCACAAATTTGGCACTAAACCATGGTATCAGTCGACGTTTTGTAGGAAAGATATTAAAAAGTGAAAAGTATCATCTGTATAAGTTACAGTTGGTTCAAGAATTGTCAGACGATGATTTTGACCGACGGCTGGAATTTTGCGAACGGCTAATGGACATCTGTAATGTCGACGACAATTTTGCTTCTAACATAGTTTTTTCCGATGAGGCAACTTTTTGTTTAAATGGAACAGTTAATCGCCATAACTCAATGTATTGGTCAAATGAGAATCCTCATTGGACTGGACAGTAGATTTAAGGAGCATGAACTCTATATATAAAAAGTATCCATCAAAAGGTGGAGCTACTATAGAAGATAAAAAAATTTGAAAGAAAGTACAAAAAGTAATTAGAGTAGAATTGATAAGAAAACACAGAAATAAAAATATATAATAAACAAACACAACATTAATGTATTGATTTATTGAGAAATTTATTAAAGAAAAAAATCATTTACTGAGCACTGTTTACAGTACCTCCACACTAACACTTTACACTATTTTACACATGTTTCGATAACCAAGTTATCTTCTTCAGAGACTGAAGATAAACAGTGTTCAGTGTCGAGTATAGCCAATGATTCCAAATTTCTCAATTTAAAAAATAATTACTTATATAAATATTTTCTAAAATATTATTTTTCATACTGTTGGCCGAAAAAACGACATGAAGTGTATCATTTCTATTTTTTTTTCATTTCACGTTCACCTGGACAACTTTCCACAGCACTCATTTTTTCCATTATGGTTCAATTATTTTAAGAAAATTTATGAATGCAAATATTATGGACATTAGAGGTTATATGTTAGGGTAATTATTTTCCTACGCTGACGTGTTATTTACTGGTTACTGCTGGGCACTTTTTTAAAGTCAAATTTGACGTATGTTACTATGACAAGCATTCCATAGAAACAAAAATCTTAGTATTTCTTGTAACCGAAAAATGTCGCTGCACGAACTTTTACACCAACTCATGTATGTATGTTTGTATAATGGGGTGACATTCACTGAGACCTAAAAGATCTATTGTGTCCCCTTACTTCTACTTAGTTCCTGAGGAAAGTCTCAGAGATTAGTAGCTCGTTTAGTCCTATTTTACCGAGGAATTTTAGCAGGCTTCAACTTAGGTAAATGTCCATCTTTTATCAAATAATCTCCTAGGTTTCTGAATTGCGGTGCAATTCGCAAGAATGTGGGTGGAGGTTTCTTCTTCCATGCCAGAGAAACTACGTACTTTTTCCTCCACTATTTTCAGCTTTTTCAGGTGCCTGTTCAGGCGGCAATGTCCCGTTAGTATCCCTGTTAAAACTGTTGGTGCAGTTTTACTTTGAATTATACATTTATTTGATCTCAACCGGTTGTAGTCACCCATCAGAATCTTCGATTACCTAAGCCCTTCTAGATATTTCCAATGGTCAGATCTCTTTTCTTATTTGTTTGAAGTGAATACTTCTTCAGGTAGGGAAAAAAAAACTTATGGGTTGGTGACATCACTTCCTAACCATCACTCTCACCGCCTAACTGCCACTGACTTCGAGTATCATAGGCGATTGATAAAACTTTTAAAGGGTTGTTATATTTATCAATATTTCCATTTACCATGAGCATAGGATAAAATTATACAAATGTCACAAAATTCGTAACGTAACTATTTCAGTTAACGTAACGCATCACTACGATTTTACTCCTCTTAAAACTTTCATACTGTGGCCTAAATATGAAAATCGTTTCTTAAGGAGGTAAAATTTTTCATATGGTTAAAAAATGATGGTACTTCACTCATTTTTTCTTAACAAACTTCGTATACGACTGATACAATTTAATATCTGATAGTTGAATTTTGGATTTTAGAACATGCAGAACCTTTTATAAATAATATATTTTTTTGATAAAACTAGTAATAAGTTTTCCACATGTAGCCAACTTACGTAAACACAGTGTATACAATGTAAAATTTGTGTACCTATACCTTGTTTTTAAACTGAGGAGCGATTGAACGAATGCTGCCTAGTGATTGATCAGATTGCCGCCCGGTTCACACAGCTCTTTTACTCTACTGACAATGACATTTGTCAATTTTGTGTTTATTCATTTGAAAATATTCATTACTTCAATCTTTATTACCATTTTTTTGCGTTTGTTGTTTATTGTTTTATTTTTAAAAAAGTGTTATATTTCAACTAAGTTAATTATTATATTTGTCGTTTATCCAATTTATAAACAAAATCTAGGCTTGTTTTTCTTGTTAAAAATATTGGTATTTTTCTATATCAAAACTTATGTTACCTACTTTTAGTTTGTGCTATATTTAAGCCTAAAATCTCATTAAAGAATAATTTAAACATATAATTGCATTTTCTACATACTTTTTTATACTTAAATTATCAACAAATTTTACATAAACCGTGCATTTTTTCACAATAATGTGTCATTTGGTTACTATTTTCACCATTGTCTGTGGCCAATAATGATTTGATATTTAGACATGCTTTGATTCCTCATCGGCCACGACAACTGCGAGTACATATTTCACGTAATTGTTATTTAGTTCTGTCTGAACACGACCCTTTTCGCAACGCACTCCCAATCTAGTAACTTTTAGTGGTGTGACTGAGTTTCCTTAAAATGCTCCTCTTAGTTTAAAAAGAAGGTATAGAAACTAATCTATTATATTTTCAATTTGACATTTTAAAAATTCTGTATTAAAATACCTACCTTATTGTATTTATTTTATATTTTAGGATGAATCCAATTTATACTTAGTGATGGATTATTACTGTGGTGGTGATTTGTTAACTTTATTAAGTAAATTCGAAGATCGTCTTCCAGAAGAAATGGCTCGGTTTTATATAGCCGAAATGGTATTAGCCATTGACTCAATACATAACCTCAAATATGTACACAGGTAAATGTCGCACTTTTTTTTCACACATTTTCAATTGAAAAAAAAAATAATTCTGGTGAATAAAAATCAGTTAATTACAAGTATTATATTATAGCGAATTTCAGATTCCTCAGTTGATTATTAATATTTTCATAGATCTTAACATTCGTGGTTTACTGAGGATAGTTGCTTAGTGTTATTATTTATTAAGTACTGAATTCATTCGTCTAAGATCTAGGATGAAGCTTCAGTTACTACATGATGCTCATTTTTCAGCTATAATAGTATTTAAATTTACTCAACTCCTTAGCAAACATCAAATCCTACCCAGCAGAATTAAAATGTCACTTATTGCATATACTTTTATTACCTAAGATTCATTTATTTTTTCAGGGATATCAAACCAGACAATGTGTTATTAGATGCAAATGGTCATATTAGGTTAGCTGATTTTGGTAGTTGTTTAAAGTTAAATGAGGATGGAACTGTACAGTCAAATGTAGCAGTTGGAACACCTGATTATATTTCACCTGAAATTCTTAGGGTAATATAACTTTTTTTTATGCTGAACATACATTAAACTAAAAAAATTCCAGGCGATGGAAGATGGTCAAGGCAGGTACGGACCAGAGTGTGATTGGTGGTCATTAGGTAAGTTGAACATTAAATTCACCTATATATTTGATATATAATTATTATTTGATTTGTTTCTTGGGTTTGGTTAGTTATTTGTATGATAAAAATCAATTAAAATATTTTTGACGTTTCGCCCTCGTTTGAAAGCTCTCTCAAAATATTTATTTGAAAAAAATGTCATTATGAAGTAAAATATTTACAATTGTTACTATAGAATTTGGTGATCTAGTTTAAACATATGGAAATCGAGATGAAAGTTGAATTAAAATAATCAAGTAAAGCTTGGCAAGTTTATCTGAAGCTACGCGGCATCGGTAAGGGGCGAGGAAACATGGCGGATATCTGTCAAAAACGTACCAATGGCGTACGGTACCTATTTTTATAAAAGTATTAAAAATAATAGAAACTGATTAATGCTTTGCTTTAAAGGTAAGGTATTTTTCAAAACACGGTATTTGTTAAAAACAATTAATGTTAAGAATCGTACTTGAATTCAGTATGGATACGAAATAGTTCAAAATCTGACACTGATAATACCAACGCCACTGGATAATCAATAACAGTTAATTGACGAAGTGAGAGGGAAGAATACACGCACGCGATTGCCAATAGGAAGTCAGCTGGTCGCTAAGGGACGAATGCCTTTCGATAAATTTCACCAATTGAGTTAGTTCGGAGGGCGTGGTAATTATGGTTTCTGCACAACGCTGCCAGAGCTTGAAGAAGCCCATAGCAAATTTGGAAAAGTGTTCATCTTTTAATATTTATAAATTAAAAAAATAATGTTAATAGACAAAATCCAAGGAAAGAATTAACGTTTAATCATTTTGTTAATACTGTTAATAATAAGAAGTCCATTTTCTAATTATTATCACTACATACTTAGCACTTTAGCTTTTTCATAGTTAAACGTGGTAATATCGAATGTTTTCGACTGCATTACTTTCATGGCTTCAGATAAACTTGCCAAACTATACTTACTCTAGAATTGAATTTACGATATTTGAATAATAGATGAAAAATGTGTAGTTATTAATATCTAATTGGTTATTTTCTTAAATTATGATAAATTTGACTTGATGTTTGATATCTTGTTTATCGTTCACTGTATTTTTTTCTTTTTATTCTACTTTAATTGTTACTTGCTGAAAATCGTCTCAACGGCCACAAACATACAAAGAATGCTTCTACAGCCCTACATAAACACGAAACGACAGAAAAACATGAATTTGATTTATTTTATTTTAGGTGTCTGTATGTACGAAATGTTGTTTGGAGAAACGCCATTTTACGCGGAAAGTTTGGTCGAAACTTACGGAAAAATAATGAATCATAAGAATTGTTTCGATTTTCCTACGGATGTAGAAGTAACAGACGCTGCCAAAGATTTGATTAAAAAATTGATCTGTAGCCAAGAATTCCGCTTGGGTCAAAATGGCATTGAAGATTTCAAGGTAACACAATCACATTTACTTTCGTTAATAGTTTACAATTTTTTATTACCAAAAATATGCTGTTAAGTATCCTTAATTGCATTTCCGTATGTTAATTATAGTAACGGTGATTTATGAACTTGTTACATCATTAAAGTAGAAATACTTATTTAATACGAGACGTATTCGAAAAGTAAACCCCGCTTGGTTATGGCAATGGAGTTTATTAAGAATCAATTTGAGAAATAATTAATAATAAATAATAATAAAAAACTTGTTCAAATTTCGGTTATTTTAAGAGTTATCAAAACATGTTATAGTCAAAAGCGCTCTTATCGTGCGGGTCCAAAGGTCACAGACCA
The DNA here is from genome assembly GCA_949126875.1 of Lochmaea capreae. Classification (NCBI taxonomy): domain Eukaryota; kingdom Metazoa; phylum Arthropoda; class Insecta; order Coleoptera; family Chrysomelidae; genus Lochmaea; species Lochmaea capreae. The sequence goes on from OX421409.1 coordinate 7,989,589, forward strand.
TATGTATCAAATCAGAAAACACAGAGGTTACCAAAATGTGAGATTACAAATATACCTGGAGAAAAGAGAGATGGTTTTATTATTTTAACTAACATGAAGATAGCTACATAGACGTACCTGGTATTTTTATTTTTGCAAAAATGCATTTTTAGTATTATATTATGATCTTTCATGCCCAATTTTCTGCACAGTCCTTAGACTAATTCCCAGTGCTTTTGCTACTGTTTCCTGCACACTGGTTGACGAATTTCCACTTTTTCTTTCATTCTCGAAATAATCTATCAGATTAAGTACCATTTTTTTGTTTGAGGATGCAAAATAACGGAAAATTGCTTGTTATTATTCATATTGTCACTTTGAATTGTCAAAGTCACAAAACTTAGCTGGTGAAAGACTTTTTAGAATCGCTGAAAACTAAATACATATCCTTTTTTTCCCCGTCAAAATTGCATATGTCTGTCTTATTCATCTTACGGATTTTATTTGGAAGTTATGATTGAACACAATAAAAGAAAACAAAAACTATGGGTACGTCTTTGTTGAATCGTATGACCCGCGTGATAAGACTGCATTTGACTATATCAACAAAAATAGTAGATGTCTTTAAGGTCCATATTTTGAAATTATATCGAACTATACAGAGTGCTGCATAACTCCGTTACAAACCAAACATATGATTTTTTAAATGGGAACCCCTGTATATTATACCGAATTCGGATTGCTCACATTTTCTTGAAGCTTTTGATATGAGGTTTTGCTACGTTATACAGAGTCCTTCAAAAGGTATGGACATCGTAGGTAAATCAACGTTGAAGAAAAAAAAAATGTATTTTGCCCAACACAGTTTCGTAATGTGATGCAATATCTCCGAATTCTATTAAATTTTAATTATTTTCTTTTTTTTTATACGGGGTGGACGGAAACTCGAACCTGTCATTTTCTTTCTTCTTTCAAATGGAACACCTTGTATTTTATAGCAAAAATAGAATCTTCGATTATGTAACTTTAAGTTTTGTCAAGCATTCCCTATACCCAAAGTTTATAAAAACAGAGTTATTTTGTAATATTTAAGTATTGTAAACTATAATCATTATTGACCTATTATGTGAAAGCAATAAACGTTGAATGTAACAAAAAATCCTAAATAATAATAAATTTCAATAAACAATTTATTCTAAACAAAACAAGTCACCAAAAATATAATCCTAACTGTAATATTAAACTGAATGTTCAAAGTGTTCAGAACAGTGTTAAATTTCATAAACATTTTTTTTTATCGTTGGGTAATCCTCGAGCATTGTGAAATTGGTTCGCAAATCACTTATATACCTTTAATATCCCAATTCTGCATGATTTTTTATTAACTATACACTTAATTTTTATCGTCATCCTCACTTCAAATCGGCCACCGCGACAAAAACAGTCAAAGCGCACCGCAGAGCGGCAAAAAATTTCATTGAGGGCGCCGCGCGATGTTACCGCAGTGAATATCAAACGTATGCTTGCTTTATACCAGCAAAGAGAAAATGCGGCTACTCGTATTCTACGAGTAGAATTTTACGAATACATTTGAATTAACTCTTATGTACGAGTAATAAGTATTTCAAATCAAAAATACTCATGAGTAAAAGTCACGAGTAGTTTTTTTATCCTTAACCAAAATACGAGTAAAAGTATTCGAGTACTTGGGCAGCTCTGACTACACCTCGACCAAATTCATTTCAACTCTGAGATGCGCAAACAAAGAAGCGAGAGGGAGAGATGTCAGTCTCGCGGAATAAACGTATGTACACTCGGCGGAAAAAGTTTAGTTAGTTAAAAAATTTCCTACATAAAATCCTGAGAATTTGGCAATAAATTCCATTTTAGTTATTAACTGTGCACTGTTTCACGACTTTGTGCACACAAAATCTTGTGTTTTAGCGACTTAAATTCCATATTAAAATTCCACTATCAGTTCAAATGGATCTTTACAGTGCAACGTTCTGCCTAGGACTGGTAGCTGCTGACATTGTCGTACTCGTGATCTACGCGCATCCGAATCTCACGGTTGAAATGAATTTGGTCGAGTTGTATAAACCACTATTGCAACAATTTTTACACCCTATCCGTTTTTAATCTTTAACAATTTTGATATTTCTAGTTCTTATTTTCAGTTTTTGTCATAAGTAATGTTTACAATTTGACTACTGTTATTTATAAAACCTAAGGTTACTGTCATCTCCTGATTGCTTCAGTTTTTTTTGCTGAAGAGTTTATTAAGCTCAATTTCTCGAAACAGAATTAAATTAAATTCGGTCCATCATGAAACCAATTTATTTCACCCTAGTTCTACTTATTATTGTACTTTCTTCTTTTTCATTTATTCTCCTCGCTTTTCCTTCAAAACGTGTAAGCTACAGCAGACCAAAACAGGAAAGTAAAGTTACAATTATTTTAAAAATTAATAAAAAATAATAGATTTGGCTCGAACTTCATTGCCAAAATTGTTCTCGACTAGTAAGCTACTTACTTCCCTTATAGTATAAATAGCTAATAATAGCTTTCCCCAAAACTTGGTGACTTGAAAGATACTTGTGGTTCGGTTGCCGGCCCCTCCCAAAAGGAACTTACAGAAAACACACATAAGCCGATTTTTTCTCGGTATACCTCGTATACTACGGTATACCTAGTACGGGAACTTGTTGTTTTCTCAAGTTAAAATAATAAAATCGAAATTTTCTTGTGCCAATGATGATAATAAAAATATGATATTTAAACTCATAGCTTGCCTTTGTAATCTTGGTAGAAGTGGTATTAACTTTATACTGTAACCTCAAAGGTAAATTATTGAACATCAGTGTGAATAGTATAGACTCCCATTGGTGTTTGCAGTGTATAAAACAAAAATTGTTGAGTGATGATTTTTGTAAACTTACTGTAATACAGTTCTTTTCGAAGAACATTGAAATGTAATGATAACTTTTTGTTATCATTGTGTATTTATAAGCATTGAGTTGAAATGATATTTCTTTAGTAATCTGAGGCCGAGCGTAATTTTGTTATCTTCTTATTATTCCTAAGAAAAAACGGTGTTTTTTTTATTATTATGTATTTTACAGAATCATCCCTGGTTTGAAAATGTCGACTGGGATGGTATTAGAGATAGTACAGCTCCCTATATTCCTGAAGTTTCCAGTCCTACTGACACTTCAAATTTTGACGTTGATGATGCGGATATTCGATTATCAGATGTTCTACCTCCGACTGCCAATAATGCATTTACTGGTTTACATCTACCATTTATTGGATTTTCGTTTACACAAGGAAGGTATGTCAATAAAATAGAAAAATTTCACAATCACTACTCACTTCTTATTTTTGACAAGTAACATACAAAGGTAATAGTCGATTAACAATGTTGATTTGGACACCTAGCCATTTTTGAAAACACTGTGGTCTTGTTAGGACTAGTTTGGAACGGCTTCTTCTAAATTCTCAGCCCCTAAGATGCATTTGTAGCGCTGCGAACACAAAAAAACATGTTTTAGCAGTTTTTTCACTTTTTTAGTTGTACTTATGAGAAAATTTCCCAACAAATACGCCCGTCTCTGGATTTTTTCAACTTTATAGCTGACCAGAACGAAAAAAATTTAGAAAAATGCTATATTGTTCCTGTATCAACATTGTGTCAACACAATTGTGTCCTATGATACAGTATCAAACTGTTTCACATGCACAGCAGCACAGTTACGGTTTCGGGTTCATAGCTTCGTACATCAAAATCACATATTATGAATGTTGTGTGGTGTACTATCAAGTATTAAAAGTTAGAGGTATGAGTGTATGAAATTGTTGAAGGCGCCGAGGGCGGTTGGCTAAACACCATACTTTCAAACATGAGTGTTTCCCAAATCCACACGCGAGATATTTTTTTGTTAATTATTTTGGAAAATTAAACCACAATATATTTTATATTTTTTAATTTGGTTTGGTTTGGTGAACTGCCGTCTTCTTGAATTTTTTCAAGTGATATACCAGGTCCAGTGATATATCTCAGAAAAGCCTATTTTTACTTCCTTCCCAAAATAGACTACACAATTGTGAGAAAAATTTAACAAAAGTATAATTTTATTGACATTTACATGTCTCGACATCTATGGTCATTGACACATGTTCATTAATGGTTGCGTTCATCCCAACAAAGTTGTTCAGGTAGCTATTTTCAGAGTGATCCATAATTTCTTAATTCTGCTGAACGTTCTAGTCTTACCATAACCTAATTTTTTTTGACATATGACTGCAATAATTATTGATTAATCTGCGATTTCAATTCAGTTTAATAGTTCCCAGTTTTGTTAATTCATTTTCAAGATACAAACGTCTAAAATACCTTGAAACAAAAATATGCTTCGTCATTTTATATGTTTATTCACATAATTGTCATAAATGACAGTTAATGCATCACTGTTCGGTAGCGTAGCGTAGTTCAATTCTGATGGGAAAAATGGCGACTGCTACCACAGCGCTCACATCAATCAGTTGACAAAACACGCGTTCAGCAGGAAATTGATTATCGCTCCGGTAGCGCTACGTTGAGATGAATGCGACCAATGATTCCTTATTATTATTACAGTCTTTCATAAAACTTATACGGAACTAAACATATTTAGTGAACGTAGTACATCTTTAAGGGTACCATTGAGCTTGTGATGATACCGAGCAACACTATATCGATCACAGCGCTGTTTTATTTCCGATAATACCAACATAGTATGGTACCCAAATTATTGTTGTTTCAGTATCGCTACCAATAATGTTGAGTTTATGACAGATGTTTTGAATGTCTTCTGCTACTGGGTTTTTGTATAGATGGTTTTGGTGGCTGTATTCTGCAGTGGGATTCTGTGTCATGTTGATATCAACAGTCGCAACAAAACGACACTATTCGTATTCCGTGCGCCATACCATATGACTATTTGTCGTTTTATAGCGACAAACGGACCTCGACTCACTCGCCTAAAAACGATACCTCTTGACATCTCGAGATAGAGACAAACACATGTTGTTTTGCATTACGGTAAGAAAGAAATAGAAAATGTGCTGGAACTTTTTAACGTCTTTTGTTCGAAAATACAGTTTTCTCACGTTTTGTACAGAATTTACAACCTCTTGTTATGCGTTACTTCATGACCCATTGTTTGTATCCTAAAAACTTTGGCGTGAACTAATAAATATAGTCCGTTGTAAAATATTCTCAGAATGTTGAAGAGTTAATTTGGAACTGCCGAAAATGGATTTGCTCTCATAAAAAATTCAAGAGAAAGTATATAAATAACAATAGAGTATTTATCCATGCTAAACAATTCCCTGAAGGGTTCGGGGGTTCCTTTATTTTCCAAGATCGTGTGAACATTGCTGAAATCAAGATTTTATGGGTGGTCCTAGGCGAGCTTAACTACAAGGAAATATTTTTAAAATACAAAATACACAATTTTAAATTACAAATATTTCAAATCAGACAAAATAAAACAAAAATACTGAGAGCTGAGGAAAATGGCAAGATTTCTAATGCTGTCTAATGAGTAATACTTTTACGAATATTTCCGAAGGTAAAGCGATAGTGACACAGAATACCAAAATAGCTTGAAGTGGTAACGACATGTCGACATTAATTGTCGCTATCGACATGTTGATATCAACATGACACAGAATCCCACTGCTGTTGTCATAGTTAGTGCCTGGTGTATCGTTTATAACTCTGTGATCCTTAAAATTATTTACGCTGGTTGGTTTGTTTTGCCTTGTATGTAGCTAGCCTGTAGATTATTGATAAACTTTTTATTTTACAGCTATCTCTGCGATTTAAGTAATTTGACGGTATGTACAGAGACGGATTTTATGGAAAAACAAAATCAACGAAATAAAAGTGATATAATGGCTTTGGCCTTGAACCATGAAAAAGAAATAGAAAAGAAAATGTCCCCGGATAGTACGAGACGGTTACAGGATGAAATAAACACGCTAACGAAAAGAAATTGTGAATTGGAATCTCAGTTAAGAAGTTTAGAGGCGAGTAATTCGAGGGAAATGCACATAGACTCGTTGGATGGTGCTGATAACGGTAAATTTTCTTTTCTGTAATGCTTAGGGGATAGTTACCATGAATGGGACGTTTTTTTTAAATTGGCGTAGTTTTTGATATTTTCAAGTTTTATAAAAAACAAGCTAGCCATAATTTATAGGATGGTATTGTTGATGTATAACCCAAATGTAGACCGTTGAATAATATTTTATCATAACAAAAAAACATGCTAAATGTCCCGTTCAAGAAACATGTTCTTTGAATTGGACACGTATAGCCCTTGATTTGGACACGTTCATCTCAATGATTTGTTAGCTAGTTCAGCAATATTGTAGATTGGAATTGTTTTTCCTGGAATTGATACGAGTCAATTGTTTTGTCCTGACCTAAACCTTGCTTTAAAAGATCCGTACATCGAAACATCAAGAGGCTGTAGCCTATGGCCCGTGCGCGGGAGGAAATGTCAATTAAGTTATTCCCTTTTCTCTTGCAAACTTGATAAAGTTTATTCCACGAATTTACGCCTGTTTCGGATTATCGGCAAAAACTCAACTAGCAGTGTTTAGCTTGTTCGATTCAGTGAGAAGGACGAAAGTAAATTGCCCTAGTACTACTTCTAGACACAAATGTAATACAATTTTAGTTTTCCCATTATTGTATTCGTATAAATAAGAGATCTGATTACCAAAAATTAATAAAAAAAAAGAAAAAAAGGGAAAAACATGATTAAAACGAATAAAATTTCGGGTTTCTAACGTATCAAATATTGGGAGAATTTACTATCGAACCTTTCAGTACAGTTTACCCTTTCATTCGATGCTTTTGTGACTAATCTGAAACAGGCGTAAATTTGTGAAATAAACTGTAGTTGTGATATATACGTGTGATTTATGATTTTCGAGGAGCAATAGAACTCTATTCTCTTGTGAACATAAATTTTTCAATTACTCATAAAAATTGTCATCCGTCATCCATCCACTTTTGTTAATTAAACCTAAACTTCCAGTTGGTGCATCATGGAGCATTGTAATCCTTAAAGTATACCCAGGGAAATATGAAAACTGGTGGGACTGCATATTGCACTGATAAAATTATGCATCGTCACTAATATTCCTCTTTCGCCCGATGATATTTGGGCCACTTGTTTAGACCCACACGTACCTGGACAACACTTTCTCTTAATTCTTAAAAAACTGCCCAACGGTATGAGTATTAAATGCTGTGGCTCTCGAGAAACTGCAGTTTTCTGGCTTGCTAAGAGAGATGTCCCGATGATGTCGCTTCATACATTTTTGCAGCCATCTTCTACCATTAACCATCCACTTTTCTGGAAGTATTAAATTCAATTCCTTCGCAAACTGATAAGCCAAGCTGCGAGCTTGAACTGCTGTTAAGACTTAGTCTTGAAATAAGTCACTAAAGAGAGTTCTTGTTCTGAAAATATTTTCCTGTTCCCTATGTTAGGCGAGTGCTTATACGTTTCAATAGTTGGTATTTATAGCAAATTTTCCTGCTCTGTGCAGTGAACTTTTGGGAATGCCCATACATTGAGCTACTTCTCTTATTAAAGTTCTGTTTAAAATCACTTCCGCACGGCAGCCTCCATTTGACATCCTGATATTCTCTTTATTGGACCTATATAGTCTACAAACAAAGAGTTTTTATTATTTGTTTTTTGTAATAACACCGAAAAACACAATAGGTAACCCTTGTACCTTGAATGGGGCATGTCAAGAAACTTAAAACTGTCCCATTCAAGGAAACAATTGCCAATTTTAAAGTCGGTTATTTATTTCTTAACGCCAAAAAACTCAAAACACCGATTTCTGCTTGAAATACTGGCTAAAAGTATAAAGTTTTTAGCAAAATTTAACCTTACCTTTTAGTAGAGTTATTCACGAAACAAACTACGAGAAAGTGGTTGAAAAAATACTTTTTGAGAGTAAATTTTAGAAAATCTTCAAAACCACCACCATCATGCTATTGTAGATTCGAGTGATTTTGTGCATTATTCAGTCATCTTGTGCGCTTTTCTGTGTAAAAGAGGGGTTTTGAGTGATTTCAAGCTCCTTCGACTGTTTTGGACCGTAACTACGTGAAATTGATAGATATTGGATGAAATAACCTCGTATTCAGTGTTCTTGTGTGCTTATGTATGCATTTTAGTGAAATGGGATGGAAAATGGTCCAATTGCTCGATAACTTTCGTTTTTAGGTAGATTTTAGTGGTTTTGTGCATTATTCAGTCATCTTGTAGGCTTTGCATTGTAATGGAGGGTTTTTTAGTTATTCCAAGCTCCTTTGGCTGTTTTGAACCGTAACTAGGTTAAATTGATAGTTATTAGAAGAAATGACGTCGTATTGTGTGTTTTCGATCGTTTTATACTGTAATTCAGTGTTCTTGTGTGTTTTCGTATGTATTTGAGTGAAATGGGATGGAAAATGGTTCAAATGCTCGATAACTTTCGTTTTTAGGTAGATTCGAGTGGTTTTGTGCATTATTCAGTCATCTTTTGTGCTTTTCAGTGTACTAGAGGATTTTTTAGTGATTTCAAGCTTCTTTGACTGTTTTGGGCCCTAACTACGTGAAATTGATGGTGATTGGATGAAATAACGTCACATTGTGTGTTTTCGATCGTTTAATACTGTAATTCACAGTTATTGTGTGCAAATGTTTACAGTTTTCTTTAGAAGTGTCCCATTCAAGCTGACTCCCCTGTATAGGATGAAATTTCGTTTCAATGTATTGAAAAACAAATTTCTTTGTAACCTATAGTTCATTTTTAAAACGCTTTTTTTATTACTATTTTATATTACATTGAAATTTGTACACTCATCAAGGACCTATGATAATACAATAGCTCTGACCAGAATCATCAGGATAAATGATCAATTTATTATATTCTAATAACTCTCCTTTCTATGAATAATAAATTATTACAGATTGTTCTAAAAAGTGAAGAATATACTTTTAATTTTCACTTAAAGCTGGTAGTGCTTTGTTATACAGAGTGAGTTTTAAGTATGAAACGCCTCAATAATCTCCGAAATCGATCGCATGATTTTGATACTTTTGGTGTGCAAGGATCTTGTGATATGGCCGATATTATGGTGGACAATATTTGGAGCATATGCTGTATGACTTTACTGTATGATTTCAAATAACCCTACTTTTTCTACTACTCAAATATGGAAACATTTCAATATTTGTCTTCAGTTGCTGTTGGTTTTCTGCGCCGTGATTTGTATAAAAAACCAATCATATCTACACCAAAAATGGGGCGGAAACTATTGTTTAGCAGCCCAAGGGCGGAAAATTCTTAACGAAACGATTTTTGAAGTTTTTCACCATCTGTCACTTGTAATTTTGACGTTTCACCTGAATTTTTTAATTAAACGTCAGTGAATGTAATATTTTTTGGTTTATTCGGTAGGCGAAAAACAGTTGTGTGTCACAAATGCAGGAAACGCTTTAGCAGCCCTTAACTATCAACTGCCCTTCCTTCGCTACGCCCGCTCGTCTAATAGTGTCGGGCTGCTGAATCTCATTTTCTGCCCTTGCGATACAATATATTATTACTTCACCAGTTTCGTTAAACTTTTTACTTGTTCACTGACCGCGTTTTATTCGAATATTAAATTATTGAAGATAATCCAAAGTAAACGAGTTTATTCAATCATAGCCATCTAAATGTATTATTTTAACTTCGGCGAAGGGGCGTCGTCCTAGCACTGTAGTGGAACGCCTCTGATGCGATAATTACAGTGAAGAAATGTCGAGCGCGGTTAATACTTGGAAGGCTGATCCACTCTGGGGAAGACCGTCGTCTAAATAGCCCGTACAGCCTGCAGCGGAGTAGCATATCACAGCTCGCAGGCATTATACCAATGAGCACGAGGTATAATGTAGGTTTGCCGTCTTTCGGAGGAGACGTAAAACCGAGGTCCCAGTCCATTGATGTTGGGCTCGATAAAGAAGCCTACCACTGGTTGGAAAACCAGTGGGTTCGGCAAAATTTTCGGTTAGGGGTAGAGTGCACCCGGCGTCGGTGATTAGCCTGAGTCGCAGAAATAGACCGACGTTAAATAACCAATTAAAAGAAAAAAAACTTCGGGCGAACACCTACGCAGACAATTGAGGCAATCCATACTTAAAACTCACTCTGTATACATTCCTATACAAAATTAACACAATAATTTGAAATTGTACAAAAAACTAGTTCGATGTATGTCTTCAAGGGTGAAATTCATAGTTGACACTTAAGGGTCACTCATATTCACTCATCCTAATTGTATGCAGACACTTGACAGGCGAAAAGTGAGGTTGAGTGTAACTTGAGTGAAATATCAGTACAGGTTCCAGCTCCCTTGAGTAAAGATTTATAACCTAAAACCACGTTTGTACCTTACACTGTCAATTTACGATATCGAAATTTTGTTTGGTTGTTATTTGTCAGTGGTTATAGTTTCAAGTTTTTCAAGGAAATTAGTATGATAGATGATTTTATGGATTTTTAGACTATATAGATGATGATGATGCTTACGTTTATCGTTTACCTAGGTTAGTAATCACATTGGTGTAGTAGAAAGCTAAATTGAAAATACGAATCTAAAATTAACTATTAAATAACTAGCTTGAAAAATCAACTTACACAGCAAATAAAAAATATATGTAAACAATAAAGAACTGAACTGAAAATAAAATAATTACAGAGGGCTAATACACGAACTGAACACAACACAAATTCGAATATGAATGCAATGTAACATAATATGTCAGTAAACGTTAAAGGAGATTCGTAAATCACAATTGTTAACTAAACGCAACCAAAAGTTCCTAATAACAACATTAATGCCAAACTTTCTTCACTCAAATTGAAGTATTACTTGAGTAATGGCTGTGGATATGAAAACTCGCCTCGAGCTAAACTCAAACTAAGTTGAGTTTGAGTATGAGTGACCCTCAAGTGTCGAATATGAATTTCACCCTGAAACTCAACAATACTTGTATTTTGTCAAACGATCAAATTAAATCATGCAACCTGTCATTAAATATTTATTTCTGTTGATTTTTTAGCGGTGAAACATAGAGAATTAGAAAAGCTCGTTAGATTATTGAAACAAGAAAAAGATGAAATATTAAAAGACAAACAAGATTTACTTGAGAAACTAAAGTTTCAAGATCTAGAACTAAAAGATGCCTTAGCACAGAAAAAATTAGCCATGACCGAATATGCAGAAGTTTCAGACAAATTAGCCGAACTTAGACAACAGAAACAAAAATTATCCAGACAGGTATATTATCTTTATATACATAAACGTTCTCAAATGATTATCCAATAAAAAGAGGGTCGACCTAAATACATCGGTTAACATAATTTTGTAGTGCTTACCAAAAAGTACGGGCCAGTAACTCCACCGACTCAAATTTCGCACGGACCTTTTTGTGCGGGGCTTCGTAACCTCTCAATCTTATCTATCGCGTGTGAACTGCACATATGTTTAAAATGGTTCTTAAATTTTTATAGGTTAGGGATAAAGAAGAAGAACTCGAAACTGTAATGCAGAAGGTAGACTCTCTACGAAACGACATAAGACGCGCGGAAAAATTACGAAGAGAACTGGAATCTAGAGTTGAAGAAGCTCAAGCCGAAGCGATTAAAGAAAGAAAACTTCGCGAAAGATCTGAAGAGTATTGTAGACAAATGCAAGCTGAATCTGATCGTCTTAGAGTAAGAAGCGAACACGGTCCCAGAGATCAACAGGATTCGTCGAGGTTGAAGGCGGAATTGGAAAAATTAGAGGTAAGATAAATATTAGAATAATTGCACACGATGATGTGAAGATACTAAAACAAACATTTAATTGTTTAATGAAACGTTCTTTCTATACTATTGTGATTTGATCGAGTGCGAAGATAGAAATTAGATATCTTCAAAATAAATGATATTTCTTTGAAAAATGAAGGTATTGAATGAGACATTTACCTTTTTAAAACACAATTTAGTGCGGTAGAACAGTAATAACGTCTGTCTATGACATCACGCTTTTGTAAACACTTCAAACACTTGACAGCTTGCAAGTTTAATTTGACTCATTTGTGTTCCACAACGTAAGAATACATTGCTAAAAATTCCGAAAAAAAAGATATTTGTTAGCGTTACAATAAAAATAACAGTTAATAGTGTCCGACTAAATCTTGCAAGGAGTGATCCAGCTACTTTATATTATGAATTGAGCTCTAAATTATATGTTAACTCTAATATATGCAATTCTTGAAGTAAAAGTAACGTAATTTACAATATAAATATATCAAAATGTCCTACAATAACACAATTTTGTCTATCAAACATAATTTATAGGTAAGTGATCTTTTTAAACCACCGAATTTCTGAGATTGGTTTGAGCCAATGTTAAACTAGGTTTATTACATTAGCCTTTATTTAAAAACTGATAACGGCCCAGGTCAATTCTTGGTAAATTTCAACAATTTGCATTAATAAAACTTGGTAATACATGGTGATAATTAACAGTGATCCTTATCTGTCCATTCGATTCATTCAACCTTGCTTTTGTTCAACGCACTCGCTTACAAAAATATATCTTTCAGGTCCAATATAACGAAACCTTGACGCAACAGCAAGCCAGATACAACATGGAGTTATCTTCTCTTAGAGATCAACTTCACGAAGCAGAAACTCATAGAGAACTCCTAGAAAGAGAAGTAAGTTAGGATATTTTGTTCTTAGACATATTTGTTTGGATACATCAACGTGTACTACTATTGGTAGTTGGTTTTTGATTATTCACAAATTTTTATTTATTTTTGTTTTAAATTAGGTTCACATACTTAAAGAAAAACTGGAAAAATCCAGAACGGAAGCGTTGGCCGATTCTGAACAATTAATTGCTGATCTAAAAAGTAAACACGATAGGGAAAAGCATATTCTATGTGAAGAAAACAAAAATATCACTTCAAATGTAGATTTTGTGAGTTTTATTTGTATGGTTTATCTGCTTTTTATGTATCTTCATTTAACTGTTTACTAACGTTTCAATAATATTTAATGGACTAAAAATTGGTGGCTTAATTTCATCTTGACAAAATAATTTTAATATAATACGTTGAATATTAGAAGATGGTCTATTTATTAATAGTTAACTGAATGTTTTACAATTTAAATGTTTTTATACCTAAACGGTGTGAATTGTTGAACATATTTCTAGTTAAATTGACGCCACTTGGGAATAAACGCTCCAAACCAGGTATTTCACGGTTAGAGTTTCACAGTTGTGGACACAGATCTTTTATGGCAACACTGCCCACATTCCGCCACTTTAAACAGCTGAAGGCTTTAGACCAGATATTTTAAATCAACTTTACATACTTAACGACTCCTGGATAGAGTAAAGGCTCTTATGTTTGTAAAAATGGCCCAAATAACACATGGCGCAGTCAGTAAATTGTCTCTTAATTGAATTAAATAATAATTAAAATGTTAGACGACGAAAAAACCAATCAACAGAGTAACTATGTGATTCAATTAATGAGATCAATTAAATAGTCATCTCGCTCGGTCAAATAAATGTTGAAACTTCTCTCATTACTCGTTTTTCCTTATAACTACTACATAATGGAGTTCTTCTTTCTCTAATGCTGTGGTGGTCTAATATATCTTGATCCATATTTACTTTTAGCACTTTTTGTACACAAGTACATTTTATGTTATACCTACATCGCTATTTTCAGCTTACCGAATCCATGAACCGCCTTCAAACAGAACGAAACAATTTGGAATCAGAATATGAACAATTGAGAAATAAACAAGAAGCTCTCGGCCAATGGGAATCGCAGCTAACTGAGATTATTCAATGGGTAAGCGATGAAAAGGATGCTAGAGCGTACCTTCAAGCTTTAGCAACCAAAATGACCGAGGAACTGGATTACCTCAAACATGCTGGTGAGTAAAAGTTTTATTTGTTTTTTATACCGACACATTTTTATTTAATGACATTAAATTATAACCGGACTTTGAATTTTCACTAAATGAATATCGATTTTTGGAGAATAGTCCATTTTTCAATAATCTTTGTGTTAAAGTAAAATAAAAATCTTCTAAAAAGTTGATAAAAATGTAAACAAACCCCTGTGACTGAAAACGCATCGTGTAGATAATTGAAATACGAACAAAATTAAGGGTCGAGCGAGTCAATCGGATGATTAGGAACCGAGAAAATCAGGAAAAACCAGAAAATTAGTCATTTTTTTTTTAAATTCCTACCTTTTTCAATTGGAAGAGCTGAAACTTGGTACAAAAGAAGTTCTTGGTATGCCCTTTATATGCGTCTCTTTTATCGCTATTGCAATTGTAACTTTTTGATGAGATAATTTAAAATCGTGCCTGGATGCGTTATCGATTGTCTGATTTTGAATTTTCAAACGGTTTTGAAAAGTGTTTATGTAGAGCAACAAAACGTATATTTTCGATTTGTAATAAAATGATCTGAAGTCGACCAAAAACGCCCGAGAACACCGCCGATAATGACCAAACGCTAGAAAGTAGCGGGGATTAAGTAGAGGCATATATATATAGATATAGGACCCCTCATTTTCTTCATATTTTAATTTAATTATCTTCAATTTGTCTATACATACCATTGTGATTGCTTCAGTACGTTTTACGCTTTATGGAAAAAACTAAAAAAAGGAGGTTATTTTCGTTTTAAATGTTTATAATAAATTACTGGACAACGTTTGCGTATTCAAAACATATCAAAATGATACTACGTAATGTCTTTTATTTTCTACTAGGATTTTTGTCAAAAATATTTACCTATTGCTTGGCCTATTGACAAGTCTAGAGATGGTCGTGTATATAACTATTTTGACATCCGATGCTAGTATGACGTCATGTCGGCCATATATTGATATTATAGAAATAGAGAGACGTTGCCACATTTATAAAAGTATAAACTGTCAATTTCTTAAAAATCATAACCTTATTTTTTCTTGGTTAAAACAGGTTATTGGTTAATTTATCGAGAAGGGCAAGTGAAAATAAACATTCCATTCTCCCTTCCTCTTCTGTATAGCTTGTTCAATCATTTTCCTCGCCCTTCTCGATAAATTAGCCAACGTTCTGTTTTAACCAAGAAAAAATAAGGTTATGATTTTGAAGAAATTGACCGTTTATACTTTTATTAATGTGACAACGTCGGATTTGTTGGTGACATTCATTCGCGTCTTAAAAATAGAACTAGTAGGATAACTCCTGGAAATTCTGTCAGTTTCCACATGCGCATAGGTAGCCATTTTGAAATGTTCTCAATTGACAAGCGTGATTAGCGGTGTGCACTTCTAAGACTGACAGGTGCATTTCTAGGACGGACTGGCTCGGATTATTATTAATAGTATTATATCATTGTGATAAAACTATGTATTAACTTTAATCTCAGCATATGTATGTATACTGGGGTGACATTCACTGAGATCTACCGGTACCTGAAGTGTACACAAAGTAAATATTTAAAAAATAAAGACACTTAAATGGCTGTCATAACAAACCCACAAATTGTAATTTCGGCTTTTTTAAGTTTCCTTTGAATGTTTAACGGTTAGTGTATGTATTTATGTTTTTATTTTTGAAGGAGCCGTCCCTTCGCCGGCACCACCTCAGCCTCTTGGGCTTATTGTGGATTCTCCTAATGTTCTGACTACTGACTATTCAGCCAATCCTTTCCCTGTATTAGCTCATACAGGTTCTTTACTGGTTGGTTGTAGAAGTCTTCTGGAGTCATTTGGGGACTTCTTTATAGTTTTTGCCTCTTGTGGTCCAGCGTCCAGTTGCATAATATGTGCAGAGCTGTTTCGGTGTCCTTTTTGCATCTTCTGCATGTAAGGTCTCCGTTATACAGCCCTATTTTGTTCAGGTGCTCCTTTGTGGGAAAGTGTCCAGTAAGAAGCCCCGTTATGGTTCGTAGTTTGCTCCTGCTCATTGAGAGCAGTTCTTTCGCTACTGTTTCTGATGGTTCTTTTATGAATTTCTTCCCATGTGTTTGCCTGGGCGTATTCTTCCAGTGTTTTTTCTGTTGTTCTTTTACCCACCCTTTTAACCATGACCTATTGGAGCATCTGGGGATGCCCACAGATGGTTCGGGTCCGTTCATCAGTGTTGACGATCCTGCTCTTGCAAGTTCGTCAGCTTTTTCATTGCCAGCGATTCCTTTGTGACCTGGGACCCACTCCAGTGTTACACTGTTCCGAGCAGCCAGTCTTCTAAGTTCTTCGTCGCATTCCCATACCAGCCGAGATGTTACCTTAGAGCTCTGAAGTGCTTTAAGGGCAGCTTGACTGTCACTGTATTTATGTTAATATTATGTTGTTTTTTTATTAAAACTAATGAAAATTAATGAAATATTCAAAATATTAATTTTTTTAATATAAAATTGACAGTTGCAGATCTTTATGTTGAAAATAATGCATTACATTTTACTTAATCATTCATTTGCTTTTGGTTTTATCAAAAACACATACCTGCAGAATTTTGCTGCCGGTTCTAACTAGTACATTCTACAACGATAAAATATAGATAAGGGTTATTAAGATAACTTAGTAATATTTACTACTGAATTAAAATTTATATAAAATAAATATATTAACTAGGTAATACTTACGATTTGTTTAAAATAAGCGTGGTATTTGAAATTTTCAGGCGTATCTAGTGTTGTTTCTGGTACAGATAAAAATTGGAGAAATCGACGATCTCAAAAATTAGATAAAATGGAACTTTTAAACTTACAAAGTTCCTTACAAAGCGAAATTCAAGCGAAACAAGCAATTAGCGAAGACTTGAGTAAAACTCGAGAGGCCTTATTGGCTGCTCAAAAGTAAGTAGATAGAAATATATTTTTACTTTAACCTTGTGTACTAAATTGAATGTTACATTTACTGAAAACAAGTTTTGCGACAATAAAATTAGATAGCTTGTGGTTGTCCCTACAACTCTACTCTTTAATTCTATTTCTTTTCTCTTTACAATTTCTACTATTGTGGTTTTAATGTTTTAAAACGGAATGAACCAATTGTATTTCAACTATTTCTAAATTTTCTATTCACACGACGTAGTTGTAGTGGTACAATATCGTAGAAAAGTGTTTGTTCATATTCATGGTAACATCATAATCCAAAATTTCAAGAAATATGTTATTTTTTTTTCCGATTGTGATGGAAACTGCTTTCTTCCCAGAAGAGTTAGTCTTTTTTTCACAATTTCACGCGTGGAAGATATTTTTAAATATATGTAATTCTAATTTGATATAAGTCTAGATTAGCGTTCCAGCGGTCATCAAAAATCAAAACATAAACACAAATAATAGGTTAGAATTAGCATGTTTACTCTGAAGATTTAAAAATAATCCGCCAGAGGCTATACCGGGTGTGTAATTAAGAGACATAACCAGATGTATCTCAAAAATTATCTGTACCTATATCAAACTCGCATACGGGAAACTGTGGGAAATTATTTTCAAGTTTCCTACTTCACCGCTAGGAGGGCGGTTTTTACCATTTAATGATTAAAAAATATAGCATCGCATTTGAAGATTTTATCGGGCATTGAATTATCTTTTTAATGATTTCAAGTTTGTCAAAATCCATAAAGCGGAATAAAAGTTATTGAGTTTTATTGAGTCAGCTTCCCACTCACCCCTACCATTTATTTTACAAGATAGAGGAAAAAGTACTGTAACAAATTTACGTAAAATGATCTAATGATTACGAATTTTTCAATTTTGTGGTACTATAACAGTACCTACATCTTTTATAGAAAATTGATGTTTTTGTGTTATTCACTCTAGTGAATTATGAACCATAAGTCACTCTAGTAGATATATGGGTACCATATACCTTTTGTTAGGAGGTAAAATATTTACTTATTATTAAGTGGTCGTGGACAAAAATTATTTTGTTCGGGATTTATAGCTAAAACTTGCAAGCCGTGGTCTACCTGATGCAGGTAATAAAAATATATTTGTATAATAATTAGTAGGTAATTGGGAAATTATGTAATTGTTTGCCAAATATTTAAATGTATTGGTCGAATATAACAAAAAATATCAATATTAACAAAATTCTCATAAAAAATGTATTTTTTTTGCAACATATTAGACGTATTATCAATGACAACTAATCTTCGTACAGGTATATTTCTATTACCTGAAACTGGTAAATCATCCCTTGCGTTTATTCCATTTTTATTGTGTACGTTCAACGTTACTGTCAAATGGAAAATGAAAACATATATCCCCACTACAGATATTTCTCGGTTGAGCTTAAACTGTCGATCAACGGAGAGTCAACCAAATATTGTAAAGCCAGCTCTTAATGACTTGATGATTTAAATTTTTTTCCATTGTTAGAAAGCGCGCTGAGTCATGAGTTCCAAGATTGAAATGAAATTTGAAGTATGCCACTATAACAAATAATTAATTTGATTTAAACAAAAATTTTAGTTCTGCTTGTGACCGATAAACCAACCTATACGTACAATCCTATTCGCCGCAAACAGATTTTCTACAATTTAGTGTTTTGATATTTTTTTCTACGTAGATTTGGTTTACAAAACAACAAAACTAAACGTTCAAATCTTTTTAGGGAACTTAGAGAATTTAGACAACGAAATGAGGCCTTAAATGTAGATCTAAAACGAAAAGAAAAACAACTTAAAGAATACCAGAACCGGATGGATTCTGAAGGATGTAAGTATCAGATAATTATTTTTTTTTTTCATTTTCTTTATTAATTTGTTTGATTTTACTAGTTAGTTTAATATTTTCCTTATTTCTACAATGACACACATACTTAAAATCAAACATATTAAACGAATTATTTAACATTGTAGCCAATAAATTGGTCATTTTTACTTTGGTCTTTATTTTGGTCAAATTTAACTATATGGACGTAGACGATTTGTGGTTCCATCAAGAAGACGATACGTGACACATAATAGACGACACGTTGGACATTCTGCATTAACGATTTGAGAGTGTGGTTATCTGTCGCAAAGATGACGTGAATAGACACTAAGATCGTAAGATTTGACCCGGTTAGATTTTTTCTTGTAGAGTTTACTAAATCCGTAAATCTATGTCTATATAAATTCAACAAAATGCAATCTATCTTATAGTAATTGAAAACTGAGCCACTCAAATACCTCACAAACAGCTTTTTTATATTATATTTCAACATGACTTCGCCCTTTTTATTATTGATTACCTATTACTTTGTCCATTTGCCTTGCGGGTTTATATTGTGCCTCATAAATCAATGGATCCTGCAATATTCACGACATGCTAGGAACTACAAGAGTTCAAATAACCCTTCTAAATACTAAATGTTAGGTTTGTATGGAAAGCAGCCAAAGTAATACAGGGACCTATATTATAAATGGCGTCCTCACAGCGCGCGAGTAACCCAACGGCTCTTTCAGCAATTTAAATGGGACATTTTTGAACACCTACCATATAGTCCCGACCTAGCGCCGAGTGATTTTCATCTTTTCCTGAAATGAAGCAGTGGATTGGGGGCCAGCAGTCTGAGATTGTCGGCAACTACATGAAGTGTTTGATAAAGGCTTTGGGCTCTTGTCACTCGAAAATTTATATTTTAATATAAAAACGACGAAATAACATTGTTATGGGGTTTCTGTTTGGATATAAATTATAAAGATCATTCAAATTAAACGAGTTGACTTGGTTGTAATCACGAATTATTATTTTAACTTCCAAATTGTTGCTCAGAAATTTTAAAAATAAAACAATATGTAGCGTGGTCCATTTGAGATAACAAAGTACACTTATATTTCCAGAAAAACGGAAGATCTTGCAATAATGTAGATACTATCATAAGATCGACTATATAACAAACCAAAAATGATAAAAATCAGGTGTGTCGTTTCCATAATAATTGAGGCGTACCATAATAAATACTCAAATTGAATAGGATGCAATATTCTTCAATGTATGTTAAATTGGATTCTTGTGGGCAAGTTCGTTTGCTAGTCAGGTTAAAATAGCAGTGAAACATGTTTCCACAATTAAGTGATATTTTGATTTAGGTCCAATCTAATATTTGATCAAATTTCAATCTACGGCAATCAATCTAAGTAAAAGTGACCACTTCAATGTATAATTCAATGGCTACAGTGTATATTAGCACTCCCAGTTGGGTGGTAATTGTTTCTATATGTATTTAGTCAATTCGTGGCTGAAACAACTGCCCTTGGTGATTGGAATAACTTCCTGCTTCTGGGGAATTATGTTACTCTACATGCGACTATATGGTTGAAACAGTGAAAGTAACTAACTTTTGGTGGCATTTTTGAACTTAATTTATAATCAAAAACTTCAAAGATCAAGTGTAAATAATGTGTGAAATAGTGTTGTATATATATTTTTTATATAATGTGGTTATAAAACAGGATAAATAGAATTCTCGACAAATCTAAAAAATGTTTCATATAGCAGATAATTCTTAGGTACCCTTTGGTGAAGTTAGTTTAGACGTATCGTGTCAATTCAGTTAGCCATTTGAAATTAATTGAAAATTATACTAACATGAATCAAATGATTGTTTCAACGATCAACTATTCAATAAGGTCATTTCCTGGCTTGTCGCGGTATTGTGGCTCACTCTCATTTATATTTCACCAAACAAACTCGGCTTCTTATTAAAGAAAAATAGTTTAATTGATGAATTATATTTGAAGTCTGAGGTCGAGAGACCCTGCCAAACAACGGATACCTTATTTGATAAAGCAAAAAGTGTGTGCGCTACTGTTTCATTACATTCCAGACAAAGATGACAAGTTGGATCTTCCGTCGGTCTAGGTTTTACCATATATGATGATTCAGACGACAGTGGTCTGTTAAAAGGATCCTTAGACAACATAAGTCATGCCTGCTATTTATAGTAGGTGCGTTCTTTTTGACTGAGATCTCAGCTCACTGCAGTTAATGTGATCTGAAATAAAGTGATGTGAGTAAGTACCAAAAACAAAGACACTCAATTCAAATGCGCGATTTGCCAATCAAAATTCAGTTGAAAAAAAGACAGATTCGTATCAGCATCTGATGAACTAATTCTTTCCATAATCCGACAGATAATATTCACTTGAAACCAAAGAAAATCAGATTATGTTGTTTAAAACTCAAGCAAATCAAATACTTATTCATCCCCTCCACTTTATTTCTGACTCAAGTCTAACTATCATATGCTGCATCGGTGAAGGGGGAGGAAAAATCTCAGCTCACTTCGGACTGAGTAAATAAAAAATGCCCTCCTTTGCAATGGTGTTGCCATCCAGTCCAGAGTCTTTTCGGCAATTTGATATTAATTTTGGCGTTAGACGGTGCTTTTAAAGCCATTTAGCTGTCATAAGTGTGAAATTATAGCTCGTTCAAACTAAGAAAGGCGTGTTTTTTCTGTCTTGATTCATCCAATCCAACATTCTTCCTTTTCTTTTATACAACGACTTGTCTGATTACTGAATTTGCATTAATTAATACTATCGAATGTTATACATCCAACATTAATGGTTAGAAAAAAAAAACGGAAGTTTAATGGGCCTTTTCGGTAGATGCTTAAATCTTAAGAGAAATATATTTATATATGTGATAAAATAATTAATATACTTTCAAATACATATATTTCTCCAGAGATTTAAGCATATACCTAAAAGACCCATTATACTTCATATACAGATTGCGAAAGGGCTTTTCGAACCGTACGATTTACACAAGCGAGACAGGGAAAATATGAGAAAAACAGCTTGAAAGAGAGAGAAAGAACAACTGTGCGTGGCCAGTGAGGGCGTGTATTTAGTTCCAGAGGCCGGCCGAATGTCCACTGCCCTTCCATTTCAACCGCTGTTGTCAGAAGCGCAGACTAATTTGTACAAATTATATTTTTGTCTCGTCATCGTTGACTCCTTTTCGAGCTCATGCACTATTAGGCAAAACCAAACACCTCCATCCGGCAACAGTGTCCTTTACATAGAGAATTCACATTTAAATTGCTATTCCTAGGTCTTTTCGCTACAAACGTTGATCACGTTGGAAGCGCATGCATTTGAAAATGACACTGTTGCCGGATGGAGGTGTTTGGTTTTGCCTAATAGTGCATGAGATCGAAAAGGAGTCAACGATGAAGAGACAAAAGTATCATTTGTACAAATTAGTCTGCGCTTCTGGCAACAGCGGTTGAAATAGGGGCAGTGGACATTTGGCCAGCCTCTGGAACTAAATATACGCCCTCGCTGGCAACGCAAGTTGCTCTTTCTCTCTCTTTCAAGCTGTTTTTCTCATATTTTCCTTGTCGTGCTTGTGTAAATCGTACGGTTCGAAAAGCCTTTTAGCAATCTGTATATAGATCTGTTCCAACCGCAATCAGAAACGGTGAGAGACAAACAGGTCATAGTAAACAACGAGTTCACTTTCACGTAATTCCTACCTCTGACTGCAATGATCGACAATTCTCTGATCGTCTCTGACAGTTTCTCTTTGTGGTTGGAACAGGAGTGGGACTCCACACACTTTCACAATTCTATTATCGACTCTATTCACACATCTTTTGTCGACAATTTCTTCATAAAAACTTCATCATATTTCAAACGGATAGTAATGTCAGGACTAAGAAAAGAGTTGTCGACAGTATACAGAGCGAGACTTTCTACTGCTGTCGACTGGAATAATAGTGAACTACTGTAGAAAGTGACCGGTAGAATTCTATAGTGTGCAGATTCCGAGTATAGAGGTTATATCTCGCTTAATCTCGTGTCACGGTGTTTGTGTTCGTACTCCTCCAAAGCGGCTCGACCGAATTCCACGAAATTTTTTTGTATACTTGGTAGGTATGGGAATAGGTCGTGAAGTGTCTAAAATGCCATTTTATGACACTGGTGTTAAAAGTAAAATACTTTTAGCACTTGTGATAAAAGTGATTTATTTTTATGAGAACATTTAAAAATATCATTCAAAATGAAGTGTTTATTCAAATAAACGCACAATTAGTGAAACTACAATTATTATAATAAGAAACTCCATGGCAGCTTCTTCAATTTCCGGCGGTAGACATTCATTTTCTTGATCACTGATTTATTATTTATTGACGTTAGTTGTCAACAAAGACAAATTAACAAATTCGGTTTTTGTTTACCTTGGCAACTTGTTTCATGAATAGATTAGATGAAATTGGATTCAAAACTGATAATCTCGAGGCTATTATTTTATCAATTAATTAATGTAAAATATGCGTAAATTTGGACTTCCTGGTGTTTTTAGAAAAGATAGTGTATAATATACCTGCTAAAACTCATTTTATTTTGTTTGAAAGGATTCTGTTCTTCTCACAAAATAAAATATCACTTTTAGCACTCACATCATAAATAACTAGGTATTTCATAACGCTCATAACTCTTAGGGTGTCTCGATCCAGAATTTTTTACTCCATTTCTGCAACAACAATTTTTTTTCGTATTCTCTTTTTATTTGGCTTCGACAAATACTTATAACCCCAAATTTCTACCCTTCTACACTCATTCTTCCATTTTTATTCGTGATTTTATTATTTTTGTATGAACAATATCCAAAAGATGAAGCTGTTGTTCGTATTCCAAACAGTTATTCATGTGTTGTATGATATTTGGCGCGACGTCCGTCACAACGAACTTCCAACACATATAGGCAGAAGCTAATAGCTCGACCTTTTCTATATTTTCTATAAACAAAAAAAATTCATTTAAGAGAAGCGTCGTGTCATTTTGATATTCAATTCCGTATTTGTTTTGTATCATAGTTTTCATACTTGAGATTGTGAAGAAAACGCTTCTTATCTCAGGTCGACTGTCAGATGACGTAACGTAGAGTTGCCTATTGTCAAAATTAGTTTAAAGGTTAGCTGTCAAAAACAAAAAAAGTGGAATTGACTTGACTTGAAAAGGCACATTGTTTTATTTGCGATTGTTTAAAAATGTAACGTTTTGTCAGTTTTATTTATAATTTTCATACTTTTTTTATCAAAAATTTGAAACTAAATTTAACGTAAATTATTACATGAGAAGTGTTATTGTTCCATGTCTGTCGTAACTAATGAAATAATGACTCATTTATAAAAAGTAATTCCAAAATTTATTGAAATTCTCGGGTAATAGCACCGTGGACGTTCTTCTAAATCACTTGCAATCACAAATTCACACATTTTATTTAGATTAAAGTGTTAGTTTTTTTTATTTTCACGTTTTACAAATATATGTATATCGATTATGCTTAACACAAGACAAAATTCCATATACTCCGGTTTAGAGCATGAATATTTTTTAGATTTGTTTAGTTATGTTCCTATTATTACACATTGTTTTGTTAAGTTTTGTTTGGAGTTTTTATCCTAATAAAGTAATCGAAATGAAATCGACTAGTGCTTCCATTTTTAAACTTCATTTCTTATACATGTGAAGACTTGTAAATGTTTACATGCAGCAAGTTTAGGAATATCGTCGTTCATCAAACGTCACGTTAAGGGTTAGTCTCAGCGAATGTTTTAACTAATAGCCTTACTTTTTAATACGCAATTTTGCTTGCGACTACGACTGCTTGTAGTTAAGAGGACTCGTATAAGAAATGTGTATTTTGTAATATTAATAGGTAGCTGGAAAGATTAGATGGCACGTTTTTTAGTAAGGTATGTTTTGATATCCTGTAGGTGCTAGTAAGTAATCACGTGTAGCTAAGACCATATTTATGTTTTCTTACAGTGGCAAAAGAGTGTTTAAAAAATATTTAACCTAGAAGGAATCGGTTCACTATTGAACAATATTGTATTTTATTTATTATTACTCGTGTTTAAAAATATTCAAATGATTCATATAATTTCCTATAGTACGTTACGAAGTATAGTAAAAAATCGTCTCGTGCAACAAATGAAGATAATATCTTCTGTAAGTTCCTTGTGGCATTACTTATTCTTTTTTCTCTTATTTTTTTGGAAATCAAACCACAATAATGTTTTTTATTTTTTTATTTCGACGTTTCGGTAGCGTTCCATTGAAAGTCCGTATAAATGAACATAAAAAGTATATCAAAGATAGGGAGTTCTTTAAGTCAGGTATTTGCAAACATTCTTGGGAAGAGGGACATAAAATTCAATGGGATTCGACAAAAATAATATTGAAAGAACCCAATAATAAAAGACGAAAAATCAAAGAAAGTGCTTTGATACAACTAAATTCAGATAAATGTGTAGCTAGTATTTCAGCCGAAATTAGTCAAATTTGGTTACCAATGTTAGAAAGAGAAATTTCCAATAATCAATTACCTGCGTTATCAGGATAGCATCATAAGTTTATCCAGGTTTTCTTATGATTTAACTTTGGAATAGTTGTTAATCGATACACACTTCAATACACAAAATCACCAAACTGAGTTATACATATTTTGAAAACAAAAATAATCATACACAAAAAAGTAACAACAAACGCGTTTTTATTAACAAAATTTCCAAAATAAGGGAAAAAAAGCGCTATCCCAATAAAAACCGTTCCTGGAACGTGCACTTCACTGGATTCCATTTCTAGTGGACTAGATATCGTTAGAATGTCGTAAAATAAAATATTTTATTTCACATTTTACCAGAGGTGTGATCTACTATGAATGGACCTTAATAAAATTTGACAACAAAGTTTTGTAGTCTTAAACTTCAAAATATTATTCATTTTTTTCATTGTGTCAGATAGGGACCAAAAATTATTTCTTTACTAGTTAATCTTGACAACGGTAGCTGGAACGCTACCGAAACGTCGAAATAAAATAAA
The DNA here is from genome assembly GCA_949126875.1 of Lochmaea capreae. NCBI lineage: Eukaryota > Metazoa > Arthropoda > Insecta > Coleoptera > Chrysomelidae > Lochmaea > Lochmaea capreae. The sequence continues at coordinate 8,015,515 of OX421409.1, forward strand.
AAACATTATTGTGGTTTGATTCCCAAAAAAATAAGAGAAAAAAGATGAAGATAAGTTATGTGTTGACCGAAACAGGGGAGGTGTGCTCAAAACGAAGTTCAACTTGTCTTAGTTGTGGTTTCCCAGAAGTATCTTTGATTGTATTAGCTCTACTAGATAGATTTTTATATTGGCCGATCTTCTCCTTATTTCGGCGTTACGTTTTTCTTCCAATATTACATTGAATTCCGGTTTCTAAAAGGATGTTTCAGTGTGCTATTTAATTTTCCTAAATACCGGTGTGTCCTGGTAGCCTTAGTATGATGATAATATTGTTCTTATCTGACTCATTGAGTATTTCTAGGCATTCTCATATTGTTTTAGAACTCATAGCACAAGAACTCCTTTAATGGTATTGGTGCTTAACTGTCCCAGTTTCTTCTATAGCTTTAGAGAAATCTGTAAACCTGTCTTTTGATGGTATTCGGCATTCCTTTTTGTTACTGTATTTTGCATTGTATTTCTCTAAAAAGTTATACTTTTCCATCGTACATATTCCAAAGTTTCTAATTTCTAAAAAGCGAAGAGGTTTTTTTAATGATTCCCTTTCTATATTGTCTGTCTTGTTCTTTCTGCAACACCAAATGTAATGGCATGAAGTTAAGAATCTATTTCATTGTCGCCGCTAGGCTTATTTTCATTGCTAATACATATAATTAAACATTTCTTATACACCATTCGTTTCTAATTCACAAACCAATGCTTTGGACTGTGAGTATTATACATTTTTCTAATCGTCTATTGTTGTGGAATTCAAAAATGTAGAGAAAAATATGTTGTTCTATTTAAAAAAATAACAATGATGTCATGTACGCGAAAGTGGTGACGTCATTCGTACATCCAATGATAGAGTACGATGAGCAATTGAAAATAGAAATTGACCTGTGCAAGCGTTTTGTTATAATAGCTTTAGACAGGCAAATATTGAATTTACTCCAACCTAGATGTCCTCGCTGTAGAGTTCACATTTTCTGCACATAGATTCACTAACTTTGCCCAATTTATGCAGATGTTTCCTCAGGGTGCAGTGTCCAGTCACCAAGTCAGTAACGATCTTCAAATGTCTCTTACAAAGTTTCAATAGGCTGGTCCTTGTCTACCTTATTCAGTAAACTCTTTGTATGGAGGTGTCCTTGTGTCAAACTCCATTTGAGGTGGTGTTCCTTATCTAGCCAGTTCCCGATTTACCCTCTTATATATTGGTACTGAATTAGCTATTGCGGAACTAGCTAATCGGTACACCCATGCTCAATCTCTAAAGAAATGGGATGAAATCAAGGGATGCAGTCTTGCCAGGATCATCCTGCGCGACCCTGGGAAGCTGGAGTCGAAAAAATATTTGGCGATGACCAGGAAAAACCTAAGTTTAACGGTATGATTTCTGACTGGCCACTATCAATTAAGGAAACACCTCCATACAATGGGGCTAGTGGACACACCTCTAAGCAGGATGTGTGAACAGGAAGATGAATCTGTCAGGCATGTCTTATGCGAGTGTCCGGAGTTATCGTCAATAAGAGACTGTGTGTTCGGTGAGTCATGGCCTACACCTGCCGATATAAAGGAGATGTCTCCTAGAGACTTGTCCACCTTCCTGGAAAGGACAGGATGGATGATGACCTAGGAAGACAACTTCTCGGGAGGATGTACAATGGTGATGCCTAAGTGCTGTGGGCCTAACTCACCCTCCCTACTCTACAGATACAGATAGCTATTGTAACAACACATATGCACATATCTTACAAAAAATGTATCGCAGTATATCTAAGCATATTTTTAATTACACAATCATTATTATTTTTAAAACACAAAAAATTTTCTTGGCCAGCTTTATACATATTTTAGTCATTATTATGATTCAATATATAAAAATGTATTAATATCCGTAAAAATTAAGATGACTAATTTGTTATTACAAATTTCTGATAGCCAAATACTTATTAATAACATGTAGTACACGATTCGCATTCATTATTCGAGGAGTCCTCCTAACTCTTCTATTTTTCCTGTTGGTTACTGCTTGGAGTGCTAATATATTGTTTTGTCCTTTGACTTTGGTGCATAGCATTTTATTATGTTTACTTGTAGCCCTTAGGGTATTTAACATGTTCTAAAGGACTTCGCACAGTTCTCAACAACTGACACTGCAAGCTTGATGTAAATGAAATCTTCGATAAACATATTTTGGAATATAGTAAACCGTCAAAACAAGGTTGTGTGTTAAATTGCTACCCCAAAACACGAGAAAATGCGAAGCCCTAAATATAATGCATAATTTTTGTATATTATAATATAAACTTCGTTCGCCACTGCTATTTTTTTTGTTATTAATCTCTTCAACAATATCAGCAAACGAAGTTTTATGTGTGTTTTAATAATTTTTGATGAGTGATTAACTAAAAAATGGCCGAGATGTGTTATTGATTGGATTACTTTGCAGTTTTGGAACGTCCTTCTTCTCAAATGTCATATCTGGATCAATTTTTAAAGGAAAGCAACTCATCGTCGCAACAAGTGAATACATACCATAACATACCTACGCAAAATTTATTCAAGGGTGGATCAATTGAATCAGAAGAGGGAGATATTGAAGACAATAGGGCGTTAAGCATGACAAGTTCGAAGAGTAATTTATCGGAACTTAGTATGGTAAGTGTTGATTGAAATTTAAAGAAGTTGTTATAAGTTTTAGAAAGAGGAGTCAACGTTATCCTATTTCCTTAAAACCAGCTGGAGTTTATTATTATTATATGTCGTAGGTTGTAAATAATGCAACTCATGGCTTTGGGTAATACAGATCACGTTACCTAATATGACCGTCTAGTGCAAACAATTTGGACAGCTGGAAAGTTTTTTATTGTTGTGTCCTAGAATTTTTTTGTCAATTTTATTAGTGTGTTTTATATACGCTGTGGTATGACTTTGTGTTTCTTTGAAAACCTTAATTGAATTTAAACCACATTTGAGAAATGCATGAACTCTTAGATATGGGCATAATAGTTATTTAGTATTTTCACACATTCTTTGTACCAAAGAGCAGATGGAGAATTTTTAAAGCTCACATGCCTACAATTATTTTGAATTTGGCCTTATGCTGAAAGAAGGATCAATGGAATTTTTGTTTTAGTAGGCAAGGTAATAGTTGAATTCATGATTTTGAATGTTATATTAGCAATATACTGTACACGGAAGAGAAGTACCTGAGAAACTCTACATGTTGAGGAAGTTTCCATAGATGAGTAAGAATAGCTAAAATAAGAATAGATAGTTCAAAATTTTATTGAAACCATGTTCTCTTCCTATGCAGAATTTTGATAAATTAAAAAACTGTTCTCTACGACGTATGGTATTGCAGTGTGTTTGAGAGAAGTAAATTTTTCTAACTCTATTCGAATTAATTAAAAGCTGGTCCGAAATCCACATATGGAACTGAAAAATTTCATAAAACTAATCTTTTTATTGCTTATTATTATTATGAAGATACAAGGAAATCCTTGAAGCCAAATAAAATCACCTTTTTCCAAAATAAACACTTTTGTGTGTACCAAAAAAACCATATTTTTGTTTGCATTGGGACGCCATATTGAATTTGATTTGATGGGTCCCTAGATTGCCTAATAGGCTCTATTTTGACAACGTATGACATTTGATAACCTCAAGCTCCAGACGGGTTTTCACAAATAGGATAACGTTAACGTCTTTTTCGAATACTTTTGTACTACCGCTGTACTACCTTAAACTAATTACTACTAATCTAAATTTAAATCACTTCGTCTGGTCTGATCAGATTAAATAACCTACCTCAGATTAATACATTAAAAAGATACATTTGTTTACATTTAAAAGTGAACCCAACATTACATCACATCTGAATTATAGGATACGATAGAAACGTACTAAATAAAAATGAATTTTAAGAAGCTACATAAAAACGAGTTTGAAATAATTATCCTAAGTAGTTTCTATAATAAAAATATGTTTTTGTTTGAAACTTTTGAGATTTAAACGAAACAAATGCGTGTTAATAATTTTGTCTGTCTGAAATATGGCAACACCAAGAAAAGGGCGGAAATCATTTTACTATCAATTTTACCTGATTTTACTACGAAGTTTCAATGTTCCTAGTTTATTAAAGCTTTTGTTTTCGTTTTTTCAACTGATATTTGTGTGCGTACAGATATAATTAAAAACAATATTTTTTGTGAAAATCATGGTTCTTCAGTGCCAAATTTGCAAAAAAAAAACAGTCGGAATTTCCCTAACCCCTCTTTTCACCTGTAAGTAAATAGTTCTATTGGCCAGTGGCATTATCCGACTAGTCCGACAGTTTCTCTCCACTCCTTGAAAGTCATGGGTCGCGTTCATCCCAACAAAGTTGATCAGGTAGCGATTTTCAGAGTAATCCATCATTTCTTAATTCTGCTGAACGTTCTAATCTTGATACAACAAGATAATCAAATTTTATTTGACATAAATATGACTGCAATAATTATTCATTCATCTGCGATTTCAATTTAGTTGAATAGTTCCCAGTGGTGTTCATCCATTTTCAAGATACAAAGGTATAAAATATCTTCAAACAAAAATATGCTATATCATTTTATATGTTTATTCACATGATACTTGTCATAAATGACAGTTAATGCATCGCTCCGGTAACGCTACGTTGAGATGAACGCAACCATTGTTGAAAACATATGTATGGCGATAGCATGTTAGCCGTCTTTTCGGGTAGTTTTATGAATGCCTTGCGGACTTTATTTTTGTAGTATTACTCTAAGTAACCTACATGTTGTTTTCTTTTTCAGCATGAATCGCAATCGCAATCTCCTTTAAAACATAAAGCTCACCAATTTCTGGTAAGAACGTTTTCTAGTCCTACAAAATGCAGTCATTGTACTTCTTTGATGGTGGGCCTCATGAGACAGGGAATGGTATGTGAAATATGTGGTTTCACTTGTCATACATCATGCTGTCAACATGTTCCTGCAGTGTGTCCTGTACCTCCGGACCAAAGTGAGTAACTTTAAATCTAATGTTACAACTTTTTCATAATGATGATAAATAATCAAATCTAATATCAGAAAAGCTTTAAGAACAAAGTCAATACCTAATATTGAGATTGAAATACACATTGCTTATACTGTGTGTTCACGACGCTTTGACAGTGCAATAGTTCAAAACCTGTTCACATGACAAGTTTTAAATTTGATAGTTTTAAACTGTCACATCTATGTTTATGTTTATTATAAAAAAGACCATTGCTCGTCACATTTCCGGTCACGTGACCCCAACAATTTTTCAATGGGACAACCAGTATCGTATATTTTTGGAACAATATTTCAAAAACAAATTCAACGCTACCACACTTGTCATGATTCTATTGTGCAGTAATGATGATATATGGGCCATTGAATATGCAGCTGTTTAATTTCAAATAATAAAGTACTTAAAATATATATTCTTCGCACACAATCGTGTCAATCCCAAGAATATGGACGAAAGTAATGTTTATCTTCCCTTGGGTTGCTATAGTATGTTGTGTCATAAGTGCAGAAAATGAGCTTCAGCTGCCCGATACTATTAGATGCACGAGCGAGCGTAGCGAAACGAGGGCAGTTGATAGCTAACGCGTTTCCTGCATGTGGGACACACAACTGTTTTTCGCCTACCGAATAAACCAATAAATAGGAAACTTTAACATACACTGACGTTTATTTAAACAATTCACGTGAAACGTCAAAGTAATCAAGTGACAGATGTTGAAAAACTTCAAAAATCATAGCGTTTTCTGGTAAGGTAGGTGAAAAAACTCACAACAACACGATTTTGTAGCTGTTCACTATCCAGCCACCTTTTACTATCAATATTATTCCCTTCGATGTTTTGTTTATGATAACTCAATTTGTTTGTTGTATTATTTTCACTTTTACAGATAGAGTTCTGGTTGGGTTATTGTTTCTTGTTTAATTTAACAGTTGATTCTCAGTGTAATTTCTGAAATTCTAACACAATGGACAAACTAGACGAAATTAGATATTGTTATTGGCTGGTTAGTTCAGTTTATTATGAATAAAAACTGAATCATACATTGCTAAAACTTTAGCAGGACCCCGTCCGAATTTACGCTGTCCGTGTCATGTTGTTAGTGTGTATCAGTTTGCGACTGGCAGCGGAATAAACTGACAGAAATAGTACAATTATGTTAGCAGTGGATGTTAATTCACAACAGTACTTGTTGAAAACTAGTTTTTTTACTAAAAGTAGTATTATTCGAAAACGAAATGTGATATAATTAACTTAACGGTATCGTGCATATCGACTGAATATACACATAAAATAGGAAATGGCTGCCATGACCTGTCGTGCACTGTCAGAAAAAACAAATTTGTTTGTTTTCATCCGTTGTGGTTCCATGTAGCGTTAATACGGCAGAGTATCACAGTGACACTCTGACCACTCCATAAAAAACACCATCTTGTTATTTGGCCGATGGCGGAGTTGAAAACTTTGCCTATACTGGAGCTATTCTAAGTGCAGCCTAAAACAATCCTTCGATTATCAGTTGATATGATAAATGCGATTGGTTAGCAGGATGTAGTGAACGTGAAACATTATCTTTTTCGTCATGTATATTGTTTTCATCTCAAAATCAAATTTCACAGATTTCAAACATTTTCCTCGATGTATTGCCACAGCCATGGATAATATGCCGAGAGATGTAATCATTGATTACCTTATTTTCACTTGTAGCGCCGGGCGACATTCAATTGTTTTGCCTTCTGCCTCCTCGCTACGAACCGCCACTGGTTCTTCCGCAGCTGCTAAAGGATATATTGACGACTGCTTATCCAATAAGATTTAAAATTTCTCAACATGCATGTCTTATTCTATCCTTTAAATTATCTAAATCAGTCTGGGTCCGACATAAACTAGACCTTTCAAGTAACCCTAATCATGACAAGTGTCATAATATACCGGTTGTCCCATTTAAAAATTTAAAATTTCAAGTACCTACATATCTAATTTATAGCAAAGAGACCTTTGGGCATCGACCCCACTAGAGGTATAGGAACAGCTTACGAAGGTTATGTTAAGGTTCCAAAATTAGGCGGAGTTAAGAAGGGTAAGTTACTGTTGGTTGGCTTCATATAAAAATCATTAGTACGTGAATGTTTCAGGTTGGGTCAGACAATTTGTAGTTGTTTGTGATTTCAAACTCTTTTTATACGATATATCCGCCGATCGTAATGCTTTACCAAGTGTCCATGTAGCTCAAGTCTTGGATATGCGAGATTCACAGTTCAGTGTGTCTAGCGTTAAAGATTTAGATGTTATACATGCTAACAAGAAGGATATTCCTTGTATTTTTAAGGTAAATATTTTTCACCCCTTAACTCAAATAAATGAACTCTAGATACATACAGATGCGTACAGTAGAATTATTGGATCTTTACCACCATGTGATTCCATACATCGCCTTTAAGGTATTAAAATTGGAGCTTGGGTTAAACTTAAGATTAGTCACATAACGCTGGAGATTCAGTGATTCTACTATAACTGACCTATATCAGTCAATCTAATTCTTACCAAAAAATTACAACCTCTACAATCTTGGAAAATATACTAAAGTTTTGTAAAAGCGACTTATTCAATTTTTATTTGTTTATGTGTTTTGAAACACATACTTTGTCCACGACTACTTAATAATAAGTCAATATTTTACCTCTTAACATGTATATGGTACCCATACTAGAGTTAATTATTGTTCATAATTCATGCTATTGCATTTAAATAGCATATGTTGCCATGACAACACAACAATCACAATATTCCGGCACATAGGTGACTAGAGATGGGGTACAATATGAAATAAACTATTAAATCTGCGTATTTTGTTTAGGTAATTTGTTTCTGAAATATATCGTATCGATAAAATATCGAAATTTTTAGTATTAATACTTTTCATAACGATATTTCCCTATATTGATATTTTTAAAAAAAATATATTTATAATGGTACGGTGTATCGATAGTTTACACAGAAATTTATTAATTTTGACGTTAGAATTGTCAATAATACCAAATTATTACTTTCCCCTCTACACTCGCATTAATTACTTAACTTTTATTTAATAAAGAAATCAAGGGTCGTGGGCAAAGAATAATATTCTACTCGCAATTTGTGACCATTATTCACTCGGATGACTTGCGCCCCTCACCTACGGCTCGGGACACAAACGTCACCCTGCGTGAATAATGGCTATCATAAATTGCTCGTTTAATAATACACTGTGTCCGTAAAGCATGGAACAAATTCATTTTTAGCTAAACAGACCATTTTAAGAAATAATCCTGAAACACGTCGATTTTTGATTTTAATTTACCGTATTTTAAAATAATAATCTAATATACAGGGTGAGTTACTTTCGAGTAATGACGTCAATTTTCGGATTACTCTAGCTGAGCTGATTCCAAAAATGTTGATTCCAATTGGTACAGGATGAACAAAAATACAATAGTTTTGTTTGTGCTCATAAAGTAACGCGTAACATTCTTTATTAGTTAAATTAACAATATTATCAAAAATACTTATTGTCTAGCGGACAGAATATGATGAAATACATGACTTTATAAATGTTCGAACTGCAGCCCTTGCTGTATTTGACAGTAACCCAAACGGTGTACAAATTCTTGTTGAACCTTGTTTATTGTGTCTTGAGAAATATTGTTTATTGCTGTCCGAATTCTCTCTTTTAATTCCTGAATATTTGCTGGTTTCGTTTGATACACCACTAGACGACTATGTTTTTTTTTAAATTGATAAGAAATAATTTCTTTCATATTCTGTCTGCTAGACCACAAGTACCAAACATGTTTGGAAACAGCTCATTTTTATTAATCTAAAAATGTAACAAACTACAGGGTGTTACATTTAAACCAATTGCCGCTGTTCAATGAAAAGAAATTGTTCCATAAAAACCGCACCTTTTAAATTATAAACTATAAAAAATACTTTGATTTCAATAAATGATATATTTTTTAAAGCTTATTATCCTGTAATATTGTCGTATTTAATAAAGTGTTTTATCAACAGATGTCGAAGAATAATTATTTATATTCACACTTCTTGCATTTTTGAAAAATAATATTTTTCAAAAATACTATATTAAATACAACAATATTTACTGTATCAAGCCCACGTGACTTGTCAATAATTTTTCAAATTTTGGTTTGCGATTAGAGAAGTGAAGATGTCGCTACTATCACAATCTTTACATTTCCGTTACTGGAAGACATGTATTGATTGTGATTGAAGTGTATTCTTCAGTCCGGGATTAGAGATTCTCGGACGGATATACCTTGTACTGATGAGGCGCAAATATGCCGAAACCGGTCTATAAGTTGTGTTGTCCCTTCTAATCGCAAACCAGAATGGTTGGTTTTTAAAATATCTTTTAGATATACCAACCCCGTTCGACTTTGGGAAGTAGTTGTTGCTCCTTAGTTGAACGGTCACTGTTTTTGAAATATATTATTTTTCAAAAATTCATGAAGTGTGAATATAAATAAATATTCTTCAACATCTGTTGATATATTTTTTGTTCGTGTAAATTGCTAAATTTGTTAAACAGATAACGACGTCGTTGATGGAACCTCCTGGCCCTCGAAATTCAACTTTAATGCTTGCTGACACAGAAGCAGAGAAGAATAAATGGGTAGTCGCTTTAGCAGAGCTTCATCGAATAATGAAGAGGAATAATCTTCCAAATACAACAGTTCTTGTCGCTAGAGAACTGATAGATACATCTCTTACTTTATTAAGGAATGCGTTAAGTGGTGCAATTATAGATCCTGATAGAATAGGTACGTGCATTGATACAAAATTCCCATCTTACCAGTTATAATATTGTACCTTCAGAATATTATCGTTAATTATAAAACAAAGAATTATCGTTTGCCCGTCTTTGATCTGTTTGGTGAAAATGTATCAAATCTCACTAATCTGTCACTTGCCATTGTATCTAACCTTGCCGTTGATACTAGTCTGATAAATTTAAGAGCAACAAGTAAAATCACGTGAAATTTGTTTGTATGACACTTTCAAACAAGTATCTTACGATATTATTCCAACCCAAAAATAAAATCCAATATTTATCAGTTTTCAATTAGATGAACTTCCACTTTGTTACGTTTGAATGTATATTGGGTTTACATTCACTGAGACTTAAAATATATATTTATCCTCGTCTTTATTGTATACATACGGGGTTGGGATAAAATATGGAACAAAATGCATCTGATGTACATTTTTTTGTAAATAATATACTTCCAGTTCAACCGGAAATGCCATCAACTTCTTTAATTTAAATGGGACACCCTATATATTTTTACAGATTTTGAAAGAGCTTGTTATTTTGAATTCATACATTCTGAGTTTAGTGTAAAAAAATTTGTAAAAACGAGGAATCTAGCACTTTAATCAACCTCGTTTGAGTTTTTTGCATTAGAACAAAAACACTATTTAGATAAACTAATTGATGTTGTTTGTATGCAAAATAATAAATAAACGAGTACTGTTTAGTACGTATTTTGTTCTCCAAGTGTCAAATTCTAATTGACGGAAATAAATTTTACAATTTACAATGGTTCAATTGAGTGAAAAAGAATTGAAATTTTAATGATGATCGGTTATGGTGATCGTGCTAGAACTCATGAAGAAGTTATTTTTAATAATTTGCATCTGGAGGGAAATCCTATATCACGCTCAACAGTAACTAAAACATTACAACGTTTTAATACTACTGGGATGGTAAAAATTTGCTAAAACGTGGAAGACCGCGGACTGCAACGAACGAAACTGTTAAACAAAATATTGCAATCGATTTAGAAGAATCACCTCAAACTTTCACCACAAATTTGGCACTAAACCATGGTATCAGTCGACGTTCTGTAGGAAAGATATTAAAAAGTGAAAAGTATCATCCGTATAAGGTACAGTTGGTTCAAGAATTGTCAGACGATGATTTTGACCGACGGCTGGAATTTTGCGAACGGCTAATGGACATCTGTAATGTCGACGGCAATTTTGCTTCTAACATAGTTTTTTCCGATGAGGCAACTTTTTGTTTAAATGGATTCATTGGATTCTTTGGGGTTATCCAAAATCACGTGTTTACGTCAGACGACCAACAAACAACAACAAACAGGAATTGAGACAAAGAATTATTGATGAATGTGAACTAATACATGGAGAAGTCTTGGAAAGAGTGACTCAAGAATTTGTTAATAGGTTGGCATATTGTCAGCAAGTAAACGGCGAGCATTTTGAACATTTGAAGTAATTTTGTTTCTCATTATTCTAAAATAATGCAATGTACACCTATTGTATAACTAACAGTGAGTTATTCTTCGTTTTTACAAATTTTTTTACACTAAACTCAGTATGTATGAATTCAAAATAACAAGCTCTTTCAAAATCTGTAAAAATATATGGGGTGTCCCATTTAAATTAGTTGATGGCATTTCCGGTTAAACCGGAAGTATATTATTAACAAAAAATGTACATCAGATGCATTTTGTTCCATTGCACTTACCTAAAAAGTTTCATAAATATCGTTCTTTTCGTTTAAAAGATATTTACTTGGGGTTCCATACTTTATTCGAACCCTGTATATACCAAGTCAATCACAAGGTGCAGCACATCAAATGTAACTTCCTGTAATTCCCACCATGATATATGTCAATATCTGTGGGCTGCTTAATACAAACTATACTGGTGAACTGGGTATAATTGAGTCAACATTTTAATACATAATATACGTACAAGGAAAATTGATTAGCTTTATAAATAAAATAGTATACAAACCGCAATAACAGCGCTCTCCACAGAAAAGAAAATTTTTTGACCTGGTTATGAAATCTACTCCAAACGGCAATTTTCGTTCCAAAGAGTGCATATTTGTTTTTCGAACTTGAATAAAAATCCTAAGCTGCTATGTTAATACAGGGTATCCGGTGATGAATTTAATATTTGGAATTATTCTGACACCGGCCCTGCACTAAGTAGAAGGATGGAGGGATTGTAGACAGGTAGCGTAACCATGTGGATTTCACTTACGATGGCACCGTACCAACGAGCGTTCACGATTGAATCATTTTTTAAATCAAACGATTCGCACGGCGCGCTGTGACTCAGCATCCTCGGCGGTTCGTAATCATGCTCAACAATTGCAGTTGCCATGCACTAGTGTGCACGAAATAATGCAGTTAGACTTGAAGTTTCACCCGTATAAAATCCAACTACATATGCCAATTTTTGAAGGCCGAAGACCATGTAAAACGGAAAACGTTCGCCGAGACCATGATCAACACGTTTTGGAATGGAGATGAGCTTGAGCACATTTCCATCTTACTGGAGCCGTGAACAAACATAATTGCCGATATTGGGGCCACTAACAATCCGCGGCAAAAACATCAACGACCGTTACACTCCAAAGAAGTGACGGTATGGTGCGCCATGTCCGCCTCGGGCATAATTGGACCGCCTTTTTGTGAAGATGGTGCAGGACGTTCTTTTACTGTGAACAGCACACGCTATACCGCCATGGTTCGGATTTTTTTACGCCCATCCCTACCACAGTTCCCTGGCTATGATAACAACGGCACGTGGTTTCAACAAGATGGCGCCACGGCACATACTGCAGCGATATCCATAAATGCAGTGACCGAAGTGTTTCCTGGTACGGTAATTTCCATCAATGGCGTTATTCCATTTCCTCCACGCTCTCCAGACCTAATCCCCTGGATTTTTTCCTAGGGTGATACTTAAAAAGTTTCGTCTACACGGAACCTATGCCACAAACCATCCAGCAGCTAAAGGACCGCATCACCACTGCTATACGGTCGGCATTTAAACGATATTCTGGTTAAACACTAAATCCGCATATTTACTCTGTCTAATAATGCTAGTAAACCTTTTATATCATGTTGTGGGGGTAAGTTTTATTGCGTTAAAACCTTAAATTCATTACCGGACACCCTGTATATTGGTATATCCATATATTGTTCCATTAAGGTATTGTTTTTATTTTTTTTACAGTTTTAGGTACCGAGGACGGTATGTACTGTATAGATTTAGATAGAACAGAAGTTGCGAAAATAGGTGATGGAAAGAAAATTTTCCAATTAGAATATATTAGTGAAGAACACTTGCTTGTGGTTGTGAGCGGGAAACAAAGGCAAGTAAGGTTGGTTCCCATACGAGCACTTGATGGTGATGAAGTGGAATGGATTAAAGTTACCGAAAGTAAAGGCTGTTCTGTACTTACTGTTGGACCAGTACTAAGAGCGCCGTTGACGTTTTGTCTTTGTGTGTCAATTAAAAAACAAGTAAGTCCATTTGGAAAAATATTGGTGTAGAAATAAATCATTCCTAGTTAACTCTGGTACTTTTTCATTTGAAGATCACGTTTTTGTCATTCATATAAATTTTTTTACTGTTTTTAACATAATTTTTTTTGTGGTTGGGTGCTATTGAAGTATATAATATAAGTTGAGTGGTCAGGAACCAGTTTACAAGCATATACACAATTTTCTTGCCATTTTCGCGATCTTTTTATTAATTTCTTGTGACTAATGTGGAATAGTAACTCATCTCGTTTTTCCTTGCAAATTCATTGGAACATTTAAACTGCGTGAATCTAACTCTTTAAGCGACATCCGCACATGCATCACTCCTGCGAGGAAATCTTGCGAATCTGATTCATGGAGAGTTATAACTTAGGGCGAGCAGCCAGTATTCGCTAGGGAGACAACCTAGAGGTCGGCGCATCTTGTATTGTTACGCGATTCATATTCGCGTAATTTAAACGTGCCTTTAGACTACCATATTTCAGCGATTTACAATTTGCACACCTCAACTATATTATAGGTAGAGTGTATCTTTACGTCAGCATTTTAAAATATTCCAAGATATGTGAATTGTTATTCCTTTGTAATCTTGGTGAAAAGTGGTTAACAAGCTTTTTACTGTAAATCCAAAGGTAGATTATTCAAGATCCACAAAAACCAAGGGCAAATATTCTAGAGTATTAATTTTTGTATCAATTTGTGGAACAGTACGTTTTATGACATAATTATACAAACAATTTCCTCAGTATTTTGGCTAGTGTTATCAAGAAAGTTCAATTTTAAACCCTAATCGCCGTTAAGAGATATAAAACTAAAGTGTTGTTGATTGAATATTCCTTATTTATATGAATAGACATTTTAGTGTGACCAAAACTTTGGTGAATAATATTTTTTGCTGGGCACACATCAGCTTCTTAGGACACACATACTTAGTACTGCTCCTCACTGGTCGGGTGTTGTATTCTTCTGGAATTAGCGTAGGCTGCCCGAATATTAACTGTCTTGTCTCGCATTCTGAAATTATATTATTGACAATTTCTCACTCTTAACCACATTGTCTGCAGGAAAGTTCTCCATTGTACAGCCCCATTTCGTGCAGGACTCCTCATTGCGCTGTGACCAGTGAGAAGATCCATTATCGTTTTAGGTCTTAGGCAATCTAAGATTCTTCTGGGTGACTACAACCTGTTGAGATCAAATGAATGCGTACGTCAAAGTGAAACTGCACTAAGAGTTGTCCTAACGGGACATTGTCGCCTGAATGGACACCTTAAAAAGCTCAAAATAGTGGAGGAAGAAGATTGTAGATTTTGTGGAATGGAAGAAGAAACCTCCATCCAAATACTTGCGAACTGCACAGCAATTCAGAATCCTAGTTACCTAAGTTGAAGCCTGCAGATATCCTAAAATTCCTCCGGAAGATAGGACTAAAGGAGCTACTAGTCTCTGAGACTCTCCTCAGAAACTAGGTAGAAGTAAGGGGGCACAATAGATCTTTTAGGTCTCAGTGAATAGTACCCCAAAATACATACATACATCGTTTTAGGTAGTTTGATTCCTACTTATCTTGAGTAGTTCTTCTCAGTGATGTGTTCCGGCCTTTCTTTAATTAATGTTTTCCTGTGGTGCATTGCACCTATCAGTTCATCAGCTTTTTTATTGCCCTCAATTCCTCAGTGTCTTGGAACCCACATCAAAGTTATTTTGTCGTGACACTGAGTTCCTGGCATTTCTATACCAGTCTTGATGACCCTCTTGTATTGTAGGAGGTCATGAGCTCCCTAACTTCCTCCAAGTAAAAGCTGAAATGGTTGATTTGGAGTGCCTGATATTCGAACCTTCCTCTTCTATCAATCTACTGATCATATTTAAGGCCATTTACATTCTCCCTATAACTATGATATTCAACCTCATAATTACTGTATTGTTGGCATACCCAAGTGCTTTGTGCCTACTAGATGCTTATGTAATAAGCGGGTCCTTCACCATCAAGCTCTATTGGGACTTCAATATAAGCGTACTCTATTTGGTGGCAGAAAACGAACTATTTCTTTGTACATTATGTTATAACCACGCTTCTCTTTGCCAGGGGCGCCGAAACTTTTTAAAACCGGGTGTTGAGTTGTTATAGCCAACCCCCCCCCCTCACCCATTGCTGTCTTATCGAATCTTAATCTTATTTCGAAGATCGAAATGTATTAAAAATTGCAATGTTTTTGACAAATATAAAGGGTACATAGAGAAAAAAAATTTCGGTTGCATTTGTAACAAATAGACGTTTTTTATTGCAGTAAAGTCCTCAAATTACATCTTTTGATAGAGCAAACACATGAGTGCGTTGTGTATTTCTCACAATGAATTCATCCATGAGTTTGTCCATATCAATTTTATCTGCAGATTCATGATAAATGTTCAAAATTGCTACATGATTCAGTCGTTTCTGACCCATAGTAGAGCGCAAATAAGATTTCAGCCTTTTTAAAGTCGAAAAACTCCTCTCATTTGTACAAGAAGATGCTGGTATCGTCATTAATAATTTTACGAATCGAACGAATTCTGGGACAAGACTTTTGCACCATGAATTTTGTCGAAAAAATGCCATAATGTCTCCCAGACTCTTTAATTGAACTGCTTTTCTGCGAGCCAAATCTAAGAAAGTATTTCGATCGCCAACTAGAGGATCTTTTTTGAAATCATTCTGATAGAATTCGACTATTTCATCTGTACGAGAATCCTCGCCCAACACAAAAGCTTCAAAAGAACGAAAAAACAGAATCTGTTCCGAATCTGATTTTGAGAGATGAAATAACTTGATCGTGTGGTGACAAGTGTAACAAGCCACCTTGTCGAGCGCGTGCAAGTGAGATAGAGAACATTTTCTCTCATTTCGAAGCACTCATGATCGTTGCTGTCGCTGCAGCGCCAGTGGACGCTTTTTTCGAATATCGCGTGAAAATTTCCCGTGTTGAATTCCACACGGGGAATTTCCACGCGTGTTGAGCTCTAAACACACACAACAGGTCTTCCGGCGCCCCTGCTCTTTGCCATAAAATTTCCATTGTTTTATCTCAATTTATAGGTTGAATATAATAAAAATAACAAAAAAAAGCCAAAGGCAACATCTAACTACAATCAAACAATGAAAATCTTGTGTAAAAGATAATTGAGGTTATACAACAATGTACAAAGAAGTAGTTCAGTTGGCGCTGCGATCTTTATTTGAATCCCCAATAGCAATGGGGACAAAACACTCCCTCATGGATGGCACTTGGTGACTGGCTGCCACTGTAAAGTAAAGTAAAGCCCAGTAAAGAGGAGTAGATTATTCTCTCTCTTAGCATGCAGTCTATCCATCTGCAGCAGGTCACATCCATGCCTTTTCGTCTTTGATTTGTTTTTTGAATGCCAATTCAATGCACTTCTTCAGTATTCTATGTTATCTCGTTTAATTTTGTATATAATAAAAGTTATTAAAAAAACAACTTTTGGTTTTTCTTTCAACAGTTTTACCGATAATATTTTTACTACCAAATATGACATTAACCATGTATTGCATTTGTTTATATTCATTTTTTTTTAATCCTGTTTAAAATTGTTATTATTGTTTTTTGTAGCAAAACTCTTCTGTAATTGTAATTTATGAAATTACCCGTACAAAAACTAGACATCAACGTGTTAGGGAAATAGGATTACCAGTAGGAGTACAATCTCTTCAGCTATTATCAGATGGTCGTCTGTGTGTTGGTTCACCTTCATCTTTTACAGTGTACAATATTCAAAGTGGAGACCAACAATTAATATGTAAGTATGTGTTACAGACATTTTTGGTTTACTTTTAGGCTTCAGTACAAAATGCATCCTGTGCAAATTTTGTCTATTTTTATAATCATCAAAGGACTGGCTTTGTTAGCTCTTGCACGCAGTTGTCAGTATACATCATACATCATACATCATTTTTATTTTTTCAATAAACACATATAGGTACGTTAAATATATCAATTCTAGTGTAAACAATGTTCTCAAAATAATCAAATATAGCTTTGCGCTACCCGGAGCAACCACATGAATGAAGTAACCCAACTACCACGGGCTATGCGATGTTTTTGGAATTGACGATTGGTCTATTGCCCGCTTTACTTGGCGCACAGGGTTGCAGTTCATAGCCCATGAGATAATACACTAACGCTATCGACATTGCTACCTTTAAGAAGATCGAAAATATCTCATGACAATATAGTAGTATTTTATTTTAGTATTATCATTTATTTCAGCCTTACTCCATCCCGATAATCCATTATATTCAACTTTAATGTGTAGTGCAGTGGAAGCAGTACGTGTGATAGAGTTACCACGTCATGAATATTTATTGGTGTTTGGAACTTTAGCTGCATTTGTAGATAGGCATGGAAGAAGATCGAGAGACAGAGAAATTATGTATCCAGCTGTACCTGCGGCAATAGGTAAGTATTGTAGGAATTTAAGCAATAAATTGGATTTTTATGAAAAATTTTCATATAAAACTAAAACTTCCTATAAATATTTTCTCAAAGCCTCAAGTCATTTGGAGTAAAACTTATTAACGTACTCACTGAATATCTGATAAAGCTGCAATATAGTGAAACGTGTAATTTTGTTAAGAATATCGTGAAGTTTAACTGGTAATACTTAATTTTACTGTGGTTAAATCCAATGAATTTTTCAAACAAATATATAGTCAAACCATAGTGTATACATATAAAACACACTAATCAAATCTAAAAAAAAATCCTGGAACGCTGTCTACCATTGAATTGTTTTTCCTGGACGGCCATATCATGCTACATGATCTGTATTGCCTAATAACTAGCTAGCTGACAGATCTTGAAACAGTTCTTTGAAGTTTACTCGTTCTTGAAGTTTGTGCATATTTAATGATAAAATTAAATTGTGGGACTAGAGTAAATTACGAAGAGCAATTTTCCCCTCATTATCAATAGACAATGTGTTTGTTTTTTAGCTTACAGAGATGGTCATTTGGTTGTTTATAGTGAAACTCATATAGACATCTTTAACTGTGCCACGGGTGAATGGGTTCAAACCTTAAATATTAAGAAAGCTAAACCATTGAACGACAGCGGTAGCTTGACTGTATGCTTTTTGAACGAACTAGCGCATCTACTTTATTTGTCGAATATTCATCAAAGTAAGTATTTTTCTTATCACTAAACTCTTCAATCAATTGTGGTTCCAAAATGTATTCATTTAACACTTGTTTTTTGAAACCTTTAATGTGAAAATCTAAATTAAACAAGAAATATGTGAAAAACGAATAAACGGTAAGTGTTACCATTCGAAACGATGTTTATCTGAACTCCGCCCATGTAATTGAATATTTGTAATCATAGAGGTGCGATTTTACTTTTCTCTATAGTAATACTGTTGATAGTAAACTGTCAACTATTTGAACACTATGACTAGTGTGGAATAGGTTTTTCCTAAAAACAAAATTCGTCTTCCTTGGTTTCTGGAATATTTAATCCTTCTCTGTTAGCAACCCTCGAATTCCCTGGTTTTCTTCATGCTCATCTCAAAATTTGGTCAGGTACTTTCACCATGCTCTTAAAAGTCATGCTTAAGGGTATATAACAGTTACATGGAGAGAGTTAAAGGTTGTATTTATTTCCAAACCAGGGGATAAAACCCACTGACTGATTAGTCATTCATGGTGAAATCTGTGAAAAAAGTTATACAAATGCATTTGCCTGGAGTGCCTAAAAGCACCCCTCTATACAAATTACAATGTACTTATCACGCACGGAAATCATGGGAAGCTGTCTTCAAGTCCCGAAAGGAGTCTGAATCTAGACATAGAAGGTGCTTTTGACATCACATCAATGTCATCAAGAAACAAACCCCTCAAAAAATAGGAATAAACAACACCATGTGTAGATGGATGGGTGCTTGAGCATAAGACAATAACGGCACATATGCATGGCAAAACTTACAATAAAGGGTGTCCTCAAGGTGGACCACTTTTGTGAAATCTAATTGTGGGTGACTTGATCTGATCAAGGCATTTGCGGACGACAGTGATGGTCACCGATGGAGCAGATATGAATGTCTTACAAGAAGCACTACGAATCGTGGACTGATGCCTTAAGGAAGACCTCTCAGTTAATCAAAAGAAAACCAAACTAGCTGCTTTTATGAATACAAGAGTTCTCCTGGAAGGTAGAGTACAACGGTTTGGAGAGAAACTAGAAATATTCAAGGAAGTTGAATATCTCGGAGTGATACTTGATTACGAACTGAATTGGATTACAAATCTGGTAATACCAAAGTTGGTTCACTGGCTTCACATAACTGTGATATGGATGATATGGAATGGAAAGATAGTCTGGGGGAGGAGGACAGAAGTGTCTTCTGCAGTGAATATATCAACTGCAACCAAAAGACAAGGTTATCAGGGGGTTATTTTCTGAAACACAGCTGTATAGGACTTAACAATGAAATTATGGGGAATTTCTAAATATAACGTAATTCTCTTGCAAATTTGATGTATTTTCTCCGAAATAACATTCATTCATTCATTCATTCGATTGGGTTGTGCTCAACAGCCCAGGCACTTGAACTGAATCTTTGTACCATTTCCCATGTGTCTTCTATGTAGTCTAGTTTGACTGGAGGGATTTTCAGTAGTTGTAATGGTAGTATTATTTCCTCTCCAAAGTGCTTCTGTCTGAGTTCTTGTAAGTTCTCGCAGAAGCAGAGTATGTGAGTAGGTGTTTCATAATAGAGTTCACATTTCCTGCACATAGGTTCACTAACTTTTCCCATTTTGTGCAGATGTTTCTTCAAGGTGCAGTGTCCGGTCACCAGATCGGTAACTATCTTCAAATGTCTCTTACTCAGTTTAAATAGCCTGGTTGAGAGTTCCTTGTCTACCTTGTTCAGTAAACTCTTTGTATGGAGGTGCTCTTGTATTGACCTCCATTTGAGCTTGTGTTGCCTATCTAGCCAGTTCCCGATTTCCCCTCTTATGCAATCTTTTGTGATAACATATTTCGAGACTCGCCAAATGCAATTTAATTTTATACAATTTGTGGGCCCATCTTACCTCATAGACACAATTTGAGCTTATATAAGGATATATGCTGGTTACTTGGATCATATCTAGATGTTGTTTTTATGTATATTAAAAAGGGGAAAATACTTATGTAAGATTGTTGGGTACCTGGGCACGAGGATCGTAAGGGCAACGAATTGGCTGATGAAACTGCCAATGCCGTTTATTGGACCGGAACCTTCCTGCGGCGTCGCAAAGTCGACAATAAATATGGCCACAAAGAACTGGGTGGCTCAGAAATCTCTAGAATGGTGAGTAATCTCACCAGGACATAGACAGGCGAAACAGTTCATTAGAGGACATTCGCCTACTTTTACGTAATAAGCAAAGATAGGAAAATTGTCAAAGTCGTAGTAGGTATGTTAACAGGGCACTGTAAGCTTAACAGGCACGCAAAGCTAATGGGGTTGGCAGACAAAGCCATGTGCAGATTTTCTCACCTAGAAGAGGAAACTGCAAAGCACATCATATGCCAGTGCGGCTACCTGGCGAATGTGCGGTTCCTTGTACCAGGCGATGAGAATACACCGACAAGAAAGTACATGAAAGATTCAGTCTCGAAGCTAATTGGCTACTTAAAAAGAGTCAGACCAGATAATGTAATTTAGATCCAGAGGACCACAATAGATCTAAAAAGATAGAAGTGAAATAGACCCATTTTCCAACTCTTCAAATCTAATCTAATCCAGATTGTTTTACAGGGGAATTAATTAATATAGACAACATAGTTACAGTCGATAGAGATGGACGAACTATTCATAAAACTAGAAGGAGATTCTCGTTAAGGGAAGGAAACAGAACTCAACGAATGTAAGTGTGGGTGTGTGTAAAAAATGTATTGTATTGAAATTTATAATTTTTTTGAATATAAAGGAATACAGATAGAAGATCTAAACTTATATCTGCTCCAACCAACTTTAACCATATCAGTCATATGGGACCAGGAGATGGAATCCAGCGACAGAGATTAATAGACTTAACCCCTACACGTACAGATCAGTTACCTGAACATAACCCATTTAGTACTGCAACTACTCCTCCTCAAAGGGTAAGTATCTTAGTTTATAAAAAGCAAAATCGCAAATTTTTGAATATTTAAATATATGCTTCTCATACAACCCAATTTCTGTGCATTTATTCCATTTGAAATAAAATAAATTGATGTCTGTTTCATGCTGGAAGAATTACTTTATATTTTACTTGGTTTTTTATGTCCTGGCAAATATATTTATTCACTGTTTCTTTTCAACTCTAAGTATATAATATAGACGAACATTTTAATGTGTATATATCTATCGTTACAATGCAGTACATTTACAACGTGAACCGCTAACTAGTTTACTTGATTTTCTCAATTAACGACTAAAATCGAGAAAAGGCTACTCTTTTCTTGAAAAACTGGGCCAGTGAAGTTAATGTTCGATGTTCGTAGGAAAAAATTAGGAACACGAATAATTCAGAAAACTATGATTTTTATTGAAGGTCTTTACATTTCGAAAGTGCGAGTAATTCTGATTCAATTAGTAGCATATACATAAACAAAGAGGTGCCAATATCGGTTCAAAGAATTAAATAATAAATTCTACAAACTTCTGAGGTTGTATCTTCCGCGTTGAAAGTTTGATGATGTAAGATGAATATACTTGAAAATAATTATGTTTACAGGTACCAACAAAAGCAGCTCCGTTACCGCCTAAACATGGTGAAAGAAAGAGGCCGGAAATATCCAATCCGACTCCTATCAGACCATCTTTCCCCGCGTACAATGGCGCTAAAAGAGCTGCTCCTCCACGACCAAGAGAACTCCCACCAGCTCTACCAAAACCGTCTGATAAATCACCCTCTCCTGATCCTGCCAGTATCGGTAGCATGTCGTCTTTACACGAAATGATTAAGGTAAATTATAAAATCATTGATTTTACTGTTTGAACCCTTTTATTCGTGGAATTTACTTGGTAGATGATCAAAGAGGATTGTAAACCACCATGGGCATCCTGCGTTTGGTTTACAATCCCCGTTGTTTTGGTGGCCAAGAAAATTGATAAATAGTGTGCTGTGAGGTGTATGGGGGGCGAAGTAGCACGTTGGGAACGCTACTGCGTTGTGTGACGCACGACACATGAATCGTGCGCGCGAAATGCAAAAAAGACATTAGCAATCTTTTTTCTTGAGCGTCTCGGACAGACTATATCTGCTGATCCTAACAATTTTTACTTACGAAGACAGTGGAGAGCACCCTTGATTTATTTGTTCATTGACGGCTTCATATTGTGGGTCTTCTTATTTTTACTTCTGCAAGGAAATCTAGTTCTTGTTCCTCATCACAAATATGTAGTACTTCTAGTTTTGTGTTAGGTGTTAATGAATGTTTGGTGTCAGCTAGAAGTTTTGCATAATGGGATTTAATCCGTATGCTCGGAAGTGTTCATTGTGAGAATCTCTTTCGTTTCACGCAACCTGTAATACATCCCTCTCTGCACCGGCAGGAGCAGCATTACCCTCGCATTCACTCCCGATATTTCACCCCACACTTCCGCACAGTGCAGCATACTCTGCTCTATCTTCCTTCCAATTACCCTCCTCTTCCACTCCCCGGCCCTTTCACATTACATTACACATCAATCTACCCAGCCATGCTGCCCTTACTTTTCCATTCTGTGCGGCCTTCAACATGTGTGTTCTGAAGGATAACTATCCAACCACACCCCTAGTATTTCACAGACTCCTCCATACGAATTCCCTTCATCATCACCCCCAATTACCACATCTTGATCCGTCCATTCACTAGCAACTCCACCGTCTTATCCTCCACCACTTCCAGTCCGCACCTCTCTATCTACTCCATAATCATCCTACACATCCTATCCGCCTTTCTTTCTATCTACTCCACAATCTTCCTACACATCCTATCCGCCTTTCTTTCTATCTTCGCCTCTCCCACTTCACATATCCCACAAACCTCATCAAACACACTTCCAGAGCGTCAGTCGGGTATCGCTGCGCATATATTACACGCACCCATTTGCTATATACCTCAAGGCACATGAACGAAAGGACACGAAGAAAATTAATTGGTCCATGTAAAGGTGGATTTATGTAACAAGATGTCGCCAGCATTGCGTATACCTACAAGTGAATTGAAAGTAATTAAAAAGTTTAAATACATTTATTGTGTTATATAAAATACATTTGTTAATAAATCAGTTTTTAGTGTTAATACTAAAGAATACACAACAACAAGAAGTGAAGCCCTGCGAAAATCCTTTGATGTTGGAGGGGCAAAAATAAATAACCTTGAAGGTGACAGCTAACTATGGCATACACTGTCAACCATAATAAATGCTTACACCTTTACTCGAACCACTCTGAGAAAAAGTATTTTAGCATAAAGTTGTGTTTGATCAAATGAAGGGTACAGGAAAAGAAACGGCTAAGTACAAAATTTGGCGATTATGAGATACTTTGCCATGCTATAGCAAAAACCCCGTACTTTATGTCCACATATTGATACAGGAAAAGACACGGCTGAGTAACGATGTAGGCAGTCATTTAATAATGATGTACAGGGAAAAAAACGGTTAAGTCCGCGGGCAAATGGGAAAGAAACAGATAAGTCTGCTGTGTCGTTCAATACAAAGCATTTTTTACCATTATTGTTTTCGAACGCAGCAGTACTACGATACCATTCAGTCAACACGTTTGTACTTGTTGAATTGTTAAGTGTTTTTTTCGTTTTTTTGTTTTAAATAATGCAGAGTATGATGTCTAGTGACAGTGGTTCTAGCATTTTTTTTAACATTGCCTCATGAGAAGCAATAATTTTTTTCAAAACTCATCAGTGTTTGATATAAGTAGTTTTAGTTTGTTTTTAACGTGTTATTGCCGTTTGTAATAATAAAGCATTATTTTCATTATTTCATCGTTGAAACAGGAAAAGAAACAGCTAAGTCCTGGACTTAGCTGTTTTTTTGCCTTTCAATTGCGTTGTTTGCATAGAAAACTGTGCCCTTATAAAGTAAAGGCAACATTGTACTCAGAAACCAACATAGACTACACTAGAAATATCTAACAAACATTAAAAAAATATATCAAAGTCCATTTTTATACTTTAAGACCTTTAAATCGGTTTTTCTCGGTTTTAAAAAATTGTGACTTAGCCGCTTCTCTTCCTGTACCCTTCAAATGTATTTTTCAGATATCAGTGGCTACTTCTGCACTTTTCGTTTACAATATACACCTGAAATAGAGCAATGAAATATATAATTTCTTAAATGAGTTGATAAGATAAATATTATAAATAATCTGAACAAATAGGTTGTTCGGTTGATAAAGGACTTTTCTGAAAACCGTCACTGTCAACACAATAGATATAATCGGTCTCGTCTTGAATTACAGATTGATATGATCTATAATTTCCATTACTTTCACATGTTAGAGTGTGATGGTATTTGTAGTAATCTCTAGCACATCTACAATTCATGTTTTGCAGATTTGTACTTGAATCACTTTGATATCCACTTATATGTTTGCTATCTCTCGAAGTACAATAAGCTATGCCATCTGAGATATTGTAAAGTCCATACGCACCATCTCCATCACATAATCTAACGCCTAGGTTCATAAATGTAACACCATGGTTTTTTAAAGTACGTTCAATCTGTGTCATAGCGTATTTAGCACTATCACATTGTCTTAAATACTGAGAACCCACAGTTGTAACGTCGTAGCAAGGTAACTTAAACATCGCCTTTTCTGGTACAATAATTGAAGTCGGATCACCAGTTTTTTCTTCGGCACACCAACAAACACCGCTATCACATTGTAGTTTTTCATAATTACCAAGATCGTTACAGTGAAAAGCTACATACGTTCTTCCATCTTCCATAAGTTCAGCTTTTCTTCTACTACAGGCGCATGTCATATCTTTTGCTTTTGAATACATAGCATCTCCAAATAGTCTGGTTCCCAATTTGTCAAAGCACATACATTTTCCACCAACACCGCCTTTGCATTGTTTGGCTTCCCAGTATCCATCGTTTTGACAAGATGGTTTAAACCATGCTGTATATGTAGTGTCGACAAAGTCTGAGGTATTTGCATGATAAGCCATACATGTGTTATAATCAGAAACGCATTGAGGAAGGCATCTTGATCTAACATAATCTTTGCAATCTGCATCTACTTTACATTTGTGAAGGGCTGCTTTGTTACTTGCCGAACACCTTTTCTCGCAAACATATCCCGGAACGCACTCACAATTTTGTCTGAAATATCCATTATAATTGTATATTTCACATCCGGGAATGCAAGACACCTTATCAATTGAATAATAATATGTAGTGATTCCATCACTTTTTGCAATACAATCCTTTATCGAAAAGTCAGTCAATAAAATGTCGTTACCACATTCTTGTTCCCAGGTACATAGAAACAACAAAACACTAGCAAAAACAAACAAAAATAATTTCATTTTTTTTACCTAAACAATTAATGCAATAATTAAACTGTCGATTCGACGAGATATGTTTTGACACTTATTTGACTATTTAATCAGATAATAAGTAATCTATTGATAAGATTCAATTGATGACTCAATAAGTTCGATAACATGTACTTGAAATAAAATAAGTTAATAACAAATCAACAACGGAAATGTAACATTTTTTCGCAAATTACATTTGCTTTATCAGAAGAAAATTATAGAAATTGATATAAATAAGCAAATAATAGGATACTTCATTTTCATACAGAGTGAGTTTTAAGTTTGGAACGCCTCAATTATCTCGGAAAAGGATCACACGATCTTTATAAATTTTGGTGTGCAAGAATGTGATATGATGGTATTTACAATGTTGTCAGATCTTTCATTTCTTCAGAATAATAATGAACTTTGTTATTTCAAATTGATCACACTGTTTTTTTTACCCCAATTATCACTTAGGCCATTAAATATCTCAAATTTACCATTGAAACGGTCGCTGAAAATAATTTTCAATGTCTAAAAATTGCATACCTGTTTAGTAGGTATAGAGTTCATATAATAGCCTTCTTGGTGTGCGTCATCGTTTGTGACGTGTATCCGGGTTTTGGGTATGTCGATATTTTATTTCTTATTTTGATATATAGCTATTAACGTTTAATTTGATGAATAAAATAATCAGGATCGTATTCAGCCAAATTCGAAAAGACTATGAAATTAATAATACTTGGGATACCTCAACACTGCAAAATAAAACGAATTGTATATTCAATTTACATATTGAAATAACTTTACATTAGGAAATATAGTCCTGCAAAAGAATTATACAGCGTGTTGAATTAAGTCTGTACCGTATAAGACCCTATTTTATTCTTAAGTTTTATGGAAAAAGTTATTCTTCACTTATAATTCTTATTGTTAGTGAATTTTATTGTTTTATTTGTTTAAATGAGGCCACTGTCTCGAAAAAAACAACCGTCGAATTGCATCCGTAATCCAAAAAGGTGTTCATTAATAATGACCTATCATTGTCAAAGGCTGGTCAAATTTTACAGCAATGTTGTCGATATATTATTTGAACCGTAAATATTTAAGCAATCCCAATAAAATACTTAGGATTAACTTATTTTATATTAATTTCACTCATTGTTATATAAAAAATACTAACTTGGTGCACTGAAGTTGAAGGTATCAATGGTTTACAAGCTTCTTTTTCTAACTGAAAATACTTGAGAACTTACAAAATAAGACGCTGCTATTTTTTCATATTAGGCATATTTTTGTATTATCTAAATAAATAAAATGCTAACAATAACATTAATATTCACTTGTCATAAATAACAATTGACCGTGAACAACAAAGTACAGACCTGACGAGAACTGCCAGTGGGACATTGCCGAGACGAAAGGTACGTCTGCATCGTAAATTGAACGATATAATTTCGACCGAAAAATAGGTCGTGCTTGCGCGTAATCTAAACATCAACCAATCACATTTTTGTGAGTCAAATATTAGAGTTAACGTTTGTAATACGTTTAAACGGTTCATTATTGTGATATTTTGATTAGGATTAATCACAAACTTCCTTTTTTTTCTATTTCTTCCAACGTAATGTGAAACGAAAGCTCCTTCAAATAAATGAAAAAGGATAACAACAACTCATTGGTTCAGAAAATGGTTTAGTTCCAAACTGTCAGCTGTAACCCAGTAACCTAATACATTTTACTTTGCATGAAATGGGGTAGTGGGTTTCTTTTTTTTTGTATTGTATGTATGTACCGAGATGCCAATTCCAAATTTTCGACCTCGGCGACCTTCCGGATCACCGCCAAAAAGTGTAAAAATCGGCGGAATTTTGCACTTTTTCACGTTTGGCCAATTTTGATCATGAAGCATCAGTTTTTCATAAAAAACAACCATAATCATTTTTTTCTACGACAACCTCGATAAATGTTCATTTTATAACCGCAACTTCAATCATAAACTACCACATTTTGTACAGAATTTCATTTTTGCATCGGTTGCTAGGCAAGTTGCTAAGCAACAAATGCGAAATGGAATATTTCGTGTTAGGACCTTTTTTTATTGGTGTCAAATAGAGACAAACATTTGATCATTGAAAAAAAACATAAAAAGATTGTGATTAATTTCTCAAAATAAATAGGAAGTGACATACAGAATGTATGTGTATTTGTTGGGAAATTTGTTATTAGTTTATTTTATTTGATAATTATGAAAAGATTCGATTGAAACAATTAATTTGTATTTATTTATATTATATTTATTTTCCAGGGAACCGATAATAGAGGAAGTCCTCGACATTCAATCGCTAGTAATAACAGCTCTAATTTATCGACACCTCCCTCTCCACATGCAGATCATCATAACAGTTCAAGTTATGATAGCTAAGATCATCAAATATGTACATCTACCATTATCGTTCACTCGAAAACAAAGACTTCGTTTTACATATATATTATATACATTATGCGATGAAATTTTTGATAGAGTCGTTGTTAAAATATGTAAATTGTTTAAAAACTATTTGTGTCTTGATTTCGGAACGGCGAATTTCGAAATGTGTTATTTATTAATTCAGTTATTGAACAATTTACATTCGTAGACATATTAGTTACCTCAACGAATTTCAAACAATAAGTAAAAAATTGATATTATGTATATATACAGCGTGAGTTTTTAGTGTGATAACGGTTTATATAACTCCGTTATTATAGCGATTATCAAAGGTATTATTTACAAAAATTGTGAAAAATACGCAAAACTTTGGGGGGAATCTCATAATTGCGTGGTAAAGCAGAACTTATTTTTTTATACTAACTATAATTGACTCATTTTTTGTTACACAAATTGAAATTGTTCTTGAGATTGTAAGAAAATTGAAAATAGTCGATTCAAGTATAAATGGTGTACAAAAATTAATGGACACCATACAATTTTTCGAGGAAATAACATACAGATTCTGCAAACATTTATCTTCCTTATGTAGAAACTCATATAGGAGCAACATTATACAAGAGAACAACATGCTTCCTCTCCACCAAACACCCACTTCTCTAGACTCTATATGGGCGTCGGCCCAGCATTGTAGTGGAACGCCTCTGATGCGATAATTACAGTGAAGCAATGTCCAATGCGGTTAGTACTTGGATCGGTGACCCACTGGAGAAGACCGTCGCTTAAATAGCCCGTAGAGCCAGCAGTGGAGTAGCATATCACATAAAACCGAGGTCCCGGGTCCATGGATGTTGGGCTCGATAAAGAACCCTACCACTGGTTGGAACATCAGTGGGTTCGGCAAAATTTCCGGTTAGGGGTAGAGTGCTCCCGGCGTCGGTGATTAGCCTCAGTCTCAGAAATAGACCGTCGTTAATTAACCAAATAAAAAAACTATACATTCTTCAAAATTCTCGAAGCAAGATTATCAAGTGAAATATCTGCCAGTATTTTATAAACAAGATGTTTTATTAAGCAAATCATTTTAGGAACGAGATTATGGTGATAGTTAGATCGCCAGTTTTTATTTAACGATAAACACTATGGTAAAATTCTCAGGTACCGGCCTAAAGCGAGAAGTTTCTAACAATAATGTTACGATCGTTTGCTATTTATTCATTCATCATTCAAATCTTTTTCAAATGCTTCAAATGAGTGAAAATGTTTTCTTCTAATGGGTATAACAAAAAGTAACAACCAGCTCTTTCCCAAACGTAAATAATCGCGTTTGATGGTCATTCTGTTGAACTGGAGGTAGGTAGGTAAAGTACGACAAGAAACGTAAATCAATATTAACGAACGACCCTCATTATTACCTATTGTTCAAAATATAGATGAGCAATAAAAGTGTCCCTTAGGGCGCGTTGTATCAAACGCCTAAACTCGGTTTAATGATAACTAATGTTTAGAGTGATGTAATTGATTGATAATAAATACATCAATCTGTCACAGTCTAAACAACAGTTATCATTAAACCAAGTTTAGGTGTTTGTTACAACGCGCCCTTAAAAGATGCTGAGGTCCGGATTAAAATATCTCAGTGGGCTCTCCATTATTTTTGGCTTCGTTGACAATTTCGTATTTAAATTTATTTGATGATGAAAAATCTCATTAGATGAACCAGAACCCTTGGTAAAAATATGCTCATATGTGTGTAAATAATTACATCACCGGACTTTCAGTAGTATATATCAAATTCCCTTCTATCTTTCGGTGTAGGTAGATTTCTCAAAATTTCAAGATTGATCAACAAAAAATTTTCCATAATTTTTTTTTCTCGCTAATTGTTTTGCTTCTATAATTGTTTCACTCTTTCCTTTAATATTTTGGCTATCCCCTGATTCTTTGGGTCTACCTCTGTGTCTTTTAACATTCACCTTTGGTTCCCATACATTTTTAACCCACCAGTTCACTTGTCTTTCTTCTATATAATCTAGCATGGATTTTATTTCTAGCTCCTTTCTACATTCTTTATTCTGTCTCGTTTTGTTATTCCTTTCAAGATCTCAGGTAATTCATTTATATAGCTTGTATACTCTTCATATTTTGGTCCAGTACCCACGTTTTGCTGCCATAACTAAGTATCGTTTTAAAAACTGTTTGGAATACTGTCATTTTGATTATTTTTAAGATTTCCTTCTTATTAAAAAATCCAGGTTTCAGCATGTGGTAAGTTTTTATGGCTTTTTCTGGTGTTTCCATAATATCCCTTTCCTGTTTACCAGTGCCAATTGTTGTTCTTAAGTATTTAAAGTAGGTAACCTGTTGGATTATACTTTCGTTAATTCTTATATTCAACCTTTCTTGGTTTTCATCATTATTTTTGTTTTATTTGGATTTATTTTCATTACATTCAATTTTAAAATTCTATTCCATATGTTTATATTTTTTTGAAGACCTTTCTCTGTATTGGCCATTATAACTAGATCGTCAGCAAATGTACATTCAATTATCTTAACTGGTTCTAAGTTTGTTCATAC
This sequence comes from Lochmaea capreae, assembly GCA_949126875.1. NCBI lineage: Eukaryota > Metazoa > Arthropoda > Insecta > Coleoptera > Chrysomelidae > Lochmaea > Lochmaea capreae. The sequence goes on from OX421409.1 coordinate 8,046,545, forward strand.
CTACAGAAAGCTCCTGTGTATCTGTTTTGGTTTGTTTTATTATGTGGTCCATGAAAATATTGAATTAAGTTAGGCTTAGAGCTCCACCTTGCCTCAATCTTAGTTTTGTCTCAAATGTTTCAGATGCTTGGCTATTTTTGATTATGTAGTTTATGTTTTTTCTGTAGGTACTTTTTATTACCCAACTAGTAATGGGGTATTAACAAGATTATTGCGGTAATGGTCTATTAACAGTTGTATGTATGTATGTATTTTGGGGTAAAATTCACTGATACCTAAAAGATCTATTGTGCCCCCTTACTTCTACTTAGTTTCTGAGGAGAGTCTCAGAGACTAGTAGTTCATTTAGTCCTATTTCCCGGAGGAATTTTAGGATATCTGCAGGCTTCAACTTAGGTAACTGTCCCTCTTCTATCCAGTAGTCTCCCAGGTACTGTGCCCTAGGATTCTGAATTGCTGTGCAGTTCGCAAGTATGTGTATGGAGGTTTCTTCTTCCTCCACTATTTTGAGCTTTTCAAGATGCCCATTACAGGTACAAAATAGATTAACTACCATATTTGGAAAACAAGACTGTTATGAGAACTGACCTCTTTCCAATTTTAGAAGTAAAAGGGGGGAAAAACAATTTATAGTCAAAACCTATCTAATATTCCGTTGTGTCTATTTTAAAGTGCCTATTCGATTTTAGTATATTTAATGTGTACAGCAAATAAATGTGGTAGTCATTTTTTAATGATCCACACCATCTCATAGATTGGCGATTATAAAATTAATACATTAATCATTTCAATTATTATTTCACCACTTTTTCCCTTTTTTCGTTTCAACTAGTCGCCCGGAGAGGGAATTACTACATTCTCTCTGTTTTACAGCTTCTTCTCTTCCACTCACCGAATAGCTGTACGGAATATAATTATTTGCCGAATACGTATAGCATTATCATTAGAAGAAAACAAATTATTTTTCAACTCGTCCGTATTCTATTATCTCTTACAATTTTTTTTAAGTGGACCATATTCTTTAATTCATTAATAAATTTAAAAAAATTTTTATTCAACAGTTTCTTATACAGTTCGCGAAAGGATCTGCGACATGTCACATTGGAAACTCACCCTGTAAATATGAATTATTATTTTTTAATGGCACTGTACTTATTTATCTGTAAATTAATTTTTTAATTTAACTTGTTCATAATTTTATTAAGATACCAATGTAAAATACCAGTCAACTAATTAATTGTTGTAAAATTGTTTTCTAAAAATCATATTAGTATTTCTTCGGTATATTTAGTTTGAAACAATGCACAATTTTACAATTTTTCAAATATTGAAAAATTGTGCGTTATGATTTTTTATATATTTTATATTTATATTTATTTATTTGTCTTGTTTTTCTTTTTTTAACACTTTCACTAACATTTAATAATGGTAGTGAAATTAACAATTTATTAGTCATAGAAAGAAGTATTTAAAAATATTCTTATATTTATTATATAACCACACAATTTAGTACAATTTATTTTACTTTTAAGATAAACTACTATGAGACAATATATAGTATTTGTGACGAGTGACTAATTAATAATAACAATTTACTTCTTCATTTCTCTCTACTAATTCTAGTCACTTTTGCAAATACATTATTTTAAATTTTGAATATTGTTATGGTGCGTATTTTAAAATTATGTATTCGTAGGTCTCTCGGAAGTGATTTTATTTGCGTAACAAAATTTTATCTCTTTTTGCAAAATATACAACAATCAGTATATTTTACACAAACGTTTTTTTCATAGACAAATCTCTTACAAGATTTCAATAAAAGAATAACTTACACTGATGTTTTAATCTCTGGATATTCATTTTCTACATCGGATTTATTAGAGAAAAGATTCTTCGAGGCCAATTTATTGACACCTATTCTCTGTTAATATCTTTCAGTTTGTTCCACTCTTCTAATATTGGATGTGATTCTATGTCTTTAAACCTGAAAAAAGCCGATTGCGTAGTGTAAATGTAATGTAAATGAAAAAATTATAAGTACTCCGCACTTATTTTGTAGAAGATATATCAGTTTTTGATATTTAAAGTGTGGCAAATCAAGAAAAATAACCAGTAAAGGATCATTCACGGTGCGTTGGTCAAGACACGAATAATTATGTTCAGGTGCTACGTGCACATATACATTCATGCTAGACCGAGCACCATCTGAGCTTCGGTCGAACGCATTCGTGACCCATCACAATGTTGGCGTACCTATTTTTGCCCGGCTCGAACACGTTTTAGTGTACCGTGGAATCATAGTTGAACTTCGATCAGAGCGGCACTGTATTCAACTTAATTTCTGTCGGTCACACTGACTTATAGTCTACATAGGGCCGTATTCGGTCGAATCCGGAATCGTAACCACCCAAGCTACCATTTCAAAATAATATCTATAAAAAGTAATTTGAATTCTTCCTTTGCTAGAAAAATTCGGCCGAATTTGTCAATCCTAATCGATTCTACTGGAACCACGCCAATGTGTTTCTTCTTAAATGAAACGATTGTAGGATACCATGACCTTGCAATGGTCTCCTAGTGCGTCTAAAGCACCTATATAATCCAATAATAGAAAGATATCGGTAACCCAAATAGCGCCAGGTCGTATTAGCGCACATATTATTTTGACATTTAACCTATGCGCGAGTCGATTCTTAAAATAACGTTACCGCCAAGCGTAATTTACGGAGCCTAACGACAGGCGGTATTTGAAATAGCGCTTAATAATTACCCAGCAAACAATTCCGACCCAGAATATGCTGGCCAGATCAGGCCAGAACGGCAAAGCACCTATAGCCTATGGCGCCAATGCTTGTCAACAGTGTCTTTCCAACGACGGGCCTCTGAAGGCAAAACTGTGGAAATAATTGATGGCCCAGTGGAAATATTGCAATGGAAGTTACCTACTCAGTGGGTTGGCCCACTGAAAATTATACACATTAATGATTGCCTTTTAATTAAAAAGTAATGAATAAAGTTCAGTATATTTTGAGTGAAAAAAAGGTTCAAATTTACCTTAAGCAATTGAACCAAAATGAACTTGAATTCCTAGAAAAATATCACAAAAAACTGGATAAAAACGGGCCGACATTTTGCCGATGTAGCTTTGACGATGCCAGAATATTGCCGACCGACCGTGCATTGGGCCAGAAGACGGAAAGAGATTCATTGTTTGCTGGGTAACATACAGGGCATGCGCAGAGTTTTTCCATGTTAAAGTTAAAGGTTATGTAAATGTTTGTTGTGTACTTACCACTTATTTGAACAATTAAAATACAAAAAATACCGGATATGGCGCAAATTTACTTGAAAACTTACAAGACACAATAACAATAAAGCTAGGTTAAGTCACATTTTTGAATAGCGCGGGGTGCTGGTAATAGGTCGCTTCCGATAACTGTTAAATAAAATTGGAATACTTGATGTAAAACTTGACGTAAAATCAATACCGTAGGATGTTAATAACGTTCACATGCGCTATTCGTTTTACCGATATCTCTCTAATAGCGTAGTTTTGGCATTCATGAAATCAAGTGCCTTCACTGCAGCCTGTTGGTGAAGATGGCAACTGAACGGTATGTACTTTCCTGCCTTTCAATTTCTTCAACGCAGTGGTGAATCGCCGCCACTTCCGCTTGGAAAGTTGTGAAGTCCTTAGATAGGCTATTGGGATAGCTATCCTTTGTTTTAGCCCTACAATGCCTGCTCCTACACCTACTTCTGTCTTGGAGCCGTCCGTATACCAAAAAGATTGTGGTTCGACTTCCCAAAATAATTAACAATAAGAATTTTGTAATACACTTACGACCACTATATTAGCGACATGGCCAAACATTTTAGGTACAAACAATCTATGTTATTGGGTACCTGAACATTTTTAACCAATGATCCCACACCATCTGTTTATTTTAAATTTCTGTTGAAAGTGCTTTTCAACGTTGTGATTTTCAATTGCCCAGACTTAATTGCTTCTTGAATTGAATATACAACGGCGTGAAAAGGTAGCTTCATTGGTAAATAATACTCTCTCGACATAGCTGTTTTAAAGATTTTGCCTGTTTCGTGGTAGATCTGCTGGCAATAAATTTTGTACCGGAGTAAATTGGTATGGGTGATACTTCTCGAGATGCAATCTTCAGAAAATTGGATTTTTTCAGAAACGTAAAACAGAAAATAAACATCGTGTACTACTATCTAAGGATCAATGTTCAACGCGAACTCAGATGTAATTATTCTCGTCAGCTTAGGACGAAATAACTAGATTCGCCCAAAATAAATTTTTGAAAGTTTGATTATTATTGCTGTCTGTTTGTATATCTTCTCAGGTTTCGTAGAACGTTTGTTGACATTTTTGTGATTAAATAGCAACCATACATCTCATATTCACTTTGTCACATTATGCTAAATAACCAAAATAAATACATACTAAAAATCACAAATCTTGGAGATTATTGATCGCGTTCATCTTAACGTAGCGCTTCCGGAGCGATAATCAATTTCCTGCTGAACGCGTGTTTTGACAACTGATTGATGTGAGCGCTGTGGTAGCAGTCGCCATTTTTCCCATCAGAATTGAAATACGCTACGCTATCGATCAGTGATGCATTAACTGTCATTTATGACAATTATGTGAATAAACATATAAAATGACGAAGCATATTTTTGTTTGAAGATATTTTAGACGTTTGTATCTTGAAAATGAATTAACAAAACTGGGAACTAATAAACTGAATTGAAATCGCAGATTAATCAATAATTTTTGCAGTCATATGTCAAATAAAATTTGATTAGAACGTTCAGCAGAAATAAGAAATGATAGATTACTCTGAAAATCGCTACCTGAACAACTTTGTTGGGATGAACGCGACCATTGTCCAAATAATTCGTGACGTCCACCTACTACGTTAAGTTTTCTCAGATTCCCGCCTACTACGATGATGTTTCTTGAAATACAAAATTAAATAATTCAGTTGATCCCTAAAATGCCATTATCTTTAAAACAGTTGAAGCCTATGTGACTCCCTCTGAAACATACATCGAAATAGATACAAAATGATTGTTCCATGTGCCCAAAAACACTACAGAATCGTAGGGCACAACACCTAGGAGACTACTGGATAGAAGAGGGGTACTTACCTAAACTGAATCTTGTGGATATCCTAAAATTCCTTCAGGAAATTGGTTAAAAGGAACTACTCGTCCCTGAGACTGGACAGATAGTGAATATCGTCCCAGGGACTGGATTCTTGACTTAGTAAAACTTCCCAAGAAAACACAAATATTTGCTTTATCTTTATCTTTCTTATTTACTCTGTCATTACGGTGAAAAGACAAACTATCTGTACTCTCGGGAAGTTCTACTCCTTCAGTCAAGAATCTGGCCCTAGTACACATAGGTACATACAAAAATTGCAAAAAATTTTTGAAATTTCACCTTTACTCCCTGCTTCTTATCAACAACGTTTTATTTGATCAAGTTCGTTTAAAACGTAATTAAGAATCCACTGTTCTCCCATGTACAATAACTTATAGACCAACCTGCATCTGTTAGTTTGCAATAAATGGCCATTTGAAAGTTCTTTCTTTGACGAGTTACAGCGATACAGTTAACTCGGACTAAACATTTTCATTGTTTACTGCACACAGTCATATTGTGCCGCTCTCTTCGTAATGATGGAGATTGAAGTCGGATCCTTTTCGCAACAGAAGTGTCGAACACTAGGGCAAGTCCACGTGACGCATTGTGACAGTCGCCTTGATGAATCTGATGATAAACAAGCGCTCTTGCACAACCCATGGTTCTTAATAGCTATGTTCGAGCGATTTCTTCGACTTTGTATTTATGCATGTATGTAACAAAAAAAAAATAAACCAAAATATTTTAAATAAAAAATAAATTTAAAAACTAAAACAAGACTACTGAAAAATATATGAAATAAAAAAATATTGTTATTTACAAAATGTTCCATATTTATCGTCTATTAAATAAACAACTCAATGGACTTGCAACACACATTAAAGTAATGAAATATCCCTAGTTTCGTCTGATGAGGACATTGTAGTAATGATGTGGAAGTATTTAATGCGATTATTTCCTTCCTATTAATTTTGACCAATGGCTATCGAGAATTGGTATGTCAAATATAAATTTTAAGTGGAAAAATTACTTAACAACTTAGCTGTCAGCAGTTTTTCCGGAAAAAAAAATCGAAAAATTTTCATGCAAGTTTGACATGTTGCCTTGTAAAAACAAACTTGATGGTTTATTAGTTATATTGTTCTTATTATTTTAATTAAAAAAAATGTATTAAAATCAAATGTTTATTCAACTCAGGAAATAATCTTACCAAATATCTCTCGTGCATCTAATTTTTCCGGAAAAATTAAATGCACTAGGGATATTACCCCCGAAAAAAATAAAAAATAAAACGACTCATCCATCATTTCAAGTGCTTAAAAAAGTATATGTGTCTTTCGATAGTCATTTCTTCTCATTGTGAAATAAACTGTAGGTTAAATCGACATGAAATCACATCCAGCATCTGCAACTACGGTTTTTAAGCAAATTGTCTACATTTTCATAACATAAATTCATAGATAAGTATCGATTGTAAAACATTTGTTATAAACTTAAAAAAAAATAACAACATATCAATTCTATAATCAAATTTCATTAACACATTTCAGCAATGATATACCTACACTAACAACTCTATACCATGAGAAACTTCTCCAAGAAATGAGTGGTATTTAATTTTGTGCACATGAAACTACTTAAATAAGATAACTAAAATCCACAAAATGTGTAGCATTCGGTTGAATGTAATGTGTCCTAAATTTAACCATAACTTTACTATTAATTGTGTATTAAGAGCGGCAATGAAGCTTTTCGCTCGTTATATTCACAAGATATTTTTTCTAGGATCGCACCTTTTATATCTTTTTGTAATATAATTTAAATAAAATATTTGTTGGTTATTCTAACTTGCATTTTATTATATTTTAAACTGATACTTTTAATGAACGCCAAATAATGATTTAATGCAAATTTTAATACTTTTAAGTTACACAAAAATTTGTTCAAAACGTATTTAAACGTGTGTTTGTGTGTATAATGAAGAGAACTACAGTAAGTATAATATTTTGTCCACGACCTCTTGATAATAAGTCAATATTTTATCTCCTAACAAAAGGTATATGGTACCCATATATCTACTAGAATGAATTACGAGTTCATAATTCACTATAGTGTTTAGGAAATTTGTCTGTTTAATGTGATCAAATGTCATAGGTTTTCAAAATAGAGCCTCTACGTCTATGAGTAGCATTTTTGACAATATTCGGCGAACTTACACGGGTTTCGGATTAAGAAAATAAACAACGATTCAACTAACTATCTTTAGAAATATTGTAGGTTGATACTTTGTGTGGGTAACGGCCTTAGAAGGCTAGTCATTAGTCATGTTGCGATTTTTTAAAATATATTAGGGTACCATTTGACGATAATTAACGTTTTTTCGTGTCGAGTGTCACCAATTTCGTAGTTATGAAATTTAAATTATCTATTCACTAAGATCTTTGAGTTATAAATTCCCGTTACACACTCAAAGCATCAACCTAAATACTGTTTAAAATAGTTGGTCAGTTGAATCGTTTATTCACTTAATCCAAAACCCGTAAACTTCACCAAATAGAGTATATATTTGATAACCTCAAACTCTAACAATTTCAGCCGGTTGATGTTTGTTTCCAAAATTTGTACCCTTTTTCAATACAACTATACACCAAGTCTAAGGAACAAAACCTGTCTTTCTGGTTGTTGGTACTGAAAATACAGGACTACCTATATTACTCTAATTAACGCTTCGTTAATTTTACAACGAATATGAAAACGGGTACATTCTGGGGTTGGGTACCAAGAGTAGTGTAAAAATAATCTCCTGGCCCCAAGTTGGCTTATCTTTAAAAGGTTCATTGAAAATTATTTGTTCTCATTGGTGGCCAGTTGGCCGTTCTAAGTTTAGGATCTTAAGGATTTGGTGACGAGCTGGTCTGTCTCTTGCACAGTCTTTAGTTTATTAATAAATCCGGCAGATTAATCTTCGTGACCCTTACAAGATCAATACAGGATGAACTATCCAAGTAATACCAGGTTTGTTCCAAGAAGCTTGAGAATCAGTTCGGAATTTTACTGAGTTTGCGTAGATTGAAATTAGCGACGATAATTTCAATCTACGCAAACTCAGTAAAATTCCGAACTGATTCTCAAGCTTGTTGGAACAAACCTGTTAAAATATGATCGCGAACATAATTTTTTTTCTATTTTTGTGTCGGGTGGGTAGGTTCATTCCGTATCAGGACGAGTTTTAGGTATTTTTATAGTGCTTGTTTGTCGTTGTTAAAAATTAAGGTATTATACGTGGGCTGAGAATGAAATAAATGTTTTCAACGTTTTAAATAAATCTGAATTGTACACATATATATATATAGTGACTATCTACCCCAAGAGGGGTTTAGTCGCCGGAGCGGCTTTTTAGATCCAGATTTTTTGGGGGGGATCGGGCCCCATTTCCAAGTTTTTAAATCAATTTAATTATGTTCCTCCACTGTTTCCTGTCGGTTGTTTTCGCCTTCCAGTTTCGGATACTTAGACAGTTTATGTCATCTATAACCTCCTGTAGCCACGTTGATTTTGGCCTCCCTCTTTTTCTTTTGCCACTTGGCTTCCACTCAGTCATCGCAAAAATTGTGCTGTTTGGGCCTGCTCTCCACACATGTCCCAACCATTTTAACCTTTGCTCTTTTATTACACTTATGATGTCCCTCTGGATGTCTTTTTTCAGTTCTTCATTTGTTCTTTTCCTATATTCATTTTGAGTTATTTTCTTGGGTCCTAATATGACTCTTAGTATTTTTCGTTCAAAAATTTTTAGGTCTTCTTGTTGTTTCTTGGTCATTATCATAACTTCAGCTCCATACGTTATTGTTGGTCTAATTATTGTTTTATAAATTTTCATTTTGGTGTTTTTGCCTAGAAATTTACTTCTTAATAGATTTTTATTTGCCTGGAAGACTCTGTTTGCTGCCATTATTTTCTCCTTTATTTCCATTTCCCCATCCCTATTGTTGGTTATTGTAACTCCTAAATATTTTATTTTATCAACTTCTTCAAATTTGAAGTCACCGATGCTATTATTATTGTTCATTAGGTGTTTGTTCACTGTCATTATTTTTGTTTTTGTTTCATTTATTTTAAGACCCATTTTTTTACCTTCTTCCACTATTTCTTGAAACATTTTTTTCATAATTTCTCTATTTTTTGCTACCAAGACTAAATCGTCCGCATAAGCTATCAATTGTCCGCCCCTTGTCCTTATGTTTCCTTTGTCTACGTTTCTGACTACATATTCCAGCGCCAGATTAAATAGAGTTGTTGACAGAGAATCTCCTTGTCTGACTCCTTTGTTAATCTCGAATATGTCCGTCTCACCTTTTTGTGTTTTTACCGTAGCTGTTGATTGTTTCATAGTAATCCAGATTAATTTTCTCAGTTTTTTGTTTATCTTCATAGTTTGAAGTGCTCTCATTAGTTGTTGTCTATTAATTGAATCAAAGGCTTGTTCGAAATCAATAAATAGCATCTCTGTTCCGATTTGATGTTCGTGAGTTTTTTCCAATATTTGCTTCAGGATATGAACTGCGTCTATGGTTGATTTGCCTTTATTAAATCCGTATTGATATTGTCCTAATATTGTGCTTATACTGCTTACCAGTCTCTTTTGGATGAGTGTAGACAGTATTTTATAGGTCGTGTTAAGTAGCGTAATTCCTCTATAATTTGTGCACTTTCGTTGATCCCCTTTTTTATGTATTGTTACTATTTGACCTGATCTCCACTCTTCCGGCATCTTTTCATCCCTCCATATACACCTTACTAATTCGTATATCTGTTCTGTCAGTTTTTCTCCTCCATATTTAATCAATTCAATATTTATTCCGTCACTTCCTGGTGCTTTCCCGTTTTTGCTTTTACTAATGATTTCTTTTATTTCGTCTAGCGTTGGTTCTGGTATTTGCTCTACTTCTAATTCTTCGTCTTCCGAAAATTGTTCCAGTATTTCCGTCTCTGTTAAGACGTTTTTAAAATGTTCCAACCATGTTGTTTTATATTCTATTTCGTCTTCTACCACTTTACCATTTTTGTCTTTTATTCCAATTTGTTTGGGCTTGAATACTCTATTTTGCTCTTTAATTTTTTGGTAGAATAATTTTGAGTTCTTATTATTATTTTCGGCCTCTATTTTTTCTAGTATGCTATCTACCCATTCTCTTTTAATTTTCCTTACTGCATTTTTTGCTTGTTTTCTTAACTTGTCATATTCGTTCTTTTCTTCGTCTTTATTCGTTCTGAGCCATTGGCTCCAAGCATCCCTTATTGTTTCCACTATTTTTCTGCACTCCTCATTATACCATCCTTTTTTTGGACTGTTCTTTTTAATGCCTATTTTTTCTTTTGCCGCTATATTAATACATTCTTCAATTTTTCTCCATTTACCTTGAACTTCATCGATTTGTATTTCTTTTCCTTTATCATCCAGTAATTTTTCTATGCGCTTTCCATATTCTTCTCTAATTTTTGTATCTTCTAGTTTTTGTATATCCCATTTATTGATTGGATGTCTGCTTTTAAATTTCTTTTTTATTTTTTGTTTTAAAATTGCTGTGACCATGTAGTGATCTGAGTCGGCGCAGGCTCCTCTATTTGACCTTACATTTCTGATCGATGATTGATTTCGTCTTGAAATCAGAACATGATCAATTTGGGAATATGACTTTTGGTCGGGGGATCTCCAGGTATATTTATGGCAGTTTTTGTGTTGGTATTTTGTGCTACTTATCACCATGTCTGCGTACGATGCGAAATTACAAAGCCTTTGTCCATTATTATTGGTTTTTTCATGTATGGTATATTTGCCAGCTACAGTCTTTATATGATCTTCTTTACCAATCTGGGCATTAAAATCTCCCAAAACCACTATTGTATCTTCTTTATGCATTTTCGTCATCTCTTCTTCAAGCTTCTCGTAAAATAATTATTTTTCTTCATCCTTTGCAGTTTCTGTTGGTGCATATACATTCAAGACTGATAAGTTAAGAGGAAGAGGAATTGTACACATACTAAACGATTTATATGGAAATTGGCCAATTGATTGATTTATTGCTCCGCCGGGTTTATGAATAAACTGTAGCAAAAATAATATAGAAAATGTATCATGAATTCTACATAAATATATATATAGGTATATTCATTGGAAATCTTTACATTCATAGAATTACCGTCGGATTAAATGACCCAATGAAAACATTCAAAATACAAAATTTAATGATATGCAACTTCTCAGATGTTTTAGAAATTGAATATATATTTTAAATTATTTAAATTCGATCTAAATGTAAAACATTTCATGAACAATTAAATCGCATGAAATAAAATTATCAAGCTAGTTTGGATAATTAACGAGTATTTGTAAAATTTATACAATCAAAAGTTTATAGATTATCACTAGCTATATATTTGTGACACTCATGGAAATTATTCACATTCTTCATATTAAGATCCGATAATGCAATTACCGGTTCCGGTTTGTATCTAGATGAATTTCTCGAACTAGTCCTCAACATTGGACACTCAACAGACACTACAGTTGTCATACTTGTCATAGTAGAACCTCTGTTATTTCCACCACCAGCTTTCAAACCGCTGTCTATATATGTCTTCTTGTATTGTAGACCTGACCCATAGGGCAGCGGTTTGCCTCCTATCGCTCCTTTATGTCTCTCAGCTCTATCTTTGCAAAGACCATATCGTCCCATAAGTATGAAAAAATCTCTGCGATATTGTTGCGTTAGTAATGCATAAAGGCAAGGATTTGCGCAGGAATTTAGAGGGTAGAAAAATACCAACAGTATTTTTGTTTGAGTCACTGTGATTAAAGGGAAGCCTAGAAGAGCAGTGATGGCGAAAAAAGCTATTGGCGCCCAGCAAGCGAAGTCCGTAAAGACTAGAAGTGCCATTCGTTTAGCCACTGTGAGGTCACTTCTAACTGATGTATTAGATCCTGTACGACCACCTGAAATTTAGTTGAATTAGGAATATTAATAAACTGTAAAGATTCAAAGTTAGTTAAGATAGTAAAAAATAAGTGATTTCCTCATTATTGTTATTCTGCCTGTTGCAACCTACATCTTTTTAATTATTGTTTTAAAAAGGCAAAATTTATTATATTTCTATATCTCAACTTTAGCTAGTTATCGAAAAACTCATGTAGTTAATGTTGTAATTAGTAGTGTTACATATTAAATTGATTGTAAAAATAATATGTATTGTCATCTATACTAATCTAGGTATATCTTTACTAATATAAAAAGTTAAGTAATAAACGGTAGGACAGTTTTTGATGAAATTATTTGTGTAAGTAACTGGATGGTTTAGATTCACAATTAGTCCTGGTAGGTGGCGGTGCAATCGATTTCACAACTACTAAACGGATGGGTCGATTTTGATGAAATTCTTTGTGTATGTTTGAGTAAGTAGCTGGAAGGTTTAGATTCACAAATTATAAAAAGGTAAAGATTTGTATTTTTGTATGTAATGCAAAATCTTAAAAACTAGAGGATCGATTCCAAAAATTCTTTTTAGTTACATGGAGCATGTATTCTAAAAAAATGTCTGTCGACTAGTTAATCAAATATGTGTAAGTACACTTTTAGGGAATAGTCCTGTATACTATATCGTAAATACTCGCTATTGACATCCATTCCTTTGTCTCGAAATACATGGATAAAGAGTCAATACGAATCGAGATTCTACCAAGAAAATCATTTCACTTTAAATAACTAGCTTACCAGACCGGAAAATCCTCGATAAATGCACTAAACGACTTGTTAAGAGGGCTCGAGAAAACTTAGACATTAACATCCATTATGAAATAGATTAAGTCTATGCTAAACAATCGTAACATTTCAGAAACTATTGAAGGAGTCTGCAGAACCAAAGAATACACTTTGGCAGAACAGTTACCTCAGTAGTCAGTTGTCCCCAAGGAAGGTAATATTATATAATCTTGTAATACATTAAGCATTGCCGGATTGAATGTTCGTGGTTCAAGGTGACCGTGGTGGTTCACTATTTCTAAAGGATTTAAAAAATCAAAAAATATACAGAGTGATCCATTAGAAGTAGCAAAGTTCATAACTATTCCGGAAAAGGGGAGGATCTGATTGTCATAATAAGGGAAAATTCTAAAATACCCTTTGTGACATCGTAAGGATCTGAACTATACAAACAGCTGGTGTAGGTAAGTGGGACTTGACATCAACCACACCAAAACTCAACCTCAAAACCATCAAACGTGATGGGAGCAAGATCTAATATGGGGACAAGAAGTCCAGTATCTAGGTTTGACTCTAGACGGTAAACTCCTGTGGAACAAACGTGAAAAGGAGATTATATGAAAAGTAAAAATGGCTTATTCAACGTTGGATTTGGTCGATTACATAAGGCATACTAAGTCAGTACCGACGTCGTTACGACTGGAATTTCTATTCCCCACTGCAAATTTGGGTCGTGACGTCGGGTGCCAACACTGGGTTCTCTATTCCAACGTTATACAACTATCTCGCAACGTCCAAATGCTGCTAGGGAATATTCAACAAAGTTTGATGAACGCGTTTTGATCCTTAAATTATTAATAACAAACGCAGTTTCTCTGGAGAAATTTCTAGCCGATAGATTGTGTACGTACTTTTTCTGTTCTTTGGAAAATGAGAAGAATATCTTACAAAGACGAGATTGCAAGGTAATGCTCAGAGAACGTCCAAGAGACTGAAGATCTTCCAAAGAACAAGAATTGGAAACTTGGAATTCATTTCAGCGATTTCACATGACAAACTATTGATTTTTATGTCAAAAGCGAAGGAGACTTCAGATAGTACGATAAAGAGATCAGGTGACGTCTTAACATTACGCTTTATTTCATCATTGTATGGAGTTTCTAAAATGTTAAAATTATGCATTCTCTACAAATTTGATGTTCTCTTTTAGAAATTGCAATGAAATATATGTTTAAAGAGCCTATTGTCAAATATTTTATTTCAATAGGTATAGCCACAAAACCTTAAAGCTTAAACTTATCAAAGTTTTTTTCTATGAAAATCATTTTCTTTTGCTTAGTTTCCGATCGATTTTTGGTACAAAAATAAAAAAAAACACTCACCTTCTCTGATTGACTTGTACATGCTTCCATAGCATACGCAAATTAATCCAAACGCTAAAGCGTTAAAAGCCAACAATGTAGATAAATATATAGTGTCAGCTTTGTCTTTATTCTCTAATGGTAAGCATACGCTAGTTTTGGAATAACTGCTGACACCGATAAGTGGTAGTGTTGCCATAAATATGGCACATATCCATCCCGCAAACATTACTTTAACGGCATTTCTTAATTTTAGTCGTTTATTCAGATGAATGGCCCATGTTATGGTATACCAACGCTCCGTTGTTATTACCGTCAATGTGTAAACAGACAATATGTTGCCAAATATCGTTAAGAAGCCTGCAACGTTGCATCCATTTCCTGAAATTAAATTAAAAACTTAAAACGTCTTAACAAATATATTCTTGTATTTCCCAATGCATTTTTTGTAAATTGAACTCAATATAGGAATAATGCAGTCAGCATACAGTATGACGCAAATGTCTGGAATGAATTTATTATTTAAAAAACACACGACTTTTGAAAAAAATCCTGAATCATAATGATCTCAATTTTTCAAAGGTCATTACGATATACATGTAATCGATATAACGTCATCAGAGTGGCATGATGACCTCATTCTAAAGGTCTCCAAATGGTGTTTCCAGTGACTCAATTATTTGAATACTCATTTCTACAAGGTTAACCAAAATTATGTACTTGTTTAAGTGGAATGACAATAAATTCTCAATCATTGAAATAAATTATAACAAGGACTGCCTCTGTAGTATCAGTCAAGTGTTCGGATTCAAATCGACATAATTCAGCAATGAAACAGAGACTGAACGAATCGAAATATCAATCATGATTGGTTGTGGAGATGAAGTAGGACTCAGGCAGAAGGTTTTAATTTGCTTAATGCTAAATATCCCAATCGAAAACTCGTTTTTCGTCACCAAATAAAAAAAATAGACAAAAGTTTCGAGGCATTGGCAATGTTTAAAATCTTCCCAGAAGTGGTAGAAAATCGGCACATGAAGCCAAAAAACAGGACGTTGAAATTTCGCTTGAAGAAAGTCCATGGTATGGAATAGCTGGAGGCAAGTCGCAATGGACATTAATTTACACCAATTCAGTTTGATTTACTTCCCAATTCGGAAAAATGAGTAGAAAAAATGAAGGAAAATGAGGCTTTCTCAAGACCATATCTGAGTTGACTCTTTTTTACCATGACTTTATAAAGCCTTGCAGCAGTAATTGTAATGTTTATATTGTAATGTTATGGTCATTACAGGATATTAAAAAAATTATATTGGGAAACTGGCCTAAAATGACATAATCGGGTAAAATGACATATTGGCTATATTGCTACTCTGAGAAGTGACAACGCCGTCCTAAATACCTAATTGCAAACGTTCTTCATCCCTGATCTAAGTCTAGTTTATTCAGCGCGACAAGCCAGACGCGTTTTCGTCGAATCTTAAAAAGTTGTTTTTCTCAACTCAAGAAAATATTTGTACGGTCACCTAATTCGGCTGTAGCAATTTATGTGGTACAATAAACCTAAGTTGGCTTAGTACAGGTGAGCAATGTGATTTTTCTCCTTATTTTAGTGTAGTTAAACTTTTGTTTAGTGCATTTAAAATATATATATTTTAATAATTTCTAAGAAATCATTGTTTTGGGTAAAATGACATACATAGTGTTGGGGTAAAATGACATATCTATGTCATTTTAGGCTGAAGTGCATTTTTATTTTTATTTCAGATAATATGGTTGGTAAATACACGAGAAAATCGCTTCGTCAAAATTGGAGCGAGGCTATTCAAGCTATTCAAGCAGTGCAAAACGGTGTACCACCAGCTTTGATTTTTGCAAGAAAGAAGTGGAAGCCAGAGTTGATTGATGATGCACCAGCTGGAACATTAGGCTTGTGTCAAGAATCGGGCTGGATGACGGGTGACCTTTTTTGTGTGTGGCTCAAGCATTATATAAAGTTTACACACTCATCCGAAGACAATAAAACTCTCCTACTACTTGATGGTCACGTTAGCCACAAGCAATTGGAAGTTATTAAGATGGCTAAAGAAAATGGTGTCATAATTATTTGCTTTCCTGCACGAACCGGTTACAACCCCTAGACGTTTCATTTTTCGGCCCATTATCCGCTTATTATAATCAAGCAATTACAAAGTGGCTCAAAAATAATCCTGGTCGAACTGTAACTCCGTTTCAAGTAGGAAAGCTATTTGCCGAACTGGAATCCATCCGTTCAATACAGACTGACTAGATGTTTCATGATTCTTTAACAACAGACATTCCTGAACAAAATGATCACGAACCAGGAACATCAGACCATCAGCCTACACTCATACTCCCACCACCATTGGACGTTATTGAGATAACGGACATCCCTGGACCATCTCTAAAATAACTCTAAATGAAGAAGATTCACTAGACTGTAAACGAATTTTCGTAGAGAGCATAATTCCAATACCAAAGGTTTTCACGTCTTTCAAACGATCAAAGCGCAAGAGACAAGGGGCGATTATGCTGACCTCAACACCAAACCTGGAAGAAGTCAAGGCTAAAGAGGAACAGAAACGCTTAGTATTGGAGCGACGAGCAAAACGAAACCAACCTAAAGTCAAGCTGTGGGACGATGAAGATGAACAAGAAACCCAAGATCCATTTGCTGGGATTGAAGATAATGAGGAAGATGCTGTATGTATTTATTGCAACAGCCTTTATTCCAAGTCGAAACCAGGCGAGCTTTGGCTGCGGTGTCAAAAATGTGAGAAATGGTGTCACGCCGAGTGCGCTGGTGTTTACCCCCCGAACAAAGTTATTCACGAAGTTTCCGATTGATTTTGGTTTTGTTTTTTGTTAAATCTTGGATTTTTTGACCTTTAGGTGGGTATGGTTTCCCTTTTATTTTTGTTTACGTTACCTTTATTTTTGTTTTGAAAATTAAACTATTTTGTAATGCTTCTTCCCTTTTTTATTTTCCACCTTTCATATAAACAAACTACCTATGTCATTTTACCCTAGTATTAGCCTAAAATGACATACTGCACAGTTTTTATTAATTTGGGTGTCATTTTTACAAAACGTAAAAGTTTGAGGTTTTGTGCCTTTAATAGCTAGTGTCATAAACTAAGCCATTAAACTCCAAATGGATGCTTGAATATTTATTTCTCAAGTTGTGTTGCAGTTTTTGCTTAGGGTATGTCATTTTAGGCCAGTTTCCAATCATTTATGTGAAAATGTTAGTTGAAATTTAATTTAAATAAAAATCAAGCGGCAGTTCGGACGGTTGTCAATTTTGAAAGAGGGAGATGAGAAAAGAAAGCTGTCAAGAAAAGAAAAATAGTTTAAAAAAAAAGAATTTGAATTTGGAGTTAAAAAAAACAACAAAAAGAGGAAGTGAACATTAATTTGCACAGCATAAATTCAAATATTCAATTGATAACTAAGCTTGTCCTTCATAAATGAATCAAGAAGTACAAAGATATTCTACCAAGAATACATACTGATCGTTACAGTAATCTCCAGGGACCACAAACATCCCAATTCCGTAGTTCAATATCCAAGATCCAGTGTAAAAACAATCACTTCAAGATAGAATTAACATTCTGAACCGAACTGTTTTAATACCATATTCAGGTATCGTTTTCTTATTTAAATCAATTTTGCAATTTTCACTGTTTGCTAATTAAGTATTTGTTTTGTTAACATTATTGAAAAATATTATATCTGTTGTACAAAGTGTCTTTAATATGGGTGCCGGCACATGAGGGGATTGCAGGTATTGAAATGGCTAACCAGTTAGCTAAAGAAGGCTTTAAAGAAGACTTCATAGGTCCCGAACCGTTTTGTGGAATCACAAAAGATTGCATAAGAGGGGCAATCGGGAACTGGCTAGATAGGGAACACCAATTCAAATTGAGGTCGACACAAGGGCACCTCCATACAAAGAGTTTACTGAACAAGGTAGACAAGGAACTCTCAACCAGGCTACTGAAACTGAGTAAGAGACATTTGAAGACAGTTACCGACCTGGTGACTGGACACTGCACCTTGAGGAAACATCTGTACAAAATGGGCAAAGTTAGTGCAGGAAATGTGATGAAACACCTACTCACATACTCTGCTTCTGCGAGAACTTACATGGACTCAATGGAAGCACTTTGGAGAGGAAATAATACAGCCATTACAACTACTGAAAATCCCTCCAGTCAAACTAGTGACCTACATAGAAAACACAAAGCTTCTGGTATGGAAGTAGATAACATGGGAAATGGTACAAATATTCAGTTCAAGTGCCTGGGTTGCTGAGCACAACCGAATCGAATGAATGAATATATCTGTTGTAATAAATTGTATCAAATTTACCATAACATATATATTCACATAATTTCCTTAAGCTATTTTTTTAGCTTTTCCAATTTCCTTGTAGTAAGTTTTTTGCACTTCAGCGTATTTCTAAAAACTCCAGGAGAGAGATTTTTCCTAGCCTACAATTTCAACTGTGTCTAGTATATTGTACATCAATTTCACGGTCAAGGTACTGAAGCAAACTAATTTTAATGTTCGTCTAAAACTAGATAGAGTTATTTTAGGTAGATTGGGGGCCGTTTTTATCCGGATTAAAACAAACAATTAGTTAAATACAATTTAAATTGAATTCATATACTTCATCGGGATAATGAAGACTGTTTCGGTTACTTTCCCAAACACTTTATCGATCGATTAAGACGTAAGTGGTTCATTGAAATTGGCAGCTCGGAATAAACCAAGTAGTACAAATAAACGTCGAATAATCATTTCACTTCAGCTTAGAGCCGCAGAAGAGGCGGACAAAAACAATGTGAAACGATAGGATTGCGAACGAAAGGATAATTGAATAAAATAGTAAACTGGAATTTGGAGAAAAAGAAAAATTTTGTTTGTCCATGACAACTTAATAATAAAAGTCAATATTTTATCTCCTAACAAAAGGTATATGGTACCCATATTTCTACTAGAGTGAATAATGGTTCATAATTCACGCTTTTGCATATTAATAGCATGACATGACAACTTAACACACATTTCGGTACATAGGTGACTAGAGATGATACAATATGAAATAAACTATTAAATCTGTGTATTTTGTCTAGGAAATTTGTTTCTGAAATATATCGTATCGATAAAATATCGAAATTTTTGATATTGAGACTTTTCATAACGATATTTTCCAATATTGATATTTAAAAAAAATATATTTATAACGGTACGGTGTATTGATACTTTACACAGTAACGCCCATCTCTATATAGGTATGTCAAATTATTTCATGTACTTACTCCAGAAATTTATTAATTTTGAGGTTAGATATTTACTTGACTTTTATTTAATAAAGAAACCAAGGGTCTTGGACAAAGTATAGTATTCTACTCGCAATTTATGTCCACTATTCACTCGGGTGACTTGCGCCCCTCGCCTACGGCTTGAGACGCAAACGTCACCCTGCGTGAATAATGGCTATCATAAACTGCTCGTTCAATAATATACTATATTCTATTTATATAGGAAATTATTATCAAATATACTGCTGTCATTAATACGTCAAGACAAAAATAAAACTGGTATAGTTCTGACACATCGCGCATAGGTGACTGCATTAAAACGGTTTATCTACTGTATTCACATGTGAACCAAATTAGAATATTATTGGTCCCGTAGATTCAGAACAATGCGCTGTGACACATGGACTAACGAACTTAGATTTAAATTAAAGTCTTTAGGTTAAACAGTGGCTTCATTTTCGGTCTGAACTACTACCCTAAAGTCTTGGCTTTTCCCGGCAATCACCTAAATTCGACCATTTACGACTTTATTTAAAGAATTTTACCTGAAATGAAACCTAAGAACAGTTGAGTGACAAGGCAAGGGCGGGCCATCAGGTGTAAATGAGTTTAGTATCGGGTGTATTTGGCAGTATTAAATATTCCGTTCTAGCGTTTTCAAACAGCTTTTTATACGAGTATTACAAGTTATTATCAATTTTTTTCGCAATTTTGCGTCGAAAACACTTGTCTTTAGATGAGAAGCAAATTGTGAAAAATGTGTATGATTATTTTGTAAGTAGAGGATTCATTAAACAAGAAGATTTAAAAAAAACCTGCTTATTTACAAAGACACCAATATCCTCTATAAAGGATATTCTGTATCTGTAGAGTAGGGAGGGTGAGTGTAGGCTCACAGCACTTAGGCCACATGTGACCCATTGTACATCCTCCCGAGGAGTTGTCTTCCTAGGTCATTGTCCATCCTGTCCTTCTCAGGAAGGTGGACAGGTCACTAGGAGACATCTCCTTTATATCGGCAGGTGTAGGCCAAGACTCACCGAACACACACTCTCTTATTGACGATAACTCCGGGCACTCGCATAAGACATGCCTGACAGATTCATCTTCCTGTTCACACATCCTGCTTAGAGGTGTGTCCACTAGCCCCATTGTATGGAGGTGTGTCCACTAGCCCCATTGTATGGAGGTGTTTCCTTAATTGACAGTGGCCAGTCAGAAATCCCACCGTTAAACGTAGGTTTTTCCTGGTCATCGCCAAATATATTTTTTCGGCTCCAGCTTCCCAGGGTCGCCCAGGGTGATCCTGGCAAGACTGCATCCTTTTTTTTCCATCCCATCTCTTAAGGGATTGAGTATGGGTGTAGGGCTAGTTCCGCAATTGTCGAAGTCGTTAGGCCGTAGGTGTCACTGGGTCCTAGAATTTTTAGTCCAGCGGCTTCCCTGGCTAAAGAATCAGCAATGCGATTTCCTTTACTCCTGTCGTGCCCTTTAACCCACCTCAGGATAATATTGTTATCTGCCGAGGCGTCAGCTAAATCTTGGTGGCACTCTAGTACTAGCCTCGATATAACACGTTGTCTGTTTAAGGCTAATAGGGCTTGTCTACTATCAGTGCAGATTATTATGTTTTTGCCAGAAATTCCTCTTCTGGTTAGTTCTTTTGTGGCAATTGAGATACCAGCCAGTTCTGTTTGAACTACGCTGGTATTGTTTCCCAATCCCCACTTCATCTTTAGGCTTAGTGCTCTTGAGTAAACTCCACATCCTGAGCCTTCTTTCATTTTTGAACCATCTGTATATATGCGTATTGCATTTGCAGCACCTGGCTCTGTGTTCTGTTTTATTTGAATTCTGTAGGGTTTGTTAAACAAAAACCTGGGTTCAATTGCATCATTGGTTGCCTGCAGCAGAGGTAGCGCAGTGAGCGCTTCCTGCCACAGGCTCAACCTCAATTGGCCCATAAAGGATATTATTAATAGTGAAATATTGAGAGGAAGAAAAAAACGTGCTTAGTGATTTTCAATCTCATCGTCTGGACAATGGCCAACAGGATATAATAATAAGAAAAATATATGCCCTCTATGAAATCCAGATGGTTCCTACTTTGGATAATCTAAAGCTGAGTACGATAGTTCACACCGGTTAAAGTGCAAATAGTTCAGTTTTTTTTATCACGTGGTGTCAGTTTAAAAAGTTTGAAATAATAATTATGGGACACTTCAGTGCAAATTATTTTAAATCTAGTATTAGATAGATAACCTCAATAAACGTTCAAGAATTAACAATCGTATTTTGGTTGTACCTATAGTTGTGTATAATTATTAAAAATAGTTTTTTAATTTTAATTTTAACTAGTGTAAGACAATTAAAAAATAAATTTCTGTTGCTGAAATGGATATGAACGATATGGAGGTGTCTGCATCCATAGCCGTCATGATCAATACCGTAAGAAGTGCGGTAAAGGAATTAGTTGAAAGCGATGAAGAAAATATGGAAGTCTTGGAGAAGGTGGAAAATTATTACGAAATTACTGTGCCAAATTTCAATGAAAACCAGTTTAAGCAACATTTTCGCCTTTCATCTAATTTTAATTTAAAAAATGAGGTTATATACATATCAAATGTCACTTATGGCAGGATAACTGGGTTAACTCGAAATTAATCGAGTGTAAAAAGTTTAAAACTATTTTGACTTTGACCGAATTATCGTACGTAAAAAAGTAAAAAGTTCTGAATTGAAAGGCGCTTCAGGTTGAAAAGTTAGAAAAGTGCATAATTAGAAGGAAGCTAGAGGAAGATGATACCAATATAAATATTAGCCGGGCCACCTTCCATAGAGTTATTGGTGAAATGGGATTCACATTTCGTAAAATTAACAAAAAACAAGTACTAATGGAATCGTAAAGATTACGCACCTGTAGATTCAATTTTCTTCAGAAAATTTAGAAGTACCGATCCAAAAACAGATCTATAATCTACCTGCACGAAACATGGTTTGATACACACGATACAGTATCCAAAGGATGGGTTGATTCCAGTAAAAACTGTAAGACTAAGGCACCTTCAAACAAAGAAAAGCGCATTAACTATTATTCACGCTGTATCAGAAAACGGATTTGTTCCAAATTGTCTGCTGCTGTCTGCAAAGAATATTAAGGATTCAAGCTTGGATTATCATTTGAAAACTTGATTTCAAAATCATGTTGTGAAAAATATTCCCGACTACAGAGTAGAAAGATTGATATTTATTTTTAACCTGATTACAAGAAGGAGCAACTTTTGGAGGTGTTAAAATTATATGCTATTAAAAAACAATACGCATGTGACAGTTTAGCTGAGGAACAGGGACATACTGTGCTACGTCTTCCCCCATACCATTGTATATTCAACCCTATAGAGTATTTGTGGCATCCAGTAAAATCAAAGTTAACAGCAGGACATATTACTCCTACTTTGGGTCCCAGTGTTATAGAATTAATTAAAAATGTCGTTAATAATATACCTACCCATTCAAAGCTGAAAAAATTCTGTACGGCACGGTATAAAAATTGAAGATTCATACATTCATATTCAAAATAATATAGAGTCTGACAGTGAATTAGATTTAGAATAATATTAAACCATACCAATAAAGTTGGATATTGTTTTTTCTACCTGGTTATAGTTTATTGAACTTAATAGTATTTAATAATCTCTCATTTAGGCGGGAAAAGAAAAATGTTTAGAGAAATGGTCTTTACATATTAAATAAAAAACAAAGGATGTATGATAAAAATACAAAAAGATTCAATCTCTTCTATAGCAGCTATTGGCCATATGATTTACTGCAACTGGCCCATTAATTTTATGATTGCCGGCGAAAGTGAAGACAATAAATTTTGAGATAAACTATACTTGTCACCACATCTATTTATTAGTATCTCATCAACTATGCGATCTTAAGCACTTGGCGTCCCCCCTAAAAATGAATTCATCGCAGATCCTCTCAATGGTTTTGAACGAGAAATCTACATTGTACTCTGTCACATATTGTAGGATTGAGGTCAGGATGATATGGTGAAAGCCCCGAAACATATTGACATATTTCTGAAAGGTATATTTTCACAAATTATAATTTATGATAATCACCAGATTTTGTGTTAGATTGAAACTTTAGATCTGCGTTCTCTACAAAACTATTCTCACAGCTCGCGTGCACTATAATTATTAATCTTTGTCCTTTTGACACAGGCCTGTAATTTTGTCACTCCAACTTCTTGAGTGTGTATGCGATGAGTAGATACACGTTTCATCCTTATGAAATGTTGGACGGTTTTGTGCCCGATAAACTGCGATGTTTCTGAGAAGTTTCTCTTGAGGTGCCGTATTTCGAAATTTTTCTTGAGCAATTTCCGATTACTTTTTGATTTCCTCCCACGAAATTCCATTAATTTTATTACTTTACTGACACTTACATAAGATCCCTTGTAATAATAATCTTAAACAAATTTTCTGTGTATGCACGTTATGAAAAAAATGTATTGATGCGTTCGACAAAAACGATGTGACCATAAATTTAACACAGAGCCGGCTTGAGCAACTTAATTAATACAAAATGCCACTTTGGCTGCAACATGTACTTTAAATCTACGTTTAAGTGAGATTAAGATAATATTATTTGTCTTTTTTTATTTGTGGAAGTGTAACCAGAAAAGGAATTTCTGGAAAAACATAATAATCTGCACTGATAGCAGACAAGCTCTACTAGCCTTGAACAGACAACGTGTTACATCAGGGCTAGTATTAGAGTGCCATCGAGATTTACCTAACGCCTCGGTAGATAACATTATCATCCTGAGGTGGGTTAAGGGGCACGACAGGAGCAAAGATAACCGCATTGCTGATTCTTTAGCCAGGGAAGTGGCTGGACTAAGAATTCTTGGACCCGGCGACACCTACGGCCTGACGAATTCGACAATTGCGGAACTAGCTAAACGTTACACCCATGTTCAATCTCTAAAGAGATGGGATGGAATCAAGGGATGCAGTCTTGCCAGGATCACCCTGGGCGACCCTGGGAAGCTGGAGCCGAAAAAATATATTTGGCGATGACCAGGAAAAACCTACGTTTAACGGTGGGATTTCTGACTGGCCACTGTCAATTAAGGAAACACCTCCATACAATGGGGCTAGTGGACACACCTCTAAGCAGGATGTGTGAACAGGAAGATGAATCTGTCAGGCATGTCTTATGCGAGTGCCCGGAGTTATCGTCAATAAGAGAGTGTGTGTTCGGTGAGTCTTGGCCTACACCTGCCGATATAAAGGAGATGTCTCCTAGTGACCTGTCCACCTTCCTGGAAACGACAGGATGGACGATGACCTAGGAAGACAACTCCTCGGGAGGATGTAGAATGGGTCACATGTGGCCTAAGTGCTGTGGGCCCACCTCACCCTCCCTACTCTACAGATACATATACCTCGTTCAACAGATGCATTTTACAAGAAATCCTATTAATAGTGGATAGACTTACAGACTGCTACTGGGAGGGAAAGTTATGAAATTCTAGGACGATGAATGAGACTCTATTCTGCATATTTTAGAGCAAATGTCAAATGTTTTTGACGTCAGCGTTTAGCGTACGTCCGCCATCTTGAATTTTTTCAAATGACAACCTAGGTCGTGTGACCCATCACAAGAAAGCTTATTTTTTTCTCTTTCAAAAATAATCCCAATGTATAACTTGACTCGGATATTATGATAGAAATTTAACAAAAATATTACATCTTGAATTTTTCCAAATGACAACCTAGGTCGTGTGACCCATCACAAAAAAGCTTATTTTTTTCTCTTTCCAAAAATAATCCCAATGTATCACTTTACTACAAAATTTCCTATAAAATATCGTTTTCATTTTTCTAGATTAAAGTGTACCGTACCTACTAATTATTTGGACTTGTAGGTTTTTAAAATAAAACAAAAAAAAATAGTAGGCATGTTCAAAATCTTCAACAGTTGGACGAGGATGATTTTGATAGGCGATTACAATTTTGTAAAATAGTTACAGAGAAAATAAGGATGCAAAACAATTTCTTAGATTTTTTGGTATTCAGTGGTGAAGCCACATTTTGCTTGAACGGTTCTGTTAACAGACATAGTTGTCGGTACTGGTCAGATTGTAATTCGCACTGGATGGAGGAGGTTTATACACAGCGTCCACAAAAAGTAAATGTGTGGGCGGGTTTGGTGGAAAACCATTTGATCGGTCCTTTTTTTATTGAAGGTACGCTGACCGGTGCTAAATATCTTGACTTACTCCAAAATGAAATTATACCTGAAATAAATCGATTATTTCTTAATATGAACGTATACTTTCAACAAGATGCGCCTCTCCACATTATCAAAGAGACGTTAGGCAATATTTAATTACAATTTTCCCTCAGAGATGGATTGGTCGAAGAGGTGCAATTGAGTGGCCGCCAAGATCACCCGACTTGACACCACTCGATTTTTTCTCTGGGGCTACCTGAAAGACCGCGTTTATGTAAACAGACCAACTAACTTAAACGATTTAAAGGATCGCATACGTCTCGAAATGCAGGGAATTACTCCACAAATGATCAACGATTCTATTCGTAGCTTCGAAGAGAGATTGCTTCATTGTCAACAAACAAATGGCCAGCATTTTTAGCACTTATTGTGATGAAGTATTTGCAACGTAAATAATTGTTTAGTTTATAAATTTCTGTAACACGCAGTTTTGATTAAAATTATAATTTTAATATTTTTGTTAAATTTCTATCATAATATCCGAGTCAATTTATACATTGGGATTATTTTTGGAAGGAGAAAAAAATAAGCTTTTTTGTGATGGGTCACACGACCTAGGTTGTCATTTGAAAAAATTCAAGATGGCGGCCGTACGCTAAACGCTGACTTCGAAAACCTTTGACATTTGCTCTAAAATATGTAGAATAGAGTCTCATTCATCGTCTTAGAATTTTATAACTTTCCCTTTATCCGTTTCAAAGATAATCCCTTGGTGCGAGACTTTTCAGCAACGCGTATATTCATTACTCAACTAATTCCGGTGTTATCGAAATGCCTCCCGTTTTTTCAGGTACCTATTTTCATAGATGAAATGCCTCCCGGGTACAATCGAAATGCCTCCGGGTCCTTAATCATTTATGGTAATATTTTGTGTGCTTAATCTTTGTATAATGACACAATGTTGCCAAATTATAATTTGAATAGGTAAATATATATCTATTTTTATTTTTCTAATTCTTATGCACTGTACATAAAATCTGTTAACAAAATATTTCAGAGTACGACATTTTTGTTTAGAAAATAAAATTGTTTACAATTAAAAACAAAGCCGAAGTACACTTAGTATTCCAATTGTTTATAGTTGTTTATAATAAATATCCTTTCTATAATGATGTGATTACTTAATCAGTGTACATTTTTGTTTAGAAAATAAAATTGTTTACCATTAAAAATAAAGCCGATGTACCTACACTAAGTATTCTAATTGTTTTGATCTAACACGATTCTAATCTCTAATCTATTCCATGAATAGGGTAGTTTGCACCTACTAAATCTGGTAATTAGTTGTTTATAATAAATATTCTTTCTATAATTATGTGATCACTTAATTTTTGTATAAATACTTCAAGTTTATTAGTTCTTGTCTCAGTTTTGTCGATTTAAAGCTTGTATCAGTTTGTCAATTTTAAGTTCAAATTGTGTTTAAGTGGATTAAGTTATAATATTCGAAATAATGGAATCAACGATGTGTTCGAGTCAAAAGGGCAAACCTTTAATATCAATTGATGGTTTCACATTCGGTTTTCAAAAAATGTTGGCCAAAGATACGGTAAAGCGATGGACATGTACTAAGAAAACCTGCAAAGCATTTGTGAAAACGCAGGGATGTGACAATTCGATAATTGAGTCGATATTAGATCACAATCACGAGAAGTTGTCTGCCGAAGTGTCCAATAGGAAAGCCGTAAGCAATTCGATAAAAAGAGCAGCCGTGGAAGATATCAACGAAAAACCAATGAAGCTCATATGTAAAGAACTTAAGAAGACGAATATAGAGACATTTACTACCAACGATATCTATAGGGTGAGACAGAATTTATATTACGCTAGAACAACTAATTCTTTAATTAAACTTCCTAAAAGTATATCTGAATTTCATATTGCTATCGATTCAACTTCGATTATTACAAATAGGAACGAAAATTTTATAATTAAAAATGACAAAGATAATCACATTGTTATATTATCCTGTTCTTCAAATCTTTCTTTTCTTTCGACTGTTTCCAATTGGTATGTCGACGGAACTTTTGAGTACTGTCCTCGCTTTTTCACCCAATTGTTCACTATACATGGCTTAAAAAATGGACATTATATTCCTCTCGTCTTCTGTTTACTTGAAGATAAAAAGTCATCTTCTTATTATCTCGTGTTTAAATATATCATAGAAGAATGTATTAAACTCAATTGCCCTGTATCCCCTAAAGTAATAACTTCAGACTTTGAAATTTCTATACATAATGGTATCCGTAAGGCATTCCCTGAAGCAGATCTTCGTGGATGTCGTTTTCATTTGGGTCAGGCTTGGTATAGAAAGCTTCAAGCACTGGGCTTAGCTCCAGAATACCAGAAAAAAGGTGCTGACTCAAGTGAAATTACCCATTTTCTGTCATATATTTTTGGCCTATCATTCTTAGATCCTGAAGAAGTTGGCGATTTTTTTGCAATAGATTTGTCCGAAATTAAACCAGTCGATGAAAGGGTCACTCAGTTTTGTGATTATCTTGTGGATAATTATATATCGGAAAATTCGAAATTTCCGCCACATCTCTGGGCTGAGCACTCTTCATCTTTAGAAAGAACCACAAACCCATGTGAAAGTTTCCATTCCAAGTATAACTCGTCTTTCTACTGCCCTCATCCAAATATAAATAATTTTATTGAGATTATTTTACAATTTCAAATAAATACCTATATTAAAATAAATTCTGTCTCGGTACCAAAAAGAATTGTTGAGGAAAGTACAGCAAAAATCAATTTTGTAAATGAAAAAATATTACAATTAAGAGAAGGTACAATAAATAAATTAGAATTTGTGAAACTAGTGTCATACAAATTTAGGAAAAATAATTTGTAAGTTTGTAAATTTCTTCTGATGATTTGTATATAAAATTGAATAGTTCAGTCTGCAGACTGAATTTTATTGTTTGAGTCGTAATTTTCTTAAAAATTGGTGTTTTTAAATTTTCTGCGATGATAATATTATGTAATTTTGTAAGTTTCTGCTGATGATTTGTTTTAATAAATGTATAAAATACTTATCATGTCTTTATGTTTTTGATCAAAATAATCAAAATATTAAAACCAAAAAATAATGGTTAATATTGAGTTATTAACGAAATTCTATAAAAGGACGAAAGTTTGGCAACGTCTCACCTTCGTACAAAGATTAGAAGCTGGTAATTTATTTAGAGCTTAGGAGGCAATTCGTATGTGACCCTTTTAGCGACAGGTAAGAAACCCTTTTTCGGGAGGCATTTCGTATCCGGCCACTAATTCAACACAATTATAAAAGTTTGTTTGCATCTAAAAACTTGGCATATGGCAGGCATGAC
The DNA here is from genome assembly GCA_949126875.1 of Lochmaea capreae. NCBI lineage: Eukaryota > Metazoa > Arthropoda > Insecta > Coleoptera > Chrysomelidae > Lochmaea > Lochmaea capreae. Next base: position 8,075,834 of record OX421409.1, read on the forward strand.
TTTTTCACTAAATGCTCGTATTTGACTATAAATAAGTATGTAGAAAATGTAATTGTATGTTTAAATAATTCTTTATTTACATTTGAGGATTAGGTATAGCATAAATTGGAAGAAATCAAATGTATTTGAAACTTATATTTTTAACAAGAAAAACCAGATTTTGTTTATCAAACTAAATAAATAATAGAAATAGTAACTAGCTTGGTTGGAATATAAAATAAAACAGTAAACAACAAACGCAAAAAAGAGTTGATAAGGATTGAAGAAATGAAAATTTTTATATTAATAAACCGAAAACTGACTAATGTAGTTATATCAAAAGAGCTGTGTGAAACGGGCGGCAGTTACTAGGCAGGAGTAATGCCAATGCCTCTTAGTTTAAAAACAAGGTATAGGCGCAATAAGAATCATACAAAACATACATTAAGCGTTTATGGTTATGTCTAACATAAAAATATTTGTATCATATTTTTCATCATCAATAAAATTTGAGTGCCAGTATGCGCCAGTATTTTCATTTTCATTTGGAATGGAAAACAATGGTAAAATGCTAAAAAATCCATGAAATTACTCACCTTCTTGCCAATCGATAGCTGAATTGAAATAAGCCCCAATCGAACAAGCATCTACGGCAGCTATGAGTAATAAATGAACACCGATACAAAGATCAGCTATTGCCAAATTACACATCAGAAATTTCGAAACGGTAAGTCTGAAGTGAGATGTCGCTATTACTATAACGACAAATAGATTGCCAATTACTGCAGAAAATGAGATAAACCACACTGGAACTCTTAAACCCCAATTGCCCATGAGATCTTCGCAAGGGTTAAAAGCATCAGGAACCGGAACGCATTTAACCTAAAACAATAAAAAATAATAGAGTAAATACAAGCTGGACTGTCTTTGTTGTGAACTATTTAATTACCATTACCGGATATTTATTAGAAATTAAATGCCGCAATGTGTGTAGACGTTTGTAGGAGTAGAGATGGGGCACAAATATTTTTCTACATATTCGCTCAATATACCTTACGTGAATTTTGTTGAATATGTAACGCTATGGTGTGTCATTTTTATGCGATATTTTTTTTACTGCCATACCAGAGAATCAGTATTGGCACTCTGTAACAAAACAGCGATAAAGAGTCTCTTCTCTTTGATATTTCGTACTCTGTAACTGAGTTCGGACGTTTCCGAGCCTAGCTGAACATGACCGAAGATGAGATAGCGAAGCGAATGGTAGCGACAACTCCAAGGGTCTTTCTATTTAAGAGACATATCGTTCTGTCTTATTCTACTCAATGTGTAAGATTTTTCATCTCTGCTCGATGAAAAAAGAAGAGAGGTTATGTTGTTATTATTAATTTCAATTTTCTAGGGTTAGTTGTGTCAAAGGCTGTGTTTGTGGAATAATATTATACCTACCAGAAAAAAACTACCATTCTTGCAATGTTTTTGATTTCATTTACAAGAAATCATTATACTGGCATGATTTTTAACAAAACCCAATAAATTAATAAAACAGAATGTCTACTTTTTGCTGCAGCTATTAAAAAAATCACTAAGGGCGCGTTGTATCGAACACCTAAACTCAGTTTAATTATAACTGTTGTTTAGTCTGTGACATATTGATTTATTTATTATCATCAATTACATCAGTCGAAACATCAGTTATCATTAAACCCAGTTTAGGTGTTCGATATAACGCGCCCTTAGGGTATAGTATAGTATAGCGATTCTTTTCGTTTGCTTATTCTTTATCTCTTTCCTCAAAATACAACTTACAGAGTGCCAGCCCTGTGGTAGTTCATAGAAAATAAAAAATTCGCTGGGCTGAAGGGTTTAAGTCCAATAGCGGCATAGCTTATCAAAAAATTCGATTTCCCATTCAAATAACACAGGAAATATATTTTTTTGTTTGAAATGTATTTTTCGTAATTACAAAATTTTTTTTTAAAAACTTTATAGCTTTCTTAGAAAATTAAATTCTTTATAAAAACCTCTATAAGGACCAAATAAACATTACACGTTATTAATGATGGTGTGGAACGGACGGTCCAGCTGATGGAAGCCTACAATAAAAGCTTAACGGCCGATGAAAAGCAGAAGCAGAACTTATTCCAAGTTGTAGCTATGCACAGACAATTTTTTCCAAATGTTACCATTTTTAGATGAATAAAAAAACATTTGTTTGGTAATTATAACTAATTAATTAATAATAATTTGACTTAGATTATTGTATTAAAACGAGTAAATACTTTAATTTGAAATCTTAATGCTCAAAAATGAACAAAAAAATTAAATCATTCATGTAAATAAATACTTTTTCGGGTGCCCGCTCAGGCGGCAATGTCCCGTTAGGATCCCTGTTAAAACTCTCAGTGCAATTTTATTTTGACTTATGCATTCATTTGATCTCAACCGATTGTATTCACCCAACAGAATCTTTTATTGTCTAAGCCCTACTAGATCTTTCCAATGGTCAGACCTTCTCTTAATATTACGTTGGGGCTGATACCGCAAAAGGGTTCCGGCCCCCTAAAAGGGTCTTTCAGACCCCCTCTTTGCTAGTCCATCAGCTATTTCATTTCCTTCTATTCCAGTGTGTCCTGGAATCCACAGTAAGGTTACTATATTGTGTACTCCTAGTTCATTGAGTATGCCTAGGCATTGCCCAACCATTTTGGAACTGATTACACAAGAGCCTAGTGCTTTAATGGCTGCTTGACTATCCGCCATTATGATAATCTTTTGCCTTCTATAACCTTTATCAATATTGAACTTGGCACACTTTCTTACGGCTTGAGTTTCTGCTTGAAAGATAATTGCGGTTTTTCACAAGCATTCAGAGTGTTTGGTTCCTGGCCCGTACACTCCTATCCCAGTTCCTTCTATTGCTTTTGAGCTTACTAGCGAAACCACCCTGAACATTTTTTGAGAATGGATCATTTATTCCTCAGATCATTTTGAACAAAATGTATCTAAAATGTAATATAAAATTCTAAAACAAAATTGAAAATGCTTATATAAGGGATGTGCTTCAATAATATAAAATCTCATATTAGTGCCAGAAACTTACATGGATGTAATTTAAGATACCAAGTGGAATTCTATCCCCCACAGCATTCAATCAAAATTACGTGACACCTTGTAAGTGCTTTCAAACGTTAAATATTATATTTCATATTCTGGTCTCTACATTAGAGTAATGCGGCGACAAACTTGTGTTAGTCCTTTTAAAATTTATTATATCATCGGATTTCCCATCTTTTTTTATTTCTGAGGAAGCAAACTTTTGCTCGACAGCTTAAATAAAAAAAACGACCTACTTGTATTCCCCTGATGATGAGTTAAAATGGACTTTCCACGCCGTAAAGCCCGCCGAAACCCCGCTTTAATACGATGTCCGATCACGAGTATTTCTGGGATTTCTAGAAGGATTTGAAATGCCATCTCGAACTTTGTTCTCTTAAGATAAATATATAGACATGTTTAGACATTTATTATAGAGTGTGTTTCAAAAATAACGTCGGTGTAGTTTGAAAAGAAAACAGGATCAGAATTTCATTTAGTGATTTCTTAGCATAACCACTTCTCTAAGGTCGTTTGTTGAATATGATAAGATATATCTCATTCTGGAATGTATTAACTTTTCCTGAAGTCAATAACACTGTTCCCGGAGTCTATAGATTGTTCCTGTTAACTGTGAATTTATTGTCTGGACGGTGATATTTTAAATATGGAGATAATTATCAATCTTGAATTTTCATATTTTAATTAGAAACTTTTAGTTTCATTTGAAATAGTTTATTAACTGTACCTGAAGGCACGTCCCCGAGGTTTACAAGATGAAGAATAGCATCTTTTTCATAATTCTACAGCTAAGCTGAACAATTGTACATTTGTGAGGGTTTCCTCGATTTTTAATTCTAAATATCTTCAGGTAATTTAACTAAAAATATTAATATTTTTATATTTCGATCTATATCTTCCTTCATCTATTGTGAAGTATATTTCACAATTTTTCGTTGACTCGGTATCTGGTCTTGAGGATTTAATAATAAAACTTGAATCCCTCATTGTACAGTAAATAGTAACAGATCCGTAATCGGTGAAATTTAGATACTAAAACTGAATATTATATCACCAGCCAAATATTTTGATTGTAAAATAATCATACTATAAGGCATTATCTTTTCGAAGAAACGCGTGCGATACGATGAGCTATTGATATATTAACGACTATCTAGTGTAGGTTTTTGTTTTGAATTAATTATGTTGGTGTTAAGTTAAAACCACCACTTGGTTGAGCTACCTTTGTGGGACTTCCTCAGGTAGCAGATAGAGGTATAGCCATGGATTCTAGACTTTATGGAAGAGGATCAGTTGACTGAGACTGAAAGCCTTCTTCAGCGCAGAAGAAATGGTTAGTCGATGAATAAAACGGGTTAAGAAACGTAAAACTTTCCGAGAATCCTATGAAATAGTTTGTTGTCGACCAGCTTCTGGCACAAACCGTGAACTGTTTGGTATTGTAACGACTCCTCCAGCGATGAAGGGTATGCGGTTCTAAGCTGCACGGGGGGTCTTGGCTTCACTGTCTGGGCTACGAGGTTACTTCCCTAGTGACACACAATAAACAAAGCTACCGAGGCTGAGGCAGTAATAACCGCACCTCCAAAAGAATATCCTGTGGTCAGTCTAGAGGTGAAACTCCTTCAGCGGACCCCAAGATACAAAGAGAGCAGGGAGAAACTTCTGGGGTAAATGAAAGCCCATCAGAAGATCTCCTTACCACCAGTTCGGGAAGTGTTAGCCAAAACAATTCCCGACTTTCAGAAGCACAACAACGCAAATGCCTGGTAAACTTTGGACGAAAGTAAACGTGGTTAGGTGTATTAGAAAGTTACCTGAATATTTCCTAAAGAAATCGGCTGATGACGGACCACTTCTGCCGTTAAATGCCATTCAAGAGGTAAGTTTTGTGACAATTTATTTGTAGAATTTCAAATTGTCTATCTATGATATGTTAAATTTGGTTTTCATTTATTTCCTCTCATATTTAGATCACCAGAAATACATGCCAATGATGCGCCACTGATAAAAACTGTCTTATTGATTTGATTCGGATGCTTGTGAGTTATGACGTACCGAGAAACATTCGTGAATTTTACTGTAAATCTCAGTTTCATCAATCAGCTGTGCCAACTGAGAACCAACGATTTCGCCTGTAATTGGTACCAACCAAAGCGGGCCGAAATCGATTCTATTGTGTTGCTTATTCGGTTTATTCTATTCCCATTCTAGTTGCAAGGTCATGGAATAATGGAAAAGTGATATACCTTGTTTTTAAACTAGGAGGAATATTTTAAGAAACCTCAATCACACCACCAAAAGTTATTAGATTGAGAGTGTATTCCGAATTGTCGTGTACAGACTAATTGACAATTACGTGACGTATGTATTGTATTGCTCGCAGTTGTTATGTCCAAGTCTAGAATTCGAATCATCATTGGCAACAGTGGTAACCAAATGTCACATTATTGTGATCAAAATATAAGGTTATAATAAGTAATTCATGTCAAATTTGATGATAAATAAGTATGTAGAAAGTGCTGCTGCATGTTTAAATTATTCTTTATTTATATTTGAGCACAAACTAAAAGTTTTCATGACGAAAAATACCATAATATTGTAGTGTAATGTGAGCAAAACTTGATGAAGAAATATTTACAAAAATAAGACTTTACTGGAACATTTATATTATTAAAAAGAAAAAACAAGTTTGGATTTTGTTTATCAAACTGAATAAATAATAAAAATAGCTCTTAACTAGGTAGGAATATACAAATTAAACAACAAACACAATAAAGTGTAATGGGTAATAAGGATTGAACTGATGAATATTTTTATATAAATAAATACAGAACTGAAAAATGTCGTTGTTAGTTATATCAAAAGAGCTGTGTGAAACGGGCGGCAATCTGACCAATCACTAGTCTGCAGAAATGCCAACTAAAGTTCAAATCGCTCCTCTTAGTTTAAAAACAAGGTACAGAATGTTTGAAGCCGTATCAAGCCGGGCCAGTATAATCCATTGATACCAGTATGTTCAGACGGCAGTCGTTTCCACGTAAGATATTTTGGTATTGGTTTTGACGGAAACAAACTGAAATTGCGCTGATCCTTCCTAATATGTGTACACCACAATCAACATGAAACCGAATGTCACCACCAACAGTGCTGGCGGCAATAAATCGGCTCTGGAAAGCTAGATCTTTATAATAATGACGGTAATTAATACAGTGAAGGAGAACATTCGAAAATAATGGCAGCCACTTAAAAGTGAATTAAATTTTGTTGAGGAGGGTGTGTCAAATCCACTTTGGAAGTGCGGGCCCTAGAAGGGGGTGGCGGGGACACACCCCTTAGTGGGGGGATAAAAAGTTACCAAAACAAACCTACCTATTGGAAAAATTCTCGGTTTTTGAAACGGAAAGTTTTCTATTAGTTATTCGAGATCCGAGATATTGGGCATGCAAAATTTCGATTTTCACCCAAAAAACCTTATTTCAAAGCAATTTTTCTGCTTAAAAAAAGGATATAGGCTTAATCGAAGCCCGTTGAAATGACAATTCAAATCCGTTTTTTTCTGTAAGATTGATGCAATGGGCCATTCAAAATAGGCACTTTACTAAATAGATGATAAAAGTAGACTATTGCATCTTAAATGTCTGGAAAATAGTGAGTGACAAAAAAAATAAAGAGGAATATTGAGTTGGCACAAATTACTAACAATTTGAGACGATTTTAACATTTTGCCAAAATTATGGACAAATAAACAATTTTTTTTGTATTCTTCTTTGTTGTTTTTAGGCCAAAAAATGGTTGTGGTTGTCATTTGGCATAGAATGTTTGAAAAAAAATCCTACTGTAAAAAGTGGTACATATACCTCTACTGACCCTCAATAAGCTCACGCCATATTGAACACTTAATGAAAAAACGGCAAAATTTGAAAATTAACTGTTAAAAAAATTTTCCTTTTTGGCCCGCTGTGGAAAAAGTATTGATTTTTGAAGCTATAAGGTATTCAGCCGCTGTTTTTCCCAATAATTTCCATTTTTTTCAATCATGATACGTTTTAAACGAAATTTGACAATTTTTAAATTTTCCATTCAACCTCATTGTCCTTAAATTGCCTGTTTTAACCTGAAATACTTCAAAAAAATTTTTTCCTGACGTAACTGTAGGTGAATTGAATTTGTGGCAATTATCCATAGCTCTCAAACGAGTCGTTAAAAATCTGGATATCATTACCAAAAAAAAAGTTACAGGCACAAAATGACCCTTTTTTTCGCATAACGTTAATGCTGAACCATCAACCAGCTGACAAATGACCAATGAATGTCAAATATTTAATCCCGACCAGCTGTCAAATCGAAAATGGAAGATTAATATTCATATGCTTCTGTATTTTATGTCGCTTATTTGCAATTTGATGGATAATTTCTAATTTTCGTACTTGACAGCTGCCAACTAGCTGAAAAATTACCGGAAAAAATCAATTAGCTGATTTGTTTTTATGTATTTTATGTTGCTAAATTCAAATGTGATGTGAAATTTTTTAATTGTAAAACTTGGAATCTGCCAAAATTTAAAATATAAACAGTTGGTTGTTCATTTCTCCGAGGCTGGAATCGTAATCAGCGGCCGAAAAAACACATACCTATCAATTTTGGTGGAAATTCATAAAGCATTTCTCTAGTAATTCAATTTGTTTAATAATTGTTTATTTATTGTTTATAACTAATTACATGCTAATTACCACACAACCAAACTTGTATTATCGAGCAACCAACAACTTTCTTAACAATTTCCCAACAGTTTTAAGTCGAATCGAATTATTTTTATATTTATTCGTTTTAATCCATATCAGGTTACATTATTTCAGTGTAAAGCTGTTTTTTAGGGGTTTTTAACTACACACATCAAAAATGTCTAAGGAACACGACTATTATTTTACTTTTTTCAACAAAAACTTTAACAAGTTTTTGTAAATACATACCAATGGATTCGTAAACCTACAAATCAAGATGGGCGGTGACAATTATTCAGTCAATTGTATTGTTTTATTAAGCCAGAGTGACAGAGCTTCATCTAACAAGGTTTATTGTTTCTAGTTGTATAGACAAATTTCTTCCAATTTTAAAGATGGGCTCAAGTAAACTTTAAATTTATACTTAAACAAGATTGTTAAGAGCAACGGTGGCCATGGAGCGTAGGCATTTATCACGTGTTCAAATGGTAAGTGCTCTGGATATGCTTAAGGTTGGTTTTTTTCTCAAGTTGATGTCTCTTGAGGCGTGATTTCGCGATTATGGCATCGTTATGAACAATTTGGTTATTTCTCTGAATGACATGGAGGTCGTCAACGTGCAACTACGCCTCGACAGGATCGATATGTGGTAGGATTAGCTCGCCGAAATGTGGATGCTACTGCACGCGAACTTTTTGGGGCCTTGGCAAATGCCCACTACACTAATGAGTGTAGCCAAACTTTGAGGAATGGACTACATGATGCTGGCCTATACGCCAGACGTCCATTGAGGGTTACTATGTTACGTCATGGGAATCGTGGACTAAGGTTAATGTGGGCACAAGAACATGTTCATTGGGGCTCACAAGAATGGAGATTTGTGTTATTCACAGATGAATCTAGGTATTGTCCCTATCCTGGCTCAAGAAGAGTGAGAGTCTGGAGAGGACCTGGTCGACAAGAAAGACTCAGACATGTACAGGATGTTCGTCCGTATGGTGGTCTACAAGTTATGATGTGGGCTGGAATAATTTTTCATCATAGAACTGTTCTCGTTTTTGTGGAAAGCACTTTGAATCAGTTTCAATAATATTGACCGTATCTTAGAACCTGTTGTCCATCCATTTGCCACTGCTTCAGGCCCTGGTTTGCTTTACATGCAGGACAATGGAAGGGCACATCTTGCAGCAACAGTAAGAGATTGGTTTGATACTGAGGAAATTACCCTTCTACCGTGGCCAGCACAGTCACCGGACCTTAATCCCATCGAGCACGTATGGGATATGCTTCAGAGACGGATCGCTCCTCATTTGGATAATGTTAATACTCGTCAAGGTTTCCAAGATCTTTTTACACATGAATGGGCATTATTACCTCAAAACGAAATTGATAATTTAATTTTAAGTATACCAAGACGGTGTCAAGCTGAAATTAATGCTCTTGGAGGAAATACAGATTATTCAAAACATTTTTTTTTAGATTTTTATGTTTTACATTCATGGATGTGTTGGGAAATTCAATTAAATTAGTGCTTTTAATTTTTGTTAAATTATTTCATCAAAAAGGAAATAAATTTCACTGAAATTAAGATGAATGTCATCATAACGATATGTCACTTTTAAGAATCCTATTAAAATTCATGTATATACGAGGAAAAATCTTTGTGTTCCTTAGACATTTTTGATGTGTGTATTTTAAAATAAGTTGCATGAGTAAATCGGATTTGTTTAATATTGGCTTCAGGAAGGAATATTATATTCAATCTGACATATACAATTGCTACAAAACAAATGGAGTAACGTGCGTTATATGCTATATTACAACGTACCTCAAGATAATTTCGATAAATTTCTCCACAAAATGCAGTTTTGACAATTTGTGTGTTGGATGAATTGTGAAAAACTTCATGTTCCTCTCCCCAAAACTCGTCATTTTGAACTTCGGAGCTTATACTCAAGTTGGCGGGTAGCCAGTTGTGGAAATTATTTGAATACAGTTCGTTATTCACCTAAAAAAAATTGATTCAAAACGAAGATTTCAACAGAAAAACATTTATTATCAAATTACGGATATCCCGGAAATATAGAACCTTCTGAAATGGAAGTAGATAGCATGGGAGATGGTACAAAGCTTAAGTTCAAGTGTCTGGTCTGTTGAACACAATCTATACGAATTAATTAATGGATATACCAGAAGTTTCTGCATCATTTCAAATTAAAACATTTCCGAACAGTAGTGCTGAAACCCCACTTCCAAAATCCGTAAATATTCCACCTTCAGCAATCGATAGGTCGTAAGGTTAACACCCTCACTTTCTTCATTGGCAAATCGCCGAATTTCTTACTAAAAAGGGTCCAATTCCATTACAGCTTCCATTTCTTTACTCCCTAATCACTAAGTGAGAGTTCCAGTGGTCCTAATAATATTATACTTTTTTTCGTAAACCTGAAAATATTACTTGAACACTTATGGTACCAAAGTTGTTGCATCAACAAAGTTTTTATTGAGTATAAGAACTTCAAAATCATCAATTTATTATTCCTGTAACAAATCAATTTCTAAAGCTTAAACTTTAAAGTATTTTGCTTATATTACCAAAAATATACTCACCGTAGTATTCTTGGTACAAGCTGATTGAAGCTCCTGTATGAAGCGAGCGTGTTTTTCATACTCCCAAGGATTGTGAGTTCTTGGAAATTTAAATGCACAGCAATGATAGGGATAAGTTAACCATGCTTCCTTTAAGGACTGAAATAACAAAAAAAATCTTTATACGAAATTTATCTACACTCGTTATGTAGGTTGCTTCAAAATGTCGTGAAATGCCATTTATCAGTCACCAGCAGAGCAGATATTTTGGGACAATACTTTATTATCCTTCGTAATACTAAGTGGGGTAATTTTATACCCCAAATTGGTTGTTTTTTCATGGTTATGGAGATAATTTATTTTCATATGAATATCCGATAATCCTTTCAAATATGTTCCTCCTAAGTATTTTCTAATTATTGTTACATAAAATATGAAATTTAAAAACCATGCCATTTCGTATTTTCAGACGTTCAAAGTAATGGGGTACAAAAACATCCCAGTTAGTATTGTACGTAGTCGTGCGAAATCTCTAACATAATTTGTCCAGTCCCTTTAATTTTCAAAGATATTAATGTAATACATTATTTTTTGATAATTTTGATTAATTACCTTATTCGTTAATTATTGTTCCATCAAAAATTACACAATTTTGAGTTCTGCTTTTCAAACCATTTTCAAGGAAGTATCGCATGACCCCCCTTACTATTTAAAAAATCTGTGGGGGTATTTGTGAAATGTAAGGGGGTAAAAAAGATGACAATGTTATATAAGAATTGCCAGGTTCGAAGATTTTTCAACTTTGTCCTAAATAACGGAGCTTCCTAGTGGTGATAGGACTCAATATCCGCAGTGTATTATTATACGTTGGTAGCCCAGTAGACTGTTGTTAAATATAAATGAAAATTTCCCAACAAAGTGAAAAAGTTCAGTGATGCATTATAGTTAGGAGTAAAAAGTTTCCCAGATTGCTATTTCTATTGACTACCTTATAAGGATTTCTAAAGTACTAGGTACTCTATTTCTACTCAACTGTCTTATGAAATTAAGTTTATTAGTGAAATTGCTTTTGTTCATTGTATTTATGTATCTCCGTAAAGTGCTCCAGGATGACTTTAATTGAAGGGAGTTGATAGTCCCATTTATGGACAATATTAATTTGTTTTTCTTAGGTTTCACCATACATCTCATCATAAAAAAAACATACCTGCGTAAAAAATCATTTTTCTTCATACCTCGGTCGAAAGTACGCACTTTCGTCCCTCATAGCAGGGACGAAAGTTCAACATTTACTCCCTGTGAAAAGTACACGCGTTTCCTCTATAACAGCGGGAGGAAAGAGTTTCTCATGCGTATTTATACTCGTAACTACGACCAGCGGCACTCGCTTCCGACCGGCTATGAAGAAAAATAGTATACACTCCACGGGCCGAAAGTTGAAATCTCGGTCCTGCGCGTCATGATGCCTTCGGCGAATTTCGGCCCTGCGCGTCATGATGCGCAGGGCCGAAATTCGCTTCGGAGCATCATGACGCGCAGGGCCGAAAATTCAACTTTCGGTCCTTGGAGTGTAATATACTATACTAAACCAAAATAAAATGAGTAAAAAACATTTTTTTAAAATTTTGCGGTTTAAATGATCAACAATATTTCTAAAAATTTTAATCAAAAAAGGAAACAAAGCACAGACTTCACTGTTGAATGAAATATATGCTTTTAAATTGGGCAACATTTTGTTTAAAATTTGATACGTTTTCAGTGCTATCCTTGTTCTTGTGTTTCTCGCGAAAGCTTTTCCATTTCTGGTTCATATGTCTAGTTACTTTTAATATTGCACAAGTACGCCTCTGAATTTTCTGTTTTTAGCCGGATTCGAAATGGAATCAAAATAATTTTAATATGGGAAAAAACTTGCTCAAACTTATGGGACGATCCGAATGTTGAAACACTGCGAATGCCACTTTATTTGGCAAATACATTTATCTGGTAAACTAGCCCAACAATTCAGTATTTCGTTTGATTTATCATGAGGATTAGCTTCTAAAATTCTTTTCAGTCCCACAAATTTTGTCTTCCATATCTCGGAGCTCCTAAATTCAATATGCTGAAGCTCAATATCTTAAATTTCCATTCATGTGAAAAGCGAATAATTGAAACGAATGCTAGTAAAATTCATTAAATCTGGTTTTATCAAGAAGTAGAACATGTGATCATGTTTATTAAAATCTTAGCCTCTTTCAGCAAATTCTTCTTTCATTAAATGCAGCATTTTCACAATTATTAAGGTTGGGTGAGTATGTTTTTAGATTTAGAAAGTATTTATATATATGGCAGGTAATATCGCGGATAAATACATCTATTTTCATTTTAAAAGACTTTCAGGAATCATATACAAATCTAGAACAGTTTGATCCGATCCTTGTAACTTAAGGTTTAGTTCGCCAAGATGATTTGTAATATCAGTCAGGAACATCAACTTACAATTCCATTCTTGATTATCTAGTTCAGGCAAGACTTGAGCTTTATTTTTTTCAACAAAAATGACCTAATTTCTCCCAAACATTCCACAAATCTAGAAAGCACTTCACCGTGGATAAGCCAGAGTAAATTGCTGTGTAAAGGAATATCTAAATATGCACTTTACATTCCTCGTAATAATGACTTGAATTGTCTGTGGGTTAATGAAGAACGACCATGTAATTGATAACTTCCACAATAGTATTCATCACGGTTTTTAATCTTCCGCTCGACATCTTCACGCATAAACTTTCTTAATGATTAATACAATGAAAAATCAAAAGTGGTCAACCAATGCGTGCAGTAAGAAGAGATATGTACTTAGTCTAGTCCCCGTCTCTCAAAATGTTTAACGGATTCTGATAGTATAATTTCTCCTCTTGTCGTTCCTTCGAATAATAGCAAACTGATGACGTCTTCATACACACGGTTATTGTCAAAGTACCGCGAAACGATTGTAAACCGGCAAATGTCAATAACGTCAACACTTTCATCCAACGAAATACTGAATATGATATTCCGTTTAATGGCGTCGATCTGTTGTTTCCATACACTTTCTGCCATTTTAGTAACCCGCCGCTCATTAAATTCCCCATCAGTGAAAGGTATTCCCTTCTCTGCCAAAGATTGTGCAATTTTGAAACTGCATTCGGCTGCTTGATCTTCCACTCGACTAATTTTTGTGAATAATGTTGCCTGCTTTGTATCTTCAAATCCCGATTCATGTCTTGTTTAAAAATGTCGTTATAACATATAATAACACCTGTACAACTTTTACCACTAAACTTATTTTCGGAACTTATCTTCACAATAGCTCGTACTAAACCAATCCAATTCTAACTAAATACACGCTTACATGAAGGTAAATCCGCCTCCTAGCCTCCTAGAAGTTTCCCGTATAACAGTAGCAATGCCGCTCACCGGGCGTTCGAAAAGCCGAGAATCACCCAATGGCGTATTAAAGATAGACACACTCACCGGCAGAATTAACCGCCCACCTAAAATGTTCCTGAAGTTCGTTGTCCAAGAACTTTCGTAATTTTTCATTGATTTCAATTGTTTCTACGCCAAATGGTAGATAAATTCATTGGTATTAAAACAAGCTCCAGAAAGTTTTCCAAAAATGTTGATAGCTTATTTATACAGGGCGAAAAAAAAAACATGTATTTGTAGTCCAATTTCTTAACACCCTGTGGAACAGTTCGGGAAATTTGTAGAGTTTACGCTCAGTTTACTACAAAGACCATCCTTTTCGCCATCTTTCAGTTTTTATTTCACCTTGATATCTTGATTTCTTTTGAAGATACACGTAGGTATTCAAATGAAAGCCTGGAATTGTTCTAGGGACAAAATTTAATTTGTAATGTTTCAATATTCAAAAGTAGTTTGAAACAAAAAGAAAAACTTAATTGGCATTTTTCAATATTTCGTAAGTGTACCCACCTCTAGCGAACTTCAGCAAAATTTTAAATGGACGGTTAATTCTGCTGGTGAGTATATTTAAGATTTTAGCAGCATTTTCTGTTTAAAACGTAAGAAAAAAGTGGAAAGGATTTAAAATAGGTATGACCAACCCACGGTCCAGCTCACTATTTTTTTTCGGTTAGAATTTTTCATATTCTATTAATGCCATAAGTAAAATAGTTTATACATTTTTAGCTTGGCAACCTCGAACTACTTCTGTCATTTTGGTGAAGTTTGTCAATAAGATTTTAATTATAATTGTGTTTTTATTTGGTAGCTGATTGATAATTGTATATTAAGGTGCTTTTAAGACATTTATGATGGTGAGAAAATGTATAGTCTGTGAAAATACATGGAATAAGAATGATAATCTGTCATTTCACAGGTACGGTTATAGTAGCATGAGCGTAGTAAAGGTATAAGACGAGGGATTCAACATTGGTTTTCATAATATTGTTTATTTTTTTTATTATCAGGTTTCTGAATAATACTTACAATTGTCAAACGATCTTCGTGACCATGATTATCTTTCGGTTTATATACTAAGGATGCACTTGCTTATATTTTTGGATTTGTGGTTGCGAAGCTGAAAAATGTGTAGAACACTTACTATGAATTTAGATGTTAGTAATATTAATAAAATTGAAAATAAAACCTTTCAATATTGTATTAACATGTTTATAATCTGTAGTGCAAACTTGTTTTAACTTCAAAATCCTTTAAAGGTATTTATTAAAAAAATAACTTGTCTATGACCGTAGCTCTTCGATATAATTTCCACTTCTTCAAACGAAAAAATTAATAACGTACATCACTTAATTTCAAAATAATTTTCATAAAATAGTTTAAATGAACCCTTTCGAAAAATACTGTGCGTTGTACTTGCCCTGATTTATGTTGCGACCAAAACATTGTGTAGGTAGAGTTTGTTTAACCATCCTTTGCCATTACGTCATAATCGGTGACGTATTCTGCTGTTTTAGGTTTGTCTTATATTAGTTGAATGTTATTTTACACTTAACCTCAAAATTATAATTAATGGGATATGTTAAGGTGTGTTTGTATGAATAAATTAGTAATGCCAAAAATTGTATTTTGCTTTTTGCATTGCGTACTTTTTTACATAATTTAGTTTTATTTTAACTTGAAATCCCCGTTTTTTTCTTAACTGATTTGTTTCAAATTTCTAGCTTGAGGATGTTTAACGCCCCTGAGCATGTTTTTGTACTGAATTTAAAAAATTACAGACCTATAATGTATATTAAAAATATATTATACGATTATATTTTTGGGGTGAACTCAAAGGTTATGTAAAATTAGATAGAATATCTATATGCTCGTATTTTTGTATAGTAATTATTGTCTGTGTCATTGTGAGAAACCATTTCGTAAGTATTCCTAAGAAATACAAAAAAACACATGTATGGGAGAAAACAGGCAATAAATAAATTTCTTTCTGAAAAAAAGCTCCCAAAAAAAACAGGAAAAAGGATCGAATATAGGTAGATACTTACGTTGTAGACTGCATTTAACGGTAAAAGTGGCATTCCAATGAAAAATTAATTGAAAAAGGAGAAAATGACCAAAAATACTGACCAAATCAAAATATGACAACTGAACTTTCAAAAGTAACAAATAGATTTACGTCGACATTAGCTAAGAGATACGTTAATGACGTCATAATTCCGTCTCATCCATTTCATGAATGAGAGATAAAGCTGGACAATGTACGTATGACGTAACGGCAAAGGACGGTTAAACAAACTCTAATAATAGGCGTTTTGCTGCGAGGTACCGGTTGACTACCGATTCAATGGGAACGGTACCATCATTATCCTTTTTTAATGTGTTTTTATTTCTTTTTATTGGTTTCTTCGCAAAAATGCGTTGGTCTTGTCTTGGGTCTTGATCATTGATTACTGTGATGTGCTTGTCACTTTGGTTTTTCGTTGTGGTTATTTTTATTTCATTTGTTTATTGATTATTATTATAAATATGAATTATTTACTTAAAAATATTCACCATTCAATAGAATCTTTGCTACTTCAAGCGTTACCACAGCTGATTTATTGTAATTTCACCAAATTATCGTTTTCCTTTTGCTCTACCTCCATTTTATGATTTATTTTTAAATAACCAACTTTTTTATATTCCTATAGGTTATGTGATTATAAACGTCAACCGTCAACCGCTCCCAAAAACACCTCGCTCACCACGGTCCATAAATTTACGTATCGTTGAAGTATACTCACAGACAAAAGTTTGAATCGACCTGTCGCGGAAACGTTACGGTCCCGAAAAATTGTATAACGTTGAGTCAACGGTACCTCGCAGCAAAACGCCTAATTTGTGAAGGCTGGTGTATCTTTAATACGTCATTGGAATCACCTGCTTCCCATCGTGGTTGCGTGGTTTTAGCCTGGCCTGCCATTACTTAGCTCGGTCGAGCAAAGTTGCCAGCTTGTGTACAGTTCCGTAGATTACTTTTAATTCACAATGAGTATCCTCAAAATTAAATCTTTATTTTATTGCTTTATTTCAAAATATTATACACCAAACATCACAAAGTTATGCGTGCCATTTTAAACTGCCGACCCCTGCTATTGTTGACAATGTACTGAAAGCTAAAAAATGATTTGATAGGCCAACCGCTCATACCATTATAAATACTAAGTATTCAAATATTCTTTTTGCGTCCGAGCAATTCGGAGTAATCCAAAAATAATTGGAAAACCGGAGTAGAAATTGTAAATACTTAGTATATATCATTATCTCTAATAGATATCGTTGATGCCACCACGGTCCATAAATTTACGTATCGTTGAAGTATACTCACAGACAAAAGTTTGAATCGACCTGTCGCGGAAACGTTACGGTCCCGAAAAATTGTATAACGTTGAGTCAACGGTACCTCGCAGCAAAACGCCTAATTTGTGAAGGCTGGTGTATCTTTAATACGTCATTGGAATCACCTGCTTCCCATCGTGGTTGCGTGGTTTTAGCCTGGCCTGCCATTACTTAGCTCGGTCGAGCAAAGTTGCCAGCTTGTGTACAGTTCCGTAGATTACTTTGAATTCACAATGAGTATCCTCAAAATTAAATCTTTATTTTATTGCTTTATTTCAAAATATTATACACCAAACATCACAAAGTTATGCGTGCCATTTTAAACTGCCGACCCCTGCTATTGTTGACAATGTACTGAAAGCTAAAAAATGATTTGATAGGCCAACCGCTCATACCATTATAAATACTAAGTATTCAAATATTCTTTTTGCGTCCGAGCAATTCGGAGTAATCCAAAAATAATTGGAAAACCGGAGTAGAAATTGTAAATACTTAGTATATATCATTATCTCTAATAGATATCGTTGATGCAAACAATTGGGGTATAAAAGATACAGTCCATAACTATTACAACGGTAATTTGAGGAAACTGCGCCGTGAAAATAAATTATTACGAACCGAATCCCTTTACAGAGAAATAAAAATGGAGGATTGGCTATCAAAATCAAAGGGTGCTGCTCAATAAGAATCGCAACAGTTACCTTAGAAAGCAGTCGATAATTAGAAATTTTGTCATGATTTCACTATTTTAAAATTGAAATGAACAATCTGCCAGTAGCAGAAATGGCGACCTGGAAGCTTTTGTAGAAAATATTTCGACAAAAGCCAATTTTTAAAAAAATAACCGAAAGATTGTTTCAAGTGCTAGTGGAACGTCTTTTTCTTACGTGAATCGAACAAAATACATTCTTGAAGCGAAATTTTCTCTAGCCGTGTTAAGCGATTTTTGGTAAGGGCAAAGTTATATGCTGGTCACCCCAAAACTATCCCTAACCCAAAAACTCGTTTTTTGGTCGCTTCGTCGCTTGCAACGGTTTTAGGAATAGATCGTATTTTCCCCCTTTTTGACCCTCAGGATTTGGAATATTTTTATTCCATTGAGTATCCGTTAATATTCTTGGAACCGGCCAACAACTTGTAATTTTACTGTTACCTTTTATTATGTAAATACCTTAGTAATCACTGAACTACCAATAACCCTAGTGGTTGACGCAGTGTTAAATTAAATAAAAAAAACTTATATAAAACTCACTCTTTATAAAGGCCGCAATGCAAGATGCAAGAATACTTGATCGAAAGCATGGTAACCTAACCCAGCTGATCAATTTCTGCAATTCAATGCCCTGGTAATTTTATCGGTTTAGTGCCTTTTCTATTGCATGCAAGGCGCAATCCCAGGGAGAAATATAGCTTCTTTCGTATTACCATCCAGCTAACTATTTCCCATCAAATGACACCTATCAGCTGATTATGGTGACTGATGTTTTTTAATTTGTGATTAGATAATCGACAGTAATTCACTAGTTTTTTTTTCTGAGGTTTCTTCACTTCCACTATTTTAAGTAAAATAATTGTTTGAATTAATTATTTTCTTAAACTAATATCTAGGTACATTTTTCATTCTACTATTGGTTGGATTGGCAGCAATATTGCAATTTCTTGCAAATTGTATTTCCCTATGTCAAGCGACCTTAATAAATTTAATATAGGAATTAAATTCTTGAAAATGTTTTAGCTCTGCTTATCCACTTGTTGATTTTATCGATTAAATATTTTAAAGTTGGCATCATGGAAATCGCTTGAAGCTGAAAACCATATTTGGCTCCACAGGATTTATTTAATCCAGTGTTTTGTATTCCCTTTAATACGCTTGTGGTATGAACACATGGGTATTTACATAATATGGTTGGTTAAAAGGTTTTTAGTTAGCAATGTTGAATTGGAATTTCAATTATCCATTTATGAATACTTATATCCAGGCAGGCAAAAAGGAGACCCAACCAAATGCAAAAATTACAGGGGTGTAATGATGCTCAACACTACATACAAGATAACCAATCTGATGAAAAAAAAAGAACTAAATTGGCAGGTAGAATCCAAATTAGGTCTATATCAACAGGGAAAGGAAGATGCCATACACCTACTAACAGTCAATCGAGAAATGCTATGAGCATGACAAAGATCTACATATTATACCATTCATCGACTTTCAGCAAGCGTTTGATTCAGTCAACAGAGAGTGGCAATTATCTGATATGAGGAACATAGGAATTTCAGAGAAGCTAATAAGACTAGTGAAAACGACAATGAAGGACTCGACTGCAAAAGTAATAACCGGAGATGGGTATAAAGGTGAGATTCACATTAAACTAGGTGTAAGGTAAGGAGATAGTCTGTCTACAACTTTTTTTAACAAAACACTAGATGGGGTGATTGAAGCAATAGACCTAAAAGGAATGAATAGTCACAGCTCCACACAAATAATAGGATATGCCGATGATTTAGCTTTAATTACTAGAGACAAAGAAAATCTAGAAAATACTTTCAATAACTTAATAAAAGAGGCAGCAAAGAGGGGGCTGGTAAAATTCGAGCATTTTTAAAAAGAATAAATGACGGATTTAAACCCAAGAAATCGAATGAGTTTGACAGGGAAGATATAAATAAATAAATTCCTATTTGCCAAAAATATAATCCAAAAATGGAAAGGCACGTAAATTTACAGTGACTAAAAGTGACGATAAGAAGGTTTGTTATTTCGAAATAGTTCGAAATTACATTGTTATAAGATCCCACAAGACGAATTTTAAACCTCGCTTCTTCATGCTATATCAAAATGGAAAGTGCTTAAACAAGTCTGTCAAGGAAAACTCCAATTTCAAGTAAAATTACTGAATTTCCGAATTCAAGAACTTTCAAGGAGTATACTGGACAGTCCCTTAGAAGAACGTTGGCCACTTAGCGAATACTGGAGTTGATGTCTTAGCTCTCAAGCGACTCGGAGGATGGAAATCTGCAGCTATTGCGGAAAGTTATGTAGCGGAGAGCGTGAATAACGAAGCCAGAAGAGTAACAGAAAACTTGGTTAGAGATGGAAAACTTATGGAGTAAGAACATTTCATACAAATTGAGAAAATAATGTTTATAATTGTAATAATGGTACTATTAATTAATATAAATAAAGCATGTCCACGGATGGGGTAACCTATAGATGAGAAATGTTTAAATATTAGTTTTAGTGAAAAATGTCATTCTTGATAAAAAGTTTTGCTTGTTCTGAAACCCCATAAAATGAATTAAAATTCAAGTTTTTCAAAACCCGTCTTATTTTATAGCCAGTTTTATGAAAACCGTATGAATTTTTGCACTAAGTTCGAAAATAATGTATTAATCTAGTGAGTGACGTTAACTGTCAATTTTTATAAATAATTTTCAAATTGTCATTCTTTAATAAATATTTAATAACAATGTTAACTATTCAACAAAGAGTATAATATCTTATTAAGTGTTATGGTATTGGGAAAGCTGCGTACTAGTTTGCAATTGCAAAGTTTCACGAAAAATATCCAGATGTACCCATTACGTGATGTGGATTGGGAAAATTAATACAGAAGTTTGATGAGACAGGATCTGTTCAAGACAAAAGGAAATTGAAAAAGGCGTACATTGAGGAGGATGATGCAGCTAGCGCACTAGCTATGCATTCGTTAGGGTAAAATCCCAAGTTAAGTCTACGAAAAAGAGCAGTGGAGGTTGATTTTTGCAAGAGTCACTTACAAAAAATATTTAAGCAAAACAAAATTCATCCATTCAAAATGGAATTTATTTATACCTTACAAGATTATGATTATGACACAAGGTTAGACTTTTGTGCAATTATTGGTGAGAAACTTATGCATTACCGATTCTTTCACAATAATATTTTGTTTTCTGATGAAGCAACGTTTACAACAAACGGAGTCGTTTCTTCCTAAAATTGTCGATATTGGGCTAGTGAAAACCCGAGCTACAGGATTAACTGTAATAGTCAATTTGCTAAGAAAGTTAATGTTCTTTGTGCGGTTTTATCGAATCGAATAATCGGACCGTATTTTCTGGAAGATACATTAAATCAGGAGGTATATTTACATTTGCTGGACAACTTCTTAATACCTGAATTAGAAAATATTCCCTTGGAGCAAAGGCGTAAAATGTACTCGCAACATGATGGATGTTCGTTACATTCGACTTTGCTAATTAGAAGCTGGCTGGATGAATATTCTTCTGGGCGATGGATGGGACGTTAAGGACCAATATTTTTCCGCCCCGATCCCCCGATTTAACTATTTTAGATTTTTTTTATGGGGCTGCTTAAAACAAAAAGTTTACGCAAATAATTTAAACCATAATATTGAAGTCTTGAAACGACTGAAACAAGCTATTATTGATGTCATTAACGAGATTACCCCAGAAATACTGCGAAATACTTACAAAGAATTTAGAAAGAGAATTGAGAGATGTTTTGAAGCTGGGTGAGGATATATTAAATAGATGTTTTTTGTTTACTTAGTGTTTCTTACATTATTATTCTGTATTGTTATTTTTGATAGAGATTATAATAATTCTTGAACAGTTAACATTGTTGTCAAATATTTATTAAAGAATGACAATTTGAAAATTATTTATAAAAGTTAACAGTTACTTGGTACATCGTAAACGTCACTCACTAGATTAATACATTATTTTCGAACTTAGTGCAAAAATTCATACGGTTTTCATAAAACTGGCTATAAAATGAGACGGGTTTTGAAAAACTTTATTTAATTTTATGTGGTTTCAGAATAGGCGAAACTTTTTATCAAGAATTCCATTTTTCACTAATACTAATATTTTAACATTTTTCACTATAGGATATCCCATCCGTGGACACGCTGTATAAATAAATAAGATACACATTTTATAAAGCTTGAATTATTACCACCAAAGGGTGGTGAGTTGACTTACAGCCCGTCGTCAAAGGCAATCGATACCTTTTTGGCAACTGTAACTTACGTCCTTCAAAACAGAGTCAAAATGCGTTGTTTACAATATAGGGAGAAGAAAAGCAATATTCTATAACCTTGAAAGCTTCAACGAAACCATAGAAACAATACAGCGCTTTGAAACCTGGAAAAATCACGCACACTGGAAAATATAACACGAAGAAGATGGTTATTGAGATTCAGTATATACAATTTTTAGTCAAGAAGTCACTTTTGGCAATTCTCTGAAGTCGTTTTCATACCGAATCAACCGCTCTCGTTCGTGCGTACTACATGTCGTTTCAGAGAAATTGGACTTGTCACAACTCGCACCGGTCATAAATTTCGTCGGCGATTGTAAATTGCAGCGGCGGTCAGAGTTTCTATAATCCTTACATGTAAATTGCAGCGAATGGTCATGTATGGGTTCGTAGTAACTATGTAAATTGCAGCGCACGGCCAACAAAGAGCGTTAATCTTACCTGTAAATTGCAGCGGCAAAATTTATGAAAACCTACTGAGTTAAACTTGAAACAAACCGTGGATTATTTATACTGCATTACTTATCTATACTAAAGAAAAGAAAAATACTTTTTAATATTTATTAATTGATGAACAAATACACATTACACATACATACGAGTATACTATAAGCGCTATAATAAAATCAAAAACAATATTTACACTAAATGTACATATTATGTGCTCAAACATTTCCAAAATAATGACATACTTGTTTTACAAATTGCAATCTCGTTATACTTTTTGTTTTATAATACAGATTTAATTTTATATCTAAGAAATTAAATTTATTCCGGGTTCGAGTATTTGGAAGCAGTATCAATGCTATTTATTTTAATATAAGTATCTATTTGAAATTGTAACAATGTTTCCAGAAATATGTAAAATGATGGGTGATTACTATAAAAATTATCATTGAAATGAGCGTGAAAGGATTCACATGCATTTGTTGTCCGACACATACTAGGTGAAGCAGATGCCCAAATTTCAGGAGGAAAAACGGCACTTTCTGACACATACACATTTACTAAATAGTCGACATATTGGGTAACCCTACTGTCTGGTGGATGTATTTCTCCCAAGTAAAAAACAAGGCAATCTCCTGCTTCGGCGGGTGTAAGATACTGAAGACCAAAAGTATATTTTAAAAACTTTCCTATCTCGGAATCTTGCGCCACCATGATTGGCTTAAGTGAAAGCGACATCCAATTATTTTTATATCGGGCCATATGCTATTTACGGCTGAGTGGATAGTTTGTTCAAAATCAATAGCTATTTTGCTTGGCTTAAAAACTAAGTCATTTTTTGCACATATATCTACAATAAATTTTAAACATTTTTTGTAGGAGTCGCATGTTTTATCTTTAACTAAACAAAACAACAAAGGTAAATAGTGGCCATTTTTGTAGCCATGAATTGTAAACAGTTGCTTAAAATAGCGAGTACAGTATGAAAATGTTCCATCGGCGTAAATAATGTCACAGAAGTTGCATAAAAACTTTAAATTGGTTACACACGAAAATATTATAATGTTGTCACTGCTGTTGTTTAATAACACAAAGTTTTCACCACAATTTGTGTTCCAAATGTTTGACTCCAAAGCAGAATGGGTGTCCATAATAGATTTCGGTAGCGGTGGATATTCTCGGCGTCGGGCATTGTAAATATTCCTTTTGATACAATTCACATCAGAAACGGCAAGATGAACATCCGAAATGTTTTTTAAAATGCCACGGCATATTTTTGCTGACTTTACAGAAATATCTTCTGTCGCTTTACGTTTACAAGAAACACTCACAATATGCTTTTGAATTTTCTTCTCGTCACTCTGATGATTATGTTCCAAATTCCTCCTTGAAATTATCCGTTCGAGTCCATCTTCAATGCTGTAGATCTTGGCGGTGCACTTCCTTGTGGTACAACACCACTTGACTTCTCCAGATTTCAACGTTTCTTTTTTAAAGAACTTATAGTTACTTAATAGTAACAACACGTTTCCACGTTCACTAACAATTTCTGTTACTTCGCTCATGTTAGATAGCAAAAACTAATGATAAAATATAAAATCTACTTATTTATATATAGGTAAAGGGGTGGACAACCCCATAACGGAGGCGGCACCGAGTTGCGCCACCAATTAGATAGGTTCTTAATCTATAACAACTCCAGGAATAGATAAGCTGTAACACCTGTTTAGTGAAATTCTTAAAAGAATTTAATCGCTGCAATTTACAAGTCGGATTAAAATCTCAAATTTGACCATTGCTGCAATTTACAGATTCTATTATCAACTCTTATCAGGTTTACGGATTAAGGATTACCAAGCGCTACAATTTACATCTGCCCAATTTCGTTGGTCCACTCCAATCATTTTAATTTGACGTATAGCTAAGATTACGCGAACACAAACTTTAATTTAATTTTAAAATAAAATGTGGTAGCTTTATTATGAGATTTGGATTGTCGAGATGGAAATAAAGTATTTAGTTTGTTAGTTTAAGTAATAATAATTGCTCTCGTAAAATTTAATAAGGAACTCGACCAAATTCATTTCAAAAGTCAAGTATATTTTTCTTAATTATTATATTTTTCACAAACAATTTTATCATTTACTCTTTGTTATGGTACGCCGTTTTTAAGTGCTTTCGTTTTCAAACTAGGTGGCAAATTAGATCGTCAACACGTATTTTACTTGCAGAAAATAGCTCATTGAAACTAAGATTATTACGGAAACTCGAAAAGAGACATGAATATAGGATCTATAAACAGGTTAATTTACGGTGAATTTTCTCATGTATCTTCAGCTACGAGCAGTTGAAATTGCTTTTCGCTAGTAGACCAGTATGACAATAAATACATTCGATTATATTGTTGGAAAAATACGCGTTGTCATTTATCATTGTACAACAAATTTCCAGAGACGAATTTCTGTCGAAGAAAGGCTTTTGCTAACCTTATAAAATATTTCGCCTTGGACTTCACATATCAATGCTTTCATTCCGAAAATCGGACGAAAACTGCGGTGAAAATAAAACATTGTTTAAATTGAAAACAATGCGTGCGTTGCGTCGATGTAGCTCCGTGCGAATTTAACGTGCCACGTGTTTACGCTAAACTGATTCATTTCATGTATGTATGTATGTATGTCATTAAGTTTGCCTAGGCATTCCCACACCATTTTGGAACTGATTACACAAGAACTCAGCGCTTTAATGGCTGCTTGACTATCAGACATTATGATAATCCTTTGCCTTCTATCTCCTTTGTCAATATTGAACTGGGCACACTTTCTTATTGCGTGAATTGCCGCTTGAAAGATACTTGGGGTTTTTCCCAAGCTTTCAGAGTGTTTGGTTCCTGGCCCGTACACTCCTATCCCAGTTCCTTCTATTGCTTTTGAGCAGTCTGTGTGCCATTGAATGGCATTCTTTCCAAGTCTAGTAATGGTATTTGGATTCCATTCCTTCTTATTGCTTAATTCCGTAACGAATTTATTTGAAAAGTTATACTTTTTTATCATACCATGATTCATTTCATACTCATTGTTTTATACTAAACGTACCCCGCAACGCACGCACCGCACCACAGCATCCTCGTTCACTTAAAAACATGGCGTTAGTGTTTGTCGGTAGTCTGTAACAGCCATATCACTAACTAACAACGACGCAAAATAATAATCCATTTTGTATTACAATGTTGTCGGTCGGTCGTCTGTACTGCACCAAGTAACTTACACGGCGGTGCTGGACGCCGTACCCAGAACATACGTTTTTTTAATAATCGATAGGAAAGTTGGATGAAGCTCCACCATAGACTAATAATTATTTAAACTGCAGATTTGAGTTAGAGTCTTTTTGTTGGTTGTATGTATGTATGTATATTGGGGTGACGTGCACTGAGACCTAAAAGATCTATTGTGCCCCCTTACTCTTACTTAGTTCCTGAGGAACGTCTCAGAGACTAGTAGCTCCTTTAGTCCTATTTGCCCGAGGAATTTTAGGATAATTGCAGGTTTCAACTTAAGTAAGTGTCCCTCTTCTATCCAGTAATATCGCAGATGCTGTGCCCTGGGATTCTGAATTCCTGTACCATTCGCAAGTATATGGATGGAGGCTTCTCCTTCCATGCCTAAAAATCTACATTCTTCTTCTTCCACTATTTTGAACTTTTTCAGGTGCCCATTCAGGTGACAATGTCCCGTTAGGATCCCTGTTGAAACTCTTAGTGCAGTTTTACTTTGACTTATGCATTCATCTCAACAGGTTGTAGTCACCAAGAAGAATATTTGATTGTCTAAGCCCTACTAGATCTTTCCAATGGTCAGATCTTCTCTATTCTTTGGCCTTGCCTATTTCTTCCAATATCACATTGGAGCTGATTCTGCAAAAGGGTTCCGGCCCCCAAAAGGGTATTTCTGTCACCCTCTTTGCTAGTTCATCTGCTATTCATTGATTTTGCTTTCGTATTCCCACATCATTTTGGAATTGATGACACAAAAGCTCAGTGTTTTATTGGCTGCTTGACTATCCGACATAATGGTAAAATATTTTGACTTCTGTATCCTTTATCAATATTGAACTGAGCACACTTTCTCATGACGGGAATTTTCGCTTGAAAGATACTTGGGGGTTTTCACAAGCTTTCAGAGTTCCTGGCCTATACATAGCTGGCTTACTTCCTCTTCAATTTATAGTATAAAAACCATTGAAAAATTTTCTAAAGATCATAAGTAACAAGCTAAATAAGCAAGGCTAAGATAAGAACAATAGCACGAGCGAGACTGCAAGTATTGTTATTGTTGAATTGCAAAACTTAATGAGATGGTAATGTAAAAGTCTGGACTTCTAAAGCTAGCTACTTGCGGCAGCCTCCCTTGCATGGGAGTCAATCTCTTTTTGTTGTAGAAAACTCAGTTGCAAATGGTTTTACTCTCCGATTTTCATTTTTCGGTATTTGTCGTAGAAACCTTGTTGGATTTATCTGAATTTTATTTTTAATTATTTTTGTTTGTTCCCGTATTCAGTCTTGACTTTCTTAATATGAGAAAATTGCTACGCTGGATAATCCAGCAGCCACAAAAATAAATTGAACGTTGACATATAATCTTGGGAACATTGATTGTTCCGTAATAATGACAAAGTCCAGAGTAATTTCTTCAAAAAATAAATCGGTACGATGAATCTGTGGAAATACTGATATAAATAAAACAAACGTGATGGCATTTCACAATATTCCGTTGACTGCGGTATTGACGATTTAATAATAAAACTTACATCTATCATTATACAGTAAACAGTAGTCGGTAAAATTGAGATACTAAAACCCAATAATATTATTTCACTAGCCAAATATTTCAGTTGTAAACTAATCAAACTATTAGGCTTTTCGAAGAAACGAGTACGATACGATAATGTCCCATTGTTATCGGATTAACGACTACCTGCTGTGGGTTTTTTTCTTGAATCAATCATGTTGGTATTAAGTTAAAACAAAATATCTTGGAATGGAGTATACAGGCTGGTACTTTAGTAGGCAAGCAAGATATATAGTCCAGTATACCAAACATTTTAATCGATAAAAATAAAGATAAAAGCAGAATAAAAATCATTTATGCTTCAAGGTATTTGAAGCCGTATGAATTAGTGCCCGTGTAAAACAAAACAAAATCTTTTCTTTTGCACTGATTTACAAAACCTCGAAATGTCGAATATTTTACAAGGTGTTTCCAGAGTAATTGCAGTGGGAGATTTAATTTCAAGGCGAAATATTCCCAAAAACATATATACAGGGGCAGCACCAAAAACAAAACAAAACATTCACATCTGCAAGGTGAGAAAAACATAATTTATACAACAGTTTCATAACTTATGCTAATCGAGCATGTATCCTTGATCTGAACGTTAGGAAAAGTGTTAGGCAATTAAAATTAAAAAAAAAGTCAAGCTTGCATTTCAGGCATTAGCTAACAGTCCCATTTAAAATTAAAATAAAAGGGTTCAAAAATTAAAGTATTAAAATTGTGGGATTTAAACTGGAAATTTCAAAATAGGTTAAGGACAGGTTCTTCTTTTACATGAAGTACAAAATAATAAATACTAAGACCATAAAGATTGTATCCACAAACAATTGAAATATGAACTATGTTTATCTAAAGTTAAGAGCAGAGAGAAGAGGTTACTTGAATTTTCAATGTCTGTCTTCTTATTAATATGGCCATACCCTTAAAAAAAATAAAGCCATTTCCAAAAATAATATTTTACTACAGTTATTTCCACGAGACAGGATCTAGATTCCTTCAAAATCTATTATGTTAACAGGAAACATGATTAGCAAGAGAACATCTTTCCGGATGCAATCTTATACAGGGTGTTTCTATATTCGACCGACAACGCTGTACCCCAGAGAGCTCTCGTTATTTGATAAATTTTAATATAGGAACATTAACCCCTAAAAGGCTTAGTTACCGAAATACAGGAAACCAAAATTCAAAATTTGCCATAAATCAAAAACGTCTGGAATTTTTTTTTTCCAATTTTGTGATCAATATGCTTTTTAAGAACGTAATATTTTGACATAAAGTAACTTTTGAGAAATTTAACCAGTGGCGCAGTATCGGGGCTAGTGGCAACTTTTATCCCCTTATTTTTTACGCCACTGGAACAAATTTTGTTTCAAAACCTGTTTCATATTCTTTGTTCATTTTTAGTTAAAAAAGGAATAACCTTTTATGGAGCTAAAATGAACAGTATTGTAGAAATTTGCTTCTAAACAAAAGTCTGCAAGTAGGTACTTAAAGATAATAATTTACAAATTATGATTTGTAATGTAATTTGCCCGTCGGCGTTTTGCAAAACAAGTCAGTATTTACTTTCAACCATACTATTGAATTGATTCCGAATAATAACTGAGCGTAAATAGTTGAAAACGGAATACATGCTATTTAAGGGCTTAATTTCTGAGCCCAGTTGCTGCAATTTAATAAAAATAAAAATCAAATAACGCAAAAACTATTAAAATTAAATTTAAACAAACGTATTACAACAATTACAAAACTACAATAGTTGTTCAAACTGTCAAACTGTTTACTTGGAAGCACGTTCTACACCGTTTTCTCATTGAAAAACGTGTATTTGAGAATAACCTCGGATTGGACTGAATAAATTCTGCCGCAGCTTGAATTCTAGCTATCAGATCTTCTTCAGTTGGCTCAACTTTCGTTTAGCTGAAATATGTTATGGAAAAACTGTTGTCATGGCAACGATTGTTGTGATTAGTAGTAAACAAAAACCCAAATCATATGGTGAGGAAATGGATATGTACACTTTTATGGACAGATAAGCGACTAGAAAGCTTTTGAGAGGTTTGACCAATATATGTAAGATCACAGCTATTGCAACAAAGTTTATGGACTACATTACTACTATATTAGATAGGTATTCTGTCTTTTGGAGGATTATAAATAGATTTTACTAATAAGGCACTCTTACAAGCAAACTTAACATTTTGAACTAGTTTGTCCTAGGAAAAACGGATTTCGTAGTGATTGATGCAATTAACGTTCGCATGTTTGTACCTCGCTCTTGCCCGGCAATTATTTTAAATAGGTTTGTACATGTGAATTCATAGTAGTTTGTTTTTCGTGAGCCTTGTGTACGCATCGACAAATGTTTCTTCTCGTTTTAATTATTTATGTCTAGTTTGATGGTGTATGTCATATTATTTTTTCTGTGAATTTGCGAATGTTAGGTAATCTTTACCATTTAATGGTAACAGGGATTTTGATTATATATATATATATATATATATATATAGGTACTCTTTAGCTTTATTAGGGTTTTATTTAAAGGTAATCATACTTTTTATCCTAATTATCAAGCGCATCAAGTGATATATTAACCTTAGGAAGGGGGCTTTTAAGTGGGTTTAAAATTTGTAGAATTCATAAATAAAGAAAGAAGATGCCGATGCAAAAAAATCACAAAAATATTTTTTCACATCCACGTTCTTTATTTTTCAACACATCGAACTCATTGGTGTGCTTTAAGGGGGTTTTTAAGAGAGTTAAAAATTTAAAAAATCGTAAAAAATGAACGAATACACAGATTTCAATAAAATTTCATTTGATTTCACTTTCTTTGACTATTACGCCATTTAAAAAAAAACTTATTTATTACTTCAGTAGTAAATGAGATTTTCAGTAAGAATTTTTTTTTATTTCCCTCTCTCACAATAATAAGAACAAACTACTTGGTTTGCTTAGGAAAAGCCAGTTTGGCCCGAAATATTAAATATTAATATCCGGTAAAACCGTACAAACCTAAAAAAATAACTGCCAGACAAGAGAGAGGTACAAGTAAGTGTGCATTAATTGCATCAATCACTGCTAAATCAGTTTTTCCTAGGACAAACTAGTTTGTCCTAGGATATGCTAGTTTGTCCTAGGATAAAGTAATTTGGTCTGAAATATTAAATATCAAAATCCGGCAAAACTAGTTTACCCGAACGCACTTAGGACGAACTAGATTGTCCTAAAAAACGGTTGGACCTGTAACATATATACATGAATTTAGGTTGGGTTTATGGTGAGTGGGTCTATAAGGCCCTCCACTGCGACTCGCAAGAGTCTATTGTGGCTCACACCTATTCAGATTTCACCAAACAAATTCAGCTTCTTAACAAAGCCGATTAGCTTATTTGGTGAATGATATTTCAGGTCCGAGGACGAGAGAGCATCCCTGCCAAACATCAGATACCTGATTCGAGCCGCGGCGGGGAAGGCACAAATTATATGCTCTGCTGTTTCATCATCTTCCAGACAAAGACGGCAGGTCGGATCTTCCGACAGTCCAAGTTTTAGCATGTGATGATTCAGATGACAGTGGCCTGTTAAAAGGCCTGTTACACAGCGTAGGTCATGCCTGCTATAGTCTAACATTTATTTGGAGACATTCTTCGAAGGATGTATGAAAGCCTTTGAATACACAATCCTGGTAAATTATGCCAGAAGTCTAATGCTCTTCTTGCCGTCCAGGTATTCAATATTTGTATTTAGTAAGTGATGTAATTTGAAGTAAATTGATTCAACGCAAAATTTAAAATAAATGTTGTATGTTGGTTATCATCCAAATTGGAGAAAAATTAATATTTAAAAAAAATTCCTTTGGGTAAAATTTTATTCCGCTGTTAATGCCTGGTGGAAAGATCAACATGCTCACAGAAAAATGTTCTTGAAAACGTATGAGGGTGACATTATTGAAGACTTATACTCGTTCGACTAATATCACGTTTGGAAAAGTTTGATTTTTTTTTCAACTTGCCATCGTGTTTAAGTGTCAAAATCACAGTTAAAATGATGGTTGCAATTTATAATCTCGACAGTTTTATGTCTTCTTTCAACGAGTGAAATGAGTTCAATATGTGTTTTCACTTTCTCACGAAAAACAACCTGAATTCGATAAAAATATTTATAAGCGAAAATATCGAAGACTAGAAAGTAACCTAACTTGAGACAACTAATAATTATATTAATAGATATTGAAGAATAAGTATATTTTTTTAACACCCTAGGGAGGAAAAGTACGACTTTGCTCCCTACAATGAGGCCAGGAAATGTATACTTTGGATAGAGGTAGGCGGAAAAAATATTTTATTCCACATTTTACCAAGGATATGATCTACTGTGAATAAGGAAACTCAATCTCAAGCGATTCTACCAGCTAGTCCGTGATAAGAATATTTTAGAAAATACCTTATTATCTATATATTTTTAATTGTGGTGCCAAAATAGTATATTCTTAGTCATTGTAATCAGGGGTGAGTACCCCAGAACGGTATCAAACCTCATGCAAGACGCTCTGAGGAACATTGAGGGCTGGTGCAAGGAGGAGCAACTTCGTGTAAACACCTCCAAAACAACCCTAATCCCCTTCACAAGGAAAAGAAAATTGGAGGATCTAACACCCCCCAGACTTTTCCAACAAACGTTATGTTTTAGCAAGGAAGCTAAATACCTAGGAATCATCCTGGATACGAAGCTACCCTGGAACCAACACATAAAGAAGATAACTACCAAAAGCAAGATGACACTGATGACACTAAAAAGAGCGATAGTGGTACATTGGCTGTACACAACGGTTGTAAGACTCATGATAACATACGGCGCACTCGTCTGGTTGCCTAAGGTTAACCAGAAACAGGCAATCCTAGAGCTAACCAAAATCCAGAGACTGGCGTGTCAGTGCATTACTGGAGCACAAAGAAGTACTCCGACAGCAACCATGGAAACAATTCCAAATCTCCCACCAATTGACCTAATCGTCAAAGCAGAGGCTAGAATTGGAGCATATCGTCTCCAGTTAAACAATAACTGGAACCCCACCCTAATGGGCATGCGACAATTATCAATATAATCACAAATCCCATACTAACTATGGGTACTGATTATATGACTCCGACCACATCACTAGAAAAACCCTTTAACATCGAAATAGATTGGAAAGGAGAACTCAAGGAAACACCCAAACAAGAAATAGTTTCGTTCACTGACGGTTCCAAAACGGACACTGGTACTGGCAAACACAGTAAACTGATGGTTAAACAACCCATACCAAAACTTACTGAAGAAATCCTAAAATTAAATAGGAGATATATCAGGCTGATAACCGGCCTTATAACCGGACACTGCGGCCTAAGAAAGCACCTTCACACAATGGGGATCTTCCAAGAAGAATCTATATGTAGATTATGTAGTGAGGAGGACGAAACAGCCACCCATATAATTTTCGAATGTGAGGTTCTACGTTGGTGGAGGTATGGACAGATAGGGCCGGATGACCCTACATCGAACCTCATCAAAAGAGATACTGTGAAGAGACTTCCAGATCTCATCAAGGTCACAAATCTTCTGACGGACTAGCAGACAGACAGGACGATACAATAAGCCAACGGCTGCAGACTTGGGGCCCACTAACCCGGCCTGTTTCGTCTGTTTACCAACCAACCAACCAACCAACCATATTCTTCAACGAGGCAAAACAACATTTTCTGATTACCTACTCGGAAAAGGCCCAGGTTCATTCGAATCCATCCAAACATTTGAAAACCCTATGCTAATCTAGACATTATTGCTAAAGTTGGAGAACGCTTTTCTTGTATTGTGCGATTACTGTTACAACTATCAAAAACTGCTTGACAAAATCAGCATATGAAGATGAATTCAATATTTCATAGCTACCACCATCAGTAGCCGCAGTGACATTCGACAGGATGCAGAATGCTGGAGATAGGAGAGAAATAGAAAAGCTGCATAGAATTGAAATGGTGCCTGTGATAATTCGCAAGTTCTATCACAAAATAGCTCGCTGTTCTCGAGCAAACTTAAGAGAAAATTGAGGAATAAGATAACGAATTTAAAAGATCAACCGTGGATTAAAATGGAAGAAATTCCAATCTGTGAAGTTTCGATCGGAACTAAAGACTATGAGATCGCAACACCTGTTTCATTAAGAAGAGCGATGTGGAGGAAGGGGATGCGCTTAATATTATACTGATACTGCATGCGGATAACATCTTACCACGTTAACAAACACGCCACTTACTCCATTTTATGGTGGTGTGGAAATGAATTTTCCGACTATAGGAGAAGAGTGTTAGAGTACACCTATTTTACAAAGCACCCTAACCTACCTATTCCTATCTCTTGATAATGACTTCAAAGCAGGAGTCGAAACGTCGAGATTTATCCAGAAATCTTTAGAAAACTGTTTTCAGTCGCCATTTTCTCAAAACGGTCACGCTAGCGGAAATGATAAGTGGCAAAGTAGAAATTAGGAAAGAGCACGTCAAAATCTATGAAATTTTCGAAACTGAATTACTGAATGACTGAATAACTTCTTGTACAAAAAGAACGTTGTTAACAAAACAATACAATTTTAAACTGTGTTGTATGAACAAACGAACCAAAAAAAGTCCAATAAAAAAATTTGTTTGGAGATATAAGTAAGTACTTCTTGGAAACCCTGTATTTGTCAAGTAAAGCTCTGCCAAAGTTAATAATAGTTGCCCTCAGCGAAAACCAATAAAGTTCTACTGTTCATTTAATAATAAATCTAGTATTAAATGGACAGTCGAGTGTTTTAAACGGCTTTTATGATTCCGTATGGCTCTATAACATTGTATACATTTTATACCAAATTACTTGGGTAGAGCAGTGCACTCACTTGAATGAGGATCAGTAATTTTAGGACTTCCAATGTCACACCATAAACATAATATATATTGCTGAATAAAAAGTTTCAGATTAAAGTAGTGAAAATCCGAGGTCGAAGCAAATAGACACATGAGATGTTTTTATGGAAACAAGGGTACGAATTTTATTCTTGATAAAAAGTATATATTGATATTGATAAAAATGTATTTTCCCAAAAACTAATTTTGTTGAAGGAGCTATTTGGTGTATAGTTCATTTCGTGAGTGGAAAATTTGCAACAGAAATATTATAAAGTTGTTTGTAAATTGTCCTATTTTGATAACAAAATTGGTAAATATGATTTATCAATGAAATCACCTTTTGACTTCTCTTGTCTGTACACTGTGATGAAAACCATGGTTCCATATGGTGCCTTGGTCTGTTGGCCAAAAACAAATCACAGGAAACCTGAACTAGAGCTACTAAAACTTCAGAACTACTGCTTCTTGCTCTGCACGTTAAGGCGGGAGCGAGAATGACTCTCTGGTAATCGTTGGCCGTCATCTCTTTTGTTCATACAATTTGGACGTCTCTTTATTTCTGTTGCGGGATTTTAAGGATCGAATGGAGCGAAGGTTTTGGTTCCAGAAAAATTGAGGGAAGGACCTGTTTGAATTTTATGCTGAGCTAATGCATTGTTGGAATCTTAATTTTTACAGATAAGGAAATGTTCAGAATTCCTATGTTGGACTCGACGATTTGTTTGACCTTTGTAAGTTTGGGGACAGATTCAAGAGGTGACCTCATACAAACCCTGATTTTCGTTGGGGACTGTATCTTTTGCTGGTCTTACTAGGTGTCAGTAGTGAAGAATCGAATAATTCTTCCTTATATCAAAGGTGTCACCGACTAAATCAGTAGAGTCCTTAAGCCAACATGCATAAAAATCACCTTCACCACTGAAAAAGAGATTTCCCACCTAGTTGGGCCAGCAAAAGATGAATTCCCCAAAGAAAATCAGGGTATGTATGAGGTTACCTGGTAGTGTAATTGATAGGAAATGTATTGTTTGTAATAAATAACTATTGATTTATAATTTTATTGCTTAATTTTCATTATTTGCCTAGCTTAGTTGGATTTTATATGTTTATTCTATTTTATTTTCTTTTATTATACTTAAAATGAAATAAATATTTATATGATTAATATCTTTCTCTTTCCTTCTCTTATCCTTATGCCTTTTCAGGCGTCGGATATTATTAATATGAGATTCTTTATTATTAAGAAATGTTATCTTTGCTGGTACAATATTCTAAGAAAGGATCGTATTGCCGAAACATTATCTTCCATTGAAATAAATTTCTCTAGAAATTTTAATCCTACCTATTACTTCCGTCTACTAGGAAAAACCTTTACATTAAAACAAACATGGATGTCTTGGAATAACATTATCGATCAATTAGGCTCGCCTGTCACTGAAAGAAGATAGTAACATCCATTATTTCGAATATGGGGCTCAAGTTATAACGATGCTACGAAGTTACAATTAATTATTGTCACACATAACTCTGATATTCATTTTAAATGAGGGTGCTGTAACTTGTACAAACTGCTATGAAGGTAAGGTCTGGTATTGACGTCACATTTTTTTTGTCCAAGAAAATCGACTATGGCAGTGTCAGAGAGATATAGCAATGTTTTGAATGTGGAATAATGACTAGCACTTTCACCAAAGTATTTTTTAGTCGACCTATAAAAAAATGACATTTTACATTACTTATTTCCGGATGCAAAATGGTCTATTTTTGACGTCATTTACTTTTCGTCCGAAAACACTTTACTTTTCGTCCGCTGTGGTTACTATGGTTACCTGTGACAATAACTGTCATTTTGTGTTGTCAAATTAATTATTCACGAAATTCGCTAAATTTTTCGTGTTAATAACATCATGGAGTGAATATTAGTGTTCATAATAATCAAGAATGGATAGTGATAGCGATATGGATATCAGTAACACTCCTCCAGGGCTGCGGGAATTGGCAGCTACGGCATTGGATTTACTATCCCAGAAATCACGCTTTACATATGTAAAACAATACAACATGTTAAAGGTCGACGAAAAAATGTAATGTGCACCTCGGCGAAGACCTGTCTATTTTCTCGATGTTTGCTAGCCTCGGCTATGAACTTGCAGACTCGACTGTAATAGACAGTTTTGCGTCCTTGGTACATAAATAACTATCAACGTACGTAACGTTCCGGGGAAGTAAAGTCGAAAAATTTACCTACCATCAAATTTTTCCGATAAGTAATATTATGTCTTTAATCGAGAATATATCGACTATCGACCCCTCCATATTTCTTAAATTCTCGAGTAAATTCCGCTGGAGCTTGCAACATCAAAATTGTGGGAAATATTTTGCACTATTACATGATAGAAGCGGATTGAGAACACATTTTTTTAACCCTTAATTATAAACAAACAGATTTACTTACTGGATTTACCAAACAATGGTCAAGCCAATGGTCACGTATGGCTCAGCTGTCTGGTGGACCAAAAGTCTGAAAAAGACAGCAAGAGCAAAGCTGCAGGGCTTGCAGCGAACAGCATGCCTGGCCATTACTGGAGCAATGTATCCACACCAACAGCAGCTATGGAAGCCCTCCTGCAACTAACTCCTCTTCACATTCATTTGGAGAAGGAAGCCAGGAGAGCAGCTCATAGAATGCTATCAGTGGATAGGCAAATGGATGGAGAGACTCTTCGGGAATCCTGAGGGATATACAAAATCACCACATTCTTGGGATGCCCTCGGATCTCTCTGTCACAAAACTTCACGTGGACAAGACCTTTAAGATACTCATTCCCACGAGAGACCAATGGGATAGCTAAGAAATCTCCTTCCTAGAAACAGACTACGTGATTTACACTGACGGATCCAAATCCGGAAACGGGGCTGGAGTGGCGGTCTTCAGCAGGAAACCCAAAGTTGAAATCACAACCAACCTGGGTAGGTACGCTACCGTCTTTCAGGCTTAAGTATACGCCGTAGAACTGGCTGCAAGAGAGCTAATGAATCAACCGGCTGTGAAAAAGATCACATACATCCTGTCAGACAGCCAGGAATTCACTGAGACCTAAAAGATCTATTGTGCCCCCTCACTACTACTTAGTTCCTGAGGAACATCTCAGAGACTAGTAGCTCCTTTAGTTCTATTTCCCTGAGGAATTTTAGGATATCTGCAGGTTTCAACTTAGGTAAGTGTCCCTCTTCTATCCAATAATCTCCTAAGTGTTGTGCCCTAGGATTCTGAATTGCTGTGCAATTCGCTAGTATGTGGATGGAGATTTCTTCTTCCATGCCACAGAATTTACATTCTTCTTCCTCTGTTATTTTG
This sequence comes from Lochmaea capreae, assembly GCA_949126875.1. NCBI lineage: Eukaryota > Metazoa > Arthropoda > Insecta > Coleoptera > Chrysomelidae > Lochmaea > Lochmaea capreae. The sequence continues at coordinate 8,113,678 of OX421409.1, forward strand.
AGCTTTTTCAGGTGCCCGTTCAGGCGGCAATGTTCCGTTAGGATCTCCTTTAAAACTCTTAGGCCCGGTTGTACAATTGTAGCTTACTGAAGGCTCAAGTGTGAACTCAGGTTCAGCGTCAGATTGCTGTTATACAAAGTAGGCTTACGGTTGAGCTTGATTTAAACATTAAGCTTGGTAAAGCCTTCAAGAGGGCAGGTTTAATGTAAGCTTAACATAACATAAATTGTTATCATGTTCCGTGGTTAAATACAAATAAATTGTATCCAAACATAACCTGTACCTAATTAATTTATGGTTAAATTAAAAGTTTATCAAAGTTAAACATGGATATTTTAACCGATGATGAAGATTTTTTTGAACTTATTGAAATCGTACAATACCCGAGAAAACCCCGGGTGTATAGAGAGCGTATAAATCACTTTGAATGTTGGAAGGATCATGAGTTTATTAAAAGATTTCGTCTTTCTAAATAAACCATTCGCTTTGTGACAGTTTGTATATCAGAGGAAATTTCTTGTGAAACCAATAGGTAACATATTACTTATACTTATCCAATGATTGTGTATTGTAGGAATCATGCTGTATCCCCAGAAGAAATGCTGTTATTGAATATATTATACAAAATTTTTAAATACGTAGACAATTACGCTATAATAATTGTTTAAAACACGAACAATCCCCGCAAATGCCAAATTAGTTAGGTGACATCTTCATTTGACAAACGTATTTTGACCAATTTACTTCATACGCATGCGTCAGTTCGAAATAAGTTCTACCAACACTTGCAAATATAGGTTTAGTAGAGCTGCTACTGAACCATTTTTGTACAACAGGTTTAGGGTTGAGCTAAGCTTATATTTCAAGCCCATCTCAGTTGAGCTCAATTTTAAGGTTCAAATGTACAACCGGGTCTTAGTGCGGTTTTACTTTGACTTATGCATTCATTTGATCTCAATGGGTTGTACTCACCCATCAGAATATATGATTGTCTAAGCCCTACTAGATCTTTCCAATGGTCAGATCTTCTCTTTTCTTCGGTTTTGCCTATTTCTTCCAGTATCACATTGGGTCTGATACCACAAAAAGGTTCCGGCCCCCAAAAGGGTCCCCCTCTTTGGTAGTCCATCTGCTATTTCATTTCCTTCTCATTATACAATATTGTGGTATGTCCCAGGTTTTCTGATTTCCAAGAAGTGAGTATTTGGTTTTTTTTAATCATTCCCTCTCTACTTAGTCTGTATTTTGTTTTTTCTGCAACACTTTTCACTACCATATGTTGAGAATCACTTCCATTGCTGCCGTTGGGCATGTTCTCATTTCTCCTGTGATGCATATACAGGCTAGTCTTTGAATTTTTGGAGAGGTTTTCTCTCGTAGCCCATAGACCATTTCTGCTACTCCACGCAATGGCTCCATAAGTGATGATTGGTATCACTATGGCAGTGTACATCCAGCTCAGGATTTTTGGGTTACTGCCTCAATTTCTCCATGCCAGATTCTTGTACACCACTAGAGTCATTTTTGCTTTGTATATAATCTCCTTTTCGTGTTTGTTTCAGAGGAGTTTACTGACTTGAGTCAAACCTGGATACTTGACGTCTCCATTCAATCTCGCTCCCAGAAGATATAACTTTTATACTTCTAATTATACAAACTTGCAGTTTTAGTATATGTTTCGTTACCTTTATCAAAATCGTTTATTAATTAAAGATCATTGAATAATTGGAGTCATTAATGAATTATTTTGTGTACCTTAATATAGCTCAAAAACGCACGGTCGACGGAAAAAGCCATTTCTTCACTCCGTTTCAGATACCACCAGAGCTGGGTGAATTTTGTGTTAGGTTCTTACTCCAATAAAATCATTAAAACATGTCTGTTATTATCTAACCATTTTTTTTCTCAATTTATCAATTTGTGGGTTGGTTAGATAAGTTCGTCTTTACTGAAAAAATATATAAATATATTCACTCACCTGAAAGCTGAAAACCGATGGAAATACCTTAAGAGACTTCGTATTTTGAATTTTTAAGGTGTCTATTTCACGTAGTCCTTCAATTGGAAGAAATGTAATCGCTGTACCAGAGAGGTCACTGGAAAAATTATATTATTATCAAAATAGGCATATGAGAAATTACTATTCGTCTTACAAAAAAAAAGGAAAATTCTGCATGGTCCACCATTTACATTCAGCCATCAGGTACCCCAATTTTCTAGTCCTATTCGAGGTATATGATAAAATATGAATATTACCCAAAATTAAAATAATTTGATTTTCCACGTAGGGCCTCTCGGTGAACGATACAGTGTATCCAAGCACAATTGGTGTTACAAGATTACTGGAAATCCAATACAATCCAATCCAAGTCCAATTGATACAAAATCTAGTTTTGTAGATCTTAAGGCGCGTCCACACTATGCCGCGATTAGCTGTTGGTAATGCCAATTGGCAAAGCCAGCGATTGTAAAAACGTCTACATATATGTGTACGCATTCATTTTAGTTAGTCGGCTTATCTTCACAGAACAGGACGATCCCGGTATAGATTCGTCAACTCTATTTGAAAGCACGTGCTAACTGGCAGACAGACTGAATCACAACTAAAGCCGCGAGAGGCCAGTGGTTGGCCCGTCCCCACTCTCCGTTCTGATTGGCTTCCTTTGAAGGGGACCAATACTTCAGCGATCTTCATTGGCACACGGCTGGCTTATTGGCACGTGCCAACGGTCGCGACTACATCGAATCGGCTTTGCCAATAGGCCAGTCTGGAAAGACAAAACCTCTTACTTCTCGAACAACGTGGATTCCGAAAACGATTACCAGTGAATAATCTGGTAGACCTAGAATAGGAGATACGCGAAGCCTTCGCTTGCAAACAATACATTTTAGCTATTTTTCTTGATATATCAAAAGCTTATGATACAGTTTGGCGTCACAAAATTATACAAACATTGGATAATTGCTCAATAAAAGGTGAAACGCAACCCGTGTGTCTTATTCCCCAAGCTTACATTTCTTGGGCAATACATTTCGTAAAAGCAGATGGGGCACATTTTCTCAAGAGTATCTATCATAAATGGGCGTACAAACACCTGCACAATTTTATTAAGCACCTTTTTCAAAATGTTTTTGCAGTAAATCTGTGGGTTGGATTAATTGGGCTACATTTTCTGCCTCGTCTATGAAATGGAATTATTATAAATTTTGGACAGTAACGGCTGACTCTTACTGGATTTCGCCAACATGAACTATTGAATATATAATATTAGACAGATCTAATAGATACAAGGACAAGGCGTGGCGTGCTTGACAAATAGTTTGTGAATGTGAGAGTTACAGCATAAGTTATCAAGTTTCGCAATAAAAGTATCCTAGCTTCTCTTACAATTAGTGAAACGTTATTTTTCCCGATAACATTTCAAATGAAAATTTTTAATAAAATTCATCTTTTGGTGGAACATACAATAAAGAAATTTGGGCTTAAAAGCAATAAAGATAGTTCCGGGGATAAAGTCAAGTTCCTCGGCAAGACCGTTCCTGTGAGATACCGTTCCTGGCTAGACAAGTTTCCAGAACAATCAGTTCCGAAGTAGAAATGGAAGAAAGGAAAGTAATTAATAAATGTGTAAGGCTTTACCTTTATTTAAAATTTTGTAATTCAATATTGTATATTACTAACTAATAAAGTAAAGTTATGAAGTTTTCATCCTTTTTTTCCTTATTATACAGGGTGAATCATGACCAACGGGATGGAGGTTCAAAGCGAAGCGGTGAAAGTTTTGAAATGTTTGTCACTTTAGTAGTTTGTACATTCATATAGGCTACATTTTAAAATTAGTTTGAAATATACAGGATGTTCCAATAAAATGTCGCGTATCAAAGTTAGATTTTTTCTTATGGGACACCCTATATTTTATTGCCTTTTCTGATTGCCCCTTAAAAATAAAATATTCCTCCATAATGGTTCCCTATATCTACATACAGAGGGTTCCGAGTTATGCCGACTTTTTTTAAAATGTGAACATTTCGAAAAAACTTAACTCATTGATGTAACAAACTCTAGCAAATTTTCTCTTACATCTAAATAGTTGGGCATTCGTTGAATGTATCAGACTAATCATCTCTTTACAGGGTGTTAAAAAATATTATACTGGAAAATAGAAAGAAGTGGAAGTAATCATGTAAATCATATAAAAATTGGAGACCAAAATTATATTGCAAAGGACGTATTTGACGGATTTGAAGAATTGATAGCACTCAACAGAAAGTAAAATTTCAATCATTTAAATGACCAATAAATTTGGAAATAATAATAATGGAAAATAGCTTTTTGAAGACCGAAGTAGCATAGAAATTTGTCATAAAGCTTAGACTGGAATAAAATAGAAGAGTCATTATTTAATAGAAATAAGAGATTTTGTCTTTGGAACATAAATCAATTTTAAAAAAAAGAAAAGTAATAGGAATAATAATCAATTTAGAGAGTTAAAGTAAATGTTAATGTTAATGTGTAATGTTCAATTGAGTTGCTGAAATAAATATTTGAAAATGAATGGAATTAAAAAAAATAAGTAGAATATTGAACCCAAAACTGTGAGATGAGAATTTTTGTGATAAATTAACAATAAAAATTAAATAACTGATAAAATTATAAGTATCATATACTAATAGAGCAATTATATAAAATCAATATAATATATATATTGGTAGATAACAATAGTTAAAAGTTAGCTGATTTACAATTTGAATTTTTAAATTTTTTTTAAATAAAATAACTTAGTGGCGCCCTTTGTTTTTTTATAATTATATTAGTCAGATTTCTTTATCTGAATAAATTCCACAAGTAACAAACCCCTGAGAAATGGCTTTGTTATCTCCATATTGAAAAATCAATTAGACAAGAGCCTTCGCTATTCAAACTTCAATATTTGATTCTTTAACGTCCTACGCCGAAAGTTAACGATATGTTTCACTGACTGGAACAAACGGCCCTAAATTAATTAATACTTAACAAACTTCAAGTTCAAGTGGCTGGTTTCAGAATAATTAAGTGTTTTGAAAAGTGGTTCCATGGAATGGCAAATATTTCGAAGAAAGTTTTCAAGAAATGCAGAGATTAAACTTCTAAACCATCAAAGGAATATTAATAGTGAGAATTGTTACAATAATTTATTTCAACACAATTTTATTTGGTTAATGATCTCCATACTTACATATAACGTAGACTTTGCAGACCGGAAAAAGCTTTCTTGTGTAATTGATTGAGTTCGAAGTTTCCTTTCAGGCTTCTGGAAAAAATATAAAATATCGTTCACTGCTTTTTCATCACATTTTACTGCAATTAACTGATGATAAATTTCATACAACCCATGAATATTTCATTATGATCAGTCAGGATAAAGAAAAGTCGTTCAAGTTGAGTAACAAATTTTAAACTGAAAAATAAACTTGATTTTTGTACTCGTTAAACTGTGCACTGTAAGTGAAATTATCACAGAGGAGGCGATAGTGTAGTAGAATGTTTGGAAATATAACAGAACGGAAAGTACTATTAACTATGTGATAAAAGGGAATTGAATTGAATATGTGGCATTAGCCACTAAATTCACATATTTGATAAATTTCTTCCTTGAAACTCTGTATTTTGGTATGTGGAGCATGGATAGTCAGTTTAATCTATCAACGCTAAAGTTAATTTAATTCTGTGCAGCTTTTTAGGAACATATGCTATACAAAAAAACACACAGTTAACTGGAAAAAGTACTAACAACTTAGCAGAAAAACCTCTTTTCAATTAAGGTTAGGTTAAGTTTGTGATGCGTGGGTTTATTCGGCCCTCCTAAATCACAATTTACTAGAATTATTATTGTAGTTATATGATATTTATACAGAGTGGAAAGTCTAACTGGAACAAATTCTGTAACTTGATAAATAAAGGTTTATCGCAAAATTCCTGAAACACGTTAACTTTTTTATCCAATGAGGCATGTTACAAAGAGATTTGTTTATCTTTTTAATTATCTGGGGGGTTGCGGACACCCCCAATTTTTTTTTAGATGAAAGGGTAGGTTGATTAATTTTTCATTATAAAGTTTTTTCAATTGCAAATAAAATTCCATTTTTTTTGTTACTTTTTATAAGCAATGTGTCGGAAAAAAATGAAATATGTAAGGAAATATTTACTGAAATTACTTCAATGCAATAAATTTTCGAAGAACTCTCCTCTTTGTTGCTGACAATATCCTAATCGATTATAAATAGCATTCCGAACATTTTGTAACATTCCGGCGTTACTTGCCAAATTTCGTCCCTGATTATTTGTTGTTTGCTCTTTAGATATCCCTATTAACAAAATCTAATGAAGCAGGATCGGGTGATCTTGCTGGCCACTCAATTGGGCCCCTTCTTCCAATCCACCTATTTGGAAACAATTCGTTGAGATAGGTGCGTACATTTTGAGCAAAATGTGGTGGTGCCTCATCTTGTTGAAACCGCATCCGCTGGTCAAATAAGTTGGGATCCAAATTATTGGGGAATAAATTTACCAATGTAGGAATAAGTTCTTCTTGGAGCATATTAAGGTATGTTTCTCCAGTTACGTTTCAATTAAAAAAAAAGGACCTACTATGCAATCCCCAATAATTCCAGCCCAGACGTTTGTTTTTTGAGGCCTTTGGGTATGGCATTCACGCATCCTACGGGGCAGACATCCTAGTTAGGGTTTGGGACTACATTCACTGGTCCTGAACCAGTATTTGGGATATCTAAAACTGCTGCACGTGGTTGTATATCTCGGTAAACTCAAGCTAAACACCAGTCGTACTGGAGACACGTGCCAAAAAAGGAACACAGCAAACTCCTGGTCAAAAAACTCTCGGAGACGCTGACTAATGAAATATTAAACCTTAGCAGCGGACAGATAAGGATGGTGACGGGTTTACTCACTGGTCACTGTACCCTAAGGAAGCACATGCATACAATCGGCATATATAGGGAGGAACCTATCTGTCGGTTGTGCATGGAAGAGGAGAAAACAACCTCTCACATTATCTTCGACTGTGAAGCATGATCTCATTGGAGATATAGACTACTGGGACTAGAACATCCAAGGAAGGATTTATCCAAGAAAGACACAACCAAGAGCACAAAAAGCCTGAGGTGCCGAGGACTCTAAGCCTTTGACTGGTGTGTTGAACCAATCAATCAATCAATCCAACGGAGATTTTCGTCAGCCCAATATGTGCCCATGTAATGTGAACGTAGCCTCATTAAAAAACAGCACCCATTCCAAAGCAATTTGTCCACCATCGATAGAAGCCTAAATTTGTTCGCAAAATTCGAGTCCACGATCAGTATTATCTCCGTTAGGCTCCTGCAGGTTTTGCATCTTATATGGGTGCTTTTTGGCTCCTTTAAGAATTTGTAAAACACTTGTGTGACTGACACTATGAACGCGAGCTATTAGCCTAGCTGGAATAACAGGATTTTAATCAACTTCCAACAATATGTTCAACTGGGCTTCTTCATCGACTTTTAAAAGCTTTTGTCGAGGAGCATCCCTCACGTTTGAGGTTAAGAATTTCCTCTTCCACTTAACCAGTTACCAAATACTTATACCTATACACTATACCTACGAATACAAATCAAAAATAAAGACAAACTACAAAAAAAAATAATAAAAACAAAATAATAAAATGAAAATATAAATAAATAAAATATAATACAAGGCTTCATTCGAATCACATAATAACAAAAATAATAATGAATAATACACCGTAAGGAACATACAGAACATAACAATTAATATTGCAGGAACTTTTTTAATTAGAATTTTTTATTAATTAACTAGAGAAAGTCTGATAAGCTTTTTTTTTGTAGTTTACACAAAAACATTATTGCGAGTTATTTTCTTTCTTGATGTCCTCTGCGTTTAATGCTAAATAAAGCACGATACCTTAGACACCCTTCATTTTTTATAACGTTGACGTATTTTTAAAACGGAAATTTATAGGTTAAATGATTGATGTGGAGTTCCCGTGGTTACATTCATGTGAACTATGCTTTGATGAAAAGAAAATTATCAGTGAAAAGGGAATGTCCGGTAGCTTTTAAAATGATATCAATCTTATTCATTTTTTGACGTACATATACAAAAATGGAAATGATGAGAATGAAACGATTTACCAAGCCTTATAAACATATTCCTAAACAGCCCATACATTTTAATCTGATATGAAAATTGTAGAAACAAGATTACGTGACAAAAAATATTTGCTCCCAATTCTTTTTGTGGAATAAATCAAATTATATAGAAAGAAAATGAATAACACAAAGCTAATGGTTCCATTATACCTTTTCATGCAATTTGTAACGGTTAAAAATGCTGTTAAAATGTATTAACAAATAATTAACCAGCAAACAAGAGGATAAGCTGTCTATCTTTTTTTGTATGCGCAGGTTTGAAAGGCGCCATTATTATAATAAGATAAGATACTTGTCATACATCAGTTTGTCGACCAATTATATCGCCAATATTTACAAGTTTCATCATTTTCTCGGTGTGTGTTTACTAAGTTATTTGTTAACGTCGATTGCACCAATTGTTTAAGCTTGGTTTAATCCTGAGCTAACCAATAATCATGAGTTAATTCAAAAATTTGATTTGCTCCGCACTTTTAATCTATGATTATTTCGTAAATCCAGGATTATTTTTAATCTTAGAAAAATGGGTTATTAAATTCGAGTTAAGTATTAACTGTCAAATCTGAAAAGAAAAAACGAAATGTCTTGCATCAAAACCATCGTCTGTCAATGGTCTGTCAGCGTTAAATATATTTGCTGACTTTGCATTTCACCTTACTATTAAGTTTTTCTTAGGTCTTATTATAAGGCAGATAATATAGATAGGTAGGTACTTGCAGATGAAGAAGATGAAAGTAAGGATGAGGTCAAGTTCTTTTTTATGTTTAGCTATTCTCTTTTTTAAGTTTTTTTTTCAAATTTTTGTAAAAGTATCAACTAATGACACTAAATTTTCTTTTTCTTCATAATTAAAATTGCAATCCCTTTGCCGTTTACGGCTTATTTCTTTTTCTTCCATTGCAAAAAAATCACGTAACGTAAAATGGACAAAATGGTTAAAATAATTATTATCAAGAAAGAAAACAATAACCTATAACCGAAAATTACGACAAGTAACAAATTTTATAACTGTCAGATTGCCAACTACAAGACAACAACCAATTGAACAAAAATTCCCCTGAAAAAGCGCTGTTGCCGCATAATGTTGTCGCTTTTATCTGGGATTACCTAACCCGACTTGCTTTGGCTACCGTGCAAATCAGAAGCAGTTAATCCACGAGTAAAGTTTAACTCTGAGTTAACTAACCCTGGATTAAATTAAAATCGGTGCAATTGGGCATTAATATTCTAATTTTGTGTTAACCTACAAAATGTGAAAACGTTACGCTACTGATTTGAAGTCGAATGTCAATTTTACAATTTGGCGCTGGTTTTGACAAGTTTGCGCATACGACTGCAACTTCAGGTGGGTTCTTACATAAAACGGAGTCTACTAAGAGCGGGCATTATAAACATGTCTTGAAGTTATCTTTGAATTTAACAGTCAAGTTTACTTTAGGTTTTAAAATGTCAGTTTTATAAAAGTTTCATTTTTAAAATACAAAATATCTTGGATATCGTTTGCTAAGATTGCAAAATTCAAAGAAAACATAGTAAAAACAATCAAAGTATTCACAATATAATTAATTAAGGTTATAAATGCCAAATTGTTGACAGAATCGAGAGCACAGCAACTATCAAGTCACGAAAACCTGGATTTTCCACAAAGTTAACTTTAATCGATATCTCTTCCACCCGAAAAAGTTAACTCCGCCGTTTTGAAGTTAACTATAATATGTAATGTCATTCTACAAGTTAACTTTTAGTTATATGTCAAAATAGTTTTATAATACCCACCCTAATCTCAGTACAAAGTTGGTTTGTTCCGCACGCAAAAATCTTCTTCTTCAGCAGTATGGTTATTTTTAATTGACTTTATTTGATAATTATGGAAATATTCCACGTAGTAGCGCTCTAGTTTACCAGACACAGATGTACAATTCAGACGAATCAGGGCTTTTTTGGCGTGTAAGGGCGAGAACACAAAGAAAGCTGGTTTCTCGCGCTTGTCTATAAGCGCCGATAAGCTTTAAAAATGTATTCATGTTGATACATCTGACCGCGCACAAAAGAAGCAGGTCCGAGCTTGTCGGCGCTAGTAATACACTCCGATAGTTTTATCGGAATTAGCAAAACATTATTTTCCAGGGCGTGCAGGAACCGTGCTTCATTCAGTCTGTTTACATACTTTACACGGTGTTTACGTACCTCTTGGACAAAAATGGTTGATGCAGAACTCTTAATTGTCTTCAATTTCATTCTTACATACTTATAAAATCTATTTGGATGGGTTCTTAACAGTACCAATAGATGATGATACTCTCCATACTCTTTCCTACCACGATTTATATAATGTACACCAGCTTTTCTTTTCATTTTTAAAGAAACATTTTCCACCAAACAAATTTCGTCACTTATTGAAATACTCGTCATTTTGAAATATAATGAACGAAACTAGCTCCAGCTTTCTTTATGTTTCTATCGCGCTTGCAGTTCGCGCTGGTAACCAGCGTGCGAGAAACCAGCTTTCTTCTCGCCCTAATACATAACAAAACTTTCGTTTCCTATGACGAAAAATCCGTACCTGGACGTAAAATAAATAAAGTACAATGGACAAAAAAGTGCGTTGAAGTTAGAAAATTGATGAAAGATCATAATTCTCTTCAAAAAGCTTCTTGTTAACGCTCCAGGTCATCCGTCTGAAAAAGAACTGACAACTGAGGATAAATGCATCACTGCGATGTTTCTTCCGCCAAACTGGACTGTACTGATTCATTCCATGGATCAGCGTATCATTCAGTTGGTCAAGCAATATTATATGAACAACCTACTTCTAAAAAGCCGTATAACAGATCAGCCAATAGAAAAATTGTTGTTTCTGCTCTTTGTCAATCGTAGAATGCACTACCTTCATCAACTATCACATCGTCTTGGAAAAAGTGATGGCCAGATAAAGTCGCCACTACTAGCAACGATCCACAAATCTGTAGAAGTAATAGAGCAGCTTGCCTGCGTCCGGATTTGGAAATATGTTGCCGTGGATAGGATGAAAAGGAAAATATTTTCCAAGTGACAGGACAAGATGCAATTAACGCCTTTTTGCTGGGTTTGCAATGGGCCGAAGAGAATGGTGCATCCTGCAGCGAACTTTCACTTTTGAGAAGACTGAGGGACAAAGTTTTGGTTTCGCGTTTAAAAGATGTTTAGCAGAAATTAATGAATTTTTTCATGCTTCATGAATTGATTGATTCATATTATGATTTCTATTCATGTTATTGGGGGGTTAGTTACAGAACAATGTTTTGTTATAGGTCACTAACTTGCTATGTATTGTATTTCATTATTATTTTGGAGGTTTGTGGATGATTACGTTTCAACTGGAAAAAGGCATGAATAAAATATGAAAGGAGGGCTTAAAAGTAACAAGAAGGAAAGCGTGTTTACAGTTTTTGAGAAATTAATTTAAATTTCATAAGTAAAGTTCTTAAAGGATGAAAAATGAAATGCGTCATTTCTGGGTCATGTTTATTGATAACTGGAGAAATGGTGGTTCAATTCTTAAAGTTGCTAAAAGTATACAAATAAAAATAAATAATTCTTAAATGAACCCAAACACAAATTAATAAACTGTCAGAGAGAAATAAAATGGAAGTGATTTGATTAATCAAACAAAATATTTCCAATTTTGAAACTTACAAAGGATTACATTTCGTAAACGAGAAGCGATCTTGAAACATTTTTTCAAAGCCTAGTTTATGGGAGAGAGGTGAAACTTGTATAACATAGGATTTAATGTACTTCCATCAAATCCCATCTGTAAAATATACTTGAAAACAAGCAAAATGGAATATTGCTTAAATGCTAAACTACAAATATGTTAACTGATATTGCAAATAATAGTATAACACGTCCTATTTACTACTTAGGTAGTATGACCGATCCGCATAATACTGAAATCTTTTATTTCGGTTCTTCAATTTCAAGAATAGATTATTTTTTCCTACACTAACCGAACAGTGAGAACCTTTAAGGAACGAATGAGATCTAGCGACCAACAGAATTGTCAATTCGACAGGCTTCAGTCATTTCTGTTTTCTTAGAGAAATACCGTTAGGCAAAAGAAAAATCATGATAAATTTATAAGACCACCAACAAATTTTTATGAAGGCAAAGCTGAATGGTTAAATAATCCACTTACCAAAGGTTCAGTTGCTGGTCAAATTGTTAAACAAACAACATAGATTGACAGCTTCGACGTAAGCATAGCGAGCAACTAAGAAAACGAAGAACCGAGCCTATACCGAATTCAGTTTCCAATGATGACGCTGATGAAAATCATAATGCCAACTTTTCGCTAAGAATTCCTCCATATCTAGAACAATCCTCTACTTTAAAATTTTCCATTAGAAACCACTCAAATCAATGTGAACCATCTACTTTAAAAGATTTCCACCACTCTGACGAAGACGAACTAGATTTACAAGAAGATTCACCTTTAAAAAATGACCCTAAAGTTTATAGAAAAAATCCTCCCCGAGACAGAAAACTTCCACGACGATACCCGGACTACAGCATTTCTTTTGTAGGGGAGAAATGTAGTATTTCTGAACATATTCCTGTGCAATATTGGAACACTCCATTTATATAGACGTTTTCACATCAGTGTCATTTTGATAGACTTTCCAAGATGACATGAGATTGACAAGTTGATTTTTAGACATGCATTACATTTTTCACCGAGCTTTTGTAGTTGATTTCCAATAAAGAGTTTACCTTGAAACTACGTGGTTTTGTCATACTACACCTTCTATAGCAATTGCAGGTCTTTTGTGCTGTAAATGCAGCCATGTTTCCATTATTGGTTTGAGTGGGGTGCAAAGACATGGAATTATATTTGAATTGAAAAAAAAACACAATTTTTAAAACACGTCCAACTACACTTGAGACCAGTGTTAATTCGACTATAAAAGAACTGGATGTGTGCGTAGCAAATGTTGGCTTATCTCCTCATGACTAACACCTTACATCGCTGCCGATAATTACTCATTGCTTCGATGGAAAAACACTTAGACCGCACTGGGCTACTATTAAAGGGAGTGGGAGGGACATCTTGTCCTACATGATTATTTACCCTGTAGAAATTTAAAGAATGAAACGCGATCTAAGTAACATCTCCTATAATGAACCAATAAAATATTTTTATAACAATACTTCACAACTAACAAATATAAGGTAAATGTACCGAATTCTGACAGGTTAAGGAAGGAGCTTGATAAGAATGATTTAGATTGACCTTCTTTATGATTTTGAATTAATTGAATGTGTTAGGCTGTTCAAAAATTATAAATAAAACGACATTTTGTTGTTTAAATCATATTTATTTTTGAACTTTTATCAAAAATGGAATATTTAGAAACTAGTGTAAATGTCTCTAATTCCGACACCAGAAATAAGGTTTTAGCCAAATTATGACACACAGTAGGCTCTAATTATGACACTGTTCCTATTTAGGACACCTACGTGCTCTTAATTCTGAATATACAATTCTATAGACCATACAAACAAATAAAGCAGTTGAGTTTTGAGGTAAAATTCGTCATAAGAGTATCAAAATAAGTAAACAAATATACAGCAGCACTTTTACTTAGTTATGATTACTTATTATTCTCTAAATCTCAAATATGTTTTTAGTTCTGGTACAGTATAAGTTCCCCTGTTGTTGTTTAAAATCGGAGGATTAATTTTTATGATTATTTCGCTAAGCTCGTACCAGATACAATCTTCTTGTTTTGGCCACTTCCAGTTACAGCCACTGGGAATCATAACACTAACAAAAGCTTCATTATCACGTTGATCTTTAATGATTCCTGGATATTTGATACCATCATATGTAACAACCACATAATCGTCAATACTGAACTGTTGCTTGCAGTTAGAGACAGATGTTTCAGTTGACGGCTTTGATTCATCATCAGAATCTGAATCAAATACCCTTCGATTTACTTTTTCTTTATTATCTTTTGATTTGACAATTCTTGGCTTTTTTACTTTTTGTTCTGCCTTTTGTTCTCTTAATCTCTTACGTTTCTCCTTTTCCTCCTCTTCCTGCCTCTTTTTTTCTTCTTTTTTTTTATAGTAGTTTTTCCACTGCTCTGAGCTTGCTACATTAGGTAATTTTTCTTTATGATTCCTTTTTTTCTCCGACTTTTGAACGGTTGGCCAGAATAGTATAGTCTTGAATGGGGATGGCACATCTGAAGGAATATGACTTGTTGGTTCAGAAGTTATTGTTGAGCTACGAATATGATTTGTTGAATCAGAAGTTATTGTTGAGGTAGAAGCTGATGATATGGAAGCAAGAGTCGTTTCAGGAGTTTTAGGTCTACACTCAGTTTCTCTAATGTCATGCTCATTAGATACTATTTCTTCATTTTTGCTCCTATCTGTTACTTGAATATGTTTGTTGCTTCCTTCGGACTCATTTATTTCTAAAACAATATTGGATAATATATTTATTTTTGGATTGGATATGTCGGCGGTCTTTGCTGGGGATTCTGTAGTTCGTTCTTCAGGTGAATATGTTTCATTATTGTTAAATAATAACTTGTCTTGGTCCAAAATCTCGATTTGATAATTTTCAACAGTTATGTTCTCTACCGGGTCTTGTATTTCCATACAAATGACATTTTCCAAATGTGTTTCTTTCACTAAATCCTCATCTCCTTTTTCTTCAGTCAACACTTCCTCGATTCGTTCTGCTTCTACCAGTAAGTTTTCGTCATCTAGATAAGAGTATTCTTCACCTTCTTGAACTTGCACGATTGATTCATTAGGATTTTCGTTTTTCCTGTTGTTCAAACATCTACTGAAATTGCACCAAAATTCAAACAATGACGTGTCTTCGATTTTCCCATTCCAATTATTGGTTTCCTGGCAATTTTGAAATTTTTCTGTTCTTTCCTTTCCAATTAACTCTTCAATAAATTCTATTTGTTCCTCATTGAATTTACATATTTTTTCTATAGGGTTTACGATTGTGTTGTTCGTATCTTGTGCTGAAGGGGCCGTCACCAGTTTCTCAAAGCTTATTGCATTGGGGTTGAATGGGCAAAGGCCACACGTCCTGAAAGCGTTTTTTAACATTTTTTCATTCAAAGTCTCCTTAATGACTTTGTCTAGAAGAGGAGCAAAATTTTCCTTTCTCAATTTTTGTCTGTTATTATCAATTTTGAATTGATCTGTTGCCTTCTTCCAACCATTTTTTAAGGGACGGAAAACCCCCACGTCCATGGGTTGGAGCATATGAGTGGAATTTGGTAAGAGGCTGATTAAGATAATTTCTTTTTCGGAACAGAATTCGCTTAATGGAAGTGTCAAATGCGATTTATGGCCATCCACGTAAAATATGATTGGCAAGGAAATGTCATTTTTGAGAATCCACGGATAAAAAACGTTGCACATGTACTCGAAAAAACTTTCACTGGTCATCCATCCTGATTCTGATTTGCAAAGTCCCCATCCATTGGGCATTAAAGTAACTATGCTTTGGGGAATCCGCTCATACGAGTGCATTACCATTGGAGGGGCTACGTTACCAGCAGCATTGGCTGAAAGAAAAGAAAATAGCTAATGTTTGTTTTATAAAATAGGTACCCATTAATAAAAATATTAGGAATAAAAAGTAAATACTTGCCTGTTACCAAAACTGTAATACATTCCTTTTCGTCATTGCTTGTGTGGCTGTACACTGTTTTGCTTCCTTTAACTGTGAGGACCTTCTTTCCTTTTGGACATAAGAAAAAGGCAGACTCATCTGCGTTAAACACTCTTCTTGGATCGGAAGCTACTTCATGTAAATTGTTTTCATTGAAATAGTTCTCTAATTCCGAAAACCAGTTTCTTATGGCGGGTTCAGTTACCGCTGCACGTGAATTTATCAAGTTTTGACACATTCTATTGGAAATTTTAGTATTACGATGTAGGAACGATTCATACCAATGTCTCCCAGGTCTATTTCCACGAAACGGGTTTGGACGATTGTTCTTTTTAAGTAGCATTGCCACGCTATCCAGCAAATGGTCTTTACTAACTGGTAATCCCATTTTGGCAACGTGAATTATCCACTTCACCAATGTTGCCTCCTCTTCAGGTGTTAATACTGTTGGAGCACCAGGCGAACATTCTACAGGATATTTTCCTGTTTTCTTATAATGTAATGTAGTTTTTGGAATTTTATAAATATTACTTGCTGTTTTTACGGGCATTCCATTCTTTATTGATTCTAGTGCCAATTTCAACGTATCTGGATCATATCGACGATTTTTCTTCTTTTCCGACATTCGAAAAAAGACAGGAAATTCCTATAAACCATCATTTATCCTAAACCTGACACACGAGTTCCTAATTGTGACACCCCCTGTCCGAATTAGGATGTACCATTGAGAAGTTACATTTTGCATATTTTGAGCATAGTATACACCACCATCATCATTTTAGTACGAGCAAGAGAGAGAAAAATATTTCAGGTCTTTCACCTAATTCTGACAGACGTGTCAGAATTAGGAAATGTGCTTTGAAGTCGTACATAATTATGACACCTCCAAAATTTGTTGGTTATAATGTAAAAAGTTGTATATTTCTTGAAATATTATATAGAATATACAATACAAACACATTTGTAAACTACCCATACTTAAAATTCACTGTTTTACACGAAAAAACTTACCTGGAAGTTGAACCTCAACTCAAGTCTTATAAGAATTTGCACAAAAAACACAAGAGGAAGGTAACGGTCACTTGAAACGGGTATACATGCAACAGTAATACACTTCGCTCTGTCAAAATCATTTTTAGACAGAAAAATGACATTATAGTTTCTGTGAATGTTAGCGGTAATTTTAAAAACATGGTAGATTTCTTATTTATCTCACATAAACAAAAGTGTCAGTATTAGGTGCTGTGTCAGATTTCCGTACATTTACCTTACAATCTAGCATATATTAATTAAACTTTGACGATTAACCGTCTGAATAATTGCACTAGCAAAATCTGCTTGATCCAGCCTGTTCTAATAGTTTCAACATTAACACCTGCTCTAAGGACAGCCGAGGTAAATGCATGACGTGTACCAAGCGCCGAAAATTCATTCGTATCTACACCACTGGTTTGTAACACTTTCTTAATCCACCTACTAATTATCTGAGAGGCTACAGCGTGATAAGGTCTATTCCAAGTTATAAGTAACCTTGTAACACTCTGTAATTTTTATTTTAAGGAAAGAGATAAAGAATAAGCAAACGAAAAGAATCGCTATACTTGGTTAGTGGTACTCTATAAGTAGTGAATCTCTATCGCCTCGGCTATAGTTCGACAAGATTCGGGATCGTCAATCGGATAGAGAATGATCTACTAATAATTCAGAAAACATTATGCAAATTTGACTATTTCAGGATAAAAATAAAAAAGAACAAGAAACTTGACATTTATCTGTTAGCTTTGGTAACCTCACATTTTCATTTATGACACTGATAAAGTATTTACCTATTTGCTTCGTGCATAATTAATAATATTGTTGTGATTTTTTTCAATAGCTGTTGCATTCTGTTTGATTAATATATCGGGTTTTGTTAAAAATATTGCCAGTACAATGATGTCTTGTAAATGAAATCAAAACATTGCAAGAATGATAGTTTTTTTTTCAGGTAGGTATAATATCATTCCACAAAAACACAACCTTTGACACAACGAACCCTAGAAAATTGAAATTAATAACAACAACATAACCTCTTTTCTTTTTTCATCGAACAGAGATGAAAAACCTTACACATTGAGTAGAATAAGACAGAACGATATGTCTCTTAAATAGAAAGACCCTTGTAGTTGTCGCTATCATTCGCTTCGCTATCGCATCTTCGGTCTTGTTCAGCTAGGCTCGGAAACGTCCGAACGCAGTTACAGAGTACGAAATAGCAAAGAGAAGAGAATATTTATCGCTGTTTTGTTACAGAGTGCCAATCCTGTTTTCTCCTGACAGTCTCAGTGTTACCACCTTTGACATATAAAATCTTAGGGTTTTCACAACGCATAATTCAGGATTCAAATCAAAAACAGGGAAAACTAATAAAGGTTGCAACCTCTTATACCCTGATGTTTTTATTTTCTCCGCAACGCGAATCTCCACTTTGTCCCCGGCGTCAATTATATCTTTTAACGTAATTTTCGAAAATGTTTGTACCCGATGAGCAGATGTTAATGCCAATAACATACTAATTTATAAGTAAGATTTTCAAGAGAAAGGTTTTCTAACGGATATGGTTTAGAAAGATAATTTAACACTTTCGTAGGATCCCAAGTAGCTGCATATTTGGGAGCCAACAGTTTCTGGCACATCTGTATTTAAATATGATCTCTGCATAACTTCCCGGCAACCAGGGTAAGATGTTTGTACAACGGGTGTGGCTCTCTAAAAGGAGAAAGAAGCAAGTTTATATCTGGTGAAAATTGTATTTCTTCACCAATCAACAACTTTTTAAACAATGGATACCAAGGTTGACTAGGCCAATTTGGTACTATGACTATGCCTAGTGCCTTGTCCACTATTATTTTCTCTAATACTTTTGAAATTAGCGAAAATGGTGGAAACGCATAGAAAAAATCATTATTCCATGGAAGAATGAAAGCGTCGACTTCCACTGACTCTGGATCTAGACGCCAGGGGACGAACCTGTCGCATTTATGATTTAGGCAGCTTGCAAAAAGATCAATTGTTGGCAAACCAAACTCTGCCACGATTTTCTTATAGGCACACTTCGCTAATTCGTATTCAGTGCCAATATTTGTAATTCGAGAATATGTATCAGCTGTACTTTTCGATGACTTAACATAAGATGCATGAGCCGTTAACCCCCTATTCTGGCACCATATCCACATTTGTCGTGTAATTTCGTTAAGTTTCGTATATCGCGTACTCCCCATCTTATTCAATTTTATCAATAATATATTTTTATTGTATTAATTTTTTGCAAACGCCCTAAGCCCATTGTAAGCTGCTGATATCTCTAAAGTGATTTATGTGACAGGTTCGCTCCTGCTCATTCCAAAAACCATTAATCCCCTGTCCTTTACATTTTGTGCCCCATTACGATTGTGACGAGTCAGAGTAAATTTCATATAGAAATCCCTCATTTTTAAATATTTTTCAAAATTATCAATATTTCTCAACCACCAACGTAACTCCTGTTTTATTACCGTTGACATAACAACATAAGCTTCATAATTTTCTTCGCAAGCGTGTAAAACTTTCGCTTTATCCCTCTCTAACTTTTTTAAATAAATCCGGCCGTATGTTTATGTTGGACAAATTGCCACTAAAGTTCCAATTACTTGCGCGAATTCCCTAATTTTAATTTTCCTCGTTTAACAATTTTAAACAAATTTCGCTTTATTTTTCGTATTCATTTTAACGGTAAAGATAATTATAGTAATATCATTACTATTAAAACAAAACCCTAAATGAGTAATTTGTTGTTTCGGAAAAAACTCGCTTTTTCTAAATTTAGTTCGAAGCCCAGACTTTTTAGTAGAGCATTAGCTAATGTCACGGTTTTTGTAGCTTCTTTATCCGTTTTTGGAACAAATAAAAAATCATCTAAATATGAAGTACAAACAATATTTTTATTTCTTAAATAAACTAATACCGGTTTCATCATTTTTGTAAAAATGTAAGGAGCGATATTAAGGCCCATTGCTAAACAGTTTAATTCATATAATGTACCCTCGAATTCAAATCTCAAATATTTTCGATATCTTTTATCAACAGATACCGCAAAATAAGCATCCCTTAAATCAGTACTAGTAAACCAGCAGGATTTCGTGATTAATTTTAATACCGTTCTATAATCTTAATCCATTTTAAAATGTGGTGGCGTAATAAATTGATTAAGTCTATTTAAATTTAATATAAACCTGTATTTGCCACTAGACTTTTTTATCAAAAAATATGTCGATGAAAATTCTCATTTTTTATGACTACACCGATTAATAGCCCCAATTTTCAACAAATCTTTTATTGCCGTTTTATAATAATTATGTGTTTCCCATTTTGCTATTTTTACCTCTGGTTACGTAACTGATTCGGAATTTGTGAGAAAGGGATAATTATCCCTTTCACCCAATTTAATGTAACATTATCAGTTATTTCGGCCCATCTACTCTCATGTCTTCTCACCGACTCTGCATAGTTTCCCTTCTTGCTCTCGGGTCGACTCCGGTAATTCTTTGAAAAACTTCTGCGACCTGTCGCTTCGGATTCTTTTTTCTTCGTTTTGAAAGAGGATCGCTTGTAGTTTAAAGGACGCTGGCGTTCGTACCTTGTTTTTTGCTTCCCTGATGGACCTGGTTTGCCGTTTACCAGGTAGTCCTCCCGTATTTTTCTTAACTCCTGATCTACTGTAATTGATGCCTGTGTAGCTTTCACTGACTCCTAAAGATTTTTTCCGAATAGGAATTCATCAATTGTACAGTTTTCCATACCTTTCATACAATTTCTGATTTTAGATAAGGCTTCACCGCAAATCGCCGATGCCTAGATATGTAATTATTACATTAAAAAATAATTTGACCTGAATCTGCAAGTTGAGCTAAATGCTCCGTTCGGATTATTAATGATTTTGGTCATAACTTGCGCTAGCGCTGAAAGGCCTAAAACTAGTTGGGACTGAATTTGCGAAAGAATAAAATCTTGGCTTTTTACTTCCCTATTTACACAGATCTCAATTTCAGGATTTACTTTAGGCGTTTTTAAACTTTCATTCTTATATAGGCAGAGGATATTTCTTAAGTAACTCTTTTCGGACTTCTTTATCCAGTCCCTCCTCAAATAGCTTTTCCACCTGATCGCTACTTCTTCGTGAGTATGTTCTCCTTCTGTCTTTGATAAAGTTGGATTCTTTCCCAAAACCTCCAAAACTGTATTATTTACTCCTTTGTTCTCTACAAACAAGAATAAACGGTGTTTATCCTAATATCCGGTTTTCTTCCTGGTCCGGCCACTGCCTGACTTTATTGGAAAGAAAAATCATACTAATTGTAAGAATTAAATTCGTTGGGTAATTACCCAACCCACTATTGGTTAATTTTCTGTAATTACAGAATTTTTTTTGCAAAGGTAAATCATACTAATCGTATGAATTCAATCCCAACTCATTATTTGTCAACTTATTGTAATTTTTGGCTCGTACTGTATTAATTAAACTTGTTGGATTAATACCCCACTTATCATAATTATCTTTTGTTAATTCTGTGTACTCACAAAACTTTATACAATACACTACTAATAAATTTTTTAGAACTCGGTAGAAAAAATCTCTGTATAAACCAATCAAATTTCACCTACCTGATCGACTTGTTGAATATATTATTCAGACACAGAGTCAGATTATGATATGTTTTCAATATTTTTCCGTATTTCTTTGAGTCGACTTAGAACACTTTATATTAATCATTTCCAGCCCGTGTATTCCCTGTATTCCTCTTCTTTTCCACATTCATAACATTTCTGCTTTCATCCTCTGAAGATTCAATTGATGATTCTATTATTCTGCGCCTTTTAGGCAGTTTTCACAATGTTCCACGATTTTTTAACACCAAAACACATAAAACGAACCGAACAAGGTGGCACAAATCAAAGCGACGAGTAGTTATCGGCAGCGATGTGAGGTGTTAGTCATGAGGAGATAAGTTTTTATGTATCTTGGTGATTTGTGCGAGTTGGTATGAAGAAAAGTATACTACAGGGTGAATAATGAAGTAGGACAACAGTGAATAATAATAAATATTTTTGTAATGCGTTTTTACTTATTATTCCATTTCAAAAGCAATTTTAACAGCATAATTGCAGCTTACTGGGTGAGCCAGCAATTATCAACACACCAAAAAATGCCAATATCTTTGGAATGACAAGAGGTCTCACCTCGCGGTTTTGACAGATTGATGAAGTCATCTTATTTACCTTATTGCATGCGGGTTGGAGTAATAGCATTTTAACTGAAACTTCCTAGAAAAAATCAGAAATAGGGCTGGGTGTTATATAACGCCCTCTAGCTGCCAATTGAAAAATCAAAAGTTTTGTCTGGAATATACCCTTAAAGCTCTATGCATTGAATATATATTTTGGAAAATCAGTTCAGGTATTTGGGAGTCAAGGAAAGAACACGCCCCATCACTTAAGAGTAGGTACCTAATACAGAAAAATGACTAACAAAGTTGAAGAATAAGAACAGAAGTTTTTTCACCAATCTGAACTGGGAAATATTTTGTGAGAAATCCAGTTGATAAATTGCGTCACCTAGCGGAGAACTATGGCATCAAACACATTTTTCAATCATTTTATTCAGGGCTGATTTCCGTATAAAGATTTTTTTCCCCAAATAGGACATACGGTTTTCGAGAAATGTCCGGTCGCCACCCTTAATGATTCACCCTTCGCTTCGCTTGAGCCCGCTTCCCAGTTCGCAGTTCTTTTTGTATTGCAGCAATACTTTGACCTTGCAAGGTCTTGCTTGCAACTATTTACAATCATTTGACACTTCAGACCAACAAAAAATTCATGGGGTTAGGTAAGTTAACCATATGATGACAACTTTTATTTTGTTGGTATCAAATAAATCACCATCTTTTTCCCCAGAATTGCATGCAAGCTACAATACAAATTGAACCAGGGCCCGTATTCTCGAATCTCGATCAAAAATGTCGCAATCGACATTTGTCGAACAAAAATTTGAGATCGTATTCTCGAACCACCTTCGACATTAATGTCACCGTTCGACATTTTGTCGCATACGTACATGTGGCAATGCTGCATATTTATGAAAGCGTGTCTTGTATTCGCAAATGAAGTCAAACAAAAATCGAAAAAAAGAGTTTTAATAACGGTTTTGTTTTGACGTATATTTTTAATGTGTTTGTCGTTACTTATTTTTAAACAAGAATACGGAGGGTAAAAAAACTCAGTATTGCAGTAAAGCGCAGAGAGAATTAATTAATTAAGTTAGTCGTTAAATGTTTCGTCAACAGAAAATTTTCTCATGCATATTATAAGCATTTTGAAATACATTACTTTTTCAGGATACAGCTCTTGTAATATTTCCTTTTGAATAGCGACAGACTCTTCTTCGTAGTCCTCCATGTTTAATTTAAGAAAAATTGACCTTTTCTACACTTAACCTAACCACAACAAATAAAAATCTCGCATATATGACAATTTGTCACTTGCTCAAACCCTAGTGAGATTTTTTCGCATGAAAATTGTCGATTTCGACATTCAAGAATTCCAGTTTTGCGTTTCGTGCGACAATTTTGAAATGTCTATTCTCAAACAGTGACATTTTATGTCGCATGCGAGATTATACTTTTCTCTATCAAGAATTATACAAAAAAGTGCAATTTCGCATGCGACAGAAAATGTCACCGTTTGAGAATAGACCTCCAGATCGCAATTTTTTATATGCTGTATGTTTCGATACGTTTTTGTAGACGTCATTCCGAATCGAATGAGCCTAACTTCAACTGTATGGGGATCAATTTGGTGCTTCCAAAAACCTATATTCAATGTGTCTTCTGCACTTTATAACCGAGATACAGGGTGTTTTATAAATTTCCTATTTCTTTCGAACCTCATAACTTCCGAGTTACCCTGTATATTATTTTGAAATTTGGTACACGTAATAACCATTATCAAGAAACTCCATCAAAAGCATCTCCAAAAAGATAATACAGGTCCGGCTTGACAAAAATTTCAAAACTCGTCTTTCCTAAAAACAACACCCTGTATATAGATTTTTGAAAATTGCTCTTTTTTATTGTAAAGAGTATAAAAAATCGAATCTACTTATTTCTTTTTAATTTTTCCGCAGACAATTTTACTACCAAAAATTGACCGTCAAAGTTATCATTTATGCACGTTTTGGGGGTTAACAATGGTATCGGAGAGGTTTTTTTTATTTTTTAGCTTGAAATGAGATCTATTTAATGCTTCTCTAGAAATTCAATGGAGTTTGTACATTCACGAGTACAGACCACTAAAAAATGTGATTACAGGGTCGTACTTAGGACATACTCATTCAATATGTTTCGAATATTTCGAACACCCTGTATAAGGATATGTTTTTGGAAACTATGCACTTCTACAATTAGAATAACAAGAGTAAAATACGAGCAATAAATTTCGGCAGCTAAGCGATTTATAGGAATCTAAAAGTTCATTAACTAGGTGTCCTTAGTTTGCATCCATATTTTTGCCCAAAAATCCTTTCACGACACTTACGAATGAGTTTCAAGCTCTTGCGTGGTAAGCTTTTCTATAAAATTAATATCGTACAGCATCTTTCTAATTTGTCGCCCAATAAAAATACCCTCCTTTAACTTGCCGTCACTTAACTGGGCAAAGACTTGTCTTAAGTAAATCCTATTCATATCCTTCACAAAGTTTTTCGTTACTGCAAGTTTAATAAAAAGCGGAGGCAAAAGGACATTTTTTGGGTCTACAAGGGGTATATAATCAAATTTTTGTGACCCCGGTTGAAATTCGGACTTTTCCAGCCAAATTTGTCTCACATAGTGTTCATTCACCACAAACTAAGAAAACAGCAATATCTCGTAAACCCTCCCAGAAGTCGCACCATATATCTGCTACTTGTAGCGGTTGTAGTTTATTTTATTTAAAAGGAGGCGCATACTTTCGTAGGTTTCTTTCACTGTCACTGAATAGGCAACTGGTAGGTATAGATGGTTTTAGAATCCCATTATGTAATAACACAGCTTAACTATATTTTGATGAGTCTATGAATAAGCGCCATTCACAAGAACAATTCTTGATATTGAGTTCCTGCATTAAGCCATCGATATCAGTTCAGACACATAACGAAATTTCCATATTGTAAAATGTGGGAAACTTTTTTTAAAAGTTATAATTTTCGTTTCTTTGGCAAGTTCCACTCCTTAGAACAGGAACCTAGAAACTCTTACTTGCTTTGACAACCCCAAATCAAGTACTAAACTCTTTTAGAACAATCAAATGTGGCACTCCGGAACTGCAACCGGGTGTGAATGTGGAGTCGGTACACTTGTGAGGAACAGGTCTTATGGCAGATTACAAGTTTGGATATTTGACCTTATGGTGTTCTTCAGTCTTTGTCATACAAAAATAACAAACATCTAAACTGGTTGGTGGGTTCTCGCCATACAAAAGCCACACTTCTCTTCCCTTTCATCCACTGAACCAATGACACGCTACAACTACACAGAACGGAAAACCAACATAACAACTGTGAATAACGAATCGCAAGCAGCATGGAAAACACGGCGAGCAACGGACAACAGGAATAACAGAGTGTGTAAATCCAGCTTTAGCTTGTTATTGTTTGATTAGTAGTTAAGTCGAGAATTTTTAGAACCGTTGGAGATATTATTCCTCTACCTAGTAGATTTATAAATTGACTGTGGTGAAAATATGCTTAGTTCCCCAATTTTTATTGCCTCCTTATATATTAGTTTCAATTATGCTTCTACTCCATAACATTGTATGATAAGTGTTTGGTTTCATTCATCAGGTAGAATCTGAATGTGTATGTCAAAGCTTTTGTAATTTTGAGATTGACATAAAACAACATAATGATTTACTGAGATGATTTAATCCGGATTATGTGCTCAGCTCCAAGAATTTTGTAAGCGAAATAAATTATCAAGACAATGCCGCATACAAAGTTTTGGAAAATCCATTGTGCATAATCCCGAACTCGAGATGATGCTTTATTATTAAAACATTTATTTCCTAGAAATAATCAGGACAACTAGCTATGAAGTAGTTTGAATTGCTTATTAAATAAGACGAATACCTAATACGAGAATATAGTGTGTTCTAGTAGTTCGTACCAAAACAATATGATAGCTATTAATATTAAGGGCTCAAACTGTCAGGGAATTTTTGTTTGGGTATTTCCAACAAAATTTCACAATGGGACCGAAAAAATGATAGCACATTGTACCCTCAACAGTATATCAAAATTTTAGTCAATTTGACACAGAGCCTATTGAGATACAAAAATAAGTTCACATTATTTTTCCAAATCTAAGAGAATTTTAGGCAACCAAAATTGATCACATTTTTTTTAAATTATATCCTTTTTTTCCTTATTTACTGTACTAAACTACTAAATAAAGAAAGCGTGCTCTCTTAACGAAGAAATAGTTGACATTGTTTCAAAGTTCATAGTTTGAGAAGTAGCTGCAGATGAATCGATTTTCCGGTTCATCAAAGTACAAAGCGCGTGGCGGTTAAGACAAGTAATTTGTTAAAATGTGCATCTTTTTGAAATATGCACCATTTTCTCCGGATATTTCGATATTGCTTACAAATTTTCGTGTCTTTTGTTGGTGAATCAATGTTTTATTTTTTTTAGAAGGTTGATTGTTCAGCACCGTCACAGAAAGCTTGTCAAAAAGAACCAAAAAAATTGAGGAGAAAAACGACCGGGGTTAATTACTTTTGATAAACCATTAAAAATGTCATGGAAACTACCATTAAACGAATACTTTTTGTGTGAATAGATTATATTTTTTCTAACTCTAATCTACTGGATAAAAGATCCTGAAATAATTTGTGAATGGGTATGAGGATAAAGGGAGGAAATGAATAAATAAAATCCTTGCAAATTGTTACGATGGAATATTTATATATTATCGATATTAAGCCTAGTTTAAACTAATAATTCGAAACATGGTGAGTCTAAAGCCGGACTCAGACGACTCGTGTAGTTGGCGAATACACAATTATTTGCGCACTTGGCAAGTATACGAGCTTTGCGAATTGCGATGGCAAGCATGGCGCTCACACGATGTGTACAGTTTACATCAAGTACGCGAGTGCGAGAATTTGGCTAAATAAAAAAAACTTGATGTACAAATTAATAGAGCACAGTGCTGTATCAGAAATTATGGATAGCGGTCGTCGGGAGAGTTTAGTTGCTGCTTCCGCTTCTTTATAATTAGCCATCCAATTGACCGGCTCATTTTCATAAAAAACAAGAAATTCCAACACAATCTCATTTGTCCACTCCATTTGAATAAAAAAAGAACAATCAAAAAAACGTCTGTACGCTTCTGGTAGTCTTTGAAAACTAAATGAATAGTCGCACTAGTAAGAGCAAATGATTTGTGCATTTCGTTTGAGCGCCTCTACAAGTATAGACAAGTATGTACTTGGCAAGTGTACGAATAATCGGAATCCCTTTGATTTGGACCATTTTTACCGACCCGAAATGGAAAAAATTTCAAAATTTGAATCGAAAGTGTGTTGGTTTGCTAATAAATGATTTAAGTAGCTGGAGTCTAATTTATTGGTTGTCATAGCTACGTTTGTGTTCTGAAATTCTAGTTTTAAAATCCCTAAAAGTTCGAACTACATAAATTTTATCACAGTTGTCATTACGATTAATTTATAAACTCAACAGATGCCGAAAGAATAATTATAAATATTCAACACTCTATGAATTTTTGAAAAATGATATTTTTCAAAAACAGTGGCCGTTCAACTAAGGAGCAATAACTACTTCCCGTGCAATATGCACCGCCGGATATTGAATAACACCCCAAAGTCAAACGGGGTTGGTATATCTACAAGATATTTTAAAACCAACCTTTCTGATACATTCTCTCTATTAAATACGACAATATTACAGGAAACTGTAATAAGATTTAATTTATAAACTCCTGATTTGTTTAATTTTGAAGATTTAGATTTGTTGGTTTTAATGAATTTGGATAAATTGTAATCGGTTTTAAAGCAAATATTCAAGTCCAAAGTTTCTAAAAATTATTTTTAAGGATGGTTTTCCAAAATATGTTAAGCTTTTAAATCGATTATTTTTGTTTTTATCAGAAGGAAATCTTGTTCCAAATTATGTTTTAGTATCTTTTTATTTATGATATTGTCTATTAAATTTGGATCGTAATTATTATTAACTGCTATTTTGTTTTATGATATTGAGTTCTTTGTTGTAATTGTCGGTATTTAATGGAACTGTTAAAAGTCTAATGCCCGGTTGCAAGAACGCTAATCAAATCTCTCATCATGTGATGGTTGATTAAAAAATTATTAACCATCAATGGGAACCCGATTTCACGAAAAAAATAATGGTCGATTAATTGTTTATCATTGCAGGTACCTATCCGTTGCATTTTGATTGTGTAAATGATGGTTGATTTGAAGAATTAACGAGTTATTATTTCATTGATTAGCCGTTAATCATTCATCATTTTTAATAAGCGTTCTTGCAACCGGGCATAAGTATCATACTATTGAAAGCTGTTATTTTATGATTGAATGGGTGGACCGAACTATTATGAATTGTAATGTCTGTATGTGATGGTTTGTGAAATATATAAAAGTCATGTTTATTATTTATAATTGGAATTGGAAGGTCTAGAAAGTTTATAGATTTATATTTATTTTCTTCAATTTCTACGGTAAACTTGATACTTTTATGAGTTGAGTTGATGTTAATGTTAGTTCAAATATATAATGAAGATTTACACAAATTAAATTGTTTTATTGCATCGTTTATTACTTTTTGAATTATCAAAATCTACTTCACCTATATTCGTTGTGAAATTCCAATATAATTCGTGGTAAAGTTAGTTAACTAGCAGAACCTCTATCAATTGTCAATGGAGAGGGCATATCAGTTTATTGGTAAAGCGATCAAAGGGTTATTCAATCGATTAAACACTGACAGATGTAATTAGAACAGACACAATCGATTTAATTTAGAATATTATACCGATTTCAAGCTTTATGTCAATTTGGATTACAACACTACTAATTTTTGACAAAATTATAATGAAATGAGTTTTGATGTTTTAAAGCATAAATACCATTATTGATAGCTCCGGACAATAAATATTAGAAGGGTAAACAAACGTGTTGTCTGATACCAAATAATGTAAGTTTATTTAGAGTTTTTTGATATCTGGCATAACGTTTCAGGTCTCATAAATCATTCTAAGAATACTTCCAAACAAGGGTTAGACCATTATAGCAGACGTTATATTCTAACAGGTGTTTAAACAAGCCGCTGTCGTCTGATTGATCATATAATAACAACTGGACTGTCAGAAGATTCGAAGTGTCGAATTTGTCTGGAAGATGATGGAAGAGAAAAGCACATACTCTGTTCCTGTCCGGCGCGTCCTGAATCAGGTTTCTGATGTTTAGTGGAGTCTCTCTCATGCTCCTTTTATCCGATATATCATTCACCAAATAAACTAATCGGCTCTGTAAGTGAGTTGATTTCGTTTGATGGAATATTAATAGGTGTGAATGGACAGGATCCATTAATATATACCATAAATAATTTGTTTACAATCCTGAAAATGTTAATTTCTTCGATTATCCAATTTTCGATTATATAATTTCAATTAACATAAAACTAAATAGAGAGTTATAAAAAACCTACAATAAAATTTTCTTATCTTTTGATATCTTATTCCTCAATTGTCTCTTGATATAAACTTATTAATCTCTTAATACAGTTACAAAGTAGAAAACTGATTAGAAAACAGTATATTTTCCGGGATCCCCATTTATTTCCGTTTGCGGTGAATAAATTGACAGTACTCCATACACAGTGTTAGCTTATTGACCAATAAATGTCGTGGAAGAAATATGTTTGCTATGTTATGTAATGATTTATGTTCACTATTTTCAGTTTAAGTTCTATTACAACGTTGTTGTATGAAAAATGTTCTGGTTGGAAAAGTAAATTTCACAGGAGACAAGAAAAACTATCCAATTTTAACTAAAAAATCCAATTTTCTGGAATATTACCCACATAGCTTTATAATGCATTCATAAGCACTATTTATTGTCTTGCAGCCGTATTAAATTTGATAAATAACTCAGGGTAAATATCCATTTTTCATTTTATTTATTCAATTTTTCACACGTCTATGGCTTTGTCTATAAAATTTTCATAAATTTCTCTTTCTTTATCTTTTTGTGGAGTTACAAATATGAGGCCAAATTCATTAGTACGCTGACGTCAGACAGTTGATAACGTGCAGTGTAAATAGCAGTATTCAATGGTCATGTAGCATTGACCAAAATATTCATTTACTGGTCCTGCTGACTGCTTCATCTCCAGGAAAAAAATGATATTTTTCAAATCAAAAAAATGCGAAGTGGAAAGCGGCAATAGAAAACGGAGGTTCGTAGCAATGTATAACTCCCCTGAAACAGATTTGAACTGAGACCATGAACATCGCATTCATAAAATCTGCCAGCAGGGTTAACCCTGACCTCTCGTCTCTGACATCAACGAAAGACGCTACTTGGTATCACTCATACAAAGTTAATTTACAAGTGCAATAATTGAATGGGTCTGTAGATATTTTATTACGTCACATCCGGCTTCCTCAGTCGCCAGTGCGACTGCCTGGCGTAAGTGCGGTTCCTTTTTTTTAATGAAGGTGAATTATGCCCGTATTTATAGTCAAGGAGTAGCAGAGACGAGAACGAGCAAAGACATTGTCTCCATCGGCACAACCAGAGGATACCCACAGGGAGGAGTAGCATCCCCATTAATGTGGAGTCTGACAGTTGACGAACTCCTGTGTGGTTTGACGGACCTCGGAATATCATGCCAAGGATATGCTGATGATATTGTCATAACAGCCAGGGGAAAATTTGAAAACGCCCTTTGTGACATCGTACAAAAGGGTCTGAACTATACAAATAGCTGGAATAGGCAAGTGGGACTCAGCATCAACCCCACCAAAACCATCTTGATAGCCTTCACTGAGAAAATAAAACTCAAACTCAAAACCATTAAACTTGATGGGAACGAGGTTGAATGGAGTCAAGTATCTAGGTTTGACTCTAGACAGTAAACTCCTGTGGAACAAACACGAGAAGGAGATTACATACAAAGCAAAAATGGCTCTAATGGTGTGCAGGAATCTGGCAGGGAGAAACTGGGGCTGTAACCCAAAAATCCTGAGCTGGATGTATACTGCCATAGTGAGACCAATTATCACTTATGGAGCCATTGCGTAGAGTAGTAGAACTAGCCTCTTGACGACTGGAGAAAACCTCTCCAAAATTCAAAGACTAGCCTGTATATGCATAACAGGAGCAATGAGTACATGCCCAACGGCAGCAATGGAAGTGATTCTCAACCTCACACCATTACATTATGGTGGTGGAGAGTGTTACAGAAAGAACAAAATACAGACTAAGTAGAGAGGAAATCATTAAAAAAAACCACCTCTTCACTTCTTAGAAATCAGACATCCAGACATGCTACAAGATGGTATGATGAAAAAGTATAACTTTTCAAAGAAATTCGTTACGGAATTAAGCAACAAGAAGGAATGGGATCCAAATACCATTACTAGACTTGGAAAGAATGCCATTCAATGGTACACAAAAACGTCTCAAAAGCAATAGAAGGAACTGGGATAGGAGTGTACGGCCCAGGAACCAAACACTCTGAAAGCTTGGGAAAAACCCCAAGTATATTTGAAGCGGAAAGAAAGTGTGCTCAGTTCAATATTGACAAAGGATATAGAATGTCTGATAGTCAAGCAGCCATTAAAGTTCTTGTGTAATCAGTTCCAAAATGGTGTGGGAATGCCTAGGCAAACTTAATGAACTAGGCGAGAACACACACAAACAATAAAGAAAATACTCAAAATAGCGTTAAGGCATCAAAATCTACGACAAATGGGTCACAATATTGTCATAAAATACACAAACAATTTTGAAGTACTTCTTCTTTAAAATTTTTCATGTTGGCCAACATAGAAAACCTAATTACTTTTAAGTTCACGCTGAGATACGTCTCGAGTCCTTCTTTCGCCGAGAATTCACGAAGATCGGACTATAATATGCATCCGATCTCGAGTCCTGAGTAGAGCTTGACCAACCACAACTCAAGTCGGAGATAGAGTTTTGAACACCCTCTATATACTAAAATCATTTTAAAACGTGTTGTGTCAATTTGCTTATGATTTTTGTGAATAACTTTTCTTGATATCTTGTATAATACTTCTCGCACTTTAACACTACCCCGTATTCACCATTTCCAGAATGGAAAACGAAATGAATGTCGAATTAAGCAAAGTGACTTTTTGAATCTCTCTGAATAATTAGTATACTCTCCTTATAAGCTTAACTTCTTCGAACCTCCGTATAATAAATAATACACTAAATGTGAACGTGGGTTGTGGAAAAATAGGTTCTAAAATAATTCCATTTTCTAGAAAATGTTCTATTCTGCTTTAATCGTATAAGTTCTGAAATAGCCGTCATTATTCACCTTTTTGTTTCTTGTTCCATCTTCATCATGACAAATTTCTAATCTCCCTTACAATATAATTTAGCCTTGGAGATTAATCTAAAGGGCAGGTTTAACTTGTTTTTACAACCATTTTAATTATCTCACGTGTGAGGATAATAAAGTAACGGTTTGGAAATAGACATATAACTTAAAATGATGCATTATATACTTTTTATTCTAATTTGAGATAACCTTTGAAAAATCATGAAATATATTTTACCACAATCATTAATAAAAGTGACGTTTTTTAAATAAAATATGTATTTGTTAAACAGTTAAAAAAAGTACTTAATATTAGAGTGAGATAAAGTGGTTTTTTTTACCGCTAGTTTTAAATGTTTACGCTAATGCAGCCAACTAAACTAGTCAAATAACATCGAGACAAAGACGATATGACAATAAATTTAACACAGAGCCGGCTTGAGCAACTTTACGTATTTTTACTAAAATTAATTCAAAAGGCCACTTTGGCTGCAACGTGTATTTTAAATCTACGTTTAAGTGAGATTAAGATAACATTATTTGTCTTTTTTTATTTGTGGAAGTGTAACCAGAAAAGGAATTTCTGGCAAAACATAATAATCTACACTGATAGCAGACTAGCCTTGAACAGACAACGTGTTACATCAGGGCTAGTATAGAGTGCCATCGAGATTCAGCTAATGCCTCGGTAGATAACATTATTATCCTGAGGTTGGTTAAGGGGCACGACAAGAGCAAAGGTAACCGCATTGCTGATTCTTTAGCAAGGAAAGCGGCTGGACTAAGAATTCTTGGACCCGGCGACACCTACGGCCTGACGAATTTGACAATTGCTGAACTAGCTAGAACTAGATGCAGTCTTGCCAGGATCGCCCTGGGAAGCTGGAGTCGAAAAAATATTTGACGATGACCAGGAAAACCCTACGTTTAACGGTGGGATTTCTGACTGGCCACTGTCAATTAAGGAAACACCTCCATACAATGGGGCTAGTGGATACACCTCTATACATATGTGTGAACAGGAAGGTGAATCTCCCGACCTGTCCACCTTCCTGGAAAGGACAGGATGGACGATGACCTAGGAAGACAACTCCTCGGGAGGATGTACAATGGGTCACATGTGGCCTAAGTGCTGTGGGCCTAGCTCACCCTCAATACTCTACGGATACAGATACAGATCATCGAGACATTTCAAAACCACTTTAGTAGAACGATTTATCTTTTGCCTCAACATAGGCCTCAGTGTCATCGATAACCTCTTCAATCAAGCGAAATTTCTTACCGGCGAGCATTTTTCTAGGACTGCAAACAGCCAGTAGTCGCTGGAAGCCAAATCTGGTGAATACGGTGGATGTGGGAGCAATTCGAAGTTCAATTCTTGTAGTTTTGTCATTGTATTGATTGACTTGTGACACGGTGCGTTGTCTTGAAGAAAAAAATGTCTTCTTTGCCATATGCGGATGTTTCTTTGCAATTTTGTCCTTCAAACGCTCCAATAACGCTATGTAATATTCACTGTTGATGGTATTTCCCTTTTCAAGATAGTAGATGAATATTACACCACGTACATCCCAAAATAACGAGGCCAAAACCTTTCCAGCTGATTGTTGTGCTTTCGAGCGCTTTGGACGAGGATGGATCCATGTTTCATCCATTGTCACATATCACCGGAAAAATTCCGGTTTGTTACGTTTAAACATGGTCAAGCACTGCTCAGAAGCATCAACACGTTCTTGTTTTGAGCAAACGCGGCACCCACTTTCAACAGAGCTTTCTCATAGTCAATTGCTCATGCAATATAAAGCCAAAACGTTCTTTTGATATATTTACGATGTCAGCTAGCTCACGCAACTTCACTTTTTGATCAGTCAAAACGATTTTCTGGATTTTTTTGATATTTCTTGTGTTACCGCCTCATTTGGACGACTACTGCGTTCCGCATCATCGACCACCTTTGAAGTCAGCAAACCATCGTTTTATTATTGTTTCTGATGGAACGGAGTCCCCATAACACTTTTCAAGCCATTGTTTTGCTTGAACGGTATTTTTTCCCATCAAGAAGCAGTGTAGAATTAAAACACGAAATTGTTTTTGATCCATTGTTTTGAAAATATTAAAAGTAGCGTCACTTTTAGTGCAATAACTCATGAACTAATGAATAGAATATCATGAAATATTAACAGCTGTCGTGTTAAGGTTAGTACTAGCTGAAAAGCAGGCGATTGCTATAAAACTAGCGCCATCTATGTGCTAGACCAGGGACATTTCAGCTCATGTAATACATCCCTTATAGTATAAATAACTATTTAATTTGTTATATTGTGACATTTATATGAGAACCCTTCTGCGGGGTTGCAAAAACCATACCAAGGAAACAAACAAAGAAGTGGGTCGCCCACAAATCTCTGAAATGGTGGAGGAACTCACCAGGACAGACGCAAGCGAAACAGTTCATATTAGAACACTCGCCAAAATTTACAGCGTATATGATGGCCAAAGACAGGAAAACTGTTAAAGCTGTAGTGGGTCTGTTAACGGGGCACTGTAAGCTCAATTGGCATTTAAAGCTGATGGGATTGACAAACGAAGATATGTGCAGGTTTTGTCACATAGAAGAAGAAACGGCAGAACACATTCTATGTCAGTGCGATAGCCTGGCAAATGTGCGGTTTTTTACATTAGGCGAAGAAAGGCCATTGGCAGAGAGCTATATGAAAGGTTCAGTCTCCACGCTAATATACTTTTTAAAAAGAGTCAGGCTGGGGAATGTAATTTAGAGTTTAGAGGACCACAATAGATCTGAAAAGGTCGCAGTGGATTAGGCCAAAAGCCACCTCATAAAATCTAATCTAATCTAAGCGATCCCATGCTTCGATATTTTCGCCTAGTGATTTCAATGACAGTAAATGGTCATTAATCGCGTCTGTTAGGTTGCGAAGGTCGCTATGTGACTCTATTTGTATTTTAGGTCTTTCAAAAATACTTTTAATAGGGTTATGTATCATAAGGTTTTTATTTTCGTATCGATCCTTCAATAATTGCCACGCCACTGTGTAGTTTTCGGAAGTCATGTCTAATTTAGCAATAAGTTTTCCTGGTTCGTCCCCTAAAGATGTTTTTAAATGATAGAATTTCTCAATGTTACTCAATGAGTTAGTAACGTCTACAAGTGCGTGGAACAAATCCCTAAATTCCAACCATCTGTCATATTTTCCGTTGAAAATTGGCAATTTAATAGTTGGAAGTTTGATATTATGGTGAGTACCACCTGAGCTAATCACAGAACCATTTTCATTTTTTGTTTCACATGATTTTTATGAAAATTATCAATTACAACCTCCGCCTTTGAAGTTGTGGAAAAAAACAAGTTTTCAAAAAATGATCTTTCATTTTACTGGTGTCACAATCAGGACTTAGTATGTCCATTTCGTATTGAATTTTATCAAACATATCGAAACACCCTTTTATTGCTCCTAGTCTGTTACTTAACTCCTTGACTGCATTTTCATTTAAATTATTTACATCTATGCCATTTAGAAAGTCTCAAATCTAGTTAGCGAGGCTTTTATTTGGCCTCTTTTTTGTTTTAAAGTATTTAAATATGCCTTCATTGTACCGATATAAAATCTGCTGAACACAATAATCATTCGGAATATTTGGAAAGCAGGAATTTAAGTTATTTCACAAACCAAAGTGTCAATACGTCAATGCCAAGTACAAAATAAATCCCAATTGCTTATAGGTATAACAACTGGGAAATGTCAATGATAGGATAGAAAATGGAATTCGCTCAATCAATTATCTCCTATCTCGTTCGCAGTCTTACTTCGTTGTAGTTATCTTCTACAAAGAAATTTTGGGAACCGGCCACGTGCTAGCTGCATGTGTTGAATTACACTTTACCAGTTCACATCCGGCTCGAAGGACCAAATTTATGTACATCGTAACATCTTCGATGGAATAACAAGTCGCATCAACATAAAAATAAACTTTACTTGAAACTTGAATAATGAATTAAATTATATTTTGGCAGAACCGAACAATTTTCAAACTTCATACATGAAAAATCTATATCTGACTCATGTCAGGCAGGTGTCAAGTCTAGTGTCCATTCTTATTCTTTTTCCTCACCATGCTTGCACCATCGCCATCGACACGTATAAATGTGACGTGGTCACTGCGATTCAAAAGTATTTAGACGCCCGAACAACGTGCTCTAAATATTTTAGCCCGTCTTCTCATTTCATTATCAGAGGAATTACTTCAGTCTCAACGTAAATTCATTTCGAAATAATTTCGTTTAGATTGTGACAAGTCAGTTTGTTTTGTTGCTTTTCGAGGTTAGGTACTGTTATAGTGTAGACTTACCGCAATAAATGCCAGAAATTCACATTGTTTTGGCTATTATGAAACTCAATTATGACTTAGAGGATGTTACAGGGTGTTTCTAAATTCATGTGGCAAAGTTGAGGAGGTGATTGCTCGTATGAAATTAATATGGGTCTTTCCTATAACAAAATTTTGTTAAAGGAAAGACCCATCTATCATCTCCTGAATTTTGTCGCATGATTTTAGAAACACCCTGTATAATAATATCAAACCATCGACGCAGTAGTGATTTTAAATGAATTGAATACAAACAATAAACTCCCAAACAGAACGCAATAAATATTTGATTCACGAATAAAATTTCATATTTGTTGTTTAATTTTAACACAAACTTTTCAGTTATTGATGCAAATGAATATTCAGTATGTCGCGAATGTATGGAATAAATTCATTATTTCCAAAATGAACGACTTTTGAAAAAAATCCAAAAACAGGTCAATTTTAATTTTTGAATCGTCATCACTTAATGTAGATGTAACGAACATTGCGTCACCAGTATTAACGTGGTGACGTAATAGGCAATTTTTTTAAGACTCCTCATTGGAAAGGTCTTTTAATCGTTTTTACAACGATTTTGAATATTTATTTCCACAGGGTCGACCAAAACTGTTTATTTGGTAAAATGTTAATCATAAATTCTGTTTTAAAGAACTAAGTTATTGTAAGGACCGCCATTGATGATCTGACAATACTTGTACTGGGGAAATACCCTAATGTTATGTCAGGGCTGATGCAACAGGCTCTGGGAATGGTGGAGATATGGTGTAGGAGGGAATGCCTAAGGGTGAACCACTCAAAAACCGCGCTCATTCCCTTCACTAGAAAAAGGAAGCTTGAGGGACTAAAACTGCCAAGTCTATTTAACGTGCAGCTGTGTCTAAGTCAGGAGGTTAAGTATCTGGGTTTAATTTTGGATGCAAAACTAACCTGGAACTCACACCTTCATGATAAAACTAATAAAGGGAAAATGGCCCTAATGGCTGCCAAACGGGCGATAGGGAACACATGGGGACTAAATCCACGGATTGTACACTGCCTGTACACAACTGTGGTGAGACCCATGGTTACCTATGGCGCCTTAGTTTGGTGGCCAAAAACATATCAGAAGAAAGCTGAATTGGAGCTGTCAAAACTTCAGAGGCTTGCCTGTCTGTGCAAAACGGGTTCCATGAGAAGCAGCCCGACTGCGGCAATGGAAGCAATTCTCAATCTTCCACCTCTTGCTCTGCATGTTAAGTCGGAAGCGAGGATGGCTGCATACAGACTGGAATGCAATGGGAACTGGCATAAAAGAACCAACACCCATTGTCATTCCAGAATCACAGAAGTTATCACAAACTCACTCCCTAGAATGAGAAGTGACAACATGTTGGCAAGATGTAACGACACCCAACCATACCAAATCCAGCTAAACTGGGATGGGTTGGAAGCATGCAGTCAGGAAGGAACGTTGATGTGGTACACTGACGGATCAAAGACTGACATTGGAATAGGTGCTGGAGTCCATGGTGCTAGACCCAGGTGCAACTTTCACGCACCGTTGGGGAAACTTGCTTCTGTATTCCAGGCAGAAATCTACGCTATCGATATGTGTTTGCAACTGAATATTGAAAGGGGGTACAAGGGTCAAAAGATCCTAATTCTCTCCGATAGTCAGGCAGCATTAAAAGCTTTAGCATGTCCTCAGATCAGATCTGAACTGGTCTGGGATTGCCTACAGGAACTTAAAACCCTGGCTAACCATAATAGAGTTACTCTTAAGTGGGTCCCAGGGCATAAGGGCATTGTAGGAAACGAAAAGGCAGACATCCTAGCAGAGCTGGGGTCTGAGACAGCATTCACTGGTCCTGAACCAGTAATTGGGATATCCAAAACTGCTGCACGTGGTTGTATATCTCGGTGGACTCAAACTAAACACCAGTTGTACTGGAGACACGTGCCAAAACAGGAACACAGCAAACTCCTGGTTAAAAAACCCCCTAAGAAGCTGACCAATGATATACTAAACCTTAGCAGGGCCCAAATAAGGATGGTGACGGGTTTACTCACCGGTCACTGTACTCTAAGGAAGCACATGCATACAATCGGTATATATAGGGAGAAACCTATCGGTCGGTTGTGCATGGAAGAGGAGGAAACAGCCTCTCACATTATCTTTGATGTGCAGCACTATCTCACTGGAGATATAGACTCCTAGGACTAGAATTCCCAAGGGAGGATTTCTCTAAGAAGAACCTAGTGAAAAGTCTGCTGAGCCTGATAAGAGCTACTGGTCTCTTCACATAAACGGCACAACCAAGAGCACAAAAAGCCTCAAGGCTGAGGTGCCGAGGACATCAATCTTTTGACTGGTGTGCTGATCCAATCAATCAAGCAATCAAGGACCGCCACTGGAAATAAAACATTGTAGTGTACCCAAAAAATATTTCTGTTTTTGGATATGTTCTGATAACAGTACTAATCACCATTTGATGTTTGTATCAGTCAAGTGTTCAATAGTTAAAATCTTTAAATTAGCATAATTTAGTAATAAAACTCTCAGAAACTGAACGAATCGAACATTAATGATGATTGGCTATGGAGATAGAGAAAGGACACAGAAAGAAGTTGGCAATTTATTTAATGCTAAATACCCCAACCGTGAACCCATTTCTCAATCAACAATTAGTAAAATCGAGAAAAAGTTTCGAGAAACGGGCAATGTTGAAGATCTCCCCAAAAGTTGTAGAAAGTCAATTTCCGAAGACAAAAAAGTTGACGTTTTTCTTGAGTTTCAAGAAAATCCCCACACCAGCTCGAGACAAGTTGCGCTGGATAATAATTTACACCATTCTACTGTTGCTAGAGTGTTGAAAAAGGAGAAGTGGCATGCGTATGAGGTAGATTTGGTCCAAGAACTGTTGAAGATTACTTTGATAGGAGAATCGAATTCTGTGAAACAATTATGGAACGATGTAACAGATCGTAATTTCATAAAAAATATACTTTTTTCAGATGAAGCAACTTTTATGGTCAACGGCCATGTAAACCGCCAGACGTATCGATACTGGGCAAGTGAAAATCCCCATTGGATGCAGGAGTATAGGACACAAATATCCTGAAAAGGTGAATGTTCGGGCCGGCAATATAAACAATCAAATAATAGGGCCATGTTTTTTTGAAGGAAGCTTGACTGGTCCCCGATATCTTCAATTTTTTCAGGATTATCTATTACCACAATTAAATCAACTATTTCCAAATAGATGTGATTACCCCACATTACGCCTTTGATGTACGAACCTACTTAAATGCTATTTTTCAAGATACGTGGATAGGAACAAGAGGAACGATCGAATGGCCATTAAGGTCGCCAGATTTGACACCTTCAGACTTTTTTTCAAGGGGATACTTGAAGAGCAAAGTTTATCAAAGTCGCCCAAATGATACAGAAAAGTTGAAGGATCGCATCAGAACGGAGATTGCACAAATAACGCCTGAAGTTCTCGTAAACGTTAGAGACGAATTTATAGCTCGGCTGTCTCATTGCATTATTGCTGAAGGTCATCAGTTTGGACATTTAATATAATTGAATTGTTTTTTACTAAACATTTCTCTGTGTTTTATTAAATAACCATTTTTGGTCGACCCTGTAGAAATAAATATTCAAATAATTACACCATTGTAAAGACGATTAGAAGACCTTTCCAACGAGGTGTCTTCAGACACATGGTTGCATTTAAAAAAATTGCCGATTACGTCACCACGTTAATACTGGTAACGCAATGTTCGTTACATCTACATCATGTGATTCAAAAATTAAAATTGACCTGTTTTTGGATTTTTTTCAAAAGTCGTTCATTTTGGAAATAATTAATTCAATCCATACATTAGCGACATACGGTATACCTATATATTGAATTTGGTAGAATATAAATTTAATTTCCAAACATACATTATTTGTTTATTAATATATCTCATTTTATTGCAACATAGAAATAATCACAGCTTATAAACTTTCAAAAATATACAACCTTGTAAAATATTGTGGCTAATTCTTTTTCGAACCACGGTAGGAGCCGAGCTACATACACGTAAATTTTACGTTCTAATACCACTCAACATCCGAACAAGAATCAATAAAATCCAGATTCATCTTATGAATCCGATTTTTCTTTTGATGCACCGCTGATATCGAGAAGTTGACTTAACGTTGACGCTGATAATGAGAAAAGTCTTGTTTTTGGATAAAATATTAATGGTCGTGTTCATCCCAACGTAGCGCTACCGGAGCAATAATCAATTTCCTGCTGAACGCGTGTTTTGTCAACTGATGGTAGTTGCCGTTTTTCCCATTAGAATTTAAATAGGCTACGCTACCGATCAATGATGTCATTTATGCCAAATATTATGTCAATAAAGATATAATAGTATATTACGTAACAAGAGTTGTAAGTAACCCATTACGCACGAAGGGAGTGAATTTCACGAGTGCGTAATGGGATTACAACTCGTGTAACGTACTATACTTTTTCTACGCCCATCTATTTTCTTCTGAGTGCTCATAATTTCATCTTTTTCACTACTAACAGTCATATTCATATAGGTAAAGTTGAGAAAATGTTCGGATACTATAATTTGTTACCAAAATTGACAACATAAGTGAGATGACGTTTTTTTCCCGTATCCAGAAACATCGAATTATTTTTTTTGAAAGTGTCAAATGTGTTGCCGACATGTAGGGGCATCACTCTTTTAATCTAAAATGTATTTCACTAATGCTAAGAGCTTTTATGTTTTTCAATTGATTAAAAGTATGTAAATAAACCAAATAAAGTATTACGTAAATGAAAATTTGATTGCAATTTGATTCAACAAAGAAATCTAAGTTTTTCTATCTAAACGCACATGTATGTTATGAGATTTTCATTACGTGCATGTTATAGTTAAATGTCACTTACAAGGAATGTTGTCAGTGCGATATTTGACATTTACGGACATGGGCGTAGAAAAAATTATATAACATATTTTGGTTTGAAGATATTTCAGACATTTGCATTTTAAAAATGAATGAACACCAGTAAGAACAATTAAACTGAATTGAAATCTGTTTAAAACAAGCTTTGAAAGAACAATTTCCAACACATTTCATATCACAATCATCGCAACTTATTCCATAAATACTACTTATTTCCAAATTCATGATTTCATTTTCGTGGTTATGGAAAATGTATAGCCTGGGTTGAAAGGTAGTGAATTATATTTTTCTTCTTAACTATTTTGACTTTTTAGTACGCGGGAAGGTCTCTTTGAGCATTAAAATATCGAAAAGATAAAAAAGCCATAAATCATTTCTAGTCATGACCTATACCCACAAGCGAACAATTGATTCTTATTGGTGCAATGTAGCTTCCGATTGGTCTATGAAAAATGTATTCGAACTGTTAGTCCACATGGACTGTTAACGTCGCAGGGTGGGTTTAGTTCATTTCTGTTATTTACGTGATATTATGTTCTTAGATGTTGCTGTGATTTAGAGTTCGTTTTATTGACTAGGACTATTATGTTGGTAATAATTAAAATTATGGCTGTGTGGCGACCATTCGAGGAGGCTCCGAACAAGAATATGCTGGAAGAGTAAACATATTATTCCATTCCAACATAAACAATGTGAATGTTTATTTATATTTATTCTGCTTGATTCCATGTCGCAGTTAATATAATAAGTTGTTTGATTGATTGATGAAACATGAGTATTTTATTGTTAAAATTTTTTACCAAAGGTTTTGAAATTTCTGAAAGTGGAGACAATAGACAAAAAAAAATTTGGTATGTTCCAGTCGCTATCTATGCAAAAAATGATACAAAATATGTACAGTCAACTGACACCAGAAAATAATGGGTCCAAGCATGGAGCTGCTGAAAGAATACATAATCGACAAAAGTTTCAAAATAATCCATTATTATAGTTATCGGTAAAACTGCTATTCATCGGAAAAAGAGAGTACAGAAATCGCTAGTGCGTTGGGATCCTGCAATAATGAAAAATTTGTCTGAAACTGGTTCTGCTTCTGCTTACAGATTTCTTTGTCTCACCGACAAATTGTGAAACGGTGCAAACTAATTTTACTCACAACTATAAATGGAAAATTTTATTGCTGGTGTAGTGATACTGTAAACTGTGTGCAGTATTCTTATACTACAGTCTATGATGAATTCAATGAATTGTTTAGTACAGTTGCCCAAAAAAATACTAACAGTATTTTAGATTCAAGATATGATCCTATGGACTATTTAAATAATATGGCAAAACCATCAACTTCATAGTGACCTTTGCAATCTGATGTACGGGAAGCTGCACTAAGTTGGAAAAATAAGCCATGTCTAGATTTCTTTGATTTGAATGATAAAATAATAATAAATCCTATTGAGTATATCATAATTGATGGATATTATCAATCGACGATATCATTGAACCACTTACAGCTCTTCACAATCAATGTCTTCACGAGGGCATTTGGCCTGATTTGTTTAAAATTACTGAACTTTCACCCAACTTTTAGAAGGGAGATTCTGATAACACTGACAAGTATATGTCAATTGCGATTGTAGTGGTCCTAAGTAAAAGTTTGGAAATATTGACGAAACAGAAGTGAGTTAGCTACTGTGAACATAGTAATATTTTTTTCCCTACACAATTTGTATTTCGGACGAATAGATCTACAAATAAAACATCACTGGATCTGATTATCGCACTTGATATGAAAAAAGTGTTGATATTGCAATTTGTGATCTCAGCAAAGCATTTGACTGCGTCAACAGGGACTTGTTAATGAAAAAAATAGAGTATTACGGGATTAAATCCAATAAATTACTCTTGTTTAAGTCCTATCTCTCAAATAGAAGACAATATATGTTTATTGTGATGTGAGTATTCGTTCTGTTGAAAAAGGTGTTCCGCAGTGCTCAGTTTTGGGACTGATATTATAAATTTCATACATAAATGACCTGCCAGCCGCAATGAAGTAATCTAAATGCCTCTTGTTTGCAGATGATACTACAATTAGCTCTCACACGAATATATTGGATTGTAGGTAAAGTATGAAATTGGTGAAAAAATTGGTTCTCAGCAAATCATCTTAAGCTTAACGAAGCTAAAACTCAATCCATATTAATTAGTTCTAGTAGATTGAAGTCAGATCCCGTGGTATATTCAGGTTTAATCTTAGATACTCACCTAAATTGGCAAACTAATTTGAATTCTTTATGTTCAAAATTGGCATTCCAGGTTTTTGCACTGCGACAGCTGAATCTTCTTCATTATCTAGTATTCTGAAGACTGTGTACTTTGCAATTGTCCAATCCCACTTTAATTATGGTAGATTATAATGGGGTATTGCAGCTGATCAATAAATGGTATGGTATTAGGAATGTGATCTAAGAAAGAATAGGAATAGGATGTTTGATAATAACAACATATTTCAACATCATTTTTTAAACCTTACCAATAACGAAAAAAAATTGATATTAAACAGTAAACCACTATGTATGGATTGCCTAAAAAGCTCATGCAATAGAACAAAAAACAAAACGCACCTCGTTACGTTTTCGTAAATAACATTTGACATTTTTTATATTTCGTCCGACCTTCCATTCCATTTACTGGTTTTGCATCCCTTATGTGATGTTTCCTCGTTATAACCTTTTTACAATCTCAGTTTTGTATTACCAAAAGTACGACAAAGAAACATTAGCTTTGGAACTAGGGACAAAATTCGAACTCAAATCGTGAGAAGCAAGATTAATTCCCGTTTGCACCAGTTGGTTGGGTAACAAAGATTAAATGTTAACAGTCAGTTAACCAAC
This sequence comes from Lochmaea capreae, assembly GCA_949126875.1. Taxonomy (NCBI): domain Eukaryota; kingdom Metazoa; phylum Arthropoda; class Insecta; order Coleoptera; family Chrysomelidae; genus Lochmaea; species Lochmaea capreae. The sequence goes on from OX421409.1 coordinate 8,158,467, forward strand.
AGTTGTATTGCACCGTATAAGCCTAACTGAGAAATACATTTGGCAATGCAGCAAAAGTTTGAGAATTGAGAATCTGCCAACTGAAACTGATAAGTGACAAGACACAGCATAACCTCAGTTCTTGTGGATTTGTTTGTGTGTGGTTTTTAGTCACCGCGGTTGTGTTTTCAATCACCTTCACAGTGAGTGATAGTAGCTAAATCTTGAAGGCAACGTACCTCAAATTTTTCCCGACGGAAGTTATTCAATTATTAAAAAATATAAAAGTATAGTGGAAAACAAAAAAACTGACACTGTCACATGGTTAGATAACCAAAAGCTTGGGCCAAAATTGCGTTAGAATTAAATGCAACTTCTACACGGAGAACTGCAACATGATGTTTGATTATGAGCTGTTCAATTTAGCTTCAGATATTATAACCAAGAAGACTGATGGAGACTGCAGTGACAATAACATCATTTGAAGGAAACTTACGAGTGACAATGAAACAATGGGTTAGCACTTGGTGTTGAGAGTGAGCAGGAAGATGTAAATTTAACTGCTTAACCGTAGTTTAACCACCTCTTTTTCCACTGATGATTAAGTTAACGGCGGTTAGGCAGGAGATAAACAGCAGTTGGGTGGTACAATGAAATTTACATTTGAAATATCTGTTAAAAATTCTTTAAATTTTAACCACTTTTCCAAATCATATGCAGCACATTTCTAACTGTTTTTTTTATTGGAATATCAACAAATATCATGTTTAAATTTTTCATCAATGAATTCATACATTGTGTAAACATTTGTTAAATGAAATCTCAAACGAACATGAATAATTGACAGCTTTGACTATTTTCCTAAAAATTCCAACCTTAACTCATTATTCAGACAAAGGTTCGAATTTCCAATCTCCGCGCCTTTCTGAATGCTCACTAATGCTCAGAGAATATAAAATTTGGTTTGTTTAAAAGTTAGTTTGATACGAGTTATACATTGATACAAATTTTATGCAATTGTAAAAAAATATTTGGACAAAAACTCACAGATTTGCAATCTCGGAACCAGCAAATGCAGCCTCTTCTACAATTTGGAGTTGATTGAAATTCAGTAGACTGAAAAAAAGCAAAAATTAATATTGTGAATAGTGATGCGATTATAGTTTTAAAAATTACACTGTAACTGATAAACCATTTTCCACGAATTAGTTACTAGTGCAAATGGGAACAAATCAATTACATTTCGTACAGCTGCTATCAAAGAGACATTTCAAATCATCATTTGAAGAAATCCAATTGTGAATGACTGTGATTGTGGATAAAACGTTGTATTGCATTAAAGTTTTAGTTGCGTTTCATCCACTCAAGAAAATCTTGCGTGGATACACTTGCTGTACACAGCTGTGGTGAGACCCATGTTCACCTATGGGGCCTTAGTTTGGAGGCCAAAAACAGTTCAGAGGAAAGCCGAATTGGAGCTATCAAAACTTCAGAGGCTTGCCTATCTGTACATAACGGGTACTGCGGCAATGGAAGCAATTCTCAATCTTCCGCCTCTTGCTCTGCACGTTAAGACAGAAGCGAGAATGGCTGCATAGAGACTGGAATGCAATAGAAACTGGCATGAAGGAATCAACCCCCATTGTCATTCCAGAATCACAGATGTTATCACAATCTCGTTTCTTGAAATGAGAAGTGACAACATGTTCGCCACAATTAACGACAACCAACCATACCATATCAAGCTAAACTGGGATGGATTGGAAGCATGCAGTCAGGAAGGAACGTTGGTGTGGTACACAGACTGATCTAAGACTGATATTGGAACAAGAGCCCATGGTGCCAAGTCCAGGTGCAATATCCACGCTTTGTTAGGGAATCTTGCATCTGTATTCTAGGCAGAAATCTACGCTATCGACATATGTTTGTAATTGAATATCAAAAGGGGGTGTAGGGGCCAGAAGATCCTTATACTCTCCGATAGTCAGGCAGCACTAAAATCTTTAGCATGTCCTCAGATCAGATCTAGACTGGCCTGGAACTGTCTACAAAACTGTTAATCCTGGCTAACCATAATAGAGTTACTCTTAAGTGGGTCCCGGATACAAGGGCATTGTAGGAAATGAAAAGGCAGACATCCTAGCAAAGCTAGGATCTGAGACTGCATTTACTGGTCCTGAACCAGTATTTGGGATATCTAAAACTGCTGCACGTGGTTGTACATCTCGGTGGACTCAAACTAAACATCAATCGTACTGGAGACACGTGCCAAAATAGGAACACAGCATACTCCTGGTCAAAAAACCCTCGGAGACGCTGACTAACGAAATACTAAACCTCAGCAGGTGCCAGATAAGGATAGTGACGGTTTTACTTACCGGTCACTGTACCCTAAAGAAGCACATGCATACAATCGGCATATATAGGGAGGAACCCATATGTCGGTTGTGCATAGAAGAGGAGGAAACCTCTCACATTATCTTCTCTCGTGAATTGTTATCTCATTGGAGATATAGACTCCCAGGACTAGAACATCCAAGGGAGGATTTCTCCAAGAAGGATCTAGTGAAAAGACTGTTGAGCCTGATAAGAGCTACTGGTCTCTTCACATAAACGGCACAACCAAGAGCACAAAAAAACCTAAAGGCTGAGGTGCCGAGGACTCTAAGCCTCTGATTGGTTGTGCTGATCCTATCAACCCTATTAATTGTGGTTATATATCCGCTGTTAATTGGGAAATTGTCGGTTTGGCAAATGCCAATTTATCGAAATAATTGAAAAGTGCGCCTATGCAGTCGAGTACTATGTTGCGAAATTTATTTTTTCCTGTACATACTAAATTTTGTAACGGAAGACAGTTTCTCGCTTCGCAAATTTTATTTGCTTTAAACTCCGTTTACTCATTCTCTCATTTATCTCTTAAATGGTCGAGGAACTTAATTCTCTCTAGTTATCATCAGTCACTTTTCTGTTGACCCAGTTGAACTCAACTCAGTCAGCCCCGGAATATAGGACGGGGTAGTCAAAGAAAGAAAATAGATGAGGATTGTGGTTATTTTTTATCTCCATATAAGATAATATTATATGAGGTATGAGTAGAAAATGTAGGGATAATTCACAGACGAAGATACAATTCATAATTATTATAAAAGAATTTCAGGTTTTGTGAAAGTATAAAGTATTTTCAAATTGAACTGACATTACTAGCCGACCCGCAAAAGTTGTGTCATATAAATTATTGGTAAACCTTGTTTTTAATCTAAGAGGAGCAGTTTGAATTTAAGTTGGCATTTCTACTGCCCAATGATAAACAAAGCGAATTTAAATGCTCGATTTACTTTCTGGCGTTGTTGTTATTTGCTCTGCGAGTGTTAACTATGTCTCCGTTCTAATTGTCGTTGTTGAATTCATTCAGCTCGTGTCTCCTGTGGTTAAGATGCAATCAATTGCGCTATGCTCACATTTTCATTATCTTGTTGGATTCGTTCGTCTATTATTTCTGCTCTACTATTTCACATGTTTGTTGCATTTTTTGTTCGACGTCTCAAATTCGTCGTCTTGCTTGCATTGTTTACTGTGAAGTAGGAATTATAAACTTTACGTTCGCGTTTAGTTCGCAGTAGGCGACGTTTGCGTCGTTTCCATTTTGCAGTTGGAAATTTTTGCATTTATAAACCTTAAAACTTTCAGTTGGCAGTTAGAGATGGATTGGTTGAAAATTGATATATGATAATGACGTTTCTCACGTGGTGCATAACTTTCATTTTGATTTGTTTATACCTGAACTGAACTGAACTCGGACAGACTTAATAAACGTAATTGTTGGATTCCTTCGGTTCAACTTCTAGTTAACTGAATTACCAACTGCCACCCATAAACCGAACGCGAAGGTAAAGTTTATAATTCCTACTCAATACACACAAACAAACAGACGAAATTTTTGTACTTTCTGATGAAACACGGTATAGAACCGTGTGTTCCTTAGAGTATTTTGTCAACCTTTTAACAATCACAAAACACGTACATATATTTTTAAGAAATTAAAATGAACCGTACAAAATTTTGCACGCACTGCGTTGTGATACGGAATTAAATATAAAAATGACGCGACGCTTCTGTTAAATGACTAAATGCAAGTGTGATGAAATTTTTTTTTGGTCATAGAAAATATAGAAGGGCTTGAGCTAGTAGCTCACTCAACCCATTGGGTTACGTTGGAAGTTCGTTGACACGGGCGTCGCGCCATCTATCATACAAACACATTCACTTCTGTTCGGAATACGAACAACGACTTCATTATTTGGAAATTGTTCATACAAAAATAATAAAATCGCGATTAAAAATGGAAGAATGATGGTAGAAGGGTGAAAATAGGTTTTCCGAAGCCAAGTCAAAAGAAACAAAAAAAATGTGTGAAGAAAATAGATAAAAAATTCTGCATAGAGTCACCCTGATCACCTAGCAATATAGAATATACTTCACGACCTATTCCCCATACCTGCTAAATACACATAAATTTCATGAAAATCGGTCGCGCCGTTTGGAAGGAGTACGAACACAAACGCCGTGACACGATATTTTTATATACAGGCTGTTTCTCGACGAGCTTACACTATGTATATATTAGAGGCTACTCACACTATTTCTATAAAAATTGTAATAGATGGAGAACAAATCATGGGGAATTTATGGAAACTATTTTTACATATGTCACTTCCGGAAGTAGTCGAAAAGTATCTTTTTTACTTCCTTCAATAAAGTTCCGCTTACTTTGACGTATACGCATGCGCATTCATTTGATCTCCTATGGTAGTCTTTTAATAAAATACAGGCTTCCTGTACTTTACTTAAATAGAGGAAGGTGGATAAAGGAAGGTGGTATAGTTATTCCAATGTTAATGTAATGACCCATATTTTTAATCCCATTGATGAGAAATGCCGCCCTATGGCGTTCATATAAATTTTTTTTTTACAAATTCGAATATCGTGAAATAATGTTTTTCATTGAATTTAATAAAGTAGATTAAAATTAACCTGCATACAAAACTCATAAAATAAATAAATATCATAAAACTAAACTCACTCAACCAACATATAGATATTATATTAATAATATTTCTCTAAAACACAATTCGCACACGGCCCTGGATGAAATTAATGCTAAGTAACCCCAACTTCTTTGGGCCGTTCAAATTTTTTATGAAACAGTGGACACGTTAATAACTGACCAGTTACTTCGTTATATTATGCCAATTACTGGAGTTGGACTATACGTTTTCCAATCCTTACAATTTTAGAACATAAATCAGACTACATTGCTTAATTTTATTGTCGTCACATTCACATTAGAAACACTATATTTAATCAGAAGTTATATTATTTTGCCAAATAATATGATATATCTTCATCTCCAGCACCCATCATAATAGCAATTTCTAATTATTATTGGTCCATGTGGAATAATATTTCAAACGTACTAAATCAAGCAAACAAGAATTACGAAAACTATAAATACACAGTAAAGCTTATTACAGTTTCCTGTAATATTGTCGTATTTAATACAGTGATTTATCAACAGATGTCGAAGAATAATTATTTAGGTTCACACTTTATGAATTTTCTGAAAAATAATATTTTTCAAAATTAGTGACCGTTTAACTGAGGAGCAACAACTACTTCCCGTGCAATATGCACCGCCGGATATTGAATTACACCTAAAAGTCAAACGGGGTTGGCTTATCTACAAGATATTTTAAAACCAACCATTCTGGTTTGCGAAGACATGTATTGATTGTGATTGAAGTGTACTCTTCAGTCCGGGATTAAAAATTCTCGGACGGACAGCACATACCTTGTACTGATGAGGCGCAAATACGCCGAAACCGGTCTACAAGTTGTGTTGTCCCTTCTAATAGCAAACCAGAATGGTTGGTTTTAAAATATCTTATTCCAACCCCGTTTGACTTTGGGGTGTAATTCAATATCCGGCGGAGCATATTGCACGGGAAGTAGTTGTTGCTCCTTAGTTGAACAGTCACTGTTTTTGAAAAATATTATTTTGAAAAAAATTCATAGTGTGAATATAAATAATTATTTTTCGACATCCGTTGATGTATACACAGCTTTTAACTCTAATTTATTGGTTATAAAACCGCGGAACAAAACAAATATGACTGTCTAATTAAACAAATGCTCTTATTAAAAGCAGCCTTTATTTATTGTTTCGATAACTCCAATATTTAATCGTCAAGCTTGTATAATGTAATCAAAAACTAACAGTTACATTTATATTATAAACTATGACAGTTATCCAAAATTTCAAACTTGAATGGCCTCTTTATAACTGTCTATCAGTTCATGAAACATCTAGTCAGAAAGTAGCTAACTTTATCTCTAGCTATATGACGTATTCCTTTAGTTTTATACAGTGTGTACATAAAGTAAGGTAACTGGCTAATATTTCGATTTCCGTTAGGTTTACAAAACAAAATGGTGAGTAATAGTTTTTTCAAATAATCCAGACCGATAAATGTTTATATGCGCTTGCGCATGATCATTCAAAGCATTTAAAGCCATATCTGGACTAAACGACTGCTTCTTAATATCGCTTTGACAGCCAATGTTGGCCATCAAATTCAATAAAATGCTAAAACTTGTTTTAAAGGCGCTTTTGGTGCCTGTTATGGCTATTGTGGCCTACAGGTTGAATTGCTTGTAAGCTATAAAATCTACTTTAAGCTCAAACCGCGCGCTCTCTTTAGGCAACGATTACGTAATGAATGTTACATGTAAAAGCTTTAATGGATGGTTTTAATTGCCTATAAGCTTCAATGGTGATTTTAGATGCTTATTGTTTTACTTGGGTATAGACTCCATGCATAAAACATTAAGGGTAGATTTCAGAAAAATCACTTTCAGTTTTTCCATCGGCAACTAGAGGGCGTTATATAACACCTGGCTCTATATATAATTTTTTCTGAGAAATTTCAAATAAAATGCTATAAAATTTATAAAAACTGCTATTTTAAACCAGAAAATTAATGATAAATGCTCATCCAAATGATAGAATTCATGAAAACTGCTATTTTAAACCACAAAATTCATGAAAAACGCTAATTTAAATGATGAAATTCATGAAAACTGATATTTTAACAACAAAATTAATGAAAAATGCCCATTTAAATGATAAAATTTTTGAAAACCGTTATTTTAAATCAGAATATTAATGAAAAATGCTAATGTGAATGCTAAAATTCATGAAAGCTGATATTTTAAACAACAAAATTTATGGAAAATGCTAATTTGAATGATAAAATTCATGAACTGATATTTTAACAACAAAAATAATGAAACATGCCCATTTAAATGATACAATTCTTGAAAACTGCTACCTTACACCAGAAAATTAATGAAAAATGCCCATTTAAATGATAAAATTCTTGAAAACTGCTATTTTAAATCAGAAAATTAATGAAAAATGCTAATTTAAATGCTAAAATTCATGAAAACTGATATTTTAAACAACAAAATTTATGGAAAATGCTAATTTAAATCATAAAATTCATGAAAACTGGTATTTTAACAACAAAATTAATGAAACATGCCCATTTAAATAATAAAATTCTTGAAAACTGCTATTTTAAACCAGAAAATAAATGAAAAATGCCCATTTAAATGATAAAATTCTTGAAAACTGCTATTTTAAATCAGAAAATTAATGAAAAATGCTAATTTAAATGCTAAAATTCATGAAAACTGATATTTTAAACAACAAAATTTATGGAAAATGCTAATTTAAATGATAAAATTTATGAAAACTGATATTTTATTAACAAAATTAATGAAACATGCCCATTTAAATAATACAATTCTTGAAAACTGCTATTTTAAACCAGAAAATTGATGAAAAGTGCTAATTTGAATGCTAAAATTCATAAAAACTGATATTTTAACAACAAAATTAATGAAACATGTCCATTTAAATGATACAATTCTTGAAAACTGCTATTTTAAACCAGAAAATTAATGAAAAATGCTAATTTAAATGATCAAATTCATGAAAACTGATATTTTAACAACAAAATTAATGAAAAATGCCCATTTGAATGATAAAATTTTTGAAAATTGTTATTTTAAATCAGAAAATTAATGAAAAATGCTAATTTAAATGCTAAATCTATAACAAGGTTTTCCATATTGTGTGACATCTATAGTAACACCGACTTTACAAGCTCACCATGAACTCTCCGAAGTTCATTAACGCTTTCCTAGAGCTTTTTATTATTATTGAAAATTTTATTACAAAAGCACACAACAAAACATCTGGTAGTTTTTCATCCCATAAAACTACTATGCTTTATTTATTTGAACCTTGAAAGCGCCATAAAAATAAAACTAAATTCGTTGTTCCGTCAGGCGTGAGGATTATTGCATTAAAATTTCATGAACTATTTCCCGGTTGCACTTAATAATTGCTTATGACGCCTTATGCCGGTTTTACAGTTAGTGCTTAAAGTCTTAAGACAGTGGGTGTGATTCGTAAATTTTTTTATTGTTTTCAAAAACGTTACAGATAAATCGAGTAGATCCAGTTGGTTCACTAACAATTGGGTTGGGAGCGTACAGTAAATATGTTATTTTCACGGCATACTTTAAAAAAAAAACCAGCAATTATACATAGGGTGGTTCATTACTGATTGGAAGTATTTTGGGCTCAAAATATGTAGATTCAATCCAAATCTCTTAAATAAATAGTAATTAATGTACCAAGACGAAGTATTATAGTCGAGTGTCTGCGCAAGAAAAATAGTCGTAAATAGTTGTATCAACACTTTTTTTATATAACCTCAAAATGTATGTGAAAAATTCAGAAAACCAACTTGTTGGTTTTTTATTTTTACCTTTTACAAAAAACCGAATTTTTCCACGAAATTTGGTGACAACTTACATTTTTTATGTCCCAAATACACTGTAATTTATTTGATTCGAAATATTCATTTTTTTATCCTATTTTGACTTAATACCGAAAAAGTACCTTAATTTTCAATCGAAAATTCACCCGTCAAAATATCTGCTTTTTTCAAAAACTTGGTGTGCTTTCTGTTCGTTGGAATCTCTACTTTACGATGGTGTGGAAAAATATTTATATTACTATAGTGAATCTTCTCAGAAAATGCTTCTATTTTCATTAATTTGTAGTAGTTTAGTAGCGTCCTATTGATATTAACTTCAATCAACAGCTACTTTTATTAATAATTATTGTTGCTCGAAGACTAGTAAGTATTTAGTTTGATTTATATGTTGAATTTTTAAATAATGCGGACCATCTCCATCAGAATTTAACAAATTCGAGAATTCCTTATTGCTTCTTAAATAATAAATCATTTTCTATGAAACTTGAATATGTATTATACGGTTCCAAACTGATTTTTCTCTTTCTTTGACGACTTGGCTTTTACAATAATTTAAAAAAGTTTACAGATTAGGAACATTAACATATAAATGAATTTCAACAGTAGGTATTGTTTTTAAGAAATAATGACTTTTTACCTTATCTTGAACATTATTTAAAAAGAAAACGAAACACTTCTACAATGTATTATTATTATCATCAAACCTATTTCGGTCTCATCTGACACACGATAGTCTGAAGTGAAGTTAGTCCAATCGTTAATTACCGATCGAAAGTCGGAAAGATACAGAGCACCAGTTAGAATTCCATTAATCTACCATCTGTAGATGGTTCCCTTCCGAGCAATCGGAACTTATAGGTTTTAAGGTTTAAAGATTTTACTATTTGAGTAAACACAATTGCTGCATTATGTGGTGCATTGACAAACGCTTTCTAATGTAACCGAGACTTTGGCTGGCGGCTAGAGATTGCCGAGGGCTACGTAGATGACAGATTTAACTGGTTATTGATAAAACCGCCCTAAGAAACCCGTGTGCTATGGAGGTCGTTTGAAATAACTATATATAATACGGAACTTTTCCTGGTTAGAATTGATTTAAAAAAAAGTTTTGAAGATTGGGATTTTCAAACTTCACATTGGATTAAAAGAAATTGGAAAGTTCCCTATTGTCACCGTTAGGAATTGACAACGTTAAGAATTGCCCGTAACCTTTTCTGGGGTTACGAACTGTCGCGTTTCGACATGTCTTGTCACCCACTCAAACATTCATTGTTATGCTTATGTTATTTATTCAATATATGCGGCCGAGTTTAAATTCCAAACGTTTTTTTGATAATACAATTTATTTCACGTCTTTTTTTCCATGAATGTACGACATACAACTTGCCTGTTTAGTTTTTCATGTATCGTAATAGGGTATTCAACTTCAAATTTTGACCGCATATTTTTTGGGTACCTATCTAATATAAATTAGTGGCAAATCCAAAAATTGGATTATTTTATATTTTCTCTGCTGATTAACACACAAAAAATTGAAACAAACATTTATGAAATTATGCCACTTATAATGCATATACGTCACTTGCTTAAATGTGAAGTTGTCGATAATCTCCGTTTATTTGTTCTATGTTTCAGCTGGTTCATGACAAATGAATAATAATACGAGTATGTATTGATATCTAGTTAGCCTAGACCAGTTCCATGTATAAACAAAATATTGCGTTACCATAGCAACGAACAATAACTCATTAGAACTGTCAGTGTGAAGTTTGGCGTCAAAAAAGTGAACAAGAGTTACGCAATGAATTAAAAGAAAAAAGATGTCCACCGAAATTGTGAAAAACAAAAATTGGAGTATCGAGCCATCATCAAGTACCTGTATTTAAAAGGGTTAAGAGGTCAATGCCCTTCGTATGCGACCGTGAAAAATTGGACTGCAAGCTTCAGAAGAGGTAAATTTTCCATTGAAGATGATGACCGATCGGGAAGGCCAGTTTCTGTGTCAGTCCCCGAAAATATCGATGCAGTTTATGACATGATTTTATCGGACCGTCAAATTGGGCTTAAACGGATATTTGAAGCACTGAATATTTCATACGAACGCGTTCATCATATAGTTCCCGTCAATTTAGACATGAGAAAAATTGCTGCAAAATGGATCCCCAAATGTTTGAATATTGACCAAAAGCTTGCAAGGGTAGAAGCATCGCGTTCGATCTGTGCTCGATTTGAAAACGATGTAGACTTCTTAAACCGAATTATTACTATGGATGAGACTTGGTACATTGCTACGATCCAGAAACATAGCAACAATCGATGGAATGGCGACACACTGGTTCTCCATGACCTAAGAAGTTTCGTGTCCAAAAATCTGCTGGAAAAGTTCTTGCTTCAGTTTTTTGGGATTGCCATGGAGTAATCATGATTGATTTTTTGGATAAGGGTAGAACAATAACTGGAGATTACTATTCGACATTACTGACCACTCTACGGGAAAAAATTAAAGAGAAAAGTCGCGGAAAGCTATCCAAAGGTGTTTTGATTTTGCATTACAACGCCTCTGCACACAAATCTCATGTTGCCATGCAAAAAATTCGTGATTTAGGGTTTGAAATACTAGAACACCCCTCTTATTCACCAGATTTGGCTCCGTCCGACTATCATCTCTTTCCTCGACTGAAAAAAAGTTTAAAAGGTCGTGAATTTTCTTCCAACGAGGAGGTAATAAAAGTTGTGGAGGTCTGGTTTGCAGAGCAAGAAGAAACATTTTTTTTTAAAGGTCTAGAGACGTTGCAGGTTCGCTGTAATAAATGTATCCAATTAAGAGAAGAATATGTTGTGTAATAAAATATTTTGACATTGAAATTTTGTTTGGTTCTATAGTAGGCTAAGAATATTTCAATGTATCCTCGTATTAATACATGATGGACATCCTAAACTTCTTCTCTTCTCCTTCATTTGTGGTGACTATACTATCTTATATAATAATAATGTTCCATGTCAAAATTAGTGACTAACTTCAATTTCTACTAGTGACGTAATAAGCTAAAAGTCAGATGTTGAGAAATTTTGAAAATTTGATTTTTGAATTTGGGATAAAAACAAAATTAACATGTGAAATTTGGTTGAATATGGTGCGATGTAATTTGTTTATTTAGTATTAACTAGGTGTCTGTTATGCATAAACAAAAATATATTTTTAGGTGAACCACTTAATTAAATTTTTTGCAAATTAATTTTGATTTTCAGTAGATTGTCGCAAAGAAAATGTTGGTTTGTGCTTAATTGTAGATCTTCACAAACCCTTTGCCAATCACTATGAAATTTTGACAAAATGTTCCATTCACAAATAGGTCTTAAGATAAGCAAAGCGGTTTCATCTTTAGTAGTATTCTTTTTACCGTTAAAAGATGCCACAACTGAGTCGAACTGAGCTTAGATTCTTCTAAGATCCAAGATAAATTCGGTTGCAAAAGAATTGACTTTTCATCATTTCTTATGTACTTGTTATTTTCGTCAAACACAATATTGTATGCGTGGGTAGAAATAATATATTTTGATGACATGATGGACTTCAGCCCAAATTCGCCAAACCACAAACCACGGCCAGATGTTTTCTGACATGACCATAGATTCTTATGAGATTAATTTAAAAACAAAACACCTTAACCTCAAAAAGCTCTTTCTCAGTTGAAAGCTTCATAAAATACAAGCTCAGCTGAAGTAAGTATCTCACTAAAATCTCAGTTCAAACTTAGTTGCTGGAGGTAAAAAGAATGGTCATTTTAAACTGAGCAACTAACTAACTAAGATTCTTACTTATTCTCAGTTAATTTGGGTGAAAAGAATACTACTTTTATTGATGAATATTAATAGAACTGAGTCACAGCAGTGTGGGGTTAGGTTTAGTGGAAACTAATGCCCGATCCTACCAATCATTTCCTAAAGTTAGAAAATACCTTAATCGGATTTAGGAATTCCTAAGTGCAATTCACGTTTCACCACGCGCTAAATAATACGTGATATTAGGTTAGGAAATGGTGGAATCGAGCATTAGTATCCATAAATAAAATGTTCAATCTTCTTCTAGATTTCGAAATATTAACCAAAGTAACAGAAACAATTATTAAAACCAGAGATTAGATTGTAAGCGTGCTTGCTGCAAATGCTGGAAATATGTTTATTCTATAGTGAAGCTTTTCAAGATTTCTGGGGAAAATATTGTATCTTTCATTAAGTTGCGAAAGTTTTACTTTGAAACAATAAAATTTCAAATACAATATCCTCCGAGTTCCATCAAATCCTAATTCAATAGTCTTTTCTATTTTACCCATAGGCGGAGGTAAATTTTCAAGAAAAAGTTTGTAATAAGAAATTGATTTGATAATCAACAATTTTTATTCCACGATGAAACAAAACAATTTAATTTGTTCAAAACTTCATCATATTAGAACTACACGTTCAATAATATATATTCGTGACGCGCTTCGCTAACACAGTAGCTTTCTCGAACGAGTGGAGGTATAATGAAAATTTTTAATTTATACAGTGCATTAATACGGAATTTTACGGATATTGACAAAAGTATTATAATCGATTGACATGGAAATAAAAAGCAAAAAAGTGTCTAAATATGGGATTAACAGAAGTATTGAACAAGTTTACCTGGAAATTCATTCACAACAATCTTACCGGATCCTTTCTGGTTAAAAAGGTTTAATAATGGATAACTGCTGATATCTATTTGGTCGTTGGGAAGATTATCTGAATATTTGTGTATATTTATCTCAAGAGCTTCTAAATGATTTAACTTGACTGATTAAGGTTCTATATACAAATTTTCGGGACGCACCGGAATTCGGTCCCGCTACCTGCGGAAGGGACTACCTGTAACGGATTAAATTCGAAGTGTGGTCACACCAGCGAAAATGCGATTGCGGAATTGGGTCCCATGTACCTACTATTTGTTTAATTTTACTTTTATTTTCCTTCACATTTTTTTGGGCTTAGGACCAACAGTACACACTTATTGTTGTTGTACTGGCATGTTTAAAAATTTACGCTAAATGCGTATCGTCAAAAATAAAAACAGTACGTGAAATAATAACCCAACCAAACCTACCCCTACCAAACCACCTTCGTATTTTTAATCAATTTTTTTGTAGAATGAATTATAATAATTTTCAATAATAACCCAACCAAAGCAACCCCTACCAAACCACCTTCGTATTCCTAGTCAATTTTTGAAGAATAAATTATAATAATTTTCAATAATAACCCAACCAAACCTACCCCTACCAAACCACCTTCGTATTTCTAGTCAATTTTTGAAGAATAAATTATAATAATTTTCAATAATAACCCAACCAAACCTACCCCTACCAAACCACCTTCGTATTTTTGAGATAATGATTTTTGAAAACAAAATTTAAACCCATCTATTATTAATAAACGCTTACCCTTTTCACTCGTCATAGAGGTGAAATTAATATTTTCCATGTCAAACAAACAAACAAAATCACAATAACGGACACAAATAAACACGTCTTACACTCTGCACTTCAGAAGAACAATTGCTAAAAATAATCTTTTAATACCCACATGAAATCTACCTGCTTCGACAGCGGACCGAATTACGAAATCACCCTTTCGGATTTGGACAAGGTCCCTGTGAGCAGGTAGCCCTTTTGCTAGGTACCCGGACCGAGTTCCGAAACACCGAATTTTCGAAGTTTGAATCGAAAGTGTGTTGGTTTGCTAATAAATGATTTGGGTAGGTAGTTGGAATCTAATTTTTGGTTGTCATAGCTACGTTTGTGTTCTGAAGTTCTAGTTTTGAAATTCCTAAAAGTTCTACCTAAATAAATTTTATCACAGTTGTCATTACCACATTTTAATTTATAAACTCCTGATTTGTTTAATTTTGAAGATTTAGATTTGTTATTTATAATGAATTTGGATAAATTGTAATCGGTTTTAAAGCAAATATTCAAGTCAAAAGTTTCAAAGAATGATTTGATTTTTAAGGATGGTATTCCAACGTATGTTAAGCTATTAAATTGGTTATTTTTGTTTTTATTAATTAATTAATTAATTAATATGTCTAAGATTTTTTTAAAAAGGCTTTTCGCTTAGGCAATAAACAGTTTATTTTACACTAAGCTACAGGAGTTCTGTTCGGTAATAAAATTAACTCGTGTACAATAAACGCTACTCTAGCTTACCATTATTTCATTTTTGTGTTTATTTTTCCTCCTTCTTATTCGCACCCTACAAAACTTTTGAAGAAACAATTATTGTGTTTGTTCAAACACACCTTTAATTATTATCTGTAGGCTAGTCCAATTTCCAATCATGACATTTTGTCTTGTACCGACCTACCTACTTTTCGTCTTTATTTATTTTGTCATTAAAGAGTGATTGATGGAGCTAATACTTTTCTCCAGGAACTATATGTCAAGCGTAAAAGATTTTCTGCCACCTTTATTAATAGCCGAATATTTATTACATGCCTTACGTCTCCATTTATCGCCGAATCAATTCATGCGAGATAATAGGTATATCGTAATCGAAGTGAAAGGTATTGACGAAATACATTTGAGAGAGGAGCCTTTTGATTTGGAATGTGACAGAAAATCTCAATCTTAATTCGGAGTACGATCGGTTCAATTTAGGTTTCTATTGGTCGTAAGAATCAGAAGAATGTTGGTTTAGTTCACAAAGACTTATCAGATCAGTTAATACACAAAATTATCGAAGGAAGTAAATTAAAAGAGGATATAATTAAGTATAAGGAGTGCAAAAAGAAGAAGAGATAATTGGATTCTGAGAAAATATTTATTCAATATGACAAAAAAAAATTGGCAGATAATAATCAACGAAGTAAAATATGACTGATTATACGAGTTATATAAAAAATACGAATTTGGTACAAGAGTAAAGTATATTTTTGTCTGTAACCATATTGAAAACATTATATGTTATTACATCCTCCCACTTAAATTTTCATTTATTGCATTCACAAATTGTTTTCAAAATATTACACCTCTCGGCATCATTGAATTAAATTTAGTATTTTGAGAATGATTTGTAGAATTAAAAAAAATTAGGAGGATGCAATTGCATATTACAATAGATTTTTCCATTCTGGGCAATTTTTTCATAATTAAAGTTTTCGATATTGCCACAAATAAAGGTGATTTGCTCCTGTACCATATTTTTTTATATATCTCGCATTCGAATGGAAAAAGTTGAAATCTGATATTTGCGTCTCACTTTCTGGACCATGCTGAACTTTCCACAACAAATAACTTTTTCCGTAACATCAACAACAAAAAAAATTGAATTTTTTTTAAGACATACAGTAAACAGTAGGTACTATATCAAATTCCCCTCTCTCCTCTTATCTTGAGAACAGTTATATACAGTGCTATTCAAAAGTCCCCTCCCGCCCTTGTATCTTTTGAACGGCTACACTTAGATATATAATATTTGGAGGGTGAAAATAAAGTGTTGTAAACTTCTCTACGAATGGTAACAGGTGACGTTATGGTAATAGATGACGTCACAGTGCCACTCTGGCCAATAATTTTAAATAGGACCTTATGGCAAGTGATATCTCGTTTGAAAGGCATTGACATTGGCTACATAGCCATATTAATTTTGTTTAAATTAATACCAAATTAATACAAAATACCAAAATTATTTTTTAAATTTAATTAATCAAATATCAACAATGGATTCTTATAGCAAGTTTTCGAAATGTGCTCCGTCTACTTCCTGACAGTAATACATCCTATTAGTAAACTCTTGTCGTACTTGTTCGAATGTGTCAGCTGAAATTGCATTGCATTCTTCAATAATTTTTTCTTTCAAAACGCCAATGCTATCTGGTGCCGTAGTATAAACCTTGGATTTCAAGTACCCCCATAGAAAAAAATCTAATGGTGTCAGATCTGGTGACCGAGGTGGCCATTCTATAGGACCTCGCCGGCCGAACCATCTACCTCGATATTCTTCATCCAGGTAACGTCTTACTGCACCATAATAATGTGCAGGAGCACCATCTTGTTGGGATGTTATTTCCAGATGGCCGAATTCATCTGGATTATCTTCCAGAATTTCAAGAATTAACGGCTCAATTGCATTTTGTATCATCTCCAGATACACTTCACCGATTAAATTTGAATTTAGGAAAACAGGACCAACTATGTGGTTTCCCAAAATACCTGCCCAAACATTTACTTTTTCTGGAAATTGGGTATGTTGTTCACGAAAGGTGTGAGGATTTTTATCACTCCAATACCTTAAATTTTGTGTATTCACATTTCCATTGAGGCAAAAAGTACTTTCGTCACTAAAACAAATTGTTTTTGTGTAATGTGGGTTTTGACTAATTTTATTTGTCATACATTCACAGAGTTCGAGTCTTCTATCGGGGTCGTAATCCGAAAGGTGGTGCATCATTTTCAACTTGTATGGATGAAATTTATTTTTAGCCAACACTCCCTGTACTGTACTTTTACTCACTTCACAGATAGACGCAACTTTAGTTGAAGAGCAAGTAGGGTTTACTACCATTTCAGCAACTATATCAATTTTTTTATCATCACTAAATGTTGGTCGACCAGATCGTTTGGCATCTTGAACACTACCTGTTGCTTCAAATTTGTGAAGAAGCTCCCTCAAATAAGTTCTCGAGATAGGCGATCTGGGTATCTCCCATTAAATAAACGTTCCGCTTCATGGAGATTCTTTCCAGATTCACCAATTATTAAGATAGCTGCTACTTTGTCGGCTTGAGTACGTACCATTTTGCCTATGTAAACTCTTAAACGTCTCGTTAAACAGTAATAAAATTAAATATTTAAGCTATTTAGAAAAACTTTGCAAAGCAACAAATACTATTAAACTAAAAACGTCAATTTTTTTGACAACTAACCAGAGTCGGTCTGAAAAATCTTCAATATTTGAATGTGAAATAACAATTTTGATATTTATTTAATTTATCCGTCAAAATTAGTTTAAACCCAAACAAAATTAATATGGCTATGTAGCCAATGTCAATGCCTTTCAAACGAGATATCACTTGCCATAAGGTCGTATTTAAAATTATTGGCCAGAGAGGCACTGTGACGTCATCTATTACTATTACGTCACCTGTTACCATTCGTAGAGAAGTTTACAACACTTTATTTTCACGCCCCAAATTTTATGAATGTGCTTCTAGAAGAGAAATGGTACATGCATTAGGTGATAAAGTAGCAGCGATCCTAATAAAGGTTTCCAAATCCCCCCGTTTTGGGGACTTATTTTGAGGGAGCTTCTTGTTAAGTTTGAAACAAAACGATCTATCAGATTTCTGATAAGAAAAGAATTGATAAACTGGCAGAAGTAGGTAATAGTAAATCCTACTTTTTCAACAATCCAAGTTACATCTTTCTGTGAAGTCAGTCAAAGTACAGTACACAGGGTGAAATAAAAACAAATTCAATATTATTCAGCAGCTCTCAGACCATGACCGAAAACTGAAATTTCGTGAAAGTATGGATAATAAAATTAACCAACAGCCAGACTATGTCAAAACAATTTGTTTTAGTGACTGAAGTACTGAATGGAAATGTACGTACTGGAATGACGCAAGTCCTCACATACTTTGTGAACCACATACATCATAAGGTTAAATTTTTGGCAGGTATCCTTGGAAGCCACATCGTTAAATCTAATTTTTTCAATTACTAATTTAACTGGTGAGGTTTATCTGGAGATGTTGCAAAATGCAATGGAACCGTTAATCCTTGAAATTTTGTAAGATAAACCCGATGATAACATTACCACAGGATACTGCTCCTCCACACTATTCGGTGCAATAAGACGGCATTTGGATCGGGACTATCGCAGTAGATCGCCTGCTGGATCACCGGACCTCACACCTTTGGATTTTTGTATCTTATCTTAGCACTTTGTTAGATATACAGTACTTCACAGAATTGGAAAAAAATTGGAGGCAGATTTTGGACGAATATTTTTCATTAAATACGGGAAATTAATATTCGAACTCTTCCGGTTCTTTCACGTATAATCATTATTTGAATATGTCTTATAAGTATAGAATTTATTACCACCGTGCTGTTTTATATAGCTTATTGTTAACTTTTTAATTAAAAAGGTTGAGATTACTGATTAAAAGGTTATAAACTTAACACGGCCTTTTTCTTTATTTAACGAACCGACGCACAGTGTGGCCGATTGAAAAAAAAATGGAAACAATCTCTGCTTCACTCGAAGTCGGCACAAACATCAATTCAAAAATAGATGAAAATGTTCCTCTCGGTCTGTACTTTCAGGAACCGTTTCCCTTGCACCGACCCTCAACCACAGTGTGGTGGTACATGGCCACCGAAAACCACCACCTCCAAGAAATTGACTAAATTTTCTACTAAAAAGCTGTGAAAACCAATCTTACGTTCTTGGAATTAGTTTTAAATGATTTTAATGATCAAAATACGTTGAAGTGCTATACAAGGGTGCAGTTAAAATTCATTCTAGCCCTATAACAACCCTTAATTAAGGGTTGAAAACTGAAAAAATATACTTCGAGTGGTAAAGCGATTTTCGAAGTTTGACCTTGACAAATATTAGTCTACACCACTCTACAGTTCGCCAAAATACCCCTCGAATCATTTCCACCCCCACAATCCCTCATGTATTTGAGAATTTAAAAAAAGATTGTTGTTTTGTGTACAGTGAATGAAAGAAATATTTCATTAGATTGCAATACTTAGATTACTAATAATTTAACCAATTGTTATACTTGAAGCGAGTCATGTAACCGTTGTTATTACACATTTTTTAGACTCTTCAAAAATTCTTTGAATAAAATATCGAATCTTCAAAATAATTTCTTCAATAAAATTTGCCCACAAAGTTCATAGACTACAATTTCTTGGTTACGCGCAAAAAAGGCAAAACTCGACTTATGCCCATTTCCTCCATTAAAAATTGATCTGCGCATAAATATGACGATTTTTTTTATAACCATTTGCCAAAGGGTTTTTATACATCTCAGTACAAATTTATTGAGACTTGAAAAAAATCGAATGTAATTTTCAAAATCATAGCTTCAACCAAGGTTTGAAATCAAGCGGAATTTTTAAATAATTGTACACTGCAAATTTTTTTTTAATATTCGACCCCTCATTTGGGGTAAATTCAGGGTTGTAATTGAGTTAGGGACTTTTCACCTGACAATTCAAATATATAAATACTGTTTCAAGAGGTTTCATTATGAAAAGATGTAATTACAGGCGAGATGATTTTTTTCCGAATTCAACCCTTAGTTGAGGGTAGTTGTGGGGGTGGAAATGATTCGAGGGGTATTTTGGCGAATTGTAGAGTGGTGTGGAAAGATATTTGTCAATTTTAAACTAGAAAAATCGCGTAATTGTAGGTAAAACGAATTTTTTCCGATTTCAAACCTTAGTTAAGGGTAGTTGTGGGGGTGGAAATGATTCGAGGGGTATTTTGGCGAACTGTAGAAAAATATTTGTCAAGGTAAAACTTCGAAAATCGCTTTACCACTCGAAGTATATTTTTTTCAGTTTTCAACCCTTAATTAAGGGTTGTTATAGGGCTAGAATGAATTTTAACTGCACCCTTGTATAGCACTAAAACGTATTTTGATCATTAAAATCATTTAAAACTAATTCCAAGAACGTAAGATTGGTTTTCACAGCTTTTTAGTAGAAAATTTAGTCAATTTCTTGGAGGTGGTGGTTTTCGGTGGCCATGTACCACCACACTGTGGTTGAGGGTCGGTGCAAGGGAAACGGTTCCTGAAAGTACAGACCGAGAGGAACATTTTCATCTATTTTTGAATTGATGTTTGTGCCGACTTCGAGTGAAGCAGAGATTGTTTCCATTTTTTTTTCAATCGGCCACACTGTGCGACGGGTTGCCAAGACGGGTAGTTTTAGTGACGCGACAAATGCAGTAATTGATAATTATGATAACCTACCTATACCTACTTGAATTTTTGTTACTAATAATAGTTACTGTTACCTACTTTTTGAAATAAACTATGTTGACTTCAATTGTAACATTTTGTGAACTAATATGTCACATGTTAATCACACATTATTTGGTGAAAAATACTGTCGAATATACTGATAATGTTCCAATACAAGAAATAATAAAAAGATTCCATGCAAGGTGTACATAATTATGATAAAAAATGTTGAAATTACTTACAACTGTTCAGCCTTGACGTTGCTCACTTGTCTTGTTTGTATTTTCTGGATATGATTATGTTCCAGATCTCTGGAAAATTAAATGAAACTGTCAATCTGCTATGAAAACAATTAACGATACTATTTTTAAAAATGACATGATTTTTCAACTACGCCGGAAATTATCCGTCCATGTAATTTTTTCTAACTGAAAGTTTAAAAAGAAATTTCGCTAGCTCACGAAGAATATAATGAAGTTATAAAACTTAGGACGGCTAATCTAAAAAGTTTGAAATAATAATAATGCAAGTGGAGGAAATAGTGGAGAAAATATTAATGTTTTATCCGTTTTTAGCTTCTCAATTTTTGCGATAAGAGAAAATATTGGTACTGTTTTTAATAGTGCGGGAGCCAGTTGCAGATTACGATTAGTCATCCTAGATCAGATTATTTTCACATATAGGCCAAGAAATAGGTGAATTTTGATGACAAAAATCCCAGTAGAAAACGCCTCCATGTAGAAGACATTACAAATATAGCAGCATTATCTGTTACATGACGTTACTTAAGATGAGACGATCTTTTATGGAATGTATGGATAAATGCATCGAAAAAAATGGTGGACATATTCTCAAACATTCACTTTAGACAATATTAAAGTTACAATGTTATTTGTGTAGTTTACTTTTCCTTAATTTGTTCAATAAATAAAATGTATCCCTATTAGGACTTCACTGCCATATTTATATTTTTGACTGCTTCTATACTCTAATATTGTTCATCTTAATACTGAAAAAAAAACTATTGTACACACACTACATTCTTCGAAGATAATTCAATCATAGTTATCAACGTTACAAGATCGATATGTAGCAAATAACGGATGGGGTTGAATATTGTTACAACCGAATCCGTTAATTGCGTATCGGCCGTGTGTCGTTCAAGACTTTTCGTAACCCCACTGAAAGATTACATTTTGATTTCGAAGTAAGAAGAAACTACGTACCTCGTAATTCTACAGAAAAATCCCAACATCGTGTTGTCATGGAACAGCTGAGCAATATCACAACAAGATTGTAAACAACATCAGTTTTTTGTGTTCACGAGTACGCTTTAACAACGACCATGCAAGACATTGAGGAACGAAATCAAATTTCTTTAGAAATATTGGGAGAATCATGTGCAGCGAGTGTTGATTTACTGTCGAAAATAACTCAAGAGCGATATCAAAAAGAATAGAAAATTTTGAAGAGTGGCGTGAAAGCAAGGATGTGATTATAATTATTGTTATTGTAAGCAGAATGATGTTTTCAAAAAAATATTTGATTTCTCAACGGACTGAGGCTATTAACATTAACTTTTCAATTGTCATCTGAATACCGTTAAATCAAAATAACAGTATGGGATCACGGAAAAACATAATCATGTAGTTAATCACTGGTGTGATTATCCTTAAAACCGTTAAGATTTGGGGATACTAACAAATTAACCTATTTTTTTTTTTAAAACGCTCAATATTTTTTCACAAAACTAGCGCTAATATGAACAGCAAAAAAGTTTACAAAATACATCGAAAAAGGTGAAAAACTATGATTTCTCATATTCAAAAACTCCCACCGTAAAATTTTTGTGCATATACGTCAAAAAGCGTTAAAGTTATCTTGGAAAAAAAAAATTAACACCCTGTATCTCTCTTGATATTAAAATTTCATTGAAGCTAGTTGGTTTAAATCACAATATTTTAAAGTGAAGATTGTACTATACTATGTACAATTACTTAAGGAGTACCCTGTAAAAACACAACTAGGGCATTAATTTTTTTTAAGAGAACAGTTACATTTCGAATTCACCCCTTCTGGACAGCACACTTCCTAATCTTATTTCTTCTTTGATGTGAAGAATCTGTTCAAGGAAAATCTTCTTTTCAACTTGGAGTTTGCTCAGGGGGAGAGATCTCGCCAATAAGAAAGTGTCCCAATCTGTTAGTAAGTGAAGAGGTGTTCCCAACCATCAAGGATCCATAGTTGATTTCTGCTAATGCTCAGCCTCCTCTTTCGATCTCTTCCGTTTCCCGAGAGATATTTTGGACTAATTCTTTTCTGGAAGGTCTTGGCCGGTGTCACCGAGTTCCTCCACTTTACCTGCGATAATAATCCATCTTGTGTTTCTAGGGATTATTTCCATAGCCGTGTTCCTCCACCAGGGGCCTGTACTAATGGGGGTTTCAAAACCCTATTTGCCATCAACAGGTAGGTGGAGGAACTGTATAAAACTTAAATTATTTACTAATAATTCAGTTGAAGTGGTAATTTATAAAGATGGAAGTCAATTTTTGTTAAGTGAAAAAGGCAAAAAAATGCTGTTGGTGGAAAATTTTAAGTTTTTTCAAGCTCATGTCGCGGTTTCTGGTATTTGGTTGGGTTATTATTGGAAATTATTATAATTTATTCTTCAAAAATTGACTAAAAATACGAAGGTGGTTTGGTAGGGTTAGGTTGGTTGGGTTATTATTGAAAATTATTATAATTTATTCTTCAAAAATTGACTAAAAATACGAAGGTGGTTTGGTAGGGTTAGGTTGGTTGGGTTATTATTGAAAATTATTATAATTTACTTCACAAAAATACATCTTATGACTGTTATTATCTTCCTATAATCCCTTTCCCTTCGGTACCGTGAAGGAACTCGGTTGCCGGATTACGATTACCGCAGGTAGGTGGAGGAACCCGGCGACGCCCTTCTTGGCAGGGGTATGCTTTCTATTCTTCTCGATTTTTTTAAATTCCTTCTAATGGTATGCTTCTTGAGAGCATAATTAGTGTATTCAGTTTTCCATTTTTTCAAAACTCAGTTTGTACCTAAATGGAATTAAACTGACGAATTATTTAAGACGACTTGAACATTCAGCGTCTCCTGTTTACCTGTTCTGATACGTCCACGATAGAACATTTATAAATAATCTGAATTGAACCTCATAGTAATCATGAAACTGGTTTCGCCAGTGTTTCGAAATTCACGAGGCTGTCTGCTCACAGTAGTTGTCAAACACTAACTATGAGCATATAGTGAGCTCATTCTACTGAAATTGATTTAGGGGGGGCTGTTTATTAGGAAATTTCTCCGAACCCGCAGGGATTTATTAGAATCGTTATCCAAATTGAAATTAGACCTCATTATTGTAACGAAATTTTTTATCGAATGATTTCCGTATTCCTACGAATTTTGATGTAGGTACAACGTAATATATTGGTTAATTATAGTTTATGAAACCCAATTCAAAAGTATGATAATTTATTTAGTTGGAAAAAATAAGCTTCTCGTAATCCACTCGCGAACCTTGTTTAGCAGATAATATAAGTATCCCTACAAGCAGAAAACTAATTAAAACTCGAACAACTTCAATTTTAGGAGCTGCTAATAATATGTCTGGCTCACATTTGCTGCGAAACGATGCAATTTTGAATAATGGAACAGCTTCATTTCGAAAAAAAAAAACTGAAAACAACTTTTTGGAATTTAGCTTTTCCGGGAATATTAAAATGAGGTAGTTTATATTCTTCAACGAACCAACGTGGGTTGTCTTTTATGTTTGGCATATAGAGCTAGAAAAAAAACAGTAGATAACTTTTAAGGTAAATACTATTGTTGTCCAAAGAATTATCCACGAAGAGAAATGCAATTTTGGATCCTTTGGAAATTCTGCAATCGCTTGCTGGTACAATCAAAATAGAGTTTTTGACGGCGTTGACTGCATCTTCTGTGGACTGGAACCTTTGACCATGCAGTTTATTCTCAATTTTTGGAAAAGTAAAAAACTTGTTAGGACTCAGGTCGACTTTTTTCGAGCTGTGTGGGAAATTGCATTCTCTTGGTGGAGGATCATTCGTTGTTGGGGATTGGTTTTTCGAAACTCAACAATTACTTCTGGTAAACAAATCGATATGTAACAATCAGCAGTAATAGTTATTTGATCTTGCAGTAGAATTGCTGCTACCGATCTTAAGACAAATGTCGTCACCATATTTTTGGAAATACTTGGAGAACGGATAATTTTTTTTGGTTCATCTTGGAACACCCAAAGAGCCGACTGACGTTCATAGAACTAAATCCAGGATGCATTACCACTGACAATACTGTATATTATGAGTTTCCTGCATTAAACTGTTTTTTTTTGACACCACTTGACTATAATTTATTTCTGTTCTTTCGTATACAGATGCGGTATCCAACGAGAAACTAATTTTTTCAAAAATAACTCTACATGTGAAATTTTTTGAAATGCTCTTTTCGAAATGCCCCAGCCCAATGATGCTTAAATTTCACGATATGTGACATGTCTATCTTCATGGATCAGCTTACGTACATCATCAACGTTTTCTTGGGTGACTGCGGTTGTCGCGGAGCTGTTCTTGGATCATCGCTAAGATTCATCCGTGCATGTTCAAATTCTCCATACCAATATTATTTAATTAATTAAGTAGATGTCAAAGATAATAATTTAATACAATTATGTGGCCTTACAAAGTTTTTGGAAAATACTTTTCACAGAGCATAGCGTTCACTAAGAACCAACAACTACTTTTTTGGCTATATGCCACGACAGACATTGAATTACACT
The DNA here is from genome assembly GCA_949126875.1 of Lochmaea capreae. NCBI lineage: Eukaryota > Metazoa > Arthropoda > Insecta > Coleoptera > Chrysomelidae > Lochmaea > Lochmaea capreae. The sequence goes on from OX421409.1 coordinate 8,184,203, forward strand.
TCTACTAAATTAAACGGGGGTTGGGATATCTGCACGATATAACAAACCATTCTGGTTTGTAATTAGAACGGACAACATCACTTGTAGACCAGTTTCGGTGTATTCGTGTCTCATCAGTACAATGTAGATATCATCCGTCCAGAAGCTCTGAAAGCATAATTCTGGACTGGAGATAATGCTGAAATTACATCAATACATTAACCTCCGTAAAAGTAAAGAATGGTATAACCGTTGATTGATAAGTTTGCAATCAACGGTATAACAAGCTTTGCTAAAATGACAATTTTTCACAGGATACTGTATAGTCGACGTAAAACTCATAGTGCCAGCTATCTAATCGTATATCCCCTTTAAGTTATGTTGCGGAGCTAGACTCTGAAAGGTATTATTATTATTTCTGCTTACTTACCAAACATAATTGAAGGTGCAAGTGGAAGAAGGAGTTATGTTACAAATATGAGTTTTCGAGAAAAATGGGTTTTAATAAAAGTAGCTGGCATTTTTCAATTAAAGCTAGTTTGATAATTTGATTTGTGCAATTGCAAGGAATGATTTTTGGATGTTTTTTTAAGATTCAGAACATTTTGCTATTTCATCATTTTTTGATAAAAATCTGAATTTATATGTACATAACCCCTTTTTCCATTTCCTGACATGGAGGTAACAAAATGAGAGGAAAGTGTCAAGTACTTTAATAACCGTATTATTCCCCCTTATCATTGTGAACTTAATCCCATAGAATTAATATGGGCTCAGGTAAAGGGGGAAGTTGGAAAAAAATACTACTTTTAAAATAAACGATGTTGTGAAATTGTTTGAGAGTGCTGTAAGTCATGTTAGTAAGGAAAATTGGACAAACTGTATCGAGCATGTTATCAAAGTAGAGGCAAATATGTGGAAAATTGACAATATTTGTGATGATTTAATCGACCCTATTATTATTAATGTCAACAACGATTCTTCCTCTTCCGAGTCGGATATAGAATAAAATGTAAGTAATAAATGTATTCCAATAATTATTTCTTTTCATTTTTTATTATATTATAATTTAAAACGTATTTTTTTCCCAAAATACACACCACTGCATTGCGTTATTGCTTATCTGCTAATCCTTTAACAATGAAGAAACCCTAAACTTTGCTACAACTGAAACAAATACGGGGTCGATCTACCTGGTTTTTAGATTTACGGAAGAAATGTAATTTAAAGTAAGAGATTTATCAAAAATTTCTTGGTGCTCCCTGTAAAGGTTTTGCATACTTAATAAGGGTTTATTACTCCTCGTACTTTTTGTACATACTATAACATAAAAAATATATTACACTTAATTAACTTTCTTCTTCCAGAAATCCTATTAATCCTTCTTCCATACCATCTGCTTCACTATCACTATCGTCTTGTAAATCAATATTAAACTTATTTCCCCCTTTAATATGGACTTGTCCAATATTCTTTTACTCATCTTCAATTTTGATTACTTTTTAAATCATTTTCTGCCAGTCGGCATACACGATTTTGACCCATCAGTCAATCTTTTCTTAACCGTATCGTGTTTATCATACCAAGTTTCGTCCAAATATACAATTGGCCGCTTTTATTCTCTATACTTAGTTACTTGTTCCTAGTATGCCTATACCACATATCCACTATTCTTCTGCTTTCCATGACTGTTTGACGTTTATTAATCGTTTTGAATTTGAATCCCAGTTTTCAATGGGTTTCTGACAGCAATTTACATTACGGCCGGCATTTGTTAATTTATTTCTTATTATTTCTATTGTAGGTAACTCATTCCTTCTGTAACAGTCATAAATAGTGGTTTTTAATAATTTTATCAAAGACGCATCTAAAGGTTTGACCGATCCCTTATCACATCGCTTCTTGCCCTCATAAGGCCAATTCTTGGCTATTTTACGTATAGTTGACAGGGGATGTTCAATACTGCTTGCATTAATTCTGTTTTTTCATGGAAACCAAACTTTTCCCGTAGATTATTATACACATTGAAACATATTTTCTGTGCTTCCAAATTTAAATGTCGTCGAATCCTGTTTTCATTACTCCCACTATCACTAAAATCATCACTCTCATCACTATTATTTAAATTTTCGTCGTTTTTACACACAATATTTTGAGCCGAACTCGATACTTCCCACATGGTAAATATATAATGATTAACTAAAAATATAATTTCTAATAAATATGAATATTTACCTACAATCTCCACACTACACTTTGTTGATGTCAGACCACCGACTATAAAGTGAACACCTGCGTGCTCCCTCAAAATAAATAAACCCTCTCTCAAAAATAGTTATAGTTCAGTCAAAGATGTAAAAAATAAAGTTTAAAGTAAAGTTTGATAGGTATTCGGGTTATAAATAGCAGAGGAAAGAACAAATAGATATTAGATTTAAAGAAACCGTGAATACATCAAAAGAAAGCTCGAGTCGTCAATTAGGTGAAGATTCATTAAAAAATGTGTTTTGTTCTATACATTAACGCTAAGGCCGCTTTCAGATATGACTGATGATTTGTATTGACGATCGGTCGTGATTCATTGTTTTACATTGCTGTATATGTGACCGATGATACGCGGACATGTGAATGATAAATACAGTAGAAACGGTGGAGGTTTACCATCAGGTGACTGTTACCATACGTATATACGTTACTATACGTACTATACATTACTATACGTATATACGTATACATATATACGTTACTATACGTACTATACGTAACTATACGTATTTACGTATACGTAAATACGTATAGTAACAGTCACGTGATGGTTAAGCTCCACCGTTTCTACTGTATAAAACAATGGATCAGACCGATCGACACTACTGATCATCAGTCCTTTCTGAAAGTGGCCTTCGTATCTTAAAAAGTAGGATGGCGCTCCATAATTGCGGGTTAAAAATAATCGTTAGACAGTCGATAAATTTATTTAACAAATAAAAATTATTAAACACACTTTTTCCGTTTATTAATATCGATATTAATGAATTATTTTAATTAAAAAAGGATGCGTGAATGGACGTCATTGATGCACTTTGTTTGTGATTTTGACGTTTTGATGACATTTTGATATAGACAATATACCAAAGTTTGCACTCGCCAACACTGCAGCAGGTAATTGTGCAGTGTTTTCTAACTCCATAACTGCACAATTACAAATTTACAATAACTTTTTCACAATGACAACTTTTTTGACAATTCGCATTTTATTTTTCAATGATAACTGAGATTTTTAGTAAACGTGATTTTTACGTGAAATTGAAAATGTATGCCAATGACATTCTAAGTCATTGGTATAGAGTTGACATTATTGTCTCCTAATAGCCTTTGTGGAAAAGTGAGTTTTGTCACAAAAGAAGAGTTTACGGTCAACGAAAAAATATTGTGACCAGCTCATTTGTTAATGGTCGATTAATAAACTCAACTATCGCTCGTTCGTGCTTTAACCAGTTTCGTTTATTAATCGCTTTCCTTAACAAACTAGTTTATTAAATATTTATTAACGATTATTAGTTGAAATTATAAAATTAAATGAATTTATCGTCATCCAAGTAAGCATTTTAAATATTTATAAAATTGACTGGGCTATGACGGTATACTCTTAGTCTTAGGATCAAACAAAAAGCCGGCAACTTTAAGAAGGCACTATACCGTTTACGTCGACTATAATTAAGTTAATAATGGAATAAGTTTTTTTGCAATGACTATTCTGAATCTACTTAATTTTTAATATTCAGCATGATATAAAATATAGGGTGATTCATTCAAAACTAGAAAGAAAATAATGAACTTCAACTCACCTTATATTTGGTTGAATAAATATTATCAAAATAATTCGTGTTTATAATTTTTCATAATTATTGAAAAGCTGTGGCTTCAATAGATTATTATTATCCACTTACTCCAATTCAATTATACGGAGCGTTGAACTTGTTACGATTTTGACAAAAAATTGGTTATAACTTTTCAAATACCCAGAATCACCTAACCTAATCCAATACTGTTAAAAAACCATAACTTTGATCTGGTACTGAGTTATGGAACTCCTTGGTATCTTTCATGATAGCAGACCTATTGTGCTTTATCACATCAATTACCCTGTATACTTATGATTTTATGGATTTCATTTCGTATTCCTCTCCAAATTGTTTTTTTTTTGTTTCATTTTATTGAAACTTAGCAAACAAATGCTGTGTGAAAAGATACTACGTGTGTGGGTTTGTCGATTGGCAACTTCCACTGCTACATAAATCCTATATCTGCTACAAAGTCTTTGGGTAAGCAGCTAGCGAATTCAAAGTCACAAATTTATATTCGGTCGTAGTATCCGAGGTTTGCGAAGACGAGAAAACGATGTACTTGGCATATATATTTATTTTGTTCTGTCATAAGTATCAATGATTGTGCAATGTGGAAATTCTATTTCCACGATAAAATTGACATACTATTTACTCCCAATAAAATTGATGCCTCCAAACCGCTCCAAACTGATAAATGAATTGTGGCAACTTAATTGGGGTTATTAAAATCAATCACAAGACTCGAATACGACTGACAGATTGTTGAATCCACGCATGAAAAAATACCTATACTTTGAAAAGAGACTGGAAAAATAATCAGTCAAAAAAACTGCAGGATATTTTTATGATTGAGTGCTCATGCTCGAAAGGTTTTATGACCATTGATGAAAATATTGTCCAATTTTAGACTACTAATCAATTCACCAAATAAACAATGTGTCCCAAGTTATCGTTTACCGACAATATCTCGCTTAATTTAAAAGATAATTCAATACTGTAAAAACTGTTGTGAATAAATCAAAAATTTCTTCCTTATCACGTATCGGAAACTTCATTTCACTTAACAGTACTTCGGCAGCCACCCCTCACTTTCTATTTACATATGGCGTATATTTTTGTTGAAAATGGCTGGTCACTCTATTTGGAATACAGCGGCGATATAACATACTTGTTGGTTTTTTATTATTAACATTTTGTAATCTCGAAATTTCCTCATGAAAATAAAATACGAATAATGAAGAAAAGTTACAGTAAGTGTTTGAAATTACTTTCCGCAGATTCCATACAAGCTTCAAAACGTCTTTAAGGTGCTCTTGTGCACGCAGCGTGAATCATACCTGCTGTCATACTAGGCCATGCCTCACGAATGCGTTCTTTAAGATCACCTAAATCTACAGGCTGTTTTCATTCATTCATTCAATTGAGTTGTGCTCATCAGCCCAGGCACTTGAACTGAATCTTTGTACCATTTCCCATGTTATCTACTTCCATTCCAGAAGCTTTGTGTCTTCTATGTAGGCCACTAGTTTAACTGGAGGGATTTTCAGTAGTTGTAATGGCTGTATAGTTTCCTCTCCAAAGTGCTTCCGTCTAAGTCCATGTAAGTTCTCGCAGCTCGCAGAAGCAGAGTATGTGAGTAGGTATTTCATCATAGAGTTCACATTTTCTGCACATAGGTTCACTAACTTTGCCCATTTTGTGCAGATGTTTCCTCAAGGTGCAGTGTCCAGTCACCAGGTCGGTAACTGTCTTCAAATGTATCTTACTCAGTTTCAGTAGCCTGGTTGAGAGTTCCTCGTCTACCTTGTTCAGTAAACTCTTTGTATGGAGGTGCCCTTGTGTCGACCTCCATTTGAGTTGGTCCTCCTTTAAAAAATTTTCAGTAAGTCAAATAAAAAAGTATAATGACCTAATCTATTACTCCTGGCATTCAGATTGTTGAAATATATATTTAAATTGCAGAGAGCGAACTTTAAAAGCTACTGGGTTGAGTAAAAGTACTTGCACCAGAATTAAAAATGAATCCTTTAGACTTCCTTAAAAAATAGATCTAGGATAAAACAGGTACTGGAAGCACTGAAGTCTGGAGAATTGCAAAGGATTCGGGATATCACTTATAATTTCCACATCCCGGAGAGAAGAGCTTCTACTTCAACATGTAAGTTTGATTAAAGTATAATGAAGATACTAAAATTAATTACAAGAAACTTTTGTCAGTTCACTTTTAGTATGAATTTTCACGCTGTTGTACCTGAGTTTACTACAAGTAAAACTTCTTTATGTTGGTGTGGAAATGGATTTACATAATTAAATTTACTAATATTTTCTATTTTTTTATTTAGATACCATATTAATTCATATTGATTTAAATATAAGTATCTATTCGAGTTTCATCACTTCAATGATGTTTGCCACTGCACGAAACAATGATATAATATAATGCAGTATAGTTATTTGATCAGGATGTCATCACTATTCTCCATAAAAACAAATTGTTTTAAGGTCTTATTTTGTGTTTTTCCATATTTTTTAATAATATAAGACGCAATTTCATGAAACATCATCAATCGTTAATAATTGGAAGTAAAAATATTTTAACGATACCAAGTTTTTTCATACCAGTGTTTATTGTATGTGAAAATATCTCTTATTTAAACTATTATAAAATAATAAATTCATTTTTAATATTCTAATTTTGTGATAACCTGAAAAATGGGAAAATGTTTCGTTACTGGTTTGAAGTTGAATGTCAACTATACATTATAGTTTTGACAAGAAGTTCGCGCATACGACTGCAACTTCAAGCGGGTTCATCTTACGTGAAACGGTGCCGACGACAATTTTTTTTAAGACTACTTTTTTCAGTTATAAATGCAACAATAAACTTTTTATTTATTTATTGGATGTTCATTATTAGTGTTTAATTAACAAAATAAGCAGCCGTACTTGGAAGTTACGATCCACTACAACATTACTCAGGTACCTACTTCACTTTCACTTTCAAGTATGTATGTTAATTGGTTACATAACCAAAAAAAATTTCCTCAATTTAATATATTTAAAACATAATACGTGAGTGCATGCACATCTTTGAAAATTTCCTCTGAATTCCGACGTTTTTTTCGATGATTTGGCTACCCTGTGCAAGTAAAGCGATTGTAAAAAGCTCACTCATGACGTACATTGAATTATGTTCTGAATAGAGAATAAACAATGGGTGCGTTTATGTGAAACACCATTCCATGACTGCCATAACAGTAGGGATATCTGAAATGTTTATGAACGCAACCCTTCCCTCACGATACTGCCGTAGGCATTTTTGCCGATCCTGATGGGTTGCGTTAATGGAAATGGATTGATCACCTTTAATTGGTCATTCCATATTCCAACGTTGCCACAACATAGAGTTTATTTTTGTAGGAACATGATATGTTGAAGGTGAACTAGCCTTGTTTACATATCAGTTATTCAAGTTTTCATAGGTAAATGAGGTTATGTTATTATTGGAGTGGATATAAACATAACGGAGGCGAGAAAGTAGGGTTTTCAATTTCAAGTATATATATCTTTGGTTACTTAGGTTAGTAGCTGGGCGGAGATTATTTTCTGAAACTTTGGTGAATTATTTGTCACCAGAGCAACCATGATACTTTTATTCTGGTGAGTTTGTCATTTCGGTTTATTGTTTGTTAATTGTAAATTAAAATTATCTGAACAGGAAAAAAACAAGAAGTATTCATCCAAATGTCTTTGGGAGCTGTAGAAATGCCAGAAACAGAGGTAAACTAACATTGACCAATGACAAGTGGTACGTATACGGGGTTGGGATAAAGTATGGAACCAAGTAAATATCTTTTAAACGAAAAGAACGATATTTATGAAAATTTGAGGTAAGTGAAATGGAACAAAATGCAACTGATGTACATTTTTTTGATAATAATATACTTCCGGTTTAACCGGAAATACCATCAACTTCTTTAATTTAAATGGGACACCCTATATATTTTTACAGATTATAAAAGAGCTTGTTATTTTGAATTCGTACATGTGAAAAAAATTGTAAAAACGAGGAATGTAGCACTTCAATCAACCTCCTTTAAGTTTTTTGCATTAGAGCAAAAAACTATTTAGATAAACTAATTGATGCTGTTTGTATGCATAGTAATAAATAAACGAGTACTGTTTAGTACGTCTTTTGTTCTCCAAGTGTCAAATTCTAATTGACGGAAATAAATTTAACAATTTAGAATGGTACAATTAATTGAAAAAGAGCGTATTGAAATTTTAATGATGATCGGTTATGGCGATCGTGTTAGAGCTCATGAAGAAGTGTTCATATTTTTAATAATTTGCATCCGGAGACAAATCCTATATCACGCACAACAGTAACTAAAACATTACAACGTTTTAATACAGCTGAGATGGTAAAAAATTTGCTGAAACCTGGAAGACCGCGGACTGCAACGAACGAAACTGTTAAACAAAATATTGCAATCGATTTAGAAGAATCACCTCAAACTTCCACCACAAATTTGACACTAAACCATGCTATCAGTCGACGTTCTGTAGGAAAGATATTAAAAAGTGAAAAGTATCATCCGTATAAGGTACAGTTGGTTCAAGAATTGTCAGTCGATGATTTTGACCGACGCGACGGCTGGAATTTTGCGAACGGCTAATGGACATCTGTAATGTAGACGACAATTTTGCTTCTAACATAGTTTTTTCCGATGAAGCAACTTTTTGTTTAAATGGAACAGTTACCCGCCATAACTCAAGGTATTGGTGAAATGAGAATTCTCATTGGATTCATGAAGCACATACCCAGCATCCACAGAAGTTAAATATTTGGATGGGAATTGCCGAAAATAGGCTTATAGGCCCATTTTTTATAGACGGAAACTTGAATGGTGATAAGTATTTGGATCTACTGAATAACGAAATTATTCCTGCACTTCAACAGAATGGGCAATTACTACAAAATGTTTGGTTTCAACAAGATGGGGCACCTCCCCACTGTGATAGACGGGTTAGGGATTTTCTGGATACGAATTTTCCAAATCGATGGATTGGACGTAGAGGATTCATACAGTGGCCTGATCGTTCTTCGGATCTTAGCCCGTTAGATTTTTTTCTTTGGGGTTATGTAAAATCAACAAACTTACATGCATTGAGACAAAGAATTATTGATGAATGTGAACTAATACGTGGAGAAGTCTTGGAAAGAGTGACTCAAGAATTTGTTACCTATACGAAACAGGTTTCATGAAATCTGAAAACCGTTAGTAACCGCATTGGAATTCTCGGCGATATACGGACCATTTATATGCACGTCTAATGTGAGATTTGAAAATAATATAATAGTCACATGATTAGTTTCTGCTTCATATATATATTGCAATGAATGGCCTAGTTCTTTCAAAAACAATTACAAGTCGTCTGTTTTATTGCGAGTTAACCTAAAATTAATTAGAACCATTCTTAATTCAATGTCCTTGAAAGTAAGTGAAGATTCTAGTTCCTCTGGATACGTCCAGGGGATTGCATGTTAACGGAGCGTTTGTACTACCTGTTCAAACAAAGCGTTTAATGATCTGTAATATTTCAATTCCAATAAGTGCAAAAATAAACGTAGGTACAAGTAGGTGAATATACTCATTTATGCAATTTGTTGATACCGCAGTGAACGTTTAATCAAATGTCATCAATTATTCATTAAACTTGTGTTTCAAGCATGCAAATAGAATAATAATACTTACACCATGTGTAGCACGGAAGTCGCATTTAAGTAGTTCAAATTTGGCATTTCTTCGAGACCGGTATTGACTATTCTTCTGAAAAAAATAAAAAAACGTTTTAATCAAATTTTACAGATAATACAATTTCCATAATTATTGTGGGAAAAACTGTTAAATTCCATTCTGCATATTCATCAATCATCAAACTTGAGTTTTTTTTTATTTTTTTTCGGTTAAAGCAATTAGAATGAAAATTCTAATTAAAATAATATACATGGTGATCAACTTTTCTGACAAGGTCTGTTATATCTATTATTATAGGAGATACCAAAAAAGGTTATTCACAAAAATAGGAGGCAGCTATAAGCTTCACATTTTGAAATTGGTTAAAAGTATACAGAGTCTTCCATAACACTGTACCGCATCAAACAATCAAACATATGTTTTTTTAAATGAAGCACCCTGTCTTTTATTTTAAATTTAAAAACCACTTCACTTCCTCGTTACAAAAATACAACGTTGTTATGTGTTATACAGGGTATTTAAAAAGTAATTACCAAATTTCTATGAAAATCGTAGCAAGTTCAACGTCTTGTGTAGAAGAAAAGGGATAAAAGAGCAATGATGTGTTGTAGCCATAGTTTTTGAGTGACTGTCAAACCTTTCTTAGCTTTTCTACGGAATTATTTCCTCAACCGTAACTTCTTGGACTTCCGGAGGAGTACAGGGTTAATTCAAAATAAGACATTATGTACTTTTTTGGGCAAAAAAAATTAAAATTTCATGACAGAAAGAATAATTTATGACATAATTGTCAAAACCAATAAATTAGTAATATTGCCTTGGTCGAAAAAATATTAAATTGTGATATAGTATATTTCATTACCAGTACAGAAATGAGGATTTTTCCGTGCGCGCGTGACAAATTCTCGTGTGAGGCGGAGCCGAACACGGGAAGTCATGCAAGAACGGAAAATCCATTTCTGGACGAGTAATGAACGATATTTTTTATTATACTTAGATACCTGAAATCAACATAAACAAAAAATATCGCAAAAAATTATTAAGAAAATCGGGAATATTTATTTTTATTTTTAAAACAGTATAAATGTAAGTACATACAACTCAAATTAACAAAAAAAAATACAAGTAGGTAATTCTAAGAAAATTAATTTTGGACAGAACCGTTATTATTAATAGTATTATTTATTGTACAATTCGTATTACCTATTGTTGAAGCTCAATCCCTTTTGCATTTCTTTTTGTTAAACTAAAGACTCTGCTGAAGATGTTGAAGCGGAGTGTTCGTGTGTGCTTTGGTTCTCTTGATTGACTGTTGCAGATGTTGTAGTTTCCAAGTTACAAGGGCTAAACAACTTCCGTGATACTTCAATTTTTCTTTGTATGGACTCTTCTATATATCCTTCTGCTACATTGGAAGAAAGCCATCCTCCGTGTCTTTTCAAAGTGAGCAAATCACCGCCGCTTTCCACCAACATGGTTGCCGAAGAGCGCCTTAGCCCATGTCCGGTATATTCTTCGGGATTTTTTAGTTTTAGGTATTTTACAACAAGTTTTGGAATACCACTGATAGTATGGCACCCAACATGTTGAGAGTAACATCTTTGGTTTCGGTATGCAACAAATAATCTTCTACTCTCCATATGTTTAGGGCGGAGATCTGCGTATTTACGGTAAATTGTACAGGGATCGAATTTGCAATTATCATTGGTAGTGGTAAAACTTCTTGACCTCTGAGTTTTTCCATCTCGTAAGAACACGACAAGGAAACGCCCATTATCTTCCACATCATCTAAACTCAAACGTATTAAATCATCTCTGCGGCATGCACCGAAGATGCCAAACACTAAAATTACTTTTGCTAGTAGATATTCTCCATCTGAAGCTTCACATAAAAATTTGGTTACTTGTTCTGCTGTAAGAATCTTGGATTTCTTTGGTATATATCCTACAGCTTGTCGTTTCAAAAAAACAATCGTTTTTGGATATTGATGGTGAGTATTTTCTTTTATTGCCAAACAACTCTTTAACATAGAGAATCGACTCCATAAAGTGGAGGATTTCATAGTGTTGGCTTTTTCAGAAAAATATACTAAAAGAATATCGTCACTCACAATTTTGATTCGTTTCTGAGTCCGCCATTCGGTAATAGACTATTACCTCCTAACAAAAGGTATATGGTAGCCATATATCTACTAGAGTGAATTATGATTCATAATTCACGCTTCTACATTTAAATAACATGTCATGACAACTCAACACTCACAAAATTTCGGTACATAGGTGACTAGAGATGGGGGTACAATATGAAATAAACTATTAAATCTGAGTATTTTGTTTAGGAAATTTCTTTATGAAATATATCGTATCGATAAAATATCGAAATTTTTAGTATTGATACTTTTCATAACGGTATTTTTTAATATTGATATTTTTAAAACAATATATTCATAAAGGTACGGATTATCGATACTTCAATCGCCCATCTCTATATGTCACACTTGACGTACTCCAGAAATTAATTAATTTTGACGTTAGAATTATCAATAATACCAGATTATTACTTTCCGTTCTACACTCGCCTTATTTAATAAAGAAATCAAGGGTCGTGGACAAAGTATAGTATTCTACTCGCAATTTATGGCTCGTTTAATAATATGCTATTGTCAACTTCCCTATTTCACACTTCTGACACGTTTTTTAAACTAAAAATCCGCGGCAGGAGTTTCCATTTAAAGTTTTCGAAACGTTTCCATGCTCCTATCAAAAATGCAGTTTATACGTTGAATATATGGTAACTGTAGGTTATATTCTGTTCAATTTATCATGAACAGATTCCAAAGAGTACGAGTTACAACATCGCTCTCATATTGTGCGCTTTTATCTTTATTATGGTCGATATGTTTGTGATATATGCATTATAAAGCTTTTGTTCTCGGGCAGGCAAATTATTTATAAGGTTAACATTCTGTGAAGGGACTAATGGTGTAACCATAAAGCTTTTAGGCGTATGTCACTTGAGAAGTGTACATGGGCGTCCTTTAAAATTGGATGAAAGTGTAATTTAAAGTACAGAAAAATAATAGATGTTGCCCTCTTCCTGAAATCGGTTACACTCGGTATCCAGCAAGAAAATGTCCGTGGATAAAACAGTTGAACTGATGATATAACTCCATAATTTGGACACAAGTGAGTAGCTTTGCACACCGTTCATACTTCACTCTGCAGCTCCTTCAATAAGGTACTTCCCTAGGTCGTTTCAAGGGGGATATCTATCGATCACATCCTCAACTATCCTACATCCCTCCCCTCCCCTCTGTCCCTATTACCAAGTACTAAGTGTGACACATCACTGAAAAGGTAATTTTCAGGCACCGGGCACTTGGATTGACGAAATAAAGTACGTTTTTTAACGCTATCTAAGACTAAAAGTTTACTTCAATTTGGTATTTTTATTTCTTATTGTTGGCCATCCTGGAGCATAGCAGGTTGCAATCATGCATCAATACAACTTCGAAGATTAACAACAACGTGTATCTTGCATTGGTTTTTGATAATTGTTTCTTTATCTAATTCAAAGATTATTAACTCATTTAGTTGTATTTTTATGCAATTGCGAGTGTATAATAGCTTAAAGCATAATATGAGTAGAACAGTAAAGAAATGCTGTGTGCCAGGGTGTACTGTTAAACATTCGAAAAGGTAAGCGTGTAGGTACATTCCAAATTATTCAATAACATATTCAAGTTGAATCCAACTTTTTAAATGTGGATGAATTTTTTCTTTCAAACATGATTAACACAAGTATTGAGGGAATCATTTTGTTGAATTTAATAGTGGGAATTTTTGGTGACAATTGAACATTAGCACCTATATTTCAAATAAATATATGAAAATCAGAAGCATTATCTAGGTATAATTTCTTTTTTATAGACATCGCGTACCTACCAATGAAGTCGTTTGTGGAATTTGGTTGCAAAGAATTAACAACCCTAAGTTAACAGCTGAAGGTATATTATTGACCTCATAAAGAATATGTGATATTCATTTTGAAAAAGCTTGCAAAGACACTAATGCCATATTTATGAAACTTCCATTGCCAACACTATATTTGCCCAGTAATTACTTTCTTAGAAAAAATTATTTAATATGGAACCGAAGGATGGAATATTTTGTATAATGATGAAACACATTCACAGCTCCCACGGGATGGCACGATATATCAGAGAAAGGTTTGAGAAAGCCAAACTCAAAAGGGAGGAGACTTGTGATTGTGTATGCAGGTGGAGAAAAAGGATTCATTCCTAATGCCTTACTAATATTTCGTTCATTACGCCACACAGCCAGTTTCGTTAGAAGAGTTACGTGAGCGTATTATTACCGAATGTCGTCAAATAACTCCAGAAACGCTCCAAAGCGTCAGACGTGGGAGGGATGTAGGATAGTTGAGGATATGATCGATAGATGTCCTCCTAGAAATAAAAATCAACCTCCTGTTGCATTTTCTTCCAAAAAAATATGTCTTCAAGATATGCGATCTGCTTTGTTTTCGATGCCGCACCCTGTGGAAGCAATAAACGTTGAATGTAACAAAAAATCCTAAATAATCATAAATTTCAATAAACAATTTATTCTAAACATAACAAGTCACCAAAAGTATAATCCTAACTGTAATATTAATTTAAATGTTCAAACTGTTCACCGTTAACATAAATGCAATGCTGTAACTGATTGTCCAGCTTGGTCTCCCGATTTAACAAAAGTGTAATCCTTTTTTTGGAGTCTTATAAAAAATGAAGTTTATATCACTATTAGAGAGGACATGGAAGAGATAATCAGAGCGGCATTTCGATCTGTTAACGTTGATATGCTTAGAAATGTTAGTCAATCATTTGAACTAAGACTGCAGCATTGCATTGATGTTAACGGTGAACATTTTTAACCTTTAGTTTAATATTACGGTTAGGATTATACTTATGGTGGCTTGTTTATTGCTTTCACATAATAGGTCAATAATTATAGTTTACAATAAGTATTACAAAATAACTCTGTTTTTATCAACTTTCGGTAAAGGGAATGCTTGACAAAAATTAAAGTTACATAATCGAAGATTCTATTTTTGATATAAAAAGGGTGTTCCATTTGTAAGAAGAAAGAAAATAACAGGTTCGAGTTTCCGTCCACCCTGTATAGAAAAAAGGAAATTATTAAAATTTGATAGAATACGGAGATATTAACCTCTGTTAAGCCAAATAAATTTTTTTTTCTCCAACGTACCATAAACTACAGAACACTGATTTACCTACGATTTTCACGTAAACGCGTCCATAGCTTTTGAAGGACTCTGTATAACGTAGCAAAACCTCATATCAAAAGCTTCAACAAAAAATGAGCAATCCGAATCCGGTATAGTTATGTAGGACTCTGTATAGTTCGATATAATTTCAAAATATGGACCTTAAAGACATCTACTATTTTTGTTGATATCTCTTAATATAACCCGCATATACCGAAGTTTGTCGTAAGATTGGTACACCCTGTATAAATATAAACTTGTATTACTTATTAACGAACAAAGTATATAGGATGGACTCCACGACGCAAAACGTTTTTAGGACAAGTATTTAAACATTTTTTTCACTGTACAATACACAAGAGGGTTCAAGAACATTTTGTTGATTAACAATTGCCTAAGTTGTGAAAAATCAACATTTTTTTTTACGGTAACGAATTCTTTGAAGTGTGAAAATACACCATAATTTTTTCAAATTATTAAATTAACAATTATTAATACCTTGAAAAAATTATTTAACGTCTACGTTTGATTTTGATGAGTCGCACTGAAATGATTCGCGGAGACCTATTTAAGGCGTTGAATTAAAATTATAAATAATAGTTTCGGGTATCAAAACTTTTTTATTGGGAATTTCCTTCTTTTTGTAGTTTCTTTTTTCAAAATTCCTTAAATATTAGTAGTTATTAACAGAATACTGGATGTTATCTTCTTTTCATCCTAACTTGTTAAAAACAATTGCAATTTTTCACATACTTTCGATATATTTTTCTAGACGTTTATTCCGAATTGAATGAAAATGTTTCTGAACTTGTTGACTAGACTATTATCCTTTGTTGACACATGTATTTTTTACCTACGACTGTCTTCAACGTTTGTAACTGAAAATAATAATTTTTCGACAAAAAAAAGTACATGAAGAAAAGCTATCTGGTTCCTTCTTTACCTTGGAAATATTAAGTTGAAGCGGCTTGAGGCGTTAGAATGTCGAAGCATACGATACAAAAAAAGGAGAGAATTCCTTTAAACAAAAAATGACGAGTTTCATCGTTTGTAATTTAATAAAATGAATAAGTATAATTAGCATGTTCCTTATTTTCAGTGACTTTTCAGTCTTCTAAGTTTCTAACAATTCTTGAGACCTAATTACTCCCTAAAAATCACTAATTAAGGGTAGACGTCTTATTTCATTTACATTATTAAAGAGTGTACTTAATTGAATGGGAATTTCGAAAACAATGGCGAAAGTATACAGGAAAATACGATACTAATTTAAAGCAATCAATATTGAAAGATAAGTTTCAATGGCAAGATCGAACTAAAAAGTAAGAAATAATTTGTTTCTATTACTGTTGAAAAACGGACCCTTTTTATGTAACATTTTTGTTGAGTAACTGGATGCATTACACAAAACATACCACGCCCCGTTGTGTAAAGAGTCATTACACAACGGCTATGGACAATCAGCGTCAAAGTAGATTCATTACCTACAAAACAAGTAACACCAGTCCCGAAAAAGGGCCGAAAAAAAGGAGTACATTTTTTAATTGAAAATATTTTTTTTGTTTTTTGGGCGATTTATTTTCTTTTTGCAGGGATGATAACCTAGCATGTCCTCAACATGACTGTAAATTTGAAAGCAAAATAGTGTACAGGGTCGGACTTATAAAAAAAATTATATAACAGGGCATTTGAGCTCGCTGCAAATGAAAACTGTCTTAGCTAAAATTGTACTCATATGCTTTTTCGGTAGATAAACTATTCAGAACACTTCAGTGAAAAGGAAATTTTCCAAAATTACCGGATTCGCGAAATACCATTTTTTTTATTAAATAATGGTGGCCACATTCATAATATCTAAGTTTTAAAGTTACTAAACTGTTTTCATAAATGTGTTATTTGTTTCGGCCCACAGTGTATATAAACATTTTTTTTGTGAAATTTCGTTTTGTAATACTTGTAAAAGGGTGTTAAATTATGTACTAAATTGATGTGTAAAAATTTGTTTCAATTGAATTTTATCTTCTGCCTCCGGATGGACATTAAAATTTAAGATTAATTTGGAAAATCATTAATTTGTCAAATATCCATAAAATATAATGTGTGAAAGCTATCAATTGCGAAGAGTGCTAAAATGGAACTCATATCCATTTTAAATTCGGCATTATTCTGCGAGACTCTAACTTCGCCTTAATTAAGCCTTCTCGTTCAGATCTTGTACACAACGTAGTGGATGCTTCAGTTACTGTCTTCACAACTTTTTCTGCTGCTAGAGTATGAAACGGTAAACGTAAAAAGAAAAATTCACTTTCACCTACTATTGCAATGAAGGAATTAAGAATTGTATCACACACGTTTCTTAGAATAGGGAGTTCAGTTATTTCTTGTTGCCAGTCGATTAGATCGTAATAACTTTGTGCATCAAAGTTTATACTTGGAACTTGGAATAACCTGATTCTGTGGTGTTTTTTGTTACAAGGTTTCAAGATACGACGTGCAGCTAGTTCTCTGATATGTTTTTGGGGATCAGTCAACATGCAGTAATAAATTTTCCGGATGTGCGAGATAACTGTTTCTCTGTATCACTGGATCTATTATGCCTTTCAGTTTAGCTGACAGGTATCTCGACATTGAAATTAAAGCCCATAAGTGTCTTGCTACATCTTCACATGTAGGAGCAAGTCGGAGCATAAACTTTAACAATGTAAGTGGCTAAAATTACGAGGTTTTTTGAAGGAACCTCTGTCGAAGTATATAAACGAAGAATGCGATTAGCACGATTCAGCCATCTGGCATGGGACATTTTTCCTGGTGATTTATTTGCTAAGTGTTCAGGAAATTTCCCAGTTCTGTAGATACATTATTTATCAATATTGTTTTCAATGCTTGTATTTTTCATTATGTGGACACAGTTAATATAATTTTAGAAGGAAAAGACCTTCGTTGTAAAGATATAAAGAAAAGTGTAAACTTTACGTGTACAACATTTTTTATAGTTTTCATACAGCCAAGATCTTTTGTTTTTATTTTAATAATCGAAAACTTATTTTTATATTAAAGTATGATTGAAATAAAATAAATATTGTGCAGAGGATGAAATTGTGATATCAAAGCATCAACATTAAAATTATATTCAGTAATAGATTTATTACTATTTAAATTTAATTTTAACATATTGATATCACAATTTCATCATCTGCATAATATTTTAAAACTTACATAAATATTGAAAACTACATCTACATGGTTATAGACAATATTAAAATTTTAAAATTAGTGTTTTTAATAAATTACATCTCTTAAAAACACTAATTTTAAAACATAAAATTTTAATAAATTACATCTCTCACCTTTCAAAGCACCTGGAGCAGATGGGATTTTCCCAGCATTGCTCCAGCAAGGACAAGACGAAATTCTTCCACATTTGGTTAGAATTAGTCGAAGTAGTTTGGAACTGGGTTATATACCAGATGCATGGAGAAGGGCAATAGTAACCTTCATCCCAAAAGCTGGAAAAAGGGACACAACAAACCCCAAATCCTTCAGACCAATTAGCCTAACATCGTTTGTGCTTAAAACGATGGAAAAAGCTATTGACAACTATATTAGAACGGAAATCCTAGAGAGACTACCTCTCCACCCGTATCAGCACGCCTACCGGGCAGGCAGATCTACGGAGACTGCACTGGTACAACTGACGGAGGATATCCGAGGTGCCTTAGACAACCAAGAAACTGTAGTATGTGCATTTTTGGACATAGAAGGAGCTTTTGACAACACTCCACATGAGGCTGTCAAGAGAGCATTAAATAGAAGAGGTGTAGACAGCACAACATCCAAATGGATGTCGGAACTGCTCATCACCAGAGTAGCAGAGACGAGAACGAGCAAAGACATTGTCTCCATCTGCACAACCAGAGGATGCCCACAGGGAGGAGTAGCATCCCCATTAATGTGGAGTCTGACGGTTGACGAACTCCTGTGTGGTTTGACGGACCTCGGAATATCCTGCCAAGGATATGCCGATGATATTGTCATAACAGCCAGGGGAAAATTTGAAAACACCCTTTGTGACATCGTACAAAAGGGTCTGAACTATACAAATAGCTGGTGTAGGCAAGTGGGACTCAGCATCAACCCCACCAAAACCATCTTGATAGCCTTCACTAAGAAAAGAAAACTCAACCTCAAAACCATTAAACTTGATGGAAACGACGTTGAATGGAGACAAGAAGTCAAGTATCTGGGTTTGACTCTAGACAGCAAACTCCTGTGGAACAAACACGAGAAGGAGATTACATACAAAGCAAAAATGGCTCTAATGGTGTGCAGGAATCTGGCAGGGAGAAACTGGGGTTGTAACCCAAAAATCCTGAGCTGGATGTACACTGCCATAGTGAGACCAATTATCACTTATGGAGCCATTGCGTGGAGTAGTAGAACTAGCCTCTTGACGACGAGAGAAAACCTCTCTAAAATTCAAAGACTAGCCTGTATATGCATAACAGGAGGAATGAGTACATGCCCAACGGCAGCAATGGAAGTGATTCTCAACCTCACACCATTACATATGGTGGTGGAGAGTGTTGCAGAAAGAACAAGATACAGACTAAGTAGAGAGGGAATCATTAAAAAGAAAACCACCTCTTCACTTCTTAGAAATCAGACAACCTGGGACATGCCACAAGATGGTATGATGAAAAAGTATAACTTTTCAAAGAAATTCGTTACGGAATTAAGCAACAAGAAGGAATGGGATCCAAATACCATTACCAGACTTGGAAAGAATGCCATTCAATGGTACACAGACGGCTCAAAAGCAATAGAAGGAACTGGGATAGGAGTGTACGGGCCAGGAACCAAACACTCTGAAAGGTTGGGAAAAACCCCAAGTATCTTTCAAGCGGAAATTCACGCAATAAGAAAGTGTGCCCAGTTCAATATTGACAAAGGATATAGAAGGCAAAGGATTATCATAATGTCTGATAGTCAAGCAGCCATTAAAGCGCTGAGTTCCTGTGTAATCAGTTCCAAAATGGTGTGGGAATGCCTAGGCAAACTTAACGAACTAGGCGAGAACAATATAGTCACCTTACTGTGGATTCCAGGACACACTGGAATAGAAGGAAACGAAATAGCAGATGAACTAGCAAAGAGGGGGAGTGAAATACCCTTTTGGGGGCCGGAACCTTTTTGCGGAATCAGCTCCAATGTAATATTGGAAGAAATAGGTAAAGCCGAAGAAAAGAGAAGATCTGACAATTGGAAAGATCTAGTAGGGCTTAGGCAATCAAAGATTCTTCTGGGTGACTACAACCTGTTGAGATCAAATGAATGCATAAGTCAAAGCAAAACTGCACTAAGAGTTTTAACAGGAATCCTAACGGGACATTGTCGCCTGAATGGACACCTTAAAAAGCTCAAAATAGTGGAGGAAGAAGTATTTCAGAATCCTAGGGCACAGTACCTGGGAGACTACTGGATAGAAGAGGGACAGTTACCTAAGTTGAGGCCTGCAGATATCCTAAAATTCCTCCGGGAAATAGGACTAAAGGAGCTACTAGTATCTGAGACTCTCCTCAGAAACTAAGTAGAAGTAAGGGGGCACAATAGATCTTTTAGGTCTCAGTGAATGTTACCCCAAAATACATACATACATACAAATTACATCTCAAATTTTCAATGTATTTTCTGTTTTAAACAATTTACGTATTAAATTCTCAATGAATTTTCTGTTATAAATAAATTGCATATTAAATTTTCAATGAATTATCTGTTTTCTTATTGTGTTTTTATATTTATTCCAGTTTATTGAATAAAGTGTGATTTTTAAAAAGCAATTGTACATTGAATGCCCTATAAATACCTAAGTGGAAAAATAAAAACTAGATTAATGCTCATGTCGCCTTTTAATTTTTTTACCTACCTTCAACTTGTAGTAATTCTGTAGTAGGAAGGTAATCAGTTGTAACTACAAGTTATATTAGTAGATTTATTGTCTTAACATTATACTGGTTTTATTTGACTATGTTAGCAAAATAAAGAGTGTAATGAGAAGATAATAACTCTACTAATATAGCTTTCAGTTACAACTGTTACACTATTACAGAATTATTACGAATACAACAATTTGAATTTCCCACGTAAATTTATTTTTGAATATCCCGCGCTATTTAATTTTTGAATTTCCCGCGCTATTTCGTTTTTGAATTTCCCGTGCTATTTCATTTTTGAATCTCCCGCTAAATGACAGGTTTAGCCTGGATCTGAACCTTTAGCGAAATTTATATTAGTATTACTCGGCTTCAAATATAGATGTCACTAGTTTTGTTGGCGTGGCCATTTTTTTCTACACAGTGGCCGATCTACTTGTGTATATTATCTCTGACTTCCGACTACCGATCGACCCGTTGGTGGACTTACATCACATCAAAGATTATATACACGGATAGCTCAGCCACTCTGTACAAAAATTGTGTCGACAAATTTGATACCTAACGCCATCTAAGAAATGGTCCGAATACTAATAATTTGATTGTAAAAAGGTTCAGATCCAGGCTAAGGTAGTGTATGCGCGGGAAATTTAAAATAGACTTATGGTTGCGCGGGAAATTTAAAAATAAAATTACCCGCGAAATTTAAATTATCTAGGCTAGTCGTTAGCTAAAATTATAAGTTGAAATGCTATGAAAAAAGAAGTATTTCACAAGCTTTTGTTTCATTTACAATTTGACATGACATCTAGCTTATTTATTATCAAGAAACAGTTAGTTTAATTTATAACAGTAATATAAAGTATAGGTAAGTGGAATATTAAAACACAGAATGAACAACAACGTCATGGTAACCTACCTAACCAGACTAATTTTTATACAGGGCATTGTTTCTGCCGCTCGTCGGCAACTTTATTAGTAGATTCTTGAGGGGATCGAATACTGTTGCTGAGGTGTATGTTGATAATTCCGAAAAGAATAAGACAGATACAGCAAATAAAATATACAGTTCTTTAACACCAGATATCACCCTTAAAGGTGGTGATTAAAATTGAGTTTTCATATTTTTTTCTAAAATTCCAGTAAAGCTGGAAACTTGAAATTCTGTAATTTTCGTGCACTCGCAAAGGACTAGCCACGGGTATTTTTTCAATATTCCTGTTATTTCATATCAAAACTTTTTTTCGAGATAAAGTTTTATGAAATAAAATTTAACTTAAAATCCTTGTTTTATGTATGTTTTATTCTTAAATTTTTTTCCCAAAACCAATAGCATAATATTTCCAAATTTTAATTAATTTTATCCAAATTTTGAATATCTCATTATTATATACTATTCAGTTTTCTCTACGCTCTAGCCTCCCAACAACATTTTTCTTCAAAAAAATCCCCGTTGCTGGATAATCTCTTGTTATTATTTGATTTTTCTTCAATAATGTAAATATGATCATTCTCTTGCATTTAATAACTTTTTAAATTCATATTATCAGTCTGTTCATTTATCTACTCATTCACACACTTTTCACTATTAATATTTTCATAATTCTTTACTTATATAATTGTAAATAAATATATTATTGATCTAAAATCAACAGCAGTTTAATTTATTTAACAATGTGTGCTATGGAAATGATATGTTTCAATATATACAAAATATTTTGACAGTTCTTGCTTCAACTTCTAGAGTAAATATAAGTAATAATACAAACTGTACAATAATTAGTGTTAATATTCATCCTAAATAATATAAGTGGGTACTTATGTATTTGTTGGTATTCAATAAAAAATAATCCTTGTCTTTGTAGTATTTTAGAAATGTCAAATTTGGAAGTGATATTCAAATTTGGAAGTGACGTTTGGTTTCGCAGCCGTTGCAATGGGTAACGGCCGCGAAATTAAATTTCGCGAACTGTCTGACTTCGCGCGCGATTGCACGAAAATATAACTATTTTCCAAAACAAAACAAAACTTATTATTTCCTATCTAAATAATTTCCGACATTAACTGTTTTATGATCATGTCCTAAGTTTCCATCCTTGATGTTCATGGCATGAGAATAAATTATTGACATATAATCTTGACAACTAACTCATAATTTATAGTATATAATATTCTGTCGAACAATATTTAAAAATTTAACTTATTGTAATTAAAATAAATATAACGTTTACTAATTATTAATTTCTGTTATAAGTTATCAATTTATGATCGATCATTTATGAGATTTTTTATAAATATTAATAGTATTATCCAATAGAAATGTACGACATATTCATCAAAATAAAGGTAAATCCTCTCCCATTACACGTTCTCATTAATGAATTTAAATAAACAATTATAACATTTTACAATGATTTAATGCTTGCATTCAATTTGATTTTAAAATGTATAGCAATAAATACAGTTAATTCATGTTTCATTGATATACAGTGCTTTTCAGATAAAAGTATCCACCTTTAATAACTTTTGTAATACTGGTATTTAGAAAAAAATCCAAAAACACGTCAATTTATGTTGGAAGGAGCAAGCATTATGGCTTATTTAAACCTAGTGGAAAAGCCACCCCCTCACCCCTAGCAGCATCCCCTTTATTTTTTTAAATTACTTTTCATATTTTTTGTGGAAAATTTGGATACTCCTCTTTGAGCTGATTTCAAAAATGTATAATACTTGTAGGTTAAAGTGGTTAGTTTATGAGATAAACAATTTTTCTTTTAAGAGCACACATTTTACTTATTATTTACTTTCACCTTATTTGCCTGTACTAAAATGGGTTGTACAACAGTTCAAACTCTTTAATCTTTTTAACTGTGCTATTTATTATGAAGTTACAATAAGTGTTCAAAATGAGTACCATTCACTTCCATACAATGGTATAATCTATTTTGGAATGCCTCTCTGACATTGCTTAATACGGCTGGATTTAATTGTCGACATTCATTTTCTATCCTCTCTCGTAAATCATCCAGAGATTCTGGTTGGGTAGCATAAACTTTTCTTTTTAAATACCCCCATAAAAAGAAGTCTAGGGGTGTTAAATCCGGTGACCTAGGTGGCCACTCCATCATCTGCCCCCTTCTACCTATCCAACGAGCGGGGAATGTTTCGTTTAAAAATTGTCGGACAGGCATAGCATAGTGTGGGGGAGCTCCGTCTTGTTGAAATACCAGTAAATCTTCGGAAAGGTTATCATCATTTTCTATTATTGTTGTAATACGTGGGTCAACCCCTTTCCTGAGTAACTCAAGATATGATTCACCATTTAAATTTCCGTTGATGAAGAAAGGTCCGACAATGTGGTCACCTAGGATACCACACCAAATGTTTAACTTTTGGGGATGTTGTGTATGGAATTCACGCATAATATGTGGATCACTTTCAGCCCAATATCTACAATTATGCCTACTTACTAAGCCATTTAATGAAAATGAGCATTCATCAGAAAAGCAAATATTGTTTAACAATTGTGGATTGTTATTGATAATTTGCGTCATTGATTCGCAAAACTCTAGACGACGATCAAAATCATCTTCATTCAACTCCTGCACCAACTTAACTTTGTATGGGTGGTACTTGAATTTATGTAGAACTCGGAAAACTGTAGAAGATGAAACACCGATCGCTCTACTTATTGTTGACAACGATTGGGGTTGTTGAGCCTCTAAGCTGACTTGCCCTAAAATTGCCACTTGGATTGCTTCGTTATTTACGAGTCCCTCTCGCTTATGCACTTTATTGCAAACAGACCCTGTTGTGGTAAATTTCTCCATCAGTTAAATTACATACTTATGAGTTGCATGTCTTCCGTCATGTAATTCGTTAAATATCCTAGCAGCAGCTCTTGCACAATTATTATTTTGGTAGTATAAACCTACAATTTCAATTCTTTCTTGCAAAGAGTAAACCATTTCAGAGAAACAAAATAAATAATGTATCAAATAACACTATCAATAGTGACTAAAAATTCTAGTTGACAATGTCAAACTTTAATAAAAAGTAGAGTTTTTTGTTGTTTGGATTTTTTAAGTAGAATAAATACCACAGTTAAAAAGATTAAAGAGTTTGAACTGTTGTACAACCCATTTTAGTACAGGCAAATAAGGTGAAAGTAAATAATAAGTAAAATCTGTGCTCTTAAAAGAAAAATTGTTTATCTCATAAACTAACCACTTTAACCTACAAGTATTATACATTTTTGAAATCAGCTCAAAGAGGAGTATCCAAATTTCACATAAAAAATATGAAAAGTAATTTAAAAAAATAAAGGGGATGCTGCTAGGGGTGAGGGGGTGGCTTTTTCGGTAAGTTTAAATAAGCCATAATGCTTGCCCCTTCCAATATAAATTGACGTGTTTTTGGTTTTTTTCTAAATACCAGTATTACAAAAGTTATTAAAGGTGGATACTTTTATCTGAAAAGCACTGTATAATACTTGAATGTCGATACTATCAATTTACCTACATTTACTGTAATTATTATTTTTGTAACTCTATGTCGTTTCAATATCAGTTTTAAAAAAGTCGATTATTTTTTTTCTTCAAATATACTTAATATATTATTGGACATAACGGAAATAAAATACTAACTCTTCATAATTATATTAACAGGTACCACATTGATAATAATTTCTATTTTCCATTTAAATAATATTGAAACAAAATTGTCTTGTGTTTTGGACATGACCAACATATATTCCTGTAGGAAATTTTACGCTCCACAAAAAACGTTAAATATAATTTTTTCATACTTTCACTCCTTTCAAAGTTATTCAAGGTTAAAATTGTTGAAGTAGTAATAGATTTTTCCCTTTTTTCAATTCTTCGACGCTACAACCAAATTTATGGAAAAATTTTATGAACTATTTTTTATAGAGCGTTTTATTGGCTAAAACTCATCTCCATCAAATGTTTTCCTATCTTTCATGGCTCATAAGTTACTCGCATCAATCTGCATTAAATAATATAAGTCAATAATTGTAATAAAAATATTTCAGTTCAACAATAATTACAATTAATAAAATATAATTGTTTGAAAAACAAATTTTAGATTTAAAATATAATTTCTCCATTAATATATAAATTAATATAATATACTATTACAAATTTTCAATTTAATTCGAATAACTTACGACCATAAGATATAAAAAAAATTTATTAGGATAAATTATAGCCAATAAAACGCTCTACCAAAAATATTTCATGAAATTTGTTCATAAACTTGATTGGAGCGTCGAAAAATTGAAAAAATGTCAAAATTTATTACTAATTTTATTTTAACCTTGAATAACTTTGAAAAGAGTGGACATATCAAACAATTATGAGGGCCCTTTTATGTGGAGCGTCAAGTTTCCCACAAGAATATATCTCAGTCATTTCCCTGTATTGCTACCTACGTGAGCTATAAAATTCCAAGGCATAGGACAATTTTGTTTCCACATTATTTAAATGGAAAATGGAAATATAAAATATAAATATGATCAGATCCAGCTTTTATATATAGTATTTTATTTTCGTCATGTTCAACCATAGATATATAATGTCCAACAATATTTTCAGTATATTTGAAGGAAAAAAATTATCGATTCGGCCAAAAATCGATAGCACTCACATATTTTGAAAATCATCATTTACGATAAATTCAGAATTTCCAGAAAAAAATCCGAATTTTTAAATAATTCACCATCACTTTTTGGTCGATATTTTATTAAAAAAAAAACAGTTTCAATGTGTCACACTGTATCCGAAACTATGCAAAAATATATTTTTTTCTAAATTATAACAAAAAATTCAATTATTTTCCTTACAGTATCATTAGAAGTACCACTTTTCCAAATTCATAACTCTCTGTTCTGTAAGTAGGTATTCAAATAACAAATGTCAGGAAAATAATAAACTATAGTTCGTAACTTATAAATATCAACCCACGTGATCAAAGTGCCAAAAAAGAGACGTTCGCTTGTATTATGTCATTATTTTGCTGCTGTCAATCAGTATGTTTTACAGCCTTAATCCTAATAAATATTGAAATTTATAGGTCGCATGTTATCAAAAAATATGAATATATGCTTAAAGAAAGGTTTCGTAATTGATTTCAAATGTAATACAACTCGTGGGTTACTTAATTATTAAACTCAAACTAACATTAGTCCTACTAAAAACTTTATATGTTGGCAAAAATGCGCGCTGTTGCAGCGATTAAAATGGTTTATCTGGTACAGTTGACGTCTTGACATTTTTAAGGTTATGTTGTGACAGTTTAATATTGATCATTCAATTTTTCGATTATTTCATCTCCTTGTTATAAAAAACTGCGAAAAACTGAGTAAATTTTCACAAGCAGTGATGAGTTGTCAAAGTTAACGTATGAATTAAACTTAATAACACTGCAATAGTTGATGTATTTACTGTTCATCTATTCCTGACTATTTACAGCATGTATGAAGCAAGTAAGTATGAGTTTAATATTATACTCAATCAACTGTGTTTATTGTATTCTGTTACACTATTCATAATACTTAGCAATTATATTTGCACAATTTATTTACAGATAATCCATGTCACTTTAGAAATGTTACTGCTGCAATTGGAGGAAGAACAATTATTTAATGTAGAATGTTCCTAATCATAGTTTCCTAAAATATGACACACATCCACACAGTGGATTTCCAAGAAAAATAATCCACAATATGAATTTGTTTTTATTAAAATGAATATTGAATTTTCCAACTATTTCATACATACCTTTTTAGGCCCAGTAGGTTTTAAAATAATAATTTCTTACTTAGTGCTGTACTTTTAACATACAAATAAAAGTTTTATACAGAAATGAATTCAAGTTTGTTTATATACAGTAACTATCAAAAACTAAACCTAACCTATAGCCAAATAAAAAGAAGAATATTTGATAACTTCATTTGACATTTACTAGATTCTCATACTATTTCAAGAGCTTGGCAACATAGTCCAGTTCTGACAGAAGTCACGTGGGTTGATATTTATAAGTTACAAACTATAGAGGTGGGCACATTTTAAGTTACGTTGTATTTTCTCTCGACAATGAAAAACGTAATGTGTGATGAATTATTGGATATTTTCCACAAAGGAGAAATTCACTATATTAAATTATTATTTTTCTTTTCTTGAGAAGAAATTTAAAGACGAATGCAATGACCATTTTCTATTCCCCTACTCGAAAAAATTGTAGTTGAAGGAAAAGAAAGGTGAATGTAATAGTTATTTCCCCTTTACCTTCTTGAAGAACATTGGTTTCGAGAATTTGGCACCAGCACAACAGGCAAACATACTAATTAGTTCTTTTGTGGGCTGCATAACATATACCATAAAAGGGGTCTGATACGGAGATACGAGTTTTTGGAGATTATCCATCGAAAAATTTTCGGTTTATTTAAAACTTTCACAGAAAAATACCAGTAAAAAGGTTTTTTTTTCAGAATTTCAATTTTTGTCCCTTCTTCATTGTGGAGAATATCCAATAATTTATAACACACATTACATTTTTGTATTGTCGAGATAAAATACAAAATTTAAAATTACATTCACGTTAGTCTTCGAGAAATATATTAATCTATGAATTAAGATATTAAAAATAGCGTAACTAAAAATATGCCTACCCCTATCTTATTATTTTCCTGACATTTGTTCTTTAATTACACAGTTACACAAGTTATAAACATGTAAATACGTACTTTTAATGAAACTGTAAGGAAAATAATCGAATTTTTCTTTGTTACTTTAGAGAAAATATATTTTTGCATAGTTTCCTATACAGTGCGGCACATTTAAAATGTTTTTTGTAAAAAATATCGGGCCAAAAAGATGACGATGAAGTTAGCCGCGACATTCTAGCCGCTTTTGGAAAAGAATCTTTGATAAAAAAAGTTTTCCGCAGCCTGGCGGGGTCGGGCATGATTTTTTTCTATAATGTAGGTCTTTAGCTATTCAATAAAAAATATTAGAGCATGATTAGAGGTGGCCACGGCTAGAATGTCGCGGCTAACTTCATCGTAATGCCTAAAAGTGATGGTTGAAATGTTAAGAAAATATTCTTCTTGGGTTTTTTTTGCAAAGTAAGTCAAAAACTGGTGTCTCCGTATAGATCACCGGACCCCATAAAAGGATCCAAACTGTATGTTTTGGAAAAAATCCTGAAATCATGAAAACTGGTTGTTTTTTCATTATAACATCAACTTTAAAACTGTTAAGTATACTTTAGGGAGCTGAATAATCCTACCTTCACAACTTTCTGACCTTTGACAAACATTTTTTGATGTCAATAATAAAAAATATATGCCTCATAAAATATTATATTTAGAACAATAGTAGAGAAAATTGAGGAATTTTGAAAAAAAAAGAATAGGTATATGATTTATAATAGTTTCCTGTGAAGTGTGACATATTTAAAATGTGTTTTATTTAAAAATAGTTGATATTGAAATGTCGAAAATTTTCAGTACACGTGCTTCTCAATTTTAACAAAAATTTTTATGACAATGCATATCTAGATATTGCTTTTTGTGTATAAAGTTGAATTTGTCGGAAAGGCGTATTTCACGGGATAGGGAGTGAATAGAGGTGCTGATGGGTGATTGGAATTTCAAAAAAAGGATGCGAAAGCTATTCTACGAAAAATGTAAGAAATATGTTTACAAATTCAATACATTTCGCTTCCCAACTGACACAGATCAAAGTGAATATCCAACAATATGGGAAAAAAATTTAAAAATTAGTAGTAAAACCTCAAAAAATAAAGAGAGAAATGTATTAGAAATAAGATTATCCCTGAAAATTTTTTTCATCTGTCAAATTTGACATTTCAACAATGTTCCGACTATTTTTTTATTGATGTTTTAGCCAATGAGCATACTGTTAAACCTAGTTATTGAAATCTTTACAATTAAGAACGCAATTATTGAAATTTATGACTGAACCAGTCGAAGTTTGTTGTTGGTCAGAAACAACGTTACTTGAAGCAGAAGTTGAAGTGAAAAAACACTATCGAGTTGTAAATAAGGGTTTATTGAACTGACGATTTAATTGATTTATAAATTTTTTTTAACTAATATTGACATATAAAGTGACAATTTTCAAAACTGACTTTCGTTAGCAAACGTCACATTTTTCGTAACCAGTTACATAATGAAAAATATTATGTAACTAATGATGAAAAATTAATTTTATCACCAGTTAATAAAAACAAGAGAGAAAAGAAGAAAGTTTAATGTCATATTATGGAAAAATAACAACAACTAGAACTGAAGAGAACTACTAACAATAAGAACAACTAGAACAATTGACTTTTTATTTTATGCATTATAAATATTTGACACAATTCGAACAGTTTGTTAGGTTAACCCCCGCAGAATTAGAAGTTGATGTAATTTCGTGATGCATAATTTTAATTTAATAATAATGGTAAAATAATAAAGTAAAGTCTGAAATTAATGTATAAAATAAAATGTATGAAATAAAAGTATTGTCTTGTGTAATATTGGTTGCATAACTTGTAGGAATCAAAAAGTGCTGTTTTCAAATCAGAAAAATTAATTAAAAATTGTTAAAAAACACATAAAATAAATTAAACGCTCTTTTTTTCAAAAGGACTCACATAAAATAAATTAAATTTTCTTTTTGTTAAAATTAGATAAAATCTTATATAAAAAGTATGAATTGCTTTATTGATAGGTAAATTAAATTTTCTTTATGTCAAAATTAGATAAAATCTTGTATGAAACACTTTATGAAATGCTTTTTTGTGTAACTCGTGTCATTTTACGGGACCTCGCTCGCCCCGCTACGCGGAGCTCGCTCGTCCTGCAAAAATTTCACTTGTTACACAAAATGATGCATTTCATAACTGGTTACATAAATAGCTATTAAAAAATTTAACTCTTGCAATGAAAATGAATCGATAATTTTCATTGCACTAGTTAAATTATAAGTGACAACATCGCAATCATAATATGAGGTTTTAAAACAGATCATTTAGTCCAATAAAAAAGTCCGAGATTCTGCTTGAGTGAGCTGCATGGCTGGGGTTGCGTTTTTTAAGGTAATTTGGGCACGCCGAATCGAATGGCCCCACTCGCAGACACCAATTTTCCCGGCATATAGTATACAGGGTGTGGCGCGACAAGTTTTGATTAAAAGTAATGGCGGATACAGTTATGTTAAAAATCTGAAATTACGTAGCTGTAGGTTTTGGATGACGCTGAGTTCAAATATAATGTTGTCCTGAATGTGGCACTTCCGGTTATACCGGAAATAGACGTCAACTTTGTTATTTTAAATAGAACCTAATATTTTTTATTTTATTTTCGAATTCTACATGAAATTTTAGATAAAATTTGTGAACAATGTCCCATACCAAAAATGAAGTATTTTCGAGATATTTCGTTTTTTTTCAGAATTTTGAAAAAATCCTAGTCCACATTAAATAACGATACCTCCATTAATATCGAAGCTAGTAACGTGAAATTGTAACCAATAAACAACAAGGGCTTGCCCGTTAACTCCATATGTCCAACTCATTGATATTTCATACAGGATGTTTTAAACTTAGCCGCCAACATGCACAATTTAAATCATTTATAAGTTGCTTACTTTAAATAGAACACCCTGTATTTTATTACATTTGCCGATGTATTTTTTTAAGCCAATTCGTGTGGTATGGGTATTCCCTATACCTAAATCCAACCACTTTTGAGATATTTCATTATTTTAGTTAAAACATAACAACACTTAATGATTTCAACATTAGTAAAGGGTAGGCCATGGCTGTCAAAGATTTGATAGTTAGAAGGTTTTTATTTTGACAGTTCACATTTGTATTTTATAGTAAATAATGGCAAATGTAGGATTTAGTAATGATGATTTTTTAAATCTTATTATTATTTACGGTGAGTGTAATAGAATTGTTGAACGGACTTGCCGTGTTTTTGCAGAAAGATATCCATATCGACCAAATGCAACTGGTGATATTGTAAGAAGATTGCTTAAAAACTGCCGTCAGTTTGGTCAATTTAAGCCAAAAATTAATAAAAATAAACCACTAGTGGACAATGACATCAACGAAATTAATGTTTTGGGTTATTTTACGGCCTCTCCAAATGCCTCCATTAGAGATTGTGAGAGAGATCTTACTTTGTCGACGAGAACAATTCATCGCATTTTAAAAAAACACAAATGGAAACCATTTTCTTATAATTTGGTGCAACACTTACAATTATGTGATCTTCCTCGAAGGGTAGAATTCTGTGAATGGTTTTTAATGAAGACCCAAGAGGATGAAAACTTCATAAACAAAGTTATATGGTGTGATGAAGCAAAGTTTAGCAAAAATGGATTATTTAATCGACATAACTCCCATTTTTGGTCTAATGAAAATCCACATGTTAGTAGAGAACGTTATTTCCAAGATAGTTGGAGTTTTAATGTTTTTTGTGCAATAAAAGACGATAAAATTTTAGCATTACAATTTTATGATGAAAATTTAAATGGTGAAAGATATTGCCACATTTTAGAAGCAGCTATACGACCGGCGTTACATGCTTTAAGAAATGGAGAGGCGGCTTCAGCTTGGTATCAGCAAGATGGAGCACCTCCTCATAACTTTGGGCCTGTTGCTCAGCATCTTTACGACATGTTTGATGATAGATGGATTGCCAATCCGGGTCCGTTTCGTTGGCCAGCTCGCTCTCCTGACTTGGCTCCTTTAGATTTTGGCATTTGGGGTTACATTAAAAATCAGGTATTTTCCATTCCAGTTACGACAAAGGAAGATATGATGCAGAGAGTCTTACTTGCTTTTAATTCTCTAACACCCGACCATATTTCCAGAATTACAAGACATAACCTAATGAAAAGGATTCATAAATGTTTAGAAGTAGATGGTGCTAATTTTGAACACTTACTATAAAACTTTATTTGTTTAATATTACATTTAGCTATTTTTTTTGTACGTTATCTAATTAAATTAATACAAAATACCTTGTCAACGTTTTTGATGATATCCACAATTAATAATCCTTTCATGCTGTTGGTTACTTTTCAGAAGTAATAATATGAAAAAATAATAAAATATCACCTTAAATCATGGAAATCATGGCCTACCCTTTACTAATGTTGAAATCATTAAGTGTTGTTATGTTTTAACTAAAATAATGAAATATCTCAAAAGTGGTTGGATTTAGGTATAGGGAATACCCATACCACACGAATTGGCTTAAAAAAATACATCGGCAAATGTAATAAAATACAGGGTGTTCTATTTAAAGTAAGCAACTTATAAATGATTTAAATTGTGCATGTTGGCGGCTAAGTTTAAAACATCCTGTATGAAATATCAATGAGTTGGACATATGGAGTTAACGGGCAAGCCCTTGTTGTTTATTGGTTACAATTTCACGTTACTAGCTTCGATATTAATGGAGATATTCATGTAGAATTCGAAAATAAAATAAAAAATATTAGGTTCTATTTAAAATAACAAAGTTGACGTCTATTTCCGGTATAACCGGAAGTGCCACATTCAGGACAACATTATATTTGAACTCAGCGTCATCCAAAACCTACAGCTACGTAATTTCAGATTTTTAACATAACTGTATCCGCCATTACTTTTAATCAAAACTTGTCGCGCCACACCCTGTATATATAATTAATTAGTATAGTATATAATTACTTTGAATTCGCATTTTCTCGGTAACTACTGGATTTATCGAAAAAAGTTTCAAATAAATGTTGTAGAGCGCAAAATTTTACGTCAAAATATTACCTCACTTGTTGAATTTCATTCAGAATTATAGATTTTCTCGACCATTTCCGAATCCGCTGGAAATGGACGCTGAGTAGCAAAATAATGATTAAGGATTTATTATATGTAACATTTTTTTGTATATGAACAAATGTTTTTCACAATGGTTTAGCAAAAACTAATTGCTTTTACTATTTTTGTATTTTTAGATCTATTGAATCATAAAAATGTTTGCTTCCAGCGGATTCTGAAATGGTCGAGAAAATCTATAATTCTGAATGAAATTCAACAAAAGAGGTAATATTTCGACGTAAAATATTGCGCTCTACAACATTTATTGGAACTTTTCTTAAAAAATCGAATAGTTGCCGAGAAAAAGCGAATTTTAAGAAATTTTCCGCGATTTTCACTGTTTCCCTGGAAAATTGGATGTTGCGAATAGTGACATTCGATTCCCCGTCCCTAAAATACCCTTATAAACGTATTCGCGGCCATACATTCTTTTTTTGATTTTTTTCAGGAAATTCTGACATACCGCATATTTTTTGACAGGTGATCTTCAAAGTAGTATTATCGATTTTTCGCAAAATCAGACAAGAACTCGTGGTTAGTTCCCAATAACAATAAAAAGACTTACCAATCAAACATCAATGACAATCATTTTTTGTACTGTAATTTCACCATTACATGACTAAACTTTTCGTACGAGTTTTCACGATAACAGTAACAAAAATTACAATACGAAAACCGTTCATTGTAAATGAAAGTCTTTTTTTTCAAACGCACTCCCGATATACTAAACCTTCACCTTCGATGGTAAAATTCTTATTAAAAATAAATTCGAATAGAATTTTTATTGTTACTCATGATCGTTAAATTTTTTTGTTAAAAAAACCAGTCAGCTGATAAACCGAGTTAAATTTTATTCCTAGCGTCGATAAAGTATGTGAATATTTTAAGTAAAAACTCATTACCTGCATTATATTTTAATTTTTAAATGAACTATCCGAAAATAGCATAGAGGTGCGTATTAAAATTAAATGAAGTATTAAAATATACAGAACGCGGCTACATTATGGAACAAATTTATTATTTTGCAAACAATTTATTTTAGATAAAAGTTCAGAAATAGGTAGATCTTTAGTTTTAAATGCTGATTTAACACGGCGTCGAAATTATTGATTTTTCTAAATTGGAATGTGGTTCTTGTAATACCTCAATTAAAGTCTTTTTAATTTTGAAGAAGACTAAATTTATAAGGATATTAAAATTTACAAGCTACAAAATTGGATTGATACATATGATTTTTTACATACTGTATACCTAATCAGTTTTAAGAACTTGCCAGGTATATTTTAATATTGCAATGAAATTGTAAGTAGAGAATGCAACTAATAAATTCATTAGACATTTATTAAAAAATTGAGATGAAAAAGGAATGTCAAAAGGGCAAGAGGACTGACTGATATAAAATTTGAGAGGAGACAGAAAATTTTTTAGGATCTCTTCAAAAAGTTGTATAATATTATTAAAATAATATGAAATAAACCGATACTGCTAGATAGAGGTAAATTGATAATATATTACATTATTATTTGAAGAATTCACAAATTTAGCAGAAAAATTAAGTAAAATGTTGGCAGAAGTCACTGGGGTTATTTTATAAATTCAAAATTACTGGGAAGTTATTAAATTGAACCATTTGGATTTTATGAAGAAAACATTTCAACTCAAATTATTAGAAGAATTTTATAAGAGAATTGAAGCAATAAATCACAATTTTTGAAAAGTACAAGAACTTATTAGTTGTAGTTTTGAAATTTTAAATAATAAAAAAAAGACATTCTTTAGAAATTAATTTATCGGAAAAATTGGCCAATTAATTATTATAATAATTTTAAAATATCCTGAATTTGTTAATGCTACATTGGAAAGGTTTGTGAAATATAGTATTGTTAATGTTTGATGCCTGGTGTCAAATTTATTTTTGTGATTCTAAAAATTGAATAGGTGAGAGGTAAATTAAAAATCTACAGTAAGTGAATCTATTTTATAAATCTAAATATAGAACTTGCCCCTATGCAGAGTCAAATCATGCTAAAAACTTAAATTCAATGTTCATTAGAAAGTAAAGGATTATTTGAGCTAGCCGAGTTTAAAGAATTTAAATTGTAAAGCCGGTCCCAGACACAACGTGTATTTGGCGAATAGGCCAATATCTCCCACACGGTGCCGTATTATAGCAAAGGTACACGAAGTTTACTTCGCCGAACTACGCGTCCTTTACTTCGTGTTAGTTTCCGACCAGTGCTGGGAAAATGACGAATGACGAATATTTGCCAAAGTTAACTTCCCACACGCTACGCGAATAAGTCCGAATACCAAATGTTTGCCAAATACACGTAGTGTCTGGGACCGGCTTAAGACAAAATATCATTACAGTATGCAGCAGTATCGTACTTATCTGACTAATGCTTATACCGGGTGTGCCAGATTAAATTATTCAGGCTATATCTTTTAAACGAATAGAGATTTCGAATCGGACAAAAACTGATCTGTTCCATTTCTAATACACTTTTATATGGCGTAGAAAAAATCATCTCCTAAATATTCATCCCTTAGTTACAGTTCCAGACTTTAAATTTTTTAATAGCACCCTAGCTGTGCATTTTTTCATTATTTTGGATGTGGTATTCCATCGTCTATTCAACAAATTTTTCAAAAATATAATGGGTTCGTGAATAATCAAGAAAATATCAGTTTATTTTTTATTTTTGTTATACACGTACAATTATTACTGGTCTAATACTCTTACTCCAAATATCAAGAATAATAATTGTTGATTTGACAAGTCAAATCATGGCGACCTGGATTGAGGGCGGTATCCAAGGCGTAAAATAACCGCAAAAGTTTTTTTTTGTGAATATTTGCACACGCATTTGGAAGATGGTAATGACCAAATCTTGAAAAACAAAAGGGTGTTTAAAAAAAATGGAATACCAAAAAAGTAACAAAACGGAGTTTGTAGAGGCACGTATAATAGTATAATGGAAACATTTTTCAAATTGAAGTTTTTTATTCAATCGATACATTTTTGTGAAAATGTGAAAAACCGAAAAATGACAAATCGAGCACGATCTACCTACTTACCAGAATACCAGAAATCTTCTGGCACGATTTACAACATCTGTTAAAACTCTTAATAATTAAATCAAGATCATTTGAGGAATTAGACTATCCTAAAGTTCATGATATTATTAGAGATGATTTTTCTCGCCTCGAATTTATTTAACGTAAAATTAAAATCGATATTAACCTAATCATTTCTAAACTTGCTAATTAATTCAGCGTTCTGTTCTCCAATATTCTTATTTCATTCTCTAAACTCCATCTCCATAATTTTATCATGCTGGAGCGCTTTATTTAATAATTTAATTAGACTTGGTATTTTTTCAAAAGCATTTTCACAATAGAAATAAAACATGGTACGTTTCCTCGATTGAATAACGTTTATTTCCGTAACAATGGCACAGTTATCATGGAATGAATATTTATTCATTGTGAGAATTTCCAAGTATTTTCAATATTGTTGACTGGACTGATGAAATTTTTTGAATTCCTTCCACCTTAATGTTTTTGCATTTGCACTCCAGCCTTAGTACTACGGTCAATATAGACATTTAAAATAACAAAGCTTTTTTGGAATGAGAATTGATAACATAATCAATGAACACACACTAGTGTGATACACTAACGGATCTGAAACTGGAAAAGAAACTATAGTCCGGTCAATTTAGACATAAAAATAGTTGTCAAATAACAAAAATTCCCGGAGAACCAAATATTGCTAGTAAGCTGGGGTTTACCATTACAAATAAAGTTTTAAAAATTCTCATCGATCCTATGAGTGCAACAAAAGTTATTCGGGGTTAAAGGTCAAAATTGGAGGTTTTTTGGATTTTTCTCGAAAACGGTAGGTTTTATATAAAAAAAACCTCAAACCAAAGTTATAAATATTAAAATTTTCTACAAAAATGGCTTACATCATTTTTTCCTAAGAATTATCATTCCTGAGATGTCGCGATTCTGAGAGTCACATTATATCGATTTCTTCTTCTTCCTCTTGCTGGATGTTTATAAATTGTTCAAATGTGGCTGAGTCATTGGTCTCTTCATTTAAATCACAGGAATCTTCCTCTATTGTACTCAACTGGACATTATTTGAGCAAGACTGACCTTGGCAATTGGTACATGCTAGAGAATACAGCAACCCGACTTTTTTACAGCCACATTTGGCACTACAACCTTTTTTGCTATTTAAAAAAATAGTGTTGAGGAGTTTTTTTGGAGAAGGTGGGAGTAAAGTTTGAATCGGTTCCAGAGTATTATCTATCAATTTCATACCCCAGTCTTCTGGGTTCAGTTGATTGCCTAGCCATGTTTGAACTTGATAGTATACCCAATACAAGTGTTGAATAGCAGATGCCGATGTTGGAGGAAGACATGATAGTTGTACTTGTTTCTTGTTTCGCGAATTTTTTACAAAAGTAAAGTATCGGTATTTATCAATGCAAGTAATTTTTTTTGGAGCTCCATAAACCGCAAGAAGAAAGAGAATTTCTTCTGTAATTATTGTTTGAGGAGTGAAATCAATTTCTGTAAATACTTTAGCGCAGTCAGTCTTAAGTGCCTGATTATGTATATACGTGGCTTATTTATGTGCATATCGTTTTATGTGACTCTTAGAAACGCGATATCTCAGGAATGGTAAAAATTAAATCATTTTTCTGGAAAATGATTTTAAAATCTACAACCTTGGTTTGAAGTTTTTTTTATAACTCTTACCGTTTTAGAGAAAAATCCAAAAAACCTCAAAATTTGATAGTTTTTTTTCCAGTTTCAGATCCGTTAGTGTATCACACTAGTGTGTGTTCATTCATTATGGTTAATTTGTTATCAATTCTCATTTCAAAAAACCAGTTTGTGATAAGTCCATTTGGCAGCCATTTGGGACCTATTTTCTTTATTTATTTTACATGGCATGCGTGAATTCTAGGTTACTTTTGCATCCAGAATTATACCTGGATACTTGACCTCCCGGCTTAGACACAGGTACACGTTGAGGAGGCCTGGCAGCTTTAGACTTTCTATAGTTTCCTTTGTCTGATGAAGGAAATGAGCGCAGACCTTGTTGTATTAACTCCGATATAACAATAGGGTGATTTTACATCACAAATATTTTCCGATCATCTGCATAGCTTTCGTTTCATTTCTCCAGATGTTCATTCATAACAAGGTAGCAGAGGTGATCATGTGAGCATCCCCATGTACAAATGTTATTATGTTGACAAGACTATTTATACCAGTGACTTTCGTCAATTGAATCGAGTAAATTCCAGTTGGTTAACAGTAATTTTCCCACTACGGGTAACTCGTAGAACTGTTTATCGCCATTTCATCAATAACAATGCAGACATAGCACACGTGACACTTATGGGATAATTAAAACCCCAATTTATTTTGAAATTTGGTGCATTGATGGTGATATTGGTTTCAATCAAGCATCGATCAGATACAATTTACTACATTACAACATACTGCAGCTTTTGCCTAAGCAAATAAGTCATTTCAAATGCAGAACAATGTACCGAATACTACGTCGGCTTTAAATACAAATGCTATTAACCAAGACAAATATTGTTAACTTCGAGGTGTCACTTTTCAATTCTGTTTGCACTAATTCTAATGAATAAATGTTTAAACTACTAAGGGCCGCTGGTACAATAGTAGGTAACCAAGAGGTCACCGGCTGAACTGTGGTGAACGCTCGGACTTGAAATTCGCTTGTCCAATGCAGAAATAACTCGTAACACCCCGGTGACCAGCCAGTCAATTTAATCTGTCAAAAGTGATCAGTTAATGTCAGGTCAAGTAATATTAACTTTGTTGTAGAATAAACATGGCTAGATTTGTTGATTTTGCAGGCGATTTGACTGATGAAGATATTTTGGAACTGATGAGGTAATGCATGAAAAATATATCAAATAATCCTTTATACTTAATATACTACTTTATAGGTTAACCAGAGAAAACCACGAACGTTCAGGAAACGAATGAATAGTTTTGAAATATTTGACAAACAAGAATTTAAACAAAGGTATCGACTTTCAAAAGATGTGGTAAAATTCGTGATAAATGGAATTTTCCCCAAAATTTCAAAAATAACAAATAGAAATAAGGCGTTGACATATGAAATGGTTTTGTTACTCTCTGATTTTTAGCCACAGGTTCGTTTGCAAAACTTTTGGCAGACAATATAGGAATAGATGAGTCTAGGACGATATCGAAGGTAACGAATTCGATTGCAAGACTGAGACCACAGGTAATTAAAATGCCTGGAACAGAGAAAGGAAGAAATAATGTACGACAAGGCTTTCACAAAATTGCTAGATTTCTACGTTGTTAAGGTGCGGGTGTCCAGGACGTCCACAGGCAGAAATTCATAGAAATCGAAAAGGATTCTGATTGCTTTCCAAGCTTCAATCTTGCTTCTATTAATCTCGTGTTCGATTCTTTGGACTCAATAGACAGCCTAAGTCTGACGTCACAACTGTGGGCGGAGGCTATTACGGTTCCAAACAAATCCTCTTTCTATGTAAAAGTCCCACAAGGAATTTTTCATTTAGTGTTTTCAACGTTATAAAGGCAAAAATAAGACATCTAGTTTCCATATTGTGTTAGAGGAACGTACCGTTTAAGTGATTTTGTATAGATTTTTGCCAAGGTGAGTTAATTCAATTACTAAATTAAGTTGAAAACTTTTTGAGGTTATGTTGGTTATGTTTTGGGGATAGGTTTTTGGATAATTTCTACTATGTATATTATTATTTAGTTTGTGACTTTAACTGAATATATTTTTATGGCTTTTAAGACACTATGGTAATGTGTTTTGTGCTAACAAAATCATTAATACACTGTATAATATTGAAAAAGGCAATGTCATACCTATAACGACATCGTACAATTTATTTTTCATGCTAGCTAGCACTTCTTCCCTTATGATCATCAAATCAGAATCAAATTCCATTTTCTTTACGTGATTGGATTCTAGAGCATTTTCACCCTTCTTTATAATCTTGTTATCGCCTAAAAAATCATTGTTGCTTGAAAGCTTTAAGACATGTTTTGAAGCCATCTGAAGATAATATAATAGAATATTGAAATTAAGAATACAGAAAACAGTTTAGATGGTTTCAAATAAAATAAAATAGCCAACATAACTTCAAAAAGTTTTCAACTTAATTTAGTAATTAAATTAACTCACCTTGGCAAAAACCTAACACTTAAAAGGCACGTTCCTCTAACACAATATGGAAACTATAGATGTCTTATTTTGCCTTTATAACGTTGAAAACACTGAATAAAAACTCCTTATGGGACTTTTACATTGAAAGAGAGTTTGTTTGGAACCAGTCCAGGCTCCGCCCACAGTTGTGACGTAAGCACTTAGGCTATCTATTATATGTTTGAAATTATTTATAATTGATTTTAAAGTTGCTTCTTCTTTGCGGGAAAAGTTAACTGACGTAACATTTTTCTTTTCCATTATTTTATCGAATTGTGTAATGCACCAACTCTACAAAATACTAAAATTTCTCAAATAATGGAAATATTATTTACCTTCAACAAATACAATGAATTCGTGAATATTTTGAATCATAACAGAGTGCCAAGCACAGAATGCACCTTATAATCACCGTGCTATACTCACAAATGACACAAAATGTTAATTTTGATGGGTATCTGTCAAATTTGCATTAATTCATTGCAGCCAACGCTACTATTTCTTGCCTAACCGTTAGTAAGTTGACTTTGACCAAACTATCGTTTGAACAAGCCATTTGGCGTTGACTGCCCGGTCACCACCAACCATCCTGTCAACTAACCATCTGATCACCGATGCTTTATACAAGCGGGCTGAGTCAAATTAATGACGTGGTGGTAGATGAAAGACAAACGAAAATTTACTCGAAAAACACATGAAAATTATGAAAACCTCATCCATATGTTTAGGAATGGTAACACTAAATGGGGCACTGGAACACAATTTTTGATCTATTTCCAACATTAATTACTCGTTCGGTCTATTCCTTTTTTATCACGCTGATACAGCGTGTCCACGGATGGGGTATCCTATAGGTGAAAAATGTTTAAATATCTGTTTTAGTGAAAAATGTGATTCTTGATAAAAAGTTTTGCTGGTGTAAAACCCATCAAATGAAATAAAATTCAAGTTTTTCAAAACCCGTCTCGTTTTATACCCAGTATTATGAAATCCGTATGAATTTTTGCACCCATTTTTACACATTACGCGGTGTGGATTGAAAAAATTAATAAAGAAGTTTGATGAGACAGGATCTGTTCAAGACACAAAGAAATTGAAAAAGGCGTACGTTGAGGAAGATGATGCAGCAAGTTGAGTCTACGAAAAAGAGCAGTCGAGGTTGGTTTTTGCAAGAGTCACTTACAGAAAATATTTAAGCAAAACAAAATTCATCCATTCAAACCAAAATTTATTCATACCTCACAAGATTATGGCTAGACTTATGTGCGATCATTGGTGAAAAACTTATGCATGACGGATTCTTTCACAATATTTTGTTTCCTGATGAATCAACGTTTACAACAAACGGAGTCGTTTCTTCCCAAAATTGTCGATATTCAACATGATGGATGGATGTGACGTTATGG
Source organism: Lochmaea capreae (assembly GCA_949126875.1). NCBI lineage: Eukaryota > Metazoa > Arthropoda > Insecta > Coleoptera > Chrysomelidae > Lochmaea > Lochmaea capreae. The sequence goes on from OX421409.1 coordinate 8,226,594, forward strand.
ACCAATATTTTTTGCACCCCGATCCCCCGATTTCACTATTCTAGATTTTTGTTATGGGGCTACTTGAAACAAAAAGTTTACGCAAATAATATTGAAGCTATCATTGATGCCGTTAACGAAATTAGGTACCCCAGAAATGCTGCGAAATACTTACAAAGAATTTAGAAAGAGAATAAAAAGATGTTTTAAAGCTGGTGAAGGATATATTGCATATATGTTTTTTGTTTACTTCTGTTGCTTACATTATTATTCTGTATTGTTATTTTTGATAGTGATTATAATTCATGAATAGTTAACATTGGAGTAATTTATTTATTGAAAAATGACAATTTGAAAATTATTTATAAAAGTTGACAGTTACTTGGTACATCGTAAACGTCACTCACTAGATTAATACATTATTTTCGAACTTACCGGTATTACCAGTGAATACCGATCCATAATTTTTTTGGCGTCGACTCACAGACGCCATGTCTCCGGTTAAGGGTTAACGAATGCATAGCTATTGTACTGGCTGCATCATCGTCCTCAACGTACGCCTTTTTCAATTTCTTTTTGTCTTGATTAGATCCTGTCATAAAATTTTTTTATAAATTTTTTTTAATCCAATTTTAATGGGTACATCTGGATATTTTTCGTGAAATTTTGCAATTGCATACTGGTACAAAACTTCCCCAATACCATAACACTTAATAATACGAGTATAGACTCTTTTTTGAATAGTTAACATTGTTGTCAAATATTTATCCAAAGAATGACAATTTGAAAATGATTTATAAAAGTTGACAGTTACTTGGTAAATCGTAAACGTCACTTACTAGATGGATACATTATTTTCAAACTTATGGCAAAAATTCATAGGGGTTTCATAAAACTGGCTAGAAAATGAGACGGGTTTAGAAAAACTTAAATTTTATTTCATTTTATGGGGTTTCAGAACAAGCAAAACTTTTTATCGAGAATGACATTTTTCACCAAAACTAATATTTAAACATTTTTCACCTATAGGATGCCCCATCCGTGGACATGCTTTCTGTATCTGTATCTGTAGAGTAGGGAGGGTAAGTGTAGGCTCACAGCACTTAGGCCACATGTGACCCATTGTACATCCTCCCGAGGAGTTGTCTTCCTAGGTCATTGTCCATCCTGTCCTTCTCAGGAAGGTGGACAGGTCACTAGGAGACATCTCCTTTATATCGGCAGGTGTAGGCCAAGACTCACCGAACACACACTCTCTTATTGACGATAACTCCGGACACTCGCAAGACATGCCTGACAGTTTCATCTTCCTGTTCACACATCCTGCATAGAGGTGTGTCCACTAGCCCCATAGTATGGAGGTGTTTCCCTAGTTGACAGTGACCAGTCAGAAATCCTACTGTTAAACGTAGGTTTCTCCTGGTCATCGCCAAATATTTCTTCGGCTCCAGCTTCCCAGGGTCGCCCAGGGTGATCCTGGCAAGACTGCATCCTTTGATTCCATCCCATCTCTTAAGGGATTGAGTATGGGTGTAGCGTTTGGCTAGTTCCGCAATTGTCGAAGTCGTTAGGCCATGTGGACATGCTTTATTAGCTTCACTTGTATTTATGTTTGTTTGTTTGTAGCCGACTTCTTTTGACTCGATTTTGACCCTTTTTAAACGAACAGATTAATTCGAAATTTTGCACATTCGTCAATGACCGATGACAACACAATCTAAGTAGTAGTAAAATATAGGGTGTTGCATTTAAAAAAAAAATTGATCTGGGCCATAGTTTGGAACAAACAAAAAAAAATCACTTTATAACAAATCATTAATGTTATAAAAATTAATGGTATTATGGTAATAGTGTGAGGTTCTTTGTACTACATTTATACGCTAACTCTGCATTCCAGAATAGTACTAGTAAGAGTTTATAACAATTGACCACCTCACGCTATTACATACTATGATGACATTAATTTTCTAGTTAATCATATTATTCTTAAATTGAAAATTATTTTTTACTTTTCAGTTCGATTACTTATAAAGCGTGTTTTTCAAACTATAATTTATTTTGTTGATAGCAACATTGACGTTCGTTTTAAATGAGCATGAAAAACGTGATGTCAGTGACTTTATACCACCAAAACCCTTGGCGGATACACACACGCAATTCAACGAACTTTCTTCATGTCTCCAATTACCATTAGTTGAATGATAAAAAATACAAAATGCTTTAAATTCTTGTTATTTTCCTAGCTCTGAATTAGTTCGATGATAAAAAAAACTTTATTCACTTGATGGCTCCCAAAAAAAAACAGTTGGAGATATGTTTAGTGTATCCGAACAATCCACATACCAGAAAAGTGAACAGACGTATTATCTTATGCAAACATAAACAATGCTAAAGTTTGTTAATTTATGTTGTTGGAATGTTGCCATATGTCGTATTGTTTGACTCCATGACTTCCTTTTTTTTTGGAGTTCCTTGATATACGTCCTTTGATACTTATTATATAATTGTGATAAATGTATCAAAATCGAAAGAAAGTACTTAACGTTGTAGAATTTTAATATAAAGTATTATCTAGTTATACAAAATGACTACACATTTTTAGGAGGCCACATGGCGTTATTCCCTCCATTTAAATTACGAGATATCCTTGGTCGCGTTCATATCAACAAAGTTGATCAGGTAGCGATTTTCAGAGTAACCCATCATTTCTTGATTCTGATGAACGTTCTAGTCTTTATATAGATTAGATTAGATAAAAATTAGATTAGATAAGAATTAGATTAGATTAGAGTGGCTCTTTGTCCTATCCCACTGCGACCTTTGCAGATCTATTGTGGACCTCCCTATCCTTAGAGCTCGATATCTAGCTTTATTCTCTTTGTTAGACCTATTAGCCTGGATACCGCCTCCCTTGCGTAGCTCTCTGCCCTCGGTTTTTCTTCTCCGAATAGGTGTAACCGCACCCTCACTAGGCCTTCGCACTCTCAAAATATGTGCTCCGCGGTTTCGTCTTCTTCCTGGCAAAACCTACAAAGGCTGTCATCTGTTAGGCCATTTGTGTGCATATGCTTCCTCAGCCTACAATGTCCGGTCAGCATCCCCACCATCATCCTCGACTTTGACATAGTAGGTCGCGTGACAGTTTGGCCGAAAGGCTTTTAAGGAATAGTTTAGCGTGCCTTTGTCCTGAGGTTTTATGTCACCAGCACAGCGCCTGATTGTTTATCCATTGATGGATGCTCTCCTCAGTGAGGTTTTTTGCAATTCCACAGGAAGGTTCTGGCCCTATCATGACCTCAGTCGCTCCCTGCTTGGCTAATTCATCGGCCTTTTCATTGCCTTTCTATTCCTTGGTGACCTGGCACCCAGGCTAGGGTCACTCTATTATGACTACCTAGTCTGTTGAGTGCCTTGCGACACTCCCACACCAGATTTGACGTCCGATATGAGCTTATCGCCTTTAGTGCAGCTTGGGTGTCGGAATAGATGACGATACTTTGGCTATACACCTCCCGTCTCATCAACTCATCTACACAGCATTGCACCGCCATTACCTCTGCCTGAAATGTTTCCCAGGGCTTAGAGAGATTGTGATCTTCTCTTGTACCCCATTTATTTTGCCTACTCCAGAGTCTGTTTTAGAGCCATCAGTGTACCAGTTGAGATTCGCTGTTATAGGAGGCCCTGCCTCCCAGTCCTTTCTCTCTGGAATGACTACTATGTATCCATTTTTGAAGCAATATTAAGATCCATTGGCATTACCAGTATTGGATCTGCCTTTATTTCTTCATATAGCTTTTTATAGGGCTTGCCGTGTCCTTGACTTATGTAATAATCTGTGACTTACAGATCTTGCATTTCCTTGAATGAAGATATGCAGTGGCGGTAGGTTTAGTATTTCCTCCAGGGATGCAGTCGGCGTTGTTCTCATGGCCCCTGTGATACTCAAGCAAGCTTGCCTTTGGATACCACTTAGCTGCCTCTGCGCTCCAATTTGCAGTGTCCTGGGCCACCAGGTTATCGCTGGTCTCACGACCTGTGTATATAACCATTTAGTCATGTTGGAATTCAATCCTCAATTCTTTCCACACATTTGCCTGCACCTTCCCTGCGATTCTGGCCTTGTGTGTGGTTTTTTCGATGTGAGAATTCCATGTAAGCTTCTGGTCAAAGATTACCCCTAGGTATTTAACTTCTCGCGCAAATGGAATTTCCACTCCGTTTATTTGCTGCTTTTGTAGACCTTGCAAATTTCTCTTTTTTGTGAACGGTACCAGTGAAGTTTTGTGGGGGTTCACTGCCAGTTCTTCCTCCCTACACCAGCCACTTACTATATTAAGCGCCATTTGGGTGCGCTCTGATATTTTAGTTGGAAACCGTCCTCTTATGACGATAGCAAGATCGTCCGCATATCTCAGGCACTGAATACCTTCGTCGGATAGTCTAGTAGAATTGCCCACAAAAGGGGCGATATAACGCCTCCTTGAGGACAACCCCTTCCCACCCCCGCTGTGATGGTTGCCTCTCCCAGGGTGGATGTGATTATCCTATTACCTAGATTGGCTGCAAGCCACCCGCAGATGATGGGTTCGACCCCTTTTCTTTCCATACACCTATTGGAGAAACATTATTTTCGAACTTAGTGCAAAAATTCATACGGTTTTCACAAAAGTGGGTATAAAATGAGACTAATATTTAAACATTTTTCACCTATAGGATACCCCATCCGTGGACACGCTCTATGTATATATATATATATATATGTTCAGTGTTCTGTATATTAAAACTTCCACTTGTAATATCTAGTCTTTATGACCGATCACAAACATGTGATGTCAACCGTTTGTATATCGTTCGAATTTTTATTGTATTTTCTGGTTTTCGCATCGTTTAAATAATATTTATTAGGTACTCGCTATAAATAATACCTATTATAATAAAAATATACTTTTGATTTGCAAACAGTCAAAGATTTGAAGTATTTAGAGATGTGTCATGTCATGGACATACGCAATTACTATTTTACCATTTTGGTTCGAAATTTGAATTGCATTTTGGAAACGTAAATCTCTGCTTCAAAACCCTTTTTAAGAATCAATTTTTTTTTGATGAAGCTTATGCATACAAACATTGTTGAGCAGTTTTTAAAACTCAGTCATCTTGCCAATTAAATAACTAAAGATCGCGCTGCAAAAAATATATTGTTTTTTTTTGTTGCAGTGTGATGAATGTTCGAAAAAATACACTCACAATATTTTCAGCTTGGGGAGATACGCCCTGAATACGTCTGGTTGGATTTTTAGTAACTTTGGAGCTCGCTGAATATACCTGTAACCAAAAATTATATAAATTATCATAGTGAATGAGAAAGATCTCACTGAAAGTTATACAACTCCAGTCGACAGAAACAAATAAAAGCCCCGAAAACTATGCGAACTGAAAGAAAGATCATCGCAACCAGCCAATCTGGAGCCAATGTTAGCCATTGTACCATAATATGACCGAATAATTTTATCAATATACATAAATTTTAGTAGCTACAGTAGTAATAAATTTGAAATCGAATAACTTTTCCAGTACTTTGCAGAAAGGATATACAGATACATGCAATGAGGAACTGAACATGAGGATTTAATGTATTCTCCGATCTAAATAGTCCACCAACAGAAAATCTCTATAAATTTACTTCAATAAATATCAAGCATTTAGCTGGACAGCTGGATTCAGAGCCTATTCTCCTTCCAATATTTGTGGTCATGTGCGTCTATGCGTGTGCGATTAATGTGATTTCGGATTTAGTATTCAAGTGTCTTTTGTTGGTATAAGTTAGCATCGCTACATATTGAAACAATATGCTTACGTTTTATGCTGTTCAAATTGAGAAATTAATTGTTAAATTATCTTTAACAATTATTGTTTTGAGTTAAGATAATATGTTTTCATTTCTTTTGGCCATAATGGCTTCCAAAATAAAAATGAATTCGCAAATAAAACAAAATAAGATTCGTTAAATTAAAACAAATTAAAATAAATTCCAATTCAAATAGTTCTCCTTGTTGAGCTGAACAAAAACCGCATCTATTGAACAAACATAATCTTGTATCTCTGTGCTGATTCGGTGTAATGTTTGCACAATGCTGGACAATTTTCGCCCTTAATTCTATCAAATTTTGAGCTCGTTCAAAATGGTGCCGATAAATTTCAGTTTTTCTCTACAAATTTTATTTTATTTTGAAAAGTTATGGGCTTGATTACTACTCGGATCGATAGATTTTATGAGGAGGCTTTTGACCTACTCCACTGTGATCTTTTCAGATCTATTGTGGTCCTCTAAACTCTAGATTACATTCTCCAGCCTGACTCTTTATAAAAAGTCTATTAGCGTGGAGTCTAAACCTTTCATAAAGCTCTCTGCCAATGGCTTTTCTTCGCCTAATGCGAAAAACCGCACATTTGCCAGGCTATCGCACTCACATAGAATGTGTTCCGCCGTTTCTTCTTCTAGGTGACAAAACCTGCAGTCAGTCACATACTCGGATACTCTTACTGCTGTTTACAGACTGTCTGGAGTGTCTGACCGATGTCTCTGACAACTCTGACGCTAATTTAGGACCGCCCATAAATGAGACTACGGAGTGGTGGGAATTGTACGATATGTTGTAGGTGTCCAAATGAACGATTGTAATAATCGTGTTTTTAATCTGTTGAAGCTTGATATTGGTCGACTAGTTCAAAAGCAATTCTGATGTTTCATTTTTCATTGCATGTATCTGTATAAATAGTAATGTTTCTACTCCTATCCTATAAGTTGTTAATTAAATGTCAATTTTTAGTTTCATAATGATACTCATCATAACGCTGGTTTTCATTATGAAACTGAAAAATTGACCAATATAAATCTAGATTTTCAAATAACCAAGTAGGCAGACCCAATATTTTCTGTAGAATGTTTGACAGTTTCTAAGAGATTCGTGTTTCACATCCCGATTTTAGAGCGTCACGGCGGTTGGAAGTCAACTGCGATTGCCGATAATTATATAGACAATTCGGTACAGAGTTAAATTAATACTTTAAATTAGATTCCCCATTCAATTGATAATACAAATAATAAAATTCACATTAACTTTCCCTCTTCATCTACGATGGAAATTCGTTTGTGACTAAAGAGTACTTTTTAGTAATAGTACTATTCAACATTTGTATTTAAACAAAATTGATTAAGATGTTATTTATAATTTATCTTGTTTAATGTTACATATGAATTCGCTTATGTTTATTGTTAATAGTTAAATTAGGTTCATAGTTATTTTGTGGGAATGAAAATTAAGTTGAAGAGCTTATTTTTCTTTCATATTTTATGTCTTATTGTTTCTATGAAAAAGTATTGGGAAATTAAAAAGAAAAGTAATGCTGTTGAATTCAAACGAAATTTCTTGTTCGTAGAAAAAATAATGTATGAAACTCTCATGTAATGGTTATTAATACACTCGCATTAATCATATCCCGGGTAATGATTGTATATTAATAACCATTATTACATGATCGTTGCATAATATACTATTACAATATAAGGGATGTAAGTAACATTGACTAGTTGAGAACAATTTTGCGTTCGAGCAACAGCGAGGTCTGGCAATAAAGTTCGAGACCAGTAAATATACTTACAGCGGGCAGATCGAGACGTGAACGGTGGGAGAACTTCGAGCTGCGTGAAGTCAGAGTCAGTGTTAGACAGAGAAAGTATTCGGAAAACAGAAAGGCAAACTGTTTATACGAGTCGGGTGATAATGGCTAAATACAGAGATTTACACTTATTGGAACTAATTTGTGTTTTGTTTTGTATTCTTAAATTTTTATTTATTTATTTAAAATTTGCAATACTATTAGTTAAATTAGTTGTACGAAATACTTCACATATTCGAAATTAAGTACAATGAGAAAATATTGAATAGATGAGGCATTTACTTGATTACGATCCATGCTTAGCGTGAAATAAAACAATTTAATTTGTTTAAACCTTCATTGTAATTGAACTAAGTTCAAAATACAATTTGTGACGCGTTTCGCTAACACAGTAGCTTTCTCAAACGAGTGGAGGTATAATAAAAAAATGTTTAATTTATACAGTGCATTAATAGGAAATTTTACGGATATTGACAAAAGTATTATAATTTACCTGGAAATAAAAAGCAAAAAAGTTTCTAAATATGGGGTTAACTAAAGTAGGTATTGAATAGGTTTACCTGGAAATTCATTCACAACAATCTTACAGGAAGTTTCTAGGTAAAGTTTAATAAGGGAGAATTGTTGATATCTATTTGGTCGTTAAGAAGGTTATCTGAATATTTGTTTTTATTTATCTCAAGAGCTTCTAAAAAATTTAAATTCATGGATTTAGGTTCTATATGCAATGCAATTCAAATTTTGAAATCTGTTCTTCCTCTGTATCCTGTTTCTTCAAAGCTTTTTTAAATATTCGGCATTGTAGGCACAATTTTGTCAACAGTGAACGTATTTACAATTATTCTACGTAGTACACCTTTATCTGCATCGTCTAAGTCGGTTTCAGGACTCTTTCTCTTTTCAGTTTTCAGACTCTTTTTTTCATTGACAATTCTTCGAATACTTGATTCAGACACACCCGTTGCAGCAATAACTCGTTCATACAACTTATCGAGTGACATTTTTAGTACTCCTGTAGTTTTTTCTTCCTCCATATATTCAAATACATTAGCGACCACTTCGCGAGTTTGACTGTTCAAAATGTGTTTATCTAGTTCTAGTTATATAGATTCCACTGACCTTTATACATGGTCATAACTTTTTTTTAGTTTCGCTTCCTCCACGTATATGATACTACTCTCGCAATAATATTCCTATGGAGTGAAATTTCACATTATAAATTCTTGATTTTTGTTAGTTCGAATAAGTGCTTTTGCATTTTTCCTACTTTCCAGGTTTCAGGTAATGATGTTAAGCCGCTTTGAGTTTGTATGTTACGTTTTTGTACATAGATTCAAAAGTCTTTCATTACCCAATATCCCCATTAATTTTTTCTTCATTAAAAATGGGTTATAAAAAGGTATTTTCCGAATTTAATAAATGGGAAGGAGAGCGATGTATAATGAAAATAAACATATTTCTGGAATTTGAAGAAGTATGCAATTTCATCCACGTGATCGAAGTACTGGATGCTAAAGGCCGTTATAAATGTCCAGAAGAACATAGGCATTGGAAAATATGGTTGAGTTTGTGTAACCATGCTTTGCCGTCATGACGTCTATGACGTCATTAACGTATTTGTTAACTAATGTCGACGTAAATTTGATTTGTTACTTTTGACAGTTCAGTTATAATATTTTGATTTGTTCAGTATTTTTGGTAATTTTTGCCTTTTTCAATTAATTTTTCATCGTCAAAATGCATTCCCAGTATAATCAGAAAGAGCATAGTTTAATTTTGAAGTTGATTAATTACTTTCCAAGAGAAAGAGATGCTGGGTTGCCGCATTTACCGTTAAATGCAGTCCTGTTATCATAGATCTGAATGAATCGGACTTCCACAATAATGATGAAGATGATTTTCTCAATGATGAACCTTAGACTTTCTCAGGAATACTTACGAAATTGTTTCCCACAATGGCACAGACAATGATTGCTATACAATTTTTAAAAATATGACCATATAGATATTTTATATAATTTTAAATAATCTTTGGGTTCACCAAAAAAATATTATCGTATAATACATTTTTAATATATTATATAATTCGCCATTTAATAACGATTCGGTAATCCATAATTTTTTAAATTCAGTAAAAAATCATGCTCAGGGGCGTTAAACATCCTCAAGCTAGAAATTTTAAACAAATCATTCAAAAAAAACGGAGATTTCAAGTTGAACCAAAACTAAATTATGTAAAAAAGTACGCAACGCATAAAGCAAAATATAATTTCTGGCATTACTTATTTATGCATACAAATACACCTTAACATACATCATTGAAAACAATTCTTAACATATGTCATTGATAATAATTTTAAGGTTAAGTGTAAAATTACCTTCAACTAATATAAGACAAACATAAAACAGCAGAATACGTCACCGATTATGACGTAACGGCAAAGGATGGTTAAACAAACTTTAAGCTCACTGCCTATCTGAAGAGTGAGTCGAAAGGGTAGAAGGCAAAGAAAGCTGATTGTGGATAAAAGTTGTTCATAACCGTTTAGACAGAAAATATATTCACTGCTTTTCACATCCCCTTTTTTATTTTGATTAAAACACATTTTTCCCGAGGAGTATTGATTGATAAGGTTTTCGTGCTGAGGGTATAAAATAAAAATGAGTTACTTGCCGGGAGATTTTAACATCAGCAATTCTGACAACCACAAAGTGATTCGATGTTCATTGGAAAGGTTTGCTCAATAGACGAGTTATAAAGATCATTTTTTGATAGCTTCGAAAAAATATAACTTCTGTAACAAAAGAATATAGCGGAAGAGCTGGTAGTTATTTTGGAAAGTGTTTTGATAAAATGTGAAAAACCGTTCAAAGCTCTAGAAAGTATCCGAAAAAAGAAAACACATACACATACATAACGCTATCATGTTCAGTGATCATGATCCAGGCATCTGAAACTGAACGCCATGAAATTGTTCTCAGTTGGTGCTTTTGCATCTGAGTTTGGGTATAAGCAGAAGTACAACAGCGGATGCAAAATTATCTCGCTGGGCACGCCACCTATCTGGCTATCCAGCAAGAGTCACTGAGAAGGAAATAGGATAGGAGTGTAAGAGTCAGGAACCAAACACGCCGAAAGCTTTGGAAACACCCCAAGTATTTTTCAGCCGAAAACTTTTGTCATTGAAATGTGTGTCCTGTTCAATATTGATAAAAGAATAATAAAGAAGGCAAACGATCATCATAATGTTGCATCGTCAAGCAGCCATTCTAAACTAAATGAGAACAACATCGTCTAGAACACACAAATAAAGGGAAATAAAACAGATTAACTACCAAGTGCTGAACACCCTTTCAGAAGCCGGAACTTTTTTCAGCACAGCTCCAATATAATATTGGAAGAAATAGGCAACGTCGAAAAGATCTGACTATTGGCTGAGACAATTGAAGAGATTCTTGGAAAAATACAACCAGGCGAGAAAAAGTGGATGCCTCGTCAGAGTAGAGCTGCACCAAGGGTATCTTGTCGCCTGAATTGGCACCTTGAAAGGTTGCTAAGACTTATGGAGCCAGGAGAATGTAGATTCTGTGGAATGAAAGAATAAATCTTCATTCCCATACTTGCGGATTATACAGCAATACTAGGTCTAGCACTAGTCTCTGAGACTTTCTCCAGGAACTTAGTGATAAAAATGGTGCAGGTCTCAGTGAATGTATACGGGGTTGGGATAAAGTATGGAACCAAGTAAATATCTTTTAAACGAAAAGAATGTTATTTATGAAAATTTGCAGGTAACTGCAATGGAACAAAATGCATCTGATGTACATTTTTTTGTCAATAATATATTTCCGGTTTAACCGGAAATGCCATCAACTATATATTATATATTTTTACATATTTTGAAAGAGCTTGTTATTTTGAATTCATACATACTGAGTTTAGGGTGAAAAAATTTGTAAAAATGAGGAATACAGCACTTTAATCAGTCTCCTTTGAGTTTTTTGAATTAGCGCAAAAAAACTATTTAGATAAACTAATTGATGTTGTTTGTATGCATGGTAATGAATAGACGAGTACTGTTTAGTACGTCTTTTCTTCTCCAAGGGTCAAATTCTAATTGACGGAAATAAATTTTACAATTAAGAATGGTTCAATTAAGTGAAGAAGAGCGTATTGAAATTTTAATGATAATCGGTTATGGTGATCGTGTTAGAACTCATGAAGAAGTGTGTCATATTTTTAATAATTTCCATCCGGAGAGAAATCCTATATCACGCTCAACAGTAACTAAAACATTACAACGTTTTAATACAACTGGGATGGTAAAAAATTTGCTAAAACCTGGAAGACCGCGGACTGCATCGAACGAAACTGTTAAATAAAATGTTGCAATCGATTTAGAAGAATGATCTCAAACTTCCACCACAAATTTGGCACTAAACCATGGTATCAGTCGACGTTCTGTAGGAAAGCTATTAAAAAGAGAAAAATATCATCCGTATAAGGTCAGTTGGTTCAAGAACGACGACAATTTTGCCTCCAACATAGTTTTTTCCGATGAGGCAACTTTTTGTTTAAATGGAACAGTTAATCGCCATAACTCAAGGTATTGGTCAAATGAGAATCCTCATTGGATTCATGAAGCACATACCCAGCATCCACAGAAGTTAAATGCCTGGATGGGAGTTGTCGAAAATAGGCTCATAGGCTCATTTTTTATCGACGGAAACTTGAATGGTGACAAGTATTTGGATCTAGTGGATAACGAAATTATTTCTGCACTTCAACAAAATGGGCAATTACTACAAAATATTTGGTTTCAACAATATGGGGCACCTCTCCACTATGATAGACGGGTTAGGGATTTTCTGGATGTGAATTTTCCAAATCGATGGATTGGACGTAGACGATTCATAGAGTGGCTTGTTCTCTGGATCTTAGCCCTTTAGATTTTTTTCTTTGGGGATATCTAAAATAACGTGTTTACGTTAGACGACCAACAAACTTACAGGAATTGAGTCAAAGAATTATTGATGAACTAATACGTGGAGAAGTCTTGAAAAGAGTGACTCAAGAATTTGTTAATAGGATGGCATATTGTCAGCAAGTAAACGGCGAGCATTTTGAACATTTGAAGTAATTTTGTTTCTCATTATTCTAAAATAATGAAATGTACACCTATTTTACAACTAACAGTGAGTTATTCCTCGTTTCTACAAATTTTTTCACAATAAACTCAGTATGTATGAGTTCAAAATAACAAGCTCTTTTAAAATCTGTAAAAATATATAGGGTGTCCCGTTTAAATTAAAGAAGTTGATGGCATTTCCAGTTAAACCGAAAGTATATTATTAACAAAAAAATGTACATCAGATGCATTTTGTTCCATTGCACTTACCTGCAAATTTTCATAAATATCGTTCTTTTCGTTTAAAAGATATTTACTTGGTTCCATACTTTATCCCAACCCTGTATACATACAAACGCTACTGAGATCTTACTCCCCAAGCAGTTATTTCGAAATGGGATAATATTTTCTTATAAAATTCTTGGGTGATTTGCCTGGAAACAACTTTCGCCTAACAAATTTGCCAAACTTGGAATGACATCATTTTGAAGTAGTGCCAAATAATGATCCCCTTTCAAATTGCCCCCAATGGAAAAGGTACCAAGTATCTTAATTGTTGCAATAAACTTGAAAGGTAGGAATCGTATTTTCACTTTGAAGAATGTCAATTCATAATATAATTATCAGTGTTTTTTATAAATATGTACAGTAACCAAAATAATTAATTTATTCCGTTAGGCTTTTACACACTGTATCAAGATTCTTTTTTATTCTTGCGACATTTTTTCACAAATATTAAGCCTGATACCAATAAAAATTATTAGACAAAAGTTGTTGTCACGTAATTTTGGCCATAGCTTACCATTAACACAACCAATTAATGAACTAAGATTCCTAATACTTTTTAGACCGACTATACTTCAATAGTAGTAGACAGTGGTGCGATGATACGGATGAGAAGGCGGACACACAATCTACCGAAGCTTTAAATACATAGAGCAGGTCTACTTAGAGCCTGATCAGGTTACAGACATAGCTCCAAAATGGATGATAGGCTTTTTCAAAAGACAAGATCTCTTGGACTGAAATATTGATGTATACACAAAAGATATTATGAACCAATCGACGCCCTTGTAATATAATCTGGACTCAATCAGTAAATTTAACTCGGATATATTTCAGTATTTGGAGGTTTGTGATAATAGCTAGTTTACCTATCTTTTTTTAAATACTTCAATGTAGCTGTTTACCGGCAACTTTAATTGTACTGACAGCTTTATGTTGAGGATTTGAAAAAATAATCTGCATATAATTCGTAGTAAAGAGCTTTCAGTCTCAATGAAAACTTCTCTTATAACTTTTATGGATAATAATACGCCAGCAGCTGCGTGAAAAGCTGAGAAAAAAATTATGGAGGTAATTTCTTCGTTTAAAAAAGTATTCGTGAACGATTGGGTATGTTTATAGTAATCTTAAGCTGAAATAAATGATTCATTGTGGATTACAAATAACATGTTAAAAAGGCTGCTTTTTGGATTGAAAATGTCAGTATTTGCTTTCATTGATCTGTAAAATACAATGGATATTGCCAATATTTTCAAGTCGGTGGATAGGAAGGCAAGAATCAATAGAATGACCAGCATGATCACCTGATCTGACGTTATAAGCCTTTTTTGGAAATGGGTGAAGAGTATCATGTACACAACTTAACCTCTCGAATTAAATGACCTGAGAGGACAAATAATGCTTGCGATTAGGTTGGTGACGTCTGATATAAAAGAAAAAGTGGAGTGGAAATTATAATGGTGCCAAGACGTTCGCGGTGAATATTCTGAACGTCTTATTCATATTGTAGCGAATTCCGGTAGCAAAATGATTTTATGTTTTTTGCTTAAATGTCTGCAATTATATTGAAAACGATACTGTCATAAGCTTATACTTCCCATTCAAAAAATTTTGTAAGCGCTGTAGAGAGAGATGCAGCAGCAGATATTGAAAAATAAAATAAACTGATGTGCTTCAATAATTCTATTTATTAATAACTAAAAAACATGCTTCATAGGTAATCGAACTGAAAAGTGAAAAGTAATTATTAAATAAAGAATAAAATGATTAACGACGAAATTAATGTCATTAAAGCAATATACTATCGGAATAAAAATAGGAAGAAATGATGACAATTGATATCGACGCTCTCAATTTCTATTTTTCACTTTTTAGTTCGATTGAATATAAAGGTTGTTTTTTTTAGTTTTTTTTGTTAAATCGGTACCAGTTCCTATATTTTACTACTATATTGCATAGATATCGGTCCTTGACACAAAAGTGGCCTCGAGAAACGCATGGAAATTTTGGTCCGCCTCTAAATTTTTTCGAAATTTACTCAATTAAGGGGAATATTAAATATGATTCCTCGACAAATTCTGCTTTTTTTTATATGACAAGTTTTAGTTTACCTCTTATAATAAGGGGTAAGAGTGGTAGCCTTGTTACGAAAAAACGCCTTTAATTCCGGTTCTGCTTGACCGATTTAATAACCTTGATGTTGTTTGGAAAAGCTTTTCTTAAACAATCAAAAATTTGTAAATTTGAAGCAATCTAATTAATAACATAAATGCTAGAGGGCACTGTTTATTTTTTTTTAAATTGTGTTGTCTCGTTACAATTTCAAATGGGAGCATACAAATTTAAGTAGGTTTTTAAAATGTAGACTAAATTAGTAATAAAACGGTAAAAACCGTAAGTCGATATCTTTTTACTATCCTGAGAAAGAAACAGGTAAATGGTGGGAATTGTTCTTCCAACGTCTAGAAGGCAGGTAGAGTAAGTTGTGCTACATTTTTTCAATTGTATAAGAACGTTATTATTTGCTTTCAAGCGATATGTTACTAGATCAAAAGCATAAAATATCAATAAAAGCCGATATTTGCCAAGCAACAACAAGTACAGTTTATAATATGAATTACGACGATTTACTGATGACAACAAAATTAGTAAAGATGGCCATGTGAGATATAATACAAATTCCATGTTGAAAACAAGCAAGCTATGATTTTGACGCATATGTCACAAATTATTCACCGTGCTGCATTAAATAGACTTTCTTTATCTTTTCGTACTAAAATTATTCTTAATGTTAATGGAGAAAGATATTTAGATTTTTCAAGCAACGAATTGCCACTTCTATCAGAAGACGTACCCTTGGCCATTCATCGTGACATGTTCTTCAACATTATGGGTGCCCGGCACATTATACTAGAGATGTTCGGAATTTCTTAGATGACTCATACCCTGAAAATTTTCGTCAAATACGCCCTCTAGAGGCGGCCCTACAATTCTTAAAATAATTTCCAGGCGTTTCTCTAGGCCACTTATGTAATAGAAAATGTTTTCCCGAACGTGTGCTATAATCTATTCGAGATATGGCCGACGGCCGTTCTTAGTTGGCCACTCGGTACAAATATACAAACATACAAACAGGTGAAGCTAATAAAAGAGTGTTAAAAGTACTTTCGAGACTAGTTTATTTTATTCTTACTAGGAAAAACTTAAGAAGGAATCTAAATTAATACATTAACTGACTACAAAAAATGATTATATTTATATTTTGAAAATATGTTTCAATTGATATCATTAAGCTGAATCTAGTCTTTGAGTGAGGTAAAAACGACATCAAGAAAACCATAATTAAACAAGCTGGTTTAATTTTCAAGCAAGGCGGACATCAGCTCATACAATATTTATGTGCACACATTCAAATCCTTTGATGTAGACAGCTCACTAGCACTGGAGTGAAAGTAATAATTCTTTAATAACCTTTTGAGCAACGTGAAAAAAATTGTGGTCTAGTATTTGAAAATAATTAATATGAAGAGTCCACGGAAAAAAGGATTTTTTTTTTCGTTTTCGAGAAAATTCCTAGCGTTACTAAAAAAATGTTATAGTATGGTGACAGTTTTTTTAGTTAAACATTATTATGAGGTGCGTTTAATGAACATATTGTTTAATAATGTCAATTTCCGAATATGCTATGTTTGCAATTAGTTTTTTTTGAAAAAATAATCACCAATTTTTGTTCCAAAAAAAAAATGAATGTGAAAAATTATACTTTCTCCGTCTCATTCCTTGTAAATCGAGCAGCTTGTTAAACAGATAACCTTATTTATTCAACGGATGAAGAAATAAACATCTTGATTTCAAAAAAAGACAAATATACATAATTATCCCAAAATTAATAATGAAAAAAATTTAAACTTCCTAGTTTTTCTTTTGGATGTGTTCTCTTGTTTTGATTGTTGCTTGTGATAAACAAGCAAGATATGTCACCAGCAAAACAACGAAATGATTGGGTAGTGACTGTGTTCCTTCCACGACGTTACCCCTTTTTTCGCTGTTTGCCGTTGACGTTTTCCCTTTCTCTAGTGCTGATATTTAGCAATGAAAACCTAGAAATTTAACTTATTCCCGTGAATGGACGATTACGTTAGTTCTAGTTACTTGCATAGTAAATAAAATCATTGTGAATTCACCAACCGTGAGTACAATTCATACTTAACGGACAGAAACATTTAATACATTCACTTTACATATAATTATATATACATAGATATATAGATAGGGTGGGTAGAGCTGGCGTTAGCCTTTCGTCCCTGAAATCTGATGATTTATTACGCCCCTTTGATTTAATTAAAGTACTTCGTCTAGCTTTAATCTCCTAACGAGGCTCCATAGCTTAGACAAAGGCTTTTCGAGGCAGCTTGTAGCCATTGGTTTTTCCTTGCCAAGTTCTAGAAAACGCAGTCTTGCGAGGCCTTCACATGTTCTGACGATTCCTCTTCCTCTTGACACAACCTGCAAAGGTCTGTTTCTGCCAATTTTATAACACCCATATGACTGTTGAGTCTGCAGTGTCCTGTCAGTAAACCTGCTATGATTCTATCAGGCTTTCGGCTTTTTAGCAGCAGGTCCTCTCCCAAGCAGCATTTGGACGTTGCAAGATAGTTATATAACGTCGGGCTAGACAACCCAACGTTGGCATCCAACGTTGTAATGACCACGTCACGACCCAAGTTTGCACCTAAATGGGGAATAGAAATTCGAGTCGTTACGACGTCGGCACTGAATTTGAATGTCTTATGTATTCGACCAAATCTAACGTTAACTAACGTTGCGGAAACCAACTTCGTTTTAAGTATTTATTTTGGAAGATATGTGGAAGTCTTTGAAACTCGACCAACAGTATTTTTAACTTACAATCTGATTCTTAGTTTAAGTCATGTAAATTATGAACAGTATCTATAATATACATATTTTTATTACCAGCAACACAAAAATCTTTACCCGTAAATACCATGGAGGGGTCACATTTGACCCTACACATTTGTGATGGCAGATTTTGCTACTAAGGCATGGTAGGCGGTCCGTGCGCTTCCAGGTAATCTTCGACCGACAAGCCATTTATTTATTTCCGGAAGCAAGGTAAGTTTACGTTGAACTTTCGCAGAGATACGTGGGCGTAGGGTTAGATTTGACCCGCTTATGGTATAAGTGTTGGTAAATTGTTTTGTACGAGCGATTGAAAATGGCGGGATGCAGTAACGATAAGCGACAAGGTAAGAAGAGAGGAAGGTGTCAGTTATGCCCCCATTCAAAAAATCAGAAGAAGGAGAGTATGACCTGCGACAAATGCACAAAACTTTTTTGTAAGCATCTTTGCAGTAAGAAGATATTGTGCGAAATTTGCATTCAGAGGTAAAGTGTAAAACATGTTTGTTATCTTTTACATAAAAGCTTTAAAATGGTATCTTTTGTTTCAGAGAGGGGTTATGAGGCTTGAACTTCAACCTCCCATTCCTGCAAATGGACAATTTTTTTTTTTTAGAAAATTTCAAAAAATTTTTACTATGTTTATTTGACTTGATGTTTAGTTTTATGTTTATTAAACGTGTAACCGCCAGACTTTTTGGGTTATTTTTTTTTTGTTATACGAAAGCAAATGTGTAAACATGAACTAGGTACGAATACATTGAAAATACAACATTTTTTATTAAAAAAAAACTATGGGTCAAATTTGACCCATCTATGTCAGAAATGTAACTTTTTGAGGCATGGTATTTAAGGGTTTTGAACGAAGTACTAAACCACGGCCAATATTGTGGCAGAAAACAAACGGGCCTTAAACATTTTTAGGAAAAAGCAAAAAAAAATTATGCCATTTATTATTTTTCTTAATATGGCTGCATTTATATTTAAAAGTAGTATACAAAGTCTACAGTAATACAAATGCTGGTCTCAAAACTTTTAAAAGTTCATTATAATATAGTTTTTTTTCAAATAAACTCGTGATTCAAACAATGGCGGCCAAATTAGTTACTTGCCAACATGGTGGATTTTGTTAAGTGACCTAATCTATACCAGAATACTACCTATTTGAACAGGAACACCTTTTTCCCACACTTAATTGCGACCTTTTCCGATTTTCCTTTTCGTTAGACGATTAGTAAACGTTCAAATGACGGTATGTGAATACAACGTCAGTTGAAAGTTGGCTCGACGGCACAATGACTAAATATTCCAACTACCGCAAGGCCAACCTAGCGGACATTGCATAAAGCGACGAAAAGACGACTAGTCATTTTTAAAAATCATAACCACTCAACAATATCCTCACTTCTAATATAAAAATGGATTATTTTTAAAAGTGGTATTTATTCGAGTTAAAAACAGCTTGGGTAACTTGGTTTACAATTCTTTCTGGACACAAGCTACTCTACAAACCAGTTAAGGTATATATCATTTTAGAGCTATGTCAATAGATAAAACCATTTGGAGGTAAACACGAAACCAAACCTGTGTCCAAGCGGAATATAGGTAACACTGTTAAATATTTATGTTTGTCTCATAATAGTTTCTAGAAAGGTTTACAGTTACTGAATAAAAACAGCTGGGATACGTGCGAAGAGGGGAAGAGTGCAGGCACGTCAAGAAGCTCCGGCTACTGGAAGATATTCCAGTTCTGGCTCGAGCACCTGATGAATGCCTGCGAAAGTACTACTTCGCAACTCCGTACAGGGCCATGATCCGGGATAGAGAATCCTGGGAAAAAGAGAGGAATACACAGCCTAATGGGACTGTCTGGTACACAGATGGCTCATGCTCCGGTGATGGAGCAGGGGCTGGAATTTACTCTAGGAACCCAAGAACACAAGTTAGTGTACCATTGGGTGATGGTGTATCTGCATATCAGGCCGAGATATATGCTATCTTGGAATGTGCGCAGATAAACCTAGACAGAGGTTATGTGGATCGACGCATAACCATATACTCCGACAGTCAGGCAGCAATTAAAGCCCTGAGTGGGTGCACCAGCAACTCAGGACTTGCTAATGAATGTCGAGAACGACTTGCTAATCTTGCAAGGCACAACGTGGTGCGGCTAGAATGGATTCCAGCCCACTCTGGTTTTGAAGGCAACGAGATGGCGGATGCACTGGCTGCGGAAGGGGCGGCAGCTCCCTTCTGCGGCCCGGGCCCGACCTTGGGCCTAACAAAACAAAGAATACGCAAGGAGACGAAGAAGTGGCTGAAGAATCAGCACCTCGCTCATTGGAATGCTATGCAGGGTCCTAAGCAATCCAAACTTTTACTGAAGGGATGGACTGATGGACACGCTAGAGCAGCTACTGAACTACCAAGAAGTAGGCTAAGGAAGATAGCAGGACTCCTAACGGGGCACTGCTGTATGATGAAACACCTCCACAACTTAGGAGTAGAGGGAAGTTCCCTATGCAGGGGTTGTGGCATGACTGACGAAACGTCAGTCCATGTTCTCCTAGAGTGTCCACACTGGGCTGTACTACGCAGGCGAATCTTCGGAGTCCCTGTTTTGGCCCCTGGAGACACAAGCAGGCATCCATTGAAAAAGGTTGTGGCCTTTATTGAAGGGCTCGGCTTTATGGATGTCTAGGTAGCAGGAATGGCACAATGGGCCCGCCAGTGGCCTCAGTGCCGGAACCTTGGCTTGAGTTTGTCCAGGACAAGGTTCGCCTGCAAACTTAGTAGTAGTAGTAGTACTGAATAATATATAAAACTTACTAAATTAAAAACAATATCAGGGACAAAACAACTATTCCAAACTCACTTGATGGTTATTTGGTGAATCTATAAGGCCAGTTAAGTTGTATATAGATCTCTTTCTGTAAAATGTCAATGAATGTCTAAACGGCTCCCGTTTTGTTGTCGTGATTCCGTCATCTTTATAATTTATCAGACAAAAATCTATAATAACCTAAATAAAAAATGTGGTTAGGTTGTAGATTGTGCCATTGACATATAAAGATTATATTATTATGTCAATGGATTGTGCGAATATTTGAACTACTTTTAAACAAAAAGTTTTAGGCATGTTTTTATGACCAAAATTGTAACATGCGGATCTAAACGTTCTTAGAACGTCGCCTTGTTCCAGATTAGTCCAAAGACACAAAAAAGGTAAAAATGAACGTTGAGCGAACGTTGTCTGTCTAACAAAAAATAACGTTCGATTTGCTGACGTCGACTTCGGATTAAGTTATTAACTGACGTTGTCGGTGAACGTTGATGCAAACAACTAAATAATACCCAAAACCAACGTTGATTTAAGTAATCATTAAGTCGGAAGTCAGAATAATGCTGCTTGGGCTGTTACTTAGGCCAATGGTCGTTTGATGAACTCTTTGGCCTGTCTCTGTTCAGGAGTTGTTCTCCACCATTCCAGAAACTAAGTTTGCTTCAATTTTTAATGGCTGCTTTTTTGTATGTGTTAGCTACACCGCAGAAGGGATGGGGCCAATGCAGGGAGCATTTGCTTTTTCTCGAGCAGGTTTGTCATTTCCCTCATTGCCTTTGTGTGGTCTTTGTGCCCTACTACCCAGGCCAGAAATAGTCTGTTATGACTTGCTAGCTCAGACAGGGCAAGTACGCAGTCCTATACCAGTCGTGAATTGACCTGGCAGGAATCTAGTGTCTTTAGTGCAGCCTGGCTGTCCGAGTAAATAACAATTGTTTTGTTATTCACTCCCTGCCTTGCTATTTCTCTTGTACAGTGTTCAATGGCAGTTACTTCCGCCTGGAACACTGTGGCATAGATTCGTAAGTGGATTTTAGTCCTTGGCTTTGCTCTGTAGACACCGACTCCAACTCCATTAGGGGTTTTTGAGTAGTCCGTATACCAGATGGATTGTGCCTCTATGGGTGGACCGGTCTCCCAGTGCTCGCTTTCTGGTAATTTTATGGTATAATTATATTTACATACTAGTTTATAATTCTGTCTATAGGGGGAAGGGGTTGAAGTTAACGTCTACATATAAGAAAAAAGACGTCCCCATCTATATGATTTTTGACCTATTTTTCTATTTTTTCATAAAAGTGACGCCTTCAGAATTATGTGGGGTGGAAAAATTTCATTGAAATGCTCTGTATTCAACATGTTTGGTTCTAATCTGTCTGTTAATGCTTTTGAAAACCAGGTTGATCAATTTGTTCAGCTTTCTTAATTTTATATAGTTATTTTTTATTTAATTATAGATTTTTCACCATTTCAAAATAAGCTATCACCTTTTATAGCATGTGCTACCGATGGCAAAAGCAATATTTTTTTATTATATCAGCTTCATAGAACTTCGCTTCTCAGCTTGTTATGTATTGTAATGATGCTAATAATAATTTGCATCCTGCATTACATAATTGTTAACGCAGTTCGCTTTATTTCAGTGTGACCTGCACTCTGTATTTAAAACGTTTTACCAGCTAATAACACAATATAACATACATATACCTTATCAACTTATACTTACAAAGTTTGGAGCTGTCGAAGGGAATGGAAAACTCCTGTTTCGAAGTAATAAAATTTTTCCAAGTTCACCAAAGTTCTGAAACAATTAAATTTGTTAATATTGGTTAGGTTGAGGTCCAGTATGAAAAAATAATGTTGAAAGTTGAAATTGAACTCCCTTGTAGGCTTTCGTTTAATCAGACCCTCAATGGAAGCGGTATTTTAATTGTTTTTGAGTTTTAAGTTGAAGTTCGAATTTCTGTGTGCACGTTTTCTCACAATAAACGAAGAAGTTGAGTATTATTATTTTCCACGAAACATAGCAGAAAGTTTACTCAGTTTCCAACCAGTCGAGACGTTTTAAGAAAGATAAATTTATAATTTCTAGTTTCCGGTTGTTCGAAAAGTAATTTCGTTTCCATTGTGGATATAAAGATTTGCTCATAGCAAATGAATATTTTATTGAATTATATGTTTTCCAATGTCATTTATGATTTTCCTGGCCTATACATTTTATTTTAAATGGAACTAACTGCTTTTAATTAATTCCACTTTGTTAAAAAAATATATATGAAAACTCTAAATTGATGATTCTAATCAATAATTAATAACTTCTGTCATTCTGGCGATGATATTTTGAATGTCGAAATAATTATTAATTTAGAATTTTCGAATATTTTCTATTTAAAGTAGATTTAATAATTATAAGCTGACCAATTTGCTAATTCAACCTATAAACGTCATACAAATTCCATAACAACCTACGTAGTCATAGCTTATAGGTGAAAAATGTTTAAATATTATTGTTAGTGAAAAATGTCATTCTTGATAAAAAGTTTTCCTTGTTCTGAAACCCCATAAAATAAAATTAAATCTAAATTTTTCAAAACCCGTCTCATTTTATACCCAGTTTTATGAAAACCGTATGAATTTTTGCACTAAGTTCGAAAATAATGTATCAATCTAGTGAGTGACGTTTACGATGTACCAAGTAATGTCAACTTTTGTAAATAATTTTCAAATTATCATTCTTTAATAAATATTTGACAACAATGTTGACTATTCAAAAAAGAGTATACAGGTTGGGATATAGTATGGAACCAAGTAAATATCTTTTAAACGGAAAAAAAGATATTTATGGAAATTTGCAACTTCTTCAATTTGAATGGGACACCCTATATATTTTCACAGATTTTGAAAGAGCTTGTTATTTTGAATTCATACATACTGAGTTTAGTGTGAGAAAATTTGTAAAAACGAGCAACAACTCACTGTTAGTTGTACCATAGGTGTACATTTCATTATTTTAGAATAATGAGAAACAAAATTAGTTCAAATGTTCGAAATGCTTGCCGTTTACTTGCTGACAATATGCCAGTAATTATCGTGTTTTTAATCTGTTGAAGCTTGATATTGGTCGACTTTTCGTGTTGTTGATAAAGTATCATTATGTCTCGGTGGGGGAGATGAAAAGACCATAAAGTATATTCTAATCCAATTTTTCACCCAAATACGTCTTCTTCTTCTGTTCAGTTTAGGTTTGATTATTTGACGTACGCATTCTATTGCAAGTGGCAATATTACACTATTTAATTTGCTTCGAAATTATCTAAAAATACTGGGAAAGCTAGCGTGTAAACGTTGTATCAACCTATTCAAAATATCTGGGTTCCCAAAGGCTTATATGCATTTTACTGGCCAATGTATCTTCCATCCTCAAGCTACTGGCTTGGAAGCTACTAGTCCAATTTGCTTGCATGTGTATCTCCGGCTTAAGCTCATAAGCTCGAGCGCTGTCCGGATGTCTGTCGATACCTGCCTAAGTTATAGTAAGAGAAAATATTTTAGGTTGTTATAAAATATTGTATGCTGTTATGAATACATTTCAGTAGGTACCATTGCCATTGAATTTGGCACCCATTTAGATCTCATTTATTTTGTCATTTATGTTCCCTTTTACACTCAACAGTTTTTAAGAATTTTAATCAAAATATACTTTTTCGAAAGTCAGGTTTTTAAGACTATTAGTTCCTAACCCTTCTAGTATGGACAAAGGATGAGGCGGCTTATGTTTGATTCAGCAGATATGAATAGTTTCAAGATATTGGGATCGCATCCAATGCAAGAAAATGAATTTTGTCAATAGCATAGAACGGTATCAATGGCTCACATTTCACTTGAATTGGCGCAGTTCTATGTACTTATGTCAAGGATTGCAACGTTGTTCAACTAGTATCTTCATGTTAATTATTCTCTAGAGAATCTAATCGAAGACCGGGTTTGTGTATGAAAATACAGTTCATGATTATACTTAACCAGCCCTTAATTATAAAACAAGGTCGATACATTTAGTGACACGTTCCTCTAAATCTCACAAAACTCAACGAAATACATATTAACGGTTGTTAAACAGTTTGTCTGAAAAAGTTGGCAACATAAATGGGAAACTTTTTTATTTGTAATCTTACGAAAAAAAGTTATTGCTTATAAAATGTTCTGCATGGCCAATAAAGTGAAAGGTAAATGTCAGATGTCAATTTTTTAAATCGTATACGAGGTTTGTAAAAAAATTTAAATTTGATACAAGATTAAAGTACCTTTATTTTTTACAATATCGAAAACTTCAATTATGAAAAGTTGTACGAAATAGAAAACTATGTTTCAATATGCAATTAGATCATACTGCTTGGAAAAATTATGTTATTTTCACAAATTGTTCTCAAAATATTAAATGTCATTTTAAGGTGTCGATAGGAATTAAAAATTACGTTTAAATGCAATTACTAATTTACTTCACTCATCATTTCGTTTCAAAATTGATCAACTTGGACTATATCTGTTAAGAATTATCTGAAATAGACAAATACACGAAGTTAGAAATATTTATTTGGAAAACGTAACATCAACCTTTATGTGCATAAACAAGAAAAATTCATTTAAATTTTTTCATCACTAGGTAAATATGCATCTCAACTTGTCCACCGTTTCTTTCTGAGCATTCAATTGTTCTTTTAGAAAATGCTTTATTTACATTCCTAATAACATCCCGAGTTATATTGTCACATGCTTCTTGAATTGTTCCTTCCAAATGATCAATGTTGTCGAAAGGTCTTTTAAGGTACACTTTTTGCTACAGGTATTCTCACAAAAAAAAGTCTAGTGGGTGCAGGTCTGGAGATCTTGCAGGCCAAGCAAATTCCACAAATCTTCCTGATACTCGTCCATTAAAAGTTTCCAGTAGATATTCTCGAACATTTCTGGTACTATGACATGGTGCCCCATCATGTTGGTACCATATGCGTGGTTTTTCTATTATTGGTAGGTTATTAATAAAATCGTTCAGAATTCATAGTATTCCTAAAAAAAAAAGGGTCCAACTATTCCATCCTTGAATATTCCACACCATACATTTGTTTTTAAACAATATGTTGCGAGCTAATTGTCCCATTAGAAGTAAACGTTGCTTCGTCCGAAAAAAGTATGCACCGTTCCATATCTTCTAACTCCCCTTGGAACCAAGCACAAAATTCAAACCTTTTATTAAAATCTTCGGGTTTTAGGGTTTGAGTGAACTGGGGTTTGTTGGGTTTAAATTTATTAGATTTTAATATCTTCGCAACTACATCGTAACTTACACAAAATGTGGCCGACCTTTTCCTTATCGAATTTTCAGGAATTTCTACTGCTGAGAGCATTATTTGGTTTTGAATATCTTCAGTCACGATCCATGACTGATGTTTTTGTCTGAATTTATTACCGACTTTTCCATCTCTCCTGAATTTTTTCATTATTTTACTAATTGTTGCAAAATGTACATTTTTATTGGGATGTCTGGTATTGAATATTACTGCAGCTTCCCTGTAGGTTTTGTAGTTATCTCCGACAATTAGTACAATTTCAATTTTTCCGTCAAGAGTCAATTTAACTTACTACATCGTAACTTACACAAAATGTGGCCGACCTTTTCCTTATCGAATTTTCAGGAATTTCTACTGCTGAGAGCATTATTTGGTTTTGAATATCTTCAGTCACGATCCATGACTGATGTTTTTGTCTGAATTTATTACCGACTTTTCCATCTCTCCTGAATTTTTTCATTATTTTACTAATTGTTGCAAAATGTACATTTTTATTGGGATGTCTGGTATTGAATATTACTGCAGCTTCCCTGTAGGTTTTGTAGTTATCTCCGACAATTAGTACAATTTCAATTTTTCCGTCAAGAGTCAATTTCAACGGCATTTTTGCTACTTCTTGAAGTACAGTTAATAAACACTGACGTTTTCAATTTTGTTTACATTATTTACTATTATATTTCAATTTCAATTTCTCCAAAGTCTTTACTAAACTGACTTTCGGTAAGATAAATGTGATTGTCAGATTTTAAATGATTCCGTTCATTTTTGTGTATTACAGTAGAAAATACATTATTCTGTTTGGTATTACTTATTTATTATTGACTTAAGTTCATTGCTAAAATATTTCAAATCAACAAATAAACATTTGAGGTGTGTTGACTAAGATAAAAGTTGACGTGTTTAACATCTAAAATTTGCAAAATTTAAGTTGAAATTGGAGTGGTTAAAATATTCCTTTTAATCTTTTGCAATTTGTGTCTACTGTCAAATGTAAATAATAGAATATTATTATTTTCGAAAGCAGAGATTTTCGTAAAGAGTAACTTTTCGTAAAACTCACAATAAAAAAGTTTCCCATATGTTGCCAACGTTTTCAGACATACTGTATAAAATTCCAGATTGAAATAGAATCCAACGTATGTTATTATTGTAAAAAAAATTCCAGTTTGGCTTCTGACCGATAAATGGCGATGCAAAAACTTCTTAACAATCCTTCATGTTTTGTATAACGTTCGAATGCTTGTGTTTTTAGGACTGATAATGAATAATGATCCCTATACTGGGATTTAAGCACACAATCCTCTAAACTTCACACAATGGAAAGTTTGTCGTATTTTGGTAATCTGAATCTAATTGAATGAATGTTCGCATCAGTCGTCTAGGGGGTATTTAACTTTCCCACGGCATCTTCCAATCTGTAAACGACCCTGTCAGCTTTTTCGACTAAATTGTTAAGTGAAGCTATTGAACGATGGAAATCTTCATAATTGGATTGATGGTTATATTAGAGAATCTGAATTATAATCGTTATTTTGGGCGTATCAAAATATTGTCAGGTGAATCAATTATCACAATTGTCACAATGTGACAGGGTGTCAGCCAAGTTATGGCTGTTTAAAAGAAATACCTATATTTTACTGTTAAACTGAAATCCGTTTCACTTTCCCATTATAAAAATATGAGGTTGAAATCCTGATGTTATATTGGGTATTTTAAAAGTTATAACCAACTTTTCTTCAAAATCGTAATAAGTTAAAAGCTCTGTACGATTGGATTATCGAATTACACGAATAATTTCGCAAATATTCATTAAATCGAATACATGGTAAGTCAAAACTCAAGTACATGTTTTTTCAGTAATTTCAAATGGATCACCCCGTATTTTATCTCAATGTTGAAGAGTACTATTACCATACTCCCATTTATTTAAAGCATTTCCCGTATCTCAAGTTATTAGTTTTTGAGATATTTCTTTTTGTCTGTGTAAAGTATTATTAAGGTATGTAATAGTTTACTATGATGTTAGGTTATTGAGAACTAATTTATTTACTTAATTACAGTTTCCTGTAACAATTGTCATAGTAAAGCGTGTTATCAATAGAATTCGAAATAAGTATAAAACTATTAACACGCCCCACAAATTAGAAAATTACTTTCCAAAGGTTAGACCGTTCACTGGGAAGCAACATCTACTTCTTCTTCTCGGGCTACCTATATGCTTCGCAGACAATGAATCACACTTCCAAGTTAAACGGGGTTGATATATATAAAATATAGAACCAACCATTCTGGTTTATAGTTAGAAGGGACAATATCACTTGCAGACGACGAGCAATCAACAGAGGAGCAGATGTGATTCAAGAGCAACAGATTCAGGTGAAAAGAGAGAGCAATTACATTGTACCATCGCTTGGCTAAAACGACCGGAACTCGAAAAAAAGATACCGTAGCTCTTGTTCATCAACTCTCAAAGTGTTTCTAATATGGGTGCCGTCACATGAGGGGATTGCAGGTAATGAAATGGCTGACCAGTTAGCTAAAGAAGGCTCTAAGGGAGACTTCATAGGTCCGGAACCGTTTTGTGGAATCACAAAAGATTGCATAAGAGGGGAAATCGAGAACTGGCTAGATGGGGAACACCAACTCAAATGGAGGTCGACACAAGGGCACTTCCGTACTAAAAGTTCACTGAACAGGGTAGACAAGGAACTCTCAACCAGGCTATTGAAACTGAGTAAGGGACATTCGAAGACAGCTACCGACCTGGTGACTGGACACTGCACCTTGAGGAAACATCTGCACAAAATGGGCAAAGTTAGTGAACCTATGTGCAGGGAATGTGAACTCCATGATGAAACATATACTCACATACTCTGCTTCTGCGAGAACTTATATGGACTCAGACGGAAGCATTTGGAAAGGAAATAATACAACCATTACAACTACTGAAAATCCCTCCAGTCAAACTAGTGGCCTACATAGAAGACACAAAGCTTCTGGAATGGAAGTAGATAACATGGGAAATGGTGCAAAGATTTAGTTCAAGTGCCTGGGCGGTTGAGCCACAACACAATCGAATTAATGAATGAACTAATTGTAAAGTAAAGTTCAACTATCATCCGTTATTCACCAGTAAACAATGAAAACTGAACAGAATATGACATAGGGACTCATAACAATATGGCCGACCTGTCGGGGACGTCATTCTGGAATGATTCCATTATACATATTTGCTCCCTTTATACTTTATACCTTTATTGGTTTGAAATAAATGGAATAACATTTGAAATAAAGAATGGATATAAAATACATTAAATCTTTGCTTATATAATATTTAGATTTAAAAAACTTTGGAGACCTTTACTTTTTTTTTAAATCTTATATATCATTAATAATATTGTGGTTACACTTTGATTTGTATCGATTGGTCGGGAAGCGACATGTGTTGTATTATGATGAAAAGTACTGGTTGTCATTACTATTATTTATCGAGTTTATTGGTATTTACCATTTTCTTATTTATTTTCTGTTACTTTTCTTCTTTCAAAATGTTTTATAGCAGTAGGTTAAGTTAGGTTAGCCAAATTCCGTGGGTCGCGAACCTTACCGGACCCCACACATCAGTTCAAACTAGATTGCGATCTTGAAATATTTAATTTACTATACCGGGTGTCCCAGACTAATTCATCCAGGCTATATCTCTCAAACGAATAGATTTTCGAATGGGACAATATGGCGTAAAAAAAATCATCCCCTAAATATTCATCCCTTAGTTACAACCCCTAACTTCAAACTTCTTAATAGTACCCTGTACATTTTTTTATAATTTTGGATGTGGTCTTCCATCGTCTATTCAACAAATTTTCCAAAAATAAAATTGGTTCGTAAATAATCAAGAATCAGTTACATTATATGTTCGAATTGTAGTCCACCTGCTGCAACACATATATATTTCGAAAAAATAATATTAATTTGTTAAATGCTATTTTTATTAATTTTTTTCATGTAATTTTCATTACATTTATTGTTACAGTTCCTTCAAGCTTTAAGGCTTTCTTGATTAATTTAACAAAAATAAAAAATTAACCGATATTTTCTTGATTATTTAGGAACCCATTCTATTTTTGGGAAATTTGTTGAATAGACGATGGAAGACCACATCCAAAATTATAAAAAAATGTACAGGGTGCTATTAAAAAGTTTGAAGTTGGGGGTTGTAACTAAGGGATGATTTTTTCTACGCCATATTAAGGGCACAGATCAGTTTTTGTCTCATTCGAAAATTTCTATTCGTTTAAGAGATATAGCCTGGACAAATTATTCTTGGACACCCGGTATATATTAGGTATATGGATTATAGGATTTGCACAGACGTACAATTTAAGACAGAAATTATATTAGATCATATTTCTCAATGTTATGATGTCGGTAGTTGTATACATGCTGGAAATACTAATTAATAGTACAAGCATGTATTAAAAAAACATCTTGATTTCCACCAAATTTTATTCCTTCACTTTACAGCAAAGGAGCGTTAAAACACTGGACATCGAAATGTAGGGATTATATTCCGCGAATCCAAGAAATCCAGATAATATTGCTTTTACTAGACATTCTGGATAGGTCTCCCACTAAAAAAGCATATTTATCTAAAAAGGTTCCATTTGCAGCGAATATGAATGAATCGTAAAAATGAAACAGTTCAGTCCTGTGAGTTAATTCCGTATTTTATCTTTGGAATATGTTGGGTTATTATTTCTATTAGACATAATGAATTGAAAGGAAAATGACGGAATAATAGCGCTGAAGTGTTCAAATTATATTCAAATTAATGTATCTTCTTGAAGGTTGTGATGAAATTATAGAATTATATGCTTTCTGTGCATTTCAGGAAACAGTATATTGTATTATATTCCATTATGTCAGTGACAGTTTTCAAAACGTTAAAAGGGAGTGAGCGGATTCGACGATGAACCAATATTATGATAATGAAATGAAAGCTTTTAAGCAGAACTCGAAATTTAGGAATGTTGGAGTAGGTTTAAAGAAAAATATTTGGTCTTGCTCTTCTGTCTGCCGCTCTACCACTCTGTGTCTTAATACGACTATTTCGTAACTTTCAGTGATGTGAGTGGATCTTTATACAGTGCTATTCAAAAGTCCCCTCCGCCCCTCGTATATTTTGAACGGCTACACTTACGTTAATATACATTAATAAAATTTGGAGGGTAAAAATGAAGTGTTGTATACTTCTCTACGAATGGCAACAGGTGACGTGATAGTAATAGATGACGTCACAGTGCCACTCTGGCCAATAATTTTAAATAGTACCTTATGGCAAGTGATATCTCGTTTGAAAGGCATTGACATTGGCTACATAGCCATATTAATTTTGTTTGGGTTCAAACTAATTTTGACGGATAAATTAAATAAATACCAAAATTATTGAAATTATTTTTTTAAATTTAATTACTTAATCAAATATCAACAACTCTTGTCGTACTCGTTCGAATGTGTCAGCTGAAATTGCATTGCATTCTTCAATAATTCTTTCTTTCAAAACGCCAATGCTATCTGGTGCCGTATTACAAACCTTAGATTTCAAGTACCCCTATAGAAAAAAATCTAATGGTGTCAGATCTGGTGACCGAGGTGGCCATACTATAGGACCTCGCCGGCCGAACCTTCTACCTCGATATTCTTCATCCAGGTAACGTCTTACTGCACCATAATAATGTGCAGGAGCACCATCTTGTTGAAATAATATTTCCAGATGGCCGAATTCATCTGTATTATCTTCCAGAATTTCAAGAATTAACGGCTCAATTGCATTTTGTAACATCTCATTCACAGAATTCGAGTCTTCTGTCGGGGTCGTCATCCGAAAGGTGGTGCACCATTTTTAACTTGTATGGATGAAATTTATTTTTAGCCAACACTCTCTGTACTGTTCTTTTACTTACTTCACAGATAGACGCAACTTTAGTTGAAGAGGAAGTAGGGTTTACTACCATTTCAGCAACTATATCAATTTTTTTATCATCACTAAATGTTGGTCGACCAGATCGTTTGGCATCCAAATAACTTTTGGAATTATGTGAACAACAAAAAGGGTAACAACTTTAATTCAAGTAATTATATTTTTAATGATGAAATTGTAAAAAGTAATGAAACTGCAGAGGTATTTGCATCTTTCTTCGCTTCTGTTTACTCTCCGAATAGAGCTACATATGAGTTGGATTTTAATTTCTGTGATAACATTACAAATAATAATTTTACTTTGGAATTAGTATCAGATCTAGAATACAATAATGCTACGAGAAAATTGAAACCTAAAAAAGCTGCAGGTAATGACGGAATTCCTCCATATGTATTAAAAGCATGTAGTGAATGGCTCAAAGTACCGTTAATACACATTTTTAATTTAATTATAAAAACTAGTGAATTTCCAATGCTGTGGAAAACGGCAATAGTAACGCCAATTTTTAAATCGGGGAATAGAATGAATGTCGAGAATTATAGGCCAATATCTATAATGTCAGCACCTGCAAAATTATTTGAACAAATTATATACTCTAGATTATATGAATATGTTGAAAATAGTTTAATATTTGAACAGCATGGTTTTATGTCAAAAAGGTCTGTTAGTACCAACCTGTTTAGTTTTGCTGACAAAGCATATGAAACACTTGAGCAAAAATCACAACTAGATATAATCTATACAGATTTTAAGTAAGCTTTCGATACAGTGGATCATGATGTTTTGCTTGCAAAGCTTAGCAGGTTTGGGTTACAAGGAAACGCAATTAAATTACTTAAAAGTTACTTGCAAAATAGGTCTTTGGTCGTTAGGCATAATGGAAATACCTCTGGGAAATTTGAGGCTAACTCTGGAGTACCACAGGGTTCAAATTTAGGACCCCTACTTTTTATAATTTTCATAAATGATTTACCATTGGTATTAAATTATGCATTTTGTCTCTTATTTGCCGATGATCTTAAAATATTTAGAAGAATACAGACTGTACGAGACTGTGTTAGCTTACAAAAAGATTTAAATAGTATTTTTCAGTGGAGCCTAGATAATAAGCTTTATTTTAATATTAAAAAATGTAAAATTATGACTTTAACCAGGCAGAAAGACCCAGTAAATTTTTAACTATATGATGCAAAACGAGGCTCTAGAACGTTGTGTAGAATTCAGAGACTTGGGCATTACGTACAGTAACACATTTTCATTTGCGTCACACGTAAAAAATATAAAAAATGCTGCTAATCGAATGTTAGGGTTTATAATAAGACAAACACAAAATTTTCAAGACATAAAAACGATACAAATGCTGTACTACACCTTAGTTAGAACCAAATTGGAGTTCGGATGTGAAATTTGGATGGGGGAATATCAGACCACATTATATGAAATAGAGAAAATTCAAAACAAACTTTTAAGATATCTTTACTTCAAAAAACACCGTATATATCCTGACTACAATTCTGTAAGAACTACACATCTCCGTAATGAATTTAAAATATTATCATTGGATAATAGGAGAAAATTAATTATATTAATGTTTTTATATAAAATAATCACATATAAAATAAATTCACCTGATCTTTTGTCACTTATAAGATTTAATGTACCCAAGAAAAGAACACGCCATACTAGTATGTTTAATGTTCCTCTTGTATTTACTACCACAAAAGCACCTCTTGTAACAGTGCTTAAACTTGCAAACAACATAAATATATTTATTGATTTAGACTTTACATTAACCTCCACAGTTTTTAGAAAATTAGTATTAGGACATCTCATTAGCCATAGTTAATTGCCACGAAGTGAGTTGTAAACTGTAAGTTAACTGTGTAATTTTCTTTATTTATTGTTATATTTGTATAAACTATACACAAATTATTACATTATCCATGTAATTAGGTATTAACCTGTTTGGATATAAAATATAAATAAATAAATAAATAAATAAATAAAATCTTGAACACTACCTTTTGCTTCAGACAAGTGAAGAACAAATTACCTCAATCATTTCACTAATTCCCTGTCTTCAGCAACGTCAGTATCAAAATCGATACCATTTAATGGTATTAAATTGAAAAATGTGAAAATATGAAACAGTAGCTTTTAATTTTATCAAATCATCAAAAATTATAGCCAACAATTTTAATGTCAAATGCAACCAATATGTCAACCATTCTCTAGTGAATTTTTTTTCACAAGAAAAATGTCTTGAAATATTTTTTTTTATTATTTTTGATATTTTTTGGGAAATTGAACCACAATATTTTCTATATTTTTTTAATTCAACGTTTCGGTAGCATTCCAGCTAGTTATTGAATTGAAAATGTTCCAAATTATACCAAGTGTAGGTATTTAGTTGTTAACTATTTGGGTTTAGTATCGTTTCCTAGATTTAAAATTATCAAATGTCAGATTTTGAAATAAAAAGAATATATGGAATTGTCAAACCAAATTTATTCTTTAAAAGCGTTTCCGAGTGAAATTATATTAGGGCCATTTGCACCGACTCACTGTTTAAGTGTACTTAACTAAGTAGAGCTTAAAATATAAGGCTCCCTTAAAAATATAACACTTGCACCATGTCAACTAAAGGTCAGCTTAGCTAAATAGCCATGCAGTTTGGCATCAATGCACATTCTAGGAAATTTTTAGTTCAATTTAAGTGATTGGTTACAATCTTTCGACTTTATATGCCTTTATTATCATTATTTGTTTATGACATTTTTGTTTGGTTTGGGTGCGATTGTGATATTTTTATTTATTTGGTAAATTATTCCATACTATATGCAAAATGTCTCTCAAAATTTTTCTTGGTGTGTCAGGATCTCTCTTTCGGTTGTTAGCATTTTGATATATCTGGGATACAATGTCGCTAACTCCCTGGATACTTTTGCTATGGTTCTGCTAGCTGCAGCTACATCAATTTGCATAAAACGTGCAACAGTCATTAAATAACCTGAGCTCGAAAAATATCTCAGACAAGTTAGCAACTGGTTGATTGGACTGAGGCTGTTGTTCCTAAAAGCATTTCACAAGAACGTACCTATATAATCTTGGTATTTTATACTTTAGCGACAGATGTGTTAAACACAAGGTCTGTAAACTTAGTTTGACAGAGTATTAAATGAGTAACTACATAATTATAATAGACATATATTTGTATTTATTACCTACTTGTCATCAAGAAACTCCAGACTATCTTCTATTAAACTTGAAATAAACAAAACAGTTTCTTTGTAAAATCTAAATGTCTTAAAAAAAGTTAAATTGTCCATTGTTTGAAAATAATTTGGCCGAACAAATATCCGTCTCAGAAAACCATGTTCTATTATTTCTAACACATCTAAATTATCGTTGAAAATATCCATTTTCTTAATAAAACACAACAAACCAACTTTTAGGTTAACAGAATTTAAGTTTTCTTGTAAGCCTCCGAAATGGATGGCTTAGGTTAAGGGAGGTTTAAATTGAGTTTGACATCCGGTGCATCAAAAATATTAACTTTAAGTGGCCCTTAACCCTAAGCTTCACTTAAAATAGTCAGTGCAATTGGCCCTTATTGTTGTTACGCTAAACTTGGTCCTTTCTTTAAGTGTTTTTTCAATTTATAACTTTGATTTGATTTGATTTTTGGACCGGTACACTTGTAAAGAGACAAACTACACCAAAACTGCCAAATATTGCTTTTTTACCTATCATCGCTGTCGCCAAACTTTTTATGAATGTTAAATGAATATAAGGCGATTGTAATCCCTCTATCTAGCTTTTAATTTGATTAAAAATACATAAAAACGTAACATAGACTGGTATGTCATTATTGCTGTGGAAAAAGTTGAAGATTTATATTACTTTTAGATAAAATTTCACAATATAAAACATATTTTATGTATATTTCTCCATATAGATGTACGATAAGACGTTCACGATACACTAACTACTTAAGCAAATAGTTACAAGCTCTGATGCATACGTTTTATATCTCTTCGGTAGATTTTCCATGGAAAAAGCTACTTACTATTCGTTTAACCTTCATTGGTTGAATCTGCCTGAAGATATTCCACTATATCATTGAAAACAAGTTTCGTATGAAGTTTTAATCACCGAAGGCGTATATGCTTAGCACTAAATCACTTTTATTATTCGAAATATAAGAGTTCTCTATTGTGTTAGGTAACTGCACATTCAGTGGAATGTAATTTCCATTTCATTTTCCGGAGTTCAATATTGCCTAATTGATTTTTCTCCAGCTTATAAGCGAATAACTGTCACGAAGCTCTTAAAATATTGGTGTAACGCGAAAGGGTTAACCTGTGACATAAGCGTCAATGAGTTAGGAAGGAACAAGCATATTTGGTAGGGATACGACCGACGCTCAATTTAATAGAAGAAAACAACATATGGAAGAGATGACAAAATTTTGAAACGAACTTGACTGATGGACTTTCACCCACATTGTGATTGTGGAGAATAAAGCTGAATCTTCAACAACCTGTGCCAAACGATCACAGCATTCTATTTGAGGAGGAGGTGAAATATTAATGCGTTCCGCTCTATAAAACACTCAACTGGAAATCTCATTAGAAAAAAACAGTTGACCATCTCGGCAGATTTAACACATGGTAATAAAAAAAATAAAAATAACTATTAATAATGCCAAGAGTTTTGTCGCAATTAAATTAATGGAAATTGTATTTTATCTAATTAAAACTACTAAGGGTAGTATAGCCAATTTTTAATTTGGAAAGGTTGTTTCGCTTCCGATGGGACAATCAGTATGGTAAATTGTTAATAATTCGGAAATATCGTTTGTTCGACTTCTGGATGGGACAATCAGTATAGTAAATTTTTAATAATTTGAAAATATCGACTGTTCAATTTCTCTTCGGATGTGACCATCAGGATAACAAATTTTTGATTATTTTAAAATATTGATCGACTTTGCTTAGGCTGGGACAATCAGTATATCAAAATTTTAATTATTTGTTTCATAGAGAAGATCAAGAAAGTCTAGAGTAACCCAAACCAAAGGCTCTGTACTCCGGAAAAAGAGATCTCGTCTGTCTCTTACCGAGAAAGACGAGAATTACAACTTTTAAGTAATATGTCACATGATCAATAGATTTTAATTAGAATTTAAAGTGGTCCCGACGACTATACTGCAAAAATTTGCAGGAATCAATGACGTATTAAAGATAGACCAGCCTTCACATATTATTACCTACATCATGTTTTGGTAGCAACATAAAGCAAGGCAAGTACAACGCACAGTAACGTATATTTCGAAAGGGCTCATTTAAACTATTATAGAAAAAATAAAGCTTATCACAGTTTCCTGTAATATTGTCGTATTAAATAAAGTGTTTCATCAACAGATGTCTAAGAATAATTATTTATATTCACACTTCATACATTTTTGAAAAATAATATTGTTCAAAAACATTGACCGTTCAACTAAGGAGCAACAACTACTTCCCGTGCAATATGCATCGGTGTTGTCCCTTCTAATCGCAAAATATAAATATAAATATAAATATCTTGTAGATATACCAACCCCGTTTGACTTTGAAGTGTAATTCAATATCCGGCGGTGCATATTGCACGGGAAGTAGTTGCTGCTCCTTAGTTGAACGGTCACTGTTTTTGAAAAATATTATTTTTCAAAAATATATGAAGTGTGAATATAAATAATTATTCTTCGACATCTATTATAGAAAAATTATTTCTAGATCAAGTGATGTACGTTATTAATTTTTCCGTTTGGATAAGTGGAAATTATATCAAAGATCGTAGATTATATACAAGTAATTTTTTTTAGATACCTTTGAAATATTTTGAAGTTAGAACAAGTTTTGCACTACAGATTATAAACATGTTAATATAATATTGAAAGGTTTTTTGTTCAATTTTTTTAATATTACTAACATCTAACAGTAACTACAAATTTAGACGGTAGAAGTTTTCCAAAAGTTTTTTCAATTTGTAGTTTATACAAACTACAATCACCTAAAATTATAGAACGCTGTTTGCAAATAATTTTTATCACAAATCCAAAAATATAAGCCACTACATCCTTAGTAAATTAACTCGAAAAATAAACCCAAAGATAACCATAGTCACGAAGATCTTTTGACAATTCTAAGTATTCTACAGAAACCTGATAATAAAACAAATAAACAATATTATTATGAAAACAAATGTTGAATCCCTCTTCTTATACCTATACTACGCTCATGCTACTATAACCTTACCTGTGAAATGAACGATTATTATTCTTATTACATGTATTCTCGCACACTACACATTTTCTCATCATCATAAATGTATAAACTAATGTTAATATACAAATATCAATTAGAAATGAAATAAAAAACACAATTATAATTAAAATCTTATTGACAAACTTCACCAAATTGACAAAAGTAGTTCGAGGTTGCCAAGCTAAAAATTTATAAACTATTTTACTTATGGCATTAATAGAACATAAGAAATTGTAACCGAAAAATAACAGTGAGCTTGACCAAAGGCTGGTCATACCTATTTTAAATGCTTTCCACTACGATTTTTGTTATAAAGAGATTTGGCATCATGTAAGAAGAGTCTCGTCCTAAATATGTTGGGGACAACCAAAATGTAAACAAGGCTTGTCTATCTTTAATACGTCATTGGCAAGAATATTCAAATTTTACCTATTCTAGGTAAACGCTTGGGGGTTTGTTAAAATCTAATGGTTTTTTTTGCGAGAATGTCAAAATAAAAAAAATATTTTGATTTAGCGCCCCAACTTCCATTCCATTGGAGATATAAGTACATTCGCGATAATATATGAAAGTATCGCCAAGGAAGGCGAAATATTGTTTATTTGGATGAAACGTGAGTAGACAAATGTCCTAACTTTCAAGAAAAATATCTTATCGCTAAAGCAAAGCATAAATTAGTATCTATGTTTTTAATACTTTTATAAAATAGTAACCGTATGCCATTGGTACGTTTATGCTAGATACTGGAAATGTTTCAACGCGTCTTACCGATGTAGCTTCAGATAGGTTTGCCAAACTATAGTTGTTATTGTATGTATATACATTCACTGAGATCAAAAAAATCTATTGCGACCCCTTACTTCTACTTAGTTTCTGAGGAAAGTCTTAGAGACCCATAGCTCCTTTAATCCTATTTCCCGGAGAAAATTTATGATATCTGCAAGTTTCAACTTAGATAAAATGTTTCTCTTCTATCCAGTAATCCCCTAGATGCTAGGATTCTGAATTGCTATGCAATTCCCAAGTATGTGGATGGAGGTTTCTTCTTCCATGCTACAAAATCTACATTCTTCTTCCTCCACTAATTTGAGTTTTTTCAGGTGCCCATTTAGGCGACAATGTCCCGTTAAGATCCCTGTTAAAACTCTTAGTGCAGTTTTACTTTGACTTATGCATTCATTTGATCTCAATAGGAATATTTGATTGTCTAAGCCCTACTACTTAGATCTTTCCAATGGTCAGATCTTCTGTTTTTTTCGGCTTCACCTATTTCTTCCAATATTACATTGGAGCTGATTCCGCAAAAGGCCTCCAAAAGAGTCTTTTAGTTCCCCTCTTTGCTAGTTCATCTGCTATTTAATTTCCTTCTATTCCAGTGTTCTGGAATCTACAGTAAGGTTACTATTATGCTCTCGCCTAGTTCATTAAGTATGTCTAGGCATCCCCACACTATTTTGGAAATGATCACATAAGAGCTCAGTGCTTTAATGGCTGCTTGACTATCCGACATTCTGATCATATTTTGCCTTCCATACCCTTGGCCAATATTGAAATGAGCACACTTTCTTATAGCGTAAATTTGAGCCGTCTGTGAACCATTGAATGGCATTCTTTCCAAGTCTGGTAATCGTATTTGGATCCCATTCCTTTTTGTTGCTTAGTTCCGTAAAGAATTTCTTTGAAAAGTTATACTTTTTCATCATACCATCTTGTGGCATGTCCTAAGAAGTGGGGGTGTGTTTTTTTTATTATTCCCTCTCTACTTAGTCTGTGTCTTATTCTTTCTGCAACACTTTCCACCAACATATGTAGTGGTGTGAGGTTAAGAATCCAAGGCTTCCTAATTGTTGTTACCAAAATCTATAAAAAAGAAATATTTCTTTCTAAGTGTCACTCCAATGAAATAGGAAGTAGTATCTATGTTTCCAGCCTAATGTATCTGTCCACTGAATTTTCAAGTTATCAACTTTCTCCTGTATTCATTTTTATCTGATTTTAAAACGAGATTTCTACCCTTCCCACAAAGTTGTGTAGTCTCAAACAGTATTTGTTTTGTTTTCTGAATACCGCATGTTTGTTATTAAAAGCATACTTTGGAACATTAATTCTTTGCTTAGCTTTGAAGTCTGAAAATATTACAATTCGCATTTCAAATGAAGCTAAACTTATATATTTCCGAGTTCTACTTACAATTCTCGAAGGGTGCTGGAATACGGAATAAGTGAATCGCTCTTTAATACTTCCAAACATTTAGCGTCTTCTATCACTCTGGAATAAAAACAGAAAAAAATATGAGAAATGTAGCTAGAGATAACAATAAAAACGAACTTGATATTAGCATTTTTAAATTTTCAAAGCAGAAGTTTGGGATATTTTCATCAATTTATGCAAAATATTCCAGAAATATATTGATAAGTTTCCAAATTACTTTGTACTTTTTCCTGCTATAATTTGAAATAAATGTTTTCCGAATTTACGTATAATAAGCATGGTGAAGTAATTTTAAGATCAGTCGAACTTTTTTGTATGCGATTTTAGAATTTCACAATAACTTTTCATCGAAAAAAATTTTTTATTGATTTTCTGCTAAAAAGTAGCAAAAAATTGTTAAAACGCACCATCTGCCCCACTCTCACTAATGTCAACTAGGAGTGAGATGGCAATACTACTCGCAAGTGTGGCTCACACCTATTCAGATTTCACCAAACAAATTCAGCTTCTTAACAAAGCCGATTAGTTTATTTGGTGATGATATTTCAGGTCCGAGATCGAGAGAGAATCCCTGCCAAACATCAGATTCCAGATACAAGCCGCGGGCAGGCACAAATTATATATGTTCTGCTGTTTTATCATCTTCCAGACAAAGACAGCAGGTCGGATCTTCCGCCAATCCAAGTTTTAGCATATGATGATTCAGATGACAGTGGCCTGTTAAAAGGCGTGTTAGACACGTAGGTAATGCATGCTATAGTCTAACATTTGTTTGGGGACATAATTCGAAGAATGTATGAAATCCTTTGAATGAACCAATCCTGGTAAATTATGCCAGAAGTCTAAAGCTCTTCTTGCCGTCCAGGATTTTAGTTTTTTGGCAAAACTTATTGCGATGCCAATTGTAGGTTCTGGTCCGATAGAAACACGTGCGGCACCCTCCCTCGCAAGAGAGTCTGCCTTCTCCTTTCCTTCCATGCCAGAATGGCCAGGGATCCAGACCAGCAATACTTTATTGCACTCTCCTATTGAGGAGAGTCTTTTTTGGCAGTCTTAAACCAATTTCAACGTTACACGGTGAGAGCTGTCCGAGAAAATTTTTATTGTTCTATGTATGAGATTGGTTTGCTCCAATCTCTCCACACATGAAAAAATGGCGTAAATTTCCGTCTGAAATACGGTTGCATAGGATCCTAGAGAGGTTGAAATTTCTGTCCTAGGTATGCGCCCGTATACACCTGCACCAGAGGCTGAGTGTGTTTTTGAACCGTCTGTGTACCAACAGCTGTCTGCTCTTTACATTGGCTCTATACATTGGCTTATCACATCCGAGGGGGTAGCACCGCTCCAAAAAGCTTTCTAAATCCTTTTTTGGAGTAGATCAATCCCCTTTTCTTTCTTATATCTTTCCAGCAATCTGGCGCCATTTCTTCCTATCCTTTGCTTTTTCCATCCACTGCCTTATTCCTATGCTATTTTAATAAACTATGAGTTCTATGAAGCTCATATAATAAAAAGGAATGAAAAAATATTGCTATCGATAGCTTAATGTAAAATCGGAAGAAAAATAATATGCATAAGAAAAACAATAACAAATGAATATACAGAATTATGGAGGTTGAACAAATTGGTCTAGCTGGTTTTTAAGAGCATTGACAGACATTGACAGTGCACAGAAAACATTGCTAGGTAAATGATTCCAGTATGAAAATATTCTGTTAGAGAGAAAATTCAGTCTATTTTTAGTTCTTTTTTCAACTTATATGGATGTCACTGTAAACGAATATGAGTAAACAAAAAATGAAAGTAACAATGGGTGACAGATTAGCACAAACATGTTGAATATCGTTCTAAATAATACAATCAAGTCACCACGTTGTCTGCGTTCACTAAAATACATAAGTCGGGTCGTTCTTAGTTTACCACTTCCGGATTAGAGGTTTTTGAGACAAAAAAATGGATGATTCGTTT
The DNA here is from genome assembly GCA_949126875.1 of Lochmaea capreae. Taxonomy (NCBI): domain Eukaryota; kingdom Metazoa; phylum Arthropoda; class Insecta; order Coleoptera; family Chrysomelidae; genus Lochmaea; species Lochmaea capreae. Next base: position 8,269,247 of record OX421409.1, read on the forward strand.
GAAGACACGAACCGTCGTAGAAAAAAAAGGAAGCTACTCACTAAACTAGCCAGTGTCAAACTATATAAAATGTTAATTTACCATTTTTTAAGTTTTCGAAATTAATGGTTATTATGTACTTTGAATCCGCAAAAGACAAATGTGAAGGGATAAAGACTACCTTTACACAATAATTTGATAAAATTGGTTCGGGGCGTCGGCCCAGCGCTGTAGTGGAACGCCTCTGATGCGAGAATTACAGTGAAGCAGTGACGAGCGCGGTTAGTACTTGGATGGGTGACACACTGAGGAAGACCGTTGTGTAAATAGCCCATACAGCCTGCAGCGGAGTAGCATATCACAGCTCGCAGGCATTATACCAATGAGCACGAGGTATAATGTAGGTATGCCGTCTTTCGGAGGAGACGTTAAACCGAGGTCCCGAGTCCATGGATGTTGGGCCCGATAAAGAACCCTAGGTACCACTGGTTGGTGGGTTCGGCAAAATTTCCGGGTAGGGGTAGAGTGCTCCCGGCGTCGGTGATTAGCCTCAGTTGCAGAAATAAATATTGTACATGAAAATTCTTGATTATCAATAAAAATTCATACTTACAGCATATCCAAATATTTCGTTAAATTCGAAGGAACGTCAATTAATCCGGCTCCGGTACATCTGCATTTAGGAGCGTTAAAATCATCACACACGCAATACTTTTCTAGACGTTCCCAAGGAAGTGAATTGCATATGGAAAAGTTCTCCGATAAATAAACTGGTGTGATGTTGAAGCATATCCATAGCCATAAGAGCCTGAAACAAAAAAATTGTTAATACCATACTTGCGAGACAACAAAGCCATTCAGTATGTGGTTGATGTTAATAAATTTAATGCCCTTTTTGTCAGCGGAAGCTGAGTCAAAAACTTTCAAGGGAGCTGTTCAAGAGGTTGGAGAGGTTTATGAATGCTCTTTGGGGAAAATGTCATCATTTGAAGCCAACGGAAAAAATATGAGATCTACACTTCATCATTTACTTTATGCCTATTACGCAATGTGATATTAGCGACAATTCCACTGATGTACAAAAATCGTGGTTTGCTATCAGCTCAATAGGAAGGAACAAAAATACAAGTGAATAAATTACCTCACCGTGGCAACGCTTGCATTTACTATTTATTTATCAAGCGCTGCGCGGCGCATCACTTTGACAAATGGAAATGTCAAAAACAGAATTAAACAGCAAATGTCTACTGGACCAATTGTATACAGTAGTTGTGTTTTTAACAATTATTGTTCTTTCTAAACATTATTCTTAACGTATTGTTCTTTCAGTTTGTAAAATGAAATTTAATTGAATTAACCTACCACAGTTTTGACAGCTTTTCTATCTTTACTTATAGGAGTAGTTGTTCTCCTTTCGAAATGCGATTAGATAATATATTTCCAAAAATGTCAACAAGAATGCAACCAGACTGGAATTATTTCTATATTCGAAGCACAGCTTCATTATTCTACAAGCTCACCATACTTACTGAGCTTTTTTAAAACTCAAATACTCGCTTTTTTAGAATGGAAATAATGGTAAGAAAAAAAAAAATAGAATAGGTGAAGTACATCACATGAATGTAGAGTGCTGTTATTCAAAATTGCTGCACTTCGATTATAACTATTGAACATTCATTGAATATCACAGGGTAAACATTTTCTACGGGAATATTTAAAAGAGTTCAACACGTTAACAGCAACAAATATTCAATTATTTCCGGCTTAAAGTGAATCCCCTCTTTCATTGGAATTAAAATGAAACTATACGAGTGATAGTCTCTTATCTCACACAATCTCTAAACATTACGATCAGTTTTATAGGAAATCTTAAGAGTAAATAACAAAACGTGACTGACGCGGAGTAAAACGAAGATGGTTTTTCGGTGTAGGTAGGTAACCAATAAACTTGTAGAGTGGAGTATTCTGTTCCAGGTGTTTTTGATATTAAGAACTGGAGTTTGTTCCTGTTTTTGTTATAGTCGTTTTTTCGAATATTTTCAAAGTGAAACAAAATAAAAAACCAACCAGTTGTTTGTCAATTTTCATTCAATTTCAATATGCTGGAACAGGTCGATTTTTTAAATTTAAATTACTGTTTTTAAAAATAGCAACGCAATATTCAGGGTGAACTACTATTGTGTCACGACCCCATCACCTTTTTTTTTAAATAGGTCACCCTATATGTATGTGACATCCACTGAGACCCAAAAGATCTCATTCATTTTCTGGATTGGGTTGTGCTCGCTTAAGTAGTTGGACTGAATCTTTGTAGCATTTCCCATGTTATCTACTTCCATTCCCGAAGCTTTGTGTCTCTATATAGGCCACTAGTTTGACTGGAGGGATTTTCAGCAGTTGTAATGGTTGTATTTCTTCTCAAAAGTGCTTCCGTCTGAGTCCATGTAAGTTCCCGCAGAAGCAGAGTATGTGAGTAGGTGTTCCATCATAGGTTCACTAATTTTGCCCATTTTGTGCAGATGTTTCCTCAGGGAGCAGTGTCCTGTCACCAAGCCGGTAACTGTCGTCAAATGTCTCTTACTGTTTCAATATCCTGGTTGAGAGTTCTTTGTCTCCCTGTTCAGTAAACTCTTAGTATGGAGGTGCCCTTGTGTCGACCTACATTTGAGTTGGTAGCCAGTTCCCAACAATTTCCCCTCTTATGCAATCTTTTGCGATTTCTTAAAACAGTTCCGGACCTATGAAGTCTCATTTAGAACCTTCCTTAGCTAACTGGTCAGCCATTTCATTACCTCATGTGCCGGCACCCATATTAGAGACACTTTGTTGTCTCTTGCCACCCTTCTGAGGGATTTTTTACAGTTTTTCAGCAGTCTAGACCTAGTTGTTGGATGTATAAAAGATCTATTGTGCTACTTCTTACTTCCTGAGGAAAATCTCAGAGACTAGTAGCTCCGTTAGACCTTTTTCCGAAGGAATTTACGGACGTCTGCAGGCTTAAGTTTAGGTGAGTGTCCATCTATCCAGTAGTCTCATCGGAAGTTGTGCCTAAAATTCTGAATTTCTGTGCAATCCACAAGTATGACTCCAGAATCTACATTGTCTTTTCAAGCTATTTAAAGGAGCCCATTCAGGTGACAATGTACCGCTAGGATCCCTATTAAGACCTAGGTGCAGTTTCACTCTGACGCAGGCATTCGATTAATCTCAGCAGATTGTAGTCACCCAGAAGTATTTTTGATTGTCTAAGCCTACTAGATATTCTCAATGGTCACGTCGTTTATTTTTTCCAGCTCCGCCTATTTCTTCCAATATAACATTGGTGCTGATACCACAAAAGGGTACCGCCCCCCCAAAGGTTTTTCAGTTCACCTTTTTTACTATTTCCTTTTCTTTCATTCTAGTGTGACCTGGAATCCACAGTGAGGTGACTATGTTCTTCTCGCCCAGATTATTGAATTGTTCTCGCCTAGTTTATTGAGTTGGCCTAGGCATTTTCATGCCATTTTGGAACTGATTATACAAAAAATTCTCATATATCCTTTGTCAATATTGAACTGGGCACACTTTCTCATGTCGTGAATTTTTATCAAGAAAGGGTTTTTATCAAGCTTTCAGAGAGTTTAGCTCCTATCTCAATTCTTTCTAATGGTTTTGATCTGTCTGTGTACCATTGGATTGCATTTTTTCCTAATCTGGTAAAAGTATTTGGATCTTTTCCCTCCGTATAATTTTTTTCATATTCAATTATAAATATTATTGCTTGAATATAAATGAAATGATATTGCGGATCTTCCCCCTCTCTAGTTTATCACATTGTTGAGATTCCTTTGATTAATATAAGTTAGGTTTTGGTTCTAGTTACACTTTAATCTGTGTCAGTTAATCGGGAAGCGATATGTGTTCAATTATGATGAAAACTATTAATTGATATTTCTTTTTTTGCTGAGGTTATTTGTTTTCTTATTTTCTGATATTGTTATAGACAATTAAACTTTCATTTGTGTCAGTTGGTCGGAAAGCGATTTTGAGTTTTTATGAAAACTATTGTTATAACTATTATTTGTGATAGGTATATTACTCCTAATTATATTGTTTTGGCTCTGTACGCAACATCTTTGTATTTTTAATAAATTCGTAGGACATATTTCATTTTTGTGCATATTCTTTTGAATCATTCAGCTTTGCTTGACATACATACCAAACTGTTGCTTGGAAAAACACTTTAATAAAGCTGGAAGAACATATTTCATTTACGTGAACTGAATAACATATCACCACGGTTTGGTTGTGAAAGACATTTTTGAATAATGCATGTAGCTTATCTACCGTATCTACGGTCAAATCATTACTGAAAACATGCAAGATTTCCATATTTCATAAACGATCATGTTCCTTCTTTTATTAACCAAAGAGAGGAAGCGGAAAATACGTGCTAATTTATGTAATATACAGGGTGGACCTGATTTAATTGACGTATACAGAGATCTCGTGAACCACAATAGATACAATATTGATCAAATGGAGAAAAAGTTTGGTATATTAATGAGAAATTAGATGGTTCAAAAAAATTTAAAATATCTCCTCTAGTTCCGGAGATATTTAACAAAATCCGAAAATGGTCCTTTTCGTTTTTTAAATTTGCCATCGTTATTATAAAAGATTTAAAAAAAAATGATTGTCAACTTTTTTTAATAAACGAGGTTTTCTATAAATTACCATACCAAAAATTTCATTACGACGTTTCGTTTTTAAAGGGTCACCATCAACTTCATTTTTTTAAATGCGGACCTGGATTTTTTATTGCAATATTTTTTACTTTTTTTATAGATACATACAATGATATAGCATACTTGACGATTCTACCACGTTTCGTCTTTCAAAGATCATCATCTCTTTTAAGTAAAATTAATAATTTTAAATATTGGGCATTAAATAAGAATTTTGAAAAAAAAATTAATGCACTGAACATTTAACGGTTAATGTATGAACATCGGTTAACAAGAACTAGGTGTTACGTGCCGAACTAAATAAAATCGTTTTATAACTTCGTAGTAGTACCTAGCTTCTGAAAATTTGAGAAGAGTTGTACAGTATATGAATATTTTGAATATAATTGGATTGGTACGAACGGGCCGACAAGATGGCCCCCTCGATCTCCATGTCTTAACCCCATAGATTATTTTGTATGGGGCTTCATAAAAAACGAAGTTTCCAGCAAAAATATGCCGAATAACATAGTAGATATGCGTCTCATATGCCAAGGAGGATCGAATTATGTATTGCAGAGAACGGACGTCAGTTTGAACAACTTTTATAAGTGATTTTTTGTTGAATTTTTCAATTTATTTTTAACTTATTATTACCTTCAAGTGTCATTTGTAAAACCATCATTATTTATTCATTGTCTGGACTGGACTGGACTTAAAAAAGATGATGATTTTTGAAAGACGAAACGTGGTAGAATCGTCAAGTATGCCATATCATTGTATGTATCTATACAAAACGTGAAAAATATTGCAATAAAAAATCCAGGTCCGTATTTAAAAAAATGAAGTTGATGGTGACCCTTTAAAAACGAAACGTCGTAATGAAATTTTTGGTATGGTAATTTATAGAAAACCTCGTTTAATAAAAAAAGTTGACAATCATTTTTTTTTAAATCTTTTATAATAACGACGGCAAATTTAAAAAACGAAAAGGACCATTTTCGGATTTTGTTAAATATCTCCGGAACTAGAGGAGATATTTTAAATTTTTTTGAACCATCTAATTTCTCATTAATATACCAAACTTTTTCTCCATTTGATCAATATTGTATCTATTGTGGTTCACGAGATCTCTGTATACGTCAATTGAATCAGGTCCACCCTGTATATAATAATCAACTCAACAGCCCACTGGAAAATATAAGCTCCATAAAAGAGTCATTGTTGTACCACTAACTAATTTAAATTGAGATTTATGTCCATTAACAATGGAAAAATGATTTTTAATTTCACACAACTTGACCCTACAGATAAATAATGGACAAAAAATTGCCACATTTGAATAAGAAACAACTATACTTCCAGAAATAAGCACCGGTAGGCATTGAATAATACCGCAGCAAAAACGAGTAGGTCGACACATTCCATTATTTTTTTACAACTAAAAGGGACTAAGAGACAAAGCGTTTATACATAAAAAGCTTTTTAAGGCGACTTGTTATTGTTTTGAAATAATGGCAAAAGAAAAAGAGCATATTATTAGTCAGCACGTTGACAACAATGTAATGAGTTTTTTTATTTTAAATTGACAATGAAGCATTATTTATGATCTGCCATACATAATAGCAGAATGTATTCGGTTTTTCATGAAATATAATTTTTTTAGGTTGGACAGTTTTATTGGAAATAAAGATAGTAATGATGAGGATGATTGACTAAGCGCTAAGAAATAATTCGATAGGTCTTATTTACCAGTTATCACACCACACTTCTCAAGCTGTGAAATCAAAAATAATAAAAAGAAATATGGCGTGAGTTTTGTAAAGGAAATAAATATAGAGAGAGATATTGATAATTAATAAATTGTGAAAATTGTTGAAAAGACAATACAGGTGTACCTTGAAATCACGAATAGACATAACATTGGATGAGATTATTTTATTAATCACAATGTATTTATAGATTCATTGAAAATTGTAAAGTATTACATACAGTGTGGAACAGTCAAATGGAAAAAATAATAAATGAAGAATAAATGAGGTCGTGTTGAGAAAAACGCGTCGATTTGTATTTTTAAATGCGCGTTTCCTTAAAAAAAAAATTATATAGGGTATGTCATGTGACAGTGTCCTATACCAAATTTCTTATTTTAGATGCAGCCCCCTGCATATTATTTTTTTTTTTGGATTTTTCAGAAAATTCTAGACATAATTCAGGAACAACGTTCTATACCTATTTTCAACTGTTTCGGAGATATTAATTGTTTTCAGATTTATTACAAAAATTAACATTAAAAAAAGAAAATCATTCTATTGCACAAATTCGCTACATTACACTGAAAACATAATTAGACCAGGCAAATTAGCTCATTTTTTCTTGAAAAAAGAAAAAAAAACTTCTGCGGAGTTGCGGGGTGGATTTTGGGGAATGGAAAAAGGGTGGAGAAACAAATTTTAGCGATTTCCGGCCAAAGTTGAGATCCTAGAAAAAAAAGTTGAATGTAGAAGCTGTAGATCTCAAAAAGATCTAAAACTTTCATGGAAATGACCTTGTGAGATAACCTTGAAATTTCTGAAAAAAATGGCAAGAACTGACTTTTGCGTTTGTTATTTTTTGTTTTTTGCAAAAAATATTCAATTTACATGAAAATTTGGTAAATGGTAGCTTTTGTAGTCGCCAACTATAAAAAAAATTTCGATTTGAAATATTCAAAATTTTTCAAGCAGAGAAGCATCAGTACCAGCATAGCTACCAAAGCAGAAATATGAGTGAAATTGTATTGTGCATAGTAAATTAATAATCCTTGGTAAGTAATATTTAGGCTTTAATAATTATTACTTGATATACAGTGCTATTCAAAAGTCCCCTCCCCCTCTCGTATCTTTTGAACGGCTACACTTACATTAATAAAATTTGGAGTGTGAAAATAAAGTGTTGTAAACTTCTCTACGAATGGTAACAGGTGACGTAATAGTAAGAGTTGACGTCACAGTGCCACTCTTTAAATAATTTTGAATAGGACCTTATGGCAAGTGATATCTTGTTTGAAAGGCATTGACATTGGCTACATAGCCATATTGATTTTGTTTCGGTTTAAACTAATTTTGACGAATAAATTAAATAAATATCAAAATTATTGAGTTTATTTATTAAAATTTAATTAAGCAAACATCACTAATGGATTTTTATAGCAAGTGTTCGAAATGTGCTCCGTCTACTTCCTGACAGTAATACATCCTATTAGGAAACTCTTGTCGTACTCGTTCGAATGTGTCAGCTGAAATTGCATTGCATTCATCAATAATTCTTTGTTTCAAAACGCCAATGCTATCTGGTGCCGTAGTATAAACCTTGGATTTCAAGTACCCCCATAGAAAAAAATCTAATGGTGTCAGATCTGGTGACCGAGGTGGCCATACTAACGGATCTTGCCGGCCGACCCATCTACCTCGATATTCTTCATCCAGGTAACGTCTTACTGCACCATAATAATGTGTGTGTGTGTTTTGTCATCCGAAAGGTGGTGCACCATTTTTAACTTGTATGGATGAAATTTATTTTTAGCCAACACTCTCTGAACTGTACTTTTACTTACTTCACAGATAGACGCAACTTTAGTTGAAGAGGAAGTAGGATTTACTACCATTTCAGCAACTATATCATTTTTTTTATCATCACTAAATGTTGGTCAACCAGATCGTTTGACATCTTGAACACTACCTGTTGCTTCAAACTTGTGAAGAAGCTCCCTCAAATAAGTTCTCGAGATAGGGTGATCTGGGTATCTCCCATTAAATAAACGTTCCGCTTCATGAAGATTCTTTCCAGATTCACCAATTATTAAGATAGCTGCCACTTTGTCGGCCTGAGTACGTACCATTTTGCCTATGTAAATTCTTAAACGTCTCGTTAAACAATAATTAAATTAAATATTTAAGCTATTTAGAAAAACTTTGCAAAGCAACAAATACTATTAAATTAAAAACGTCAATTTTTTTGACAACTAACCAATATTTAAATGTGAAATAATAATTTTGGTATTTATTTAATGTATCCGTAAAAAATAAGTTTAAACCCAAACAAAATTAATATGGCTATGTAGCCAATGTCAATGCCTTTCAAACGAGATATCACTTGCCATAAGGTCCTATTTAAAATTAGGAATTGGCCAGAGTGGCACTGTAACGTCATCTATTACTATTACGTCACCTGTTACCATTCGTAGAGACGTTTACAACACTTTATTTTCATGCTCCAAATTTCTCATTAGTCACTTCCTCCCAAATTTCTACTAAATTTCTAAACATGCCGTTTCCTTGTCGCATTAGCCACTTCAAAATAAAACATTAATTTTTATCAAATTCCACTTCTATTTTTGTCATTAGATATTTGAAATTTCAAGTTTCGATTCGAACTCTTTCTTTTTCCTCTAACTGCCACTAAGGCAACATTCAAATATATTTATTGTTTAAATATCTTCTATAAGTTCCTTGTGGCATTACTCTTTTTTTTCTCATTTTTTTGGGAATCAAGTCACAATAAAAAATAAAAAAAACATTATTGTGGTTTGATTCCCAAAAAAATAAGAAAAAAGAATATTTATTGTTGGTGAACAAATTTTTATCGTCTGGTTGGTAAGTTAATTATTTTATTTTCCCTAGGTTATTTTCTAGGGTAGTGCTTACTGCTTATTTATGTTTATTGCTTATTTGCTAATTTCCATTTTTTCTATATTTGAGGAACAAAACGAATAGAATAAAACAGATCACTGGCAAGTTGTTTTTTAACACGTGGAGTTCGGGTTTTATATGCGTTATAGCATAAGCTTCTTTTTACCCGATCTGTTCTATTTATTCGTTCCTTCCCTAATGTTTTTTTCTAGTTCCTTATCCTTTTTTTCCGCGGCTCCGCAGCCGACAAGTTTAAACTATTTACATATAGGCAAGTTTAAGCTATTTACATTTAGGCAAGTTTGGAAGCTCCGTTTTAAGGCAACCTCAGTTTTCCTGTTCCCGTGCACGAGGTACACCGCCTTTTGAAGCCATCGCCGCCTTCGTCGCCAACGCGCGAAGAGCTGCAAAACATCCCAGCCCTCCAAAGATAAGTTCCTTCGTGTTATCTTTAGCGTATGTAAGATTTGGATTTGGCGTGTTGCATTACAATTTGGTTTGGTTTGGTTTTTTGGTATTCAATTCACGTGAATTTTAGATAATTCAAAAAATATTTAATATCTCCAATTTTTGTATTGATTATTTAATATGTATTGAATTGGATACACGTGTTCGGGAATAAGTTGTTCCATTTTGTTATTTTTTTTAAGTTACTTAAGTTTAATTTTCACGAGGTGTTTCCAGCTTTCCACCATTTGCATTCGTTCGATTAAAAAGCTGGTGGCGTCCAATTTAATATTAATTGTACACCCCATCCCAGTGATAGCGAATAAAATAGTTTCATTGGTGCCGAATTCTACTCCCTGAGTACTCTAGCCTGGGACTTTTTACCAATATTACCAATAACTATTGTGTAGGATAAAAATTATGTGCAAACCCCGGCAGTAAAGTGCTTTTTCAGGCCTCAAGAAATGGCCAGGCTCGGCTGTGCCTCGCCTGTTCATATCTTCTTTCGGCCTGGAAAATGCCACTTTACCGCCTAGATATACAATATACTATTTCCAATATATAGATAAGTGTAACCTCGCCGTGAAACAGCTTGTATTTCATAACATGAAAATATCTCGCTGCCCTTTTGATTCCGTTTTGTAACGTTCTATTTTTTTTAACTGCTTCTACTTTACAAAAACGTAGTATAACGAAAAAAGGAAGAAATTCCTCAATACTCCCGGGTGTTGATTTTCCATTCCATTCCGTTTAAATCAGTGAATCGTGTGAAGTGTCGCAGTAGTATTGTATTTTCTTTCAGTTTAACTTATTTTTCAACTGACTACTCGTATCTTGTTTCAAAATACTGGCTGGTATTGTAAAACTGATTTCCAAACTAAATAAACAACACCTTTTTATTTTTTAAATAATTGGACGAACTAAATTTAAGAAAAGAGAGAAGAAACAACGTTGTTACAGACAGACAGATATTTAGACAACTTTACATCACTGAATGTGAATATTGATTATCTCATCTCCGCCTCGACGAACAAGACATTTAGTGAAAAGATATAACGACGCTTTTACCTGCGTTTATACAATTTTTCCAAATTATACAGCTATAATCAAATTAAATAAAATATTTATAATTTATTATTAAGTGAATGTTTGATATACTTATACTTTTTAATTTAAATAAAAATCATTAAAAGTTATTATAGTTCGTTGCAAAGGAGTTGATAGCACAGAGCGCCTATAATAAACGGAAAACGGAAGTCGGGTGTCTCAAAAAATTGTATCTCTTATTTATGTTTTACAATGTATTTAGACCAAGAAGAAAGGAATTGTGACCAGGCCACCCAGTAATCGCTCAAATAAAAATAGATAATATAATGCAATTGAAGCATACGCAGTGAACCAAACGGTCCATAATCGTAGAACAGGGTTATTTATGATTTTTTGCTTAACGTTTATTATAATTAATATTATAATGAAAATACAAAGTGATTGTGCACTAAGATTTATATAGGTACACACATATTCTTATGAAAAATATTGCGAAAATATTGCTTGTAACAAATTAGTGCAGATGAACATTACTTTGTCCTAGGTTAATAATTATTAATGGTTAGAAATCTGTACTTTCGTCGATTAAGTCGTCAAGATCCCACATTTTCCCCTCCTCAGCTATAACATGTTTTATGGCGCTTTGCCAGTTTTCGGCAGTCACATTCACCAAAGAATCCATTAAAAGTTGCCGTACTTCTTGAAGTTTAAAAGTTTTGTTGTTCCTGGCAACATAACCTTTGACTTGTGCCCATATAAGCTCTATTGGATTCAGCTCACAATGGTATAAGGGGGTAAGCGATGTACAATAATACCACTACCTTTCGCCATCTCATCGATTACAAGTTTTTTAAACTTTGACTTACGCTTTCTAACAATTTGCAAAAGTTCTTTTTTCACCATTGTATATTCGATATTTAAAGCTTTACGCATGACATTTAATCATTAATATCTACTTTTATTAATCTGGGCCAGTATTCTGGAATCTCGATCGGTGAATGTCGCAAGCGACATTTCAAAATTGTCGCACGAAACGCAAAACTGGAATTCTTGAATGTCGAAATTGACAATTTTCATGCGAAAAAATCTCACTAGGGTTTGAGCAAGTGAGAAATTGTCATATATGCGAGATTTTAATTTGTTGTGGTTAGGTTAAGTGTAGAAACGATCAATTTTTCTTGAATTAAACATGGAGGACTCCGAAGAAGAGGCTGCCGCTATTGAACAGGAAATATTACAAGAGCTGTATCGTAATGAAGGGTTTGGACGTAGAAGTTATGTATGTATTTCAAAATGCATTTAATATGCATAAGAAAATGTTTAAAAACATTTTTGGTTGACGAGAGATTTAACGACTAACCTGGAGACATTCCATCAAGAGGATGTAATATCTAAAATTTTTTAGAAAATTGTTGGATAAACGGACCCAGTTGGTTGAAAGATGATTCTAAGGAATGGCCAACCCATTACACTACTTTTCCAATGGAGGATGTAAATAAGGAAGAACGGAGAACTATTGTAACACTTATATCGAAAGTAAATATTTCAACTGATGGATTCAACTATTTTTCAAAATATTCTAAAATTGTGAGAATGATCGGTTGGATATTGAGATTCTTGAAAAATCCAAGGAAAATATCCCTTAGGAAAATCGGAAAACTTAGTTAAGCTTAAATACAAATTTTCAAGTTAGTTCAACTGGAAAGTTTTGGAAATGAAGCTAAGTCTATTCAAAATTTACATGTATTCACAGATGCGAATGGATTGTGGAGAATCAAAACAAAGCTAATTTTGGGAGAGCTTTCAGAAGATTTCAAGTGTCCTATAGTTCTACCATAGATTGAATTTTCATGCTGGTGTACAAGCACTTTTATGTATATTACGAGATACAGTCTGGATACCAAGAGGTAGACAAACAATAAAACGAATTGTATCTAAATGTGTGATATGTAAAAGATACAATGCGAAATTTGTTGAAACACCGTTGTCTCCACTACCGAAAGATAGGATAACTTGTAAAGCAGCTTTCGAAATAGTTGGAATCGACTTGGCGGGACCTTTGTACCTGGAAAATAAATCAAAATCATGGATAGTAGTATACACTCGGGCAGTCTACATAGCAGTGCATTTTGAATTAGTTGAATCTCTTTCTACAAATTCATTTCTTTCTGGATTGAGACAGTTCATTGCCAGGAGAGGAAGAATATCTACAATCTACTCTGATAATGGAACAAATTTCGTTGGTGCTCATAATCAGATGAATAAAGTTGATTGGGATAAAGTTTTAGAGTATTCTAACATTAGGAAAATTAAATGGAACTTCAACCCACTAACAGCTGCATGGTGGGGTGGTTGGTGGGAACGCATTGAACGCATCATCAAGGAACTTTTACGTAAGAATCTAGGTAAATCTTCTGTTACTTATGAAGAACTTCTCACTTTACTGTGCGATTGTGAAACAGTTATCAACGCTCGATCATTGACCTATGTGTCAGAAGATCATGAAGCCCTTTAATGATATTCCAAACCACGACTTAGATGAAATTGATGGAAATAGTTTGATAAAGCGTAGAAGATATATCCATAAATTACGAGATTGTTTTCGGAACCGCTTCAAAAAGGAATACCTAGCAGAATTAGTCAATATTGGTCAAACCAAAATTCGTAATTTAGACGTTGGTGACATCGTATTTGTGGGAGCCGAAAATGTAAAAAGGACTAGCTGGCCACTAGGAAAAATATTGGCAACATATCCATTGTCCATTGGACATCCATTATTCATCCTTTGGTCGAATAGAAATATGCACTCATTAAAAATGTACTAGGTCCGCTATATTTTATACTTATACCTTCCATCAGCTACTCGATTAATTTTTTACACTCGTATAATGAGTACCTATTTTATTTGTAGTTTCATGCAATGAAAAAAAAAGGAATTGAAGGTAGCAAAAGCTTAGACAAGTGCGGCTAATGGAAATGGCATTACATAAAATGTCTATTTGTATCTGATTTGGAAGGCGGAAGAGTGAATAAGACTGTATAGAGAGCTTTTGTACAAAAGATATCCAGTTCATGTCCTGAATGTTTCCAGTTCATGTCCTATAGTATATTATTCAACAAGCATATAATGATGGCTATTATTCACGATGGTGCGTTTATGTCGTGAACCGCAGATGAGTGAATAATAGCCATTATATGCGAGTAGAACACTATATTTTGTCAACGACTATTAATTACCTGTTTAGGTACCTATACATTTTTGGTCAAACTAAAACACTATACTTTATTACAAAAAACTACTAATTGCTACTTACGCTATTCAACAGATTATATATTTAATAAGTATTTAATTATTTAAAATGTCACTTTTGCTTTTGATATACATCATACACACTAGATAAAAAACTGCATATAAAACGATCTACTCGTATATATACCACAGCTTGATAAACTATTGCATGTATCTACATAGCATGGTGGTTTAAGGCGCTGACTTGGTGAAGTGAGGAATTTTAGACATAGGATCGAATCCCCGTCGGGGTGAAAATTTTAAAATAATAAATTGTGGCATTTGCATGAATAATCTTCAATATATGCGAAGTGGAGTGAAGAAGTATACGTAAATTGTTAAAGTTATCAAATAGTCGTGGACAAAATAAATAGTTCACGTCCATAACAAGTACACGGGGTGTCCATATGCCATCCTGTCCATGTATACAGAACGTATCAAGTTCAGGTCCATGAAAAGTCCATGAGCTCTCCATGGTTTATTTATTATGTCCAGTGAATGTCCATATTTTTACAAGGTATATCCATTCTTAGTACGAAACGGACATCCATAGGATGTCCAATTTTGTGGCAAATGGATATCCAATGGATGTCCATAGGATATCCTTCTGGACCTGAACGGATATCCTATGGATATCCCTTATGTCCAATGTGGATATTCATTGGACATCCATTGTATGATCGTGTGTTATCTGGGATCATTTAACATTATTTTAAAAGGGATCAAATTCACAAATATCTATCTTTTTGTATTTTTATCATAAATCCTTAGTTTTCTATTTAATATGTGACGACCATTTCTCTAAACTTTTTTTTTTACTCTACCTTCCTTTTTAGATTGTCCAAAGTATGAACAATCTGGCGATCATAGAGGGAATATATTTTTATTTTTATTATATCCTGTTGGCCATTGTCCAGACGATGAAATTGAAAGTCACTACGTTTTTTTCTTCCACTTAATTTTTCACTGTTGATAATATCCTTTATAGAAGATATTGGTGTCTTTGTAACTGAGCAAGTTTCTTTTAAAGCTTCTTGTTTAATGAATCCTCTACTTACTAAACAATCATACACATTTTTCACAATCAATTGCTTTGCATCTAATGACAAGTGTTTTCGACGCAACATTGCGAAAAAATCCATAACTTATAATACTCGTATAGAAAGCTATTTGAAAACGCTCGCTAAAACGGAATATTTAATACTGCCAAATAAATTCAATGCAGTCATCATACACCCGATAGAAACCTGATGGCCCGCCCTTGCCTTGTCAGTCGACTGTTCCTGGGTTTCATTTCAGGTTAAATTCTTTCAAGAAGGTCGTATTTAGATGATTTCCGGCAAAAACTAAGACGATATACTTTGAGACAAACTATACAGCTGTGAATTGAAGGTTTTTGAAAAAGCAATTCCCGCCAAAGGATTTTCATAGAAATTAATCAAAATGATTTCCAAGCGTGATTGTCAACCACAATAATCGAATTTTTTGCGATTTAATAAAATTTTTCTTTTCGCAATATTCTGAGTGGAAACGAAGTGATTGGAAATAAAATATCGTAGTTTACTAGGACTAATACTCATATGGATTTAATGGATTTAATTTGTTTGCTGTTTCAATTAAAATTTCTCTTATTCGTATTCGTATAAGAGTACCTATATTGCCTTGATGGATGGTGAACTTGTGGTTTATAATATATTCATGCAAACACTAACTATATTCGACGTCCCTATCTAGTGAGAATGAAGAATTCTTAATAATCAATGCTTACAATACAGAGGCATAGTTTCTGTCAAAGTACATCGTCTTAGCTTTTGCCGATAATTTTTTACTAAATATAGTAACCAATCAAATTACTTAATTTTAAGTCATATTGTGTCAAATTTCATCCAATCACCTCTGGATTACAGCAATAATACCCTACATGTGATGTTTTCAGTTTGGTGTTTTTTTTTCTTAAAAATTAATTAAACGTCAAACTGACAACTGGTTTAAAAATGTCGCGAAGATTTGGTATTGCATCTAACGATTCAATTAATGATATTATATCTAATAATATATACCAAAAAATTCAATCAAATCAAAAAAATATCTATGGAAAATATTTCTCGAGTTTTGTGCGACCAGAGAATACGAATTGAATGCTGAAACGAGTTTGCATAATTTGGCTAATATATTGAAAGATTATGCGGTAAATATGAGAAAAGCTGACGGAACTGAATATAAAGAAGCAACTGTAAAAACAATTTGGAATACTACGAGTAAGCTACTCCAGGAGAAATATTTCAATCACTTCAAAATTGTATTGAAAGTTATTAATCGTCAGATTGACAATACATTTTTTTATATATCTACAAAGTAAAAAATTATCTTATCGAATACTCCTCGGGCCTTGATAACTTCTCAAAACTTTGTCATAGAGATTCCTTCAAGCGTGATGCTCAAGGATAATAGCCAAGGCCGCGGACTGAGGGCTATTATCCTTGAGCAACACGCTTTCAGCATTCTCTATGACAAAATTATCTCGGTATTATCAAGACCCTAGGGGTATTACTACTAATAATCATCTAAATACGACGCGACGCTTCTTGAAAGAATTTCATTCCATTTAAGGTAAAATTCTTTTAAAAAGGTCTTAAATGATGGTTATAGATGATTATCGATAATAATACAAGTGTGTTAATGATTATCGAAATACAAATTTCTTCGATTTTAAGAAACAAATTGTTGTTTGGAAAACGCAAGAGCGCGTAAGCGCGAGTGTGGTTTCCTAAAACAACAATTTGTTTCGAAAAAGAGGAGAAATTTTCGATAATCATTAATTACACGAGTTGTATTTGTCAAGATTATTTCACGAAAACAATTAAAATTGTGTTCAAAACTATTAGGATAATTATTTATTGGAAATATTAATATTAAATGTACAGTTTGTACAATTATTTATTTTTACATTTTCTAAGTAAGTATATCTGCAAGTTTTTCATCCGATGTGTGTTCTTGCTATGATGACGTTCGTTGCAAAATTCCATGAATTGTTTTCACACGTACTTTGTAGATCGCACGGTATTTTGCGGCATTTGTTCTTTTATTTTCTTTTGAATCTCTTTTTGATCAAACAGACCAAAACGGTTTTTAGAATTCATTCTTGATACAATGATTCTGACGTTTCTTTAATAATTTGACATTTTCTGTCAGTCACTAGATTTTTAATATCGAATAAAACAACTAATGACAACGCGAAACACACAGATAGGAAAATTGCATGTATCCAATCAGGTGCCGAAATACAAAATCGAAAACATGGTGTTAGCGCAACGGCTTAAGAATGTGGACTGTATTCAATAGAGAATTTGCTGTTGGTTAATCTTTACTAGTAAAACTTTAATTTTAAAAGGGACTTACCCAAGCTGTTGGTGTCTTCCAAAAATGGCTCCACGATCGATCGTTTCGCACTGGAAATTATTTCTTGCCCTTGTGACACTATTAAAGTTTTTATTTATGTTTGCGAATACACTTAGTTTAGCCAATTTATGCGGTTTGTCAAAATTATGTATAAGAAAAATTACGAATAGAAAACGAGGTGTTTCCTTTAATACAGCGGGTTTTACAATGATAAAACTAGTCTCTTATCAAAACAGGTACTTAATGGTTTTTAAACTGGTATAGCATTTTATACGAAATTAAGCCATGAGCGGCTCGTCTAATTTAATGAAATAAGAGGGTGGCGCGAACATACCGCCCACCAAAATTGGAATGGTTGTCCAATTTTAGCACTAGAGAAATTAGCAAAATTTTGGAAGCGACTAAAGAAAGTTACCCAATAAGGTAACAAAACAAAATGAAATTAAGAAAACAATGAAAAATAAAGAGAAGAGAAAAAAAAATAAATAAATAAAGGAAGATGTCATTCCGGAAGGAGAATGAGCTTGTTAACTGGACGCGTAACAATGCTAGTGGGAGTTTGAAGAACGACAACGCGTGAAACACCGTCTTGACCATACTTCAGCTCAGTAATGCGACCCAAGGGCCAGGATAAGGGAGAACCATTCATTCCTTTCAATATTACAACGTCGCCAACTTTGAGTGGTTTGGAGGGTGAGGTCCACTTGGTACGTTGAATCATGGTATTGAGGTATTCCCGGGACCAACGACGCCAAAATGATTGGGAAATTTGAGAAATGATTTTCCAACGGGAGGTTAAATGAATATTATCAGAAAAAGGGATTTCAGGTCTTGATAAAAGCGGAACACCGATAAGAAAATGACCTGGACTGAGATAGACTGAGGCTTCATTAGGGTCTGAGGACAGCGAACATAAAGGTCGACTATTCAGAACAGCTTCGATTCGTGCAAAAAGAGTGGCATATTCTTCCGCGGTGAAGATTATTTCAGCACACAAGCGATATAACAAGTTCTTAACGGATTTGACGGCTGCTTCCCAAAGCCCGCCAAAGTTAGGGGCAGCTGGAGGATTGAAAATCCACTTAATTTCGCGTTGCGACAAAGTGTCAAAAATCTCGTGATGCTGAGTATTGAGGAAATGATAAACTTCCTGAATGTGCCTGTTGGCACCAATGAAATTCCGGCCTTGGTCGGATAAGATGGAATGAGGAAGACCTCTACGAGCAATAAATCTATCGAGGGCTGCTAAAAAGATGTCAGTAGAAAGTTCGGAAGCAAATTCTAGATGCACAGCCTTAGTCGCGGTACATACAAAAATGCATAAATAACCCTTGCTGATGGTGGCTCTACGGAGACGAGAAGCACGAACTTGAAATGGTCCGGCATAATCAACACCAGTGTTAAGAAAGGGTCTACCTGGCTGAACTCGACAAGAGGGTAAATCGGCCATGATGGGCTGAATATTGGAAGCTCGAAAACGATGACAAGTGAGGCATCGGTGAATCACTTTACGTATAAGTTGACGTAAGGAAAGAATCCAATAACGGGCGCGTATTAAAGCTTGACACGTGGTGGGTCCAGCGTGTAAGGCAGATAAATGATAGTGCTTGCATATGAGCATGGAAAGGTGAGCTCACTGGGACAATAGAATTGGATGTTGCGCATCGAAATTTAAGTGAGAGTTTTTGAGTCTACCGCCCACCCTGATGACCCCATGGTCATCAAGAAAGGGGGTCAGTTTGCAAAGAGATTTAACCATGTTGGTGACTCTAAGTTCATGCAGAACATCTGCAAAATGTTGTGACTGAGTACGCAAGATGATTGTACGCAATGCATCTTGCAGTTCAAGAACCGTCAAAGGGCCGGAGGAAAGAGGTTTAGAAGCATTAGTAGATCTACAATTGAAAATGAAACGCCGCATCCAAGCAACAACTCGTTGGAAACGTGTGAAGGAAGAGAACCGTAGAGAAAATTCTTCAAATGAGGGAACAGGTTGAGTTGTGATGAGCGCTAAGGGATTTGATTTAAGCTCCAATAAAGATTCGGAGTTCAAACTGGCATTGCGAAAGGGAATGGGCCATTTCTGATGGTAATCGTTTAATAGGGGAGGACCTTTAGTCCATAAATGAAATATCTTATCTTGAAGAAGAAGAGAAACAGATAACCCTCGTGAGGCCATGTCAGCGGGATTGAGAGCAGAAGGACAGTGGGACCATGTGGAATTAGGAGGTGAGTGATCTATAATATGAGCAATGCGATGTGAAACAAAAGTTTTAAGAGTATGCGGAGGAGTACGTAACCATGCAAGTACTATTTCAGAGTCTGAAAAAAGTCTGATGTCAGATAGCGGTTTCGGATACCGAATATGCAAAACCGAATTGATTAGATCAATTAAAAGTACTGCGGCGCAAAGTTCAAGTCTAGGGATAGAGAGGGTTTTTAATGGGGCCACACGAGTTTTGGCCTTCCACAGAAAGGAATGACGTGAGTTAGTTGATTCGAAACATATGTACACTACTGCAGCATAAGCAACAGACGAGGCATCGGCAAAGCCTATCAGGTGTATCTGATCAAAATTCGTGTTAGGAAGTACACAACGGGGGAGATGAAACGTGGCGATGCGATCAAGATTTGTGATCACTTGGTTCCAATATAAAGCAATTTCAGAGGTGACAGGTTGATCCCAATCAAGTTTAGCGAGCCATATCTTCTGGATAATGATTTTAAAGGAAATGATGAGTGGAGATAGAAATCCATTTGGGTCAAAGATTTTGGCTAAAAATGACAGCATGCTACGCTTAGTATATGGCGAATCAAAAGGCCGAACTCTGAATACAAGGCAATCGCGAGATGGTTCCCAATTCAAACCTAAAACCTTTAAAGAATTGTCCTCGTCATTGAACTGTAGAGGAGCTTCTAAATGGCTTGGAGGCAACTCTCTAAGTAGCTGAGGGTGACTAGAGGACCATTTGCGTAGTTCAAAGCCTCCAGACGAAAGTAAGTTTATCAATTGCATTTGCAAATCCAATGCCGATACAATGTCGTCAGCACCGGAAATTACATCGTCAACATAAGTCTGATTTAATAGGGCATGTGAAGCTAAAGGGAATCGATGTCCTTCATCTTGAACGAGCTGATGGAGAACGCGCATGGCAAGGAAAGCGGAGGGGGCCAAGCCATAAGTAACAGTGTTGAGCTCAGCTTCTTGTTCGGGAAGATTGGCTTTGGGTTTCCAGAGAATATGCTGCATGTGACGATCTTGTTTATGTACCAGAATTTGCCGATACATTTGTCGAATATCACAGCAAAGAGCAATTCGAGAAAGTCGAAAGTTGAGCAATATGTCAGACACATCTGACTGTAATTTAGGTCCCTTGATCAAGCAATCATTTAAGCAGAGACCTGATGAGTCAGGACTAGAAGCATTAAAAACTACTCGGATTTTGTTGCCCTGATTTGTAAGTTTAGTTACTACATGATGGGGAATAATATACTGAGCGGGTTGCAGAGACTTGGACATGTGTCCTAAATCTAAATATTCTTGTAGAAATTGTTCGTATTCCAACTTGAGTGATGGAGTTTTATCAAGACGTTTGATGAGCTGAACAAGTGAATGACGAGCAACCTTCTGATTACTATTTAAAGGGGCTGCATTTGGTTTAACTGGTAAAGACACTGAATATCTGCCATCTTCGTTTCGTTCATGAGTGGCGACGAAATGTTGTTCGGCTAAAATATCAAGAGGATCTTGCGGTGTGAAACTCGAAACATTTTCAATTTCCCAAAATTTGCCGAGGTCATGGGAAATCTGACAAGTGGATATCAATGAAGTGGTTTGTTGGTTTCGATCACGGGCTTGGATAGGACCTATAATTGTCCAACCAAATATAGTGCTGATTGCGACCGGACCAAGTAAACTGGGAACGAAAGGTTGGGGTAGTAATAACTGGGGGTAGACGTCAGCACCCAAAAGTAAGTCTATTTTGTCTGACCGATGGAAATCAGGATCGGCTAAAGTTAAATATCGAAAAGCATGAACAACCTCTGTATTAATGCTTGAAGGAGGTAAATGATCAGTAATATGGGAAACCACTGAGGGATTTATGTCAATATGATTTGGAGAAAATCTAGAGGAAATTTGGCAATTAATGGTGCCGGGAGAGGTAGAACAGTGTCCGCCAATACCTGATACGGAAACTGGCATATCTTGTATCCTTTTACTTAACTGGCTCGATAAACGCTTTGAGATAAAAGACAATTGTGATCCAGGGTCAATAACTCCTCGTACGGGAAGGTAGCCTTTGCGTTGATCCAAAATGCGAGCGCGAAATGTACCTAACAGGGATGTCACAGGCATTGTGGTCGTACAACTAAACGAGAGAGAAGAACCAGGAGTAGGTTGTTCGACAGAGGAGGTAGGTGTAGTATTGGACTCGTGATTGAGATGATCCGAAGTGATGCGATTGGACGCAGAACTGTGACTTAAATTGTCCAATTGAACAGGGTGCAAGAGAGTATGATGATTACGGGAATTACATTTCCGGCAGCCAGATGTAGATTTACACTGTGATTTCAAGTGAGAACCTAAACAGTTGAAACAACGTTTGTGTTGTTTGATGAAATTGATCTTTTCATCTCGAGAGAGAGGAAAAAATGCGGAACAAGACGACAATTGGTGGGCCTTATGACAAAGTATACAAGAGAGGAGTTTTGCATCGGAATGAACAGAACGATGTGAATTTGAATCTGAAGAGGCTGAATTACGACTGGCAATGAATGAATTTGATCTAGTGGAACGTGTAATGGGATTAGAACTTGCAGGGGTTGAGATTATTTCTAATGTTTTTATCTGTTGTATTACGAAATCCAACAAATCGTCAAATTGCGGAATTCCTTCCGAAGAATGTCGATCTTCGAAGACTTTAGCGGTACGTGCATCAAGATTATTTAATGATAAAGTTAACAAAATAAAGTTTGCTAGATCGTCTATAGATAATGCTTTAATAGCCTGTACAGAGTTTTGATGAGTCTCGTGAAAATGCTTCAAATTGCTGAGTGAATTCGAAGAAATTGGTTTGAAATTGAGAATTTTATTTAAATAGGCTTGAGCAATTCTGCGAGGAGATTGATATCTGTTTACCAATGCCGCATAGGCTAATTCGTAATTTTCACCTGTTAGTTGTAAATTAGAAATAACTGAGAGCGCACTTCCACTCAGGTTAGAGCGTAAGAAATGAAACTTTTCGATAGAGGAGAGAGACGAGCTATTGTGTATAAGTGATTGAAACAGCGCAAAAAACTCAGGCCATTTCTCAATATCACCCGAGAAAGTCGGTAAATGAATTTTAGGTAATGCAAAATTACTTTGAGAGCTCTGAGTGGCAATGATGGAGGGAGCAGTAGGTGGAGTGGGTTGTTGACTATTCAGTTGTAGAAACTTGGCTCTTATATTAAAAATGATGGTACGAAAAGCACTTGAAGGTGCTTCTGTATCGACGTTAGCGTCTGGAGGTAGGAGACAGTTAAGATCACTGATCTTATCGTTGATAAGTTTAAACTCATCCTGCAATCGCGCGCTATCGTCATAATACACCTGTACAACAGCAATTTGATCATGAGTGTGGTCTTTAACTGCATCCCAACTGCTAGTAGCATCGGAGAAAATCGTTTGACGCCTCGCTACATATTGCATCATTAACCTACGATTCTTTTCGTCTGCTGCCATTTTGAAAAACGTAAATTAAGAAGAATGTAAGAGAAACACAATGAAAAAAGTAATAAGTTATTAGTAACTTACAATATTAACCAATGGTAAAAGATGCTAGATTGAAAAATAAAATGAAATAAACAATGCAAATAAATTTAATAATTTGAGAATGTATCGTCCTGTCCCGGTAAACATGAAATTATTTGAAAGAATAATCAATTGTTAATTAACGTATAAAATTTAGCAGATAATAACATTCAAAATCAAAAACTTATTTGTGTATGATTTATTAATAAACTTGAAAGAATTTACTAGAATCAAAACCAGTTAAAATATTTCTCGTTTTTATTCAATAACGAATAACGATAAACTTACAAAATTTTCAGCGAAATAAGTTTTGAACGTAAAATGAAGGAACTAATGAGCTATAAGAAAAAAAAAACTATTCGCAAATATAAAGTAGACCAACCAACTGCTATTAATCCGGCTCGAAGGACCAAAATGTTAGCGCAACGGCTTAAGAATGTGGACTGTATTCAATAGAGAATTTGCTGTTGGTTAATCTTTACTAGTAAAACTTTAATTTTAAAAGGGACTTACCCAAGCTGTTGGTGTCTTCCAAAAATGGCTCCACGATCGATCGTTTCGCACTGGAAATTATTTCTTGCCCTTGTGACACTATTAAAGTTTTTATTTATGTTTGCGAATACACTTAGTTTAGCCAATTTATGCGGTTTGTCAAAATTATGTATAAGAAAAATTACGAATAGAAAACGAGGTGTTTCCTTTAATACAGCGGGTTTTACAATGATAAAACTAGTCTCTTATCAAAACAGGTACTTAATGGTTTTTAAACTGGTATAGCATTTTATACGAAATTAAGCCATGAGCGGCTCGTCTAATTTAATGAAATAAGAGGGTGGCGCGAACACATGGTGTTTTCAGATATCAATCCTCATATTTAAACCAATCGAAGGCGCGTATTTTGTATTGAGTGAAATAATCGATAATAATACAACAAATGTATTAATGATTATCGAAATACAAATTTCTTCGATTTTGAGAAACAAATTGTGGTTTCCTAAAACAACAATTTGTTTCGAAAAAGAGAAGAAATTTTCGATAATCATTAATTACACGAGTTGTATTTGTCAAGATTATTTCACGAAAACGATTCTGACGTTTCTTTAATAATTTGACATTTTCTGTCAGTCACTAGATTTTCAATATCGAATAAAACAACTAATGACAAGTCGAAACACACAGATAGGAAAATTGCATGTATCCAATCAGGTGCCGAAATACAAAATCGAAAAAATGGTGTTTTCAAATATCAATCCTCAAATTTAAACCAATCGAAGGCGCGTATTTTGTATTGAGTGAAATAATCATCAAAAGCGTATTTAGATGATTATCGGCAAAAGCTAAGACGATATAATTTGAGACAAACTATAGCTGTTGGTTCTAGAATTACTCTTCAGAACTTAATGGAGTTTGTTAAATTGATACATGATATAGAAACCAAGAAACGTCAAACTTTTATTGTGGGGGATGCGTAACTTGTATCGGCAACGAACTACTTTCTTAGAAACCAACGAATATATATTAATACTTTTTTTTGCAATATCGGATATTTTTCATTCACCTACATTGTTACCATAGAAGTAGGTTGTAAATACGACCCTAGGGCACTAAGTAAGTTACTTCAGTTTCATAAGTGAAAATTTGGGATTTTCACAAAAACTTCATTCAAAATTAAAAAATAACCTTAAGCCATATTGTATTGAACGGGTGTCCACATTGGGTGAGTGGACGTCCCTTGATCCTGGGTGCCCATTTGTGTTGAATAAAACTCTCTGGTTCACTAGGAAACTGTACTTATACATTTATTATTTACTATACTTACTTAAGATTACAATACTTTCACTACTTAAATTACTATCAACTAAATCATAATGAGAATGAATTAATAATTAATAATACCAAATATATATTTTAGTTCAAGTTCAAACTGATGTAATATTATTATTATTAATTTGTCGTGTAACCTTAATTAATCACATAGTGCTTATTCAGCTTTGCAGTTGATTTTCTCACGTATTTGATAATTTGTTCAATTCCAGAAATGAATTTATT
This sequence comes from Lochmaea capreae, assembly GCA_949126875.1. NCBI lineage: Eukaryota > Metazoa > Arthropoda > Insecta > Coleoptera > Chrysomelidae > Lochmaea > Lochmaea capreae. The sequence goes on from OX421409.1 coordinate 8,294,630, forward strand.
TAATAATTTAGTTCATGCCTAAGAAACATTACAAACATTAAAAAATAACGTTAAACCATATAGCAAAATATCTAAATAATCAAATAAATTTAACTTTAAATTAATGCATATCAAAATTAATGGAGCAGTTTAAAGCATAATTATTGAAAATTAAAGGCATTTTACTTTGTTGGTGATGTACTTCTTGATCTTTGTTATTGGAAATCAACGGAGCTTCACTTGGTATAGAACTACATGGAGTGGAAAAAAAACCGATCGCGCATTCATTCATTTATTCGATTGGTGTGTGCTCAACAGACCTGGTACTTGAACTGAATCTTAGTGCCATGACCTATGTTATTTAGGTACTTCCATTCCATGTGTTCTCTATATAGGCCACTAGTTTAACTGGAGGGATTTTCAGAAGTTGTAATGGTTGTATAGCTTCCTCTCCAAAGTGCTTCCGTCTGAGTCCATATAAGTTCTCGCAGAAATAGAGTATGTGAGTAGGTGTTTCATCATAGAGTTCACATTTCCTGCACATAGGTTCACTAACTTTGCCCATTTTGTGCAATGTTTCCTCAAGGTGCAGTGTCCTGTCACCAGGTCGGTAACTGTCTTCAAATGTCTCTTACTCAGTTTCAGTAGCCTGGTTGAGAGTTCCTTGTTTACCTTGTTCAGTGAACTCTTTTTATGGAGGTGCCCTTGTGCCGACCTCCATTTGAGGACCTATGAAGTCTCCTTTAGAACCTTCTTTAGCTAACTGGTCTACCGATCGTTAGATTAAGATATCCGGGCTGGATGATCCCTTACAGCTTTCGGGTTTGGTAACCTCCCGACGCTTGCACCCTCAAGCTGGTAAGCTCCACTTCCGGCCCTTATATCTTAATATACTATTTCTGCCTACCTTACCGTGAAACCACCAAAAATAGGGAGGAGTATTGTTTAGCAGCCAAAGGGCAGAAAATTCATAGCACCACGATTTGATTTTTGAAGTTTTTCACCATATTTGATTAATTTGACGTTTTACATGGATTTTTTAATCAAACGTCAGTGTATGTCAGAGATTTTTGTTATATTTTCCTATTTTTGGGTTTATTCAGTAGGCGAAAAACAGTTGTGTTTCACACATGTAGGAAACGCTTTAGCGGCACTTATCTATCAGCTACCCTCACTTTGCTGCGCTCGCTCGTGCATTTAATAATCTTGGGCTGGTAAAGCTCATTTATTGTTCTTGTGACACAACATACTATTAGGTGTGAGTATAACAATAATTTTCTTTCTCGTTCGCAGGACGTAATAATCTCAAAATTTTCAATTTTGGAGAAAACAGAGGTGAAAATACAAAAGCTATTGGAACAAAAGTATCCAAAAAAGAATTATTCTTTTGTGCTGAAAAATTTCCATTTATTTTCAACATGAAAAAACGTACGATACTGATTCTATAGATTTTATTACTTTTCACTCCGACTGTAGTTAGTATACATCCGCTTCATTCAATCAAGGAAACCACATTATGAACTTCGCAATCAAATACCTATTCAAAATAAACTGATTTGTTTTTAAACCCAATTATACAACAACGTTCGCTTTTTCACAAGGATAATAATGAGGGACTCAGGAACCAGCCTTTTAAAACCAAATAAACGATAAAATATAGTCTTTTTTAACGTTATGACCATTGCAGTGTAACTAATTTTAAATCTCAATACTCTCAGAAGTCACTTACAGTATCTTTGACATATTGTGTGATTGATATCTCCCTTGGAAATTCTTCATTGGCGGACACTATAATTAGATCTTACCATCGCATCGGCAAAGAAAAACAGCAGACTACGTTAGCCTTTTTATTTCACCGACTGCATCTAGAAATGGATACTTAAATTGAAATTAAACAGGAGGGAACACATTTCAGAACCACTCAGATAGCAAATGAGTCGTTCTCGTATTTCTGAATCCGATAACAATGTCTTAGAATATACATTTTTCATTAAAAATACACAAAACGGATTGTGATAGGATAAATGTCAATATGATGGTATCCCAGGTATGATGGCACCCTTCGAATTTTATATGAATTCAATTGAATCCAAACCCACTGCAGCTGCTAGAGACCACCAAAAATCTACTCTAGCAGCGGTTTGATAGCTGAGTACAAGCTACCTTTGGAGTTTAACATTTAAATTATTTGTGAGCACAAAAGTTTTTTATCATCTCTTGATTTCACAGATTTGAGGGTGGATGGCTTTATAGTTTGCTGTTTGTGATAGATCCAACTGATAGTATGAATATTGGGCTTGCTAAACATGAATAAGCCATAAGCTATGATGCCGTTACAGAGTCACAACAAGGTTTAAAATTTTCGATTTTTGAAATGATAGCACCCGAGATATTTAATATGGTGGCATAGGGTCCCGATAATAAGTCTGCGAACGCATATCTCAATTGTGTAAGCATGCCATATTATCAAATATTCAAATATATGAAGGCACACTTTTCATGAAATGGGAAAATTTAAATAAAAACAATATTTCTCTATTTTGATGTATTTTAAAGCAAAACTTATGTAGATTAAGCTATACTCAACCTGCTTCATTATAAGAATGTACTAGATAACTTAGACTTTGAACTAAGTGCCATCATCACCAAGTCTCCCCTACTATTTTTAGAAATCATATGGAACAAAAATTGTCGAACGAAATCTCTTCAAAATGTTGAGTTTCACTGTCAAAGTCAAACAAACAGCGTGACTTCTACTCATAACACGTTTTACTTCAATATGACAATTGAAACAGGAAACTGTAATCAAGTAAACTCCTCCATGGATATTATAAACAACAACGGACTTAAGCTGTCTCCTTGTCTTAGTTCTGTATATGTATTGAATGATATATTGAACAATCGTTATGTACCACCAATCAATAAAATTATAACCTTAGATATATGTCGCCGTTCTTTTATCGTATGATGAAATCGACAGAAATACCACCTAGGAATCTGGTTTAATTTTCGTCAATCAACACTACTGTTAATAAAATAATATTTTTATGTTATGTTTTACATCAAATACCACTTAAGTTCACTTTATCTTCATTGCTTCTGATTGGATGGAAATGTATATAACGGATATATTTTTTATTTCCACTGTTCACATGGAACGCAATAACTCAGAAGTTGGGACATAAAAGAAATATACTGTATCACTAGATGTTTCATCATAAAGTATAAAATTGTAAAATGTAAAAACAAAAATATCCCCATTGAAACTTGAAAATAATGCTGGCTATAGGATTGATAAAACCATTCAAAATTTTGAAATTATACACAATGAACACTTACGAGATTAAAACAACCCGATAAATCGCGAAACATCTACTTGAAACCAATATTCATTAACACCAAACATAGAACTAGAAGTACCACATATTTGTAATAAGGAACAAGAATTACATTTCCTCGAAGAATTAAAAATAGGAAGACACTCAAGAGAACCACAATATGAAGTCGTCAATGAACAGAAAAGTCTAGGGAGCTCTTCACTATTAAATTGTCTTCTTAAGTAACAATGGGGTGTTAAACTTAACAACAATTTTATGTTTTCTCAATGTTAATAGTTAGGGGTGGACAAAATCATAATGGGGAATCAATTATTTCAATATTTTTATTCTCACAAGATTTTTATGCCGATTTGAAAATTCAACTTTTGGATCATTTAGATAGTCCGCCATTCATGATGTTACGTAGTTGTAATGGTTGTATTATTTCCTCTCCAAAGTGCTTCCGTCTAAGTTCTCGCAGAAGCAGAGTATGTGAGTAGGTGTTTCATCATAGAGTTCACATTTCCTGCACATAGGTTCACTAAGTTTGCCCATTTTGTGCAGATGTTTCCTCAGGGTACAGTGTCCAGTCACCAGGTCGGTAACTGTCTTCAAATATCTCTTACTCAGTTACAAGCGCCTAGTTGAGAGTTCCTTGTCTACCTTGTTCAGTAAGTTATTTTTATGGAGGTGCCCTTGTGTCGATCTCCATTTGAGTTGGTGTTTTCTATCTAGCCAGTTCCCGATTTCCCCTCTTATACAATCTTTTGTGATTCCACAAAACGGTTCCGAACCTATGAAGTCTCCTTTAGACCCTTCTTCAGCTAACTGGTCAGCCATTTCATCACCTGCAATCCCCTCATGTGCCGGCACCCATATTAGAGACAATTTGTTGTCTCTTGCCAGCCTGTTGAGGGATTCTTTACAGTTTTGTATCTGTCATTCTTGCTAAATATCATGTAAGTAAATATTAAAGATGAAATATCATATTTTGATTTAAAAATATACCATGGAATTTATATCTTGAAAATGAATTAACACCAGTAGGAACTATTAAACTAAATTGAAATCGTGAGTGAATAAATAATTATATCAAAAAAAATTAAGTTGTGTTGTACAGCAGAATTGATAAATTACGGTTCACTTTAAAAATCTGATCAACTTTGTTGGGATGAACGCAACCAAAGTATGCTGTGTGTGTCTTCACTGTTAGTAAGACTGCGACTAACTTTTAGAGTGCTACGTTTATTGAACTAAATTAAATTCCTGAATAATGGAGAGTAATTTTGAGTTACCAAATACGTTAGTCAATATTAAGTAACAAGCAAACATAGCATCAATAACCTTGTTACCATAAAAATCTGATAGGAATGAAAAAATAACGTAAGCGGTGGGCTTAAGACAAGATAAAAAAACTATAGTGAGTAGGAGAAGAAATCATAAATAAGGTGTCTTTTCCCCGATTTGCGAATACCATATCCTACTAAAGGAAAAGTGGCCCTTTCATCTCTAGTACTTCAATCATCTATAACTGTTACTACTACTACTACTAATAATTTAGTCAGGTGAACGTTGGCCAAGACAAACTCTAGCCAAGGTTCCGGCACTGAGGCCACTGGCGGGCACATTGTGCCATTCCTGCTACTTATGCATCCATGAAGCCGAGTTCCTCGATGAAGGACTCAATCCTCTTCAATGGATGCCTGCTTATGCCCCAGAGGCCATAACAGGGACTCCGAAGATTCGCCTGCGTAGCACAGCCCAATGTGGACATACGAGGAGAACATGGTCCGACGTTTCGTCCCCTGCATAGAGAGCTTTCCTCCTGTTAGGAGTCCTGCTATCTTTTTTAACCTACTCCTTGGTAGTTCTAGAGCAGCTCTAGCATGTCCATTAGTCCATCCACTCAATAGGAGCTTAGACTGCTTGAGACCCTGTAGAGCCTTCCAGTGAGCAAGGTGCTTGTTTCTCCTCGTCTTCTTACGGATTGTTTGTTTTGTGAGGCCCAAGATCGGACCCAGGCCGTTAAAAGGAGTAGCCGCCCCTTCCAGCCCGCGCGTCCGCCCCTTCATTGCCTTCAAACCAGAGTGCGTCGGAATCCATTCTAGCCACACTGTGTCCGCCTTGCTAGGTCAGTAAGGCTTTCACGACATTCAGCAGCAAGCCCTGAGTTGATGGCATATCCACTCAAGGCTTTGATTGCCGCCTGACTGTCGGTGTATATGGTTATGCGTCGATCCGTATAACCTCTTTTTAGGTTTATCTGCGCACATTCCAAGATAGCGTATACCTCAACCTGATATGCAGACACACCCTTTCCCAATGGAACACAGACTTGTGTCCTTGGGTTCCTGGAGTGAATTCCAGCCCCTGCCCCATCGCTGGAGCATGAACCATCTGTGTACCAGACGATCCCATGAGGCTGTGAATTTCCCTCCCTTTCTCAGAATTATCTATTCCGGATATTCACCCTATAGGGGGTTACGAATGAGTACCTGCGCTGGCAGACATCAGCTGGTCGGGCCAGAACAGGGACATCTCCCAGAAGCCTGAGCTTATTGACGTGCCTGGACCCTTCCTCGATTCGCACATATCCCAAACTTTTCAAGCGTAGGAGTGCCCTCCCAGCAGCAGCCTTGATCACATGGTGAAGAGGCCGAAGTCCAAGAATCACCCCCAACGCAGCAGTTGGTGTAGTTTTCATGCAGCCAGTTGCCCCCAAACCGACCACCCTTTGGAGTCGTGCCAGTTGCCCCCAAACCGACCACCCTTTGGAGTCGTGCCAGTTGCGACCTAGCCGTGGCCAGGAATACCCTTGGTCACCAGACCAGAGCCGCGTATGTGAGCATCGGCAGCATGATCACTTTATAGAACCACAAGATCGTCTTGGGGGTTAGTCCCCATTTCGTACCAATGGCTCTCTTACAGGCCCAGTACGTGCTAGTCAACTTGCCCAGGCGACTATCAAGGTGAGCCTTCCATGTCAGCTTCTTATCCAGGATCACTTCCTGATATTTCACTTGTTCAACCATTGGAAGTAGCACTCCACCAAGGTGCAGACCATCAGGTCTTATACCTCTCTTCTTGGTGAAAGCAATTACCTCAGCCTTTGCAGCATTAACTGGTCCGTGGTCGTTGCACCACCCCTGAACTATCACCGTTACACTAGACAGTAACGTAAAAATTTTCCATCTAGTTTTTTTGTAATTGATGATAAATATCTACTATTTAAGTCTTCATCTTCCAGACTCTAATTGCCGTACACTATCGGAATCAGCTCGTTGACAGTAATCTAAAAATATCTTCAAATACAGGATGTTGTATTGAAAAAAAAATGACTTCGCTCAAAACCTTTTTTTAAAAAGGAATTTTGTTGTATAAAACAGAGCCTTTCCGATTTTTCTTACGAAATTTTTGGTTTAGATGGTAATGAGTTTATTCGACACTTAACGGACTAGCCAAAAAACAATATACTGTTTGATAACTGAAATATAAAAGTTATGAATACAGATTATTTCCAATTTCAATTACGAATAGAATTGGTTACAAAATTGCTAACCTACTATCTATATAAAAACATTTCCCGTGATTTTCAAATATAAGGCTAGTGTCTGGTATGTACGTGATTTAGTTTTGATAATACACTTTGGTTTTTATCGTAACCTTGACACTGAGAGTAGCTTCATTTATAAACTTCATGTTATATTATGCGTAGTGGAAGTACCTACCTAAATTACATCGATCACTCACACGAAACTTGCTGACAATTAAAACTTGTGAACAGTAAGTAATAAATTATGTGCCCAGAAATTTCAAATGAGTGATTGCAATTTGACAGCTTTCATTCCTCAATGTCTGAGTCTATCAGACAGGAAAGACATGATAAGCAAGGTAGTTGATAATGAAGCTGTACAGTAGACTGATAAGTCAAACATTTTAGGAAATGTATAGAAACTAATATTTATTTTAGATTATTATTTAAACCTAGAGCATATAGGGCCGAAAGTTGTCAAATTGTTTTCGTTGTGTCAGATAGGGACCAAAAATTATTTCATTACTAGTTAATCTTGACAACGGTAGCTGGAACGCTACCGAAACGTCGAAATAAGAAAATAAAAAACATAATTGTGGTTTGATTCCCAAAAAAATAAGAGAAAAAAAAATGTATAATATCCAACACCCCCGAAGTCACTGGGCGACTATTACCTTTGAATAATTCGACAAGACATTCATCGTGAAAAAATATAACATTGATGTTGGCTTATTGCAGTTTTTGTTTCCACTTGTTTCGTCAAAAAACTCCCTTTTAAAACATCTACATTTTCATTAAATATTTTCAGATAAACTGAAACAGTGTTTTTTAGCATTCGCATAACTCAATTGCTTGAACTTTATAAATATTTTGTTACAAGGGAAAAGCTCATAATATCACCCGCACTTTTTAAAAACCAGTCAAGCAGAACTGAAGCTAAATAGTTTTCCATAACTACACATCCACTCTTTTTATCACTTATTTAAAACGATATACTGACGTAGTATACAGAATATATATTCATTTCATAACCAAATGAGTCATGCGATGCCGACAAGATCGTTTTTCACTACAATATTCCAAAATAAGGAGAGGAACGAACGTGATAACATGTTTCACACCTAATTTATACGAGCATAAGGTTAGATAGCACTGTACGCTCTTTGTGTTCTCTTTTTACCGTTGCTTGTGTTAGTTAATTTGTCCTTTCATTTGTTTCTTAAGTGCCACTGCTGTTTCTGTGACATTCAATTCCTTCGTATATCTGTAAAGTATAAGTTCTTATCTCTCGTTTATTTTTTGTTGTCAAGCTTTTTGATTAAACGTGTCGAATGCTTCGATAAAGGTAAAAGCAATCGGAGATTATCATGTACCTAGGTCAAACAACTTATCTTTATGTGGATATAAAATTCAACAAAAGAGATTCTGAATCTAAATAAATTAATAATAATCGAGTTTGTTTAACCATCCTTTGCCGTTACGTCATACATTGTCCAGCTTTATCTTTCATTAATGAAATAGATGAGACGGAATTATGACGTCATTAACGTATTTCTTAACTTATGTCGACCTAAATTTTTGCTGCAATTCTGTGTAAAAATCTTAGCGATCGTAACGATCTATAAGACTCGTAATATCGGAACGGATACAAGTTTGGTATATACTTACAGGTTTTAAGGTTTAACGATTTTACTATTTGCGTACACAGAATTGCTTTTGACAGTTCGGTTGTCATATTTTTATTTATTCAGTATTTTTAGTCATTTTCGCCTTTTTCAATTAATTTTTCATTGTCAAAATGCCTTCCCGGTATAATGAGGAAGAGCAAAGTTCAATTTGAAGTTGATTAATTACTTTTCAAGAGAAAGAGATGCTGGAATGCCGCTTTTGCCGTTAAATGCAGTCCTATTACCATAGATCTGAATGAATCGGACTTCCACAATGATGATGAAGATTATTTTGTCAGTGATGAAGCTTCAACTTTGCATATTATTTCTTTACATATGTTATTTCAGTTTACCTTTCTTTTCCGTTTGTTCGTTCCTTTTTCCTGTTTTTATTGGGATTTTTTTCAGAAATAAATTTATTTATTGCCTGTTTCCTCCCATACATGTGTTTTTTTTTGCATTTCTCAGGAATATAATTGTTCCTCACAATGACACAGACAATAATAACTATACAATTTTCAAGAATATGAGCATATAGATATTCTTCCAATTTTAAATAACCTTTTGGTTCACCCCAAAAATATAATCGTATAATAAATTGATAGTTTCAACCCTTACACTGTGAAATTCATACATATCAATGTTTAAAAATACTCATTATTTTTATTTCACAATATTTTTTATAAGTTTTACAAAAAACTTAGACCCCGACCGGTTTTGATGTTTATACATCATTTTCAATTGGTGGAATGAAAACATTGTTTATTACGTAACTGCTGTGAATGTGATGCAGTATATATTGGTCAAACAAAAAGAAATCTTAATATAAGGTATAGTGGGCATCTTAGAGCCTACAGAAACAAGCACCCTGAGAGATTAAATTACGCAAAACATTTGTTAGAACAAAAGCCCAAACCAAATTTGAACAATCAAATACAGAATTACTACATGACTGCCAGAATTATAGTAAACTTAACTTTTTAGAGCCTTTAGAAATAAGATGGTACTCCAATGATCCTCAGTATACTCTTGTAAATGAGCAAATGGATACTTTACAATCTCCTTTGTTAGACTGTTTGACCGATATATTTTAATGGGTTTCCACGTATCTTTTCTAAATTCTACTCATCGCGAAAATATGTACATATATACACCTTTTAACTTAGCTAATAATACACTGTGTCCGTAAAGTATGGAACAAATTCATTTCTAGCTAAACAGAAATAATCCTGAAACATGTCGATTTTGAAATAATATTCTAGTATACGGGGTGAATTACTCAAGAGTAATGACGTCATCGTCATTTTTTTTACCGGATTACTCTAGCTGAGCTGATTCCAAAAATGTATCACATATTGATTCCAATTGGTACAGGGTGGACAAAAATACAATAATTTTGTGTGTGCTCATAAAGTAACGAGTAACATTCTTTATTAGTAAAATTAACAATATTATCAAAAATACTTATTGTCTAGCGGCAATTGGTTGAAATGTAACAGCATAGGGCGGCATTTCTCATCATTAAAAATATGAGTCATTACATTAACATTAGAATAACTATACTAGGATTTTTGTCAAAAATATTTACCTATTGCTTGGCCTACTCCAAAAGCAAGCATGTCTGTTCCTTTTGAAAAATATCTATGTCAACATAACCTCTCTTCCTCTAACCTATGGTAGAGACCCATAAACGGAATTCTAGAGTACATTTATAATGTTTGCCGCCGCATTTATTGATGATTGTACAATTATGTATATCAATGTAATAAATTTGATGCAAATACTTTTGAAATATACTAATTAATTGTCGAGTTGATGATAAAATAGTGCCCAACGATTTATTGGTCGATACATTAAATAGTAAGTTAATGCTTCAACTCTGCAATTTCGAAATATCGACAAAATCGTATTTGCTTAATATAATTATATAGTTACCAAATCCGTGACAGTTTTAAATTGTCTAAAATACATTAATAAAGCTGCATAGGAATTTTTGAAATGAATTTTTGTCACGTACAGTCGAAGACCTCTCATATTTTTTTCAGATTTTCGGGTATTAAAAAAGTTGCCGTTCCTCTGACACCAATCTCCTGATGAAACACCACACCTACTTCAGTGTAATGTAAGTTATTTTTAACACGCCTATATTAGCTTTACTTGTATGCATGTTTGTTTTTGTTTGTAAAAAGGTTTTTCCTTTAAAATAATACACAACTTTTATCTGGCATAGAGTTTGAAAAAAACTGAAAAAAACACACAATATAGTAAATCGAACTAAAAAGTAAGAAATATTTCTTAATTTAAGAATAAAATGATAACCGGTAAAATTAATGTCATTATGGTGATAGCGTGGGGTGCTTTGAATACGGGGTTGGGATAAAGTATGAAACCAAGTAAATATCTATTAAACGAAAAGAACGATATTTATGAAAATCTGCAGGTAAGTGCAATGGAACAAAATGCATCTGATGTACATTTTTTTGTTAATAATATACTTCCGGTTCAACCGGAAGTGCCATCAACTTCTTTAATTTAAATAGGAAACCCTATATATTTTTACAAATTTTGAAAGAGCTTGTTATTTTGAATTCATACATACTGAGTTTAGTGTACAAAAATTCACTCACTGTTACTGGTACATTTCATTATTTTAGAATAATGAGAAACAAAATTACTTCAAATGTTCAAAATGCTCGCCGTTTACTTGCTGACAATATGCCATCCTATTAACAAATTCTTAAGTCACTCTTTTCAAGACTTCTCCACGTATTAGTTCACATTCATCAATAATTCTTTGTCTCCTGTAAGTTTGTTGGTCGTCTAACGTGAACACGTGATTTTAGATAACTCCTAAGAAAAAAATCTAGTGGGCTAAGATCCGGAGAACGAGCAGGCCACTCTATGAATCCTCTACGTCCAGTCCATCTATTTAAAAAATTCGCATCCAGAAAATCCCTAGCCCGTCCATCATAGTGGGGAGGTGCTCCATCTTGTTGAAACCAAACATTTTGTGGCAATTGCCCATTCTGTTGAAGTGCAGGAATAATTTCGTTATTTGGTAGATCCAAATACATTACAGATGTTCATGTTCGCAAAATTCCAGCCGTCGGTCAAAATCATCGTCTGACAATTCTTGAACCAATTGTACCTTATACGGATGATACTTTTCACTTTTTAATATCTTTCCTACATAACGTCGACTGATACCATGGTTTAGTGCCAAATTTGTTGTGGAAGTTTGAGGTGATTCTTCTAAATCGATTGCAATATTTTGTTAAACAGTTTCGTTCGTTGCAGTCCGCGGTCTTCCAGGTTTCAGCAATTTTTTTACTTTTTTTATTAAAATTAAAATTTTTATTAAAACGTTGTAATGTTTTAGTTACTGTTGAGCGTGATATAGGATTTCTCTCCGTATGCAAATTATTAAAAATATGACACACTTCTTTATGAGTTCTAGCACGATCACCATAACCGATCATCATTAAAATTTCAATACGCTCTTTTTCACCTAATTGAACCATTCTAAATTGTAAAATTTATTTCCGTCAATTAGAATTTGACACTTGGAGAACAAAAGACGTACTAAACAGTACTCGTTTATTTATAACTATGCATACAAACAACATCAATTAGTTTATCTAAATAGTTTTCTGCTCTAATGCAAAAAACTCAAAGCAGGTTGATTAAAGTGCTATATTCCTCGTTTTTACAAAATTTTTTCACACTAAACTAAGTATGTATGAATTCAAAATAACAAGCTCTTTCAAAATCTGTAAAAATATATAGGGTGTCCGATTTAAATTGAAGAAGTTGATGGCATTTCCGGTTAAACCGGAAGTATATTATTAACAAAAAAATGTACATCAGATGCATTTTGTTCCATTGCACTCACCTGCAATTTTTCATAAATATCGTTATTCTCGTTTAAAAGATATTTACTTGGTTCCATACTTTATCCCAACCCCGTATACTACATTTATGTACTAACTCTGCATTTCGAAATAGAACTGTTAAGAAATTATAACAATTATTGATATCGAGCACCCCACGCTATTACCAAAATGACATTAATTTCCTCGTTAATCATTTTATTCTTAAGTTAAGAATTATTTTTCCCTTTTCAGTTCGATTACCTATAAACCGTGTTTTTTAAATTTTTTAAACTATAATTAATTTTTTCAAGTACATAAAACAGTAAATCACTTTCTAGTGGTGAAGAGTGTACATATTTAAGATATGCGAAAATTGGAGGGTGGAAATAAGGTCAAATAAACATGTTTAGTGAGGAAACAAATAAGTACGGGAATGTATTTGTTCTTGTTGATTGAATAATGGGGGAATGCCAAAACACTACTTATGATTAACAAGAGTTGATGGATAATATTGTGAATACAAACACATTATCATTAATATTACAGTCAATCTGGCAGCACATTTTATATGGGAAAGTTGAGATTTAAAAATATATGTCAATAAATTTGAATTGATAAGTGGTATAAACAGAAGTAGGTTGATTGTTTTGTTGATTGTAATGAGTGGTCATTCATTGATTAATTCTTTCGATTGGGTTGTGCTCAACAGCCCAGGCACGTGAACTGAATCTTTGTACCATTTTCCATTCACCACTAATAATTGTGATAATGGTGCATTTAAATGAGGAAATGTTAAACTACATGACATCACTGAAGGAAGAGTCATATGTTCTCCTTCATGATGAAACCAGACTTGATGGATTCATTATCACTCTATTTTATTGTTAACATTTATTTTCAGTTGTAGAAATGGACTTTTGTAATAAACTTGAACAGGAAGTGATATATTCTGCCAAAAGAAACTTAGCTGCTGTCCCTGGTATCTTTCTACAGGGAAATTTCCCTAAAACTTCACCGCTCTGGGTTGGTAGATGTTTATCGAGATTTTTATGAAGGAATTTATAAAGGCCTAAAACAATAAGTTTTGTTAAAATGTTCCTCTCAGAACAGAAATAGGTAGGATTACAAAAAATAAGCATGGTAACTCCCCTAGGTTGGCATGTGGCCTTTAATGTGGCTTCTAATACGAATGATATTATAAATGAAATTCTTTGTGCCACAAAACAAGTAATTATATCCACTTAGTAGGTTATTCTGTACCTCAGACTGGAACTCTACTTATATTTCCCAAATATTTCAGATTTCAAATCCGCCAAAGGCGTAGCACGTTCTTTTTGAACAGAATTGCTTTCTACCCAACCCTTTTTTTTTATGACCTCGGACCTGATGCCGGTGGTTAACCTTGAAGAAAGTTACCCACGACCTCATTTACTAGGGTCAAGGTTTTCTTTTCCAAGGTTGTTAAGGAAATCAAAAAAATATTTTTGACAGCTGATTGATTACTGACACTTTTTGGTTCTGTCCACATTTTGTGAGTTTTAATAAGGGTGTTAATATAAAAATCAAAGTAAATTGATTTAAATTGAAATCAAAATAAGGTTTATTTCAATTAAGAATTCAATTTTTATGATCGGCGGACTAGCCACCTCATCAAATCTAATCTAATCTAGGTGTCAAATGAAATAAGTGACGTGATTACTCACCAGTCACAGCAGGCAATGAAACACAGATGCATTGAATTGGCAGATATAGGGTTGAAGCATTGCCTCATTGGAGATATAAACCCCTAGGACAAGGGAATATTTATCCAAGAAGGATCCACTGAAAAGACTGGTGAGCCTGATAAAGATTACTGGTTTTGGCAAGTAATGTGTTCATTTCGTTTCATCTGGAGTTCTGAATTACAAAACTTCAGACGGCAACAAAACAAAAGCACAGCAGAACAAAAATTTCAACATTATATAATAATACGATCCATGTGTCCCGTAATCTACAGCTGGGCTAAATCAGACTGCATGACGTTTAACGCGCTTTGGAGGTCGTTTTAAATAGTTTTGCTGTGTTTACCAAGTTTTTATGGAAAGAAAAAATTGGGGATTAGGTTTCTTAGACGTGACCTGATGATTATCATCGATAAAATAGAATTGGAAAGTTCCCTATTTTTTTTGTTAGCCGTTCTAGTACCAGGAGTCTGTTGGGTTATTGTACTCTACTCCCACCTTTATTCCACCCACCCAGCCATTCCCATATCCTCGAGTAGATGATGTACGTCAACTGGATGCATGCCATATGTTTCAGGCGGCACGTTGGCCTCTGCGATGATTGTCTGTCTCCTTGAGTCCAATGCCTCACAGTCAGACAAAATATGAGTTACGGTCTCGGTCTCCATGCCACAAAGTCTGCAGCTGAGATTCCCGTTATATAGCCCCATTTTATGCAGATTATCCTTAACCGGGGCATGACTCGTTAGATAACCTATAATAATTATTAGCTTGTTCCTACTATTACCGGTGCCGACTAATACGAGTTTGCTCCGTTATAGATATTTCAGCTTCTCAAACTATTGTTTATCAGAAATTAAATTTCAAACATGCATGAAATTAAAGTTCCACAAATTGCTCTAATTTGTACAAAACACGTACAAATTCTCCCTGTTGCTTCCGAAATGAATTGTGTGAATGTTAACAGTGACTCCCAATTTCATATTAGACTAGTACCTAGAAGTCTTACTGAGTAATTTTAATTTTACCAGAGGTAATAAATGATTCAATATCATAAACTCCTTTCATAAAAGTTCAAAGCGCCTTTCGGCTAAAGGATAATGAAATAATTCCATACAAACTCAAACATTTCAATCAATCTTCAAAGAACCTATTCGGAATAAAATATTCAAATCCCCTTTTCGGGAAAAACCATACTATAACAAGTAGGCATATAAAAGGCTGACTTTATGCTCAAGCAACGCTTTTTACCTCAGTTCACCCATACCGTTAATACCTTTTTAGTGTCAACAAATAAGTCGAGGCTTCTATAGTTCCTCATAAAAATATAATTTCTTAGCAAGTGCGTATTGCAAATGCGAAATTAAACTTGATTATAAAGTTGTTACGGGGTGTTGTATGTTGTACTAAATAAATTGAGACGCTACAATCTCCGAGTTTTATTTGAAGTCAACGTCGACGAAGAACATCAGCAGGAAACCAGCCCAACAAACGAAGTACAGTACATTTTGATTGACTAAGTAAATTAGTCACCCTGACGGAAAACGACGGGAATGTAGTAAGTCCCCTCCGAATCCGCACAACGTTTATCTGTGTTACTAATGGCAAATGGTACTCTATTGGAGCAGTGAACAAGCAAAATTGTTGTATCCTAATATCCATTATCTATAAATATACTAATGCATCTTGAATAGATTAATCGATATGAACGTTACCAAAGTGCATGCAGGTCCGTTGTAGAAAAATTCCACTTCGTAGAATATTCTTCTGAATGGATGTTTCAGTTTCCAAATTTATTCACTTGTATGGCGTGAAGCCAGCATTGAAATCCAGATGTTCTTATTTTGTATTATTCAAGAGTAGGAATCATCCGATTATTTCAATTGCTTATGGTTCCTGAATATACAGGGTGCTTTTAAATTCAAGTGAGAAAATTGAGTAGATATTCACCCGTATAAAATCATGTAAAAGATGCTAAATAATTCTTTCTCTTGAATTTTAATGAAGATAGAAACTTGAAATTTTGTCATGCACGTGCACAGACAATGACTAACCACGGGTATTACTTAAACGTTCTTGTTACATTATAAGGAGATGAAATGATCAGCCCCCACTTTATTTAATATCAAACCTTTTTTTCTAGAATGACTTTCGTTAAATAAAAATAATATCTATAGATTCGGATTAAAAAAATAAAATGTAATATTATGATTTAATTCTTTATTAAATCAGAAACTACGTATTAAGAGATGATCAGTAAAAAATAGAAAATGCAGGAATAGAATACGATTGCTTCCAACTAATTAATGTAGTCTACGTCTCATCGATCGTCGAACACACTCAAATATTTGAGGTGCATTTTTCAAGGTTATAACACGAATATTATTCTTCAAATCGTTGATATCAAGTATTGGTGTGTTGTGAATGTCTTGAGGTAACTCCATCACAATGCATGGATTCAATTCTGGAGATCAAGGAGGCCAGTGGCGGCCCTCCTCAACCAATTTAACGGTTGGGGTAAGTTGTTCTAGGTATTACCTACAAATCTGGCTAAAAATGAACTGGATCGCAATCGCGCATGGACCACATGTTTTGTGTAATATTCAGTAAGGTGTCCTCAATTAGTCCAGGAAGATTATTTTGGGGAAAAGATGGAGTGAGCAGTCCAATTCAATGACTGAAACGGAAAATGTGGCCGTATTGAGTGTATACTGCTATAATTCCAATCCTCACATCAATTGAAAAGACATTTTCAAAACAAGCCTCCATAATATTGTATGGGTTTTCGTTTATCCATAAGCGATTATTATGAAAATCCATTATGGAAAATCATCTAAGAACAGTATGTTTCACAGAAATTGAGGATCGTTATATGTCGTCTGTCATCCAATCACAAAATGTAGCTCGCTGAGGAAAATCTCGAGGTGAAAGAGCTTGAACACGTAAGATGTGGAGAGGGTATCATTGCTGCTCTTTTAAAACTTACCACATTGATATAATAATAATAATAATATCAATTTATTGTCCAACAGAAAATCCATCTACAGAACAATATTATTAGAAAGTAGATATGTTGATTATATTAAGGATGTAAGCAATTTTTGCTAGTATTTGTTCCTGGGTTTCCAGTGTTCCGTGAGATTTGGTAAATGAGTCGCTAGTTGCGGATGTGTTTTTAGCATGAAAAACTCTAGCTACTAGATAATTGCGATTTGTCAAACCATAGGCAAAATGCATATCAATAATTTCAACGTTTGGATACATTATATAAAATGAATAAATGAAAATGGTACACATCAGGCAAATAAACGCAAAAATATCAAACTACAAACTTTGCCTAATATCTCTTCAGGTTCGCCTTACACCTCTCAGTGATAGGAAGGCGATAAGATTGAAGATATAACTGCACAGATGAAACTACATGTTCAAAACATTTAAGGAAAATAAAATAAAACTTCTACAACAAATTACCAACTGCGATATCCTGTATAACTTTTTCAGGAAATGCACGTAAACACAACCAATCGTGTTAACGCATAATTGACCACATACAGATAAAAAGGACAAGCAAATACATTAAAGGTCAGTATACGGTCAAGGAAAAAGCAAGAAAAAACATATTAACCAAACAGCTTATCCCAGCTATTCTGCTGATACTATGCTTGTGATCTGAAGAGCGAAATTAAACCCATCTTCAGCTTTCCAATGTATTTTCAGCAGAAAACATAGCCAATTAAAAGAACTTGTTTGAAATTGACGTAAATCAGAATAATTCTTCACAAAATACTAAAAATTTGCTTCGTTCAGTTTATAACTTGAATTTGTTTTGGAACAATACTCTGCAAGCAAATTCAGAATGAACAAAAAGTTATTGTTCTGCAATTTTAAGTACACATTCGCCTTTTAGTCCGGGGAAGTCAGGATATAAAATGGAAAAGATTTCCACTAGAGATTTGACTTTTTTAAACGAAAGTATATGTAGTATAGACTACTTTCCTAGATTTGTGACTAGATTCCGCTCGAGGTTGCGATGCAGCTTACAAGCATAGCTTGGAGCACGTGAAATGCAACAGTTTACCGTCCATAACTTTTTTAGATTTGATTGTACAAAAAAATTGTGGGCATCAAAATTGTAGGAAATTTTATACCCTATAAGATGACGTAATGTAATATTAAATAAACATTTTTTTTCAATCCTTAATTTTTGAAAAATTGACATGAGGGGATTGCAGATAATGACTTGGCGGATCGGTTAGCTAAAAAATTCTCTAAAAGTAACTACAAAAATGGGAAAAGTGAACCTATGTACAAATAATGTGAACCAACACTAAAACTAGTGGCTTATATAGAAATGATTCTAGAATGGAAGTAGATAATATGGAAAATGGTACAAAGATTTTGTTCAAGTATATAATGAATAACTCCTGTATCAAATATCACAAAATATTCCATTCTTTAATCTTTACCCGTATTACTTAGAATGAAATAAACCGCGCTGCTCACAACAAAAGCGAGCAGTAAATATAATTTATGGTCGCGGCTTCCATTTGTAAAAGCAAAAACAATCGGCCCGCCTTCCAGTGAAATATATTATATTTATATTGTAATCTTTGACTGACTGCTCTTTGAACTATATAATGCATAGAAACTGCTATTAAGAGCTATAAAATTCTGGGAAACTGTTATTTAGAACTTTAAATTCATAAAAACTTTTTATGTTAAACAACAATACGCATGTAAGTTTCTTAACAAAGTTAACAGACTCATAGTATAGAGACTTAAAATATTACTATTATCATCACATTTTTCCGTATGGTTTGAAACACAGGGTCCAGAAAACAAAAATTTAATTATGTTTGGAATTAAACACAAACGTAACCCATTCCACTTTGACACATTTCCTTCTCAAATACTGCATTTATTTGCCTGACTATAGCACATGTAAACCGAAAACATCCTACTTATACCACCGGACTGTCTAACCTTTGGAGAAGACCACTATAGGATGAAAAAAAACCCACCGACTGCCAACTGCAATTGGAATCATGTCAATTACAAGTACAGGTGGTCTAAAAGATATGACAGGACGTCAAACGTTGTAGCCGGCCTAATGTTGATCATGAGAACATTACTCTTATTCTAAGTATGCGCAGTTGAACAACTAAAACTACATTGTTTAACAGTATTCCTATCATAGCTTCAGTCACTTATGTATTTTGCTGAAAAAAGTTTGGAGTAAGTTTCTTCAATGGGCTGCTTCGGTACTTCCAATCTTGATTGCTACCATTTTCATAACTTTCTGCTTTGCTAGTGCGTCTGCCAGCTTGTCACCTCCGTTCCACACCTCGATATAAAATGCTATCTACTTAGATCTTATCCTGTTGGAATAAAAAGTCGAAGTGTCCTCAATAGGTATACAAATGTATATATTTTTGCAATCGTTGTGATATTCACTGAGTCCTGAAATATCTATTAATCCCCTCTACTACTCCTGAATCTCAGAGACTAGGAGTTCGTCAGACCTATTTTCCGGAGATATTTCAGAATATCTGTGGACTTAAGTTCAGGTCTATCCAGTAGTAGCCTAGGATAATGAATTGCTATGGATTCCGTAACTATGTGAATGGGGGTTTCTTCTTCCATTCAACAGGATTTATATTGTTGTTCCTTCACTATTTTGAGATTCTTCGGACTCCCATTCAGACGATAGTGTCCTGTTAGGACTTCTATTAAATACCTTAGTGTAGTTTTGCTCTGATTTGGCATAATATATTTGTTCTCAACTGGTTGTAGTCTTCCAGAAGTATCTTTGATTGTCTAAATCCTACTAGATCTCTCCAATGACCCGATCTTCTCTTTTATTCGAGTTTGTCTATTTTGTTCACTAATACATTAGAGCTGATGCCGCATAAGGGTTCCAGCCCCCTGCTATTTTATTTCCTTTTATTCTAGTGTGTCCTGTAATCCACAGTAAGATAACTATGCTGTTCTTATCATGTTTAATGAGTTTTCTTATACCATTCAAGAGCTCAGTGCTTCAATGTCTGCTTGACTATGCGACATGATGATGATCCTTATACAACAACTGTAACAACTCCTTATTATTTTGTTTGTTCAATGATTTGAATATTTCATAATCCTCCCTGTACGTACAGCTATGATCGCACCCCATAAATTCAAAGTGTCTTTTCACAGACTAAAAAAAAATATATCCTTTTTTATTTGCATAAATTTCTGCTCCTATTCCTTAATCGCTTTTGGATGCGTTAAGTAGAGATTTGCTGTTTTCTGAGAAACTGCTTTCCCATCGTTTTTTCCCGTACCTGAACCTCAATTTTTTTCAAAAGAGTCTCTTCAATCCTCTTGGAGTGCTTATTTGGAGACTATGCTCGGAAAGAGACAGCACTATCTATATGTTCAATAGTCCAGTCAATGTACATAAAATAAAGCAGTCTCTGTGATATTGTTTTCCATTGAAGGAGTATTTTTCAAGCCTAAAGTCTAGTTTAAAAGGTCACTTGTAAAACGCTGGCGTAGCTGGGTAGCCAATACGTTTTCAACATCAAAAACTAATTTTGAAATACATGGTGTAACTTATTTATTTCATATAGAAAAAAAACTAATTTCAGGTTGCATTAAGAATCACCCTGTATGGAATACCTCTAGAATTAATATATTTGAAGCCAGAACAATAAATATGAAGTAACTTTTCATTTCTTACCTTGTTTTCATTCAATATATTGAATATCTTCTATCATTGGTGGAAGAATTTAAGTACGTGGTGGAGTGCAAAAGAAGTGACACCGTTTTGTTGAAAGATAAAGAAACTGCTTGGGATGAAATCTCAAAAAAATATCTTGGATATCGTTTACTAACACTGCAAAATTCAAAGAAAACAAAGTAAAAACAATAAAAATATTCACAAGATAATTAATTAAGGTTATAAATGCCAAATTGTTGACAGAACCGACAGAACAGAGCAACTATCAAATCAAGAAAACCTGGTTTTTCCACAAAGTTAACTTTAACCTCTTCCACCCTACAAAGTTAACTCCGCTATTTTGGAGTTAACTATAACATGTGACGTCATTCTAGAAGTTAACTTTTAGTTATATGTCAAAATAGTTTTATAATACCCACCCTTACTGAAAAACCTGATGGGGAATACAAAGCTGAAAAGTCTAAAACCCTGGAGTCAGATGACATTATTAAATTTCTGACATAAACTCCCGATGACGTCTATTTGTTTATGAAGGTTATTGCTATTTTTGGTATGCATGGAGCGACTAGACCCGATAAATTGCACAAGTTAGATGTGTTTAATGTGAACGACAGAAAATAGGTGATAGTCGTTTCATTATCCGATCTAAAACCAAGCAGGTATTACTGACAAGAAAAGTGGAGTGAGTTTATTGAAAATTGTGAAAAAGTACATTGGTTTGCGCCCCAAAAACGTACCTCACGGTAAGTTTTTTGTAAATTATCGACAGCAACCACTCAACCCAAGCAGGTATTACTGACAAGAAAAGTGGAGTGAGTTTATTGAAAATTGTGAAAAAGTACATTGGTTTGCGCCCCAAAAACGTACCTCACGGTAAGTTTTTTGTAAATTATCGACAGCAACCACTCAACTATATAACACTATATATAGGATACCCAAGAAGATTGCGGATTTTTTGAAGCTACCAAATGAAACACTAATAAAAAATGATGGAAAATATAATGTAGGTTCTTACCAAACTGATTCATTATTTGGAGATAACAAAGCCAGTTCTCAGGGCTTAGTTATCTGATGGAAATAAAGAAAAGAGAAGACTTAAGTAGAGGAAAAAAATTTAAGGGCGCCACTAATTTTGTTTTCTAAAACAAAATTAGAAAAAAATCAAATAAATAAAATCAGCTAGCTTTTAACTGTTGCAACTTACTCAAAAATAATTAAGTTAATTGGAATAAAAACTGTTGGTGGAGGTTTAATAAATAAAACTTTGACAAAAAAATTAATATGGATAAATATATTGATATTAAAATTTGAAAGATTGTGTACAAAAAAAATTTCTATAACTAGAAGGGTTAGTAACGAACAATATTCTACAAAATGGTCATCGATGAAACAATAATAACAAAATTATCTCTAGAGTGATACAACCTCCTATTATCCTGGTCTTGATGCGATGAACGGATAGAACAAGTGGTTTTTCTACCTTCTGATTCATGAAAAAAATTGTGTATACTCCTTTAAAGAAGTATCCTAAACGGACAGAATTAGCACACTCTTCTGAAAGAGACTGGTGCGCCTCTGCGCTGCTGTGAAACTTGTAGGTACTCTGGGAAATCGTGCTCCTGGAAATTGAACTCCAGGAAACTTTCTTTCGGGAAAATGTAACCTAGGAAACTTTGTTTCTAGTAACTATATACCAGGAAACTGTGTTCTCAGAAACTGTGCTTCGGGAAACTGTGCAGTAATCCAGATTCTTATTATTTAAAACGTCAAATTTTAGTTTGCAATTTCAACAAAAATATAGTTTTTGGATTACTGCACAGTTCCACACTTGTTGATTTGACGACAGACGATAAGAGAAGACCTCACGGTACGTTCTCCGTTCATATTTAAAGAAAGTTCAAAATTTTAAATTTCGCGGTAAAATATCTCAAGAATATTGATTTTTGAAACAAAAGTTAATTCCTCCAAGAATTATAAATGTGAAATAATTTATGAATTTTTCGATTGAAAAATTTTCAGTAAATATTCCACCAAAAATCAAAATTCTAAAGAAATTTATCGATAAATTCATTAGCTGAAAGGTTGAACGCAAAGTTCACGTTTCACAAATTCAGAAAAAGATTTACACGTGGCATTTTGTTTCCGTTGTTCTTCAGCTACCATGTTGCTGGTGCTGATCTAGTAAAAGTTAAACGCTTAGGTTGCTTACATTGAACAGTCAGTATGCAATAAGATTGCTATATCCAAGTGTATACTTGGTGGACCTGAAAATTAATCCAGTAGAGTTTGTTTAATCGACCTTTGCCGTTACGTCATACATTGCCCAGCTTTATCTCTCATTCATGAAATGGATGAGACGGAATTATGACGTCATTAATGTATTTCTTAACTAATGTCGACGTAATTTTTATGTGTTACTTTTGACAGTTCAGTTGTCACATTTTGATTTGATCAGTATTTTTGGTCATTTTCGCTTTTTTCAATTAATTTTTCATTGTCAAAATGCCTTCCCGGTATAATGAGAAAGAGCAAAGTTTAATTTTGAAGTTGATTAATTACTTTTCAAAAGAAAGGGATGCTGGAATGCCGCTTTTACCGTTAAATGCAGTCTACAACGTAAGTATCTATCTATATTATGCAAAATTAGAGTAAGTGTCTATCTTGATTTGATTTTAAAATTTTATAGCGAGCTGCTGATGATCTAGAAATATCTATTAGGACTGTTCAAAAACTAGTTACTAGTGGAATAGAAACAGATAAAGACCACAAAATCAAAGTTCATGCCGGACGTGTTTCTGCTCGAGGATCATCGATTTATATCATACATCAACATGCAATAAGAACACGAGTGTATGCGATGTATTCTGCAGGTAGAAAGATACATACTCAGTTTTTCTATTGCAATTATTAAACTTCAACTTATTCATTTTGTTTCAACAGGCGAACACGTCACAATTAGGTCCCTCCATAAAAAACTTAAAGATATTGACGGAGTTTAGATATCCTTGAGCTCCTTAGCCGGTGCTTTGGCCAAACTAAAATTTAAGTGGAGGAAATGCTCAATATCAAATCGAAAATATCTAATGGAGCAATCGGCAGTTACGCAAAAAAGAATAAAATTTTTGCGGGAGTATACAAAAAATCAAAGTGATAATTTTTCATTGAAACCAGTCGTCTTAGATGAAAACTGGATCTTCAGTAAGGGAGCATTTAGAAAAAGCTGGCAAGATGGGTCTTTAAGAACTGTGAGAAAGAAAACAGGAGAAGGTGTTCGTTATATTGTCCTACATGCAGGTTCCGAGGATGGTTTTGTGGAAAATGCTAGTCTTGTTTTCAAGTCGGGTAGTAAATTGGGCGATTATCATGATTCAATGAATTGCATGAATTTTGAAAAATGGTTTACTGAACAATTATTACCAAACTTGCCTGAGCCTTCATTGATAATCATGGACAATGCATCGTATCATTGCGGTCTTGTTGAGAAAATACCAAATCAAAGTTGGAAGAAGCAATCATTGGTGGAGTGGCTGGAGGAAAAGCAAATTCCATATCCACAATTTGCTATGAAAGATCAACTGTGGGATGTAATAAAAAGGCATCTACCAGAAAAAAGATATAGGTGGGATATTTTCGGAGCATATTTTCAAAAATTTTCATATGTTTGCATATTTTCATAATTCTTCATTTTATTCAGAATGGATGAACTAGCCCTACAACATGGTCATCGGGTTTTACGACTTCCACCCTATCACTGCCAGTATAATGCCATAGAGATGGTATGGTCAGAGTGCAAAAGATACTATGATTCCAAAATAACCTCGGTTCACCCTGTTACATCCACTGCTGTATTAAATATATGGGATGAAGCCTTTGCACAGGCAAGATTTAGTTTCATTAATGTTAATTATAAAACCGTTTGTTGATTTAAATTGAACCAGTCGAGATTTAATAAGATAGCTTACCCTGTATGTATTTCAAATATGATAAAATCTCAGGCTACAGTTTCAAGTTTTAGCTAGAATTTTAAAATAAGTAAGGCCAAAATGAGGTATTTTATTGATGAGTGAAATTGTTTTTAAATCCCTTCATTAACAGAATATTTTATGGTGTTTAAATAAAATTTTATTTTAGGTTACTCTTGAGAAATAGAAGCACTATATCACGCACACAAATCAATTAATCAATAATGACTGGGAAAAAGAAAAATACATTGATGTATCTCATTTTTTCCCTGTTATCATAGATCTAAATGAATCGGACTCCCACAATGATGATGAAGATGATTTTGTCAGTGACGAAGCTTAGACTTTGCATATTATTTCATTAATTTCATTAATATGAGACAAACGTAAAACAGCAGAACACGTCACCGATTATGACGTAACGGCAAAGGACGGTTAAACAAACTCTACCCCGGTTCAAGTGTCTAAGCAAACGAGTACAAGATGTGGTGTTCCAAAAAAGATGTTTCCAATAATGTTAATTGTAAAATTACACTTGCTGTTAATCTCTCGAATATAATATATGTATTTGAATTTGTAAATTTAATTGAATAAAAAACCCCTGCTGTTGAAGTGTTACTCCATCTACCCTTGCGGTTAAAGTGCAGATACTCAAAAGATTTGCTATAACAACATTTTAACATTAGCTATAGAAAAAAATAATTTATTCACCTCAGGCTACGCTTCAAATCCCAAATCATGTACAGCAATAACGCCATCTGTACGTTATATTTTGGCAATTCAGCTTTTTATTGGATATTGCTGAGCGCATCGTTACAGTTCGATATGGTTTGATTATTATTTTATGGGATAATTGCCGTTCTCTCATAAAGGCCACGTACTTGCTTAACACAAGAGTTGGAGCATCGAGCATTAAATTTCAATCAATCACTAATTCGCATTAGGTTCTATAAAAAGGCTGATACCTACAAAATCTTGCTCCCGCATTTTATGCTATAACATATTCTGTGATATCTCACTAGACCTATGTTGCTATATAAAAAAAAATTAAGATGGTGACGGTGCCCTGAATCATATGACATGAATCCCTGAATCATATGATAGGCCAAGAGCCGCGTTTTTTTTTTGCAACGTACTAAGTGGATTTTTTTTTTTTTAATATGTTCAGGGGTGTCCCCTGAATGTAAATACATGTGGGCGTCATGAAATTGGGGAGGCGTCAGCCGCCATCTTGAAAAACACGTTTTATTAAATATCTCGCGAACCGCGCATCGTTCGACAAAAACAGTACAGATCATTTCATAGATATAATATTTGCCATATTTTTTATTTGAAACTTTTTTTGTTTAACGCATAGGTTGTTAATTATAGCCCTCCAAACTTTTTTCAATATGGTTTTTGCTAAATATTTAGTTAATGGTCAATGATAAATTAAAAATGGTGGTAACTAATTTGTAGAACATGAAATTTCCTATAAATTTTATTATAAACTTTTTCATTCAGCACTATAACATTTATAGTTTAACAGCTGCAGCTTGGTAGAACTTGCACCTCGTACATTATCAGTGACAATATTCCTCGTTGTATACGAAAACATTTCATAACGAATAAAATGGCATGAAGTGTTCACATAAATGTCAATGCAGCTGTGTAGCGAATCAATTAAAATTATAAATAATGTGGAGAACAAGTAATAAGTTATCGATCTTTATTGTTACTTAAGACGGTATTATCATAAAAGATTGTTTATGTAACAAAAAACAATAGTGCATCACGCTATACCATATGAATTTTATTATTATTGTTATTGTTATTATTATTATTATTAATAATAATTAATGTTATGATTGTATAATTCTTTTTTATATTAAACTTTACAAATGTCCACATCCGAAGGAGAAGGTTGGGTTTCGTTTCCGATGGCATCTAATATGTCTGGCACGTTGTCGCATGTTTGGCGACTGCAATTGGAGCAAATAATCGAACATTAAAGACCAGCTTTTCGGCAGTTCGAATTGGTTCAAGTCCTTGTGCAGTTCGCTTCCAACCCCATTTTTCAGCGTCGTGATAAAATCCAAGCCAAGTTTGAACCTGGTGGTAGACTCTGAAAGAATGGTAGCGTGCCGTATCTCGTGTTGGAGGTAGAATTCTCCTCGCCAATTTCCCGAAGCATTTGTAGCGAAGCGAGTTAATGGAATGTTAAGAGGGGGACATTCTAAACGACCCCCCCAATTTCATGACGCCCACATGTATTTACATTCAGGGGACACCCCTGAACATATTCCAAAAAAAAAATCCACTGGCTAGTACATTGCACAGAAAACCTACGTTTTTGGTTGGGGCTCTTGGACTATGACATGGCTTCAACGACTTTATCAAAAATGGCAGAGTATAATCCCGTTCAAAAATCTGAAATTTGACAACTTCCCTGAGAGTTTACCGGGATCGGTCGCCCCCTTCTGAGTTACGTGAGAGGTCGCGCGTATAGATTTTTTTAACATTTTTAAAATCCGGTTTTCTTACCAAAAAAATCTTTATATTGGGAATGAAAATAGCAAGGGCTGCTAACAAATGATTTATTTAAACATTTAAATAAAAAAAAAAGTAAAAAGTTTATTTATTTATTGAAACATCACTTGAATCAGGTTTGTCTGCACAAGTACCACAAATAAATGTGGTAAGAGGCGGTATGTTCCTTGCATATTGGGACTCTGCAATCATTGTATTTATGTTGTGTGAACTTGTTTTCACGTTTCGGACAAAAACCACATCTTGGTTTTTCTTGCGGTTGTACTTTCGATATTTTTTGTCTCAGATCCAACTCTTCTGTTTTTCATCCATCTTAACTGAAAAGAAAAAAAATGATGTTTATTTACAATTTTTATTTTCACCTTATATATATATATAAAATTTCCACTTTTATAATATCCTCACCTTATATTTTTGTCTTGTCACACTTTTATTACAAAAACCTTGAAAATGCACAATATTTTCACCAAATTTTCACCATCGCTAAAGGTCGTGTCGTGGGATTTTTTCTAACAAATGCACCCACGTAATCCGTCGCGTGTTAGATTTATACTAACAATTACCGATCTCTGTGCTATTGGAGCTCCCCCCACCCGCCTAACTGGTTCTGTGGGAATGTGGGGAACCCCCCGAGGCACTTTTAGAGCGACAGCAAATTATCTCAAACCAAAAAAAAATTCTGTAGAGAATTTATAATTGTTAGATTTTTTCTAGCGGCGCGACCGATCCCGGGTTAAAAATAAAAGTGGGGGTTTGGTTTTTTTCGAATATCTCAAAAACTATCGAAGATATTCGAAATTAAAAAAAATATTGTTTCTAACGTTTGCAATATTTATCGGCTTCTTTTGGGACCATTCCTTAAACTTTCTACATGATTTTCCGAATCGAATGACATCTTGATCGTAATTTTCGGTGACTATTTAAAAAATTTATGGAAAATGAACCATACTAACAGATAAATCCAGGGAGCTCTCCTATATTAAACTGTCTTTTCAAGTAACAATTTTATTGTGAATATTACCAGATATAGGTTTCCTATATCATTGCACTGTTATACTGATATTATAAATAGGAAAGATGTCCAGGATATTCCCATAGGGCTAATAATACCTACGCTTTAATATTTGTAACATAATATCTCTTTTTTTTCAATTAGTATAATATTAAGTCAATCACAAGATAGGTCACTATTTGGTCTAGCCAAAATATTAAACATCAGGTAAAAATAACTTCTTTCATTCTAACGATGATATGTTAATAATGGAATAATTAGTTAGTTTTATGCATAACATCAATTCTATTTGTAGTGAACGTTGCTTCATCCAAATATAAAACATTGCAGTGGGAAAACCGGACATTTATAAGTCTCGTTTCATAATCACAATCTTGTGGAGTGAGAATGAATTTCGGTTTGAATGGAGCAATTTTATTTCCATTGAATATTTTCTGTAAGTAGCTATTGCTAAAACTAACTTCCACCGCCCTTTTTCGTCAACTCAACTTGGCATTCGCTCTCACTGAATGTACAGCTAGGGTAATAGCTGTATCATCGTCCTCTTTGTACACCTTTTTCGATTTCTTTTTGTTCTCAACAGGACCTGCCCCATAAAATTTCTTTATAAATTTCCTTAACTCAATCCTCGGAACTAGTACATCTGGATATTTCCATTGTTTGCGCCAATAGTTTTATTTGAAAATAAATGGTCTGTTGATTCCTGAACAATAGGCAACACACCTTTATTCACAATTATTAATTAATTAACAAAAACGTCAGCAGTAGAAAAAACAAAAATGCGAAGACGTTTAAAATATAGTTTAGAGATCGAGTTAGATTTGGTCGTTTGAATAAGTCCGTGAAAAACAATATCGTGATTAAAGCATTGATGTTAGTAATAGTGAAATTTTGATTAAACATTTGATTCGTATACGGATTTGTCAATTTCTTAAGTTTTCCATTTTGATCCCCACCTTTGATTCCTTCTCATTAGACAAAACCTCGACAAGATAGCCTTTTTTCACCTAGTGAATGGATAAGTTTCTCAACTGAACATTATTAGCAAATAATTAGAATTTAGTTATTAAAATTTATATAAAACCACCATTTGGTCCTTATCGAACCGGATTTGTATTATTAGTTGCAAAATATATTTCCATATTGTCGGAATTAATTAGACAAAAAGTTGAAGTTCGTAGTGTTAATTAGTTTAAAAGAGAAATCGATATTTGTTTAAAATAATTTGTGGGTTATCTTTTGGGCTTATTCAAACAATAATATAGAAAGTTTCAATTATTATTCATAGACAATTTTATAGTCGATTTAATTTAAATATAGAACAGAATAGGTCCTTCCTACATGGTTCGTTTCATAGTGTGGACAAATAAAACATATTTTATAGTTTAGAAAATGTAATCAAACATAATATTCTTCAGTAATTCAGTTGTTTATGCAAATTATTATTATTGGGGATAATTTTCCAGTATATTTTAGATACACTGATAGTAGTTCTTCAAAATAGCACAAAGAAAAGAACAACAATTAAAAATTTTAATTACAAAAAAGGAATAATCTTTTGCCAGAATTCAACGCTTGTTCGATAATAGTAGAGATGTTTCAACGCCAGAAAAGGCAAATCAATTTCTCATTAGATATGAAACTTTGAAAACAACTAAAACAAAATTTTTAGATATTTTAGATGAAATTAACACACGAGATAAAAGACATATTTGTTCCAAATTATCAAAGTTTGGAAACATAATCACGAACTGATTTGTCACATAGAGTTTGTAGCTAAAAAGGTAAATGTTGACATTGCTAGCGAATCACAACCATTACGTCAAAATAGTAGTAGATCTTCTCGAAAATTACCGAATTTACCGCTTCCGAAATTTAACGGGGATGTTAAAGATTGTCCTTTGTTTATTGAATGTTATAATAACATGATCCATAACAATTGTGATTTGACCGATATACACTGCGCCGCTAAATTAACGCATAATTTAAAAATTACCTCAAAACTACCTTTAACTCAGAGATTTTCAAAATTTTTCAAACGGCAGTTATTATTTTGGTTATACTAAATATGTTTTTTACAATTTATTGAATTTCCGAGGCTTATAAATAAAAATACGGGGACACTAAAAAAAGTTACCAAATTTTTATTTTTTTTATTTGTTTAAAAAAATATCAAATTACAATATTTAATATCTTGTGTTGCCTTCCCTTGCCCCAATCACGGCTGCACATCTCCCCGGCGGCATGCTTGAAATTAGATTTTGAATTTCAACTTGTTCAATCTGCTCCCATATTTCAGTGAGCCTTAATGACAGGTCATTTAGGTTTTCAGGTGAAGGCATTTAGGCTGTAACACTTTGACCCATGTTGTCCCATAAGTGCTCTATGGGGTTAAGGTCAGGACTTTTAGGTCACGGCAAACATCAAAATTTTGACTTCCTGGAGGTAATTTTGTACTACTCTTGCCACATGTGGACGTGCATTATCGTGCATTAGTAAAAAAGATTCTCCAAAAAATGGGGCGTATGGTACCGCATGCGGTTCTAAAACGATGTAACGGTCAGCAGTCAAACGACCACCCTAAATCATAACCAGCTCCGTATAGGCCTCCAAACTAATGCCACCCCATACCATTACAGACCCCCCTTCATAGCTTACTGTTCCTACAATGTTACACTAGGCGTATCGCTCTCTAGGGCGTCGGTACACTCTCCTACGTCGATCATAACTAAAACGACAAAATCTGGACTCATCGCTAAACAATATATTGCCCCATTCACGATTTCCCCAGTGCTGGTGTTCTTGGGCAAACTGGAGTGGCAGCCTTCGATGGTTTGCGGTTAGAAGAGGACCAGTTACAGAACGATAGGGGGTAATTTCGGCTTCTGCCAACCTTCTTCGCACGGTATCTTGGCAAATTTGGTAATTATACCGACGAGAAAATTCTTGCTGCAGTGAAGGCTTGTAACAAATCGAGTTCTTAATGCTCGCAATCGCGTCCTTGTCCAGGTCTCATTTTGTTACTACCAGTCTCCCTAAATAGTGCTATAGCCCTGGATATATTAGATTGTGTCACTCCTAGACGTTGTGCCACTTCAACTTGTGGCAAGCCTTCTCCCACAAGTGCTACGGTAGTAGCACATTCCTCACGCGAAAGATTTCTTATTTCACGAGCGTTTTGGGCCATTTTGTGTTGTAATGCACTTATAAAATTTGAATATTGCATAAACAAGTGTAAAAAGCAAACTAATAGCAAATAAACGACTACTGTTTGTAACTTATAAATATCAACCCACGTGACTTCTGTCATAATTGGACTATGTAGCCAAGCTCTTGAAATAGTATGAGAATCTAGTAAATGTCAAATGAAGTTATCAAATATTCTTCTTTTTATTTGGCTATAGGTTAGGTTTAGTTTTTGATAGTTACTGTATATAAACAAACTTGAACTTATTTCAGTATAAAACTTTTATTTGTATGTTAAAAGTACAGCACTAAGTAAGAAATTATTACAGTTTTTCGCAGTTTTTTAGAGCAAGCAGATAAAATAATCGAAAAATTGAATGATTAAACTGTCACAACATAACCCTAAAAATGTCAAGACTCAACTAAATCAGATAAACAATTTTAATCGCGGCAACAGCGCTCATTTTTGCCAGCATATAAAGTTTTTAGTACGACTGATGTTAGTTTGAGTTTAATAATTAAGTAACCCACGAGTTGTATTACATATGAAATCAATTACGAAACCTTTCTTTAAGCATATATTCATATTTTTTGATAACATTTGACCTATAAATTTCAATATTTATTAGGATTTAAGCTGTAAAACATACTGATTGACAGCAGCAAAAGAATGACATAATACAAGCGAACGTCTCTTTTTTGGCACTTTGATCACGTGGGTTGATATTTATAAGTTACGAACTATATACTTAATATCCAAGGAATTTTCTTAAATTTCTGTTTTGTAGTAATGTAAAAAATCTGCTTTTTATGTATTCGATACAAAAATGATACCTTGAAAAATTTAAAGAACATCATAAATACATATTTTTAAACCAGTGGCGGCCTTTAAAAAAATGTTTTATGGTCATTTTTTAAAATTATGCGTTAATTTAGCGGCGCAGTGTAGTTTGAGATCGAGGGATTTTTTTAAACTTTTGTCAATTATGTATTCTTCCAGCAGCTCCATCCTTTGACCCATTATTTTCTTGTTTCCGATGCCTGTACATATTTTTTTGCGTAGATCGCGACTAGAGCATACCAAATTTCTTTCTGTCTATTGTCTCAAATCCCTACTCTCCACTTTCAGAAATTTGGTAAACATTTTCAACAACAAACTATTCATGTTTCAGACATACAACAATCAACCAACTTATTAAGTTCACTGCAACATGGCAAAATCTGTGGAATCAAGCAGAATAAATAAATAAACATTGTTTATATTGGCATAGAATAATACGTCTGCTTACTCGTCTAGTTTACTCTTCAGAAAGCCAAAATTTTGATTAATAATATAATGTTTATTCTGTAAATATCAGTTAACAAGGCAATACAAAAATGAGTAGACAGTATCTTACAAACAAACATGAAGAATCCCACTAAAACCGAAGTTGTGCGTGGGTGATCTTAATAATAAATACCTAATAAGCTAATATTTAAATTCTTATATATAAACACTAAGTAAATCTCAGTAAAGTACATTGAAAGTATTTCTTGAAGTGTATTCAAAAATAAAGAAGTAAGTATGAAAGTATAAAACAAACAAAAACAATGTAGGTAGTATTATGATTCGGCTATGCGTTATTATTTGTAATTATGAGTTATGGACGATATCCCTATTTAGGTCAAGCATATACCTTTTGAAAATTCTCTTCATAACTTTAACATTCTTTATTGTACGTACATACATCTTGTACATTTCAGGTAAGTAGTTAAATACTTTACTGCTAAGGTGTAATGTTTGCTGTCCAATGTTTTTTTTTGTAATAGTGACTTATACGTTACCCTTAGTTTTATTCCTGATGTTATAATTATGTTCAACATTTTGAAGGATATTTTTATTTTTGTAAATGAAAAGTATAATGTTATACATGTATAATTGTCGTATATCAAGTACTAGTGAATCTCTGAACATACAGTTCGACGGACAATCTCTTCTGTTGTAGTACATTATTCTGAGTATTTTTTTTTTGCAATATTTCCATTTTTTTTAGGCGAGTATTAAGTAAACTGAGGATGGCATATTACAGTCGAGATTGTACCAAAGTATAGTATATCGTTTTAAGGTGAGTTGCGTCGAAAATAGATCTTAGCCATGGCTAATATGTTTATCCCATCTCAGATGGGGATCTATGGTGACACTTAGACACTTGATATGGCTTGCTCTAGTGATTTACATGATTTTTCCGTGATTGTTAATTAGCAATTCGTCAAAATTCGGCAACCGGTTTTCATAGCTTGCGAATGGCAAGAAGTGTGTTTTCTCGAAATTAATTGTTAGTGATTTGTGATCAAACCAGTCTTTAAGTATGTTAATTTGATCCTCTACTTTCATTTTTAGGTTTTCCCAGTCTTCGGCTGTAAATAGTATGGCCGTGTCATCAGCGAAGCTAATGATGGAACCATCGCAAGTCAGGGTGAGTAGACTGTTTATGTATATCGAAAATAATAGAGGACCAGTAACAGTACCTTGCGGTATGCCGTAACTTATTTCTGCTTCTGAGCTGAGAACATTATTGATTTTTACAGCCTGCTATCTGCCATTCAAGTAGCTTTTTAATAGCTTTTGTGAATTACCTCGTATACCTCAGCAACTTAGTGCCACTAATAACTGGATATGGTTTACAGCATCAAATGCCTTGGCTAGATCTAGGAATACACATATTACTGGCCGTCTGTTGTCTACATGTTCATATATTTCGCTTGTTAGAGCAGCTATCGCGTCGTTTGTTTATAAACCTTTCCTGAATCCATATTGCCTGCTAGATATCAAATTGTACTTGTCAATAAATTACATCAGTCTAGATTTGAGTAGTTTATCGAATATTTTACTGAAGCTTGTTATCGCGAGATCGGTCTGTAATTATTAACTATTTCAGGATCTTCTTTTTTCAGAATAGGCGTGACTATGGACTTCTCAAACGCGTTCGGACATTGGCATGTTTGAAATATCTTATTTATAAGAAATGTTAGTAGGGGTGTTATTTCTTCTGATATTTCCTTGAGATGTTCAGCTCTGATACCGTCAAATCCAGGGGATTTTCTATTTTCAAGTGAATGAATTATATCAAAAATCTCTTTTTCATTTACTGGGTTGAGAAAGAATGTGGTTCGTCAATAAAACAAAATCTAAACCTCATGGCTTTTTTATCTTTTCGGCTTCTTAATCCTCAAAGAGACCTAGCCGCATACTATTATTTTATTGTGGAACACTGCAAACTAATTTTACTTACAACTATACCTACACCGTTAATGTCACCCACTACTTTGTAACGAGTTATTTTTTTTTGGCACCGATTTAAAGTTTTTTTCCTCTTAACGCATATTACTATTTTATTTCACCTGTTGGTTATAAATAACTCGTTACTTACTTTCCGATTCCCTTTATGTTACCGAATCATATATATTTTTTTTAATTATCAACGTTATATTGTAGTTTTAGTATTCATCATAAAATTTGGTCGTTTCCAAAGTTCACATTTTTCAATTGAAAAGGACGTTTGGTATATATACCATTTAATTTCATTTAATTAATTCCGAAAGACGTCTGGTATATGACAAACTTTTTTGTAGTTTCTAAATAAAATTTCACTAATGAGAATATAAAAGGTGAGAAGAGTTTGATTCGGGACTCTCGGCTCTCAGCTCTCAGAGCTCTCAGCTTTCACTGGTTTTGTTGAGAATAATTTTGATACCGCTTTTCGTTTTCCGTCCGATATTTAGTAGTGTTCTGATCCGGCTCCCGGAGTTAGTAATTAACAGACATTAATTTTTTCTGAACGTGTGAAAGTGAATTGCGACACCAAAGCCATTTGAAACAAGGTAAAAGTATTTTAAGAATCACCGTTTATCCGAAATTTTTGTACCTCCGTAAACTAGCAATAAACTCGATATTTATTTTACTTCCCTGACCGATTGATTTTTTTTATCTTACTTTGTTCATTTTTTTAAATAACCGGCAATATTTAATTAGTGTGATTTGTTTTGGGGCAAACTATTTTCATGATAGTGTTATTAATGATAAAGAAGTTAAATTTTTTTTTATGTATCCCGGATTTTAAATTTAACTTGCTGTCGAGTTGAAGCTCGGTTCCGTTTTTTTTTGTGTTGAATAAAAGTTGATTTGTTCTAAAAATTGGTTTTTTCACATTGCTAAATAAGTAATTGATAGTGAATATTCGCCGGCTCTCTATTGTGGGTACAATTTTATGTGTTTTATTTACAGGACTTTTATATTCAATTTATACTATTGTGATATTTCAATATTATTCCCGAGTTTTATTCTCACTCTGTGTGTCGATAAGTAGAATCATTTGAACTGTATAAAAATTTATTTATTTTATTAATGTTGAAATAGTAGTATACCGTTTTAAATTATAAATCCAAAGGGATATTCGAACTTGTCTTGTGGCTCAGTTACGCTTGTTCGTTTACCCGGCAGATTCGAAACGTTCTTTTATTGTCTCATGGACTGATAGATTTGTTTTTCTATTCCCATGTTTTTCCATTTCAATCCAAAGGGTGAACCGAACTTGTCTTGTGGCTCAGTTACGCTTGTTCGTTTACCCGGCAGATTCTAAACGTTCTTTTATTGTTTCATAGACTGATAGATTTGTTTTTCTATTCCCGTGTTTTTCCTTTCCAATCCAAAGGGTGAACCGAACTTGTCTTGTGGCTCAGTTACGCCTGTTCGTTTACCCGGCAGATTCGAAACGTTCTTTTATTGTCTCATAGACTGATAGATTTGTTTTTCTATTCCCGTGGTTTTTTTTCCTTCCAGTCCAAAGGGTGAACCGAACTTGTCTTGTGGCTCAGTTACGCTTGTTCGTTTACCCGGCAGATTCGAAACGTTCTTTTCCCGTCCCAAAAACCAATATATTTGTTTTTTTCTATATCCGTGATTTTTTTTGTCAAATCCAAAGGGTGGATCGAACTTGTCTTGTGGCTCAGTTACGCTTGTTCGATTGCCTGGTAGATTTGCCACCGTGTTAGACAATCTGGTCGGCTCAGACTTTTTCGGCCGTCCTTTCTTCTCCCCTTTTGTTTGTCAGTCCCTATATATTTATAACTACAATAGACCACAGAGTAATATTATAACAAAGGAAAGATATTTAATTATTCCATCAGTAAATCATTAGTTGAAACTAAACCGATATTTGATTCATCCGGGTTGTAAATTTGAGATTGGTTGATTAAAGTTAGTTCAACAAGAATTTTCCGTAACCTCCATCTGAGGCTATCCGGAACTCTTGACGTTAAGGGTCAAGGGGCCGTGGAGCAAACCTCGTTAAAAATCTGGCGCCCGAGACTGGAACCGGAATTTAGCTTCGTGGGTGTCCATAGTGACGTGTAGAAGGAGGTAAACGCGTTACAACTTAACTGTAGTATACGTCACTCACTGGATTATTTTTACATTTTCGAATTCATCGAATTTATCAAAAAATGGAGAAGGTTCTGGAACATTTGAATTTCAACTCATTTTATGAGGTTTAGAAAGAAGCTGAAATTTTTACTAGGGATAAAGGCAGATTCATGCAACGTCCATTATAATTACATTTTCACCGCCTAATGAAACCAGTTCATGGAACGAGTTAATTATGGATTTGCAAATGTGCATGAACTGACAAGAGTTACAAGACTGGCAATTGATAAATGTCATATTTGAATCGTTTGTTGTTATGTTAAGGCACTAAAGACACAAGTTGACATATTGTGTTGAAAAATTTTTGATATTGAACCAACGTCAACGTACAACAAGACACCAAAATGGCGGATGAGAATACCTATGTCTACAGCGCTCTAGTTATGTTGGAAAGTCGGTTATTTGCAATTATTTGGAAATTATGAGTTTCTCACGGCAAAAACGTTATGGAATATTATAAGCGTCACTATTTTTGAAACTATTAGTGGTTGGTCGAAATAGAAGGTATTAACAATGAAAAATAATAGATTATTTTCATTACTTGAGCAGTCCATTACGCTTGCAATTGTTGACCAAGTATTTTGCTTTACTAGCTTATTCTTAAACTGTCGGTGTTATAAAGATGAGTATGTTGACCTTCCAAATCAATTAATGATACTGGGTTCAATATGATTTTGGAAAATTATCAACAAAAATGCCTTCAGGCGATTTTATTATTGTTGTTCAGAATGATAACACTGTAAGCTGACAAAACATAAATCAAAACAAACCTGTGAATGACAGCTAAAACATTTTTGGCGCACGCGATTTCATGGTTTTCACTAAAAATATAATGTAAGTAATTATAATTTATAGTTGAAAGTAGACCAACTTCTTAATGCAATAGTGTAATTGAAATTCAATAATGTGGTTGCATGAACATCTTATAGGGAACTATAGTAATCAAGTTTTTCTAATGTAAATGTAATTATAATATAATGAAAATGTAATGATATTGAACGATGCATGAGTTCGCTTTAACATTTGTTATTCATGGGGAATTAAGCCACAATAATTTTTCTAATTTCATTTCAACGTTTCGGTTATATTTTCAACTTAGTGAACAGTGAATTATTTAACATTGGTTTGAGATAACGGATTGAATGAAAGCATAATTCAATATTGAACTATTTATCTGCAAAGAAGGATGAATCGTGATTTCACGATCTTGATTCCGTTAGTATTCAACAATCCACTTTGTTTAAATTGGATGGAACTGATTCCTTTTCAAAACAGGAAGTACATAACCCACAAACTGCAAATTGATTCACCGGTGGAAACAGTATTTCCTTCCTTCTAACCTAGTGTGCGGCTTTTATTACTTTGCACGGTTGCTAATGTAACGATAGAGAGAAGAGTGCTGGTTGTATAATCAGTCGCTTAATTTCAAAATATCTTCCAATCTGGTGAGTATAATTCATTTCGCACAGGAAACATTTTGGCTTGAAGTTATTTAAAAAAAAATTATTTATTGGCGCACTTTCACCGCCCTATTTCCGACATCACTAGAACAAATATTTTTCCTTTTCATTTTTGGTTCAAGAACTTAGGTGGAAATTGTGGATTTACGAGTGCAGGTTGCTTCTGCACGCAAGTCTTCATCCTCTGTGCCGATACCTACACCAACGTAAGCAAACGAATCCATCTCGATGAACAAACAAATGACCCTCCGATTACTCTACCACTGTAAGAGGCAGGTAGGACTTTAGAGGGTTAATTTATTAATGAGGAAAATCACAACATATTAACTCGATCACATTGCTATCAGTTAAAGAAGGGCCACCATAGTTTGCTACTCCCAGTACAGAAGAGCACGAGGGGAGTAGGTACATATTGACAGGCGCAGTATATTTAAAATTTCTGTGCTCACTAAACTTCACTTTTATTCTACTGGTATTTCTCTTAGAGTGACTAAATAATCTAGCAGTGAATATATGGCAGGTTTTATAATCGTTAGTGAACATTGTCTGATTCCAAATGAAAGTTAGGTAGGTCATTCGACGCAGAATTTGAACTTCAACTTTAAACTTCACATTCGTGATCAATACCCTCAATTAGCAGTACACTAAAGTGTTTTGCACTCTTTAAGAGTATTCTAGAGTTTTTGGATGGTGAAAATCC
The DNA here is from genome assembly GCA_949126875.1 of Lochmaea capreae. Lineage (NCBI taxonomy): Eukaryota > Metazoa > Arthropoda > Insecta > Coleoptera > Chrysomelidae > Lochmaea > Lochmaea capreae. The sequence goes on from OX421409.1 coordinate 8,333,749, forward strand.
AATTTTGTTGAAAATGTAATCCTACTTGAACCAGATTTTATCTTTTTAACAAATTTGTTTAATACATTTAATGAGGCCGCACTTACAAGGGAATAATCTATATTCGATGAAAAGTTTCAGAAAAAGTCCATCATTCCAGCGATTATTGATATAATTCAGCAAAATTTTTTGCCGAGCCAATTTTCCCAGTTTTCCAATTCATCACTTCTACTGTTACGTTCCGTTAACATAATGCCAAAATTTCCAACCGCTTCGTTTAAAGCTATACCTGAACTAAATTTTGAAAGTTAGGTCAGTCGAAAAATGAAATTAAGCCGAGAAGACAGTTGTCTCAACAACAATGCCTTGCCGAGTAGGGTTCTGTTTCAGGCAATGAAGCACCACATCAGTCGATAATTTCTCCTTGGTAAACTGATCCAAGAAAGTCCACATGTCACATATCACGTAAAATTGGAGCTTTATTGAGTATTTCAAAAAGCACAAGAAGAGAAATTAATTCATCGTTGGATACTGCATCTGTTGACGAAAGGTCAGAATGCAGATAGAGGCAATTAGCACCAAACAACCGTAACCGGTTTAACGCCGGAAACTCAAAAAGATGATACAGTATTGTCAGTGGGAATGATTTCCTGGATTCACTCTTATTAACCCGAAAATAAATGTCAGTTGGCTGTTTGGGTGAACCAAAACTGACAAAAATAATCCGTTTTTGGAGTGTGTTTCAAAAGCGGGTCATATAGCAACAATTCCTCTGCAAGAGCAAATAACTGTTACTGCTGATTGGTACATATCGATTCGTTTGCCAGAAGTAATTGCGGAGTTTCGAAAAACCAACACCCAACGACAAATTGTACTCTACCAAGACAATGCAAGTTCATACACAGCGCTAAAAATAATTGGGCAAGAGGACATCGAATCATTGGACAATCCTCCATAGAGTCTCGACCTAGGTCGTGAAGACTTTTTCACTTTTCCCAAAATTAAGAATTAACTGCGTGGTCAAAGGATCCAGTACCCAGAACATTGCCTACAAAAACTCTATTTTAAATGTACCAACAAGCGAGGGAAAAAACTGTGTCCAGAATTGGTTCCAAAGGATGCAAAAATGCATTTCTTTTCGTGAAGACTATTTTAAAAAACAATAGTGTTTAAATGTTATCTACACTGTGTTAGAATTCATTTTTCAAGAACAAACTCTTTCATAAAAATTAAATAGTTACCCGATTGTGAAGATTAAACAAAAAAAAAGGATCAGCTGTTAGTATTTGTTTATGTTAACGCAGTATCTGTTGAAAATAATATTTAGTCTTCATTTTAACCTAGTGCTTTATCGAGTAAAAGTGATTTTGTTCTTAAAAAAAATGGTTACCTAGGTGATTTCTAATAATTGTGACTTTCGTGATTGTGCTTGCTGTCTTATAAATTACGTGACCTTACTCGGGCAAACCGAATTTAGCTTTACACATGTATTTTTTTAAATTATTTCTTGATAGATATTTTAGGTACTGGGCTTTTATTAAACAAAAAATTACTGATTCCAATACTTAGCCCTTTTTATCTGTCGTTCAGATATTAGATGCTGTCATTTGGGGTCGCATTATTCCTGTCGTCCTGTATTTTTGGTAAGTTGTAATTGTAATCATATTGTAGACTTTGTATCCTGAAGTTTGCCAACTGTCCTACGCAGAAATCAAAATCGGTCTTATTTACCTATGTCGCCTCATGACGACCGTTTCGTTCCATTGGCGTTACAAACGAACATCGCCAATCGTTAATTGATACTATAAATATTTCAATGATACCAAGTATTTTCATATACCAGTGTCTATTGTACGTGAAAATATATCGAAAAGCTTCAAATAATACCCAAATATGTTTTATTTCAACTATTGTACATATAACATAAGATAAAGACATTTTTATATTCTAGTTTTGTTTTAACCTACAAAATGTGAAAACGTTACGCTACTGATTTGAAGTAGAGTGTCAATTTTACAATATGGCGCTGTTTTTGACAACAAATCCGCGCATACGAGTGTGCATACGAGAGCCACTTCCAGTGGTTGAACAAGTGAAACATCTGTGAGTGATCCTGGATAAAACGCTGACATGGAAGGTCACCTTGATAGTTGCCAAGACGATCTTGTGGTTCTATAAAGTAATCGTGCTGCCGATGCTCACATACGCGGCTCTGGTCTGGTGGCCAGGGACAACCCTGGCCACGGCTAGGTCGCAACTGGCACGCCTCCAAAGGGTGGTCGGTTTGGGGGCAACTGGCTGCCTGAAAACTACACCAACTGCTGCGTTGGAGGTGATTCTTGGACTTCGGCCTCTTCACCATGTGATCGAGGCTGAGGCTGGGAGGACACTCCTACGCTTGGAAAGTTTGGGATATGTGCGAAACAAGGAAGGGTGCAGGCACGTCAATAAGCTCAGGCTTCTAGGAGATGTCCCTGTTCTGGCTCGAGCAGCTGATGTCTGGAAAGGAAGGGAAATTCACAGCCACATGGGATCGCCTGGTACATTTATGGCTCATGCTCCAGCAATGGGGCGGGGGCTGGAATTTACTCCAGGAACCCAAGGACACAAGTCTGTGTTACATTGGGTAAGGGTGTGTCTGCATATCAGGCTGAGGTATACGCTATCTTGGAATGTGCGCAGATAAAGGATCGACGCATAACCATATACACCGACAGTCAGGATGCAATCAAGGCCCTGGGTGGATATACCATCAATTCAGGGCTAGCTGCTGAATGTCGTGAACGCCTAGCTGACCTAGCAAGGCGGAACACAGAGTGGCTAGAATGGATTCCGGCCCACTCTGGTTTTGTAAGACAATGAAGGGGCGGACGCGCTGGCTGTGTGAACACAAAACAAACAATCCGTAAGGAGACGAGGAACTGGTTGAGAAACCAGCACCTTGCTTACTGGAGGGCTCTACAGGGTCCCAGGCAGTCCAAGCTCCTATTGAGGGGATGGACTGATGGACTAGAGCTGCTCTAGAACTACCAAGGAGTAGTTTAAAAAAAATAGCAGGACTCCTAACAGGGCACTGCTGTCTGAGGAAACACCTCTGTAACCTAGGTTTAGAAGAAAGTCCCCTATCCAGGAGTTGCGGCATGGCTGACGAAACGTCGGATCATGTTCTCCTTGTGTGTCCACATTGGGCTGTGCTACGCAGGCAAATCTCCAGAGTCCCTGGTATGGCCTCTGGGGACATAAGTAGGTATCCACTGAAGAGGATTGAGTTCTTCATCGAGGGACTTGGCTTCATGGATGCATAAGTAGCAGGAATGGCACAATGAGCCCGCCAGTGGCCTTAGTGCCGGAATCTTGGGTTGAGTTTTTCTTGGCCAAGGTTCGCCTGACTAAATTAGTATTAGTAGTAGTAGTAGTATGACTGTATGTATGACTGGGTTCTTCTTACGGAGTCTAATTACTAATATATAATTATACCATAATAAGTCAAATTCATTTATTCGGGCAAATTATTTTGCTCAGATATTGTTTTTCTTTCATTTACAGATAAATACCTTATCAAATCGACAAATGACTGTCAGCCTGGTTATAACCAGAAAAATATTATTAGAATAACTCAATTATTGTAATGGTGATATCCGAACTGCGTACCAACTTTTGCCAGGTATAATGGTAATTACTGAAGATTATCTAGGTGACCGAATTGCGTACCGGAAGGGGGTTTAAACTCGGCAGGTAGGTAAATTGCGGGAGGTCGCTTGCAAAGGATTAGCGGCATGCGTACTAGAAGATATCAAGGTGGAAACATATATTGGAGGAAGTTCGTCATTTCCACCGCAAGTCTGGGCAGCAGAAAACGGTGCGTATATAGGACCACAATCGCATGTGACGCATTCCATTCAAAATTTAAAGCTAATTGCTCTTCTCCTCATCCAAACCTACATATTTTTCTAGAGACATTGAATAATATTCAAACAGATTCATATATAAAAATTAATAGCAATAAAAAAATGTAAAGCGTGTAATTCATAGGGATGTTTATTAATTCAAAAATTGTGCAGTACAAAAATAATAAAATATCTAGATATAATTTTGTAAAATGGATTAGCTATAAATTTGGTAGTATATTATAAAATTTTCTTATAATTATGACTCTTGTGAAATTATTGTTTTTTTATAGTAAAGGCTCACATTTACAAAACGATCTTTAAATGAACTATTACCTCCCGTTTGCTGTTTGTGGCGGTGTTCCCGGATTCCGGCGATGGTGAAGTTGTACCCCCCGCTGGGATACCCCGCTGGGATAAGTGATTAAATGGTACGCAGCTCGGGCGCTCCGATAATCCTAAGATAGATATAGTTTGGCAAGTTTATCTGAAGCCGTGAAAGGAATGCAGTCGAAAACATTCGATATTGCCACGTTTAACTATGAAAAAGATAAAGTGCTAAGTATGTAGTGATAATAATCAGAAAATGGACTTTTTATTATTAATAATATGATCAAACGTTAATTCTTTAATGTGCTTGCATTATCTTTTCAATTTATGAATATTGAAAGATGAACACTTTTCCAAATTTGTTATGGGCTTCTTCAAGCTCTGGCAGCGTTGTGCGAAAACCATAATTTTCACGCCCTCCGAACTAACGCAATTGGTGAAATTTACCGAAAGGCCTTCGTTGCTTAGCGACTATCTGACTTCCTATTGGCAAGCGCTTGCGTGTGTTCTTCCCTCTCACTTTGTCAATTGACTGACATTGATTATCCAGTGGCGTTGGTATTGTCAGTGTCAGATTTTGAACTATTTCGTATCTATATTGAATTCAAGTACGATTCTTAACATTATTTGTTTTTAACAAATACCGTGTTTTGAAAAATACCTTACCTTTAAAGCAAAGCAAAAAATCAGTTTCTATATATAATTATTATATAATAATATTATTTTTAATACTTTTATAAAAACAGGTACCGTACGCCATTGGTACGTTTTTGATAGATATCCGCCATGTTTCCTCGCCCCTTACCGATGCCGCGTAGCTTCAGAAAAACTTGCCAAACTATAGATTAAAATTTGGTACTCAATTCGGTCAGCGGGATTAAACGGTACGCAGTTCGGACATACCGATTGTAATACATAAGCTCGCCCTTTCATTTTATAATTCATAAGTTATATTTTCATGTCATCAAGAGATCTCGTATAATTTAGTTGTAGTATTTTTTTATGAGGTCTCACAGTTTTCATTTACTAATAGTTCCCACCCAAAAATGCAATTTATATTTCAAAAACACTATAAAGTTATCAAATGTATCATTCAGCGTCAATTGATCTACTGGTTTTCCTCCCAAACATTGAACGTTTGGTTTTCAACAACTTCTCAAACACATAGCAAATATATTAACGAATGTTAACAAATAGACGAGCTATAGCTTCCACAAAAATAAACCGCTACATCCTGATTAATTTTTTTTTCTGTTTAAAAATGCGGTAGTTTCGATGTGTAAATGATTCTTCCGAAATACATTGTTTGTTTATTATAAATTCGAATGTATGTATACAAATAAAACGAAACATAAATTGGAGAAGTTAATGAATCGTATTCAAATCTTGGTATTAGTAGTCCAGGAAAATTCTGAGAGAACAGAATATAAAAATATATATACCCAGAGCTGAAGAATGTAAGTATGTAATATTTCTTCGTATTTATTGGAAAAATATAAACTTTGATCAAAGATATTTTTTTAAATCACTGATTACCAAATTATAGCAACTGAAAATATTTTATTGTTAATTTGAACGGCTATTCTCGGTGGATAAATTTTTTGTAACTATTTTGATTATCTCATAAATCGATTATGAATAGTAAAAAAATATTCCATGTTTTGAAGTCATTTAAATTATTTTTTTTTCTCATTGATCCTGAAATTTATAGCAGAACATCTCATTTTAATCTGAAATAGGCCTCTGAAAAGGAAATCTAAGCGTTTTCCCATTAGAAATACGCGCTTGGTTGAAGGGGTTCGGTACTTTCACCTTGTTTTTAGGCTTAAGTAGCCTGAACACATCCAGTTTCCAACCGTTTGTGATTGTACTAGTTACGAACAAACCCAATTTGTTGAGGATTTAATTCAATAAATATTCGTGTAACTTAAAACTTGCAGTTCAGCCTGTTACATTTTTCGTTTTAAAAATTATTTTATTTAGTTAATTTTTGTGGCTCATTACTCACTTCCTCCCAAATTTCTAAACACGCCGTTTCCTTCTCGCATTAGTCACTTCCAAAATAAAACATTTACTTTTATCAATTTCCCCGTCCATTTTTGTCTTCGGATGCTCGAAATTTCAATTTTTTATTGGACTGGAACTCTTTTTTCCTATAACTGTCACTAAGAAGGTAATATTTGAATTTGTTCACTCTAGTGAATTATGAACTCATAATTCACGCTTCACATGCCATGACAACTCAACACTCAAAATTTCGTTACATAGGTGACTAGAGATAGGGGTACAAAATGAAATAAACTATTAAATCTGCGTATTTTGTTTAGGAAATTTGTTTCTGAAATATATCGTATAGATAAAATATCGAAATTTTTAGTATTGATACTTTTCATAACGTTATTTTTTAATATCGATATTTTTAAAACAATATATTCATAACGCTACGGTGTATCGATACTTTACACAGTATCGCCCATCTCTATATGTCACATTTGACGTACTCCTGAAATTTATTCATTTTGACGTTAGAATTGTCAATAATACCAAATTATTACTTTTGTTCTACACTTGCCTTATTTAATAAAGAAAACAAGGGGCGTGGGCAAAGTATAGTATTCTACTCGCATTTTATGGCCATTATTCACTCGGGTCACCCTGCGTGAATAATGGCTATCATAAATTGCTCGTTTAATAATATACTGTATCTGTATCTGTAGAGTAGGGAGGGTGAGTGTAGGCTCACAGCACTTAGGCCACATGTGACCCATTGTACATCCTCCCGAGGAGTTGTCTTCCTAGGTCATTGTCCATCCTGTCCTTCTCAGGAAGGTGGACAGGTCACTAGGAGACATCTCCTTTATATCGGCAGGTGTAGGCCAAGACTCACCGAACACACACTCTCTTATTGACGATAACTCCGGACACTCGCATAAGACATGCCTGACAGTTTCATCTTCCTGTTCACACATCCTGCATAGAGGTGTGTCCACTAGCCCCATAGTATGGAGGTGTTTCCCTAGTTGACAGTGACCAGTCAGAAATCCTACTGTTAAACGTAGGTTTCTCCTGGTCATCGCCAAATATTTCTTCGGCTCCAGCTTCCCAGGGTCGCCCAGGGTGATCCTGGCAAGACTGCATCCTTTGATTCCATCCCATCTCTTAAGGGATTGAGTATGGGTGTAGCGTTTGGCTAGTTCCGCAATTGTCGAAGTCGTTAGGCCGTAGGTGTCACTGGGTCCTAGAATTTTTAGTCCAGCGGCTTCCCTGGCTAAAGAATCAGCAATGCGATTTCCTTTACTCCTGTCGTGCCCTTTAACCCACCTCAGGATAATATTGTTATCTGCCGAGGCGTCAGCTAAATCTTGGTGGCACTCTAGTACTAGCCTCGATATAACACGTTGTCTGTTTAAGGCTAATAGGGCTTGTCTACTATCAGTGCAGATTATTATGTTTTTGCCAGAAATTCCTCTTCTGGTTAGTTCTTTTGTGGCAATTGAGATACCAGCCAGTTCTGTTTGAACTACGCTGGTATTGTTTCCCATTCTCCACTTCATCTTTAGGCTTAGTGCTCTTGAGTAAACTCCACATCCTGAGCCTTCTTTCATTTTTGAACCATCTGTATATATGCGTATTGCATTTGCAGCACCTGGCTCTGTGTTCTGTTTTATTTGAATTTTGTAGGGTTTGTTAAACAAAAACCTGGGTTCAATTGCATCATTGGTTGCCTGCAGCAGAGGTAGCGCAGTGAGCGCTTCCTGCCACAGGCTCAACCTCAATTGGCCCACTCCTACTTCGGGGTTTACACCAGCCGTGCGCAATCGTACCATGGCCATTAACGCAACCTCCTTGACGTACAGGTCCAGAGGGGTCAGACCAGTAATTAGTTCCATTGCTGCGGTTGGTGTTGTTCTCATGGCTCCTGTGATGTTTAAGCAAGCCATTCGCTGTATTTGATATAATTTTTGGATGGCCGTTGCTTGTAGAACCTTCGGTCCCCATGCAATTGCTCCATACGTTAACATGGGTCTTATTATTGCAGTGTAGATCCAGGTAACCACACGGGGTGACAAACCCCATGTGCGTCCCACTGTCCTCCGACACTGCTCATAAGCCACATATGCTCTTTTTGCTCTGTTGTGTAGATGAGAGTTCCATATTAGTTTCCTGTCGAGGGTAATACCAAGGTATTTCACCTCTTCCGAAAAGTTTAGTTTGCTTTTGAAGATTTCAGGAGGTTTCAAACCCGATAAACTTCTTTTCCTGGTGAAAAGGACCATCTCAGTCTTTCTGGGATTGATCGACAGTGAGTGTTCCTTGCACCATTTTTCAATTAATTTAAGCCCATCCTGCGCTCTATCGCACAGTGTGTTCACAAATTTGCCGGTCTGCAAGATAACTATGTCATCTGCGTAAGCAATTGTGTAGAATCCATTGTTGTTGAGGTGATTAATCAGGGTGTCTAGTTAATAATATACTATTATGTTTTAATTTATTGTAGGGTGAATAATTTTTGATCGTCTGCTTGCTCTGCAGACGGCAAGTTGACCATAAAATTAAGGCAAGTTCACCTCTTAAGTTGACCACAAGTTTGAGGCAATCGTCAAGTTCTTGTTCCTGTTCTCGTTCCCGTGCACGAGGTCCACAACCTGTTGGCGCCATCGCGATAAGACCTGCAAAACATCCCCAGCCCTCTAAGATAAGTTCCTTCGTCTTATCTTCAGCGTGTGTAAGATTTGGATTTGGCGTGTTATATTACAATTTGGTATCCTCTTCATTTGGTGTTTTTGAAAATTTAATTTATGTGAATTTTTGGATGATTGAATAAATATTCAATATCTTCAATTTTTGTATTGATCATTCCATATTTATTAAATTGGGTACACGTGTTCGGGAATAAGTAGTTTCATTTTACTTTACGTTAATTTTTACAAGGTGTTTGCAGCTTTCCACCTTTTGCTTTCGTTTTTCATCGCTTTCGTTCTATTAAAAAGCTGGTGGCGTCCAACTTAATATTAATTGTACCCAGTGATAGCGAAGAAAATAGTGTAATTGGTGGAGAACTCTAGCCTTAACCTTTCAAGTTACAATCTCGTTCTGATATTAGTCTAGTCTAGTTAAATTAGTATTTGTATGCGTTCTGTATTGCTAAGATATACCATTTTATACAGTTATTGACATTTTTTACTAGTTTTGACTGTTTAATATTTATCTATAAAGCTTAGCCAGATTTATATCAATGAATACTTATTATGTAATTGTCAACATCTCTGCATAACTTTTAAAAATGGAACGCATCAATTATCTCTGTATTTTTTTTACCTATTAAAATTCTTTTAAAAATACTGATTATTTTTTGTGATGTTCTCTATACCTAAATTCCATAATTTCGGAGTTATAGCTACATTTATATTATCTCCGTCAGTTAAGTTGAAATGATACATTTAGATGTCTATGACTGCTACAATAACAGCTTTGACGTTCCAATAAATTAGTATTGTTGGTGTTTATTGAAAATTACAATAGATATTCTAATAATATTCTAATATCTATTGTAATTTTCAATAAACACCAACAATACTAATTTATTGGAACGTCAAAGCTGTTATTGTAGCAGTCATAGACATGCTGAACATGCGTAGAAGTCTACAAGAAACGTGTAATAATAAATTCCATCCATACAAATTAAGATTAGTTCAAGAGTTGTCAGATGATGATTCACAGAGATAATGATCGAAATATGTAACAATCAAACTGATCCAAATTTCAAGTATTGTTATGTTCTGTAATGAAGTCGCTTTTTGGTAACATAATTGGAGATACTGGTCACGTAACAATCCTTGTTGGATGCGTGAATCCCAAACTCAATATCCACAAAAACTGAGTGGATAAGTTGGAAAAATGGGCGTCCAAATATTTGGTCCGTTTTTCATTGATGGATACTTAAATTGTTCAGCCTATTCAGATTTATGGAAAAATGGGATTGTACCTGAGTTGGCTCGGTTATTTCCAAATCCAAGTGAGTATTTTCAATTACATTTTAATCTGGAAGTTCCATTATTCAAAAATGTCCACAACACTATGCTCGTATGGTAAGGCAATACCTAAATAATGTGCTTCCCTAGAAGATGGATTAAAAGGCATGGTTTAATTAAATGACCTTCGCGATCACCCGACATGGATCCTTTAGAGTATTTTCTGAGGGGTCACTCAAAAAACATCGTTATTGAAACAGAACCTGCCAATATTCAGTAACGATCGCCACAGAAATGAGAAGAATTGAGCAGTCAGGGATGTTTTAAAATATATTGCAAGGTTTAAAAAATTGCATGAGTTGTTGTATTGAACGGATACTATTTTAGGCATTTGCTCTAATTGTCTTTACCGTATGATTTCTAAAATTACTCATTTTTCTACTACTCAAACATACCTCTAACCCTCTAACATAAAACAAACATTTAAAGATTTCTATTCAATTGCTGTAGGTTTTCTGCGCCATGATTTGGTGACGAATAATATATTTCTTTGCCTGAAGTGTCTTTTTTGCACTTCAACGCAAGTCCGAGCTCAATTTTGCGTCGTTCGGAAAACTGTGGTCGCGTGCGGACACTTTCTGCACTAGTCAGGAAAATGACTATTTCCTAAGCAATTACAAAAAAAATTACTTTTCGCAACTGGTTATGATGAGTAAATGGACTTGATAACGTTAACGGGTTTTGGAAAGTGTCATTTCAAATTTCAAAATTAGAAAAAAATATTTTATGAGAATCGTTATTTTTTTCCCCTCACCCGCATCAACCGTGATAGGTTATTAGCGATGGTATAGTATTTTTTGGTTAGTCTTCAGTTTACTGTATAAAGAATATTAAAATTTCCATGTCACTGGAAAAAAGGTTGAATTCGCTTAAATAAGTCTATTGCTTTCAAAAAATTGATTGTAATGCACACTTCAGATCACTTGACATTTTGTAGACTTTTCGTTCTGCATGAAACTGTGGGCACTCAACAATTAAATGTTCGACGGTCATTGACAGGTCACACCGTAAGAGATACTCAGTGGTTCCTTTTTCAGCAAATATTCGTGAGTTAATATCGTATGTCCTATTCTTAGACGATGAAGGATTACTTGGTTGCGCCGACTTGGTGGGTTTGCCTAACCGTTTGATATTAAATCTGGGCTAAGTTTTTGCAGCTTGTTGTTCTTCACCTTTTTCCATCGATCAATCCACATCTTTTGTAGAGTGATTGCTTATGCAATTTAAAAGATCGCAGTAAGGAATTAAAGTAGTTTAAACCTGCTAATTGTCTTTTGTACACACTTCTATGGTCATCTGGTTGGCTTTCTCATTGCCCAATATTCCGGGATGGTATCCAAACAATGCTTATCTTCTTATTTTGGCTGAAATGGGATGGTTAGGGTACAATTTTTGAATACCTTGCACTGCACTAAGGGAATCGGTGTAGATCAGTGATGATGGTTATGTTTAAACATATTTTCAAAATTTGAAAATAGCTCCGGTGAATTTGATGAAATTGGCTTTTCATTCACATCATTTTGATTAAATTCAATAATCTACTGTGAATGGACCTTAAGAAAATTTTCATTGATTGCCTATTTGTCCATAGTTTAGTTTTTTTTAAATTGTCAAGTAAGAAAAAAATTTACAGTAGCTGGAGCGATACCTGTTGGGAATTCTCCCAGTATTTAATAATTCAATCCACCAATTCCAAAAAGTAAGAACTTTTTATTGAAACATAAATATTACAATTTATTATACTAATTGATGACTTGTGTCAAGATGTATATATATCAACGTGCGTAGAGAACAGATAAATAATGTCTATTGTTTCAGTTGTAGTCAGTACTCGTTTACCAACTCTTAAACATTTACCGAAACTTGAAAAATGGAAATATTGAAAATATAATGTTCAATTCCTTTTAAAAACACACCAAACTATTATTGATTTATTTTTGTAATATTTATTAAATAATTTAAAATTCATTAAAAATCTTCACGATGTCGATAAATTCTGTGAAAACTTTGAATTATGAAAATATGAAATATTTAATTTAACTTTAATTCAATTCAATTTAATTTAACAAATAAACTCAACTTAAAATTAAGAACAATTTTTTTGAATACAGTTTATTTTTGTTGAAACTGTTTTTATTTTCATAAACTGTTATTAGACTGAAGGCGTGTTTTAGTTTCGGTAAATTAGTTATTTTGCTTTCAAAAATTATAATCTGGTTATTTTAAAAATAGACAAATTATTTGGTGAAAAAAATTTTTAAACTCACAGCAACATCTTCAAATATTCGAATGGAACTTTTCTAAACATTCAACTTCACTCAAAATAATCACTCATGTTTTTCCTAAACACTAAATTTGTTTCACGTGTTCAGTTTGAATTTTGGAGCACGATGTGCGTACCGAGCTACGTTATGGAAAGCGGCCAGTGGAAAACTGAAAACTTGGAATTTTCCTATCGCGTTTAACATGTGGCGCGCACAAACAAGTGCACAGGTTTCAAATGTAGACCTTGTAGGCAATACTAAAATGGCATACATTCTTTGATTGGTTAATTAGGGATATGTGTTTAGTAAGCTCGTTATTATTTTTGCAATAAACTACACCGACAACCCCTTTTCTACATACCTATTCAGTTCTCCAAAAATTGACCTCTCTCTTGCGCTAAAATACAATGTTATATATTTTTCCTGAAATACTGTATAATGTCCAATATTATTACAGCAATTATTGTCGGTATTTCAAAAGACTTCCAAAGATATACGCTGGTATTTATTTTTTTTCAACAACAATAAACGACGTTCAAATTTTTTCAATTCTTGTGGCACTTTTTATAAACCAGTAAGACATACCCGATGGATGCAATTTTTTCATGTGAAAAACAAGTAGAATGAGACTATTTTCCAAAATCCAAGCTGAATAATGGACACCAGGCTGTTTAACGAAGAGCTTACACTATTTATATATTGGAGACTACTGACACGATTTTTATAAAAACTAGCATAGATGAACAACAAGTTATGGAGAATTTACGGAAAATATTTTGACATATCTGTCATTTCCGGTTATACCATTCTGACGATGATATTTTACATATCGAAATAATTATCAAATAATTGAGAATTTTCATATATATTTGTTGATAGCTCACTGGAAGAGATGCTTGATTCATACGCGGACGATCGAGGTTCGATTCCCGATTCCCGATTGTTTAAATAATGAAAACACAGAAATATGTTCAAATCAAAAATTGTAGCTAATACATTTATCTGCAAAATTTGTCTGAACATTTTTTTGGTATCTGTATTAGTTTTCAAAATATACGAAATTTCCCTAGTAGTATTTTTGAACATCATCAATTTTCATGTTTTTAATTTTACGATAGTAAATAAACAATTACATTCAGAAAAAAATTCTTCATATGAAATGTGTTCTAAAATGGAGTATCTACAAATACATTTGAAAAAATATTTTTTCAATTTTTTAATGTATTATCATCGATTTTCAACGTAAACCTCTACTAAAAAGTTTTTTTTGCCAAATTCCTCTAATTAACATTAATAAATTGAAAAATTAAATCATATAACATAGCGTACTTCAAAGATTATGGTTTAATCTCCAAACTTTATTTGAAACTTTTTTTTGTATCTGCATTTTTCACAAAGGTAGATACGATTTTCCACGTGAACCTTCATTGAACCTTCTTTTTTTTTGACCCCACTTTATTTTCATTATCGTTGTAATAACTGCCTCTATTTTTAATGTTATTTGTTAAATATTTTTGCTGTAATATTTTATTATTATTATTGTTGTTGTTCTTATTATTATTATTTTTTTCTTAAGCCGCACTCTCACATTCATTTGTGCTCCCTTCTCTTTATTACCTGAGCCATAGGTGTGGACTTCTAAATAGGTTCATTATAAAGTTCACAAATTTTTAGATAATATTATAAACGGTATAAAAAGTTATAGAAGGTTTGCTGGAAGACCTCTGATTTAAGTATTTATTGTAAATAATTGTCTATTATTTAAACAATTTGATATTTATAGAAAAACTGTATAGTAGTTTCGAAAGTAGATGCTTCAAAGTGTTTAGTGGTAAAGTTTCATCAAATTATATTAATTCCGAAAAAAGATATAATTGAATGAAGTCTAAAAAAACAAGTAAAATTAGCATGCAAAAAAACAGATTTTCAGGAAGCATTCGTTTAAAATTCTAAATATTGATGGCTTTGCCTTTATAATAATAATGTTTTATGGTCATTTGCAATGCCAAATCCAAAAGGAAATTTCGCTGGGATAAGTATTAATTAAACAGTAATTATAATAAACTGATATTACAGTCAGAAAATCTACTTTTTCAAATTTGAAAGTATTTCTATCTAAAAGTTGAGATCTTTCTTTACATTTAACATAAGTTTATTTATTTTTTCAGAATGTTATAAGCCCAGAATTATTAACTTTTAAATCGAGCGGGCCGTTCGAGGGTAACCACGAATTTATCTCGTAAACTTTTTAATTTACAGAAAAACTTTTCAGATAAAATTTGTAGATAAACGCATCAGCTACAAAGTTTGACTTGGAAGTTCTCTGTATCTGTAGAGTAGGGAGGGTGAGTGTAGGCTCACAGCACTTAGGCCACATATGACCCATTGTACATCCTCCCGAGGAGTTGTCCTCCTAGGTCATCGTCCATCCTGTCCTTCTCAGGAAGGTAAACAGGTCACCAGGAGACATCTCCTTTATATCGGCAGATGTAGGCCAAGACTCACCGAACACACACTCTCTTATCGACGATAACTCCGGACACTCGCATAGGACATGCCTGACAGTCTCATCTTCCTGTTCACACATCCTGCATAGAGATGTGTCCACTAGCCCCATAGTATGGAGGTGTTTCCTTAGTTGACAGTGGCCAGTCAGGAATCCCACTGTTATACGTAGGTTTCTTCTGGTCATCGCCAAGTATTTTTTCGGCGCCATCTTCCCAGGGTCGCCCAGGGTGATCCTGGCAAAACTGCATCCTTTGATTGCCTCCCATCTCTCAAGGGATTGAGCATGGGTGTAACGTTTGGCTAGTTCCGCAATTGTCGAATTCGTCAGGCCGTAGGTGTCACTGGGTCCAAGAATTTTCAGTCCAGCGGCTTCCCTGGCTAGAGAATCAGCAATGCGATTTCCTTTACTCCTGTCGTGCCCTTTAACCCACCTCAGGATAATATTGTTATCTGCCGAGGCGTTAGCTAAATCTTGGTGGCACTCTAGTACTAGTCTTGATATAACACGTTGTCTGTTCAAGGCTAATAGGGCTTGTCTACTATCAGTGCAGATTATTATGTTTTTGTCAGAAATTCCTTTTCTGATTAGTTCTTTTGTGGCAATTGAGATACCAGCCAGTTCTGTTTGAACTACGCTGGTATTGTTTCCCATTCCCCACTTGATCCTTAGGCTTAGTGCTCTCGAGTAAACTCCACATCCTGAGCCTTCATTCATTTTTGAACCATCTGTATAAATGCGTATTGCATCTGCAGCATCTGGCTCTGTGTTGTGTTTTATTTGTATTTTGTAGGGTTTATTAAACAAAAATCTGGGTTTAATTGCATCATTGGCTGCCTGCAGCAGAGGTAGCGCAGTAAGCGCTTCCTGCCATAGGCTTAACCGCAAATTGCCCACTCCTACTTCGGGGTTTACACCAGCCTTGCGCAATCGTACCATGGCCATCAACGCAACCTCCTTGACATACAGGTCCAGAGGGGTCAGACCAGTAATAAGCTCCATTGCTGCGGTTGGTGTTGTTCTCATGGCTCCTGTTATGTTTAAACAGGCCATTCGCTGTATTTGATATAGTTTTTGAATGGCCGTTGCTTGTAGAACCTTCGGTCCCCATGCAATTGCTCCATACGTTAACATAGGTCTTATTATTGCAGTGTAGATCCAGGAGACCACTCGGGGTGACAGCCCCCATGTGCGTCCCACTGTTCTCCGACACTGTTCATAAGCCACATATGCTCTTTTTGCTCTGCTGTGTAGATGAGAGTTCCATGTTAGTTTCCTGTCGAGGGTAATACCAAGGTATTTCACCTCTTCCGAAAAGTTTAGTTTGCTTTTGTAGATTTCGGGGGATTTTAAACCCGATAAACTCCTTTTCCTGGTAAAAAGGACCATCTCAGTCTTCCTGGGATTGATCGAAAGTGAGTGTTCCTTACACCATGTTTCAATTAATTTGAGCCCATCCTGCGCTCTATCGCACAGTGTGTTCACAAATTTGCCTGTCTGCAAAATAACTATGTCATCTGCGTATGCAATTGTGTAGATTCCATTGTTGTTGAGGTGATTAATCAGGGTGTCCAGGACTATTTTCCACAGAAGGGGTGATAAGACCCCTCCTTGCGGACATCCCCTCATGACCAGTCCTCTTACTGTGATGTCTTCTACATTGATACTTATTGCTCTACTAGAGAGCATCTTGAGTATCCATTCTCCTACTACCAGAGGTACATTCCTGGAGTTGAGTTGCTGGGTAATTGTTGGAAAGGTTGTTTTATCAAACGCTCCCTCTATGTCTATGAATATACCCAGGGTGGATTCTTTGTTGTCCAATGATCTTTCGATTCTGCCAACCACTTGGTGAAGGGCCGAATCAGTGGACCTTCCCGGAGTATATGCATGCTGATTTGGATGAAGTGGGTGGTGAACTAGCACTTCATCTCTTATGTACCGCTCGCATAACCTCTCCATTGTTTTTAAAAAGAACGATGTGAGACTAATTGGTCGGAATGCTTTTGGTAAGGTGTAATCCATCCTACCTGGTTGAAGTAGGGCTGGTCTTATTCCGTCAGGTCCTGGTGACTTGAAGGGGGAAAAGCCCGATATGGCCCACCTTATCTTGTCCTCGTCAATTACTGAACTAGCAAATTGCCAGTCGTATTGTGAGGGTGTTGTTGGTACTTCCATCCAGTTTGACGTTCCAGGAAAGACAGAACCTGGGAAGTGAGTTTCCATAAGAATCTCAGCGCTCTCTTGAAGGTTGGCTGCCTTGTCGCCATTTTCCCTTGTAAGGATGCCGATACTCCTATGTTGGTCGTTTGAGAGCGCCTTCTGTAGCCTAGAAACCTGTGGGAAGTCTTCGACTGCCTCACAATAGGCTCTCCAGGCCTCTCTTTGCTTTTGTCTGCAGACTTTTTTGAACTCCTTGAGGTTGGCTTTGTATATTCCCCAGTCCTCTTCGAGTGTTGTTCGTTTTGCCTTGTTAAAGGTCGTTCTCGCTGTCTTTCTGAGGTGTTCCAGTTCAGGGCACCACCAGCTATTGGTCGTGCCACCTGTCTGAACCATCCTCATCGGACAGGATTCCTTATAGGCAATGTCCATTTTGTTTTGGATAGATACTGTGTACCTTTCCAGTTCCTCATTATTGCTAGGAGTCAGGACCTCTGTTTCCCGCAGAGCACCTTTTAAGAGTCGATTGTAGAGAGCTACATCCGTCCTCTTCGGGTCGCGAGATTTTACAGTGGTCCTGAAATCCTGGCTTACCGTGTAGGTCAGCCAGCGGTGGTCTGACATAGAGATATGATCTGACACTTGCCAGTCCTTAATTTGGTTTGATATTTTGGTTGTCGCCAGCGTAATATCTATTAATGTTTGGCTACGGGCGTTAATGAATGTCGGCTCCGTGCCTCTGTTTAAGATTGTATATTAATTCCGAAAAAAGATATAATTGAATGAAGTCTAAAAAAACAAGTAAAATTAGCATGCAAAAAAACAGATTTTCAGGAAGCATTCGTTTAAAATTCTAAATATTGATGGCTTTGCCTTTATAATAATAATGTTTTATGGTCATTTGCAATGCCAAATCCAAAAGGAAATTTCGCTGGGATAAGTATTAATTAAACAGTAATTATAATAAACTGATATTACAGTCAGAAAATCTACTTTTTAAAATTTGAAAATATTTCTATCTAAAAGTTGAGATCTTTCTTTACATTTAACATAAGTTTATTTATTTTTTCAGAATGTTATAAGCCCAGAATTATTAACTTTTAAATCGAGCGGGCCGTTCGAGGGTAACCACGAATTTATCTCGTAAACTTTTTAATTTACAGAAAAACTTTTCAGATAAAATTTGTAGATAAACGCATCAGCTACAAAGTTTGACTTGGAAGTTTTTCTGTATATTAATTATTCAAAGAGCGAAAAAACAAAAACAAAAACAACAACAAAAACAAAAAAAACAAATCGCTTGCCTACCATCGTAAAGTTTTTCTCATGTTAAGGAGCAAAACCGTGTGCTAATAATAAATGGCTTTTACCCAACCATAATGAGTAAGTCGTTGTCCAGTGAGACTTCTAGATAAACTTATGATAAAAAGAAGCGAAAACATCAATATTAAAACAGATAGGTTAAGGGCTCCACAGACTACGATGCTATTAGCCAATTTTAACTGTACAGTTAAAATTGCACGACTAAAATTGTAGTGTGTGGGTAAACACGTACCATTTTAACCGACAATAGGGTCAATTCTATAAGAAGTGGTTACGAAGTTTACGCTATTAGAAATGTTTTAATCTATACATAGTCAAGATTAGGATTTGAATTTTAACAGGTTTGGTGTCCAATTAAGAGTTTTCCGTTCATATTTTAAAGATTATTATGCGTACAAAATAGTAAAATGGAGTTAGAAGATTGTCTAATTTTTAACCATACGTTAAAATTTAACATTTGCTTACAGAATTGCATCTATTTTTAACTTCAGTCGCGATTGAAATTTTAACAGTACGTCCAACAAGTTCGTGCAAGCCGGTGAGTGTGTGGACATCACAATTTTGAGTGTACAGTTTTGCCTATGCGGTGCACATCATTTTTTTATTTATTTTTATAAAATAAAGTAGTTACTTTTGTCAAGTTGATGCTGACACCTTCCGGCTCAATGCATACAACTTCGATAAACAGTGCTGATAATCAATCGTCATGCATTGAGAGGTTTACTCCTAAATATTAAAGAGCAAAAACAAAGGCCGACGATATTCTTGTATCAAGGTATCAAGAAAACTAGACGAGTCTGAAGACAAATTCGATGTCATCAGAAAAAGGTTTGTCCATGAGTTTAGAGAATTACCCATTGATATAGCAATAGTAGCGAACAAGTTGATGTCGAATGTTATATTTGAAGCGCAGATAGGAATAAAAATTCGAAAATTGCATTTGTTAATCCAGTATCTATAATGAACAGTGTCAAATACCTGCCAGGGCTTCACATAACAATGATCAGCCTCATCAAACATCAGCTGCAGGGTAATATTATTCTCAATATTCACCAGATAAATTTTTTTTAATTGACCAGACATGTGTTTCAAATAAGTTTTTGGTTATTTGTTGAATATTTATGAAAATAAAGGTAATTGTTACCTTAAAAAACTGTTTTTGTAGATTTGCAAATATTACACCACAAGTTTCAGGTATAATCTGTCCCAAATATTGGGCGGATATTGCAGTCGAAAATTTTTAATCTTCGTATGAGCGCCCCGTTGCCAAATACCTTAACGTAGCAGTAAGGCGTTCATGAGGTGAAATGGATGTTCTTAAGTGAGTATTTTCCTTTTTAATATAATATGGTGTTGCTTCATTCAATAGTTCTAAATATATGTCTTCATCCATTCGTAAGTAGTTGAACCAATCTTCCTTTTCGATCTTAAATTCTGCTAACAAATGAATATGAGAGGAGCTTGTTCTTTTTAAAAGCCAATCTTTCGCCCATTTCGAACGTTTTTTCTTCATTTTCTCTTTAATGCTATTTCCACCGCCACTGGTATAACTTGTTCGCGATGCATCGTGTGTCAAGCAAAACTGATAAAAAAACATTCTAGTGTGTGTGCATATCCTTCCTACAATGTTAACTGTACAATTTTTCCGTACAGTTAAAATTGTCTAATAACATCGTAGTTTGTGGGGCCCTTAATCTCTAGTCTAGTCAAACTGACACTCTTTGTAATTATGCAACAAGTTATCGATGTATAACATGATTATTTTGAAGTACTTATAGTATCACTACTGAGAATACTATTAAATAACGTTTAGCGCCCTGTCGTTCGGATAATTTTTCAGATCTGTCCTGTCCTGCTGAATATGTAACAGCGAAAAAAGAACATAAGAGAATTCCAAAATAAAACAAAATTGAGTAAGAAAAAGGCACAATTGAATAACTATTAAAGAAGTATTTTGGGACACAAAGAACTCTTAAAAATGTACATAAAAAGTATCTATTACCAAGGGATGCATGGGAAACTTATTTCAACTTTACTTAATCCGGAGAAATTTATTTCTGATTTAACTTTTTTTGGTCTGCCACACAGCTAGATACTCATGTAGAGCTTAATAAGATTTAGGCTGCTCTGAAATCATGTAAGGTGAAGGCAGCACTTCGTATAAGTTTCTTAAAAACCTATTTTAAAATTGATATATGTACATAAATATGTTCGTTATTCAACAGTCTTAGAATCAGAATTAGCCTCTTGGGCCAATGTGTTATTTAGTATCCTACACAAAAAAGGTAATTAACAAGATGAAACAAATTATGGACCTATAGCTCTTCTAAATTGTGATGCTATGCTCGTTATCCTGAGGTATATTAAAAGTGAGAACTGAAACATGGTCTGAGAAAATTAATATTATCCCTAAATCACAGGCAGGATTTCGCAAGGGGCGTGGTTGCATGGAGAATATATTCACTAATCTTATGTCTACGATACATATTCAGTTGACATTGTAGAAAACTGTTTTTCTTCATACCTCGGTCGAAAGTACGCACTTTCGTCCCTCATAGCAGGGACGAAAGTTCAACATTTACTCCCTGTGAAAAGTACACGCGTTTCCTCTATAACAGCGGGAGGAAAGAGTTTCTCATGCGTATTTATACTCGTAACTACGACCAGCGGCACTCGCTTCCGACCGGCTATGAAGAAAAATAGTATACACTCCACTACGAGGCGAAGCCGAGGGCATCATGACGCGCAGGGCCGAAATTCGCCGAGGGCATCATCACGCGCAGGGCCGAAATTCGCTTCGGAGCATCATGACACGCAGGGCCGAAAATTCAACTTTCGGCCCTTGGAGTGTAATATACTATTTCCACGGTCGGAGGTAGAAATCAGTTTCTATGACATCAACATTAAAACAGAAGTAGTCGATTATTCCCAAGGGAGTATAATGCTCCCAAGGAAGTTTACATTATGGAGAACGTTTTTCATGGCAAAAATAGTATATATACCATTCGGAAGAGATGCTATTTTGTTCTCGGTGCATTGTAGCCCTCGGGCTTCAAATTGTACCTCTGCCAAAATAACGCATTTCTCTCTCTTATAGTATAATGTACTATTGTGGCATCTATAAGCTTCAAACGTGCATTCAATTATGTGAATCATTTTGTTATAAATGTGTAAATCAATTGTAAACCTACCTAGATATTATTTTTGTTAATATCATATTAAAGATAAATGGGCCCTTCTTTCAATACTAGGTGTATTGAAAACACTTCGGTAAGATAGGTCCATACATTTTGAGTAAAATGTGGTGGTGCCCCATCTTCTTAAAACCACATCCGTTGGTCAAATGAGTTGGGATCCAAATTATTGGGGAATAAATTTATTGAAGTAGCAATCAGTTCTTCTTGGAGCATATTAAAGTATGTTTCTCCGGTTACGTTTCCATTGAAAAAAAAGGACCTGCTATGCGATTCCCAATAATTCCAGCCCAGACGTTTGTTTTTTGATGCCTTTGGGTTTGGAATTCACGCATCCAACGGGGATTTTCGTCATGCCGGTCGATTGACGTGCCCGTCTAACGTGAACGTAGCCTCATGAGAAAACAGCACCCATTCCAAAGCAATTTGTCCACGATCGATAAAAGCCATAATTCGTTCGCAAATTTCGAGTCTACGATCAGGATCATCTTCGATAAGCTCCTGCATGTTTTGCATCTTATATGGGTGCTTTTTGGCTTCTTTAAGAATATTTGAAGCGCTTGTGTGACTGACACCATGAATGCGAGCTATTTTCCTTGCTGGAGTAACAGGATTTTCTTCAACTTCCAACAGTAGGTATGTTCAACTGGGCTTCTTCGTCGACTTTTAAAAGCTTTCCCTTTCTTGGCACAACTCCAGATATCGAGTTCCAATTTTGCTAATCGTACTTCGATTAATTGAAGGTAATTCTGGATGAACTTCAGTAAACAAACGACTGACTTCAGCCTGTGTTCGACATCTGTCCCCATATCCGATCATCACTCAAATTTCGATACGATGTGTCTCGGTTGATTAGGGCGTTTTCTTATTTAAATTTTTCAATTTACAGGTTGAGATGCAAACAAGTACTAACAAATCAATCACATCCAGTTCAAATTGACCGAAAAACTATGGAGCAGATTTTTTATTGGGCTTATCAAGTGAGACAAAATGTACCTATACATTAAAGTAATTTCAGTAAATATTTCATTATTTCATTTTTTCCCACACATTGCTTATAAAAAGTAAAGACTTTTCAGAGGAGCGGGACACCCTAAAATAGTCGCCTAGAAAATGAAAACTAACCATCCTAGTTCTAGTCGCTGAGAACAGTCTATATTTATATTTTCGAATGTGCTGAGTATGAATACGGCATTTATTTGTTTCTAAAATTGGCGAGTACCTGGTCAATATTTACTTTTAAATAAAAAATGCGAAAAAAAGGATCGTCTCGTGGTTTCTTGGCGAATAATTAATATTTTTTCATTTCTGAATACGCAGCATTAAAAAAGACATAGAAGAAGTTTTTGGGGAAGATTGAGCAATTAATATGCAATAGAAAAAAGATAGAGCGATTTTAAGATGAGCGCTTTCGCCACATGACTCTCGCAGTGGGAGCTCGGATATTTTCCGTGCGCGGATCGTTTTCGTGATAATAGATAATTGTAGTAATCCTTAGTAATGTGAGTCTGATAAAACCGAATTTTATCAGAGATATCAAATAAAATCGATTGTAACTTTACGAAAAAATATAAAAGTTCGACAAAACATTTAAAGGAAAAAAAGAAATATACACATAAGCATCATGTTTTATTTTTACCATTCATCAGATACTGTATCATTTCGTTTTGTAAAAGAAGTTTTTGAAGAACAAATATCGCACCACTGTAAATTAGATAGCTTGCGAGGGCATACTTCCGTTGAACACGGAGATTTTCCGGAGCAGGAACAAAAATACTTTTGTTTTGTTATGTCTGATTTTATTACTGGATTGATCGCTTGGTTCCACTGATTCATTTACCACAATGCTCTTAATGCTGCTCTAATACAGGCTGTGACGGAGGTAGCTTATCGATCTAAACGGTTTTTGCGATTGCAGCATGGTATCTCAAAGAATTAATTGAATTCCGCGTGGCTTTCAATTATTTTGATGAATCATACAACGTAGCTAAAAAGTTACTTCTAATGCATTATTATACTCTATTCTAGCTTGTACTGCAAGCTGCTTAGTGAGCTGGACGTTTTAGACTGGTGTTAAGTAATAATTTATTATTTGGTTGTGCCCGTCGTTAAACTAACTAACTAAAAAATGTGTGTATATTGTGTTTGGATAAGTTTTTCTTCAATTTTTTTAAGACTTTTGAAAATTGATTTATCCTTCATTGGATTTGCAACAAAATTTTCTATTAATACCCTGATTCAGGATTAAGTTCTTTTCAAGGTTTGATTGAAAATATAGCAAGTAAATTTTATGCTAACGGAGGGACAGCTGTGGCTGTGCACCCATGAGATGGCCATTTGGTTAATTTCCACAATGTACCACAGTTCCGATCATTGCGGAAATTAATATGCAGGGAAATACCACAGAATACCTACATCCATCATCCCGGCTAAGAAAGAAACAGAAAACAATTTATTATAGAATTTCTCAAAGTAATTGTTTTGGATACTGAAAAGTACCCGAAACAATAAACGGTAAAATGTTGTCGTGTTTTGCACTGAAAAGTGCTTTTGTTTTTCGTCGGTGCTCTTCATAGCTTGGATCCAACTTCTTCTAGTGTACTTTTGTAGTTTTTGTGTTCCAGCATTTTCGGTGCACTTTTGTCACTTGCGTGTCGTCTCTATTGAATCGATGAAGACGTGTGAAGTGAAGTATTGATACTCCAGAGGAAGTGCGTCGTATAAGATGGTTCGAAGAAGTCGTAAAAGTGGGTGAGGAAGTTTATTTTTAGGGTATGAAGGTAGTGGATGTCGAAATCGGGTTTAACATGGAATTTTTAGTGTATGTTTGGCATTTGTTCTATGTGAGTGTTCGTGTAACTTAGCCTGCTTGAAGTTTTCGTAGTCTCTCTGAGATTGGAGTGATGCTTGCGTTTGTGTATATAGTAAAATTCACGAATGTTTCTCGTTACGTCATACTTCCCAGAATGTATCAAAGACACTTTAATTTTATGTGGATATTACTGACCTAACCTAACCGCGTATGTGCAATTAAAACAAATGGAATGGTACTCGTATATATGTCTTTTGTGCCTGAATTAAGCTACGCCATTACGTCTTTATCGGTTTGTCACTCTGACTTGTGTTGTGACAACGATTGTACTTAAAAAGTGTGTCTGCTTTAAACAGGTTGAGTTCATTTAAATTTATTGTGATATTTTTCGAAAAAATGCCTGGTAAAGGTTTGGACGAAAGTAAACGTGTATCAGTGTATCAGAAAATTACATGCATATTTCCAAATTAAATTGGCTAATGGCGGACCATTTCTGCCGTTAAATGCCATTCAAGAGGTGAGTTTTGTAACTATTTATTTGTAGAATTTCAAATTGTAGTCTAACTATAATATGTTAAATTTGGTTTTATTCATTTCCTCCTATAATTATATCACCAGAGATACATGCCGAGCCGTCTAACAATGATGGGCCGCTGGTGAAAACTATCTTATTGATTTGATTCGGGTTATGACGTAACGAGAAACATTCGTGACTTTTACTGTACCTCAATACAAGATGAGCGGAAGTTTTTGAATTGGCAAAATCTCAGAATACGTCTTTCGCAAGCGAGAAGGCGTAATATTGAGTATATGAGGAGTTTGTAGTCGATTTCAGGCCGTTTGAATGTTTTGTATGTATGCAGAAGTGTTTTTGAGTGTGTTCTACCGAACTGAGGAGATTAACTTGGCTCCTGACCCTACTAATCGTAGCACGGACGTCAGGCTCCCAATTAAGGGTATCAGTAAATCTCATCCCCAAATAGGTGACTCACCTGAATAAGTCGAGTCTCTCACCCTAAAGTGGAATACGGAAATTTGTGAGTGTAGGTGTGAGATCAATTTTGTTGGTTTTAGAGTGTTTGAATGCTATCAGTTGTGTTTTGTGTGGGTGTAGTGTGATTCTCCTCTAGCAGCACCAATCGTAATACCGATTTAGCAAGTTTTGAGTGTGTGTACCTATGTCTTTGGCGGTGTCGTCGGCACGAAGGGGAATGTTCTGGTGTTAGTTGTGTGGTGTCGTATGTGTAGATGAAGTACATCAGAGGAGCAAGGGTAGAACCCGGAGTTACGTCTGCTAGAGGAGTGAAAGGTTCCGAGATGGAATAGCCAACTTTAACTTCAATAGTGCGCTCAGTTAAATAAGAATAGTTTGATAAAGTGAGCAGAAAGACTAGCTCCAGGAAATAGTTTTAGTTGAGCATACTAACCAAAAATTTTAAAAATATGTAACCTTTTATAAGAAATTCCTTAAATCTTGTATTTTTTTTTATAAACATCTAGCTACATATTTTCACTGAACATACTGTATATTACATTTATGTATTATAATTATATACGTTTAAATTCCCTGGCCTATATAAATAATATCGAACATGTGATTTGGCACAAGTAGTAGAGCACAAGCGAATTGAGCTGAAGTAAAAATAATGTTAACAAACACAATCCAGATTGAAGTTCAATTACTAATAAAACAATATTGTGAGTGTTGTTGAGTGCATTAAAAGCATCATCAAGAGTTGTTGATCATTATTTTTGTTTATATTATTATCATTTCATTATGATTCTGGAGGATCAGTTACGTTTAAAATTATTGGAAGTTACAAATGCAGAAGATTATAGGTGAGTGTGTTTTTGGGAATAATTTGTGTAAATGCACGGCTGTACATCGTGGAATAATAATTTTCAAATCTAGATACACCTAAATAATACATTTTGGAATTGGAGGTTTTTAAAATGAAAGTAAAATTAGTTTTCCTACGAAAATCAAAACAATAATTTTTTTCTAATTTTGACATATAAACTGACACTTTATAATACTCGTTGACGTTATGAAACGCCTTACTTTTTGTAACCAGTTACGAAAGGTGAAATATTTCCTAACTGATGGTGATGAAATAGTATAGTACATACCTAGCGGGGTAGTAGATTATAGCCCTGGCTTTGATAGAGACTAGAGGCGCCTAGCGCCGAGGGTCGCTAAAAGCCGTGGCTGGAATGATCCTTCCCGCGTGGTATGTATACTATTTTATTCACAATCGCTTCTAAAAACAATAATTTTAAGAAAATTTGTTATCACAATTTAATATTTTTTTCGACAAAGAACTTCAAGAATCTATTGCTAGGCAATATCACTAATTTATTGGTTTTGACACTGGGCCTTTTCAGAAGATGCTTAAATCTCAAAACAAATATGTTTATTTGAAAGCTTACTGATAATTTTTCACCTTGTGCAGCCTTGTTTCGAATGTAAATGTCACAAAGCTTAATAAAAAGTTAAACAAATATTAGGGTTATTTGAACACTCGTTTGACCTTGGGGCAAGTGACGTCATAAGGTCTGGAGTTGTGTTGGCAGTATTTGTCATAATGGCTGGCCAAGTGATGCTACGGCTACGGCCGAGGCCAAAACATCCAACGAAGAAGAACCTCAAATGACAATTTTGTTTTTGTGGTTGCCACTGGTTGGTGTATTGTGTTATGTCTTATTAATATTATAGTTGATTTAGTTATTGTGAACATTTTCGAAACACGAATGCGAAACAAAAACAAATAATCCAAAATAAAAGAGAATATCAATTTCGAGGTTACATGAGATGTCAAAATCAAAAACCAGGGAAGCAAACTTTACAAATCTTACGGAAATAACGGACTGTCGTTTTCAAGGTCGTAGGCTCTTTGACGTCACGAAGGAGGGAGGAGTGACATCACGTTCAAACCGCGCGTTTGCTTTCCGCACTTTTAATATTTTTTTTAGGATAGAAATCAAGCTCCAAAAAAAAATAAAAAAATAGGGAGACATTTTTTAAAAAAATACTTTAATTCAAACCAATAAAAAAAATTACTGAAAAGGCCCATTATGTCAAAAAATATTATTTTTGGCACGAAATTTTAATTTTTTTGCTCATACAAGTACATAATGTCTGAGTTTGAATTAACCTGTAGTCCTCCGGAAGTTCGAGAAGCTGCAGTTAACGGAATAATTCCGTAGAAAAGCAAAGGTATTTTTTTTTTAAAACCAGCTTAACACAATATTGTTATACTTCAGAAAAGTGACATGCTTCTAGCCGGAAAAGTACTTTTCCGGCTATAGCGTGGAAGTGAAAGTAAGTAATGAGCCACTTCCTCACCGTTTTAAAGGTAAGAAATGTGTACATTACTGACCGATTGTGAATAAGTAAATTTTCACACTAATTGCGAAAAGTACAGAATAATTGTAAGACTAAATTACTGGAACTACCTCTTTATTGTCGTTAAATATGGTGTACTGACATAATATCAAGAAAGTTTTATAACTCTTTTCAATTTTAACACGTGAAAAAAAACTATGTATAAATATTAATAACACAATTAGAACAGTTACTATTGTTGACCCCAGCTGGCAACATAGTTCCCTGATTAGCATTAATTTGTGATGTATTTTCTATGCAATTTTTTCCGAGTATGTTCGTGGCAACCTTCTGTTTATTAATGATTGAATTCTCCACATAACCCTCGGCAACCGTATTAGATTTCCATCCCCCATGCTGTTTTATTCTAAGCAAATCAGCACCTGTATCCGCAAGAAAAGTAGTCGACGTCCGCCGAAAAGAGTGACCGGTATACAAACAAGGGTTTGGCAATTTCAAAAACTGGGCGATTATTTTCTGCAAATTTCCAAATGTACTCCATATTTCCCATTTAAATATTTGACAAAAAATCTGTCATGCTTAATATTTGACGGCCTTAGCAGAACGTATTTTTTGAGAATTTCGATACAATTTATACCATCAAAAGCTCCAGTGGTTGTAACAAATTGTCGACATACTTTCGTCTTTGTGTTGTGAATGGTCACTTTGACGAACTGCTCCTGAAATTGTACATTTTCTACACGAAGAAAAGTTTATTAACTTTTTCGGCAAGCTCTAGCAACTCCAACGATTAATGCTACCTTGTTAAATGTATTAAATGTTGCCCGTCGGAAGCTTCTTGCATAAAATGGGCAATGTTTTCTTTACTAAAAACTTGTTTGGCTGGATACCTTCAGAATCACGTTTTAAGAACGCCAGCAAATTTGTATACTTCTTAATGTCGATATTTCTTTTTAAGCACAATTCAGTTCTTAACATCGAATATAAACTCCACAAGGTTGAATTCTTCAGATCATTTTTTTCTTGAAAATAGGCTAGCAAAACTTTTTCGTTCAAAAGGGTAATCCTTTTCTGTTCACACCATAAATTAAATTTGGCATAGGACAAATCACTTGCTCTTCGACTTCTTAGGAATAATTGTAGATAACGCAGTTGAGCCGCTTCTTCAATGTCGCTCGATACGTCGTTCTCTGAATCGGATATTGCAGTATTTATATATTCTTATACTTTGAAAAATAGTGAATGAATTATTCACGAGAAGAAAAACGATTTTTAATTTCTACTTCTTTTGACAATCAAAATCACAAAACATGACATTAAACAATACTTGCTTCCATAGTAACAAATAAACATCTCCAATTTTACTAGGCGACTTAAAAGGAATCTACGAGGGACGCTGGTAGGGACGTTTCAAGTACTTTAAATTTGAATTCAAAAAATAATCACAATTAGAGAAAATATTGTGTGAAACACGTTGGGGAAACACTATTTTTTGTATCTCGCGTTATTTTTCGCAACTCGCAACTATAATATATCAATATCAGCTAACTACTTGTTAAATGAAACTGTCAAAATAAAATTTAATATTTTGATTTTTCCTTGACAGTCCAGAAGTCAAGACAATCAGAAGTAAACAGAAATAATGCTGTATTGAAATTGAATACCCATACCACAAATGAAACGAACTTTATGTAAAATAATTATATGTTAAAATTCGTCAAGTTCTTCAGGCTACAGAACACACCAAAGAAATATAAACATACACTCCAAAAACACAACACTCGACAGTCGGAAAGAATTAAAAAGTGAGACAATATAATAATATTATTTATAATATAAATGAAAATAATAATATAATTCGGTAATAACAATAATTGTCCATATTGAATAGATGAGGCTTTTTTTTGATGAAGATTCATATTTAACTATGAAATAAAACAATAACATTTTTTGTTTAAACCTTCATTACAACTGAACTATGTTCAAATACAACGTTTGAGAAAGCTACTGTGTAGCGAAACGCGTTACAAGTTGTATTTGAACATAGTTCAATTGTAATGAAGGTTTAAACAAAAAATTTTATTGTTTTATTCCATAGTTAATTGTCCATATGTTAGCAGAATTGCATATTTAGACTCATCTTTTAAAAGCATTGGTCTTTTATCTTTTACTTTTTCCTGAAGTACCGAATATTTTAAATCAACATCTTTTAAAAGCATTGGTCTTTTATCTTTTACTTTTTCCTGAAGTACCGAATATTTTAAATCAATTTGTTTAACAGTGTTCCACAGGTATAAAATTATTATTCCCTATTCCGAGCAGAATCTAGTAAAAGTTAGGTGAAGTACAAGTAGACCTAAACAAGATATAATAAAAGCAAAATAATTAATATGAAAATAGTAAACTCACTACCTATTTATAAATTAAGTGGGGCATTTGTCAGGAAAAGCTCACATCTGAAAATAAACAGAAAATACTAATAAACCATTTCAGAATGACATCATTGACAGATTGGCCATATTGTGCTGGAGGGCACACATTCTATTCAGTTTTCATTGAATACTGATATTCAACTGATAATAGTTAGACTTTAATTAAGAAATAGTTTCTAGGGGTATCTAAAATTCATCGTTTTGTATTATTGTTAACTGTGGAATACGTGGAAAAAGAGGTAAGGTATATTTTTTTCTATTTTTGACTGTTTTAACAAAGCTAGGTGACTATTTGATTGATCTCTCTAATTAACGCCGTGGTGCTTGGTTTTGTGCTTTAAAACGGGGCCTCCTCAGTGAATCACAACTAAAAACTTAGTGTGTGTGCTTCCGACATTTCAACGAAGGTTAATCAGTGTACCTATATCAATAAATTTTTGTTCATAAGACACAAACACACAAGGTTTAACTCCAACTGAAAGTCATGTGTTCTGGAATGGGATATTCATATGAAAGAGATTTGGAAATTAGGTTATAATAACAAAAGTAAATCTCACACAAATCCAACATATCAATTTAGTGTATCTGTAGCAATATACAGGGTGCTTCCTAAGTAATCTAAAATATTGTAGTGGGCGGTTCGTCACTCAATTTTGAGACGAAAAGTTCTTATAAACATGTGTGATAAGTGTTGTCGTTAATGAGAATTGTTTGTAATAAATCAGCTCTGAGTGTAAGTGAAATTTATGACGCTACTGGTTTTTAGAATTAATACGAAAGAACATGCTTATTATATTCTAAGTGGCCTTTGAAATAATGTTGACAAATATACAAATGTATCTCTTATTACTGGAAGGCGCATGTGGCTCATGCAGGATGGTGCTCCTCCACATTTTGCAGTGATTGTACGCGAGTTTTTAAATAACGTTTTTCCAGACCATTGAATCGGACGAGGATCTCCACACCTGTGTCCCTGAACACCTGGATACAATCCTCTGGATTTTGTGTGTCTGGGGATATCTAAAATCACTCATTTACCCGGATATTAAACTTAGGAGATCTTCGAAATCATATCATAAAAGGCTGTAATGTTATTGGTAACAATCCTGGTATCTTCGAACGAATTCTGCAATCCATTAGACGTCGAACAGATGTTTGCATTTTGGCTGTAGGTGCACATTTGCTCTGAAATGTACTATTTTTCCTTTATGTTTAACACATGTTATGCTTCTAAAAAAATAATAACACAATTCAACACTCTGTATCTCATTAACGACAAAACTTATCACACATGTTTGTAGGAACTTTTCGTATTAAAATGAAGTGACAAAGCGCTCACCACAATATTTTAGATTACTTGGGAAACACCCTGTATATAATTTAAGGAAAAATATTTGCCAACTATTTGTATAATAGGAATTTTTGTGGGGATGTGGCAGAAATGCCATTGTGTACTCTTTTAAAAATTTAATTTCAAGCTTTCTACGTGTTCATTTTCAAGGAATATATCTAAGTAAGATTAAAGGTAAAATATTAATAAAAAATGTTATAAATTGAACATCGATATAGAAATCTCAAAAACCAATGTAATATAAATTTTTTGAAATATATTTGATTGATGTATAAATTTAATCATCATTCATAATAAAGTAAGATGAATGTAAAGTGAATATGGACGTATTTCACTATTAGGCTCGGTGTCGTTCATATTAAAGTATATTTGTATGAGTTCCAAGTCGTTTATGAACGTTTCGATTGGGTTTTTGGAAAAAAAATTGTCTTTTATATGTTTCTTGGATACATTTCGTCAACGTCTCGATGATTTGATTTACCATCATTATAAGACATGTTTTTTATCAAACAGTTCTTCATTACATCATTTTAGCTTTATAGGAAAATGTTTTTGAAATGCAACTTGAAATGGTTCGCATAAGTATATAATTTTAATTATTAGAAATGCGAAAGTATGTA
Organism: Lochmaea capreae; assembly: GCA_949126875.1. Taxonomy (NCBI): domain Eukaryota; kingdom Metazoa; phylum Arthropoda; class Insecta; order Coleoptera; family Chrysomelidae; genus Lochmaea; species Lochmaea capreae. The sequence continues at coordinate 8,365,985 of OX421409.1, forward strand.
TATAAACTATACAGAGATGATAAGAATTTCGAATTTTCATTAAATACTAGTTGTAGCTGATATTATAAAAGCCAGATTTTGACCGTTCTTGAAACATACTGTCCTACACTGCTCTAGTTTCTGGTAAATGTTAGTTGAGCTAGTAAAGGTGAAGTTCTGCGCTATCATTCGCGCATTATAGTATAATGTTTATCAATTTTGGCTATTGGCCTTTTCGGAGAATCTCTCCAGTAAAAGATATGGCAACAGCGCGTTGCTTTGAGACTGTCATTGTCATAATTTCATCCAAATTTTTCAGGTTCACTTACTCCTTCTTTCTTTCCATTTCTTTTTGTTTATTTCCTCTGAACCCTTAAATATTTATGATTCAGTCAATAGAAGGAAATTAAGTTCTGATATTCCTAATTTTAATTTGTCTTAAAAATCGAGAGGGACAAGCGACTTACAATCTCAGTCCATTAACCATTTGTTATCTCAAAACAGTGAGCTGTTGCCATATCTTTTACTGACACCAGTTCCCACTCAGATCAGTCGGATGTAAATCTGTTGGCTCGAAATATTTTGACCGACGAGAAAGATTGATCTGATAACCTTTTGTGTTGATGTTTATACAAACATTTAATTATTAGTCCATTCTCCATGTCTTTGGAAAAATGACCGATATTGAATTAGAAGTTCGTTTATATCTATGGTTGGTCGAGCCGTTCGTTAATAGCAATTTGCTCAGCAGGGGAATTCTATTTCACGACACGATTTCATCGAGTAGCTCGATGTCGAATACGATCTTCAATTCGATCTATCGGATCAACCCATTCTATTTCACGATCGAATTGCAATCGGGTAAGGTTAGGGCCACAGATAACATACATTTAGACAGCAATTTTGATACGAGTCTTTCAAAATGAAGTTAGTCGAAGATGATTTTTGACGTTTTCGACAGATTTTATTTGATATTTGGTAGATTAAAAAACTCTGTTTACACTTTTGATTAGCCAAAACACTATATTTCTTTTGTTTGAGATTGGGCATTGAGGTCTCTGCTCAATAGCCCATTAAGTATTTCAAATAACGTTGGAAATCTTTAGTGTAGCATTTAGTTTTTAGTTGTCTCGGTAATTTGTTTTGATGTAGAAAATCATGAAGCTTGTTAATGTTACTAATATCATTGTTCAAACACGTCTTAATGTCATTACTGAGACCTATAGTTTGCCGGACTATTGAGTACTAGTCCACTAGTATATGCTAAATAGTTAAATATACATTACATATTTCACAACTTGATTGCCTGGTACCTAACAGCATAAAACTGTTAGTTATTCTTGTATATTCTAAGCGTAGTCTGGAAATCGCAACTTGTTCTCGTCTCTTTAAATTAGTTGGTAGGATCCGTTTATTCACATTATGTTTTATAATTTTGAGTCGCATATCGCCTACCCTTTACAATAATATAGGGTTGTGATGTGTTCTACGGAGTATTTAAAAAGTTTTAACCAATTTTCCATAAAAATCGTGACAAGTTCAATACCCTGTACATTGTAAGAGAAATTCAAGAATGCAAATCTGTTGCGGCCAAAGTGTTCGAATAGTAGTAAAAATTCTGGAAAATTATTTATTTCGTTAATATTTATTGAATCTGATACAGGGTGAATCAATATACGAATGCATTATTTTCTCCGTTTTTTCAAATAGATCACCCTGTATTTTATGTGAGAAACGAAAAGTACTACCAACATACTTCTTTTTTTATATAGCATTCTCTATACCTAAAATTATTAACTCTTGAGATATTTTTTTTTTCTATGCAAAACATTGATTATATCAAAAAAATAAGGTCCTACTACATATTCACTAACAATACCTCCCCACACATTCAACGACCAACTAGTTTGACTGTGTGAATAATAGTGAACGTTGTGCCTATTAACACAACCATTTTTATGAAACGTGGCTCCTTACACTTGTGTGTGGGTTTTCAGTAACTGCCAGCAAAACATTAATTTCATTTTCTTTTGTTACAGAAGTTTTTGTTTTGTAGGATTCCGCTTTTCAGGAAAACGTTCATGGTATTCTCTTATATCATTTCATCACTAGTGAAATTCATTTTTGCCCTAGTTCAAATTCTTCAAAACACCAAAAAATGTACCAAACCGCTAAATCAAAAAACACTAATGTACTTACTGCCATGTCATATTATTGTCAAATATCAGTTTTTGACAAATAAATCGTACCCAACTCACAATTAATTATTAAATAATTAGATATAATCAATGTTTTGAATAGAAAAATCAAAATATCTCAAGAACTAACAATTTAAAGTATAGGGAATGCTTTATAAACAAAGAAGTACGTTGACAGTACTTTTCGATACTCTCATAAAATACGTTTTGAAAAAACGGAGAAAATAATGTATTCGTATTTTAATTCACCCTGTATCAGATTCAATGAATATTAATTAAATAAATAATTTTCCGGAATTTTTACTACTAACACGAACACTTTGGCCGCAACAGATTTTCATTCTTGAATTTGTCTACCAATGTACTTTTACTTATGTACTTATTTTATGGAAAATTGGTTATAACTTTTTAAATACCCCGTAGAACACATCACAACTCTATATTATTGTGATGGGGAGGTCAAGCTGATTCCAAATATGCGATAAAATATAGGGTGTTTCATTCAAAAAAATGTAACTTTGATATGGCGCAGCATTCTGGAACATCCTGTAAGATTGTAAATAATTTAAAAATGTGAAGACTGATGATGGTCATAAGCCCTCAAATTTTCAAATTGATATCTCAAATGACAAAGGAGGCACTGAACTTTATCACACTAATCAATCACCCTGTATTTATTTTTTTTATATAACATCTCTTCACGTCCTGGTATCGTATTTGTACATTCCACCTCTCCACCCTTTTATCCCAAAATGACTGGTAGTCCATATAAAATTAATCTCTTCACCTTCATTTTGCAGTTCTGTCACTAGGGCTAGGATGTTTTTTATGAGAGGATTAGAAAAAAAGGTATTCTGAAGGGCGTTTAGCGATCTTAAAGTGTCTAAGCAGATAACTACTACCTTAGAATTGGTAATTGACTCATGTACATATTTTATCGCTTGCTAAATTGCAAATAATACGGCTGTAAATACAGTTGTTGGGAGGGAAAGTGACCTTGTGAAGGTTTTGCTGTACATGTAAAAGGTAGAATACTACTAGCACTGTTACCAGATTTGGCACCGTCTGCGTATATAGCGTGGCTGTTTGGGTATTGTCGGGCGTTCTTAAAAGTTAGTTCTTCTGATTTCATTGTAGATCAAGTTAGCCTGAACGGCTTGATTGCTCCATGCAAAGTGGGCATTACTGAAAGAAGCCGAGGAGATAACCAATGTATGATGAAAATATTTATATTTTTTCAGATTGATGTTACGAAATGAAGAAGATGCTTTATATCCACCTTGGTTCTTCACATGGGTAGACCAAAAGGTAACTGCCTTTGCCTGGCCTCAAACAAGAGGAAATTTAGAATACCTTTGGCAGATTGGTGAGTACTCTCAAAATATGACACCCACATGTATATGCTAAAAAATATGCTGGAATGACGTCTCAAAATATGATATCAAGATGTGCCCAACTCCAAAGTGATGTAAGATTGAAAAAACGGAAATGTGCTTAAGCAGAACATGTTATAGACGAATCAAATCAGATTGATTTTGATAAAATGTATAGCAATCCTAGAAGATGGATACATTACAAAAATGTCCAATCAGAGAATGAGGGTGATAGTTATTATTATTATTACATGATAAGGGCAAAGGATCAAGTCCTATTTTGTCCATAACAATTCACAGAATATAAATAAAACAATAACTGACACTAAGCCTAAAAAACTACAGATCGAAAATGTGGGAGTCTATTTGATTTTTGGAACTATTAACATTTTCTGAATTAATAGGGAACTTGCCCATTTTTTTTTTATTCTACTAAAATGTGTGTTTATATATGAAAACACATTATACCAAATATCAGTCCTTAAATCGCAATACTTATTTCACAATAAATAATTAAAGTTGGAATCGCCAACGGGTGTATTCAAACGAAGAAAAATGCGCGGCAGCGGCTGTGACGTCACACCGCACCTCGCGCATCGGTAACCGCAGAAACAGCCATTTGAAGCATTATTGATTTTTTATCGAATTCGAATCGTTAGCGTCAGTTTCTAAGTCTTTAAGTGTTGTTTGAATTGTCGGTTCTCAATCGCCTGACTCGAAAAGTGCGGACTGACGTCACAACCAATGGCATTTCAAATATCGAAAATTCTGTTACTCATGAATTTTCGCCTATAACGAGTTCTAAAAGGCTCTTTCTTCAGCTTTAAGGAGTGCCCACGGAGACGGTCTTCTAAATTAAGGGGGAAAACTGCTTGAAGGTCGCCAAAGTTGAATTTCAAAATTCGAAAGGAAAGAATAAGGTCACGTCGCCATGGTTAATCTCTCTTCATGCGTAGGTCTACTAAGGCCAAAAGACAATCTGGCTGCGCGTCTTTGCACTTTTTCCAACATTTCACGAATCTTATCTTTATACAAATACAACAATAAATCAGGCATGAGTGGAAATCCTTTCAATCACTACGGGATTTTTCTTGTTTTCATCACACTAATAAAATGCTGGATTGGATTGTTAGTTTGGGAATACCTGACGTGAGAGGTTTTGGAGTGTTCTTTGAGTACTGATTTATTTCATCATCCCATTAATCAATTTACAAATGACGGGTGGCGACTGTCAACAATATAATGGTATATCACTGTACAACTCGACCAAATTCATTCCAACCGTGAGATTCGGATGCGCGTAGATCACGCGTACGACAATGTCGGCAGCTACCAATCATAGGCAGTGTAAAGATCCATTTGAACTGATAGTGGTAAAATCCGCGTAGGAATTTTAATATGGAATTTAAGTCGCTTGTAAAACACAAGATTTTAAGTGCACAAAGTCGTGAAATAGTGCATAATGTTTTTAAATTTATGACATTGGAGGCACAGTTAATAACTAAAATGGAATTTATTGCCAAATTCTCAGGATTTTATTTAGGAAATTATTTAACTAACTTAACTTTTTCCGCCTGGGCTGTTGAGCATAACCCTATCGAATGAATGAATGAATACCTTTGATATGAATGAAACTTCGCAATATCGTATGTCATTAAGAGAAGCATGTACTGAACAATCAATGTTTTGGGGGCAAGGGTTTGCTAAATGTCACTGCCAACCGTCAAAACATCAGTGTAACACTAATAGTTGTGCATTTTCAAGGCAAAACAGTGTCATTCCAACAATCTTTGCTAAAATAAATGAATTATATTATTACGGATACAATTAGTATTTATAATTTTTTGTTATTTTGTTACCAGAAAGATTTTTCAATTTTTACATACGTAAGTTTATCCCGAACTTTCAGTAATATTAGTAGGTAAAGTTTTTTTTGGTCAAAAATGCATGAAAACTAATCATTGTTATTACTAGAATTCATAGATTTTCTTAGTTTTATGAGTTTTTTTTAATTTTTGTAAAATAATAATCAAACTCGATCATATTTTCATTAATACATTCAAATTTCCATTCGCCTAAAATGGGCTTAGGCATATGCTATTTGATTAGTCAAATACGTCATCCAAAAAGGATTTGTTACAGCACATGTTATAACGTAAAATGTCCTCAAACATAGCAAAATAACAGTTACGTTTATAAATAAACGTGTTTGCTTCGAAGCTGTAACATTTCAGTATCGTTTTTGTTAAGTCGTGATCATAACGTTATAATTATGTTACTAAAGTTACATTTTAGTTTCGACGACATAGCATACTGGTTTCGTTTTCAAGATGTTTTTATCACTGTATTATGATATCCATGTTACGTTTCTGCTTCGAAAATGAACCACTTATTTTTAGTGGAAAATCGACCAAACAAAAATTCTACTTTTCAGTCTCCTGCGAAAAATTCATTGCGAATTTATATAGACAGAAAATCCCGTCTTTTTTACATTGATAAAAACTCCTTATTAAATTTTTGCAGCTGAGAGAACAGCATAATTTCTTTTCAGTCGATTTTCCACTATAAATAATGGTATATTATTAAACGAGCAATTTATTATAGCCATTATTCACACAGGGTAACCGTAGGCGAGGGGCGCAAATCACCCAAGTGAATAATGGCCATAAATTGCTAGTAGAATACTATACTTTGTACACGACCGTTGATTTCTTTATTAAATTCAAGTAAATAATGCGAGTGTAGAACGGAAAGTAATAATATGGTATTTGGTGTTATTGACAATTCTAACGTCAAAATTAATTAATTTCTGGAGTACGTCAAATGATGTGACTATGGAGATGGGCGATACTGTGTAAAGTATCGATACAACACCGTACCGTTATAAATATATAGTTTTAAAAATATCAATATTAGAAAATATCGTTATGAAAAGTATCAATACTAAAAGTTTCGATATTTTATAGATACGATATATTTCAAAAACAAATTTCCTAAACAAAATACGCAAATTTAATAGTTTATTCACAATCGGTCAGTAATATAGACATTTTTTACCTTTAAAACGGTAGGGAAGTGACTCATTACTCACTTTCAGTTCCACGCTATAGCCGGAAAAGAATCTACTTTTCCGGCCAGAAGCATGTGTCACTTTTCTGAAGTATGACAATATTTTGTTAAGCTGGTTTCAAAAAGAGTTAATACCTTTCTTCGCGTTTCTACGGAATTATTCCCTCAACCGCAGCTTCTTGGACTTCCGGAGGAGTACAGGTTAATTCAAAATAAGACATTATGTACTTGTTTGAGCAAAAAAATTAAAATTTTTTATGAGATAGTTGTCAAAACCAATAAATTGGTACCTAATATTGCCTAGCAACAGATTCATGAAGTTCTTTTTAAAAAAAAATATTAAATTGTGATAACAAATTTTCTTAAAACTAATGTTTTTAAAAGCTTGTAGCTAAGCGATTGTGAATAAAATAGTATACATACCACGCGGAAAGGATCATTCCATCCACGGCTTTTAGCGACCCTCGGCGCTATGCGCCTCGGGTCTCTAACAAAGTCTGGGCTGTAATGATCTACTTCCCCGCTAGGTATGTAATATACTATTATTTCATATTGTTCCCCCATCGCTAGTCACCTATGTACCGAAATGTTGTGAGTATTAAGTTGTCATGGCATGTTATTTAAATGCAAAAGCGTGAATTATGGAACCATAATTCACTCTAGTAGATATATGGGTACCATATACCTTTTGTTAGGAGGTGAAATATTGACTTATTATTGAGTGGTCGTGAACAAAGTTATGTATTCATGACCATTTTCATTGTGTATAGTTATTGAGTAAATATAATAACGAAAAATAATAACATTAGACAATGAACAGTGTATTTGACTCGTAGACGTATAGACACATCTTTGCACGAACAAACAGATAGGTACATATTATATACACGTTCATACATTAACGTACACAATATAATCAAGATTGAAGAATAGCATAGTGTAGTGTCAATGATTGATGACAGTATGGAATGAAAGTATTTCAATGATAATAGTTAACAGTATTTAAGTAATAAATTAGGTTGAAGGATTATAAAAACGATGTAAGGAAATATAAGGAATATGGACTCATTTTCTCTAGGTAGATGTAGTAACGACTAAATAATGTTATCTCTATTACAGAGTATATTTCATGCGATCGAGGGATCAATTAATCGATGTATAGAGACTCTATCTGTCTCTGAAATGAAACACTTGACATCTTTTTTGAATGAGAAAATTGTCGGTGCGAGTCTGGTTTTCAGAGGTAAGCAATAATTGTAGAGGCGGTTTGCAAGATTAATATAATATGTTCTCTGAACGATTGGTTTTGTTGAACATATTGTGCTCAATTGTGCATTGGCTTCAAGTCTTGTATTATGCTTGTGATTTACATAGTTCAATTTCGTTCGGTTTTTGTGTTGTTCCACAACAGCTCTTAGGAAATAGAGTTGCCTAAGGTCAAGCAATTTCGAATCTTTGAAAAGTGTTTCCGATGAGTATCATGATGATTTTCCAAGAAGAAAGTTCAGAAATTGTTTCTGTAATACATCTCTAACTTTTTCAAATGCGATATTGCTACTCCACCCCAGCCCACTATCTCATATGCAAGACGAGACTCCAAAATTACACAATACATTGTTTTCATTCGCGAGGTATCTAATACATTTCGTAAATACTTGAATCTATAAAGAATGCTCCTCAATGTTCTAGTCACTTAGTCAACATGATAGTTCCATTATTGTCTTGAACATATTAAATATACTTATTCCGTTCCTGGTAAATGTATAAAATAATCCAATTTGGTTCTCGCATATCCATATCATGTTTTTACAATCTATTACAAATCCACAAAATAAATTATCACTCTCCATGCCGCTATAGAGTATTATTATTTGCCGCTATAGAGTATTATTATTTTGGTATTCTGTGCAATGATATTTGTGATAGTTAAATTCACCAATGGGGTGCTAAACTTAACAAAAATATTATGTTTTCTCTATGTTAATAGTTAGTGGAGGACAAAATCATAATGGGAATCGATTATTTTTAATATTTTTATTCTCACAAGGTTTTTACGCCGATTTAAAAATTCAACTTTTGAACGATTTAAATAATCCGCCATTCATAATGTGACGTATGCTCACTAGAACAGAAGTAAGCTACATAAGGGTTGACATAGGACCACAATTCTGATGTGATGAAGTACTTATAGGTTATACTTATGTCATATTGCTGTTATAGTGACTTAGGAATTGTTTTTTTTTCCTCCCATCATCGAGTGTTGGGTATAATTTGTCCATGTCACTTTCAAACTAAAAATCAAACATACACACACGTATACAATTACTTACATAAAAATGATCTTCACAGAAATAGTAATTAGTTTCAGTCTGTTTATATTTGCTTCTAGCAGCCTCAAACCAAATTTTCTTTTTACTGTTACTGCAGGCACAGTTACAAACTTTTTATCAGGCGTTGTAACTGTTGTGCTCGTGCAGTATGATACAAAACAAGATTTATACGATATTGACATTATTCCAATATGAAATATTGTGGAGAAAAACTAACTTAACTCAACCAAAAAAGTATTGACACAATTTTTTTATAATATTGAAACGTCAAGCTTGAATAAAATGTAAACAAAACCAAAACACTCAAATATATTAAAGACTTTGACAGTTCTTCAAACTTCAAATTCGAATGGCCCTTTTGTAACTGGTTATTAGTTCATAAAACATCTAAATCAGAAATATTTAGTGAAGTGACGTATCTGTAGTGAAAGTTGCAAACATTTTGGAATTCTTAATTTCCAGTTTTCTCCTAAAATATTCGGTTTAAAAAATTTGTAAATTAATTTTTGCAAAGTAGTACCAACATACTTTAATAAAATACCAAAAGCCGGATATCGGTTTAACACCCCATTCCATCAAAATCAAAATGTGTACGTAATAGATTCAACAAATCGTTGAATGCATTATGACTAAGAGATGTTTTGATAGCCCATGATATTAATGACTTTGAAAATGTTTGACTTTTGATCATCAAGTAAGATGTAAGATACATTATCAGCACATGTCATTTTTTATTAAATAGAGTTACCAGTATTATTACCATAAAAAACGTATATTACAATTGAAGAGTGCATGATAATATTTGGATGAGGTGGTATATTTAAAATCTCAGTAAATATAAGGTATGACTTTCATCGCATAATGCACCATATTCTGCTGGTAGACTCCGTTTCACAGAAGCCACAAGAAATTGCAGTAGTATGCGCGAACTTGTTTTTAAAACTACCGCCAAATTAGTCGCGTTTATCCCAACGTAGCGCTACCAGAGCGATCATCAATTTCATGCTGAACACGTGTTTTTGTCAACGATCAGATGTGAGCAATGTGGTAGCAGTCGCCATTTTTTTTCATCAGAAGTGAAATCCGCTACGCCTCTGATCAATGATGCATCAACTGTCATTCATGTCAAATATCATGTTGATAAACATATAAAATGGCATACAGGCCTATTCTGTATTTAAGTAGTAGTCAAGCAGCTTTAGATAGCAACTTTTTAACCACTTTCAATAAAATTTCTATTCTGGTGACTACTAGTGGTTGAGAAGAATGATTAGTCACTTTTATAGTGTAAATCGACCCTACTTTTCCACTATCAAGTCTGAAAACTAGGCTATCTGTGACCCGAGGGTGTTATTCGTATTATACGTAAACATTTTATTACTTATTACATAACATGGAGACCCTGGAAGTAGAAACCGTAGGGCTACGGAACAAAAGAAGTTAAAAAATTACTCTGTCACAACAAAATGTCATGGTTGATTTTGTTAGCAAAAATAAAAAATGCAGATCAGAGGAGATAATTTAACAGCGTGACAAATATTGTCCAAAATATTGAATGAGATGCATGGAGCTATAAACACTGAAATGGATTGCTCTGATCGCTTAAATTTCTCTGAATAATTCTGACTTGATTTTATACTATATTTACAATTTTTAGTATATTTTTATACATACTCATTGTGTATTTCATTAATTTCATGATCTAAAAAAATGTTCATAATCCACGGATCCATCTTCCTACAACCATACTTCCACCTTTCTCTGACAGTTGCTAACGTTAACAACCACAAATATTGTAGTTGCTCAGAAACAACTATAAATTAACATTCGTAACCACTGGTTGCCTCTACAGAATACCAATTGAAGAAAAGTGGCAACCTAACCACTGACCATGTTCCAAACCACTAAACTTGCTCAGTAGCAGCTTTGTGATTCAGAATGGGGCCGATAATATATTTTTATTTGAAGATATTTCAGGCATCTGTATTCTGAAATAGGATATGAAAAGCAGTAGGAACTGTTAAAGTTGATTGACATCGAAAAAGTAAATGTTGAAGTAATAATAATATATCGAATAAAACTAAGTTATGTTGTTGTATAATGATAAGACGTTCAGTAGATTTAATAATCAATTGGATCAGTCGAAAAATCGCTACCTGATCAACTATGTGGGGAAGAACGCGACCATTGTTAAATTGACATTCGACTTCAAATCAGTAGCGTAACGTTTTCACACTATTAGGTTAACGCAAAATTGAAACCTGTCTGCCTTCATTGTGGATATTTTTTTCTTTAACACCAAGTTTTTTACGAGGCATGTTTTTAGATCAAATAAAACACACAATACTCTCCGATAAACTAGCTAGAGTTCATATAATAATTCAATTTACAGATTAAAATAATTTTACATTAGTAAATAAAGTCCTGCAATAGAATTATACAGCGTGTTCAATTAAGTCTGCACCGTATATAAGACCCTATTTAATTCTTAAGTTTTATGGAAAAAGTTATTCTTCACTTATAATTCTTATTGTTAGTGAATTTTATTGTTTTATTTGCTCAAATGAGGCCACTGTCTCATTGGCCACAGGCGAGTTGGTTCCCAAAAAATGAAATTTTACCTATCATGGTCAAAGGCTGGTCAAATTTTACAGCAATGTTGCCGATATATTATTTGAATCGTAAATATTTTTATAAAAATAGGAACATATATCTGTATGAGATTTGAAAATTGTCATCATACTTTCTTACGCTATATTGTAATAAAAAAAACCCCTACCCTAACCCAATCGAAAATGGAATTGTTTAAATTAAATTAATATATTATTCACTATATTGTTATAAAACCGTAGATATTAGTCGCAGTTTCGGAAATAAAATTTAGTATCAATAATTACGATATCAGTATAAACATAACAACAATGCCCGCTTTTATTCAATTATCTACCAGTTTTAGACACCATATTAGATTTGTTAATGGGATACAACGGTTGGACGGATATGCAACTCAGCGGTCAAAAGTTTGGCCTGCCCAAATGGGATGCAGCTCATCGGTCCCGGTCTCATTGATGTTTTTACTGACCCCATGTATTTGATGTTCATAACTTTAAACATAATAGATGAAAATGAAATATTTAAGTAATCCCAATGGAAATACATAGGATTAATTTATTCTATATTAATTTCACTCATTGTTACACAAAAAATACTAACTTGGTGCACTGAAGTTGAAGATCAATGGTTTACAAGCTTCTTTTTATAACTGAAAATACTTGAGAACTTTCAAAATAAGATGCTTCTCTTTTTCCGTATATCTAGGCATATTTTTGTTATTTCTAAATTAATAAAATGCTAACAATAAGATTAATATTCACTTATCATAAATAACAATTGACCGAAAACAACAAAGTACAGACCTGACGAGAACTGTCAGTGGGACATCGCCGCTACAAAAGGTACGTCTGCATCGTAAATTGAACGATGTAATTTCACCCGATTAATAGGTCGTGCTTGCGCGTGATCTAAACATCAACCAATCAAATTATTGTGAATCAAATATGAGGGATAACGTTTGTAATACGTTTAAACGGTTCATTATTGTGATATTTTGATCAGGATTAATCACAGACCTCCCTTTTCTTTTATTTTTTTCAACGTAATGTGTAAGAAGGATATAAACAATCAATGACCCACACCAAAAAGGCTATTATATGAACTATAAACGTCTGGAAATATCCAAAAAACAAAAATATTCGACAATTGATGATTGCTACGAACACAAGCTCAAATGTCAGAATAAAATTGCTGTCGGCATGAAACATCGTTTGTAACGCCAATGGCATGAACGGTTGTTACGAGGTGACATCGATGAACAAGACAGATTTCGATTTCTGCGCAAGTCAGTGGGCAAACTTCACGTGTCTTCTTCTTATGTGAAACGCAGTCTACGTTGTTAATCTACATACAGTGCTATTCAAAATTTTTCCCCCCCCCCTCTCGTATCTTTTGAACGGCTACACTTACGTTAATAAAATTTGGAGGGTGAAAATAAAATGTTGTAAACTTCTCTACGAATGGTAACAGGTGACGTAATAGTAATATTTGACGTCACAGTACCACTCTTGCCAATCATTTTAAATAGGACCTTATGGCAAGTGATATCTCATTTGAAAGGCATGACGTTGGCTACATAGCCATATTAATTTTGTTTGGGTTTGAACTAATTTTGACGGATAAATTGAATAAATACCAAAATTATTATTTCACATTTAAATATTGAAGATTTTTCAGTCCGCCTCTGGTTAGTTGTCAAAAAAATTGACGTTTTAAATCTAATAGTATTTGTCGCTTTGCAATTTTTTTCTAAATAGCTTAAATATTTAATTTTATTATTGTTTAACCAGACGTTTATGAGTTTACATAGGCAAAATGATATGTACTCAAGCCGACAAAGTAGCAGCTATCTTAATAATTGGTGAGTCTGGAAAGAATCTCCATGGAGCGGAACGTTTATTTAATGAAAGATACCCAGATCGCCCTTTCTCGAGAACTTATTTGAGGGAGCTTCTTCACAAGTTTGAAGCAACAGGTAGTGTTCAAGATGCCAAACGATCTGGTCGATCAACATTTAGTGATGATGGAAAAATTGATATAGTTGCTGAAATGGTAGTAAACCCTACTTCCTCTTCAACTAAAGTTGCGTCTATCTGTGAAGTAAGTAAAAGTACAGTAAAGAGAGTGTTGGCTAAAAATGAATTTCATCCATACAAGTTAAAAATGGTGCACCACTTTTCGGATGACGACCCCGACAGAAGACTCGAATTCTGTGAATGTATAACAAATAAAATTAGTCAAAACCCACATTATACAAAAACAATTTGTTTTAGTGACGAAAGTACTTTTTGCCTCAATGGAAATGTGAATACACAAAATGTAAGGTATTTGAGTGACACAAATCCTCACACCTTTCGTGAACAACATACCCAATTTCCAGAAAAAGTCGATGTTTGGGCAGGTATTTTGGGAAACCACATAGTTGGTCCTATTTTCCTAAATTCAAATTTAAGCGGTGAAGTGTATCTGGAGATGTTACAAAATGCAATTGAGCCGTTAATTCTTGAAATTCTTGAAATTCTGGAAGATAATCCAGATTAATTCGGCCATCTGGAAATAACATTTCAACAAGATGGTGCTCCTGCACATTATTATGGTGCAGTAAGACGTTACCTGGATGAAGAATATCGAGGTAGATGGATCGGCCGGCGAGGTCCTATAGAATGTCCACCTTGGTCACTAGATCTGACACCACTAGATTTTTTTCTATAGGGGTACTTGAAATCCAAGGTTTATACTACGGCATCAGATAGCATTGGCGTTTTGAAGGAAAGAATTATTGAAGAATGCAATGCAATTTCAACTGACACATTAGAACGAGTACGACAAGAGTTTACTAATAGGATGTAATACTGTTAGGAAGTAGACGGAGCACATTTCGAACACTTGCTATAAGAATCCATTGTTGATATTTGATTAATTAAATTTAAAAAAATAATTTCAATAATTTTGGTATTTATTTAATTTATCCGTCAAAATTAGCTATGTAGCCAATGTCAATGCCTTTCAAACGAGATATCACTTGCCATAAGGTCGTATTTAAAATGATTGGCCAGAGTGGCACTGTGACGTCATCTATTACTATTACGTCACCTGTTACCATTCGTAGAGAAGTTTACAACACTTTATTTTCACACTCCAAATTTTATTAATGTAAGTGTAGCCGTTCAAAAGATACGAGGGGAGGGCGGGGACTTTTGAATAGCACTGTATATAAAATGCTTTGTCATGGATGATTGATTGATGGATTAACGCACAGCCTAAACTACTGATCGTAGAAAACTGAAACTTTGTATGACGTAGGCATCCGATAAGAAAGAATTTTACAAAATTTTACCCTTGAGGGGGTGAAAAACGGGGTCAAAGTTTGTATGGGACAACGAATTTCCTTGGTCCAATCTACTTCAAATTTTTCAACGTTTTGGTAGCGCTCTAGCTACCGTTATCAAGAATAATTAAGTTTTTTAAATTTCTGGACCCTATCTAACACTACGAAAAAATTCGAAGAAAAATATTGTGATTCAATTTCCCAAGAAAACTAACAAAAAGATTAATACATCACAAAGAACAGAAGATACGTATCCTTACTAACCTATCTTCCTTACATCTCAATAATGACTCCAAAACATCGAGCAAACAATTTTTATCAACTCTGTTTATCCAGAAAACCCGGTAGTCATCCTTCTGACCGAGAAGTCTTCCCGATTATTTCATATAATATCCATTTTACGGTTAAGAAAGGAAGGAAGGATAAATTGCTCAAACTGAAAAATAGCTAAGGATCCCGGGTGGCAGCGGAAAGCTACTACACCACTGTAGAGGACGCTAGAATAAACTTTCTGCATCAACGATTTGAGGGTATGGCTCTCATAGCGGAGGACACCAAGATCGTGCGATTTTATTCCCTCAGATTTTTTCTGTGATGTTTCCTGAAGTCGCAGTCGGATATTTTAACGATGTCCATTCATGGGACTTTTAAATAAAAAAAAATAAAAAATTGACAGCCATGTTCCATGTTGAAAAAAAAACATTATTTTGAATGCATTTTTCACCAAAATAACACTCATTCTTGAAACATTGTCTGCTATTAGAGGTAGCTAGGAACGGAATAACGTAATTTCATTATAAAGCAAACCATTTAATTGATGAATTACAGCAGGCGCGATTTATTTAGACAGTGTGGTTTTCAAGCTGAAGCTTCATCAATTTGTGTAACATGCAGTATTAAGATTAATAACGTATTTATCAGTAAATTTAAGTAATAAATGGTGAAGCGTCGCTATGCCGGCGCTATAAAAAGCGAATCAATTGGTTTAATCTCAGCGTTGGGAAATAGGTAATTAAATATCTCTCGTTCCAATATCCTACACGTAGGTAGATATTGATTCAAATGTTTAATTATCATTTTATTGCAGCAAATATCAATTGATGTAGTTGTGGATGACTATATTAAAAAAAGCTTAGCTGTATGGGTTGGTGGGAAAGTTAAACGCCATTTATCGGTCATGCGCAGAACAGAAAATTTCACATACGTCAAATTGGGGACTAAAGGCTTGTTTTTGAACTAAAAGGAGCGATTTAAGTTTAAGTTGGCATTTCTGCTGCCTTCTGATTGGTAAGACTGCCGCCTGTTTCACGCAACCCTTTTGATACTACTGACAACGACATTATATAATAATATTCACTGGGGCTTTTCGGAAACTAAAATTTTAGATCAGATGGATCACTATCAGCTGATTTACAGCTCCAATGTAATATTGAAAGAAATAGGTAAAGCCGAAGAAAAGAGAAGATCTGACAATTGGAAAGATCTAGTAGGGCTTAGGCAATCAAATATTCTTCTGGGTGACTACAACCTGTTGAGATCAAATGAATGCATAAGTCAAAGCAAAACTGCACGAAGAGTTTTACCAGGAATCCTAACGGGATATTGTCGCCTGAATGGGCACCCTAAAAAGCTCAAAATAGTGGAGGAAGAAGATTGTAGATTTTGTGAAATGGAAGAAGAAACCTCCATCCACATACTTGTGAACTGCACAGTAATTCAGAATCCTAGGGCACAGTACCTGGAACTACTGGATAGCTATTTCTATGATCAAAAATTATTTCGCACTGTTTTTTAATAAATTAATAATATTATATATTATCCAAAACTGTTGTGATATTTGTGGCAATGCTCTTCAATTAAAAATTAATTGGATATGGATGAAGTGGGAGATTTATTTGAAATTTTTGTACTTCCTAACAGATGATGAGGAAGATATTATTGAAATAGAGCCTATTTTTAGAGATGGAATTGAGACTTTACTGGAGTGATAAAGAATTCTTACCGCGTTTCCGTCTATCTCGTAAGAGAGAAAACTGTTTTATGGTGCGACTTCGTCTATTTTTTATAGTGATCTTTTTAACGTGAGAGTTACCCCTCGAGATATCCAACTATACTTTATAAAACTGTGCATTATTATAACTGCCCGTGAAAAAAGACTATAATTTGTTTCCACATCGACAGTGATGGCGGGTTGAAAAGCATGATTTCTTCGATAAAATAGGAATATAGTAAAAGTCATGAATGTTTCTCGTTACGTCATAACTCATAAGCACCCGAATCAAATTAATTAGACAGTTTTCACCAGCGGCGCATCATTGTTGGAAAGTTCAGCATGTATTTCTGGTGATCTAATTATGGCAGGAAATAAATGAAAACCAAATTTAACATATACTACAATTCGAAATTCTACAAATAAATAGTTACAAAACTCACCTCTTGAATGGCATTTAACGGCAGAAATGGTCCGCCATTAGCCAATTCCTTTTGGAAATATGCATGTAGTTTTCTAATACACTCACGTTTACTTTCGTCCAAACGTTTACTGGGCATTATGTCGGAAAATATCACAATAAATGTAAATGAGTTTCCCCTGTTTGAAGTAATGACAATGACGACGAGCTTCGGTGGTGATAGAATTTTTTCCGCATAAAGTGACGTTTCGCCTTTTAAGTACAACCGTTGTCACAACACAAGACAGAGTGACAAACTGATAAAGACGTAGATGCGTAGCTCAATTCAGGCACAAAAGACATATGTACCTTTCCATTTGTTTCAATAATTAGACATACGCAGTCAGTGATATCCACATAAAATTAGAGTGTCTTGGATACATTCAGGGAAGTATAACGTAACGAGAAACACTCGTGACTTTTACTGTAGATGTGATCCACAGTAGATTTTTGAAAGGCAAATTTAAATTCATTAGTTTATTCTTGAGATAACCTAGTTTATATCAAAATGTGCTAAATTACGGGTTATTTTTAGAAACTAAAGCAACTAAAAATTATGAATATCCTATATTGTTTTTAACATTGTCATTGTTTCACTATCCTAATTTTTATACAAATTGCATATTTGAGAGAAAATGCTATTTTAAAAGTGCGATGCATAAAGCTTGTGGACTTGAATTATTCTAAGTACTGATATTCCATATTTTCGCTTCTAGGAATGCGACATATAGTAACGTTATGTCCGGAAAAAATACCTAATATAAACGAATCAAAGTTCAGCTGGACATACATACCCATTGAAGAATGTACTGCTCCAAGTATTGAACAAATTTTCAAATTCATCAGAACAATACAAATGTGCAGGAAACATGAATTGGTAAATACATTTTTAATAATTGTATCTATACTAATATGATAAAGAGGAAATATTTGAATTTTTGTATGTAACAAATAAACTCAAAAACTACTGGAACGATTTCAAAAATTCTGTTGCTGTTAGGAAGCTACATTATCAGTGAGTAGCATAGGCTATATTTATTACCAGAAAAAATTAAACATCCTTAGTACCTACTAAAACCAACCCAAGGTGGGAAAATATATTATAAAATGAGGTCGCTTTCGTTGTCTTATAGCTTAGATCTTTTAAACTACTTAACGGACTCAAATGCAGCTCTCGGCAATAGATAGAGTGCTTCAAAAGGAAGGTTTTTATGTATAACAAGCTATTATCTAATATATAATATTCTTGTGTCACAGTGTTTGTTGCCACCTCCTGCCACTCCTCCGGAACGGCTTGACCGATTCTCATGAACATTTTTGTGTATATTTGGTAGGTCTGAAGCCGGCCCAGACACTACGTGTATTTGGCGAATAGGCCAATATTTGTCATTTGCACGAATGTTTGCTTGATCTCCCACACGGTGCCGTAGTGCAGAGGTTTGAATTTGAAAATATTTGGCGAATTCGCGTCCATTACTTCGTGCTAGTTTCCGACCAGCTCCGGGAAAATGACGAAGGACGAATATTTGCCAAAGTTAACTTCCCACACGCTACGCGAATAAGTCCGAATACCAAATGTTCGCCAAATACACGTAGTGTCTGGGACCGGCTTGAGAATCGGTCGTGAACTTTTTCTTAAACCTCTTAAGTTATAAGGGTGGTCCAACCCATAATATATTTTTTAATTTTTTTGGAAAACATTTTTGTTCAGGTATTTTATTATGATTTGGATTGGATAAGTACGACATATAACCCCAAATTTACATCCTTCTACCACGAGCCCCTATTTTTTACTTTCGACATGGCAATCGAATATAATAATTGTACGATAAATATTTATGTATAGTTTTTAATCCCAATTTATATATATATAAGTCCGGCTTCATAGCGTCTTTCGCCTTCCGGTTCCCAGTTGCCAGCCTCTTCGGTCAGTCCAATCTCCTGGGGCTAGATTTCGTTCAGACATCGCTTTCTGAATGCCCGCTATCCATGTTGATTTTGGTCTGCCTCTTCTTCTTCGTTCTGTTGGGGTCCATCTAAGTACTAATTTAGGTAGTCTCTCATCTGTCATACGTTCAACATAACCGTACCATATAAGTTGTCTTCTTTGAATTTCATCAACTATAGTTTTGTCGGTCTTTACAATTTGTCGAATTCGATCATTTGTAACTCTATCGAGACGTGATCTGCCAGCAGATCTTCGCCAGAAATCCATCTCCAGGGCTAGCAATCGACGTTCTAATGTTTTGTTAAGTTGCCACGTTTCACAGCCATAGAGAACAGTACTTTGAAAGATAGTATTATATTATATCATATGCTTCTTTTCCATAGATATATTTTTTGCCCACGTCAGCGAGTTTAGACAACCTATAACTTTCTTTCCTTTTAGTATTCGATGTTCTATTTCCTCCTCAGTGCGACCTTTAGATGTAATTCTAGTACCCAAATAGTTATATTCCTTACATGTTCCTACTTCTGCATTGTCCAGATCAAGCTCTGTTGTTTCTGCTCCAACACACAAATATTTGGTCTTAGTCATATTCACAGTTAACCCCCATTCCCCCATTCCCAATTTACTTCAAATATTTTTTTTATATTTATAAAATTTTCGTCTTTTATATTTATAAAATTTTCGTCTCGCAGTGTTTGTAGACTCCGTTTCACATATGAAGAAGCCACGTGAAGTGTGCCAACTATCGTGCGCAGAAATCAAAATCGGTCTTGTTTATCTATGTCGCCTCATAACGACAGTTTCATGCCATTGGCGTTACAAACGAATATCGCCAATCGTTAATTGAAAGTATAAATATTTTAATAATACCAAGTATTTTCATATACCAGTGTATGTTGTATGTGCAACGATCTCGAAAAGCTTCAAATAATTCCCAAATAGATTTTATTTAAACTATACATACGATAAATACATTATTAATACTGTTATTTTGTGTTAACCTACAAAATGTGAAAACGTTACACTACTGATTTGAAGTCGAAAGTCAATTTTACAATACGGTGCTGATTTTGACAACAAGTTCACGCATACGAATGGAAATTCAAGTGGCTTCTTCTCACGAGAAACGGAGTCTAACAAAACTACTCCGAAACGGCTTGACCGTTTCTCATGAAATTTTGTGTGTACATTTAGTGGGTCTGAGAATAGGACCCACTAGTCCACCCCAAAATTTGTATTCCATTTTTTGGACAAAATTGATGAAAAGTGTTATCGAAGCCACGATATTGAATGGTAAATTCCGAGCCAAAAATGTTTCGCTACCTTGAATTCTGATGATTCCCACAAACGTACCAATTGAATTCAAACGCGTTCAATTTCCTATTAGATAAGTATTGACAGTCAATAAGTCACAAGGAGAAAACGATGTCTGTTTACGTTTCAGATTTGGGCACAACATGTTTCTCATACTTGGCATGTTCTCGTGTGGGCGAACCATCGTGCCTATTTGTGTTTGCTAAAGACCGGCTAACAAAAAATATCGTACTCTCAATTACTCTCCGAAAGTAATATTGATTTTCTTGAGAATAAAAAATTCATACTTATTACCTTTTTCACTTTATGCTTAATTTTTCAGAGATCAAACAATGAATATGTTCGTTTCGCTAGAGAAATTCATTGCATACAGAAAATAATTGGTTGGTGTTTTTTTATCGGCGATCATGGTCTTCAGCGCTTAATTCCTCTTTCTCTCATGAATCCCATCCCCACACATTCAGAAAACATTAGTTATTTTTCAATTATAGTTAAATGCAGTCTGATCATGCGGGTCATACGATTCAACAAAGACATACTAACAGTTTTTGTTTTCTTTTATTGAGTTTAATCATAACTTCCAAATAAAATCTGTCAAATAATGTGTTGTACCTTTTGTTAATTACATTAACTTCAAATTCCTATTGAGCTTACAGTGCCTAGCTAGCAGACTCTCCAAAGTTTTGACAGTATTCTTGACCTTTTTTTAAAAAAAAGGAGCCGTCCCTTCGCCGGCACCACCTCAGCCTCTTGGGCTTATTGTGGATTCTCATAATGTTCTGACTACAGCCTATTTAGCCAATCCGTTCCCTGTATTAGCTCATGCAGGTTCTTTACTGGTTGGTTGTAGAAGGTTTCTGGAGTCATTTGGGGTCATCCATATAGTTTTTGCCTCCTGTGGTCCAGCGTCGCACAGTTGCATAATATGTGCAGAGCTGTCTAGGTGTCCTTTTTGCATCTTCTGCATGTAAGGTCTCCGTTATACAGCCCTATTTTGTTCAGGTGCTCCTTTGTGGGGAAGTATCCCGTAAGAAGCCACTCCAGTGTTACTCTGTTCCGAGTCGCCAGTCTTCTAAGTTCTTCGTCGCATAACCATACCAGCCGAGATGTTACCTTAGAGCTCTGAAGTGCTTTAAGGGCAGCTTGACTGTCACTGTAGATCCTGATCTGCCTGTTGTTGTAGGCTCTCATGTTATTTGCCCTTGCACATGCAAGTATTGCATAAACCTCTGCCTTGAAATACCGAGGCATATTTACCAAGCGATTCCTTCATATTTGCTCGACTTGCTGTATATACCCGCTCCGGTGCGGAGCTCATTCCTTGATCCGTCTGTATACCAGATCAGTTCATTCGCTCTAATGAGTGGTGGTGCGTCCTCTTCCTCAAGCTCCTTTCGATCTTTGATGACAATCTCGAAGTTCTTGCGAAAGATATATCTGGCGGTCATGTGGTCTGTTGGCATTTTTAAGATGTCGGCATCCACGTGCCTTATTTCTGTGTGTCCTCTCCCATGTTCCACGTGATGGTCTGATGCTTTTTCTAGTCGGGTTAGAGCTGCCCTTGTCCTTACTGATTGAGTATGCTGTTAACTTTGGCAAATGTTCTATCATGAACTGTTATTTCGCTTGTCTTTATCCTGGAGAGTTTCTCCATATTTACATGAATGCAGCGCCGCAGAAGTTGGGTGCAATGAATGGTATTGATGGAGACTAGTCTGGCCATTTTATTCGCTTTTTCGTTGTACTTATGGCCCTCGTTTCCCAGTACCCAGCCTACCGTACATTCAGAGCACGCATACTATCTCATACTGGGAGAACTGTCCCAGGTTTCATGTTTTTGAATCGTCCAGTTAAAAGTTGCTTTTGCTTACATGGGTACACTTTTCTTCCAGTACTTGCTTTCCGGTAAAAATATTTTTTATTCATTTTCGTATCTTTAACTCGTTGCCTTTACGTCAATGGGATGCCTCATGATTGTATCCTATTTTTATTTTAGTAGTTCAATGTCATTTGGTAGAAAATGTGCTCAAATGTGTTTCTTTTTTTTAGCCGGTCGGTGTGCACGATCGAATGGGCTTAGGTCGCACAGGAGTGATGATTGCGGCCTATTTAATGTATTTCCATGGTAAGACGGCTGATCAGGCTATTAAAAATTTAAGATACCATCGTCCAGGATCCCTAGATACTCCTATACAAGAAGAGTGTGTTAGAAATTATCTACCAAATGCCAAACAAGCAAATGATAACAGACTGAAGAGAATCACAAGAAGAGATGAACATTTTTTGAGTTTCCTGCAAGGAGATGAGAGGCAGGGTACTTGGGGATTACCAAAACAAGAATATGTTGCTTATAAATAAAAACAATTTCGATTGATTTTAATACTGATTTATTGTATGTTTATTTCTTCATTCAAAATAAATTTAGGATTAAGATAATGTTTTTATTGTATCATTTATTCACTGAATTTCATCACTGCTGATCAGGACGTACGATAAATACCATTTTTCTTCAAGCGTATAATAATATCTATATTATTTTCGGCAACACAGATCTTAGAAATAACCTATTCTTTCACTAGTAAAATAATGAACGCTCATTATTGTACTAGTAACAAAATAATGAGAAACGATAGCAACGTCTTATTATGGGCGTTGTAATCAAGTAGACAGGAACTGTCATTTAATTTTTATTTAATTTGATGTTTGTCAGTTTTGAAAAGTGTATTGTAAAAATGTCTCAAGAACAAGAATTTCAATGTACACCTCCGGAATTAGTCGAAATAGCTAATTTCACTATTGAAACACTAATTCCGACGCAGTCACGAAAAGTGTATGATTTTGCTTATGAAAAATTTATAAAATGGTGCAAAGAAAATATTGTACGAAGATACACAGAAAATGTTATGCTTGCTTATTTTACGTATTTGTCAAGAAAATTTAAAACATCGAAACTATGGGCACAATATTCAATGTTTAAAACATCATTAAACATGGAACATAATGTAAAAATTGGAAAATTATACCAAATTAGCTGCATTTTTAAAGCGACAAGGAGAAATTTATACCGCGAAAAAATCAAAAGTATCAACAAAAGACCAATTTGATAAATTTCTTCAGGATGCACCGAATAATGTTTATTTAGCAACAAAAGTAGGTAGGTACTTTCTTATTTTTTTTATTATTATGATATCCTTTAGAAGATTAATATTTAAATTAACGTATTTCGAATTTAAAACGTTTATTCCACGATAGCTCAGCGGTGGAGCTTTTGTGTTCCGTCTCGGAGGTCTGCGGTTCGAATCTCAGCGCCGGCCGATTCTTTTTTTACTTATTTCAACGTTTGCATTATTTTTACGCTTGAAGAAAAAATAGTATATGTCACTTGGAGCAGAAGACCCATTATATGTTTCGCCCAGTTTGCACAGCCTCGGCTGACGCCTCGGCAGTGCAAGAGTCTGGGCTCAATAATAATGATAGTCTTCTACTCCTAGTAACATAATGTACTATTTTTTACGCTCATGTCCGTAAACGTCAAAAATCGCTCTGTAGACATTCCTTGTAAGTGACATTCAACTATAACATGCACGTAATGACAATCTCATAACATACACGTGCGTTTGGATGAGGAAACTTAAATTTCTTTGTTGAATCAAATTGCAATCAAATTTTTATTTACGTACTACTTTATTTGGTTTATTCACATACTTTCAATCAATTGAAAAGCATAAAAGCTCTTAGCATCAGTAAAATATATTTTAGATTAAAAGAGTGATGTCCCTAAATGTCGGTAACACATTATACAATTTCAAAAAAAATAATTCGCTTTTGCTTGATATGGAAATAAACGTCATCTCATTTATGCTGTCAATTCTTGTAACAAATTATAGTATCCGAACATTTTCTCAACTTTACCTACGAATATGTCTGTTAGTGATGAAAAATATGGAATTATGAGCACTCAGAATAAAATAGATGGGCGTAGAAAAAGTATAGTACGTAACACGAGTTGTAATCCTATTCCGCACTCGTGAAATTTACGAACTTTGCCGCTGCGTGGCTTCGTGCGTAATGGGTTACTTACAACTCTTGTAACGTAATATACATGACTACCTATGACATTCATTCCCTTGCTTATAACCGTTCAAATTTAGACTTTCACTTGCAGGGCGTTATTTATTTGTGGACACCACAAATTGCAGATGTTTTTAGCACGCACTAAATCGACTCGATTCGGATCGCTACGGCACGGTCCAAAAAAACTTTTTGATTCCTAGATAACTAACTGCATCCTGAGACGCCCAAGTGCATGTAAAATTTTACTTCACTGGTACATTTTGTTGTAAGGTGCGAGTAGGTGGCGTGCATGTTGATACAGAGTAGAGCGCTGTAGACATAGGTATTCTCGTCCTCCGTTTTGGTTCCTTGTTGTACGTTGACGTTGTTGTTGTGTTGGTCAAGTATTTGGCATGAGATTCGGTATTTCTACTTAGAGACGTGGCCAGCAGATGGATGCTGGCCAGCATCCATCTCTTTAGTGCCTTATACAGAGGTAAGGAGGCTTACTTCCTAGATCTCGGAACAGTTCGCGAGCTACACAGAGGCTCCAACAAAACAATGAAGTAACAAATAATGAGAGAAATGAAAGAAAACAATTGATACAACACAAACATAAATCAAATATGGCGACACAGCTTATGCCAGATGTCAGCGAGTACACGATACACGAAATCCACGGAATGTTGTGCACTCGGATCTGTCAAAAAGAGCACACCTATTATGACTGACATTGACGTTCTTGATATTTGACATTGACGTATAATACGTTTTATTGTGATTGTGAAGAATATTTGAAAACTTTCAATGTTTAATTTATTGTAAATTATAGTTCGGAACTAATATCATTTCACAATTTAGTCTTAATGATACAATTGTTTCCAGTTGAAATGTTGAAGGTTATTTTTTGATAACAGTGACTATAATTTCTATTATGTCAATAAATGTTCATGTTTCTGGAAATCCTATTAGTATAAGCAGAGGTAAAATGGTAACAGCAGATTTAGATCACTCCAAAAAGGAATTTGAAAAACGTCGTCTTATTCGATTAGAGCAAGTACGACAACAATCAAAAAATATAGCCGAAGACGTGAGAAACAAAGTTAAACGAGAGAAAATAATACAGATGAAACAAATAGAGGAGGAAGGTAAATAAAAAAATAATGTTTTTGGAGTACTTGTCCACTTATGAAAATACAGTATTAAGTTTTTTTATGTTCAAGGTAAACAGAAACTAAAAAACTGGCAGAATAGAAAGTTGTTAGAGCTACAAACACAGTACAAGAAAGCTTTAAAAGAATTAGGAGCTGGACATAAAGAGGCTAAAGATCTTGGAGAAGAGGAGACTCTTTTAGAAGAACAGATGACTTTGAATCAAGAGCTTTCTGCTAAAAGAGGCCACAAAGCTGCATGTAAACTGCGTTCTCAGAAGAATGAAACCCAAAGCAACAAAAATGCTCTAACAGATCGCAAAAAAATAGTACGTGAAATAGAAAACACAAGAGCTGCAATGTTAACAGGTTTTACAAAACCAAAACACCAAAGTGAACCTATGGTGAAGAAAAAGAAACACAGAGAAGCTAGTGATGAACTGAAAATTAGAATTCCTGACTCTGATTCTGATATTCAAGGAAGTTCTAATTCACTATCAAATATAACAGAAGATGATGAGGAATCAACTAGCTGCACATGTAGCTTTGAAGATTCTAATAGTTCAAATTTTGAAAATATTGCAAAGATTAACAAAGGTAAATAATTGATGTAATATGCAAAATTTTAATTAAATTCTGCTTAACTATATTCTTGTTACTTAGACTGTTATATGTGAGGGTATTTATTAATTTAAAAAGCAGAGTTAGCAGAGACCTAACTGATCGATAAATAGCATAGAATATATTTAAAATTTTAGTTCCTACAGTGAATATTAGAAAAACCACATTAGTGCTTGGGTAAACTGGATGTCTAAAATTGCCATGTCCTATCTCTTTAATATTGTATAGTAGCTATACCAATTGTGCAATAGCTTGAAATTTCTCCTAAAGCTTTCTTTATATATCCAGTAGTTACATCTAAAAAAAATTGGCAACATATGGGAAACCCCTCGGGAAACCCTTTTGATGTTGATGTTATGGGAATAATTATTTCTTATAGAAAGTTTAGCATGGTCCAGAGCATAAACGCAAATATCAGATATCACAATGCCTGTTACGGCTTATTATTCAAACATCTCAAATTTATGTGCACGGTTTTGTTTCTGGAAAACGATACCACTTCATACTTCCTCCAATTCCTTTAAATGTTTTATTTCAAGTTCTCTTACAAAGTCTGTTGATCAACTCTGTTTTTCTTCAATACGATAGTTATTAGTGTTTGGAAAAAAATGCTTATATATATACAAGAAACCCTATCTACCAATAAATACCGAGATAAATACCTATGAAGAGTTAACTTAAAACAACCAGCCCTACAAATTTCACCCTTACCCGTTTTTGGACACTTTGAGAACCCACAAAAATAAAGTCAATATTTTCAAATTATTTAAAGGCTACTATACTGATTGTCCCACCAAAAGTAATTTTAATTAAATAAAATACAATTTTCATTAATTTAATTTTGTCAAAGAACTATTCTTTGTTAATTTTTTGCAATAATTTGAAAAGTGGTAATTAGATAGGTGTCATTTTGCTTCTTTTGGTTAACCTCTGAAAAAACTGATCAAAACAAAACTTGTATAATTGTGAAGTATTTCAATGAAAAGCAATCTGTCATTATTTGTTTGAAAGTTATATTTGAAATACCAGAATATATAGTGGGACACCCAGTATTTGAAAAGCTTATTAATGTATTCCATCCAAGATTTTTACCAACAAATCTAAAAGAATAAAACCAATGTTAATGAATCATGAAATACATTTTAGCTACAAGAAAACCTGAAGACTACTCAGCTACTCCTCTAACTATGGAAACACGTGAAGTTCCTGCAAACACTCCAACAATATCTACTAGCACTGCTCAAAATCTACCAGGAAGTATCAAATCTACTGTACATTTGCCACCATTTTCAGATTATATACCACCTATTGATTCAACAAGTGTGACACAAATCAGTAAGCAGCAAGTACCTTCAGTTAGTGAGCACTATGCTCCTAGTATTTCACTTAAAGGTACTCCGTGTGATACTAGAATATCTGATAGAATAAAACAAAGAGAATATTCCTCACAACAGCAAAAAATGGCAGCACCTCCAGTAGAAATTCCTGACATACAAAGTAATTCTGCAATAAGAGACCATATTCAATCAAGAACTTGCTGCAAGAACTGCACTTGTGGTTGTACAAGTAAATGGGGGCAGTCACAAAATATAAGAGACAATTCAAGTTTTGAGGTTGGTGAGATACGAAATAGGTATGGAGATTTTGACAATCGACTACCTGCAGTTTATGAAAATAATAGTTATGAGAATAAATCTCAAAATTTAAATGAATATAGAGATGATGATAGTAGCAATGTTACCAGTAAGCCTAATCAATTAAAAGACAGTACAACTAAAGTTAATGAAATTCCTTCTAAACCATTTATTAAAGTTAAAACATCCTCAGCTGATCATCCTTCTTCTACATCAAGAAAATCATCTGGAACTAATGCCAAATTTAAAACATTATCAAAAGTAATTACATCAAAAAAATCTCCAGCCAAAACTGCTTCCAAAACAGTTGCCAGCTCAATCAATACAGATAATTTATCAACACAAGAAAAGTCTTCTAAAAATTTGGATGACTTGTTGAAAACTGGTACAGGCAGGCAGCATCCAGTTCAAATGTATGATCACCCAAATAGATTTGGTTATGAAAAGAATGTACCTACTTCCTCTTTTGTTGAAAAAATTCCAATTGAAAGTTTAGAAGTAATACCTGATCCAGATATGGAAGCAGACTGGAAAGAAACTCAAAGAAAAAGACAAAAAGATGCTCAAATTAGAGGAAAACAAGCTTTAGAAAAGGCGAAGCTACAAAAAGACTACGAGGATATGTTGAAACGATTGCCCTTGTTGCAGAAAAAGGAACGAATTAATGAAATTTATAATGATAAACCAGAATATCACATGACTGATGAACGACTAAAAGAAAAAGAGCGAATGAAGCAAAATCACTTGGAAAATGCTTACAGTAAATTATTTCCCAACTTACAGCCTGCTGTTGTAACACTTCCTAAAAATAATCAAACAGATATTAGGGAAAGTTCAGGCACTGATTCAAGTCATACTTTAAATGTTGCAAATTGGGATGTTGATTACAAAGCTCCTCAAACGTTTACACCACACGAAGTGCATGACATTCTTAAAACTTTCACAAGGCAAGATCCAGAAAATAGAAGAACAAAATTGAAAGAATTGCTGAAAAACTTAAAACTACAAAAGGAAGAGCTGCTAAGAGAAATTTCTGTATTACCAAAAGACGACAGTGTTGATGAAATAATAAACGATTTAAGGTCAATCGATACCGAAGTTGAAGATCGTACTAAATCTAAACACAGAAGAAAAACACCTAGGAAACGTTCTAGAAAAGAAAATGAAGCTGATGTGTCCATTGATAGTAGTGTTGATGGTTCTAGTAGCGAACAATCTAAAAAAGGAAGCAAAGAAGGTATGTATTTGATATGTAAAGCTTGGTATAGCTATTTGTAGACAGGAAAGTGTGACTTTTACTCCCATATAATACTTATGGTTTCTCCCACTACCCACTTATTAAACTCTTTTTTTTGAAAATTCCTTGGAACATTAAAAGTATAGCACAAATAACGAATTTATCAATATATTATGTGATTCAATTGAGTACACAAGTTTAGTTTAGTTTAGTTAGTTGCTAATGTCAATGCCTTTCAAAGGAGATATCACTTGCCATAAGGTCGTATTTAAAATTATTGGCCAGAGTGGTACTGTGACGTCATCTATTACTATTACTTCACCTGTTACCATTCGTAGAGAAGTTTACAACACTTTATTTTCCCTGTCCAGATTTTATTAATGTAAGTGTAGCCGTTCAAAAGATACGAGAGGGGGAGGGGACTTTTGAATAGCACTGTATATATTCCTGCTCCTATGTCTTCCTCGGTTTTTCAGCCATCTATGTAACAGGCTATTTTTGCATTAATTTGAGGTCCTTCTTTTCATGCCTCTTTGCTTTTTATTACTGATTTAAAAATTTTCGAAGCTTGGGAAGCATTTCCATTATGGGGTCGATTACCAACTCTTTGTATAGCTCGTTATACATCTCACCATGCAGTCTGCTAATGGGCGCTTCCCTCTTTGTTCAATCTATGGGATGGGAGAATATTCCACAAGCTTTTTTTGCTGATATCAAGCTTGCCCCGACGGATGAATGCAGTGATAATAAGTACAAGATGACCTGTACAGTATTAGTGTTGACACAGGTGCATTTATTCTGTTTTACTAATTTTTTTTTTAATTTGGGGTTATACTAGCTCACTTATATATTCTCAGCAAAACCAATTTTTGAAACAGTAGGACAGATTAACGTCATGTTTCACTAATTTGTAAGTGTTGATTATTATTTCAATGTAACTTATTTTTGGTTATATTGTCAATATTTAGATTAATTGAAGTGGTGTATTAATTTTGTCCAGGAGTTTTTAGCTTAAAACATGGAGTCATAGCTTCAAAAATATTGCAAAACGTCTATAAGCAAAACCAAAATACAACAAATTTTCTGGAATTATTGAAGAAAATTCAATAAACCAATGTGAAATCACGTTAACACCAATTTTTATTTAGTTGTAGGTAAATCACCAAGAAAAAAAGCGAAAATAAAATCTAAAATCATTATTTTACAAAACACTAGCACACAAACTACTCCAAAATCTACACGTGAGGGTATTCCGCCATCAACTCAAGATACATCAGTTCAAGTAACCTCTAGTGGATTCCCATCACAAGAATCGTCGGCTGCAACTCGTCGCCAATCCTCAGGAATTTGTGAGAAACTCCACGTTCCTTGTGACTGTGACAAAGAAAATAAAAAACCAGCAGATAATATGTGCCACATTTTTATAAAACTTGGGGACCATGACGAACCTGATGTGATAGTCAAGTCTTCAGACGATACACATAAACCAGTTGAAGTAAAAAGTGTTGACGTTGGTGTTCAAATACCCAGTACAAGTAAAAAGCCTATGAAATCTAGAACAACATCAGTCAAAACAAAAATTGATAGCACATTAGAAAAATCAAGAACTTGGAAAGAGCAATTCAGTAAGAATTCGGTATCGACCACAAGTACCTCCTACTTTAGTCCACCGGATTTTCAAAAAAAGTCAGGTCCGGACTACTTTAAAAAACCACAACAAAAAGAATTATCAGCAATTTATTCCCAAGAATTATCCAGGGAACAATTGGCTGATCCCAAAATAACACTTTACATTAAAAAACTATTAAGCATGGACAGAGTGAGTGTAGAAAATTTAAGTGTTTCATCCAGTAACATAGACACTCCTAGTCAAAGTGTAATAGAAATAGAGAGTAATAATCCAACGGAACGGTTACAGGATGTAATGGACTCATATAAAAACAAAGTGGATGGTCTTGTCTATTCATCACAACACAGTCCAGTGCCTTTTAATACAAGTGTTAGCGTAACTAGCTCGCAATTGTCTAATAACAAAGAAGTTGATTCAAGAAGTGTAATACCTGAAAAGGATACTACAGATTGTAGTAAGTCTAAAGAAAGCATATTGGCACAATATAGTCACATCACCGACAGTTGCAGTAAACGAATCGAGGCTTTGGCTTCTATGATACAACAGTTACGAGAAGATAAAATTAAAATGTTGCAAGTATCTACGAGCATTTCAAAAAGCCCGGTGACATCCGATAAAGAAGGTAAAGATCTATCTACGACTTATATGGATTTGCCAGAGTATAAAAATGATTCCAAAGAAGGCAGTAAACATTCCAGTTCCAGTTTAGATGAAGAAGAAATTTATAAGAAGTTGATGGAGATAAATCACGAGTTTAACGGAAAGATGAAAAAGTTGAACGAGTCGAATAAAGAAAGGGAAAAGAAAACTGCATCGGAAGAAGTTACCAACATTCCACTTCAATCTTCAATTGGTGGTAAGTTTTTTTTTTGTGGATTTGATTATAGTTATTTGTGTGTCCGGAAAAAAATGAAATATCAGATTAAATTCGATTATTTGATTTATTTTCATTAAAAAATATCGATCTTTGGCTATCATTCATATTGTGTTTGGATATTGATTGATTGATTGGATCAGCACACCAGTCAAAGGCTTGAAGTACTCGGCACCTCAGCCTTTAGCCTTTGTATAATATACTATTATTGTAATTACCAGTTTTATTTCGTGATCTTATTTTCATGTTTATTTCAGCCTCTCAAGACAGCGAAGATGGTCCTTCACCAAATAGTACAAATCAAGAAATCCTCGACAGAATACAGCGACTTCAAGGACTACCAAAGTCCGATTCGAGTCAGCAGAATCAACAGTTCGAATCTTTTTTATCGGATATTCCTAGATTACCGAAATTTGAACCCCAAGAAGATAACACAAGTCCACATCACAAACGTCCACCACTATCCAAAGGTTTAACGTCAATAAAAAAATTGAACGGAAACGTCACTTTAGTGCCTCATGAATTGTCCACCATTGTCGAAGCCGATAGTCAAGTGTCTACAAAATTACCAAGCCCAGAAACTTCTAGAGATTCTGTTAACTTCAACCAACACCTTTTGGCAATACCCGAGATGCAAGAAGGGGTTTCTTCAACATCTACGCCTAATGTAAGTGTACCTAAGAAGTCCCCAGGTGATTCCGGTGTAACAAAAGAAAGCGGTACTCAGTCAAGCGTTAATACTAGTTGTAAAGATGACAGTAACAAATCGTTGGACATGCCTAGTGTGGCGTTGAACTCTTCTAATAAGAGTAAAGATTTAAGAGGGAAGTGCTTGAATTCCTGCGATGACAATAGCTGTACGGGAAGTAATCACAAAATGTCATCATCCTCAAGCGACGATATGGAAAATATTGAGAATATGTTGAAAAGTATCGGTATGGAATGGGCAATTCCGACTTTGCATAAAACTCAAGAAGCATTAGCTTTAACTTCCAGCTCGAGTTCTTTGGATCTCAGTAGAAAAAAACCTAATAAAACCCCTACTAGCATTAGTTGTAGTGAAGTTAGTCTAAGAGACTTTCTGAAGAAGCAAATATTGAGGATTTCATCGAGTACAATGCTTAGTGAAGAGTCTATTGGCAGTTTTCTAGGAGAAAGTTCAGAGATATCTGGAATACAAAAAAATACAAATTCTACTCGGGATAAAAGTAGACAAAGGACTTCAACTCCGCTCGGTAGTAGTAAATTTATGAGTTCTAGTAAATCGAATGTAGGCTTTTCAGATTCAGAATTGTCGTCTATAAGGCAAGAATTTACAAAAACTAAGAAAGACAAAAAAAAATAAAAAGTGCTAAAATTGATGCAATGACTGTTTAATTTATTGATTCGATCTGCTATTTTATATTGTGTATAATTTAATCAAATAAATAGAACTTTATTTTTATTTAATTCTTGTTTTATTTTCATTAAATTCATTGATAATTGGATGATTTTTCAGATTAGTTTAGACTGGATAAGGTGGATAATTTGCCTATTTCCTGCGACATTTTCAGAACTATTAAACTAAATTTAAATCGAGAATGGAAACATAATTAGTGAAGTCATATTATGTCACATAAAATTAGTTTATGGTGGTATATCAGGATAAGCACCATGGAGACTAGTGCCTGCATAATAGCATGTTTAGAAAAATAGGGCATATCCACCAACTGACAAGTTGACACTAATTGTTATATTAGTTAAAACACCATTGTTTGATTTAGTATCTATATTGTTTTATTTTATACAAGATGTTATAAGATTTATTTAGGTGTTGCTTTTTCACGTGACTTCACTTAGGATCGTCTAAATGTAGCTCTGCACCAACGTTGCCAAGTGTAGTCCTAAACTAAAACGTTTGTGTTTTGGAAAGTAAAAATATTTTAATAATGATATTTATCACAGTTGATTAAAAAGCAATGTGTTAAGAAATCAATATTTGTCATTTTTAAAATTATGTTTAGCAAAACGTACTGAAAATTGTTCGAGTTTACAATACAGAATTATCATACAAAAAGGAAAACTCACGAATGCATAGATACATTTTCCCTAATCGAAAAATTGAATTGTGTAATTGACAGATTATTATAATAATTTTCAATAATAACCTAACCAAAACCACCCTACCTTACCCCCTACCCTAATCCGAATCGAAAAATTGAATTGTGTAATTGACAGATTATTATAATAATTTTCAATAATAACCTAACCAAAACCACCCTACCTTACCCCCTACCCTAATCCGAATCGAAAAATTCTTCGTATTTTTAGTCAATTTTTGAAAAAAACAATAAGAAAATAAAAATAAAAATATCTTGACCCGGACACGACTCGAACCTGGTACCTCTGTGTTAGGAGCCCAGCACACTTACGCTGGGCTAATCTCTGCACACATTAATGATATCGTATAGAAGGTTAAAAGCTTTAGAACCTAACCGAGCGCCACCGGAGATACTCGATGGCGCCCTTTCAGTTTAGGACTACACTTGGCAACGTTGGTGCAAAGCTACATTTAGACGCTCCTACTTCACTTTCATGTCTGTCATTAACTTCAACTGTCACTTGTCAGTGTTCTGTGACCATAGATATATAAATATTCACAACACTAATGACAATCGCCCTGATGATAAACAGTTATTTGGATATATATTTTTGATTTATAATTTGATTGTTTTGGATTAATTCAATGATTATTTTTTGTTATAAACAGTGAGATATACTTAGCTTTTAAAATACCTAAGCAATTAAATCATGTTGAAAAAAATCAAAATTATATGAACTCAAACACGATCAAAATAACTATAAGAACCACGTGTTGTGCAAAGAAGACTTTATGATCAGATTCAACAGGACGTGAGGTCACGTGGTCTTGCCCTATTAAAAAACGATGGATCACTCTAATAATCGCTACCTGATCAACTTTGTTGGGATAAAAACCACCATTGTTTTTACCTCTACAAGACAAATTATGTCATTATTTGTAACTGTAACTATATAATATACTATACTAATATACAGGGTGTCCCAGAATTTTTTAGACAGGCTATAACTCTAAAAGGGTTGAAGATAATTTCATAAAATTTGGTATGCAGCAATTGGACGGATTTTACAATATTGCGAATCCCTCATGACGTCAGCGAAATCATCAGCGTAGCTATGACGTCATGTCATTAAAAAATATCAAATGTAAAGGTGGTCGTGTGACTGCTCATATTAAAGGTCTTTTTATTCTAAATTCAACCATTTAATACACTTAGTATGTTAAAATTTATTAGCTGTGTATTTTCGATCAAAAGGAGTTTAAGAAAATAAATAAAAAAGTTTAATAAACAAATTTAATCACATGAAAATCAAGGCAATTATACCATTATTCTACAATTAATTTTCAATAATGTGCTCAAAATGCCCCCCTTTCGCTTCAACACAATTCTCAAACCTTCTCAATAGTTCACGCGTACATGCCGCTCTTATCATTTCCGGAGTAACAGCTCCACATGCTTCTTTTATTTTATTTTTTAAATCATCAACATCGCGTGGTGGATTTGAGTATACAATATCTTTTAAATAACCCCAAACAAAAAAATCGAGGGGTGATAGGTCTGGTGATCGCGCTGGCCATAGACATGGTCCTGCATTACCGATCCAGAAAGAAGGAAATCTATTATTTAAAAACTGCGTTACCCTACCATAATTATGTGGAGCAGCACCATCTGCGGTAACTCATTTTGCAGAAACATTCGTTCACTAGTTAATGTTCCATCATAAAAGTAAGACCCTGTCAACCTTCCATTAAATACCCCACACCAAACAGATTTTCATGTGATTAAATTTGTTTATTAAACTTTTTTATTTATTTTGTTGAACTCCTTTTGATCGAAAATACACAACTAATAAATTTTAACATACTAAGTGTATTACATGGTTGAATTCAGAATAAAAAGACCTTTAATATGAGCAGTCACACGCCCACCTTTGCATTTGATATTTTATAATGACATGACGTCATAGCTACGCTGATGATTTCGCTGACGCAATGAGGGATTCGCAATATTGTAAAATCTGTCCAATTGCTGCATACCAAATTTTATGAAGTTATCTTCAGCCGTTTTAGAGTTATAGCCTGTCTAAAAAATTCTGGGACACCCTGTATACAGGGTGATTCATAACTATTGGGACAAAGACTAAGGGTAAATTGTTTGGACCAAAATATTAGGACCAAATATACCTCAATAAAATATTGCTGTGGAAAAGATGAAGGGCGTTAAAGTTGAATTTTTTTTTCATTCTTTGCTAATAATTCCACTGTATATTTATCGATTGTTATTAAAATCGGCACAGAAGCATAATTTTAGACAGGCAATATTATTTGACATTTTGTTATAGGGGGAGCCTCGTGAAGGATTTCCGATGACGAAATTGACTGGTAACTTTTTTTGACGAAACTTTTTAGTGATTATTATTAGAAAATATTACATAAACATCATGTCTACGTAATATTGGTACTCTTGTTCAAACACGATATTCTCATTCGTTTTCGAGAAACACGCAATTGCAGGCAGAAGGAACAGTTCAGAGTGTATCGGAAGGGGATTTCAAGTAACGGACAATAAAAAAACTTGTATCTTGAGGTTTCTATTTTGACGATAAAGCATAATTAAAAACAATGTAACATAAAAAAAGCAAACTAAAATTAAATGTTCTACGAGGCCTCCTCAGACTTCTATGCCTTTTCTAATTCTTAAAGGACTTTCGAACTTCAAAGAACATATTATTCTGTCCCCTTATTCTGTATTTTCCTCCAGAGTTCGTCTCTCGAAATAATTTCATTGGCATAAACTTAAGACTTCATATGTCCCCAAACACAAAAATCAAGCGGATTATACTCAGGACTTCTTGGTGCCCATTCAAAATCACTTCGTCTGCCAATCCATCGTTGAGGAAACATGTCATTTAGATGATTTCTAATAACTAAAAGGAAATGAGGTGGAGCTCCATCCTGCATAAACCACGTTTTATTTCTTACAGCTAGTGACAGATTTTTCAAAATATCACTAAAAGTATTTTGCAAAAAAAAATAAGAATCTCCATTTAAATTTGGAGGCAGAACATATGGCACTAGTAGTTGGTCGCCTATAATGCCACATCAAATATTCAATTTAAACTCATGCTGGAAATGTCTTTCTTTCAGAGCATGCGGATTTTTTTCTTCGCAATAGATATTGGCTGTTTCGCCAATTAAATACCCCTCGTCTGGTAAAAGTCGCTTCATCGGTGAACATAATATTCTTATAATAATATTTCGGTCATCATTATGCTTGTTGAGAATACGTTGGCAGAACTGTAACCGTCGTGGGAGATCTCTTGGAAGCAAATTTTGAACAGAAGTGAAATGATAAGGGTGGAATTTTTATTTTTTTAGAATTCTCATAATAGACGACTGACTTACTCCTGTTGCTGATGACAAATGACGTGAACTTACTGTAGGATTTTCATCTACTCGAACCAAAATTTCACCATTATTGATTAGGTGAAATTTGTTTCGGACGACCACCTTGATTTTTATTGTGAAATGACCTGGTCTCACCCAAACGATGAAATAGATTTGAAAAAGTTTTGTGATTTGGTTGCCTTCTGCCTGCAATTGCGTTTTTCTCGAAAACGAATGAGAATATATCGTGTTTGAACAAGAGTACCAATATTACGTAGAAATGATGTTTATGTCATATTTTCTAATAATAATCAATAAAAAGTTTCGTCAAAAAAAGTTACCAGTCAATTTCATCATCAGATATCCTCCACGAGGCTCTCCCTGTAAAAAATGTCAAATAATACATAAAATAATATTGCCTGTATAAAATTATGCCTCTGTGCCGATTTTGATAACAATCGATAAATATACAGTGAAATTATTAGCAAAAAACGAAAAAAAAAATCCAACTTTAACGCCCTTTTTCCACAGCAATATTTTATTGAGGTATATTTGGTGCTATCACCATATTTTGGTCCAAACAATCTACCCCTATCCATGTCCCAAGAGTTATGAATCACCCTGTATATAATATATTTCGCGTAATTCAGTTATAATAAAAAGTATATAGGTATTTTTTATAATTTAAAACGCAATAAGGTACTTACACTGCTCTTTAATGAAATATCACTCTTCGGTTTGGAAATCGAAAAACAAATAGTCTGTATACAAGAACAATGTTTTGTCGTTGTTGCTATGGATGCAGAAACTTTAATCTGTGTACATTTGCTCATATGAGTCACACATTAGAATATGTTGTGTGTAAATTTAAGTAATAACTTATTTTATTTCTATTTTAAATGAAACGAAAAGTTTCTAATTTATTCCACTATAAAATATCGAGACACCTAATTATTAATAATTTAGAGTTTTCATATATTTTTCATTATTAAAGTGGAATTAATTAGAAACGTTTAGCTTCATATAAAATAGAAATATGAGTAGATTTTACAATAGTAAGGGTCAAAACAGTAAATTCACTTATTTTATTCTATTATGCTCTAGTAACCAGACTTTCCAAGATATAGGTTATTTTTAGAGATAAAGAAATTAGATAGACCAACATTGTTGTTAACCATTGAATACTTTTTTACATTATTAATGTTATTACGACGAATGTTATGTTACGCTAGGTCATCAATATAAATATATGTAGGTATAGCATATAAAATTAAGAACAATATACCTACCTACTATTGAAAATAACCAGTGCATTATCTCCTCCCCTTTTTATCCCAAATTCAAAGTTATACAATTCATAATACATGTCTTTATGTCGTCATTAATCAATAAGAATAATTATTTCATATTCATGTTAACCTATTAATAATTATTGAACCATGAAAAAATTGAAGAAAATTTCAATATTTTCACCCTATGTAGGAACCTACTCACTTATTTTAATTGTGAAAGTTCTTTTTTTGTAATTTATTCTTATTATATATGTATTTACTTTAAGTGAAAACATTTATCTTAATTTGTTTTTCAATTACTGATGCTAATTTTTCTCAATAACCTAGATTAAATAAATGTTTTTCCAAATAATATTTTTAGCTTTTTTGACTAATAGGTATATAAACAAATTGTGGCTGGAAGTTGCTCCTCGTAGATGGATGCTTGTCCTCCATGGCTGCATGACCCCAACCAGTAGAAAATATAATCAATCGATCAAAAAATCTACAACCGACAGAAAATATTCCCCACCGGTTTACAGGATGTTTTCTACCGGCTGCACCCTGCTAGAAGTTTGTCTTTACTAGCAAAGTGCAGAAATAAAAATATACAATCAGGAACAAATAAATCCAAAATCAACAATTATAAAACATTATACGTCAAATATCAACAAAATATAACAATGTACATTTATTACAATATTTTAACCAAAAATATCAAACACAAATTACACAGCATAAAGATATTTTAAAATTAACATATTAACACCCCAATATCACCACTACTTCACCAACCCCTACCACACTCAAGCTTGAGCATGCAAATATTAAACCCATGCAGATAAGAAAATAAACATGCAAATAATATGTACTTTACCAAATAATATAAGCCTTATAATGAATCAGAATGGAAATTTTGATTTATTGATAGTACTGGAAAAAAATCTGGAGCTCCAAATTGAAAAAGTCAAAGATATCTTTTGTAACCTGAAAAATCCTTAAATATATATATATTCCAAATTAATTCTGAAGAGTATATCCATCGCTGGTAAAATTTCTAGAACAGAAAATCAAACAAAATTAAAAAACTCAACAAAAATTTGATGGAATCTATGAAGCCTGTAAGAGAGTGTTAGTGTGCTGAAAAGGAAGCGCTGAAAAAAAAGTAAATTAAATTATATTGATGAAAAAAAAAGTATCTAAAATTTTTATTATGTTTGAGATAGGCCTATCAGCAAGTTTGAATATATCGATATATTCCAAATAAATTCTGAAGAGCATATCCATCGCTGGTAAAATTTCTAGAACAGAAAATCAAACAAAATTAAAAAATTCAACAAAAATCCGATGGAATCTTGAAGCCTGTAAGAGAGTGTTAGTGTGCTGAAAAGGAAGCGCTGAAAAAAATTGTTAGTAGTTAGTCAGAACCTGCCAAGTAGCCATTTTACATGTAACAGCTTTGGCTTCTACGATATTTTGATAGCCCATACTGGGCAACAATTTCCCCAACTTGTTCATCCATACCCATTCAACAAACGGAAAACACTTAAGCGCACTCGCCCCATCTGGATGACCGCCCGCTTTGCAAACGAGACTGACCGACAACCTAGTGAACGAGCACTTTCCCACAGTGTGGTACTGCGTGCATCCGTGAAGGAAAAAGTCAATCGTAAGCACACAAGTGGTTACATGTGGCGTCCTTGACAAGTAAAATAAAAATCTTACCAATGTCTGTTGAAAAAAGAACCAACTTTGTGTAAGGAAGGCAGGACAATATTTAGAAAAATAAGGAACGACACAGCTTACCTATGTCTTTTCAGAAAATAATTCCTAAGAGAATGGGAAGACAATATTTAGAATAATGTGGAACGACATAGCTTACCTATGTCTTTTGAAAAAATAACCAGCTTGAAAGAAAGAAAGGGAGAACAATTGAAAAACTAACCAACCTGTAGAAGAAATGGGGGACAATTGAAAAACTAACCAGGTTGTAGAAGAAAGGGAGGACAATGTTTAGAAAAATGAGGAACGTCATAGTTTACCTACTGTTAGTTGTTAGTCAGAACCTGTCAAGTAGTCACTTTGCATGTATCAGCTTTGGCTTCTACGATATTTTGATAGCCCATACTGGGCAACAATTTCCCCAACTTGTTCATCCATACCCATTCAACAAACGGAAAACACTTAAGCGCACTCGTCCCATCTGGCTGACTGCCCGCTTTGCAAACGAGACTGACGGACAACCTAGGGAACGAGCACTTTCCCACAGTGTGGTACTACGTGCATCCGTGAAGGAAAAAGTCAATCGGAAGCAACCTAGTGATTACATGTAGTGTCCTTGACTGGTAAAATAAAAAGCTTGTCAATGTCTTTTGAAAAAAGAACCAATTTGTGAAAGAAAGGTAGGACAATATTTAGAAAAATGAGGAACGACATAGCTTACCTATGTCTTTTGAAAAATAACCACCTCGTAAAAGAAATGGAGGACAATACTTAGGAAAATGAGGAACGACATAGCTTACCTATGTCTTTTGAAAAATAACCACCTCGTAAAAGAAATGGAGGACAATATCTAGAAAAATGAGGAGCGACATAGCTTACTTAGGTATGTCTTTTGAAAAGTTAAGCAATTAAGGCTGAAAGTTACCTTGCGTAGATGGAAGTTTGTCCCCCATGGCTGGAAGATGACCCCAGCCAGTAGAAAATATAATCAATCGGTCAGAAAGAATAAAACCGATGGAAAATATTCCCCACCGGCTCATAGGATTTTTTCCATTGGCTAAACCCTACCAGAAGTTTGTCTTTACCTGCTAAGCGTAGGAATGAAAATGTACAAACATGAACACATGAATTCAGAAATTATAAAAACGGCATGTCAAATATTAACAAAATATTTACATTTTCAATAATGCTTTCACCAAAAGGTATACTAACCTATGTCTTTTGGAAAAAGGCATATAAAGAAGTTATAATAATTGGGAAAATATTGAAAACAATATAGCTTACTTGTGTCTTTTGAAAATTAAGTGCAAAAACAGTTTTAAATTCTAATACATAATTTGTAACAATATTCCAAGTTCATATATGTTAATAATAATCAGTAGACAATTATTATTCTATCGAAGAGTGTTCTAAACTATTTCAAAATCAAATAAGTACTTTTATATCAGTTTGTTGATAAATTATAAATCGGTTAATCTTATTGTATCAAAATTATTTGTAAAAGATCCATAACATTTTAAATACAGTGTACATATTTATTTATTGCTAGTAGTAGTGAGAAATAAAGAAAGGATAATATTTTGGGAAACATATAGTGTCACATGACGGAACCCGTCCATGTAATGATTTAGGTTGGCAACATTGCCAACTGGCTTTTGACACGAGTGTCACTTCAGAAAATAAAGACAGTTTTCCTCATGCCGTTGACTTAACAACAAGTCTTTCATTGAATACCTTCTCCCTAAAATATAAAGTTAATGTTGAGAACATAAAGTAATATGGCGCAGTCAAATAAAAGAACCAAATAGAAGCTCTCAATGCCGTGAAGAAGCTGAACTGAAAAACAAGAAAAAACTATTGCATATTTCGTCGATGATTTAAGATTTCGTTTTCCAAAGATGGACCGTGGAATTTCGCCCATGTGCATGAACGGTGGAAACTTGAATCAGACATGGAAATTCTGGAAACAGAAGTTTACTATGTACCTGAAAGCAACTGAAATCATCAAAAAGGACGATTCAACAAAATGCGCTCAACTACTAACGCTCATCGGAGATGAAGGTATCAGAATTTATAATACTTTTACATTTACCAATGGACAAACTGAAACATTGGAGGTATTATTGAAAAAATTTGATGACCATTTTAACCCCAAAGCAAATTTGACTTTTGAGAGATATAAATTTTTGACATGTCGTCAAAAAGAGGGCCAAACAATTGAACAATTCATCACAGAACTCAAGAATTTATCCCTATCATGTGAGCTTGAGGAACTGAGGGAGTCTTTGGTCAGAGATCTGTTAGTTTGTGGTTTGAAATCTGACCAGTTAAGAGCACAGCTGTTTGACAAAGACTGTAAGACGTTAGAAGATGCTGTTAATTTTTGTATTAACAGTGAATCGACAAAAGAACAAAACCGTCAAATATCAAATGGTAATGGTGACAACTATGGCAGACAGATTAACGTAGTCCACTCAAAGTTATGCAACAACAATCCAGCAAAGGCAAGCCCATCACACAGCAACTGGACACCAAATCCAAACAATCCGGGATGTAAGAAATGTGGAAGAATTCATCCACCTCGGAGATGTCCAGCTTATCAAGTTAAGTGTTTTCGTTGTAAAGGATTAAATCATTTTACACAATTTTGTCGAAAGTATCCTAATACTAATCATAATTTTAATTATAGATCTTTGTTAAGGAATGAACAACACAAAAACGATAAACACAAACAAATACATACACTTGAACACAATACACAAGAAAGTGATAACAATGATACTGTTAAGAAATTTGTATTTTTAGATGCCGTAGAGCAAAGTATAGCTATACAACCACAGTCTGGGACAATCGGGACTGTGTCTGAGGATTCCTGGGTCGAGAACATTGAGATCGATGACACCAACAACATAGCATTTAAACTGGATACAGGAGCAATGGCAAATGTTATCCCTATTAAGGTATTAAAACAAAAAAAATTTAATATGTCAAAATTGCAAAAAACAAATGTTCAACTTAGTTCATATACAAAGCATTCCTTACCAGTACTGGGCCAGCTATATTTAAAGTGTAAAATCAATAAAAAGATTAGAAATTTGTTGTTTTATGCTGTAGAAATGGAATGTATTCCAATTTTAGGTCTAAAAGGTTGTTTAGAGCTTGAGCTAATAAAAAAAATACAGGCAATCGATAATAACTTTCAAAGTGATTCAAAGTTAAATAAAATTTTAAATAAGTATGAAAATATTTTCAAAGGTACAGGCTGTTTAGAGAAAGAGTATCATATAGAACTCAAACAAGACGCTGTACCATCGATTTGCACTGCTAGAAGGGTACCATTAGGCATAGAAGAAAAGCTAAAATATTCTTTAAATCAATTAGAGAAAAATAAAATTATAAAACGAGTAACGGGTAGCACGGATTGGCTTCACCCCATAGTAATAGTTAAAAAACCTGATGGCAATTTAAGAATTTGCATGGACCCTTTTAAGCTAAATATGTCTATAAAGAAACCTACTTTTCATTTACCAACCTGGGAAGAAATAAGTTCAAAGTTACATGGATCAAAATTCTTTAGTACTTTAGATGCAACCCAAGGTTTTTTGCAAGTCAAATTAGATAAGGAAAGCCAAAAACTATGTACTTTTGCTACACCTTTCGGTAGATATTCTTTTTGTCGTCTACCATATGGTCTTTCATGTTCTTCTGAGGTTTATCAGGAAAGAATGTATGAAATCTTCGGAAACATAGAAGGATGTGCAATTTTCATAGATGATTTGATAATATTCAGTGAGAGTATTTCATCTCACAATTCAATTTTAGAGAAAGTCCTTGAGACTGCCCAAAAACATAATATTCGTTTCAATAAAGAAAAATGTAAATTTTTATGCAAAAAAATAACATATATGGGACATCAAATAAGTGAACAAGGCATAGAGGTGGACAAATCTAAACTTCAAGCTATTAATGACATGCCTAGTCCTAAAAATGTAAAAGATTTACAACGTTTCTTGGGCA
Source organism: Lochmaea capreae (assembly GCA_949126875.1). Classification (NCBI taxonomy): domain Eukaryota; kingdom Metazoa; phylum Arthropoda; class Insecta; order Coleoptera; family Chrysomelidae; genus Lochmaea; species Lochmaea capreae. The sequence continues at coordinate 8,410,267 of OX421409.1, forward strand.
TGGTCACATATATTGCAAGCTTTGTTGAAAATCTTTCAGAAAGAACTTCGATTCTGCGTTCTTTATTAAAAAAAGATTCTATTTTTCAATGGTTACCACAACATGAAACAGCATTTCAAAATCTGAAACTACTTTTAGTCGAAACTCCGTGTTTGAAATTTTTCGACATAAATCAAATGACAACCATTTCAGTTGATTCTTCTCAGAATGGAATGGCAGCTGTTCTCATGCAAAATGGCCGACCTTGTGCTCATGCAAGTCGAGCTTTGACTGAAACACAGTCACGTTATTCTCAAATAGAAAAAGAACTTCTGGCTTGTTGGTTTGGAGCCACTCGTTTTTATCAATATGTTTTTGGGAAAAAGTTTATAATAGAGACTGATCATAAACCTTTAATTTCTATAATTAAGAAACCATTAAATCTTTGTCCACCAAGACTTCAAAGAATGCTAATGCAATTAAGAAAGTATGATTTTGATTTGATATATAAACCTGGAAAAACATTAATCATAGCTGATACTTTAAGTCGTGCTTACAACTCACAAAGCAGTTTCAATGAAAATATAGATTTTGACATTGAATCTGAGATTTGTGCTGTTGAACTTTCTTTAAATATTACAGAAAACAAAAAGCAACAAATTCAAAAATTAACAAGTGAGGATCTTGAACTAAAAACTTTAAGAAGTGTCTTAGAAAATGGCTGGCCCACGAGCATAAAATACTGTCCAGAAATTGTCAAATTCTATTTGAAGTTCAAAGAAGAATTATCTTGCATAGAAGATTTGATCTTTAAAGGTCAAAAACTTCTAGTTCCCAAGGCTTTGAGGCATGAAATCCTACAAAAGCTTCACTATGAACATTTGGGTTATAAAAAAACATTGGATAAAGCTAATTTATCATTTTACTGGCCAGGAATGCGAAAGCAAATTGAGGACATCATAACATCATGTAACACTTGTCAAACTCATCAGAGATCTCAGTGTTCGGAGCCCTTGATGACTCATGACATTCCCAGATTACCCTGGCAAAAGGTGGCTGCAGATCTTTTTCAATTTCAGTCACAAAATTACCTTTTAATTGTTGATTACTATTCCAAATTTGTAGAGGTCATTAACTTAACTAAAGATTTAACTTCTCAAAATTTAATTAACAAATTTAAAATCGTTTTTGCTCGTTTTGGTATCCCAAAAATTTTGATGACCGATAATGGTTCAAATTTTGATAGTTTAGAATTTAAAAATTTTTCCAAAGAATGGGAGTTTCAGCACATAACTTCTTCTCCTTTGTATCCTCAATCAAATGGTCAGGTTGAAAGAACTGTACAATCTATTAAGAATCTTTTAAAAAAATGCTTTATGGACAAAAAAGATCCATATTTAGCTCTTTTAAATTTTAGAAACTCACCTTTGGATGGAAGGAACTCTCCTGCAAACGCATTAATGAATAGAAACTTAAGAACTGTTATACCTGAGATAAATAGCAAGTTTTCAAAAAATTTTGATAAGAAAAAATTTAATTCTCATATTTCTAGAACTCAAAGTAACCAGAAAAGACATTATGATAAAAATAAAAAATTTTTACCACCTTTAAGAGTCAATTCTTTTGTGAAGGTTCAAATAAAACCAAATGCATCATGGCAAAATGGCCAAATTATAAAAAAATTGCCTTTTCGTTCATATATAATTAAATTAGACAATGGCTCTACTCTCAGACGTAACAGAAAGTTCATCAGGGAGTTTTGCACATCTGAAACCTGGAGTAATTCTCAAACTTCACCTCAGACAGGGACTTTCCCTGATTTGTTTTTGGAGAACAATTTTCAATTTGCAAATAGAATATTGAGGGTAGTAGAGAATGAGGATCATTCAGTGGAGAATGTAAGAGATTTATCTGTAAATAATAACAGGGAGCAGACTTCGTCATTGGAAGGGGAAAACTTTAATGACGACTCACTCCTGAGCTCTGTAAGCTGTAGTGAAAGATCGGACAATTTTGTCAGTGGCAATTCAAGCTTTTCGAGTTCCCCTGACAAAAACAACATTGTAAATAATTCTTTTGACAATTCGAAATTTGAAAGCTTTGTAAATAAAAAACTTTTAGAGGGTACTACTAACTCTGAAAATATTGACGATAACAATTTTGTTTCAAACTGGGAACTTCCTGGTACTTCTTTTGACATTGAGAAAACTTTTAAAAAACTCTGAAAAAGGGGAGGAACATCCCACTACCAGTTTTAGTAAAACTAGATCGGGCAGGTTAATAAAAACTCCTGCAAAATTAGATCTTTAGCTTTAAAGATATTACAACTAAAAGCTTTCCTTAGATTGTTACTTTACATAAAGTAAAAATCATTTTTAGTTTTCATTGTCAATTTGACTATTAAAAAATTAAATAAAATTTTTATCTGGCTAATTAACAATATTTAGTCAAAAACATTAAATAGGGCTGATAATTCACTACAGCATGTGTCAATTTGTTGGTGATATTATGTGTTTGTAATTTACTACGTGTTTGTTTGTAATTATACTTATATGTGTGTTTTTGTAATGTAACAAACAAACTGTGATAAAAGTATTTTAGCTTTGAAAAGGGGGATGTCACATGACGGAACCCGTCCATGTAATGATTTAGGTTGGCAACATTGCCAACTGGCTTTTGACACGAGTGTCACTTCAGAAAATAAAGACAGTTTTCCTCATGCCGTTGACTTAACAACAAGTCTTTCATTGAATACCTTCTCCCTAAAATATAAAGTTAATGTTGAGAACATAAAGTAATATATAGGAAACAACATAGATCTCCTATGTCTTTGGAAAAAAATATTTTGGAAATAAATTAATACAGAAAGAATTTTATAAAATAAGTAACCAACTGTACAATAACTAAAAAGTATATAACTTACTGTAGGTATCAAAGATTATTCTTAACTATTTCAAAATCTAATAAGAAAGTACTCAGATTATTGATGAATTTTATATCTGTTAAACTTTTTGTATAAAAATTATTTGTAAAAGATCCATAACAATTTATTGCTAGTAGTAGTGAGAAATAAAGAAAGGATAATATTTTGGGAAACATATAGGAAACAACATAGATCTCCTATGTCTTTGGAAAAAAATATTTTGGAAATAAATTAATACAGAATGAATTTTATAAAATAAGTAACCAACTGTACAATAACTAAAAAGTATATAACTTACTGTATCAAAGATTATTCTTAACTATTTCAAAATCTAATAAGAAAGTACTCAGATTATTGATGAATTTTATATCTGTTAAACTTTTTGTATAAAAATTATTTGTAAAAGATCCAAAATATTTTAAATACAGTGTGTATATTTATTGCTAGTAGTAGAGAGAAATAAAGAAAGGATAATATATTTTGGGAAACATATAGGAAACAACATAGATCTTCTATGTCTTTGGAAAAAAATATTTTGGAAATAAATTAATACAGAATGGATTTTATAAAATAAGTAACCAACTGTACAATAACTAAAAAGATTCGAAAAGTATATACTTTACTGTATCAAAGAGTTTTCTAAACTATCTAATAAGAAAAGTACTCAGATTATTGTTTAATTTTATATCTGTTAAACTTTTTGTATAAAAATTATTTGTAAAAGATCCAAAATATTTTAAATACAGTGTGTATATTTATTTATTGCTAGTACTTATAGTGGTAGTGAGAAATAAAGAGAGGATAATATTTTGGGAAAATAACCGATTGTACAATAACTAAAAATATTTGAAAAGTATATAACTTACTCTATTGATGAATGTTTGAAACTATTTCAACTCAATTTGTTGCTAAATAATGAATCGGTTAAAATTTTTGTATGAAAATTATTTGTAAAAGTTCCATGATATTATAAAAACCTTTAAATCCACTCTATTCATATATTGCTAGTAGATCTAGTAAAGAAAAGGTAATATGTACGGGTAAAATATACAAAGCAACATAGTTACTTATGTCTTTTGAAAAAAAAATGGAAAATGAATAAATAGAGTATATACCTATTTAGTGCTAGTAACTACCAAATAATAAAATACAGACTTACCTTATGTAAAAAATTATAATCCTTGGAAATCATGACCAAATATTCGAACTACACTTAGGTACACTATCGGAAAGTTCGAAGACACACACAGTTTCACTACCGAAAATAATTTCGAACAAAGGTACACTCCCGAAAATTCGAAAACACACTTATATTCCCGTAAATTAATAAAATACACTCCCGACACGACCTTCCGATTTAAAAATTCATTCGTTACTGAAAGCAAGATATTCATTAATCATTAGTCACTCTATTAGACATAAACAAGTATTTGTCATCGATGTGAATTAAATATACACTGGCCGCACTATTTAAGAATATAAATATAGTTTATTTAAAAAAACGTTTTTCTATGCTTTTTGATATTTTCAGTATACAGGGAAAGTAGAAAAGTCCTTAAAATAGTTAATAAACAAATTTTTTTAGAATATTCTAAGAATTTACAAGAAAATAGTTACTGTTAATTCTATTTTCAGTATCATTTTGGCGAGCAGTGTATGTATCGACACAATTAACATGTATTAGAAGGGATATTTTACCTTAATTTGTTTCTGTGATTCACGGAAAGACGAAGAGACTAAGAAAGATCTGTTAACTTCTTCTTTTTCTTTACCAGGGGATAATTTACCTGGTTTATACAGGGGAAATATTTTAGTGTAGGTGATATTTTACATTCATTTTTTCTTCTGATTAATGATATGAAGAAGAGCTAAGTTATTTTGTTTAATTTATTTTCTCGTTTACAGGGGATAATTTACCTAGTTTTTACAGGGCCTTTACTTAAATCCCTTTTCTTTTGTCTATGGTAATTCTGTTCATGAAATAAGATCCCCCTCTCATAAACGTGTTGGCTACAAAATTTTCCGTCAACTGTACGGAGTATTTGGTTTGTGGTTGCACATTTTCTTGGTTTATGTTTGGTTGCCTATGTCAAAATCGTTAAAGCTCCCCCTTTAGGTAACATAACTCTATTAAAACTAAAGTATACATTTTATTTAACTTCTTTAATAACTTGTTTCGAATATTTGTTAAAATGTGGACTTTTAGTAACCATAAAGTAGAAATAAAAATTTTCTGCTATTAATGCTATCAAACCAATGAAATAACCGAAAATTAATGCTAGTACTCCTCCGGAAAATTTCCGTAAGTTCATTATGGCTTTTGTAGTACCCGAGTCTTCTATTTGTATTTCACTAATGAGAATTTTTTGCATTACATCGTCTAGCCATTTTTTGATAAATCCTGCTTCTAAAACTCGTCTGATATATTTGTCAATGCGTGGTTTTAAAGGAGAATTCTTTTGAAGACCTTAAACAAACGAATATTTGAAAATTAATTATTATTTCTCTAAATTAATTTATCTTATGCCTACCTAGGGAAACGGGCATGTTAATTATACAATCTTCCATAATATGAAGGGTTCTGTCGTCTTGAACATTCGCTATATTTTTGGATGGATTTGTTAAATTTTCGTTAGAAGTAAACTGATTTTGGGAACGTTGTTGTCTTTTAACTAAAGCTTCTTTTAAAAAATAAGTGTTTTCATAAAATGCGAAAGATGCTTTAGCCACTCTATCCACTGCCTCTTCTGAATCATTTACACTAACGAAGTCTCGAGCAATGATTTCCAATGAAGGATGGCGCTAGTTATAGTACACCATCATTGTAGTGACTGCAGTATACTTAAGAAAGTGTCCAGATTAGGGAGATGATGGTGGGATTAATAGAAACACCGTTTTTCTCGAAAAATTTCTGAATTTTCAAGGTGAAATAATGGTGTGAAAATAGTTCAAAGGTTTTTGGGTAGATGGCGCTAGTTATAGTACACCATCATTGTAGTGACTGCAGTGTACTTAAGAAAGTGTCCAGATTAGGGAGAGGATGGTGGGATTAATAGAAACACCGTTTTTCTCCAAAAATTTCTGAATTTTCAAGATGAAATAATGGTGTGGAAATAGTTCAAAAGTTTTTGGGTAGATGGCGCTAGTTATAGTACACCATCATTGTAGTGACTGCAGTGTACTTAAGAAAGTGTCCAGATTAGGGAGAGGATGGTGGGATTAATAGAAACACCGTTTTTCTCGAAAAATTTCTGAATTTTCAAGATGAAATAATGGTGTGAAAATAGTTCAAAGGTTTTTGGGTAGATGGCGCTAGTTATAGTACACCATCATTGTAGTGACTGCAGTATACTTAAGAAAGTGTCCAGATTAGGGAGAGGATGGTGGGATTAATAGAAACACCGTTTTTCTCCAAAAATTTCTGAATTTTCAAGATGAAATAATGGTGTGAAAATGGTTCAAAGGTTTTTGGGTAGATGGCGCTAGTTATAGTACACCATCATCGTAGTGACTGCAGTGTACTTAAGAAAGTGTCCAGATTAGGGAGAGGATGATGGGATTAATAGAAACACCGTTTTTCTCCAAAAATTTCTGAATTTTCAAGATGAAATAATTGTGTGCTAATAGTTCGAAGGTTTCTGGGTAGATGGCGCTAGTTATAGTACACCATCATCGTAGTGACTGCAGTGTACTTAAGAAAGTGTCCAGATTAGGGAGAGGATGGTGGGATTAATAGAAACACCGTTTTTCTCCAAAAATTTCTGAATTTTCAAGATGAAATAATGGTGTGAAAATAGTTCAAAGGTTTTTGGGTAGACGGCGCTAGTTATAGTACACCATCATCGTAGTGACTGCAGTGTACTTAAGAAATGTCTTATTGTCTTATTTATGTGTTGCATTTAAGTCCATAAACAAAAATTTAAACGTTTATCATAATCCTGTTGTGTCATCTGCTGGTGTAGTTGGATATGATACGGATGGTAGCGATTTTCCTTGAGTATTCTACATACACTCATTTGACTTATTCCTAATTCACTTGAAATTTTTCTAGAACTCGTAGAAGGATTTTCCGTAACCGACAGCAGTACTTCAAATTCGTTGGCGTTGTCGCCAGTAACTGTTTTAGTTTTGTTCAACTTCTCGTATGCAACGCTACCAGTATCACGAAATCTATTAAGCAGTCTTTCGAAAATTTCCTTTTTTGGGTGAATTCTATTAGGGTACTTTTGAGCATAAACTCTAGATGCTAGGAGACAATTTTCTGAACATTCCCCAATGCAAAGTATCATGTCGACTCTTTCGTTTAAAGGATACTGCTTCATTTTTGGTAGCAATAAAATTTGAAACTAACACAATATCGTTTAAAGAATTAACTGAGAAATGTCATAAAATGACATTAAGTTAGGTACCGACTAGATTATGTAAGAATTTTTTGTTTTAAAATCGATTCACCATACGATTTAAGAAAATTGTAAATTACACGAAAAGTATAATACCTAGGTATAGGACACCCTTATACCATTCGAAAGGGGACATTTTTTTGAATATGGTGAATTATCAAAATTCAGGGTGTTCCATTTAAAATAAGCCCTATATTATACATTGAATGATCTAATAATTTAACTGAAAATTCTGAACACCCTGTAAAGAAATGTTTAGTACTCAATCGTAGAATACATTCAACTAATGTCCGACTATTGAGCTGTGAGAGAAAATTTGCTAGAATTTATTATATCAATGAGTTATTCATTTTTTTCGAAATGTTCACATTTTTAAAAAAGTCAGCATAACTCGGAACCCTCTGTATTTAGGTATAGGGAACCAACATGAAACAGTATTTTATTTTTTAGGGGCAATTACAAAATGCAATAGAATATAGGGTGTTCTATAAGAAAAAATATAACTTTGATCGCCACACTTTATTGGAACATCCTGTATATTCCAAAATAATTTTAAAATGTAGCCTATATGAATGTACAAACTACTGAAGTGACAAACATTTCAAAACTCTTACTGTTTCGCTATAAACCTCCGTCCCGTTAGTCGTGATTCAGCCTGTATAATTGATTTAGATGATGGAGTTATTTACCAAACAGGCGTTTAGTAGAACTTTTCTCCAAGACCTGATCCATCAGAAAAGGCAAATATAGACCAATGGTAGAACTGAAGACAAAATAAATCGAGTACACAAAGCATTACCTACATATTTTAGAGCTTATAGGTACATATGTGTACCTACCTATATATTCTGATGTAAATTGTTTTAAATTTTAATTTAGACTGGTACTTATAGACATTTTATATGTCGTTGATCAATATACTTAATTGTATTAGCTCTTTTCAGCTAAATGAACGAAACGAATAAAAATATTGGCCACATGTTTAACTCGCATCTTAGGAAGAAATTACCATGAGAGCGCAAGCTCAAAGCAACTCGTCGATATTATTTCCTTTTAACCTTTAAATTCACGTTGTTTACTACGTGGGAAATTCTGCAATGAAATTTTTGTTTAAATTCATGATTTGTTTATTTTATGGTTAGTTGGTAAGTACAAATATTTGTCAATCTATATTCGATGGATGAAACAATACCGAGCGATGCGAATATTATCAGAAGGAGGATGGATACCTATATATTTGACACATAATAAGTTATATCGGTATTTCTTCGGGTAGGTAAACGATGTACCTACACGTTTCTGAGGATCGTTTTCAAAGTCATCTTCATTCATTATGCATGGTGTAGTAATTAAAATATTTTACTAACGGCTTTAATGAGGTACATCGCAAAATATTTTAACTTTTATTGTACATTTTCAGGGCATATGTTCGATTATTTCAAAATACTCCACAGAAAACAAATCAAGTATCGTTCAGTTTGTGAATCCTGAGTACCGATTATCTCGCTGTCCCATTTTATTCAACAATTGTTTATTTATAAAGTAAGTATTAATTGATTGATATAAGAAGAATTTAACTCTATGGTGTTTAATACTGGTGCAAAGTCAAATATCTATTGTATGTTATAGATGTGTCAAAATTATAAGCGAATGTCTTCGTAATCAGAAACAACTACTTCGTATGTTGATCTACTGCACTAGTCTGTATCGCAAAGTTGCTACTGAGCAAGTGGTTTAGAACAAGGTCAGTGGTTAGGTGTATTCTGTAGAGGCAACCAGTGGTTACGAAAGTTAATTTATAGTTGTTTCTGAGCCACCACAATATTTGTGGTTGTTAACGTTAGCAACTGTCAGAGAAAGGTAGAAGTGTGGTGGCAGGAAGATGGATCCGTGGATTATGAACATTTTGTTAGATCATGGAATTAATTAAATACACTGGTGCCCGATAATTAAATGTCCTAGACGTTAATGGTGTGAGATCCTCAGGGTCAGAGGATAAGGGGGAAATGGGGAATTTATTATTGCCTCTACTTCTGTTAATAATGTATAAAAATGTCCAAATGACCGTAAGTATGGTCCATTAATTAAAAGTGAAATCGATCAATCGCTTAAAACTTTTTAAGGGTTGGTGGGAGATTGTCAAATTCGAGGTATGGCTTCGAAAAGAAACACCCTCTAATTTTGTCAGGGCGTCTGCACCATCTTACTAAACCAATCTTTATCTATGAACATTTGAACACTAATAACAAAATATTCTTCTAACCTCACATTTCTCAGTTGTCAGACTTGGAAAAGTAAGGTCGTTTTACACTATAAAAGTGACTAATCATTCTTCTTAACCACTAGTAGTCACCAAAAAAGCAATTTTATTGACAGTGGTAAAAAGTTTCTATATCTAGAGTTACTTGTCAGTCAGTTGCTATAAAGTTGCTTGACTGCCACTTGGATACAAAATAGACCTGATTATACAGTAAAAATCACGAATTTTTCCCGTTATGTCATACTTCCCTGAATGTATCAAGGACATTCTAATTTTATGTGGACATCGCTGACCGCGTATGTCCAATTAAAACAAATGGGAAGGTATATATGTCTTTTGTGCCTGAATTAAGCTACGCCATTACGTCTTTATCGGTTTGTCACTCTGTCTTGTGTTGTGACAACGATTGTACTTAAAAAGCGAAACGTCACTTCATGCGGAAATCATTCTGTCACCATTGAAGTTCGTCGCCATTGTCATTACTTTGATCAGGTAAAGTTCATTTACATTTATTGTGATATTTTTCTACAAAATGTCTAGTAAACGTTTGGACGAAAGTAAACGTGAGAGTATTAGTAAATTAAATGAATATTTCCAGAAGGAATTGGCTAATGGCGGACCACTTCTGCCGTTTAATGCCATTAAAGAGGTAAGTTTTGTAACAATTTATTTGTAGAATTTCAAATTGTAGTTTAACTATGGTATGTTAAATTTGGTTTTTATTCATTTCCTCTCATAATTAGATCACCAGAAATACATGCCGAACTCTCTAACAATAATGCGCCGCTGATGAAAACTGTCTTATTGGATTTGATTCGGATGCTTATGAGTTATGACGTAACGAGAAAGATTCGTGACTTTTACTATACCTACATGTTCCATCTGGTATGATAACTGTAACATTTTATACTACGATTTTTCACCAAGATTGTGAGTACCGAAAAATTCCTTCTACACGACGGGTAGTCAAAGTGTTTTCATTTATCATTTATAGCTTTTGAGAAACAATATGGAAGGTTATTTTCTCATCCTAAGGCTTGTGTGAGGTTAAAAGAATTACCAAAAATAGGCAAGTTACTTTGGAACAAAAGCGTTTTGAATATCTCGTTCTTTTGTTTGATATTTATGGAAAATTGAATCACACTATTTTCTTTTAATTCGACAATAGCGTTTTATAGCTAGTGTATAGTAGTTATCGGGATAAAAATAATTACATTTTCCATAAATAACACCAAAAATTCGAAAACTAGATAATCAAAGTAAATATTTTGGAGTGTAGGATTGCAAAAAATGTTGGCATATTTTATCTCTCCAATTAAAATAATTGTGAATAAAGCAATAGTTTTTGTAACGTTGTAATAATATGTGATCCAGTGAAGTGCACGTCCCAGGAGCGGTTTTTTTTGGGTATAACGCTTTTTTGGTTAATGTTACTTCTTTGTGAGATATGACTATTATTGTATTCAAATAATATGTTAATTAGTTTTGTGGTTTTCTGCATTCAAATGTGCATTCGAAGGCGCGTCCACATTGTGCGATTATGTGAAAGAAAGAAGATAGAAAGTGTTTCTGATGATTATAATTTTCACTTGTAACCTCCCTACTGCTTGAATTATCACTGGAATTTTTTTGAGTTCCTTAAAAAATCATGTGTATGAGACAAATTTCCCTCAATTAACTCAAGCACGCGAAAATCGACATTTTATTAGCTAGACTGAATAGTACCTGATTTTTTCGGTAATAAGAAAAATAATAGCCTTTCCTGATTTTCTACGTTTTTCATTTCCAGCTTCACTTTATCTTTTTTAGACATGTCTCTGGAACACTCAGTCTACAATAAAAAATTAACGGGATTGAAACCATTAGATGAAGAATGGAAACAAAAAGCAGAAGAAGAATTACATGAGAATTTGGAGGTGTTAAGGAGAGAATTAGCTGCTCTCAAACGAATGGTAGAAAGTAAGTGAAAACGAGATATTCAAAGCAATACAGATGAAACGTGATAGGGTCCAAAGTTTTTTATTTTGGTACATTCTCGAAGAAAGTTACCTTGAAATTTTGATTTTCAACTTCGAATAATAAAGTAGCGGATTTTTGGTTAAAGTATAGTTAACAAAAACAAAAATTTTCACTTGACGATTTTCCGGAAAATTGCATGCCTAACATGGTAAACTTTTTATCATGCTAAGCACCACCCTTTTAAATACCCAATTTCGAATTTTCAAGTTTTTTGTATTCTTTGTGAGGTTTTATATGTACTTTGATTAGGCTATATATGGTCTTCCAAAATGTTTTTTAACAGCCTATAACTTTGAAAGCGATGAATATTTTTATTTTAAAATCAGGAAATGTCAATTGGACCTTAAATGCTGTCATTTGAGATATTCGAGGAAATTTTTCCGATAGCGGGCGCTGCAGTATATGTCAAAGCTGCCACTGGAATGGGGAAAACAATAAACAAATCCATTTCTGTTTTTCTGTACATTTGATTAAATTTCGAATTTTGGGAGATAAAGGTGTTTTGTGAGAGATGGTGCTTGTTAAAAATTAGTTTGGTGGACATTTTAAAATACATTGGAGACAGAAATCGGCCGATGGTAGAAGGCGAACAGGTTTTCAAAGCATTAAATAACACTGAACATCAAAATATGTTATTGAAATGAGTGAAATTACTTTTATAATATGTTTCTAAGCAGTGCCTGATACACACTGACACGTTTTCGGAAATATGTTTCCTAATTTTTAAAATGTTTTACCACACTTTGCATAATTTTGGATCTGTTGGGAAGTTATGTACTGATACATTTGCATCTTTTTACTAATTACATTGCGGCACAGAGCAATATACACATGCACTTGCTTGTCATTATTAGAGTCTAAATAAGTATTCTGATAAAACAAACTTCACCAAACTCTTCTAGAAACCAAGAAAACGATATTAATACCTTGCTCACTATACACGTATTCTAATGGGGATTTGGTTTGTTTTCCCCATTCCAAAGCTATAAAATTTTGACGGTAGATGTCGCACCCTTTGCTCGTTTTCGCGAATACTTGAAATATATAACGTTAAAAAAACTTGAAAAGTAGCTAAACTGAAATGGTTGTTTACCCCGAGTTCATCGATATATTACAATACGAGTATTAGTGTTGAATTTTATAATTGAAATCCTATGAACTGCAGCAATGGACCTCATATAACGTCACAGATCTCAAGTATACCTCAAATTATAGTATTGTAGGTTCAATTGACACTTCCCAATTTTCAAATAAAAATATTCATTACATTCTGAGTTACAGGCTGTTAAAAACACCCGTTAGCGTTATTTGATTAAGTAGAGGTAAATAAGTATAATCTTTTTTCAGATGATACTAATTTAGTGGTACCCAATACTGACGAATTTCTAGTGAGATTTCTTAGAGCAAGGAAATTTGATAGTACCAAAGCCTTTCATATGGTAAGAGCAAATTTATTAACTATTAATTTTAATATTCGTGAACGTAAACACTAGATATCGATAAGGACGTTTTAGTTCAACCAACTTGAAAAAAAATTCCTATACACGTTGATTATTCTTTTTTGTTAATTTTCTTGGGCAAAAATCAAACCAAGATATTTTTTTGGGAATTGAATAATTGGATTATTAAATTGAAAATTCAACATCGTTGAATTCAGAATAAAAAAAATATTATGGTTTAAACTTACTTATAGATATATTTATCAGTTTTCTATGATCTTCATTCTCACTCTGATTGTTGTTAGTGTGTTTTGCATCGTAGCTAGTTCAACTTCTACACATTTCATGTATGGAAGAATCTTTATTGATATTGTTTCAGCTTCAAAGATATTTTTTGATGAAAATAAAGTGCCCTGAGCTATTTCAATGTCCTCTACCGTCAGAATGTGAGCGGATGTTTGAACTTCAAGCTCAAACTGTGCTTATACAAAGAGACCAACTAGGTAGAAGAATTTATATTATAAGAGTCGGTAAGTTAAAGTTCAAGCCTTACATACTTCACTTGATTTATTGTATAATTATTAGGGTGGGTCAAAAAAATCATCAAGGAAAAATGGGTTGCTAGACACTTGAAAAAAATTCTCACCAAATATGAGCTCTTAATTTTAATAGGAAGATCCTCCGCATCGCAGTTTTTTTATTTTTTTCTCAGTCCAATAGAAATAAATTCATACCTCATCATTCATTGATTGTACAGAAAAATTTAATGCTCTACAAAAAAAGTATTTTATATTTTTTCCGTAAACTTTACCATTTGAAGGATATTGAAGATTTAAGTTTCATTATTTTTAATCAAATGTCATTTTTGTTTATGAATTTTATAACTCGACAAGAAATGGCTATTATAGTGCGCAATAAAAATTTTTGTAGGAAATTAACTGCTCTATAAAAATAGTTATGTTTTGGTGATTAAATAATCGAAAAATTTCAATTCAATTTATAAGTTTTGAGAAAATTTACACGAATTTTATTTTTTATCAACTGAGAAACTTCAAAGTGTTTTTCAAGTATTTTCTTATGTGTAAGTATCTTTATCTACATTTAAAAAAATAAATAGTACATTATTTATCGCTTAGTTAATTATTTATTAATAAAAAAAGCAGTTTTCATTATAAATATATTATGATTTGTTTCACTTTGAGAGAAAAAATGTCCAATTAGTTATAAAAAAGTTTTTTATTCAATTTTCAAATGAAATTTGTATGAAATTTATAGATTAAATTGAAATGTTTCGATTATTTAATCAAAAACTCTTAAAATCGGTATGCATGAAAGTTTGATGATGAATATCTTTTGAACGCTTAATTTAATCGCCAAAACATAGGATACCATTTTTATAGAGCAGTTAATTTCCTACAAAAATTTTTATTGCGCTCCTTATAATAGCCATTTCTTGTCGAGTTATAAAATTCATAAACAAAAATGACATTTGATTTAAAATAATCAAATTTAAATCTTCAATATCATTCAAATGGTATGGTATACGAAAAAAATATAGGATACTTTTTTTGTAGTGCAATAAATTTCCTACAAAATTTTCCGAAAAATTTTTCTGTACAATCAATTAATGATGAGGTATGAGTTTTTTTCTATTGGACTGAGAAAAAAATAAGAAACTGCGATGCGGAGGATCTTCCTATTAAAATTAAGAGCTCATATTTTTGCTTACGTTGCGAGTTTTTTTAAGTACACAAAACTAAAACCATAATTCTTCTAGACAATGACTACTTTTGTTGATTAGATATATAGATACCGTATTTTCAGCTATATTGAAAGAACACGTGGTTGGTCAGTTAGAACGTGTTTTCCCGCTGATGTGCCGTATTATCATGGTTTTCCGACAGTGATTGAAAAAATTAACCAAAAGATAAAAAGAATAAAACAATATAACAGCAAATGCAAGAGAATCAAGATAATCCATAAAGAAAAACTAATAAAGGAGAGTGAGTGGAGTGATTTACCGCGAACAATAAATCTGGCGAGCCCAAAAGAGCAACCACCACTCCGACAGGATCCATCAATATGACTGAATAATATACCTACCGTATGGGCATTTGCTCTTTAAAAATTTTTGTTCCTATCGGTTGCCGCCTTTGCTCATGATCAATAACAACATCGAGTTGATGATTTGATATGATCTTTGGAGCTGGCGGAAGAAAATAAAAAACTTAGTGTTTTTTCTATTTGAAATATAATTTATTTTTGCAGATAATTTCGACTCGACAAAAGTGACAATTGACGATGTTTTCCGCACAAACGTTTTGGCATTGGAAGAAATGGTACGGGAACCAGAAACTCAAATAGCGGGAATAGTAGTAATTTTAGATATGGCGGGACTTAGCCTACAGCACGCCAAATTTTTCACGCCTTATTACGCCAAGAAAATGGTAGAACTGGTTCAAGAGACATTTCCTCTGAGGTTCAAAGGTTTCCATATTATTAATGAGCCTTTCTATTTTGACGCTGTAGTAGCTGTGCTAAAGCCTTTTTTAAAAGAAAAAATTAGAAAACGTGTAAGTGGAAAACATTAATTATAATAATTATTGATGCTTTGGTAGAGGGAACGTGATAGTTTTGGATAGTTTGAACATGTTGTATACAGTGTGGAAGGGTCGAATGGAAAAAATTCAATATTGCTGTTATTTTAATTGCACCTCCGGCAATAGGAAAAATTCCATCCCTATCTTCAGCCACCTTCGAATGACAGTTACAGCTCCAGATTTTTTAAATAGGACGTAGGGGATTGTAATATGAGTAGAGTTCATATAATAGCCTCTTGGTGTTCGTCATCGTTTGTGACGTATATCCGGGTTTTGGGTATGTCGATATTTTATTTCTTATTTTGATATATAGCCAACGTTTAATTTGATAAATAAAATCATCGGGATCGTATTCAGCCAAACTCGAAAAGACTATGAAATTAATAACACTGCAAAATAAAACAAATTGTATATTCAATTTACATATTATACAGCGTGTTCAATTAAGTCTGCATCGTATGAGACCCAGTTTTATTCTAAAGTTTTATGGAAAAAATTATTCTGCTTGCGCGTAGTCTAAACATCAACCAATCAAATTTTTGTTAGTCAAATATTAGGGTTAACGTATGAAATACGTTTAAACGGTTCATTATTGTGATATTTTGATTAGGATTAATCACAGACCTCCCTTTTTTTCTATTTCTTCCAACGTAATGTGCTAGAAGGACATAGACAATCAATGACGCACACCAAAAAGGCTATTATATGAACTATACCTTTCAAAAGGAAAAGAAAAACCAACAGGAAAAAAATTATCTACGAGTAATTGCTGAAATTCGCTTCAACACACTTAAAACTTACTTGGAGTTGCCATTGTAGGAAAGCGTAGAGCTTCCATACTGCCATTGTAAAATATTCTTGGACAGTTAACACCTGTTCTGTAAATTTCCATATTTTTTGTCCTTAACATTTATTACATATTTTATATTTTATATATATTCACATTTTTACAAATTTTTTGTCCTTTACTTTTTCTGTAAATTTACATTTTACAATGTTGGCATGGGAGCTCTACCCTTTCTTACCATTGAATTAAGAACATGATGAGTTTTTAATTGCTTTTAAAATATTTTAATGAATATATAATGTTTTCTTGGAACAGCTCACATATAGAACATAAAATACCGTCTTCTAGGGATAATTTTGCAAAATTACAAAACGTAACTATTTACAAAGCGAGATTAGTTCAAAGAAACCCACACGGTTTTGAATATGAATAATAGGCGACTTTCGATACAAAAATTCAATGTTTGCCGCCTTGAAAGCAACAAGGGTTTGCCAATGAATATTGCGTTACTTGTCCATGTTGATTTCAAGAAGGTGATGGTTTGAAATGAAACGTAAGTTCGCGGCCCGCCCTAGAGCCCAGCTTTGGTCTGTCAAGTACATACCAATCGATTTTGTTTCGAAAAACGATGAGCTAACTTTGGTACTCTTTTTGGTCTGTTAAATCACATACCGAGATCGCATGGTTACTGAAATTGATAGTTTACTATCGTTGTCTAAAGTAATTTTGTCTTGCTTTTTATTTGTAAAAAAACAAAGTTTTTAGAACAAATTGTATTTTTGGCCAATATTCTAAAATTCTTCAGGTTTTTTCTGTTTTCTTTTTTTTTTGTCTAATAATACCTATACCTTGTTTTTAAACTAGGAGGAGCATTTTAGCAAACCTCAACCACACCACTAAAAGTTACTAGATTGGGAGTGTGTTCCGAAAGGGTCGTGTTCAGACTTTTTGAACTAAATGAAAATTACGTGAAATATGTATTGTACTGATCGCTCTTGTCGTGGCCTATGAGGGATCAAGGCATGTCTAAATGTTGAATGATAATTGGCCACAGGTCATTGCGAAAGTAGTAACCAAATGTCACATTATTGTGAAAATATGTAAGGCTATAATAAGTAGTTTATGTAAAATGTTTCAAGAATTTGAGGATTAATGAGAATATAGAAATGCAATTGTATTATTAAATTTGAGGCTTTGGTGTAGCAAAACTAAAAGCGAACAGAAGTTTTGTTATCGAAAAATACCATAATATAGTACTGCAATGTATGTAAAACTTGAAAACCAGAAAAAAGAAGCATGGATTTTTTCCATGAAAGGGAATAAATAATAAAAATAGCAAATACCTTGGGTAAAATATAATACTTTGTTAAAAATAAACAATAAACAACAAACGTGGTAGTAATGATGGAAAATATTAATTTCACCTCTATGACGAGTGAAAAGGGTAATGAACTAATGACTATTTTTATATAAATAAACACAAACCTGACAAATGTCAGTGTCAGTGGTATCAAAAGAGCTGTGTAAAACTGGTGGCAATCTGACCAATCACTAGGCAGCAGAAATGCCAACATAAATTCAAATTGCTCCTCTTAAAGTTCATTTAAAAACCAGGAGGAGTAATTTGAAAAGCCTTACTCACACCACTAAAAGTTACCAGATTAGTTACTAAATGGTGTGTTCCGAGAAAGTAGTCAACAGTCGTGTTCCAAATCTATTAAATATGCCTTGATGGACGAATAAATCAGCCACGCCACCAACTGTTTGAGACATTTTGGATTTAACATGAATGTTTTTGGTTTTTCATCCAATATATTATATTTGTTTACACACATTTATTGTACATTGTTTTTCTGAGAGTCCTTAATAACCTACGTTCAGCGTTTACATTGTTTTGCCGGCCTAATAAGCGAAGAGCTGTACTCGAAGTAGAAGGATCCATAATTGCAGATATTCAATAAAATTTCTTACTGAAGGTTTTAAAGGAACAGTTTTAACGAAATAGAGTGGAAACTAAGTAAAAATAGTAAAATAACAACAGCAGATGCAATGACAAAAATAAGCATATTCATCTGAGAGAATTGTCAAAAATGGAAATTAATAAATTATCAGCTGATGTCAATGCTACGAAGTGTTGTGTGAAACTGGGCGGAATCTGACCAATCAGAGGTCCACAGAATTGCCAACTTAAATTCAAATTACTCCTGGTTTTTAAATGAGGTATAGTTTAAAAACAAGGTATAATGGACTGGAACACATAAATGTCAATTACATCAATCAGCTGTACCAACTGAGAATGAAACGACTTCGCCTGTAACTGGTACTTTACGTCATACCAAAGTTCCTACCAACCAAAGAGGACTGAAATCGCTTAATATGAATGCTGCTTTTAAATGGTGTTAATAAGAAAATCTACTGAAAAGTAGTTATAGAGACGAATAACGCTTGAGGTTAGAACGGTCAATGCCGAATAATAGTAGAAGACATTTTTATTTAATATTAGGATGTTTCCAAGATATAGGATTAGATATTTTGAGGTGGCTATTTGCCTATTCCACTGCAACCTTTCCAGATCTATTATTATGGTCCTCTGTTTTAAATTACTTTCTCCAGCCCGGCTAACTGTCAGGTTCTACGAAACATCAGGTGCTTTTTATGTTCAACGGTTTCTATTGAAAAATCAAACAAAACCAAATCGTTTTTAATTAACAAAACATGATATTTTCACGTTTCAGATTATGTT
Organism: Lochmaea capreae; assembly: GCA_949126875.1. Classification (NCBI taxonomy): domain Eukaryota; kingdom Metazoa; phylum Arthropoda; class Insecta; order Coleoptera; family Chrysomelidae; genus Lochmaea; species Lochmaea capreae. Next base: position 8,429,417 of record OX421409.1, read on the forward strand.
ACACGGCAGTGACGTATCTTCTCTACATGCCTTCATTTCTACCGAAATTCTACCTTCAGAGTATGGAGGAACCGCCGGTAACTTCGACAATAGAACTTGGTATTTGCAATTGTTGGCAGATGAAGAGTATTTCAAAAATCTTCAGACATTTGGATATAAGATTGATGATGTTGGTAATTTAGATGCAGACGTTGAAGACAAAGACGAAGGTTAAGAAGTTATTTGATTTATACATTCTACAAATGGAACGTCCAGACTTTTGAAAATTGAATACTTGGTAGATGTACTGGCACAATACTTAGCTTAAGGAATGAAGATTTAAATTGAAACACTTACATAAAATATGATACAGAGATATTAGTCGTTCTCCTTGTCTATTGGTAAGGAGGAACAGATACTACATCTGAATGTATTTTCATGTTACAGAGCATGACAAAAAAATATCCAAGAGTTTTGAAGAGCTGAGCAAAACAAGTTTTTGATGTTGATCTCGAAATAGAGCCATATTTTATTCAAATGTTTCCGTTCTCCAATCCAAATGAAATCACCCCTTAAAATTGAATCTTCCCAAGAAAATTAATTATCTAAATACGTGGAAAAAGTACAACTATTTTATTTAAAGTGGGCCACTATTGACGGTGATGTTAACTAATCTAATTTCACTTTTTCATAATTGACCCATCACTGAGTAGAAACCTCTTATTATTTCGACAGCAAGTGTTAAAAACAAATCATATATTCAATCTGGACGTTTCACTTCACAGGGTAATGGAAACGATAGTTATTTGCCTCGTATCAATTATTTGCGAATACTTATACCTAATAATTCCTTGATACATATTTGAAACATTCGTCGAAATTGTTACCTGGAAAAACCTGCATGCTGCTTAAGCAACTAAAGACCTACTAATGTATTGTTGATACTGTTAATAAAATTTTAAATGCTTTATACTGTGAATTATTGCTTTACCTAAAATTAGAGATATTTAAGCGGAAGTATAGAGTAGGTACGATTGTAGTTTTCTTTTTATTTGATGTAAGCGTTTTCATTTCAAACAATTCTCATTTTTCAACTTCTCCAGTTATACTATATTTGTCTAATTTAAATTTTTGTGTTCTTATAATATTATTTTACAATTAGTTGTTTTTAATTGAGAGTGAATTAGAAGTTGCTGGCAAAAGTAGTTTAAAGCGGAATAATTACAAGATCACTAGCGCTAAAAACCGGGATATATGTGAAGGGTCTTCTGCATTGAGTTAGAATATTCGGTCAAGATTACGTTTTAGAACTATTAAAGCACGAATAATATGTAGTTGATCTTTTTTTGATTTGTTTAGAGCTTTAGATAGCATTAATTTGAATTTTCTTAGGAATAAATTGTACAATATAGGATTTAGGTCCGGTTATACATATGAAGCTTAAAATTGAGCTTAACTGAGCTGGGCTTGAAATATAAGCTCAGCTCAACCCTAAACCTGTTGCACAAATATGGTTCAGTAGCAGCTCTACTAAGCCTACATTTGCAAGTGTTGGTAGATCTTATTTTGAACGGACGCATGCGTATGAAGTAAATTGGTCCAAATATGTTTGTCGAATGAAGATGTCACTTAACTAATTTGGCATTTGGGGGATTGTTCGTGTTTTAAACAAATATTATAGCGTCATTGTGCGCCTATTAAAAACGTTTATATAATATATTTTTATTAAGAATTGTAACTTGATTTGTCTTTGAGCTATTGGTAAGTACAAAATAAAGCTTTAGTGCTTTAAGTGGTATTGTTGAAGGTGGTGGATTATTTTTTCAAGATATGGAGTTACGAAAGAAAAAGCGTTCATCTAATTTTAGCGCCAAGGAAGAAGGTGTAGTAATATTACTGATTCACTTATTAGTTAAGTTAATATGTTACCTATTTTAGTTTTGCAAGAAATTTCCTATGATATACAATCTGTCACAAAGCGAACGGTTTCTTTAGGAATCTTTGAACAAACTTATGATCCCTCCAACATTCAAAGTGATTTATACGCTCTCTATACAACCAAGGTCTTCTCGGGTGTTGTACGATTTCAATCAGTTCCAAAAAATCCTCATCATCGGTTAAAATATCCATATTTAATTTTGATAAACTTTTAATTCGAAAATAAATTAAGTACAGGTTATGTTTGCATACAATCTATTTACATTTAAGCCACGGAACATGATAACAATTTATGTTGCGTGCTTAAACCTGCCCTCTTGAAGGCTTTACTAAGCTTAAGGTTTAAATCAAGCTCAACCGTAAGCTTACTTTGTACCTACAACAGGAATCTGACGCTGAACCTGAGTTCACTCTTGAACCTTCACTAAGCTACAATTGTACAATCAGGCTTTAGAGGTATATTTTCAGAGTGGATTAGTGATTATCTCAGTCACAGACAATGTCTATAAGAGTTGAAAATGCTTATTCGGTTAAAAAGTCTATTAATATCGGTGTACCTCAAGGTTCGGTCTTAGGACCACTGCTTTTTTTGCTCTTTGTCAATGATGTGCCTTAAAATTCAAATGCGAAATTAGTATCTCTTTTTGCTGATGACACTTCTTTAGTTATTGTCGCAGAGAGTACCTTTGATAAACTTTTCAACTTTTCATAATTCAGTTACCTTACAAATTAATTTGAGTAAAAATACATTGATAACAACCAAAGATACAAAATTTCTGGGTTTTTATGTTGATAAACATCCTAGATGGTCAGATCACTTTAATATGCAATAAAAAACTGAATAAATCTAAATATGCAATATCTCGAATAAGGTCCTACATGTCCTTGGTGTCTTTATTAACAGTTTATTATAGTCTTGTATATTCTAGTGATTTGTAGTATAACGTAGTTCTTTGTGGAAATTGTGTCGATAGCAACAGAATTTTTATTACCCAAAAACGTATAATCCACACCATATTCAAACTACCTCCAGGAGAATCTTGTAAAGCCTATTATATTTCTTACGAAATTTCAACGTTACCTAGTATACAGATACATGCAATAAGAAACGGAAGATATGAATTCAATGTATTCTCCGATCTAAATAATCCACCAACAAAAAATTTCTATAAATTTACTCCAATAACTATCAAGTATTTAGCTGGACAGCTGGATTCAAAACTAATGTGAGAAACACCGCCTCTTCTCCTTCCAATATTTGTTAGTTATGTAGTTGAGGTTGTGGTTATGTGCGATTTAGTAATCAAGTGTCTTTTGATTTCTTTTGGCCATAACGGCTTCCAAAATAAAAATGAATCTGTAAATAGTACTAAATACGATTCTTTAAATTAAAACAAATTGACGATATTTACTTGATTACAGTTTCCTGTATCATTTGTCATATTTAAGTGAGGCGTGTTATGAATAGACGTCAAAATAATAGTGTAAAACTATTAAAACGCTTTACAAATTAAAAAATTACTTTCCAAAGGATAGACCGTTCACTAAGAAGCAACATCTACTCGAGCAATATGCCCCGCCAGACAATGAATTACACTTCCAAGATAAACGGGGTTGGTATATATGAAAATTCTAGTTTATAATTAGAAGGAACAATATCACTTGCAGACCGGTTTCGGCGTATTTGCGCCTCATCAGTATCTTGGGAGTGTAATATTCATTGTCTATGGCGGGGCATATTGCTACGATATATAGGTAGAGTCCTTTTCAATAAGGAAGAAGCCACCTGAAGTTGCAGTCGACCTTGATGTCAAAACCAGCGCCATATTTAAAAATTGATATTTTAATCTAAATCAGTAGCGTAACGTTTTCACATTTTGTATGGTAACACAAAATTAGAAGTATTAGAACCATATAAATAACTGCTAAGTGCAGTAGACTATATGAATTATTAGCAGAATTCAATTATTTTTGAAGTAATGTATGCTCTTCCATATATTTTATAACAATCTGAATGCCTTGAGTAATATATTGGATTATTATACTTTCTTATTTGACTGATTTGATTTTTTAAAGGAATTTGGATTCCATGTTCAGCTTCAGACTCCATAAAAGTTGCAACGTTTTTAAGAATCTGTCGGCCGTCACTGTGGATAACTTTTCTTTTAACACCAACTAGTTTTGTAGGAGACATGATTTTAAATCAAATAAAACACACAGCACTCACAAATAAACTAGCAGAACGTCTTAAAATATTCAAAAATTAAAAATATTCGACAGTAAATGATTGTTTCAAACACAACCTCAAATGTCAACAATTTAATTGCTGTCGGCATGAAACATCGCTTGTAACGCCAATGGCGTGGAACGATCGCTCGACAGATTTTGACTTATGCGCAGGTCGGTACGCCAACTTCAGGTGGCTTCTTCCTTATTGAAACGGACTCTACATACCGAATTGTTCGATTGAAGCAAAATTCCAACAATTTAATATTTAATTTTCTTAATTGTATATCTGTAAGCATTATTCAGCAATCTTATAAATGTAATCTGCTTTTCTTAAATTTGAAGAATCTCCAATATTTCAAGGTATTGAACTATCTGTATCTGTATCTGTAGAGTAGGGAGGGTGAGTGTAGGCTCACAGCACTTAGGCCACATGTGATCCATTGTACATCCTCCCGAGGAGTTGTCTTCCTAGGTCATTGTCCATCCTGTCCTTCTCAGGAAGGTGGACAGGTCACTAGGAGACATCTCCTTTATATCGGCAGGTGTAGGCCGAGACTCACCGAACACACACTCTCTTATTGACGATAACTCCGGACACTCTCATAAGACATGCCTGACAGTTTCATCTTCCTGTTCACACATCCTGCATAGAGGTGTGTCCACTAGCCCCATAGTATGGAGGTGTTTCCCTAGTTGACAGTGACCAGTCAGAAATCCTACTGTTAAACGTAGGTTTCTCCTGGTCATCGCCAAATATTTCTTCGGCTCCAGCTTCCCAGGGTCGCCCAGGGTGATCCTGGCAAGACTGCATCCTTTGATTCCATCCCATCTCTTAAGGGATTGAGTATGGGTGTAGCGTTTGGCTAGTTCCGCAATTGTCGAAGTCGTTAGGCCGTAGGTGTCACCGGGTCCTAGAATTTTTAGTCCAGCGGCTTCCCTGGCTAAAGAATCAGCAATGCGATTGCCTTTACTCCTGTCGTGCCCTTTAACCCACCTCAGGATAATATTGTTATCTGCCGAGGCGTCAGCTAAATCTTGGTGGCACTCTAGTACTAGCCTCGATATAACACGTTGTCTGTTTAAGGCTAATAGGGCTTGTCTACTATCAGTGCAGATTATTATGTTTTTGCCAGAAATTCCTCTTCTGGTTAGTTCTTTTGTGGCAATTGAGATACCAGCCAGTTCTGTTTGAACTACGCTGGTATTGTTTCCCATTCCCCACTTCATCTTTAGGCTTAGTGCTCTTGAGTAAACTCCACATCCTGAGCCTTCTTTCATTTTTGAACCATCTGTATATATGCGTATTGCATTTGCAGCACCTGGCTCTGTGTTCTGTTTTATTTGAATTTTGTAGGGTTTGTTAAACAAAAACCTGGGTTCAATTGCATCATTGGTTGCCTGCAGCAGAGGTAGCGCAGTGAGCGCTTCCTGCCACAGGCTCAACCTCAATTGGCCCACTCCTACTTCGGGGTTTACACCAGCCGTGCGCAATCGTACCATGGCCATTAACGCAACCTCCTTGACGTACAGGTCCAGAGGGGTCAGACCAGTAATTAGTTCCATTGCTGCGGTTGGTGTTGTTCTCATGGCTCCTGTGATGTTTAAGCAAGCCATTCGCTGTATTTGATATAATTTTTGGATGGCCGTTGCTTGTAGAACCTTCGGTCCCCATGCAATTGCTCCATACGTTAACATGGGTCTTATTATTGCAGTGTAGATCCAGGTAACCACACGGGGTGACAAACCCCATGTGCGTCCCACTGTCCTCCGACACTGCTCATAAGCCACATATGCTCTTTTTGCTCTGTTGTGTAGATGAGAGTTCCATGTTAGTTTCCTGTCGAGGGTAATACCAAGGTATTTCACCTCTTCCGAAAAGTTTAGTTTGCTTTTGAAGATTTCAGGAGGTTTCAAACCCGATAAACTTCTTTTCCTGGTGAAAAGGACCATCTCAGTCTTTCTGGGATTGATCGACAGTGAGTGTTCCTTGCACCATTTTTCAATTAATTTAAGCCCATCCTGCGCTCTATCGCACAGTGTGTTCACAAATTTGCCGGTCTGCAAGATAACTATGTCATCTGCTTAAGCAATTGTGTAGAATCCATTGTTGTTGAGGTGATTAATCAGGGTGTCTAGAACCATGTTCCACAGAAGGGGTGATAAGACTCCTCCTTGTGGACATCCCCTCATGACCAGTCCTCTTACTGTGATGTCCTCTACATTAATACTTATTGCTCTACTAGAGAGCATCTTGAGTATCCATTCTCCTACTACCAGAGGTACATTCCTGGAGTTGAGTTGCTGGGTAATTGTTGGAAAGGTTGTTTTATCAAACGCTCCCTCGATGTCTATGAATATACCCAGGGTGGATTCTTTGTTGTCCAATGATCTTTCGATTCTGCCAACCACTTGGTGAAGGGCCGAATCGGTGGACCTTCCCGGAGTATATGCATGCTGATTTGGATGAAGTGGGTTGTGAACTAGCACTTCGTCTCTTATATACCGCTCGCATAACCTCTCCATTGTTTTCAAAAAGAACGATGTGAGACTAATTGGTCGGAATGCTTTTGGTAAGGTGTAGTCCATCCTGCCTGGTTTGGGTATAAATACCACTCGTACTTCTCTCCACTTACTGGGAATATACCTCAGAGCTAGAGAGGCTCTGAAAATTCCAACCAGGTGCGGCATAAGAATATCCATTCCCCATTGAAGTAGGGCTGGTCTTATTCCGTCAGGTCCTGGTGACTTGAAGGGAGAAAAGCCCGATATGGCCCACCTTATCTTGTCCTCATCAATTACTGCACTAGCAGATTGCCAGTCGTATTGTGAGGGTGTTGTTGGTACTTCCGTCCAGATTGACGTTCCAGGAAAGACAGAAGGTATTGAACTATATAACCATTTAGCAAATAGTATAAAGGATTTAAATGCGTTTGCGTTAGCAGCGTATAAAATTTTATTAATTTATAATGGTGTGTACCTATCAATAGTTTGTTTTTTATATTCTTTTTCTTTTCAGTGTTACTTAATTGTCTTCTCCCATACATTTCCATGTCATCAAAGGGTCAATAAATATTATTATTATTTGTTTGAAACCTACTCGGTGCATTATTCTGGCCACGCATGAGCATAAGATGAATAATAGTATATTATTGGACGAGCAACATATGATAGCCATTATTCACGCAGGGTTACGTTTGCGTCCCGAGTCGTAGGCGAGGGGCGCAAGTCACCCGATTGATTAATGGCCATAAATTGCCAGTGGAATACTATACTTTGTCCACGACCCTTGATTTCTTTATTAAATAAGGCGAGTGTAGAACGGAAAGTAATAATTTGGTATTATTGACAATTCTAACGTCAAAATTAATAAATTTCAGGAGTACGTCAAATGTGACATATAGAGATGGGCGATACTGTGTGAAGTATCGATAAACCGTACCGTTATTGTTTCAAAAATATCACTATTAAAAAATACCGTTATGAAAAGTATCAATACTAAAAATTTCGATATTTTATCAATACGATATATTTCAGAAACAAATTTCCTAAGCAACATACGCAGATTTAATAGTTTATTTCATATTATACTCCCATCTCTAGTCGCCTATGTACCGAAATTTTGTGAGTGTTGAGTTGTCATGGCATGTTATTTAAATGTAGAAGCGTGAATTATGAACCATAATTCACTCCAGTAGATATATGGGTATCATATTATACCTTTTGCTAGGAGGTAAACTATTGACTTATTATTAAGTGTTCGTGGAAAAATAATATATTCGATACTCAGTTTTTACTGAACAATTTCCTTTCACTTCAGTTTTTTCAAAAGTAATACCACAAATGCTTCAAATTTTATTGATACATTTTTTTGTCTTCCACGAAAACTTTTCAATTTTGCCAATCCAATTGATAAACCCCCTTCCATAGTTTGTGAGTTTCGGATATTATTTGCATTGAAAATGGGTCAGAGACTTCTGGGACACCCAGTATTTTTTCCTTGCATAAGTTTCAATTCTCAACTCTATAAGACTTTGTCCTAGTTATTTTCCTATCGTTTTTACGTTCTCTTATTAGTTCATCCGAACATAAACTTTATGGTTGTATAAAATTTTAAATGTGGTTTATACTCGATGTATAAAGTGAAATCGAGCGCATCAAATTTTGCTATTTTACGGTAAGGTAATAAATATTTTTACGTTCAGTTGTAAGCTCAATTTTGCTACATACTCTGATAACTTAAAAAATAAGAATGTTTTCTTTAATGCTTTTGATGGAGCGTAATTTCCAGTGAATGTTTTTCCGAGACAAATCAAGCATCTTGTATAATATGTTAACTTAACAGAGGTCAAATTTCGACAGTCACCCTATTCCTCCTCACTCCGGGGTTACTAGTTACTACAAAGTTGATTGATTTGCCGTGAACGGTGTCTCAGGATCCGAAAACTAATATTTCTGTTAATGGGGTGTTAAACTTAACAAAAATATGATGTTTTATCAATGTTAATAGTTAGTAGTGGACAAAATCATAATGGGGAATCAATTATTTTTAATATTTTTATTCTCACAAGGCTTTTATGTCGATTTGAAAATTCAACTTTTTGGATGATTTAAATAATCCGCCCTACAACTCTCACTCAGTGCTTTCCGCTCTAGTCCTGCAGCTAGTCTATACTGTGAATCAAATGAGCCTCCCCTCTTCCTAAGACGTCAATCGCTCCTCCTTTCATACGCTGCCTCAACGCCCTCTAATCCTACTAACCCTGTTTACCCACTGTTCACCTCAATGTCTCAGCATCATCCTCCCAACACTATTTCCAAACGTAGCATAAAATCTGTTGCCCAACTACTTTCCCCATTACTTGAGAAAACCGACCTTTCAATAACCACTCCGCTTCCCCAACCACATACCCCTCCTTGGACTAAACATCTTCCTCTTTTCAATACCTCTCTCACCAAATTCGATAAACATGAGTCACCTAACACACTTATTAAGAAAGCATTCTTAGAAATACTGCAAAAAACACCGTATGATGTAGTTCTCTACAATGATGCCTCTAAAACTTCTTTTGGTGTTGGCTGCTCAGTCACAACCAAGCACGAACTTATAGGTTCCTATCGGTTGCCCTCAACATGTAGTGTTCACACTGGTGAGCTGTATAGCATTTTCCAAGCCTTTAAACATATCTCACCTCCTTCCAAGCATGTCGCCATTTGTACCGATTCACTTTCTTCAATTAATTCACTTAATACTATCTTTACTGACCATCCAATAGTTCAAAACATCCATGACATCTATCAAATTCTCTCAGCTCGTGATGTAAAAGTTTGTCTTATCTGGCTCCCATCTCACATTGGAATTACTGGCAATGAAAATGCTGACTACCATGCCAAAGAAGCCACCTCTATCATCACCACAACATCGATCCAGCTCCCAGAAGACCTCAAATACTTATTCAAAAAGTACGTCAAAGAATCCTGGCAAAATTATTGGCACAACAGTAGAACAGCTCTAAACGATATACAACCTTCCATTGGCTCTCTCCCCCTCGACCCATTAACCAGGAGAGAAGCTGCTGTTATTAGACGATTGCGGATCAACTATACCAGATATACTCACGGTTACTTGATGTCATCTGAAAACCTTCCCGTCTGCCGCTACTGCAATGTTGATTTAACCGTTAAGCATATACTCACGGACTGCCAGATATATAACAATATGTATCAGCGCCTAGACCTAAAACCGAACCTGAAAGAACTTCTAAACTGCACCGCTGAAATTCCGAAGATATTGAAATTCCTCAAAGCAGCTAACCTCTACCACAAACTATGAAATATCGTCTGTATTAATATAACTACTTATTTTTTGTGTATTCTCATGTACTCTTGTATAGTGCCAATGGCCATAGTTGTCGAGGCACTTAAATTCTAATAAAATTAAATAATCCGCCATTCCTGATGTGACGTATGCTCACTAAAAGAGAAGTTAGCTACATAAGAGTTTACATAGGACCACAATTCTGATTTGATGAAGTACTTATAGGTTATGCTTATGTCATATTGCTGTTATAGTGATTTAGGAATTTTTTATTACATCCGATTTATTTTTACGGCTATTACATTATTTTATAAATTTTATCGTTTCCATTATAAGTTTTCGTTAACATATTCAGGTAGTTAGTTTTTATTTTTGTTAGTGCTAGATATTTTTCTTGAGTTATTAGAATTACTTCTTTTTCATTGGTGAAGTAGATGCTTCTTTTGTAATAGTCAGATATAAAGTATCCAATTTAACAGTATTCCGAGATGATAACCGACAACTAATACCAACACTTTTTACTTCTAAGGGACTTGTTTGTTGGTATTGATTGGTCATCACCAAGGAGGTTTGAGTACCAACATCATAATCATGAGAATCTTCTGTTAAAACAAGTTCATTTGGGACTACCAACTCATCAATTGTAGCTTTTTGATTGAAGAAGATTCTGACATCAAAATGATCTTCACAGCAATAGTAATTAGTTTTAGACTGTTTATATTTTCTTCTACCAGCCTCAAACTATACTTTTCTTTTAACTGTTACTGCAGGCACAGTTACAAACTTTTTACCAGGTGTTGTAACTGTTGTGTTCGTGCAGTATGATACAAAACAAGATTTATACGATATTGACATTATTCCAACTTTAAAAACGATGGAAAAAAACTAATTAAACTTATCCAAAAAAATTTTAACTCAAAAACAAAACACTCATATATATTATAGATTTTGACAGTTCTTCAAACTTCAAATTCGAATGGACTTTTTGTAACTGGATATTGATTCATGAAACATCCAAATCAGAAAGTGGCTTTCACTGGTGAAACTAACACTAATTTCAATATTGCATTTGTTGTTATACCTATATACTTTTGGTGATCTCTGTTAAAAAAGATTATCCCTATAATTTCTAGGTATTAAGAGATTGACCTAATGTTGTTAATTTCCATGAACATTTGTTGCTGTCATTTTGATACCTGTCTAAAATTATACAATCATAAGATATTGCATCAGGAACTCTTGTGTACCAAACGGCAAATTATTACACTTTTTTGTTACCTTTAACAGCGGAACCTGATATCTATTCATCTCTCTCGATTTTGACGGCGAATTTCCAGTGATACCTCGCAGTTTTCATCTTTATTTAATATTCACATCTTTGTCTGTATAAGTGAGATTTAACAGCTGTGGATTAATGGTTTTCATTCGCATGTCTTTTCTTTGAACGTTTGTAGTTAATGGTTTGGCGATAACTTCATTGCACATAGGTGACGTCACTAACGCAATGGCGGGCTATTCAAATGGTTGAAAATTTGAATTTTTAAATTAATATATTTTAAAGTGTAGCTCAAATTACGGTATAAAATTGAGCTCAATGGGTTGGGTTTGATTAATTCTAACTGTTTATAAAAAAAAAACATATGGTTAATTTTTTGTTGCACACTCCATTCACTAAGGTCACCAGAAGGCAAAGCAAAGTTCAAACCTTTGCTTAACAATTCAGTCTCATTACTGTCAAAAGTTTGGGATGACATTATTTCAACAATATTATTAATTTCCATAGGAATTATTTTTTGGTATTGGTTTGAATCAATATTCCTAAAAATTCGTTTCAGTACCTGATACCTGTTATACAAAAGGTTTCAAAAACATTCTGAATAGAGTATGATAAAATTTAGTTTACAAATCAAATAATACTTTAGAACAGCTGCTGGGTAACCCCAAAGATGAAATAAAGAATTTGGAAAAGAGTGGTATTTATGAAATTAGTTGTAATAATAATTGTGATATAAAATATGTTGGGCAGACTAAGAAGTCTCAAAAAGTTCGTTATAAAGAGCATCTAGCTCATTTAAAATATGGGCGTACGGTGGAGTGAAATATTGCTGAACATGTTTTGGACTGTGATCATTCAATAAGTTTGGATAGTGTGAAATTGTTGAAAAATCTATCTAACACTGGAATGTTGGGAGGCATTTGAAAGCACAGAAATCGTTAAATGTAATAATAGTTTGAATAAAGACAAAGGACCTATACCTTATAGTTGGTTGTATAGATTATTTGGGAAAAAGCAATTGTAACTCGACTAACCAGTTTGGCGCAATAAAAATTTAGTATATACCAATCTTACGGCAAACTTCGGTATATGGGTTATTTTAAGAGATATCAATAATATTATCAACTAAAATAATAGATGTCTTTAAGGTCGATATTTTGAAATTATATCGAACTATTCAGAGTGCTGCATAACTCCGTTACAAACCAAACATATGATTTTTTTAAATGGGAACACCTGTATAATAATACCGAATTCGGATTGCTCACATTTTTAAGAAGCTTTGGATATGAGGTTTTGCCACGTTATACAGAGTCCTTCAAAAGCTATGGACAAGTTTAGGTGAAAATCGTAGGGAAATCAACGCTCTGTAGCATACTGTACGTTGGAGAAAAAAGTTTTATTTGGCCTAACAGAGTTTCGTATTATGATGCAATATCTCTGTATTGAATTAAATTTCAATTATTTTCTTTTTTGTATACAGGGTGGACGGAAACTCGAACCTAAAATTTTCTTACTTTTTTTAAATGGAACAAAAATAGAATCTTCTATTATGTAACTTTAATTTTTGTCAAGCATTTCCTATACCCAAAGTTTATAAAAACAGTTATTTTGTAATTTTTTTTGTAAACTATAATTATTGACCTATTATGTGAAAACAATAAACGTTGAATGTAATAAAATATCCTAAATAATAATAAATTTTATTAAACAATGTATTCTAAACCAAACAAGCCACCAAAAGTATAATCCTACTGAAGGTTCAAAGTTTTCACCGTTAACTTAAATGCAATGCTGCAGTCTTAGTTCAAATGATTGACTAACATTTTTCAGCATATCAACGTTAACAGATCGAAATGCCGCTCTGATTCTCTCTTTCCTGTCCTCTCTAATAGTCGAGGGAGTTTTATAAACCTTATTTTTCATAAGACCCCAAAAAAAGAAATATACTTTTGTTTAATCGGGAGACCGAGCTGGCCAATCAGTTGGGCCCCCTCTTACAGCATTTCATTGATGTTAACGGTGAACATTTTGAACATTTAGTTTAATATTACAGTTAGGATTATACTTTTGGTGACTTGTTGTTTTATTTAGAATAAATTGTTTATTAAAATTCACTATTATTTACGATATTACATTCAACGTTTATTGATTTTACATAATAGGTCAATAATTATAGTTTACAATAAATATTATAAAATAACTCTGTTTTTATAAACTTTGGGTATAGGGAATGCTTAAAGTTACTTAAAGTTACATAATAGAAGATTTTATTTTTGCTATAAAATACAGGGTGTTCCATTCGAAAAAAGTAAGAAAATGACAGGTTCGAGTTTTCGTCCACCCTGTATACAAAAACGAAAATAATTAAAGTTTATGGATGAGCAAGCACCTTAGTGTTAGTTTACCTTGAAGCACGTAACAAGGTTACCGAAAATATGATAGTGTGAAGTGTTAGTACTGATGTAGTGATTGTGTAAACAGTGTTACCTACTATAATTATTGTATTCTTATGAAACATACCATTATTGGGATCTCCATCACTCTCGCCTGAAATAAAAACGACATTGTTAATCACTGCCATCTGTTTGGAAAATTGTGATGAGTCTGCAACGTGTTTAAAAGTGATCATAATAGGATGAATTATTATTATTTTGTTTTATTCCTTTGTATTCACCCAACTACCTATCTGGATGCAAAATTTAAACTTTCTAGGCCATCTGAAACTGGGTTAGAGTTTTGATCTATAGGTCAGTCAGTGATAAAAGTGACGATATTTGGACGATAATATCTAAATTACTATTTGAGGTCTATTTATGAAGTTTGGAGCACATACTTATGTATCTCGTAAGTCTCAATATATGAGCCGAATTCGACATTTTTATGTTAAATATATTTTGCGTTATGAGGGGTCAAAAGTGTCTCCAAACGGTTTGTGTAATATTACACGCGATACTGCTCGCCATTCTGTTAGCTTGAACTTGGCTTGACACCGCGTGTCTAGATGAAAGTTGATGAAGTGAGGGCAGTATTTTCCTGGAGCTCGACTTGATAGCATAAATAACGTCACTTTACTACAAATTCTGGGAATAGATGTAGTAATTTCAATTTTTTTTAGTAGAAATATTAACTACCTATAAGATATAAAAAAAAATTTGGAGATTTTTTTACATGTTTTTTTGTCAGTACATTGTGAATTTTGAGAGCAGCAAGAGCTTTCTGGACGTGCCACTGGCTTTTTGAGAAAACGTGGGGTCTGAAGCTGATGATGATCTATTGATCATAGTTAACAGCTGTCAGACCAATTACGTTGGTTTGCTAGAACAAAACAACGCAACAAAGGTCAATAAAGTGCAACGGATTACCGTCTTGAGAATCACAGGTTGAATGAGATCGTGCTCTTGCGCTGTTTTAAATGTAATACTAGACGTTCCCAGATGCGCTGGTTTGATGGAAGAAAGCATCGTAGCAAAAAATGCAGAGGCTCGCCTGCCTCAGCCCTGTCCAAGAGGTAATGTCCACTACACCTAAATGTACAGAGCAATGCTCTGGAAAATGCTCACAGGCTAACTTATGCTAAATATCTGGAGCGGCGATTTAACGGGACATCTGAGATACTTACGGCTGCACACGGGCCTCATGTCTGCGAAACAGTAATTCGAGCTTACGTTAAGACGGGTACTCACCAGACGAGCATGTTTATAAACCTTCACAAACGATTTTAAACGCGGTGTTTCTTTGGTATGTACTACGGCCGCAAATGCTTGCAAACATTTGCGTGTGTTTGTATCGTTTCCATGTAAAGTCGGAATGATCAAAGGATTTGCCGTGATACTGTGTTTGTTTTGAATTTGCGAAATAGTTCGGCGTGGACGGTTTGTCAACAGGTCACGCAAATAATAAAACAAAATTTGTATTTCTTGTTATTAATTGAAACTGAACAATGGAGTGGGATCATGAACGATGTCTATAACTTATACAATTATACAAATTAAAGCCTGAATTATGGGATCCACAACATAGCTTCTATCATTTGAAAACAAAAAAACAAGATGCTATGAATGGAATAGCTTTACACTTTAATACGACTAACAATATAATAAAAACCAAATTAAATTCCTTGACAACTTCATTTAGAAGGAAAAGATCAAAGGAAAAAAATAGTTTAGGAACAGGTAAAGGTCAATATGTAATACCTTATATAATAATAACCTTCAACATTTATAAAATGGAACCTTCACAAACTTTGCGACAAATTGATTTGTACAAATGTTTATCAGTGGGGACAACAATTTAGTAAATGTTTAAAAGCATTTACAAACATTTGCATATGTTTGCAAACAAATGATTTTTGGTGAGTACCCGCCTTTAGACGTTGTTATCAAAGAACGTGAGTGATTTTTGTACTCAAGACTGTCCCAAAAAACGGCTCTTCTTAGCCAAAATACAACTAGAATGTTACAACTTATGAGTCTTAAAGAGTCTGGGATTGCAAACAATACATTGAAAAACTGGCTAGCACAAGAAAGTAACTTTGTTATGGATGCCAGCTGCCAAAATTTCACGATATTCTATTCTTTAGTTTATGAGTTATTGTGCTTAGAGTGACGCTACTTCTAATGTTTTCAAAACAATGGATCAAAAACAATTTCGTGTTTCAATTCTACACTGCTTCTTGATGGGAAAAAATACCGTTCAAGCGATGTAATGGCTTGAAAAGTGTTATGGGGACTCCGCTCCATCAGAAACAACAATAAATGGATGGTTTGCTGACTTCAAACGTGGTCGTAGTAGTCGTGGTGATGCGGAACGCAGTGGTCGTCCAAATGAGGCGGTAACACCAGAAAACATAAAAAAATCCACAAAATCGTTCTGAATGATGGAAAAGTGGAGTTGCGTGAGTTAGCTGACATCGTAAATATATCAAAAGATTCAAAAGAACGTGTTGGCTTCATATTGCATGAGCAATTGACTATGACAAAGCTCTGTTCAAAGTGGGTGCCGCGTTTGCTCACTTTTGATCAAAAACAAGAATGTGTTGATGCTTCTGAGCAGTGTTTGACCATGTAAAAACGTAACAAACCAGAATTTTTGCGTTGATAGTGATAATGAATGAAACATGGATCCATCACTTCACTCCGGAATCAAATCGATCGTCATCTGAGTGGACAGCAGCTGGAGAACCTCGTCAAAAGAGCCCGAAAGCACAATAATCAGCTGGAAAAGTTATGGCCTCTGTAGTTAGGGATGTACGTGGTGTAATATTCATCTACTATCTTTAAAATGGAAATACCATTAACAGTGAATATTATGTAGCGTTATTGGAGCGTTTGAAGGCCGAAATTGCGAAGAAACGTTCGCATATGACAAAGAAAAAAAATTTTATTTATCAAGACAACTCACCGTGTCGCACTTCAATCAAAACAATGGCAAAACTACATAAATCAAGTTTCGAATTATTCCCACATCCACCGTATTCGCCAGTTTTGGCACCCAGCGCCTACTGGATGTTCACAGGAATTTCGCTCGAATGAAGAGGTTATCGCTAACAAAAGATAAATCGTTCTACAAAAGTGGGATTGAAATGTTAGAGCGGCGCTGGAATGATGAACATTTCGAAACAAAAAGAATATCTCACGACATAATTGTCAAAACCAATAAATTAGTACTTAATATTGCCTAGCAAGAGATTCATGAAGTTCTTTGTCAAAAAAAAATATTAAATTGTGATAACAAATTTTCTTAAAATTAATGTTTTTGAAAGCTTGTAATTAAGCGATTGTGAATGAAATAGTATACATACCACGCGGAAAGGATCATTTCATCCACGGCTTTTAGCGCCTGGGCTGTAATGATCTACTTCCCCGCTAGGTATGTAATATTTCATTGCTAGACCCGGGACTTTTCAGCCCTTGTGTTATATGTAGGCTATACACTATACACAATGTTCTTATAGATCTCAGTCTGGTGAAACAAATGATCACACTGTATATAATATAGTGATAAGAACACTTTGGTAAAATTTTTGAGTTTGTATTTGATGAAAGCTTCCCAAGTTATAGTAATTTATATAACATTGTAAATTTTCAGGTTGCAGCAGAATTTGTATTTAATCCCATTGAAATACTAAACTGATTCCTCAAGCACTCAAAGAGCGCTATCCGTTTGAAGAGATAATCAATTGAGTATACCATTTAGGAATATCATTTAAATCTGCTGTTCCAGCTTCTTATACTTAATCTAAGAAACTCCCGAATTTACCAGCACTAAAAGTATTTTTTTCCGATTCAAAGGAACTGTTCTACATAGCGCAGACGTGGAATGGGTCCCGCTCAATTTTAACGAAATGCTCCGGGATAGACTCTAAACTCCGGGTAACAGTAGAGCTTTCTCCGGTCTTCGAAAACGTTCCGCGTTGAGTAAAAAACTGTGTTAAATCGATATGACTTCGAGTGCTAGGTTATGTGTCGCTATTTCACGTGAGGACCAGTGATGTGACGTTATGGTTTTTATTTTAAAAGGTATCACATAAGAAATTTGTTATCGAAATTTATTTGAAGGTATATTTATTCATTTAGTAGTTGATTGAAAAAAATTCAACAAAGTAACTATGTAATTATATTCACATATTTCGGAATATTTTAAAATATAGAAACAACGAATTTTGGTATTATAAAAAATATTGATCAAATTTAGATCTTTTATGTTTATTTTAAAGTATTTTGAAGTTTCCGAATCGTACAAAAACTTTTTCTGTGTCTTATATTTAAATTCAATATAAATTAGAATTTTAGTTTTCTCAATTGATATTTTCAACTGAACATTCACTACTTAAGACACATTTTATTATATAGCTAAAAATTTCATAAGTGGTTACCAGGAGATGAGACTGTAAATTTATAATTCGCTTCAATAATTTCCTCCATAGCTTTACGGAGCTATCAATTTTTTTATAGAAGAATATTTCAAGTAGTGTGTCCATTTTGAAACTTGGAATTGATTATATCTAGTGATCGGAAAAATATGTAAAAATATTTCAAAACCGCTTTTAGGATAGAGAGGGTAAATTAAAATTACATGAGAGATAAAGCACTCTCATCAATTTTGTGAAAAATGTAAGTAGCAGTGATACAGGTAACAGTATAGTGAGAAAATTAGTTCGTGAACAAAAATAATTACTTTTCCAGTAAAATTTTATTATTGATTTAGTAGCTACTTAATATAATCATATAAGTATAGTTAGCGATTATTCATTTGTGCGTTGGGTTCTAATTAAACTACTAGCCTAATCAAAGTACACATAAAACCTCACAAAAAATACAAAAAACTTGAAAATTCAAAATTGGGTATTTAAAAGGGTGGTGTTTAACATGAGAAGAAGTTACGATGTTAGGCATGCAATTTTCCGGAAAATCGTCGAGTGAAAATTTTTGTTTTTGTTTTTTCGCTCAAATTGTTTAAATAATAAGTATACAGAAAAACTTCCCAATCAAAATTTGTAGCTGATGCATTTATCTACAAATTTTGTCCAGAGAGTTTTTCTGTAAATTAAAAAATTTACGAGATAAAATTAATTTCAGTGGTATTCAATTCGTGGTTACGCGCGAACGGCCCGTGAGCTAAATTTATTAACCGCTCGACTTAAAAGTTAATAATTTTGGGCTTATAACATTCTGAAAAAATAGATGAACTCATGTAAAATGTAAAGAAAGATCTCAACTTTTAGATAGAAATACTTTCAAATTTGAAAAAGTGAATTTTCTTACTGTAATATCAGTTTATTATAATTCCTATTTAATTAATACTTATTCCAGCGAAAATTCCTTTTGGATTTAGCATTGCAAATGAGCATAAAACATTATTATTATAAAAGCAAAGCAATCAATATTTATAATTTTAAACGAATGCTTCTTAAAAATCTGTTTTATTTTTGCATGCTTAATTTTACTTGTTTTTTTTTAGACTTCATTCAATTACATCTATTTTCGAAATTAATATAATTCAATGAAACTTTACTGCTGAACACTTTGAAGCATCTACTTTCGAAACTACTATACAGTTTTTCTATGAATATCAAATTTTTTAAATAATAGACAATTATTTAAAATAAATACTTAAATCAGAGGTCTGTCAGCAAACCTTCTATAACTTTTTATACCGTTTATGATATTATCTAAAAATTTGTGAACTTTATAATGAACCCATTAAGAAGTGATCGCGATACAAAAGAACACACCTATGGCTCAGGTAAGAAAGAGAAGGGGACACAAATAAAGGTGAAAAAGCAGGTGAGAGAGCGTGGAAAATCGATGATAATACATTAAAAAATTTTAAAAACAGTTTTTTTTCAATGTATTTGTAGATACCCTATTTTAGAACACATTTCATATAAAAAATTTTTTTCGTGCAACCGGACGCGAAGTCAGTATTTTGCGTTCTCAACACAGTCCGCGAAATTCAATTTCGCGGCCGTTACCCATAGCAACGGCTGCGAAACCAAACTTCCAAATTTTAATATCACTTCCAAATTTGACATTTCTAAAATACTACAAAGACAAGGATTATTTTTTATTGAATACCAACAACAAATAAGTTCTTATATTATTTAGGATGAATATTAACATTAATTGTACAATTTGTATTATTACTTATATTGACTCCAGAAGTTGAAGCAAGAACTGTCAAAATATTTTGTATATAATATATTGAAACATATCATTTCCATAGCACACATTGTTAAATAAATTAATCTGCTGTTGATTTTAGAGCAATGATATAATTATTTACAATTATCTAGTTTAATAATTTTAACGATTGCACGAAAAATAGTGTGTATGCCATGGCCGCGAAACTTTTTAACGACCTCAAGATTATCTTGCCTCGGCCGCAAGCGGCCTCGGCGATAACTGTTCTTTCGATACGTTAAAAAGGTATTTCGCGGTCTAAGCATACAAATAACTATTTAGAAATGTCATTGTTTATTTACTATCATAAAATTAAAAACATGAAAATTGATGATGTTCAAAAATACTACTATGGAAATTTCGTATATATTTTAAAAACTAATGCAGATACAAAAAAATGTTCAGACTAATTTAGTAGATAAATGTATTAGCTACAGTTTTTGATTTCAATATTTTTCTATGTTTTCATTATTTAAACAATTAGAGCGAATTACAAAAACAAACATTTTCACTCGACGATTTTTCGGAAAATCGCATGCCTAGCACTGTAAAGTTTTTCTCATGTTAATCACAACCCTTTTAAATACTCAATTTTGAATTTTTGAGTTTTTTGTGTTTTTTTCGGCACTTTACGGATATTTTATGTACTTTGACTACGCTATACAGTGAATACGATATTTTACTGTAAGTATACCTGAACGTATGTGGATAATTTAAATATGTGGCACCCAGGGGAAGAGTAGTTCACATACATTTACCGTATTAAATAAAATACAAAGACAAGACAAATGGAAAGAGAAGCGCTTCAAGAGTTCCCGACGGAGCAGCTCAAATTGAAGTTCTTAGACCGTTTGAAATGGATGATACTGTTTCTCTGCAATAACAGGACTATCACATGATGATGCAAGTTCTTCGTGAATTGATCGATAATAAAATATATTATATGCGAGTGGGAAAAGAAAAAAATAATAATAATACTTACTAGAAAATAAAAAATTACAAGTTTGGAATTGTCATCCAGCTTCAACCATTTAGGAACATCAATAGGACAAACTAGTGAAGACAAGATAAAAGAAAGAATATTAAAAGGAAACCAAATTCTTGGCCTAATTAAGAAACTATCAAAATCTAAATCGATTAGCATTAAAAACAAAGATACAAATCTATAAGACTTTGATCAGACCAGTCATTATTTACGCACTAGAAACAATAACTATAAACAAAAACCCAGAAGAAGATCTAAAAATACTAGGAAGGAAAATATTGAGAACAATACCTGTACCAAACATAACAAGAGATGGAGAAAGAAAACTAAAAAGAAACGTGGAAATAGGAAATGAAAATGTTGAGAAAATAGAGTACGATTTATAAAAGCGAGGAGACTGAAATGGATAAGATACATTATGAGAAGAGCAGCAACAGAAATATTGAGGAGAATAACAGCATCACATTGCTAAAACAGCATTTTGCACAGTTCAAATTAAAAATTGTTACACTATTGCTCACAAAATAATGGGAACCATTTTGAACATCCATTTAATTATTTAACATTTTTGTAGCTCGAACACTGCCTTATTTTGTTTTTAAATATTATTTTTTCTTTATTGTTACATGTATATTCATTACTTATACTGGGCTGAGTATTCTATTTGGGCTTTTCGGCGACGCATCACAAGTAGGAAGTTGTCATTTGAATTTTTGTACGTTGGGTAGTTTATATTTTAAGTAAAAGCCAAACTGGATAAATCCATTTTCGGTTACTTGAATGGGAACTATCGTCTTGTAATATACCATTTGAAAGATTTCTTCATTCTTTATTCAAAAATGTAATCGTTTTCAAATTTATTGCAGCAATTAAGATTAAATAAAATAAAATCCTGTAGTTATCGAAATTCGCTACAATACAATCAAAAACTGAAATGTAAGGCAAAAAGTAATGGAATGTAAAACACTTACAAGAACTATGAATGTCGATGAAGTAGATTTTCGAAACATTCACCGCTAACGTCTTGCCGCTTCTGGTCAACGGAAATCCTCACTGGATAAGAGACACACTCAATACCCTCAAAAGGTTATTGTTTGGGCAGGGATTATTGGAAACCATATAATTGGTCCCTTTTTTTTATTGAGGGCAATTTGAATGGCGATCATTATTTGGCACTACTTCAGCATGATGTCATTCCAAGTTTGGCAAATTTATATCCTGATCCAGGAAACCCTCAAGTTCCAGTGAATACGATAGGGTTTCAGCAGGATTACGAACGCAATGTCTGGCAGTACCTCGATATAATATAATATAATATAAACGAATAACGATTAGGTCGAAAAACGATTGGTACGGGACCAGATCGGAAACAATTAAACGCTCGTCGCAGCACCATCGAGCAACTACAGAGGACCAGAGGTTGATTTGGCATTTCTTCGCAGTTTTCAGCTAGAAGTAGATTTACAAGTGACTACAAACTACTACCAAAAGTAGCATCGTCTCTTTAAGGAGCTGATGAACCTAATATTTTCCAAACTGGATTGAATTTCATGATGAATAATGTTAGAAGACAGTTTTATTTAAGGTAAGGATATTGTCAAGACGTTCGCGGTGAACATTTTGAACATCTATTACATTGACATTCTCATAGTTCTTTCAAGTGTTTTACATTTTATCACGTTCTGCATTACATTTCAGTTTTTGATTGTATTGTAGCGAATTTCGGTAACCACATGATTTTATTTTATTGATACAGTTAACTTGAGAACGATAACATTTTTTTAAAGAGAATAAAGAAACAGTGGACCGCGTTAATAACTGATCAGTTACTTTGTTATATTATACCAATTACTGGAGTTGGACTATTCGATTTCCAATCCACCTGCTGCTACGTTGCCAGCTATTCAAAATTTTCTTAAAAATAGTAGCTTGCATAAAGTGGTTTTAATTGATTTTTCTTTTTCCAGCAATTTCAAGCGGTTTATTTTAATGGTTACTAATAAATTCATATTAGAAATTTTTTTTAAATATTTCCAAACTAGCTTCCTAAGAACATCACGAACTAACGGTTTACTGAAGTAAGGGGAACATTTGTATAGTGATCCTGACAATTTTAGAAAATTGCTTCATTTTATTGTCGTTACATTCACATTAGAAATACTATAAAGGAGCTTGAGTATATTTTGGTAAAGTATATGGGAAAGTGTTGGAAAAGTACATCGAAAGGTTTCATGAAAATGTTGTGTATTCTGTGGAGTGTGTGGGAGAGAGTGGAAAGACTGTATGGATGTGAGAGTGTAAAGAATAGCTTTGTGAAATTTTATAAAAGCAGTTCGGGGAATTGTATGGAATATTCTACAGAGTTCGGCAAAAGTCCGGGACCGGACAAGTATTGAAAAAAATATAAAATTTTTGAAAAATCTTTTCATACCACAAATTTTACTTTAACTTAAACTATAATTTAAAAATATACAGGATTTGCGCACCGAACTAAACTTTTTTTTTCAAATGGATCCTTGGCAATCTAATGGCAGATTTAAAAGGATCACGTTTTAAGCCTTCAGAAAATATGGGGTTTTGCTATCCTATACCAAGTGGTTAAAAAGATATAGCCACTTTTACAGAAAAATCATTATTCACTTTGTGACAACGCAGCAGGGTTCCGGTCCAATAAATGGCGTTGATGAGCTGGTCATTCCATCCGCATTTCAGTTGCCCTCATTACCTTCGAGCCCTGGTACCCAGGCTCTCATGACCTTGCAACTATCACCGAAACTGTTCAAGGCACCCACAAAATTCCATACGAAGCAAAGCTGCTAAATTTTGACCAAAAGAACCGTTGCATGAGCATTGTCTGAAAAGCACTTCAAGTTTGATCGAATAAGAAGTTTTTGAACACTGTTACTTTGAAGTCTTGCACCGTTCGCGTGCAGCATTATGAAGAAAACCATCGGATTTATGGAGGAACAATTTACAGCTTTTGAATCACTTATCGCAATTCCCCTGCTTCTTCATTATTGCTGCTTCCAGAACCGCATCTTCGGAAGTGCTTGAAGCTATATCAAAAAGTGAATTGGAAGTATTTTGAGGATGGTAGGATGGGTTGCTACTATAATCGAGGCAATGGAGCACTAAAAAAGCCAAAGATAGGAAATCTTTTAGGATAGGACGTATCGGAATGCGGTTTTTTGCATTAGCTTGCAAAAATTATGTATATCATTCGTACCTACTTTGTACCTATTACAAACCAGAGGTTGCATTGCTGCAGCCAAAAATGCATCTTTTGGGAGGCCTTTTGGCAAATTCAATAACTTCGTAAATAAAAGTCAGAATTGGCTCAAGTCGGGTACTCGGGGGTTTTCAAGGTCTCTGATCACGATTATGATGTTCAAATTGACCCCCCGAATACCTGGAGCTCAGGAACGCCGACGGACGTCATCTCCGGGAACTATCCCTAATTTTATGCGAGAGAGGAGAGAAACTGGGCACCCGGGGGTTTTTTGTGTCGCTGATTTCGAATATACCATTCGCAAACACCCCACGAACACCTGGTGGGCCCCACCAGGGACGCGGACGTCATCATCGAGAATTTTTCTGGAAATATCGACAATAACGAACCGACAATCGTTATGGGGGCTTTTTGTGTGCGCTGAATCCGACTTTTATGATGAAAACGACCACCCGAACACCTGGTGCATTCTAACCTGGCTCTGAACGTCATCCCTGAGGGTTTTACAGGCACAATTGAAAAATACCAACCAAAAATATTTAATGAGGGTTTTTCGGGTCGCTGGATTCAAATATAGCACCGACGAACACCCCACAGACACCTGGTTGGTCTATTTCAATTGTGTCTGGAAAACACTCGAGGATGACGTTCAGAGCCAGGTTAGGATGCACCAGGTGTCCCTGGGGTCGTTTTCAACATAAAATTCGGATTCAGCGCACACAAAAAGCCCCATAACGATTTTCGGTTCGTTATTGTCGATTTTTCCATAAAAATCCTCGAATATGACGCCCGCGTCCAGGCTGGGGCCCCCCAGGTGTCCGTGGGGTGTTCGCCGATGGTATATTCGAATTCAGCGACCCAAAAAACCCCCGGGTACCCAGTTTCTCTCCTCTTTCGCATAAAGTTCGAGATGGTTCCCGGAGATGACGTTCGACGGCGTTCCAGAGCTCCAGGTGTTCGGGGGGTGAATTTAAACATCATAATCGTGATCAACGACCTAGAAAACTTTAGAGTACCCGACTTGAGCCATTTCTGACTCTTTTTTACGAAGTTATTAAATTTGCCAAAAGGCCTCTCAGAAGATGCATTTTTGTCAGCAGCAATGCAACTTCCGGTTTGTAATAGGTACAAGATAGGTACGAATGATATAAATAATTTTTGCAAGCGAATACAAAAAACCGCATTCCGATACGTCCTATCCCAAAAGATTTCCTATCATAATGCTTCACTGCCTTCACTACTAGTGTATATGAGAAATATTACTTTGAATGAAACAAAACAATTATTGATGGATATAACATCACTAGGTCATGTTTATAGAGAGACACTCTTTTTAAACAGAAACGCGAAATGCTTTCCACTGAGTGATTTAGTATTTGGAACAAATCTGATGAAACTGTGAATGATGAGAAATTTACTGGTGACTTTTTACTACATTTATTTACTGTCTGGTATAGTCCGGTAAGTGAGCTATTACAGTATCTGAGCCGGTAAGTATAACCAAGAAACATTTACCGGATTGTTAACTTATTGACATGCATATTTACATCGCCGCTATGTAGAAGTGGCAGTGTGATTTTAATACAAAATTGCACCTAATAATGTCAAATATTGACGTTATTGAATTAATGAGACCTAAGAGTGAAAAATTCAGTTTTTTACAGTATGAAATAAACTAAATCTACCAGACAGTATGCAATACTAGTATATTATACACCAAGGTGGTGAAGACTATATTATTATTGACCCAGCACAAAAATTAATTTGCGAGGGGCTTCGCCCTGCCCAGAATAAGGTGAATGTCTTCACCGTCCTGGTATATATACGATTTTTTGCACTTCTAGCCTCAATTTAAGACAAAAATTGAAAATGGAAAAATTTCTTATAAAAATTAAGTAGCACATAAATGTGAATTCGATTTTCCACTAATAAAACAGAAATCAAGTAGTCTGATGCAGATTGACATTTCCACTGGTAATACTTAGTTTCAAATAACGTTTTTAATTATTGTGTTTGCGTGAATTCCAGTTTCCATCAACACAAGATTTTGAAATTCCATTGGTAATAATGTTAAAGGTAAAAACATTCCTCGATCCATGTTTTTCTGCAAGCAACGTAAAATTAACAACACATTTCGATGTCAAAATCCTAAGTTTTACAGTGTTGATCTGAAAATCGGTAGGGGGCGCCCTAATCATTCAAACTGCTTGTTTCCTAGGTGTTTACCCAGTCGTCTGGCTGACACGCACACAAGGATTACTTTGACGTTAGTGTATGTCAAAGCATTTTGTTATATTTTCCTGTTTTTTGGTGTATTCGGTAGGCGAAAGACAGTTGTTTGTCACACATGTAGGAAACGCTTTGGCAGCTCTTAACTATCAGCTGCCCTCGCTTCGCTTCGCTCGCTTATCTTGGGCTGCTAAAGCTCATTTTCTACCCTTGTCACATAATTTAGTTTTTCATCATCTTTTTTATGTTGAAGTTTATCATATTCAAGTGTATGGAACTGCAGCAGTTAAGTGTATATAAAGTGATTGTTTTTACTGGTTGAGATTTGCACAATACCTATACTCATGAGGGTGTGGGAAAAATGTATAAATATGCACAAGAGGACCACTCGCCAAGCCATAAGAAAGGAAAGAAAATTTAACTAATATTAAATCGAGTTCACTTAGTTAAAATTGGTTTAAATGAGCATGTTTGTCGAAGCAGATCTGTTGGAGTTGTCTGTCTACCACCCAAAAATAACATACAATACAAAACACGACAGCAATTTCATTTACGACTTTGGCGATACGAAATCACTAGATTGAACTGGTAATAGTTACTAAGGCTGCGATCAGAGTAGCACCGGCACCGGAAGACTTTTTATGGGGTCCTGTTATGCAGGTAGTCATGGTTGGTTGGTTGGTTGGTAGACAGACGAAAACAGGCCGGGTTAGTGGGCCCCAACACTGCAGCCGTTGGCTTATTGTATTGTCCTGTCTGTCTGCTAGTCTGTGAGAAGATTTGTGACCTTGATGAGATCTAGAAGTCTCTTCACAGTATCTCTTTTGGTGAGGTTGTATATAGGGTCATCCGGCCCTATCTGTCTATACCTCCACCAACGTAGAGCCTCACATTCGAAAATTATATGGGTGGCTGTTTCGTCCTCCTCGCCACATAATCTACATGTAGGTTCTTCTTGGAAGATCCCCATTGTGTGAAGGTGCTTTCTCAGGCCACAGTGTCCGGTTATAAGGCCGGTTACCAGCCTGATATCTCTCCTATTTAACTTCAGAATTTCTTCAGTAAGTTTTGGTATGGGTTGTTTGACCATCATTTTACTGTGTTTGAGCTTCGGAATTGTTTGCCAGTATTTGAGGTGTTGTTTGTGCACCCACTGGTTTAACGTGGTTCTTACCGAAGCCTTTGTTATACCGGTTGCCGGTTCAGGACCGGTGTAGCCGGTTGCCGATCCTTCTCGTGCTAGGGCATCTGCTTTTTCGTTCCCTTCAATACCCTTGTGACCTGGCACCCATTTCAGGGTTACCTTATTTGTGGCACTGAGTTTTTTAAGGTTTTCTAAGCACTCCCAGACAAGTTTGGATTTTATGGTACTACAGGTAGTCATAGTATTACCGTAATACACTGCCAAATTAACAGTATATCTGCGACAATAAATACATTTGTTTTTATGACTGCATGTTAACTAGCATTAAAATGTTATAAACATTCTTTATTTTGTGGTTTTTCCAGTAATACTACATTCATTTGTCACTGAAATGGCGAAGTAACTTTTCGAACTCAAATACGAAGAATTTCATGTACATTCCATAAACAGTTTTCCACATATAGGAAACTTGAAAGCTCAGGAAAGTTTAGACCTAAACAATTTGGATTATTTGCTTCGTCGGGAAAGTTACCACTTTTAAACAGAAACTTTGTGGTGCAAATTGTGAAACTTTGTGGTGGAATTTTGGTATTAGTGACACTTTTTGCAGTAAATTTTAGAAAAAATTACGTATGTATTGAAAAAGGGCAATTCTACACTGGGATCTGTCTAAATTGAAAGTTGATTATTTACAAGATATTATACGGAGTGTGATATTTTATAAAAATGAGGATTTTTAGGTATAAATCGAAATTTTCCATGCCCAATATCTCGGAAGAGGTGCATCTCATGAAAAACTGAAGGAAAACTTTCCTTAACGAAAACCGGCTATTTTTCCAATAGGTAGGTTTATTTTGGTACCTTTCTCCCCACCCCCTTCTAAGGCCCACATTTCCAAAGTTGTATTATAGGATTTGACACACCCTCCTTAACAAAATTCAATTTACTTCAAGTGACTGCCATTATTTTCGAATTAATTAGCCTTCAATTCACCTCCTTGAATGGATTAATTATCTCGATCAGAAGTTTCTGTTGCACTGTACTGATTGTGCCTCCTCTTTTAGCTCTTTTTCATCAGTTCTGTCAATTATTTTTAAGACTTCTTAAACATGGATAATCAATTAAAATATATACAAAAAATTATGTACATAACCTAGCTATTGGGAAATTTAATGTAACCAACATCTGCATCTATTTCATTGGTGTATTCGTTAAATTACCAGAGAACATAAACTATTTATTCTTAAGGAAAATAAAAGCACACACTCATATTTCTATAGGATCCAATTTCTACTTGTTCGAGAATTGGGCTTCTCTCCATATTGAAAAGTCTAGAGGAAGATAACCAACATATGCAGAGCGGTTTTGGTGTTGAACCGAAAATTTCTCGAAATTTTTTAAATTATTTTTTGAATCCACCTTTGATGTGATTTGGGAGCTGGATCGACTATGTTGTGGTGATGCGAGAGGTGGCTTATTTAGCATGGTGATCTAAGTTTTCATTGCCAGTAATTTCAATGTGTAATAGGCATCAGATGAGACAAACTGTTACATCGCTGAGAGATTTTGATAAATGACAAGTAGGTTTTGAACAACTGAATGATCAGTATAGATGGTATTGAGTGAATAGATGAAAGTAAAGAAATCGATTGTCAGTATTAAAGAAAGTTAGGGGAAGTGAAATGAAATACAAATTTAGTACCATTTGGTTAACCTCGCAAGCAACGGGAAGACTGTGTGTTTGGCCATGCCTACCCCAACCGCTGAAAGTAGTAAACAGAACATTATTTTAACGACCTTAGAATTCTTTGGAGGCAGTGGCGCGCCGGTAGAAATTTTAAATAGTAATAAAAGAACAAGGAATATGAATATACATAATGAACGTGTGGTTTCAACATTTGTAATAACTTTTTTTTAATAATAGTTTAATTATTCCACAACTAGCCTCCGTGTTTTCACTTGGCGCCATTTTAAAAAAAGAACTATATTTTTGTTTCTGTTCTCTTCTGTAAAACAGGAGATCACAGTCAAATGTTATGTGAAACTGTCTTGAAAGTGCTATTAACATATTTTTTAATAATTGATTTTAAATTGTAGTTTATACAAATATATTTTATTCATGTTTTGTATGTATAATTGAATTCGATTGTATAGTTTAGGGCCCGAGTAATTGAAACACCGCCGTATGATCAACTTTTCTCTTTTAGGAAACTTATAGGTTTTATCTCTATTTCTTGTGGAATATTCATGATCTGAGTAATTCTTATTTATTTTAAAATACCTATATATACTAATAATTTGAAAATGTAAGCTTGTCCAACATCGAATAGCCCTCTAGCAATAAGTTTATCTAATCTCATCAATTACAATTTGTACAGCTTGTTTTGATAACCGAAATCGGAATTTAAAATCCGGATAATTCCACTTTGTGAAATGATTTGAGCGTTCTCTATACATCTGTCTCAATCTCGGATTTTCTATGTTATTAATTAACTCCAAAAAATCTTCATCATCCGTTAACTCGCCCAAAAAATCCGTTTTATATAATATATATATTAGAATGATATCAACAGAATGAAGGATCAAGCTTGAACCTTTGAACCGAAAAGGTAACAGCGTTCAACTGATCTTGTTCATGAACTGTCGATCAACAGTGGACGAGGTTTGTACGACTTAATTTTGTCATTAAACTGCAGTCAACATTGAACTGTTGGTGAACTTGAAATGTACAACTGGCCCTTAGTTTGAGCATGAATCTGTCTATACGATAGCGCTAATATGCCTTGAAAGGACCAGTTTTTGCCACGGTATTAAGAAATGTCGGTTGATTATCCAACAAAACGCTTTGTTATCAAAAGCAGGCCTTTGTTTTGGAAAATTTTGGAACTCGAAAGTTTTGAAGTTGAAATTTTCACTGGTTTCTGACTGAAAAGGTCCAATTAAATGTAATTTAGCATTCCAATTCCGATAACCGGTAAGAGGGTAGCTCATTTTCTTTCCATAACTACGCTTAGGGTACACACACAAAGGAAGCAGGTTAATCAGTGCCCATTTTCGGCACCGAAAACCAGCGCTTGCAGGCCTGTATCAGTACTACACATGAATTTAGTTTTTTAGCAGGTTTAAAAGAAACTTCCACAATACAAACATGTTTGGCTCATCTTTTTTTTATGGAAAATATATTTTTAATGATGCAAATCACGAAGCAAAGTATATATCCAGTAAATCAAGAACGAAAAGCTAATGGCGAATATCCCTATTCATTCTAATTGTTGGAACAAGACGAAAAACGCTTTTCTCAATCTTGACAGCGCTTAGTAAACAATTTGCGAATGATTGCTGCTGCGTCTGATGCTCAACAGTTACACGAACAACACTCAATCATTGACAAATTGCTGAAATTAACGACTCGAGCAAGGGAACATCGAAACCCAGCGACCAATAATTTAAAATTCGTTCCGGTTAAAAGTCGTCACTGATTATTGGCACTTACTCATCAAGCAGGTAACTTGTTTTCTCGGTGTGCGTATCCTTAAGCCGGGTCCAAAAGCCGGGTAAAAAAACATGTTACATAAGAAGTTAGACAACAAATTCATTTTACAATTTTGTTATATAACTTTTTATAAAATATCACAGAAATTCAGACTATGTATGAAAACAAAACCAAACAAAATGAGTGTACATTTTAGGGCAGCTGTAGTATTTGAATGACCAGCTTGCGTGATTTTATGTATGCGATAAGTGAAGTCTAAACGAAAATTTTGGGCCATCTTTAAGAGCTCGAGGAACATATAGTGAAACAACTTCTTTCGACCATTCCATCGCGTACAAAATTTAAGAAAAATCAGTGTGAGCAAAACGAGATTTTTGGAAATACTAAATTCAAACGCCGCTGCGCTGGTATTGCAGTAAATGTTCAATAACACAAGTGTGGACAAGTCACGGCGTGTTTTAAAACAAAGTTTCATAACTTCATTTGATCTTTACCGACACCTAAAGTTATAAAACTTTGGGCTTTAACGTGTTTAGTTACATAGTCTGGACTCGGCTTTACATCACTTAACTTAACACCCCCATTTATATAGTTCTTTGTTAATTTGGATTTTTGTCGAATAGAAAAACAAAACTTTTCCAAATATGCATCGAACAAATTAGTTTCTTCAAATAATGGTTAATTCATCATCATGTTGCAGACTTTTCAATTCTTAAAACCTCAACGCTCATCTAAATTCTACACTGTGAATAAATTGTCAGTCCTTGGTGAAGCTGGTAATATATTCTAATTACTATTCAGGCACACGTATTACGTTTTTCAAAGCATCCAAGGCTTGTATACAATTTTGGTAAATATTCTTCCACTGTCTACCATTCGAAGTAATTCCTTCCAAACTTTTTGTACTTTGTTCGACAATAAGTCCCTGAATATATTTATTGAATGGAAAAAGGGGGAACTACCTTTAAAAAAATGTTTTTCACTGTTCTGTATTTTCCTGAAGGAAAACTTAATAAGTAGGTGGTATAGTGTTTCTAATGTGAATGTAACGACAATAAAATAAAGCAATGTAGTAAGATTTATTTTATAAAATTGTCAGGATCACTATACAAATGTTCCCCTTACTTCAGTAAACCGTTAGTTCGTGATGTTCTCAGAAAGCTAGTTTGAAAATATTGAAAAATGATACCTAATATGAATTTATCAGTTAGCATCAAAATAAGCCGCTTGAATTTGCTGGAAAAAGAAAAATTAATTAAAACCACTTTATGTATGCTGGCAACGTAGCAGCAGGTGGATTGGAAATCGAATAGTCCAACTCCAGTAATTGGCATAATATAGCGAAGTAACTAGTCAGCTATTAACTCGGTCCACTGTTTTATAATAGATATTTAACCAACAAGAATATTATTGAGGGGCATTAACAATCCCTTTTAATACTTGTGTTGGTTATAAAGCTTTCCCGTCGACTGTACAAGTTGTATTTGTTTTTCTCATGATTTAAAAACTGAAAATATTTATTTGTTTCATAGGTAAGTACTGTCAAAAATAAATACTGACATTAAAATGTCACAGAGATGGTCGCTGGTTCAAATATCTGTGGTTTAAATATCACTGGCCGCATTCAGACAGCAAAAACGATAAGTTAACGATGAGAAATCGGTCACGTGACGATAACTAATCTCGATAACTTTTTCTGAATACATCTGAGAATTCCATCGAACTTTGAAATAAAGTTTTGACATAATCAGAGACATAATATACGTTTTGAGGTTATGGTAATGCTGTTGATTATAAATAATTTTTAAATTCTTGTTTCAAGTTAAGTGCAGTATCCCTAATTTGAATTATTAAAATGGATACACCCTACCATCCAAAATCTAATGGTTTGGCTGAACGTACTGTTCGGACATTCAAAGAAAGAATGTGCGCAAGTGATCAAACACTAGATCAAAATCAAAGACTTTCCAGAGTTTCCTTTTTTGCTACCGAAACACTGTCAGGAGATCAACAAAGAGAACACCCATCCAAATGATTTTTGGACGTCAACTTCGATCTCGCTTTGACCTACTGAAACCAGATGTAGAAAAAAACATTGGATACGAGAAATTCACTCAAAAGAATAATCATGACCATGCCACCATCAAACATCAGTTTTTTGAAAAAGGGGAAAAAGTATGGGTGAATAATCCCCTTAAAAAGGGCTCCTCGCCTGGTGAAATAATAGAACAAACAGGCCCCCTATGGTATACCGTGAACGTTGACGGTATTTCAAAAAGAAGGGTACAAACCAAAAGAATACACACAGCTTCTTTGGTACAATACAAATACACATACATCGTTTACAAACACAACCATAGTTAGGAGTTTCGTTTCGTTAGTTTTTAGTTCAGTGTTGCGCACTTATATCCAATAAAGTGTTTTTGCAATTCACTTACGAAATGTCATCATTTTGACACTCATTTTAGTTGCAGAACGTGGTTCATTTTGTCACTCAGTGACAAAATGAGATTTCATTTTGTCACTCAGGGACAACAAATCCATTTATTTCTACTAAGAATACCTAGTTTTATTGTGAAATTAATTAGACAACTACATATTATAATATTTTTATTGAGAAATCACTGTAATTTATTATAAATATTAAACGTACAGTTTTGAAACGTATTGCCACGGAATACTGCTGCCTTTTCTTCATTACTTGTAGACATAGATGAAACCCCAGATGATACATCATTGTTAAAAAACTCAGCCACGTTTGAATTCATTGTTATGCTTGTCGATGTACTTTGTTTCGGAACTGCGATATTGTCGATATTTGTCAATGTATTTTGCCCAAGAATCTTCACAGCTGTTTTTCTTTTATTATTGATAGATTCGTCAATATAATTTTCAGCAACAGCGTTGGACTTCCATCCACCATGCCTTTTCAACGTTTGTATATCAGCACCAGCATCTGACCCTTTTGGGGGCCGGAACCTTTTTGCGGAATCAGCTCCAATGTAATATTGGAAGAAATAGGTAAAGCCGAAGAAAAGAGAAGATCTGACAATTGGAAAGATCTAGTAGGGCTTAGGCAATCAAAGATTCTTCTGGGTGACTACAACCTGTTGAGATCAAATGAATGCATAAGTCAAAGCAAAACTGCACTAAGAGTTTTAACAGGAATCCTAACGGGACATTGTCGCCTGAATGGACACCTTAAAAAGCTCAAAATAGTGGAGGAAGAAGATTGTAGATTTTGTGGAATGGAAGAAGAAACCTCCATCCACATACTTGCGAACTGCACAGTATTTCAGAATCCTAGGGCACAGTACCTGGGAGACTACTGGATAGAAGAGGGACAGTTACCTAAGTTGAGGCCTGCAGATATCCTAAAATTCCTCCGGGAAATAGGACTAAAGGAGCTACTAGTATCTGAGACTCTCCTCAGAAACTAAGTAGAAGTAAGGGGGCACAATAGATCTTTTAGGTCTCAGTGAATGTTACCCCAAAATACATACATACATACATACATACATACATACCAGCATCTGACAGTAACGTTGCAGACGATCTGCGAAATGCATGGCTAGTGTATAATTTAGGATTTTGCAAGCCAAGAAATGTTGCTATTTTTTGGGGGGTGTCAGAAAATGTGTTGATGCCAACAGGTTGAATATTGCATTTTCCGTTCCGATATCCGAGGAAAAAACGATTATTTTTCACATAGTTTGGACGCATTTGAATGTATTTTCGGACTAATGCAATCAGATTAATTCCATCAACACCACCTTCGGTTATTGTAAGAATTCTCTCAATCTTTGTCTTCGTATCTGGAATGCTTATTTTAATAAAAGAACCGCAGTCGCTAACATCCTCGGTCCGCATATTTAGTAATTCATTTCTTTGGCAACCTCCTGCTATCCCAACTATAAAAATTACTTTCAAACCTAAATAAATGTGATCATCAGCTTCTATTGAAAATCTACTGAAATCTTCCTTACTAAATGTTTTTGATTTTTTTGGCCGATATCCTTCCGCATTCCTTTTCAAAAAAGCAATCAAATTTGTAAACTTACTGATATCCACATTTTTATTGACATAGATTGTTGTTCGTAACATCGAATAGTGACTCCACATCGTCGACGTTTGGAATATTTTGGCTTTGTATGAAAAATAAGTAAGAAGAACCTTTTCTGATACCGTTTTTTCAGTATTTATCTTCTTCACTTCGCACCACTTTTGGAAGTTAGAATAAGCTGTTTCATATGCTGCGTTTGACTTACTTGGCAGCAAATTTGCTACAACAGCTTTTGCAACTTCTTCAACGTCTGAAGGTAGGGACTCTTCAGATTCGCTCATTTTTAAAGACAGAATGGACAGAATTAACAAATAAATGTGGTTATTTTGACAAATATGTCTGAACAGTTGAGGTTTTGATCATTGTTGTAATGGTTATCTCCATAGAAACAAACAAGCACAGCTTTGATAGTATTTAAAATTTCAATGAAACGTAATGAAAATTTTCTTTTTTTATTTTCGTCAACTGAATTACAAAAAATCTTGTATATAAACACGATGCAAAACGCCGTGTTTTTTGCACACGATGTGTTGGACCACTCGCTACGCTCGTGGTCCAATCCTCACATCTAGTGCAAAAACACGTTCATTTTACAAATTTTATGAGTTTTGTAGGCAGGTTAATTTTAATCTACTATATTAAATTCAATGAAAAACATTATTTCACGACATTCGAATTTGTAAAACAAAATTTATATGCACGCCATAGGGCGGCAATTCTCATCAATGGGACTGAAAATATGGGTCATCACATTAACATTAGAATAACTATACAACTGTGATCGTGATGTGTCAATAACTCTGTCATTTTATCAGGGTTTTGAAACGAAGTTATTCGTTTGTCAGTTATCGATGTGACATTTTAATATTGTGCAGTCAAATTTGCTTTTTTAAATATCCTCTTTATGTCGATATTTTTTGTTGACTTCGTCGATTTGAAATAGTTCGTGAAATGTCTCAACATCCGATTCATTTGATTGTCGGGAAAAGTTGAAACAGGTCAATTTATAAATCATTCAATATTTAAATATTCTGCTATGGAAATGTATTCACATATCAATGTATACAGAGTGAGTTTTAAGTACGGAATGCCTCAATTATAGGCTCTCCAAACCACGTGATCCAATATGGCGTCCTGAGGCAAACAAGTTGAAGGTGTGCATTAAGTTTGTGGAAGTTTTTGTGTTTGTTTCAAGTTTTTTTTTTTAATATTTCCGTGTCCGTTACACTTTATTTCATTATCAAATACTTTTCGAAATGCAGAGTGAATATTTAAAGACATTAATACAGGAAAATCGAGATGTGGGTGAACGGTATGTTTAAAAATGTTCAGTTACTATTTGTTCACATTTCTCATCTTTATTTCTTCAACAGATATCTTCTAAAATTGAAGCTTACAAATAACGTTGAACCTTTACAATAAATGTGCATGATAGAAACTCTTCGATTCAAGCAGCTCCGTCAGTCACATACATGGATAGGTATAGCTGCATATTTAGTTTTGACCCACAGTTTCTACAGCAAGGGGCAAATAAAATGAAATGAATGAAAAATAATGAAATATCACTTATAATTTGATGACCACATGATACAACTTCTTTTAATTAACCATGAAAAATTCTTCTCAAGGATGGAGCTTATTTGAAGGCTTACCTGCAATAAAATGCCTGCTGCAGACCTTCTGGTTCTTCAGTTTAGACTCCGTGAGATCGTCTCGCTTAACTGCTGCTAACCAGAGTGCTCTTCGTTCTCTGGATAATTCATTTTTTCCGGTAAGAAATTTAAAGTTTAAAATTGTGGGCACTGAAAAAAACTTCACATCATCCCTGTTGGAACGACTTCCACAATCAACTACAAGACACGAATGTGGCATTTTCTATCCAAAATAACACTTATATACTCAATAAAATAAAAAATAAGTAAAGTTTAGTCACAAAATAATCACTAACTGCACTTCAAAAAGCTTCAAATCCTACACTCTCAAACGAGATAATAACTTTGTTTGCCCCATGGACGCCATATTGAATAAATTTTCACAGGTCGCTGGAATGATTAATGGTCTCTGAAACGGATAGCACGATTTCCATATATTTTGATGTGCAAAATATCATGGTGGTATTTACATTGTTGTCAACTCTTTCCTTTTTTCGGAATAATAATGAACTCTGTGATTTCAAATGGATCACCCTGTATATTTTTTGCCTTTTGGAATGTTCAGGAAATACTGATTACTTTTCATTCTTTACCTTAACGCCATAATTTCGGCTACAATAACAGCTTTGACGTTTCAATAAATTGATATTAGTTGAAAGTTACAATGAACGTGTATCTGATAGAGTCCGTTTCAATAAGGAAGAAGCCACCTGAAGTTGCAGTCGATGCGCGACCTTGATGTCAAAACCAGCGCCATATTTAAAAATTGATATTTTAATCTAAATCAGTAGCGTAACGTTTTCACATTTTGTGGGGTAATACAAAATTATAAGTATTAGAACCATATAAATAACTGCTAAGTGCAGCAAACTATATGAATTATTAGCAGAATTCAATTATTTTTGAAGTAATGTATACTCTTCCATATATTTTACAACAATTTGAATGCCATGAGTAATATATTGGATTATTAAGCCCGTGTCTCACGGTCAAATTTTTGATCAAATTAGTTTGACCAAAGTGACGTATTGACGTCATACCTATAGTTTGTTCAAATTTTAAGAAACTGTCTTTCACACCATCATTCAAAATTTGACCAAATTTATTGACGTATGTCTAACTGGCGTCTGTCATTTGTCAAACTAAAAATTGTTGGTGTTGTTTTAATGTGATAGAACTGCAATTTTTTTGTATTTTCCACAATGAAAATAAAAATTAAATCTGTTTTGGGCCTTTTAAGTATAGCTATTGTTCTGGCATACCGGGCTGGAAAAATAGAAAAGGAAAAACGAATAATGTGGGCTAGATCTTGGCTTCTTCGACGAAACGAAACCAGTCATAGCAATATTTTTATTTACATTTTTACAATGACATTTATGGCACTCACGTCAACCGTAAATATTCTTTTTCCACCGATCAAAAGGAGAGTTTGCTCAAACTGACCTTGAAAAATAGAAACGCCTCTATTTTTACAGGATTTGATCAAACTAAAAAGATGTCGTCATATGCTGTCAATTTTTTGGTTTGCTCAAACTAATTTGATCAAACATTTGACCGTGAGACATGGGCTTTATACTTTCTTATTTTGACTTACCGATGATTTTTTAAAGGAATTTGGATTCCATGTTCAGCTTCAGACTCCATGAAAGTTACAACGTTTTCAAGAATCTGTCGGCCTTCACTGTGGATAACTTTTCTTTTAACACCAACCAGTTTTG
This sequence comes from Lochmaea capreae, assembly GCA_949126875.1. Lineage (NCBI taxonomy): Eukaryota > Metazoa > Arthropoda > Insecta > Coleoptera > Chrysomelidae > Lochmaea > Lochmaea capreae. The sequence continues at coordinate 8,467,851 of OX421409.1, forward strand.
TAGGAGGCATGGTTTTAGATCAAATAAAACACACAGCACTCACAAATAAACTAGCAGAACGTCTTAAAATATTCAAAAATGAAAAATATTCGATAGTAAATGATTGTTTCAAACACAACCTCAAATGTCAACAATTCAATTGCTGTCGGCATAAAACATCGCTTAAACGCCAATGGCATGGGACGATCGCTCGACAGATTTTGACTTATGCGCAGGTCGGTACGCCAACTTCCGGTGGCTTCTTCCTTATTGAAACGGACTCTATCAGTATATGGTGATATGAGTAGAGTTCAACAAGAAACGTGTATTATCTGCGATAATTTATATCCTCAAAACCCCATAACAAAATCCAATGTCAGTAAATTAGTAAAAATGTTCAATTAAACTCATTCTGTATATTATCATGTGAGTGTATAAAGTGATGAATATTTTCAAAACACAGCCTATCATCCTTCAAGCAGACTGTAAGAGATTCCATTGATTGATCAACTCTAGTAGGGAGACATCTCATCTCAGGTATAAGCCCCTTTAAATTGAATATTATCTGCCGCCGATTTTCAGTCCCGGAAAAATTTGAAAGAAAGAGATTTTATTGAATAAATTTGACTACAGTCAAAATCACGAATGTTTCTCGTTACGTCATACTTCCCTGAATGTATCAAAGACACTCTAATTCTATGTGGATATCGCTGACGGCGTATGTCCAATTGAAACAAATTCAAAGTTACATAATTATGTCTTTTGTGTCTGAATTAGGCTACGCCATCACGTCATTATCGGTTTGTCATTCTGTCTTGTGTTGTGACAACGATTGTACTTAAAAAGCGAAACGTCACTTTATGCGGAAATCATTCTGTCACCATTTAAGTTCGTCGTCATTGTCATTACTTTAAACAGGTAAAGTTCATCTACATTTATTATGATATTTTTCGACAAAATGCCTGGTAAAGGTTTAGACGAAAGAAAACGTAAGTGTTTTAGAAAATTACATGAATATTTCCAAAAGGAAATGGCTAATGGCGGACCACTTTTGCCGTTAAATGCCATTCAAGAAGTAAGTTTTTTAACAATTTTTCTGTAGAATTTTAAATTGTAGTCTAACTATCATATATGTTAAATTAGGTTTTTATTTATTTACTATTTATTTAGATCTCCAGAAAACATGCCGAACAATGATGCTCCGCTGGTGAAAACTGTTTTATTGATTTTATTCGGATGTTTATGAGTTATGCCGTAACGAGAAACATTCGTGACTTTCAATGTATCCAATTCACTGGATAATTTCAAATATTAACCAACAGCATAGCAGAAATTTACTATCATATCCTAGTGACAAAGTATTCCACTACTGACAGAGTATTTTTACCAAGAGAAGTGGAAACTTCTTCAGTGGTATTTAGGGAAAAACTTATAGTTTGGTGCCGTCACCTGTTACCGTAATCGCGTAGCTGTCATCTGTCATCGTGATGCATTGAGCGTTTGGCACGTTAGCGGAGTGATTTCGTCTTCTAGTTTCAAGATAGGGTTACCCACCCGGTTGATTTGCCATGATGCTGCAAATAGACCCGGTTCGTGATCCTGGGTGCTATATTATGGAAATATGGGCGCCACAATCTTGTACTGATCGGATTTTCTGTAACATTTTTGTGGTTGATTATTTTTTGACGTTTCTTAAAACCAATGAAATGCTTCTTTATTTTTCACAAGGGTAAGTTTCAACCAATTATGTCATTATTATAGTGGGAATAAATCTCTTGTGATTATTCTCGGGAATAATCACTGTGGCTTTTATTCGCCTAGCAAGTGTCAGATAGTTGTCAAAATAATTACCTAATCGTGTCAACGCGATATATAAAATGGGTGAAAATTATCGTGTAATGGATGTTATCATCCTTTGATACTTTTGTAGATTATAGGTGTGGAAGGGCCTCTGACTAGGTGGTGTTGCTGGTCCCTCGGAGGGTCATCTTACAGGAATAAAACAACTACCTGTAGCACTGGGATACGTTCTATTTATTACTTAAACTTACTACTATACATTATACTACTTATTACTTATGAACTGTGATATTCATATTCTAACATAATATTAATAGTCCTCTTTTAAAACACTATCGTTTGCATATTTATACGACAAGTCAAGTTCATCATAAGTAAATATAAATAATACTATTAATGTTTATTTCATGCTTTGAACTTGACTTCGTACGTGCGACCTTCCTACTTCTATTTATGTAACGATTCAACGTTCTTATGATTTATTGAAATTTGCTTCATGGAAATTTATGTCTTTTATTTGAATATTATTGTTAACTTATTATATTGACCAAAAGGCATCACAATCGGTTTAGTACCTTTTCTGATGCAGAATTAACAAAAAAGATTTTAGAAACTACTTCGAATCAAAAAATAATCTAGTCAAATATAACAACTCGCGAGTTCCATAAATTAGAAAATAATTTGACAGATTTTGTTCAAACTTGTTGCCATTTGAAAATAGCCACTCGAGCAACAAGTTTCCAAAAAATCTGTCAAATTATTCTCAATTTATTCTCACTCTCTTGTAATATTATTACTGAGAATTGCATAATCAGTGGGAGGAATTTTATGTACAAAAAAAAGGTCTATTTTCACAAACTAAGTAAAATTGGTTCTCGCTGAAGGATTTTGGCAGAAAATTTCGGACAGAAACAAAATGGTAGGAGTATAATCATTGCTCATGTGAAGTATAGTTTGGAAACATGGCGGATATCTGTCAAAATCGTACCAATAGCGTACGGTACCCATTTTTATAAAAGTATGAAAAATAATAATTATTATTATATGATAATTATATATAGAAACTGATTTTTGCTTTGCTTTAAAGGTGAGGTATTTTTCAAAACACGGTATTTGTTAAAAACAAATAATGGTAAGAATCGTACTTGAATTCAATATGGATACAAAATAGTTCAAAATCTGACACTGACAATACCAACGCCACTGGATAATCAATGTCAGTCAATTGACAAAGTGAGAGGGAAGAACACACGCACGCGCTTGCCAATAGGAAGTCATCTGGTCGCTATGCAACAAAGGCCTTTAGATAAATTTCACCAATTGTGTTAGTTCGGAGGGCGTGAAAATTATGGCTTTCGCTTAACGCTGCCAGAGCTTGAAGAAGCCCATAACAAATTTGGAAAAGTGTTCATCTTTCAATATTCATGAATTGAAAAAATAATGTTAATAGAGAAAATCCAAGAAGACAAGCACATTAATGAATTAATGTTTAATCATATTGTTAATAATAGAAAGTCCATTTTCTAATTATTATCCCTACATACTTAGCACATTAGCTTTTTCATAGTTAAACGTGGCAATATCGAATGTTTTCGACTGCATTCCTTTCACGGCTTCAGATAAACTTGCCAAACTATATTAAATACCTACATTATTCTGATGAAAGACAACATTGATAGATATACGGTGGATACTTGCTGTTGGACAATCTTCAACAAGAGCTCCTTCTGCTCCTCAAGGACCCATCGAAAACTTTTGTTATTATTGCGGATAGCAGTATATATCGAATATAAAAGTTTTTAGATTAACAGTAAGCCAACTGGCTCGCCATAGCCCAGTAGCGGATTTAGTCCTAGGTCCTTGAGGCCGCAGTAAAGGCATAGTTTATATTGGAATTATCCATTACTACCAACTGATTGACTTTTCACTTACGTATCATACATTTTTGAAGCTCTCTTGTAGAGGAGAATCCAACAATGATATAATGTATCGGGTGTTCCATTTAAAATATGGGGAGTGGTAAAAGTAGGGGGAGGAGGTTAAAGGTATAGCGTATACATATAAGCAAAAAGACGTCCCCTTTTACGTAATTTTTGACGTGGTTCTCCATTTTTTCAGAAATATGTGGGGTGGATAATTTTCATTGAAATACTCTGTATGTCTCCTAATGGAAATGTAGGTCGAATATTAAAGGATAGGATCTGTCAGTAGCGCAGGGGTTGCGTAAGGGTTTCGAGGCTGAAGAGGTACGAGGTTCGAATCCTGACAGTTTAGCTCCATTAATTTTCAGCTTGTAGAATGTATTCCTTTTTTTTCACTAAATTCCATATTTTTTTGGAATTTCAAATTGTTTATGAAACCTTCATCTTGAACTGTTGTTGAGTTATTGAAGATTTAAAAAATAAATACATGTCTCGTTCCCTCTCTTTAGCTTTTATTTCCCATGGGTTAAATTATTTTATCTCATTTCTCATTCCATCTTATTTGCCAGCTAAGAATTTATTGATTCAAAATAATTTGCTGGAATTAGTAAAGCTTTTCGATTACGTTATTTACTTACAGTTATTAACTATAACCACTTATTACCATGTTGATGGAAGTAATTAAGCCAACAGATAAGTTATACTAATTGCAATTATAATTGAATCCAAAACGTCACATTCCATTTTAGAGACTATATATAAATTCACCATTCGTCATGAAATGAGTAATTGAAACATGACACACGCGTTATGAAAATTGGAACATTATAATCGATAACTTGATAATTGCCGTCTCAAAATTCATTCACAACGGCACAATATATAAAAAAAGGAGAAAATCTGGAAATGTATATTATTTCAGGATTTGGGATATTTAAAATATTGCAATATTTTCTACACTTATAGGAAATATATTGGCTTTGTTGCAGCATAAAAATTATTTGAACTTGAATTAGCTTCATCCAATTTTTATAATATTCCAAACTGTCAAAAAAACACACTTAGAGGCATTTACAAAGCAGGTTCTCAGGCCACATTATGGAATACCAATCAATCAGTTTTTATAAAAATAAAATGGGATCAAATTGGTCCAAGATATACAGGTTGTTTGGAAACTCTTCTACCAAACATGAACTACTACAGATACTTCATGCAATTTCATGTCCATCTAACCTAATTTACCTTTAGTTAGATCATAGAGCGTAATATACTTATTGATTTTTAATTTCACACAAAGTCCTTTGTTCGTTACGAGCGTTACGAGGTTGGCAAATGTATATGAAAGCCTTTGATCCCAATGAATACACGTTTTAATGGCAACTAGATCCATTTTTAGTAAACGAGTGTGCTTAATTCGTGGTAACCAATAAACATGTACGGTTGATTAATAACGTTCAATTGAATGCGTTATAAAATAACACACTCCAAATTCATTACAATTTGCAATTATTATGAAAATAGTATTTAACGTTTGTATAATTCCAATTTGGACGGAAATAATATTTTATAAATACGAGAATATATAAATAAGAATTACACCGTTTATATATCAATTTTTGAAAATATTGAATTAACCCGTTTACAAACTTAATCCACACATAAAATTTGCCCTTACCAAAAATTAAACAAAACGCGGCTAAAGAAGTTTTCAATCATAAAATCGCAATTTAAACAATGCACAGTATGTATGTTTGTTGCATTTTGGGGTTACGTTTACTAAGAAATGAAAGATCTATTGTACCCCTTCACCACTTAGTTCCCTAAAAAGTTCTCAATAGTTCATTAACATCTATTTCCCGGATAAATTTCAGGATATCTGCAGGCCTCAACTTCGGTAAGTGTCCCTTTTTTATCCAGTAGTCTCCTAGGTGTTATGACCTATGATTCCGAATTGCTATTCAATTCCTAAATATGCTTTATTTCATACCACATAATTTACATTCTTCTTCCTCCACTATTTTGAGCATATTTAGGTGACCATTCAGGCGAAAATGTATAGTTTCACTCTGACTTAGACATTCATTTGTTTTCAACAGGTTGTAATCACCCAGAAGTATCTTCAGTTGTCTAAGTCCTACAAAATATTTCCAATGGTCAGATCTTCTTTTTGGCGGTGCCTATTTCTTCTAATATTACATTGGAGCTGATACTGCAGAAGGGTTCTAGCCTTCAAAAAGTATTTCAGTTCCCTTCCTTGCTAATTTATCTGCTATTTTGTTTCCTTTTATTGTGTCCTGGAATCCACCATAATGTGACAATGTTGTTCTCACCTGCTTCATTGAGTTTGCCTAGATATTCCCTTACCATTTTGGAACTGACTACACAAGAACACAGTGCTTTAACTATGCGACATTATAATAATCCTCTGCCTCCCATCTTTCTTATGACGTGAGTTTTCGATTGAAAGATACTTGGGGTTTTTCACAAGCTTTCGGAGGGCTTGGTTCTATGCCCTTACACTCCCATCCCAGTTCCTTCTATTGCTTTTGTACATTGAATAATGGCATTCTTTCCAAGTCTGGTAATGGTATTTGGAATCCATCCCCTCTTTTCTTAGTCTGTATCTTGTTATTTCTGCACCACCATATGTAGTGGTGTGAGATTGAGAATCAGTTCCATGGCCGCCGTTGGGCATGTTATTATTGATGCTTATACAGGCCAGCCTTTGAATTTTGGAGAAGTTTTCTCTCGTCGTCAATGGACTAGTTCTAGTACATCGTATGGCTCCGTAAGTGATAATTGGTCTTACTATCGAGGTATACATCCAGCTCATGATTTTGTGGCAGCAACCCCTTCTATCTTCCTGTCAGATTCCTGTACACCATAAGAGTTTTGTATATAATCTCCTTTTCGTGTTTGCTCCACAGAAGTTCACTGTCTATAGTAAAACCTAGATATTTGACTCCTTGTCTCCACTCAACCTCACTCCCATTATGTTTAATGGTTTTGAGGGTTAAGTTCTCTTTTTCCAGTGAAAGCTATAAGGATGGTTTTGGTAAGGTTTATGTTAAGTCCTATTTGCCTACACCAGCCATTTGTTTAGTTCAGACCCTTTTGTACGATGTCACAAAGGGTCCCACTAAACATAAAAACATAACTAAAATATAAATGTTATGTCACATTGTTACTTTGTGATGTTATACAGAGATATGCTTGATATTACAGATACATTGCATATATAGCACTTTGTGCCTCTTATAAATATTACAATGTAATGTTTAATGATAAACATTACATAAATGTAACATATTTAACGAAACTTCAATGTAATTTCATTACATATATTTAATGTGGCTCCAAAACATTTATTCAATAACATTCCTATAATGTTACATATTGGTACCCTTTTATATTTCAATTTTATTTCGCGGTATACAGGGTGGAGCAGCATGGTATACCTTCATTTTTTTTATATTTACACAATTCTGGAATTTCAATCCCATTTTTTGGAAATGTAGAAAGAGAAGGTATACCATGAGATACTCACCCTCTGCCACAGAAAAAAAATTATCGAACTAGTTGAATGATGATGTCCAAAATTTAAATGCTACTGGGATATTGAATAAGAAACTTTATCTGCATAAAATATATAATGTAACTTTAAAATTTCCATAAATAAATATAGAATATATTGAAATGAAGAAAACAAAAAATAGTATTTAAAAAAAGTAAACATAAAGATATATAAAACATGTAGTGTTGAACAAAAAATAACTTTTATCTCTATTACAAATCTTTCCTTTTCAGTCTCATCCACTCCATTGCAATCAGTTCGAACTGTTTATCAGTGGTCGAGACATACACTTCTTTCGAAGATTCTGAAAAAAATATTATTTGTACATATATGAGAGAGAGAGGTTGGAGAATAAATTAGTCGTGAGCACTTTAGTTTGAGTATGTCGATGAAAATTCTAAATCCGACATTTCAAAATTTTGTTTTTGTCCAGTCCACGAGCAATACTGGGCAAGCTCATCCTCTATAATCTGCTGGAGGCACCACCTAATCAAATTTTGATAATCAGATCCCTGGACCAGTACTAGTTTGTTCCTATAGAATAATAAAAATATAAAAGAAAATCCCAAAACACAAACAAACTGAAATGACTGTCATTTTAAGTAGGGTACATTTTTTTTGATAAAAAAAGTGAAGCATAATTTCAGTATACATATCTTCACACACTCCTGGTAGATTCAACTGAACAATAATAGTTGTTGACTAAAATTAAAAGTTCCCATCCCATTGAACATAATGTTTGATCAAGACTATAACTTCTACAAACAGTACACCATATTTCATACAAAGAAGCACAGCTAGGAGGAATGGAGAATTATAGCTTTTCAAAAAATGAAGATAGTGGAGCTATCTGAGATTTATAAATTATATCCTATACTTATACCTCTAAGTAAATTATATGCGATAGAAAATGATGCTTTGTTAATAGACAGTGTTTCGATTATGGTATATCTCATAATGTTCGGAGTTCGCATAATATGCTTCCAGACTTGACTTCATTTTGAAACAAATTTAAAGTGCTAAAATATGAAGAATTTATAGAAACTCACCCTGTCGCTGTCCTCTTCAGATATTGTTCACACACGTTAACCGCCACTACACTTTTACTCATATTGAAGTGAGGATAGTACTTAGTTATTTATTTTTTGTTCAGTTAAATAACTCAATTTTACGCTAAATAAATCAATTCAAACGTATTGGTATTATATATTGTAAAAAGATGGAAGAGGAACACGCGGTTAAACAGAACGACGATACAACTATAACCTCAATATAATCTTTGACTAACCTCAACAAACAAAATAATATATGTAATCAGTAAGTAATGCCCGTTCCGCAAACTACCACCTGATTTTCTATCTCACTTTATCACATGCTAATCGTATATTTCCTGTTCACTCTTCTATCTACTCAAGAAAAAAAGATTAACGGAAATACATTTAAGGAACGTTTTAAGATAATATTAATTCCAAGTTTCTTGTAAACATGTGGGTAACGTTTTGAGTTGGTTAAATACAAACATCGGATATATAACATAACCACTATGTATGAGACATATCTGGGCAACATAAAATCAACATTTTATATATTATTTAATGAATATTATTGGTTATGCTGTTTCGATGTAATTTGAATGTAACTGGAAAACATTGTGTTGGAAACTTCATGACAACATTAATGCAATGTAAGTTTGCAAATATTGCAAAAGTTATCTCTGGAAAATGTTTTTGTTATGTATCATGTTTAGTGGGGTCGCTTATTCTTGAAGAATATGCCTTCAACATGCGAAAAAAGAACTCTGTAGACTACAAGGAGAGTGTTATCAAAGTTCTATGGAACTCTACAGCTAAGCAGTTGCAGGAATATTTTTTCGAAAGGTATAATCGCAAATTCAATCCATTCTCTGACATAGCATTTGTCAACGCAAGAGCTGCAAAAAATGCTAAGCGCCGGAAGCTACAAATAGAGAAAGGCAAGTTCATCTGCACTATCAGCAAACGAATTGAGAAATATTATTGAATTTTGGGACGAAAACACTCCGGAAGGATTGCAAAGAAAGTTCTTCCACATTGCTGCTCATGAATTGGCCTGGAGAGGAAATGAAGGATCGGCAGCAACAATAGAATATTTTGTGGAGGAAATTGACAATCAAGGGGAACCAACAGGACGCATTGAGTATAACCCGGTTTTCTCCAAAACCACCCAAGGAGGTACAAAAAGAATGGCCGAAGTAAGTGGCTAGTACCGAATACAGTCAATGAAGAACTATGCCCAGTAAAACTGTTAAAAAAGCTAATAAGCAAGCGAGACCAACTCATTAACACTAATCGTTTATTTTTAACTCCAAATCCAAACTGGCAGCACGCCATTTCCAAAGGCTGGTACAAGAACAGCCCGGTTGGACAAAATACAATATCTTCCTGGTTCAATCAGTGAGTGGAATCGATGTAAACAAGATCAAAATAACAAATCATTCTGCGAGGGCCAATGCTGTTTCAACTTTAGCCAATACGGGAATTGGAGAACAGCAATTAATTAAAATAACAGGGCATGGTAGCAGTCACTCCATAAAACCATATCTGCAAATTGACTCGAGCCATCATCAGGATATAATTGACGCCATGAGGTCCGCTTCAACTTCTGCAAAGACAATCCAAGAATCTCTAAATCAAGAACAAGCAACTTCCAATCAACCTGCCATAGTATATAATAATTGGGTTTTTAATATAAACATTAATCATAATGGTCCAAAGAATTTAGAAAACATATAAGCTTGTAGTTGAAATGAATCAAAATTATCATGTGAACAAATAAAAATTAGATTGTCAAAAAAATATTCTGTCATTATAAACGTCAAAAAAATTTCCAGTATAATTTGCTGTTGGGTACCCACGAGGAAAAAAGTTCCACTAAAATTCATCCGTTGCGATGGTGATCTGTCAGAAATACACGTTCTGATTGGTTAAAAATCACATGTGTGGAATTTTCATATATAATACCACAAGAGCTTCAAAATTATCGGGTATTTCCCGATAGGTTCGTTGCAAACTAATGAAGGAGTCAAGTTTTTCAGGTTAAAAAATAACGAGCGCGAAGCGCGAGTGATTTTTCCTGAAAAACTTGACGACTTTATTTGTTTGCAGGGAACCTTGAGGGAAATGCCAGATAATTTTGAAGCTCGTGTGGTATTCGGAGGATTATTTTTCCGTCCCAAATGTCGGCCAATAGAATTGTTTTTTTGCCTTCTCCGTATTAATGGGAACATTTCCTTTGACTTTTTTATCGATGGTGGACAGAGAACAAACTCCAAATCGACTCATTTTCATGCAAAATCTCCAATTTTCACAATTGAATTCAACCTGTCAGTTTGACGTGTGGTTAATTTGACTGGATCATGTTTTATTTTTATATATAGCAACTACCAGAGAAAATTTTCAAAAAATTATCAGTATAATACCATGTAGGTTGTACCACGTGACGTCGAATGGTGCAATTCTATTGGTCGATATTTGGGTCGGAAAAATAATCCATAAAATACAATCCCACCAGATTTAAAAAGTAATACTTAATCCCCATCAGATATTCATGAGGTATTTGAAAATGAAATATTAAACCAAAACCAATATTTCATGACAATCATTTAATCTCACTGCACTATTATGAGTGACCTTTCAAAAATATAAACAGTGGAAGGTCGCTAGTATGGAACCCTTCAGCAAACTATATATATTCTATGTATATTCGGCTATCGGTTTTATAATATTTCTCCCAATCGCAGTTATTTTGGTATTCATATTGAGTGCCAGGATCGTAATTTACAGCTATTGTTTCGGATACAGCTTTTTTATTGAATTATGTATTTTTGTCTTTGGAAGTATTTATTTTCCTTTCGATTGAATCGAATATTTCCAGTATAGAAGAAATTGTAGAGATTTTGAATAATATTTTATAAAGGAGCAACTTGTAAGCAATGTCTCTAGCTTACGAAAGTATACATAAAACATTCGATATTATATAACGTTTATTTATTCAAATACTCAGAATATCATGGTCGTGGGTGAGCTGGCAATACCTCCTACCTGCCATTTTTTGGAAAAATTGGGTTTTTACCGATTTGAAATGATGTTAAATCTACTATTTGTATAATAATTCAAAATACTTGGAAAACGCAATTGAAAATCTCTCACTTGACTCGCGAAGTGGATACTCGTATAATGATTTATTTTGGAAAATGGCACCACAATGTATAGATTAAATTTGATGAGGTGGCTGATCAACCAATTCCACTGCGATCATTTCAGATGTATTGTGGTCCTTTGAATCTAGTTTACATTCTCCAGTCCGACCCTTTTTGAAAAGCCAATCAGCCTCTTTTATGTAATTTCTTTCCGGTGGCTTCAATCGTGTTCCTTATACAAATATTTGAGTAAAACCCCCAAAAAACCTGAAATTGGAAAAATGGCATCCGTACAAAGTATATCCAGGAGTTGTTTAAAGATGGCTTTGATGAAGATTCGTATTCTGCGAAGCCATGTAACAGAAATTGGAACTCCAGATGAAAGGACTTTTAGGCTCAACTGTCAAGTGCAAGTGCAAGAGAAAATCCAGATTGAATAGGAAAGTGTACAACCCAATTTCCTAAAACGGTGAATGGTCAGTTTCAGGTGCCATATTTTTTTGGAGAAAACAAAACTTGTCCTCGATAGGTATCTAGAATTTTTCCAAATAGATATTATTCGTGACTCCTAACAGGATTGGTCGCTCTCACACTATGCCGTTGATGTACGAATATACTGTTTTCCCTCGGTAAGAGGCGAGGATTTATCGAATGACCCGCAAGATTTCCACATTTGGCTCCTTCGGGCCTTTTTTGGGTTACTTGAAGAAGAAAGTTTATCAAACTCGACCAAATATTGTGGAACAACTGAAAGAACGAATTAAAATATTATCCCTGAAGTTCTCGAAAGCGTCAGAAAATAGTTCATCACCCGGCTTTCTTATTGCTGAATGTCGTCAATTCAATGACAATTAATTTTTAAAAACAAACAGTTCTGATTACTTAACCCTGTTAAAATAAGTATTCAAATAATTACATCGCTGGAAAGACAATTCGCTGATCTTTCAAATGATGTGTCACATAATCCTTGTTCCCAGTACGCCAAGACAAAATATCAAATCCATGTATATCCTGTGATGGCCTTTGAAAAATTGAAATTGCAGTGTTTTCGGATTTCTTTAAAAAATAATAATAATAAATATATATTTCTATCACACTTCTTAGGAATTAAGTGACAATAGTGTATGTTTAATAGCTATTTGTATAACAAGGGAGGAAAGTGCGACGTGTAGCGAAGGGCAGTAATCATTCAAGGGAGGGAAAGGTACTTTACCCCTATGTTATACATATGATTTTTCCGCCTCCCTCAAGTCACTTTTGAATTATTTATTTATGAAACTATCAAACAAAATGTATTAAAGAACTAAAACTAAGTAGTAAGTATATAACTTACATCCTACATATTTTTAATTTGTGGTAGAGTAATTATTTATACTAATGTACATAATGTGTGTGAGTACTAGCGAGGAAAAGTACGACTTTGCTCCCTACAATGAGGCCAGGAAATGTATACTTTGGATACAAGTTGGGCGGAAAAAACATTTTTTATCAATCTTAAATTATAATATTATTGAAGATTTTAGCTAATCACTTCACCTGTGATAGTGATGTTTATAATTCTTATTTGGTGTTGTATATCAAGTCACAAACAAAAATCGAATATTTTTCATTCAACTCATTCTCTTTTTCTGCTGTCTGAAATGTAGGATCCAATTGTTTTACAAAATGACGCTTGATTTGTTTTTTATAAAAGCCTCTACAATATCACGAGAGTGTTCAGTCTTGTCGAAAGGAGAGGAATCGGTGATAATTAAATGGTTATTTTATTACGTTTTAGGAAAGAGCCGACAATTGTCTTCCCAATTTTGTTGAGATAGGTTTAGAACGGAATGATCCGGATTCTCCTTTAATTGTCTTTCTTTCTCTCCTTTTTTTTTGAAAATGAATAGCTGCATGAAACAGTGGTAACTTGTTTGATCAGTAGTTGCCAGATAGCTTTGAGAAGACAAAAAAGTTTTCCCATTTATTTCTTTCATCGTATCCAATTAAAAATTTTGTTGAGTAAATTGTGTACAACAAAAATCAGAACGTAAAGAGGTATTTCGGTGAAATTTTCCAATCTAGAAAGATTGTTTTTTGGCATTGTGGGTGTAACGGAGCTGCTTTAAATATCCTGAAAACTTCCAAATATTGCAATTACTTCTCCAGACGAATAGTTGTATTCATGTGAAACTCTCAACTAAGGATTGGTAAAAATGATATTCCAATTGACAATTGGTTAAACTTTCATACAGAATAACTTCAAAACCACTGAAGATAATTTTTAAAACTCCCCAGCTCGTGAGATTCAAAAGACTGCAGCATAAACGTGAATATATCTAGGACATCTAACATCAGCGAATTCAAAATACATTAGGCTCTCCAAACCACGTGATCCAATACGGCGTCCTGGAGCAAAGTTGAAGGTGTGCATTAAGTTTGTGGAAGTTTTTGTGTTTATTTTAAGTTTTGACACACAGTTTTTACAGCAAGGAGCAAATGAAATGAAATGGATGGATGAAAAATAGAGAAATATCACCTATAATTGTATGGCCACATGATACAACTTCTTTTAATTAACCGTGAAAAATTCTTCTCAAGGATGGACCTTATTTGAAGGCTTACCTGCAATAAAATGCCTGCTGCAGACATTCTAGTTCTTTAGTTTAGACTCCGTGAGATCGTCAAGCTTAATTAACCAGAGTGCCCTTGGTTCTCCGGATAATTCATTTTTTCCAGTGAAAAATTTGAAGTTTAAAATTGTGGACACTGAAAAAAACCTCACATCATCCGTGTTGGAACGATTTCCACAATCAACTACAAGACACGTATGTGGCATTTTCAATTCAAAATACCACTTATAAAGTCAATAAAATGAGAAATAAGTAGAGTTTAGTCACAAAACAATCACAAAATGCACTTTAAAAAGCTTTAAATCCTACAGTCTCAAACGAGATAATAACTTTGTTTACCCCACGGACGCCATATTGAATAAATTTTGTCGTTGGAATGATTAATTGGATGCCCGGAATGAGGACGGACAATGAAATTTCAGCGCTGCTATCGCCACCTTCCTCTACTTTTTGATATGCTGAACAAAGATGCCTTTATGAAGGTCAATGTATCAAACAAATAACTCTCCTCAGGCTCTCAACGAACTAATTTTCATACGTAGTTCTTAGGGCTGTATTTACAAATTCTCATGGGCTATTATAAGTCATTCCGTAGATCGCTAGAATGAGATTTACACAGCTAGCTGAAGACATAGTCTTGGAAAAAATAGAGGTGGAAGAGATGGATGGCTAAACTGACTATCATGAACAAAACTGAACAAAAATCGAATAGTGAGAAAAATCATTTGACAATTCTGCAATCGATAACGACAGTGCAGTTATGAATAATAACTCAAAATAATTCTGATCTATCAAATAATTGACTAAATTTGATTATATTCATAATATACCAGCTACATTACAAATATTTCAAATAGTATTAGTATAATAGCGTAATTTCAAGGATTGGATTCCAAAGAATGTTATACATTTAAATTGATTATTTTTCTTTTTATTAGGAGGAAATACTTGTTCTAAAATCTGTTTGAGTATCTTTTTATTCATGATATTGTCCATTCAATTTAGATCTTGAAAATAATAAAGCTGTCCAGTTGTGCCTGTGAAGCTAACATGTCGTCCTCATATCGGTGCCAGTGCATACGGTGTTTATGAATTATTTTTTCTATATTATCCATGATAATGTTTGCTAGTACCCATAATCAAACCATCTTTATAATTTATCTATAAATCTCTCCATTGAAATGACAATCATCTTTATTCAAATACACTTTTAATCAAGTTATGATATCAGAATTAATTATAGGATTAACATTATTGTGCGTGAGCAAGATATCAACAAGACTATATTTTTTTCAGGAGTTATACAAGGAAAAAGATTTGTAACATTGGACGATATAAATTTAGAATTATGAGGGATATCATAAATGAACTCCGTTCAGTTTTCAATTGAAAATTGAGGTTTAAAGGAACAATATTTAGAAATGATATACAGGGTGTATCATGAGGAACTGTACATACTCCTACCTTGTATGGAGACCCCTATGGGGAATGTCAAATGGCCATTAAAAAGTGTCTGCTCCCATATTTTAACAATATACAGGGGAAGTTGTGAATTTTGACTGATATTTCTTTTGATCATAACTTTTGAAGGGTAATTTCGATTTGTCTCATATTTTGGTAAAACGTTACACCACTATCAGACAATTAACTGATTTATCCAAACTAGAAAAAATCAGGACCGGTCTTGGAAAATTAGTGTGTTCTGTTCATATGAAAAATTTCACACTGTATATGGATTTTCGAAACTCTGATATAGATCTTATAAAGTAGACGAATAGACAACAAAAATGGCGTATTTATTTTTCTTCCCACACGATTGCTCAATTTTTAACAAGAAAATCAAATTTAACTAAAAATTGAAAGGTTATCAACATGAGCCATAAATTTCAAAAAATATAATTTTCTTGCAAAAATATAATTTTTCGTACAAAAATTACACTTTTAATAATTAGTAGTACCATAGCTCGTGCTATATTTTTAACAATACAAATGTTTTATTCATTTCCGAATCGGCTTTCAAAAGGTACACACTGTTTTTTATAATACTGAAACAAATTCACAACTCCGCCTGTAATTTATTAAAATATGGGAGCAGACACTTTTTAATGGCCATACGAGGTAGAAGTATGTACACTTCCTCATGATACACCCTGTATATATCTATGAGAATCTTATAATTTTAGGTGCTGTGAGAGAAGAAACAACCGATCTAATGGGTTCCCCTTTTTATAGAGTTTAATTAATGAATAAAGTTCAGGATGCTGTGGATTGGGTAAAAATCATTTATAGTTTTTTTTATTGTTTTTATTTCAAGAACTAAAACAGAAAGATGAGCTGAGGGGGGAGAGAAAGAGTAGCTTGGCAAACCCAGCTGTTTATAAAGGGGAAAAGAGAACTAAGAAACTCAAAGAAAAAAAGTCCACAAAAAACCAATTATTAATTCAATGCCTGACAATTCTTGAAGAACAAAGAGTGAGTGATTCAGAAGACGTTTGCCGTGTGTCGATTTTAAAGCTCACAATGGAATATGGGAGATTTTGTCGCAAAGTTCAAAGAAACGAGCAATGTGGGAGATAAAAAATATGCTACATAAGAGTAGTCGTCAAAGTGCCCTAAATCAAAATCATGGACATTCAGATGGAGGAATTCGGTTTTATTGAATAATAACTGAAGTAGTGAATAAAGAAACCAGACTTCACAAAAATACTTGTTTTTGTAATGAGTGTTTTTTTATATGGTTATTTCAATAAACATAATTGTAGTTATTGTAGTAATGCAAATTCAAATATATTCAGAGACCAATCAAATTTCCTAATTTTTTATCATATGAACAATTTCGCCCAATCATGTCAACATTACACTGATAACAGTCCATGGGCTATTTTCACGTTGCTATGGACCTATATTGATTTATTCCGATTTTGAAGTTTCAAATATTTAATATTTCGAAATATCACGATTTTTTTCTAAAATAACCAAAAAAATTTCCATCCGAATAACCCTCGTTGATAAATGCTCAAAAATTTTATGACAACTTTCTCAATCTTGTTGCTTGTAGGCAACAGACCTCCGCCTATGGCGTCGGTCTGTTTCCAAGCAACAAGCTTTCGAAATCTGCCATAAAATTTTTTCGAACAATTATCAACATCCTTGGGTTATTACTACTGAAAACAACACTCAGAATCCTGAGAAACTGACAGGGTAGGGTTATTAGCACTTTTTTATCATTAAGTAGCAAACAGAGTCACCTAGATTATCAGACTTACCACCACCCAATTTATTGGTTGCTTCAAGTTAATTGCTTATAAACCAACCGACGATTCACGACAAAGAATAATTCAAGACTGTGTATTGCTAAAGGAACAATTAGAAATAGGTTGAACAATTAACATTTTTTTTTCCTTACGTTTTTCGAATGTAGTTAGGGATATGTTTTTCATCAGCTCTTTTTCATTATCTCTTTTAGTTTGAAACATTTTATATGAATTTATTTTTATCAGAAATTCAGTTGGATTATATTCAGTTCCTAAAAAATAGCGGGCTGTGAAAATTACTGACGACGACTTCCATAATTATCGCCCTCAGATTACTTCACCGATAATTATCACATAAAAAAGTGTTAGCTTAAAATGGGTCGTAATTCTCAACCAGAATTGATCGACAAGAAAATTCTTAGCATCCAATTGTTAATATTATAAACACCCCGCTAGGCATTCAGACAAAATAACAGCTTTTGATGAGAAAAAAAGGATTGATGAATAAGAATAAGAATAAGAAGTTGAGAAGAAACAATACAGTTTCGACCAGAAATAATCAAATCAAAAAGTAATTAAGATTATTCAACAAGTATTAACAATGAAGACATTCCAATCTTTTTTTTGTTATTGTGGGAAACTAGGAAGTTTTTATTTCAACGTAGTTTTTCAGCTAAATTGGATAGACTAGTCTCTTGAATTGAGACTTAATAACTGTGGTGGTCCTCTTACCAGTTCATTATAGGACATTGAACTTTTTGGAAAATGCAAAATTCAACGTTGTCAACCTTTATTAGCAGTATAAAAACTATATCCATTTTGCATGAAATATTCAGGTAATTTTCTTATTTCTCTTAGACAAAGTCATGAATACTTGCCACTTAATTATATTATTATTTTTTATACTGTCAAACTTGTATCAAAACACAAATATTAGTCATTTCTTCAAATTAAGTAGGCCTAAAATGTCATTTTTACCTAATATCATTCTGCAAATTGTTAGTTGTGTATTTGTAGTTAGTTTGCCGTCAAGATTTATTTATAAATTTTCCATAGTTGATTCGTTACACTACCGACTAAAAAGGGTGAATATGATAAAAATTCATCAAATAGATTACAGAAATTATTTTAAAGCAGCTGGAGTTATCACACTTTGTCCTTAGAAGCAGCATCCATGTAGAAAAACGTTTTCAAATATTCCAAGGAATATTGCCGAACGTGCGAGCTTGAATAAATCACGAGAGATAAATGCAATGCGAAGTGCAATATGCAACATTGCGAATAGAGTAAATAATGTACAAGCTTAAATCGATATAAATCATGAACATTCTTGTAAAAATATAGTTGGGGAATGCTTGGTGGCATCTGGATCGGTGGGAAGAGTATAAAAATAACATAAATAACACGAATTTGAATTTTTCAAAGTGCAAAAAATTACACGATGGACGATTCCATCAGAGATTAAAAACTAGTTTGGGACTTTATTGCTCGTGCATAAAATCGCTCTCGATTAGTAAATGCTGCTTACATCTCTTATAGTAGGTTTGTTCGTAGAAAGGAATTTCCAATTGATTGGAAATTTCTCAAACCCTTACATTCCATTTGTGATTCGTTGTTAATCGATTGGCAATTTTTGTTCACCGAACGGGCGAAAAAATTTGACAGTAGAGAGCATGACGCATGACATTTAATCATTAATATCTACTCCTATTCATATGAATAACTTTAAATTGAATTTATGCACGACCGGGCGAAAAAGTCCAGATTATAAATACGTTTAGCGGGCGTAAAGTGTCACTTTACCGCCCGCGGACTACTTTACCGCCCCCGGGCGGTAAAGTAAATCTCTTTTTTTTCTTTGAAAAATGCACATTTTGCATCTTCTGCTGTTTTAAAATTTTCCGGTGGTGTTCCGGAAACTATTTTATCGTCACTACTGTCCATTACATAAACAAAATATATAAAACTTCTTCGAAAATATACTAAGAAACTTGCAATACGTCGACTGTAAATAAAAATGGCGTCTACCTATTCTTGTCCTATTGACTTGGTTGCTATGGTAACGCGTATAGGTATATAGATTATTGTTTTATTATCTTATTAGTTTCAATAAGACTCATTTTTATTTAACTATACAAATGATTTGGTAGATTGTTATCCAGGGTGAGTTATAATAATATCGAGGTATAAAATTTATACAACTTGAAACATTTATAATGACCTACTCACAAAAGGTGAAAAATAGAAAATAAAACATATTTATTAATAAACTATCATTAATACGGTCGTGCATAACATTTTGTATATTTATTAATAAATGACTATTAAAACGGTTGTGCATAAAATATTGTATGTATTTCAGGCGTAAACAGCGTTTATGGACCTTACGTGTTAATATTACTTACACGTTGCGGTCCATAAACGCCTGTTTTACGCCTTTGATACATAAATAACTATTATGGTCGACATTCAAGGTATGTTTGTACTTTTCAAAGCTAAACTATATTTAGGAAGGAAGTTGTTTTTTCGACAATATCATTCGAAACCAAAAGATCTGAGTACAAAACCCAATACCAAAAATATGTTACTACACTGGTCACTTTTAACAACATCACAGTGCGCATGCTTCTAGCTGAAAATTTGATCCCGGTCAGCCACTTATTCTGAAAATTTTAAACCGGTTAATTTTAGCCAATCAGATGTCTGTATTTTGACATGTTGCTATGACAATAACCTAATTTCTTCGGAAGTTTCCCTGCGTAGAGGGAAACTAATAAGTGGAAATTTCCCTCTGGCTTGACAGCTTGACAGTAGCGTGAAATATTTTTAAAAGATATTTATTCATAACTTAATTATAGGTACATTATCGTTACAAATTTCGAATGTATTAGAAATTCCTTTTCCACGTCTTTTCTCCTCAATGGCGAGTAAGGTAAGGATCCGTTTGCTTTTGAACACAGACTTTGAAACTTGTCATGCAAAACGTCAAAAAACTCGTCATCATGGCCATTTTATGCAACACTCATTGGTTGAAAATTCACAAAATGTTACTTTTTGTGTATTTTCAACCGATGATATCAAATCCGCAAAAAAATTATTCGCAATTCGCTGTTGTGAGACAAATCCTTAACAACGGCCTACTATGATGTCCGTTACATGGATTATAATAATATATGTCATCTAAAAATGTCACCAATTTAATTTCTATTTTAAAAAAGTTTTGGTATGAAATTTTCTTACCTAATCTCCCTAGAGTATGAATTAATATTCCGGAAATTTTCCTCAGTTTTTCCGGAAATAATTCGTGCTCTAGGGAGATTATAAGTGAT
This sequence comes from Lochmaea capreae, assembly GCA_949126875.1. NCBI lineage: Eukaryota > Metazoa > Arthropoda > Insecta > Coleoptera > Chrysomelidae > Lochmaea > Lochmaea capreae. Next base: position 8,488,498 of record OX421409.1, read on the forward strand.
AGTTGGCAACTGGTCCGAAACTTGCAAATTTATTTCTTCGAACAAAGTATTTTTAAACCATCAACTGCCAAATTGTTTCTACGAATCCTTTTTTTTAATGCGCATGCATCTGACGGTCTCTTATAGTTTCTGACTGTTCTACGAACAAACCCAGTAAAAATAACTATTTTGTTCGCCCTGGAATGCCATATTATTGAATTTCATTTGACAGGTATTTGACATTATTTTGTTATCTATCACTGTAGTTTACTTGTTAAAGTTGAAGCAACAAATATAGTGAGAGTTTGTATTTGGTTGGTTGAAAGATTATTTTCTATTTTTATTTATGTACTGTGTTATTGTGTACGAATTCTATAAATTATTATGAAACCATTATTCAGATGGATCATGTTTATAACCATATACTAATAAATGAAGAACATCGAATGAAAAATGGATTAATGTACCGAAAACAGATTGAGTTGGAAAAGTAGGTTTGGAACTTTTAGAAATGCATTTTGTAAAAACTTCAACAAATTATTTTTGTTGTCAAGATCCATCTTAATATAAATGAAAAAAATAAGGAAAATAACTCATTATTTCAAATATATATCTATTGAACCCGTTGTCCTTTACCATAAGCCAAAACTAAATGCAAACAAATTAAAGTCAATCTTCAAACTTCTTCTTTTCTCCATTAATTTTGGTGACTGAACTTTCTCATGATAATTATGTTCTATGTCAAAATATGTACCTTACTTCAAATGATACTAGTGTTTCATTAGAGTTTACTATGTATTATGCAAAATCAAGAATATAATTTTAGTTGAACACACTTTTGTGCTGGCATCCCTTCAACAAATTCTTTAAAAAGTTCCATTTTCTCACAATTTCATCATTTTGCGGTGCCCAAGGCTTCTGATTTATAAAAAACGATAACTGGGAGTTCGTTCGATGTTTCTGAAATGGTATGTGTATGACTAGGCAAACTCAAGGAACAGGGCGGGTGCAACATTGTTACCTCACTGTGAATTCTAGGTCTTACTGGAATAGAATAAAATAGGATAGCAGATGAACTAGTATAGAAGGGGACTAAAACACCCTTCTTGGGCTGGAACCCTTTTACGGCATCACCTTCAATATTCTATTGGAAGAAATAGGAAATATCGAAAAAATGAGACTTTTGGAAATATCTAGTGGGGCCTAGACAATCAAAGATACTCCTCGAAGACTACGACCAGATGAGAACAATAATTATCCAGAGAATACGGCACTTTTTTATCAACAACTCAATCACTAATAAATATAGTAGTATCTAATACTGGTGAAGTGAGAAATTTTTTATATCGGCGCAGAAAAGAGAGAATTAATGGATATTTAAACTGCAATACTGCAGTATTTTCAGTTCTCTTGTACGTCCGTCGAAAAAGAACAAAATGTTCTAGAACAAAAGTTCATTTCCATTTAATTCCGAATCCAGAGACAACGGAATGAAAACTGAAAAGTTTTCATCAGAATTTCACCATCCTCGTTCCACAGAATAGACCGGGATTGGATCCTGACTTTTTTCTAGTTTAACTAAAAGCATTTAATATAACTAATTCCATTGATGCCAGGGCATAACAGGCTTTCACGGGTGAAACACAAAAAATGATTGGTTATCTGAGTCCTGATATATTTTTAATTAACTAGTTGTTTAATGAATTCTTGTATCAAAATACAGGGTATCCCACCGGTACCGGAACTTTAAAAGTTCTGGAAAAGCTGTGAATAGCAATCAAATTTCAGGTTTCCTGCCCAAATTTCAGGTTTTCCGCCGAAAGTTGAAATTTTTGGCAGGAAACCTAAAACTTGAGCAGGAAACTTAAACTTTGAGCGGAAAACCTCAAATTTTGGCGGGAAACTTGGAATTTTGGCGAGAAGCCTAAAACTATTGATTAATATTTATGACAAAGAAACCTACTACTTTTTTGGCGTGAACAATTTTTTCATAATTTTAGATTCAAACCAATGTAACTTTCGAATTACTGAAGGTAGACGGTTCTATTTGTAGTTTAAAGATTATGAAAAATTGAAAATATATACACGGTGTACTATTCAAGAAAATATAAGTTATTTTGGAGCAACGGTGCACCCTGCATACTTCTAATCGACTTATGCAAATGGTCTGGATTATTTGAAAAAACTTTTATTAAAATTTTTTTTTTTTGTAAACCTAACGGAAATCGAAATATTAGCAGGTTACTTTATGTACACACTGGAGTATAAATAACCATTTTTTTCTAATATCATTATCGAAAGTCGTCTTTTGTGCCTTCAAAAGCTACTGCAAAGTTGATGTTTTCCGCGAGCTGTCATAATTTGACATTATTGGCGCTCTTAAGCAGAAAGTAACTTTGGCGCACGCCTAATTTTATTTATAGATAAAAGAGAGAGCTAGTAGTTAATTTTGGTGTGATAGTAGGAAAAATCTTGTGTGTATTTAGAGCAGAAAGTTTTTTGGTAGTTTTGACAGATTCTGTCTCGACTACCAAAGTACTACTTTCTGCTCTTGATACACAAATAAGGTGTATGTCAAAACTAACAATGGGACATTTTATCAAACAATTCTCAATTTTCTTTCCAATTTTCATATTTTCTTTTATTGTCATCCAATTTTGAATTATGTTGAAAATATCAAGTCTCCAACCCATCGGGAAATAAATTTAAAATCATGTACACACTTCCACCTGGACAAGAAAAGCGAAGTAATAAGAACGTGATAAAAAATAAATCTGAAAAATCTAAGAATCATTCCTTCTCTATATTATTCACCACCTGGTTAAGTTTCACGTATTTTCAACTTACTAATAAACATGAAAAGCTCAACTGCCTTAACGTGTTTTTTTGTAAACTAATATAAAATCGTCCCTGAACTCGTAAATGATATTGTTTACTCTGGTCTCAAGGTCCTTGCTTATTTGGATTAACGATTATTGGGCTTAACTGAAAATCGTACTCCCTGACAGAAATTTACCTCCACTGTTTATAATTTGAAAAAAAGGTCTTCCAACTCACTATATGAGGAGTTATTGTGGACATGTGGCAAAAATACCAGAGTGTATGCTCTTGTTCTAATTTATCACATAATATCAATCATATTTTGTATATGTATATGTATACTGGGGTGACATGAACAGATACCTGGAAGATCTATTGTGCTCCCTTCATTCTAGTAGTCTGGTAGTTTCTTTAGGCATATTTCCCAGAAGAATTTTAGAATATTTCAGTTTAGGTGTCCTATTCTGTTCCCCTTTCTATTCAGTAGTCTCCCAGAATTCTAGGTGACCTAGGATTCTGTGTTGCTATACAATCTTCAAGTATGTGGATGGAGGTTTCTTCTTCCATCTCACAGAATCTACATTTTTCTTGCTCCACTAGTTCAAGCTTTTCAGGGTGCCCATTCAACTGGCAGGGTCCTGCTAGGAGACTTGTCAAAACTTTTAACAATAAAATAAACGTTGCTAATAAAATCGTCAACTGTACTGAAAAACCATTCGGATCTATACTGAAATGGAGACAGACTATGCACCGTATATGAATCAACACTCAACGTCTAGTATTAATGAAATGACGTTCCAGGTTTGACCATACAAAATTGTACAAATCTCACCATTAACTTCAATTTTAAATAAAATTATCTAACAGTTTAGAGATAGGATACTTTAGTGTTATACCTGTTTTACTATCCATAAAAATAAATTTTAAGTTACTTCACTTGTATTCTTTAAATTTGTGCAGTTGTAGAAAAAGTATAGTGTGCAGCATGTGGGGAAAGTACTTTTCTCACTCGTTTGTTCGTGGCACTCGCCCTTTGGGTTTCTGCTACAAACTTCCACACTCGTGAAGAAAGTTGAACATTCCCACTTGTTGCACAATATACTATTTTACATTAACTCTACGACTTTTGCGAAGGAATCTTCAAACAACACCTTCAATGTCAGATTGAGATATAGTACAGTCAATGAAGGTTTTCACCTCCGATTTCGTTGAACCTCCTTCGATTTACATGAAAATTGGCGAGTAGGTGGGGGGATAGGTACCTTAAGAAACAGAAGTGACATACTGACAACTTGCGCTTTTTCCCTGAAGGTGAATGCCATCCCTTCTCGGGGGTGAAAATTATTTCAATATATTAAATAACTTCAGGAATCAATAGAGAGACAAATTCTAAGCAAAATTTGTTGTATGAAGTTTTTGGAATAAATCAATACTTTATGAGTTATTAAAGATCAAAGATTGTGATTTTTCGTGATAAAAATACATGTTTTAAAGCGGTTTTTCATAAATAACTCAAAAACTATGAGTTTTTACAAAAAATGTATCATGACCAAAATTGAAGCTAATAAAAAAACAAACAAATACCCTCTTTGAAAAACCTTCTAATATTAATTCAAAGTGAGCTTTAGGTGATTCAAGCATTCAAACTTAAATAACGGGAAACGGATGCATTTTATGACATATACTTTAGGTACACTTCTTAAAGTACTCGGAAATACCTTTCTAATGAGCACTGTAAGAACTTAATAGCATCAAAATTGAGCAAGTTATGATAAAAATAAGATGACACTTTCGAATTTTTTTGGAAAAAAAGAAAAATAAAACCTTCACCATTTCACAAAAATTCAAATTTATGGTTATCCCTAAAGGACTTTCTTTTTTTAGCATGAGTGATGACCTCAAAAATTTTGTCCGGTTTAGAATGCTAATTTCAGAAAAAGAGTATGATTTAATAAAATCGAAATTTTTGAAATTTTCGTAAATTTCATTTTCTTTTGGAAATAACTTCAAAAATATTAGATATTCGAAAAAAAAAGGAAGAACGAAATTCGAGTTCTTTTTTTAACAAAGATATAACCGAGATAGAGACGTTTAAAGCCTAACTTTTACTGCGAGAACCATGTAAGCCGGACCCTTTAACCCTTTATCTTTCAAAAAATGAGGACTTTAAAAAACTTATTTAAAACGATCTTATAGCTCTTGAAATTACCTTCCAAATTGTTGTTGGAAGAACCTAATATCTTGAAAAATAACGGAGTTATTGTAAAAAAACAAATTATATTTTTTTGTAAAAATTTTTGGAGCAGAGATTTAGTATGCGTATATTATGGTAAAACGTATCAATAGGCACATGCTTACTAAATACACATGTATGGGTGTGTGTATGTGTGTTTTGAAGATAGAGAAAGTGAAAGAAACGGTAAACATCTGCTCGAAAACGTGGTGGGGCTTTCTAGAATGACGTGTGTCTATTGAACATTTTTCTCTCAATTAATAAATTAAATTTTCATGTCAAAAAATATGTCACGAGTTAGAGAATATCAAAAAAGTATTTCCGACTTTAATTTATGCTTTTTCATCACGTTTTGCACAAAGGGTAGTTTGAAGAATGTGAGTTGAATAATATTAATAAAGTTTGGAATATATTAATAAAATTTATCTTAACTATTAAAAAAGATTCTAACTAATTAAAGCTGATAAGAAAATTATTCCATTATTATAATGACAAGGGGTAGTTTTAAAGGGTGAAAAATTTCGCAATAAATAAATAAATATTTTAATACTCAGTAAACAAGATTTCACTTCAGTAATGTACTATTTAATACGTTAAAGTTTTTGAAACCAATTTTTACAGTAACTCTGCATTAACGGAGTAGTTTTTGAGGGTTGAAATTTCACTGTCAACCAAAAATTATATCATAAGTATCAAACAAACTGTTTATGTAATGCTAATATGCGATTTTAAAACCCAGAAATACAAAAAAATATTTTTTCATGATTTCCGATTTAAGGGGTGGTTGCTAAAAGGGTTGAAAAATTAATTAAAATCATAAATCATGCATGTACATATTAAAAAACATGAATTTTGCCTAATTAAACACAATTACTCAAGCCAGAACATTTTTTCCCATTTTTAACAAAAGGGGTGGATTTCACCCCTGAAATGCAAAAAGAGCAAGAAGAGGATATGTCACTTTGGGAGTAGAGGGTAAAACATACTCAATCCCAAATTTTCATCCAAATCTATGGAGGTTCAACGAAATCGGAGGTTGTCGCTGATTTTTGCCTTCATTGACTGTAGTAATAAGACTTTGCACATCCATTATAGTTACGTCAAATTAGATACAAAAAAAGCGTTTCAAGGAATTGATTGTGTTCTACGATTAGTTTGTGCCAGTCTATAATTCACCAAAATATGCTACTGCGATTGATGGTGGGCTTCTTCTACATCGAGTGGGTTGGCGTTCTGAGGGAAAATTCTATACTGCTACTTCCACATATGCCGACTAATCCTGAGCCCAATATATTTTATCAATTCATAAGGAAAGATTTTTGATTGATAGTTTTTTTCAATGTTTATATTAAAATTAACGTGTACCTATTGGCATCTAACGGCCACTGACACGGGAGCTGGTTTTCATGGTATTACAATAAATTATGAAAAATTGGTTACACAATCGACAGTCTTAAAGGAAATCAAACACTGCACCAAGCTTGTTAAGGAGTCCCACGGTTTTTTTAGAGGTCCACTGAGGTTATGTTGGCAGCGAGCGAAGGTGTGCTGTTTACATTCTAAAAGAATAAGTCGGGAGCGACCTATTTTAAGTCTTATTATGACAGATTTTTCCTTTCTTTTTATTGGTGGCAGCTTCTGGTTGGTCACTAATAGTTGTGAAGCACATAATTTTTTGTTACGTGTATTCCAGTGGGTTTGCCATTTCCGGATAATCATATTACGAGCTGTTGCTTTTAGATCTTGCTGTGGTTGAGTTTGTTCTATTGGCATCTCGACGAAATATATTTGTTCAGCTGCTCCGACTGTTTGTTCATTGCCAGAAATTTCCGTGTGAAAAGGAATCCAAATTCTAAATTAACAGTTGAAGTAATTTATTCCAGAAAAAACTTGCAGCACATATACACAAAACAAATCATTCGTTATATAGACAATCGATTTTTTTTAATAAATATTTTGTTCACTTCTCGAAACCTACTCAATTATTTGAATGGTTGAAAGTCTTCAACCGCAGCGGTATCTACTTATAGGATTATTATTGGGTGTGCTCAAAAGCTGTAGGTGAACACATCCAGTCATTATTTTTCTCCGTTTCGGTTAACTCATAAGTATTCATAGAAAAAAACGAAAAGTAACGACTGAAACGTGAGTGCAATTGATAAGATTTCCGGCTAGACATTTTTCTTTTCCAACACTACCTGGATTTCGAATGAATACTTGTCTGGTTCATCCATATTTTCTCCATGCAACAATTGTTTTCTAATACCTAATGAATACGCTTTAGCAATTGAGTTAAAACTTGAGTTCTGTTTTTTTTTGCAACTTTCCCCATTTATTCAGTCAGTACTTCAATGATTAGTTTTCTCCATTTTCATTCCATATTTCCAATGATTTTTCGCTTAATTTGAATATGGATTATGTACAAATCCGAGTGGAAAGGAATTATAAATCAGCTATTTCGGAATCGGAATCGTATTTAAATTGAGTGAAAAATTGGATTTTCGGTGTTCGCTTCATTCAAAATAAGAGCTGTTTGTTGTGAGCATTAAATTCCTTTCAAACTAGCATAGGAATCATGCAAATTAAATAAAAGCTTGTGAAAATAAATTATCTTTTGGTGAAATAATATTACATCTGTGAAATTTAATGAAAACTTAAACCCTGCATATACTTTGAAATTATTGATCTGTATATCCAAACCTTAGGTCCTCGATATATTGGGAAGAAGAGTCAGGCCCACTTACAGATTAGCAGTATGTTTACTGAGGTTTCCTTACATTCTTGGCAAAACCTGATGAACTGACTGACTTCAGTACTTTCTTCTTGGTAAAACTATTAACGTTTCAAAAGGTTTTATAATTTGTTCCTCCTCTTAGCACTTCTTGTTGATTGTGGTTTGTGTCTGCTTCAGAACTATTCCTGCAAAATAGCCTTTTACAACAATCATAAGATCGTCGGAGTACCTTGAGGAATGGATGTTATCCTCCTCGGTAATTTGTCTGCTACTATAGCTCACAGAATACGGATTGTTGGCTACCCCTGCTTGATTCTGCTGTGACTATGGTCCTGCCCATCGATGATATGAATACCATTTTCTTTAAGCTTGCATTCATCCACTGATACAGATGGGGTGAGACACGTTTTTTTCTATTTTTTTATTGGCATTTGTTGCGCAGATTATAGGCGTATCAGCGTTCGTTGAGGCGGCTGGTCAATAAAGCCTCAATTCTCTTGCTCTCTCTTTTATGAGAAGTGTTTTCAATGTATTGAGCAGAAAGGACCCTAGACTGATTGAGCGGTATGACCAGGGCTTGGTGTCATTCGGCCCACCTTGGGTATATAAACTACTATTCTCAATAGATGCTGCATTTGGCCCCTATTAGACTTGGTCACCAGGCGACGTGACCGGTGGCGTCACTGGTTACTGTACGAGCAGCCAGCCACGACATCAGTAAAGTCACCAGGAGTGAGGTCAACCCACAAAGGAGGATTTTGACATTCTCATGTAGTTAAAAAACTTGTTTTCGTCAGCTAAAAGTTCATCAAAAAGGATATAAAACAATACTTTTGTTTCTCTTAAAGATAATATCGGATGCACGTGCATTTTCCTTGTCCGTCTCCTCCTTTTCCTTAACACAAGAGCAGGAAGTAGCATTTCTTCATATTTTCCGACTTTACTTCCGCTCTCTACACTGGCATCAAACAATCTGAACTTGCAGAACACAAAAATACCGTGGCGACGCAACTGCAGTGACTGTGTGTAATAGGTGCCATTTGATTCAATACCCAGCGACAATTCTTGGTCACCAGTGGTGACTCGTCTGGTCACGGGGCAGAGTCACCGGTGACCATAATGTAATAAGCGTCATAAAAACTAGTGCCCACCAACTAGTCAGGTCACCAGTGACGTCACCTGGTGACCAAGTCTAATAGGGCCCTTACTGTTAACTAATATTTTATATATTTTGACTTAGATAGCATATTACTTCATATTTATTTAAATATAAGTAGGTACATATTCGAGTTTCAGCACTTCAATGGTGTTTGCTACTGTACGAAGCAATGATATAGTATAATGCAGTATAATACTTTGTGTCAACCATATAATCAGGATGTCATTACTATTTTTCATAAACATTTTTTCAAGTTTTTATTTTGTGTTTTCTTTTTATCTTTTTTAATAATATAGAATCGTAATTGAGTTTTAATTTATGGCAGATTTCATCGAACATCGCCAATCGTTAATTGAAAGTATACATATTTTGACGATACCAAGTATTTTCATATACCAGTGTATATGGTATGTGAAAATATCTCGAAAAGCTTCAAATGTATTTTATTTAAAGTATTGATATTCTAATTTTGTGATTACTCACAAAATGTGAGAACGTTACACTAATGATTTGAAGTCGAATGTCAACTTTACATTATGGCGCTGGTTTTGACAACTGCGGCTTCAGGTGGGTTATTCTTACGTGAAACGGAGTATAGTATTATTTCCACAGGTTATTGATTTTTTATTATGTTGTTTAAAATAGCAGTTTTCAGGAATTGTATTATTTGAACGAGCACTTTTCAATAATTTTGGGGTTAAAAATAGCGGTTTTTATGAATTCTACATTTTCAAATAACATTTTCCATTAACTTTGTTGTTAAAAATAGCAGTTTTTATAAATGTTATTATTCAAATGAGCATTTTTCATTAAATTTGTGATTAAAAATATCGGTTTTTATAAATTTCATCATTCCAATGAGCACTTTTCATCGATTTTGTGGTTTAAACTAGCAGTTTTCATGAAATTTATCATTCAAATAAGCATTTTCTATCCATTTTGTTGTTTGAAATAGCAGTTTTCATGAATTTTATCGTTGAAATGAGCATTTTTCATCAATTTTGTGGTTCAAAATAGCAATTTTCTTGAAATTTATCATTCAAATGAGCATTTTCCATCTACTTTGTTGTTTGAAATAGCAGTTTTTATGAATTTTATCATTTAAACGAGCGGTTTTCATCGATTTTGTTGTTTAAAATAGCAGTTTTTATAAATTGTATCATTCAAATGGGCAGTTTTTATCAATTTTGTGGTTCAGAATAGCAGTTTTCATGAATTCCACATTTTCAAATAGCATTTCTTATTAACTCTATTGTTGAAAATAGTTTTCATGAATTTTATCATTCAAATGAGCGTTTTCCATCTACTTTGTTGTTTGAAATAGCAGTTTTTATGAATTTTATCATTTAAACGAGCAGTTTTCATCGATTTTGTTGTTTAAAATAGCACTTTTTATGAATTGTGTCATTTAAATGAGCATTTTGTATCGATTTTGTTGTTCAAAATAGCAGTTTTTATGAATTTTATCATTCATATGGGCATTTTTCATCAATTTTGTTGTTTAAAATATAGTGTATTCATAAAGAAGAGAGAGTAATAAAACGAGCGTACCATTGGCGTAGGTGTTTTGCCAACATTTAAATTGGAAAAAAAATAGAAAAAAGGTAGCAGTTAAAATATATGTATTTTTAAAGGAAAAGAAAAAGTTATCGATCACTCAGTACAAAATTTATCCAAATTTGCATTTTTATTACTCTCTTTTTTATGAATAAACTATAGCAGTTTTTATGAATTTCATCATTTAAATGATCATTTTCCATTTATTTTGTGGTATTTAGATTTAGTTGACTTTTTGCTTTAATTTTTATTTTCTTGCAATATTTTTGGGGTTGGGACTGCTTCAGTCTCCAGACTACACCTTCCTCATAATTCGAGGAAGGAATGGTAAAAAAATTACATCATAATCTCCCCCAAAAAATAAGATAGAAATGGCTATCCAGGATACAACAATGAGGGTAAGTACCATGAAGTGTAACCTTCAGTATGAGACGACAATAATAAACAAACATCTGGAAGGTCCCCTGATTCAACCCCTATCGATTTCTTATTACGGGGCTTGAAAAGAAAAGTGTACATAAATAGACCACAAACTACTAATGAACTTAAGGAACGGATACTCATTAAGATTGCAAAAATAACTCTGGAAGAGTTGGCTCCTCGACTTTTGCCGGCTTACGAAATTATAAATTTATTCCTTTCATGTGGACCATATTGTATATTTAGAAACAAATAAAATGTTTAAAGGTTTATCATTGCTAACGAAGAGTAACTTTAAATCATTATATTATTATTTATGCATAAAATAGTAGAAGTGAACAGTGGCGACTCAAGAAACAGGAAAATGTTTAAAACACTTACATTTGGAACCATCCACGGTGCAATCCTCATCCCATTACCATTTGGACTGCGCCATTTTTACCATTAACCATCACTAAAAACCGAAATCGACCATTTCCATTCACCGACCGGCGATTGCCACCACATTTATCTCTTAGTCAAAGGCATACATACGTATAAATACACATCTCATGTTGTAATTTAGTAAATTGAATGAATTCGTTTAGTATAGGGACGATGAGCTTAAACCGATAGCCTTGTCCTTGTAGTTCGTGAAATCTTACTATATTACCCAAACACTCTTAAGTAATACAAAAATTAATCAGTTGCTACAAAATTCGAATTGGGAAAAGTGTGAGAATCAAAAATATTTTAAAGTTTAGGATTGCTATAGTGAGGAATTTAATTGTCTTGAATGAAATTGTTCCATTTCAACCCGGTGCGGTATCCAGATTAAAATTATATTGTTGTGAACACTATTAAAAATTACTTAAAAAGAAATGAATACTTTTGAACAATATAATTTCCAAGCAGTCCAAGTAATCTGGGCACAAAATGTGTCTTTAGTGAAATATTAAAATGTTTAAAGAAGTTAAGAGAGATTGAAAATATAAAAATTAGTTTGTACCGGTGAGTTTTTGAAAATATGAAAATAAGTTTGAAGTTATTATGTTAAAAAAAAGATTTTCAAAAACTACTAGTCTATATTGTACCCAAGGAAATTTCTGTGATTACATATTCTACTGTAAATGGAGACGTTTAACGATTTAAACATTTATGTAACCACAAAAAAAATTCTCAGCTGGTGAAAAATCAAATTTATGGTAAACAGTAACACGTACAATATTGGAAACACCCAAAATAATACTGTTGTAACTTCTTCTGAGTTATCGGGAAGATCTCGTTGTACCTAGTGCGTTCTGGGAGTGTCTTGATATTTGAGGAATAACAATTAAAATAAACGAAATTTTTAGTAAATACGTTAAATTAAATAAATGTTTTGAATTTGGAAAAAATTGAGTTTCTTAAAATATTTCTGATGAGTCAAGATTTAAAAAAAAATGTCCAACAATTTTTTTATTTATTGATTTATTTTTTTATTTAAAAATATACTAGACTAAATAATTGTGGAAAAAATTTGAGGCAACTCAAAATATTATATAAATTAATTTCTTAAGCGATTTTTCTTTTTATATAATAGATTTTGTAAAATTAATTTTTCATATTCTATTATTCTTATTTTAATAACTTTATAGTTAAATTGGGAAATTTTGAATTGTGTAAATGGTTGACGTATTGACACCCAGAAGATCGCACCAAAAATTATTGGTTATCTTCCTAAATTATCCATTCTGAGTTGTCTAGAGCAATCGGTTTTACTTACGGAATTCTGATGTCTTAATATTTCAAAAATTGAAGTTTCACAATAAAATGGTTAATAGTATGCCTGATTGAATGTATTGTGAAACTTTCTCAAAATTTCTCTGGATCTGAGTTCAGCTATGAAAAAATTAAATTTTTGACCAATTTCTTATTCCATATTATACAATTCATGAAATTAATTTTTTGTATTTAATTAGGTTTTAAATTGAAGAGAAAAATTGTGAATTTTCAAGCGATTTTTTTTCTATTATTCAGTAAATAATTTTTTCTGTATTTTTACATTATTCTCGTTTTGGTAACTTTCCAATTGAGATAAAAAATATTAAATCCTTATTATAACCAGAATGATTGACCGATTTGCTCGCAGGAGCTTGCTGCGCTGGAAAAACTTCACCTGAAAAAACAAACACAAACAAAATCCACATAAAAATATCCGTTTGCTAAGGTGCTTCCAATATTTAATAAATTTATAGAAATATTGAAAGTGAAACAACCTATACGAAAAAATTGTAAATAACTTCCATGCACACTTTTAACATAACAAAAATTAAAAATAATTTTATATAATTTCAAAAATATTTAAATAAAAAAATAATATATACGAAAAATCATCAAAAACAGTCAGAAAATAGAAAAAAAAATAACTATAAATTGCTATAAAAGATGAATTTTTAAAAGGAAAATTTTCCTAAAACTTATACTATTATTATTTTCACAATTATTTTTATTTTTGTTATTCGTCACAACATTCTCCTACCTTTAGGCATATCGCATTTTTTGAGCGGAAACGAGACCGGTAAAATCTGTAAAAAAAGAAACCGATATTAATTCAATATCTCGAAAAGTATGAACATTTAAGAAATTAATAAAAAATTATCCTTAACGAGGAGGAAATTATCAATAAAAAAGTCTCAGAACTCTATCTACATAATATAATATATTATATTATTTATAATTCCAATTCAACGCTGAAAGTAGGTCTCCGCCAGTCATTTTGTGTATACGTGCACATATAATTAATTTTTCAATATATTATTATTAAATGTTTATCCAAACATTTAAAAAAACTATGGTGTATTCTAAACACCTCAATGAGTTCATTGGAAAACATTCTTTAAGCTAAGTTTTAAAAAGTTAGGTTAACATTATTCTTGAACCTCCCTGTTTATTGTGAACTGAAAAAAAATGTTTAAATGAATTGTCTTGAAAATCTTTCGCGTCATGGAGCCCTTTCTATATAGACATACCGAATAAGATCACATCATAAAAATTCAAACCATTTCTATAATTTGTTCATAATAAGTAATATAAGTTAGCGAATCATTTAGTTATTGTTGAAGAAAATTATTATAAACAGTACTAGAATTTCTCAAACTTTCATGATATTATGATCTTGTTAAGTATCTGTATAGGAAGGGCTCCACTAACCGAGATATTTCTACAACAATTATTTGAACATTTAATAAAGATGAGTATTCGAGAGAATTTTGTTAATTAACAATGGCATAACTTGTTGAAAAATTAGCTTTGAGAATTTTTTCCAACGCCATTGAATTCTCCAAAGTGTTAAAAATACATCATAAATATTCCAAACTTTTGAATTAACAGTTAATACCTGAAAAATTATTTCATTTGACCTGTTTTTGTTTTGACGAGGCGCGCGCATACCCAAAATGACAGATTGATACCTGAGCGCGTACTCTGTAACTTGATAGAAACAGAAATAAAAAAGAAATAGCAAAGAAAAGAAATTTCTTTTTATCGACAAATGCTACTCTCTATGACTTTTTCCTGTAAACTTCGGGCGAGCGAGAGGATACATTTGTTTCATGACCAAGTTTTATTGAACTCTAAGATTAATTTACTTCTTGGTTGCGATGGGTAATCACTTGCCTTGTATAGCGAGGGTCGTAGGTTTAAGTCCTATCAAAATCGTTTTACTTTCTTTTTTTTTATGTTATTATATTAATCATCATAGTTTGGCAGAGTAATATGATAAAAATGATATGTAAGTCAACTAGAAGGTAGTATCAAAAATGCGAAGTAGACGAAAAAAAATCTATTACCTAAGTTTATGTAAACATATACCACCCATTTACTTAAAAAAAAATTACCTATTCATGTTTAATTAAAAATAAACAATAATCAAAAGCTAATCATAATCAATAATTAACATAAACAATGGAAAAACGGGATAAGTATGTATGTAAAAACGGATAGAAAGACCTTTGTAGCCGTTTCTATATCCATCTGCCGAATATTCACACGGAATTACTCGAAAGTCTCCGAATAGACATACAAGAAATTTCCTAACATAGAAAGAAATTTCCTTTCTATTCTGTTACAGAGTTCACGCTCTGTTTGCAGCATTAAATTAAAATCTTGAATGATGGATATAGAGTTCTGGGAGCCAGAACTTTTTTTATTGGAATTTTCCTCCCCTTTAAAACCATTTTTTCCAATCTCTTGAATTTCAATACTTACTACGTGAAATATTTTCATAATTATTAAATATAAATATATTACTCTACCGTTATGAAAAATATATAAATTCACTCCTGAGGATGTTAATGTAAGTTATAAAACCTCAAAGGTAATATAATATATAATGTTATATTTCTGTTGTGCGATTTTATTTACGAAAAAGTATTCTAGTTATCAACCACATTCATTTTCGATGTTCAAGAAATCCTTTTTGAATGTATACACTTGTATCGACATAAAACAAATTTTTAGTTGAAATTATTTAACAAATTACAAGTTTTCAATAAAATAAAAGTCATACAACATACCTAAGAAGTATAAACCATTGAAAAAGTATATTTTTAAATAAAATAATCAAAAGTTACCTGAATAACATCAAAAATATATAATATTCACTACATATCTAATATTCACTACTTAAAATACTAACAGACAATGTACATTCTTTGTTATAAATTCGTGAAACAGTTTTTTTAGAGATAAGAGAAAACACCGAGTCTACTACATTTTATTGGAGACACAGAATACACCAAACAACTGTATTCTTTGTTGGAGAGAATTACAGTCCATTGAGGTACAATATTTAGTCGATCGGTTTCATGTACGAATAATTTTAATATTATACAGAGTCGGCTACGTTACATTTTAATTTACGATTTAAATATACAGATGATTTGAAAGAAATTTAATTTGTTAGAGTTTTATGATGTGAACGATGTTATGTTGGTATTTAGATTCTTCTCTGAAGTTTAATTTTCAAATGCTGCAGTTTTTGTAAATCTCGTTAATATTTTTTAATAAATTATTACTTGGAGAAATAATTTTTCAAGGCATTTCAATAAGGATAAAGAGAGATGTATGGAATTTTTGAAGACATAGATGAAAAATGAGATCAATAACATAGCAAAAAATGAAAAAGTGTTTGGGGGACAATACATACAGTATGGTACAATTGGAAGGAATATTTTAGAAGTTGAAAAATACAAAAAAAAAACAAGTTCTGGTAGTAATATTTGAGACTACTAGTTGTATTCTCCTAAATTTGTTTAAACTCAATGTTATTTTAACATAAAACTATTTGTAATTGTGAAATATATTTTTATCTTCATAGATATTATTAAAATTTTATCTATATCTGATTATTAACATGGCTGCCAGTAATATAACAGTTTAGTGGAGAAAGTAGGTTTTACAAAATAATTTACCAACATTTGTGATAATTTTAAAACTTTTATAAAATATACTTCATTTTCAAAAGAAGCCTACAAAACAGGACCGTATTTTAAAAATATAATGAATAAAGGAATTGATGAACAAATTCAACACGATTATATTATTTACTTCTTAGCTTCTTCTATAACATTTTTAATACGACTAAACTGAAATTTGGCACTTCTAATGATAATTTCTGATCTTTGGTTTATTTTTCTGGCATAGTATCATTATTTGTAATTATTATTGAGTGATTCATCATTACTTCTTGTGGTTGACAATCTGAACATACAGGCGTATTATTTAAAATTTCTTTATTCCCAATCATACAATACTTTTAAAGTTTTTCTTTAATTTTCTCCGAAACGCTCCACTCCTTTTGATTTTCTTCCACTCCGTTCAGGCATCTGCTGCTTTAGTGAAATTATTTTATAAGTTGCTGAAAGCGTTTTTAACAATAGTTTTATAAAGTATTTATACCTGATTTATAAATGCTACCAAACTCTCTTAAAAAGGGTTATAAAACAACTAAATTTTTATAAACGATAAATGTCATAATACGTATAAAATTGCTTTATAAATATTATATAATTTTGTTGCCAAATTGTTTTTGTGGTGAATTTATTAAAACAATTTTGGAACGAAAAACTAAACTGGCTCTTAAGGAACCTTTATATAAGTTGCATTCTTGAAAGCAACAATAAATTAACATTAAAATAGATCGCATACATTTTAAAAGTTTTTGTTTTATTTCTCTTAGAAATTTCAAGACTGCACTATAGTTTTAGAGACGAGCGCGGTTTTTTCCTAGAAGTTTATCAATTGCAGCTATTGAAACACTTGTTATTACCACTGTTCACTAAAAGTCGTCGATATATTGACGATAATGAATAACTTTACGGTTTATCAGTGGGTGTTTTGCAGAGATGGGTAAACGACGCTGCTATTGCCACACTCCATGGATATTATATCCGTGCCTCTAATTTCAAAAATTGCCGAAATCTGTGGTTTTATCCGTGTCCCATGTCCGTGACTGTAATAGAGACACGGACTCATCAGGCTTAAAATTGTCCGTGACTGATGTAATATCCCTAGAAATATCCGTGCCTCTAATCAAAGACACGGTCTTGCCTGGAGTAAAAATATCCGTGGTTCTAATAAATTATATTCACGGATCTCATGCAAAAAGGGTAAAAAAAGGGATCCTATTACTAACACTTCGTCGTCCGTCTGTCCGTATGAACCGTGATTGTTATATAGCTGAAATTTTCACATAACCTAACCTAACCCAGTGGCGGTCATAGGGGGGACACTCAACCGCAGTGGTTCAGAAATTAAAAAGAATAACATTCTCGTGTACTTCATGTGTAATTAATAATTAAATCGATCAAAGAAAAGAAACTTGTATTTCGTAGATTAAACTTAAACTTCAGTTTTAGGATGCAGAGATATCAGAATACCTTTTTATTCTATTTATTTTCATTTTCTTTATTTTTATTTTATTTGTTTCTGATTCATATTCAAGAGTTTTTGTTATTCTATGTTTATTTTAGTTTTTCATTATTTTGGGAATGTTGTTTTTGTTTATTATGTTGAGGATTTCTCTTGTTTTATATTTATTATGAATACAGTTATCAAAACTAGCTGCATATATATTTTTATTTCTGAAATGCTGGTACCTATTTCGTAATCAAACTACATATATATTTTTCCTCGTTTTTTTTGCCTTAATGTCTCATTTTCAGTGTTCAGGTTCTGCTCACTTTAAGCCCACTTTAAGTTAACGATTTGGTCCATGCCCCCCTCTCAAATTGCATATGACCGCCATTGACCTAACATAACCTACGACAAATACTTAAAACAGAATAAAATGAATATTTAAGAGGGATCCCAACAAACAATTACAGACACGGACTTTATCCGTGTGTCTATTACAGTCACCAATAAAGCCACTGATTTCGTCGTTTTTGATAAAACAGGCACGGATTTCATCCGTGGTGTGTGGCAATAGACACTTCGATGGGTAAAATAGGTTTAAAAACCTATTTAAAATAAAATATACAAAATAGGTGACCAAAAGGTATTTCAAAAGTTTAATAGAGTTGAGAAATCAATCTAAAATATGTAAAGCAAAACTCCCTGTCAAATCAGCAAATCAGTCAACACCTCTATAATCTAGTGCTGTCACAATGAAAAAGCAAATTGTACTAAACCGAACACAAAATAAACTTAATAAATGGCGGGACATTTAAAAACCGAAAAAAATACCAAGGAATAAATTGGAACCCTTTGAAATCCTAATCGACCACTCTCGCACATCGTGGATCGGAATCCGATTTTCAAAAACCTATTTAAAATAAAAAATGGGTCAAAACAGTTATTTAAGATGATAAATATGAAATTGGTTTTACGCATCTATTTAAAATAGAGATACAAAATAGGTATCTCTATTTTAGATAGTTATTTGAAATAGAAATATTTCAAATAGTTACCTACCTCTGGTTGTTTGGAAACACAGGGTGGCCTAGGACAATTTTATGTCGCACCGCACACTTATTGGTGCATTCCAATTTTTTTGTGTGTACGATAACAGGAAGCAAATTATTAATAAATCGGTGCCGTCTACATTTTTAAAACAACCTTTCACATTGTTTATGTATAAGAAACTTCAATGAAATCAAAAGTAAAAATAACAACAGAACCCTTAAAAATAAGTAACTACGATTACAGATTAGAAAAAAGAGTAACAAAATGATTAAAGATGATAAAAAAGTTGAATCGGTTTAAGAAAATTACTACAAACGTTCAATTTGGCCAATAGGTATGCAGTGCGACATAAAATTGCCATTTTCTCTGCCATTTTCCAATGCAAATCAACATTCGTCGGAAAAGCATATTGTACAATAAATCTGGAGTGTCGTGCAGTCGTTCAATAATCAATTCACAAAACTATAGACATCGGTCGAGATCTTCTTAGACTTGTTTAACTTTGTAAGGATATAATTTGTGTTTATGTAAAATTCTGAAAACACTGCTGCGAGAAACACAACTGCAATAGAATCCTGTGATACTGACTGTTGTTCTTCTAACGTAAGCTGTCCTAAAACGTCAACTTTCACAGCCTCGTTGTTAACTACTCGTTCTGATGGTTGGTGTTTCTTACTTACTTCTTGAATGGCATTTAACGACAGAATTGGTCCTTCATTCGCTTTTACTTTCGTCCAAACGTTTACCAGGCATTTTGTCGAAAAATATCACAATAAAATCAATTTTACCTATTTCAAGTAATGACAATGAGGACGAACTTCAATGGTGACAGAATGATTTCCGCATAAATAAGTGACGTTCCGATAAAGACGTAGAGGCGTAGCTTAATTCAGGCATAAAAGACATATATACCTTTCAATTTGTTTTAATTGGACATACGCGGTCAGTGATATCCACGTAAAATTAAAGTGTCTTTGATACATTTATGGAAGTATGACGTAACGAGAAACATTCGTGACTTTCACTGTAGTTGTGGCTTTTGCGGATTTATTGTTTGCGTAGTATAATCCTACAATTTCAATTTTATCTTGCAGAGTATACATAATTTTTAAGGTAGATATATACCTGTAAATGTTGATATTGAGAACTGAGCTACCTACTTAATACCAGTTTCCCGGTCGCTATGTTTTATTCCCCAAGCAAAACATCATTTACTTTATTGAGTAGAGTAAGTGCAGCAGTAAAGGTATAGTTCACATTGGACCAATCCATAAATCCCAACTAATTGACTTTTCACTTACATATTATACATTTTTGCAATCGTTTTGTAGATGAGAATGCAACAATGCAATAATGTATACACTGAGAAAATTCCCAGCAAAGCTTTCTTTCCTAAACTTTTTTTGGCTAAAACAAGTAGAATTTTCACTGTGGTAATAAAACTGATTAACTGAGTCAGTAAAATCAACTTTTCTATTATCTCTGTACAGAAACTATAAGATACTTATTAAAAATACAAAACATTCTTTCCTATACCAGGAATTTTCACTTTTATTAAACATTACTTCACTACCGTAGACATATATCTTTTCGTTATAAATACACCGAGAAAAAAATTTCATCCTCACAGCAAGTTTTTTCGCTATTCCAGCCAAAAAATCTATTAAAATATGCGCTTAGAGAGATATGTGCTATGGCAGTAAAGAGTGCTTTACTAAAATCTCTTTAGTGTAGTAGTAAAGTATTTTTATAAAGTACCTTTACTAAACCAAAATATAAGTTTTACGAAAGTAGCAGAGTATTATTGTAGAAATGGTAAAATTCTTTACTGATATCAAAAAGTGATTTGGTTCTCCTAGAAATCTAAGCCAGCTGTTTTAGATGATGATTATTTTAAAGTAGTGAAGTCGGGTTTTGGTCTAGACAAGATTTTATTCTCCTACTGGAAGCTATACATATTATTTAGATGCTAGTCAGTTGTTTGCTATCGCAGCAATATTCATTAGTTCTATAGACAAGCTCATTTTCTGTCTTGGAAAAATCTCTATTAAACGCAGGAACATTATATTCCCAATGCATGCAACTTATTTCCCGCATTTGATAATATTTATGATGCTGCAGAAGTATGTCTTTCCAGGAATTTTTTTTTGACTGGAAATTTTGCCGGATAATACTGGATATAAAATTGCTAATAAATATCCACTAGACCAAGGGTTTTCTTTTCTGTTTTAGCAAAGAAAAATGATATTTTTGTAAAAAAAAATTTTATATATTTTTTAACAGTGATAGCAAAGAGCTTATTTATAACGGAAAGATATATGTCTACGGCAGTGAAGTAATGTTTGGAAAAAGTGAAAATTCCTGGTATAGGAAATAATGTTTTGTATTTTTAATAAGTATCTTATAGTTTCTGTACAGTGATAATAGGAAAATTGATTTTACTGACTCAGTTTATCAGTTTTATTACCACAGTAAAAATTCTAGCTGTCTTAGATAAAAAAAAGTTTAGGAAAGAACGCTGTGCTGGGAATTTTCTTAGTGTACAATAGATACATTGTGAAATTCCAGTGAGTAGAGCTAAAGTAATTACATTTTAATCCCATGCCTCAGTAATGGAAACCATGCATTCATTTTAACATGAAATAAAAATATTCTGAGTACTAGATCCATATAAACCTAATACAATTATTGAAAATATAGAATGACATACGGGAATAAATATGTCTATAGGAAAGCATCATCAGTTTTCTTATTAACAACAGAAATGATTATTGGATTTACTGCTTCCTCGATCAAAATATCCAATATCCAGTTTCTATAATTTCACGTCATGTTTTACGGGTAACGAAAAAAAAAATTATAAGCAGTGTCATTGCAGCTTCCAAAACATATTCATACGAAGTTTCATTACAATGTTGCCAGTAGTTTCGACAAATCGCTAGAAATGTGTGAACTAACTGTTTTTCAACGAGTAACCAAATTTTTTCACTTGAAGTAAACTTGCATTCCAGTAATCTATATTAATTTAAAGTTTCATCTAGTGAACTCCCTTTGATAAAAGGGCGACTTCCTTTTTTTATTTCCTCTTTTAACGGAGATTGGAAATTAAATTGGTATCTTGATTTGATTGATCCTCTGAGGAATTCACTTCCACAGCGGTTGATTCATTCTCACGAGAATTGAGTTTTCTATACTGTTTATAAACATGCCGATATTATTCAATTTTTTTTATATTACGGTTTCTGTAACATTTCCTAAATAACACAGTTTGTATCCTCAATTTTTTTTTAATTTCTCCCGTTTTTGTTCGTGTAGGTATCTATCCATTGCCTTTTCCACTTATTATTTTCTTGCTCTGTTTACTCGTTTTTTTCATATTTGTCTTCTTCTGGTCCGTACCATCTTCCTCGAAATACTATCGAAAGATTCTTACAGTAAAAGTCACGAATGTTTCTCGTTACGTTATACTTCCTAGAATTTATTTAGACACTCTAATTTTATGTGGATATCACTGACTGCGTATGTCCAATTAATACAAATGAAAATGTACATATGTCTTTTGTGCCTGAATTGTGAGTGTACCTATTAGGGCCAATTGCACTGACTATTTTAAGTGAATCTTAGGGTTAAGAGCCACTTAAAGTTAATATTTTTGTTGCACCGTTTAAACCTCCCTCAACCTAAGCCGTCAATTTCGGATGCTTACGAGAAAACTTAAATACTGTTAACCTAAAAGTTGGTAAAAGTTGGTTTGTTGTGTTTTAATAAGAAAATGGATATTTTCAACGATGATTTAGATGTGTTAGAAATAATAGAACGTGGTTTTCCCAGATGGATATTTGTTCGGCCAAATTATTTTCACACAATGGATAATTTAACTTTTTTTAAAACATTTAGATTTTACAAAGAAACTGTTTTGTTTATTTTAAATTTAATAGAAGATAGCCTGGAGTTTCCTGATGACAGGTAATAAATCTAAATATATGTCTATTATAATTATGTAGTTACTCACTGAATACTTTGTCAAACTAAGTTTACAGACCTTGTGTTTAACACACCTGTAGCTAAAGTATAAAATACCAGGATTATATAGGTACGTTCTTGTGAAATGCTTTTAGGAACAACAGCTTTACTCCAATCAACCCGTTGCTAACTTGTCTGAGATATTTTGCGAGCACAGGTTTTTTGATGACTGTTGCACGTTTTATGAAAATTTATGTAGCTACAGCTAGCAGAACCATAGCAAAAGTATCCAGGGAGCTAGCGACATTGTATCCCAGATTTATCAAAATGCCAACAACCCAAAGAGAGATCCTGACACATCAAGAAAAATTTTGAAACATTTTGAGTATAGTATGAAATAATTCACCAAATAAATAAAAAAACACAATCACATCCAAACCAAACAAAAATGTCATAAACAAATAATGACAATAATGGCATATAAAGTCGAAAGATTGTTACCAATCACATAAATTAAACTAAAAATTTCCTAGAATGTGCATATATGCCAAACTGCATGGCTAGTTAGCTAAGCTGACCTTTAGTTGACATGGTGCAAGGGTTATATTTTTGAGGGAGCCTTATATTTGAAACTCTACTTAGTTAAGTACTCTTAAACAGTGAGTCGGTGCAAATGGCTCTTAGAAAATTAAATGAGTATTTCCAAAAGGAATTGGCTAACGGCGGCCCCCTTCTGCCATTAAATGCCATTCAAGAGGTGAGTTTTGTAACAATTCATTAGTAGCGTTAAATTTGGGTTTCATTTATTTCACTCATAATTAGATCACCAGAAATACAATCATGCGCCACTGGTAAAGTTGTCTTATTGATTTGATTCGCATGTTTATGAGTTATGACGTAACGAGAAACTTTCGTGACTTTTACTATATGAGTTTATGAATGTGAATGAGTAGTTGTAACGTTATATGGCTTACAGCTGGCATAAATTTGACAGCGAATATCACAGAGTACGCATGTGTCAATACGATCTCGGTTTTCATGTCATATTTCGATTTTTCGATCTCGATACGATCCCAAAAATGCAGTATCGACCTTGAAACTCAATTCGATTTCAATACCTGTTTTCATGAGGTTTTTAAAACGGAAAATGTATTCAATTCGGATTGAATTCTGCATGAAAACGTAGTAGTTATCATGCAGACATGAGTTTTGAAACGTGAAGTATTTGACAATTTGCAAGGCTCATGATTATACTTGACACAATTATCCTTATAATTCAGAGCTCCAGTCTGATGGATTGTATACTCAGCCCTTTTTATTCTTCGGACAAATGAATTGATGAAATTCTTTTATCTTGCCGGTGGAAATCGAAAAGAATAAAAACTCCCTTGGCGACTTAATTGAACTAAGGGGATTTTGTTTGCGTTCGGCAACTCTCATAAATAAGAAATTGATCTGTTATTAAGAGTTCCTATATCGTGTTATGAAGCTTTTGTTGCATCGGTTATTCTGGAGACTATTATTGAGTCGGAGGTAAAAAAGTATCAAAAACCTCTCAAACACCTTTTCTCAATTATTTAATCGTTTTAACGTGAATTCAGGATTTTCCACAGGAGATGAAATGTTAATTATATTTATTTATCTTGAATGGAATTATTATACGGGCCCCCTTTTTGTTTGTTCTGTTAGTAACATCAAATAAATTAAATTTTAAATGTTATTGTTTCACGTATTATCCAATAGGGTATACAAGCATAAATTTTTCTATTTGTGGGAATTGACGCATTATCAGGTCTCCTAACACCTTGAACGCCTATTTTTTCAAAAAAATATAAACTTTATTTCTAAAACGACTTTAACATAAAATTTGAAAGTCACTTTACGTCATGAAGATTGCTGCCCCATGGAGTGACGTCATTTGTTTACGTTCTTATTCCTGTATCACGCTCTGAGTTCTTGTGACCTTATTTGTTTCTGATAGCTGTAAAAATGGATAAAGCCGAAAAAAAACTTTGTATTACAAGTATTGCATTGTTCCAGAGTGTAAATCAACGACTATTAAAACTCCAGACAAAATATCTAAAAGTTTTAAAATATCCTCGGAAATATCGAATATTTATGTCCACTTGACTTTTAGAGATAAAAAAAGCACACACAAACACGTAATGGTCTCAAACAAACATATAAATGATATTTTTACGTCGCAATTAATAGTTAAATTAAATAAATTAAAATACAATATAAACACAAAACTACACAGAACCTAATGCAATACCGGCCATATTGACAAAAGTAATCACATGGTATGACATCACACGTATCATCCGTAGCGTTCGGAAATCCTCGGGTGGTGGTCGGAAACTGCAATAAAATTTGAATTTTATTTTGAAATTTGGAAGTAATTTCCTATTATTAGTTATTTTTGATATCAACTTTACTATTATAAATCAATATCTAAGCAAAATATGAAATATGCCTGTACCTTATTGAGAGCTTATGATGGAATCGCCGAAAACTATCTCGTTTTGTTTGTAATTCGAAGAACCTGCAGCACTTTTAAACTGGTTTTGGAGTAACTGCAAGTGAGTACAAGGTAAAAACTACAACAGTACGGCTGCTTATACCTGGAATCTCACTTATTTGTAATTTTTCAGTAAAATGTATAGTTGTGAGTGAAATTAATTTGCACCGTTTCACAATTTGTCGGCGAGGTGAAAAAATTTGTAAGCGGAAGCAGAACCGGTTCTAGACTGATTTTCCATTATTGCAGGATTCTGACTCACTAGCGATTTCTGTACTCTCTTTTTCCGATGAATAGCATTTGTTTCACCGATAACTGATAACTGTTTCACTGATAACTTTTTGAAACTTTTCTCCATTATGTATTCTTTCAGCAGCTCCATGACTTTACCTATTATTTTCAGTTGCCTGTACATATTTTGTATCATATTTTTCGTATATCGCGACTAGAGTACCTATCCCAAATTTTTTTTTGTCTATTTTCTCAACTCTCAACTTTTAGAAATTTCAAAACCTTTGGTAAAAAATTTTAACGTTTAATATTCATATTTTATATATACTCCTATACAACTTATTATATTCACTGCGACATGGTAGCATCTGTGGAATAAATAAGAATAAATAAATAAACTTTGACATTGGTTATGCTGGCATAGGATAATACGTATGTTTACTCTTCTAACTTAACCACTTCCGGAGTCTATAACAGTATCTTCGTCTTCGAATGGTCGAAAAAAAGCCATAATTTTGCTTATCACCAACACAATAGTTTTAATAGTTTGTCGAAGAATAATTATTCTTATCCTAACGCTTTATAAGTTTTGTTAAATATTTTTTAAAAACAGTGACCGTTTAACTAAGGAGCAACAACTACTTCCCGTTCTATATGCATATAAACGGAGTTGGGATATCTACAAGATATTTTTAATACCAACTATTCTGGTTTACAATTGAAAGGGACAACACAACTTATAGACCGGTTTCGGCGTATTTGCGCCTCATCAGTATTATTATTATTATTAGATACGACAATATTACAGGAAACTAATAATTCTTCAAAATAATTTTAGTCAATAAAACAAAATCTCAATCATAGCAGCGTCTAAGAACACAATGTCTCGTAAATAGAAGAAATTAACTGAGCTCACCCCGGGACGTTATCGGTAAATGTGGACTAACAATTCAAGTAAATTTTAAATAGACCAATCGGAAGGTACATTGTACCAATGAGAATCAATTGTTCGCTTGTGGGTAGGTATAGTATATTAAGTATTAAGAACGGTTAGGGTTGTTTACCGGTTGACAGCAATGTTTATAGGCTGAGCGTTGGTTGGTAAACAGACGAAAACAGGCCGGGTTAGTGGGCCCCAACACTGCAGCCGTTGGCTTATTGTATTGTCCTGTCTGTCTGCTAGTCCGTGAGAAGATTTGTGACCTTGATGAGATCTAGAAGTCTCTTCACAGTATCTCTTTTGGTGAGGTTGTATATAGGGTCATCCGGCAGGCTGAACGTAGCGAAGCCTCCAATTTTGCTGGAGACCGGTAAAACCCTCTACGTTCGAGATGCTTATACCATTTTTTGCGCGATCGTATTGAAATAAATTTCAAATAAAGTCTACAAAATGTTTAAGGATTGGTGTGAGGAGAAGAATGGTGCCAGTATTAATGAAAAAGTGTTGTTTGCCTATATTGTTCGGGCGAAATGAGACATTGAGATCGCATGGTAGTGTTTGGGCAGAATATTCTATGTTGAAAAGCACTATTTTTCTTAAAGATGCTATCGATATTTCAGCATTTCATACTTTGATTGCCTATCTAAAGAGGAAAAATGTTGGACATAGACCCAAGAAAGCTGCTGTGTTTACCAAAAAGCAGATTGAAAAATGTAAATCTTCTTATTTTTTTGTTCCTTTTGTGTAATGAATGAAGGAATATATTATTTAGGACCACTTAAATGTATGTAGGGCTAAGTAAACACAACCTACCGTCCTGACAACCGATGCTATAAATAAACAAAAAAGATCTATCGCGCAAAAAAGACTATAAATGATTTACGGCTTTTTTATATTTTCGGCTTTTTAATCCTCAAAGAAACCTTGCCGCATACCGTTATTTTATTGTGAAGCAGTACCAACTAATTTTACTCACAGCTATACTACCCATCATGCTAATTAATGTTATAGTATACTATATATACGGTTGAGTGTATTGCGAAAATAACTTGATATTCGAAATTTGAAATGAAATTTTCAAGCAGCAGGAAAATTTCTGCTTTCCTAGACTACCAAATATATTCATAATTTTAATGTAGTCTTAAAAATTGGGCTAATAACGGGTGAAATTACTTACTCGAGTCATATAAGCTTTCAGCCTCTGTATTGTAGCATTTTGAAGATGCTACAAGCAGATCCATGTAAGTCCAGCGTAAGTCCAGGCCAGTTTCGTTAAATTGGTCTAAAGTTAACAAAATAATATTGCTATTAGATGATATTATACTCCTGAAGATCTTATGCGTAAATTTTACCATATTTCTGCTGTAGAATTAGTGTGGTAAAAAGAGGCAGTTGCTTGTCTGGTGGATCGAGGAAAATAACGATGACTCTCCAACAAATCGCATTGAGTACAATCCGGTATTCAGTGGTTGGTTCTCAATAGTGAAAGACAGAGCCGCCCTATTCGTCTTTTCAATAAACTGATATGAAAACCACTGTTCTTGAAACCAAAACGACACTGGAGCATTGAAAATAACCAATGTACCTGTGGGAAAAAATAAAATGAATTTAGGGACTACATTTTCTGCTTAGGCAATAGGATTGAATGTAAAAGATAACAAAGTGGTGTAGAAGATCCAACAATTACTGAAAATTAATGGTCATAATAATCAAAATTAAATAAAACCATATTTAAATCTCGATCAAGAACACCACATCAAGATTATAAATATTATGCGTGGTGATAGATCTTCTATAGTAGGGAACAGCAACAAAGCTAAAGTTATATTTTAATAATTGTACCTACACTAACTGTAGGCTATTTCATTGTGTTGAATTATAAACTTTTATGTCAAAAACTTTTCCGCCTAATAATTCCTCGAACATGTACAAATGCCTCATAATTTTATCATAATTCTCTCAAATTCGTCGCTTGGTAACCGAAAGCGTCGGGAACGAGCTTTCGATTGCCATAAAGT
Source organism: Lochmaea capreae (assembly GCA_949126875.1). Lineage (NCBI taxonomy): Eukaryota > Metazoa > Arthropoda > Insecta > Coleoptera > Chrysomelidae > Lochmaea > Lochmaea capreae. The sequence goes on from OX421409.1 coordinate 8,516,999, forward strand.
TATTTCGAATAATGAATACACCACAAGGAACATACAGAGAATTATCTCGTTTATTGTCAATAGCTGTTTCAACATTGTTAATTTTACATTGCATAATAAATGGTTTTTCAGTCATCAATTTTTACCTGATCAAGGGGAAAAATATAAGCAGAAAACGTTCAGATGGCAACTTTAATTAACGTTTAGATAATGTATGATTCAATTTGACTCTTTGGAAACATGTACCTACATCGTTTATTCTACCTGTACACAAAAAATCAGCCGAAAGAAAGCGGACAATGTTCATGGGTCTATATACATCCTGGCATACATATATTTCAATATGCTACGAAACTATAATTAATAAAGTTACCATCCCATCCCTTCACTATAAACTGCCAAGAATTGCAGGATTGCATGTATCAACACATTGCGTGTTCTATTATCACAAAACTTTCTGTAAATACAAAGAAATAAGCAGTGACGTACTAGGCTTTGGAGACAAGAGAATATATTGCCAATTAAATTCTTGAACTAAATACATTAACTTGTGAATTCATCCCCAAACAGAAAGGCATGCAATTGTATAGGGGACTGATACTGCCTTCCGCATTATTATTTATGTTAACGGTAGTTGCCTAATATAAAAGTCGAATGAATTTGTTATAACACTTTTTCCGTGAATAGAATTTTTTCAGTAATATTATTGAACTGGTTCTCCAAATATTAAGCATCGTTCCCGTGTGGAGAAAAAATTAAGAATAAATGTAAGTCTTGTTCAATAAAGCACTTCTGCTTTCAGCACAAGCCAAAAAAATGTAGATTTCTCCTGAATTCTTTTTTGTCGTGTAGACTACTTTGTCGAGAACTTCTTATACAAATGAGTTTCATCAACTACTAAATTTCATATGAATATTTAGTGTTAACATTAGAATCTGTTTTCTTTCCACGAAATTTTGTAACAACCTGAAGGGCAAATCAGCTACTCCAGCAAATGAAATTTGGTATCTTTGTCACTCCATTCCGCAACCAGTCGGAATATTTCAGACATCTTGGTGGCATTTTATTGCCCACAGCTTTGTTCCATTTAACTGATTGTGTATTTTCTACAGAATAGAATATACCTGTAGTAGGTGTTAGGATCCGGGACACCCTGTATAACTTCTCTTTCACTTTGAACTGAGTAGAATTTTTATTAGTTTGAATAATTTATAGAATAATGGAATATGATCGTGGACTGAGAAATAGGAATCGATTAATTTAAATTTGAAAGGTTTTCAATCTATATCATACATATAGTAAAAATCACGAATCTTTCTCGTTACGTCATATTTCTCTGAATGTATCAAAGACACTCTTATTTTATGTGGATATCACTGACCGCGAATGTTCAATTAAACCAAATGGAAACGTACATTATGTCTTTTGTGCCTGAATTAAGCTACACCATTACGTCTTTATCGGTTTGTCACTCTGTCTTGTGTTGTGACAACGATTGTACTTAAAAATCGAAACGTCACTTTATGCGGAAATCATTCTGTCATCATTGAAGTTCGTCGTAATTGTCATTACTTTGAACAGGTGAGATTAATTTGCAATATGTTTATTGTGATATTTTTCGACAAAATGTCTGATAAACGTTTGGACGAAAGTAAACGTGAGTGTATTAAGAAATTACATGAATATTTCCGAAACCAATTGGCTAATGGCGGACCATTTCTACCGTTAAATGCCGTTCAAGAGGTGAGTTTTGTAACAATTTATTTGTAGAATTCCAAGTTGTAGTCTAATTATGATATGCTAAATTTGGTAACCAATCATTCTATATCTCAATTACCTACCATTATCGATTGTTTTCCATAGAGAATTGAATGACAAACTCTAGCACCATCATGAAGAACATAGGAAGAAATAAATCAATCATCTTGAGGAAATTGGAATATAATTCAATTTATAAAAAATATTACTTGTTTTAATAATCTAATGCATTTAAATATAAAATATAATTTTTATTGATAATAATTATGTGATTATTATTACTCACGTCTCTCACAGCAGTTAGCAATTGTGACATCCTCATAAAAAATAACTTATCAAGGATACAACCATCTCCCGGCATTTACTCTTCCAACAGCTATTTTCCCAACATTGAAGAAAGAATGAATTCAGGAGCACCAGAAAAACTTGTAAATATGTCAATAAACAATAAATCACATACTAAACCTAACCTCAATTGTGACAAAATTGCTGAATTTTTCCAATAGAGGAGTTCAGTCTGTGACCAACAAAAAGTTGTTTTTATGACAAGAATGTCTACCATTCAAAACATAAGAATTTTATCATTGCGAACATTTACATTGCTTCATTAAAACAATGAATACACCCGTAATTCTTAAAATTTAAAATGACTTTTCGCTGAATACTCAACGCATTGGTGGCCAATAATTCTAGGAATTTTTGGCAAGTCACCATTTCACTCCTGTCATTATGTCACTAGGTATGTCAGATGTCAATTTATTTGTTTTTTTCTATATTCGATTTTGTTTATTTTCCATTAGACTTTTATAGTAGTTCTAGTAAGTAGTATCTCTTTATTCTTCTACCCACCTACCTAGTGACATAATGACATAAATGAAATGGTGACTCGCCAAAAATTCCTAGAATTATGTTTTGAATGCTAGACATTAGCTGTCATTCTTGTCATGAAAACCACCTTAGACTGAACTCCTCTATTGATCTGGCAACGTCTTGAAGTTTTGCCAACCGTAAACTGAAAATTTCCATTAAGTATAAATTGTATTTAGGGCTGGTAAATTTATATTAACTCTGATATGCTGGAAATTAACTAAAAATGACATCATCGTCTTCTTATCGTAAATAAACCATAGTCATTAATTCTCCTGGTATACCGAATATTGCCAATCAAACACAATGAGAAACGTAACCATTTATTTATATATTCTTTCAAATCCAAATTACCTATCACTTTAACTCAATGATAAACTTCTTGTTACAGCCTCAGCTGGAAGTTAATTACAAAATGATGTGTCACAAAAACGTTGCAGCTTTTACTGAAAATTTGATACGGAGTTGTCGGTTTCATACGGTATAAAAGACCGGAAATTGTCAGGATGGAGGAACAGAAATCATCTGGGAAAATGAAGGAGACCTGCTACGTGTTTAACACGTTCACTGATCCATCCTTGGAGAAACTCTATCAAAGCTTCAGCATCAAACAAAAAAGAGCGGGATTGGAGTGTTTCCTACTGACGGCAATCCTTTTTGATATCTACATGCTAGTGGTGAGTATGTCTTAAGGTAATATCTAGTTGTAGATTTAAGTTTTCAATATAACTATCATACAAAATCAGTAGTTCCACAACAGACATATAACCACAAACAAAGCCAGTGCAAAAGATGAAGCTTCAATTCGATAGTGTTACCAAGTCAACTTCCAGACGTTTCAATTAACGTTTAGAAGAATATATCGAATAAGTTCTGTAGCACATTGGTAACTTCTCCGCCGGGATCTTGGGTGACTAACGTACACGTGCAAAAGGTGTCACGGAGGGTTAACAAAACTTGAATAGAGTTGAATTAAGAAGAGCTGATTAGATAAGCGATAAGTCAAATCAAAATGTATCGGAGCTGTGCGAAGGGAAAAACAGGCATACTATAGCCTCGCCAAGAAAAAAAAAGTAATGGACAATAAACGTAAAAGGCTGTATTAAGTGAAATATATAAAATATCAAAATGTAGGTTATAAGATAAAATATAATTTCACTACTTATTCATTGGGAGGGATAGGACGTTGACTCAGCACAGTAGTGGAACACTTCTGAAGCGTCAGCTTCGGTGAAGCAGTGTCGAATGCGGTAATTACTTGGAACACCGTCGTAGAGCCCGAACTATGATGTACCCCAGACTACTAGGGCAAGTAGCATATATGACAGCTCGCAGGTATTATACCAATGTGCACAAGGTATAATGTATAGTTTGGTAAGTTTATCTGAAGCTACGCGGCATCGGTAAGGGGCGAGGAAACATGGAGGATATCTGCCAAAAACGTACCAATGACGTTCGGTACCTATTTTTATAAAAGTATTGAAAATAATAATAATTATTATATAATAATTCTATATAGAAACTGATTTTTGCTTTGCTTTAAAGGTAAGGTATTTTTCAAAACACGGTAATTGTTAAAAACAAATAATGTTAAGAATCGTACTTGAATTCAATATGGATACGAAATAGTTCAAAATCTGACACTGACAATACCAACGACACTGGATAATCAATGTCAGTCAATTGACAAAGTGAGAGGGAAGAACACACGCACGCGCTTGCCAATTGGAAGTCAGCTGGTCGCTAAGCAACGAACGCCTTTTGATAAATTTCACCAATTGAGTTAGTTCGGAGGGCGTGAAAATTATGGTTTTCGCACAACGCTGTCAGAGCTTGAAGAAGCCAATAACAAATTTGGAAAAGTGTTCATCTTCTAATATTGAAAAAATAATGTTAATAGACAAAATCCAAGCAAGAAGCACATTGAAGAATTAACGTTTAATCATATTGTTAATAATAGAAAGTCCATTTTCTAATTATTATCACTACATACTTAGCACTTCATCTTTTTCATAGTTAAACGTGGCAATATCGTTTGTTTTCGACTGAATTCCTTTCACGGCTTCAGATAAACTTACCAAACTATAGATATGCCGTTTTCGAATGAAGTAAAACCGAAGTCTCGAGTCCATGGATGTTGGCCTCCATGAAGATCACTTCTACTGGCTGGAACATTAGTAGGCACGGTAATATTTCGGGTTGAGGGTAGCTTTAATGATTAGCCTCAGTTGCAGAAATAGACCTACTTTAAATTACCGAAAGAAAAAATAATAATAAGAACTTTTTGAATACATTTATATGGTAAGTAGTATTTTACACTTGGTCGAGAACAACGACCAACCAGCAATTTTGTCTCATCCTAAATTATATTTACAATTCTTAAAACTAAGTTATAATCCATTGATGTCACTCAGTTCTTAACTGTGAGATTTCCCTTATCACTGTGCTCTGCTTTCAACAATTTCACTTATCACTTACACCAGGTCTGAAGGTTTCGTCCTTTTCAATCTTCTCTTTAGGTTGTGTTGATCGAGTAGCTGGAGAATCTCGATGTTAACATGATTATGTAACCAGCCTTGGTGGTTTTGGGCATATCTAATAATTTCTTCCTTAACTGTTGGTACATTGAGGTCTCTGTGCAGTTTTGCATTTCGAATATATTATGGAGCGTTCACAATAGTACGGAGTACTTTGTTTTGAAATCTTTGTATGGGTGCTATGTTGGTTGAACTGGTGCAGCCCCAAAGCTATAGTCCGTACCTCCAAATAGGTTTCAAAATCTGCTTATATCTGAGCAATTTATTATGTGTTGACATTTGGGATTTTCTACCTATAAGCCAAAACATTTTTTTATATTTTGCATCTAGTTCTTTCCTTTCCTTCTGTACATGCTCCTTACATCTCAGCATAGCATCCAGAGTTATTCCGCGACATTTTGCTGTGTTTCCATCTGGTACCTCCATTCCATTAATTGCGATTGGTAATAAGATGAAGTTTGTTAATATTTAAACGAACTTACAGACGACAAGAATACAGTATACTCACTCTGGAAAGCAAAAAGACGAATCACCCAAACAAACAAAAAATAATAAAATAATATGAAAAAAGCAATTCTATTTGCAGAACACCTTGAAGAGATATAAGGAGAATTGACCAGGTATTTTAATTTTCATCGATTTAGTTGGTTGAAGAATCATTATAAAGCTTTTTATTTTCTCTGCCGGAAGGACAAATAACAACAGTTATTAGTGAGACAAGTTACCTTTAATAGAACGTGCAAACGAGAAACCGAGTCGTGAGGGCGTAACTGAACACGAAAAAATTGAAATTTCCTTTTCAGTGCATCAAAAATATGATGATAATGCTGTTCAATAAATTCTGCATATTTCAGTTGCGATAAAAGTAAATGAAACATCCCAATAATCCTTAAGCTTGGAATTGTCTACCTGAAAATTTAATTTACCAAAACCTTCTGTTATGTATTGCTATATCAATTACTTATAAATGAAAATTTTCCTTCGTTCAATACATTTTCTATATAAATGAGACTGTATCACGCAACCATATTTATTTATCGTATTTACTTCTGCTTTTTTCTACAGAAAGCGTCTAAGGTTGGAATAGAGTTGACTATAATCTCCTACCGTATACTGTGATTGTAGTATAAAATTCCCCTACCAAACTACAAATACCTACTAGCTGTGATTTTATGTACCGGGTGTCCGATTAGAAGAAGTAACTCACTGTATCTCAAAAACCATAACTTTTGTTCCGTTTTATGGATTTAGAAAGGGTATTTATTGCCTGATAAAATAATATAATAACATCGTTTTATTCCAGTAGCTTTAACGCTCGCTAGGTGACGGTAATTGAAAAATTAATTGAATTGAACTGTCTTCAACGTTTCAATGCGGAGATTGTCACTTGTCACTATGAGATTGGAAAATAAGACATTGTTACAAAGGTAATAAATAGAAATAAATTTGAATCTCAGACGTGCTTGTAACATGTAGGATTCTACTTAAAGCTAAGCACTGACTAGAAACTTTTTGTCACGGTGACAATTTGTCGCTTGTCACCTGTCTATGGAAACGTAACTGTACGCACGACATACGGAGAGATAAAAAGTTTCGGATGTCGGCGACAATTGGGTAACGAGACAGATAATTACTGTCGCTTGACCATACCATATTGTACATAGTGCGCTCACTGGAAACTTTTTGTCATGTGCTGGTTGGGGTTCGGTTTGCATGTGTTTATTGTTTTGCATTGATAAAATAATGAAATGGGGATATCAATCCGTTTGGATGTGTTTTGTAGACAATTAAGTATTGATAGAAGAAATACAAAAAAGGCCAGGCGCCCAATTCTTGACATCACTCGCTATCGAGCAAATTCGCGTCATAACGAGCAGTAGTTTACTTTACTACTAGGCAATTCTTGAGGTGATTCGTTAAAGGGCGTCCTGAGAAATTTGGCAATACCGTAAATAAAGCGTTCGCTTATCTTGACGCTGTTAAGTTATTACAATTTTTTGGTTAGGTTTTATTTTTACATTTTGCTTTGTTGATGTGGTACTTAGGAATAGGTTGAAGAGTGAAGAGTACCGTCTGTAGGAAATCTAGTAGAAATACTAAACATCAGCACAGAAAAAGTGGAAAATAGTGGTTTGGTGATCTATAATTGATACTAGTGGTAATATTTTATAAGTAGCGACTAAATTACAGCTTTTTGGATATAATAACCTAAAATTTGAACAAGTCACATGGACGATAATGATCCGCCGCCCGATCCGGGCGGGGAGGTCACAATACAAAACACGAATGAAAATAATGCGGTAAATACTATTGGACCAAAACCCCAAGAAATCGAAAAAAAGTCAATATACGAGAATCTGGTATATTCAGTGTACGATTCTGGACCCTTCAACGTAATGGTAGAACATATAGAAAAAAATGTAGGGAATCTCCATCCGGTGGAGTTTGGAAAAATCATGCACATCTTAAGAATAAAAGGCATTAAAAACATAACAAAAAAAGGAAGAAATAGAATATGTGTCACATTCCGGCTACCTACGGACGCAAATAACTTTAAAAAGAATGAGGAGGTGAGAAAGAAGGGATTCTATACATTTATACCAGCATCCTTGCTTACAAGCAAAGGAGTGGTGAAAGGAGTGGGAAGCAGACTGGACGAAAAAGAGGTATTGGATAGAGCAAATGAGGAAGCAGGAGGTATGTACAAGATTCTAGAAGCTCGTAGATTGAACAGAAGGGTACAAGACAAGGTTACCCAAGAAATAGCATATGTCCCCACAGGTTCATATATCTTTACATTTGTAGGAAAAAATTTCCCACGGGATATAAGTATTTATAACAATAAACTAAAGGTAACATCATATATTAGACCCATTACACTCTGCTTTAAATGCTTCAGATTTAATCATACAGCAAAACAATGTAATAGTAAAGAAAGATGCGAAAAATGCGGGAAAGAGGACCATAACAAGGAGAACTGCACAGAATTTAAAGCAAAAAGATGTATTTACTGCTGTGAAAATCATTTAATTACAGAACAACTGAAAAATATAGAGGGATGTGAAGAGCTAACAAGACAGAAGAAAATAAATGAAATCATGAGTTTCGAGAATATGGCATACTATGACGCGGCTAAACAAGTACCAAAGAGAAAAGAGGATAACACTTATGAAGACAACATCCCAGATAGGAGCAGTAGAAATTACCCAGAGCTACCTAATAAAACTCCAGAAAATGAAATAATAACCATTAGCCAGAGGAGAACAACAATACAAAGTAGTAGCAGAACACCAAATAGAACATATAATGAAGTGATAAAAAGTAAAAGAAGATGCCCGAACAGCCCAGGTTTTGATAAAGATGCACAACAGGGATGCTACGTGAGCAGTCCACTGTACCCAAGTAGTCCAATCACAGGTAGGCCTAATTATAATAAAAATATTACAAATAATTCCCCATCTAAAAGTGAATTCAGCACAAACGTCATTGATTTTGATGAATATTTGGCAGATCAGAATGTCCCAGTAGAAATCCTAATAAATATGTCCAAAATAATATATGAAAACTTGCAAAAAAGGGGAGTCTCCCCATCACAAAATATGAATACTAATATAGATAATTTAAAACAAGACACAAATAATTTTAAGGGAGGAAAAGAGGATAATGGGAAGTCCATATCTGTTTTAGATATGGAGGAAGATGAGTGGTAAGAGATAAAGTACACTAAATAGGGAGGGTGGCATAATAATGTATTCTTTTAGTATATAAAATTCAGAGTAATACAATGGAATTTAAGAAGCGTGAGATCTAACAATATAAATCTTGAATATCTGATTAATAGGGATGAGCCAAATGTAATTATGCTACAAGAAACATTCTTAAAAAACAGTATGAAATGGATAGTAAAAGGCTTTAATATATATCGAATAGACAAATCAGAAGGGCACAACGGTATTGCAACCTTAATAAGTAATAAATTCTCATCATATTCATATCAGCTAAATTTAAGAAATAAACCTTGTGGTATAATTATACAGGCAATAGTAGTAAAAAGAATGCTGATCATAAATACTTACTTCCCTGTAGACACTAAAATCAACAGAAATTTCTTGAAAGATATATGTCAAGAATTGAATAATTTTGATTATATTATATTCGCTGGGGATTTTAATTCTAAAAACTTGGTGTTTGGTAATCATATTAATAACAGAAATGGCAACATTTTAGTAGAGGTACTTTTAGATTCAGGGTTTATGGTAATGAATGATGGTAGAGCAACAAGAATAGGACTGCCGGGACAGAATAAAAGTGTCACAGACCTGTCATTTTGCACCAGTAATCTAGGTACAGTAGGAACATGGGAGTTATATCCTCAAGATAAGGGAGACAGTGATCACTTTCCAATTAGACTTGATTTTGACATAGGGGGAGAAAATGCTCATAATTTTAACCAAGAAAAAAATGAATTTAGAATGAAAAAATATAATACTAAGAACATGGATTGGGAGGAATATCATCTTAAATGTACGCAATTAGGAAATCAAATGGAAAGTAAGGGATATAGGGATATAGTAGAATTAATTGAACAAGGATACAGTATGACCAAACCCAAGAAAATAAGCATGGGTAATAATAGGAGGAAAGAAAAAAATAATAGGACAATTAATAAATGGTGGGATAGGGAGTGTGATATAATGTTAGGAGAAAGAAGGAAGGCAATCCTTTTATACTTAGAGGATAGTAGTACAGGTAATTATATAGCAATGAAAAAGAAGGTAGCGGAGACCAAAAAATATTTTAAAAAGAAAAAGAAAAACAGCTTCATAGATTTTTGCTCTACGCTTAATAGGGATTGCAACATGTCTTATATATGGAAAGTGGTTAAGGGTTTTAGCAGAGGCAATAGGTATAATAGGAATACAGAGTTTATAAGAAATAATTTAGATAATTTCTTGGAATTAGTAACTACCCCGGAAGTCTGGGATGATGGAGAGGAGATCATATATAATATCAAAACATGGGAGGAGTTTAGTATGAATGAGTTAAATGTAGTGTTAAGTGCAAGGAAAAAAGATAAGATGCCAGGTGTGGATGATTTGGTGTACTCGTTGTTTAGAGAATTACCGTATAGTATAAAAGTGGATTTGATTAGAGCTTTGAATGGAATCATCTTAGAGGGTAACGTACCGGAGGAATGGAAAATACAGATAATTTGCCCGATTCTGAAACCCCTAAAAGACCCCATGTTAGTGGAGAGTTATAGGTTTATAGCTTTACAATCGTGCGCATTGAAGATCGTAGAAAATTTGATCAAAAATAGAATAGAATATAAGTTGGAGGCAGAGCAATTAATTAATAAGAGACAATCAGGTTTTAGGAAGGGAAGGGGAATTATGGATAACTTGGTGTATTTGCAGACAAAGGTGGTGGATGCCTTTATAAATAATAAAAAGGTAATTGCGGTTTTTCTGGATATTAAAGCAGCATATGATAATGTTAGGATTAAATTATTAATGAATAAATTAGCTAAATTAAATATCCCACAGTCATATATAGAATTTTTAACAGCGGTATATAGTAATAGAAAGGTACTAGTTAAGGAAAATCTCACAGGTGCTACTTCAAGAATAGGCAGTGTAAATAAAGGCATCCCACAAGGGTCAGTGCTCAGTCCGTTACTATTTGCGGTATACACAAATGATATTTATGATCAAATGGAGGAGGGAGTGGATTTGTTAGGCTTGGCGGACGACATGATGATCATTGCGAGTGGGAAAGATATGGAAACAATATGCAGGAGAATAAACGACTCACTGGAAAATATTAGCGAATGGATAGGGAAACATGGGTTTGAAATGTCAACACAAAAATCTAAAGCGATAATTTTTCAAAAAAGGAAAGGTAGAGGAAATATACCTAGCATAGTATTTAAATATGAAGTAATACCATATGTCAAAGAGGTTAAATACTTAGGAGTAGTATTGGATGAGAAATGGAAGCTAAGCGCTCACATTGATAGGGTGGTGGCAAAAGCGCAAAAGGGAATTGATGTTATGAAAGCGGTTACTAGCTACTGGTGGGGGGCGGACTCAAAAATAATAGATATGATATACAAAGGTATTGTTAGATCTCATTTAGACTTCGGTTCATTCCTAATATTTAATACATCAAAGCAGCAACTAAATAACCTAGACAAGGTACAATTTAAAGCGTTAAGAGTTATCTTGGGGGCTATGAGAAGCACTCCGACAGCTTCACTGTTGGCAGAAGCGGGGGAACTTCCACTACATTGGAGACGTATATGGTTGGCACAAAAATTCATTTTGAAACACTTGGCGTTAAATAATAGTATAGTCACAAATAAGTTGGTGGACTTATATAGATTCCAACAGGAAATAGCAGACAATACCAACTTCCCCTTATTAGAAGGGTTGGATAGAGCTTTAAGTTATCATAATTTAATTAGAAAATATAATGTGTTACCATGTTTTTCAGTTGGGTACAGTGCACTGCTCATGGATATTCCCTGGGAAGATATGGGGTTAAAGAAAAACAACTCATTCAATCAAATTGAATTGGATGGGATCATTAAAGAGAGATGGAGCGATTATGAAATAATCTATACAGATGGATCTAAAGACAGACAAGAAAATCGAACTGGTATGGGGATATATATGAAAAATAGGAAGTGTAAAATAAGTATCAGAGTCGCGGATGAAGCTACTATATGTACAGCAGAGCTGCTAGCTATTCATGAGGCAATCAAAAGAATAAGGGAAGTAGGAAATAAGAATTCATTGGTGGTATCAGATTCCAAGAGTGCTTTGCAAAGAATTGCTAAAAAAGGAATTTGCGGGAAAGCAGAATACCCAGAGTTGAATATAAGGGATATGCTATGGGAAGCGAAGAAAAATAATCAAAGTATCAAGCTGAGCTGGATACCTAGTCATTCAGGTATTAGTGGGAATGAAGAAGCAGATAAGCTGGCTAAGAATAGCTTAAAAAAAAGGGAGAAGCATTACAACAAAGTAGATTACAAAGATATTATGGTTAAAGTAAAAGAGAAAATTAGAAAAGATTGGGAAGAAGAATGGATGGAACTATGTAAGATTAAAGGAAAGAAGTACTATAAAATAGTAGGGAAACTACCAAATAAGCCGTGGTTCCATGAAGTAAAGGTCAATAGACAGGCTGCAACAACAATGAATAGACTTAGGTTGGGACATTGTGCATGCCCAGAACATCTCCACCGGATAGGTGTAGTTAACTCCCCCAATTGTGAATGTGGACAATTAGGTAGTATAAGACATATGTTGTTGGAGTGTCCTATAAATAAAAGTAACTGTGACAATCTATACAAACTAATGCTTAAAAACTGCATGGGTTATGAAGCTGCTTTATGTGTAGAAGATATGCTTAGAAATCCTTCAGTGCGTAGTGCTTCGCTTTTGTGCAAATTTTTCAAAAATTGTAACAGAACTATATAAATTTATTTTAGATACAGGAAGAAGCGGTGTCTCCGAGGCAGATGCACGGAAGTGCAGCTTCATCCTAGAAAACTAATAGTAATAAATAGTACTGGGTAGATAATTCGAACGAGTTGAGCCCACAGAAAAGGAAAAGAAGAAGAAGAATTTTTTGGTTATGTTTTATAATATATTCTTTTAAAATTGTTTTATTAAATGGATCCAAACACTTTAAATAACGAATTACGCGAACGCGGAGGAAAGGCTTCGGAAAAGCAAAGAAAAATGATGGCGGAATATTTGCAAGGGAAGGAAGAAATTATTAGTGGTAAATTAATAAAAAACTTTACTACTAAATGCTTCGAAAAACTAACATCCTTATTTATAATAGATTTAGATTATTCTAACATGACTTTAAAATCAACTAGTGAAAAAACATATTAATAAATACATTTAACATTATTTTAACATGCTATAAGTACGCTCTTAGTAACCATTAGTTAGTATGGTGTTATCGTTTTTATTATTAATGAGGCTGTAAATGTTTAAATAAAAGCCGCTTCATTCATTGTCGTGGAGGGATTCAAAGGATTGCGCGAAACCCGGGAATTTTGAACTTCTATTTCCGCCAGCTCTAAATTATCGATTTACATTAAATTCACAAGCTCATCCATACTCCATTTCTCAAACTGAATTACAATTTTAATTTTTTTCAACAAAAATATATCAAAATATATCAACCTATACGCTCGCTGTTACTTATCTATCACTGTCAGTATAAATATGAAGATTATCTGGTTATCGCGTACAAAAATGTACTCGCTGCATAACGAGCACTATCAAGCGAGTGCGCAGAGCAGAGAGCGCTCAAGAATAGCACTTCAACGAATTCGTTAGGAAGCGAGTAGCCTTGAGTGTTGCGAACGGTCAAGAATTGGGGTCCAGTGCTATATAATAAGGCCCTAATTGTTACTGCTACTTTTTCTTCCGCAGGAATTGTTTTTGAAAATGTGGTATCTTTGGCCGCGATTGATGGTTCTACTAATTTTACTAAGTCACCAAAACTACTTATTGACATTCTAAAAGAATTAAAAATTTCATGTTGTGTTGAAGCAATTTCATGTATAAAGTGTGAAATTTACCTTTAATCAATCTTTCGCTTACTATGGGATGTACCCAGTAGCGTTTTTTACTTCACTCGAGGTCTACAAAATTCATCACTGCATCGTATGCAGCTGCAAACTTGCTATTGTTTCAATGAAGTAGGTATGGACGTCGACCAATTGTCACCGTGACAAAAAACTCTCATCAGCGCGACCAACGGTACGCGACACAGGAAGACACAGGGCGACGATGACAAATTGTCACCGTGAGAAAAAGTTTCTAGTCAGCGCTTAGCTTTAATCATACGGTGTAACATAGTATCGTGATTTAACAAGTTTAACGTGGACAGCTTCGTTACATAACAATATCTGGAGCCCAATTCTTGACATCACTCGCTATAGAAAGAATTCGCGGCATAACGAGCAGTAGTTAGCGAAAACTTCACTATACTATGCAATTCTTGAGGTGATTCGTTAAAGGGCGTCCTGAGAAATTTGGCAATACCGTAAATAAAGCGTTCGATCATCTTGACGCTGTCAAATTATTCCTATTTTATGGTTATGTTTTATATATCTATTAAAAAATGTTTTATTAAATGGATCCAAACACTTTAAATAATGAATTACGCGGACGCGGAGGAAAGGCTTCGGAAAAGCAAAGAAATATGATGGCGAAATATTGGCAAGGGAAGGATGAAATGATAAGTGGTAAATTTACAAAAACTTTACTACTTAATGCTTCGAAAAACGAAATGTTCTAGTAAAAGCCGCTTCATTAATTGTCGTGAAGGGATTCAAAAGATTGCGCGGAACCCGGAAATTTTGATTTTCTATTTCGGCCAGCTCTAAATTATCGATTAACATTAAATTCACAAGCTCGATTTCTCAAACAGAATTACAATTTAAATTTTTTTCAACAAAAATAATATCAACCTATACGCGCGCTGTCACTTATCTATCACTTTCAGTATGAATATAAAGATTATATGGTTATCACGTACAAAAATGTACTCGCTGCATAACGAACGCTATCAAGCGAGTGCGCAAAGCAGAGAGCGCTCAAGAATAGCATTTTAACGAATTCGTTAGGAAGCGAGTAACCTTGAGTGTTGCGAACGGTCAAGAATTGGGGTCCTGCCCTACTAGAGTCAGGGGGGAAAGATTAACTGGGATTGTTAGTGCCACATGTGATTTGAGTTCTAGAATTCGGTTTTTTGAATACATTTTCATTCCCCACTGAAAAGACTGGAGATTATTCAAGGTTTTTATTTTTCAACTTCAATAAAAACAACAGCTTTTGACTGACGTTGGCTTCCGTAACATTTTTGATACTTCACTTGTGTTCAAAACATTATTTTTACTAGCGTTTTCCATTGACCTCCCACCAGCACGATGCAAATGAGATCCAAAATTGCACCGATCCCACGCTGGTGCGTGGGTTCTTGGCTCTAGTTCGCGCGGAGCTGTTCATGTTCCATTCACCTCTTTGACAAACATAGCATATGACACTTGCTAATAATAATAATAAATACAAATAGGTTATGTATCCTGCACTCTAGTCTATCGACGGTTCTGAAAAGTTCGAGCTGAGAGCGTTTAATGAAACTTTTTTGATGACTACCTCTGGAAGCAGCTGTTTCTATATTCATTTACGTATCGGAAGTTACATTTTGTAAGTGCCATGTGCTGAAAGTGACAGTTCCGTACAACAAAATACTTTCTGGACGCTATAGGGTAGACAGCTTTAACAACCTTCTAGATTTTACTGTACCCACGTCAATGTTGACAATTATATTGACATCCTCCGGTTATTATTAATTTCTTGCAGTAGTTATTGATTCAAAAATAGTATATTATTAAACAAGCAATTTATGATAGCCATTATTCACGCAGGGTGCCGTTTGCGTCACGAGCCGAAGGCAAGGGGCGCAAGTCACCAGAGTGAATAATGGCCATGAATTGCGAGTAAAATACTATACTTGGTCCACGACCCTTGATTTCTTCATTTAATAAAAGTCAAGTAAATAATGCGAGTGTAGAACGGAAAGTGATAATTTGTTATTATTGACAATTCTAACGTCAAAATTAATAAATTTCTGGACCACGTCAAATAATGTGATATATAGAGATGGGCGATACTGTGTAAAGTATCGATACACCATACCGTTATAAATATAGTGTTTTAAATTATCAATATTAGAAAATATCTTTATAAACAGTATCAATACTAAAAATTTTGATATTTTATTTATACGATATATTTCAGAAACGAATTTCCCAGACAAAATACGCAGATTTAATACTTTATTTCACATTACCCCCATCTCCTGTCACTTATGTACCGAAATGTTATGAGTGTTGAGTTGTCATGGCATGTTACTTAAATGCAAAAGCGTGAATTATAAACCATAATTCACTTTAGTAGATATATGGGTGCCATATACCTTTAGTTACGAGGTAAAATATTGACTTATTATTAAGTGGTCGTGGACAAATATTAATAATTGCCCTGGAGGTACAATTATTAATAGTACCTTTTGCAAATAAATATAATCTATCGCCATTGCAATTACGTAGGTTAGATTCTCAAATAATATTAAATAAATTGTTTATTAAGTCTGTATTTATAAATTATTCTCTCGGATGAATTTCATTTTAGTAGATTTATTTAAATCGTCGCCAAAAAAATGTTGTGTACGCCACGGCTGGAAGTGATAGTTTGTTGGTTTGTTCAGACTTTCAGCACTTTCAGTCCTTGGCAAACAAATAACTTGTTTTGCATTTTGTGGATTTTGTACCAACTTTTGGTTAAGTTGTGCCTATATAAAAACATTCACTTGGTGATAGTGGTGTGATGCCTTTTGGCCTAAACATTAAGTCATTAATTATTTAAAATATTATCGAATAAATTCCCTTCAGCTAATTCCAATAAACCACGAATTGTTTTATAAATAATAAATATAAAGGTTACACGTACGAGTCAATGTCAAAGCAAATAAACATTATCTAGTATCATGTATGTTTACTTATAGTGAACTTGACTCTTTGTATATATAGGTAACAATAGTATTTTAAGTATTCATTATTAATTCATTATTAATTCAATATTAATTCATTATTGATTCATTATTATTATTAAGTCATTATGATGGTCATTCATGAAAGGATGATTACAGTCAGTATCATTCATTCTAAGTAGTAATCTAAGAGTAGTCAATTAGTGTTAGTGGTTAATGTATAGTAAATATTAAATAGAACATGTCCCAGTGAAACAGGTAGTTGTTTTATTCCTGGGGGATGACCCACCAAGTGACCAGCAGCACCACCTAGTCAGAGGCCCTTCTACTATCCTACTACACCCAGTATCCTCATTACATTACACATTACATGGCGATCCTGCAAACAATTGGAGTTCTGTAACAATGGGTGGTAAAGCAACGAAACAAGCGGTCCAAGAAAATGGCGTGGTCAACAGTAATTTTATAGTACAAGAAGAGGAACTCAAAGCAGATCTGGAGGTGAAGATTCTTATCTACATTATTGTGGTTGTTTTGGTACTACAATTTGGATGGTCTATATATAAGAATCATAGAAGACAAATGAAGAGGGAGATAAGAAGAAATCTACAGCAAAGCACGCTAAATCTGTAGGATGGTGAGAATATTTTTTTTTGTAAACTTTAAGGGTATATTCTGTTTTGTGGCTAAAATTTTTTTTTTTGATAATTGATATTTCATATTTTTATTTCTATTGACAATGAATTTTAAATGTCCTCGAGTGATGGAAATGCAGTAACGTGGGATGAATTTGAGATTAGATTGAATTTAATTTTAGAAGATATACGTAGGAATAGTAAGCGTGTGTTAAAAAAGGAGGTTCCAAAAAGCTCAGATAGTCATATAGATATAATAAATAAGTTGTGTGATTCATTTAATAGTTTCTCTAAGTTAATAAATAAGAATTGGTATAAGTTAGAGGAGAATCAGCAGAGTACATGTATTTTATATTTTAACAAAATTAGAGAAAAGGTAGAGAAAGCATTTCAAGTGTTAGATTGTCAGTATGAAGTTCCGTCTCAATTAATTACGCGTAATAATTTAATTAATAATTTAATAGTATTAGAAGCAATGAGCAAAGATAAAAAGGAGAAAATGGCATTAAGTATGAATGACTTTTTCAATTTAGCTGGTAAGATATTACCAAATGAATTTAATGGGGATATAAGCAAATTGCAATCTTTTGTAGATGCTATAAGTTTGCTACAGGTTGGTGCAGCAGAGCATGAGGAGAATGCTGTACTATTTGTGAAAACTAGGCTAACTGGAAAGGCCAGGAGTCTAATCACCACCGAAAAATCGTTGGTAGAAATTATAGGAACCCTTAAAAAGGGACTAAAGGGAGATAGTGCTAGTTTAGTAGGAGCTAAATTAAGCAAATTAAGACAAAACAATAAGGATATAGTTGAGTATGCTTCAGAGATGGAGAAATTAACAGATCAGTTACAAGCCGCGTATTTGGCAGAAGGAATGCCAGTACATTTAGCAACTAAGTATACAACAGAAGCAGCAGTAAAATCACTGATCGACAACTCAGCATCAGAACGGATAAAAACCGTTATAGCAGCTGGAAATTTTACGACACCGCAAGAGGTGATGACTAAATTGGTTTCCATTAATGTGGGAAACAATCAGTCAACAGGAAGTGTTCTGCATTATAAGGCAGATAGAAATAAGTTTGTGTCAGGAAATACCTATTTTCCACAGCGAAATACCTATTTTCCTCAGCGAAGACACTCTTATGTAAATCATAATGGAGAAAATAATTTCCATAGGAAAAATAACTACGATAACAGTAGGAAATTTCAAGCCAATCAAGGCAATAGGAGATTTACTGGTTACAGGGAGAAACCAGAAGAATATAGAAACAAGCCTAACAATAGGTTTAACAATGATAATAAATATAGAAATGTAAGAATGTGTGAAAGTGGAGAGACGAGAGTGGAAGATGAACAGAAAGAATTGGGGTTTTGAAAAAGAAAGGTGAAAAATCCAAAATTTTAAATAACTTGCATAATAATAATCATTACATTTATAACTTTGATTTAACTCTTTCAAACTTTGTGCAAATTAAAACTGACATATCGGATAATATAGATACTTTTATATTAGATACAGGTGCAGATATATCGTTATTAAAAATTTCAGATAATTTTCCACATCACTTAATAAAGACAACACAAATCTTAAATATTAAAGGAATAACTCAGGGAGAAATTAAAACTTTGGGTACAATAGAAACTTTTCTTTTTATTAAGGGTGTAGCATTTCAACATTGTTTTCATGTAGTAGAGGAAGAATTTCCTATACCTACGAATGGAATTCTAGGTAGGGATTTCATAAGAAATTATAATTGTATTTTAGATTATTCAGAATTAAAATTATACATAGATTGTAAATCTAGGAATACAGTAACATTAGAAATTTTTGACAATCCTGAATATGATACTTTGGCAATACCGCCTAGATGTGAAGTCTATCGGTTGGTAGAAAGTTTCAAAAACTTAAGACAGGATAAAGTTGTTGAGCAACAAGAACTATTACCAGGAATATTTATAGCAAGATCTATTATATCAAAAACTAATCCTTATGTCAGAATTTTAAACACAAATTATGAAAGCAAGTCGATAAATACAAACAATATTAAAATATTGGATTTAAATTTATTTCATGTATATGCTGTGAAGAATGAAAGTAAGAATAGGTTGAAAGAATTAAGAAAAACATTAAATTTAGAGGTACCAGAATACGTGAGGGATAAGCTAATAGATCTTTGTGAGAATTTTTCAGATATTTTTGCTTTAAAGAACGACATTTTAACGCATAATAATTTTTATGAGCAAAAGCTATTGGTAAAAGATGATACTCCAGTATATATTAAAAATTATCGCACGCCACATTCTCAATCTTCAGAACTTAATAATCAGGTCCAAAAATTATTAGAACAAGGTATAATTGAATCTTCAATCTCAGATTATAACAGTCCAGTTTTACTTGTTCCCAAAAAGGCAATCAATGGAGAGAAGTCTTGGAGACTTTGTATAGATTTCAGGCAATTGAACAAGAAAATAGTCACAGATAAATTTCCATTACCCAGAATAGATTCGATTTTAGATCAGTTAGGGAGGTCGAAATGGTTTTCAGTCATAGATCTTATGTCAGGTTTTCATCAAATTCCCTTAGAACAATCTTCAAGGAAATATACATCTTTTAGTACAGAAAAAGGTTCTTTTCAGTATACAAGATTACCATTTGGTTTAAATATAAGTCCAAATAGTTTTTCAAGAATGATGTCCATAGCATTCTCAGGATTAACTCCAGAAAAAGCATTTCTTTATATGGATGATATAGTCGTAATAGGGATGTCAGAAAATCATCATTTAAGTAATCTCGAAAGGGTGTTTGACACATGTCGGAAATTCAACCTTAAATTAAATCCACAAAAATGTCAATTCTTCAGGCGAGAAGTAACGTATTTAGGACACAATTTGTCCAGTGAAGGGGTTCTACCCGATAAGGCAAAATATTCAGTCATTGAGAAGTATCCAGTGCCCAAAAATTCAGAAGAATCTAAAAGGTTCGTAGCATTCTGTAACTATTACAGACGTTTCATTCCAAATTTCGCTGAAATATGCATACCTCTCAATAAATTATCTAGGAAAAATGTGAAATTCGAGTGGTCGGAAGACTGCGAAAAATCATTCCAAATACTAAAATCGGCATTAATTCAGCCGCCTATTTTGAAATATCCAGATTTCAATAAAAAATTTATATTGACAACAGATGCTTCAAATATTGCGTGTTCTGCAATACTTAGCCAGGAATACGAAGGTATAGATCTACCTATAGCTTATGCATCGCGAGGTTTTAAGAAAAGTGAATTAAATAAACCTATAATCATGAAAGAACTGTTAGCTATCCATTGGGGAATTAATCATTTTAAGTGTTATTTATATGGTTCTACACATTTTATTGTGAAAACGGATCACAAGCCGTTAGCACATCTTTTTTCGATGACAGACCCAACTTCGAAACTTACGAGAATTAGACTAGACCTAGAAGAATACAACTTCGAAATACAATATTTGAAAGGAAATTCAAATTATGCGGACAGTATTTCAAGGATATCCATAAATGAATTAAAAGACTTGTACATTGACAATGCTCACATCTTAGCAATAACGAGGTCAAAAACTCGTCATAATAAAGCTCAGCCTATAGGAGAAGATAAAATAGTTTCCACAGAAATAAAGGAAGATATTCGCAAGCCAGCAGTATATAAAGTACTGAATAATTTAGAGGCGCATAAATTACCAATTCTGCAATTTGAAAATAACCGTGTTTCGTTAAGGATGAACATACGGATCAAAAACAGGATGAGATTTAGCCAAGCCTTATTAAATACCGATATAGTTAACTTTGATTTAGGTCAAACGTTAGTTCAGCTTGATAAGCTAGCGGTAAATAATGGTATAAAAAGGATGAAAATTTATATGAATGATATTATTTTCACACAGTGCACTATAAAAGAGTTTATGGAAAAAGGAAACAATACGTTAAAAAACGTACAAATATGTATTTGCGATATACCTAAGATGGTGGAAAAAGAAAAAGAAAAGCAACAGATTTTAGAAACTTATCATAATGATCCTTTATTTGGAGGTCATGTAGGAAATAACAGGCTATTGAAAAAATTAAGAGCGAATTTTAGATGGAAAAACATGGAAAAAGATGTAAGAAAATATATTAAGCAATGTCACAAGTGTCAGGTCAATAAAGCAAAGAATAATCACAAGGAAGAATTTGTATTAACGGATACAGCAGAAAAACCATGGGATATAACATATATAGATACGGTCGGTCCTTTTCCACAAAGTGAAAATGGTAACCGTTATTGCATCACAATGTTATGTGAATTAACGAAATATGCAGTAATAATTCCAGTTAAAAACAAAGAAGCGAACACGATAGCTCGTGGAATTTTTGAAAATTTCATACCAAATTACGGTCTAATGAAACAAATTAGGACAGATTTAGGCACAGAATATAAAAATGAAATATTCAACGCTTTAACTAAAATGTTAAATATTAGGCATAATTACTCAACAGCATATCATCATCAATCTATAGGAGGTTGTGAGAAATTACATAGAACGCTTAATGAGTATGTGAGACACTTTATAAATGAAAGTAAGGATGATTGGGATGAATGGTGTAAACTATTTGCTTATTGTTATAATACGACTCCAAGCTCGTATCATGGTTATACGCCATTTGAATTATTGTTCGGTAGACGTGCTAACTTACCCGAGAATCTAACAAACGAGATTGAGCCATGCTATAATATTGATGAATATCAGAATGAGTTAAAATATAAACTGCAGGTAGCTCATCAGAGAGCAGAGAAATATTTAACCAAACATAAACTGAGTAGACAAAGTCAAAATAGTAAGGTAGCTAATCCAGTTGATTTTAAAATAGGGGATTCAGTGCTAGTAAAGAGGGAAAATAGAACCAAATTCGAATCTCAATATATAGGTCCATTTACAGTCACAGAGGTGAGCGATGTTAACTGTAAAATTAAATTAGAATCAGGTGTGATAAAAGAAATACACAAAAACAGAATCCATCCTTATTGTAAAATGAATTAAAAATTGTAAAATTGAAAGTGCGAGTGAGTTTATAAACATTTCCGAATAATAAACAAAAGTGTTATAACAAACATTCAAAACATTGAAGTGAAAATAAATAAACAACTAAGTGATCGTAAACAATTTTTAAAGGCAATGAACATTCATTTATTTATGAATATATTATGTAATCGTAGGTTAGTGACATTATTTAATAACCATCTACCATTTATTTTTAGGATAATTGTAAATTCATTTCATTAGGGGGAAAGGAAGCTCAACGGAATTTATTCTTTTTGTAAAAGGGGAAGGTGTGATGCCTTTTGGCCTAAACATTAAGTCATTAATTATTTAAAATATTATCGAATAAATTCCCTTCAGCTAATTCCAATAAACCACGAATTGTTTTATAAATAATAAATATAAAGGTTACACGTACGAGTCAATGTCAAAGCAAATAAACATTATCTAGTATCATGTATGTTTACTTATAGTGAACTTGACTCTTTGTATATATAGGTAACAATAGTATTTTAAGTATTCATTATTAATTCATTATTAATTCAATATTAATTCATTATTGATTCATTATTATTATTAAGTCATTATGATGGTCATTCATGAAAGGATGATTACAGTCAGTATCATTCATTCTAAGTAGTAATCTAAGAGTAGTCAATTAGTGTTAGTGGTTAATGTATAGTAAATATTAAATAGAACATGTCCCAGTGAAACAGGTAGTTGTTTTATTCCTGGGGGATGACCCACCAAGTGACCAGCAGCACCACCTAGTCAGAGGCCCTTCTACTATCCTACTACACCCAGTATCCTCATTACATTACACATTACAGTGGAATTATTCGGTTTCATTGTAAATAAAGAGTTTAAATAAATAAGTGTACATTCTGCTTTGTTTTTATTTAAAAATTATATTAACAAAAAATTAAACTTCTTTTAAAAACAATGCAATAAGTCGTGAGGAACAGTTTTTAGGGTTCAGTACCTAAAGGGTGAAAAACGGACCCTATTACTAAGACTCCGCTGTCAGTCTGTCTGTCAACAGCCTGTATCTAATGAACCGTGATAATTAGACAGTTAAAACATCCACTGATTATGTATTTCTATGGCCGCTTTAACAATAAATACTCAAAACAGACTAAGATAAATATTTAAGGGAGATTCCTTGATTTTTTCGCTCAATATTGATAACTACAACAGGAAGACCCTTGAAATATTCACAGAATATTCAGTTACATATTCATTAAATTAAATTAAAATAAAACAAACATTCAAGGTGGGCTCCATACAACAAACGTGATTTTTTTGCCATTTTCATAATAGTGGTACGGAATCCTTCGTGCACCAGTGAAATTATGGTTTCATGAATGTCAACGGTCTCTGGAAAGGGGATGCCACGATAATAAGTGTAACTATGGTAATGAATGACGTGATTTTTTATAATATTCTGAATGCTATACCAGAAAATCACACTTTATTATTTGAAACATTTAGATCGGTATTTTACACACCTTTAAAGTTTGTCCCAATGGAGTTGATAGCACAGATCGGGGGTTCAGAACATAAAATAGTTGTAAGCCATAAGCACGACGAACTACCTGCCCCGTAACCTATACAGGTACAACCCAATTTCCTGTTAATATTTAAATCTACGTACCTCTATAGAATAACATTTGACCCGACCTCCGTTTTCCGTTTATTATAGGCGCTTTCTGCTATCAATTCCTTTGAAACGAACTTTAATACCGTTTGCCTGCTGCCAAAGCCATAGTAACCGAAACTTCATAAAGGTCCATTGTTCTTACCTGTGTTGGGAGAATGCGCTGAGAAACTTTTAGCCTTTATAAAATAACGATGGTCTGGGGTTCATGGGCTCTTGCTCCATAAATCGTAGATCCCAAGCGATACAAATACTTCTTGGACTAGGGCAGATAAGCACAAAATTCCTACATCATTAGACCGAGCACTTCAACCAAGCTACTCTCACACAACATTTCATTAGTGAATTTGATATTTTACCAACATTGATGCGGAGCGCTAGAAAAAAGTTGGTACTATGCGGTTTCTCAACGGTTGTCAATAGACTATCCAAAAATTGAAATATGTATAGAAAGTAATAGTGCAGGCTGTTGTATACGTTCACCAAAAATGTCTCGCGGTTTATAGAACCATATTTAATTACATTTCTTATTCATTGAAATCTCTTCCCTTCCTATAAACTTGAATTAAATGGAAACTAAAATGTTTTTAAAATTGTACACATCATCATTATTTTCGTATTAAATAAGATATTCTAGAAAAAAAAAAACAGCAAAAGGATGTAGATGTTTGCGAACTTGTTTATAGGATAATTAAGACTTTTCCTCGCGTTAATAAAAGTTCATTAAAAATCCCACGATATGAATTTTCATCTCTTTCATGCAGTCGACTTCTTTTAATCAGGAAAACCAAACAAATTTTTTTAATTAGGACCTAACCAGTTTAATATAGTTGCAGATTTTCTAAATTATGATTTAACGCTTGAAAAATATCCACCACCTCAACTGTCGGTGGTAGTAGTAGTAGAAATTTGGAAAACAATCTCATTTGCTTGAGTTTCAAAGTAAATGTATGAAAAAGTTGATCTCTTAAGTATGACTGACGCTGCTTCTTGCATTTTTGAGTGATTGTCGACACGTTTGAAGGTCTGAATACTTGGAATCAATGGAATATTTAGTGGATTTGTGATTGTGGTTATCCCAGGAAGGTCAAGTGTACTTCAGGACACGTATTCTTCAATATTTGGAAAGAGCTTGGTGTTTCTTACATTATTATTTTGTTTTGTTATTTTTGATAGTGATTATACTTCTTGAATAGTTATTTTTCAAAGAATGACAATTTGAAAATTATTTATAAAAGTTGACAGTTACTTGGTACATCGTAAACGTCACTCACTAGATTAATACATTATTTTCGAACTTAGTGCTAAAATTCATACGCTTTTCATAAAACTGGCTATAAAATGAGGCGGGTTTTAAAAAACTTGAATTTTATTTCATTTAATGGGGTTTCTGAATAAGCAAAGCTTTTTATAAAAATGACGTTTTTCAATAAAACTAATGTTTAAACATTTTTCACCTATAGGATACCCCATCCGTGGACACGTTCTACAGATTGCGTAAATTACATCGGAACCGTCCGGATTACACAAGCACGACAGAAAAACAGGTGAAAGAGAGAGAAAGAATAATTATGCGCGGTCATTAAAGCGTGTACTTTGTTTCACCTTAGGGGTGAATACTTATTTCCCGAGACTGGCCGAATGCTCATTGCCCCCCTATTTTAACCGCTGTTGCCAGAAGCGCAGATTAATTTGTACAAATAATATTTTTGTCTCGTTATCGTTGACTTTTTTCCGAGGGTGAAAATACAGCACGTTTGTACCAGCATTACGCCAAATAATCTTAGAGATATGAGATCAAATCTTTATCACAGATTTGGTTATTGTCTGGCACAGGAAGGTGGTTTATTTGAGCACTTAATTCATTAAAATTATGTTTACCTTTAGAATGGATTTTTATTTTTTCAGGAAGTTTATATTTAATGATTAGAATAGGTGTGGGTACCTACCTACTTATTTTATTTTTTAAATTTAATTTATTAATAGAAGGGATTTTTAGTTTATTAATTATGGTTCTCTCAAGAAATGCTGTTTTATTTTCAAGTTACAATGGCTGAAATAATATCCTATTGTAATTAGAAATTGTCAACTTTGTCTGAAATGATCATGTTGACAAAAATGAATTTTAAGACGTACAGGTTACGTAATAACGATTGAATTTTTTCATTTCTTCAACACCCTCACTCCTTCCATGTTGGGAGCATACTGAATACCACCGTTATACCACCAACTAGTGAATTCTCTCTGTAAAGGACCACTCGGCCAGTCTCGAGAAATAATTATACAACCCTAAGATGAAACAAAGTGATGACCGCGCACAATTATCCTTTCTCTCTCTTTCATATATCATTGTCGTACTTGTGTAATCCGAGGCGAGGGTTCCGATGTAATTTACGCAATCTGTATATAATATACAGGTTCTGCTTTGTATTTTAATATAAAATATTCTATTTTGATATATGAGACGTTAGTTTCGATTTTGGCGAAAGGTGGCTGGAGAGATAGGAAAGTTTGAATGCGTTTTCAAGGTAGCTTGAAGGGTTCTTTGTGCCTTCAGCTAGGAGTGTTTGTTTTGAAAAACGTCTTTAAGATAACGGGCAATGGTCCGCCTCCTTACTCTGCTCATATATTACCCGGGAAGCAGCATAAAAACTGGAAATACAATTTTTGTCAATTTTGGTAGATAACTTATTAAGTGCACAAATATTGTATAGTACTTATAACATGGAGATACAATGTGTGTGAATTTGAGAAAACAAGTTTTGAAGGGCACAAATATTATACGGTGCTTACAACAAATGTGCACTGATAGTTGTAACTAAATACCTTAATTCTCAATTTTCAATTTGAATTTATAATATTTTGGTTTGAGTTGGAGCTTCTATATTTGTGCCCAATGAAGAAGACCAAAATGCGAATGGATTAACACCAAAATATTAAAAATGTTAAATTTGGAGTAACAATGAGTGTGCTTTAGACATACGATATAATGGTCAATCAGTAGATTGCATAGATCTGTCGTGATTGGATAAATACAATTCAATTTTCCACATTTTACCAAGGATATGATCTACTGTGAATGGACCTTGAGAAAATTTGACAACAAAATTTTTCGCAGTCTTAAACTTCAAAATATTATTGATTGTATAGTTGTCGAATTTTTCCGTAGCGTCAGATAGGGACCAGAATTTTATAAAAAAGTTAATTATACGTTGAGATAAAAAACATGAAAAATATTGTGGTTTCATTTCCCAATAAATTCACAAAAAGAAAAAAAAAATAATTTTTCCCATTGAAAGATCACTTTGTTGAAATATTGCTAGGAACAGAAAGCTTGCTGTAATAACAAAAAACCATTAGGGACAACCGCTATGAACACGCTGTAAAAAGTATGATATGGCGAAATGCAAATCATAAAATTTATTAAGCATGGGAGTTCCAGCTGTCCTGCTTGCTCGAAAACTCCCTACTACCATATTCCGGAAAATATTTTAAGCTGCTTAATAATACACAATATTGACTTCTACTGCACCTTTGGGACTCGAATAGCACAGCGAACGGGGCAATATGCTCCACTTTATCGATTTCCTTGTAACTACAGCGAACTTACAGTGTGTAAAAGCCAAATGGAATAAATTCATTATTTCGGTTACTGTACATATTTATAAAAAGTCCCGAAACACGTCAAATTTAAATTATAACTTGACATTCTTTAACGTGAAAATGCAACCCCTACCTTCAACCCCCTTAGAATGACAGGTACAACCCCCAATTTTTTAAATGGGAAGTATAGGCTTGTGATATATCATTTGAAAGGTCTCTTCATTCTCTATTCAAAAATGTTATTGTTTTTAAATTTAATGCAAAAATTAACATAAAAAAATTAAAATCATGTTGTTACCGAAATTCGCTAAAATATACTCGGAACTTATTACAATATTACTCAAAACTTATTTCCCGTTTAGGTCTTGATAATGAGAAAGTGAACAAAAACCGTAGCAATGTGGTTTTTAGATGGTAACCATTAAAAAACTTTAAAGCATTTCCGTGGCAACGCTATTTTAACAAGCAGTAGTAAATTGTTTTATTTAAGTTGTCATTGTTGTAATTTAAGTATAAAGTTTGTTCAATTCAATTCTGAAAAATGGTTAGATTAACGGAAATGCATAAAATAACAGTTTTACAAATGATTGGTTACGGAGATAACATCCGAACACAACAGGAAGTAACTCGCCTATTTCATGAGAAATTTCCTAATTTACCGCCTATATCCCAAGGAACAATAAGTAAAATAGAAAAGCAGTTTCGCGAGTTTGGACATGTAAGGCAGATAAAAAAAGCAGCTGCTAATGCACTGAGTGATGAACTCAAATTAGATGTGTTGCTTGAGTTTCAGGAAAACCCACATACATCGAGTAGACAGGCATCCACTACATTCAATGCTAGCCATACATCGATAGCAAACATATTAAAAGAAAATAAATTGCATCCGTATAAGATGATACCTACTCAGGAGCTCATGGAAGACGATTTTGATAGGAGAACTTTTTTTTGTGAGCAAATGATGGACATGTTGGATAACAATATTATCCAATTAGAAGACGTTATGTTTTCTGATGAGTGTACTTTTTTACTTAACGGTCATGCTAATCGGCAAAATTGCCGCTACTGGTCCACGGAAAATCCTCACTGGATGAGAGAAGAACACACTCAATACCCTCAAAAGGTTAATGTTTGGGCAGGGATTGTAGGGAACAATATAATTGGTCCCTTTTTTATTGAGGGCAACTTGAATGGCAACAATTATTTGGCACTACTTCAAAATGATGTCATTCCAACGTTGGCAAATTTATATCCTGATCCAGGTAATCCTCAAGTTCCAGCGAATACGATATGGTTTCAGCAGGATGGAGCACCACCACATTACCAACTTAATGTCCGGCAGTACCTCGATACAATATTTCCCAATCGGTGGATAGGGAGGCGAGGATCGATTGAATGGCCAGCGCGATCACCTGATCTTACATTATTAGATTTCTTTTTATGGGGATATGTGAAGAGCCATGTGTACAAAACTAAACCTTCTGATTTAAATGACTTAAAAGAACGAATAACGCTTGCGATTAGGTCGATCACGCCTGATATGTTAAATAATGTTAGAAGACAGTTTTATTTGAGATTAGGATGTTGCCAAGACGTTCGCGGAGAACATTTTGAATATCTACTTCATTAACATTCATAGTTCTTTTTCGTGTTCTACATTTTATTACGTTTTGCATTACATTTTAGTTTTTGATTGTATGTAGCGAATTTCGGTAACAACATGATATTAATTTTTTTTATGTTAATTTTTGCATTAAATTTAAAAACAATAACATTTTTGAATAGAGAATGAAGAGACCTTTCAAATGATATATCACAAGCCTATACTTCCCATTTAAAAAATTGGGGGTTGTACCTGTCATTCTAAGGGGGTTGAAGGTAGGGGTTGCATTTTCACGTTAAAGAATGTCAAGTTATAATTTAAATTTGACGTGTTTCGGGACTTTTTATAAATATGTACAGTAACCGAAATAATGAATTTATTCCATTTGGCTTTTACACACTGTATAACTCAGACAAGAGAGTTTCCGCAGTGACAAAAACTGCAGTAGGTACATCAAATTTCTGGTCACAATGGACCGCGGAAAATTTCTGGTCTGATTATTTTGACAAAGCGATAAGACTGAATTACAGACTCGAAAGTATTTTCTAGTTCTCTTTACTTATCGAGGCAATGTTTTTGTATTTGTTAGGAACAAAAATATAGCAATTTTGGTCATCAGTTCATTTTCAAATATACAAAAAAATAATGGTAATTCATAGTATTTCACCACTATCGTTAATATTATTAAAACTGCTCTCACTGCCTAATTAGTTGATAAACTATGTCAGTTCTATAGCGGATGTGGTCGGAGTGGCCTTATTTGTGATTACTTTGGTATCCGACGAGCTTTATAGAGAAGAAAACGTCACGAAGGCCAATTAATGAAATCTCCTTATTCACACAGATTGATATGAATATGAAGTAGTAGTTTGTATGGAATTAAAGGGGAAACTTTAGCAATCTCTCAACAATTTTCATTGGTAAATATGAATTTGATATAACTAGTTTTGCTTTATTTTATAATTCACAGTGTGTCTGTGAAATATGAAGTACAATAATCACTACTAGAACAAAATTCATAGACAAACCTGGAACACGTCTATTTTTATATTCAAAACTTTGCATTATAATACCAAATTTTATTATACAGGGTGATTCGAATTATTATAAAGATTTTTTTAATATGACACCAAGCATTAATGAAGTTGTTAAGTTTCTCTCAACGAGCTGATATAGGTAGAAAGCACCACTTCGATTTGATTCGATTTTTATTGATTTCTGAATATTGATCCATCAATTAGTATATAGTATATACGAAAAGTATAATACCTAGGTATAGAACACCCTTATACCATTCGAAAGAGGACATTTTTTTGAATATGGTGAATTATCAAAATACAGGGTGCTCCGTTTAAAATAAGCCCGATATTATACATTGAATGATCTAATAATTTAAATGAAAATTCTGAACACCCTGCAAAGAAATGTTTAGTACTCAATCGTAGAATACATTCAACGAATGTCTGACTTTTGAGCTGTGAGAGAAAATTTGCTAGAATTTATTATATCAATGAGTTATTAATTTTTTTTCGAAATGTTCATATTTTTAAAAAAGTCAGCATAACACGGAACCCTCTGTATTTAGGTATAGGGAACCAACATGAAACAGTATTTTATTTTTTAGGGGCAATTAGAAAATGCAATAAAATATAGGGTGTTCCATGAGAAAAAATATAACTTTAATACGCCACACTTTATTGGAACATCCTGTATATTTCAAAATAATTTTAAAATGTAGCCTATATGAATGTACAAACTACTGAAGTGACAAACATTTCAAAACTCTTACCGTTTCGCTATAAACCTCCGTCCCGTTAGTCGTGATTCTCCCTGTATATACAGTGTGTAGATAAAGTAACGTAACTTGCTGATATTTCGATTTCCGTTAGGCTTACATAAAAAATGTTGAATAAAAGTTTTTTCAAATAATCCAGACCACCTGCATAAGTCTATTAGAAGTATACAGGGTGCAGCGTTGCTCTAAAAATACTTAGTGATATATTTATTTAAATAGTACACCTTGTATATTTTTTCAGCTTTTCATAACCTATTAAATTACAAATACAACCGTTAAGACCGCATAATTCTACCTTTAATAATTCCAAAGTTTTATTGGTTTGAATCTAAAATTATTTAAAAATTGTTCGTGTCAAAAAAGTAGAAGTTTTTTGTCATTAATATTCATTAATAATGTTTTAGGTTTCTCGCAAAAACTTCCAAGTTTCCCGCCAAAGTTTAAGGTTACTAAAAATTTCAGGTTTCCCGTTAAGAATTTCAAGTTTCCCGCTCAAATTTCAGGTTCCCACCAAAATTTTAGATTTCCCGACAAAAAAATCAAATTTTTGGCGGGAAATCGATGTAGGTAGTTAAGTTTTCTCTGTTCTCTCGTTTATTTCATTATTTTTTATCTTCATGCCATTTCCCTTCATTACTGTGTTCCATGCATTTAGGTTTATTTTCAAGTGTTTTTCACACCCAGCCACATCATGCTCCTTTAGTTATATTCACTTTTTGTAATTGTGAGTGTCCTATAGGATAATTTTTTGTTAACGGCTCGCAGTTCTCTATCATTTCGTCCATAGATGTTAGACTTTGTTTAACCATCCTTTGCCGCTATGTCATACATTGTCCAGCTTTATCTTTCATTCATGAAATAGATGAGACGGAATTATGACGTCATTAACGTATTTCTTAACTTATGTCGAGGTAAATTGTATTTGTTACTTTTCACAGTTCAGCCGAGATTTCAGTTGTCATATTTTGATTTGTTCAGTATTTTTGGACATTTTCGCCTTTTTCAATTAATTTTTCATTGTCAAAATGCTTTCCCGGTATAATGAGAAAGCAACGTTTTATTTTGAAGTTGATTAATCTCTTTTCAAGAGAAAGAGATGCTGGGATGCCGCTTTTACCGTTAAATGCAGTCCTGTTATCATAGATCTGAATGAATCGGACTTCCACAATGACGATGAAGATGATTTTGTCAGTGATGAAGCTTAGACTTTGCATATTATTTCAATACATAATATGCTATTTTAATCTACCTTTCTTATCCGTTTGTTCGTTCCTTTTTCATGTTTTTATTGGGAGTTTTCTCAGAAATAAATTTATTTATTGCGTGTTTTCTCCCATACATGTGTTTTTTGCATTTCTCGGGAATACTTACGAAATTGTTTCTTACAATGACACAGACAATAATTGCTATACAATTTTTCAAAATATGACCATATAGTTATTCTATATAATTTTAAATAATCTTTGGGTTCACCCAAAAAATATAATCGTTTTTTAATATATGTTATATAATTCGCCATCTAATCACGATTCGGTAATCCGTAATTTTTTAAATTCAGTAAAAAATCATGCTCAGGTGCGTTAAACATCCTTAAGCTAGAAATTTGAAACAAATCAGTTAAAAAAACGAAGATTTCAATTTACAACAAAACTAAATTATGTAAAAAGGTACGCAACGCATAAAGCAAAATACAATTTTTGGCATTACTAATTTATTCATACAAACACACCTTAACATGCATCATTGAAAACAATTCACCGAGGAGAAAATAGCATCTCTCCCGAATGGTATACACTAATTTTTCCACGGTTGGTAGTAGAAATCAGTTTCTATGACATCAAAATTAAGACAGAAGTAGTCGATTATTCCCAAGGGAGTTTACATTATGGAGAACGTTTTTCATTATACTCCCTTGGGAATAATCGACTACTTCTGTTTTAATTTTGATGTCATAGAAACTGATTTCTACTACCAACCGTGTGTTATCAATAGTCAAGATGATTGTATTATACTATTAGGTTGATGTCTAATTATTTTCATATTTAGTTTTGTTGCAATTTCAATTTCACCATTATATTAGGAAATTTGTGCCAAATGATTGTTTTTGGCTGCCAACTACTAAGATAGGAAATGACTAGAAATAAAAAAGGTATTTCACTGGTTGACCTCCAAAAGTAAAACAATTTCCGGACAATATCCATCAGAACTGTAAATCTATTCTAGTGTACAGATCGATTCCGTTTGGTGTAGCCTACATTGGCCACTGTGAAACGTGATTTATATGCACGAGGGCGAAACGAAATTCAATATTTCCTTTAATTTAACTACCAGTAATCATTCATTAGTTAGTTACAGTTGACAATCAATTTTTTTTAGTACTCTGTTGATTCTCCTATAAAAACTTTATATGTATTGTATAGATATTGAATGGAGATAGAGTTCTATGAAATTTTAGTTAGTATGTAGATCTATAAAATTCAATTTGTACAGAAAATACGTCATTTGTGATTAAAAAAAAATAAGTGTCAATTTGAAAGATAAATAATTTTTTGAAATACCATTTTTTAAATAGTTATCAGGGTGAAAAATTGAATGTGGGTGGCGATGGTGATAAATAATTATTAAGATTGGGATTGAGATCATTTTGACAAGAAGAAAAACCTAAAAAATATAAAAAAGCCCATAAATATTTTAGAACATTGTTTTGGAGATTAAAATTGGATTTGAAGTAATATAGAAAATTTATTTTGATAAATATGTAAAAAATGTATTATCACAAATGATGTATTTGGAGAAATAATATGGAATCTAAGAATCTAAAGGATTGGTTTCAAACTAACCTACAGGAATGTACCATTTTAATTATAACTTCGGGAGGAAAAGATTAAAAATAATCGTATTTGGAAAATAGTAGAAATTTTTATTTGAAAATAGAAGAAATTTTTAGAACATTATAATCATGGAACGTGCACTTCACTGGATTCCATTTCTAGTGGACTACATATCGTTAGAATGTCATAAAATAAAATATTTTATTTCACATTTTACCAGAGGTGTGATCTACTATGAATGGACCTTAATAAAATTTGACAACAAAGTTTTGTAGTCTTAAACTTCAAAATATTATTGATTGTCTAGTTGTCAAATTTTTTCGTTGTGTCAGATAGGGACCAAAAAATTATTTTTATACTATAAATAGTTAATCTTGACAACGGTAGCTAGAACGCTACCGAAACGTCGAAATAAAAAATAAAAAAAACATTATTGTGGTTTGATTCCCAAAGAAAATAAGAAAAAATAATAAGTAATGCCACAAGGAACTTATAGAAAATAAGAAATCTAATAAAATAAAAATATAGATAGATTAAAAATTTGTGATGTTTAATAAATAAGGATATATGAGACAGAATTAGATTTGAAATTAATTTAGTTGAGAACCCAACCCTGGAATAAGAGATCTTTTAATAAATTAACAAATAGAATAAAATAATCATTAAAAAAATAACAAAATATAATAAATCAATACAGTATATATATATTTTAATTGACCTTAACAAAAAGTGGCATTTTACGTACTAATTTCCGAATGAAAAATCATCAATTTTTGACAGCCCGCCGATTCTTGTTGATAAATAAAAAATCAAAATTTTAAAATCCGCGTTCTACATTCTGACGTCACCAATATAAATTGAAGCTAGGCACTAATTTTGACATGAAACAAAATAATCATAAGGAAAGTTTAGGTTGGAGTGACTACAAGCTGTTTGAATTTTTTTGTGGTTTCACTTTGGTTTATATATCACTTGTGATTGGTTCGTGTTCATGCTTTGTATAATGAGTAATATTATCTTATTATGTATCTCTGTATTGAAATTATGTTGACAAGTTTTTACAAAAGGCTCTAACAGCTCCAAACCAACTTTTTTTTCTTTCATCTGTGTTGCGGAAATAAGTGAATTTTTATATTTGGTATTCTTCATTGATTGGTACAATAAGTTACAAAACACGATCTAAATACTAAATTTATTGTAATCCATAAAATTCTGACAGAATTACACAACACACAAATAAAAACTGAAAATATAGCATCAAATTTGACAGATAAAGTACATTAATAGATGTCAAAACAATGTCAACTCATAACTATTCGTTTGTCCTAATCATAGAACAACAAACTAAGACTATCGACAACTTCACATTTACACTAGTGACGTATCTGCATTGTAAGTTGCATAATTATAGTAAATTTTTATTTCCGTTTTATTCTGTTAAACTGGGAACAAAACTTAAGATAGTTTTAGTTTTCGATTACCCATTTGTTACTTGTCACACTATTTATTACCTAAAAAAACATGGGGTCAAAATTTTAAGCTGAACACAATTAATTGATCAAATTTTCTTGGTCTTGATCTTCCTCTCTTTCAACTTTGTCTTGTATCTATGCCGGTGATAAATGTAACTGATATATTATGCCACTAGCAAAACAACAGATTTGCGGAGAGTGCAACGACTGGCCTGCATGGGAATCAGGTGTGCAATGAGAATGTGGCACAGCGCAGCTTTAGAAGGAATGCTAGACCTTTCTCAACCACATCGTTTCAAAAAATTCCTACATGCTGACTCAGGCTGAATTTTTTAAACCCAGCGATCTAGCAGGGCATTTTGAGATACTCAGGGTTGAAGCGGAATCCATGAAATGGCTTTGATTACGAAAGGGACTCTCACTTACTTATACTGATGGGTCAAAAACAATGTACTCATTACTTCACAAATTATCATCTTTTTTTGTGACTGTTTAACTGGGAGAAGTAATTTAACAATGGAAAGCCTTGCATGGTTCTATTCATAACACCAGGGCCCGCTTTAGCCTTCATGTCACCCCGAACAAACAAACAATTCGCCGCCAGATTTTTAAATAAAATAAAAATGATCTCAAAATCATTTAAGTATTTAAGAAAATATATGTGGAACACGATAAAGACTTAAAAAGTGTTTTATATTCGCAACCAGATAGTTTTTTTCGTCCTTCAGTCTGGGACATTCTGGAAGATATACAAAATATCTGAAATAAAACAAAGCAAATTACAAGAAAATTGTCTTACAACAGACATTGATAAACTATGTTTGTATGTATTTTGGGGTAACATTCACTGAGACCTAAAAGATCCATTGTGCCCCCTTACTTCTACTCAGTTTCTGAGGAGAGTCTCAGAGACTAGTAGCTCCATCAGTCCTATTTCCCGGAGGAATTTTAGGATATTGATAAACTATACAAGTACTGCATTTGTTTTATGCTCATTTAAGATCTAGGAGAACGATTAAGCAGTTTTATATGTTTTTTGTATTTATAAATAGTGTAATAATAGTAAAGTAGTAACGAACCACCACACCTGATACCTTGCAAATTTGAAAATTTATAAGCACTTGCATTTTACACAATTCTTCTTTAAAATCTAAAATAGTATAAAAAAGGGCCATTTTTTTTTGTCCAATTTAGTGAGATCATGTATAGATTTTTTCTAAAGTGCCCAATGTTTGAATAAATATTTTATTTTAATTTCATAAAATACCCAACAAACTATTGTTATTTTCAAGAAAATTTTATTCATGGAACTAGGTACAAATATTCGTTGCTTCACTTAAAAGGTATCGCATCCAGTAGTTGATAATTAAAAAAAAATCAGGGTCTTTTTGTCAGTAAAAGGCAGGAATTAATAATATGAAAATGAAGCCTTAAGATATTTGAAAAAGCTTCTTCGCGGATGAAAATTAAATTTCAAAGACGATTTTTTAACGAAACAAACAAGTTTCAGTCCTTTTTAAATTATCAAAACAAGTCTTTTAACCTTTGAATTAATTAATCTGTTTTGTTCAAAAATCGTTTTCGAAATTTAATTTTTATCTGAGAAGGAGCTTCTTCAAACCTACCTTGAATAATATTATGAAATTTTAAAGAGTTTTTTAAGAAATAATTTTTGACTTTTACTGATCAAAGTACCCTAATTTCGTAGATTCGCTAAGTTAACGGAAATTATCTTAAAAAATTACAAATGACACTGATTAATGAACCACAACAGTATACAGATACATGCAATGAGAAACGGAATATAGAGATTCACTGTAAGAAACCCCGCCTCTTCTCCTTCGAATATTTGTTAGTTAGGTGGTTATGTGCGATTTAGTTTTTAAGTGTCTTGATTTATTTTGGCCATAACGGCTCAAAAAATAAAAATGAATTCGTAAATAAAACAAAATAAGATTCTTTAAATTAAAACAAATTGAAAATAAATTCCGAAAAACAACTTAAAATCCTAAAAATTAATGAGTTAAAGGTTCAAATAGTCCTCCTTGTTGAGCCAAACAAAAACCGAGTCTATTGAACAAAGATAATCTTGTATCTCTGAGCTGATTCGGTGTAATGCTTGCACAATGCTGGACAAATTTCGCCCTTAATTCTATCAAGTTTTGAGCCCGTTCAAAATTGTGCCGATAAATTTCATTTTTTAAAAAACCCCATAAAAAGAAATCATTCGGGGACAAAAACGCTGATCTTGTGAGTGACCTCCAAAACACCACGAAAAAATTTCAATTTTCTCCTGAAGGGTGTACATTCTGATTTATCCACGAATTTATTTTATTTTGAATAGTTATGGGCTTGAACAGTACTTTGAGATCGACTGCTGTTTACTGACTAACTGACGCCCACAGTTGAGACTACGGAGTGGTGGGAATTGTACGATATGTTGTAGGTGTCCAAATGAACGATTGTAATAATCGTGTTTTTAATCTGTTGAAGCTTGATATTGGTCGACTAGTTCAAAAGCAGTTCTGATACAATACTTAAAATCCGTATGTTCCGTTTCTCATTGCATGTATCTGTGTATGTTACGTACCAAGCCGGAAATTGTACAATTCGCGTACCGTACAGTGATTTTTGTACCTAGCGCAACTTTGTACTGTTCGGGCTCTGCACAATTTATTTGTACCAAGCTGCTAATTTTAACCTTTTAGCCAACTTCGTACAGCAGTTATTGTACAAAGCTCGAATGATACGTCTGCTCGCCATAACCTTACGTTTCTAGATCAGTCAAGTACGTGTTTTCGTGCTTTCGAATACGTAGTAATTATATTAAATGGTTTATTACTGACTGAAAATAATGGAATCGCAAAGTATGTGTATTCAAAGAACATTCTGAAAAAAAAAATTAAAACATGGATACCTAATTCAGTGTCAATTACAAGTGAAGTAAATTATGGACAGCTAATAAGCGAAATGATGGAAGCCAAAAATAAAGAAAAGGAAACGTCTAGATTATAGACGATTTAGACGATATGATGTTTTAATGGTAGGAACAACAAAATTAATGATACCTATAAATAAAAGTGTAAATAATGAAGTGAAATACTTTGTTCACAATGGTGAAATTTTTAAAATTTCATCATGGTGGATTATATAAAATGCATAACGCTGTAAGAAGCAAATACGTAAGTATACCACGTCAAATAATTCAACTTTTCGTAAGTCACTGTGAAACTTGTGCAAAAAAGAGCTCATCCAAAAAAAGGAGCTGTTGTAAAACTAATGGTTTTAAATGAAGTTAACTCACGTGGAAAAGTGGAATTAATACACATGCAATCGTCTAAAGGCAGGAATTTTAAATTTTTAATGAACTACCAAGATCACTTGAGAAAGTTTTTAATTTTACGTCCTTTAAAAACACAAAAACAGCAGCGGAGGTTAGTTATAATTTAATTGATATTTTTTTGCATTTTTGGTGCCCCTTCAATACTCCAGTCAGTTAACGGACGAGAATTTGTTAATTCTGTCATAGAAGAATTGGCCGTCCTGTGGCCCCAATTAAAAATTGTTCATGGTAAACCGCGCCACTCTCAGAGTCAAGGGAGTGTAGAAAGGGCCAACCGGGATGTGGAGGAAATGATGAGAGCTTGGATGATAGATAATGGTTCAACTTAATGGAGTGAATGTTTGCGTTTCTGTCAGTATCAACAAAATAATAGTCTCCATCTCCATCAAGCAATCGCGATTTGAAGCATTTTTTGGGGGGAAAGCCAAATTAGGACTAGCATCTTCCAGCTTATGTCATTGAAAGCTTGAATTCAGAAGAGGATGTAGAAACAATTATTGTTTCAATGGCAAATAAAATTTCTGAGGAATCGAGGAACCAGAGCAGATCGAGGAGAAAAAAGTCCAAACTACTGAAGAAATGTCAGTAAATGAAAAAACGGAAAAATCAGACAAAATTGAGGAGAGAGAAATCCAAACTACTAAGGATATGTCATAGTAAATGAAGAAATGAAAAAATTAGACCAAATTGAGGAGAGACAAGTCCAAACTACTGAAGATATGTCAGTAAATGAAGAAACGGGAAAATTAGACCAAATTGAAGAGAGAGAAATCCAAACTACTGAAGATATGTCAGTAAATGAAGAAACGGAAAAATTATCCAATTTGAGAAGAGAGTCAAACTAAAAAAAAGAAATGTCAATATTTAATAAAGTACATCTGAACATCCAAAAAAATCAACAGATAGCCGTTAGTGGACTACAGCAGCAAGCAAAACGTGTGAAATTACAGAGTGATCCCAACTATCCACCCTTGCAATGTGGAACACCTGTAACAATTCCAGTACTCGATGTGGACAGGAGCAAAGGTGATCTCAGAAACCTTATAGGTATGGTTTAAAGTAGAAAATATTAATTTCGTTCAAATCTCATTATCTTCTTTTTTTTTATATTTATTATCTTGTTTTAGGTGTTGTTATGGAAATGACTTCAAATAACTTTCACAAGATACGAACAAAGAAGTTATATCACAGCTATACAGTCGAAATCAAATTGCACCATGCAATACTACTTTTTTGGAAATCAAAGAAGTGCCTGATGCATCAGTATCTTTACGAGCTGCAAATTCATAAGCATCAATAGTTGGCGGTCAAGGATTTGTGCGATGCGCATGCACTAGAAAATGTTTGAATAACAGATGCGTGTGCAGGAAAAAGGAAGTTTTGTATAATTCTCGCTGCCATAATTCAATGGGCTGTACCAATCAATAAATGATGTATGTGCAGCTATGTTTACTTTAAATACAATAAAAATATTTATTCATCTTTTCTTGTTATTTCAATTTTTGTTTTTCTGCTATTCATGGTAGTTACGGGGATCAATAATAATATTAATAATGAAAAGCCTTCAGATAGTCAAGCGAATCCTCATTTGGGCTTTGTACAATAACTGCTGTAACAAGTTGGCTGAAAGGTTGAACCCGAACAGTACAAAACTCGTAATACTAAGTCCGGTAAATCGCACTTCGTACAAAGTAGTATACGGGGTTGGGATAAAGTATGGAACCACGTAAATATCTTTTAAACGAAAAGAACGATATTTATGAGAATTTGCAAGTAAGTGCAATGGTACATTTTTTGTTAATAATATACTTCCTGTTTAACCGGAAATGCCATCAACTTCTTTAATTTAATTGGGACACCCTATATATTTTCACAGATTTTGAAACAGCTTGTTATTTTGAATTCATACAAACTGAGTTTAGTGTAAAAAAAATTTGTAAAAACGAGGAGAATATAGCACTTTAATGACCTTTGAGTTTTTTGGATTAGAGCAGAAAACTATTTAGATAAACTAATTGATGTTGTTTGTATGCATACTAATAAATAAACGAGAACCGTTTAGTACGTCCTTTGTTCTCTAAGTGTCAAATTCTAATTGACGGAAATAAATTTTACAATTTAGAATGGTTCAATTAAGTGAAAAAGAGCGTATTGAAATTTTAATGATGATCGGTTATGGTGATCGTGTTGGAACTCATGAAGAAGTGTGACATATTTTTAATAATTTGCATCCGGAGAGATATCCTATCCTATCACGCTCAACAGTAACTAAAACATTACAACGTTTTAATACAACTGGGATGGTAAAAAATTTGCTAAAACCTGGAAAACCGCGGACTGCAACGAATGAAACTGTTAAACAAAACATTGCAATCGATTTAGAAGAATCACTTCAAACTTCCACCACAAATTTGGCACTAAACCATGGTATCAGTCGACGTTCTATAGGATAGATATTAAAAGTGAAAAGTATCATCCGCATAAGGTACAGTTGGTTCAAGAATTGTCAGACGATGATTTTAACCGACGGCTGGAATTTTGCGAACGGCTAATGGACATCTGTAATGTCGACGACAATTTTGCTTCTAACATAGTTTTTTCCGATTAGGCAACTTTTTGTTTAAATTGAACAGTTGAACGCCATAACTCAAGATATTGGTCAAATGAGAATCCTCATTGGATTCATGAAGCACATACCCAGCATCCACAGAAGTTAACTGTTTGGATGGGAATTGTCGAAAATAGGCTTGTAAGCCCATTTCTTATCGACGGAAACTTGAATGGTTATTTGGATCTACTAAATAACGAAATTATTCCTGCACTTCAACAGAATGGGCAATTACCACAAAATGTTTGGTTTCAACAAGATGGAGCACCTCCCCTCTATGATAGACGGGCTAGGGATTTTCTGGATGCGAATTTTCCAAATCGATGGATTGGACGTAGAGGATTCATAGAGTGGCCTGCTCGTTCTCCGGATCTTAGCCCGTTAGATTTTTTTCTTCGGGGTTATCTATAATCACGTGTTCACGTTAGATGACCAACAAACTTACAGGAATTGAGACAAAAAATTATGATGAATGATAACTAATACGTGGAGAAGTCTTGGAAAGAGTGACTCAAGAATTTGTTAATAGGATGGCATATTATTGTCAGCAAGTAAACGGCGAGCATTTTAATTATTTGAAGTAATTTTGTTTCTCATTATTCTAAAATAATGAAATGTACACCTATTGTACAACTAACAGCGAGTTATTTCTCGTTTTCACTATTTTTTTCACACTTAACTCAGTATGAATGAATTCAAAATAACAAGCTCTTCCAAAATCTGTAAAAATATATATATAGGGTGTTCCATTTAAATTAAAGAAGTTAATGGCATTTCCGGTTAAACCGGAAGTAAATTATTAACAAAAAAATGTACAACATATGCATTTTGTTCCATTGCACTTACCTGCAAATTTTCATAAATATCGTTCTTTACGTTTAAAAGATATTTACTTCGTTCCATACTTTATCCCAATCCTGTATATGTATAATTGAGAGTTGCACTTTTGTTATCACCACCGACGAATTAGCAAAAATAATGCTATGCTGTAATAAGACAGCCTTTTATGAGTAAACTAGTCATTTCTTGTCTATTTTTAATTCAGACAAATTCATGCGGCACTCGCCGGCACCCTGCTTGCTGATTTAGTTATTTGGTATATATGCGATGCGGGGTTTCCGGTTGCGGTTATATTAGGTAGTGTAAATAACACCTGTCTTCCTCATTTAATAATTATTATTGAATAATTTAAAAAACTAGAATTTTAACTTTCTTGAAAAACAGTGATAAGAAATGTTTATACAAATGCTATTATTATTAATATTTTTATTTTAGTATTTATAATATTTTCTCACATTCTGACAGTTAAAATGCCGACCCTAAGATTTGCCACCCCGGACAAATGTCCGGGTTGTCCGGCCTTGGAGCAGGACCTGATAAAACTTAAACAAACCGAGGATTAAGCTTGTCACTTCAAACCAAAAATATACCCATCGAAAGTTTAATATTTTTTTTTTCAATCAATGTACAGACAACCTTTTGGTAGATACACTCTGTGTAATAATTATCTTCAATCAGCTATTAAGAATCGAAATGAAAATAAAAAGTTCCAGAGTAATTAGAATCTAGTTTATATATTCATCTTATTCCGTGGAATGCGGTATTACATCAGAAGCTTTGCAAGCTAACCTAG
This sequence comes from Lochmaea capreae, assembly GCA_949126875.1. NCBI lineage: Eukaryota > Metazoa > Arthropoda > Insecta > Coleoptera > Chrysomelidae > Lochmaea > Lochmaea capreae. Next base: position 8,559,961 of record OX421409.1, read on the forward strand.
TCGTTGTCGGCACGCTAAAGGTCCATTAATGAGTTCATCAATTTGAGAAACGTGAAACATTTCAACCAGAAGTGTATATTCTAAGAGCTTTTATAATTAAGTAATAGTATATTATGCAACGATCATGTAATGATCAACGTTAGCCACAACGTTAGCGAATTTGTGAAATAAAATAATTCTCTTTTTGTTAATTTTTGTAATAAATATGAAAACACTTAATATTTCCGAAACAGTTGAAGATATGTATAGGACATTGTACATTAATGATGTCTAAACTTTTGTAGACTTCAAAAAATAAATAGTATACAGGGGGTTGCATTTAAAATACGAAAGTTGGTATTTGCCACTGTCACATGCCCCACGCTATATAATTTTTTTTAGATATGCGCATTCAAAAATACAAATTGACATGTCCAAGCATTTTGCCAAGCACGCACTCATTTATTCGTTATCGAATTTATTCCATTTGGCTGTCGCAAAATAGAGACGCAGCAGGAGGTGACCGTACCAAAAATACGATTGTAGTTTTCACGTTGATGCTTGGACAGTTCTGACAAATGACAACTACTATTGTACTGATTGATTCTCTATTTAGTTCTGGATTAATATATTGATTTCCTCAGCGATTTCCTTCCATATTTCAGTTTTTATCTTCTGTAAGTCTGTACATGACTTGTATCGTACAAAACTTGTCGAATCCGCACAGCTTCGATTAATTTTTCTTCCATGGTTTTCAAAACACACGCCTTGAGCCGTGATCTTCAGAGAAAAACTGCGGCAACTACTCTGCGTTCCACAGGGTCACTTTGCACCAAAACTACGTCACGTCACGCTGCGAAGAAATATGGCATGTTATAAGGTTCACAAAAACTCGCCGAGATACAAATAATTTTGCACACTTCTATTATTCATTCGCTTGGGCTGTGCTCAACTGCCCAGGTACTTGAATTGAAGCTTTGTACCATTTTCAGTTTATTACACTTTCACTCCAGATGTTTCGAGTCCTTTGAATATTATCTAGTGACGCATTCAGAATTATGTAGCCTGGATAGTTTTAATTGAAATGCTCTGTAAATCACCCTCATTTATTTAAACAATCAATTATTTCAATAGAATAAACCAATTTGGGGGTAAAATCTGTTTTCTCTAATCTCCATATATCCTAAAAATACTATCGTTACAATTCAATGTAATATAGTTCAAGATTTCAATATGTAGTGAGAATAAAAAGCATCTGCTAACAAAAAAAAGTGGAAGCGTGGGTAATTTAATAATAAAAAAACAGTCTACTCTTCACACTTCGTTTGGATTGAATTTCAATGAGCTTAGAAAATGTACCCCAATCCCTCAGTATTCATAAAAAAATCGAATAAAACATCTAATTTTCTGATAATATACCAGTTACCGCATTTCTGCAAGCTCCTAGTTCACATTTCAGTTCAATAAAAACAAGCATAAATGTAGTAACTGGGTGAATATTCTATGAATAACTCAAGGACTTCATTATTTATGAGAATATTTGCAGTAACTGGTTATTTCGAAAAAAAAACACTCCTGAAATAGACAAAGTGTTACATTTTTTTCGATTTCCGGCTGTTTTATCCAAGCGACGTTTAATTGATCTCTCTGTGACCTGAATCTGTTGCTCTTGTCGTTCGTTGGAATCATATAACTTCTCTGTTGATTGCTTTTTTCATAGTCTGACATTTTAATTATTCACTTGCCTACAAAAAAAATTTGTTTTGGTGCAGCTGTGTTCGCATCTGTAGTCGGTAAAGTAGGTAGTATAAACTACATTGCTGCTACAAGATGTCAGCTGACAGCTCTGGTTTACCCACAATTCTTATTTTCACTTTTTTACCGTTTTATTCAAAATCAGTCCATGTTACTTATGCGGTGAATATATAATGAAACCGATTTCATGACACGGTAATTCGCGTGTACTCTGTATACTTTGGTATAGAAATGGGCAATCAAGATAAAGTGTGGGTGAATCACATTGTTCGTAAGATTTGCACTGAACATTTGCTGCAATGGGAAAAAGGAACGCGAAATTCTTTTGAACTTCGGGGTACCAATGATTTGGCGAGAACAAAAAAATAATCATGACGATGGTTTTTTTGTATGACAAATCTAACGGGCGTTAACAAAAACAATGCAATCGTAGCAAGTGGAAGTCCCCCAATATTCCTTCCGCTACAAGACCTATTCCTCATTCGGATATGGTTCCAATACCAGTTTTTCATCGGGAAGTTCAGGAATGTGACGATGACGAAGTAGAAAATTCTGAAGAAGAAGATTATGATTTTTAGTATTGTAGAGAAACATCGATTCCTAAAACTCTATTGCTGGGAAATTATGCGTGCATGATTGTCCAGGACAATCTCACTCAAGAAAATAACTCAGAAAAAATTATCTTAATGTATAATAACCAAATATTTTAATATTTTTTTTTAAATATGTATTTTTCTTCTTTCTTATGAACAAGAGCTGATATGAAAAATGTGACTAGTTTACTCGTATCAGCTCACAAAATATACCCAAAATAAGGTCTACAATCTTAGGCACCAAAATGAGTATAGGCCAGTTATTTAATTCAATTCAGCGACAGTTCACCAACTGCTCTATGTGTTGATTGTAAAGTTTTTATTATTTGACTAAAATTACATCGTCATTGTTTTACAAAGGCTGTATGACAACCAACTGACTTACACCACATGTCAAAACACACAAACTTCAACTACAACTGATAGGGGTACCCAGCACCATATGGCCGACCTGTCAAAATCAGGTGTTGTGGAAAGGTCCATAGCTTGGACACGTTTACAATAACCTGAACTATTTGACAGGTTTAGATTGTCCGCAGTGCCACCACTCTCATAAGATAGCAGGATAGCCAACACCAAACATATTCACTGTTTTCTCTACTTCTGCAATTTCCAAATGAAAATATGTTCAATAGATCATTCCAGTTTATTTATAAACTCTACTTTAACAAGAATTAGACACACTATTTCCATTTTCGCCGAGTCGGAATTCAACGAAAGAGAAAACAAATTTCAGTTGTGATATTAATCTTCTCCTACTTTAATCTCTATTTTAATGTAAACTTATGGCTTCAACGTTCTACTTTGTGGCGTTTGTTTGTTGTAAATGGAATACTGATTCGCTCACTCTAAGTTGATTGCAGTACTACGCAAAATAAGGTATTCAAACGTTAACAAGAAATTATTAACTCCATGTAACATTATAGGTACTAATTTATTTGTAGAAACCTGCTTTGAAGCTTTTAGTGCGGATTCAAATTTCTAAGAAGCTCAGTTTATGTATAAATCAACTAAAAAATGTGGTTTTTTCGAAATTTTTTCTTAGTAATTTGTTAAAACATATTACTTAGAAACGAGTGTTCCAATTTTTCCTCAGGAAAAATTAGATACACGAGGGATATTTGGTGAGATTATTTCCTGAGTCAAATAAACAAACTTGCATGAAATTTTTTCGATTTTTTTTCCGGGAAAACTGCTGACAGCTAAGTTGACAGTTGTTAAGTAATTTTTCCACCTAAAATTTATATTTGACAGACCAATTCTTGAAAGCGTTTGGTCAAAATTAATAGGCAGGAAATAATCCATGGTATTGAAACTTGAAATTCTAAATTTATCAATATATTTTTCTACGAATAATTATGTTTCCATTATTGCGAGGTTAATGTAAGTACATGACGGTATGTATAACGCAAGTTCATGCAAATAATAAATGACATACCCAGGTGAAAATAGTTTCTTCTTAGTGGAGAACTATGATAAGAGCACGACAGAAAAAAATTTTCTCACCAAGATATTGTAGTAAACGTTAAAATTTTAACTTAAGGGCAGCACTTCATTGTGTGAAAATGTCATCCACTGACGAATAAATAGATTTTGTACATATTCGTACACATTTTGACCTATGAGTAGCGAAAACTGAAAGAAGCATAAGAGAAATAGACTATTTCACTTCCCTGATAACAGATGAACATACAATGGATGTCCAATGGATATCACATTAGACATAAGAGATATCCATAGGATATCCGTTGAAGTCCAGAAGGCTAACCTTTGGACATTCCATGGATGTCCGTTTCGTACTAAGAATGGATATACCTTGTACGAATATGGACATCCACTGGACATGATAAGTAAACCTTGGACATCTCATGGACATGCTACCTTCAATTAGTTTTTTTTTTCATTACAAGAAACTAAAAATATAATAGGTACTCATTATGAGTGTAAAAAATTATTCGAGTGGCAGATGGAAGGTATACCTAAGTGTAAAATATAGCGGACCTAGTACATTTTCAATGAATGTGTATTTCGATTCGACCAAAGGATGAACAATGGATGTCCAATGGACGTCCATCATTCAAATAAATCTTCACGTTCAGCGGTGAACTAGAAGTGAAGGTCCAGAGTAAATGGACATCCGTGTCCATGTCCATATGAATATCCATAGGATATCCTGTGTTTACTGGGTTATAATATTGCCCAGGCACAGAGCTGAGTGACCTGACCAGATATAAAACAGACGACAGGAAACACAAAACACATAGGAAACAAATATAGGACCACCCGTAGGAAGCAAACTACGACACAACCCCACCAAACACAAAACCATGCACACGACTACGTGTAGGCAAGTCAAGGCGAGCATATGCGTACTCATTGGCATATCAAAAAAAAATATATACAAAAAACACCAGGGTAGACAAGAAAGAACACTGAAAAGAAGAACTCCCCAATAAGGAGGCTTCGTACTTCTATTAAAGGGAACTCGAGGATTCCTTAGGGATCAGCTCTAAAAGAAGGCGGACCACTCATGCTAAGGTCTGTTTCACCAGGGCGGGTAAAATGTATTTCAAAATGAGACAGCGAAAGCACACACACAACCCGAATCGACATAATAAGAAAGAGGGTTGAGGGAATATAGCCATCTTTGTAGATAGAACCACATCACCTATAAAGTAAAGGGAGGAAAGGGATACGCGATCGCGAAGTACGAGTGAGGTCCTGTCGGGTGACTGGGGGTGGTGGAATGTTCTACTTAGCATCAACCCGCGGGCATAAAAACTCAAGAGTGGATGCTTTGTGGAACGGGATTGCTCACGCGCACGTGAGTTTGTTTATTGCCAAGAGCAAAAATAAACTTACTATTTACATCGATAGCACTCAGCTGTCACCATTTAACATCGAAATAGTTATAAAACTGCCAAAAAAGACTCTCCTCGAGAGGAATACCCAACAAAGTGTGCTTTGGATTCCTGGCCATTTTGATATAGATGGCAGACTTTCTTTCAAGAAACTGTGCCGCAGGTAACTTTATATGACCAGATTTTACAATTGGCGTCCCATTTATTTTTGTCAAACAAGAACTAAATACCTGAACTGGGTAAAAGAAATTGTTCAGTGAAAACAGCCTGTGAGTTCGGGGATATTTGCAGTAAAATATGACTGAATCTTTTGGAGACCCAGTATTCAATTTAAGTTTCAATTGATATCAAAATAACATCTTATTCCATTAACCATTGATAACATTCAAGGACCTGGAATAATTTGAAAATGTATCCAAAAATGTTTTCAAGAGAATATGAAAATATTAGGAAATTGTATTGAATTTTCTTCTGTCATTCTGACCATGATGTGTCAATATCGAAATAATTCAATAATATTTCAGAATTTCCATTAATTTCTTTCATTTGATAGTGGAATCTATTAGAAACACCTAGTTTCATTTTAAAAAGTGATAAAAAACAGTACATTAAAAATATCGTTGTATGCGAGTCAATTTCTTATTCTAAAATCGTTCTTTCGATAAATCCCACGCTATCCTATAATTACTTTCGGTTGCCGTGAGAGACGAAATAATTTGCGCCGCTGCTGTCGTTGAAGCTTCACGGAAATAAGAAAAAAGTGTACATTATTTAAACTGGTGTTCCAGTGAATTATTGAAAGCTTCATAGAGTTGGGTTCATTTATATTGAGCACCTACAAATTCTGAGAGATTCATTGATAAAATAAATCTCATCCGAATATAATCTTTAAAATTGGGATGCTTGGTCTTTCTTCATTTCTTCTGGAATAATTAGTCATAGTGACTCTTCCTAAGACCAGTGGATAAAACTGAACCAATGACGTATTGAAGATAAACAATCCTTGTTTACATTTTGGTTGCCCCCAACATATTTAAAACGAGACTCTTCTTACATGATGCCAAATCTCGTATAACAAAAATCGTAATTGATGAATATATTTAAGATTTTGGAAGCGTTTTCTGTTTAAAAGGTAAAAAAAGTGGAAAGCATTTAAAATAGGTGTGACCAGCCCATGGTCCGGCTCACTATTTTTTTGGAGTAGAATTTTTCATATTCTATTAATACCATAAGTAAAATATTTTATAAATTTTCAGCTTGGCAACCTCGAACTACTTCTGTCATTTTGATGAAGTTTGTTTCTGATTGATATTTGTATTTGTATATTAAAGAGCTTTTAAAACATTTATGATGGTGAGAAAATGTGTAGTGTGTGAAAATACATATAATAAGAATGATAATCGTTCATTCCACAGGTAAGGTTATAGTAGCATGAGCGTAGTATAGGCATGAGACGAGGGATTCAACATTTTTTTTTCATAATGATATTGTTTATCTTTTTTACTATCAGGTTTCTGAAGAATACTTAGACTTGTCAAAAGATCTTCGTGACCATGATTATTTTTCGGTAAATTTTTTGAGTGAATATACTAAGGCTGTAGTTGCTTATAATTTTGGATTTGTAGTAAACATATTTAACAAAAATATTAATTGCAAACAGTGTTTTTAACTATTAGAAGTTAATTGTAGTTTGTATAAACTACAAATTGAAAAAACTTTCGGAAAACGCATCTGTAGTTACTGTTGGTTGTGAAGCTGAAAAATGTCTAGAACACTGAATTTAGATGTTAGTAATATTAACAAAATTGAATATAAAATCTTACAATATTATATTCAAATGTTTATAATCTGTAGTGCAAAACTTGTTTTAACTTCAAAATCCTTTAAAGGTATCTATTGAAAAAATAACTTGTCTATGAACTACGATCTTCGATATAATTTTCACTTATTCAAACGAAAAAATTGATAACGTACATCACTTAGTCTAAAAATAATTTTCATCAAATAGGTCCTTTTCGAAATAGACGCTACTGTGCGTTGTACTTTCCCTGATTTATGTTGCGACCAAAACATTGTATAGGTAATAATGTGTGAAGGCTGGTCTATCTTCAATACGTCATTGAACTGAACTATTGCAAACCATATTTAGTATTCGAATAAAATATTTCTGTGGTGTGAGTTTTCCTGATGTAAAGTGACCATATTTAAAAACTGCCAATGCGCGACAATCCCAGAAAAAAATGTTTCCAGGTTGGCGCGAATTTGTTTTTAGTTGATGTGGCCTATTTCACCGCATATCAATATGAAACTGTTTCGAAAATTAACCTTAAACCGTATAACGGTATTGTTAATATTGTATTGCAGCCTTACCTTCCACCGCGAGATAGAGGTTCGTAAAAGAATTAAACCTAACCTAACCAACGTAGGGTCGTATTAAAGTAGGTACATAAGGTCAGCATATGTATGATGAACCATCATTTAGAAAAGGCATTATTTTATTTAAAATGTTATAAGCTTGATCTCTTAGTTTATTCCGTTATTCGCTAGTATTGTGTAGTGAAATTTAGAATACATACTCGATATAACTAAATCCGGGCCATTTTCCGGAAAAGCGGGACAGGTCTCTGAAAAACGGGACAGTCCCGCCTAATCCGGGACGAATGGTCACTTTATCCTGATGTGGCTATTTAAGTAGAGTTTGTTTAACCATCCTTTGCCGTTACGTCATACATTATCCAGCTTTATCTCTTATTCATGAAACAGATGAGACGGAATTATGACGTCATTAACGTATTTCTTAACTAATGTCGACGTAAATTGTATTTGTTACTTTTGACAGTTCAGTTGTAATGCATTATTGAGAACAATTCTTAACATATTATGTCATTGATTATAATTTTGAGGTTAAGTGTAAAATAACATTCAACTAATATGAGACAAACGTAAAACAGCAGAATATGTCACCGATTATGACGTAACGGCAAAGGATGGTTGAACAAACTCTATTATATTATCTGATCAATGAGTCATTTCTTCTTCGCTAATTGTCTTGAAATGACCATAATGGCTGCACATGTAGTGACTTATTTTCTTATCTCCAATATGATTAAAAATAATTGAAAGACTTATGAAAAGTGTTCTAATGTTCTTCCTCTTTAAACATTCTTAAAATTACAACAATTTGACTTCCCACCTGATGACGTAATCTTTTCAGTTCTTAATGAAGTATATTATACTGAAAAGTCTCACACCAAGAGATTATCTTTGAAACGGATAAACGGAAGGTTATGGAATTTCAGGACGATGAATGAGACTTTATTCTGCATAATTTTAGAACAAATATCAAATTTTTTTGACATCAGCGTTTAGCGTACGGCCGTCATATTGAATTTTTTGAAATGGCAACCTAGGTCGAGTGACCTATCACAAAAAACCTTATTGTCTTATTGTAGCAGTGTATCACTAGCTTGGAAATTATGATAGAAATTTGACAATAGTATTAAAATTATAATTTCCAACAAAACTGGATATTGCAGATATTTTCATTAACTAAATACTCATTCAAGTTGCAAACACTTAATCACTATTAGTGCCTAAAATGCTGGCCGTTTGTTTGTTGACAATGATAAAATATCTTTTCGAAGTTATGAATAGAAACGTTGATCGTTTGTGGAATAATTGCCTGCATTTCGAGACGTATGTGATACTTTAAATCCTTCAAGTTAGTTAACATAAACACGGTCTTCCAGGTAGCCCCGGAGAAAAAAATCAAATTATGTCAAGTCGGGTCATCTTGCCAGCCACTCAATTGCACCTCTTCGACCAATCCATCTTCAAAAGGGAAATTGTATTTAAATATTGCCTAACGGGTCTTCGATAATGTGAGGGTGCTGACCAAATGATTTTTCACCAAACCCGCTCACTCATTATCTTTTTGTGTACAAACCTCCTCAAACCAGTGCGGATTACAATTTAACCAGTATCTACCAGAAATTGCGTCTGTTAGCAGAGCCGTTCAAGCAAAATGTTACTTCATCAATGAATACCAGAATTTTTAGAAAATTGCTCAGCATGCTAATTTTCTCTGTAACTGTTTCACAAAATTGTTATCGTCGATCAAAATCATCAGCCAATTCTTGGAGATTTTGAACTTTAAACGGATGAAAATTATTTTTATGCAGAATAGTTTATATAGACTGTCTACAAATACTATGATTTCTTGACAATACAGTTGCAGATGTTTCAGGGTTTTCTTGAACTTCTAATAGAACATCTGAAGTTTTATTTTCATTAGTTACACTTCATATTAGAACACTCGCCAAAATTTACCGCAGATCTGATGGCCAAAGATAGGAAAACTGTCAAAGCTGTACTGGGTCTGTTAACGGGGCATTGTAAGCTCAATAGGCATTTGAAGCTGATGGGAGTGACAAACGAAGACATGTGCAGGTTTTGTCACCTAGAAGAACACATTCTATGTCAGTGCGATAGCCTGGCAAATGTGCGTTTTTTTTGCATTAGGCGAAGAAAAGCCATTGGTAGAGAGCTATATGAAAGGTTCAGTCTCCACGCTAATAGACATTTTAAAAAGAGTCAGGCTGGAGAATGTAATCTAGAGTTTAGAGGACCACAATAGATCTGAAAAGGTCGCAATGGAATAGGCCAAAAGCCACCTTATAAAACCTATCTATCTATCTACCAGTTTCATTCAATTTGTCCATTAATGTCGTCACTTTAGATCTCAATGATAGTGCAGTCAGGACTAAAATCGTTGAAAATATTAGCTGGTTTGTCATGGAAACGTTTGCGATCACCATATTCAACTAACATTGGTCGCTTTTATCTGGGATTACCTAACCCGACTTGCTTTGGCTACCGTGCAAATCATAAGCAGTAGATCCACGAGTAATATTTAACTCTGAGTTAACTAATCCTGGATTAAATTAAATTTGGTGCAATTGGACATGAGGGTATTATTACGAGAGGATAGATATCAGAAGCGTCTACAAATTTTTAAATTTCCCAGTCTTTCAAAATTGGTTTGTCGCTATGTTCCATGTTATGTCTGTACCGTAGATTCTCTTATTTCCTGATCGAATTATTCCAATGGCGCTGTACTGGTAATGATATAGCAGTGAAAGTAAAATCTTGTGACCCATTGATTCTACATACCAGTCCAAATAATTATCTCTTTTTGGAACTTCGTCCGCGTTGAAGTCGAAAATGCTTCTAATAGGATTTTTAATTAGATTTTCACGTTATTATGAAAGTCAGTATTGCATTGCACCAAGCTTTCAAGTGAATTCAACGTTTTTTAATTAAAGTCGGATTGAGTTTTCAAACGTATTAAAATAAAATGTAATTTAAATCAAATGCATCAAAAAGTATCGATATCAAATTGGATCAAATTACTCCCAAAATAACTTTCTATTCCTTTCCAACGACCTTAGGAGATGAGTTTTAATAAAATACGAAACACGACTTCAATCAATTCTGTTGAGGAAAGTTTATGTAAAATTAGATTGGACCAAGGAATCACGTTGTCCCATACAAACTTTGTCCCCGTTTTTCACCCCCCTAGTGGTGTGATGAGAGAATATGGGATTATTTAATTCAAGAATTTGTCACATCATGTGTATTATTCTTGAGTGACGTAAGATGAAAAATGGAGACTGCCATGTAAATATAGTGTGGTGGTCACCTGATCGAAGATGCGTTTTTCTCTCACACTAATTTTTTTTCTACGGCCTTGCGTTTTAACCCATTTTCCCGCTCGCATTTTAGTTTTGAAAGTGTGAATTATGCAAATTTTAACCTTATTAGAAAGCGCGTCGGTTGTTGGAAGTCTACTTCTGTCGCTGAGGGCTATAATATATCAAATAAAATTGTTTCATCTACAAATGACTTAAAACCGTTGTCGTCACCGTCATCGTCATCTTTATGCGACCCGCAACCGATGCCATCCTCATCGACGTCATTTACTTACCAGTTAACACCAAATAACTCCAATGGACCGGCAATTTTAAGTAATTTACAGAATGCAACAAATTGTGTTTCTAATATCAACATTTATAATAATTAGTAGTTTTTAGTTAAAGTTTGTTGAAATTAAATAATTTTTGAAAAATGGGTTGGTATACTTTTTTGTATATACAATCGTGGAAAAAATAATGTACCTAACTCATGCCTAAAGTGTCTTTCCCGCCCTTGACCGCTTGCCTGAACGTTGCTCCGCGTCGTTCGGGTCAACTGCAGTCGCGTGCGGGAAAGTATCACTTTCCGCACTTGTTAAAAAAATAACTATTTACCACTACCGTGCGTAAAGAGTTTTTCTAGTGCGTATACATTTGTATGTAGTTATACCAAGTCTTATGAAAATATAGGTAGGTATAACAAACGGATATTAAATCCTTTTTTTTTAATCAGAGATTTAAACGTATAGAATTTAGTAAAGTAAATATTATGTACCTAATAATTGTTAGTAAATAACATAATAATAATAATAACATTTTTTCGTGTATTGAATCTGATATTTAAAATTAAAATTTAAATTGATATCTTCCGATTATACCTGGGGTAAGCGAAAGTATTCATATTTAAATATTGAACATTTTTACGAAACTGTGATTTTACTTCATATTTTTTTTCAGAAAACGGAATAGGTATGTACATATAATGATAAAGATGAATTCCTGTGACGATCTCTCAGAAGATTATTTCGCAAAGACACCACCAAATATATCAGACGTAGCGCAGAATGCTTCTAATGATTTATTGCCACAAAAATCTGTGAATATTTAGGAAGCAAAATGCAATTTGTTTAAAAAATGGTGTAGGAAAAATAGGGTAACAAAATATTCCGAAAATTACTTAGTGGCATATTAGGCTTCTGTATTTTGATAAAATTTTCGGTAGTAGAAAAAATATTGTAAGTGCAAAAGAAACCGCCACTATAGTGTGATATGCTTTGGAAGATACAAGTCTCCGCGAATAAAATAGTTATTTGTATGCTTAGGCCGCGAAATACCTTTTTAACGTACCGAAAGAACAGTTATCGCAAGATAATCTTGACGTCGTTAAAAAGTTTCGCGGCCATGGCATACACACTATTTTTCGTGCAATCGTTAAAATTATTAAACTAGATAATTGTAAATAAATATATTATTGCTCTAAAATCAACAGCAGTTCAATTTATTTAACAATGTGTGCTATGGAAATGATATGTTTCAATATATTATACAAAATATTTTGACAGTTCTTGCTTCAACTTCTGGAGTAAATATAAGTAATAATACAAACTGTACAATTAATGTTAATATTCATCAGAAATAATATAAGTACTTATGTATTTGTTGGTGTTCAATAAAAAATAATCCTTGTCCTTGTAGTATTTTAGAAATGTCAAATTTGGAAGTGATATTCAAATTTGGAAGTGATATTCAAATTTGGAAGTGACGTTTGGTTTCGCAGCCGTTGCTATGGGTAACGGCCGTGAAATTGAATTTCGCGAACTGTGTTAAGAACGCGAAATACTGACTTCGCGTCCGATTGCACGAAAATGTTTTTTTTCTTTAACAATAATGTTAAGCAATGGAAAAACAGCTACGATTTTATGAAAAGCTTCACATTTCAAGAAATATTGACACAAGCTTCTGGAATCCACGTGTTTCCAGTTTTATTGATCAACATCCTATTTTTGTTCAACCAATAATCATAAATCAACAAGAAAACATGTGCATGCTGTATTTGTATAAATGAAATATTGGATTATCTGGGACATTCATTAAGGTTGTCCTTCATTTTCAGGAAATTTATTTTAAGTTTTATTTGTTTTATCGTTATATTTCCTATATTTGGATGAGTGAAAGGGTGTCCATGAAATTATTGGTTAGGAAACATAGGTACTACATTTTTTGCTATGAAAATAACTAAAATGAACGTTTTCAGTGTGTACTCTCCGTTTATTGTGTGTTTTTTTATTAATTTTCTGACAATCTCAAGTAGCTTCTTTGGAGATAAACAGATTAACCAAACGGTTTTTTCTTGTTTGTCTCCCAATTTATCAGCAGCGACACATCTCCATTTTGAGGTATTTAGACATGCCTGTCTGCACTGTTTGGAATTCAAGCACGCCTTTCGGAAGTTGTGCTTGACTTTGAGAAGCACTTAAGTATTTCGCCTATTGCACCGCTGCAGCAAAAGCACTGCCTAGTGAAAATCCACAAGACGCATTGTATACATGGCAACATTGAGAAAACCTAGTAGCCTGTTAATGACTTTTCCGATTTGGCTTTTTATTAAGTGACAGTTAGCTTTTGCAGTTGAGGGTTATTTTTTCTAATTCAGCGAGCGGCCAAATTTTAATTTTACTGACATCCATCCGCCACTGTCACATCTATTCTGTATTCCAAAGTTACTACTGGGCAAGTGGTTTAGAACTAAGGTCAGTGATTAGGTTGTCACTTGTCTTCAATTGGTATTCTTTAGGGGCAACCATTGGTTACGAAAGTTAATTTATAGTTGTTTCTGAGCAACCACAATATCTGTGGTTGTTAACGTTAGCAACTGTCAGAGAAAGGTAGAAGTGTGGTGGTACGAAGATGGATCTGTGGATTATGAACATTTTGTTAGATCATGAAATTAATGAAATACACCGGTGCCCCATGATTGAATATCCAGGAGTTAATGGTGTGAGATCCTCATTGTCAGAGGATAAGAGAGAAATGGGACGTGAATTCATTATTGCCTCTACTTCCATTAATAAAAAGTGAAATCGATCAATCGCTCAAGACACTGCTTATTCATGTACAAGAAAATTGTTTACCCTAGGACTTTGAGCAAATAAAGGCTGATGAAATGAAACATACATCAAAAATTCTTAGTTTAAAGCCATTCATTGGCGACTCTGGCTTTTTAAGGGTTGATGGGAGATTGTCAAATTCGAGATTTAGCTTCGAATTAAAATACCCTTTAATTTTATCAGGCGTCACCATCTTCAAAAGTGACTAACCATTCTCCTTAACCACTAGTAGTCACCAGAATAGCAATTTTATTGAAAGTGGTTAAAAAGTTACTATCTAGAGTTGCTTGTCAGTCAATTGCTATAAAGTTGCTTGACTGCCACTTAGATATAGAATAGGCCTGTATAACTAGTTTTGTACTATCGGTAAGTATCAGCTGTTAGCGACCATGCCATAAGATATTTTCGGCATCTATACCTTGTTTTCAAACTAGAAGGAGCATTTTAGGAAACCTCGACCACGCCACTAAAAGTTACTAAATTGGGAGTGTGTTCTGAAAGGTCGTGTTCAGACTTTTTGAACTACTTGAAAATTACATGAAATATGTATTGTACTGCTCGCTGTTGTCGTGGCCAATGAGGGATCAAGGCATGTCTAAATATCGAATGATAATTGGCCACAGGTCATTGCGAAAGTAGTAACCAAATGTCACATTATTGTGAGAAGATGTAAGGTTATAATAAGTAGTTTATGTAAAATGTTTTGAGAATTTGAGGATTAATGAGAATATAGAAATGCAATTGTATGATTAATTTTTTTTAACATTTGAGGCTTTGGTGTTGTAGCAAAACTAAAAGTGAACAGAAGTTTTGTTATCGAAAAATACCATAATATAGTACTGCAATGTATGTAAAACTTCATTATTAACAAGAAAAAAGGAGCATGGAGTTTTTTCACGAAAAATAAACAATAAACAACAAACGTGGTAGTAATGATTGAACTTATGACTATTTCCATATAAATAAACACAAAACTGACAAATGTCAGTGTCAGTGGTATCAAAAGAGCTGTGTGAAACTGGTAGTAATCTGACCAATCACTAGGCAGCAGAAATGCCAACTTAAATTCAAATCGCTCCTCTTAGTTTAAAAACAAGGTATAGCGCATATTAGCGAGTTAAAATTCTGTCTTTGTTGTAGTAGATAGAGTTGAGCGTTAGAAATAACTTGACAAGATCAACACATTTTTGCAAATGTGTCACTGTTACTCCAAAGGTGCGATATTTGGATTCTCCAGCGTAAACTAGATATGATGCACCCATCAAAATAATGTCAAAAAAGATGCCACTTTCATTTTACAAGTTAGGAAGATGGTGATAATATTGAACATTTTTTAATATTTAATTTATTACAGGTAACAGTAATGTCAAAAATGTGTCTATTACATCTCAGAATAATTAGAGTCTATATATTTATCAATTGAGACAAATTGAGTACATAATTTTTGCTACCTTGCTCAACAAACTCGAGATTAGGAGCATGTTGAGTTAGAAATTGGAGATTCTTTTTCGTTAATTCACTGGGAAATCAAACAACAATATTTTTGGTATTCTTATTTCAACGTTTCGGTACCGTTCCAGCTACTATTATCAAGAATTATTAGGTTTTTAAATTTTTGGTCCATATCTGAAACAAAAAATAGTGTGGTTTAATTTCCCAATAACTTAACAAAAAAGAACATACAAAAGATATTTAGAAATTGGAGAGTATTAGTTTTTTGTTTCAATAGAGAACTAAACAAAACATGCAAATTGTTTCATTGGTACTTGGCCCTGGTCCTTTTTGAAAAAAGTGAGTTCCACTTAAAAGTCTGTATTTTAGAAATGCATTTATTGGCCTTAATATTTAAGGAGATATTCCAGGACCATTATCTAAATTTTATATGACGTCACAATAATATAGCCCACTAAAATTAGAACAAAGTCTATCCACCCATTTGAGTAATTACAGGGTGGCCCAGTGAATTTTTAGAAAAATACTGTGTGATCCAGTGAAATTTTTTGTTTGAATCTTCTTTATTTAAGGTAAGATATCAAATTGATTAAAAGTTAATATAATTCAGCTTATACAAAATTATAATTGATTACTTCATTAAAAAGGAAAAAACATTTTTTCAACTTTTTAAAAATTCTTAAGGATCCACATAATTAAAACTCACCAAGAAATAATGAAGATGAAACTCTTTTGTTTCCACTTACCTGTAACAAAACTTCAAATTAATTTAAAGAATAAATGAAATATGTGTTAAAAAGCTGGAAATTGTATTAGTATTTTTTATGAAGATTATTGTGTGATCTAAGTGCTATTAAAATTTGGTATCATATCGGGCCAATTTGTCCCTGTACCACACCCTTAAAACTCCCTAAATCGGAAAATCAAAACCAACCAAAGCTTCAGGTAAATCATGCACGAAAAATTTCATAACGCAAAAATGTTCCAAAATAGAGAAAAAACAGTCCAGACCGAAAATAACGTTTTGCAATTTTCAATTTCAGTAATTTATACACGTTCTAGCCAATAAAATTATAATTATAGTGGGAATTTACATTATTCCAGCGAGAATTATTCAATGTATATTGTTTTTATTGAATAACAACCACTTATTTTCTTGATCTGACATACATTTTCAAGAAATTCATAAAAAAGTTATTTTGATTGTAACCTAAAAAATAATCTATCGAATACCACACGAGAGTTCGATAAATTAGATAATAATTCTCCAGGACTTTTCTCAAACTGTCAAGTTATTTCAAATTTATTCTCACTCTCTTGTGATATTAGGTACTACAGAAAATATCGGACGAGATAGTTGTCCTTGAAATGTTGAAAAAAATATTTTCTTGCATTTTTCTCGTAAAATTTTGAATAACCCGCAATTTTTTTGATGGATAATCGTCAAAATAGGTAAGTACAATCTATTTTTGCAAAATTAGTCAAAATCTCGTGTCTTTATTCAGTTCACCGGACCCGACAACTGCGCTAGGACTATCACCTGATCACACAACAATCCTAATTCAAATTTTATTCTCAAGTGAAAATAATTATGCTTAATAATGTTCCTGAAAATTGGCCAAATTCAAGAATTGTGAAGTTGAGAAAGTACCATTTTTTGAACCACATTCAAGATTTTTAAAGTGATTGCTGAATGGACATGCGACAATTATCAATATAATCACAAATCCCATTACGCAATTGACTCATGTCTGAGAGAAAACATAAGGAAGGGATACAGCGGTAAAAATGTTCTTATCGGCTCAGACAGTCAAGCGTCAAACAAAACACTCAATAGTGGTACAATAAAATCCAAACTTGTCTGGGAATGCTTAGAAAACCTCAAAAAACTCAGTGCCACCAATAAGGTAACCCTGAAATGGGTGCCAGGTCACAAGGGTATTGAAGGGAATAGAAAAGCAGACGCTCTAGCACGAGAAGGATCTGCAACCGGCTTCCCGGCTTCGGTAACAACCACATTAAACCAGTGGGTGCACAAACAACACCTTAAATACTGGCAAACAATTTCGAAGCTCAAACACAGTAACCTGATAGTTGAACAACCCATACCAAAACTTACTGAAGAAATCCTAATGTTAAATAGGAGAGATATCAGGCTAGTAACCGGCCTTATGACCGGACACTGCGGCCTGAGAAAACACCTTGACACAATGGGGATATTCCAAGAAGAACCTATATGTAGAATATGTGGTGAGGAGGACGAAACAGCCACACATATAATTTTCGAATGTGAGGGTCCACGTTGGTGGAGGTATAAACAGATAGGGCCGGACGACCCTGTATCCAACCTTACCAAAAGAGAAACTGTGAAAAAACTTCTAGATCTCATCAAGATCACAAATCTTCTCACGGACTAGCAGACAAATAGGACGATACAATAAGCCAACGGCTGCAGTGACAACCAAACAACCAACCAACCATCCAACCAACCTGGGCAACCTAGACATAATTTTAATTTTATTGTCAAGTGAAAATAAGTACGCTTAATAATGTTTTGCCAAATTCAAGAATTTTTTTTGTGAAGTTGAAAAAGTACCATTTTTTGAACCAAATTCAAGATTTTTAAAGTGATTGATGAATGATATTGATATATTTTTATCTGCTTCAGTTGAGGAAAGCTATCAAATAAATTCTAAATTAACAAAAAATTTCGAGGGTCGCGCAAATGTAATTCCAGTATACATATTTTCTCCATTCATGCTTTAGAGGTTAGTAATTTAAAATAAATGTAACATAAATCTTCAATATATACTCAAACTTAAGCTAATATTATTTATAAAAATATAACTACCTCTGATCTTTAACGTGAAGCTACGTCACTTTCTCTAAAATAAAACCCGATGTTTAACACTAGACCGATATTCAAAATTATACAACACATATTTATAATAAAGAATATTAATTAATTTTGTCACAAAACGAAATAAATATCCAGAAAAAGCGAAAATAACGTGAAAACATAATGTCTCTGACAGAACAGTTTTTGCCTACAGCGGCTACAGGTAGGTATATCTACACGGTGTGTTAATTCCATTAATATGCCCATACCCGATTGATATTAATTAAAACTATTAATTTGAATATCAAGTAGCACGTGGGAATGAGTGTTGCTGTGTATATTATATAATGCCAAAATATACAAAATAATTGAATTTTTAGAGTAAAATGAGTTTTATTTACCGTTTAATTGAGCATTTTATGTGGATCTATTTTTCGATGCGCATTTACACATGCAGATGATTTCAAGGACTATCTTATCATTTGAGTAAGTAATATGATAAGTTTAAGATTGTTGAGTTCAGAGTCAGAGGCGTACTGAATAAATTTATATCATTTCACTTGAAAAATATACATATTAGTGACTTTAACTGAGTAACTTGATAAGTTTAATATTGTTGAGTTCAGAGTCACGTGCTGAATAAATGTATATCATTTCCACTTGATAAGTTTGAGATTGTTGAGTTGAGAGTCAGTACTGAATAAATTTATATCATTTCACTTGAAAAATATATATTATATTAGTGACTCTGAGTTGACTTGATACGTTTAATATTGTAGAGTTCAGACTCAGAGACGTGCTGAATAAATGTATATCATTTCCATTTGATAAGTTTGAGATTGTTGAGTTAAGAGTCAGAGGCGTACCTACTGAATAAATTTATATCATTTCACTTGAAACATTTATATATATATATATATATATATATATATATATATTAGTGACTTTGAGTGAGTAACTTGATAAGTTTAATATTGTTGAGTTCAGAGTCAGAGACGTGCTGAATAAATGTATATCATTTCCACTTGATAAGTTTCAGAATGTTGAGTTCAGAGTCAGAGGCGTACTGAATAAATTTATATCATTTCACTTGAAACATTTATATATATATATATATATTAGTGACTTTGAGTGAGTAACTTGATAAGTTTAAGATTGTTGTGTGCTATTGAATACGTTTCCCAAAAAACTATACTCTTTGAGTTGTCAGTGCTGTTTCGAATGACCGAAGCGTTCTATTAGAGTAAGATTCCTTTCACCCCAGACTTACGTGGGCTTGGGAAAGATGAAATTATCAGGATCAGCAGTATAACATAAAGTTAGAAAGGAAAGGATAGTCGCTGAGCTGAAAGAGGAGGACGTTTTATAGGTAGCGGGTATCAAAGGTAGGAAAAAAACATACTTACTTACGTCGAAGTGAAAAGGCTGGTTTTTACATAATATGTTATATTATATAATATTGTAATAAACAAACATATACAGTTGCCAGACACTTCCTGTGGGCAATAACTTTTGATAGACATTTCAAGATTCGTAAAAAAATTTGTTTACTCACGTAATTTTAGGAAGGCTGAATTTTATATATATTATTAAGAAACTTTATACTATTAAGTATAATATTCTCCACACTCAGCACATAAAGTATAACTTATTCTCCCAATATCGTAATATATTATTTTGTAATTCCGACAATAAAGTGGTCACTTTTAGACCCAAGGGATATAAAGTGACAGTTAAAGTCCCAATGGATTTAAAGTACAAATAAAAACGTACCAAAGTAACATTAATCTTTATTTGTTGAATTAAAATGACAAGTGATGTTCACATTATTGCAGTTAACCAAAGTAAATATATACATAGGTAGAGCTTTTACTTTCATTTATTTTCACTGATTTTCTTTACGTTCACAATGGCGCCATTTTGACAGGGACTTAGTTTTTCATTGTTACAGAAACAAACAGCATACTATGTTTATTGTGTTAGGGCTTCAAATGTAAGTAGTATTTAATTTTTTTCAAACGTTTGTAGAATTACTGGTATTGAAAAATATAGCTTATAAACCTCTCGACTAAAGTGACATTAATCCCTTTGGTGGATTGCTTCCCTCGGGCTCCAGTGCGCTTCGCCGTCAGCACCACCCGCGGAATTAAATGGGTCACTATAGTCGCTTGGTGCATAATATACTAATTATGTCCGTATTTATAGTCACTTGAGTGTCACTTTGCTCTGATACTCCGTAAACGTATTCTATAGACACAATCAAAGACACGTGACGTAGTAAGAACCACTTACACTTAAGAGTGGTTGATACCACCCTTTAGTGAAACTTAAATATTAAACTATTGATAATTAAATCGAATTGAGGTTATAAAGTGATTTAATTGTAATTGTAACTGCGTTTTTTCTGAAATGGAAGATTAAGACGATTTTTTTGGAACATGTTGAGAATATAGAAGATAATTAAAATGTACAAAGATCAGAAGAACGTTCTATTCGTGATATGCAAGACCCTTCTGTATTTTTTGAAGACAACGAATTTATCGAACGATACCGATTTGAAAAAGAAAATGTACGGGAAGTAGCACTGCCCCTAATTTTTAAATGCTCACCAATTTCCACCTGTTCTGCAACTTTTAATAGCATTAAGATTTTACGCTACGTACTTCCAAGTATAGTTTGGCAAGTTTATCTGAAGCTTCGTGGCATCGGTAAGGGGCGAGGAAACATGACGGATATCTGTCAAAAACGTACCAATGGCGTTCGGTACCTATTTTATAAAAGTAAGTTATTTTCCAAAACACGGTATTTGTTAAAAACAAATGATGTTAATAATCGTACTTGAATTCAAAATGGATACGAAATAGTTCAAAATCTTACACTGACAATACCAACGCCACTGGATAATCAATTAACAGTCAATTGACGAAGTGAGAGGAAAGAACACACGGACGCGCTTGCCAATAGGAAATCAGCTGGTCGCTAATCAACGAAGGCCTTTCGATTAATTTCACCAATTGAGTTAGTTCGGGGGGCGTGGTTTTTGCACAACGCTGCCAGAGCTTGAAGAAGCCCATAACAAATTTGGGAAAGTGTTCATCTTTTAATAATCATAAATTGAAAAAATAATGTTTATAGATAAAATCCAAGTAAAAAAGCACATTAATCATATTGTTGATAATTTATAGTCCATTTTCTAATTATTATCACTTCATACTTAGCACTTTAGATTTTTCTTCATACCTCGGTCGAAAGTATGCACTTTCGTCCCTCATAGCAGGGACGAAAGTTCAACATTTACTCCCTGTCAAAAGTACACGCGTTTCCTCTATAATAGCGGGAGGAAAGAGTTTCTCATGCGTATTTATACTCGTAACTACGACCAGCGGCACTCGCTTCCGACCGGCTATGAAGAAAAATAGTATACACTCCACGGGCTGAAAGTTGAAATCTCGGTCCTGCGCGTCATGATGCCTTCGGCGAATTTCGGCCCTGCGCGTCATGATGCCCTCGGCTTCGCCTCGGAGCATCATGACGCGCAGGGCCGAAAATTCAACTTTCGGCCCTTGGAGTGTAATATACTATTTCATGTAACCAAGGAAAGGTTAAGTGGTACTCAAGTGGTACTTCATAAAACTGATTTTTAGTAAAGTGTCACTTAACTATAAGGGTCACTTATATTTTTTATCTTCTTTTGCACCATTCAGATTTTCACCTGGTTTAACTGAGTAACACTCAAAATAAAGAAGATGTGGCATCGTTGGAATTTTCTAGCTATTCTATTTTTTTTCATTAGTGTCGTTTGTCGCATGAAGTATTTGTCAATCTAAATTTAAAGTTAGGTTAGTTTATAGTTTCCCGTACTTTTTTATCATTATGAATTATAAGTAGATTCTCTGAATTGCAATACGATTATAAATGGCACTAGAAACAAAGAAACCTGCTTTAAAAAAAAACTGAAAATTATAAACATCAATGTGTAGTGGTTAGATTCTCCCAACTTACGCATCATACGGATAGTCTAATTGGTCTTCAATCAATATTAGTAAATGTAAAACAGTAGGTTTCGTGAGACGAAATCTTTTATAAAACGACAGATCGTCAAATCATGAAAATGATCAGGACGTGTACGGATTTGACGAGGTAGTCCATATGCAATTATTTCTAGGACTTCAATATCGTCATCAACGTATTAATCGCAATAATTCCATTCTGGCACACCTACACAGACTTCACTTTATTACCTCTTTCTTTAACTCGGCTCTTCGCTTGAGTTATCAAAAAATGTTAGGTTAAGTGCCACTTAAATACCTTTAAGGGCCGGTCTAACTACCGCTTAAATTAAGGGAAACTTACTGGCAGATAAGTGACACTTATCGTTTGGTGCAAAGAAATAAGTTTCCCTTTAGCGATTTAAGTGTCACTTAAGTTTTAACTGAAGGTGGTGCAAATGGCCCTAAGGGATACTTGAATATCACTTTCCTGAGCGACTTTAAATATTGGCATCAGTATCTGTTGTTTGCGGTTGTCAGGATAGTTTGTTGACCTCCTGTATAGGATTTTTCTATGTTATATTTTCGATGAGATGATTTTTTTTGTGAGCAATTGTTTCTGGCATTTTGTTTCTATTTTCGATAGGTATTTGCCAAAGTAACATAAGTCACCAAAAACGATTTGTAGAAAAAAACGCCTTTCTTTTACGGGTATGATTAAAAAAATTATGGACATACGTTTTTAAAATAGTTAAAACTAAAGTTTAAAGTATAATATAGGCTTACTACACTTTGGCAGTACTTTCCTTAACAATAGAAACTTTATGTTCATTAATAAACATGATTTTCACCAAAAATGTCACTTACGCAACTTTGGCAAAAATGCATCGTTTTGGTTTCCCTCATTTGAGGTGAAGAGTTCAAGATCTGTCAGTGGCTTGTCGTGAGTTTTTCAATATTTAAAATCGACTGATTCAAATTATCTTCGACTTCTTCATAATAAAATTTGATAACAGTTTCACCAAAACCAAAATTGTTGGGATATTGGGATACTTTCTAACAGCTTTATTATTTCCAGGTTCCCAGCGGTCAAGATGTATGGATATTCGGGTTCATGAGTCTTTTCCTAACCCTTAATAGCTGCATATTGATTTGGTGTAAAAGAAGCTATGAAAGCAAATTCATCTGGGCCGGCATCCCACATCTTTGCTGGCACCTTGCCAACGCACAAATATTAGTGACACTTTTTCTTAAAAAGAATGAAGTGACGTCTAGAGATAGTTTAGGTTGGGTGCTACTATTGGATTACCTTATTTACGTCACCCTGCCAATGAGGTTACGATACATTGTCATTCTGAGTTTTGGGACGTGTGCGTCATATACAGCTGCCCTTATTGGACTTTCGAAGTCACAGCTTCATTTTTACCAACAGGTGAGTAAAAAAGTATAACAATAATATCGTATTTACTCTTATGTAGTGGGGAAGATCACTAAGAGATGAAATACTCTCAAAAATATTTAAATCAATTAACAAAGATGTTGGTTCAGTGTCCAGATCTTATTAAACAGATTACCTGGCGTTTCGAAATTAACATAATTTGAAACTAAAAAATGTTCGAAACTAATGGGCGGTGCTATGACGTACTAACCCGAAACATTAAGACGATTAGGATTAGTTGGAAACTGGACAACTCAAGCGCAGAGCCTCTCTGTGGGGGGTTTTTATTCACTGTGGTTATACGATTGGTCGGCTTAAGGTCGATAGGCATGCTGAGGCTAGTACGTCATACTGCATTTCACCAATGAGAGCAGCCTTTACAGATGTCGCGTCAAATTTTATGTTTGAAATGAGAATTATTTAATTTATTACATTATTCATAAAATTAATAAAAACATATAATTACATTATATAGTAGTTTTTAGGCATGGAGATCACGATTATGCTGTTTTTGAAATAAGTAGTCTTTTCCATTATCCAAGAAATATTTTATCAACTCCCCAAGGCAACTATCAGAGACTAGTAGTGCCCTAATTCATATTTCTTGAAGGGATTTTGGAGATATCCGTAGGGTTTAACTCAGATTTCGTAGAAATGCGGTCGAAAACATTCGATATCGCCACGTTTAACTATAAAAAAGCTAAAGGGCTGAGTTTTTATAGCTTGTTTTTAAACAAAGAGGAGCGTTTAAAATCTAAGTTGGCATTTCTGCAGCACAGTGATTGGTCAGATTGGCGCCCGTTTCACACAGCTCTTTCGATACAACTGACAACGACATTTGGCCACTGGCCTATGTGCAGGAAATGTGAACTCTATGATAAAACACCTACTCACATACACTGCTTTTGCGAGAACTATAATTATATATTTTGCAGTTCTTTGATAATGGTTACAATAAAACCGAAAGCTTAGAACAAATTGAAAAGAGTTTACTTTTTGACATTGCCGCATCCCCCTCAATAAAAGTTTGGCAACGAACTACTTTCTTATTTTTATATAAATACAAAATTGACAAATAATGATGATTCGAATTTTTGATTTGCCTTGCTCCCTCATCAAACACGACAACTTGTGAAAATAAAGACTGTAACTACAGCTTATATAAGTAGCCCTATACAATCCAGACTACAAAGTTCAAACCTAATTGTCAAATAATCTACTACATAGATTATTTCAAATTATTACTTGAATAAATGACGACACCTTATATTTGTTCGAATCCCATAAAAACGAATTTCTCAATATTTTCCATTACAGTGGATATAAATTTCCAATGTACCTGAAAGCTTGTGAATCCAATCACCTATGTTGATAAAAATGTAAATTCAGTTCCAACAATCTAATGCGAGCCCGAGCTGTAGGTCGCACATGTTCAAACGCTACAGACTTGTATACCAAAAATATCTTGAATGGACTTTCTGCAAATCTTTTGGATTATTAGACTGACACTTTGATAGTAATCGAATAACACCCGTACCTATATCTTCTTAAATCATTTCACTTAGAAAGGTTGAATGCGAAAAAATATAAGTTGGAGTTTAAACTAGAATTATTAAATTTTGAATAAAAATGTTATTCCCATATTTTCACAGTTTTGAACTTGACGTCAATAATAGAAGGATTAACGAGTTTATCCAATACGAGGGCGGTTTGGAAAGAGTGACTTTTCAACAAAAAAGTTACTTTACTGGGAAAAAAGTATTTTATATTTACACATAACTTTTTTTTAACCCTACTCACTTAGTCCAGCGACTCTCCAATTTTTTTAAACCATCCAAAAAATAATCTTTCAGAAGTTCCGCGTTTGTCTTTGCAATCACCTCTTCATTTGTCCGGAATGGCATTCCACCAAGCCATTTTTTTAAATTTGGAAACAGAAAGTAATCGGAGGGAGCCAGATCAGGGGAATATGGCTCCCTCCGTTAGCCGTGGTCATCTATCATACAATTATTTATAAGTAATGATCTCACACCGATGGGTTTAGAACTGCAAATGGCACTGGGGCGGTAGTATACTCCAAAAAACCAGGTGATAGCTATAGCTACGCACTGGGAAACCACACCTCTGTATTTGAGGCAGAGGTATAATGAATCTTGCAATGCGCGAGAAAAAACAACAGGAGAGCTGCTGAAAGCAAGCAGATCCATATCATGTCAGATAGTCATGCGGCACTAAAGGCAATCTCAAGCCAGAAAGTGATCTCTAGATTAGTATCGGATTACACCGAAGAACTGAAGACGTTAGCCGAACGGAATAACGTCAAGCTGACCTGGGTATCAAGAGCAGTGAAAAAGCTGACGAACTTGCAAAAAGAGGGTCAGAGGAAACGCAGCCTGAACCAAGACAGATTCTCGGTATACCGAGAACTGTAGTACGAGGATCTGTAAAGACTTGGATCAAAGAACAACATAAAAACTTCTGGGTAAACGTCCCAAGGCAAATGCATGGGAAAACTTTTATAAAAGAACCTTGCCTGAAACGTACAGCGGAACTGCTAATACTGTGTACAAAGTAGCTGAGAATCATAACAGGTTTCATGACTGGTAAAGGAACACCTGTACAAATTAAAACTATACAACGTAGACCTTACATGCAGATTATGGGGTAGGAAAACGGAGACAGTGAAACATATACTGTTTACATGCGAGTCTCTTGATCGCAAGGAAAAGCTGCAAACAGTCAGCTAAGAACCTGTACAAACTGGTGCAGGGAACAAAGGTGCAGCACTGGGTGCTATGCAAAAGCACGAGTAAAAATACAATAAGCCATTAGGCTGCAGTGTTATCGGCGACTTGTCAGACGGGCTCAGGAGAAAAAAAAAGTAATGATCCTACACTATTGGTTTTCGCTGAATTTTGAACTTTGCTGTCACTTCACAGTCATGTTGTTGATGAGATATCATTACTTTTTGTACACAAATCATTAGAAGGTACTTATTCATAATAGAATCAATACCAAAAGGATTTTGTTGATCTACTGTATTTTCCTACGTTTACGGGGTATAATTGTCTTTTTCATGTTATTCTTTATATTTTCTTGGACGTTTGGAATGTTCGAGTGTATTGCACATTCAGTATCCGGAATACTTATACTTAATATTATTAACTTTCAATATAAACTATTGCCTAAACCATACTTACTAAAAGAATTGTAATAAAAGTTTGAATAGCATGACAAAGGAAAACATATTCATTGATTGAATTAATATCATCATCTAATCCCAGATAATGCACTCAGGTAATCCAGAAGACCTCATCTGATTTACCAACGGTTCCAAAACAAACCATGTCGCTAAGGCTGGCATATAACAGACACTCACATACTCTGCTTTAATGATATAACTTACAAGGACATGGAGGAAAAAATGCAACCATTACAGCTACTTGAAATCCCCCCAGTCAAACTACTGACCTATAGAAGACACGAAATTTCTGGAATTGAAGTATATGACATGGGAAATGGTACAAAGATTCAGTTTAAGTGCTTGTTCTGTTGAGCTCAACCAAAGCGAATGAATTAATATCTCCTTATCCTAAGTGAGCCACCGTTTATTTGGAAGTGAATTTTAGGTGAACCCCTTTTCTATGCTCACCTTAATAATATGTAGGGTTATATCCGATTTTATTTAAATCTACATTCATCCGTTCATATTCAGCCGTTCGTATTATTATTTGTTAAACAACTTAAACCGATTGAAGTGTGACAATGATGGAGAGTATTGTATTCGATACCCAAAATAAAAAAAATTATTTATTTCCAGAGCCAATTTCTCATACAAGTAAAAATCACGAATGTTTCTCGTTACGTCATACTTCCCTGAATGTATCGAAGACACTTTAGAGTTCATACAATAGCCTTTTTGGTGTGCGTCATCGATTGTTAATGCCCTTCTAACACATTACGGTGAAAGAAATGGAAAAAAAGGCAGGTCTGTGATTAATCCTAATCAAAATATCTCAATAATGAACTGTTTAAACGTATTACAAACGTTAACCCTAATCTTTGACAGAAAAATTTGATTGGTTGATGTTTAGTTTACGTGCAAGCGCGACCTATCAATCGGGCGCATTTATATCGTTCAAAATTCTATGTAGACGTTCCCTTCGTAGGTTACGTCTTTTTCTAATGTCCCACTGACAGTTCTCGTCAGGTCTGTACTTTGTTGTTCATGATTATTTATGGAAAGTGAATATTAATATTATATTTGTTAGCATTTTATTTCTTAAATAATACAAAAATATGCCTAGATACACGGAAAAAGAGCAGCAACTTATTTTGAAAGTTATTAAATATTTTCAATTAGAAAAAGAAGCTGGTAAACCATTGATACCTTTAACTTCAGTGCACCAAGTAAGTATTTTTTATATAACAATAATTGTAATTGTTGACTTGAATGAGTCGGAATGTGAATCAGATTGGGACTTATGGGAAGATGACTGCGAAAATTGAACTTTCATAATCCTCTTCTTTTTATTTTTTTATTAATTGGTTGGTTTCTTGACTATTTACTATGTTTATGTTTGTTTTCTACTGAACGTGTAACTGAAGATAGAATACCTACTCTAGTTAGTGTTTGGAAAGAAGCTATTCAACGGCAGAGCAAGTGGTCGTAGCTTCAAAAAGCTATAGAATAGTATCTATTTTGTTAAATATTCAATACATCCGAGGTGCTTTAGGAGCTTTTGACAACACTCCTGAGACTCTCCTCAGAAACTATGTAGAAGTAAGGGGACCCAATAGATCTTTTAGGTCTCAGTGAATGTCAAAATACATATATACATGTCACCTACGCCTATGTCCTAGGTGTAGAACCTTATTTAGCATAGTCATCATTTATAGTTTATAGTTGTATAATAATAAATTGCTGAGTTGTTCTTTTTCAT
The DNA here is from genome assembly GCA_949126875.1 of Lochmaea capreae. Taxonomy (NCBI): domain Eukaryota; kingdom Metazoa; phylum Arthropoda; class Insecta; order Coleoptera; family Chrysomelidae; genus Lochmaea; species Lochmaea capreae. The sequence goes on from OX421409.1 coordinate 8,588,610, forward strand.
ATTTCTTCATTAAATTAATTCTCATGTAAATTAATCAGTTTAGAACTTGTATCCGATTTGATAAGTTGTCTTAGTTAATAAACCAATTTTTAAAAAGGCATTTACAGGGTGTTTTTATATAATTGGCGCAGTCAGTAGGATAGTCAAACGAAGTGTTAGTGCAAATAACAGTCGGTTCGTGTTAACGATTTATTGACTATTTTAAGTGAATAACGTTTGAACTCTTGGTTGAGTGAATTTAGTAGCTTGACTCGAAGATTCTCCTAGTTCAAGAACCCAGAAGACCCAAGTGGAAATTGGAGTGTTCCTGTACTTCTGAGCCCATGGAGAGGACGTTGATGATTTTACTGTAAGTGCTTAATGTCGTATAAAGAAAATTTTACTATTAATTGATTTTAAAAAACTTTGATATTCTGATTCAAACTCTGATTAAGTTCTAGCTCAAATTTTATCAAAAAAAAAATATATATAGAAAACTAACTTTTCATAAAATTTTTTTTTTTTCATCTTATTTCTTTTTTATTTTATCCAACAAAATGGCTACACCACAAGTTCCAATTTTAAAGAAAGAATTCTTAGATATGATACCAGAATTTTATGGTGATAATGCACTTCTTCCAAGATTTTTGGAAATATCAGAAAAATTAGTTAATAAATTTTATAATGCAGCAGATGTAGGAGACTTTCAGAATGAATATCTGATGTCGAGTATTCTAGCTAAAATTAAAGGCGAAGCCGCCATAAATATTTCCTCATGCAATATAAGAACATGGGAAAAGATGCGTTAGTGAACACATACGCAGATAAACGTGATATTTATACTTTAAATCTAGAATTATCTGATTTAAAACAGGGTAACGAATCTCCCTATGAATTTTATATTAAAATACAACATATTTTAAATTTACAGATATCTCATTTAATGACGCATTCTAATTGTAATGAACAAATAATTTTAGGTAGTTATTTTAGAAATTTAGCTCTTAGAGTTTTATTAAGAGGACTGAAAGAACCTCTAGGTACACTTATGCGTACCAAAAATCCGGAAAATTTAAATGTAGCTTTAAGTGTTCTCACAAATGATTTCCAAATATACCTAAGTCAAAATAATTATTCAAAAAATAGATTTAGTGGCGTAAATAACCAAAATAAAAATAGGAATCAATATCAAAATAATTCAAATTATCCACAACAATCAAAATCAAATCAGTATAATCAAGGTACTCCTGTAAATCTTATACAGAGAAACCAACCATTGAATACTAATTTGCAAAATATACCAAATACGTCAAGAAATTTATCTGAACAGAATAATATAAATTTTAACAAAAACAATACTAATATCTTCAAACCCGGTCAAAATCATCGGTTACAAAGACCAACACCTATGAGTGTGTCCACGGCAAATACATTTAGGCCTCAACAAAATCAATATCACTCACAGAATCAAAATAGTTCTGTGAGGCAACACAAGAATTTTTTTTCTGAAGAATTATACAATTTAGATGATAGTCAATGTTCTAGTGAGGAACAAGATGATTTTTTAGAGATAACAGCCTCGGGACCACAAGAACTAGAGTAGAATTATTGAATTTAACAGATTCAGTAAGTGAATTACCGTACATAGTTTTTCCAGAATATAACTTGAAAGTTTTAATCGATACTGGGAGCACAAGATCGTTTGTGACACCAGAAATTGCAGAAAAATACTTTAAAAAATCTTTTATCAGAAAACCATTTGAAGTAACTTCAGCACTTGGTACATCTAGACAAAACTTCTGTACGAAAATTCCTACATCTAGTATATTCAATTACAAAAAACAATTTAATTTAGAATATTGTGTTTTTAAATTCCACAAACACTTTGACTGTTTGTTAGGATTAGATAATTTAAAAAAATTAAAGGCTATTATTGATTTTACAAAAAATTCTCTCGTGACACCAAATAGTCAGATTGAGTTAAATTATTTCAGCATAAAGAAAGAGAGCATGAATTGCATAGTAGTGCACCCACGTTGCGAACAAATAATAAGTCTGAATATAAAAAATGTAGCTTATGGTGATGTTATCATCCCATACACACAAATAGGGAAATTAGAAATTCCTGAATGCATAGCAAAAGTTGAAAATAATAGGGCTATTTGTACAATTCTTAACCCTACAGAATCTTATTTTAAAGTAAATTTAAATTGTTTTATAGAAGCTGAAACGTTTGATGAAAACGAGCGTATTTCACACTCTAATTTAAATACAATTTTCACTGAAAAATTTAAGTTTGATATTTCTAAAGTTAGAACAGAACACATGAATTCTGAGGAAGTTGAAACTATATTGAAATTAGTTAAGGAATATACGGATATTTTTCATGTTGAGGGAAACCAATTAACTTTTACAAACAAAATTAAACATAATATTAAAACTACTAATGAAGTACCAATATATTCAAAGTCATACCGATATCCTGAAATTTACCGAAAAGAAGTACAAAACCAAATCCAAAATATGCTAGACCAAAATATCATACGACATTCTAATTCGCCTTGGTCAAGTAATATTTGGATTGTACCCAAAAAAAGAGATTCTTCTCAAAAACCAAAATTTCGGATAGTTATCGACTACCGAAAACTGAACGCCATTACCATTGGTGATCGGTATCCATTACCGGAAATAACAACGATACTAGATAAACTAGGGCGTTGTCAATATTTTTCAACATTAGATCTTGCCTCTGGCTTCCATCAGATCGAGATGGCTGAGGAAGATATTCCGAAAACAGCTTTTAGTACGGAACACGGAAAATATGAGTTTTTGCGCATGCCTTTTGGAATGAAGAATAGTCCTTCAACATTCCAACGAGTCATGGACAACATTCTTAGGGGTATACAAAACGAAAAATGTTTGGTGTACCTTGACGATATTATTGTGTTCAGCACAAGCCTACAAGAACACGTAAACAACTTAAAAGAAGTTTTTGACCGTTTAAGAGAATCAAATTTTAAACTTCAAATTGATAAGTGCGACTTTCTAAGAAAGGAAGTCGCTTACCTTGGGCATATTGTCACATCGGAAGGTGTTAAGCCCAACCCTGACAAAATATCAGCTATTAAAAATTTTCCAATACCAAAAAATATTAAACAATTGAAAGGATTCTTAGGATTATTAGGTTATTATAGGAAATTTATTAAAGATTTTTCGAAATTAACAAAACCCCTAACTTTGAGATTAAAGAAAAATGCAGTTATAAATATCAAAGACGTGGATTATATAAATTGTTTTGAGATGTGTAAAAACTTATTAATTAACGATCCAATTCTTCAGTACCCAGATTTCTCTAAACCTTTCAATCTTACTACAGATGCCAGCAACTATGCTCTAGGCGCTGTTCTTAGCCAGGGTAAAATAGGTTCTGACCTTCCTATTGCTTATGCAAGTAGAACTCTTAACGATTCTGAAATCAATTATTCAGTAATCGAAAAAGAGCTTCTTGCTATTGTCTGGGCAGTAAAATATTTCCGTCCATATCTGTTTGGAAGGAAATTTGCAATTGTCACTGACCATAAGCCACTGCAATGGCTTTTTTCCCTTAAAGACCCCAATTCTAAACTAGTTAGATGGCGTCTTAAACTTGCAGAATATGACTACGATATAGTATATAAAAAAGGAGCTTTAAATACTAACAGTGACTGTTTGTCACGAATTCAATTGAATATAAACGAGACTGGAACAGAAATTCCAGGAAATTCTAAACAATTTTTTGAATACATGGAAGATTTCAATAAATCTCTTGAAAGTGATGTAAATATAGAATCCGAATCACTTATAGTTGAACCAGATGATGATCATAACGTTGAAGATGACGATAATATCACTGTTCACACAAATATAGAAAATCCTATTGTAGGTATACCGATTTCGGAATCAGCAGTAAACATCGGAAAAAATCAAATATTAATTTCTGTAGTTAAATTTGAACCAGCAAAAACTAAAATTGTCAAAATTTTTGTAAACAAACAAAGATTTCTATTACAATTATCAGAAAATAAATTTGAACACGACGTTATTAACTTTGTCAAGGAATATGTTGTTCCTAAAGTAAAATATTTCATTTATTTTGAAGACCCCGTATACGAAAAATTCAGTGTTGTTATTCAAAAATATTTTAAAAACTCTCAAATCTCATTAATCAAATGTACCAAAAAATTAATAGATGTTCCGTTAAATGAAGTTAAGGAGGTTATTCAAAACTACCATGAAGGTAAAACAAACCATAGGGGACTGGACGAAACAGAAAATCGAATTAATATGCTTTATTATTGGCCTAACCAAAGATCATCAATACAAAATTACATTAACGAATGTGAGTTATGTCAGTTAACAAAGTATGATAGAAAACCTATCAAACCAATTTACAATATTACCCCAACAGCTACTAGACCCTTCCAAATTTTACATTTAGACACGATAACATTAGAAAATGCTAAATTTCTTACCATAGTAGACTCATTCTCAAAATATTGTCAACTTTATAAAATTAACTCCAGTCAAGGAATAGAAATTGTAAATAATTTAATAAAATATTTCAGCCACCATTGTATTCCAGATCAAATTATTTCGGACAATGGCACTGAATTAAAAAATACTGTTCTAAGAGATTTATTAGACACACACAAAATTAAAATACATTTCATAAGCTCGCAACATCCAGAATCAAATGGAATTGCGGAAAGATGCCATTCCACTATCATAGAACACATAAGACTTTTAAATAACCAAAACGATTTTAAAAATCAACCTATAGAACAAAAAGTTAATTATGCAATATTAGCTTACAATAACAGCATTCATTCAGTAACAAAATTGAAGCCATACGAAATCATTACAGGTCATTTTGATAACAGATCACCTTTTGATCTAGAAATAGATAAACAATTAGCTAATAATTACATTCAAAATCACAAAGATAAAATGAAATTGTTGTATTCAGATATAAACGAAAAATTACAGAGATCCAAAGAGAAAGTAGTAAATAAAGCTAACGAGAATCGAGAAAAATTGCCAGAAAATATTCCTACAAAAATTTTTGTTAGAAATAAGCAGATTCAAGGAAAAACTAAAAATAAGTACCAAAGTGAACAAATAAAGTCAATAAACCCAGAGCGTAATACAGCTAAAATTATGACAAGACATAAAAACACTGCTGAAAATATACATTTGTCTAATATTAAGCGCCCTAAAAAGAAATCTTATAAATTTATTTCAGATTCATCGCAGTCGGAAATACCGCAGTCGAAATAAAGGACATTACACAAAATTTAGGAATTCTTCCTATCAATCTTGGACCTGCCAAATTGCAAAAATCCAGTCATACCTTTGTACATTATTATGATTTAAACCCACTACTAGTAGAATACAATAATCTTAACTTACATTATATTAACGTTAGACGTAATATTTCCAGTAAGCCCTTTTTTCTGAATCTAACAGAAAATATTGTAAATATTATAGAGTACACGAAGTCTAGTATAGAAGATAAATTTGATAATATTAATATTCATTCGACATTAGATAGACAAAAAAGAGGTTTAATTAATGGTCTTGGATCAATAGTTAAAACTATTACAGGAAATTTAGATTATGAGGATGGGAAAAGAATTAATTCTATTTTAGATCATTTGAAAGAAAATCAAGGAAATTTACAAAATCAAATAAGTATGCAATATTCCGTTAGTCACCAAGTTATAGAAAATTTCAATAAAACAGTTCGAGACATCCAGTACAATGAAAATTTATTAAAAACAAAAATACACGAGTTATGGGATATTTTAAATTATCAAGGGAATGCAGAAAATATAATATACTTAGTGGATTTGTTCAATGAACTTTTAATCACATTCAACGTAATATTAGATACTGTGACAACAGTAGAAAATTCGCTAACGTTTTGTAAACTTAAAACTCTACATCCTAGTATTATAAAATCTCACGACTTATTTGATGAATTGCAAAAAGTGCATTTTCATTACAAAACAGAATTACCTTTTGAAATAAAATATAAGAATATACTAGATTTTGAAGCAATCATAGACGTAGTTTGTAAGTTAGATAATAATAGAATAGAATATTTTTTATCAATACCTATAGACTATAACATTTTATTTAATCTTTTTTATATGCTACCTATCCCTACAAGGGTTGAATCAGAATATGTAATATTAATACCAAACACAAAATTTTTACTCAAATCAGAAAATATGATTAAGCCTTTACACGACATTTGCATACGTAGTAACATTTTTCAATGTCCTAATCACTTGCAAGATAACAATAATCATTATTGTGAAGAAAATATTTTAATCTCAGGAAACTCAACAAATTGTCAATACACAAAAACTGATATAACAGAAAACCATATTGAAATCATCCCGGAAATTAATCAATTTTTGGCAATATTTCCAATTGAAGAAAAGATAATTATTAAATGTAAACAAGAGACAGAAGCCAAAATCCTGAAAGGGATATATTTAATAGAAAATTCACAGTGTAAAATTTTTTTCAAAAACCAAGAACTAGTTTTTCAACAAAAATCATTTGGGCAACCTTTCATTACTAACAACTTAGAATTGAAATTCAATCAGTTACATGTCTCTCCAATGAAGATAGACTTGAAAACATTGAAATTTAAGGACATTCCAAACCAGCTAGTAACACCAGTGTTTACTGAAACTAGCAACTTTCACATTCCAAGCATCTGGACTTTGACTCTGTACATAGCAATAATATTAGCTCTTGCATGGACCATATTTAAGAAGAAGCAGAAATCAAGAAAGAAACCACCGAAATCCACAGCAACGGAAGAAAATATTCAGCTTTCTGGAGAAGTTTCATTCTGAAGGGGGAGGTGTCACCTACGCCTATGTCCTAGGTGTAGAACCTTATTTAGCATAGTCATCATTTATAGTTTATAGTTGTATAATAATAAATTGCTGAGTTGTTCTTTTTCATATTTCTTCATTAAATTAATTCTCATGTAAATTAATCAGTTTAGAACTTGTATCCGATTTGATAAGTTGTCTTAGTTAATAAACCAATTTTTAAAAAGGCATTTACAGGGTGTTTTTATATAATTTACATAAATTTTCAATACACCACCTGTACATATTTTAATGAAGATCAAATACATGAGGTCAGTAAAGACATCAATAAGACAGTGGCCACATTTGAACAAATAAAACAATGAAATTCACTAACAATAAGAATTATAAGTGAAGAATACCTTTTTCCATAAAACTAGAATAAAATAGGGTTCCATATGGTGCAGACTTAATTGAACAGGCTGTATAATTCTTTTGCAGGACTATATTTACTAATGTAAAGTTATTTTAATATGTAAATTGAATATACAATTTGTTTTGTTTTGCAGTGTTTTCATATCCCAAGTATTATTAATTTCATATCATTTTCGAATATGGCTGAATACGATCCTGATCATTTTATTTAACAAATTTAAGGTTAGCTAAATGTCAATATAGCAAATATAATAAACGACATGCCGAAAAACCGGATATACGTCACAAACGATGACGCACACCAAAAAGGCTATTGTAAGAACTCTAATTTTATGTGGATATCGTTGACCGCGTATGTCCAATTGAAACAAATGAAAAGGTACATTATGTCCTTTGTGCCTGAATTAAGCTACGCCATCACATCACATCGTCTTTATCGGTTTGTCATTGACATGACAACGATTGTACTTAAAAAGGGAAACGTCACTTTATGGGGAAATCATTCTGTCACCATTGAAGTTTTGTCGTCATTGTCATTACTTTGAACAGGTGAAGCTCTTTTACATTTATTGTGATATTTTACGACAAAATGCCTGGTAAACGTTTAGACCAAAGTAAACGTGAGTTTATTAGAAAATCACATGAATATTTCCAAAAGGAATTGGCTAGTGGCGGACCACTTCTGCCGTTAAATGCCATTCAAGGGGTAAAGTTTGTAACAATTTATTTGTAGAATTGTAGTCTAACTATGATATGATAAATTTGGTGTTTATTTATTTCCTCTTATAAATAGATCACCCGAAATACATGCCAAAAACTCTTACAAAGATACGCTGCTAGTGAAGACTTGTCCTTCCTTATGCTCCTACCACCTAGGCACGTCACTTTTGGACACCCTTGATGCAAAATCTTTTCAATGAAAGCTTGTGCGTAGTATGCAGCTTTTGTTATTCTGGGCATAACTAACATTTTTAAATAAAAAATATCTAAAAAGGGGAAGAAAGTTTTATTTTATCACAAATTTATTTATAGCTATTTATCAATGAATCTTCAATACGTAGTTTTGTGTCTTCTTAAAGCTGACATCAATATTTTAATGCAGACCTGCCTATTTTAATGCAATTATCAGTCAATGTTCCAGATTCAGTGATATATTCTCAAGAAGTTCATGACGTTTTATCTCAAATAACTTATATATCATCCATTCCAACAATGTTTAAATACGGTCCTGTTTGTCTGTTCTTGTGGAACTAGACTAGTGAGAATCTCACCATGAGATTATCATATTGGAGGGTTGCCTATGTACGTATGTATGTTTGATGGAGTGACATTCACTGAGACCTAAAAGATCTATTGTGCCTCCTCACTTCTACTGAGGAACGCCTCAGAGACTAGTGGCTCCTTTAGTCAATCAGGAATTTTAGGATATCTGCAGGTTTCAACTTAAGTGAATGTCCCTTTCTTATCCAATAATCTCCTGGGTGCTGTTCCCTAGGATTCTGACTTAAGAATAAAAATCATCTACCCCACTGACAACGTCGCTAAACAAACGTATCAATACTTTTCTTTGGTATTAAAAATTTTCTGTTCTCACAAGATGAGAGGCTCCAGTTTGGCTGACCCACCACCAGTAACTGTCATTACTTTTCTTTTTACCTTCTATGGCTACTGTATTTTTTTTTAAATCTTGCCTGGTCTAAAATATATTGAAATGCTACAAAATTAAATACGAGGTATTCAGGTATATGTGTGTGTAAACCTTCCGCCATTTCTTTTTCAGCTACTCCAATCACCTAGTTTAATTGCTCAGCAGCCTGTTGTCACAATTTTCTCGCAATCTGCCTAAATAACCCTTCCGTAAATACCTCGCTAATTAATTCAGGATGTTCAGTCATAAATTCAACCAAAATGAGTGTTTGCTCATCGGTTGTTTATCACTCATTGTCAATGGAATGAATATAAATATTTTTCTTAACAAAAAATTAAACAGAACGAAAACATCAACAACACAAACTAAAACTTGAAACAATACAACAGTGAAAAAAATAAAAAAAATAAATTGAAAACAATGGAAGTGGACTAGAAATCTGATACAAAATGAAGTAATAAAAAGTTAAAAACTGTTAATCATGCTGACCGATATCCAGTACCCCATCCATTTTAGTTTCTCACCGGCTTAGGCGAGATAAAAGATTGAATCTCTCACGTTTCCCGTAACCCGTAACACACCAATCTCATGGTAAGATTCTCACTAGTCCCTTAAGAATATAGGCCCAGATATCAACCATCTTGAACAAAAATAAGGAATGCATTAAATAGCATTACACCAGCCATGTTATAACATCACCTACTATACGCTAGGAAAATCAGAACTATTCTCTGGGCCATTCATGAATTGTTTAAATTGCTTGGGAATGATTATTGAAACATTACGTATTGAGTTTGAAGTGTTTGAGTAGACGTTCAAGCTTTTTCTATTTTAAAGTGGTTAAATAAATCTAAACAAAGCATCTTATACGATAGTTATATTCGTCAACAGTAGGGGCTGCTTGCCTACGTTCACTAGTAAGCCAGCGTCCTAAGCTAAGATAGTTTCATAGGATGACGTTCTATTTTTTTGAACTAGTAGTGCCCCCCCCCCACACTGATGTAACCAGAGAAGCTAGTGATAAAATTCCCAAACTGCGCGAAACAGTCTATTACTCGCTTAGATCCTCGGTGATGTGTAGCTTGGATGTTTTATTATCTAAATCACAGATATCATAATACATATATTTATAGTATTATATGTATACATCTACATTACTATTGATTCTAGGAATATAAGTCTTTGATAGAATTGCCAACTATGTAAAAGTTCAATGGTATTGTTTAATGTTTAAATTTTGCATAATTTAACCGTTTAACAGGACAAGAATAGCTTAATTTCCTACAAAATGTTTTACCTGATAATAGACGAGGTTCCCCTGATGATTCGAAATAATTTATGGTTCATGCACGACGGCTGCCCAGCTCATTTTATTAGAGAGGATCGTCAATATCTCGACAATAACTATCACGATAAATGGATTGGAAGAGGTGGTCCCGTTAATTGGCCCCCAAGATCTCCAGATTTAAGCCTCTGTGATTTTTGTATTTGGGTTATTTAAAATCATTAGTCTATGCTGTTCCAATAGAAATTAATTCTCTTATTTCTGTTGGTAATTATCTCTACTTCGTTTTTTTTAATGTTGATTGTTGTTTTATACCCACACGAAATAAAATTAATTTAAAATTTCCAAAACAATGTAAGCAACTTAATACTTACGACTTTTTTTACCAGTATCTGTACAATTTGTTGATTTTTCAAAGTCAACTTGGTATTACAGATACACTTTTATAATCCAACATGATTTTATGTAAGAAACACAAAAAGTTTAAATTTATTTTTTTTGAAAACGGTTCATGATATCGATTTGAAAGGAGACAACATTCTTTGTGGAAATTATCTTGAATTTTCCAAATTTGGTGTCGAATTCATGAAAAACCTGAAAATAAAAATTTCTTAATAAAAATACCTGTTGGTTCCCCCGACTGACACGCTTTTGATGGATCTGAAAAAAATTTATTTACAGCGAACGACTGACTTGTAACTGTTTATTGATTATACCAAGTTTGAATATTTTAAGTAACGGTATTTTTGAATAATTTAAAGAAAACTCTTATGAGGACGTCTTCTTCAAAGGGCTGTAGCTCCCTTAGGAAGCATTTTCGGATTAAGATAATTTGAGCTAAATCGACTAAAAATCACCCTTAGTAACTCTAGTTTACGTTTGGCAGGAGAGTTTCTGGACACCCGGTATAGCAGCTAAGATTCTTATTATATCTAATTTAAGAATTTCTTTTTGTTTCACTAATATAAACTGCATTACATTGAGAACAACTGATTTCATATACATCTGATTTTTGTTGATTTCACTCTAGCATTTGTTGAGGAACACCGAATATTTTTTTAAATGCAATACATATCATCCATTGAATTATGTGTTATGATCTTCGAAATTTGAGTTGAAATTTTGCTAGAGTATGTTGGCGATTTATATTGTTTCTCTTCATTCAGTTTTGGAAAAATTGGAATAGTAAATTCAAATTAAACCAGATTCGGGATTTCATATATCCTTTTATTCAGCTAATAACAATTAATATGTGTTATTTCAAGGATGCTCTGTATAGGAGTCATATATTTGAATAGCAAATGAAAATTTTATTTATTTAAAATTATCTTCAAGCTGCAAAGAATTAGATCTTGCTTTTTTTCTTGCTACAAGTGCATAAAACTATTTTTAGATCTGCAGGAACTTTTGTGTTTGGAGTGTTTTCTTTTGTATTGTTCTGCAGCTGTTTGTTTTAAGTAGAGATACCACACTTATCCTGTTAGAATCCAGGATAATAATAGGGCTTGGAGAATGCATAAAGTTGGGCATATATTTTACGAAATCCACACAACTATACTTCCATTGTATGGAGCATATTATGTTTCAATTTTATTTTAATTCACATATACAATTATGCAAAATAACAATTTCTAATTTTGATATTTAATGCTTTTACTATTGTATTTCATATATGCGTATTTATGAAATTACTGTTAAACTTGTTGGTTTTGGCAGCCCATCAATCCATAACTTTTGTTATCGGTGTAATATTAATTTTGCTAAATTTCTGCTAAATCCATAGAGCTAAACACTAAATTCCAACATTGCTAGATTTTAAATTCTTTGTAACTTCTGAATGTCCGGAACCAAGTAAATGTGAAAAATGATGTATTGGAATCGAGAAAATGATTATTGATGTATTTGGAGTATAGGGATGTCAATATCATTTATTTCAAGATTTAATACATCAACATATTTGCGAAATAACATGAGTATTGACAAATACAAAAGTCAAAGTTAATTGAGTGATTTTAGAGAAGCGAATACTGACAGTATTCTGATCTGAGCGCCGCTTAAAACCTTCAACAAATTGGTGCCGGACAGAAAGATCTTGAGCTGAGTGATATAAAAAAGTACGACCAATTATACAATGAGCCATTCGGCTGCAGTGTTATCGAAAACTTGAGGGTTCTGTATCTGTAGAGTAGGGAGGGTGAGTGTAGGCTCACAGCACTTAGGCCACATGTGACCCATTGTACATCCTCCCGAGGAGTTGTCTTCCTAGGTCATTGTCCATCCTGTCCTTCTCAGGAAGGTGGACAGGTCACTAGGAGACATCTCCTTTATATCGGCAGGTGTAGGCCAAGACTCACCGAACACACACTCTCTTATTGACGATAACTCCGGACACTCGCATAAGACATGCCTGACAGTTTCATCTTCCTGTTCACACATCCTGCATAGAGGTGTGTCCACTAGCCCCATAGTATGGAGGTGTTTCCCTAGTTGACAGTGACCAGTCAGAAATCCTACTGTTAAACGTAGGTTTCTCCTGGTCATCGCCAGATATTTCTTCGGCTCCAGCTTCCCAGGGTCGCCCAGGGTGATCCTGGCAAGACTGCATCCTTTGATTCCATCCCATCTCTTAAGGGATTGAGTATGGGTGTAGCGTTTGGCTAGTTCCGCAATTGTCGAAGTCGTTAGGCCGTAGGTGTCACTGGGTCCTAGAATTTTTAGTCCAGCGGCTTCCCTGGCTAAAGAATCAGCAATGCGATTTCCTTTACTCCTGTCGTGCCCTTTAACCCACCTCAGGATAATATTGTTATCTGCCGAGGCGTCAGCTAAATCTTGGTGGCACTCTTGTACTAGCCTCGATATAACACGTTGTCTGTTTAAGGCTAATAGGGCTTGTCTACTATCAGTGCAGATTATTATGTTTTTGCCAGAAATTCCTCTTCTGGTTAGTTCTTTTGTGGCAATTGAGATACCAGCCAGTTCTGTTTGAACTACGCTGGTATTGTTTCCCATTCCCCACTTCATCTTTAGGCTTAGTGCTCTTGAGTAAACTCCACATCCTGAGCCTTCTTTCATTTTTGAACCATCTGTATATATGCGTATTGCATTTGCAGCACCTGGCTCTGTGTTCTGTTTTATTTGAATTTTGTAGGGTTTGTTAAACAAAAACCTGGGTTCAATTGCATCATTGGTTGCCTGCAGCAGAGGTAGCGCAGTGAGCGCTTCCTGCCACAGGCTCAACCTCAATTGGCCCACTCCTACTTCGGGGTTTACACCAGCCGTGCGCAATCGTACCATGGCCATTAACGCAACCTCCTTGACGTACAGGTCCAGAGGGTTTTTACAAATAAATTATCTTAAGTCATACTTTTCCATGTGAAAATAATAGAATGTAATTACATAGTTATTGTTATAACTAAAATTATTTTATAATCAGTTTTTTCGAATTGATAACAACGTAACACTGATAGCCTTTATTGATGAAAATAATTTATACTCACAACTAAGCTGTGCTTGAAGCTATCAGCAATTCAACAACTAAGTCCAGTTTGGTAGGAAATTGAAGAACTCCCTGATGGACTGGCAAGAGACAATACAGTGTCTCTAGTATCGGTGGACCTACCCCAAAATGACTCAATTGCTATAATATATACAAGAGTTGTTAGATCAATGGACAAAGACACTGCAGGTTCAAGCTGTGAGGATATTGAGTGGCACAGGCAAAGTCGAGAATCAATATGGTCGCAAATCTTTAGAATGGTGGGTGATCTCACGAGGACAGAGACAGTCGAAACAGTTTATCAGAAGCTTTTCTCCAACTCTTACGGCAGACCTGATTAGTGAAGATTCTTGCAGATTCTGTCCCTTTTTTTTCGGACCAATATGGGAGACTCATGTTCGAATTTTGGACTCATCCCCAAGGGAATGCTTACCAACCAAACTCACCTCAAACACGCCGTTACTCCCGCCTTAGAATCACCACCCTAGCATACTTTAAGATGGGCGGCTCACACACTCTCCGTCATCTTCTCCCTTCTATCACTCCCACCATTCTCATGTCATATCGAGTACTTCCCTTCCCCTTATTATGCTCTCCACTACGCCTCTAACTTCCATCCATTCCTCCTCTCCCGACAACATTATCTCCACCATTTTCTGCCAATACACCGCCTTCCCTAGCTTCCTCTCGAACTTCCTCAGGAATCACTCGTTCTCATAGCATCTGAACACATGTCCCACATCATCCTCCACTTCACACCTCTCGCACACACCAGTCTTCTATTCCTGTACTCGAATGGAGTTTGGTACAAGGTCACCTCATATACAAAAAGTTTACCGAACAAAATAGACAAGAAGCTCTGAACCAGGTAATAGAAACTGGGTAAGATACATTATCTGTAGACTATTACCGCTTCTGTAAGAACTAACAAACACTTTGGAAAGGAAATAATGCAGCGACTCAAAATTCCCCTAGTCAAACTATTGGACTATAGAGAAAACATGGAGCTTCAGGAATGGAAGTGGATAAGATGGGAAATGGTACAAAGAATTACTTGATTTACAATGAATTACTTAATGATTCTTCAGTGATGTTGGTCACTGTTCGTTCATTTGATAAGATTACTTCATGGAGCTATGAGAGTAACTTTCACTTTACACAAGAAGTCGCAAAATTTTATCGAGTCAAATTATGCAAAATTATGCAAAAATAAAAACATTTTTTTCTAACTGGAATAAACCTACTTAAGGAAATTTAACTTCAACGTACAAAGTACGTTTTTGTTTTATAACTTTGTCCATTAATTTTTCATGTGGTCTCTAACTTCCTGACTATTCCAAATTGCATAAATTCGGAAGGTAGCTTTAACATATTAAAATCTGATTTTAAACTTCCTGAAAGTAAAATGAAAACTTCAAAGTTTTCCGTAGTCCTTTATCGATTCGCCTGTTTCACGAAAGTATGTACTCAGGATGACACTAACTCGAATTTTAATGCTAGTCAAGGGCAAGGCATATCTGGGATCATTAGATCGATTTTCACTTTATGGGCTTTTGTGGTTTTCTTGACGGTCTACGAGATCACTTCAATTATGTACAACGTTAACAAGAAGAATATATTATTCCAGTATGTTGAGATATAACCCACATAGCATGCGTTGGAGATGTATATGTTATGAATATACATACCACTTCAAAAATATCCTTGCATATATATAAAATAGAAAATAAATATCCAGTAATAGATGTACATTACTGTTTGTTCAATATATATGCATTGCATATATCAGTATGATGTATATACATATAGGAAAGTACTATGTACAATTTTAATATATGTATACACAAATGTATTATACATACGTTTTACTAGGTACATACTTTGCATGTACATTTTACATACAAATATAGATGTACCTATTTCTTAATAATAAATTTAGTAATAAAATATATTGGTTAACTACAATAAAAAAGATCATCTTCGAAAGATAGACTTCGAAGTATGCTTTGAAGAAGAGCATGCCTTTAACAAAAGTGGCTGACTAAACCGAGAGGTTCAGTTCTCTTCAAAACCAAGTACATTCAGTGTAGATTGTATGTATGTACCAATGATATAGACGTAGACTGCCAAATGCATATAAATAAAATGTATAAAGTATTAAATTTTCATATACCTAGCATAGCATCCATGACTGCATATACATTTCCATCAAAATATGTACGGCTGTATTTACATGGCATGTCATTTTGATATGTGGGAAATGATCAGCAGCAACAATATTTCTTTGACACTTAGAACCGGTTCCACCGCGAGATATTCTCAAGGGTAATATATCTAGTGTCACGATTATTATCGATAATAGTAGCTCTGATAATTAATCGTAGTATAACTTATATTTGGGGAGGGAATATAATATGTGTCACCCCATCTACTGT
Organism: Lochmaea capreae; assembly: GCA_949126875.1. Lineage (NCBI taxonomy): Eukaryota > Metazoa > Arthropoda > Insecta > Coleoptera > Chrysomelidae > Lochmaea > Lochmaea capreae. Next base: position 8,604,760 of record OX421409.1, read on the forward strand.
ACCCTGTTTCTTGATGTATTCTCGGTGAATTTCACGCAGCAACATTTTGAATGTCAAAGCTGACGCTACCTATTTTTTCCATTAGTGGGCCATAATAATGAACAACGAAGTAGTAGCATGTGGTGATAAAACTGTCATCAGCTTAATAGACTCTTATTACTCTATGTTGCCAATTCAAATCGTACCAAACGGGTCATATGACACATGAATTGCATCCTCGGAATAGCTGTAACTGTCATAGAAATCCATTGTAGAACTGACCTTGGAAGTAAAAATATGACTTCGCCTTAGAAGGAATGATTGAACAAAGGGAACACAATGGGCCTCAACCCAAAAATCCTGAGCTGGATGTACACTGCCATAGTGAGAACAATTATCACTTATCTAGCCATTGTGCGGAGTAGCAGAACTAGTCTATGGACAATCAGAGAAAACCTCTCCAAAATTCAAAGACTAGCCTGTATATGCATTACAAGAGCAATGAGAACATGCCCAACGGCAGCCATGGAAGTGATTCTTAACCACACACCACTACATATGGTGGTGGAAAGTGTTGCAGAAAGAACGAGATACAGACTAGAGAATAGAGAGGGAATCATTAAAAAAACACCTCCCTACTTTTTAAAAATAAAAAACCTGGGACATGCCACAAGATGGTATGATGAAGAGGAATCACTTTTCAAAGAAATTCGTTATGGAATTAAGCAACAAAAAGGAATGGGATCCAAATACCATTACCAGACTTGGAAAGAATGCCATTCAAAGGTACACAGACAGCTCAAAAGCGATAGAAAGAACTGGTACCTAAAAGATCTATTGTGCCCCCTCACTTCTACTTAGTTCCTGAGAAACGTATCAGAGACTAGTAGCTATTTTAGTCCTATTTCCCTGGGGAATTTTAGGATATCTACAGGCTTCAACTTAGGTAAATGCTCCTGTTCTATCCAATAATCTCCTAGGTGCTGTGCCCTAGGACTCTGAATTGCGGTATAATTCGCAAGTATGTGGATGGAGCTTCCTCCTTCCATGCCATAGAATCTACATTCTTCTTCTTACACTTATTTGAGCTTTTTCAGGTCCCCGTTCAGGCGGCAATGTTCCGGTAGGATCCACGTTAAAACTCTTAGTAAAGTTTTAGTAGGGATTATGCATTCATTTGATCTCAACGGGTTATAGTTACCCATCAGAATATTTGATTGTCTAAGCCCATCCAATGGTCAGATCTCTTTTCTTTGGCTTTGCCCATTTCTTCCAATATTACATTGGGACTGATACTGCAAAAGGCTTCCGGCCCCCAAAAGTGTCTTTCAGAACCCCTCTTTGCTACTCCATCATGATATTTCATTTACTCCTATTTCAGTGTATCCTAGAATCCACAGTAAGGTCACTATATTGTTCTCGCCTAGTTCATTGAGTATGCCTAGGCACTCCCACAACATTTTGGAACTGATTACACAAGAGCTCAGTGCTTTAATGGCTGCTTGACTATCCGACATTATGATAATCTTTTGCCTGCTATATCCTTTGTCAATATTGAACTGGGCACACTTTCTTATGGCGTGAATTCCAGCTTGAAAGATACTTGGGGGTTTTCCCAAGCCTTCAGAATGTTTGGTTCCTAGCCCGTACACTCCTATCCTTCTATTACTTTTGAGTCGTCTGTGTACCATTCTTTCCAAGTCTGGTAATCGTATTTGGATCCCATTCCTTATTGTTGCTCAATTCCGTAACGAATTTATTTAAAAAATTATACTTTTTAATTATACCATCTTGTGGCATGTACCAGGTTTTTTGATCTTCAAGAAGTAAAGAAGTGGTTTTTTTTTTAATTATTCCCTCTCTACTTAGTCTGCATCTCGTTCTTTCTGCAACACTTTCCACCACCATATGTAGTGGTGTGAGGTTGAGAATCACTTCCATGGCTGCAGTTGGGTATGTTCTTATTGCTCCTGTAATGCCTATGCAGGATAGTCTTTGAATTTTGAAGGGGTTTTCTCTCATTGTGCATAGACTAGTTCTGCTACTCCACGCAATCGCTCCATAAGTGATAATTAGTCTCACTATGGCAGTGTACATCTAACTTAAGACTTTTGTAACAGCCCATTATGTTTTCTTTCTTCTACTTAGTTCTTGAAAAATGTCGCAGAGACTGGTAGCTTCTTTAGACCTAACACTCGATTTTGAACGGTAAACTTTGATATCCATTTTTTTTTCCGATACTTATTAATAATTCTGCCAAATTCGTTTTTTTTGTGGCAAACCATTCGCACCCAAATAAAACTGTTCAGGACTCTTAAACAGAGCATTTATTTATCTTAACTTTCAAAAACAGGTTAATAAGAAAAATAAATAATATTGTATTTGCTAACAAAAGTATACTAAGATTTATTTTCTTTCTTTTCTTGCTGAAAAATATTTTTTTTCATTAAATATTCATCAATACGACAATTTCACAATATTTAATTAATTGCAGTTTCCTGTAACAATTGTCATATTTAAGTAAAGCGTGTTATCCATAGAAGTCAGGATAATAGTATAAAGACTATTAAAACGCCTTATAAATTAGAAAATTACTTTCCAAAGGATTTTGCTCTTAGAGCTTCTGGACGGATAATATCTACCTTGTACTGATGAGGGGCAAATACGCAGAAACTGGTCTGCAAGTGATATTATCCCTTCTTATTATAAACCAGAATGGTTGGTTCTATATTACATATATACCAACCCCGTTTAACTTGGAAGTGTAATCCATTATCTGTGGGTCATATAGCCCGAGAAGTACATGTTGCTTCCTAGTGAACGCTCTACCCTTTGGAAAGTAATTTTCTAATTTGTAAGGCGTTTTAATAGTTTTAATACTATTATTTTGACTAAAATTTCACAATAATTTCCCAATTTTTTGAAATACATTCTGCTGGTGTTGTGAGGAGAACAAGGGCTTTTTTTCTATATTTTATTACACATACAATCTACTGCATATAATAACAATATATCCAAATAGTAAGCTTGATGAGATACCTCTTGAGCATGATTTTGAATATTTATTCCTTCATTTTTTATACATTCTAGTGCAATACAAATATTATTGTAGCTATCAGTCTGATAATCTAGGAGTGTTAAGGTTTCATTCTGTAAATATCTCAATCCTGCGAGGGTTACTTGTATTTGCCCTAGTTTTGGCAGTTGGTCCTGCACCGTTTTCTTTATATCTATAATTTCATCATAAATGACGTCTAGTTTTTCGTTCAGTCCTACTAGTCTGTTCATTTCTTGATCTGTCATGTAATTAACTTGGTCGAGGAAGCTTCGACAGTAACACGGGTCAATCAGTTTCAGTGAAAGGTCTGAAAATAAATACGAATGGATTATTTCTTGAACTTGCTTCATTTTTTTTGTTTAACGTAATTCGCTTGAAAACTTTGGTATCAAGTGTGGAATCAAAAAATTTACATTATTTTTGTTATTTGTTGGGAAATTAAACCACAATATTTTATGTATTTTTATTTCAACGTTTCATCTTTTATATTGAAACATGACGTAGGATGAAAAAAATATATTTTATAATGGATTAAAACTGTACAATAATTTGCCCAGTTCTATACAAAATTCCAACTCTCTGGAAGACTTCAAAAGAAAATGTCAGATATGCGAGAAAAAAGATATAGCAATTTAACTGTAATTATTTTTTTCACTTGTCAAAATCTGACATTTTGGTGGTTTCAATCAATAACAATACGTGATTCTAGCCAATCATTCGGTATTATACTGACTATTCCACTAGAGTAAATTGATAACTGACAAAATTTGAAGGTTTTGAACTGGCAATTTTTTGTCTTGTCGTGTCAATTTTTTGACGTTTAATATATCAAATCTATGTGTATAAAATTTTTGAGTTTTTCTCTCGTGAAATAGTAATGTCGAATACCACTCAATTAAAAATTTTTCTCTTGTCGTATTCAAGTTTGTTGCTTTTAGGTAATTTTGCTCATGACATTTAATCCAAAACCACTCGCCCAGCGGCTCGTGGTTTTGTTAAAAATGTCATTCGCAAAATTGCCAAGCAACAAACTTTCATGACAATTGAAAAATTTTGCCGACAAAATTTTCACTCTCGTGGTATTATATATGATAAAACTGCTTTCTCATCGATAATACCTTGTTTACATGGAAACGTTAAAATTTTTCTTTGAATTTGTCATTATTGACAACTAAAAGTGCTTCGAGGTTTATTGAAAAATGAACACTGTTGAAAATAATAATCTTCCCAAATACAACTCGTTCTTCAAATTTTATTATATAATTTTTTATTTTCATCACTCAAACTTGTTTATTTGAGGCAAAAACATTCAAAAAAAAACGAATTTAGATAAAATCACTCGTCTTATGGTAAGTTTTCTCATTTTTGCCAAATAAACAAGTTTTCGTGGAAAAGAAAAAAATATTGATAAAATTTGAAGCATTCGTGGTATTACCTTTGATAATATTCAGGGTAATCAGATCCACTCTTATTGTACTTAATAATTGAAATTGTATCAATTAATTCATTTTATTCATTGTGTAGTGCTAGCTAAAGCTATTAATGAAGGATGTTATTATAATTAAAAATTAGAAGCAATTGATAGGGTTCCGGGAGTTGAGTACTTCGTATTAGAATTCTCCTTTCCTACAAGAATCTTTTTTCATCTAACGATTATTTCTCTCGGTTTCTTAGCTATTTGAGAAGTGCTGAATGCCTTCTTTATCTTTAATGGATTGGATTAGAACCTTTGAAACTTTTCTATATACTAATAAAATATTCTGGTACATCATTCTAGGATACATTTTTGAATCCAGTAAGCCATCGGTTATATTTTTAGGAGAAATTAATATCTCACGATTGCGCTCGCCACAGGATAAAAAGGCCTAGTCATATACAGTGTGTACATAAAGTAACGTAACTTGCTAATATTTTGATTTGCCTTAGGTTGTTAAGATGGTTAGATATTGGAGTGATATCAATCCCAGTTGGATGCGGGAACATAGAACACAAAGAGCTTCAAAAGTTAATGTTTGGGCAGGTATTATCGGCACCACTGATATTGGACCATTATTTTCAGAAGGCAATTTAAACGGACCGAAGTATTTAGATTTACTAAAAAATCACATAGTTCCTGCAATAAGAAATGCAGTTGGTAACAATTCTAATGACACTTGGTTCCAGCAGGATGGTGCATCACCACACTTTAGTGTTGCTGTTCGAAATTACTTAAATAAAGTTTTCCAAGACAGGTGGATTGGAAGAAGGGGCACAATTGAGTGGCCAGCCAGATCTCCCGATTTATCGCCTTTAGACTATTTCCTCTGGGGATATCTGAGAAACATTATTTACAAGACAAAACCTGATCTGGATGAACTGATAAATAGAATACAGTATACAGCGCATCAAATAACAAATTAGCAATTACGTAATACCATATCAGCTTTTTATAATCGACTTGGATACTGTCAAAATATATAAGAAGGAAGACAATTTGAACATCTTAATTAATGAGATAAGTTATTTGTTCTTATTAATTATTTTGGTAAAACTCGCTAACATTATTATCATTTACAGACGCATTCGAGTTAAAACAGAAAGCTAACAATACCTACATACAGTTTTATACGTATTAGATTATAAGTGTATTAAATTTTCTTTTATTTAAAAATGTGCCCAAGCTTAATTCCAAATCACGAACTACTTCAACTTCACTTTTTTTGGCAGAACAATTCCATTGAGTTAGTGGATTGTTAATTTATTATAATTACCTTTTTGAGCTGAAGCAACAGCAAATGTTATGTAAACACACAGTAATGATAAACGAACCTTCATTGTTTTTATACGGCGCTGCATTCGCACTACCTTGTTTTATTTGTTTGAATATTCCAAGATATCACTTTGTTTGGGCTTAAATATCTTTTTGATATTATTTACAAATCACATAATCTACATTCATACATTGTGTTATCAAAGGTATTAAAAGTATGAAAGACGATTGTTATATTTTCCAGTTTTATACTTATAAAAAACGGAAGTGCTTCAACAGAATTATTTGGTTGTTGTTGATATTTACTGCTTCCGACTTAGTCAATTGAAGTACCTAGACCTGAGGGACTTTGAGCCCCTGTGAAATTGACTGAAAATTTCGAAAAATATAGATTTGTTGTTCTCTTGAAAAAGCCGGAAAGAAATATGGACAGTTTTCGAGTATCTAACAGGATGTCAAACATGCAGAAAACGAGTTCATTAGATTATTGACTTTGCGGAGCATGAGACACAGTTGAATAATACAAATTTCATAGTTATTAGCGATGCGAAGGTTACGAACGACCCGTTCTCAAAGACCAAATCGTTCCTAAACCTGTGATTGAACCAATCACGTTCTGTGACCCTATCGTTCGAATGAACCGAACCAACCTCCGCTGAAGCTATAGTATACGCTTTCTCAGCTAATGATAATGTGAAGGATCGTTAGGTTCTAGCTCTAGCAGTTAGTTCAGTCGACGCTGTTCGTTTTATTTTGCTAGGCCTCTACACACATATGTATCTACTAATTACTATGGATTGCCTGCCGCTAGTCGACTAAAAGACAAAATAAAACCGGCCAAGTGCCAGTCGGACTATTAATTAATTTGTTCACCTGATTGATTTTACTTTTGTGATTCATATCTTCGCTTAGTATTACACAAACTAAAAAAAAATCATGAGGCCGCGTTCTCCAGTTTACAAGACAGGAGCTTTAACCAACTAGGCCACGGCGACTAGCTACATATCGACGTTATCAATATAGAGCAGAGACTAGCAAAAAAATAACTTTTGTTAAATATTTATTTTATTTTGTGTTTAGTATTTGTTGTTATAGCGACAACAGAAATACATCATCTGTGAAAATTTCAACTGTCTAACTATAACAGTTCATAAGATACAGCCTGGTGACAGACATACAGGCAGACGGACGGACGGACCGACAGACAGACAGACTGACATACAGACAGACAGACAGGCAGACAGGCGGGCAGGCAGGCAGGCAGACAGACAGACAGACATACAGACATACAGACGTACAGACAGACAGACAGACATGGAGACTGACGGACAAACAGTGAGACCGACAGACGGACAGATAGACAGACAGTCAGGCAGACCGACAGGCAGACCGCCAGAGAGATAGGCAGGCAGACCGACAGATCTACAGAACAGCGAAGTCTTAGTAATAGGATCCGTTTTTATCCCTCCGTGTACGGAAACAGGTTAAATTATACCTATAAAGGAAAGCAAGAGGATAGTTAATTAGAAATGAAAAAAAGCAGATCATAAAATTAATTTGTAGAAGGATATCGAATTAAATAGTCACAAATTCCAAGTCCAACTCACCCATCCAATTTAAAGGTAGAAAGTTATATGATTGAAAAAAAATTTAAAAATAGTCTTTTCATTCATCAACATATGCTTTTATATTTATTAATCAGAGTGCATCCTTTGTTTACCAAATTTTAATTTTGTTGAATAACAATAATTATTTGCACGGGATTTATTCACAAAAACATAGTCAAAACAAATTGGATATAATATAAGCATTTGTTAATTGTAATTCTCATTTTATTCATATATCTCAATGAACGTTTCGGTTTTCCATAAATTAACTTATACAAATATTATTTTAACAATAGAATATGTGAAACTAATTCAGTTATTGTTGAAAAATAAAACAGGATGCATTGATTTCCGAACAATATTTACAAACCAAAAAGAAAATAACAAATACCGGGATATTATTTTTTGGTTATTTTGTTTAATTTTATCGCAAAAGTTGGAAAAAAGGTCATACAAAAAGTTTGTTCACTGATTCAATGAAACATTTGTGTAAGATTCGGTGTTTTTAAAAAAATTGACTGAATCGCATAGGGTGTGACTATGTGAGGAGTCTCGAATGGATCACTGCAGTCTATACCAAGAACCTATATATGACAGGACAAGTAACATAGTAAGATTAGGGACAAAAAACACAAAAAACTTCAACACATGTAAGGGAGTAAGACAAGGAGGAATATTAAGTCCCATACTTTTCACTGCGGTGATGGATGAAATATTACAGGCATGCGGAAAGGATAGGAAAGGAGTTAGTGTAGGAGTACGGCAACTTAAGCCAATAATAATCAAAAACCTGCTATACGCGGACGACCTGCTAATTGTAGCAAATGATAAAGCCGAGCTAGAAAAGGCAATAGAACACTGGAACAAATATCTCAAAGAATACGAGATGAGAATTACCTTTGATAAAACCGAGATAATATCCAGGAAACACGAAGATATACAAATCAGCATAGATGGATACACAATTAGGGCAACAGAAAGCTTAACATACTTATTATATATCATAGCAATGATAAGGCACTGAAGAGATGAGTATTCTCATCCGCAATTTTGGTGCCTGAATTTTATTGGTTTGTGATGTGTCGAGTTGACATATTTTGTGTTGAAAAATGTTTGATATTGAACAGAACATTTTATTTTACCAACTTTCCTTCAGACTATTAACACCAGAAAATTGAGGAAGTACAACGAATGGATGCTGGCCACGTCTCTGAGTACACATACCGAATCTCATGCCAAATACTTGACCAACCCAACAACAACGTCAACGTACAAAAAGGCACCAAAATGGAGGACGAGAATACCTATGTCTAGAGCGCTCTACTCAAGGTGGATCCTATACAATCCAAAAAAAAATAGGTAGATCCAAGAAAAACTGGAATCAAGAAAAAGGTGACGTACTGAAGCAAAGAATATAGCAGATGATAGGAAAGGATGGAAAATATACAGCGGAACCCGCAACCCCGACACCTAACGGTACAAGGGGAACCGATATATATGTATATAAATAAATCACTCTGTAACTTATTTTGTATGCACTTTTGTTTATAGGTGAGTGAGGTACATCAACCCATTTTTGACCGCAGAAAATTATGATATAAATTATGGTATAGTTTATGACCAATCTTTTTCGGACACCTTGTATATTTTAGGTCTTGGTGAATGTCATTCCAATATACATACATCTTTTGGTGACTATCAGTAATACAATAGCACTTTGAGACGCATATATTTTTCGAAGTTATTGAAATTTCTAATGAGTTCTCCATAAATCTAGAACATAGAATCTCGTGTTGAATATTCCAATCAGCACGTACATCTTGTATACCAAAATTTTCTAGTGCCCGGAAAACTGGAATGTATGACAACGGTGCGTTGCTACGCATAGTAAACAGCGATAAACATAACTATAGTTTATTTTTGTGAGTAACCGAAATGGTTATATTCGATAAAATGAAAGGATTGGAGAAGTTCATATTTGCGTGATCACAATAACCAGCGGCTTTGAATTCGTCCTCAAGCAGGTACTCTTCAATTTTCGCTACAATAATTCGAATTCATGCTAGTTACGGTAATTTCATCTCTTACCTGAATTTGTAACCGGAGATGGGATTTAAAGGTTTGTATTATGGTTATCTTAGACTTGTACTGGCGAATATATAACGTTCCATGAAAAAAGAAGAAGAAAAACATCTGGAACAATCTAGAAATGTCATCGAAAAGTCGAGAAGTGCCTAGAACATGTAAAAAGTATTAAGAGAAAGACAGTTGAAGTTAGTTTTCAGTTCCTTAGAGTTTTGAGCTCTGTGTTATGAAAGTGGGACGAGCTTGTACCGTAAAAGTTGCGATTAGGCAATCCAGTTCACGTGACTCAATATGGACGTCCAGGACAAACAATTTGAACAGCTGGTCAGTTTTGTATTGCTTATTCAATGGTAAACAGTGTTCAAGAATTTTCACGTCCGTATTATAAGTACAGTGAACAGAATCAAACAAGAGCCTCGGAAAATATGTGAACTGAAATTTTCTTCTTTATCAAGACCCATTCATTTTTGAAATTTGTTCTTTTGCAATGTGAAACTTAACATCGTTGTTAATTGAGTAATGGTATATAATATATATTACTGTGGGTTTGAATGAAGCAAATTATGTTATGTTAAAGTGGAATAGCATTTAATATAATATTTGACAAATCACACAATATTCTTGTTTATAGCTAAATATATATTATAAGACCTAGATGATGGGTAGTAGTGGAGTGTTTATCCCAATATTAACACTGTTATGCGCGTTTTATTGAGAAAAACAAATTTTCAAACCACTCAACGAACACTGGAAAAACTAAAGATTCGAAATATACCAAATTGGTAACACTATTGATTAGAATTAAAAAGTTAACAAATTCGGCAGCTTTACTCCAAAAGATCCTGATGTGTATGTGACATATCTTGACAGTTGACACGTATGGTATTGATAATAATTGGTTTTTGATTAAAAATATTGATTGGTACTACAAAAATACAATTAAAGCGATATGGAACCATAGAGATACTACAGATAGAGGTAATAAGCCATAGGCCACTGTGTAAGTGGGAATGTCCCACCGAACTCCGGTGACAAAGAAAAAGATAGACGATCAGAGCTTTTTCTGTCTTTGTTTTTGTATATAGCATGCGCGCTATTAGAGAAAGCCAGCCTAAACCTCCGACTTTTTATCTCTCTCTTTCATGCTGACGGTTTTCGAGCTGGCTTATTGCCTGTAGTATCTCTATGCATGGAACACCCACCCAGGGCTCTTGTTAACTTTTTACCACTGTATGTTTTATGTATGTATATGCCGTGGTTTGACGTTGTGTTTCATTAAAGACCTTCATTGGATGATGATTGATGAACTCCTAGACATAGATATTTATAGTTATCTGGTATTTTCACAAAATTTATTCACCAAAGAGCAGATGGAAGCTTTCAAAAGTTTACATGCCTACAAATATTTTGGCTTTCGAAAACACTCGGAGGTAACTTTCACTAGCAACCCACCATCTACTCTTCCACAAATCTTAAATATACTCCAAACTATCCAATGAAGCGCCCAAAATGAAGTACTGTGGGGGAATCGAACACATTCGAAGGACGTGTGAAAGAAGAGCCCGGTCGATAAATTGACAGTACGGGGCAGGGGTCAACAGCATTTATTGGGAGCCACAAAATCCACACTTACACTTTGAACGAAAATTAACAAAACCTATTAGTCAAGGGACACGTTGACAAACAAAAATGCCCTGTCGTCATTGATGTCGGTGCCACCTATTCTTTTATTCGAAAAGGGATTCTGAAAAGGAAACTACAGCCTACCGGAAGAAGCTTAGTTCCTGAAACTGGTATAGAACACATACATATTGGTAATATTAATCTCATGGAACATTTATTTCTGGTAGCCGACATTAAACATCAATGTATCCTCACTATGACATTATGCAAAGTAAATTCATCATAGACCTTCAGGTTCCAAATAAATTATGTGTAAATATCATTATTTTATTTTCCTGAACTGTTAAAATTTAGACATTTCCAAATCTCACTCTTTTTGTTGGTTCTCTTCAAAAAATATTTGAAACCTTCTCAAATAACTTGAACGTCACCTCGACCACTTTTGACAGCTTCGGTCACCTAAGAACCAAGTCAAAGCTGTATTTTATGTAGACATTTTTGAATGTTAACGTCTTGCGGAAGGTAATGAGATCTGTCTCAAGTATACCGACCTTTACTTCCACTACTGCAGATAGTTTTTTCTTGTTGTCAGTAATGCGATGGCCTGACTACACCACATTTTTCAGGTACTATATTAACTAGTTTTTATTTCTGCGGACGAGTTTAGGTACCTACGTCCAAATAACAATAACGAAGACATTTTTTCAAATATGGAATTGAAGTTTTCTCCAATATAAAAACAATTCTCAGATATTCTGTTCACGTTAATAAGCAATATATTATTGCCGTATCTAAGAAAGTATCGTATCATTTTCCCATTTCCAAATTACGGAATGTATAGATTACATATTTCTTGCTTCAAAAACTGTATGGAATTCATATATTCTTTCATGCTAGAGTTTTTGTCTTTCCCAAAAGTAGGACAATTGTTCCTAGTCGACAGATCAATCTTTTTTTGTTCCTGCCAGAAAAACGATTTAACTCATATATCCCAGGAAAAAAGTATTCCCGTCATCTTAAGACGGTTTCGGAGTCAATTTACTGTTTAAAACACATATTTAACATGATATTACAATGCGGCGTATACATTAAGTTCTGTTCCATCCCTTCCAGACATGCAGTGATTTTAATTTTATTTAATTGTTTTAAATGAATCACCCTGTATATTTTTGCATAGAAGCATTGTATAAGTGGATCGTAGTAGTGATTATTTTTCATGAATTATTTCCCATACCTAATAAATGCCATAAGTTCGAAGTTATAGTTATATAATTTTCCCAGGAGTTAGAATAAAACATTTGGATTGCTATGATTGAATGAGCGCATTTAATATAAATACTCTTCAATAATTTACATCCTACTGGGTATATCATAACAAGGTCTACTGACCGTAAATAAGAAGGAAGTTTAACGACACTGTGAAGTATTTATTCAAATCATGGTGCCGACAACCTACAACAGTTGAAGACAAATCTTTAAATGTTTTTTCATACAGCGTGTCAATTTTAAAACTCACAATGTGTTGTAGGTACCTCGTGAACGAAAAGAGACTATAACTAAAACATTTAACACTTGAATAGGGTCCGTACTTGCAGCGTATTTGGAGGTTTTCAAAGCGAAGTATCGTTCCACAATTAATTGTAATTTTTGTTGTCAAATAAATTGTTCTGCTTTATTGTTACACCTTGTATAATTATGACTTAGACCGTTGAGATGAAATGAATGCATAGGTCAAAGTAAAACTGCACTAAGAGTTCTAACAGAGATCCTAACGGGACATTACCTCCTGAACGGGCACCTGAAAAACTCAAAATAGGGGAGGAAGAAGAATGTAGATTCTATGGCATGGAAGAAGAAACCTCCATCCACATACTTTAGAGTTTCACAGCAATTCAGAATCCTAGGGCACAGCACCTGGGAAACTACTTGATAGAAGAGGGACAGTTACCTACCTAAGTTGAAGCCTGAAGATATCCTAAAATTAATCAGGAAAATAGGACTAAAAGAGCTACTAGTCTCTGAGACGTTCCTCAGGAACTAAGTAGAAGTAGGAGGGCACAATAGATCTTCTAGAAGAAACGGGAACATTATTAATTTTGCTTGTTTTTTTAAGTCTGGTGTTCGCGGATGGCTTGTATTGTATACACTGTAACGTCCTTTTGAGAACTTCTCCATCTTGCAGTTGTTTGTGAAATTCAAGTAAACTTCACATGCTCCTTAGATTTTAGTGTCATATTGAATTATCAAATTATATTTGAATGTTTCGTAATATTCTATTAGTTGAGAATAATCTTGAAAATGTTCCATTGTCCAATTGAAAGATTACACGGGATTCTCATCACTTAAGTGGCAATTCCGAATTATTGTGGTTCACGGATTGGAGTGTGTTTCTCAAATTCCACATTTGAATATGATTTTGCTTGTGGATTCAAGTTGGGAATGTATATTGACATCACTTATTGGAAGCTCAATACATCGGGGAATTCAATATCGGTTCCATTGTCATTACGTTTACATACCACTTTCCATCTATGTATATTGTATATGCGATTCCCAACAAAACGAAGCCTGTTGGTAGGGTGAATGTAAGATAAAAGGAAACTTCTAGGAATTTTTGACAGTATTCAGGGTATTGATTATTGTCACTAATATTTTTAATGTAGCCGAGACGTGTGATTATTTCAAGATATGGGTAACAAAATAATCCTTTAATACCCACGTGTGTTTGTTTGATAGATGCTCCCCTAGATAGTAACTGATTCGATTAATACAACTTTTTGCGTAACACATCCTGATGTTCACATGCTATGTTTTTCACGAAGTCTCATTTCTTTTCGTTGCTTTCATGCTCTCCCTGTTTAGCTAACGCCAACTCAACACATATGTGATGATTATTGAGGAATTAAGATTCGGGAGTTGACACCTAGGTGGAAAATATTTAATTAATAATTTCTCAAAGTCATATAAGTGTCTTCAAAAAGATGTCCTTAGACAGATGCAGAAGAATTTGTGATAAGATCCCCCCGACATGTCCAGACTATGTACCATTCATTTGGCCCTTCTGCAGCACTACAAAACCGACAACAAAAAGGTCTACAAAAAACAGTGTAGCCATAAAATGGTGGACAAACTCACCAGGGCAAAGAAAAGCGGAGCGGAACAATATAATACAACATTCGCCAATTAGCTTGATAAGTGAAGACAAAAGTCACTAGCGGAAAATTCAGTCTCAAAGCTGGTGGACTTCACAAAGAGAGGTGTATAGGGCAAAGTAATTCAAATGGAGAGGACCACATTAGATCTAAAAATTCAGGATTCTAGCTTCATTCACAACGAAGTAACAGTAGAGTATTGCATGGCTTTTAGAAAAGCAACCGCAATACATACAAATTCGCATCTACTTCTCTTGAATGTAAAAATATACGGTAATTATGATTTGAAATTTCTCTTAAGTTATTCAGTAACTTGAACACTGAAATTACTTGGCGATTGGCAAAATATCGAGAGGTCGAAATAAATAAATAAAAAATCTTAGTACACACAAAAATATGGTTTCGGTCTTTAAGTATACAAGAGTGTTCATTTTGGAGAAAGGAGATTTTATTTGGCTTTAAGGATTGTCTTGTGTCTTGATAATAATGAGAAACAATGGAAAGGTTAGTTTTATAACACTTTTGGTTAAGCTTGTGCCCACATGAAAACACTCATTCTTCTTTACTTCAGTTTTATTACTATATATCTTCGTCAGATGTCGAACAATAATTATTTATATTTACACTTCTTACATACATTTTTTTTCAAAAACAGTGACCATTCAACTAAGGAGCAACAACTACTTCCCGTGCAATATGCACCGCCGGATATTGAATTACACTCCAAAGTGAAACGGGGTTGGTATATCTACAAGTTATTTAAAAAACCAACCATTCTGGTTTGCGATTAGAAGGGACAACACAACTTGTAGACCGGTTTCGGCGTATTTGCGCCTCATCAGTACAAGGTATGTGCTATCCATCCGAGATATTAAAAAATATCTTGTAGATGTACCAACCCCGTTTGACTTTGGAGAGTAATTCAATATCCGGCGGTGCATATTGCACGGGAAGTAGTTGTTGCTCCTTAGTTGAACGGTCACTGTTTTTGAAAAATGTTATTTTTCAAAAATGTATGAATTGTGAATATAAATAATTATTCATTGACATCTGTTGATAAAACACTTTGTCCACGACTATTTGATAATTTTTACATTTTACGTGTGTTTCTTCAAGTATAATGACGTACATTATGCACCAGTGAATAATAGGTGTGGATAATGGGTGTGGATAAAGAAAAGGTCACATGATACATAATTATATTGAAGATTATTAATATACAAATGACACTATATATTATTTAAAAATTTTCACCGCGGCGGGGATTCGATCCTATGTCTAAAATTCCTCATTAAACCAAGTCAGAGCCGTAAACCATCAGGCTACGAAGATATATATGATGGTTTATCAAGCTGTTGAATATATACGACTAGATCGTTTTATATGCAGTTTTTTATCTAGTGTGTATGATATATGTCAAAAGCAAAAGTGACGTTTTATTGTATATTTATTGCTAATTTCAATAGCTATACTGTTGTTTAATTTATATTACTAGAAATTTTAATATGGAAAGTGAATCAGACAGTGAATTGAATGTTACCCCGCCAAACATAAGAGAAGCAGCACAAATAGTCTCCTTAAATTTACTGCCAGAAAAATCGAAAAAAAAATGTAATAACAAGTAAGTAATTAATAATCGTGGACAAAATATAGTATTCTACTCGCAAATAATGGCTATTATTCACTCAAATGTTTATGTCACTCGACTGCGGCTCGCGACATAAACGCACCATTCGTGAATAATAGCCATCATTATTTGCTTGTTGAATAATATACCATTATTAAATACGACACGTTTACCAGAAACTGTAATAAGCTTGGTATCTCTTCGTATTTAAATGAGCTGAAGTAATGAATAGGCTTCATTGACCAGAGAACTTGCTATTATTTTATAAAATAAGTAATTGGGAAACTTGAATATAAGATGGAATAACTCCAACGTTAATATCACATGGGTAATTCAAAAAGGCGATTATTACATGTACTAACATCTTTTAGATCACACAATATCTTCAAACAAAAAACTCATGTCATTTTATATGTTTATTAACATGATATTTGTCATAAATGACAGTTGATGCATAATTGATAGATAGCACAGAGTATTTCAATTGTAATGGGAGGAATGGTGACTGATAGCCACAGCGCTCACATTAATTCCACATTTCGTTCGATGTCCATGCGACTTTTGTCTTCTCCCAACATTCTGCCTGTTTAAATATCAGATATTTTAGTACCAACAAATAACTGTTTTTAAAATTTAAAACTATTTTATGAAACAAGAATTTTGCATGTGAATCCATTCGTAAGCGAAATCAATACGAAACTAGAGCGATTGTACTGCATCTCTATGAGCTTAAACAACCTCATATGAACAGTTTATTATATAATACAGTGATTATTGCATTGTTATGAGATAGATTGGCATACAACGTTTTCCGATTTTATGTCCATACAACTGCTTGACAGTGCTTAATGATGAACCACTTATACAACACATATCATGCTAATTATTATATCGCATGGATTGATATTAAGTTAATAGCTACATTGTTATTCAACTGCGCATTTTTGTTAATAAAGCATACCCGGTGTCAATGAGTGATGTGCTACCACTGTAAATTCTGAATAGATACATTTTGTTCAAATTGTGGTAGGTTGTAATGGGGCCCATTTTGAATGTTTTCATATATGAAATCAAAATGGACGACTTCCGGTTTAATCGAATATAATAGATAAATTAAAAATTTTAATAAAACACTGTAGTTTTCTTACATATCTGGATTCTGCGGCTTCAATAACATACAATATCAAGGCAAATAGCACCAAAAGTAGTTATTTCTTCTTAAGTCAACGGTCTTTGTTTTTTGGAAAATGTTTTTCGATATCTATCGTTAACACGCTTAACTAAATACCACAATTCACAGGAAACTGAAATTAGGCATACTTATAGTTACAAATCGATGGGTTTGTGTCAATCTAGAACTTTGGTACGCGGTGAATATGTCACTGTTGTCACGACTTCAACATTTCCTTCACTTGAGGAAATGTATTAATTGTAATTTCAGTGTCATCTTTATTATGGGTTTTGGCTTTCAGAGCTCTCGGTCGAGAAATATATATCTTGTATAGCCGACGTAAAAGATATAGTGCGAACTTGAAGTTGTCGGCTTTTTGTTTAACTTTAAGACCAAGAGTATACCTTCATAGCCCAGTCAATATTATAATTATTTAAAATGCTTACTTATTTGACGATACATTGATTTAATGTTATAATTTCAACTAATTATGGTTAATGGTGATTTAATAAACTAGCTTGTTAATGACGTTCTTTTTAGTCGGTGGTCTGACATCAAGAAAGTGTGTGTTTTTGTGTGGAAATTGTAAGTAAGTATACATATATTTATTAGCAATTATATTTTTAGTTGAAAATTATATATTTACCATGTGGCGTCCTTGGGAAATATCGAGTTCGGTCCAATATATTGTGTGTAGCAACGACGAAAATTTGAATAATGGTGATAAAAGTGATGATTTTAGTAATAGTGAGAGTAATGAAAACAGGATTCGACGACATTTGAATTTGGAAGCACAGAAAATATGTTTCAATGTGTACAAGAATCTACGAGAAAAGTTTGGTTCCAATGAAAAAACAGAATTAATGCAAGCAGTATCTGATTTAACAGAAATTAACTATACGTAAAATAGCCAAGAATGGGCCTTATGAACGCAAGAAGCGATGTGATGAGGGATTGGTCAAACCTTTAGATGATATGTCTTTGATAAAATTATTAAAAACCACCACATATGACTGTTACAAAAGTAATAAGTTACCTACGATTGAAATAATAAGAAATAACTTGACAAATGCCGACCGTAATGTAAAAAATGTATAAAAAATTGGGATTCAAATTCAAAACGATTAATAAACGTCAGAATGGTGGCTTAAATATTGTGGGTCATACCTACCAAGTTTAACTTATAATTCAAAGTCTGTCGGGTCATATAGCCCGAGAACTGGAACGTTGAAATTAGAAAACAAAAAAAATTGTGGACTAATCTCCCAAAAACTTTAAAAGAAAGGAAAATGGATACACCACAAGGAACATACAGAAGATATATAGGCTGATATCATGTTCTGAAAACAACTGAATCCACTAGCAAAAAAATTTGTTATTAGGGTTTGAATTATGTTTCAACTCAACTTGGCCCACAGAGTTCATACACTCTAAAAACGTTACTCTTCTCAGGTAGTCAGGAGAAAATGGAGATCCATTTTTTAGACGTATCACATTTTGGAACCGATATGGTGGACTCAAAGATTTCCAATAGATCCAATATTTTATTAATCTTTCCCTTTTCATTAATATTAAAGAGCCTGCAAGCACTTTAAAAGTTACATGATACTTTTACCGATCGAATTAAACTTAAGCGCTCTAGGGAACTGAGCCCAAATATTTACCAACAAACTTCTACAACGATTATCTTAGCTACTTGAACAATATATATTTCCATTGCTAAGCAAGCCTGTTTATATTTTATTGATAAGCAATGTACCGGGTGTCTTAAGAAAGATAACCCGCTGTATCTTAGAAACTATTTATCGTACAGCTTGAAGAAAAAAATCTGTATCACAAACTTGCTAATAGTTATTTATGTTTAAGAGCGAAAAGTGAAGAATTATTGTTCGAAAGCAAGGGTTATTTGCTTGAGAACAATAATTTCACTTTTAGCTCGCAATACGTATAACATTTAAATAATTATTGATAAATTTATACCTCTTATTTCAAGTACCTGTCAAGTACTTTATACTTACTTTTTTGAACAGCATTTCGTATAAAGGAGGTGTACATTCCATGTCACTTTCATGTTCACTAATATCATCCATAGTTTTTATTTTCAATTTTAATTTGCAATATTTCAAAAGTTTAAAATTTTAAATATATAATTATTGTCAATACTGTGAAGTATACTTTTTTTTATTCTACAGTTAGAAAGGCCTCAGCAAAACAAATTAATACGGTAACATCGCAATCACACTAATTAATTATTTAAAACATTAAAAACTTAACAAAACAGCGATTTATTAGATTGTAAAAGATTTTCAGAAGACAAAAACACTTCCTAGCCTGGTTGCTCTATGATCCCCACTGTCACTGTCAACACAATTGTTTTTGTAGTATCGGTTGTTATGGGCAACGAGCTTTTTGCAAATTTTTTACGCTCGGCGAGCGTAAAGTAACTCCCTTCAAGGAACGTCAACTTTTCGTTGTCAATGGCAAGCGAAAAAGCCTACTTTTCTATAATAAATGTACCGTCATAGTACCACAAAATTCGAATAATAGCAATTATTAGATCAATTTACGTAAGTTTGCTACAGTATTTTTTCCTCTATCTTGTAAAACAACTGGTAGGGGTGAGTGGGAAAGCTGACTCAATAAAACTGTTATAACTGTTGACAAACTTAGAATTATTTGAAAGGGAATTCATTGCCTAATAAAATATTATATTATTATATTTTTATTCCAGTGGTATTAACGGACGCTAGGTGACGGTGATTGGATAATTGTTTTGTTTTCAATTTTTTTTTTAATCTTCAAATGCGATGCTATATTTTTCAATCATCTACTTGAGAGGTAATAGAATTTTAAAAAGTGGTAAAAGACACATCTCAATATCTTTTTTCTAAGCGAAAAAATATACTAGGGTATAGAGTTTTATACTTGAGTGAATTGAAAATTTTACAAAATGTTGTAGTGGATACACAAACCAACAATATGTGGATAGGTGGATAGGAAGAGGTGAAATATTCCCAAGATCTTCCGATCTTACTGTGTTAGGTTTTTATCTATGAGGTCGAATTGAGGATTTGGTATTTTAGACCAAACCTGCGAGTAGAGCAGATCTTATATAATGAAAACAAAACGCTATTGACATGTTCATAGGGCTAAAATAGAAGCTTCTGTATTTTCTACCACCAGAGATTAAATATTTGCATCGAATAAGATGGGAAGCATTTCAAGCAGAATCATTAGGCTACTTCGCTGGGTCGATATAGTTTTTTTTTGTTGGGATTAATTTTTGATTATTGTTATAGTTGTGAGTAGAATTAGTTTGCGCTGTTTCAAAATAAAATAACAGTATGCGGCAAGGTCTCTTTGAGGATTGAAAAGCTGAAAAGATAAAAAGCCATGAATCATTTCGAGTGTTGACCTACCCACGAGCGAACAATTGATTCTCATTGGTGCAATGTAGCTTCCGATTGGTCTATCTAAAATGTATGTCTGCGGACAGTCCACACGTACGGTGCACCTGCGGTGAACTTCTCAGAGTAGGATTAGTTCATTTTTGTTATATAAGAATATATGTTAGCTTTTGCTGTGATTAAAATTGTGTTTGATTAAAACTTTTTCATTGATTGCGACTATTTTTTGGTAATAATGAAAATTATGGCTTTTTGGCGACCATTCGAAGAAGGAGATATTGTTATAGGTATGTAAATATGGGCAGGAAATATGTCTCCTTTTAAACTGAAAAAATGTTCATGCATTTGTCATTGAGCTGGATGACACATCAAGTGAGGAAGAAAGCTCACCAGATGATTAACTTATTTTTCTACTATTATGGGTTAGTCTATGCCATCCTCATGGTGGCTGAACACCTGATCAACAAAGACCGATGCAAACAACACATAAGTATCATGTCGGACAGCCAAGCGGCATTAAAAGCACTCCAAAGTAACAGCTTGAGATCAAAAATGCTTCATGAGTGCCATCTGGCTCTAAACCAGCTGGCGGACAAGAATAAAGTTGAACTTGTCTGGGTGCCAGGGCATGTGGGTATAGCAGGCAACGAGGAGGCAGATCAGCAAGCGAAACAGGGTGCACAAAAGTCCTTTATAGGACCAGCTCCCATGTTTGCTTTTGGACAAAGAGACTACCAGAAAGTCATTACCAACTGGATCAACAAAGAAATCAACAGAACCTGGAATGCTATTACAGGTCTCAAACATTCAAAGAAATTCCTCAACCCTAACAAAAAGAGGGGAAGGGAAGTGTTAAAACTAAGCAGAAGGGAGCTAAGACTACTTTGCGGCATACTAACAGGACATATCCACTGCAGGCATCACCTGAGAAAGATGGGACTGGTGGATGATGACACTTGTAGGTACTGTGGTGAAGAGGTGGAAACTATGGAACATATTATCACGAGCTGCCCGGCGTTATGCCGCAAAAGACAGAAATTCTTAGAATTTATTTTCATCATGGAAGAAGAATTACTAAACCTACCGATCAGGGGCTTGATCGACTTTGTCAATGACATAGATCTCTCCTGAATCCAACAAGAGGGGGGCACAAAAGATCTTACTTGGTCGCAGTGCAGGAGGTTGCGAAAACACTCACCCTGTTCTTAATAATAAATAATAATACTATTATGGGTATTATACTTCAACTTCTTGTAACATTTGGCAATCAAAAGGGGGACTGAAACACCCTTTTGGGGGCCGGAACCCTTTTGCGGAATCAGGAAATCCAATGTGATATTGGAAGAAATAGTCAAAGCCGAAGAAAACAGATCTGATCATTGGAAAGATCTAGTAGACATTAGACAATCAAAGATTCTTCTTTCTCCGGGATATAAGACTAAAGGAGGAGTAGAAGTAAATGGGTACAATAGATATTTTAGGCATCAGTGAATGCCACCCCAATATACAAACATTGGCAATCATTTTTTGAAAATTCACATTATGAGCCTGAAACCGGTTCTGCTTCTACTTAGATCTCCTTATCTCGTCGACAAATTGTGAAGCAGTGCAAACTCATTCTACTCACAACTATACAATGATACTGCATTTGTGAAAATCCTAGTTCCAAGTATAAGTACATATTTTTTCTTGAGTCGTTTCGTATCGCATCGTATAATTAAAAAACACCTCATTGCATTTGATGATTCCCAAAACAAGTTGAAAACGAAACAATTATTCAATCAACGCCACCTAGCGACCATTAAAACCACTGGAATGAAACGATTATATAATATTTCATTAGGCATCCCTTTCAAATGATACTAAGTTTGCGAAAATCTATGAAGCTGAACAGAAGTTTATAACAGTTTTATTGAGTCACATTTCCCACTCAGCCCTAAAAGTTATTTTACAAGATGGAGGAAAAAGTAGTGGAAACTGAATGAAAGGGTTGAACAATCTGGAATATTAAAATTTTGTGGTACCATAACGGTACATTTATAGAAAAATTATCTTTTTGTGTGATAATTGTTAACTACGCCCTTCAGCGGTGTGGTGAAAAGCTTGTGAATAATTCCCAGTAGTTTCTTGTATGCGAGTTTGTGATACTGATTTTTTTTTCTTCAAGCTATACGATAATCAGTCCAAAGAATTACTTTTTTTCTAATGATTATGAGGAAATTCAGGTTCCTTGGTACGTATTTTTCCACTTCATCTTTTCTCAGATAATTTTATTTAAAGCCATACACTGTATCCCTGAGAGACTGTTTTCTTGTTTATGTATTCTCAGCATGTAGCATGGTTTGAGTTGTAGTTAATCCTTAATAAATTGAATCCATACCATAAGCAAAAGGATTTAGTGGAAAGTATAAAACTTGGAATATCAAGATTACAGATAAGTATTTAATGTAAATTTAAGAGAAATAAGGCACAAAATTGATAAGAAACGTAAAGAAGATAGCGACTTTTCCATGTAGCAACTTTAAAAAGATGTAAATTGATTTTACACGTATTCTGAAATGAACTTTGAAAGTTTTAATTGAATATCGAATTTTTTCAGGAATGATATTATGCAAACTGAATCTAAATAACCAGAGTGTAATATGGTAGGAGGTTTAAGACAAGGGTATCCACTTTAAACAGTTCTATCCAATCTGGTGCTAGGAAGTATAATCAAAGACAGCTTAATAGATCCAGAAAACGAAATATAGGTATTATAAATAACACCAAGTGATAGTGATATGCAGACGACATCGCAATAATAACAAGTTCACAAGATCAACTAAAACAAATTTATAGAAATCCGGAAAATATCTCGAGACAGTATGGCCTTCATATAAATGTAGAAAAAGTAAATATTTATAAATAGGTGACGACAAAAACATGAGAAAAGTAAAAGTATATTCTTTAACGAGTGTAGGATAATGGCTAATATTCACGCGGATGAAGTTTCCAAAACGAGCGAGCGCAGCGAGTGAGTTTTGGAATTATCCAAGTGAATAATTGCCATTCTACACAAGTAAAGGACTGTACTTTCTCCACGACTATGTTTAAGAAAAAAGTTTACATTGGGAATCGAACCTTGATCGCCCGCGTAAGAGTCAAGCATCTCTAGCAGTGAGCTATCAACCACATTTTTTTATTGATACGTGAAGAACGCAAATATAGGTAACTGCCTGGGCAAGGTGACTAACACGTACTGGGCCTGTAGAAGAGCCATTGGTACGAAATGTGGACTAACCCCCAAGACGATCTTGTGGTTCTATAAAGTGATCGTACTGCTGATGCTCATCATACGCGGCTCTGGTCTGGTGGCCAAGGGTAACCCTGGCTACGCTATGTCGCAGCTGGCACGCCTCCAAAGGGTGGTTGGTTTGGGGGCAAAAGGCTGCATGAAAACTACACCAACTGCTGCGTTGGAGGTGATTCTTGGACTTCGGCCTCTTGACCATGTTATCGAGGCTGAGGCTGGGAGGGCACTCCTACGCTTGAAAAGTTTGGGATATGTGCGAAACGAGGAAGGGTGCAGGTACGTCAATGAGCTCAGGCTTCTAGGAGATGTCCCCATTCTGGCTCGAGCGGCTGATGTCTGCTTGCGCAGGTACTCCTTCGTAACCCTCTATAGGATGAAGATCCGGAATAGAGAATTCTGGGAAAGGGAGGATGGTTCATGCTCCAGCGATGGGGCGGGGGCTGGAATTTACTTCCATTGGGTAAGGGTGTGTCTGCATATCAGGCTGAGGTATACGCTATCTTGGAATGTGCGCAGATAAACCTAGACAGAGGTTATACGTATCGACGTATAACTATATACACCGACAGTCATGCGGCGAGAGAGTCAAGCATCTCTACCAGTGAGCCATCAACCACATTTATTCATTAAAACGTAAAGAACGTAAATATAGGTAACTTATATTTTTGATAGACACATTTAAATTGTTGAATTAAATTATCACACCTACGCAGTATATCGGGATCAATTTCAAGCTTCAATAGAAATTTCAATTTCAACTAAGTTGATAAAAGCTTTTTAAATTCCATAAACCAGATGTGAAAACTAAAATGTGAAAGTGTAAGTTCACCCACCAATGATGACATGAAAATGCCTATTATAATGCCGGAACTAACGAGTTGCTGGGCGTCGTTCTCTCGCGCATCCAACTGTCGCACTCCTTTACAAATTGCCTATCCATGATTGGTCAAACGACGACCTTTGTAAATAACGGACATTCAAATTGCAAATAAAGATCTACTAGACCAAGGGTTTTCTTTTCTGTTTCAGCAAAGAAAAATGCTATTTTTATAAAAAAAAAATTATATATATATATTTAAACAGTGATAGCAAAGAGCTTATTTATAACGGAAAGATATGTGTCTACGGTAGTAAAGTAATGTTTAATAAAAGTGAAAATTCCTGGTATAGGAAAGATATTTTGTATTTTTAATAAGTATCTTATAGTTTCTGTACAGAGATAATGAAAAAGTTGATTTTACTGACTCAGTTAATCAGTTTTATTACCACAGTGAAAATTCTACTTGGTTAGCCAAAAAAAGTTTAGCAAAGAACGCTTTGCTGGGAATTTTCTCAGTGTTTGAAACTGCCGAAAAAAATTCTTCTTCATAGACGGACACAACAAAATGTCTCTGTTCTGGATCCCTTGCCCTTCTGGTATAACAGCTAAGATGTTTTTGCAAGGTAGAGTGGACCAGAACCGGCCATTGGCATCTCACTATACTCTGCAAAGCAAACAGTGAATACCTGGAATGCAAGGAGAGTTTCACACTTTCAAGAAAATTCACTAGGACTGGTTCATTTGACGGCACACGAAACGTTAAACTATTATCAGGCATGACACACATTGTCCAATGGGTCTACCAACAAATGTTTGTCGGCTGACTCATCATAAAGTAATACTAATACCGTCTGTGAAATGATGTAACATAGAGCGTATATTGGTAACTTTTGTAGCCTTAATCACAGTTCCATACTTATAACCTCGACTACAAATATGAGGAAACTTCTATTTTTACAAGACTGGAGAAATTTGTGTCGTCAGATCTCGGAACAACGGTGAAGTCTGGCAACGCTTGAAGTGCACCCTTTTTGCAAATTGTAACAAATAAACAGATAGAGATTATTATACTGTCGGCAAAGCCACACTTATTTTATTTTGTTTCTCGTTAAATATTATATTATGTTTGTTCAAATATTTTTACAGCCTTATTAATAATAAAGACGATAACACCATACAACTAATGGTTACTAAGAGCGTACTTATATGTTGAAATAATGTTAAATATATTTATTAATATGTTTTTTCACTAGTTTGATTTTGAAGTAATGTTAGAATAATCTAAATTTATTATTAATAAGGCTGTTAGTAATTAAATATTAAAAGTTAGTTAATCCAGCAAGTGATTTGATTAATACAGTCCACTATATTATCGAAACATAAAATGATCCTTCTCACGGATGTTCAATTAATAACGTGGTCGTCAATGGAAAACCTGTTCGAAAAATTGGAACGAAGGCAACACATTGAGTGAGATTTTTCCATTTACCCATTTATTTGTTCACCTACTACCTTACAATTAATCCTTTTGGGGAGAGTGGGAAAGTGTTTGTGGATAAATACCTATAACTTTGGTTTGGATCAACCGATTTCAACGAAATTAGTGTCATTAGAAAAAGGGTAGACGAATTAATTACATCTACTATAAAACAATTGCATTTAGTTTAAATTGTCATAGGTAGAGGGTTCTTTCAAAGAAATATGGACCTGCGATCTTTCTCTATGGAATAACAATGGTCAAAATGGGTATCGACACTAAGATTCTTCTGCTTTAAAAAAAATTTGAAAGTACTGACTTATTTTTTAAATTAAGTTATAATACAGGGTGAGTCAATACTATACTTATTTATGTTTAAGCGTTTTTATTTATATCTCGAGTTCGACAAAAGCTATCAATATGCGGTTTGCGCCATTTTGTTACGAATTTAATCCAGTTCTATTATAACTTACAATAATTAGGTGTTTCATTTGACATTTTTAAGAAAAACAAGTTTAATTTTTTTCATTCGAAAGTACCCTCTACCTATGGCAATTAAAACTAAATGGAATTGTTTCATAGTAGATGTAATTAATTCATCTACACTCTTTCAAATGACACTAATTTCGTTAGAATCGGTTGATCCAAACCAAAGTTATAGGTATTTATCCACAAACACTTTCTTACTATCTTGGAAAAATAAAATAAAAAGTGCTTAAACAAATTTGTGCGAAGTTTAGGCCTCTTTCTCGATTACTTGGTATAATTGGGCATATTTCACAAAAAAATGGTTTTTAAGTTTTTCTTCACAGGTTACGCCCACTAGCGGTTAACCTAGAAACTTGAAAGTTATTTCCAGCGATTTCTCTTGGTCACTTTTACTAAGGAATTTTTTCTCCCAAGGTTATAACATGAATAGTTCGGCTTATTGGACCACCCGGTACACTACAGAATATTTCGTTGACTCGGTATTTGATCTTAAAGATTTAATAGGTAGTAAAACTTCATAAATCCTTCATTCTACTGTAAAGGGTAACAGATCCGTAGGTGAAATTTAGATACTGAAACTGAATATTATTTCTCTAACCAAATATTTCAGTTGAAAAATAATCATACTACTAGGCATTATCTTTTTGAAGAAACGAGTGCGATACGATTGCGATACTATTGTTATTGGTTTAACGACTACCTGCTATGAGTTTTTCTCTTGAATCAATGTAAAGTTAAAACGAAATATCTTGGAATGGAATATACCTATGAAACAAATGAAAATTCTTATTTCCAAACGTTAAGAGATAAAATGGTGCTTTTTAAGTTGACGGAAAATGTTTGTAACTAACACGAGTATTAATAGGGTGATTGATAATATCAAACGTATCTCAATTATTGTTAATGGCCACTGTTTGTGAAATAACTATTTACAATTTATTTTTTTCTCAAAAATCGCCATTTTTAAATTTTTTCATGATCTAGTCATTTTAAAATTTTCACCATGATTCATGAGAATGTTTTTTATGCTGTTTGCTTCTACTTATTAAATGAAACTCCTCTACTTATATTGGGTGTCCCACGACGTTTTGACAATCGAATATCTCGACAACTATCAACATAAATATAAAATTGGTCAGCTATAAACAGTCATAAAAATATGTAAAATTTCATACTACTTGTTATGTGAACAGTATTTAAAATATTGGAGTTCCAAAACCGTTTGAGACATTCGGTTTAATATATTTTGATTTTTTTTTTAAGATTGGCGAGAAATTAGTTTCCGGACTATCTACTTTTAGATGAAGGAGACAGTGTTAAGAGAAACTGTGTATAATAGCACAGATTACCTGTAGGTAATCTGTGATAAT
The DNA here is from genome assembly GCA_949126875.1 of Lochmaea capreae. NCBI lineage: Eukaryota > Metazoa > Arthropoda > Insecta > Coleoptera > Chrysomelidae > Lochmaea > Lochmaea capreae. The sequence goes on from OX421409.1 coordinate 8,632,666, forward strand.
AGTACCTATATTGTTTCACCAGTGACGAAAGTAACATTTTTTGAAGCGAGTAGAACAGTTTACCTGCCGAGGCGCAAAAGTCGTCAAAACATTATATACGAGGGCGGCAAATAATTGAAAATATAAATTTAACTTTCGTTTGTAGAAAAAAAAGTTTTTGCGATAAGTTGCCACATTACCTGCAACTAATATTAAAACGGTAACTTTGTAGCATGCAAGCTTGTCAGCATTGCATACTTATATTTCACATTTACGGCTTTTATATGTCCGGTGGTTGTTATAAGGGGAACATGTCTTTGTATGTTTATAATTCAATGAGTGTTGCTGTTGTTGAAAGCGGAAATATGTAGATTATGACTGTATGATAGACAACACGTTTTTCAAAGTAAAAGTTTCATTAGGCGTTTGTTTTTAAATCATCTTCCAAACGATGATGCTCGAGATTATTTTGGATTCAACGTAAAGAGCTTGTTATTTAATTCAAAATATATTTTCAAATATATTCCGATAAATTTAAATGAATAAGAAGCAATATACTTGTAGCCAAATTTTAAAAATTCTACATTGTTAAATAACCCAGAATCTAAGAATCTATTTCAAAATGCTTATACAGTGCATTCCTGTTTTGTGTTCTCAATTCAAACAATGTTACTCAGTGACAGGCGCAGCAATATCGCAGGGGTGAAAAGGTAACTCTTTTTGAAAATATTCGCTAAAAAATGAAAAAAGTTTCCGGAAATTATTTCTCATCCAGTTCTGGCAAACATCCTTGCTTGAATACAAAATTTCCATAATGTTGACAAACCGTCTCAAAACTGAAAGAAGCTTTTCCAGTATTACTCTACAGCGAAGCACGTTTCTGGACAGTAATTAATAAGTTGTTTTTTACCATCAATATTTTCCCGATATGATTGGTAAACTCTGTAGGACGTGTCTGATTGATTAATCAATTCATGTCACCGTCGGTTGGTAATCCATTTAGTCACCAGTCAATTATTTTTAAATGATAAAAATATTCAATCTAGTTTCATTCGGGGAGAGCCTGATAAGTTCTCCAATATATTTGGGATACGCATGTTATTATTATCTTGATTACCACATTTTTAGAATGACCCGCAGCATAACGCACCCAACGGTTTGCTTTATTTTAATGAAAAAAAAGATGGTTCTTAAGAACATAACGTTAGTTCGGAGACTATTGAAAAATTCTTTTGGTCAAGTGGAGTCCAGTTAAGCTGCTCTAAAATGTAAATGTACATTCCTCTTGCTCCACTAGTTTGAGCTTTCTGAGGTGTCCATTCAGTAGACAGTGTTCTACCAGCGTTGAAACTTAGTAGAAATTAAGTCCTTTGTGTGTACCATGGGGCAATTACTTTTGTTGAAATTGCAGCTGCAATTTTTTAATGCCATATTTTTCTGAATATTCTGTATATTCTTGATTTGTGATCAAACCAATTCCGCATAATTTTATTACAAATCAAAAATATACTTTCTGCTGCTTTACAACTATACTTTTCAGTACCGTTTCAAAATCTGAAATCGGACTACCTATAACGCATCCAGATATGAAGTACATACAAAGGACTAGTTTTCTACGAAGTCTCAACGCTATAATTTGATTTCCTTCGCTCCTAATAATCCAATCACTTTGCTGAAAAATGCGTTGTATTCGTAACGTAACTTGCTAATATTTCGATTTCCGTTAGGTTTACAAAAAAAATTGTTGGATAAAAGTTTTTTCAAATGATCCAGATCATCTGCATAAGTCGATTAAAAGTATACAGGGTGCACCGTTGCTTCAAAATAACTTATTTACTTCTTTTTAAATAGTATATATCAAATTACAAATACAACCGCCAAGACCACATAATTATTCTACCTTTAATGATTGCAAGGTTACATTGGTTTGAACCCAACATTATAAAAAAATTGTTTAAAAAAGTAGTAGGTTTTTCTAATTAATGATGTTTTAGGTTTCTCGCCAAAAATTCCAGGTTTCCCAATAAAATTTCAGGTTTCCCGCTAAAAATTTCAAGTTTCCTGTTAAAAATTTCAAGTTTCCCGCTTAAATTTTAAGTTTCTTGCGCAAATTTCAGACTGCCCGCCAAAACCATCAAGTTTCGGCATGGAACCTGGAATTTCGGTGAGAACCTTGAAATTTTTGGCGGAAAACCTAAAATTTGAGCGGGAAACTTGAAATTCTTAACAGGAAACCTGAAATTTTTAGCGGGAAACCTGAAATTTTATTGGGAAATCTAAAACTTTATTAATTAATATCAATGACAAAAAAACCTTATATTTTTTGACATAAACATTTTTTTTTAAAGTTTAGATTCAAACCAATAAAACTTTGGAATTAATAATTGGAATTATGCGGTCTTGGTTAGGTTAGGTAATTTAATAAATCATGAAAAACTAAAAATATATACGAGTACCTACTATTTGAAAAAATATATTAATAAGTTATTTTGGAGCAACGGTGGCCCTTGCATACTTCTAATCGACTTATGCAGATGGTCTGGATTATTTGAAACACTTTTATTCAACATTTTTTTTTTGTAAACCTAACGGAAATCGAAATATTAGCAAACACTCAGTATAAGCTTTTGTGTTATTAACAAAAAAAATGAAAAAAATCACGTTTTTCTATTTGTCAGTTTATTCGGTAGACGAAAAACAGTTCGCTACGCTCGCTCTTACATCAAATAGTCTGCTAAAGCTCATTTTCTGTCCTTGTGACACGATATACACTGTGCCCGTACAGTATGGAACAAATTCATTTTTAGTTAAACCGGCCATTTTACGGTGTACAAATTCTTGTTGCAGATGGTCTGGATTATTTGAAACACTTTTATTCAACATTTTTTTTTTGTAAACCTAACGGAAATCGAAATATTAGCAAACACTCAGTATAAGCTTTTGTGTTATTAACAAAAAAAATGAAAAAAATCACGTTTTAAATGTTTATAACAATTCCGTGAGCGATATTTGCAAGTGAAAAATATATTCAAACTATGTAATGTCTTTTACATGATTTTTGAGCGTCGACCCAGCACTGTAGTGGAACTTGATAATTATAGTGAAGCAGTTCCGCCGTACAGCTTGCGGCTAAACACTTTAGACTAGCTACTAGGGTGAGTAGCATATCACAGCATGCAGGTATTATACCAATAAGCACAGGGTATAATGTAGATATGCCGTCTTTTACGAGACGTTAAACCAAGGTTCCGAGTCCATGGATGTTGGAACACTAGTGGGTTCGGCGAAATTTCCAGTAAGGGGTAGTGTGCTCCCAGCGTCAGTGATTAGCATCAGCTGCAGAAATGGACCGACATTTGATAACCGAATAAAAAAACTAGGATTTTTGTAAAACTCACTATTTTGATGATCTATTGCTTGGCCTATTAGTTATCATTCTATTCTCCAGATAACTACTATATAATATAATGAAAGCTTTTTATTAATATTTAATTTCTCAAAACTATTGAATCAGATTGTCATTCGAAGTTATAATGTGTTCCGTCTATGTCCATTGAAATTATTCTTTGGATTTTGCTTTGTTATAATTTTATCGATTACGGTACTTTTTCACTCAACCTTCCTGTATTTAAGATACAAAAGTAGTAAGCTGATTTTTCAATACACGCGTTGGAATTAGCTTCTTTTCTTTTCCTTCAACCAACGAAAAGAGGCCAAACAAAACTAGTATTCCAGAAAAACTCGTGAAATAAAAACAAGTTTCTTATAAAAATGTCCATGAAGTGGGGAAGTGAAGTGACTATTATTAGAGAAAGTAACAAGCCCAGATGATCTCTTAATTAGGGAAAGACGCTAAAGAAGGTCGAAAGTTCACGAAATATTGATTAAAGTGCCAGCTAGGTCAGTAAATCGTCTCGAAGATATTTACGAGTATCTAACAGGGTACATAAAGTATGTAGGCAGAAGGTGACATGGGAAGAAAAGTATTTCGATTACTATTTCACTGGATTAATATTCACCAATACTTAAATATTTACAAAGGAAAAAAATGTGATGGTAAACAGTTGTAAGGAAAACGTGCGGTTGACATCACCTATAATTCAACTCAGCCAAAGTCCACTGCAAAAAAAGTGTTTTAAATCAAGGTGACTTCGTTGTTATAATAAGAAGTAGCATAACGATGAAAAAAAAAGTGGAGTCTGCTAGTTGGAAAATTACCGTGACGGCATCCGTAATTCATATTTTCTCACCAATTTAATAAAGTAAACCTCTCAACTATCAACAAGCCCTCGTGTCACTACGCTTGCTCGTGCATCTTGTAGTCTTGGGCTGCTGAAGTGACACAATATTCTAATTTTTGGAAAACCAATCATATGGACTCCAAAAATGGGGCGGAAAGTATTGTTTAGTAGCCCAAGGGCGGAAAATTTATAACTCCACAAGCTCTTCACTATCCGTCACTTGATTACTTTGACATTTCACATGAATTTTTCAATTAAACGTCAGTGTATGTCAAAGTTTTCTGTTATATTTTTCTATTTGTCAGTTTATTCGGTAGACGAAAAACAGTTCGCTACGCTCGCTCTTACATCAAATAGTCTGCTAAAGCTCATTTTCTGTCCTTGTGACACGATATGCACTGTGCCCGTACAGTATGGAACAAATTCATTTTTAGTTAAACCGGCCATTTTACGGTGTACAAATTCTTGTTGAATCTTGTTTATTGTGTCTTGAGAAATATTGTTCATTGCTGTCCGAATTTTCTCTTTCAATTCTTGAATATTTGCTTGTTTCGTTTAATACGCATTCTTCAGATGGCCCCACATAAAATAATCCAAAGGATTAAAATCTGGTGACCTCGCTGGTCATTCAATAGGTCCACGTCTACCAATCCACCTGTTCGGAAAAATTTCATCTAGGTACCTTCTAACATCTACAGCAAAATGTGGAGGTGCACCATCCTGTTAAAACCATAAACTTTCATCAAAACCTCCAGGATTATTACTTTATGAGAAAACACAAATTTATTGTATTTTTGTCCACCCTGTACCAATTGGGATCAACATGTAATACATTTTTGGAATCAGCTCAGCTAGAGTAATCCGAAAATTGAGACAAAATGGGGGTGTTCTATTTAAAAAAAATGACGGTGACGTCATTACTCGAAAATAATTCACCCTGTATATTAGATTATTATTTTAAAATACGGTAAAGTAAAATTAAAAATCGACGTGTTGTGTTGTGAGTAGAATTAGTTTGCACTATTTCAAAATAAAATAACAGTATGCGGCAAGGTCAAGCCATAAATCATTTCTAGTCATGACCTACCCACGAGCGAACAATTGATTCTCATTGGTGCTATGTAGCTTTCGATTGGTCTATCTAAAATGTATGTCTGTGGACAGTCCACACGAACGGTGCACCTGCGGTGAACTTCTCAGGGTAGGATTAGTACATCTAATGTAATACTGGAAGAAATAGAAAAAAAGAGAAGATCTGATCATTGGAAAGACCTAGTAGGCCTTAGACAATCAAAGATTTTCCTTTTTCTTGGATATAAGACTAAAGGAGCTACTAGTCTCTGAGACTTTCCTCAGGACGTGAGTAGAAGTGAGGGGGTACAATAGATCTTTTAGGCATCAGGTAATATCACCCCAATATACAAACATTGGCATTCATGTTTTAAAAATTCACATTATGAGCCTAAAACCGGTTCTGCTTCTACTTAGATTTCTTCATCTCGCCGACAAATTGTGAAACAATGCAAACTAATTCTACTCACAATCATACTAATTTTCGTTTGCCTTGCCGGAAAATAAATCGTATGAACACCAAAATAAGGCGGAAAGTATTGTTTAGCAGCCCAAGGGCAAAACATTACGCTACGATTTTTGAAGTTTTTCACCATCTGTCACTTGATTACTTTCACGTTTCGCATGAATTTTTAAATTAAACGTCAATGTATGTCAAATTTTCTTGTTAAATTTTCCTATTTTCTGGTTTATTCGGTAGGCGACAAACAGTTGCATTTCACACATGCAGAAAACGCTTTTCTTGGACACAATATATTATTGATATATATATTTTTTAATAATGTGCGAAAATGATGACTTCATCAGTTTTGACACGGTGACTAAATCGTTGATTTTTTTCTATTGAAATATGGTTCTTTTAATACCCCATTTGAAAGTACTTCTAATAGTGTATTCATCAGTATCATAATAAACTGACTGATGCTTATATACAGGGAAAATGGAATCAGAGATCAATTTCTGAACCAACAAATTGAGAAATAAAATTAATTGGAACATAATACTTTTCAGCTGAATTAAATGCGTTAAATACCATCCACCTGTCTCTTGACGATGAGAAAATCGACTGTCACATTCTTCTTGCATATTACGAATAACTTCCAGAGTAATTCTATTAACTTCGTCTTTGATTCGGTCTTACAAATCCTGTAGAATACTAATATTGAGGCATTTCAATATTGGACGTGCTTCCAAGACAATTTCAAACCATAATCAAGAAAATTAATTTCTCACTGCAAATATTTCCTTAATTTCAACTTCTAGCTGATGCATAATACCCACATGGCCTGGAGAAAATTGTAAAACATTATTTTCTTTTGCAGCACTTATGTAACTGCATTCTGTTAACAACAGCTAATTTATTGGGACTTTCATCTTTTCTCGTCGAGGATAAACAACAACGAAGAGCTTTTCTCGAAACCAGGCAGTCATTGGAAGTAAAACTAGTTATCGAAGAGCAGAGTGCAGAGCAGGTAAGAACTATTTTATTATTAAATTTTAGTAAACGAGGGTTGTTTTTCAACTACTAATATAGCTAGCGCCAATAAAAAAATTTCAAATGTCAAAATTAACTGTCATGCTCAGTTAACTTAACTACAAAGTCTCAGATCGCTTCGTTTAAAGCTGTACCTAAACTGAATTTTCTCGATGGATACCGCCTCTTTTGATAGAAGAACAGAAATCAATTAAAGGCAACTGTTATTAAAAAACTCTAAACCAGTTTAACACAGATAACTCAAAAGATGTATACCAAAACCGACGGAAGTTATCACTTCTCGAAGTGTTTCCAAAAAGGTAGTGGTGACATTTAGTGAGGAAAAGTTTATTCAGCATTATTAAGAATTTAGTTGAAGTAGGTAAAAACAGTAACTGCAGATGATCAAAAGTAAATTACCTCAGAAAACATGTTTGGGAGTATTACTATTTCACTTACTACAATTACTCCAGTTAATTACAGCAGTGGAACTGGTTGCCAATAGAGATTATTCCTGTTAGATTAGATTAGATGGTGAGTAGAGCTGGCATCAGCCTTCTGTCACTGACATATGATGATTTATGTGACGCTCTGATTTAATTAAAGTACTTCGTCTAGCTTTAATCTCCTAACGAGGCTCCATAGCCTAGACAAAGGCTTTTCGAGGTAGCTTGTAGCCCTTGGTTTTTCCTTGCCAAGTTCTAGAAAACGCAGTCTTGCAAGGCCTTCATAGTGGCACAACACATGTTCTGCCGATTCCTCTTCCTCTTGACAGTATCCTGCAAAGGTCTGTTTCTGTCAATTTTATAACACTTACCTATATGACTGTTGAGTCTGAAGTGTACTGTCAGTAAACCTACTATGATTCTAACAGGCTTTCGGCTCTTTGGCCTGACTCTGTTCAGGGGTCGTTCTCCACCATTCCAGAAACTTCCACCATTCCAGAAACTTTGTTTGCTTCCATTTTCCAACGGCTGCCTTTTCGTATGTGTTAACTACACCGCAGAAGGGTTCGGGGCCAATGAAGGTATTTGCTCCTCGAGCCAGTTCGTCAGCTTCTTCATTGCCCTTGTGTGCCCTGGTACCCAGGTCAGAAATAGTCTCTTATGACTTGCTAGCTCAGATAGGGCACGCACGCACCAGTCGTGAATTTACCTGGCAGGAATCTAGTACCTTTAGTGCAGCCTGGCTGTCCGAGTAAATAACAATTGTTTTGTTATTTACTTCCTGTCTCCTTATTTCTCTTGCACACTCTTCAAGGGCAGTAACTTCCACCTGGAGCCCTGTGGCATAGATTCTTAAGCTCATGTGGATTTTATTCCTTGACTTTGCTCTGTAGACACCGGCTCCAACTCCACTAGTGGTTTTTGAGCCGTCTGTATAACAGATGGATTGTGCCTCTATGGGTAGACCCAGTCCTCTCTTTATGGTAATTTTATGGTGTACTTTTTTGAGAATTTGTTCTTCGGAATGACCATGCGGTCTACCGGTAATCGACTTATTGGCGCCTGACCTTGGAGTAGTCTGTGTGCCGTATACCTGTTAATAACTAGTTAGTAATAATAATTAGATAGATTATTAACAGTAATAAATACTTTCAGAAACTGCTATCTTACGATGTGTAATTTCTGAAAAAAGTCTTCAGAAAAATGAAAAATTCTACAAGTTTAATTATGGTTAGCGAGAATTTCTCTATTAAACCAGTTTACTGGGGCTGTTTTCTTGGTGTAGCTACAATTCTGCAATATCAAAGAACTGTTACTGCTGACTGATACGTTTAGATTCGTTTACCGGAAGTAATTGCTGAGTTTCGAAAAACCAACCCCCAATGGCGATTGATCCTCCACCAAGAAAATGCAAAATCCCACACAGCTCGAAAAACAAATGAGTTTTCAAAGAAAGCAAACTTCGAATTGTTGAGTTATCCTCCATATAGCCCCCACCTAAGCCATATCAACTTTTTTTACTTTTCCATAAATTGAGAATGAACTGCATGGTCAAAGGTTTCTCTCAGACGATGCAGTTAATGCCTTCGAAAAGTCTATTTTGAATGTACCAACAAGCGAAAGCGAGTGGGATAACTACTTCCAGAATTGGTTCCGAAGGATGCAAAGATGCATTTCTCTTCTTGAAGAATACTTTTAAAAACAATAATGTTTGAGAGTTATATACTGTTTTGTCCCAGCTTAATGCAAAATTTAAAAAAAAACCGTTTAAACTGCCGATACATGTACGCACATTTGTACTACCTCCTCTCTCTCATTATTCACAAATTTCAGTAAACTGAAACACCATGTTTTATTGTGAGCCCAATCTGTTGATTATTCAATGTTTCTCAAAGCAACGATAATTACGATGTTTTTGTTGGATTGAGGGATAATAGTTATTCATCCACAATCACATTGAAATTGGAGTTCCATCTACACTTATGAAGCATAAATTCACTACTAGAAAAATGAGAAATTTTTTAAATTAATTAGCTCGAGTTCCGCCGGTGGAATTATGAATTTAAAATCAGAATTCCGCCCTGAGGCGAAAGTTTATATGACATATCTAGAAATCCGCCGAAAATATCATAATTCACGCAATCGTGGCGAAGTTATTCAACCGCCCAACGGCGGACAACTCAAGTTTAATGATTAAAAACCGTCCAATGGCAGATTGAAGTTTATTTTTGTGAGAATTCCGTCCGCAATTTGGCTTAGTATTACCTTATTTTATGTTAAGGGGAAGGCTGAATGTAATCATATTTCTGTGATGCCCTTAGGCATTAAATAAAAAACCAGAATTAAATTCATTCGAATTTATTTACATTTCAAAAAAATACGTTAGTTTATTGAAAACATTAAAAGTATCAAGGTAAGGTCAAGTTGAAAACGAAAGCAGACCGGACGTGTCTCTAAGGTCAAGAAACTATCACGTAATATTCTAATATTTACATCAGACGTGACCTAGGACAGTATATATGTTGATTAAACAGACGAGACAACATTCGGTATTTGATTCATTATTTGATTGATTACCAATTATTAATTCTTATGGTATAGTTGATTAGATGTTAAGTTATTCAAGTATTTAGTATATTTATTCAAGTGTACTGGCAAGTTTAGTTATTATTACTTGACACATTTAGTGTAAGTAGTTATGGTACCAATAAACTAATATATCAGTGACCCACGTAGTTTTTCTACTAGTATTTGAGAGGGCTCTCAAAGGACCAGGGATTCCACTAGTTACCGTGGAAACCCACCAACACATTTCCTTCTCCTTCTTCAAATATACAATGTTAGAATATCATCATATATATAAATTTTTTTGGGTTTGTAAGCCTGTCAGCAAATGGAACTCGGGACTCGAACGGAGTTCTTGAAAAAATATACTTTAGTTCGCCGTTAGACGGAATTTAGGTATCAAATATCAGCCGTCCGTCGCTGGGGCCCTCAGGACGGCGGCAAAGTAGGAATGTAATGTAATGTTCCTCCGCGCTTGCGCAAGGTATTGCATATTCGGCAGATTTTTGTATATTGATATAAACTTCCGCCTCAAGGCGGAATTCTTATTTTAAATTCATAGTTCTGCCGGTGGATCTCTAGTCACACCGTAATTAAAAACATTTTGGGAAGTGTTGAATGGTTTCTATTTGATTATATTCTCCATTATTCTACTATTAGATAGAGTGGTAGTTTACATGCTTCATAGGTGTGGATAAAACTCCAATTATATTGTGAATATATGGATAAAATAATTAAATTTAATTTCAATAATTTCAAATATGTGTCACATTACTTATCAATATGTAACAAGCGTGAGTAAATGTAATTTATTCGCATACTTTAAATCACCTATATTTCGTAGCATGTATTAAATGTTTTTTCAGGTTGGGTGAATCTATCATGAAAGTACGTAATTCCTCCTATATTATATCCAGAAGTTAATAAGTCATGCTGGCTTACTGTTTTGTCAGGATGATTGATACGAATTTCATACGGACATTTATCTTTTAAATTGATATAATTTGTTTTTCTTCATGGCTTCTTATGTTTCTTTTTGAAAACGAAAGAAGTTTTTAGTGGTACATTATATTTCTTCGAATAGTGACAATGCAATTTTTATTTGGTCTTTTTCAAGGTGTTACCAGATTAAAGAAAATATAAATAAGCTGGTTTTTCATTATTGTTAGCGATTTTTTGTCTAAATATTTTAATTGCGCTCATGCTTTTCTATTTGTTATGAGGTATGTCAATTTTAAAACCATATAAGTGAACGAAAAGAAAAGATCTTTAAACCGTTTCTAGGGTAAAGAGAGGAAACTAAAATGACAAGAGATAATGCACTGTTATGCCTCATCTACTCCACCTACAAAAATTCAAAAGGAAGCCCCCTACTTATTATACCTATTGGAAAACCCTCAATTAATGCCTTTCAACGGTATAAGTAACGATTTTAGAGGAAGTAGAAATAAAGCAAAAAAAATGTCAATTGAAAAATACCCATACTGGAACGATACTTCGTATTGAAGAGCTCTACATAAGGCTTAAGTACGGTCCTTAATTAATGGCGAATTGGACTGAAGAACACGATACGAGTGCATGGCCTATCCCAGTTCCATTCGCATTTTCTTAGTGCCATGTGAAAGTTGTTTCAACTCGGATCTGGAGGAATTACCAAGCGGCACTAAAGAAATGCGAGCCACACCAGTGCAGTTCTTAAACCGACGTCGATTCGACTGGGATTATTGTTCCTCTAGAACTGTACTAGCAGCACAGCTCTAAAATTCAGAAGTGAGTCCGAAGAAACCGCACCGAGTGCAAGCCAGCCGAACTCTCACCAGGACCGCACTAAATTATGTCCGAGTAGAACGTAAATATTTTCAAAACCAGTGCAGAACTTTGTCATTCGAACAACCAGCACCAAGAGAGAGTGCTTTCAGTGCCGCTAGTGCGCACTAGCGCCACCAGTTGAATTTGCTATAATTGTTAAGTGAACAAATTAGTTGCATTTTGAATGGAACTTTTTTTTTGTTCGTACGTTTTCAAGAAGGCTCTGTTTTTCTCTGTTACATTCGATTTCTGTAGCCAATATTCGAGATTTCATAATAGATGTCGTTGTAATTATTGATCAATGATCAATCATTTGTAGTTTGGTTTGGTTTGCAGTATACCTGAACGAACATTTCTCACAGACAGCAACCGTCTTTCATGAAAATTATTCTGCTTACATGCTAGTCATTCAAATAAACGGGTAATGTGGCATATAAACCAAACAAGAAATACTCCAAGAGTACTCGATGTAGCAGCACAGAGTGGAGTCCTCGGTCAATTTAAAATAGATAAATTTTTTTTATATGTGTACTGTTTTTTGTTTTGTGTGTGTTGTGTTTGGAATGGTGATGTGAATGAACAGAACTATCGTTATAGGAGTGATGTACTTTTCTTCTAGAAATATTCGAAACATAAAAACGTGGTATTTGTTTTTCTTCAAAAACATAATTAATTTTCTTCAACTTAAATTTTCAGTGTTCGCTCATGAACCAACCCTAAGAAATTGTGACAGTTTTATCAAAGCATCTTAAAATAAATTAAGTATAGGTAATGAGAAAATGGAAGGGTAAGGCTCATCAAAATTAAGAAAAACGAATATTGTGGAATTGCCGTCCCAGTGAATCTTACGGGTGAATCTGTTCGAGGGAATCATTTAGAGGGCGAGTACTGTATAGCACAAACACCTGAAAACGTTCAAGCTCACGATGCGCATTCGTCGTGCAGACAGACTGCCCAGGAGCAGTCAGTACTCTGAGAAGTTCAGCTAGTGAACATCTACGTACACTATAGGAAAAATTATTATATAGCAAAGGAACCAGCATTTGATGTTGTGGTTGATGATTTAATAATCAATTCAGGATCTAATAGTGACAGTGAGAGCGAGACTGATGAAGGTACCCCGGATTCAAAATCAGATATTTCTGGAGTGTTATGAGTGAACATATTTTTTATTATACACTGTGTCCGTAAAGTATGGAACAAATTCATTTTTAGCTAAAAAGGCATTTTAAGAAATAATCCTGAAACACTTCGATTTTTGATTTTAATTTACCGTATTTTAAAATAATATTCTAATATACAGGGTGAATTACGTTTGAGTAATGACGTCACCGTCATTTTTTTTAAATGGAACACCCCCATTTTGTCTCAATTTTCGGATTACTCTAGCTGAGCTGATTGCAAAAATGTATCACGTGTTGATTCCAATTGGTACAGGATCAACAAAAATACAATAGTTTTGTGTGTGCTCATAAAGTAACGCGTAACATTCTTTATTAGTTAAATTAACAATATCATCAAAAATACTTATTGTCTAGCGGACAGAATATGATGAAATACATGACTTTATAAATGTTTGAACTGCAGCCCTACCCTACGGTGTACGAATTCTTGTTGTACCTTGTTTATTGTGTCTTGAGAAATATTGTTTTTTGCTGTCCGACGTCTCTCTTTTAATTCTTGAATATTTGCTGGTTTTGTTTGATACACGACATTCTTCAGATGGACCCACATAAAATAATTCAAAGGATTGAAATATGGTTACCTCGCTGGTCATTCAATAGGTCCACGTCTACCAATCCACCTGTTCGGAAAAATTTCATCTTGGTACCTTCTAACATTTACAGCATAATGTGGAGGTGCACCATCCTGTTGAAACCATAAATTTTCATCAAAACCTCCAGGATTACTTTATCAGAACACACAAAACTATTGTATTTTTGTCCACCCTGTACCAATTGGAATCAACATGTGATACATTTTTGGAATTTCGCTCAGCTAGAGTAATCCGAAAATTGAGACAAAATGAGGGTGTTCCGTTTAAAAAAAATGACGGTGACGTCATTACTCGAAAGTAATTCACCCTGTATATTAGATTATTATTTCAAAATACGGTAAATTAAAATCAAAAATCGACGTGTCTCAGGATTATTTCTTAAAATGGTCTGTTTAGCTAAAGATGAATTTGTTTCATACTTTACGGACACAGTGTATACTTATTGTACAAAGTTACCCTTTCTCAATTTATAAATGAAAACCGTGTTTCTCCCTGTATGCTACTATAACATTAGTCTTATTGTTATATACCTAAGAATTGTTCGAATATGCATTAAAAAAAATTATGCCTTTATACATAAAAACAAAGATTTTATTAAAAGTTTTCAATTATCTGCTAATAGCTCTTTTTCAATCCCTTTAATTCTTTAATACCTACCTACATACGCATTGGTTTCGACCTCAAAAGTTTCAACTAAAAACATGTTTTTATTGCCTAAACTACTTAGGATAATTATTTTAAAGCCGTTTTTATGTAATTTCTTAGAAGTACATTTTTATTTTGTACGTTTCTATCGTGTCCTATAATTCAGTTGTCGCAATTCAAAGGAAAAGTAAGACCTCTGGCAAAGAGACGGCAAGTTACCTTAGTCTTTTTGTAATGTTGGGTTCACTTTTAAATGTAAGCAAATGTATATTTTTAAGGTATTAATCTGAGGTAAAAACGGCTTCCATTCGAAATAATGAAGCCTACACGTGTTATGGGCCATCGGTCTATTAAGCTTATATCGAGTAAGAATCAACCTAGTTTGCGGTGGAATGTTTACGTAACTCGAGCTGTAACTTCCAGAGTCGTCATTTCGTCGTATTTATAAAGGAAGTTTCCTTATCATATGTAAATCCCAAATCTCATCCTACACGTTATTGTGATTATTTTCATATAACTGTTAAAATATTGAATTAACAATAATTACATTTTATTCGAACAATGAACGAAAAATTATATCAATTCATACTTAGCCTGAAATTAATGAAAGAGATATTTGTTATGTAATACTGGGTGTTTCATAGTTGAACCACCATAGGTTAACTGCAAGTAGAGGACACTTTGGTGGTTCCAAATAGACTTGGTTAATTGAGAGAACAGAAAAAATAGAGCGGCACCAAAATATTTTTCGGAGTGCACATCCCGTGTCGCTCTATTTTTTCTGTTCTCTTCGAATAATCTATTGGATTTTAAAAATTCTGATATACAGGGTGTTGTTTTGGAGACTATCGAACTTTGCAAATTTTTCTTAAACCAGACCTGGATCATAATTATTTTTATTACGCTATCTTATTGTGTTATCAATGCAATATATTCTCACCAAAAATTAAAGAAACATATAGGGTGATTCTAAAGTTATGGACTTCAAAAGCATTGGACTAAATGAATAAAACACCCTGTATCTCTGTTAATAATTATGCTAGACCAATTAACCAAGACTATTTGGAACTACCAAAGTGTCCTCTACTTGCAGTTAACCTATGGTGATTTAACACCCTGTATAAATAAGGCTCAATTAAACATTTTATAACGTCCCTTAAGTATTTCGAGGGAGGATATTTTTTCGGTAATTCAACTGGAAAATACTTCCCTAATATATATAAGCAAGAAGGAAGTCGGACGAGGTAATGCGAGCGAATCTAATTAGAAGTTTGGAGACCCTATTAATTTTGGATTAAATGGAATTTACAGTTCTACTTAATATCATTATTAAGAAATAGCGAGTTAGACCAGTTCGAATATTATATAATTAAATGGATAACAGATTTGGGATTTGATTAAGTACAATTGGAGCCAACAAAATGTGATCGGTGAAATTGTATAGTTATCTCTCGACTAAAAACAACATGGACATTTGTAGATATTTCGTACTGATTTTCAAGCTAATAAAAACTCTCCATTAGTGAAACAAATCTGACTGAATTGTTATCCCCTATCGTAGGGACGAATTTATATAAAGTGAGTGACTGAGAATTTATTAGTTTATTGTACCGGGAAGCAAAATAAGTGTTGCTGGAACTTGGGAAACTATTCGTTGTAGTCTTGCAGCAAGAAAATACTGAAATAGTATATGGAATTATACTAATCAACAAAATAAAAAATTAGCTAAGTAAAAATTTGATCGGAAAAAGAACCTAAGAACTGTTGTGTGGCTGCAAAATGCTTTAGGTGGTAGTATATATTTGACCGATGGAACCAAATTAATTAGGTTCACAAAAGATTGTACATTTAGACTTCTGGGATACCTAAACCTGAAAAAAAATCGGACGTATACTCCGAATGGGGTGAATTCTCACATGTTTAAATGAAAGTATATGAATTAGAGAGAGTCAAAGATCTCGAAGCCGAGGGCCACCATGCCATAATAAATATTCGCCATCTAGCCCATACGGGACGAGCTACAATTCTGTCTTTGTTGTACCGGATAGAGCTGAGCTTTAGGAATTATTTGACATTCTCAACTTATTTTTGACAATTTTGGCAATTATGTCATTGTTTCTCCAAAATTGCGATATTATAATCATTCACCCTTTCCAAAAAACTTGTGGAATACAAAGTATTGAACTATTTTTTATATAAAATATTGGTCCAAGATTTGGCTCCAAAATTTGCTACTAGATGCAATGTCTGATTAGGTGTTTAACATTTTGCTGCTCATTTTTAGCACATTTGTTTGCAGTTTTCGGTTTTGGAACTGCTTCATTTTTTTTTCCTAAGGTGACAATGGTGCCTCCTGGTAAAAACAATTTGGAAATTTCAAGGGTCGCGAACTTCACCAACCTTCATAAGACTAAATACTGTCAAAGGATGAAATAAAACAATTTTATTTGTTTACGTCTTCATTATATATTTAAACTCAGTAACTCAGAATCCGGTCCTGTCGTGAACTATAAATTTTGGCGAATGCGCCGGATATTGAATTACACCCCAAAGTCAAACGGGGTTGGTATATCTACAAGATATTTTAAAACCAACCTTTCTGGTTTGCAATTAGAAAGGGACAACACAACTTGTAGACCGGTTTTGGCGTATTTGCGCCTCATCAGTACAAGGTATGTGGTGTCCGTCCGAGAATCTTTAATCCTGGACTGAAGAGTACACTTCAATCACAATCAATACATGTCTTCCAGTAACGGAAATGTAAAGATTGTGACGGTAGCGACCTCTTCACTTCCAGATAATATTTTTCAAAAAATTCATAGAGTGTTGAATATTTTAATTATTTTTTCGACATCTGTTGATACATTCACTCTATTAAATACGACAATATTACAGGAAACTGTAATAAGATTTAACTAAGAAAAACATTAAAATAGATTTGTGACGCGTTCCGCTAACACAGTAGCTTTCTCAAACGAGCTACTGTGTGCGAAACGCGTCTCCAATCTATATTGAACTTAGTTCAAATATATAATGAAGATGTAAACAAATTAAATTGTTTTGTCCACCACCACTTAATAATAAGTCAATATTTTACCTCCTAACAAAATATGGTAGAGCAGTGTTTTTCAACCTTTTTCATGACACGACCCCCCTAGTATCAAAAAATATTTCGCGACCCCCCAACCCTTTTTTCCATGTATGTTAAAAATGTGTAATACTTACAAAAATTTCAGGCGTTTGCGTTATTTGCAATCTAGTATAAACATATAAAAGACAAACTCCATAGCTTTAAAAAAAAAATTGAATTGTAGTCATCATCTATAAATCAAAACAACTTTGATTCATTTTCATCCACACAGTCTTTCATTGAAGAAGTCGGAAACGAGATCAACATCAACTCATATATATCGGGTATGAAAATGGTGTTACATAATTTGAAAAAAGAATTGTGTCATTACTTCTCACTGCAGGAGATATCGGATAACATGCACTGGTCAAAGATGGATCTTAAATCCGTTTCTAAATGCAGCTATAAACGAGGCAAATTTAGCAACTAAGCTCAAAGAGAATCTGCTGGAACTATCTGCCGATGGGATGTTACACTTGGAATTTAAGTCTGAAAATTTGGACACGTTTTGGTTAAAAAGAAAAACAGAATACCCGGAATTAACAACCGAGGCGAGTTGGCGCGAATAAAATGTTAAACTAAGAAATCGCTTAAATTTGGAAAACGATGTAAAACTTAATGTGGCAAAAACGGATCCACGATGGGAGAAATTAATTAAACATACTCAAGCGCAACCTTCACATTGAAATGAACGAAGATAAGCAAGCACAGATATAACATGTTTTAATCTAGCATTTTTCTGACTTGTATGATTGATTATATGGAAATTTTGTTAACTATACTAATTTTAACTCTTATCGACTTTTTATTTAAGTCTCACAAATTATATGCTGTATAAAAAAACCGAAGTTTTCTTGACCTCTCGCGACCCCCCTACAAAGGCTCCGCGACCCACAGGTTGAGAAACAGTGTAGTAGAGTGAATTATGAACTAATAATTCACGCTTTTGTATTTAAATAACATGCCATGACAACTCAACACTCACAACATTTTGGTACATATGTGACTAGAGATGGGGGTACAATATGAAATAAATTATCAAATCTGCGTATTTTGTTTGGGAAATTTGTTTTTGAAATATATCGTTTCGATAAAATATCAAAATTTTCAGTATTGATACTTTTCATAACGATATTGATATTTTTAGAACACTATATTTATGACGGTACTGTGCATCGATACTTTACACAGTATAGCCCATCTCTATATGTCACATTATTTGACGAACTCCAGAAATTTATTCATTTTGACGTTAGAATTGTCAATAATACCAAATTATTACTTTCCGTTCTACACTCGCATTATTTGCTTGACTTTTATTTAATAAAAAAATCAAGGGTCGTGGACCAAGTATAGTATTCTACTAGCAATTTATGGCCATTATTCAATCGGGTGACTTGCGCCCCTGGCCTACGGCTCGGAACGCAAAATAATGGCTATCATAAATTGCTCGTTTAATAATATACTAATGTTTCATCCTTTAGTATGGATTTTCATAAAGTAGGTAAAGGTCTCATCTATTCAATTTTTAAATACTGTTCTCATAAAAAATAAATTCAACTGTACTTTACTGATTCACTTGGATTACATCAAAATAAATTGATTCTTCAAAACATTCAAAAATATACATAATCATGTACTGGTCTATTAAAGATATTAAATTTTGAAACGAGCTGAAATGATCGATTAGTTGAGAACTTCAAACTCTTCACTGCTTAAAGTCTCATAAGCTGCTCTAATTATACCATAAATTTTAACGAAAATGGCTCGATGTGTTACCAAAAATTATTCGGAACGATCTCAGCCCATTTAGTTTAACGGTTGAGCTTATTACGGTCAGTAGTGCATGTTAAAATTTCTGATTGATTCATTCTTTCCAACATTGACGTTTTTATAAGTTATCAGGTCTGACGCTACGGTGTGCTGGTTTAAAAATGGCCAATAATTTTTGAAACAAAAAAATATAAAAGTAGGATGAAACTCATTGGAAAAGGAAAAGAATATTATAAAAATTACAGGAAAAATAATTTACGGGCGATCTGAGGTCGGGGAGGGGAAGGGGTTGAGTTTTTAAGGGTGAAAAAACGGTTTATCTCAATTTCCCGCCAAACTACAAGTCCTATGGAAAAAGTCAAATGGCAAAGTTGTAATAAAAATATCTACAACTTTTGTATCTACACTTTTTTCACATAACCTCATAATGTAAGTGGAGAAGGTTTTTTATTTTTATCTTTTACAAAAAAAAAAATTTTACACGAAATTTGGTGAAAACTTACCTTTTTATGTCCCAAATACACTGTGGTTTAAAATATTTATTTTTTAACCTTATTTTGACGTAATATCGAAAAAACACCCTAATTTTCAATCGAAAATTCACCCGTTAAAATATCAGATTTTTTTAAAAAGTTGGTTTGCTTTCTGTTCGTTGAAATCTCTTCTTTCCGTAGGTGTTAAAAAATATATATTACCATAGTAAATCTTCTCAGAAAATGCAAAAAATCGAAAAAAACTCGAATTCGAAAATTTTTTTATTGCCATTTTTTACAATTCCATCTAAAAAATGTGACATGCAATTTTTTTCAATTAAAAATTAAATTCGAATTACATTCATGTCATAGATTATTTCACTCAATACAAAATACGCGCCTTCGATTGGTTTAAATATGAGGATTGATATCTTAAAACACCATGTTTTCGATTTTGTATTTCGGCACCTGATTGGATACATGCAATTTTCCTATCTGTGTGTTTCGCGTTGTCATTAGTTGTTTTATTCGATATTAAAAATCTAGTGATTGGAAGAAAATGTCAAATTATTGAAGAAACGTCAACATCCAATAAGATTAAAAAAAATCAATTGGACTTAGAAAATGTAAAAATAAATAATTGTACAAACTGTACATTTATTATTAATATTTCCAATAAATAATTATCCTAATAGTTTCAACACAATTTTAATTGTTTTCGTGAAATAATCTTGACAAATACAACTCGTGTAATTAATGATTATCGAAAATGTCTTCTATTTTTCGAAACACACTTGTATTATTATCGAAAATCCCATAATATATAAAAATAAATGTAAATCGTACTATTGAATTTGGATACTTTATTCATTATATTCATTGAAATATTTTTTGCATTTTCTGAGAAGATTTACTAGAGTATTTTTTACACCATCAGAAAGGAGAGATTCCAACAAACAGAAAGCACACCAAATTTCTGACACAAGCTGATATTTTGATGAATGAATTTTCGATTGAAAATTAGGGTGTTTTTTCGATATTAAGTCAAAACAAGGTGAAAAAATAAATATTCCAAATCAACTGAATCACAGTGTATTTGGAACTAACCAAATTTCGGGAAATAATAATTGTTTTGTAGAAGATAAAAATAAAAAACCAAAAACTTGGTTTTTTGAATTTTCCACATAAATTTTAAGGTTATGTGAAAAAAGTGTTGATATAAAAAATGTAGATCTTTCCATTACCTACAACTCTGCCTGCTCACTTTTTTCCATAGGACTTCTAGTTTTGCCGAAAATCGAGATAAACCGTTTTTTACCCTTAAAAACTCACCCCCTTCCCCTTCTCGACCTCAGATCGCCCGTAAATCATTTTTCCTTCCATTTTTATAATATTCTCCTTTTCCAATTGCTTTCATCCTATTATTATTTTCTTCCCTTTTTATTATTTTTAAAGGCTTCTACCCTGGTCTACTAAGCGAAGACGCGAATTGGAAGATATTGACCAAACCCGATTTATAACAAACTTCAAATTTTCTAAATTCGCCCTCTAGTCTTTTGCTGGTGAAGGCATTTTCAAGGTTTTTCATAATTAATGTTGAATTTATCAAGTTCAATTATTACAAACTATATGCTGAAAATTGAAACCTCTTCCGGAGATCGAACCCGAGACCACCAAGTCCATGACCACGATCCACTTACGCAAACATCTGCGCTTCAGACTGTTTCTACCCTTGAATATTCTATTCGATATTCAAAACTACCATAATCGCGGCTGCCTCTCACAATAAGTTTACTGAAGACAACAAAAATAAATAAAAACTCCAAACAACGGTAGCAATGGCAAGTCTCACAAATTATCCTTCCTTCTGTGCTCGAAAGAAATACAGGATCTGTAAGTAGTGGTTTCAAAAAAAAGATATCACTTGAGGTTTGCACATGTATAAAAGTTTCTTCAGTGAGAGAGGATCGCATTGTGACAGTAAGTGCACAAGTTCTTCTCTCTTCTCATTAGATGACTTAATCCCCGTGCTGCTTACATGTTGATTCAGTTTACCTTAGAGGTTGCGGTACTTTTCAGTAAAAAAGTTTCATGCACATCTATGTCACAAATGTAGCATGAGTGGTACTCACCAGAAAATACCCCGAAACGATTATCATATGAATTTTCATTCCTTAAATACCTACGTTCAAATATTTTTTGCTTATCCAAAATCTTTCAATTGACTACAGAAAAACATTTTTTACATCAGTATTTTGTCACCCTCTGTCTTTTTTATCACCAATACTTCATTAATAGACCAGTCTGGTCTGACCAGGGTAGAAGCCTTCAAAAATAATAAATAGTGAAAAAAAATAATAGTAGGATAAACCAAAATTTACGGGCGATCTGAGGTCAGGAAGTGGTAAGGGGTGAGTTTTAAGGGTAAAAAACGGTTTGTCTTGATTTCCGGCAAAACTACAAGTCCTATGAAAAAAATTCGAAGATGTAGGTAATAAAAATATCTACAACTTTTGTATTCACACTTTTTCCAAATAACCTCAAAATTTATGTGGGAGATTTAAAAAAAGTTTTTGGTTTTTTATTATTATCTTTTACAAAAAAAAAAATTTTTTCCACGAAATTTGGTTAAAACTTACCTTTTAATGTCCCAAATACACTGTAATTCAGTTGATTTGGAATATTTATTTTTTCACCTTGTTTTGACTTAATATCGAAAAAACACACTAATTTTCAATCGAAAATTCACCCGTCAAAATATCATAAGTGCGTTAATAATTCCTATCCGACGTGTTACGTACAAAATTTTATCTACAACTGTTGATTAGTAGGTATTATTAAAAGTACTTATATCATAAAATTTTATTCAAAAAAAATACTCCAATCAAACTTATTGCCTGCAAACATAAGGTACTGTGATCATATTTTGTAACCATAGTAACCATAGCAAAGTCAAACAAAGCTGTGGAAATAAAATAAATTAATTTTCATTGAATTGTCGAAGTTAAATGAACAACTATCTTCGAAAATGAGTTCAAGCGAAGACAATCTCCCTTCAGATATAGAAAGTGCAGCTTCAAGTGTTATTTCAAATCTTGTGCCAGAGAAATCACGAGAAAAATACCAGCTGGCTTATGATCGTTACGAGAAGTGGTGTCGAGAAAAGAAGGTTGGAAACATGAGTAGTGAAAAAGCATTATTAGTATATTTTAACGAGCTAAGCAAGATACAGAAGCCTTCATCCCTTTGGTGTTACTATTCCATGTTACGAACAGAATTTTCAATTAAGCAGAATGTGGACATCCAGAAATACTTACATTTGATAGCATTCCTAAAACGAAAATCAGAAGGGTACAAACCTAAAAAGTCAAAGGTATTAACAAAGGAGGAAATAACCAGATTCTTAACAAATGCGAACGATGAGAGATATTTGTGCATGAAGGTATGTAAGACTCCTGTGTAGATTATAAAAAGGTGTATTCATATTATATTCACTTTAAGGTTATATTGATCTTTGGTTTGGCTGGTGCATGTCGGCGGGAAGAGCTAACAAATATGTTGTTCGAAGATATGAAAGATCAAGGAATTTGCTATCAAATTACTATACCAAATACCAAAACAAAGGTGTCTCGAGAATTTTTTATAACATCTGGAAATATTGACGGCGTTAATCTAGTTGAAGTCGTCAGAAAATACGTTGCATTGAGACCTAAAAATTGCGAACATAATCGATTTTTTGTTGGATACCGGGCTGGAAAATGCACAAAACAACCAATTGGTATAAATACTATTGGTAATGTGCCGAAATTAATTGCCCAATTTCTTGAATTGCCTAATCCAAGAGAATATACCGGACATTGCTTTCGAAGATCTTCAACCACACTTTTGGCTGATTCTGGGGCAGATCTTTTGAATATAAAAAGACATGGTGGCTGGAAAAGTAATTCTGTCGCTGAAGGCTATATCGAAATGTCTGCTGAAAATAAAAAACGAACAGCAATGAAAATTTTGGGACAAATTGAAAACATTCCTTCGACATCGGGAAATATTCAAAATCAAAATATAAGCAATTATTCTAGTCAAGCGTTGGGCATGTCAGCGTCTGGAATTAATTTATACAATTGTAAGGAGTGCACTGTAAATCTATACAATAAATAATTTGATTATATGTACCCTAAACTACTTGTTATAAAATAAATATTAAATTCTGGTTTTAATATTTTTCTTGATTTTTATTACCGCACTAGTACGGTAATGTATTCAAAAACGCACTAGTGTGGTAATATACGTCATTATGACACTTAAAATAGTGTCAAATCGTACCTGTTACATGACAGTTGTAGATAAAATATATTATTATGGTAAATCTGCTCAGAAAATGCAAAAAACGAAAAAATAATGTAATGAATAACTTAATCAGAATAAAGTATCTTTACATTTAACTTTATACATTATGAGATTTTCTACGACATAAATGTAATTAGAATTTAATTGATCAAATTTTTGATTGAAAAAAATTGCAGCAATCACAATTCTTAGATAAGATTGTATAAAAATGGCATTAAAAAAAATTTTCGAATTCGAATTGTTTCATTTTCTGATAAGATTTACTGTAGTAATATATATTTTTACACCATCGGAAAGTAAAAACTTCAACAAACAGAAGGCTCACCAACTTTTTGAAAAAAGCTGATATTTTGACGGGTGAATTTTCGACCGAAAATTAGAATGCTTTTTCGATATTAAGTAAAAATAAGTGGAAAAAATAAATATTTCAAATCAAATAAATTACAGTGTATTTGGGATATTGAAAGGTAAGTTTCCACCAAATTTCGTGAAAAAAATATTTATTTGTAAAAGATAAAAAACCAAAAACTTGGTTTTTTGAATTCTCCAGATACATTTTGAGGTTATGTGGAAAAACTGTTAATGAAAAAGTTGTAGATCTATTCAACTTTTTATCTAAAATTCACACAATAGCTTACATAGCGAGATTGAGTGAGTTTTAAGTCCACAATTTCTCAAAAAAAGGTCAGAAAAATAATTAGTTCAATCATATTTTTTCCAACTGTGCCTGCATAAAAATTCAATCTCCTTTATTCAGATATGTTTTTGTATAAACATCAGTGAACCAGTATAGGTGGAGAGCAGGTGAAATTGTAATTAAATTGATATTTTGCTTTTTCTAATTTCTAATGACAGGATAATACTGGCTGTGACACGACGAGCTTACACAAATGAAACACATGCTCTAACAACAACTCTGTCACATTCACCGGTGTATTAGAAGTAAATTTAGATAATCTCCATTGTTCAATTCCAAACAAGCCATTTCTATCACTATAAACGATGCAATTGTCTTTAAATAATGTTAATTAATACTATACAATTATCACGGGTAAATACACAGCCTGCTACTTGATAGTGTTCCATTGAGCATCCTAAACAGACATCTTCAAAATTTTTGCGTTGGAGTTAGTAGCAGAACGTTATTGCATACGTTCAAAACATGCAATGCTGTATCGATTCACGATGCAGTCTTTAGAGCTATTTTTATATTAAATTTCCTGGAATTCCTGTTTATACAAGCTGTTTTGAGTTGATGCGATTTTCGGGATATCTCAAAACCATAATAAATGATAAAATATTTTGTTTAATAAACTTTAAATAAATTTTGTTTGTAAAATATTTAACGTCGTGTTAATCTCGTCCCTAAAATATCTTGTTTATAAAATACTGGCAGATATTTCACACCTCGTGCTCATTGGTATAGTATTGATATAATGCCTGCGAGCTGTGATATGCTACTTCGCTGCAGGCTGTATGGTCTTACTCAGTGGGTCACCCATCCAAGTACTAACCGCGCTGGACACTGCTTCACTGTAATTATCAGAGGCGTTCCACTACAGTGCTGGGCCGATGCCCAAATATTGTTTTATAAAGCTGGTTTTGAATATTGTTGGATATTATGGAGCTATATGTTCAAATTTTATGATAAATATTATCATTTCATTGGAATAATACTGGATCAAGTATATTTTAGAGTTAAAACCGGTATGGTAGGTTGTGGTAATTTGTGAACCATACATTTTATGAAAAACTCATAAATGACAAACAAACAGAACTTCCGTAGTGTCTCTCGAATCGCTAGATATGTGAATATGTACACATGTACTTTTGAATGAATACTTCTACAAACCCATAACATTGCTCGTTCTCACTCCCAGCTCGTCTGAATTCACCGCTTAATTGTTACTACCATACTCTCTTCACCACTTTTATGGAACCTGATTGTGGATGACTCGATCTTCAGGTTGAATGATTAAGGCATATGGACGCAGGGCTTTGCGGACGACATAGTGATTATCACCAATGGGAAATTCCCAGAGGTGATAATAAATGTCCTATAAGAAGCAGTACGAATTGTGGAGGAATGGTGTCTTAAAGAGGATCTTTCAGTCAATCCAAAAAAACCAAACTAGTTGGTTTCACGAATAGAAGAGTTATCCCGCTGGGTAGAATACTAATGTTCGGAGGAGAGCTAGAAATATCCAAATAAGTTAAATATCTGGGAGTGACCCTTGATTCCAAACTGAATGGGAAGACACACCTGTAAAAAATTACTATTAGGGCGACTAGGCTTTTCTGGTAATGCAGAAGAGTTATAGGCAAAACCTGGGGAATACGACCTGGGGTGATTCACTGGCTTAACACAACTACGATCACCTATGGATCAATAGTCTGGTAAAGGAGAACAGAAGTGTCCTCTGCAGTAGATATATTAACTGCAATTCAAAGACACGGGGACGGCACCAATGGAAGCCCGCATTGGACTTCTTCTTTTGGAACTTTTTGTAAGGGCCGAGGCGATGATGGCAATTTTTAGACTGAAATCGGGAGGCTTATGGTCACCGAACAATGTTCGAAGAGGACACACTTATACAACTGGGACAGTTACTAGATGAACCCATATTTTACATGAGTTTTGATAGCATACACCGGAGAATATATTCACTGAGCGTATGAACATCATCAACCCATCTAGGGAACAGGTGATGCACCCAGGTAATTCTGGAGATATCATCTGGTACACTGATAGTTCCAAAACAAACCATGGCTCTGGGGCTCGTAAAAGGACCTAGAAAGAGAATGATCTTTAGCCTGTATTGATGAAAACATCAGAAGAGGATACACTGGACAAAAAATAGAAATATTCACTGACAGCCAGGATCTGCTTAAAGCTATCAGCAACCCAACAACTACGTCTAGACTGGTAAAAAACTGTGAAGAATCCCCCAACAGGCTGGTAAGAGACAACAAAGTGTCTCTAATATGGGTGCCGGCACATTAGGGGATTGAAGGTAATTGCATGGCTGACTAGTTAGCTGAAGAAACCTTTAATCGAGACTTCATAAGTCTGGAATCGTTTTGTGGAATCACAAAAGATTGCATGAGAGGGGAAATCGGGAACTGGCTAGATATGGAACATCAACTCAAATGGAGGTCGACACAAGGGCACCTCCATACGAAGAGTTTACAGAACAAGGTAGACAAGGAACTCTCAACCAGGCTATCGAAACTGGGTAAGAGACATTTGAAGACAGTTACCGACCTGGTGACTGGACACTGCACCCTGAGGAAACATCTGCACAATATGGGCAAAGTTAGTGAACCTATGTGCAGGAAATGTGATCTTTATGATGAAACACCTACTCACATACTCTGCTTCTGCGACAACTTACATGGACTCAGACGGAAGCACTTTGGAGAGTATACAATACAACCATTACGACTACTGAAAAATCCCTCCAGTCAAACTAGTGGCCTACATAGAAGACACAAAGCTTCTGGAATGGAAGTAGATAACATGGGAAATGATACAAAGATTCTGTTCAAGTGCCTGGGCTGATGAGCACAACTCAATCGAATGAATGAATGAATATCACTTGCAGACCGGTTTCGGCGTATTTGCGCCTCATCAGTACAAGATTGATATTATCCGTCCAGAAGCTCTAAGAGCCTAACCCTGGACTGGAGACAACGCTAAAATCATATCAATACATTAAACCCAGTGAAGGGAATGCCAAGAATGTGATAATAGCGACATCTCCACAACTAACTATGAACCAAATTTCTATATTGACAAAAAACCACTTCGGTTTTGTAGGTTATTTACACGATTACAGTTTCAAGCATCTATTGTCATATTTAAGTAGAGAGTGTTATTAATAAAAGTCAAAATAATAGTGTAAAAACTATTAAAACGTCTTACAAATTAGGAAATTACTTTTCCAAAGGATAGACCGTTCACTAGGAAGTAACATCTACTTCTCGGTCTATATGCCCCGCCAGTCAATATACAACTTTGGTTTATAGTTAGTTGTGGAGCTGTCGCTATTATCACATTCTTGGCATTCCCTTCACTGAGTTTAATGTATTAATGTGATTTCAGCGTTTCTTCAGTCCAGGATTATGCTCCTGGAGCTTCCGAACGGATAATATCTACCTTGTACTGATGAGGCGCAAATAAGCCGAAACCGGTCTGCAAGTGATATTATTCCTTCTAATTATAAACCAGAATGGTTGGCTCTATATATTCATATATACCAACCCCGTTTATCTTGGAAGTGTAATTCATTGTCTGGCGGGGCATATAGCCCGAGAAGTATATGTTGCTTCCTAGTGAACGGTCTATCCTTTGGAAAAGTAATTTTCTAGTTTGTAAAGCATTTTAATAGTTTTTACACTATTATTTTGACTTCTATCAATAACACGATTTACTGAAATATAACAATTGATGCAGGAAACTGTAATCAAGTAAATAGCCTGTTTAGTTGATAATAAAAGAATGAATATCAAATATTTCCAAATTTTCTTGACCTATTGAAGTCCATTTTCAACAAATAAATTAGATGTGGTTACCGCGGCTTGTACAAAGAGAGTCCTTGATAATTTTTTAATACATTTTTTACTGCTACTATACTTCATTCACAGTGAAATTATGTCACCTCCTGTCCGGCTTTAATATATAGGAGGGAAAAGCGTCTACCTGCAATCCTCTTTTAACTGCAGATAAAAAAGGGATGGCCGATTAAGTTTGATCACGTTATCCGACTACCACAATGAAATATACTGAATTTTAAACGGTTTTTTGTTAATAAGATACTCGTATATTTCGAAGGATTAGTTGAACAAAGCTTCAAATTAGTTATTTTTTTACAACCTCGAAAAATGTTCATTTATTCGCTGTAAACTCGATTATGAACTGCCATATTTTTCACAGAATTTCTTCTTGCGGTACACGTTAAATGTAGTATAATCAAAGCTGCTAATTCCAAATTATGATTGTGATACTTTCGCG
Organism: Lochmaea capreae; assembly: GCA_949126875.1. Classification (NCBI taxonomy): domain Eukaryota; kingdom Metazoa; phylum Arthropoda; class Insecta; order Coleoptera; family Chrysomelidae; genus Lochmaea; species Lochmaea capreae. Next base: position 8,661,410 of record OX421409.1, read on the forward strand.
CATACTGTCACAGTTAGCAATTCCAAGCTGATATGTGATACTTTCCGGCATACAAAAACGATTCAAGGGCATACTCGTGTGAAATGAAAACTTGAATAGCAGATAAACGTTTTAAGCAATATCTGAAAGCAAGCAACCTGATGATCTGCTAATCTTTGAAAATGATCTTCATACCAGTTCACAGCAAGTAGCGTTGGACCAGAGGCTCCCAAACTTCCTTTTCTCATAGACTTCTTAAAATTTTGCTGGTTCCTTTGGACCCCCTGCAGCTACATTTCTACCATATTCCCAAAACTCGAAAAAAATGTGAAGATTGGATCTAACTATGGAAATTTGCGTTTTCGGAAAAAAAAGGTGATAATTGATTGGTTAATGAGGTTCATTATTCAATTGTCGTGCTGTGAGTGGATGTCAAGAAAGTAAAGCTGGTCAATCGAAATAGTGATATTCAATTTGCACCTTTTTTTGTTAAAAAGTTTACAACGACACTAAAACTCTTTTCGGCAAAATATGATATGAAAATAGGATATGTTTCGGGTATTTCTGCTTGCAGCCAAAATGTTTGATTTCCTCTTTCAAATTTCATCTTCAGCTCCTTATTAGTGCTAAGCTCGAGTAGCTCCTCTTCCAATGTCACATTCTCCATTTCCGTTTCATCAAATGGATTTATGATCCATGGTGAATACGAAAATGTTGAATACAAAAATGAGTTGTTTGTAGATAATTACACAAGAAACTTCCAAAATCAGAGCTCATTTCATCAAGACGTCGTTATACAGGGTTATTAACCAGATAAATTTTCGTGGACCCCGCTTTTGAATTATGGACAACTTCGGGAATAAATACGTTATAGACATACGGGCGAGAAGCAAATAAGTTACCTCATCAGGTACAAAAGGTTCAAGTTTCTTGGATGGAAGTACTTTATATGTATATTCTAAAACCGTTGATATTTGGGCGCTTACATAGAGCAGACGCCCGCCGCGACGCCCTAAGTCCGACGTAAGTTACCTCATGAGGTACACATGCCAATTTGGGCTTCAATGAAAGGTATTTATGTGTATAGGTCACACATATTGCTTAAAATTTTGCAGACAGTCAACAACAAATTGCAGACGCTCTAGAAAATTGAAATTTTAGTATTAATCCCAAATGGTTATCTACAGGTCTTGCATTTGACAATTTTGACCACTTCGTTGAAACCTGGTAAAGACACTCCTCATGATATTTTATATCAAAACATTTTAAATATCGACTCAATATTAAATAACCAAGAAGATCAAGGGCAATCAAGCTCAGCAATCATAAGTGACGACGTGGCAACAACTTTAAGTAAAAAAAGACGAAGAGCTTTTAAAGGCGACATTGACGAGTTACAAGTGTACTATAAAAAGCCGAAATTAAAAAAAAACAATTCTGTTAAATTTAGAAGAACTAACAGAAGTACCACATAATTTCGAAATTATAAAGCAACTAGGTAATCTGTGGATGTCCTTTCAATTTTTAGACAACGATATTCTTATGTGGACTGGCTGGAACAGTAGAAACAACACTGATATTTTGCCACAGCAAACAATTTAATATTTACCACCAATAAATTCATCTCCCACTAGCATCTCCACAGTAGCAGAGACATTAAATAGATCACAGCACTTAAGGCTTTACTTAGTGAATATGATAAGTGTTGCGAGGATACTCAACTAGGAAAGCACGGCGCGACGCCTAAATTTTGTATGACATATGTAAGTTTTGTAAAATTGTATCAACAGTTCTCACGAAATATTCGAACGAATGACATATTATGTTTTGTTTACTGAAAATTGCTAGCCTAATGTTCGCAATGAATCACTAAAACTATGGCAAATGGATAATTAAATTGCAAATCTTGTAAACATAGACACAACACATTCTAGTCTAAAACCAATTTTGGAAAACGGTGGATTTTCAATAAAACGAACAACTAAAAATTTATCGCGTACTCCTATTGACCTTACCCTCGAACAGACGATTAATGCAGACGCAGCTAATAAACTCAAAAGGATTTCAAACTTTACAAATTCGATTTCAGCTAGGAAGTATGGGCATTAAGTCACTCTATTCGAACCTCGCTAATTTCACACATGTTAGAAACTTTAAATATTAACAAAACGGAAGATACAAGCAATGCTTGCCGACCACATTTACTTGAAAAGGACAACATTGCTTTAAAATCAGTCATTAATGAAGAAGAAAGTAAAATTAATCCCTTTAATTCCGAAATTGATAAAGACAATTTATTCAACATATCTACAGGAAATTCCGCCACTGAATGTTTAATTTCTTGACAACTCTTAACCATTTAAATAGATAATGATATGGTTGAATGTATATTTAAGAGTACTTCCAAAAAATACTGTATACTAAAGCAATACTATGTATACCTAATTATACAGGTATGTAGAATCTCATATAGGAGCAGCACTTATACACAAAATTCTATATGTCCAAGAGAGAAAAAAATACTTGCACCTCCCCCCCCCCCATGAAACACCCACCACTCTAGACTCGATTGGTTTCGATACACTCTCCGGAGAGGGGAATGCGACATTGTATCTCTTATGTTCTATAGCTTTCTCTCTTTCACTCACAGAATGGCAATACGGAACATAATTATTTGCCGAATCTGTATAGCATATATAGCCAATATTTATATTCAATGCATATATTAATACATTTTTCCGCCTACCAAAGTATACATTTCCTGGCCTCATTGTAGGGAGCAAAGTCGTACTTCTCCTCCCTAGGGAGGAAAAGTAAAAGTGGCGTCATGGTACGTCATCAATGAAATAACTTATACTATATAATATTATATAAGTATAAATTTTACCGTTTATTCATAGAACACCCTGTATGTTGCAAAATGGTAGGAATCAGTAAATTGTTATTGTAATTCATAGATACATCCGGTTTTCGAATTTAGGACAGAAATATTATATAGCATGACAGATTAACGGTTTCAAAGTGAGTTAGGTACTCAAAAAGATATGAAATAATATTTAAAAAATGAGTGATTCAAGCGAATTTGAAGATATAAATAATACATCACCGGATATTTTGAAACAAGTTAATGTAACATTACAATCTCTATTGCCCCAAAAGTCTAAAGAAAAATAGGAAAAACAGTATTTACATTTCAAGCAATGGGCCGAAGAAAAGCATATTTGTACTTACTCAGAAAATGTTATTGTTTGTTCCTTCATAAATAAATCATTTAAAAATAAGTTGTTATTTGAGAGAGGCGGAAAAAAATCATATGTATAACGTGGGAGTAAAATGCTTTTTCCTCCCTTGAATAATTACTTCATCCTCGGGGGGAAAAGTAGCATTTTGCTCCCTTGTTATACAAATAGCTATTTATGTGTGCCCTAAGTGATATGTGAAAAAAAAATCATCACTCTGTAGTGAGTGGAAAAACCACATGTATCACACAGAAGTAAAGGGCCTTTTCCTCCTTGAATTATCAAGGGCACTATCCTTTCCAGTACTAAAAATGGCTAGTTTCATTCCACAACATTGTTATTGAAAGCGAACAAATAAACAGTATGAGTAGAATTCTTCAATGTTCGTATTATTTCCACCCCTGACGATCCATCCTCAAACAATGATATTTTTTGTTTCAAGTGAAATTTTACTTTGGTTGATCAATATTTTTATTTACTTATTCTTAAATGTAGCATTCGGAAAAATTTTATAGAAAAATGGAAGTGAAGTGTCAATTGCAACTTATGCGAGATGAAAAATTTGACAGATCCCTATTCATCGGTTTGTTAGTAGTTATTATTTTTCATTGAAAGAAGTTAATGGGAGGTTTGCCTGGTTCACTGATGGCGATTGAAAATCCTGGGAACCAATGAAATCATCAACGACACCAAAAAAAAACAAGGCATATATAAATATGCCTTTGGGCTTTTATCCGATACAAAATTTTTAAAAATATTCAGATTAACAAAATAAGAATTATTTGGAGAGCTAAGAGAAACTTACTCCCTTTTTCTCCATAAAATTACATAAGAATTTTTTCTGGGATTGAGTACAATACATTGTTTTCCGTGCAATCGTACGCGAAGTCAGTATTTCGCGTTCTCATCACAGTCCGCGTTACCCATAGCAACGGCTGCGAAACCTAACGTCACTTTCAAATACGAGTATCACTTCCAAATTTGACATTTTTAAAATACTACAAAGACAAGGATTATTTTTTATTGAATACCAACAAATACATAAGTACTTTAGGATGAATATTGACATCAATTGTACAGTTTGTATTATAACTTATATTTACTCCAGAAGTTGAAGCAAGAACTGTCAAAATATTTTGTATATATTGAAACATATCATTTTCATAGCACATGGTGACATTGTTAAATTGAACTGCTGTTGATTTTAGAGCAATAATATATTTATTTACAATTATCTAGTTTAATAATTTTAACGATTGCACGAAAAATAGTATGCCATGGCCGCGAAACTTTTCAACGACCTCAAGATAATCTTGCCTCGGCCGCAAGTGGCCCCGGCGATAACTGTTATTTCGAGGTCTAAGCATAGGTACAAATAACTATTGTTCGCAGCCCCATAATAAATAAACCGTCAATAAAGTACAGAGTAATTTGTAATATGTGACTGCCAAGATGTCAACAGATCTAGAATAGAAGCATTTCCTACGTGTATAGGACATATTGTAAATACGGTGCTGTTGTCTTGTGTGTTTCATCATGTGCGACAATTTCTATCGAAATAGGTATTAAACAAAGTTCAACAAATAAACTCTGATCGGAATAATCTTCTCTAATTGCTCGGTATGTAATATTTCAATATACATATAGAAATTGCGTGAAGGTTGATGATATGATGATCCTGATCAAGATGTTGTGACAAACTTATTGATCTATTGTATTGTCATTGGTCTTTGATAAGAATGCTAATTCTTAATAGTACGAGAGCTAGCAACGTCGGGAAAACAAGAATTTAAGGTAGGCCAGTTTTTAGATATACTATTTCTCTCACTCTCCCGGACGTCATACGGGCTATCTGGCTAGCGATAGTGATTGCGTTCATCATTGCGCACCCTACCTGTACAGGTAAAATATCAATTTTTCAAATCATTTCAAGAAGTTTCTTTTTATTATTATTATTTTCGTTGAACTTTTTGCAACATGAATCTACTATTGCCAGACATTTTAATTGTTGTTTAAGCTGTGCCAGACGCTAATTTTAAATTATAAATTTTTTTTTCCAAAATAATTAAGTATGGCTGAAACTTTTATATGATGTTATTTAAGTAGCTAAAAACCTAGAATTAATTTGCCAAACAGTAATTCGATTGTTAAACCTTCAGCCAGTTCGATCTAAAAGTGAAAAGTGATTGGGCATGTTGGAAGAGTACAGACAATCGCGTCTTAGTTGCGCAAGCGAGATAGACGAGCAGCTTTCAGTCAAGTCAAGATGTAGAAAGTAAATTAAAAATGTGTAAAGAAGTTCTACAAATAGGTGTAAGTTTTAAACTGGAATAATGATAGTGTACAGTTACCGGAGCAAGTTAATGACACTGATGGATATCACAGAAATTGTTTTACAGCTCTAATGATCGTAATTTATCTGAAATTAATTTCTCGTCAACTGTAGATCTTCCAAGCACATATAGTTCAACTTCAATATCAAATACTGCAGTAGATAGCAAAACCCTGCCAGATAATATGTCTCAAAATTCACATACAGAAGTTAATATCCAAGAAATTGACACTCCATATGCAATTATTGAGCCTAAAAGTATGGTAAATATAGAAACAAATTCAAGTGTCAAACGAGTTTTTTTTGTCGCGAGCAATCAGAAGGTAAACAACAAATTTTACACTCCTCAAATGATGCAAAAATTTTTTGAAAAATAGCAGAGTGGATGACAAAATTAAGTAATCAAGAGTTGCTGACAAAATAGGAAATTTACAGTCAAAAAGTGAAATTATTTTTCATCATCATTCGTGTGAATTGGGATATTCAAATGATTATAATAAAGTTATTGCTGATAATCCACAGACTCCCTGGCATGACAATCGGAGTATCATATAGCAACAGCATTTTCAATGAAATCGTATCAATAATAGTTGGAAGAAGTTATCAACAATAAAAATTGTTTGCTGTTATCTTCTTTTTGTGACACATACAATGATGAATTAAAGCTTCAGTTTCAGTTAAATGTAAACAACATTAAAAATATCTGGCAATAGTAGATTCATGCTGCAAAAAGTTCAATAAAAATAATTTGAAAAAAAAGAAATTTCTTAAAAAGATTTGAAAAATTAATATTTAACCTGTACAGGTAGGATACGCACTGATGAACGCAACCACTACCGCCAGCCAAATAGCCCGTATGACGTCCAGGAGAGTGAAAGAGATAGCATATGAAAAAACTGGCCTACCTAAAATTCTCTCGCAAAAACTTTGCTAGCTCTTAGACTATAACTCAATCCGACGTTTCGAAGTCAATGACATTTACTTCTGAAAATTCCCGTCCTACTCACAGATGGAGCTAAGAAAAAATATTAAAAGCATAAAATACTTCCTGCTTCAAATAACTTCCGATTAACGAAATATAAAAACAAAAAGTAACATCAGAGCCAGGTTTAATTATTAATGCAAAAGTTGAATAATGTATTGTCAAGCTGTTTTGTTTATTTTTTATCAGGCTTTCCAATTCACATGATTATTTGATGAATTGAAATAATGTATAAAGTATTCGAGACATGTACAAATGTTCGTTTGAATGCAATTTAAAGCTATATTTGTTGTACCTTTAGATTAAAATTCAAAACGTTTTTTGTCGGAGTCTTTTCCCTAGATTATGCATACTATGAAATGGATTATACGTGCACACTGTACCGACAAAAACATTTAAAATTCATCTAAAGTGATTATATTTATCCATTATGCACTCTATTCTCCACCCAATAGTGCACTTCATAAATAATAGACTTCTTCTCCTAGTTGATATTGATTTTAAAACAGTAAAGCAGCGGAAGTTTTCATTCCACCGTTTTCTTACAGGAACGCCTATTACTTTCAGTCCTACCCGAGCACGTTGCAGTTCAAATGAGACAGGATTTGGACTCGACAGACAGCCAATTCAAGAAAATATATATGAGCCGTCACGAAAATGTCAGGTAAACATCCACTCAAATAAAATATATTTATTTTTATTTTGAAAGTGAGCAATAATTTGTCTTTTTGCAAAGATGGTGTAATCAATCATAATTCACCTATGTTGTTTATTTTTTAAATTTGAGTCATGTTAATCTTACAATATTTTTTATTCTGAAATTGGTGATATAAGCAGCTGGTCATCAAATTTGTTCTAAAAAAAAAAGAATTACAAAACAAACTAGAAAAAAACAACGGAACTAAATCTAGGTCTAACCACATCAAACAGTAAAATTCTAGAGGTTCCCGTCAACCCAAATTATAACGGCGAAGACTTAAAACTTCTCAACAGATATCTCAGTTACATTGTGAGAAAATCTGGAGCTAAATTTCAATTATAGTGTTGACAGTTGTCAATTTAAAGCACGTGCGCAATACGGGTTTCATGTAAGAATCTCCACATCTTAGTTGTTGAGTTGATCAGCTTGATCACCTCTCACATTGGAAATGTGAAATCTTGAAACTCTACCTCTCATTCAACTTTTGAATCATTAAAATATGAATAGATGAGGCTTTTACTTGATGAAGATCCATACTAGACGATGAAATAAAACAATGTAATTTGTTTAAATCTCCATTATATTAGAACTACGCTCAATATTTATTCGTTCAATATATATTCGAAACGCGTCATGAATATTATACTGAACGTAGTTCTAATATAATGAAGATTTAAACAAATTACATTGTTTTAATTCATCGTTTAATATGATAACGGTTACATGAGCAACAAACCACTATTACATATATTACCTTCCAATTTACAAGGAAACGAAGAGAACTTCTTGTTTTTTTATTGTCCCCATCACAACCACAAAAATTTGCAGAATAAAGTACAATGAAAGTATAATCCCTGCCACTCACATTCAATTGCCTAAATAAAACATTAGTAAAGCGGAAATGTCACGAAACGGAATAATTCTGCTGGCGACGAGTTCTGGTTATTAGGTATTCATTATATGCCTATTTTATGTTGACAGTCCAATTAGGCAATCCAGGGACAACAAAAATATGGTTTCGGTCTTTTGGTATACACAAAAGTGTTTATTTTGGAGAGAGGTGATTTTATTCGGATTTTAGGATTGTCTTGTGTTTTAGGATTGTCTTGTGATAATAAACAATGAAAGTGTAGTTTTATGAAACTTTTGTGTTGCATTAAGTTGTGCCTACATAAAAACATTTATTTTTTGTTAGTTTAGTTCCCTTACTATTTCTCTTTGTATTTAATTGAGCTAGAGAGATTAATATGCTTTATTGTCAATGAAAACCGAGATGAAAACTGCTATTGTTTTGTGAACAAAGTGATCTAAAGACTTGTACAATGAAATTAATGAAAACATAAAATAAAATTATTTCGAATGTTAATATTACAGGGCGACTATTATATGTATCAACATAATTTTTTAGATCACATGAATTTATAACTAATTTTGATTAATTCACATTACACTTCAAAAAAAATTAAACTTCTCTCAAACACACTGTAATACCTACGATGAGTCGTGGGAAATGGTTTTTAAATGTACACAATCCAAATGGAATCATTCACTTGATCACACAATATTATTGGTCTACTATCATCAATATCGTTACAAAAAAGAACTTCCCTAGCTCGTCCGAGGGTATGCTTGCAATAAGATTTTGAATCATCTCTTCACCTAGCTATTCTCATTCATCTGTAAAAACTTCTACATGTTGTGGGGTTTCTCATGCGGGTTTTTTCCTATATAGTGAATGGAATATTGCGAATATGAAAAAAATACACTCATATATTTCCTGGCCTACTAAAACAAAAACTCCATTGACTGAAGTAGATCCTACTTCCAGTATGAAAAGCCAAATTCAAAATATTTGTAAGAAAATGAACTTTTGAAAGCTCTTACCTGCTCCTTGGTGCAAAAACTGAAAATTCCAAATAACTATTTGTATCCATATCTAGGAGCTTATCAGTATCTTGAATGTGATTAAAATCCACACTAATAAATTCACGAAAAAATACTTGGACACTTAACCATTGAATAGACAGTACAAAACTGACCAGCTGTCCAAATTGTTCGCCCTGGATGGCTATATTAGATCACGTGATCTGGATTGCCCGGTGTACTTAACCTAATTTTTATGTGGTGTTTTGCTAAACTCATTTAAACACATCAATTCAAATATCACAGCAAATTTGTGTACTATTACTTACATACGGTTTTTTTATTGTTACAGTATTTTATATGCAGACATCGTTGGTTTTACAGCCATCTCTTCAACTTATTCAGCTCAAGAATTAGTTAAAATGCTTAATGAACTTTTTGCAAGATTCGACAAATTATCTGAGGTAAGTCTTATTAAGAAATACCCAAAAAATGTATTTTAAAATAGTAACTTGTAACAAAACCTCCATTCGCTTGAACAAGTACCCTTTCAAGTGATGCTGAACAGAACAGTATTGGAATGTGGAAACTATTAATCAGAACGTTGTTTTCAGTTCCTTAAGAATATTCTAGCATATTATGAAGTGATTGGTTTTATTTGGTTCCAATGAGTTGCCTGCTTAGGACAAAATTACTGTCTATTGTTACATAACTTACGTTAGATCTCCCCTTCAAGTTTAATCTTGACAAGGAAGTTGTTCCGCATCTCTTTATAGGCATGGACGACAGTCGATGTCTTCGATCAGTTCCATTCTACCCAGACGAAAGCTTAATCTGCAGTGTCCATTGAGGATTTGGTATCTCCTCCCTGTCCAAGTCCAGCAAAGCTGCTGCTTCTACTTTTGAAGGTCACTCAATAATTGCCTTGAGTTTGTTATTTTATTCCAATATACCTACTCTTGCTTTGCAGTTCATCCGATCTGAGAAAGTTCTACTCGCCAAATTACAAGAGTCGTAGCATCCGGCCTATGAACTGGAAATACCTGGCAATGTGGTTCATCACTTTGTTTCCAGAATTCTGGTGCTACCCTGATTACAATGTTACAATCTATAGACAAAACCGGACAGATGAGAAGTCAACACAAATCCGAGTAAAGTGCTGAAGGAGGATATTAATTAAGAAATGTGGATGAAGGCATCAGATATGGAATGTGATACGACCAGAAAAAATGAAATTGTGAAAGTCGCTAGTATCATTGATACAAATGACACCAAAGGCAAATATAGCAGCATTTTTGATTTTGGGGAACATTCGGATGGAGACCAATTGTATAAATTGGCCGTATAGTTGAATAAGGTGCATTGTGCTAATTTCGGTACTCCTTGATTCACACCCCCTAATCATATTCCTTTTATCAAGTGTAGGATGTGTTTTGGGTTTTTTCTATTTGGAGTTTGCCCAAGTGTAGAGTCCTTTCCAGTATATTATGCAGTGGTATTTCCCCTATTTCATAGTAGAAGCAGCATTTATTCAACGCCTTTAGCACCATGTAGCAAATGTTTTGATTGACTTTGAAATCCTCTGTTACAAAAGAATTCTTAGATGGGCTCAACTGTGCATTTGATTTCTTTTGTTTGAAGTTACTGAGGGATGTTTTGGATTGGTTTAGTTGTGGAAGTCCTCTATCTTTTAATTTTTTACAACTTTTAGTTCTACCCTGTAGGAACTGAAGCCAATTCTGTAGAAATTAATTACTACTTGACTATTGGTTGAAATCGCGATATTTTGCATTTGATAGTTACTATCCAAGTTGAATTGTACACATATTTGTATTGCGTGATCTTTGGCTTGTAATATCACCTCAGTATACCACTTGGGGTCATAATTGATAAATTTGCTTAATAATTATTTTTTATAGCTGACTTCTTTACAAAATTGGATTGTTTGGTCATTCCATCCCAAAGGGCTATTTTTTGGGATGCCATGGGAAGTGAGGTGTACTCACTGTTCGTCCCAGAACTTTTCCTTCCTATTCCTCCTCTGATTTTCTCAACTGCCCCCTCTATCAATAAGTGAAAAGGTGTGAGGTGTGCTATCGTCTCCAAAGCATCGACAGGATCTCATAACTCCTGTGACACCAAGGCAAGCCAGATTTCACCTAGAGTCAATAGTTTTTTGCATATTTGTATTCTGTCTGTCTAGAACACCCCACTAGAACTCTCATATGTATACGATAACCCAAGAATCTAACAATTACCGATACAGAATGACCATTAAATAAAAAATAATGATCATTAAATAAAAAATATATATTTTCCGAAGGGGCAATAAATGTCTTATTTGTTCCAGTCTGTCCAATTATATACTTTCTCCGCTATACATTATGTTTCAGTAAAATGATTTATATTGTTTCAGAAATATCAGCAGATAAGAATCAAAATTCTTGGAGATTGTTATTACTGTATCAGTGGAGCACCGAAAGAAAGCCCTGACCACGCCGTTTTATCCGTTCATATGGGTTTATCGATGGTTAAAGCTATTAAGTATGTATTCACTTCCAATCCAAGTCTTTATCCATATTTTCTTCAAATACACATTGCATGAATCAGTTTCCAAATGGTTTGCTTTCTTTCTATTTTCTCCATATAGACGAGCTTGTATTAAGAAAGTAGCATCAAATTAGATTTAATTCACATATTGTTACAAAAATTTAAATATGTAATTTATGGTTGCTCGGAAATCACAAATTTTATTAAAGAAAGGTTTCACAATATAAATTCATACAATTACTTTATAAATTTGATTTTTATGGATCAGAAGTTACGTTAAGAGACAACGTGATGTAAATAATTTAGCAAAGCAAAGGAAGATACTTCTGAAGTTCATGAGAAAGGACCCTGCAAATCCAGCTCCGTTCAAAACGAGATAAATTTTGGTATCTTGTACGTACCGACATGGCGAACAAAAGTTTTCGTGGGCGAAAACCCCAAATAAGGTCAATTTTGTCCTCTTAAAGTATAAAGAATATTGTCATATACCTCAGGGTCCGTCAAAGAAAGAAGAGTATAAAAAATAAACTAAGTGGTGACATAAAATATTTAACCACAAAAGCTGTAAATAAGAATACTCTGATTGGATGCCTTTTTCAATATATTTTTGATTATACATAATCGACAATATATTAAAAAGGCCTACATTTATGATTATTAATTATCAAAAATATAATAAAAAGACGTCTAATATTCTTATTAACAGCTCAATATTGAAAAAAAATGTGCTCTTGAAAGATAATGCCTTTTCCGCCACTTGTTTCTGGCTACGACAAATAAATGTTCGTAATATTTTGTATACCAATATTTATTCTAACTTTTTTATGAAGGCACTCTTTTTCATCGCATAAAAATCACAATTTTCTGGACCACTTTTAAAGGTAAGTAATTACAAATACACATATGTAAAACCTTTCACATCTACACAAAAACGCAAGATTGTACATGCCTAATTCGGTAAAAGTATATCGCGTGGTCGTGGGAAAAATAGTGTACATAACTTGTGCGAAAGTGATTTTTCACACTCGTTACGTAATATACTATATTCATCTTCTCTCCAATTTAGGAGGGGATTAAAGGGTTTTATATTCTTATAATTTTTTCAACTTTTCTGGCAATACATTTAAAGCCACTATTCTAATTTTTGGCGGGGTAACATTCACTTCAGTATCTGATCCATATTATATTTTCTAGGAATTTCAATATAAATTAAGTATAATAATTGAAATTTTTTCAATCAGCAATGAGTTATTTAAAACGACACTTTCTGAGTTTTGATCATACGCTCTATATACGACAACTCGAATAATGAGTTAGTATCGTATCGGAGAGGTTTATAGGTCTGACTGCGTGGAATGAGGAATTGTCTGCATAGGGTTCGAGTCCTGGTCGCCATGATAATTTTATTTATTATATTGTGACCTTTGTATACCGGGTTGGGATAAAATATGGAACCAAGTAAATATTTTTTAAACGAAAAGAACGATATTTATGAAAATTTGCAGGTAAGTGCAATTGAACAAAATGCATCTGATGTAAATTTTTTTGTTAATAATATACTTCCGGTTTAACCGGATATGCCATTAACTTCTTTAATTTTAATGGGACACCCTATATATTTTAAGGGATTTTGAAAGAGCTTGTTATTTTGAATTCATACATACTGCCATCCTATTCACAAATTCTTGAGTCACTCTTTCCAAGACTTCACGTATTAGTTCACATTCATCAATAATTCTTTGTCTCAAATCCTGTAAGTTTGTTGGTCGTCTAACGTCAACACGTGATTTTGGATAATCCCAAAGAAAAAAATCTAATGGGCTAGGATCCGGAGATCGAGCAGGCCACTCTATGAATCCTCTACGTCCAATCCCTCGATTTGGAAAATTCGCATCCAGAAAATTCCTAGCCCGTCTATCATAGTGGGGAGGTGCTCCATCTTGTTGAAACCAAACATTTTGTGGTAATTGCCCATTCTGTTGAAGTGCAGGAATAATTTCGTTATTTAGTAGATCCAAATACTTGTCACCATTCAAGTTTCCGTCGATAAAAAATGGGCTTATAAGCCTATTTTCGACAATTCCCATCCAAACATTTAACTTCTGTGGATGCTGGGTATGTGCTTCATGAATCCAATGAGGATTCTCATTTGACCAATACCTTGAGTTATGGCGATTAACTGTTCCATTTAAACAAAAAGTTGCCTCATCGGAAAAACTATGTTAGGAGGAAAAATTGTCGTCGACATTACAGATGTGCATTAGCCGTTCGCAAAATTCCAGCCGTCGGTCAAAATCATCGTCTGACAATTCTTGAACCAACTGTAGGTACCTACCTTATACGGATGATACTTTTTACTTTTCAATATCTTTCCTACAGAAAGTCGACTGATACCATGGTTTAGTGCCAAATTTGTGGTGGAAGTTTGAGGTGATTCTTCTAAATCGATTGCAATATTTTGTTCAACAGTTTCGTTCGTTGCAGTCCGCGGTCATCCAGGTTTTAGCAAATTTTTTACCATTCCAGTTGTATTAAAACGTTGTAATGTTTTAGTTACTGTTGAGCGTGATATAGGATTTCTCTCCGGATGCAAATTATTAAAAATATGTCACACTTCTTTATGAGTTTCAACACGATCTCCATACCCGATTATCATTAAAATTTCAACGGCCACAGGTAGCTGGTTTAGTTGGTTGAAGGGACGCACCGGAATTCGGTCCTGCTACCTGCGGAAGGGACTACCTGTAACGGATTAAATTCGAAGTGTGGTCACACCAGCGAAAAAGCGATTTCGGAATTGGGTCCCATGTACCTACTATTTGTTTAATTTGACTTTTATTTTCCTTCACATTTTTTTGGGCTTAGGACCAACAGTACACACTTATTGTTGTTGTACTGGCATGTTTAAAAATTTACGCTAAATGCGTATCGTCAAAAATAAAAACAGTACGTGAAATAATAACCCAACCAAACCTACCCCTACCAAACCACCTTCGTATTTTTAGTCAATTTTTTTGTAGAATGAATTATAATAATTTTCAATAATAACCCAACCAAACCTACCCCTACCAAACCACCTTCGTATTTTTAGTCAATTTTTGAAGAATAAATTATAATAATTTTCAATAATAACCCAACCAAACCTACCCCTACCAAACCACCTTCGTATTTTTAGTCAATTTTTTTATAGAATGAATTATAATAATTTTCAATAATAACCCAACCAAACCTACCCCTACCAAACCACCTTCGTATTTCTAGTCAATTTTTGAAGAATAAATTATAATAATCTTCAATAATAACCCAACCAAACCTACCCCTACCAAACCACCTTCGTATTTTTGAGATAATGATTTTTTGGAAACAAAATTTAAACCCATCTTTTATTAATAAACGCTTACCCTTTTCACTCGTCATAGAGGTGAAATTAATATTTTCCATGTCAAACAAACAAACAAAATCACAATAACGGACACAAATAAACACGTCTTACACTCTGCACTTCAGAAGAACAATTGCTAAAAATAATCTTTTAATACCCACATGAAATCTACCTGCTTCGACAGCGGACCGAATTACGAAATCACCCTTTCGGATTTGGACAAGGTCCCTGTGAGCAGGTAGCCCTTTTGCTAGGTACCTGGACCGAATTCCGAAACACCGGGTTGAAGCGCCTGTCTACTGAACAAGGGATCGCGAATTTGAATCTCCCCTTGGCCTCATGTTTTTCAAAAAAATTATATATTCTAAGCGAAGCTATGAATATAAATAGAAAAAGTGCAATCAATGAGCTAAATAAATTATATTAGCTTCACTTCACTGCACGTATGTTTTCATAGATAATGATAAACTCGACCAAATTCATTCCAACCATGAGATTCGTATGCGCGTAGATCGCGCGTATGACAATGTCGGCAGCTACCAGTCCTAGGCAGAACGTTGCACTGTATAGATCCATTTGAATGATAGTGGTACAATCCGCGTAGGAATTTAAATATGGAATTTAAGTCGCTTGTAAAACACAATATTTTGAGTGCACAAAGTCGTGAAATGGTGCATAATGTTTTTAAATGTATGACATTGGAGGCACAACGGCGTGAGTTATTAGTTTCTTCAGCAAAAATACAGGAAAGGGTTGCAAAAGCAGTCGGTATTAGCATAAGCACTGTAAAATCTATAGTTAAGCAAAGTGAAAATATTGATAATGGTGTGAATTGTCCACAATTGGTATATACTAGAAAAAACAGCACCTACTCTGAAACGCTTATTCCGAAAAGTTAAAGAAGACAGCGAGTTTACTGGTGGTAGAGAAATTTTGCGTAAGATCTTACATAATATAGGTTTTCGATGGCGCGAAGCAAAACCAAACCGACCATCACTAATGGAGCGACATGGCATTAGACAATTTAGGACAGGGTTTTTAGAAACCATAAAACAATACCGTGAGGAGGGTCGACCAATTATCTACATGGACCAAACATATATTCATTCCTCCCACTCTCATGAAAAAGCTTGGTCTGATAATAGTAACGGAGGGCTACAGAAACCAGTGTCCAAGGTGCAAGGATTAGTTATAGTTCATGCTGGATGGGAAAAAGTATTTATACCAAATGCATAATTCATATTTAAGTCAAAAAGTAAGTCGGGCGATTTTCATGATGATATGAACTTCACAAACTACAAGAAATGGCTTGAGACTAAACTAATGCCAAATTTACCCCCTCGTAGTGTGCTGGTTATTGATAACATATCACAATGTGCAGTGTGAAAAATCACCTACATCCGCAAGTCGAGAAGATGAAATGAAGTAGTGGTTACGAAGCAGAAACATCACATTTGCAGATGACATATTAAAAGTTGAGTTATATAACATTGTAAAAATGTATAAGCCAAGATTTAAAACGTACAAAATCCTAGAACAACATGGTCATAATACTTTGAGATTGCCACCTTATCACTCTGACCTTAACCCAATTGAACTTTTTCGGGCATCCCTTAAACAATACGTTGGAAGTATAACCACCACGTTTATATTGTCAGATGTGGAAAAGCTATGACATGAATATTTTGACAATTTTTCACCACTAGAATGGCAAAGTCGCTGCCAACATGCGCTCAAATGTGAAAAAGAGTTTCTCAGCTTGGAACCAGCCTTAGATATAGTAATAGATGAAATTATCATTAATCTTGGAGATGACGATTCCGATGACGATGATGATTATGATATTGTAAGTTCTGAGAGTGAAAACAGTGATAGTGAGTGACAGATTTGTTTTAAACGGCGTCTCCATACTGTAAATAAACAGAATAGACGTTTAGATTGCGTGTAATTTAAAACTAGTAGTATTGTAAATATTCTTTGTTGACTATTATAGGCTGCTTTCTTTAGTGTATTTAGAAAGTTTAGACACCTTTTTGTATACAACTTTAATAGCTGAGAATTTACTAATTGGATTTGGTCAGGTAAACAATTTGATCCGGTAAAAATGTGTACTTATGTGGAATAAATTTCGTCTTTATGTGCACCCAGTTAAATATCCACAATATCGAATATTTAGTTTGTAATTGAAGTTAATCAATCCTTTGACAACACTGTGTTGCGAAATAATTGTAATTGTAACAATAATTGTTAGTATTACAGTAGAAATTAAGTTTATTAATAATCGAATATTATTTATCTGTGCATTTTCCTCGATTCAGAAATATAAACTGATATCCACATTTTTTACACAGTTGATACCTAAAATGGAATTTATTACCAAATTCTCAGGATCTTATTAAGAAAATATTTAACTAAGTAAACTTTTTCCGCCGAGTGTACATGCGTCTATTCCGCGAGACTGACATCTCTCCTTCTCGCTTCTTTGCTTGCGCATCTTGAGTTGAAATGAATTTGGTCGAGGTGTAGTTCCGAGATAATCAGAATTGAAATGATTAAGACCCTGGGACATCCGGTATTCAGTTCTAATTAACGCAGTTGGTTGTTGATATTATACAGTTCAAAACTAACATTGCAAATTAAAAGAAAAGCGACAACATTAAAGTAATAATAGGAGCAAACTAAATTCTATAAACAACTTTAAGTGTTGAAAACTTCAAGATTCATAATTTGAGTTTGGAATTAAACTTTGTTTAACATAAACGTGAGAGACAACGATTGGCATCTCAAAAATGAATTAAATACTGCTGAGCATCGGGGTTGATTGAAGCGTAAAGGATAAAATCCTTTGTGATGCTTATTACATTTTCTAAACGAAGGATTTATGTGTATTTGGCAGATACAAGTCTTGAATAATTAAAATATCCACTTATTTGTCGGAGTTTGGATACATCTCAAGCATCAAGACAAATTTAGATTAAAATTAATCATGCCTTTAAGGAAAAGCAGAATTGGTATTGGTAATTTGTAAGAAAAAATGTTTGGAAGAATAGAAAAATTAGTACAGATGTTGGAGAATATTTTATTAGCTCAGTAGGGATGTTTAAGAATACAACAAAATATTATGTACTGATACCGATAAGTAGGGATACATTTTTTCAATCGTATACCAAAATAGAACATCAAATGTGATCACGTCACGTTTTAAAACAGCTAATATTGAAAAATCAGGATATAATTTAACAACGTGATTGAAAAATTACGATATTGCTCATCACTAACTCCAACTGATCAGTTGTCCTCTAGAACAATATGGCCGAACTGTGAAAGTCAAACTTCTGGAACGGTCTAACAGGATTGACACTCTGTAACAAAATAGCGATGAAGATTCCCTTCTCTTCGCTATTTCGTACTCTGTAACTAAGTTCGGTGGTTTCCGAGCTTAGCTGAACATGACCGAAGATGCGATAGCGAAGCGAATGATAACGACAACTCCTAGAATGGTTAGTTGTGTCACGGAATATAAAGCAATCGGAAGGGTCTCTTGCCATAGAACAATAAGTACACGCACCTTTTGTGCGCAGTGACAGCCTGTCGAAAATAGGATCACATTTCGAGGTTGCTAGATTGTTGTTTGTATTCATGCCGTTAGGAAGCTGTTGCCAGATATTCGCCATTATTACTGTTTGTTAGATTGTTAGTTGTTTATTTTTCATTGTTTTCTCTTATTGCATCATTATCATTTTACTATAATTGTTTAACAGTGTGTAAGTTAATAAACATAATGTTTTGTTCTGCAAAAAATTGTAATTTTAATAGCAGAAACTTCAATTGTAGTTTTTTTCGTAGGTAGCACTATCAAAAAATCTCAAAATATATATTGATCGTATTTATAAATCATGAAATAAACAATCAAATACAAATATTTAACTTGCAGTCTAAAAATTTTTCATAATAGTAATTTGCTGTTTGAAAATTTGCGATATATTAAAATAAGTTGCTTTCACTGTTCTTTATGCCACATGTTAAAATCCGATTTGAATACACTCATAACTTCGAAAATAACCTTGATAAAATCCTACAACCACATAGCGAGTTTCTAGATCTGAAACCATACCTATTATTTCTATTAAGGCAGGCTCTGATTTTAGGATCACAAATTTGATGCGTCATTAAAATTTCTGTCTGAAATAGATCGGAAGAGCCGACGGAGAGAGACCCTTCCGATTGTTGTATTGTTCCGTGGTTGTGTTAAGCAACTGAAAACTTAAACTTGCATATTATTAAAAAATGGTAGTTTACAAGGATAATCTAGTAAATCTTGAGGAGACTATGACTACCATCAATAATATTGTTATTTATTTACATAGATTTTAAATTAGCCCAAACACTGTAAACGTTTGAATATTTAAGTTAAATTTAGTCACTGCTGGGGCACTCCAGGTGGCACTATCTTCGCACTTCTAGATCTCACCCTTTTCTAAACCCTGGTCCTCATCAACTGCCGACCAAATGTGTTCATTCCCGCCCTAAAAGCAACAATGAATGATCCACGACTCAATGCTAATCTCTGCCGGTATAGGCAGTAACTTAGTGTATCCTCATAAATGGTTGACCTTTCAACGGTTGTTTTATACAACAAATAAACCAAAAAAAAGTAAAGTGACGCCAACATTTTTTTCCTGTAACTGACGCAGGGCGTTACAGCACATAATAAGCTCTTCTGAGTGCTAAAACATATATCTTTGTTCATAATCCTTCTTACTTATCGCATTTAGTTAATCAGTATCACAAAATACTTGAAATTAATTAAACCATTTTCGTCATGCAAATCCACCAAACAACAAAATAAAAATGTCAATAGGTAATTGTATAACTTTGCGTGGTATGAAATTCAGTACGTTCATTTTAAATTCAGCTTGGACATTTTAATCGACATAATGAATTGTTTTTGTTTCAATATTTCTCTTGCACAGTGAAATACAAATAATTTTGGTTTCAATTCACACTTCACGTCGTTAGTTTTGAATAATTAAATATGCATTGAAACACGAAACCGTGTAATAACTATAATGTAATGATGTAGTGACACAAAATTTGATCAAATATTGGAGATAAACTGTTCAATGCTACTAATTATTTCGCTGTGGTTTAGATTTCTATTGATTGTTGTAATGATGAATGATATTTAAAACACTAACTATATTAATATGTATTGTGCTGCAATTTGCTCAACCTTCCAGCAAATAACTGATTCAAGTGATTTCACAAATCTCCTTTAACTGAGAAAATCAGATTCATAATACCAGGGCAATTTGATATATCAGTGACTTTTCAATTTTCAGAGCAGTAATTTCTAAATTAACACATATCCAGCCAGCAGTCGTTCATTCAAGGACTTCTGCCAAATTTTGTGCCAGCTGTGTCATTCGGTTTATGCATAACAGTCATCAAAATCAGACAAACATGTGAATTTTCACGAAAATAAATGCAAGTGAAACTAAGGACAGATTTGAAATACTATGGAAACATCACACTATAAATTTCGATGGTTGATGAGTTTCGTATTACTTCGAATTCCCAAGTTGCTTTACATTACTGATCATTTGCATGAGGTGGCGTCTGTTATTGCACATGAAGGTGACGCTTGTTATCTCACATAGAAAGTGGTGCCAGGCCTCACAAACCCTGCATAAATCAAAAACCAATTCAATCGTTGGAATGAGTTTTTTTTTATATTATTAACTTATATTTAATACACTTAAATTGTAAAAATAAAATTCACCAAATTTAGCTTCATAAGTATTATTTAAATAGTAAATAATTTTATACAATTGAATACATGCAAAAATACACAGAAATGCGTATGGAGTTCAAAATTAAACAAAAAATAATTAACAAAGAATAACGAAAAACTAACTGTATGATTCTAAATAAAAAAAAAATAATAATCCAGTCGATTAACGTTGAATTTGACATTAGTTTGCGCAGTTAACTCATGTCATTTCAGTGTTATAAAGACAGTCAGAAACGGTGGCGCCCAGGTCTCAAAATAATAACAAACATATTTTCGCTCGGGCTTGACACTCCCTGCGCGACAAGGTCAAGTGAAATATTACCTTATAAGGAAACCTACAAGACCAAATGATTGACTATTATTAAAGAAACAACAGCATGTCACCTACTAGCAGCATTTGAGTTATACTTAAGCCTAGTCCACATTGGGATACAATGTTTGCAGAGTGGATGTAGACTGTCTGCATACTGTTTGCAGACTGTCTGTTTGGATACTGTATGTTACTGGTTTGGCGTCCACATTTGCCACGGAGTCAGTCGTCACTGAGATGTTGACCGAAGAAAATGTGACTTTAGCTTGAGCATGTTTTTTAATTGTATACCATGTGATTGCCTTACCAAGGAGGAGGCACTGGTAGACCCACAGGTTTCTTGAAGAAGGTGTCCACGATGTCATTTTGACTGAAGAACTGGATTACAAAATAACAAGAAAGCACTGGACAACTGAATCGGTCAAAGGCTGACTGCGGACTAAGCAGCTGGTGGTTCTTTCTCATCCCATGCCTCTTGACACGTCCATATACTTGCAGACTTGAGACAAAACACTTGTATTTTGTATGCATCTTCTGCATTTGGTCGAAAAGCAGACAAAATTGAATTTTGTCTTCAGAAACACAAATTTTGTATGCCGATTGTATGCAGACTGTATGTGGACTGTCTGGAGACTGAATGCAGAATGTATGCAGACTGTCTGTAGACTGTCTGCATATTGTCTCCAAACATCGCCACATACAAAAAGATACAGTCTGCATGCAATGTATCCGGATGCAAATCTGCCAGTGTGGACAAGGCTTTAAGCTTCAGTGGTGCAACAAGCAGCGAGACAATTGAATGTTTTCATACCCGATTACACCAGTTTAGCTTGAATGTAGGGCTTAACGAAGTGCAGCTTACTGATCAGGGCCGCGCCAACCACATGCGCAATGGGAGCACAGCACACGGGCTGCAAGCCTGAAAAGGCGGCGGCCGCCACTTGATAATACAATTATTTAGACGGTTTCAGGTCAGCAAATAATTTCCGGGACTGAATACAAAAGTGTTGTGTCTAAAGTCTATTGTTTTAGACTTTTGCTTGCATCATTTTTATTGCTTTTCTAGGAATAAACAGTGGCGGATTCAGGCTTCCTGTCGCACTAGGCCCGGTTTGAGGCGCCGCCCTTTTAGTGGAATCTTCTTATCAGCAGTATAGTCCAAGTGAATTAGAGTTTAGCGCGATAATCACTGGTATCAGCTTGAAACTTTGTATATAGGTTGCAAAAAATGCGTACAATAAAATAGTACCAACCCGCAAATGCAAAACGTTGCAATGTTTCGCATTTGCGGGTTGGTACTATTTTATTGTACGTATTTTTTGCAACCTATATACTAAGTTTCAAGCTGATACCAGCGATTATCGCAGAAGAACAATTTTCGGTGGATAATGCCTGAACTAAGTATCAAAACAATATAAAATTACATTCCAAACAATTACTAGAATTGCTGTTTCTAAACTCTGGAATTTTTGCTGCAATCCTGTAGTTTCAAATCGCGGAGTCGGTTTCTCATTTCGCCAATTAACTCCAGTATATCATTTATTGCAGACTACTCTTTTTCAAGCGCGTAACATGCATCATGTTGAGCAGACCAAGTTTGAGAAATGCTTTTAAAATTGTACGTCAACGACGTGTGGATAAAGTAAAGGAATTAGTTCTTGCAACGAAGAAAGAAATTAACTGCTTCTGTTACAGATTCAACTAAATAAAATATGGGCATTGAATTATATCTAATAATAAATTTCATGAAAAATTTTTTATATAAACTAATCTGAACTAATTTTTAAAATGCCGCCCCTCAATTTATGCCGCCCGGGCCTAACAGGCCTGGTCCTAAATCCATCACTGGGAATACATAAATAGTACTCAAGTTATGAATTGGGCTATCGGTGTTGGAAGTTTTAATGCATTTGTTTTGGTAACATTAGCTTAATATTTTTCCTACAGATACATTTTGTGTAGGGGTAATAGGGGGCGGCCATTTATCGTTTACACACGGCGGCAGAAACACCTGGCGCAGCCTTGTTACCGATAATACCAATTTATTATTGCACCATGTTCTGCGTAGTAAAGCCACGCTTACGTACAATACCGTATGTCTTCGCTTGAATGAACAAAGATGTACCTAGATAACGTTGCAGCGAGCTTAAGTTTTCAAGCCTGGCTTACTTTATAATTGATATTGATGTTTGTTGTAAAAACGCTAAGGACGCTTGTAACACCAACAGCGGAGTATGTTTCAACTAAAATTGTTTTCGAATGTTTTAATATTGGTAGGAAGCTTATTTGTCCAACAAAATACAATAACAATCAAGACAAGGCAATGATGCTAATTGGGATTTAGTTCAAATGGAACGAAAGTTGCCAATGTGGAATATATTCATGGAAAATCTCGGCGCAATAACACGGAATTCACGTTTAAAATAAACAGTTGAATAATCAACAGCAGAGGAGAGTGTATATGGCACTGTCAGCCGCAACGCAGAATTCGTTATGGTTGATTCAGCTCGAAAGAGAGGTTTCAGGGTAAACTATCCACTCACCGATATATTGTGACAATCGCAATGTAATAAAATTGCAGCAACGTTGAATTTTAGACTAAAATAAAGCAAATTGATATAAAACGTTATTTCGAGCAAAAAACCGAATAGATTGATTGGAACTTCATCGAAGGGTATGCTGGTGGATGAACCATAAAACGGTTTTTCAAAGCATGACATTTTTCAAACGTGCAATCATTTGATTCGTCAAACTTGTTGAAAAAATTTTCAAGCCTTATTTCCACTCAAATAAACTAAATTCGAATATTCAACATTTTTCAACTTTCAGTTAATAAAAAAGACTACATTTCTCATCCGCTTCTGTATTTTTCATTTATACTTATAATTTACCAAAATAATCTTATTTTATTATAATCTGTCCCGGATTATAACAATAATTCTGTTCATTATATGCCCATTGCGTTTGTAATACCTTTAGGAGATAGAACATCAGAAATCATTGAAGTGTTAAGTGATTTATCCTCGAGGAAAATTATAACCCTCTTATGGAGCACGTGTGATACATTAACCAAACAGTTTAATTAAGATATATAAGCTACTTTTACGGCTGCACAGGATAACGTTGGATGTGATGTTGGTTATGTGAGAAGTGGCTATTTCAGACATTTTATGTTTATTGGTTTTAAGTGGATAATTCACCGCTACGTTTTTGGTTGGCACTGTTCAGGTAATTAATCCGAGTATTAAGAAATTTCCCTATTTGGTAGGTACCCATCGTCAGGTATACTTATTCATTTTAATATAGACAAAGGTGTATTTTTGAAACCTTCCCACAAACTTAATTATCACACTTGGAAAGTAAGGTCATCGCAATCAGCCAATCAGGAGCCAATGTTAATTAATTGTACATTAGTGATTATAAATATAATCGAAATCATAAATATGACCGAATAATTTTATTAACATGCATACATTTTAGTGGCTGCATCAATGTGAGGATAATTATCCGATTTTCAGACATTTGCGCTAACTTTAGATTGTTTTGCAGAAAAGATCATATAAAGCGGTTATTCTATTGGGGGATTTTTAATGTTGACTAGGATCTAAGACTTTTATTCAGTCAACACGGTGTGCTTTTGATAAATTCTTATAATATTAAGTACCTATACACCTACTACCTATACAAAGTAAGGGCGAAAAGTAGGGTCAACACAAATATGGCTTTGAGGAAGCCAGACGGTAAATATACCGAAAATGAGGAGGAAAGAGTGCGAATCTTACTAGAAACTCAAGAGAGCATTAAATAGAAGAGGTGTAGACAGCACAACATCCAAATGGATGTCGAAATTGCTCACCACTAGAGTAGCAGAGACAAGAACGAGCAAAGACATTGTCTCCATCTGCACAAACAGAGGATGCCCACAGGTAGGAGTAGCATCCCCATTAATGTGGAGACTGACGGTTGACGAACTCCCGTGTGGTTTGACGGACCTCGGAATATTCTACAAAAGGGTCTGAACTATACAAATAGCTGGTGTTGGCAAGTGGTACTCAGCATCAACCCCACGAAAACCATCTTGATAGCCTTCACTAAGAAAAGAAAACTCAACCTCAAAACCATTAAACTTGATGGGAACGAGGTTGAATGGAGACAAGAAGTCAAGTATCCAGGTTTGACTCTAGACAGTAAACTCCTGTGGAACAAACATAAGAAGGGGATTACATAAAAAGCAATAATGGCTCTAATGGTGTGCAGGAATCTGGCAGGGAGAAACTGGGGTTGTAACTCAAAAATCCTTAGCTGGATGTACTCTTCTATGGTGAGACCAATTCTGACTTATGCAGCCATTGCGTGGAGTAGTAGAACTAGCCTCTTGACGAGAAAGCCTCTCCAAAATTCAAAGACTAGCCTGTATATGCTTAACAGGAGCAATGAGTACATGCCCAACGGCAGCAACGGAAGTGATTCTCAACCTTACACCATTACATACGGTGGTGGAGAGTGTTGAAGGAAGAACAAGATAAGACTAAGTATAGAGGGAATCATTAAAAAAATAACCACCTCTCCACTTCTTAGAAATCAGACAACCTGGGACATTCCTCAAGATGGTATGATGAAAAAGTATAACTTTTCAAAGAAATTCGTCAGGAAATTAAGCAACAAGAAGGAATGGGATCCAAATTGGAAAGAATGCCATTCAATGGTACACAGACGGTTCAAAAGCAATAGAAGGAACTGGGATAGGAGTGTACGGGCCAGGAACCAAACACTCTGAAAGCTTCGGAAAAACTGCAATTATCTTTCAAGCGGAAATTCACGCAATAAGAAAGTGTGACCAGTTCAATTTTGACAAAGGATATAGAAGGCAAAGGATTATTATAATGTCTGATAGTCAAGCAGCCATTAAAGCGCTGAGTTCTTGTGTAATCAGTTCCAAAATGGTGTGGAAATACCTAGGCAAACTTAATGAACTAGGCAAGAACAATATAGTCAGTCACCTTACTCTGGATTCCAGGACACACTGGAATAGAAGGAAATTAAATAGCAGATGAACTAGCGAAGAGGGGGACTGAAGTACCCTTTTGGGGTATTATAAATTAACATTCGATTCGATGGCTCTACTACAAAAGATATTGATGTGCAAACAGGTAGATGTGAAAATAGATTACATACAATTAGTGCATATAACACTTTGTTGCTTTCAATACAAACTTGACCCAGTTCATTTTTAAGACATTATTAATGAAATAGGTACCTGAAATATCAAAATATAAACATTTAGAGTAGATATTTCGAAGGTACATAATTAAGTTTCCGACATTAGAGTTTCCACGCAGTTCTCTAAGATTAATTCTAAAATTACACTCATTTCGCACTATATTGAGGGAACTCGATAATAATATGTTTGAAATTATATTACCCCTACTTTGTGTATGTGCAGGTACCATAAAAAGATAATAATTTCGCCTTCAATGTTCGTTACAATCAGGGTAGATTTAAGTTATACCTTGAAGTGCACTCAACGAATCTGTTCTTAAGGGAAACTGTTTTTGATGGAAGCTCTTGCAAAATGCTGTTTCCCTAAGAATTGCGTACATCTCCCCTGCATAATAATATACTTACCACGTATAAGTTGAAACAAAATAATGCGTCTGGTGTGCAGTAACCAAAATAGCCGATGTCTTGAGATTTGAAGGAATCCGTGTGAATATATATAAAGTCTTTATAGTGGAAGGAGGTTAGGCTGTGGTGAGTGGGTTATAAGGCCCTCCACAGCGACAATTGTGGCTTATACCTATTCAGATTTCACCAAATAAACTTAGCTTCGTATTTCCAATGGTCAGATCTTATTTTTTCCAGCTTTGTCCATGATTTTGCTTATTGTTAACCGGGAGTGAAAAAAAAACTTTGATGAGCCCATGTTTTCTCGATGTCCCGATGACTTATCAACCGAATTATAGATTTCACAAAGTTCCTCTACCTATTCATGTAACGTTGTCTCTGTAGAGTACATCGCTATGTAGGCATATTGGTTTTGGTCTAGTAGCTTCTGAACCAGTACTAATATGTCTTTTCAGGAGTAAATCAGTTTTAAATTCAAATGAGATGAAACTAATTTGTCTCAGGTACTTCGCCGTTTCCTGTTCGTGCTCTTTTGGTTTCAGTATTGAGGTAATCCTAATATTTCTCCAAGCCCTCGGTATGTATATCAAAGTCCAGGCTGGTTCCTAGTATCCTGTCAACCCTGCTGTATCCTTCTGCAGAATTATCGGATAAATTCCGTCCATTCCCGGCGATTTATACAGTACAAATGAGCGGCTGACCAATTTTATTTGGACATGGTTCACTATATTTTGAACCTCTGTCAACTTTTCCCAGAAGATGATTTTTTTAAGTTTCCAGTTCATCAAATTCCCAGTGATCTGGTGAGTGAACTATTTTAGCCCCAAAAATATTAATTTTGATGAATTCCTTGGATGTATCTTACTCCGTCTTCATGTACTCACCCAAATAATCCTGGCACACCTGAAGTCACAATGCTTTCTCAAAGATAAATAATTTTCCAACGCCTCATCATAACTTGTTAAGATATTCTTGTAATCATCACATTACCAAATTTTTCTTGCTTCATTAAATGTTCGTCCAGTTTGATACCTTAATTCGGTTCCTCATTTCATCAAGTTCAGTAATATTGACTGATGAAGGGAAGCTGCAGTGACAGAGAAACCAACCAAAATAAAGACAAAATATGTGTTCTTTCAAAAAGGTCTACTGCCTTAGTCAAGAATACGGGCCTGGGATGTGATTTTTTATTGAATGAAGAAATGAATGTGTCGTTGAATCATTCCACGGACATCTCTAAATCCAATGCTTTTCGTATCCTATTTCTCTCGTGTTCGCCTTATATGCTTCCCAGAGTGTCTTCCGGGATTCCAATGTATTTCTCATCAGGTAATACTACCTCCAATTTCCAATAATGGACAAAGTGATTCATCAGGAAGGTTTGGGTAAATAAAATTGGTGGAATGCTCGATAATTATTGAAATGGATATTCTATTAGTAGCTACATACTTTTGAAATTTGAGTAAGTATGAAACTATATAACGAAGAATCTCAATATTTTTGTAATAAAAAAATTATCCCTCACCTTTCAGTTTGATTCGCTATAAGAGCGTGTTTTTCAATTTTTAAATTATCTTAAATTTTGATTACTATCCCCTCCAAACCAATAAGAATAATGGAACTCATCCTCAATACTATTCATCAGTAACGATTAATTATGATATATTCATTTGAAACAAAACCATTGAAGGAAAAATATTACATAAAATGTCATCCGTATTCAGCGTTTTCTTATGAGAAGAAGCTCCTTGCGATTCATTGCCAGACAAATATTTGTCTTATTATTAAGAAAAATTGAGTTGTGTTTGTCTTTTTCATGTGAGTAATAAAGTTGTCATGTTTTGCTGACATAATGCTCAGTTGAGTGAGACGTTTGGAGTTTATTTACTCATTTTATGTTAGATTGATTTAACCACTTCCTTTGACTCAAGTGTGGATCGGCTTCTAACAAGACACAGACATCTAAATATTTGTTTACAGTTGATGCAGTTTTTCTGTGCCCGTATTTGGATAAATTTTTTACTGAACTAGTTTCGTTAAATTTATTTACTAATTTACTGACATCAGTAGATCTTGTTATGGGATTTCGGTTAGAATATGAATTATTATGGATATTACACGTTTTTTGTTGACTTCTACCGTTGAGTGATGAGTTTTCACTCAACGCTTCTATGCATATCACCATTTTGTAACATCATTAAAATCTCAATTAGTTATTTTTCAGATATACGTGTGACTTTCAATCAACATAGACAATACTAATTTCGGTAGGTATTTGCCAAAGTAACGTAAGTCACCAAAAACGATTTGTAGAAAAAACGCGTTTATTTTACGGATATGATTGAAAAAATTGTGGACATACGTTTTTAAAATAAAGTTTAAAGTATAATCTAGGCTTACTACACTAGCAGTACCTCCTTAACAATAAAAGCTCTACGTTCATTAAAAAACATGATTTTTACCAGAAATGTCACTTACGTTACTTTGGCAAAATTGCATCAATTTATTGAAATGCCAAATATATGTTATTGTAGCAATCATAGCCGTATGTATTATTTACAAAGTTTATCACTATTTCGGAAAAGGGAAAGATCTGACAACAGTGTAAATACCACTATAATATCGGCCGTATTATAAGATCTTTGCACACCAAAGTCTATGAAATTCGTGCGATCCGTTTCCGAGATAATTGAGGCGTTTGATACTTAAAACCACTCATGTTATAAAGTAAAAAGTAATATTGCCGCCTTTAAACTATTTCTCATGTAGTAATCCATCACTTGGCGCTGTAGATACACAAATTTTGCCATTTTGCTGTTAAAGTCTCATTACAAATTTCACTGAAGTGAATAATGAACCCATTTTAGTAACTGTCGAAGGTAGAAGGTATACGAAACACGTTCACTACATCTTTGATTCATATTCATTGAATTCTATTCTGCACTTCTCAATAATCTGTAAAATAAATATTTGTTACAGTCAAAAACATAGCTACAAAGTTCAATATTCCAAATTTAACTAAACTTGCTCTCCAAACACATATTTTTTTACATTACCAATCCAATTTTCTCTGAACCCGTCTTGCAAGAATCCCAAATCCAAAATGTTGGTATACATCCACTACGGAGAACCCACAATAGACAACATTCAAAACCAAATACAAGTTCGTTAAATCATCCTGTGGTTTAAGCTTAACAAATCCTTAATTAAAGCTAAATTCTATTTCAGATACGTCCAACAAACGGCAAATTCCCCGGTAGACATGAGGGTTGGCATTCACACAGGGGCTGTGCTAGCGGGAGTGTTGGGACAGCGGCAGTGGCAATTCGACGTTTATTCTAAGGATGTGGAATTGGCAAATAAAATGGAAAGCAGCGGGTTAGCTGGGTAAGAGTTCTCTAATTATTATTTGTTCAAGCTCGTTACATATTGACACTTGAAAGCATAATGACGTTGCTTAGATATTTACTTAATATTATAATGATAAATACCGATTTCATACATGAGCTCGAAAGGATTCATTCCTTAGGGATACATTATTGAAGTGGCACAGTTTATTGAAGTGGCACAGTTTATTGAAGATGTCGAAGAATAATTATTATATATTATATTCCAAACACGTGCTATATGCATCGTTTTATGTTCAACAATTTTATAGAGAGCAAATATACCTCCAATTGTACCGGATGTCCACATTTATTTTCCCTTATTTTAACTGCCCATAACTTCTAAACGGTTTGCTGGCACCGCCTCAGCCTCTTGTGCTTATAGTGGATCCTTCTAGTGTTCTGACTACAGCCTATTCAGCCAATCCGTTCCCTGTATTAGCCTATACAGGTTCTTTACTGGTTGGTTGTAGAAGTCTTCTGGAGTCATTTGGGGTCTTCCATACAGTTTCTGCCTTTCTGTGGTCCAGCGTCTCACAGTTGCAAAATACGTGCAGTGCTGTTTCGGTGTGCTTTTTGCATCTTCTGCCTGTAAGGTCTCCGTTATACAGCCCTATTTTGTTCAGGTGCTCCTTTGTGGAAAAGTGTCCCGTAAGAAGCCCCGTTATGGTTCGTAGTTTGTTCCTGCTCATTGAGAGCAGTTCTTTTGCTACTTTTTCTGATGGTTCTTTAATGAATTTATTCCCATTTGTTTGCCTGGGCGTATTCTTCCGGTGTCTTTTGTGTGGTTCTTTTACCCACCCTTTTAACCATGACCTAGTGGAGCATCTAAGAATGCCCACAGATGGTTCGGGTCCGTTCATCAGGGTTGACGATCCTGCTCTTGCCAGTTCGTCAGCTTTTTCATTGCCAGCGATTCCTTTGTGACCTGGGACCTACTCCCGTGTAACACTGTTCCGAGTCGCAAGTCTTCTAAGTTCTTCGTCGCAATCCCATACCAGCCGAAATGTTACCTTAGAGCTCTGAAGTGCTTTGAGGGCCGCTTGACTGTCACTGTAGATCCTGATTTGCCTGTTGTTGTAGGCTCTCATGTTATTTGCCCTTGCACATGCAATTATTGCATAGACCTCTGCTTGAAATACCGAGGCATATTTACCAAGCGAGACATTTCCTTTATATTTGCTCGACTTGCTGTATATACCCGATCCGGTGCTGAGCTCATTCCTTGATCCGTCTGTATACCAGATCAGTTCATTCGCTCTGCTGAGTGGTGGTGCGTCCTCTTCCTCAAGCTCCTTTCGATATTTGATGACAATCTCGAAGTTCTTGCGAAAGATATATCTGGCGGTCATGTGGTCTGTTGACATTTTATAGATGTCGTCATCCACGTGCCTTATTTCTGTGTGTCCTCTCCCATGTGCCACGTCATGGTCTGATGCTTTTTCCAGTCGGGTTAGAGCTGCCCCTGCTTCGCACATTATGACACAATATAGCGGAGGAAGGTCTAGCATTGTTTCCAGCACCGCTGTAGGAGTAGTCCTCATTGCCCCTGTAATGCCTATGCATGCAAGTCTTTGGACCTTGCTTAGTTTTAGCATCGCAGAGGTTTGTCTAATCTTTGGCCACCAGACGAGAGATGCATTTTTGTTTAAAAAAGTAAAGTTTTTTCATTCGTTTTGAAAACAAATAGAAGTTGGTTCCGCACTTATAAAGAAACTGGATCATTATCTGGAAAGAAAAAAGTACCAGTTAACAATTACTTTTATGACACCATAGCTGTATATAACTTTGTTAGGAGATCGAAAATCGTCGTTAAGAAAAGTTGCTTCCCATTTCAACATTAGTAAGTCAAATTAATCAGCAATTGAATGAGAGGGACTTCGAAAAGCGTGTTTTTATGTGTGAAACGTTAATGGATCTCAAAATTTTGGTAGAATGAAGTTTATGACAAAAAAAATGCATTTTTTCTAGTGCTTAGTGGAATATCTCCTAAACGTTTCAATATGATTGGACATAAAGGGTAAAATTGAGTTCATGTGGAATATGTAAAATATCAGATGTTTCGCTAAACACGCTCTGACCATACTTGATGACATTTTGATGGGTTATTATTGAATTCCAGATATGAAAATTAACGAAATGTATTGACATGTGTGTTTTATTGCCTTTCCCAGCTATTCGCCATTTTACCCAATGACGATGGAAAATGTGCTATCAAAGAGTTTTTTTTTCATTCAATAAAGCCTCTGTTACCGTTTGAAAATATGACAACGAGAATCATTTTTTAACTGATACAGAAACATTTTCATTATTGCCTTCCATTTATGTGTTGAATGCAAAATGATTATCCGCAGCATTTTTCCTATTATATGGATCGTTTAAGGATCACAAACAAGTAAAAAATAATTGATGATCACTTACTAATTATAGCATGCAGATTATGTCACTAAGAAAACGTGGAGCAGCTGGCTAGACACAACAAGAAACTTCTGTATGTTCCTTGTGGAAATGTTTTTGTTAATTATTATGGGAAATTAA
Source organism: Lochmaea capreae (assembly GCA_949126875.1). Lineage (NCBI taxonomy): Eukaryota > Metazoa > Arthropoda > Insecta > Coleoptera > Chrysomelidae > Lochmaea > Lochmaea capreae. The sequence continues at coordinate 8,694,090 of OX421409.1, forward strand.
ACCACTCTTCTTCTTATATTTTTCAATTCAACGTTTGACTAGCATTCTACCGTTATCAAGTGTGTTTAAATTTTGGTCCCTATCTGACACTGACGAAAAACTTGGACAACTGGATAATCAATAATCAGTCTTTTGACTGCAGAAATTTGTCATCGAATTTTTAAGGTCCATTCACAGTATATCACATTCCTGATAAAACGCGAAACAAAATATTTTTTGTATCACATTCCAACAACACTATAAACCATTCCAGAATGACGTCACTGACAGGTCGGCCATATTGCTGTGAGCCTTCGTGTCATATTTTATTTAGTTTTCGTTATTTACTGGTACACAACGGATAACAGTTAGACTTAGTAAAAAGTTCCCGAAATTATCTAAAATGTCATCGTTTTCTAGTGTTGTTAAGTGTGGAAAGCGAGGAGCAAGAGATAAGATATCTTTTTTTTATTTCGGCTATCTTAACCAAGCGAGGTGTTTATTTAATTGATCTCTCTGTGCAACTGAATCTGTTACTCTTGAATAACATAACTCCTCTGTTGATTGCTTTTTTAGTCGTCCAACATTTTAATTATTATTTAATTCAATTCAGAGATACTGATTGTGCTACGTGTTATTTGAATAAAATATATATTACATTGGCATTGTTCTACAAAATCTGTCTGACAACCAACTGACTTAGAGTCCGACCACAATAATTTTGGGACACCACCTAATTCAACGTAGGAGCGCCTCGAATGCAATGCCGATCTCTGACTGGCTGTGGCTTCGAGTCAGCGGCGGAGCAACGGGCGCTTTATTTCTTCGGTTTTGTTTTAGTGTTTACAGCACACCAGGCAGTACTTTGCTTTCGGTCTTCTTGTGCGATTTTGTTGTGCGAATAGTGAATTTTTCATGTCTTGGAACTTTTTGTGTCATGTCTTCCATAAGAGTGAAACAAAGAAAAGCTTTGCATAGTCAAACTAAGGAAGTTATAGATCGGGTTGCTGCATTTATGCAAAAAAAAGCAGAGGAAGGTGTTCAAATTTCTCTTAAATACTATAGGCAAGTGATATAATATAATACATCGTTCTTAATAGCAATCTTATTTCTTTTCTTGAACAATTTTAAGTGCCATCCTCTTATGGCTTATTTTTCAAAAATCAAAAAAAAATATTACCTCTCCTGTTCAAGTCTCGAACGAGATATGGTTAAGTGGCTACAGGATAAGAATATTGATTTTGAAGAAAAATCAACGAAGCCAGAACTCTACTCAATAATTCTATATACATATACAATACCAATACTTATGTATTGGATCAGTTGTTGGAAATTCATGGACAAGAGACTGCCGCCATATCATCCTGAATTGAACCCTATTGATAAAATATGGGCATCAGTAAAAAATTGGGTAGCAGCTCATAATACTACATTTGTCTTAAAGGATGTTGAAGAGTTCTGCCGAAAAGTATTCGACGAGTTGCCACTTAGTGAATGGACGAATATTTGTCGACATGTCGAAGAATATGGAAATTCACAAATAGAACGAGAACACATCTTCGATGATACGTTGGATCATTCATGTTTTAACGTTAATACGGGCTCTTCTGATGAAAGTTTTTCAGATCTTGATAGCGACAGTAGTACACCTGCACAACCATTACAATCAGCTGATGACTAAGATGAATAATAAGAATATATTTATGATAAGTTTAAGTTGACATGATAGATACATTTCTAAAAGTGTTTAGATTTGGAATATATTTATTAACTTCAGATTAGGGAAATTGTTTTCACTTTTGATAATTATTTAACGAATTCAAAAAAAGACCAGGTTTAATCCTGTCGCCTACCTGCATAAAGCGAGTGATACCATTATGTAATTTTTCACAGGTATCCAAAACCATAAAGTTTGATATATTATTTGAAATGAATTCCTAACAATAAATTTAGTACGAAAATTACATTTTCATATGCAAGTCAGTAACACGCACACACCCGCGACCACGTGGTCGGACTCTACATCACATGCCAAAACACACAAGCTTCAGTTTCAACTCATCGGCTGCCCTCTGTAACAATATGGCCGACTTGTTAAAATCAGGTGTTATGGAATGATCTTTAGTCTACAGGGAATGGAATCCAATGAAGTTCACGTTCCAGAAACGGTGTCATTGAGGATAGGGCATTTTTGTTTGTTTTGGAAATGTTGGTAATAAAACGCGTTGTTACTTTTTTTGTAATATGATTATTTTTGTTTCAAAGTGATGTCTAGATCAGTTTTGATTTGATTTTGTGTATAGAAGTGTGTATTTATTAACAACAATTCCAAATCAAAATTGGAAATTGTTCAGACACTTACAGAACGGACCAATTAAGCGGACAAATTAACCGTAACAATAATAATAAGATTACTAAAATTTTGTATAACGAAAACATATTTTCAATTCAATAACAAAATTTTGGTCTTGCCATGAATCAATGAAAACGCTCGTCAGATAATGTAAAGTGTGTAGTATTAGTGTTGGTGTAGTGGTAGTGTAACTTGTGCTCAGTATAACATGATATGGATTTGCTTGTCCTCGACATCACTCTTGTTATTTTCTTGCAAAATTAAGTTTACCTTCGCCTAAATGCAGAGGTGTAATTTCTCAGTGTATAGCTATGGAGTAGACCTCCTTCCCAGTACCGTTTGCAGTTTTAGATCAATCGGTATACCAAGTCTATGCCTGTCGTATGGTACTTTGCCAGTTCATTCTTTTTTGTTTGTGTAGTCTGAAATTCACTCAAATAATCATAGTATTACCGAAAATATAATATTCAGTGAAAACTGAAGTCATGTTAAATATTAACGCATCACTTAAACCAACCAATTGAAATAATTTTTTTGGCAAGTTTTCGAAGATGCATTGAAATTATCGGAAGTAATTGCACAAGTGCATCAAAATTACCGATAATTTTGCATGACAGCGTGTTGTCCAAAAACTGCATGAGTTCATTTTCATATTTAGGAGGAAGAGCCCGAAACCGAAGGAGGAGGAGTCTTTTAACAAAATATGAAAATGACTGAATGTAGTTTTTCCAAGACAACACGCTTGAATGCAAAATTATCTGGTTATTTTGGTGCACGAGTGTAATTCGGGGGAATATTTCCCGAATACAAATATTGGTTACGTATTGTCTGTTGTGTTTGGTGTTCTTTGGTTCGCTTTCCATCACTTTATTTTCTATAATTCCCAATGAATCACATTTTTAATTATCATGGATTCACAATGGGATTACCGTGGATACGTAAACATTACAATTATCGCAGTGCTCTTTCGGTTTCTACAGTGCAGTTACCGCTGTAATCAATCGATAATTGCACTCCTCTCATGGGATTTTTTACTTATGAGGAAAATAAGCATTTTTAGTTTTGGTAAAAATAAATTTGACAATTTATTAAACCAGGTGGAATGGAACAATAATTATGTAGGTACCGTAAATTCTAAACACCCTTTGGGGTGAACTGAAAGCTACACATCTATTATATGCAAATGATTAGAAAGACTTATTTATTCTTGATATTTTGGTTTTTTATCTATTCCAATATCTTTCTCTTGACAAGATATAATTCTGCAAAGAAAATAGTTTCACTAAATTCTTGAATATTCGACTGATGGTTGAAATCCTCCCACCCGACCAATTGGCCACATATCCCATATTATTTCTTCCCTCTCGAATCAAAGTTGTAGCTCAACTATAGACCATTCTAGAACATCTGACTTTGACAAGTTAGCCATATTGTTCTGGAGGACAACCGATCAGTTGGAGTTGAAGCTTGTGTGATTGGTATGTGAAGTATGTCAATTGGTGGCGCAGTCAGTAAACTGTCTTTGGAAAAAGCAATCCACATAGGAGTTATTTGATTCAAGAGCAGCGGATTCAGATGCACAGAGAGGTCACCTCGCTTGGTTGAAGCAGACGGAAATCGGAAAAAATATACCTCATCTCTTACTTTTTCATTACATACTTATCAGCACTACAAATAGATGGCATTTCAGATAACTTCAAAAACCTATTACTAATTAAACTAAATTAATTGAATTAAACTGAATTAACTATCATTCGTTGTTTACCAGTGAGAAAACTAAATAGAATATTCATGACATGTGCCTTACACAACTATATGGTCGACCTGTCAGTGTCGTCATTGTGAAATGGTGTATAATACGTCTTACTAACTACTCTAGCCTTCAGTTTACCTCACAGGATGTTTATACACTATACGCTACATAAATATTGTTCTATTCCATCCGGTATAATGAATTGTCAAAGGTAAATACCACGAGTGCTTCAAACTTTATCGATAATTTTTTCTTTTCCACGAAAACTTGTTTATTTGGCAAAAATATGAAAACAAACCGATTGATAAAATCACGAGTCCGTTAGGACGAGTGATTTTATCTAAATTTAATTATGTGATAAAATTTGAAGAACGAGTTGTATTTGGAAAGATTACTTTTTTCAACAATTTAAAAGGATTTTGTATTAAATGTTCAATATTCTTTTGGGTGATGGCACTGAATTATTTGTTTGTGTTCATTTTTCAATAAACTTTGAAGCACTTTAAGTTGTCAATAATAATAAATTCAAAGTGAAATTTTAACGTTTCAATGTAAACAAGGTATTATCGATGTGGAAGCAGTTTTATCAGTATAATACCGAATGATTGGCTAGAATAATGTATTGCTATTGGTTGAAACCACCAAAATTTCAGATTTTGACAAGTGAGAAAATAACCAAATTTATTTTTACGAAAATTCAAACTGTTTGTGATAATTTCAATTAGTTTCCTACAATGTGCCGAAAAAATCACTTCAATCGGTTCAAAATTGAAAGGGTTATTCTAAATCAAAAATAAGCAAAATTTTAAGTGTTGCGTTAATTTTGTCCATTAGTTAATTGTCATCTATTCTTTAGATCCTGTGGAAGCTTTTACTACACTATAAATGAATGAAGATTTTAAAATATATTTCAATTTCCCTTAACTCTATCCGAGCAGTAATGGCTTCGTCCCTGTTTTAAGAGTCAAACAATGTGACAAATAAAATGGAAATCAGGATTAACCGGGCAAGGAAAACTTTATGTGGTCGATGTGGCTGGAAATTTGGGTCGTTTTTGTTGAAATGGTTATTTCAAGAGTGGAAAATTGATTTCAGGAGAGTAGAACGGCATAATTTCGGTTAGAACTTTTCTATTGGGAAAAATAATCAGAATAGCGGTTAGAAAAAGAATTTTCCTACAACCCTATCCAAATCACTATTTTGTACATTGGTTTTAATACGCAAAATTAACAATTTCTCATAGCAACAAAAGTGGTTGGAAAACTGGCATAGCCAAAGTGACATAAGGCATAGCCAAAGTAACATTGGGCATATCCAAAATAAATACTTACAGCAGATTGTCATTCTGCTTATTTGTAGTAGGTATGTGGTATCTAAACAATAACCCCACAAAACAGTCCGACTTCTAATTCGTTGCTGGGCAACTCCTGCTTATTTATTTATTGTCAAACTGTCGCGCTGAAGACGCATAAAACTTATTAAAATTTTAACAGTTTTCCTTTATTTCCGATTTTGGATGGTGGATGTGGAAAAATGCAGTGTGCAACTCGTGCGCAAATGCTTATTTCTCACTCGACTTCGTCTCGTGCCACAACTCTCACAACCGTGAGAAGTTAGCACTTTTGCGCTTTTTTTACACAATATACCATTTTTGCATACCTAACCGGAAAACCAATCGTATGAATACCAAAAATAGGGCGGAAATTATTGTTTAGCAGCGGAAAACGCCACGATTTTTGAATTTTTTAATGGTCACCTGATTACTCAGACATTTCACGTGAATTTTTAACTAAACGTCAGTTTATGTCAACGTTTTTTGTTATATTTTCCTATTTTTTGGTTTATTCGGTAGGCGAAAAGCAGTTATGTGTCAGACATACAGGAAACGCTTTAGCAGCCCTTAACTATCAACTCCCCTTTCTTCGCTATGCTCGCTCGTGCATCTGGTAGTATTGGGCTGCTAAAGCTCATTTTCTGCCCTTATAACACAATATACTATTTTAAACACAATCACATTAAAATAGAAGTTTTCTTCACACTTATAAAGCATATAAAGTACCACTTCATCCACTAATTAAAAAATGAACTAACTAATAAATTTCAATAATTTTTTACGTTACAGCTGCTGATAAAGCGAAACGTCAAATACCTTTTTGATGAAATCCGATCTAAATGTGATTGTGGATAAAACTTTGTATTGCATTCTTGTTTTAATTGCGTTTTTCCCACATTAAAAAATTGAACCCTCGAGCACTCGAGCTTAGATCTCAGGTGGGTTCTGGCGTGGATAAAATACTATCTACTACACTTATACAATAAATAATGTTCTTTTTGATGGTATTCATGTGTCTATGCTTATATATACTTATATATTATGTCTGTTGTGAATCCTAATGTGTGTATATATATATATATATATATACACACATCGCTGCTTGTGTTCACGTTATGTGCTAAAAGGTAGAAAGCATCGACTTTGGGGGGCTGTACATCATAAACTATTGACTTTCGAGCTTGGTACACCTGGACACTTTTGATCTACATATCAAGAGCTATCATTTGCCTGAGTTTAAAAAATTTTGGCCGAAAGCCATTTCCCATAAGGATTGTGTGGGGACATTTGTTTCTGAAATATATCGCATCAATGAAATATCGAAATTTTTAGTATTGATACTTTTCATAACCGTATTTTTTAATATTGATATTTTTGAAACAATATATTTATAACGGTACGGTGTATCAATACTTTACACAGTATGGACAAAGTATAGTATTCTACTCGCAATTTATGGCCATTATTCACTCGGGTGACTTTCGCCCCTCGCCTACGACTCGGGAAGCAAACGTCACCCTGCGTGAATATTGGCTATCATAAATTGCTCGTTTAATAATATACTATTATAATAAATAATATGGATACTGATAGTAGTGACGATTTTAATAATACTCCGCCAGAGATATTGGAAGAAGCTGCAAGAGTAACTTTAAATTAGTTGCCGGAAATTTCAAGGAGAAAGTATGAATTGGCATACGAAAAATTTATGAAGTGGAGAAGAATTAAATGAAAAGAAATGACGTTCAGGGTTTGACCATACCAAACTGTACACATTTTAAATAATTGTTTAATAGTTTAGAGATAAGATACTTTACTGTTATCTTTGTTTGACTAACCATAAAAATAAATATTAAGTTACTTTACTTGTACTCTTTAAATTTGTGCAGTTGTAGAAAAAGTATAGTGTGGGGAAAGTAATTTTCCCACTTGTTGCACAATATACTATTTATTCATTATGTTAATCGACAGTACTGTGGACAAAGAACATGAGTACCGAAATTCACGAAAATTTTAAAGTTGGTTCATGAGTTTTGGTTAATTGGAAAAATTGGGAAAGTTAATAAATCAGAGTTATACAGTTCGGATATTAAGTCACAACCCCCCCCCCCTAGGAAACTCGGTTATTAAATACAAAGATGAAAAGTCCTCGAACCCGTCAATTTTTATTTTAATCGAGGTGCTAATTAATTAATAAAAATTATCAAAAAAAAATGTATTACATTAAATATCTTTAAAATTAAAGGGATTGGTCAAAAAATTATCCTAAAAAAAACTTGATCTACTACAGGAGATGCTCGAAAAATTCTCCATTTACTTCCTGGCAGAAGTAGATCCTTTGTTTCGTTACCTCCCTAACCTTTTGTAAGGTCTGAATATCAATCCTATTACATTCTTCCGTTATTCTTTGACGGAGTTCAGCAAGTGTCCTCAAATGGCTCACAAACACTTTGAATTTAAGGTAACCCCATAGTTAAAAATCTATAGGAGACAGATCCAGTGATCTTGGTGGCCATTCAATGAATCCACGACGCCCAATCCATCTTCTCAGATACAAATTATTTAAAAAATTTCGAACTCGAGCAGCGTAATGAGGTGGAGCTCCATCCTGATGAAAAACAATATCTTGAGTGAATTCGCCTGGATTGTTTCTACGCAAGGACTATTTGCGTCTCTAACAGGTTGAGATAGTTTTCTCCAGTTAAATTTCCGTCGATAAAGAAAGGGCCTATAATATGATATCCTCGTATACCTGCCCAAACTTTTAATTTTCGAAACAGTCGAGGGTTTTCGTCAGACCAATATTTGACGTTTTTTTGATGTACATGAACATTTAAATAGAATGTAGCTTCATCGGAAAAACAAACATGTCCTAAGTAATTTGGATCTTGTGAAATATGATTATCCCTAGCTTCACAATATTGCAGTCGTCGATCTGGATCATCCTCTGTCAATTCGTGCACCATTTTAACTTAATATGGATGAAATTTTTGCTTTTTTTATATGTTTAAAACGGTCCTGTGACTTACTTCGCATTCCGTAGCAACAACTTCACTTGAACTTGATGGATTTAGTACAAATTAAAACAAAATACCTACTTGTTTTTCCTCAGAAGTCTTTTTCCTACAATCCCGTTTCTTGTTTTCGACAGAACCAGTTTTAAAAAATTTTGTGACAAGTGCTCTATAGTAATGTCGATCGATTGGACGATCTGGAAAACGTTCATTAATTATTCTCACAGCTTCATGGTAGTTACGGCCTGATTCACTGAATATTAGAACTGCTTCACATTTTTTAGCTAAACCACGAGGCTGTACCATTGTGATTGTTGTGGATAAAAAAGTCACCAAATTGCAAGTGTGAATTTCACTTTGTTCTTGTCAATATTATTTACATCTATCAAAACTAGATTTTTTAAAAAGTGTTCTAAACACGGTACGTTCTAACAATACAAAAGTAGTTACTCGGGAAAAATAAATCGGTATAAGCGTTCACGAATAATGATTAAACAATTTTTGTTATATCAAGTGTCCGAAATTAAAGCAAAACCTGTTTAACTTTTTTTGTATTGTTATATCGCAAAGTGTGAATCTTAAACCAATAAATCGTTATTAACGTACAAATAATTATTTAGATACATTTTTGAATTCCGCTTTTCAAACCCTTTCCAACGAAGTATCGCACGACCCCCCTTGCTATTTGAAGAATCTGAGTGGGTAGCTGTCAAGTATAGGGGTGAAAGGGATAACAATTTTTTGTATGATATAAAACACCTCAATTAAAATAAAAGTGGACAAGTTCGAGGATTGTCTCAGATAACGGAGTTTCCTAGGGGGGGTAAGACTTAATATCCGCACTGTATAAATCTCAATCTCAAAAAGTACAGTGAATAAATATTGATTTTATTTCCAGGAGAGTACACATATCGGACAAAACTCTAGCGTTTCTTGATGGAGAATTCGAAGTTGAACCGGGATTTGGAGAAAAACGCGATGAATCCTTGAGAACAGCAGGTTTAAAAACGTATTTCATTGTGAAAGTGCTCAAGCCGGTAAGTGGCTATAAGATAGATGTTTTATGTCTATTTGATTGTATCATACAATTTAATGTCCACTTCAGTTATAATAGGTACAGAAGAAAAATGTTTCTATAATTTCTTTGTTCTTAACAATTCAGCTAAGGGGGTATTTGTAATCGTTTGGTTTATATCATATTTTTTTTGTGATAAATATGTACGCCCATAAGACAAAATAAACGAAATAATCAGTTTCATAGTTCCTAAGACCTTACGGCACAGAATTTCCTAATTTTGGTACACATACAGATTTACAACTACTGTTGGTTGTGTAACTATAAGAGCCATTGAAGCTGTACAAGCATTATGTAAATTTGCTGTTGCCTCTAAGGGGTGGAATAAATTGCAAATATAGAATCGGATTTTACCGTATATCGCTATTTGACCGACTCTAAAAGGTTTTACACTGAAAGGAACGGTTTATCAACAATGTAAAAAACATATATTTCATAATATTTTGTATGTCATCCACGGAAGTCGATTGCTATGAGAAGGGTTTGAAGGAGAAATTAAAAAAAAATAAAATACAGATTTTAAAAAAACTTATATTAAATCATGTGAATTGATTTATGTATGGATTGACTGATACAAATGCTTAGTTAGCATGCAGCGTTTGTAGGAGCTCCTCCAGTACAAAACAATGTTTATTTAAATTTAATTACCACTAACATCAAGTGTGCCCCATTAATTGGGCACCGTATCGGAAACTCTAATTTTATTAGTTTCATTAAAATATAAATTATGAATAGTGTAAAATTCAAAATGCAAACAATAGATTTTGAATTTTCGAGCCGTATAAGTACGAGAGTACGAGGTTTATCGAAGAATATAAATTTATAAAACCGGATGTCTGATTAAGGGCCAGCTGTACAATCCGAGTTTAAGCCAAGTGCAAATTTGAACCTATCTTAAAGGGGATATTCTGTTGTACAAAATAAGGCTTGCCAAACCTAACCTAGTTTAACTTGACATGTTTGACGTTTATATTTAAGCGGTTGATTTTTGCTGCTTAAAGCCAGTTTAGGGTTACTTAACCTTAAAAAACAAACGTTTTTTATATATTTAATGAAATTTTGGAAATCTTAAGCGACGATGAAGACTTCCCGTTCTTTCACATATTTTAACATTTGTTATGGATTGGTACTATTTACCTGAATTCATTCCTATTAAGGGTTTACGATCGTAATCCATTTCTAAATAGACTTTTATTACTCTTGATTGGAGTTAGACGTTAGACTGGCTTGTTTAACGGATTACGGGAAAACCCAGGGCTGTAAAGTATCAAATCTTAACTATCTTGAAATATGAGTGGTGCTGATAATATTTATAAAAAATTAGTTTCTCCACATTAACTGAAAATAGGTTATGTAATTGTTGATCTTCTTAAATCACAGACCACTCAGTTTGTCTCAATTGTAAGGTAATGCGCATGAGTATAGACTACCAACCTAATAATTTTTTCTGAGCCGAGCTCTCCTGAAATCTGACATGTACAACTGTCAACGTTAATTAAGCTGAGTTTAGAGTTAAGGGTGGCTTATCTAAGCCTGTACTTAAGCTTTGATTGTAAAACCGACCCTAAGAGAGGTAGCCCGCTGACTCTCGGAAACTATTTATCATACAGCTTGGAAAAAAACATGCATTACAAACTCGCATAGGAATAACAAACATATTTTTTCTATAATACATGTACTGTTATATTGCCACACAATTTAAATATTCGTAAACATTGGATCACTTAAGGTAATTTTGCGCCAACACTTCTTTCTCTATTACGTAAAAATGTATTTCGACCAACTTAGTTTCATTTGGAAAGGAATTCAATGCTTTATAACATTTATATATTCGTTTCCTTCCCGTGGTTTTAATGGTCGCTAGTTGGTGGTGATTTAACAATTGTGTTTTTTTGGCTCTTCAAATGCGATTCCATATTTTTACATCATTCACTTGAAATAGGATGGAATTTAAAAAAAAAGCCGGGTCGAGAAATCTTGGCGGCCACAGGAATATGCTTTTTTTTCTATCCATCTATACACAATCATGTTGTTGGTTTTAAAAATGCATCACTTCATTTGTACAGTGGGCTGGGCAGCCATCTTGTTGTATCCACGTTATTTCAATTTTAAATTCACTTACTGTAACTACCTATTTTTTCTCATATCTTCGCTTAGAAAGTAGATATTAAGATGCAGGTTTCACGTTGTTTTCAAATCCCTTCCAGCTACTCCCCACTGAATTCGCGCAAATGGCAGTCGATGTTGAGGTAAATTTTTAGAAATGCTGTCATAAAAGATGCATTCTGTTAAATTTGAGTGTTTCCATTAAATTTTTTGAATATTCATCAACTGTTTCCAAAATTGGCGAAAAAATAAATTCAACGTTTTGTATCCTCTTCCGATGCAATATTTTATCAGATTCTATCGCCATATTTTGCTCTCATAGCCCATGTCCCATATTTTTCCTAGGTGCGTTGACCAAAGCAAATTTTGTTACTATTGTTCTGATATTTCTTTAAATCGTCACTGTTTTATTCCTTGTTAGAAAACTTCAGATTAGTTCAGTCCAAAAATGAAAAAAAAAAACAGATTTAGGATTTAGGAAATTGGAAAAAACGGAGATGACTACAAAGATTGGAGTATAAAAATCCCATACACCTCGGCGCAGATTCTACAAGAAAAGTACTATCAATAATTTAATTAAAAAATATACTCATTAACCCACATTGTTTCTGAAACTGGCTCAGGATTGATTTTAATGTTTATTAGCCTTTTCAATGAAGCGCATGGATTTCTCCTCCTAGAGTCGTCCTCCTGGTAATGACAAGATTGTAAATAATCCTTCCTATTGTTCTACCTGCGTTATTTTCCTCTTCTTTAAAGTACAAAATTAAGCACTTGTAGCCTTCTCCACCACGCAAAGCTAATTAAAAAGCAATTCAATGCATTCCGGAAAAACTGCACTTTCCTTCCTCTTCTCTGGGTCTGTTTGTAGTTGTTTTCTCTTGGAATTTCGCATCTCTGACTGCTTTGAACTCAATATTAGTGAAAGGTTTAAAATTGATGTATTCGGTGAAATATTTTCCCATAGGTAATTTAGCGGCAACGTTTCAAATCGTTTTAACCCTAAATTCTTTATACTCATCGCCATTATGACTACGCGTACTGTGTGCCCAGTCCGTTAAGATTTTTGACGAAACATTAATTTGTGTTTTTTCTTAAGCAAAGTATAGTTTTTCTCTGCATAGAAACTCATAAACTGACGCCACACTTATTTTCTGTTCAATTTTGGCAAGGACTCAAAAAGGAAATAAGTTCAAGGTAACCAAGAGAAAAGAAAGTTCGAAAGCCCTTACAACAGAAGAAGTGATGAAAATACCTGACGAAGACACCCCAGACGGCCTACAGAGAAAAAATATATCACTTATTCTCTTTTGATCTTGCCTGGCAAGGCAAGAAGTAGTGAACCGCAAAGTTCCTCATTTCCAACAAAAATTGGAACTAAAAGGATCATTAACGGGACATATCGAATACAATCCTATATTTTCAAAGACCACACAAGGAGGTGCAGAAGCCTTGGCCAGTAGCAAGGGGTTGGTGGGAAGCAACACCAACAACGATCTTCGTCCTACTCGTCTATTTTTAAAATAATTGGAAAAAAATTACCAACTCAGAAATCACAAGTGAATGACTTTCTTTAACAATCCCTCCCAATAGGAAAAAAGGAAGGAATTTGGTAGAAAGACATGCGGGAATCAACATCATGTTAAAATGTACCAAACTCTTGGAAAAAAATTGGTGTATATACCAGAAAATTTAAAGTAGCAAACCATTTGCATCGCTCCCCCACTATTTTTGCCCTCGCAAAAAAAGTGTTGGTAAGCAAGAAATGATCAAACTAACAGGACATTCCTATGTCAACTCTTGGAAACTTTATTTGCTGTTGGACTGTGAACATCATTTAAAATTAATTGAAAACATGAGAGAAAAAGCACTACATCAAGTAAATTTCTCTGGTACGAGTTCAAACATATTTCAAGTAAATTATGAAGCCGACGCAAAGTCTACATTTTCGTCTAGCACCGCCAATGTCTAATAAGCAACACAAAAAAGAGATAATCTGTTTTACTAACTTAATTTTTGGTTATAACAGTGGACGAATCAATTTTTTTAGCAGCTAGTACCCATACATGTTCTTATGCATTATTTTTTCAGTTTCAATCTAAAACACAGGAGGTTCAGAATGGAGGGAGCATTCTTCCTGAAGAAGATAGTTGCGTTATATCAGAAGCTGTTTTAGACACGAAAGAAGAAGAAGCGAATGTAAGTGTAATCATTGTTTTCAACTACAAATATAATCACAATATTTCATAGCAAACGTATCCAAATTAATTATATACTTCAATTCAATGAGAAAAATGTATCATAAAACTATATTATTATACTTTTTATTTTGTATTGAATTTTATAGCTGAAATAAAATGAATAAATTCATGAAGTTTTATGTTTACTTAAATCATAGTTTTTGAAACTTTTGGGATTATACAGAGTGTCCCGTGAATAAGTACCGTAAATCAAAAAAGCTTTGCACAACCTTACTTGCTATTTCTTTGTAGAAAGCTTTTTCACTAATTACTCTTCTTGATTTTAACAATTATCACTCTCATTTATAATGAAATCAACTATAGGACAGGGATGAGTTGCGCGCAGCGGTCATTTACTACCTGAATACGAGTAAGAACACCAAAATTAGGAGCCGAATTGCGCGCAACACAAAATTAAGGAGATTAAGGAAATATAAAATAAATTGAATGGTAAAGGTATTTGTACATTTATTTCAGGAATAATAAGACAAGGATTTTACAACAGTTCGAAGACAAATAAAATACAACCTGTAAAATATTTGTTAAGATAGAATTCTAATAAAACCTCAGCCTACTACCTACCCCCGTCAGGGTAAACTATTAGGGCATTCCCGATAACAGAACATTTATTGGCTTGTTATTGCCTTGAAATTCTATTAAAACAAATATCCTAATCACGGTATTTTGGTTTTTTCCTCATTTTATTAGCATAAGCACCCCTTTGCATTATCGTCAAAATTACGTATTCCGGGAATGCCGATAATCCCTTGACGGTTACTACCTGAGACACCCCTTATTAAATAAGGTAAAATTTTAACCATAGCGCGCAACTCACCTATGCCACAACAATAAACTACAGATAGGTAACAAATCTTTAATGGCGATTTTCATACATTATCGATTGGTTTTGAAAAGTTCATAGGCAAGATCCTCAATCATTTTTTCTTGTGGCGTTGCAGCTACATTAATCAGCGCCTGTGTTTAAGAAACGATAACATGCCACGAAATTTTTTTAATCAATAAATTAGACCTTCCCCTTCAACGACAATATTTATAAATATTGTTGAGTTTTATTTGGTTTATATGAGTTAGGTTTTCTTGTTTAATATTTAATGATTTTCTAGTTACACTTTGATATGTGTCAGTTGGTCGGGAAGCCATATTGAATTGAATTATGAAAATTATGGTTTTATTAAATATAAAATAATTAGTAGGTATTTCACATGAAGTCTCCATATATATGATAGCCCTACACGCAGTGTCTAGTGTAGTGCGCAGGCGTACCATCTTGTTGAAAGTGTAGTTGGTCTTCTTGGAGTAAAAGATTTCCGTGCTGATCTATTTGATTTTCTAAAGATTCAGTGATCAGTACGTCAACTGCATGTGTTCCGAAGCATATCTAAATACAGCTCCCCGGTAGGAGAACCATTTATAAATAAGGGACCTATTATGGTGTTGCCTAAAATTCCCGCCCAAACATTTATTTTTTGGGGGTACTGCGTATGACCTTCGCGGAATAGATGGGGATTTTCATCTGACCAGTAACGACAATTAGCGGTTAAAATAGGGGAGCACTGAACAGTCGGCCAACCTCTTTTGGTAGCTGGAACTAAATACACGCCCTCGCTGTCTGCACAAAATTATTATTCTCTCTCGTTCAAGCTGTTTTTCTCATATTTTCCTTGCCAATCAGTATATGCATATATACATTTGAAAAATGTTTTTCAGCAAAACATTTTGGAAAAGTGTTACGTTGACGCATAATGCAGCTTTCCAATTACCTTCTCAAGCAATACATACATGAATTTATTTCTTCTTATGATGTTTATATTTCCAGGAAACGCATTTAGGTAGAACTAGACAGGACTCAGCCGATTTCAAAATAAGGTTACGCAAAGAGCTGGTCAACAGAGATGGACACAAGTAAATTAATTTTCTTGTGACAATTTCAAACAAAACTCAACTAATTTCCATTTCAGAGAGCTGTCCAAAAACACAAAATTAATAAATTTAGCGTTTGTTGATCCACATAAAGAAAAATCGTACAATTTACATATAGAAGCGTCTCCTAATCTAACATTGCTCATGTTTTTAATAGTACGAACGGCTTTGGTATTAACAACAGCGACAATTTTACCACGGTAAGTGACACCATAACACACAATATATTTAACAGAATTGAAAATTCGATGCTTATATTTAACATGGAAAGTTCTGTTTCGACTTTGTTCAAAATAGGACATAGTATCCTAACTATTTTTCTTCAATTTCTTTGTTATTCCAAAATACCAGTCAATTTGAAGTACCCTGATTAGATATGATGAATTTGCTGATCGGCCTACTCTACTGCGACCTATTTAGATCTATTGTAGCCCTCCAAATCTGGATTAAATTTTCCAGCTGGACTCTTTTTAAATAGTCAATCAGCCTAGATACTGAATCTTTTATGTAATTTCTTACCGGTAGCTTCTCATCGCCTATTACAAGAAGCTGCATTCGCCAGGCAGAATCCACACATTGCTTCGTCTGTCAACCCCATTAGCTTAGCATGCCAGTAAGTTTTCCCACCTTTTCTTATTAGGTCCGCCGTTAACCGATAATGCTGGCGCAGAAGTGTTCCGATCCAATGGATGACATCGATAAGCCTTGTCCGTTTATATGTCGGTAGCTTAAGCCCAGCCATCCTTCTATTTTCCACCCATTGCACGGACCAAACCCAGACATTGACGTTCTTAATTTTCTCAATTCTGTTACCATATGTTTGTATTTCTTTTTAAGACTGAGCCACCAACAACTGAAAGTCGTGGTAGCCTCACATATAGTATGGTTTGTTCGTTATATCCAAATAATTCTCCTACCTATGACTTCTTTAAAAGTTAAAGTATACAATTCGCTAAAAACGTCTAACCTATGATTCACTTTTCCAGTTACCTGTCTTTAAGTATTAGTTATAATACAGAAAATGTTTTGATTGGTGTGTTGGTGTTAATTGCACTAACTGAAGATCTCCTTAATTTGGTGAGTACATAATAATAAGCAGTATATTATATTGAGTCGACTCGGCTACTTCGTCTCTTTTGGTTAGCACATTTGAAGTAATGAATATTTTATTTCGTACACCAACGATTTTAGGGATAAATCCTGAAACCCGTTGAATTTTATTTTCAAACAAAAATGTATGTGAAATATGGGTGTTGTGATGCATCATTTAAAAGATCTTTTAAATGTATTTAGCCGTATCAATATGTATAGTAATTCTTTTTTTCTCCTCCCTATATATTGTAAACAACGCATTTTGACACAGTTACCAAAAAGGTATCGATTGCTTTTGACGACGGGTTGTAAGTATTGTGTTTTTTCTCAAATTGTTTAAAATTTTTTCAGCTCTAACCAAGTTTTCTGTTTCTCTTAAAGTTCTGCAGGAGACTAATAGCTTCGTTATATTGTATAAAATTTCATTTGCAACTCCCTTTTTATTGTTGACGTTCTCCACTACGTAACTTTCCGCAATGGTTGCAGATTTCCATCCGCTTGAGAGCTAAGACATCAACTCCAGTATTTACTGATAAAATGGCCAACGTTCTTCTAAGGGAATGTCCAGTTTACTCCTCAAAGTCCAGAAATTTAGCAATTTCACTTGGAATTGAAGGAATCGTGTTTTCCCCGACAGGCTGTTTTAAGCACTTTTCATTTTGATATCGCATGAAGAAGCGAGGATTATAATTCGTCATGTGGGATCTTATAGCAATATAATTTCTGACTATTTAGAAGTAACAAACCTTCTCATTGTCACTTTTAGTCACTATAAATTCACGTGCCATTCCATTTTTGGAATCAGGAATAGTGACAATAATATAACTTCATGCCTTAATTCAACATTGTCCATTTTCGTTGCACATAGTTCACTAGAACGGCATGCTCCAGCAATTTCCATTGCCATTACAACATCCATCATTAAATAAATTTATTCGAGACTTCAAACAGGAATTTATTTACATCCTCCCTGTCAAACACAGAGTTTTTGGGTTTATATCCGCCATTTCTTCTTTTTAAAAATGCTTGAAGCTTATGATACTTGGAAAAATTTGCATAAAATATTTACACCAAAAGCTTAATGAAGACTTTAATACAGCAGATTTTCCGTGAAAGTACGCCAAAAGCACGGTTTCTAAAAATGCAGTAGCAGTCTTTGATTGGCACCATTTCTTGAAGTATTGATAAGTTGCTTTATAAGTCTTCTTTGATTTTTCTGACAGCAACGACAGACAAGCGATTTTTGCTGATTTTTCCATATCCATTTGGCTGTTATATAAATATAAAAATTTCAATGTCTCTTAATTTTTGCGCACTCTTCTCTGTAACTACGGAAGTTATTCGTGCAATTTCTATATGTATCCGTTATCTGTGTTCATTGATATTGTGTGGTATATACAACATGTTTGAATGTGAAGCACTGACTCCTTAGATATATGAACTCCTAGGACTAGATCAACCAAGGAAGAATTTCTTCAAGAAAAATCTAATGACTATTGGTCCTAATTAGGAGTATTTCATACGAACGGTACAACCAAGAGCACAAAAATCCTGAAGACTGAGGAGCCGAGTACTCAAAGCCTCTGAGTGATCAATCAATCACTACTTCCAGTAAAGTCTTTGTCATCATCCGTTCCTCCAACTCTCTTCTTTATTTTCCACTCAGTAGCTATATTATGAAATTGGTTCTCGCTTGGGGTATTTACCAGTAAATGAAGTACATAAATCTTCCTGCGTACGTGTTTTATTTCTACAACCAATCAGTATAAATATCCCTTGAGCATAAGTCAACTTCATCTTGATACATATAAAGACTTCTAAATAGGTCAACTACACTACCGTCGACCACCTGACAGAGAGTTGGTTGAGATCTTCAAAGTTCTTGGAGAGGGCAGGTAGATTGGAAAGCCTCGATTGTTTGACCGTTCAAGTCCATGTTCCAGGGCACCATGTTGTCTAGCGCTTTTCCTCCTTTGAACATGTGCCAGGTTTTCTCACAGAAATTGATAGCTATAATCAGATTTTAATTTTTCACTTTTGAATTAATGAAAAAAAAGCAAACATTTTATTAAGCTATCACAACACGCTTATTTTTATTCCAAAATTTGATTGGTGACTTCATTAAGTCAAAAATTTAAAGGTAACCTGACAAAACGCTTGTCTTACAATGAAAATCGGCGGTTTACAAAATAATGGAGTTTTTCGTAGGACATACTCGTATTTCATATTATAATGCGTGTTCCAAACATTCCTTTTTACATTTATTGATTTGATTTTTAGACAAGGTGCTGTAGTTTCTTCAAAGAGTCCATACTAATAAGAAGATTATTATCAACAATCTGTATTTCACTGATGGGTGCTGTAAATATAGTGGACTCGGTATGTATCACACTTTTCTATTGGGTATTAGTGACGACGTAAGTTTTGAAAAATCACATTAGTGGTAGTTTACAGCTTTACTATTTGATGTTTGAATTGTTCGTCAAGTTTATAAAAGGTCTCATTGATAAATGTAATAATAATGGAAGATGGAATTTTTTTTTTCACATGAAAAATGAGAAAAAGTATCTGTTGCTCAGTTAAAGACTGTTAGATAAGAACAGAGATATATATTAAAATATTGAACATATAATGGTAATTCCAATAAAACCTTGAGAAAAGTGACGCCACCAGCCTGGGATTAAATTTACAGAAATGCATCAAAGCGAACTTCATCTAATAGTTTTGTTTTCGTAATTTGATTGATTTGATTTACGAATTTCCTTGTGCTTTGAATATTATTGTTAGAAAATGAAGCCAGGATTTCCAAAAGCAAAACAAGTGCCTATGATAATAATCCAAATAACAGCAATAACAGATCACGTAACCTAATCCAGGGCGAACAGTTTGGACAGCTGTAAGTTTGGTATTGTCTATTTAATGGTAAACAGTCTATTCCATTCAAGAATTTTTTATCAATTTTATTAGTGTGTTTTATACGCTGTGGTTTGACTTTGTCTTTTTTTGAAGACTTTCATTGGATTCTAACAACATTTGAGAAATGAATGAGCTCCTAGATATGTATATAAATAGTTATTTGGTAATTTCGCACAGTTTTGACACCAAAAAGCAGATGGAGGCTTTCAAATGTTTACATGCCTACAAATATTTTGAATTTAACTTTGTGCTGAAAATATGTGTTATATAGTATAAAACCACCTTTCCCCAAAATATACTCTTGTTTATACCAAAACACCAAAACTATATTTTTGTTTTCCCTGGGACGCCATATTGAAATTTATATGACAGGTCGCTGGATTGTCTAATAGACCATTCCAGAAAACCTGACTTCGACAGGTCGGCCATATTGTGATGGGTTCGAGTCAGTTGGATGTCAGACCACAGAGTACACCATCTAACAAGAGGCGAAAGAAAGTAGTTTTCGTTATCGCAAATTTGTGTGCACAGGCGTGAATTGATTAGTTTATCTGTCAATGTCAAGTCGTCACTTCCGTCACAGAGTACACCATCTAACTGACGGAATTCAATAAACGTCATTCCTACTATTATTTTAAACGATTTTCATATTTTTGATCATTTCTATATAATATTGTCTATTGAGTTAATTTTTGATATTAATTTCATAAAATGAATAAATTTCCAGGTAATTTCTTTGAAAAAATATAGAATTTGATTATTAACCTAGGCGAATAATGTTTATTTACCTAGGTTAAAAATGAGCTACTTTTCATTAGACAGATATGAGATAAATAATATGGTGTTCTCATGTTAGTATAGCTAAAAAAATATTCTATAGTACTAACTGGAGGGATGTTCATCAACACTACTATTTTCTTAGTGTAGTTATGGTTTTACTTCGAATCAATACTCGTGTTACTTTTCTCAGTGAATAATCTAGTTTATGTTTCAATGCCTCGACGTATTTCCGCTCAATATCGTGTAAGTCCGACTTCAAAGGAACCGACAAAGCTTTCGTCTCTTGTTAGATGGTGTACTCTGTGGTCAGACAGACTTTGTAGAACAATGTCAATGTGATATATTTATTTATTCGAATAATAAAAACCCTGAATTGAGTTAAAAAAGAAATTTTAAAAAACGGCGACATTTTTCCATAAAATATTATCAAATGTAGAATTTAAAAACAAATTTATCGAAAAGATTCATTGCAGAAGATGAAACTGGTGTTCAACGCTCCAACCGACTTTTTTCTTTGATCTAAAAAACGTCAGTATGTAAACGTGTTCAAGCTTGTGTTTATTTTGAACAAACCTCGTCTGTATTGATCCACTTTAAAACAACCATCAAAATCTCGATGGGACTATCCGACTTTGAAATATTTTTTAAAATACATCATTTGTTTCTTCTTTGGTTATTCAAAAAAATTATTTAAAAAACTTGTTGAATTTTTTCCACAATTATATCAAAACCTTTTCACCGAGGTTAATTAAGTTAATACACGTTTGGTATATTAATTTCCAGCTAAAGTGGAAGCCACGCATTTTTTAATTGAAAATACAAAAAAATTCACTTGGCTTCAAACGTCTCGCTGCAACGCTACTAACGACTTAATAATTAAAACGAATTTTTTCTGCGAATGCAAAAGTAATCAGGAACGTCAGTGAAAAAAGCTTTTATAATTCATCTATCTCTTGCCTGAACCGTAAAACTTAACAAAAAACTCCATTCCTTTAAAAGATATAAATTTTGTCTGGAAAAAAATAAAAAATTGTTTGATTTAATTCTTGTTGGGTTTTTTTCTAATTATTACTATTTTACAGGTATCTTGTGTCCAACTTAAGCCCGCAGAAAACTGTTCAGCCATTTTAGACTTAGACACAACTTGTCTCTATCCATCTTACTTCAGCTATTATACTGTCCTTAACTTAATAGCAACATCATTGCCAGCGTGCTTATCGTATTTATGGAAAAGTTTTTTTATGTTACTTATTGCAGTGGCACAATGTGTGGTGAACATTTTGATACTTGGCTCAGCAATTGACTGTGAGGAACGAATGAAACACTGGATGAGGTAAATATACATATTTCTTAAAACTATAGATCTCAGATTATTTCGTCAGTTTTTAAATATAAACTGTTGTAAATGAAAGTGAATTGTATGCAAATGGACAAACTTAATTTCGATATAAACAAACTACAGCGGTCAGCGCGAAAAAGATTTATCAAGCACCTAACTCCAACCACGATGTCGTATGAACCTCAGTTTGTGAAATTAATTGTATCTTTGAGAAATAATTCCAGTTCACTTATATAAAGGAAGTACGTAGCACCAAGTTCCTTCTCCCAACTTTCTTCTTTCTTCTCCTAACCTAACCTAACCATCCTTTGCGAAACCATCTGCAATCTTATTTGCGAAATTCTTTCATACACTGGCACCTCCAACAAAGTTGTTTTGTTGTGTCTAGCTAGCTGCTTGAGGGATTGTAGACTACAAAGTGAATGGTTAGATGGTACTGATCCGCGGCTTGGGAAATTTGGCACTCTTATATATATATACTCTTATATTCCTACCAATGTTAGTGAAGTTGTGTGTATTCATTTGCCCAATCGACGTTTTTGTTACTTAATCAACTTATAAATATTATGTTACGTCTTCAATCTTATACTTGCTACTACAAGAAAGAAAAACACAATCTTTTATAAATTACATACCTATTTTTTCAAAAACAACTTTCGGAAATCCTTACTAAATTATATAAGAGTTTCTCTACCAAACCCCTCGATTTTAAACGATATCAAACTGTAAAATTCATATATCAACTCCGGCTGTTATGCAAGCAATGCAATTTAATGTGGACAGGAAGTTTTGAGGGAAAATTAGAGGGTTCACCTAAACCTTGTCAGGATTAACTTTCTGCAATGAAATATGAGACTGACATCCTCCCAACGTGTTTCCATGTAAAATACTGTGCGTGTTTCACTTCTGATTAAAAAAAAAATTGACCAAACGAAGCTGTGAAACAGGTATTTACTCAATTAATGGTGACAACGAATACAGACGTAATTTTAATAACAATATCGATATCAATAAAGCTGGTCAGTAACTTTTTCATTTCTCGTGCAGTGAACTTCAAATAAAATATTGCAAAGGTTGACTGACGTGAGATTCCAGGCTGGAGGAAAGTTAATGTCTTCATGGAAGAGACTTTAAAGCTGAAAGCAGAAGCTTCGCTGAACGTGGAGACTGAAAAGATCATGTCTATATTCGAAACATGCGGGGCAGTAAAAACACAAAGAAATCCAAGACATATATAAGGCACCATGCATTACAAGTAAAATTCAAGCACAGCGGTTTCGATGGTTAGGACATAATGTGGGTAGGATGGATGACGAAATGTGCTTCTTGGAGGTGAAGGAGGTAAGAAAAAAGGGAACGACCTAGGAAGAAATGGAAGGATGCTGTTAAGGAAGCCTTGAAAATGTTAGAAATAGGATTGCAAGAGATTGAATAAAATGGAGAAAATAACAAAGAAAGTAGAAGCTATGGGCCTAACACGTTGTTTAATATGTAGATATGCTGATAAATATAACATATAAACAGCGATTTACTCAAGAAATCGTGAAAGATTCCATCCATTCCTGAAAAATAATTCACGAGAAATACTTACATTGTAATGTTTTATAACACAACCACGTCCACTCGACTGACCAAGCTAAAAACGCCACTAGTGAGGTTACTTTACATCAGATGCTTGGTGGTGGGTACTTAATAAGTAAAGATAGGAAAACTATCAAAGCTAGCGGGGTTGACAGACAAAGCCATGTGCAGATTTTCTCTCCTGGGAGAGGAAACCGCATAGCACATCCTATGCCAATGCGACTGTGGGATAGGCCGATAAGTCCTCTTCAAATCTATCTACATAAGATGCAGTGCTTTGCTGACTGTTTCTTCCCATCTGTAAATGTATACCCCAACTATTCTTACTACGTTCTTCAGTATAGAAGAAAACAAGATCTGACAACGTTTAAACTTCCTTCATATAATATTATTTTCAATACTTTGTATTCCTAAACAATTGCGAAAGTCTGACGCGTTTGATAAAATTGTTTTGTGTGCAAAAGTGTGAACAAAACTGTGAGAAATAAAAAATATGTACAGTTAGCTTTTCTTAATAGGGTTAGCACCAATCGATATATTTGTTTTCTGTTATTGAATCTGAATGGTTTCCCTTTTTTTCATTTTTTTGTATACAGAGATTCTTCAACGCATTCCAAATATTCGAAGGGATTTCTAGTAGTATAATACTCGTATGAATGCTTTATATAAAAAAAAACAATTCTTAGATCACCTCCGGAGTTTTTTTATGATTTTAACTTGATTAAACTGTGATCAGTGAGCAAATTTAATAGCCTGAACTACCGGCTGGTATTCAAAACTAAAGGCCTCCCTGATTAGTGATTCTTTATAGTTCAGTATCAATAAACACCATGGTGAGAATCCGCACTTTTGCTCAGGTCTACACTAACACAGGATGCACTAACTCATTAATCTCCTTTCTCTCGAGTCTTCTTCTTTAATATTCACGTGGTTCAAGAGTCTTCTTTCGTGACAATTGTCAAACATGGTACTGGCACTATTTCGGCAGTGCAAAGCCTCATTGACAGCGCTGCTTGATACTTTGTTTTAAATGCGTTGATATGCAATTTATTATTTTTTTGTTGTTTCAGTCTAATCCAAGGAAAGTATACTTTATCTGGTCTTTTACTGACAGCTGCAATAGCTTTAGCTTTCCTGGCGAGGCACGTAGGTATCAAACACAAAATTGATAATTTATGCTCGGACCTAGTTTTACCTAGTGTAGAATATAATCAATTTCACGTTATTTTAAGATGGAGAAAGTGTCAAGAGTACTTTTTTTGTGGAGAAGTGAGGTAGAAGAACAAAGAGACTGTGCAGAAGACATGAGACGACGCAACGAAGCTTTGGTGTATAATATCTTACCACCGCATGTTGCAGCTCATTTCATGGGGAATAGAAAAAGACAACACGACGAATTGTATTCTCAAAGTTATGCTGAAGTTGGTGTTCTGTTTGCTTCAATGCCAAATTTTTCAGGTATGTTACCAGAAGATATTTCGGTTCGCGTAGTTTTTAGGTTTTTAAAATTAATCATTCCTGTTACACTCATTTTCTCGTGCGTTGTATATTTGAACTAAACAATTTGTATAGTAGAATAACAACAGTTATCTATAAACAAGCAAATTCTCATTTTAGAAATAATATTCTTTAATTATTATTCATCATCCCAGATTATATTAGGATTACGTTTTATATTTCAGATTTTTATTCCGAGGAAACTGTAAACAATCAAGGACTCGAGTGTCTAAGATTCTTGAACGAGGTGATATCAGATTTTGATGCAGTAAGTTTTTCATATATCATATTACAACTGTAATTTTTTGTTCATTAAATTAGTTGGTTATCAATCATTTCTTCGAAGTGTTCATGAAAAATGGTTATACAAAAACGCGCCTCCTCGCTCGAGATCGGGTCTTCCTGAACACCTTCACGGACTGCGTCGATGTTTTTGCCAATCTGCCAGCGCCGGATTAAGCCTTTATGGACCCCGAGCTAGAATACATAATAGGCCCTCTCCCCTCCACCCGCCCAAACATTTTTCTACCAAAATTTATCAAAAAAAATATGCACATTTTTCAAAATTTTAATTTTTTCATATTTCAAACATTTGCCTGTCTATCAATTTATCAATATTGATTGAATCTGGCATTCCTTTCAAAGAAATTGTATTGAATGAGTCGTCCGTGAGTGTCATTGCCAGATGTTCTAGCGAAATTATACCTTAAAAAGGTGTTGAAGATATGTCTATGAAGGACCACCAATATACCTCTAACGTGAAATGTGTAGGTGCGCGCTCGATGTTTGATAATAAAGCTTCATTTTTTGGGTGAACTGCTCAATCTTCTAGCTGGCCACAGCTGCTACATTGGGCATCACTGATTGAATAACAAAACAATAGCATGGCTGACAACATTAACCAAAATTAAATTACCCTTATATGTTCTTTTGTTGTTATTTTCCAAGTCAAGCTCGGGTGTTTGCATAAAATCTCCATTTCCCCACAGTTATTTTTACATTTTTGTAATTTGAAAATGTATTAATTGTAGCTTTTGGAATTACCTCATTTTCAAGATGTTATTAAAATAAAAACGATAGGATCAACATACATGGCTGCCAGTGGCCTAAATCCGTCTAGGCAAATGAAGGTAAGCGCAAAATTAATTTCAATAATTGAACAGTCTCTGAATCTTCGTATGTTATTCCATGGAGATCTACAACAAAGTTTCACTACAAGCCATATTAGTCGGACCCCATATTGGTTTATTGATGTAATTTTCCTATTCGAATGTAAAAATTATATTGTTTGTACATGTTATTAATTTTTGGAAATTTCTAGCCCGAAGATCCTATTTCTGTTCGATGGGCACATTTAGCAAACTTAGTGGAGTTTGCTTTGGAACTGAAAAAAGCCCTACAGAGCATTAACGAACAATCATTTAATCATTTTGTATTGAAGTTAGGAATAAATCACGGACCTATTACAGCAGGTGTGATTGGAGCAAGAAAACCTCATTATGATATTTGGGGAAATACTGTTAACGTAGCATCTAGAATGGAGAGCACAGGAAAAGCAGGATGTATACAGGTAAATGTAGTTTTCTCAAATCTAACCAACTTCGGATTCAAAGCTAAGAATTTCTGATGAAATTAAAAAATTTGGCATGATGACCAGCAATATTGCGAGATCGTTCTATTACTTTTTATTGTATCACGCACTTCGTTAACATAAACGAAATATAAATTGAAACTTCACCACATGCTTTGAATCCTGAACACTTTTCTGTACACATAGGTTGCATTCAATGCAATTCCTAGTTTCCGAGTTCTACGCCTCCAGAACTGAAATTTCACATTCCATTTTTTTCGTTTATTCATTTCAAATTTAAAAGCCTTATCTGTAGAAGATTTCCAGGGAAGTACCAATGGTAATGATTAAGCGTTCAAGATGTTTGCAGGTGGCGTTATTATTCTTCATTATTATTTTCACTCACTACCAGCTGATAACAATATGCATATTTTATCAAAATCCAATAAGAGCACCTATTTGTTACTTCTAGATTTTTTTCTCATTCAAGACAGATTTTGGTATCAAATTTTAAATTATACTCCTTGAATATTGCAAAATTTTCGATTCCACCCTAGATTTAATCCTCTTCAGCGTGTGATCGAATGAAAAAGCATGTTCTTTGACGGCGGGCCTTGAGGCTTCATTCTACTTGTTTTTCAAATGAAATTTGATGGTAAAAACGGCTTCCATTCGAAATAATGAAGCCTACATGTGTCATGTGCACATGTGGGTTGGCTCTTCTTAATTTTTGAACGAGTTGCTGATAATTCGTAGCTGAAGAGTTTCTGCTTGGACCTGAACGTAAAGTCGATTATTGTATTTTTTTGCAACCAGCCTTTTTCAGCAGCTGATATTCCAAGATATCTGTGAATGTGTACAGTTCTCATATATCCTGGAGGGGTAACCTTTTGGCACGTAATACGAATGTGAGTTCTGCAACTATTCTAACACATGGGCTGAAAAGTCCCAGGCATGACATATAGATGGCGCTAGTTTTATTGCAATCGCCTTTTTTCAGTTAGTACTATCCTTAAAAAGACAGCTGTCAAAATTTCATGATATTCTATTCATTAGTTCGTGAGTAATTGTGCTAAGAGTGACGCTACTTTTAATATTTTCAAAACAATGGATCAGGAACAATTTTGTGTTTCAATTTAACACTGCTTCTTGATGGGAAAAAATACCGTTCAAGCGAAGCAATGGCTTGAAAAGTGTTATGGGGACTCCGCTCCATCAGAAACAACAATAAAACGATGGTTTGCTGACTTCAAACGTGATCGTAGAGACACCGATGATGCGGAACCCAGTGGACGTCCAAATAAGGCGGTGGCACCAGAAAACATAAAAAAATCCACACAATAATTTTGAATAATCGAAAAGTAAAGTTGCGTGAGTTAGCTGATATCGTACAGATATCAAAGGAACGTATTGGCTTTACATTGCATGAACAATTGACTATGAGAAACCTCTGTTCAAAGTGCGCGTTTGCCCACTGCTGACCAAAAACAAGAACGTGTTGATGCTTCTGAGCAGTGTTTGACCATGTTTTCACGTAACAAACCGGAATTTTTGCGTCGATATGTGACAATGGATGAAACATGTATACTTCACTCCAGAATAAAAGCGATCGTCATCTAAGTGGAGAGCAACTGGAGAACCTCGTCCAAAGCGCCCGAAAGAACAACAATTAGCTGGAAAGGTTATGGCCTCGGTATTTTGGGATGTAGGTACGTGGTGTAATATTGAAAATCTTGAAAATGGAAATATCATCAACAGGGAATATTATATAGCGTTATTAGAGCGTTTGAAGACCGAAATTGCAAGGAAACGTCCGCATATGGCAAAGAAAAATATTTTGTTTCATCAAGACAACGCACCGTGTTACAAGTCAATCAAAACAATGGCAATTCTACATGAATTGAACTTCGAATTGCTTCCACATCCACCGTATTCGCCAGATTCGGCTCCCAGCGACTACTGGCTGTTCACAGACCTAAAAAAATGCTCGATAGTGAGAAATTTCACTTGAATGAAGAGGTTATCGCTGACACTAAGGCCTATTTTGAGGCAAAAGATGAATCGTTCTACAAAAGTGGTATTGAAATGTTAGAGCGGTGCTGGAATGATTGCGTTGTTCTTGATGGAAACTACGTTAATGAATAAAACTACTTAACAAAAAGAAACGTGTTTTCTTTGTTAGACCCGGGACTTTTCACCATATGTGAAATTTTGAAATTTACCCAAAGAATTGTTGAAATTTTTGATCATTGTCAGTTTTTTGTAGCTGCTGTTAAAAAAAAGGGTACTTTCATATGAGCTGTCTTATATTTATTCATTTCTAGACTTTTCCATTAAATATTATGTAACAAATATAGAGGCGAGAAAATATAGTTGATACTGTCAACACTAGTATGCTGCAAAAAATTTTGCACTTTACTTTTGAACGCCACATTCCATACGAAAAGATAGTCCCTATTAATTATCATGACTTATTCCAGGTAACGGAAGAGACCTGCGAAATTCTTCAACATTTTGGGTACCAATTTGAACAGCGAGGGCTTGTAGCGGTTAAAGGCAAGGGACAGCTGATGACATACTACGTTTTAGGAAAAACTGGAAAAATCACACCACCAACAGCACCAGTATCTCCAGTAATTGGTGCTGGAACTATGGAAACCGTCAATGAAGAAGATGAATCTCATGACAGTCCTACATCGAAATCTGACGATAAAACTGTTATCGAATGTTCTGAAAAAATGGACGACGACGTTTTTACATCAGATTCAGGGTGCGAAGAGTCTAGGGAATCTACAGAAGCATCGCTGTTACTAAGTTAAAGCAATTGTGATAAATATAATTTTTTTAATTGTCTCACAGATAATTCTAAGAACTGTCGAGGCTCTTACTATGAAGTCCTAGCAAATTTTTTGTATTGTTTTTAAAATCATTCAAATATTTGACTAAAACGTGTTGCATGGTAGATACATTGATAAATAATGTTGATTGGAAAGCGACACGTTATGTCTTATATAAGAACTTACCTGGAATTCAATATCCCAGATTAAAAACTCAAGAATAACCTCAACCTTTTACCTCCGTTCACAAATTCATCCATCAAAGGATAATTTTTTGATGACTATTAATTTCCTAAATTTCCTTTGTTGAAATTGTAGCGTTTTCCAAATGCATTGTTGGGGAATTTTGCTACTGCTACCTACGTTCGTACAATCAACCAGTCGATAATAATGGATAAAAGATTGCCTGTAATTATTTTTAAAAGTGTACATAACAATACAGGATTAGCGTTATGAAGATTTGAAATATATGTGGAACTAGAACATTGAAATTATATAGGAATTTACAAAAATGAACCGAATTATTATGTTATAAATTCTTCACAAACGGTGGGACGGAATTCTGGAATTTCTAGCAAATTGATGTTTACATTCATGCAGAATTAGGTTTATCATTCCATTCTTAAGAAACTAAATGGGCTACAAAGTTTGGGTCGACTTCTGGCGGTGTATTCTCAATCAGTTACATTTTTGGTCGCGAGATTGGACTTTTGTCCATCAAGAACTATAAAATCTCGAATGTAACAAAAAATGTCACTGTTTCAGAATAGACCACCTGAACCGTGAAAAAATATTATTTTTTGTTGTACACTCACCGGCAGAATTAACCGCCCGCCCAATTATTTTTATTTATTTTTGAAATTTTCGGAGATTTACGTCACTTTTTGACATTAATTGATATGTCGTGACGAAGACCAGCTCCAACCACTATTAGAGAGCTGGAAACTGCTTCGGTGGAACAATGGGAAAACATCCCACAAGCTGAGATTCAAGCCATCATGGATACCATTGAACGCAAGCTTAGTGATGTGATCAGAGCAAGAGGGAGTAACACTCATTACTTAAGTGAATTTTGTTAATAACAATACTTTTTTGTTGATAAATTTCATGTATTGCTCATCTTATTCAAAAAGTTCAAAATTTTCAAAAACTGTTTTTTTATTTTTTAAAATTAAACAAAAATTTTCATTTGATTGGTATTTGTTTGCTTTTTCAAGATGTACTTAGACATTGAAAAGTAAAAAAAAATCAAAATTACAAATATCTCCAACTACATAATAAAACAATGGGGTGGCCGGTTAATTCTGCCGGTGAGTGTAGTTTAAATATTCGATTTAAAATAAACGTGTACATAAATCAGAGAAAAATAATATAGTATACTACATACTAATATTTCAGTTGTACAAACGTGCAAACAATGTAAATATTATATTAATATAATTTTTATTATTAGATTCTGGTCTTTCAAAACACAGTTTAATTTCGTTTTCATATTATACCGGATGTATCACGACGTTTCAACAGTCTGATATCTCAAAAACGATTTACTTACTAATGATGAATTCTGGCAGATATAAACAGTCGAAACTTATGCTTATATTTATCACGAAAATACTTTTTCAATTCCATTGCCGGTCAAGTGACAGCTTTTTTGGAAAATGGTATAATTTAACATTTTTGTATTAATCTTGTAATGATTGGTTGATTACCAGTATATCCAGTCGGAGATTCGATTCCGCAGCATCTCACTCTTGGTTGGAACGTTTATATGAAAGACAGGTTATCTATATCAGGCTTTTCAGAAGATCCTTCTTGGATAAATCGTAGCTTGGACGCTCTAGTCCCAGGAGTCCATGTTTCGCAATCGAGGATATATAATGAGGAACGCTGTTTATCCCTCTTTCATATCCACCCGAGTGATAGCTTCCTTGCTTCATATGCCTGTCACATTCATCATTTGACCTGTATTCTTGTTCAGTATTTCATTGGTTAGCGACTCTGTGTTGTTTTTTACCAGGATTTTGCTAAGGCACGATGCTCCAGTACGTCTGATGTTCTGCAATCGACCTAGATATACTGGAGCAGTAAACTTCCAGGCACTTCCTGTACACGGGTTTCAATCACCCCATACTCAGGCACCCAGGAATTACCTTTTCAATGGTTTTCGTAGGCACCCCCAAACCAGCTAAATCTGATCTGTTGATATTCTTATGAGTGTATTGCTTCCTGACTGTCAGAGCTGGTGTTTTGGCACTTATATATATCTCCTTTCAATACTAATTTGCCGACACTTGTGTAAATTTCCAAATGGAATACACGTGCGAGCTTCCTAAAAGATGCGTGCAAGCATTCCACCTGGGCTCATTGTCATGGGCTCCTGGGCATGTTCCTCTGTTAGCTTAGAATCCGCATGTATCCATCCCGTTTCAGTTAAACTAGATGTTGGTTGCCATTGATTTTGGCCAACATATTATCACTTCTCATTTCAAGAGGCGATTCTGTTATTCGGGAATTATTATTATTAATATAATTGCTAGTTCCTTCGTTATAATTGAGGTTACTTAAAGAGGCTAGTTTGTCACATATCTGAGATCTGATTGCTTTCAACATTGTGACATATACGCGTGCATTCAGTTTATCGAGGTGACTAATTTATTTGCTCGCACGTACTGCAGTGCGGTATCTCAAACTGTTTTCATTTTTCACATGAAATATCCTCACTTTTTTCGGTTTTTATCTTTTTTGTCAATACTCCCTCTGATAAATTTGGAAATTATTTGACTGAAAAACCTCATTTTATTACTCCACATGAAAAAGCTCATTTTCTGTATATACTTGTAATGATATATGGGTACTATTTTGAACCGACACATGCGTAGGTACTACTTTTGAAAAATGAAGTATCTACCCCATGTGTATAATGTCATAAAATAACTCTTTCAGGGTCCAGCATTGTTTATATAAGGTCATGTTTCCAATAACTCTTCAATGTGTGTGTCAGTGATCATATTTTTATGGTATTTTATATCACAAATACTTGTGATTTTAGTGTAGGTAGGTACTGTCAAAACATATGTGAACAGTTTTAGAGATATTGGAATGTCGAAACGTCGTGAAACAGGCGATATTCAAGGAAATAATTAGACAACAATTTTCAACTTGAAAATTTCGAGTTTCTTACAATTTTGCTACAGTAGTATCTAAATGTTAAGTGAAATGAAAATTTTAATAAAATAAACAGTGTATAGCTTAAACATAGAAAATAGATAATCAGCTTCAAAATCATTCTTTTGTACAGTTATTCTAAATTTGTTTGCTCTTCTTTTTATTTATGACATGTCAAAGTGATTGGGAAGTATTATAACATATCTGATTGATAATAAATATTTACCAGGTTTGTTTTATACAAATTTGAATAACTAAAATGGTGTCTTTATCTATTGCGTTTATTGAACATTGTGTAAAAAAATATTATTTTTGGACTATTTTCAATATTTTCTACATTTCTAATCTTGAGATATAAACATAAATCCGTGAAGATGTTTATCGAGACCTGTAAGTGTGATGAATCATATATTATAGCCTGAAGGTTTATGGTGATCCGTTTGAGTACACTGTTTTCGGTGCTGCAGTTACATTCCAATGCTGTGTGAATATTGCTAAAAAACAGTTTTGACGTAATGAAACATTTTTTGAATTAATAACTGATTCTATGACCAACAAATCTTGAACTTTAGCATACATTTTGGAAATGGTCCTCTTCCACGGAATACGTGATAAATTGCCGAGATGAATTTGTCTGACATGAATTACTATAGTTCTGGAGAATAATTGAAACGTACGACGGTCCGTCGTACGTTTCAACGACTGTACTGTAATAGAAAATTCCACAGTTCACGTGATGTGGAGAAACAACTCATGCAGCTCCATGCGTACCACAAGAGTTATGCAGTCAAAATAGACTGTCTCTGGCCTAGGTTCTAGGTCACTAAGATCACAAGGACAATGAAAATACGCTTTTGGAAACACATGGGCCCCATATTAATCTTAATCTTGAAGACTGCTGTGAAGTCTAACAGAACGTCTCTATGGCTTCTAGATATCAAGATTCTTGACGTATGTTATCAACTAGCACCTCCATATATTACGTCACACGTTACCTAAGATTTCTAGATCCCCCTATAAATATTTCACAGTTTGTCGCATTTTCATGGTATCCTCCTGACAATATGACATATTCTTATAAATTAAGCGATGTTAAAATATGATACGAGAAAAAGTTTGCCTTGGACTTGCATTGCTGAGCCCACATAACACACTCCAATTTCTAAGTTACGTCAAGGCATACGAACGGAAAGACACGAGGGAAAGGGATGAGAGTAACAGACCAGTATGTGTGTATTCGTTGATAAAGTAATTAATGTTTTCTTGATAAATGCTGTAATTTTTCTTTTTTTATTCAAGTATTATTCTTGAAAGTTGACCAGGTATTGCGCTATTGTTCAGTAGTAACAACATAATCAAGCCGTAATTATTTCACTGTTCTGTTTTGATTATGATCAACATTAAGAAATGTTCTCAACCGATGTCTATAAATACCATTATTATAATTGAGGTTCGATCCTTTCCTCCCTAGGTGTGTTTCAGGTAAATTAAGATCAAAGAAGCCTTAAAATATTTGTTAATTCATTCAGTGTATAAAAGAAAAAGCTAATATTACAACAATTCTATGTGACTTTATGGTAAAATACATAAATTAAAATTAAGTTTAAGCTTGTACTTACACGGGTGAAAGAAAAATAGTGTATAAAATATGCAGAGTGTACAACTACTAACAAACTGCACTTGCAATCAACGTTTTCTCATAATATACCTATGTGAAGGATAAAATTCCAACTATGTACAAAAAAACTAAATTAAACTATAGACATGAACTAACTATATACAAATTCCAGTGACTGTTCTCAAATTCAAACGAAATGAGAACTAGAAATGGAGAAAATGCAGATCAATATGCGTATATGCATACATAATGTGCTATCAATATGACGGAAACGGAGTATGTATAATGTTTTTATTATTCTTTTTGTAGATTTTTTGGGGAATCAATGTTTTTAATGCAACTTTTCGATGGCTCATTGTTAATACCTAAGTCTGATAATAACAATAATAATAATTTAATTAATATAATTTTTAAAAGGATAACCATACCGTGTGTTGAGAGTTAACAGGAAGAATTCAGAAAATTGATAATTAATTCAATATTCGAACTAGCTTTAAATCTAACAATACGTTGAGATCTGTACACCAAACGCGTTTTATTAACAACATTTCCGAAATAAGCAAAAAAGCGCTATCCCAAAAAAACCGTTCCTGGAGCGTGCTGTTCACTGGATCCTATTCCTAGCAGACTATAATATTGTTAGGAAGTTATACAATAAATTTTTTTTTCACATTTCACCAATGACTTACTGTAAATAGACCTTGAAAAATTTGACAACAAATTTTTTGCAGTCTTAAACTTTAAAATACTATCGATTGTCTAGTTGTCGAGTTTTTTCGTAGTGTCAGATAGGGACCAGAATATTATAAAAACTCAATTATCCTTGACAACGGTAACTGGAACGCTACCGAAACGTTGAATAAAAAATATAAAAAAGATTGTGGTTTGATTTCCAAAAAATTAAGAAGAGAATAATGAATACACCACCACAAAGAACATACAGAAGATAATGTGTTCAATCTACCAGATAAGTCCTGGCTGTCACTACTTAGCTTAAATGATGCAAACTAATATAATTGGAAATTATATTTTGTATACTTTTTCATAAGTCAACCCTTGTGTTCGGAATAATTTGTTGAATTGGTAAATACTGCAAAATTGAATGAAGCATTTTTTTTCCTGCCAATATTATTTAAATTACCATTTAATTGAGATGGTTTGTTTCTTGTGGAAGCTGCAAGAATTCTATCTATAAACCGATTAGGTACATAGTGAGCTGAAGAGTTTTGTAAGAACTTCGAAATAAGTTTCTTAACTTTACTGAATATTGTTTTGCTAACAAACTATTTGTCAAAATTTTCCCAATTGTTAATGCTGCTGGATATGTCAAAGCTGTGAATCGATTGAGCAAATCAAACAAATTGTCTGAAAGCTCCAAAAAATGTGTATAAGACATACTGTGACGTTAAAAATCTATTCTGTACCCTTTTTTTCACTTCGTTCCTGAGAAAAGTCACCGGTAGCTCCTTTGGACCTATTTCTCGAAGGAAATTTTGAATATCTGCAGGCTTCAGTTGAAAAAACTGTCCTTATTCTATTCAGTAGACACCTAGGGGCTGTGCCCTAACATTTTGCGTTGTTAAATATCCCACAAGATTGTGAATAAAGATGTCTTTCCCCATTCTACAGAATTCACGTAATCTTTGCTACACCAGATTGAGCTTTTTGAGGTGCTGATTCAGCCAGTATTGTCTTATTAGGATACCTGTCAAAATTCTTAATCTGTCTTAGGCATTAATTTGTTCTCTTCTGGTTGTAGTTTCCCCGGAGTGTGCATATTTCTCCAAATATTTCATCATACCGCAAAAGGTTTTCCGGCCCCAAAAATCTGTTTCAGCTCCCCGAATAGGAAGAAAGATAAATAGAGCTCGAGCAGCTACTGTCAAGACAAAACTCTAATTGGACAACTATTTTTAAACAATTATTTCTATATGGTTCACCAGTGGTTTGTTTAAACTATTGTTAAAACATATTTTCAATTGTGTAATATTATATTAAGGTTTGACTAGCTATTTAAAGTTGAAAGGGCCTAACTGTGACACAAGAATTGAAAAACAAAGAGAATCACTCCATGAAATGAAATTCATAGGTAAACGTGAAAATCTACTCTATTTTATTTATTGTATCTTAAATAAATTATCTAGCTTGGTATTTTTATTCAAATATTTGGTAAGAAACTCAAGCAAACTGTTGAATTAAAGTATTCTTATAACATTTGTACAGAGTTGATTTATACTTTTGATATGGTAGAGTTGGGAGATGTTGGCATAGTAAGCAATAAAGTATGCGAACCAAACTGAATTAAAAAGAACGCCTTGACAATATAGAAGAAGTTGTTGCTTAACGCTTGTCTTGTAAAAATCTCACCGCTTTCCCAGATATAGTATATAAGTGATATTTTTATTTAGTAATGTATGTGTCGTAGGGGTTGATTTTAGATAATTGGTCAGATTGGCATCGAATATTAACCTAAAATGTTAGACAAACGAAGGTTAATAGAGAAATCATCGATGGTGACAAGACACACAGAAATGGTAACGGACAATTCGTAACACAGTCAATTCGTAATAGCGTGAGTTTGTAACTACAAGTATTCGTAGGTAACGGTATAATTCGTGATGCCAATATTAAATTATTTTGTTTATTTTTGATAACGTTTTTAAGAAATATAACGCGCATGTTTTAATTTCCAAAATTAATAAATATACTTTTCTAAAATTGTATGCCTTCATCGATGCTAGAATTATGAATTGTATCAATTTATTATAATAATAGTATTTTATTAAACGAGCAATTTATGTTAGTCATTATTCACGCAATTCACCCGAGGCAAGACTGGGTATCCATAGACTGGAAAACTCGATGAGCAGCCTAAACGCTAGGGCACATGAATATCGTAAAAGTTTTGTCAAAGGACGTGCTACGCATGAGAACAGACTATACAACCGCACGATATTCCTTTGATAGTCCATTCGAAATGTCGATAGCAGACAGAAAGGAATGGACTGACGAAGAACTCAGTAACATTAGACAGGGACAGACATAGTACACCGATGGGTCAAAAACTACAAATGGCACTGGGGCGGGAGTATACTCCAAGAAAACAGGTGACAGCTATAGCTACGCACTGGGGAACCACACCTCTGTATTTCAGGCTGAGGTATATGCAATCTTGCAATGAAAGAGAACAACAGGAGAGCTGCCAGAGGCAAGCAGATCCATATCATGTCAGACAGTCAGGCGGCACTTAAGGCAATCTCAGAAAGTGACCTCTAGACTAGTATGGAATTGCATCGAAGAACTGAAGACGTTAGCCGAACGGAATAACGTCAAGCTGACCTGGGAACCAGGTCACCAGGGCGAGGTGAATGAAAAAGCTGACGAACTTGCAAGAAGGGGGTCAGAGGAAACGCAGCCTGAATCACGACAGATTCTCGACATACCTAAAACTGTAGTACGAGGATCTAAAAAGACCTGGGTTAGCGATGATTATAAAAACTTCTGGGTAAACGTCCCAGGGCAAATGCATGGGAAACATTTATAAAAGAACCATGCCTGAAACGTACAGCGGAGCTGCTAACACTGTACAGAAATCAGCTGATAATCATAACAGGTCTCATGACTGGTCATACACCAGTAAAGGAACACCTGTACAAATTAAAACTATACTACGGAGACCTTACATGCAGATTATACGTTAGGGAAACGAAGACAGTGAAACATATACTGTTTACATGCGAGTCCACGACCCTTGATTTCTTTATTAAATAAGGCGAGTGTAGAACGGAGGGTAATAATTTGGTATTATTGACAATTCTACGTCAAAATTAATAAATTTCAGGATTACCTCAAATGTGACTTATAGAGATGGGCGATACTGTGTAATACACCGTACCGTTATAAATATATTGTTTCAAAAATATCAATATTAAAAAATACCGTTATGAAAAGTATCAATACTAAAAATTTCGATATTTTATCGATACGATATATTTCAGAAACAAATTTCCTAAACAAAATACGCAGATTTAATAGTTTATTTCATGTTGTACTCCCATCTCTAGTCACCTATATACCGAAATTTTGTGAGTGTTGAGTTGTCATGGCATGTTATTTAAATGCACAAGCGTGAATTATAAGAATTATGAACCATTATTCACTCTAGTAGATATACTATGGGTACCATATACCTTTTGTTAGGAAGTAAAATATTGACTAATTATTAAGTTGTCGTGGACAAATACACTAATATAGGAGTGGTTTTGATTTTTTTTTTCATTATTATTCGGACTCAGTTTCAGTACTTCAAAATGACTTGTTTTAATGGCAATATTTTTGAGCGGACTGTCGATAGGTGCTGGTTTCTTAACTAAAACTCCTTTGTTTGGTATAACGGTGTCTTCAATATTGGATTTGTACTATTTGAACAATGCTTATACATTTACTTTGGTTTAATCTCCTAGTAACAATATATTTACCCTCAATTATGGTGAGATGGTGAGAGAATTTCTACTTGGGAGACTGTGACATGAACAGCTCACTGCCATGCTTTTCAACTTATATGAAACTGACTGCAGCCCTTTCACTGCTACCAACCCAAATTTCGAGACTAGAAAAGTGGGTTGCCTAAACGTAGGGTTAACTAAAAACTTAATATAAAATGAACAGATGGTTCTTGAACAGTGATATAACTTTATAGATGAGGTAGATTCAGGATAAAACATTAACAAAAAAATGAATATTATTTTTGTCATAATATTCACAGAACTATGTTAAGAGTGGCCTTACAAATATACCACAACTTTTAGTGTAGGAAAATATACAAAGTTTGCAAAATGCATTTCTGTCTGAATCCAGTTATGTTGAAAAAACTAAATATTGGCGTTACGAATTATCCGTTACCATTTGTAGGATAACGAACCGTCGCGTTACGATTTGTCATGGATTCCTCATTAAGAAACGAATGTGTCTTGTCTATTTGCCTGGACGTTTAGCTGATATTCTTGGAAAATGGAAAATCGTATTATATCAAGCGTCGAGCAAGTTGTATTTATCTGCTTGAAAATAAATATAATAAGATTATGGTGATCAGGTAATTGACTCTCGTAAGATGTGAGATAGGAATGGAGCTGCTTACTCTCAAAGTACCTATATAAGTGTTCAGTTCCAGTGTTCGGCTCGGTGCTCGGAGCATCTATCAATTCTCATATGGCTTCTTCAGTAAATCGCATGGCTTTTAAAACAAACTTAAAACGACTTCATGGACTACACAAAGGAAACCGTATGTGGAATGAGCAGCAGTGGGAAAAACTGGGACAAAGCTTAACCGATGTTCGGCCTAGTAAAGAAGATGGATTAGAAGCATACAATACGTAGTATCATAATGCGAAAGTTTATGAACTTCTCGATGATTGATATAAGCTGATTGTCTTTTTTTTAGAATAGTAGCTAACCCCGTAAATACGTTCCAGGGTACACACCACTATTGTAAACGCAAAATCCTATATTCAATGTGATCAGAGACAATAGTTGTTTCTTCTCATTTCACTCTTTTTATAGCATATGACAACAAAAACGTACTTCCTTTGCATTCCAGGGCGTTTTTCTTGATTGTGATTGGTTTGCATATTTTATTACATAATAAGATATTCCGACTATACTATAGAATATTTTAAGCAGCATTACATTAAAAATACAAGACTGCACCAAGCGAAAGTGAATACACCAGCAGCTAGAGTCAATAAAAATAATAACAGATTTTACCTATAACTTATTATTTTCCAGATTCCTGGATAATGATCCCGTAAGTACGGTACCAAATGATATTTATGTACCTACTCTGATAATAAAATATGAAATTGCAGGTATTTTTTTATTCCACTAGAAAACAAACCAAGCTAGATAATTTTCTGTTTTTTTTTTCGAATTCACTTTTACAAATACTTTTTATATGTTTTGTAGAAAAGTACAGAATATATCTATTATTACGTGTTAGACATCTGTAGATTCTATTGAAGAAAAAACGTGATGAAAATAAAGTAATTAGTTATCTTGTTTTTTATTTATATCCCTTTCCCTATATAGAGAAAACTTTTAACACTGTTAACTACTTCGTCAAGTAAAATAGGAATAAAAACATTAGAAAATGTATGTCCAGTGTGTATTTAAAGTAACGTGACTTGCTAAAATATTTCGATTTCCGTTCCTCAAGGAAACTTTTTGTTTTATTCGTTGATTTTAGAAAGGCTTTTGATTCGTTGGATTATAGCGTTCTCTGAGAAAAACTTTATTTACAAGGCGTTAGTTCAAAAATTCTTAGAATTCTTCTTTCCTTATAAAACTCAGCACATTTTTATATAGAACAAACCGGCAACGTCTCAGATAAAATTGAAATAACGAAAGGTGTTTTACAAGGCTACTCGCTTAGTCCCCTTCTTTTTTCCATATTTATTTCTGATCTGGATAGTTATTTCAAAAAACATAATGGTAAAGGAGTTACATTAGATTAAACAACGAACATTAACATGCTAATGTATGCAGACGACCTACCCCTATTTGCTGAGTCACAAATTAAAATATATCATAATATAAAAATTTTAGAGTCATACTGCGATAAATTTAATCTTGAGGTTAACACTTCAAAAACAAAAATTATTGTCTTCCGGAGAGGATCTAACTTGGGCAGACAACCGCAATTCACATATAAAATGGAAATAGTGAATTATTACGAGTATCTAGGTGTAATCTTTTCATTTAACGGACTTTTCATAAACAACCTCAAAAACCGTGAGCAGAAAGCAAGACTGTCCCAAGGTTTAGTTCTAAAAACCATGAATTGTTCACACATCTCAGATATAAACTCAATTAAAACCCTATATAATAACGTAGTCGTACCCACTTTCACATATGCTAGCAGTATTTGGGTCCTATGTTACTAAGAAAAAGCTGAAAAAATGCAACATAATTTTTGGAAAAACCTACCTTTTTTACAAAACTGTACAGCCGCATATGTAATTCGAACTGAGGTTAATATCTCTTAGCTGGGATATTTTATTATAAAGCAAGCTATAGAGCTTCTGAATAGAATATGAAATCATGAAAACAACAGATACACTCACAAAGCACTTGTCCGCTTAAAAAAACTTTATAATGCTGATAATGTCAACTTTAAATATAGTTGGATTAGTCAATTACAAGATTGTTTAAAAAAATATTGCCAGCTCGAATTCAATATTTCCCATATAGGAGTCATTGATAAAGAATATATCTTATCTAAGTTCTTGAGTCACAAT
Source organism: Lochmaea capreae (assembly GCA_949126875.1). Taxonomy (NCBI): domain Eukaryota; kingdom Metazoa; phylum Arthropoda; class Insecta; order Coleoptera; family Chrysomelidae; genus Lochmaea; species Lochmaea capreae. The sequence goes on from OX421409.1 coordinate 8,735,571, forward strand.
TATAGAGAAGACATGAATAAAAGTCTACTAGCACTTATAATTCTGGTTACAAATTCTTATTAGGAGACCACATTCCATTTAAAACAACCAACTATATGAAATACTTGTTACCCCTTTATATTAAGAAATTAATGGCACAATAGGGAACTTGCCAAAAAAATAAAATCATTTAAAAACAATTGAAATCGTAAGATATTATCATAAGGAACTTCGTAGAAAAAGAAAAATTCCAATAACTATTAAATTACCTGAGAAATAAAGGGTTAAAATTGGAATAATTTGAACTGCTCTTAAAACGCGCTGCCATTGGTTGTGACGTCAGACCGCACTTTTCGAGTCAGGCGATTGTGAACCGACAATTCAAACAACACTTAAAAACTGAGAAACTGACGCTAGCGATTCGAATTCGATAAAAAATCAATAATGCTTCAAATGGCTGTTTCTGCGGTTACCGATGCGCGAGGTGCGGTGTGACGTCACAGCCGCTGCCGCGCATTTTTCTTCGTTTGAATACACCCGGTGGCGATTCCAACTTTAATTATTTATTGTGAAATAAGTATTGCGATTTAAGGACTGATATTTGGCATAATGTGTTTTCATATATAAAAATCACACATTTTAGTAGAATAAAAAAAAAGATGGGCAAGTTCCCTATTGCGAACTGCGAATGTAGAAAATTTGTACATATATCTAAATAACACCCCGTATGCAATTAAGACAAAACTAACCTGCTCAATTTGCAATCAATTAACACCCAAATCACTCGAACATATACTTCTGACATGTCCTATGATAAATCCGAAAGATATTCAGATGATTTAGATGCTTTATTAACCTCAAACGATATCTCTGTATTAAAAAAACTATTTAAATTCCTCAGCGAAGCGATGAAATTAAGATCGTTCATTATAAATGAATAACTGATGGCACCTCAATCTCTATTTCAATTTACCTAATAATCTAATATTTATATATATTTTCTTTTCAAACTTTTTCTACTATTATTATTATTATTATTTTTATTATTATTATTATTATTATTATTTTTTTTTTTTTTTTTTTTTTTTTTTTTTTTTATAGCGGCTTTAATTTCTCTGATTATTAGCTGCATTACTAATCCCATCGTTCTTCAAGTCAGTTATTCACTTTGAATTATATTTTAATTTATTCTGTGACATTCTCCATGTTCAGATGTTTAATCATATTCTGCTATAAAATTTGATGTGTTTGAGGTAAGTTTCTGCTTTCTTTATATTTGTCTCCGAAATCAACAATGTGTTTATTCTTGAATCAATACCGATTGCATTTCTTATCAAGTTCAGTCTGGGACACGAAAATATATGTTCGGCTGTTAGTTGGCTGCTACAGAAATTACATATTGGTCTAAATCCGCCAATTAACATGTGGGAGTGCGTTAGTCTTGTGTGACCTATTCTTAGGCGACAGAGAATTACTTGTTGTCGTCTATTCAAATATGGAGGGTACTTCCATTTTGCAACAGATGTCTTAATGCTTGACAGTTGGCCATTATATGAGGCCCATCGGTTTTGCCAGATAGCTTCAATTTGTTGTTTTATGTATGTATTACTATCGTCGACTGGGACAGGGATACCTATGTCTATAGGTAAGGAGGAGGCATCTTTTGCTGCCATATCTGCATATTCATTTCCATCAATTTGGCTGTGTCCAGGGACCCATATTAAGTTAATTGTTTTCCCTTGGTTGGTTAAGTGTGTGGTTAACTCAAGAATATTTTTTGTATATCCAGTACTGGAGAATCTTTTTTCAATGGACTTGATTGCACTTAACGAGTCCGAACATATCAAACATTGTTGATGTTGAGATTGCATAAAGAATAATAACGCTTGCCAAATTGCGTATAGTTCTGCAGTAAATACAGAGCAATCTGGTCTCAGACTCCAGTTGTAAGTGGTCTGGTCATATTATTATTATTATTATTATTATTATTATTATTATTATTATTATTATTATTATTATTATTATTATTATTATTATTATTATTATTATTATTATTATTATTATTATTATTATTATTATTATTATTATTATTATTATTATTATTTTTATTATTATTATTATTATTATTATGTAACATATATTGGGGTGACATTCACTGAGACTGAAAATATATATCCCATTCCTCTACTGCAAAAAGTCGCAGAGACTAATAGTCCCTGCAGAACAATGTATTGCTTTGCATTTTGAAAGTATTTGAATGGAGGTTTCTTCTTCCGTTTTACAGAATTGGCATTCTTCTTGTTCCACTAGTGCCTTGTTGACAGATATGTGAAAACTATTGCTACAGTTTCATTTTATCCCAGGCAGTTATTTGATATTACCTGATGTTAGCCCTGCTTAATCTTTCCGATACGGCAAAGAGGATTCCAACACCCAAAAAGTGTTTTAGCTCCTTCGTTTGCTAGTTCATTTAGTTTTATTGAAGTGTGTTCTGGTACTCACAGTAAGCTACCCCCCACCTGTCTATACCTCCCTTCTTCCTGCAGCACTGCAACACTTTTCCCTATCATATGCAGTGGATTTAAGAACCACATCCAGGGTCACCATTGGGCATGCTTTCGTTGTTCCTGAGATGCATAAATATAGGCTAACATTTGAATTCTGGGGAAGTTGTTTCTCTTCGTCTATAGGCTAATCCTATTACTCTGCAGTAGATGTACCTATGTGATCATTGATCTTGCTATGGCTGTGTACATCCACCTCAGGATCATTGGGTTCAACCACAATTTTCTCCTGTCAGGTTCCTGTACACTATTAGAGCCATTATTTCTTTGTCTGTTATTTCCGTTTTGTGCTTGTTCCACAGTAGTTTACTAGTCACCTCATTTCCATAAATTTCAAGTGTTCTAAGCTTGAGTTTTCTTTTCTTAGTGAACGCTATTGGGATGGTTTTGGTAGTAGTAATATGATAAGCAATATTCTAGTTCATGCGTAAGTAGAATTGCTAGAGGACAAAGCAAAGTACTATTATTCCCTGAAAAATAAAAAATTGCTAATGGAAACTTAATACCACATTGCATTGATCACATGATTGATCTGGATATACCGACAATCTATCAACTTTCAATTCAGAACTTTCCCAAATACCAAAAATAAATTATCACCTCATATTGATATGAATTATGTTCAGTCTATCACTCTATCTAGTACTTATTGTTAAAGGATAAAGTTGGGAAAATAGTATTGAATAATACTAAACAAGTATTTATTGAATTAGTCTTTATTAATAACAATATTTATTTCAGAATTCAGTTGAAATTCAAATAAGTTCTTAACAATATTGAAGAGAATTCACTGTTTGGACCCTTACTTTGTGGAATCTATTAATATTGCTCTTACAAATTCAACAAAACGTGTCTAATCAACTCCACTATTTGATGAAAAAATTATAAATTTCCACGAAACTTACGATACTGAAATAATGAACACTTATGAACATACAAATTGACACCAAATATTCATTAACACCTAACAAGGAATTAAAAACACTGCATATTTGTGCGATTAGAAATATGAACTAGATTTTCTTGAACAGTTAAAAATCAAAGGACACTTAACAGACCCACAATATGAAGTAGTCAATGAACAGATTATTCTAGGGAGCTATCCATTATTAAACTCCCTTAAAAAACGATTGTGAAGATCAGCAGATATTATTTTCCTTGGTTTCCTATATCATTGTAAAGTTAAAGATATCCAGGATACACTAAAAATAATACCCATGCAAGCCTTAATATTTGTAATATCACATCCTCTTCTTTTTTCAATTAACATATATAAGTCAACCAGAAGATTGGTCTGGCCAAAATATTAAACATCAGGTAGTTATCACATGAAATAATAATAATTATCTTGAAGTTTTCATAATTTTCTCACGAAATAGTGGAATTGACAGTTAATTCCATTTATAAGAATAATATTGAAGAGACAACTTCCAAGTATGAGATCAAGCAAAAAAATCACACAAGCATTTATTCTTAAGGCAACTGCTTTGGTTCTTTCAATTTCACAAAATTTCAAAGGAGTGAAGGTAGAATCGATTATAAAGTCGATGATTGTTTCGAACAGACGTGTGCAATTAAGTATAATTCAAATTCATGCGGAAATTATTCCAGTGTACCAAAAACAAAATGGTTATTTTGATTCTTTATAATTGTCTGAAAACACAGTGCACTTTTAATTGTTTTTTTGATAATAATACTGGTAATAATAATTTCTTTATCGTTGTTTGTTGATATTTTGATCCATTTATGAGTAATTATGGTCAATCAGTGAATAAACTGGTCAACAACAATATCGTCACTTCACTTTGGGTTCCATTACACACTGGCAAAGAGGAGAATAGAGTAACAGATTGATTAACTAATAGAAAGATGGACTGAAATATATTTCTGGCGATCAGACTTTTGCGGTGTCAGCACCAATGTCTGACCATTGGAAAAGTCTAGTAGGGCTGAGATTATCTAATATACTTCTGGTGAACTACAACCAGGTGAAAACGAATTAACACCTAAGCCAGAGTAAGACTGCAAGACTGCTCTGGGAATGGTACAAAGATTCAGTTCCAGTGCCTGGGCTGATGAGCACAACCCAATCAAATGAATGAATGACTGCTCTGGGAATTTTAACAGGTATCCTAATAAGACATTATCACTGGAATGGTTACTTCGGAAATTGACGAGAATATGCCACTCGCATTAAAGAGGAAGTTGGCAACGATATTTTGATCACTTCATTATGAGGGATAGTTGGCCAGCGTCGTTCAATCTTGGGAAAGAAAAAGGAGAGACTGTTTAATTTTTTCTAATTTTCAATTGAAGAGATCAATATGTACTGAGATTTTGTGGTGTTTATACCTACAATAAAGAATGTTGAATTGTCCATAATCGCTTCATTCAAGAAGACCTCCTAATTTTTAATCATCAAACTAACCAGCACCTTGGACAGTTATCTACACTTTGTATCAAACGATTTTACAACGAATATGCTAAAATTGTTCAATGGTTAATATTCAGTTGTGACTAATGTTAATGAGCGGGGAAATTAATTAGTGTTATTTTGAAAATAATTAAAGCAAAACTAAAAAAACCGAAGTAACACTTCATTGCACATGTCTTTGAACGATAAAGAGCATTTGTCCTCCAATTTGCAATATATTTTATGAATAGTTACATCAATCACAAGGGTGTTTTTTTCAAACAAATACCCATGTTTCTCACAAAATTCAAAAATATCCAAATATATATTATATAATTTTTTGTTGGATTAATAAGACTTATTTTGAAAATTCTTCCATATATGTTCACGTATCACTAACACTTAAATTGAAATTAAAACGGAAACAAAATAATATTACAGCTTTTGAGCTGAATATCGCAGAATAATTATAATTTTTCTGCGATATCTATTGAAACCACGTTTTATTAAATACGACAATATTACAGGAAACTGTAATAATACTTTTTGAGTTTGTTATAAAAGCGAAGTTGCTATGACAAAATATCTCATTCAATAATTTTCCTTAACGTCGCCGGGCTGTGAATACCTCCAATGTGATCAAAAGTCAATTTTACAGGAGAACCAAAAAACATTTCTATCACTAGATATTAAAGTAATATCGTAATTTTTTCATGATTTGTAATATATAGCAATGTATTTATCAAGTTATACTCGATTCCTTGCTGATTGGTGATATTTTCAATGAAAATCGGAAAAAGTGTTATTTTGGAGATATTGCTCATTCCAGACCAGAACACATTGGAGATATTCCAGCTCACATAGAATTATTATCACATACTGCAAATTAGCTTGAAGGTATCGTGAGGTTAGCAGTTTGACATTTGTGGTAATATCTCCTACGTGCATACACTGCATACATGTTATGTCGAAATATCTTCAATGTGGTATTATAAATCTGATATAAAGACATGGGATATATTTCCAAAGGAATACCTACCTAAAATTTGAATTCTGTTACATTGGAAAAATGTATTTAATTTTTTTCTGTAAGTTTGGCGATTCCACATCATTTCGGATATACTACGAACTTTGAGGAATACTAATACAATTCTCAATGTGTACTCATCTCATTTCACATATTTTTGTTACTTTGTAGGTATTCGCAGCCCGGCGACGTTAAGCTATATTTTGAAATAACGTCGCCTTCAGAAAACAGAAGTAACTATATTTCAACAAATATTCAGTGAAATCCACTGAGGATTTATCCTAATATATACCTATACACTAAAAATATGTTTTCATATTATATTCAACAAAATATATATTTATCTTCCAAATGATATTCCATCAGAATACTATACCAATGATTTACTTTTACACCTTTTTTTATTGAAATATTTTTTACGTAATATACCAACCAACATTTTTATGTGATCTCTGTTAACCTTTTTAATGAGTCACTAGAATTTCTTAAGGTGAAACTACCCTGCCTAGCTCCACCAGGAGCTAGAAGCAATCCTCACGTCCTCACAAATTTATACACCACAGCAAAAACCAACACACTAACTAAAACCAATACTAATGCTGTCACTAATTTTGCAAATGTATTTAGTCCACTTTCATCCGGATTTAAAGGTCTTCTAGCATGATTTTGTTGAGATCTCCTTCTTTTTCCAGCTAAACCCCTTGCCAAGGCTGGAAAAGCCAAGCTTTGGGTAAATGTTAACTTATGTAAACTTTCACTGAGAGAGTAAGGTCCCACACTTCCCCTTGCAGCTGCCCTCAAAAGGGCATATTCAAGATCCAATGCGTCGAAAATTGAGTATCTAGCTGTAATTATTGAGGATCTTCTTCTGCTATCTGAACTATCACTGGCTCTCGAAGTGTTATTAGCTGTAACTGCAGCTGCTATTGACGTTAACGATGAAGTGGTTGAAGATGATGGTGATATAACAGGGTTTATACAGTTCGTATTTATTTCTGAAAGATCTTCTATCGAGCTTTGAGGTGGAGATATGATGGGATACAATCTTAGCAGCCTAGCATGATCTGGATGGAGTAAAGAACTACTTGGTCGCCTCAGACTTGGAGTTGGTGATTGTAGAGGAGTTGTTGAGGTGCCAGCTGTTGATGGTAGAGGTGATACCTGCGAAAGTACAATGTTGAGGTGAGAACAAAATTATAAAGCAAAAAGGAAATATTATTAATAATTACAACAAAGCAATAACAGTATATTGGTGAGTCATACAGAGATGAATGTTCCTTCTTTGAAATGAGGCAAAATTCTCGGTATGCTTTTTGTGGTGTATTATTGGACTTCGAAGATATACCAGAAAAACAATCAAAATCAAATAGAAAGTGTATAGTTAAGGAAGTATTGCTAGATTCATGACAATTCCAAAACAAGATAGATTGAGAACCAAGTATAGTTCCAAGCTGGTCGCATATAAATTTCGATGGTATTGGATCCTAGGATTTGAAGATACACCAAGAAAACAATTAGATGCAAATAGGAAATGTATAGTGATTGAGGTATTGTTAGGTTTTCAACCCTTCCAAAACGGAAAAAAAACCTAATTATAATCAGGGTATAGTTCCAAGGTCGTCCCATTCCAATTTCGTTGATATTGGAGTTTCGACCATAAGTATATTTCATTATACAAAGTAATTTTTATCAAAAATGTAATGTACTTTGAATATTGTATAGTTGTCGAATTTCATATGAGTGGTACATGAGAAGAGATTTGAAAAATAATAATTCTCGATGGTAGCAGCTGAAGCGCGACAGAAATTTTGAAAACAAATATGCGAGAAGCATTATAGTCCAATTTTGTATTGGAAACAAACGGAATAAATCGATGATTGAAGGAAAACAAAAAAATGTTGAATATGAGGAAATATTATAATCACGGGCTTCAATCGTTTCTTTCTCATTTATATTTTTCACGAAATCATATCAAACAGCTTTGAATGGTTTTTGTTCGTTGCTAGTCCCAAGCAAGGTGGAACACAAATATTTAAAGAACTATCGATAGCTTTCATTTTCAGATGAACATTACATAGTGAGTAGCCTCAATACAATCTACTAAGTTTTATATTTCTACAAGGTTGACATAGTTAACAATATTAACTTTCCTACTAATGGTTGAACGTAATAATTGAGTGATACGTGGAGTGGAGAATATGTTAATTGACACTACGTTTAATGTCAATAATTGATCAAAGCTTTTTCAAATATCTCGAAACTAACGAAGACGATTTATTTTGGGTGAAAAAAATTGAGCCCAGGGCGACTTTATTGCTGTTACCAATAAATGTAGATAGACTAGGCTGGCTCATTTCACGATGGGAAACAAAGCAGTGCAATTCACCTGAATTTAAACCAACTTTGTTTTTCATGGTCGATTGAGACCGTGAGCTGGTACCAGCTTTGTTGATTATCGAAAAGTATTGGTACCAACTTAATTTAGACTGCTTATGGATGTGAAGCTTTGAATTTTACGACCAAAAACCAAAATGTCAATAAATAATATAGGTATACTACAGTGGTTCACGAGGGGACATTGTCAAAAATTTAGAAATTTTCGCAGGTCCAACTGTTGACTCCTAAGCTCACTATAATTGTACCTTATTACCTTCTTAGCTCGGAGTATGAAACACCCGAAATGAAGGCTTAAACAAAAATAATGCGAGTATACGCACTACGTTGAAAACAGTTGTTTTTACTCCATTACCACGCTTTGTTTCATTCCTCTTAGGTAAAAAGTGAAATTTCATATATCTGCTTGAGTAGGGCAGCCTATCGAGAGTAGTAATTTTTTGAAAACAAAATCAATGCATCCAGGCATTTTGAATAATATTTCTCAAATTTGTTTGTTTATATTGCAGTGAAAATGCGTAATTCACTACTTAATACGTCCCTGTTAGTTATCGTAGGTGCCATCTGTGTGAATTCGTTTCATATTATCGAATATTCATGTTATTTTAGTACAGCTTAAGCAAGTTTAGGTTAATAAAATTTAACTTCTAGTTAGTAGTATGTATCTAGCAGATGCAAAACAAGTTTGTATATCCCCCCATTCTCATGTAGTCTCCTAATATTCACTAGATTCAATATCTTGCTTGCTTAGTCCTTTTGTATCAAAAATTAACAAACCCATTTCGTGACGAAACATGATTTTACGATATCTAACGGAATTAGTGTAGTAGTAGTAATTTTAAAGGGTATACTTTTGTTAGCTGCGAGATATATACACCAAAAATGCATTATGATCCAAATTAGCATAAGTCCTGTTCAGACACAGTAGAAGTGGAACCTTTAGATAAGCTCAAATATGTAGAACGCTTGACAGACCAGAGTGGGGAAGCTATGAATCACCACACAAATACACAGCGAAGATGGTAGGAATATTATGATATAAATATGTATTCTTTATCGTTTTCTTGAAGGTTGAATCCTGTAGAATAATGAGTTAGTCTCTTTTTGGTCTCCATGTGACTTCAAATTCTGAAGGTGCTGAAGAAGTTCTCACTTAAAAAATTGGAATAGACCATTTCAGAAAGGATGTATAATGGATGGATGAATGTTCGAAATTCACAATAGTATTCAAATATATTTCCGCGGCAATGGCTAGTATCCTATCACGATTTCTCTGGATATAGGGATGACTCCAGAATGATCGCTACATGATGAATATTTTACGCTCCTGTGACAGTAAGCTTCGTATGCAGAAGGAATTAGTACAATGAGATGCAGAATCCACTTATTGGTACTAAGAAGTGATAATGTGTTTGTATATCCTCTGTGTGTCGACTAATAGCTTAGTGTAGTGATTTTCAGACGATATTATACCAGCTTATTCCAAGATTTTTGTCGAAACTGAAGGCAAAGAAATATTCAGGAATAAAAATTGTACTACTTTCCCTAACCATGTTTAGTAATCTCCCAAGCTATAGGATTAGGAATTTAGAAATTGTAGGCAGTACTTGATATAGAGTACATCACACCAATCAAATAACTTAGTGTGTATCATTATGAGATCACAAACCTGACTAGAATCAATGCCCGAATCATTGTGGATGGTATTCTCGATGCAGGTTGAATTTTGTGATGATGCATCTTCAGCACAAACTGGAAAAACAAAACTTTGTCCATCTGCCTCGCCTCTTGGTGAATCTGAGCTTGGCCATACCTGGAATCATTAAAATTATTTATATTATACTCATTGTTAAGAGAAAGATACTAAAACACATATGTCGATTTTTTATTTCAACGTTTCACAACTAAATTTTATAATCGGACTGATGAATTACTATGTATAGTATAATCCTTTTTGAAGACTCAGGATTTCATACGTTTAAAATAATTACTTTCGTTTTGTCCTTAAAAGCTGAACCAGCATTATGTGACCCATGACATTTTCATTCCTTACACTTCCCAAATCTGCCTAAACTTTCAGATAAGCACAGCACCTAGGACACTCTAGGATATTGTTGAAGTCTTCCAACTCTAGGATATTTTTGAAGACCTTCAACTTGAGAACAGCTTAGGTTACTTTTAAAGTACAGCACAAGGTCACTAATAGTCAACTTTCGGGAGAATTCAGAGACAACCTTTTCCAGAATATTTATGGTAGCACAATCTTTCTCGGAGCCACCTCTTCAAGCCAGTCAGTCCACACTTCAAAGCGGAGAAAATTTAAAATTAGTATCTAATAGTTCACTAGAACCTCCATCCTTGAAATAAAAATAAAATTGGTGTTAGATGATTTCAAAATTTGCTTTCGGTGTCACGGCTATAAACACTGTGGGAAACGTGTCGAAGTTGATAGAGGCTTTAAACTTTTCTATTATCTTTACAAGCTGTCTTTCTCACCTCAGCTGCTTTTTTTTTTCATTTTACGACTTTGAATTCTTTAAAGGTAGTGGCGTCTCAAGGCTTCTCCTTACAATTTCAGTGCAACACAAACATGAGTTCGAGTCATCCTTAAAAAGAGGTCTGTTGCCAGGAATACTGTTCTAGAGTGGTGAAATAATTACCAACATCACAAATTAGCGTCGAAGCACATATTTACTCACACTATTCTCATTATTCTCTGTGTACTCCTGAATTCTCAGTTTTAACTAAAATTACGGTAGCTCTACCAACCCGTCTCTTCATTTAATGTATACAACGTTTAAGTAATTTCGAACACCAGCATTAAAGAGATGTGAAACGCAATAAGTATGTACAATATATTATTCTGGTGTGTATCTATCCGCTGATAATATAAACAGACTAGATGAGTAGATTTCAATTAAGCCAAACCAAACATTCACTATGAATCTTTGCTGATGCAGTCTCTGAACGAATTCGTGTGGATTAACACTGTTGCACAAAATAATGGAAATTGATCATTTCTTGTTTGTCAGCAAACATTACAGATTTGGTAAAATAACAATCCTGCCTACTCCTTGCATTTAAAATCAAAAGGTATTTTATGCATGTCTATTTTTAAAATATATGGAGCAACTAGTTTTTTCAACAATTGTAGAATTATAGTAGCAGAATATATTTTTCTAGAAAGTGGCTAAATTCTCATATGTCACAAGATCCAACTCGAACTTTCCTTAAAAATGGAATTATTCACCTTTATACGCATATTAACAGTGTTTCATGAAAATATACTGTTTTTTGAAAGCTCTTGTCAAATAGTAGTCAGTTCATAGAAAAAAATCTTAGTCCTGTTGCAGTCTCAGTCTCAACTCAGCCGAAGTCTCTTACTTTTTCTTAGAATGTTCGCACTGGTCTATGAAACTGTAATATTTCCTCGATATCATCATCCGTTTGTCGTTAAACTGATCTTCAGCACATTAAAAAATAACATTATTAGAGTTTGTTTAACCATCTTTTGATGTTACGTCATACATTGTCCAGCTTTATCTCTCATTCATGAAATAGATGAGACGGTAATTAACGTATTTCTTAACTAATGTCGACGTAAATTTTAATTGTTACTTTTGACAGTTCAATTGTCATATTTTGATTTGTTCAGTACTTTTGGTCATTTTCGCCTTTTTCAATTAATTTCTCATTGTCAAAATGCATTCCCATTATAGTGAGAAAGAGCAAAGTTTAATTTTGAAGTTGATTAATTACTTTTCAAGAGAGAGATATGCTGGAGTGCCGCTTTTACCGTTAATGAATCGGACTTCCACAATGATGATAAAGATTATTTTGTCAGTGATGAAGCTTAAACTTTGCATATTATTACATTACATATACTATTTATTTTCAGTTTACCTTTCCTATCCGTTTGTTCGTTCCTTTTTACAGTTTTTATTGGGAGTTTTTTCAGAAATGAATTTATTTATTGCCTGTTTTCTCCCATACATGTGTTTTTTTTGCATTTCTCAGGAATACTTACGAAATTGTTTCTCACAATGACACAGACAATAATAACTATGCAATTTTCAAAAATACGAGCATATAGATATTCTATCTAATTTTAAATAACCTTTGGGTTCACCCCAAAAATATAATATATATTATATAATTCGCCACTTAATCACGATTCGGTGATCCGTAATTTTTTTAATTCAGTAAAAAATCATGCTCAGGGGCGTTAAACATCCTCAAGCTAGAAATTTGAAACAAATTAGTTCAAAAAAACGGAGATTTCAAGTTAAAACAAAACTAAATTATGTAAAAAAGTACGCAACGCATAAAGCAAAATACAATTTTCAGCATTACCAAAGTATTCATACAAACACACCTTAACACGCATAATTGAAAACAATTCTAAACATATGTCATTGATTATAATTTTGAGGTTAAGTGTAAAATAACATTCAACTAATATAAGACAAACGTAAAACAGCAGAATACGTCACCGATTATGACGTAACGACAAAGGATGGTTAAACAAACTCTACAATAGATAAGATGTTCCATCAATCCAATTGTGATGGAAGCCCTGCTAAACTTGCCTTCACGACACCTTTTTATACAAGGCAAAGCTAGATGTCTAGCGCATAGACTACTGCAAAGAAAACAACTCATAAGCAAAAACGTGCGGGGCTGACTATCGAAAGCTTATCGAGGAGCTAAAAGTGGATGTCTTTTTGGGGCAACCCATTGACGCAACGGCCACGAGATATATCTTCAATAATAAGTACCAAATAACTATACCAGGTAGGGAAGACTGGAAGAAAGAGATGTACCCTTACAGGCTGAGGCAAGCTGGTATAAGGATAGCTCCAAGACACAAGTAGGTTAGGAGCTTGAGCTATATGGCTAAAACAAAAGATATCTATACCAATAAGCCAAACTAAGAACGGCACAACTTTCCAAAAGGAAGTGATGGTGATTCACTACTGCGTTGAAAAAATTGAAAGGCGAAGAAGGACAAACCGTTCAGTTGCCATATTTAGCGACTGCCAAACTGCACGAAAAGCACTTGATTCCATAGGTACCAATTCCAAGCTAGTATGATATTGCATAGGTGCTTAAACGCACTTGGAGAACATTGCAAGGTCATGGTAGCCTGGGTACTGGGACACGAGATCCAGAGGGCAACGAATTGGCAGATGACATGGCCAGACAAGGTTCAATGCCTTCATTTGGCCGCATGTCTCATACAAATATTCAAAATCACACTCACAATACAAGAAAATTAAATGATAAATGAAATTGAAAATGTTTAATATAAGTACCACGTTTTCAAAACAAACTTAAAAGGGAAATTTAATTTTTCCTGCAACTAAATTCTATAAAATAGAATAATTAGCTATCATTAAAAAAATATATTAATCCATTTACATAATAAGTAATAAAATGGAACAAAAAATGCTTCATAAGTTGTTAGTCGCTAGAAAAATTATGTTTCACCTTTTGGCTGGTTTGAAAAAGGAAACATTTTATCTCATTTATTTGATGTCGGATGTTTTTGTTGTGCTATAAAAGTGGAAATATTGTTACTTTGCCTAAATAAAGGAATTGAATTTCACTCCATTAGTTTATCTTGTATTTGATTTAAATTTGAAAAATTACTAGATTTGCCAGGAGGCCACATATTTAATTTTACTTTAATTATAAATTTCACAATGTTCCAATATCAAGTCTCAATATTTTCTTTCTCTTCCAATCTCAACCACCACCTAGAATAACTTTTTATTCGCTGGTCGCAAAATGTACCGCTACAAAATCAAAATCGTCATCAGTCGCCTTTTAACTCCTCAATTACTTTGACACATTTTACACGAAAATATATTTGAGAATAAAAAACTCACCTGAAGTAAAGGCAATGAACATTGTGTTGGTTTCGTTTCTTCATTAGGAGAATCTTCAGGTCCCGCGTCGCACTGAGAGCCTGAGCTACTATTGGAGGATTTTACTGCAGACCAAAAGCGCTTCAAGCCTAGCTCTCGACGTTGCTTCTGGAAAAAAATTGAAATAAATCGTTACAATACTAAGCAAATTCATTCACAATTTCTACACAATAAATTATATGGATCCTACTTGATGAAACTCATACTTTGATCAATACATTATGGTCTTCTACTACAATCAGGTCGCACTTAACTTACCACCTTCGGATTAGAAAGTTACAGAGATAAGGTGTTGTATTCGTTGGAAATTTCAGCAGTACCTAAAAATGGGTCGTTTGTGAGCGTATAGATAGATGAGACCCAACTAAATCTTTTAGATAATTCATTTTACATGAAAAGCCTAGGCACTCAATGAACTAGGCGAGAACAATAAAGTAACCGCACTGTGGATTCCAGGACACACTGGAATAGGAGAAACCCTTTTGCGGTATCAGATCCAATGTAATATTGGAAGAAGTAGCAAAGCCGAAGAAAAGAGAAGATCTGTCCATCGGAAAGATCTAGTAGGGCTTAGACAATCAAAGATTCTGATGGGTGACACAACTCGTTGAGATCAAATGAATGCATAAGTCAAAGTAAAACTGCACTAAGAGTTTTAAGAGGGATCCTAACGCGACATTGCCGCCTGAACGGATACCTGAAAAAGCTCAAATAGTGGAGGAAGAACAATGTAGATTTTGTGGCATGGAAGAAGAAACCTCCATCAACATACTTGCGAATTTCACAGCAATTCAGGATCCTAGGGCACAGCACCTAGGAGATTATTGGATAGAAGAGGGGCGAGGGGCATATTATCTTAAAAACGAAGTATGCTATATACATGAACTTTTTTGGAAAATAAACAATTTATGAAAGCAAAAGTTCAATTTTTGAAAAATATTATTTTTCAAAAAATTCATAGAGTGTTGAATATTTAGAATTATTCCTTTCGACATCAGTCTGTTGATACATTCACTCTATTAAAAACCATAATTTGTGGTAGAATTAATGCTACCTACGTTTTTATATCTGTTGTGGAAACAATATGACCAAACAATTTATTTTCGACAGATTAAACGTGAAACTAATAGCGAACACAGCTGGTGTTTTTGGCAATTTATTAACTTTTTGCCAGCAAATGGTTTTTATTGACCATAACGCTTGTGTGTTGTATTTTACACTTAATGAAAGATCCATTTCGACGAAAATCACCTTATTTACTTAGCGTTAAATACGGTACGAATGGTGAGTTATATAGACTGGCATGAAATAATAACTCGTAAGCTGAATAGACATTTGATGTTACACAAACTGCACCTATTTGTTTTCAAATAAGATTCGTTTTGTTAAGGCGGGATTATACAGCAAATAAAATATAATAAGGAACAAAATAAGAAAGATAAACATACTCATCTATATGAAAGTGTTTATACAAGAAATAAGGTAAAATAGGAAATAAGAGATAGTACAAAATATGACCAACTATTATCTTTTTGTTTTATTTTGTTTGGAAACCGATATTGCGCATGACCCAGATATTTTTGTTCTAAATGTTCCGAGTTCCCAATTATTCTTATCTAAACATCTAATCCAAAAATATTATTTGTGATTAATGGAAATTCGAAACAGAGTTCAAATAAATGAACACATAATTATTGAGGTTACGTACTGTAGTGTAGATACGGCAAAACAAAAAGTGGAATCACTAAACTTGCACAAAACACAAACAAAGTTATTGTCAAAAAAGCTGCAATTTGATTGGCTTACTCTTATTTCTTATTTTATTTTTGTCATCTATATAAACCAATGTTTTTTGTCCTTATTCCTGAACTTATTTTAATCAGTTCCTTATTTTATTCTATTTTCTGTATAATCCCACCTTTATTCATGTTAATTATTATACGAGAAACAACAGAAACCATTTCTTATTCATGAAGGAGATAGATGTTTACAACATCGAATCTTCCAACTAATTTGTTTTCTTACAATTTAATGAATAAATATAAATAATTGGTTGATTCATTTCGTTTGGACGAACACAGAATAATGACATGGTTCCGATTCAATTTGTATACAACAATACAACACTTTGTTCTTTTTGTTGGATATAATGTAAATTGGCTCAATAGCTCGATAGTTAATGATTATCTCATTACATACTCATACACACATATATGAATTCATTTATGCAACTTTCGAAACAACAACTAGTTGTACACTGCAGATGCCTGCATTGGATATGATCTGTACCTACTGTTTAGCCAAACTTATAAGATGTTGAAACTAGAAACTGAGTTGTGAAAAAATTCATGAATTCATCCATTACTTTAAAAAAATATGCGCACTTGGTTTAGTGATCTTATCTAATTTTGGTTATCAGAAGACTTAACTTTCTTTGTGCTGTTTTTCTTGATACATTTGAAAACGATAAATGACTCAGTGGGGATGGAATAGTAAATAATATAAAATCATAATTCAAATTTGATATGTTTCGAGACTTTTCATACAGTAACCGAAATAATGAGCTTCTTCCATTTGACTTCTCGACACTTCGTAGACCATTAAATTACATCAAACATGTTAACGAAAACCTCAACGATGGCGCTTGGTCAAAATAAACAATAACAGAGCAAAACTGTAAAACAGTAGCTTTTGTAATTAGATTTCTCACACTTTCTCAGGTGACTATTTTGTAGCGCCTACTTGAATATATTGACAAAATATGTTACATTCAGCTTGCTAGAAAAATTCTGAGCAATGGAAATAATAACTTGCTAATGCATTTGCAGGACTACTGTTACTACCAATATTTCTTGATTAGTAGTCATATTTAATTGTGTATCATACGTAAAACCTCCATATAGTGGACACCTCTTTACGTAACGTTCAAAAACATATGTCCGGAGTGCTGCAATGTCCATTTGTGTATGAACGACCCTTTCAATATACTCAATATACAGGGTGTTAGATTCAAAATAACATGCATGTATGTATGATGGGGTGACATTCACTGACACCTAAAAAATCTATTGTGCCCCCTTACTTCTACATAGTTCCTGAGGAATGTCTCAGAGACTAGTAGCTCCTTTAGTCCTATTTCCCCGAGGAATTTTGAGATATCTGCAGGCTTCAACTTGGGTATATATCCCTCTTCTATGCAATAATCTCCAAGGTGCTGTGTCCTAGGATTCTAAATAGCTGTGCAATTCGCAAATGTGTGGATGTAGGTTTCTTCTTCCATGCCACAGATTCTACATTTTTCTTCCTCTACTATTTTGAGGCTTTTCAGGTTCCCGTTCAGGCGGCAATGTCCCGTTAGGATCTTTGTTAAAATTCTTAGTGCAGTTTTACTTTGACTTGTGCATTCATTTGATCTCAACGGGTTGTAGTCACCCATCAGAATATTTGATTTGATTTCCAATGGTCAGATCTAATCTTTTCTACGGCTTTTCCTATTTCTTCCAATATTACATTGGGGATGATATCGCAAAACGGTTTTGGCCCTCAAAAGGGTCTTGTAGTCCCCCTTTTTCTAGTCCCTCTCATCTCATCCATTTGATTTCCTTCTATTCCAGTGGGTCCTGGAATCCACAGTAAGGTTACTATATTGTTCTCGGCTAGTTCATTAAGTATACCTTGGCATTCCCACACCATTTTGGAAATGATTACACAAGAGATCAGTGCTCTAATGGCTGCTTGACTATCCGACATTCTGGGACACTTTCTTATTGCGTGAATTTCCGCTTGACAGATAATTGCGGTCTTTCCCAAGCTTTCAGCGTATTTGGTTACTGACCCGTACACTCCTATCCCAGTTCTTTATATGGGTTTCGAGCCATCTGTGTACCAATGAATGGCATTCTTTCCAAGTCTGGTAATGGTATCTGGATCCCATTCCTTCTTGTTGTTTGATCCCGTAACGAATTTCTTTAAAAAGCTATACCTATTTATCATACCATATTGTGACATGTCCCAGGTTTTTTGATTTCTAAGAAGTAAGGAGGTGTGTTAATGTAGAATCCAAAACTTCAATAATAAACACGGTGTTACATTCAAAATAACATAGTGTCGTTCGCTTTCGGTTAACCGGAAGTGAGATGTATGTCAATAATTTCCATAAATTCGCCATAACTTGTTCTCCATCTAGGCCAATTTTTAATAAAATTGTTTGAGTAGTCTGCAATACATAGATAGTGTAACTCGTCGTGAAACAGCCTGTATTTCAACGATCATCGATTTTAGAGGAAAAGAGTTATCTTCCTCAACTGTATGAATTCCAATGTCCACTACACAGCTAGGAAGAGAGCATTATGACCAGTCAACTCTATGAATCATTAACCTGTTTACTCCAGTGCGCAATTGCTGGGAGCGCTTCGATCTTGCCCAGTGAACAGCATTCCTTTGATCTGAATGATACTCCTCTGTTGATTATAATCAACCGTAGTTCACACGATATATAATCAACTCCAACAAAGAAACTTATACTGGAAATTCTAAAATTAATGCTAATTAAAGTTAACGTTTCTCGAATAATTTCATTACTTCCTTCCCTAATATTTCCCTGGACTGAAAAGTGTTTTTAAATTAACACTTCTTTTATAGAGCATTCCAGAATGACGTCACTGACAGGTCAGCCATATTGATGTGAGCCTTCATGTCATATTCTATTCAGTTTTCATTGTTTACTGGTTAACACCGGATGACAGTTAGGGCGCGTTGTATCTCACACCTAAACTCGGTTTAATTATAACTGATGTTTAGACTGATGTAATTAATGATAATAAATAAATCAATACGTCACAGTCTAAACATCAGTTATAATTAAACCGAGTTTAGGTGTGAGATACAACACACCATTAGACTTTAATTAGTAGCAAGTTCTTGAAATTACCAAAAATGTCATCGTTTTGTAGTGTTGTTAAGTGTGGAATGCGGGGAGCAAGAGATAAAATACTTTTTTTAAATTTCCGGTTGTTCAAACCAAGCGAAGTAACTTTTTTCGTGGTCTGACAGTTTAATTATCATTTAATTAAATTCAGAGACAGTTCACTGACTGCGCTAAGTGTTATTTGACAAAACACACAAACTTTAACTCCAGCTGATTGGGGGACCCAGCCCAATATGACCGACTTGTCAACATCAGGTATTCTGGAATGGTCTATACTTAAAACAAAATCAAGTAAAATGCAATCTAATTCACAAACTAGGATAAAATAACCGTTTTTTGTGGACACCAAGACATGCCGCTAAGGAAGGGAGTAGAAAGCTGATTAGCTTGCCAGAAAGAGAGCACCTGGAACACTCTGCGAGATTTGTCTCAATCTATAGAGAAGAAAAACAAAACAAGATATATCTCTAGAAAATCTTTCTAGGACTGAACTAGTTCAAATTATAGCTCGGCAACTTCAGCCTAACGAGATCAAAGACACTGTCAAGCCCCATCAAAAATGGAATGAAAACCCTCGATGGTTTGTGAAATAAACCGAAACATGTGCAGCATGTGGAATGTTAGCTCTGCCAAGAAAAAATAAAGCACATTCGCACTCACTAGCATAATCCGACCATCTCTTTTTGAATAAACTTATCCACCAAGGCAAACAGCAAACACCAAGGCAACAGAAGGGAAAAATATTTTCTTGAAAATCTCAACAGATCCTGCACGTTATAAAAGGATTAGGATTAGGTTATTTTTTCGAATATTATGATTCGAAAAAAATTCACAGAACGTAATTGCAATGTCACGAATTTTTAGGTATTCTCCAAAATTATTTCCGAACGGATGAATGATAAAAATATTAGGCGTCTCACAAAAAATCATTTGTGTTCAGTATTTTGCGGATTTTTTGTTTTAACATCGTCAAGGCTATTCATAAGTTCACAAAATTTTTCATGTACTGGAATGATGGAATGACATTTTTAATTCCGCCATGCTAGACAAAACGGTCCTTTTTCATCTACCCAATACATATTCCGACTCGGCAAATAATTATGTTTTGTATAACCATTTCTGTGGGTTGAGGAAAGGAACCTATATAATAACAAAGACAATGTTTTGGAAATATACTGTTTTCTCTTGGACATATACAGGGTGTCCCAAGATTTTTTTTATATGCTGTAACTCAGGAACTAACGAATAGGTTCAAATTGGGTAATCTTTTTGGGACCAACAGTAGTTTCATTCGAAGAATACAAGGGTATCTGTGACGTCATCATAGAAGCAGGGACGTCATCGTAATGAAAAAAATTCAATGAAAGGTGAGTATCAAACTCAGCTCAAATGAAAGAGCTTTTTATTTTAAATTCAACAGTGTATCACAGTGAGGGTACTCAAGTGGATAATAACACCAAATTTTCAGTTTAATGTTTATTTGCGAGAATAACCAGTGATCGTTCAAATGCCGCAATTATCATGTCCGGATTAACTCCAGATAGGCCTATTTTCACTTTTAAACTAGTTTTTATAAAAGCTTAGAAAACAATTGGCGTTGGAATTGTAACTTAATCGCTTTTTGATCGATATCATTAAAATCTAATGTCACATTGATTGTGGTCACTTTCTAAATACTTATACCTAGTACCGTTTTAAAACAATACATATTGTGAAAACCCCGAAGTTAAAATGCCATTCCTATTCACACCGAATAAATATGTAGATATGTTGCTAATCTATGGTGAGTGTAGAAAAAATTCTCGAAATGCTCAGGCCCTATACCAGGACCGTTTTCTCAAAAAAAGAACCCTTTCTAGTGCGACTCTTGCTATGGTTGAGCTCAAAGCATAGTAATCATAACAAACCAATACAGACCGAACAGAATGTGGTGAATGTTCTAGTATATGTAGCGGTTAATCCCCATGTGTCCATCCAAACAATTGCTGCAGAAATTGGTGTTTCTTCAAGTTCAGTTCATAGAATTTCAAAAACCCACCATTACCATCCATTTAAATTGCATTTGATTCATGAGTTGCGACCCACCAATCTGGATCGGAGATTAACCTTTATCGCCATCATGCAAGTTATGATGCAAGACACTTCCAATGTGTTGAGTAAAATTTTGTGGAGTGATGAAGCGCATTTTCATAATAATGGCGTCGTAAATCGCCATATCTCTCATGGTCAGTGGAAAATCCGCGGTGGGTAGGGAAATTCGGTTTCAAACCAGATGGGGAGTTAATGTTTGGTGTGGATCATTCAATGGTCGGTTAGTAGGCCCATATTTTTTCGAAGGCTATTTCAATGGTCGTAGATATTTAAATTTTCTAGAAAATGCTTACCTTCGTTACTGGAGAATATTCTTTTCAGTGAAAGAAGAGATATGATTTGGCAGCAAGATGGTGCACCCCCACATAATGGCGGTATTGAAGTAAATTATCTTAATGCTGGATTTCCAAACAAATGGATTGGTATTCATGGACCCTTTCAATGGCATCCACGATCGCCGGTGCTGTCACCCCAAGATTTTTATGGGGACACCCTGTATAATTTCATGTATATTGGTTACTGTTGCTCCTTCATGAGATTATACATTGCCATTATATTTTCAGTTTAAGGTGTCTTCACAGATTTTCCTTGGTCCGTATAATATTTATCAAGACATTCGGTTCATTAAGCACTACTTCATTTAATATTCAGCCAATACAATAAAATTATATAATAACTAATTCGTTATAATATTAGCATTGAACTATTCAACAATACAAGCATACTTTGTTGAAAGGACTGAACCAACAATATTGTTTTGTTTTTCCGAAATTTCAAAAGCAGTTTGCTATCGTCATTAGTCATTATACTTCCATTAGATTACATAAATGTCCTCACTCAAATGACCTTTATGTTGGTGACATTGATGTGAGCAAGAATTAGCTATACCTAATATGTACTGATTGTCCAAGTAAGATGGGATGTGAGTTATTTTGCGTTGGTCGAATGCAGCAAATTAAAAAAAATAGGAAAGTCTAGTCATAGGGACTGCCGACAGAAGTGGAAACACAAATGATTGAAACCCTAACAAAAATATAATCCCACGCCCATATTAAATGGAAATTGCTGCAAATAACTTTACCCTCTTAAACTGCACGCCAATGATGAGTGGTGATGGATAGGGGAATACCAACTCGTTAGTTTTCCTCCAAATTCTTTATTAGTTAAATTAACAATATTATCAAAAATACTTATTGTCTAGCGGCAATTGGTTTGTTACATTTTTATATGAATAAAAATGAGCTGTTTCCAAACATATTTGTTACTTGTGGTCTAGCAGACAGAATATGAAAGAAATTATTTCTTATCAATTTAAAAAAAATATAGTCGTCTAGTTTTTTGTGAAATATCATTGTTTGTATAGTAATTTATTGATGTTCAGTGACAGTTTAGTACTACAATATTTTTGGTATTCGTAAATGTTTTAATTATTGCTTAGATTTAATTTGAAGTAGAAATGTAGTTAAGTGTAAAACAAAAAATTGAAATACTTATGATGATTGGGTATGGAGACAGATCGCGAACTCAGATGGAAGTGTGCAATTTGTTTAATAATAAATATCCAGAAAGACCTTCTTTAACGCGTTCAACAGTCAGTAAGATTGAAAAGAAATTTCGAGAAACTGGTACGGTTGAAAATGCACGCAAATCAGGTCTTCCCTCTGCAAATGCTAATACAGCATTAGGTGTTTTACTTAATTTTGAAGAAGATGCGCACACTTCTGTGCGTAAAGTTAGTCGCGATATCGGTGTTAGCAAAACAACGGTACAAAAACTATTAAAGCTTGAAAAATGACATCCTTATAAAATTAAACTTGTGCAGGAATTGAACGAAGATGTTCCCGATAGAAGAATCCAATTTTGCGAAAAAATAATGGATAAATGTCACCGAGACCCTCTCTTGATACAAAACATTATTTTTTCTGATGAGGCCATTTTCACGTAGATACTGGGAAAAAGAAAACCCCCACTGGATGCGTGAGCATCATTCACAATACCCGCAAAAGGTAAATGTATGGGCTGGAATTGTAAGAAATCGAATCATCGGACCCTACTTTATCGAAGGTAATTTAAACGGGGCAACGTACCTTGAGTTTTTAAGGGGGTCTCTCGTACCTACTTTATGTAATTTGTTTCCCAGCAGACGTAATCCTGGAGGTTTTCTGGTTTATGGTTTCATCAGGATCGTGCACCTCCACATTATGCTGTAGATGTTAGAAGGTACCTAGATGAAATTTTTCCGAACAGGTGGATTGGTAGACGTGGACCTATTTAATGGCCAGCGAGGTCATATCAAATAAAATCAGGTTATGTTCTTAAATCAATATAGTATCTATCAGCAGAATTGAGAAATCATAAATTACTCTAAAAGCCGTAATGGAAACTATGTGGAACTGGTAACTAGAATGGCCAAATTATTACAAAAATTGTTTTTAAGTCAGATTGACTATTCAATAGTCTTTTCGGTGTGACGAACTACTGACATCCAAAGGAGTTTATTGCTTGAGATATACAGATGATCTTGCGATGATGGCAAAAGGCAAATTCGCAGGTACAGTCTCGGAGCTGACACAAACTGTCCTAAACATCAACAAGTGTGATTTTGAAAGAGTTTGCGAGACTGCAAACCCTTTCAAAATCACAATAGTTGTTTTCACCAGCTGGGACTGGGAGGACTGAAGGCACCAGTTCCTAATAGGGTGGAAATTTCAATTGCACAAGAGGCAAAATACTTGGGAGCCATCAACACCCACAAATTATACAAGAAGGTACGATAGCCCCTAATCTGTGCAGAAGAATGTGCTGATAGAACCAAAAATGATTATATGGCTCATTAGACCCATGATAGCATACGGCTCGGTGGTATGGTGGCTAAAGATTCGGCAGGCTGGTCTATCTGAAAGCTAAGTGGCATCCAACGGCAAGCTTGCCTGGCTGCAACTGGAGCTATGATGACGACCCAAACCGCTGCACTAGAAGTCTGGCTAGGCCTGCTTTCACTTCATACCAACATACAAGACGATGCCAGGGGAACCACTGATAAATTGATAAAAGGGCAAGCACCAAATAGTAGATTACACAGTAAGGTCTATAGCGAGCTATAAAGAGTTGGAAATCGACCCCATAATGGGAATAACATCGGACGAGATGATTCCCAAGTATAGCTTCAAGAAAAACTTCTAAGTATTCATAACAGGCAGGAATAGTTTGCTACATAGATGACCCAAAAAAGCTTTTGATTGTATTGATATGTCGATAGTAGAATCAGAAATATATGCATTAGGATTTAAAGGGGTATTCCTAAACTGTATCATATCTTACTTACATGAGAGAAATTATGGTGAAGATCAATGATAACCAATCCCAACTACGTAATGTTGATCATGGGCTTCCACAAGGTTTTATTTTCGGTCCGTTAATATCTCTTTTATGTGTAAATGACCTTATACAAGCCAATTACACCGTATTATACGCTGATGACACCACACTAGCAGCAGATGCTGAGTCTCTTTCGAAAGTTTCTGTCAAACTTTATGACCTTTCCCATAATTTTTTTCATGGTGTTGTGAGAATTTTCTAATATTGAATCCCAATTAAACTGTGCTTTTGCAATTTCATCCAAGAAATGAAAAATCCACCGACTTAACTATCAGAGTAAAGTCCGCTGATGTACACGCATCTCGGACCACAAAATTATTGGGTATAATTTTGGATAGTTACATGAACTGGACTTCAAATATTGAGAATATCTGAATGGCGCATATTATGCTATTATTACAATCAAGCAGCATTTTTACTCACGAGCAATTGAAGCAGCAAGTGTATTATGCTTTGGTGTATAGATAAAACCAAATTACTAAAAGCCACAGCGTCATCGTTTCGGAGAGTTCTGTCTCACTTCAATATTGCCCTAGTCCAGTTGTCGATCTCTTTCAGCTTTAACGATAGTGGCTTTTAGTAACTTGGTTTTATCTTTACTACACCATATCTTATAATATAGTCTTATGGTGTGGTTCATCTAGCGCCTTTGAGGTTTACATTTTACGAATTAAAATACTGTTGTATTTCCGCAAACAAGAAAATTATTTGAAAAAAATATATGAATAGTTGAAGAAGAAATTATATGTCCTGCCTTCGTAGCCTCATAAGTTTCCCATAATGGAAAATTCCTTGCAATCAGGAGATTGAATAACGGCCATAATCAAAAGGAAAAATTATTTTATGAGAATAAAAGAGATGCAAGAATGTCACGTCTATTGGAAAAAGTTAAGAAGAGCAGGAGAAAGATACAGGTCTTGAGTTAACGTTGACTGGTTCATCGAACTTTGAACAGAGCGCTACAAATTAATCCTATTGGCTTAGATCAAGAGTCTCTAAACTTTTTTACCTTAGGGCCAAATTGTAAACTCTTGAAGGCCAGGCGGGCCAACAAGATTTGGAAGGATACGAAGGTCCTCGTCCGTTATTTTTTTTATTTAAAAACTTATCAAGCTTCAATTAGGTTTTTCTGACATTATGTATGACTTGTAAAGAGCTGTTTTTGTCCAACTATGTCAGTCCATTATGACTCAAGCTATAGCACACGCTATACGTTTCTCAGACTGAGCGAGACTGACTGAAGGTGGGCTGAGTTATGACTCACCCCAAGGGGATGTGACCACGCTGCGACAGCGCAGGAGGAATGTGTCATCTCGGCAAACATAGCTCATGTCAACGCGGGCCGTGTAAAAACACTACGAGGGCCGGATGTGGCCCGCGGGCCGTAGTTTGGAGATCCCTGGCTCAAATCGTGTGGATGTTGTGAAAAATAAATGGGATTGTGATCAACAATCAATATTTTTGATAGAAAATGCGAATACAGTACATCATTACTACTGGACTACTGGAGGCATCAACTGTTAATATATTGGCTTCAAACAAAATGTATTGCACAAGTTGTTTAACACTTAATTAGTTTGTTCAATCCTCGAAGAATTGTTGAATTCATCTACAAAAAGCAATACTACAAATTCATTTTATTAGAAATATGCTCTCCATATCGAAATATTGACTATAACCAACCAAATAAAATCGAAAAAAAATGTCACATCACGCCTCTGATTTCCATAATTTGTTCCCAGTGTGGCATGAAATATGACTTTGATTAATTAACTTCCAGTTCCTCACAGTTGATGTACGTCCTTGTATAAATCATTGAAACTTTTTAAAGGAATTGGGCATAGAACATTTCACATTTAATATCTGTGATAAATGGTTATCTAGTCACTTCCAATGTCGTTGTTGCTCATCCATTATATTATAGATGTTGGGACATTTTCATACGCAAATCAGTATCAATAAATCATGCTTCCAGACGGTATTCTTTTTTTTCTATTGCTGCATAAAATTATGAAATATATATGGTTGCAAGATGAAAACGAGGCTCTGGCCAGAGTAGCTTCAATAAAAAATTTCCTTGTCCGTATACGCTCATTGATTCATTCGTTTCCACTCTATTACATTTTCCCATGTTTTCCACTTCCATTTCAGAATCTTCTATATAGGGAGCTAGTTTGACTAGGGGGATTTTGAGTAGTTGTAGTGGTTGTATTATTACCTCTCCGAAGTGCTTTCGTCTTGTAACGCCTTTCTCTCCTCTCGAGACAAATCCCGGCTAGAGACTCTCTAAAGGGTGGATCGACTCCATGTTAGTGTTACACTAGGTATGCCAGAGGGTTGACAGACTATAGGAACTTGGGGTTCTACTACCTTTTAGTCGTCGATAAAATAACAAAAATGAATTTAACGAAAAAGGAAACCAAGGTGAAAAAGATAGAAATACCTTGTAGAATTTAGTTGAAAGTTAATAATAAAAAAGCTAGAAACTTACATAAGCCCGGACACGATCCCCTATAGCTCTTACAGACAGGTAAATGAGAAATTGAAAAAAATATTTAAAATATCAACTTTATTCTGACTTGAAGGATGAGTAAGAACGGAAAAGGATGAGACCTGCACTTTTTAGTAGGTACTTAGCTTAGTTAAAACTGATGGAGAGGTCTAGTTGTAATTGATGCTAGCTAATAGTGTATCCTAGTGGTGTAACAGTATCCTAGCAGTGTAAGGGTATCATAGAAACCTGTATCCTAACTTAGCTGCTGTGCTTACCTTAAAGTTCAGGTGGATTAGGGATATGTAGGAACTTGAATGTAATAGGGCACATAATGTTGGTTTATCTTTTCAGGTAAAAAAGGGAGGCAGTTGTTTGAAATAATGATATTTCAAATTCACTGGAAGCTTTCCAACATATACAACAGTGAACAATTATCGGTTAAATTAAAAAAGTATTAATGATCTGAAAGAAATAATTATAGTAAGAATTTGTGCTTATGAATAAACCATTTCTAAAAAATAGAATGTTTAGTGATATGTGAGGCCGGCACTGGCAGGTTTTTATAAGAAAAGAATATTTTATAGGTTAAAATAAAAATGTTATCTATTATTGAAAAGAATTATGCTGCACCATAAAAAACTTGCATTTAAATGTAACAGTGATTTATGATAAAATATTTAGTTTGAAAGTAAAAAAAATGAGAAATTTATAAAAAATTATTTCACTACTTTACAGAAAGCTTAATAATTATAGATTATAATTTAGGACTTACCACAGCAATTGAAGGTAAAACTAAGGAAAATTTGAGATAAGATAAGGTACGTCTTTACTACTAGACGGTCGGTAGCGGAAAAGGGCGAGGCTCTCAAAATATGGAAGCGGCCGTTGGCATAATATATGTCAATTGTCTTATGCGAATTTGAAATCACAGAACTATAATTGGAAGTGGCTAGTTTGACGGCGAGCGGTAATTAGAGAATTTATTCGATAACATCGAAACAGGTCGATAGATATGTTACAGTCTGTTCTTGTTAGTTATCATTGAAGCAACGTATGTGGGCAGGTGTTCCACCGAATACACTTGTCCGAGTCTTGTGGTGTGAGTGAACCAGTTTGCGACTGATAGTGGGACATACCGGAAAAAAAAATCACAATTTCTGCAGCAACGGATTTCAAAGGATTTCTGGGTAAATCCCATTTAAGACAATCTGGCAAAATTTACACTCTCTCTCTCTCTCGGTTGTTGAAACAACTTGTGAAGTTTTTTCTCAATCAAGTGAAAGAAACAAAACATTTCCTTTGTTCCTTTTTCCAAAGCTTAGAAATATTCAAAAATTCACTTATCATATTACTTACCCTTTGAAACGATTGGAGGTGGTGATAACAAAGTTCTCACTGTTGATTTGTAGGAGAAACAAGTAATTTTCTCAAAAAATTTTTATAACCCCATTTGAACGTGAAAAGTTGATTTTATCGGAAAACTAAGACGACCAAAAAACCAACTATCTAAGTGAAAAAGAATCCTTACCCAACCTAATATTTTCTTCTGCCAATGCTTGGAAGAATAGACCATTCCAGAACTCATGACTTTGACAGGTCGGCCATATTGTGTTGGAGGGCAACCAAATCAATTATTTGTAGTTCAACTTTGTGTGTTTGTGTTTTAAGAAGAAAAATTGACTGATATACGTTCACTAACTAACCTCCGATTTAATGTCAAGTTGTTTTAAAGCACCCTATCTCTTTTTCCACGCATTCCACACTTAACACTACTACGAAAGTAGATGATAAAATAATTCCGTTTTAATTGCGGAATGTAATTCGAATGAAGGAAGTTTATATCTAAATTTTTGTGGGAACTGAAACTATTTCATTTTATGTGCTTATTCTATTGTTATATTTTAAGATCACTTTGTTCATAAAATTAGAGCAACTTTTATTGTCAATAAAGTATATTAATCTCTCTAGTTATTTAAAGTAATAAATAGTAATAAAACTTAACTAACGACAAGTTCATGTTTTTATGTAGACACAACCAACTATGCAACAGAAAAGTTTTATAAAACTAAACTTTTTATCAATAATCATTATCATTAAGACACAAAACAATTCTTGAAGCCAAATAAAATTACCTTCTTGTGCAGACCAAAAGACCAAAACCATATTTTTGTTGCCCTGGAACGCTCTGGATTGCCTGATATTTTTCAATGGAATATATCTTGGTATACAGTTCTATTCAAAAGTCCCCTCCCCCCCTCGTATGTTTTAAACGGCTACACTTACATTAATGAAATTTGGAGTGTGAAAATAAAGTGTTGTAAACTTCTCTACGAATGGTAACAGGTGACGTGATAGTAATAGATGACGTCACAGTGCCACTCTGGCCGATAATTTTAAATAGGACCTTATGGCAAGTGATATCTCGTTTGAAAGGCATTGACATTGGCTACATAGCCATATTAATTTTGTTTGGGGTTAAACTAATTTTGGCGGATAAATTAAATAAATACCAAAATTATTGAAA
Source organism: Lochmaea capreae (assembly GCA_949126875.1). NCBI lineage: Eukaryota > Metazoa > Arthropoda > Insecta > Coleoptera > Chrysomelidae > Lochmaea > Lochmaea capreae. The sequence continues at coordinate 8,765,292 of OX421409.1, forward strand.
TCATTTTTCTAAATTTTTTTTTTTATTTATTCAATTCACGTGCTCGGCAACTATGGCCACTTGCACAGGGGCGATTACAGAAAACAATAGTTATTACAGTTAGTTAAAACACAGTTTTAAGTGTATGATAAAGTGATATATCTTTTAGGAATCTCAGTGTTGTCTCGATTTGGTTTGGGTCCCCTAGGATGTCTTGCAGCTGGGATTTGAAATTAAGTTGTCGTCTTCTTGTGCTAAATTGGCGACAATCAACCAGGATGTGTTTGACAGTAAGTGGGCACTGGCAGCTTTGACAGGAAGGTCTGTTGCTTGAGGTCATTAAGTAGCTGTGTGTGAGTTTGGTGTGACCTATTCGAAGTCTATGTAGTATTGATACTTCTTGTCTAGAGAGTCCAGAGGGGTCAGTATACATAGGTGTGTTGAGAATAGGCTGGATAGATAGTAGGGAAGTCTTGGTGGAGCTCCAGTGAGTTTGCCACATATATCTCACGATTGTTTTTGCTTCTGCCTTAACATCCTTGCAAATTTGGATATGAGCAGTAATTGTGGCAGTTGTTGACGCTGTTTTGGCATGCTGATCGGCTAGTTCATTTCCAGGTATACCAATGTGTGAGGGTATCCATATGATGGTGACTGTGGTGTTTAGGGAATGAATATGGTGATAAGAGTGATGGATTTCTTGGACAATGGGATGTTCAGTGAATAATTCTTGGATAGATAGAATAGACGCTAGAGAGTCTGTACAAATGGCAACTTTTTCATTGGAATGGTTGATGTGCTTAAAAGCTTGTAGAATACTGTACAATTCTCCAGTATGCACACTGCACAAAGGAGGGATTAGGGAAGTGCTGATGAGATTGTTTGCTGTGGTAACTGAGCAGCCAACGCCAGTATCACTTTTGGAAGCGTCGGAGTATAATACAAAGTCATAGTGATTGTTATGAATGATTTCAAAAAATGATTTAATCATAAGCTTTTTAGGTGTTTCGTGTTTATTAAATTTGGATAAATAAGTATTGACCTGAGGAGAGTGCATAATCCAGGAAGGGGTTGGAGAAAAAGGAATGGGGTTTGTGAGTGAGAGGTTAATGTTATTTGTTAATTAATTAAATATCAACAATGGATTCTTATAGCAAGTGTTTGAAATGTGCTCCGTCTACTTCCTGACAGTAATACATCCTATTAGTAAACTCTTGTCGTACTCGTTCGAATGTGTCAGCTAAAATTGCATTGCATTCTTCAATAATTCTTTCTTTCAAAACGCCAATGCTATCTGGTGCCGTAGTATAAACCTTGGATTTCAAGTACCCCCATAGAAAAAAATCTAATGGTGTCAGATCTGTGACCGAGGTGGCCATTCTATAGGACCCCGCCGGCGGAAGCATTTACCTCGATATTCTTCATCCAGGTAACGTCTTACTGCACCATAATAATGTGCAGGAGCACCATCTTGTTGGAATGTTATTTCCAGATGGCCGAATTCATCTGGATTATCTTCCAGAATTCCAAGAATTAACGGCTCAATTGCATTTTGTAACATCTCCAGATACACTTCACCGCTTAAATTTGAATTCAGGAAAACAGGACCAACTATGCTAGCTAGATGTAATCTATGTAGGTGAGATTTATAAATATCACTATAATATCGGCCATATCAGAAGATCCTCACACACCAAAATCTATGAAAATCGTGCAATCGGTTTCAGAGATAATTGAGACTTTCCATACTTGAAACTCAATCTGTACGTATAAAAAATTCACACACTAAGGAAAAAGAAGGATCGCAAATAAAACTTTTTGATGATTCTTCATCACCTTAGTCTATTTTCAGAAAGCATGTTTGGGGAAAGTGGCTGGACACATTACAAACTGTTTCCACCCGATTTAATCCAAAGCTTTGTTTGCACTCCGTTATTTCTTGCTTGAAAGTATTAAATTCTATAAAGAAAAAGCTACCACACATTACACTCATTCACAATGCATTTGGACATTGCCTCTTCCGACGACGACTTCGACAACGTGACAGATGCGAAAATGTCTACCAACAGCGTTACTGTGTCCATTACACTCGCAATTTTAGTGAATATACTGGCTTTCCAGGTGGCGCCAATCCCGGATGTTCAGATCCCATACCCTCATATGTACGTTTTTTTTTAACTACAGAAATTTGGCGATGGCTATCGCCAAATTCCATTCGCCTGTCTGCGTTATTCCGATATGTACATAGTTTTAGTAGATGACAGTTGATAGGAGCACTTAGACCGTTAAGGTTACTGCTCGGGAAATTGTCAAACTAGTCTAGTATACTAACTATTTTCTCCGGTCCAAGCTGCCAACCCCTGGGAAGTGGAAATTCTAGGATTAATTAGTGGCGTTATTTATAAATATTTGTAAGCCAAGCATTGGCTCATCAAATCAGATAATTAATGTCTCTTGTTCAATAACGATATGATTTATATATATATATATTTATTTATAGGCATTGATGGCATCCCCCCATGTTAAAAATACGTCTGCAGTGACTTCCACGTCCCCGTGGCATCCGATATACGGACGCCACGGGGATTTTTGATTAAACCCATCGCAAATGAAAGGATCCTAGCCCTACTATCTCTCTGCAAAATATTGAAAGGATGCCAAATCGGTCTATTTTTGTATATTTCTATACATGGCAGTTCAAGCAGTGGCCGCAAAGACCGCCACTTTCGCGAGCTGTATACTCCAGGATCAATTCAAAGGTGATGGTGGCATCAACAGATATGTTTATTTATTTTAGGTATCTGGTTGCTTCCGTATATTCCATTTTCGGCTCGATGGCATCCATTGCACGGTTGTCAGCTCTTATGCTTGCTAATGATTTAGGGATATGTTATTTCTACAGATTTTATCATATACACAATTAAGGAGACCTTTGTGACTTTCTTCCGAGTAATTGAAATAGGAGATATTTATCCCATTTTTTAAAAGGTGAATAATATTCGTATATTATGTGAAGTTATTCGGTCTCTTTTCTAAACTGTTAAACAGATCCAGTTTCGTGTCGTGGTAGTCGTATTTTTCATAAGACGGTAGAAGTACTCGTATAATGCGTAACTTTTTCAGGCATACTATATAAATAAGTAGTAAAATTGATCTATTTTATTTCATTGTACTACTTTTGATTTTAGCGTTCTCTAGCGGAATGAAAAAAAAACGGTTACCATTATATAGTGTGGCACTTTATTTTAAAGCTGATTTTATTAATAATTTAATGCGTAGCATAAATTTATTATTTTGGGTGATTAAAGTTAAATTGGTTACCTACATTGTGACTCATTTAGATTGGAAACACCTCTATAAAATATTAAGATATTAACCGATTTCAACTATTTTTTTCAAATGTCAAGTACTAAAAGACTACTTTGGGATTAGCGATTTTTTACTAAAAAAAAAAATTAATACGCCGTTGGATTCAGAGTGCTCCCTAACATTTTAAATTTTGTCCCAAAGTAGATCTTTTGTTACTTGACATTTAAAAAAAAAATAATAACTTCATGATAACCTTTCATGATATATTTGCGTGTACTAAGACTAAATTTCCATATCTCAACGGGTTATCGATAAATGGAAGATAAACTGTTAAGACGGAACATTTTAAACATTTAAACTGAGCATTTCCGGACTCATGTTTATATGAACTTTTTTCATATTTTTAGATGTAGAATCTGTCATTAAATTTTCTTCATAACATTCTCTCAACACCCTGTAGGTATAATCAAATTTGTGAAATATTTAGTGATATACAGGGAAAATAAGACATTGCACAGTCACACAAAATGGTTTCAACGACCCTAAAAACATATGGTAAACATGTACTGACCTCCACAGCCACAAAAATAATTTTTGATTATTTGGCTGTGTAATGTTTTATTTTCGCTGTATACCAAAAAATATTTTAGAAATTTAAATATTTGATTACTGGTATGTTGCCAACTTTTTCAGGCATACTTTATAAATAAGTAGTAAATTTGATCTATTTTATTTCATTGTATTACTTTTGATTTTAGCGTCCTCTAGAGGAATAAAAAAGACGGTTACCATTATAAAGTGTGGCACTTTATTTGAGAGCTGATTTTATTAGTAATTTAATGCGTAGCATATATTTCTTATTTTGGGTGATTAAAGTTAAATTGATTACCTACAGTGTGACCCATTTAGATTGGAAACACCCCTGTTAAATATTAAGATATTAACCGATTTCAACCATTTTTTTAATTTTCAAGTAATAAAAGACTACTTTGTGATTAACGATTTTTTACTAAAAAAAATTAATACGCCGTTGGATGCAGAGTGCTCCCTAACATTTTAAATTTTGTCCCAAAGTAGATCTTTTGTTACTTGACATTTAAAAAATAATAATAACTTCAAATTTCAAAGGGGTGATTCCTATCTAAATGGGCCACACTGTATGTATTTCTTAACATACAAATATTTAAGTTCACATTTCATTCAATTATGTTTTGTCATGTTGGGCTTCGATTACTAATAAAATTCGCTTTCAAATGAAGTGTCAGAATTTAAAAATTTATTGTAAACAGTTCTTTATCTCTCTAGAGGCGCTAAATTTAAAAATAGAGCAATTAACAGTTGTAATGCTAAATTCCTCATAAAATTACCTTTTTAATGATGTGTCGTTTTTGGTACATTCCCTATTTAAGGGGGAGGAAAATGAATTTATGATGAAAAGCTCCCCTTAGAATAAAAATCGATTTGTTTAGGAGTTCTTTTTTTTTATTTTCTTGTTTAAAAAGTTCAAAATGGAAGGTATACTAGAAAATGGACTGGAGTTGAACTTAAACAATGACAGAGGATAGAAATATACAATGTAATCATAAAGTGAATCCTTCTTTTTTAACTGTTTTTATCTGTGTGTAGTAAAGTTAACTGAAAAAAAAAAAAAATAAATAAAGTTAAAAAGAACTTTTAACTTTGAAATCATCCTGTATATCCCACAGACACCGTCTAAAGAACCAACATTTTGTAACCATTTCTGAAATTTCAAATTTTTACTTTTTTTTATTAAGAGGAAGTAATATCTGATTTATATTTTAAATTCATTTAAATCGCTTGAGAAATATAAATCAAATATTAAGTCGGGAAGTAACTTCTTCTTAATAGAAAAAATTTTAAAGTTGAAATTTCAGGAATAGTTACATTATGTCCATTATTTAGTTTTTTGAAAAGCCAGTTTCTTAAAAAATGGTATATTAAAAAAATTAGTTTTATCTCGGCTTAAATTAAAAAAATTGTAAGAATAAAAATTAATATAGTTTCGTGTGATATGTGTTAAAAAATCATTTGAATCGTTGGAAAATATACATCAAATATTATGTAGGAGTGGGTATTACTTCCACTTATTACCAGATTTCGCTGGCAAAGGCATATTATATCTTTTGTTAACACATACAAATACGTGAAAAAGACTAGATGATTCAAATAGTCATTTACAATTATGGAAGGCATGAATGTATATGTTCTGTATATTATGCCACGAAAGGCGTACATTTTACTTGGCAGGTTTCTACCAGACCCTTTTATTATATATTCTAGTTATAATTTAAAAAACACTCGTATATTAGGATTCTCTATTGATTTATATTTGTTCAAAATTTCAATTTAATTTATGTTAAAATATTCAACATTCAATGTTTAATTATGAAATGTATATAAAGTCCTTACACAGCTGGGCCTAAGAGGAATATATACCCTAACCTAGTATGGAAATAATTTTTTTGGTCCCTATCTGACACAACGAAAAAATTTGACAACTAGACAATCGATAATATTTTGAAGTTTAAGACTACAAAACTTTGTTGTCTAATTTTATTAAGGTCCATTCATAGTAGATCACACCTCTGGTAAAATGTGAAATAAAATATTTTATTTTATGACATTCTAACGATATGTAGTCCACTAGAAATGGAATCCAGTGAAGTGCACGTTCCAGGAACGGTTTTTATTGGGATAGCGCTTTTTTTTCGCTTATTTTGGAAATCTTGTTAATAAAAACTCGTTTGTTGTTACTTTTTTTGTGTATGATTATTTTTGTTTCCAAAATATGTATAACTCAGTTTGGTGATTTTGTGTACTGAAGTGTGTATCGATTAACATAAAATAAAATTCAATGGGATTCGACAAAACTAATAATAATAACAAGAGCCCAATAATAAAAGACGAAAAATCAAAGAAAGTGCTTTAATACAACTAAATGCAGGTAAATGTAAAGCTAGTATTTCAGCCGAATGTAGTCAAATTTGGTTACCAATGCTAGAAAGAGAAATTTCCAATAATCAATTACCTGCGTTATCAGGATAGCATCATAAGTTTTTATCCAGGTTTTCTTATGATTTATCTTTGGAATGGTTGTTAATCGATACACACACTTCAATACACAAAATCACCAAACTGAGTTATACATATTTTGAAAACAAAAATAATCATACACAAAAAAAGTAACAATAAACGCGTTTTTATTAACAAGATTTCCAAAATAAGCGAAAAAAAAAAGCGCTATCCCAATAAAAACCGTTCCTGGAACGTGCACTTCACTGGATTGCATTTCTAGTGGACTACATATCGTTAGGATGTCATAAAATGGAATATTTTATTTCACATTTTACCAGAAAAAAGTATTATCTAATGTTATGTTCAGTAAAGTTCTTTTATCGTATTCACTTGATAAATTAAAAGTGCAAATTGAATAATTGAAAATTTAATTTGTACCTATGTAGAAGATCGATTCAATATTAAAAAATAAAGTCTTAACTCTTAACCCTCGGATTCAAGTTAATGATTTTATTTATTTGTTCCTAATATAAAATATTGTGGATGCCAAGCCAACCTTTATGTATACATGGAAGTAGCTCAGTATTTCTGTTTTTTTACAAAAACTAGTAATATTTCACGCAATTCCAACCGAACAATGTTGTCAAACTTACAGAGGCCACTAAAGTCGCTATAAGTATCTTGAAATTCTTCTTAATATACATGGTGTATATTAGGAGGATGCCAACAAGGGTCATATCTATACGGAAGCCACGAACGACTACAATGCAATATATATATATATATATATATATATATATATATCGCGATAGCGGTTAAAGTGGCATCCGTATAGATTTGTAGCGCTGTGGCATCCCCCGATATACACAGTATGTATATAGAGCAACCCCAATGCATCGAGATTAAGCACACTGTGGCTTCCTATTATTTGGCAACACTGGGACCTTGATAGATTAATAGTAGGTATATTTGAATTTCTTTCAGAATCTGTGCGACGTGTATATTGTGTATAGATCGCGTTCAAAATGACTTCCAGTAATTTTAAATACGTATTAATTTTTCTTTTGGGAGACGAGAATGAAACACATATTCTAGTAATAGGGATATTGACAGTTGTTAGAAATTCATGTGAAATTTGGGTGAACTGTATGAGTAGTTGGGATAGGGATTTCAGGTATTCAAACATCTGACTATGATTTACGGTTCAAAGGTAAATTCAATTAAGTTCGTTTTTTTTTTTTCAAATGAAACACCCTAATTATTCCTCAATATTTAGATACTTGAAAACTTGATACATGGATTTATGGAGTGCCTTTTGTACTAACGAACTTCGTTAAGCTTCTGCTTGAACCAGAAACAGAGGGCTGTTTAAATACATGTAATGTTTATCCCATGTACCCAAACAGATCACCCAAATTTCAAATCGACCGCTCATTTAATAAGAAAATAGCGGGCTGGCTATTAATTCCGTGAACAAACTATATATAAAAGGAAAATATGTTTATTTATTTTTTGTATGAAGATTTTTATGTTTCATTAATAGTATATTTCATTACCAGTACAGAAATGAGGATTTTTCCGTGCGCGCGTGACAAATTCTCGTGTGAGGCGCAGCCGAACACGGGAAGTCATGCAAGAACGGAAAATCCATTTCTGGACGAGTAATGAACGATATTTTTTATTATACTTAGGTACCTGAAATCAACATAAACAAAAAATATCGCAAAAAATTATTAAGAAAATCGGGAATATTTATTTTTATTTTTAAAACAGTAAAAATGTAAGTACATACAACTCAAATTAACAAAAAAAATACAAGTAGGTAATTCTAAGAAAATTAATTTTGGACAGAACCGTTATTATTAATAGTAATATTTATTGTACAATTCGTATTATTGTTGAAGCTCAATCTCTTTTGCATTTCTTTTTGTTGAACTAAAGACTCTGCTAAAGATGTTGAAGCGGAGTGTTCGTGTGTGCTTTGGTTCTCTTGATTGACTGTTACAGATGTTGTAGTTTCCAAGTTACAAGGGCTAAACAACTTCCGTGATACTTCAATTTTTTTTTGTATGGACTCTTCTATATATCCTTCTGCTACATTGGAAGAAAGCCATCCTCCGTGTCTTTTCAAAGTGAGCAAATCACCGCCGCTTTCCACCAACATGGTTGCCGAAGAGCGCCTTAGCCCATGTCCGGTATATTCTTCGGGATTTTTTAGTTTTAGGTATTTTGCAACAAGTTTTGGAATACCACTGATAGTATGGCACCCAACATGTTGAGCGTAACATCTTTGGTTTCGGTATGCAACAAATAATCTTCTACTCTCCATATGTTTAGGGCGGAGATCTGCGTATTCACGGTAAATTGTACAGGGATCGAATTTGCAATTTTCATTGGTAATGGTAAAACATCTTGACCTGTGAGTTTTTCCATCTCGTAAGAACACGACAAGGAAACGCCCATTATCTTCCACATCATCTAAACTCAAAAGTATTAAATCATCTCTGCGGCATGCACCGAAGATGCCAAACACTAAAATTACTTTTGCTAGTAGATATTCTCCATCTGAAGCTTCACATAAAAATTTGGTTACTTGTTCTGCTGTAAGAATCTTGGATTTCTTTGGTATATATCCTACAGCTTGTCGTTTCAAAAAAGCAATCGTTTTTGGATATTGATGGTGAGTAATTTCTTTTATTGCCAAACAACTCTTTAACATAGAATGAGAATCGACTCCATAAAGTGGAGGATTTCATAGTGTTGGCTTTTTCAGAAAAATATACTAAAAGAATATCGTCACTCACAATTTTGATTCGTTTCTGAGTCCGCCATTCGGTAAAACTGTTATATTCTTGTTCATATCTCAACCTGGATTTCACTGGTAATAAATCTGCACTCACTTCTGCCGCTCGTTGTAAGATATTTTCGGGAATATCCCGATTTTCTTCACAATCTGAATTCATTTTTGCAAAATGTAATAAATACATAAATACTTAATTTTCACTGACAGAAAATAAAATTTGTCATTAATAAATAAATCGTTGCTATAGACACATTACTCGTTTCTTTTTTTTCTTCGGGTTGCCATAGGATATCTAGTATTATGGATATCTATGTTTATTATTAAGCGCACGGAAATAGGGATCGGGAAAAAATTTCCGTGCGCTGTTCCGAAAATGTCATATTTACTGTATTTTATAAACAGTTGAAAATGTAGTATTTTCTGTTAAGTATAATAAAAATATTTTTTTTTGTCTATTCTGTCTAATGTTCTATCTAAAACGCATAATAGAGAAGAGCTATAATGATGATACTGATCTGAAAAATTGTGCAGAGTCATGATGGATTCCTGACTACTCAGCGAACTATTTTCAAGATGGTGATCCATCAGGTTATACTGAAAGTGGACATCAACTTCGTTAATTACCTCTTCAGATCATGAAATAAATCATTAATTACCTCTTCAGATCCCTTATTCTTTTAATATGATCTTTATTAGCGTTACACCTAAGTCTAGCAATTCTTGTGAATTCAAGACTTTGTTGAAAATTTTCATGTTCACACTTTTCTTTTTGAAACTCATTTTCAAAGTTTTTCTTGAAAATTCAGAGCCTAATCTTTCATGGGTTTTGAATTATTCAAGAGAATGAAAAAGTCATTAAACAGCCTCACACGGCTCCATGGTGCATCTTAGTATAAAGGTAAGTTGATATCAATCGTCCTATTTTGAGCTCTAGTTCACACTGTATGACCAATTATATGTTGTTCTGGGACACCCTGTATACAGACATCACAACAGTAGAAACATTTGCACATGTTCAAGTTTGCATTTATCGGACACCCTGTATATTAGAACATAGTTTTCATTTTTGCACTGCACTGTTTGGAACCGGCGGTGTAGTAATGAACAGACTAGAGTTTTTCCCAACATCAAACCGCTATGGCGTTGGGAAAATAAACTATATTGTGTACATAGCTTTCATTACTCTCTACAACTTTTATTGAAGACATTTTTTCTAGTAATAATTGATATATGTGCCTGAGAGACAGTCTCCGAAATTTGTATAAATTCAATATTTTAGGTCAGCCACAACAACCCACTTAGTAATCTGATTGCTTTATGTTTTACAGAAAAAAGTTGAACTCAGGTATAGTGAAGTAGAAAAATATACCCATTCGAAAATTAACATTCACATTGAGTAGTAGTTCTACTTCATATCGCTAGTGTTTTATTTTGAGTGAATTGTAGAATGGAAATATAATTTTTCATTTAATAACTAACATCCTGGGCACTGTCAACAATGGTATCAGAAAATTGAAACTACAAAAATGAGAAAAAAACATTACTTTCAATATTAAAAGCTTTCGATAAACAGAAGTGAAGTCGGCAACACTGCCAGGATGCCACTGTGCAAGAAAAATACATATACGGATGCCAAACGATACCGTTCTTCGATATGTATACTGAAGGATGTCACAGTGTACGTCATATGTATAATAAATATATAAGTGCGCTACTATAACGCCGCGTACGGAGAACCTGTGAACCTTGGTGTATAGGTTTATACAAAAAATGACCAAAGTGACGTCCTGCTGATTTCATCAGCAATAGATTCCCAAGCATTCACTGAACCATTTGCGATACGTTTGAGCTCGATGCACTGTGACGTCCGTATATCGGATGCCATAGTGCCGCGGACGCCACAGCTGCCGCGATTTTAACATGGGCGGATGCCACTTCACGCCGTGAATGTATATATATATATATTGCATTGTAGTCGTTCGTGGCTTCCGTATAGATATGACCTTTGTTGGCATCCTCCCAATATACACCATGTATATTGAGAAGAATTTCAAGATACTTATAGCGACTTTAGTGGCCTCTGTAAGTTTGACAACATTGTTCGGTTGGAATTGCGTGAAATATTACTAGTTTTTGTAAAAAAACAGAAATACTGAGCTACTTCCATGTATACATAAAGGTTGGCTTGGCATCCACAATATTTTATATTAGGAACAAATAAATAAAATCATTAACTTGAATCCGAGGGTCAAGAGTTAAGACTTTATTTTTTAATATTGAATCGATCTTCTACATAGGTACAAATTAAATTTTCAATTATTTAATTTTCACTTTTAATTCATCAAGTGAATACGATAAAAGAACTTTACTGAACATAACATTAAATAATACTTTTTTCTTATTTTTTTTGGGAATCAAACCACAATACTGTTTTTTTATTTTTTATTTCGATGATTCGGTATCGTTCCAGCTACCGTTGTCAAGACTAACTAGTATAGAAATAATTTGACAACTAGACAATCAATAATATTTTGAAGTTTAAGAATACAAAACTTCGTTGTCAAATTTTATTAAGGTCCATTCATCACACCTCTGGTAAAATGTGAAATAAAATATTTTATTTTATGACATTCTAACGATATGTAGTCCACTAGAAATGGAATCCAGTGAAGGGCACGTTCCAGGAACGGTTTTTATTGGAATAGCGCTTTTTTTTTCGCTTATTTTGGAAATCTTGTTAATAAAAACTCGTTTGTTGTTACTTTTTTTGTGTATGCTTATTTTTGTTTTCAAAATATGTATAACTCAGTTTGGTGATTTTGTGTATTGAAGTGTGTATTGATTAACAACCATTCCAAAGATAAATCATAAGAAAACCTGGATAAAAACTTATGATGCTATCCTGATAACGCAGGTGATTGATTATTGGAGATTTCTCTTTCTAACATTGGTAACCAAATTTGACTACATTCGGCTGAAATACTAGCTACACATTTATCTGCATTTAGTTGTATTAAAGCACTTTTTTTGATTTTTCGTCTTTTATTATTGGGCTCTTATTATTATTATTACTTTGTCGAATCCCATTGAATTTTATTTTATGTTAATCGATACACACTTCAATACACAAAATCACCAAACTGAGTTATACATATTTTAAAAACAAAAATAATCATACACAAAAAAAGTAACAACAAACGCATTTTTGTTAACAAAATTTCCAAAATAAGCGAAAAAAAAGCGCTATCCCAATAAAAACCGTTCCTGGAACGTTCACTTCACTGGATTCCATTTCTAGTGAACTACATATCGTTAGAATGTCATAAAATAAAATATTTTATTCCACATTTTACCAGAGGTGTGATCTACTATGAATGGACCTTAATAAAATTTGACAACAAAGTTTTGTAGTCTTAAACTTCAAAATATTATTGATTGTCTAGTTGTCAAATTTTTCCGTTGTGTCAGATAGGGACCAAAAAATTATTTCTATACTAGTGAATCTTGACAACGGTAGCTGGAACCCTACCAAAACGTCGAAATAAAAAATAAAAAAACATGATTGTGGTTTGATTCCCAAAAAAAATGAGAAAAAAGAATGAGTAATGCCACAAGGAACTTACAGAAGACATGAAATAATACGATGTAAAAGATGCAGTCAAAAATATTCTTAAGTAACAAGAATTGTGTAAGGTATAATGTAATGTTTATTTAGACGAGCAAGTTCACTCGCGCAAGCTTTTTTTGCAGAAGTAACTTTCAGCAATAAATGCTTGTCTGAACGGTACTTGCGGAAGTGAAATTTGCTGGTAAGTAGGTACTTTGAGAATCCGTTTACACGAGCAAATATTTCTGGAAGTAAAACTTGCCAGTCTAAAAAAATTGCTTGGCCACCCATATAAGTTTTTATTTGTCAGACTAGCATAGTAGCATAGTAAATATTTGAAAGTATGCCCTTTCTAACTCCTTATAGTCCATCGGAGTTAAAGTAAAAAAGTGGCTTGGGTCGAAATTTTTAGTACCGGTAGAGACCCGGCAAAATTTGAAAGTTTTCAAATCCAAAACACTTCATTTAGAACCTGCAGTGATAAGAGAGGGTGATTTTTAATATATAACCCCTTTTTGCCGATGTTTGTAGCAAAGTCATTTAGCCGTTAGAGTGCGTGGAAGAATAAAAACTGGGTGTAAACGAGTCATGGGTACCCCTATAACTTTTAAACGACCCGACAGATTTATTTAAAATTTTGTTCGGTTATATTCGAGGTAGTTTTGAATCATCTGACGTAAAAATTCAAAATGGCTGACTTCCGGTTTTACCGCAAATGAATCTAAAGTTAAAAATTTAAATGGAACACCCTGAAATATTTTTCCATGTACGGGTTCAAATACATGCTAGTCATTGCCAAATGTCACACGTTTTCCTAATTTTTTATTTTATACCTACAAGGCGGTTGTGACCTCATTCAAATTACCTTAAAATGAGCAGAATCACATTGAAGATATTAAGTTTTTAAAAAAATCATTTGTTTTTTTTTTATTTACGATAAATCGTCTTCTTTGGAAAAACGCTCAGACCCGTTTGATTTTGTGTTCGAGGATGACACAAAATTAGCAAAAAACACGTTAACACGTGCAGCCCCCTTGGCGGGGGTGGCACCATTGTATGAAATTCGTGCATAAAGAATCTTTTTTTCAGTCATCGGATTGCCGCACTCGCCTAACGGCTCGAGAGGTAAATTTTCCCATTCGTAAAAACAGTATAGTAAGTTAATAAAAAAAAGTTGAAATTTGAAATTTGGTTTTTCAATAAATGGCATAATTTAAAAAAAAAATTTATCTCAGCGACTCAGCTTCAATTTAAAAACAAAAATGAGAGAATTAAAATTTTTATAGAAATTCGTGTAAAATGGATAAAAAACTCATTTAAATCGATTGAGAAATATAAATAGAATATTAGGTTTGGGTATATATTCCTCTTAGGCCCAGCTGTGTGAGGACTTTATATACATTTCATAATTAAACATTGAATGTCTTCATATTTTAACATAAATTAAATTGAAATTTTGAACAAATATAAATTAATAGAGAATCCTAATATACAAGAGTTTTTTAATTAATACTAGAATATATAATAAAAGGGTCTGGTAGAAACCTGCCCAGTAAAATGTACGCCTTTCGTGGCATCCAATATACAGAACATATACATGCCTTCCATAATTGAAAATGACTATTTGAATCATCTAGTCTTTTTCACGTATTTGTATGTGTTAAAAAAAGATATAATATGCCTTTGCCAGCGAAATCTGGTAATAAGTGGAAGTAATACCCACTCCTACATAATTTGATTTACATTTTCCAGCGATTCAAATGATTTTTTAACACATATTACACGAAACTATATTAATTTTTATTCTTACAATTTTTCAATTTAGGCTGATTCGCCGAGATAAAACTAATTTTTTTCAATATACGAATATAAGAATTTGGCTTCTCAAAAAACTAAATAATGGACATAATGTAACCATTCCTGAAATTTCAACTTTAAAATTTTTTCTATTAAGAAGAAGTTACTTCCCGACTTAATATTTGATTTATATTTCTCAAGCCATTTAAATGAATTTAAAATATAAATCAGATATTACTTCCTCTTAATAAAAAAAAGTAAAAATTTGAAATTTCAGAAATGGTTACAAAATGTTGGTCCTTTAGACGGTGTCTGTGGGATATACAGGATGATTTCAAAGTTAAGAGTTCTTTTTAACTGTATTTTTTTGTTTTTTTTTTCAGTTAATTTTACTACACACAGTTGAAAAATAAGTATTCACTTCATGATTACATTGTATATTTCTATCCTTCGTCATTGTTTCCGTTCAACTCCAGTCCATTTTCTAGTATACCTTCCATTTCGAACATTAAACAAGAAAATAAAAAAAAAGAACTCCTAAACAAATCGATTTTTATTCTAAGGGGAGCTTTTCATCATAACTTCATTTTCCTCCCCTCCGACTCTCTAATCAATACAATTTAAATAGGGAATGTACCAAAAACGACAAATCATTAAAAAGGTAATTTTATGAGGAATTTAGCATTACAACTGTTAATTGCTCTATTTTTGAATTTAGCGCCTCTAGAGAGATAAAGAACTGTTTACAATAAATTTTTCAATTGTGACACTTCATTTGAAAGCGAATTTTATTAGTAATCGAAGCCCAACATGACAAAACATAATTGAATGAAATGTCAACTTAAATATTTGTATGTTAAGAAATACATTCAGTGTGGCCCATTTAGATATGAAACACCCCTGTGAAATTTGAAGTTATTATTATTTTTTAAATGTCAAGTAACAAAAGATCTACTTTGGGACAAAATTTAAAATGTTAGGGAGCACTCTGAATCCAACGGCGTATTAATTTTTTTTTAGTAAAAAATCGCTAGTCCCAAAGTAGTCTTTCAGTACTTGATATTAAAAAAAAATTGTTGGAATTGGTTAGTATCTTAATATTTTATAGAGGTGTTTCCAATCTAAATGAGACACAATGTAGGTAACAAATATAACTTTAATCACCCAAAATAACAAATTTATGCTATGCATTAAATTACTAATAAAATCAGCTTTAAAATAAAGTGCCACACTATATTATAATGGTAACCGTTTTTTTTTCATTCCGCTAGAGAACGCTAAAATCAAAAGTCGTACAATGAAATAAAATAGATCAATTTTACTACTTATTTATATAGTATGCCTGACAAAGTTACACATTATACGAGTACCTCTACCGTCTTATGAAAAATACGACTACCACGACACGAAACTGGATTTGTTAAACAGTTTAGAAAAGAGACCGAATATTATTCACCTTTTCAAATATGCAATGAATATCTCCTATTTCAATTACTCGGAAGAAAGTCACAAAGGTATCCTTAATTGTGTATTTGACAAAATCTGTAGAAATAACATATCCCTAAATCATTAGCAAGCATAAGAGCTGACAACCGTGCAATGGATGCCATCGAGCCGAAAATGGAGTATACGGAAGCAACCAGATACCTAAAATAAATAAATATATCTGTTGATGCCACCATCACCTTTGAATTGATCCCGGAGTATACAGCTCGCGAAAGTGGCGGTCTTTGCGGCCACTGCTTGAACTGCCATGTATAGAAATATACAAAAATAGACCGATTTGGCATCCTTTCAATATTTTGCAGAGAGATAGTAGGGATAGGATCCTTCCATTTGCGATGGGTTTTATCAAAAATCCCCGTGGCGTCCGTATATCGGATGCCACGGGGACGTGGAAGTCACTGCAGACGTATTTTTAACATGGGGGGATGCCATCAATGCCTATAAATAAATATATATATATATATATATATATATATATATATCATTGACGTAAAATGCTTGCTTGGACCGAACTCCTTCTTTGAATCCAAATATAATTGAGTGAATTGAATGCAGAACGCAGTAGAATAATGTACTGGATAATACTCAATCGCTCTAAGCTCGCTGAAAGCGCTTCAGAATAACTTTTCCTCTGACCCTCTCAAACAAAACATCCTAACCCTAGAGACAGAACTGCAAAATTAAATTAATTAAAGAGATTAATTTTATATGAACTCCCAGTCATTGTAGGATGGAAGGGAATGAACTAGCTGGTCAGGCAGCTATAGTGAAGCTGGTGGTGAAGAGGTGGAAGAGAATGTACAAATACGATAGGTACCAGGACTTAAAGAAATATATAAACGAACAAGTGAGGAAAATGTGGCAAGAAAACTGGTCTAGAAGCGAACTGCGACTCAAAATTTTGAAACAAAATATAAATAATTAGATACTACCAACTAGTTTCAAGAGACGAGAGCCAGTAGCAATTTCCAGACTACGGTTAGGACATACACGAATAACTAACAGTTTTATGCTGTTAGGGTACGGACAGAAAGAAAGCGGGTTGCCTGCTCGCTGGTTATCGGCGCCTAAAATCAGTATGCGTATTGTACGTGGACACACAGAGACAAAACAGGCTGAAGCTTGTCGGCGCGTGAAGCAAGCTGCTGGCATTTTACCGAAACGAATATTTAATTATAAGCGAGCAGGCAATGGATACGGAAGCATTGATTTCTGCAGTTTTTAAACAAATCCCTGTATGGGACAAACGTGAAAAAAATCACAGTAATAGAAATGTTGTTGAGAAGTGTTGGAAAAAGAATTCCGAGGAAGTGAACATCCAAGATGGTAGGTAAACGTATCTAGATTCATTCGCATATAACTAAAAAAACGATCTGGATATCCTTGTAACTCTTTGAATAATCTGTGATATTCTCCAAATTGTGTCCGGTTCTGATTGATAGGATGAATGCCTGTTTTCGGTCTCCTCAATCTTAAAAACGGATTGTTCAATAGAATTTCTTCATCGGATGAGGACGACATTTTTGCTTCACTTTCAACTAGGTACTAAAATAATCTGCGAAAACAAGTAGTATGTTTACGCTTTCTTTCTGGGCGCTAACCTGCCTACACCAGCGCCGTCTTTCGGCGCCGATAACCAGCGAGTAGGCAACCCGCTTTCTTTCTGTCCGTACCCTTAGGTACCAGGCAGCCAAGGTGTGAAATATGTAATGTATTTTTAAGTATAAGCGTTGAGTGAAAAATACTTGTATTTTTCACTCAACGGTATAAGGCGTATACTAGTGGACTGCGTTAAGTACTCGATACTCCGGCAAACAATAAGTAAAGATTTTCAACGTTATTTGAAATAGTTAATGGGCTAATGACCAGAGACGTCGATGCCCAATCTCAAACGAACAAAAAATACTCAATTCGGTTACAATATTGCGAAAATAAAGTTGTCTGTTTTTTGTTGCGCTTTAATTACAAAACTAAACAACGAATCTCTTTGATCTGTTGTATAAATAGGATTAAAAGTGCAGCCAGCTAAAAAGTTGACAAAGGCTGCAGTTTACCGCGGTAGAGTGGAAACTCCTACACGCCGAAAAAATAAAAAAATTATTTATAGTTTGAACTGAAAAAAAACTGATTTGAAGGTAATCAAGTGAAGCTTTAGTTTTAAAGTTTGACTGTGTAATTGAAATCGCTGGCGTGTCCGTATATTCAGCATAAGCAGCGCCAAAGAATAGCGGTTAATGAATTTTTAATCTAACAAATGCAGATAATATCTTGGGAGAAATATTATACCACAAACTTTATTCCTACAGACAAACTTGACTTGTCTTAATACTTTGTAGATGATATTTGTGAAATTTATTATACAGAAAATTTTCATAATTCCAAGATTTGAATATACCTAAGTAAATTTAAATTGATTATAGTCCTCTTAATATTGAAACTTGACAGTTGTTATAATATCGAGGGCTGAAACGCAGGTCCACGCAACTAACATTTCTGACAACATTGGTATTTGGATATGGCTGTGTTTATTTTTGTGAGCGCAATTTATTTCCGCAAGGAAAACATTTAAAAAAAATTATTTACCAGTCAAATTTGAAGAAAACAATAACTTGTAACGTGTTGCGGTGTGTGTTCATTTTTGCGTCATTTAAAATAGTCAATTGGGAAGTAACTAATGTGCAAAGTTAATTTCGCTATTAATTTTCTAGTTAAACTATAATCTCAATAAATGTCGCCTTATAACGCCTTACAGATTTGAAAATTACTTTTCAAAGAGCAGACCATTCACTAAGAAGCAACACAACTACTTCCCTGGCTATATGCCACGAAGGATTTTTAATTACACTTCTAAGTTAAACGGGGTCTGCAAGATATAACCAACCATTCTGGTTTGTAATCAGAAGGGACAACATCAATTGAATTGCTGATTTTAGAAAGGGGACCTTACACGTATCCGCATGTTTTCTATGAAAATGAGACATGTCCATCTATTCTAAGCGGATGAATGATGGAATCGAAAAATAGTTAAGAGCAGAAACGAGTCATGTCCTGGACATGACCCCTTTCTACCTTCAAACCTTTGTCCCTTCTTCGGTTGAAATACACCTATTCTGCGATAATTGGGGGGATAGAACAAGAACCACGTCTTAATAAGAACGATCATGGCATTGGTCGAATTAAAGGTGTTTAAGAAAATTAAAGTATTTTTTCCTTGGAGAGGTCACTCTTACTGGCCCTCAATATTTTGAACTAGAAAAAAAAAACAAAAAAATATTGACAGGATGTACCTACCTACTTGACGTACATATTAATGTGGTGGTAAATTCTTCTGATACTGATGGAAAATTCAGGGTTATGATCAGCAATGGTTTCCAACATATTACGTGAAAAATACCACTTCAATTGAATCAAGAGGGTTTGCCCTCAAAGACAGGAAGACATTTTTGATATCTTCGTATCATTATTTTAAGTGCTGCGACCAAAGTCCTGGCACTATTGTGACGTCAGCATTCATTAGTACATTTGTCGTTTCTGACTTCTCCTTGAGGAAACATAACGATTCGCAACCCCTCCAAATGCCGTCCACTAAATTATACCAAAATAAAAATCCCATGAATATCGCGAAGATGGAGGACCTGAAGAAACTGAAGACTTTTATTCCAGAAGAAATGTTAAATCCCTTTTGGAACGATCTATATGGGTGGCCTACAATATAAAATAATATAAAAAATTTTGATTGAAGAATTTCAAGAGTTGTATTTTGTTTTATACTACACTCGTTTACATTTATATAATATACAGGGTTGAAAGAAAGTTTTAATTGTTGTTATTTATACCTGTTACCGGAAGAAAAATTTTTGTTAATTGAAAAAACTAGACGTCCATAATTCAAAAATGGCCGCCATGGACATACTCTAAATTGGATTTTCACCAAACTATGATATATGCTTTATAGATATTCCATATGTATTCGTTTCAGATTGTTGTGTATATTTTATTTAGTTATAACAGTAAACTTGTAAAATTCAGTTTAAGTGACATGACCCCTTTCTACAAATAGCGATTCACTTGTAGCCTGGTTTTGTTGTTTTTGCGCCCCATCGGTACAAGGTAGATATCATCCGTCCAGAAGCATAATCCTGGACTGGAGATAATGCTGAAATAACATCAATACATTATCCTCAATAAAGGAAATGTTAAGAATGCGATAACAGCGCCATCCCCTCTTTTAACCACAAACCAAAATTCCATATTGACAAAAAACCATCTCGGTTTTGTAATTATTCACTTAATTCACTTGGACCATATACGTAATAATATTAAAGCCTTTTTATTAGGACTGGTCCAGCAGTATTTACTTGGGACGAGATTTGAGGGTGGCAAA
The DNA here is from genome assembly GCA_949126875.1 of Lochmaea capreae. Lineage (NCBI taxonomy): Eukaryota > Metazoa > Arthropoda > Insecta > Coleoptera > Chrysomelidae > Lochmaea > Lochmaea capreae. The sequence goes on from OX421409.1 coordinate 8,785,713, forward strand.
GTTTTTCAAAGCTTAGGAAATAACTTTTTATGTAAGGTAATAAACCTTTTTAAACCGTTCCCTAGGTTCCAAGTAAAGCTCGGATTATAGGCAAAATGTGTTTTGTATGATTTTTGTATATTTTGCCTTTTTTCGTCAATTCCGCTTTTTTGTGCCTTTCTAAACTTTCATGCAACCCTACTGATGATGTTATTCATAAAATTTTGGGCTAGTAATAAAATATTAATGGTTTGTTTGTTAATGGTCTGCTGGGAAAATTTATAAAGAAAGACTTCCCGGTGTCCCTTTGCCACCTAAACCAGTGATTACAAGGTGGGGAACGTAGCTCCAAGCAGTGTTCTTGAACACATTAATGAAATAGTAATGTCAGAATTTGGTGATGATTTTTCCTGAGTAATTTGAGAAGTAAAAAATATAATAAAAAATCCGAAATTAAAACTGCAACTCGCATATATCAATAGCAATTATAAATTAATCTTTAGCACAATTACTTTATTGGAAAGACAAGAGATAAATTGATGTGAGTCAGTTAAATTAATAGATAATTTACAGTCTGAAATTTTATCGGTACCTGGAAGTAATGATCAATCAAATTTGTTTTTGACAAGAATGAAGGTTTTTTCCTTTTTATGAGAAGTTCTTCAATGGACACTTTAAAAAGAATTACAAATTGGGCCAGATTTATTATCCTCTCTGAAATATGCGCCAATTACATCTGTCGATGCAGAGTGTTCTTTTTCTGTGTACAAATTAATTTTAAGTGAAAGAAGACAGAATTTTAAAACAGAAATATAGAGAAGCACTTAGTTGTAGCTATTAATGATAAAATTTTAAGTGGTTACAATGTTTAATTAATAATTAACAATTGTTTAGTTATATTGTGCAAATATATTTGTGTGAAGTTAATTCACTTTGTAAATTAAAATAAATTCTTAATAACCTATCATTAATAATCAGGAAATTAAAAGCATTTGCCTTTATTGCCTATATGTTAAGATTTCTGCCTTTTTCAATAAAAATATTTGCCTATATAAGCGCCTTTTTCTTCAGTTTTTGTTGCCTATAAATCCAAGCTTTGGTTCCAAGTTTATAATTTCGTAACTTGAATTTAAAGAATTTGCTAGATTCACTTAGAATTTTAGAATACATTATTCAACGATTATATGAATGTTTGTTATCCTTTTATAAAAGCGCAAATCCATTAGAGTGCATAGAGAAACAATTGTGATAAATCATCTACATTTCGCATTGGTTGAGTGCGTTAAAGTGGTATAACTTTTGTATTGCTGGCTTACTGTGGAAATTTAGCTGCGAGTTCCATTCCTCTTTACCTAACAATGAAAAATTTGCAGTCATCAGCTAGCATTTGCGGAAAATATTATATATAAATTCAATAAAAAACTTTCAACAACTTGGAGTATCAGGAATTTAAAGTCTATTTGAATGAATTTCATTTAAATTAATTATTCCAGGAGTAATAATACAGATTACATTTTTGCGAAGCGAATATTAATGACAATCAATCAAATCAAACCAATCACCTTCTCAGATCCCCAAATGTTATGGCTATCGTATGTTGTTGTGGAATTCAAAAACATAGAGAAAAATATGTTCTTCCATTTAAAAAAGTAACAATGATGTCATGCACGCGAAAGTGCTGACGTCATTCGTACATCCAATGATAGAGTACAATGCGCAATTGAAAATAAAAATTGATCTGTGCAAGCGTTCTGTTATAATAGCTTTGGACAAAAAAATATTGAATTTATTCCAACCTAAACGTCCTCACTGTTCTACATCTACAACAGTAACATTTCTAATATAATTAAACTACTATACCCTCGCTTGTATCATATATTTGTAAACATTTCACAACCAACCAACTACACTCGATCCTTACTCCCAAAACTCACGGTGTCCAACCACCCCCCCCCCGAATTATATTCTGGCTACTACGCCACTGGCTTCACTGCTGGACGATCTGCTAAGCGAACTCATTCGAATATACACAGACATACTGTTTCTTTTTAACACGTGCCTGCTCGAAGTAATACCGGTTAAAATACTTGTTATGCATACTTTTCCATGATCAATTTGAATCTGTTCCGACCTCTCAAGTCTCTCTCTCTTTTCTGAGCCAATGAGACCTCTAAAGGTGGGATTATACAGCAAATAAAATAAAATGAAGAACTAATTAAGATAAGTTAAGAAATAAGGACAAAAAACATTGGTTTATACATATGACTAAAATAAACCAAGAAATAAGAGTAAGCCAATCAAATTGCAGCTTTTTGACAATAAATTTGTTTGTTTTGTAAAAGTTTAGTGATTTCACTTTTTATTATGCCGTATCTACTTATCTACACTACAGTACGTAACCTCAATAATTATATGTTCATTTATTTGAATTCTGTTTCGTATTTTCATCAATCACAAATAATATTTTTAGGTTAGGTGTTTAATTAAGAATAATTGGGAACTCAGAAGATATAGAACAGTAATATCTAGGTCATGCGCAATATCGGTTTCCAAAAAAAAAATAAAAAGATAAAGGCCATCTTTTGTACCAACTCTTATTTCCTATTTCACCTTATTTCTTGTATAAACACTTTCATATAGATGCGTATGTTCATCTTTCTTATTTTGTTCCTTATTTTATTGTATTTGCTGTATAATCTCATCTTAATACTATACTAATTTGGTGAGAAATAAATATCTCCAGGATGAATATGATATGCCATCTTTTAAACAGTATCTAATGAAGAATAAACCAGTCACTTTCACCTCCAATATGCTTCTCTATTTACCATTATTTCCCTCTAAGTCAACACCAGATTTGACGAATTGAGTAATTAATGTTACAATGGCAAATATAAAATATCGGTCAGTGGATAACGACACAGTCAACAAGTATAAATCCTAGATATTATTTATTATCACAGATAAAATTGGAGCACTTGTGGATACTGAAAATTTTTAGAAAGAGTATTTGGAAAATATGAAAATATTGAAAGTCAATAACGGAATAGAATATGGAATGTTTTATTTAAAAATAGGAACAGTATTTCACAAATCAATAATCAGCACTTAAAGAGACATAGACATAGATTGTCAAAAAATATTTGTATTATTCCAATAATTACATACAAGTGATTTTGTAACCACTCCGAAGAACAATCACATCTAGATGTTTATAACTTCCAGCATTGTGTATTTAGGGACAATAACTCAAGGCACACTAGCAATAAAGTAACGTTATCTGTATTTAAACACGACTATACAGCAGTTTCAGCATTGACCTCATAATAGGGTTGGTTACCTTGGGCAGTCAAGGCCAGCTTCGACCGACCGTATATGGCTCTTGTATTTGCCCTTACGCTGCATTTAATGTCACCCACGCTACTTTTTTTATTGGGGCTTGATAATGTTTCCGCAGTAGATAATTCGCTTTCGTGTTTAATAAATATTCACAGAATATGATCATTACAGTCGGCAGAAGCAAACATGAGCCCTGGGTGGGCGTGTTCATATCGCTGTAGTTGTATTTTTGTAGTAACAATCGAGATTTTGAATCGATAACCAAATATCGATACCATAAGTGTTAACTGTCAAGAGTGTCAAAAGATATGTAAACAAAGTCAAACTTACTAAAAATTTGACTCTAAATATTAATAAAAAAATTTATATTGGACCAAAAATGAAACTACCATCTGCCCTGAATGTCACAATTTTTAATCTATTTTCAAAGATTTCTATTCACTGTGAACGTACGTATTTTTGAAAGCAGACATTCCCATCTTCCCTGTGCGTGCAGTTGAATTTTTATCAATTTATTGGTTAAAATTTACACATCATGCGCGTACGATGAGTTTTTTAAGAGGGATTCATTTATTCCATTAAGTGCCAATTGCACCGACTATTTTAAGTGAAGATTAGGGAAAGGGCTACTTAAAGTTGATATTTTTGTTGCATCGTATGTCAAACTCAATTCAAACCTCCCTTAACCTAAGCCGTCAATTTAGGAGGCTTACAAGGAAACTTAAATTCTGTTAACCTAAAAGTTGATAAAAGTTGGTTTGTTGTGTTTTAATGAGAAAATGGATGTTTTTAACGATGATTTAGATGTGTTAGAAATAATAGAACATGGTTTTCCGGTTACAGACCTTGTGTTTAACACATCTGTCGCTAAAGTATAAAATACCAAGATTATATAAGTACGTTCTTGTGAAATGCTTTTAGGAACAACAACCCTAGTCCAATCAACCAGTTGCTAACTTGTCCGAAATATTTTGCGGGCTCAGGTTTTTTGATGACTGTTGCATGTTTTATGCAAATTGATGTAGCTACAGCTAGCAGAACCATAGCAAATAATGACAATAATGGCATATAAAGTCGAAAGATCACTTAAATTAAACTAAAAATTTCCTAGAATGTGCATATATGCCAAACTGCATGGCTACTTAGCTAAGCTGACTTTTAGTTGACATGGTGCAAGGGTTATATTTTTAAGGGAGCCCTATATTTTAAGCTCTACTTATTTAAGTACACTTAAACAGTGAGTCGGTGCAAATGGCCCTAAATACCATTCACCATAGGCATTTTCCAAAAGAGGTGCATTCATTACATTTATTTGTGTTTCCACCTCTGTCGGCAGGCGAACTGCCTATTCCTTCTTTTTATTTTACTACTGTTTATTTTATGTACATGAAATTACCAGTAAACTTGAAACAAGGAATAACTGTACCAAAATAGCGTGAAAAGCAAGATATAAAACACCCAAGACCAATAGTGCTGTGAGGAACGCCAAAAAAAGAAGTAAGGAGTACATTTCGATCGAAAGGCTTCCAAGAAACGCTTACTTCCAAAAGACCATACATATTTGCCTCGATATATTCAGAAACAAGGGTAAAACAACTAGTGGCTTAACTTAAAAAAATGATCTAATTGCTATACACAAAAGCTGCTAAGCCAATGAAAGGCTACAACTTAGTAGTGTGATGTTCAAAGACACAAAGTATCAAACAAAGGCTTGCTTGTCTGTGTATTAGAAGATTAAGTATATGGCTGTTTCTTTTTCTTCTATCACTTTCTTCATTTTGGGTTCAGTGATTTTTTGGTAAGCAAGGGTTTTCTGACCAAAGGTTTGTTGCGCTTCTTCCTGGGCAACCAAGATATAAAACTCCGTAATGCAGGACTTGATATACCGAATACTGGCTCGGAACCAGTGAACTCTAGATGGAGGATCCTAATGACTAACCCAGACAATTCATTGATATAGTTATTTATGTAGAGGTGTTACACTGAAACCTTATCACATCAATTACTGTATCAACATTTATTATTATTATAATTATAGCATGTGGCGGTGTTACACTGATACCAGATTTCCTACTGTGTTCTGTTACACTATACATATACAAGCGTATTGTTCAACAACAATGTTATCTTCGCACTAATTAACGTGTATTGGAATGTTTTTCCAATTTCAATTCGCTTTGACCACTGTTGGCATAACGATGACAACTCCGATTAAACTCGTTTATGTTTTTCGCCTGTGAATCCAAAACAATGGCCAGTTCACAAAGAAATAATAATCAATTTAGTACGTTTCTATTTTTCACATAATATTTTCTAAATTTTGTCCATTACTTCGTGATTCAATGACATAACCAATTAATATTCACCCAACTGGAACAAAATTCGACCTAGAAAACTAGGAATTGTGAAAAATAAGAAGATTATGAGAAATGATTTTCTTTTTAAATACCTGGAGATTGTATCAATTCTGATTAAATTGGAAAAAAGTGTCACATATTATCGATAACAACGGAAAAAGGGCTTATCAATGAAAACAATCTTCACAGAACGGAGTAGCTTTATTTAACAGTGTTTCCACGTGTTTTGATATACAGGGAATCACAAATTGACTTTTTATGGTATTTTTAAAAATGGAATGGATGGAGAAAATAAGTTGAGATATCATAACTCTTCTTCTTCTTCTTTTTGGTTTATTGGCTTCCACCCATTAGGTACTTAGCCAGAGCAGGTTATTCTTTACAGTATCGGTAATATTCCTCACGGAATGTTTGGAACTTTCCATCTTCCCTCTGATTAAACCATTTTACTGTTTCCATTAACCATGAATTCTTCTATTTAAGGCTAGACATGTTATAAAACAATACATAATATATCATAACTCATTTTTTTGTCAAATATATTTTTGTCTTCAGTGAGCTATTTTTTCATTTCTGAAATAAAGGGTGATTTTCCAAAAATTACCCGAACTACTATCCCAAATATCTTCTATAACTTCGGATCAATGAAATGATTCAATAAACCCCCATTCAAATCTAAAAAATGAAATTGGTTAGAAGATGTTCCAGTTTTCCAAGTTTCTGTTAAACGTTATTGACGAAGGCTAGCGCTCCAGAAACAGATAAATGTAAATGTATTTAGTTTACGTGTATCTCTCACTTATTGAACGATCTTTTGAATATCTCTCAACCATTTCAATATTCGAGTTCGTGCTTTGGAATTCAACTTATAGACTTTATCTTTTTCGGAAAAGCGTCGCTTTTATAAGTATTCAATATCTTTTACCCTACTTGATACATCATTTGATATAGTTGGCTACTTATTTCTCCCAACTATACGGGTTGAAAAAAATACGAAAGAATTTGTGTATCTTCTTGATCTGAAAGAATGTTCAATTTGTTTCTAACCTCACAACTATTTATTGCATCCAGTTGGTGGGGATCTTCGATTGTATTCATGAGTAGTTAAAATGGTCGCCAGCTAGATTATACACCCGACCAAGATGTGAAAGTATTCTCTAGCATAGCAAGAGAATAGAAAAGAAGGAAACTACAATTTTTGTTATTTCAACAATATCAAAACTATGGTCAAGTCACAGGTATCCAATTGACAGCTCTACCACCGAATATTAATATTCGGTGGCTCTACACACAATTTTCCGCTTAAACCTAACAAAAAGCTTCCTTAATACCAATCCCATTAAATAGTATAATCTGTTATACTGATTATTTTTTGACGTTTCTCGAAACCAATAGAAATGTTCAATTTCAGTAATTCATATACGCTCTAGCCAATCAAAACATTATTAAAGTTAGAATAATCTACTTACATTATTCCAGCGAGAATAATTCAATGTACATTGTTTTTACTGAATGACAACAGATTTTCTTGATTTGACGCGTCTGTCATAAATTTGTTAACGTCAAAGAATAATCTATCGAATACCACACGAGAGTTCGATAAATTAGATAATAATTCTCCAGGCATTTTCTCAAACTTGTTGCCATTTGGCAATAGACATTCGAGCCCTTCGGGCTCTCGTGTCTCTTGCTTGGCAACAAGTTTTCTGAAATCTATCGCATTGTTTTCAATTTATTCTCACTCTCTTGTGATATTACTACTGGAAATGTTTTGACAGTTGCAAGAACCAATCAAATTTCCTCATTTTTTATCATATGAACAATTTCATCCAATCATGTCAACATTACACTGATAACAGACCATGGGCTATTTTCACGTTGCTATGGACACATATTGATTTATTTCGATTTTGAAGTTTCAAATATTTAATATTTCCAAATGTCACCTTTAAATAAATTGTTTTAGCTCCGTATTTTCCTATAATTAGCAAAAAATTCTCTATCCGAATAACCCTCGGACATTGATAAATGCTAAAAACTTTCTCAAGCTTGTTGCTTGTAGGCAACAGACCTCCGCCTCGGACTGTTTCCAAGCAACAAGCTTTCAAAATCTGTCATAAAATTTTTTCGAACAATTATCAATGTCCTTGGGTTATTACTACTGAAAAGTTCACTTAAAACTGGTGGAATCCTCATAAGATAATCCCAAAATCAACTACCCTTAAATAGTTAGGAAATGATCATCCTATACCTAGATATAAAATGAGCGTTACCAATATCCAGTAATGTTCTTGGAACCACACTGTTTTCAAGTTACATTGCGCAAGGTGATAAATAATGACGCGGATTTGAAGACGCCACTTGCATTTTTGAAAATTAGTTATAGATCCTGTAGTATCAAAATTATGCTCTTTTTTTTGCTTAGATGAACCATTCCAGTAAAATGATTACCAAGGAATTAAATGAATTTTGCGTTGGGAAATCAATCGGGGGCGAACCGGAAAATCGTAACTTGGGTCACAGATAACCCACTTATAGATAGGCAATTGACCCGTGGCACTGCCTACGACGAATTATTTATACCGTGAGAGTCCCGTTAGTAACACCTTTGACCTTTTTTGATATTTTATTTAAAGTTACTCAACACTAGATTGACATTACGATAATAACAATCGAATAGTCAAGTTAAATTAAATGAAATGTCAAAAAGTGGACCATGTCATGCCTGAAGTGGGGAAAATAAAGCAATAATCATCAAGTATATACATATATTTTATAATACAAAAAAGTACACAATTAATAAAACGTTTTTTTCACATATTCGAATGACAAAAAGGAAGAACAGTAAATGGTAGGAGTTCAACAACAATAATGCAATGTAACTTAAAAGTCCCAGGCTAGAGCACTCCACCTCAGGGAGTGGAATTCGGCACCAATTAAACTATTTTATTCGCTATCACTGGAATGGGATGTACAATTAATATTAAATTGGACGCCACCAGCTTTTTAATCGAACGAATGCAATAAAAAACAGAACCAGAAGGTGGAAAGCTGGAAACACCTTGTAAAAATTAAACTTAACCAACTTAAAAAAATTAACAAAATGAAGCTACTTATTCCCGAACACGTGTATCCAATTTAATAAATATTAAATAATCAATACAAAAATTGAAGATATTAAATATTTATTGAATTATCCAAAAATTCACATAAATCGAATACTAAAAAAACCAAACGAAGAGGATATCAATTGTATTATAACACGCCAAATTCAAATCTTACACACGCTAAAGATAATACGAAGGAACTTATCTTAGAGGGCTGGGATGTTGTGCAGCTCTTAGCGCGATGGCGATGATGGCGACGATAGCGGCGATGGCTTCAGCAGGCTGTGTACCTCGTGCACGGAAACGGGAAAACTGGAACAGGAACTAAAACTTTCCTAAAACTTGCCTTAAATTTGCCCAAATGGAATGATCTTAAACTTTCCGGCTGCAGAGCAACCAGGCGATGAAAATTTCTTCATCAACAATAAATGTTACAGGAAAAAGAAAGAGTTCGAATCGAAACTTGAAATTTCAAATATCTAAAAACAAAAATAGAAGGGGAATTTGATAAAAATTAATGTTTTTATTTGGAGTGACTAATGCGACAAGGAAACGGCATGTTTAGAAATTTAGTAGAAATTTGGGAAGAAGTGACTAATGAGCCACAAAAATTAACTAAATAAAATAGTTTTTAAAACGAAAAACATAATAGGCTAAACAGCATGTTACAGCAATAAACTAAGTATACTTTCACTAAACCTACTGTAATGACCCATATCTTTAATTCCATTCCACTCCATTCCATTGTGAAATGATGTTTTCCATTCAAATTAATTTAGTAGATTAAAATTAGCCTGTATACAACACTCATAAAATTTGTAATATAATTTTCTGTAAATTCGGGCAATATTAGGCAACAGCTGTTCGACAAACCATTTTTCAAACAAATCGGCTGTCATATATCTTCGTTATAATCCAAAGACTGGTTATATTTTTAGCCGACAATACATAATAACATTCAATAAATATATATATACAAAAAGTGCATACCTACCTGGCAAAAACAAGGTTGGCAAAGAAAACCTTTTCACTACTTTGCCCTCGCAAAGCAGGCCTGACCAAAATGACGACGGTATATTTTCCATTGTTTTCGCCTTGTTAAATCCTAAGATTGATTTTCACATCCAGATCCTATCTCCTTTTTTTCAACCATATATTCATATGAATATTTTTCTCTTCCATATATCCAGTAGTTTCTCTTCTTTTTTATTTATAATCCACAGCTTTGCTCCATATAAGACTTATAATCATTTGATATATCCTCTTCTTTATTTTCCTTGATAACGCTTTCGATTTAAATATCTTCAATAGTGCTCCTACGTTCCTGTTTTTCTGTTTTATAACTGGGCCAATATATTAAAAAGCAGAATTGATTTATTCTACGTCATCCTGTTTCCAATTTTTAATTCGTAGTCCATTTAATCCGTAGACCCAACATTCTTTACCAATTTAAGACATAAAATAAAACAATATACTCAAGCTTTCAAGTACGGTCTTTTATTATCCAGGATATTTTTTATAACGTTAACTCACAAGTGTCAACAGATTTTCATTCTACAAGCTAAATTTTTTTTTAAATATGTAGGTAAATGCCGATGACGTTATCACTTTTGTTGTAGAATGTGGAACATTGAAATTTAAAATTGACGAGTTTCAGATTTTTTCAAAAATACTTTTTGCTTAGGAAATATGGAATTTATTTGATAATTTACGTACACACTGTATAGTTTGTACAAAAGTGGATGTAAGTTCCACAATACACCTCTACTTACGCGTATTAACTTGTAGCCGACCATGCATATATTCCATATTTTCGATACATTTTCAGCTTTATCGAGTATTATTTTCAATCAATGTGTCTTTCAGTAAATTGTGATGTTATATTGGGGTTTGCATTTGTATTTAAAGAGAAACCGCATCAGCCGTGTAGGCTATTAACGACCAGTGTTGTGAACAACACCTTTATTAACATTTACAATTACAATTGATGCAGAAATTTTGAACAATTAATAGTTATTTATGTAATTAGTGGGATATGGACATTATTATCGCACGCATGTGAAGTTTGCAAGACGAGGCCGTAGGCCGAGTCGTGTATTCACATTAGTGCGTTAATAATTCCTATCCCACGTGCTACGTACAACATTTTATCTACAACTGTTTATTAGTATTATTAACAATATATCATGAAATTTTATTAAAACAAAATATTTCAATCCAACGTATTCTTAATAATATTGGCTGCAAACATAAGGTACTGTAGATCATATTTTGTGACCATAGCAACAAAGACAAACAAAGCTGTGGAAATAAAATAAATCAGTTATGTCATCAAATTTATTTTAAATCTTGTGCCAGAGAAATCACGAGAAAAATACCATCTGGCTTATGATCGGTACGAGAAATGGTGTTTAGAAAAGAATGTTGGAAACATGATTCTTATTATCGCACTAGTGCGGTAATGTATTCAAAAACGGTAATATACGTCATTATGACACTGAAAATAGTGTCAAATCGTACTCGTTACGTGACAGTTGTAGATAAAATATGTAACTTAAAATATTTTCCGAAACACTTCATTTAGATTATTAGGTATGTTGTGCAAAGTTCGTTCTGCACTATACATAGGACACTCCGCTATTATGTGCTTGATGGTTATCGTTTCCTCACATAAGTCACATTCTGGTGGTAGATCCCTGACGATCAGATTTCTGTGGGTGTGGCCTAGTCTACTTCTTGTTAGGATTAATTGAGAGAAGCGACTAGAAGTGCTGTTATTCCATGGGGCATAGTTTGGTTTAACTTCTTTCAATTTTGAAGGCTTCTGTTATGCCTATATGTGACGGAACACATAGGAACTAAATATTTTATTGGATTAATTGGTGCAATTGATTTTTAATTAACTTGACTATTGGATTGGATAGCAGGTGTAATGAGTTGGCAGAGTCAGTAACTATGATAACTTCTTACTAGTTATATAAGTAAGAGCTTTATGTAGAGCATAAAGTTCACCTGTCATTACTGACAATTCTCACTAGTAATACCACTAGAGGTCAAATTATTTTCGGAAATTGTTTCGAGCTCATGAATACTTTGAAAATTATCCCGAGCTCGAAAAAATTTCCGGATTTAATTTGACCTCGTGTGGTATTCGGTAAGAAAATTCCACACCAAATGTGTTTATTTCCAACAACATCAATTTTCGTCTCCATCAAGTACTTGCAAAACATAGAAGGTTTTGCCGACTTGATTATTTAGTTACCATGGCAAGTCAGTGGAACTCTAAGCTAGAAATTATTTCTGTTTTGAATTTGTCAAAAACAGCACGACGTAGAAAAATGACTCACTTCGGTCAAGAAAGTAAAGAAAATATTCGCCAGAATATTAAGCAGTTGACACCCGCGATTACTAGGAAATCGAAGGCAAGTGTATGGAAGCAGTTTATAAACTTTTGCGCAGAAAAAGCGTATGATTTCGACAGAGCGGATATACCTGTGGAAAAACTGGCGCTTATTCTTGAAGACTATGCCTTCAGCATGCGAAAAAAAAACTCCAAAGACTACAAGGAGAGTGTTATCAAAGTTCTATGAAACTCTACAGCTGAGCAGTTGCAGGAATATTTTTTCGAAAGGTATAATCGCAAATTGAATCCATTCTCTGACATAGAATTTGTCAACGCAAGAGCTGCAAAAAATGCTAAGCGTCGGAAGCTACAAATAGATCCAACCAAGAGAAAGGCAAGTTCATACGCACTATCAGTAGACGAATTGAGAAAGATTATTGAATTTTGGGACGAAAACACTCCGGAAGGATTGCAAAGAACGTTCTTTCACATTGCTGCTCATGAATTGGGCTGGAAAGGAAACGAAGGAGCGGCAGCAACAATAGAAGATTTTGTGGAGGAAATTGACAATCAAGGGGAACCTACAAGACGCATTGAGTATAACCCGGTTTTCTCCAAGACCACCCAAGTCGGTTCAAAAAGAATGACTGACAGTAACTGGCTAGTACCGAATACAGTCAATGAAGAATTATGCCAGTAAGACTGTTCAAAAAACTAATAAGCAAGCCAACTCATCAAAACGAATCGTTTATTTTTAACTCCAAATCCAAACTGGCAGCACCCCAATTCCAAAGGCTGGTACAAGAACAGCATCGACGGCATCAGTGATTGGAATCGATGTCAACAAGATCAAGATAACAAATCATTCTACGAGGGCCACTGCTGTTTCATTTTTAACCAAAACAGGAAATGGAGAAGTTGAAATGTTCCAAAATTATCATGTGAACAAATGAAAATTAGATTGTCAAACAAAATATTCTGTCATTATAAACGTCAAAAAAATGTCCAGTATAATTCGCTGTTCGGTACCCACGAGGAAAAGTGTCCACTAAAATTCATCCGTTCCGATGGTGATCTGTCAGAAATACACGTTCTGAATGGTTAAAAATCATATGTGTGGAATTTTAACGGTAATTTGAATGTTTCCACTTTTTCTTGTACAACAACTGCGCATCCCACTCCAGAACATGTTTTGGAGGCATCTGTGAAAATTAGGGTAGAATCAGGGGGATAAAGGAAGATTATCTCATGGTATTGATTCACAATAACAATTTGTGTCTTGCTTATTATATACAGGGTGAATCACGACTAACCGAACGGAGGTTTATAGCGAAACGGTAAGAGTTTTGAAATGTTTGTCACTTAAGTAGTTTGTACATTCATATAGGCTACATTTCAAAATTATTTTGATATTTTGAAATATACAAGATGTTCCAATAAAGTGTGGCGTATCAAAGTTATATTTTTTCTTATGGAACACCCTATATTTTATTGCATATTCTAATTGCCCCTAAAAAATAAAATACTGTTTCATGTTGGTTCCCTATAACTAAATACAGAGGGTTCCGAGTTATGCTGACTTTTATAAAAATGTGAACATTTCGAAACAAATTAATAACTCATTGATATAATAAATTCCAGCAAATTTTCTTTCACAGCTCAATAGTCGGACATTCGTTGAATGTATTCTACGATTGAGTACTGAACATTTCTTTACAGGGTGTTTAGAATTTTCAGTTAAATCATTAGATCATTCAATGTATAATATCGGGCTTATTATAAATGGAACACCCTGTATTTTGATAATTCACCATATTCAAAAAAATCTCCTCTTTCGAATGGTATAAGGGTGTCCTATACCTAGGTATTATACTTTTCGTGTAATTTACAATTTTCTTAAATCGTATGGTAAATCGATTTTAAAACAAAAAATTCTTACATAATCTAGTCGGTACCTAACTTAATGTCATTTTATGACATTTTTCAGTTAATTCTTTAAACGATATTGCGTTAGTTTCAAATTTTATTGCTACCAAAAATGAAGCAGTATCCTTTAAACGAAAGAGTCGACATGATATTGGGGAATGTTCAGAAAATTGTCTCCTAGCATCTAGAGTTTATGCTCAAAAGTACCCTAATAGAATTCACCCAAACAAGGAAGTTTTCGAAAGACTGCTTAATAGATTTCGTGATACTGGTAACGTTGCATACGAGAAGTTGAACAAAACTAAAACAGTTACTGGCGACAACGCCAACGAATTTGAAGTACTGCTGTCGGTTACGGAAAATCCTAATACCAGTTCTTTAAAAATTTCAAGTGAATTAGGAATGAGTCAAATGAGTGTATGTAGAATACTCAAGGAACATCGCTACCATCCGTATCATATCCAACTACACCAGCAGATACCACAACAGGATTATGATAAACGTTTAAATTTTTGTTTATGGACTTTGGATAAAGTTGGAGAAGATCCTGATTTTTGTAATTATGTATTGTTTACTGACGAATCAACATTCCACAATAATGGGTTGGTGAATAGACATAATTTTCATTATTACGAAACAGCAAACAAACATTTATTCCGTACTGTTGATCGCCAACACCGATGGAGTGTAAACGTTTGGGGACGTATTGTGGGCGAGTATGTTATCGGCCCGTATTTTTTTGACGAACACCTGGATGGAAGGAAATTTTTAAGTTTTTTGAAAAAAGACTTCTGGATTCTTCTCGAAAACCTATCACTATCAGCATACGGAAGATAATGTGGCTACAATTGGACGTAGCTCCTGCTCACTTTTCACGTGTAGTTAGGAACTACATCGATAGAAAATTCAGAAATAAATGGATAGGTAGAGGCTATCCTTATAATTGGCCAGCTAGGTCACCAGAATTGACCAAGATGGATTTTTTCAAATGGGGTACTATTAAAAATATTGTGTATTCTACACCCCCTACTACTCCAGACGATATGAAATAGAGAATTTCGAACGCTTTCGCGTCTATAACACCCCAAATGTTAAATATTGAAGGTAAATCGTTAGAAGCTAGAATCACGTGTTGCATTGCACAAGATGGCAAGCATTTTGAGCATCTATTATAGTAATTTTCCATTTTTTGCTTCTAATAATTTGTTGTTGTTCGTTTTGTAGTATTTATGTATTTGCTCTAATAAAAATTTGTTTTTGTTTTATTATGTACTCAAATACTTATATCGGTAAAAAAAATTGATGTACCTCAGAAATTACAAGTGTACATATTCATTAGCAGCTTCACTGTTTCTTTTACAGATCATCAGTTTAAAATTAAAGAGAATTGCAGATGTTTTAGAATCGAATTAGCATAAAATTTAAGAAAATTGTAAATTGCACGAAAAGTATAATACTTACGTATAGGACACCCTTATACCATTCGAAAGGGGATATTTTTTTAAACATGGTGACTTATTAAAATACAGGGTGTTCCATTTAAAATAAGCCCGATATTATACATTGAATGATCTAATAATTTGACTGAAAATTCTGAACACCCTGTAAATAAATGTTTAGTACTCAATCGTAGAATACATTCAACGAATGTCCGACTATTGAGCTGTGAGAGAAAATTTGCTAGAATTTATTATATCAATGAATTATTAATTTTTTTCGAAATGTTCACATTTTTAAAAAAGTCAGCATAACTCGTAACCCTCTGTATTTAGGTATAGGGAACCATTATAAAACAGTATTTTATTTTTTGGGGGCAATCAGAAAATGCAATAAAATATAGGATGTTCCATGAGAAAAAATATAACTTTGATACGCCACACTTTATTGGAACATCCTGTATATTTCAAAATAATTTTGAAATGTAGCCTATATGAATGTACAAACTACTGAAGTGACAAACATTTCAAAACTCTTACTGTTTCGCTATAAACCTCCGTCCCGTTAGTCGTGATTCACCCTGTATAAGTAGTTGTCGGCTTAAATTACGCAATGGATTTGTCCATAGGGGCGAAGCTCCAAAGTTAGTCTGGTGAAGATGGGGAGTGGAAATTTGCAACTATATTGAGATTTATTTTATAATCTCATGAAAATAGAAAACTGCGATATTCTCTTCAATAAACCTTGCCACAAAATCGAATCCTTTTCCTTGATTATAAGGCGATAAATAATAAAGTACCAGAATAGATTCAGGGTGAAATTTCTATTTCCCGTTTCTCCGTTATTTGATATAATAAATAATCCTTGTAGGGTGACGAGAGCAAACAACACTACGAGACCAATCCACGGATGAATAAAGTAGCTTCGTAGTATACCCCAGCGAGTGTTACATAATTGATACTGTACATCAAGAAAGCACATCATTTATAGTATACCTACTGTGTAATATAAATACATATAGTATAGTCAATAAAATTCACAATTCATGTCCATTCCATAGTTGCTATCACTTGCTTGATAGGTTTCTCAATATTAACCACCAAAAGTCCATTTAACGTCAAAAGTGAAAATATACATTATTTGGAAGAACTGAACAACAAAACAAGGCTGATTTGGTTTATCGAGGTTAGTGAGCAAATATTGAAAGAAAAGTTAATAGCATGAAGTCAGCCGTCCACGACATAAGCATGAAAACAATCTAAAACCCGAACTAAAAAATAGGCCAAGCAACGTAGCATGCGAGTACAGTAATTTTTGACAAAAATCCTAGTAGAAAACGGATGATGCCATCATATAAAAGACATTACGTAGTATCATTTTGATATGTTTTGGACACGCAAATGTTGTTCAGTAATTTGTTATAAACATTTAAAACGAAAAATCCTTATTTTTTTAGTTTCTTCCATATAGCGCAAAACGTACTGAAGCAATCTCAATGGTATGTATTGTAACGAGTTATTTTTTTTGGTACCGAATTGAGGTTTATTTCTTTCATTACTTCACATTACTCGTTACATACTTTCCGGCTCCCTTTCTGTCACCGTATTATTAGTCCAAGGGTACGCAAAGTCAAATCGTAACATATAAATTTTTTTTTCCGTTTCCGATATTTAAATTCCCCAACTTTTTGCTGTAATTAAGAATTTTACCACTGGCTGGTCGAAACAGAGAGCAGAAAGGGGAGATATAAATGGTAAGATTTGATAGATTTGGGGGGAATCGTAGTAGTGACCGTTTTATGAACAGTATTGCTTAGAAAAGTTAAGTACCGTTCCAGTGTGTTTCCGGACCCGGACTTTTCTTGAGGAGGTAACTTATTTTTCGAATTTCCTGTGTATACGAAAAACTTTCCGTACCACCGCTAAATGTAAAGTTTACTGTATTCTTTTCTGAAGAATAATCACCGTCCGTTTATTGAATGGAAATAGTTTTTCCTTGTTTTTTTGGGTTTTGTGTTAAAAGTAACAATAAAGATTTGCAGTAAAGTATAATTTGCTTTCAATTTTTTTATTACTGTGATTAATTCTTAATCGACGGTTTCCTAGTGGTTTTTAAGCTTTTAAGTTCTGCCGTTTTTTTATATATACCTAACACTCGCGTGGATTTCGACAATTCAATTTTATTCCGGTCTTATATTCATACTTTGTGTGTCAAAAATCAGGTACTTTTAAATTTTTTAAATTATTTTTGAATAGTAGATTATAATACTTTCTTATTTGTGCTCGTGTTTCTTCCAAATCCAAAGGATTTATCGAACTTGGAGGAGGCTAAGCCATAACTTGTTCGATCTATCGGCAAATTTAGACCGTTCTTCCACCGTTTCGTAGACCAATAGCTTTTTTTCTTATTGTTTAACGAATAGTTTCTGTATTTCTTCTAAATCCAAAGGGTTTATCGAACTTGGAAGAGGCTAAGCCATAAATTGTTCAATTTACCGGCAGATTTAGACAGTTCTTTCGCCGTTTCGTGGATCAATAGGTTTTTTCTGTATAAAGAATAGTTTCCCGTATTTCCTTTAAATCCAAAGGGTTTCTCGAACATGGAAGAGGCTAAGCCATAACTTGTTCAGTTACCCAGCAGATTTGTACCGTATTTGATAACTTGACCGGCTGTGGCCGTTACGTCCGTTACTTTATTTTTCCCGATATTTTGCCAGTCACTGTAGATAATCATTATATAAATTGAATAGACCACAGAGTATTAATTAACCAAAGAAGTGCCGTAACTTAATACTTGGAGTACCAATATTTGGCTCGTCCGAATTGTATAGAATTAGTTAAGGTAAATTCAACCAGACCCCTGGAATTCGCCGTAACCTCCATCTGAGGCTATCCGGAACTCTTGACGCGAAGGGTCAAGGGGCCGTGGAGCAAACCACGGTAAAAATCTGGCGCCCGAGCTTTGAACTGTAAATTAGCATTACGGGTGTCCATAGTGACGTGTAGAAATAAGTAAACGCGTTACAGTATAGATGAAATTGTAGATAAGTAATTAGAGTCAATCGGATGATTAGGAACCGAGAAAATCAGGAAAACCGGAAAATTGAGTCATTTTTTTGAAAAGATAATCTGAAGTCGACCAAAAACGCCCAAGAACACCACCCATAATAACCAAACGCTAGAAAGTAGCGGGGTAGATAGGTAGCACGGATTAAGTAGAGGCATATATTAGATAGATATTCAGCACGCTGGCACTCGGCGTAACCGGTCCTTTTCGGTGGTGATTTTGGTCAACTTCGCATCATTTTATTACAAATCGGAAATATAGGTTTTGCTGCTCTACATAAACACTTTTCAAAACCGTATTAAAATTGGAAATCGAACAATTGATAACGCATCCAGGCACGATGCAAATGATCTCATCACAAAATTACAAATGTAATTGCGATAAAAGTAACCGTCGCTGGGCGTCTGCTCTTCGCGCATATAGAGAACTTCTTTTGTACCAAGTTTCAGCTCTTGCAATTGAAAAATGACGAAGAAATGAATTTTCAAAAAAATGACAAATTTCTTGGTTCCTGATTATTCGATTGACTTGCTTGACCCCTCATTTTGTTAGTATTTTAATTTTCTACAATTTATCTATAAATACCATTGGGATTGCTTCAGTAAGTTTCACGCTTTATGGAAAAAACTAAAAAAATAAGGTTTTTTTCGTTTTAAATGTTTATAATAAATCACTGGAAAACATTTGCGTGTCCAAAACATATTAAAATAATACTACGTAATGTTTTTTATATGATGGCATTATCCGTTTTTTACTAGGATTTTTGTCAAAAATATTTACCTATTACCTGGCCTAAAATGGAAAAATGATTATAAATTCAAAATTTTTGCTGTAATAATGATTTGTTCATATTTGCTAGACAAGGTTTCCCCATAGCACTTCTTTTGAAGATAACTTGCTTTGATACAATTTTTTCATCGGCCGGCTCAGGTAGGTAAGCTGGTGGTTTCGGCATCTGTTGAAAAATGATGTCACTTCTGTAATAACAACAAAATTAATAACCGTAACGCAAAAAAATAAATACATTCACCTGACTCACCCTCACCCACAGAAAATGAATTCTTGAGGAATCACTGAGCTTCAATCAATTCCATAACCATTTGCTTTCAATTGAGCTTCTTATAGGTCTCGTTGATCTCATCTCCTTCATACCACGCGGCACAGCAGCTTTTATCATTTTTTGGGTTTGGTGTATAACTGTTTTGACTTGCACGATGCACTGAAATCTTGCGCTTTCACTTCATGTAATTCATTGTATGTTCGGACATTTATAGCCCAAGAAGTAGACACGCTTTACGTAAATATGACAATTTTATTGTTACAGGCTGTAATTAAGTCAATAAGTAGAATGAGGCTATTCCCCAAGACCAAAACTGGGTAATCGACGCTACAGTGGACATTGAAAATCTGAATTTTCATGAAATTAAAATAATTCACTTACGGATGGCGTGTACTTGATGCATTCCTGGGGTATAACAAATCCAAGCGATACTAAGGTTTGATAAGCGAGGGTTGAAAATTGATAGGGAGGTGAAAAAAAAACAATTTATTCATGTATGCCAAAAAGAGTATTGATTTTGTTGTCTCAGTAGATGTTAAAAATATTAGTGGCTTAAATTTTGCGACAAAACTTCATTTAATATATTATATAAAACGATAAACATTCATGACTTTCACTTAAATCACAAAATGGACAACTCAAGCTGCCATATTGAGCAGTTGTCAAAGCTCTCTTCTCGAATGATGCAAGAGCCACAATTCAACTGTCTATGTCTTCTTCCATAGAAGAAAAGTACAAAATACATATAATATATTCTTCCGAAAAACTAGTTCAATTTCTATTCTTAAATGTTTTGTTTTAATTTAAATGGGATTAGATGAAAATAATAAGCGAACTTACGTGCATGACGAAATGAAAGCATTCCTTAACGTGATATCGCTGTGTAATCCTACTCTTCTGATACAATGGAAGCTCGTCAGGTTTTTAATTACGATCCAATAGCTTTATCGGTATTTCATCATGACCTGCTTGATTAAGGTATCTCTATTGTTTCTCGTGTCTTACACGAGATCGTACTCGAATTCGAAAAAAAAGCAGCCATGGCTTGTATCACAGCTTTCCTGTAAAATAATGTGTCTATTATAACTTTTGTTTATATAATTAATTTATACGAGGTTATATTTATACAGACGCAAAAACAATATTGAAAATGTTTTGAAATTGAGTATTTCGAAAGGAGTAGCTACTTAGGAATGCGGAGAACTTTTTAATAAAGTCGTCTCAATCCATCATTTTTGTCGATTTTAACAAAGTTTTCTGTTAAAGTGTGGTTTATTCACTGAAAAAGCTTGAAGCTGAGAAATTGGTGCTCCAAGGAAAGAATACTAGAACTTGAGTATTGAAATAATGTCAGTACGTTTCTTACGATCTTTTGCTACTAAGTTATAGGGTCGGCGCTGGAAAGAATGCTAGACCTTCCTCCGCTACATTCTGTTATAATGTGCGAAGCAAGGGCAGCTCTAACCCGACTGGAAAAAGCATCAGACCATGACGTGGCACATGGGAGAGGACACACGAAATAAGGCACGTGGATGACGACATCTTTAATGTGCCAACAGACCACGTGTCCGCCAGATATATATTTCGCAAGAACTTCGAGATTCTCATCAAAGATCGAAAGGAGCTTGAGGAAGAGGACGCACCACCACTTAGCAGAGCGAATGAACTGATCTGGTACACACACGGATCAACGATTTAGCTCGGCACCGGAGCGGGTATATACAGCAAATCCAGCAAATATGAAGAAATCATCTCGCTTGTTGAATATGCCTCGGTATTTCAAGCAGAGGTCTATGCAATACTTGCATGTGCAAGGGCGAATAACATGAGAGCCTACAACAACAGGCAGATCAGGATCTACAGTGACAGTCAAACTGCCCTTAAAGCACTTCAGAGCTCTAAGGTAACATCTCGGCTGGTATGGGAATGCGGCGGAGAACTTAGAAGACTGGCGACTCGGAACAGTGTAACACTCGAGTGGGTCCCAGGTCACAAAGGAATCGCTGGCAATGAAAAAGCTGACGAACTGGCCAGAGCAGGATCGTCAACCCTGATGAACAGACCCGAACCATCTGTGGGCATTCCCAGATGCTCCACTAGGACATGGTTAAAAGGGTGGGTAAAAGAACAACACAAGAAACACATGAGAAGAAATTCATAAAAGAACCATAAGAAAAAGTAACGAGAGAACTGCTCTCAATGAGCAGGAACAGACTACGCACCATAACGGGGCGTCTTACGGGACACTTTCCCACAAAGGAGCACTTGAACAAAATGGGGCTATATAACGGAGACGTTACATGCAGAAGATGCAAAAAGGACACCGAAACAGCTCTGCACGTATTATGCAACTGTGAGACGCTGGACCACAGGAGGCAGAAACTGTATGGAAGACCCAAAATAACTCCAGAAGACTTCTACAACCAACCACGGACTGGCTTAATAGGCTGTAGTCAGAGCTCTAGGAGGATCCACAATAAGCCCAAGAGGCTGAGGTGATGTCGGCGAAAGGACGGCTCCTTTATAAAAAAAAGTTATAGGGTCTTGAAGCTTGAAAAAGTTTTTGATTATCATAATTATTACCAAAATTAGTGGGAGTTATTATCAGCATCATGCTGCTAAATGCCCCGCTATAATGACAGCAATTGTAACCAATATCCATATCGATTATTACATTCCTAAACAAATATAGCAATACACAAAGCAAAGGTCATGGATTCCAACAACAGCGCCGTGCTGTGCGAGGAAGGGAGTAAATTGACTGAAGAATATTAAAGGTTCCGAGTAATAATAGAAATGTTTATCCTAGATTTATTAATTATTCGGGGAATAAATTTCAGTTGCTGTTGGCCAGATTGGATACAGACTCCTTAGATATTATTTTTTACCTGGAACAACAATTATATTACTTGCAATAAAATGGCTAATATCGTTCTCATCAATCAACGCCAAGACATAGCATAGAACAAATATTCTCCACATGAACAGAAAGTAAACTTCACATTTAGGTAGAAGCCATAATCGCCCTTTTGTGAGTTTGGCAACCATTCGCTTTTTTCTCCATTTTGTGGAAAATAATCTTATTATTTATGTAGTTGCTTTGTTACTCACCCAAGTGGTGCAGTAATTTTCTTATATTATATTCTGTTATTAGAGCTAATGACACCTAATTACCTTCTACTTTTTGCAAAATATAATACTCACCTCACACGCGTTAGTTAGTATGGCGTGCCACTTTGGTATTTAATAACATTGTTTAAAAATCGGGAAAATAAATATATCTTCCTTCTCAAAATAATTGCGTAATTATTCTGATAATGAATTAAAATTATGTGTTTCATAATTTTAATATACCTATTTCCATTATAAAACACATACTAGAAATTGCCTATTTGAAATTATGAAAAACATAATAAAAATTGCATACTTGTTATATACATGCTATACCACAGAAATGAACGTATTTGAAATCTGATAGTAGATGTATTACCAGCATCACCGTTTAAAAGTGATGTCCTATTAGGAGTTGTCTCTGTAGATGGCGTCGGCTTCGATGATGATTATCGGCATCAGCTACAGTATTTGTAACCGGCACAATTATAATTATTGACTATAGTAACTCTTATAAAGAAATTTCTGGAATACACATATTATATGTGTATTCATGTAACTATTTTTAAAAACTAAAATTTGTATGATTGAATGAAATACGATTAATTACGGTTTTTACATTTTTTTATAAAAACTTCACATCCCTGAAAATATTTTAACTATACCAATCACTTCCTCTTACCTATTAACCCGGGTCCTAATAAAAATAAATTCAACATTTGATAAGGAAATCATGCTCAGCTGTGTTGATTTCTGTGATAAGGATATGAGGCGTATAAAGGGCAGGGAAATCATTGAAGTTTTACAACAATAATTATAACCACCACTTCAAAACTGTGAACTGTAATATAAAAAATGTAATTAACAGGATAAACCAGTGACAAGGTAGTTGCCGGCGCCGGCTGTAAAGGCACACCCATTCTATTATTTGAAATAAAGTAAGACTGATTTGTTAATTCTTGAATTACAATTATGAATTTGAATTACACAATGGTAATTTAGGAATTAAATGTATGGAAAACATAATAGAAGTTCATTTTCCATTATGTATTGAGGGTTAACAACAATTTTGCTTTTAAATACAATAAGCAAAATTTCAATACATCATAATAAAAGTTCAAATTCGAATTCGAAAGTATTTCATAATTTTAATGATTGAATTTCCATTATGATTTTCATAATTTCAAATAGACTACTTCTATTATGTTTTTTATGATGGAAGTACATGTATTGGAATTATGGAACATTATTTCAATTCTTCAATAGAATAATTAAGGAATTGAGAATATATTTCCATTGTTTTTTTGAACGATATTATTGAATACCAAATAGTCCAGGAGCGGTCAATGCTGCCGTGTGCAATAATAGGTCCAAGGTTAAAAAAGTGATATTCGTATGTAGCCGCTGAATCCGAATATGCCCGGCGTTTTTGCGGAAAACCGGTACGTTCTGTTTAAACCGGAATTATCTAAACAAATTATAAACAAAGTGCACTGCTGAAGATCGTGCAAATTGGACTGGAAACATGTTTTGTTTTTGGATGAAACACGAGTCAATCTGGAGTCACCAGATGTACGTGAGCGTGTTTATAGAGAACCACAAGATGAGTCTATTAGTCCTCCAAAAGTTTCATCAGGTAGTGGGTTGGTGATGTTCTAGAAAGCAATTTGTTTCGGAGCTTGCACGAAGCTGCTACCCATTCACATTATATCAATGAATTAAAAAATTTCTATCTGAATAATACTGTTAAGAGGTATGTTATGCCGTTTGCTCAATTTCCTGTTCGTCCAAGATAACGCTCAACCACACATGGTTGTATGAAAAATGGATATCAAGTCAGGTTATAAAGTATTTGTGAGCTGAGCTCAAAGTGACAGTTGAACACCGCAGACCTGCTCCTTCGGGAAATTGAATTTAATCTATTCTCAATGAATTGAAGAAGATATCACAAGGGACGATATTGTATTACTTAATTGGAACTATTCCTTGACAAATAGAAGCAGTTAAGAGCAGAGAAAGGCAATACCATATAAACGTTTTTCAACTTCCAGAGCGCGTTTACTTTTGCATAATCTACTAATTGTTTGATAAATTATATTTCCACGTTGAGAATAATGAAATTCTTTTCTAGTAAATTGTATTACTCACTATCAATACCTGCCTTATTTTTTACAGGAATCTAGAATCCCATTTTTCTAGCTTATGGTTGTCTCCGCCTTTCCCTTCGTTGATAAATGTATTCATTTTTATTGTATCTCTTCGAAGTTTAATCTATTCTTAAAAGTCCTTCTTGTCATTGCATACTATATTATGTGTTGTGAGAAATAGAATTTTCTTGAGACTGCACAGCTTCGAGTGAAAAGGGATGAGCTAATAATATCCTTTCAATTTCGAGAGATCATATGTACTTGTTCCACTACATAATATACTGAATATAGGGTTAGAAAAGCTCCTTATGAAATTCACAGCGTGGATTTTGGGATAATATTCAAGTCTCTCTATTCTCGACTTAGTCATAAACTCTGCACTAATAGTCTTTTTCTTCAAATGACATTGAACGCGGCTTTTTAAAGACACTTCACATGCATAAAAGGTGTATTTTCACTGCCTAGGCAGAAAAAATTTGTTGCCATGGATCAAATTGGTAATCAAAATTGAAAATAGTCGCGTTCATCTCAACGTAGCGCAGCCGGAGTAGTAATCAATTTCCTGCTGAACGCGTAATTTGTCAAGTGATTGATGTGAGCGCTGTGGTAGCAGTTGCCATGTTTCTCATTAGAATTGAAATACGATATGCTACCGTTCAATGATGCATTTACTGTCATTTATGACAAATATAATGGTATTAAACATTCTTGAAAGTGAACGAACACCACTAGGAGCTATTAAACTAAATTGAAATCAAAGATAAATGGATAAATGTATTTCAAATATGCGAAACATTTCACGATAACCACGTTGGTGTTCATGGTTACAGTGACGAGGCTGTTCTGGAAACCTGGCAACGGGCACTTAATACTGTTACTCCCGAAATTTAGGAAAAAAAAATGTATTGGAGGAATGGCGGGATCGTGTTTATGAAGTCTATATTTTCTGGTAATATTCATATTTTTGCAAAGCTTTACTTTTTTTCCTAATATTTTTTATGCTGCATTTTCCATATCTGTTTTTTTTTTCATTATAAAAAAGTTAGTGGTAATACCCATTACGTGAGCTATGTGCCATGTGTACTAATAACACTTTTTCAATTTTTTGTTTGGTGAAACAATATAAATTCAATTGTTACTCTGCTTCCAAGAGTAATTTCATATTATCAAAATAAATATTCAGTTATTTATTGAAAAAACAAGCACATTTTCACTTTGTTCTTTTGTGTATAAAATTTTTCGATTTAATGCTGGGTAACGCTGGAATTCATTAAATGAATTTGTAGTTTCAAATTATTTATCCCACTCTTTGAAGTGCTTTTTTAGGGATTATGATTTTGGTAATCCCAACCATTTATTGTCTAACCTAATAAAATAAGATTCTCTGGCGCAAAAACGCAGTTCCTAGGGTCTGTAGTCTAGCTCATTCACAAGCCACGAAGTAGCACACAATATGTGTCTCTACGGAGATTTAAAATGAATATTTCCCTTAGATAAAGATACATGTAAATCATTACTATTACAATGTCTTGTATTAAATCTATGAACTTGTTGATTAGTCTCAAGATATTTTATTTTAGTATAAACAAACACACAACTCAAAAATATACAAGCATGACAATGTTAAAATTTCCAACTTTTTAAAGTATACACATGGCAGCTAGTGCGAAGAGAAATACCAACAATACAACGAATGATCCTTTTTTTGGGCTATGAAGACATCATTAAAGCTAGCTGAGCATAGTACAACGTTATCAGCTGTTCAATTGTTCGAACCGATCGAAGGTTTCTAAACTGATAATTAACTGAATTTAGTTTTAAGATACCGCAGTGTTTTTTCCAAATTAATGAATTCATCAATAAATCAACCTAAGAATTTCACTGAAGAATCGTGTTCTATTTGTTCATTATTGAATTTTATATTAATTTTTTGTATTTGCTTTTCCTGTAGTGAAAATGATCTATTTGAGTTTTTTCTGCATTGAGGTGAAGTGAATTCTTACAAAACCAACTGTATAAGCTGGAAAAAAGATCATTACATTTAGTTTCCAAACGGACATTGGATTTATCCGAAATAAGGACCGACGTATTATCTGCATACAATGTAAAGTGAGTGGTTAAACTTATATTTACAATATCATTTAAATAAAGCAAAAACATAATTGGTCCCAAAACAGACCCCTGCAAAACACCAATATTATTGTACATATAACTTGATTCAATCTTGCCAATGCAATTATCCGTTAAATTAGGGAGACTGACATATTGTATGCGGTTATATAAATAAGACTCAATCCACTTCAAAGATACCCAAATGATACAGATATTTTTTAATTTTTCCAATAAATTGTTATGATCAACACAGTCGAATGCTCTACTGAGATCACAAAATATTCCAACAGGACACTCGCCTTCGTCTAATAGATTAGTTAAACATTAATAAAATCAATGAATAGTTGACTTACATTCTTGAAAACCATGCTGGTTGCTTACAATAATATTATCACACTGTAAGTAGGCCAAAGCCGGTCCCAAGCCCGGTTGAAAAAGGAGGAGGGAACCCAATCCAAGGTGGAACAGCATATGCCGAGGGATGAATGGCTGATGGGTTAAATCAGTCGCTAATATGCGAACTCTGGATACCAGGTGACCTCCAGTAGTATATAACCTTATCCAGCAAGAGGCTCTGTTGGATGGACTGAATAATTCCTCTATTACTCGTGGGAACAAAATGGACCCTAAAAAAACAAAAAAAAATCCGGAGGACGACAAATCCTCAAAACCTAAACCTGTGGCAGTGGAGGTAGGCGAAAGCAGTACCTCAAGGCCAGAAGGTGAGATGGAGAAACTGGTCGAGGAGACCGACCGCCTTAGGGTAGGAATAAACAAAGTTAGGCTGTGTGGAGCAGCCTACAAAAGGTTTAAGTTCCTTCTAAAAGAAGGATACTCAAAAACAGAGGCTAGGAGATTAGCCCTCCTAAAGAAGGAAGAATTTAAAGTTCCTAGAAAGGGGGGTGAAACTCGAGCAACCAAAGAAACGGGAAAAAAAAGGCCAAGATCCCAGGATGAAAGTCCGAGGGATGAAAAAAGGCCAAAACAAAAAGTAAGCACTCCTGAGGAGTGTCCTAAAAAATCGGAGGCTAGGAGACAGAAAGGTGTCTCTTACAAAAGTGCCTTAGAAGGAGTCAAAATGGCGGTGATGTCTAGGAGATACCCATCCGAACTCTTAGACACAGCGCAGATGGACACAATTTGCTCGTCACTTATGGACATAGTGGAGGAAAGGTTTAATGAAACCATTAAACCTAAGTTCCTCAACTCGGTCTATAAGGCGGGCTACTTGATGTTACTGTGCAAGGACGACGCTACAGTAGAATGGCTCAAGGCGGTGGTAGTTGATCTCCACCCTTGGGAAGGTTCGGAACTGTGGGCTACTAAGGAGGTAGACATACCTCAAGGGAGTACCCTGTTGGGGTACTTCCCAAACTCGGCGGAGATGCCTACTGAGAGGATTCTACATCGAATCCAGGGGCAAAACCATGGAGTCAACACCTCTTCATGGAGGGTGGTGAAGAGAGAGGCGAGGGGCACATCGGCACTCCTAATCCTCTCAATTGACCAAAATTCAGGGTCTGCAGTGGAATCCCTGGGCAAGAAATTGTCATATGGGTTCAAGGAGGTGACTGTTAAAATCAGAAAACCTCATGAACCACTACTGGAGGAGGAGAAGTCTGATCCCCAGGAGATAACCGTAATGGAGGTGGCGGAGGAAGGAGGAACTGATCCTCAATCCTCGAAAACAGCATAAATGGAGTTTGTGCAGGTAAACCTCCACCATGCGAAGGCTGCGTCAGCCACCTTATGCAAAAGATTTGCCCAAGGCACTAAAATGGTGGGACTAGTCCAGGAACCCTGGATCCATGGGGGAAAAATCTGTGGACTTAGTACCAAAAACTGTAAGTTAATCTATGATAGATCTGCCCTAGTACCGAGGGCGGCGATTCTGATTAACAAAACCATTAATACAATGATTCTTTCAGAATTCACAGATGCGGATACAGCTACAATAATAGCAGAGCTGAGTGTTCCTGGAGGAAAGAAGGAGGTAGTACTTACCTCAGCATACTTTCCTGGGGAGGATAAGGAGGCGCCACCAGAAACGGTGAAACGACTCATCAGCTACTGCGAGGCCAACAGGAAGCAGCTAATCCTGGGCATCGACGCCAATGCCCACAACATCGTATGGGGAAGCACCGATACGAACAAAAGAGGTGAGTCTTTATATGAGTATTTACTTACTACTAACCTGGTGGTGGCTAACAAAGGTAATCGCCCAACATTTATAAACTCTATAAGGCAGGAGGTACTCGATCTAACCTTAGTGTCTAGAGGTACAATTAAACTAATAAGTGATTGGAAAGTGTCGGAGGAGGTGTCATTCTCTGATCACTGTCTGATCATGTTTAAAGTGGGGGCCTGCGGCATGATCAACCAAACTTATAGGGTTCCTAGCAAAACTGACTGGGGGGGATATAAAAGTATCCTACAAGACGGCTTGAAGGAAATACCAAACAAAATAAGATCTATAAATGAACTGGAGAGAACAGCTAACCTTACAACGAAGGCTATAATGAGGGCCTTTGAGGAAAACTGTCCTCTCAAAACCAAGAAAACTTTTAATAAAGTGCCCTGGTGGAACAACGAGCTAAGCAGTCTGCGAAGCAAGGCCAGAAGGGAATTTAATAAAGCAAAGAGAATGAACAAATGGGAAGAGTACCGTAAGGCTCTTACTGAGTTCAATGTTAAACTTCGGAAATCGAAGCGCAGCTCATGGAGGACCTTTTGTGAGAACCTTAATGAAACACCTGAAATTAGCAGAGTGCAGAAGGCTCTATCAAAAGGCCCTCAAGAAAACATAGGGGCGCTTAAACGTGAAGATGGTACCATCACAATAACCTTCCAGGAAACTGTGGAAGCTTTATTAATAAAACATTTTCCAGGGTGCACAGCATCTAGAGAAACAAGAGAGGACAATGGGTCCGTAAGGAGCAGAGCAGAACTCAAGATGGACTGTCCCCTTGTTAATAAAATTGCATCACCTGAAAGGATTAAGTGGGCCTTAGGGTCCTTTAAGCCATTCAAGGCTCCAGGCCCTGATGGAGTGTTTCCGGCACTCATTCAGAGAGGGCAGGACATCTTAATTACAACGCTGATCAAGATGTTTCGATCCAGCCTATTATATGGCCATGTTCCTCATGCATGGAGGAAAGTAAAAGTCATATTTATACATAAGGGGGGTGCAAAACCCCTTGACGACTCCAAGTCGTATCGTCCAATAAGTCTATCGTCGTTTATGCTCAAAACGATGGAGAAACTAGTGGATCAATACATCAGAATGGAGGTGTTATCAGCTAAACCTCTTCACAAGTACCAGTTTGCCTATCAAAAAGGCAAATCAACGCTATCAGCCTTACATCAAATTGTCAAAATCATAGAGGGAGCTCATGATTCAAAGGAGATTGCCCTAGCAGTCTTTATGGACATAGAGGGAGCCTTTGACAATGCTGCCTATGATTCAATGACGCAGTCTCTCAGGAAGAGAGGGATTCATAACTTCATCATTAAATGGATAAATAATATGCTGAGGGGAAGACAAGTATCCACAAGCATTGGCAGTGCCACATATGAAGTAAGTACCAAAAGAGGCTGCCCACAGGGGGGAGTCATATCTCCGCTGCTGTGGTCGCTGGTGGTAGATGAACTACTAAACGACCTGAGCAACGCGGGGTTTGACGTTCTGGGGTATGCCGATGACATAACTATAACAGTGAGGGGCAAGCATGACTCCATCATAGGGGAGAGAATGCAGGAAGCCATTGACCTAACCAAAAATTGGTGCCGTAAGGAGGGTATGAATATAAACCCTCAGAAGACCACAATAGTTCCATTTACCAAACGAAGGAAAATAAAGTTACCTAGTTTTCAAATAAATGGAACTATCATACCTCTTTCCAAGGAAGTCAAGTACCTAGGGGTGACACTGGACCAAAAACTAACGTGGGAGAGTCACCTGACTAGAACAACCAACAAGGCCATCAAAACACTGTGGTCGTGCCGCCAAATGGTAGGCAAAACGTGGGGTTTGAACCCCAGAGCTATGAACTGGATCTACAGGCAGATCGTTAGACCTGCCATCCTCTATGCGTCAGCAGTTTGGTGGAAGAAGGTAGACCAAAGAACAGCCCAAATAAAGCTGGCCAAAGTACAAAGACTAGCGTGTCTGAGTACTATAGGAGCCATGAAAACTACACCTACTGCCGCGATGGAGATCCTGCTTGATCTGGATCCCCTACCGGTAGTGATTAAGGAGGAAGCTATGAAGCAAATCCTCAAATTACATGAGGAACACCATTTTAAAGAAGGTAACCTCAAGGGGCATCTGGAAATCCTCAAGGTCACTCCCTTGATGGACATGGCTTCAGTGAGTGACCCGATGCAACTAAAAATGATATTTGATCATAAATACAAGGTTCGGATCCCCAAAAGGGAAGACTGGACGGGAGACACAGTATGCATACTGGAGCACTCCCAAAAGTGGTACACAGATGCATCAAAAATGGAAAATGGAGTGGGGGCAGGAGTGGTGGGACCAAGGTTCAACAGACATGTGTCCCTCAGTGCTGACACCACCATTTTTCAAGCAGAGGTCTATGCCATCCTCATGGTGGCTGAACACCTGATCAACAAAGACCGATGCAAACAACACATAAGTATCATGTCGGACAGCCAAGCGGCATTAAAAGCACTCCAAAGTAACAGCTTGAGATCAAAAATGCTTCATGAGTGCCATCTGGCTCTAAACCAGCTGGCGGACAAGAATAAAGTCGAACTTGTCTGGGTGCCAGGGCATGTGGGTATAGCAGGCAACGAGGAGGCAGATCAGCAAGCGAAACAGGGTGCACAAAAGTCCTTTATAGGACCAGCTCCCATGTTTGCTTTTGGACAAAGAGACTACCAGAAAGTCATTACCAACTGGATCAACAAAGAAATCAACAGAACCTGGAATGCTATTACAGGTCTCAAACATTCAAAGAAATTCCTCAACCCTAACAAAAAGAGGGGAAGGGAAGTGTTAAAACTAAGCAGAAGGGAGCTAAGACTACTTTGCGGCATACTAACAGGACATATCCACTGCAGGCATCACCTGAGAAAGATGGGACTGGTGGATGATGACACTTGTAGGTACTGTGGTGAAGAGGTGGAAACTATGGAACACATTATCACGAGCTGCCCGGCGTTATGCCGCAAAAGACAGAAATTCTTAGAATTTATTTTCATCATGGAAGAAGAATTACTAAACCTACCGATCAGGGGCTTGATCGACTTTGTCAATGACATAGATCTCTCCTGAATCCAACAAGAGGGGGGCACAAAAGATCTTACTTGGTCGCAGTGCAGGAGGTTGCGAAAACACTCACCCTGTTCTTAATAATAATAATAATAAAAAGTAGGTATTGAGCCAATACTCAAATATTTTTGAAAATATTGATGGGGCAGTAATTGGTCGATAGTTTGAGATACTGTTCTCTTTGCTATATTTCCCAGTCAGGACTCCGGATTACCAAGGATTACAGTCTAAGCCGGAATCTATACCAGGAGAACCTTATTGATTGCACTATCAACAAGTTCAGTCTTCGGTCGACTGCACCAAGGGGCAAGTCCAGCTTGAACATCAATTTTTCTCTATTTTCTGTGAACCAGCAACAATTTGGTAGGGTTGATTCATCTCCTATTCTTTCTCTGGCGGAAGAAAGTATTTGAAGATCAATTGCTGTGAGTCTTTAGTCAGCGAGTGATCCAAAGTCATTGCACAGAGCTCCGTGGCGCCCAGTTCATACCACCACTAAAGGTGTTATGGTGAGACTGGTATTCAGCGTGGGTGTGGGCTTTTTTGTGAAGTCCGAGGTGAGTTTAGAACGGGCCAAACTTTGCTGGCACTTGCCCGACCACGATGTCATATTGTATGGGATAATAGATCTATTCATCACCAGTAATCGCCAGTTAATATGCTTTGTTCTTGTACTCCAATGTGTTCAACAAAGTCTTCTCCAAGTCCATAATGCTAGACTGACTTTGCAGATTACTTTTTCCAAATAAAATTTACAATGGACTGTTTTATCCAGCATAATGTCGAGAAATTTCAAAGCACAGGTATTTAAAAATTTATTTTTATCCTTCTTTAGGTAAAATTTCAGTTTTGGTGAGATTGACCATAGGTTTCTGAGTCACTGCTGAGATAGCCGGTTCAGACCAGTCTCTACTTGGGATGACCAAATTATATGCGTAGTGGTGAGTACCAACATCTTCCGGCGAAGAAGCTAAATTACTTTTATCCAAAGTTAGAGGTCATTAATTTATCTGATAACATAGTCGTGCAGTACGCGAATATTCTATTGTCTAGTGAGTAATTTCATCAGTCAAATTGGATATGTACATCAGTTCAGTTAGTTTTCTATTTTTTAACTGAGATTTGGCCATCTGAAGAATTAATTGCGTGAAGCATCAAAATAACATTATAACATTTCAGTTTTTGAAAATAATACACCTTGTATAAAAACTACAATAATGAATTGCTGCTTTCCATACAAATAATAAGACGAAAAGTGTTTTTTAATGTTCTTAAAATTTGAATTTCTCCCATTTTAAACGGTTCAAACTAAATTCACAGGAAACCATTTTATGGAATTTTCCATTTACACGTCAAGATTTGAATGAAAATCTCTCATTTGATTACCCGACAATGGTTCGTTTTGAATATTCCCAAAATTTCAGTGATTTGGATACGCCTTTATATTGCCATCTTGAATAATGCATTTCCAAACTGTTCTTAAACCGTAAGACGGTACGTTAAAATATCCGTTAAACATTGCAAGTGATACGCAGTGACACTTAATTAATTAACTTTCTTGCCATTTTATGCATGTTTAATTACGAGCCTTGGTAAGTAATGCAGCAAAGTCATGCAAGAAATATAAAATCATCTTATTTTTGTTAAATTAAAGAGAGTTCTGGAATTGTATAGAGTATCAATAAATACTGAATTACGACTCAACGATATACAGGGTGCTGCACCGAAAACGAAACACATCGCATATCTTGAAAACAAATTTTTTTTTGAGAAAATGCAAAAACAGTTAGATTTTTATTCCAAGGAAGACATCTATCGATCATATCCTCAACTATCCCACAATCCTCCCCTCCCCTCTGTCACTATTTGACACTGTGACAGTTCAAATAAGCGTATTTTCATGTGAAAGCCAAATTCAACAATTTAATGCTAATTACCTTATAATAAAATAAAACTTAACTTACTACGCCTATGTTTTCGTGAAATAAAAATAAAGGTTTTTGTGTCCATATTTACCAGGTCTGTTTTTCAATTAAGCGTCAATTAATATAAAAAAAAATAGAAAAGTGAACATAAACGTTAAATTGGAAAATTCAGAACAACTCTCATAATTAAAAACTGAATTACTTCAATGTAAATGCTCAAAGTGTTGTCCATTAACTTCCATACACGAATATAAATTATTCTAGAATCTTTGTCTGACGTTTTGGAGCATTTCTGCAGTTATTTGACGACATTTGGTAATGATACGTTCACGTAACTCTTTCAAGGACCCTGGCTGAGTGGCATATATTTTACTTTTCAGATATCCACATCAAAAAAGTAATCTAACGGCATCAGATCAGAAGATCCTCTTCGTCCAATCCAATGTCTAGGCAAGTTTTCACTTAAGTACTGACTTATCATTTTCTATTATGTCTGTTAACATTGGATCAACGGTGTTTTCGAGTAATTCCAAATACATACTCCAGCCCAAACGATTAACTTTTTTGTGTGTTGAGTATGCCTTCCATGAAATACTCTTGGATTGGAATCTGTATCAGTATCGACAATGGGGTGTTAAACCGATATCCGGCTTTTGGTATTTTATTAAAGTATGTATGTTGGTACTACTTTGCAAAAATTAATTTACAAATTTTTTATACCGAATATTTTACGAGAAAACTGGAAATTAGAAATTCCTAAATGTTTGCAACTTTCACTACAAATACGTCACTTCACTAAATATTTCTGATTTAGATGTTTTATGAACTAATAGCCAGTTACAAAAAGGCCATTCGAATTTGAAGTTTGAAGAACTGTCAAAGTCTGTAATATATTTGAGTGTTTTGGTTTTGTTCACAGTTTATTCAAGCTTGACGTTTCAATATTATAAAAAAATTGTGTCAATACTTTTTTTGTTGAGTTTAGTTAGTTTTTCTCCACAATTTTTCATGTTGAAATAATGTCAATATCGTGTTAATCTTGATTTGTATCTTACTGCACGAACACAACAGTTACAACGCCTGATAAAAAGTTTGTAACTGTGCCTGCAGTACCAGTTAAAAGAAAATTTGGTTTGAGGCTGCTAGAAGCAAATATAAACAGACTAAAACTAATTACTATTTCTGTGAAGATCATTTTAATGTAAGTAATTGTATACGTGTGTGTACGTTTGATTTTTAGTTTGAAAGTGACATGGACAAATTATACTCAACATTCGATGATGGGAGGAAAAAAAACAATTCCTAAGTCACTATAACAGCAATATGACATAAGTATAACCTATAAGTACTTCATCACATCAGAATTGTGGTCCTATGTCAACCCTTATGTAGCTAACTTCTGTTCTAGTGAGCATACGTCACATTATGAATGGCGGATTATTTAAATAGTCCAAAAGTTGAATTTTCAAATCGGCATAAAAACCTTGTGAGAATGAAAATATTAAAAATAACCGATTTCCAATATGATTTTGTCCACCACTAACTATTAACATAGAGAAAACATCATATTTTTGTTAAGTTTAACACCCTACAATTGTGTCGATTGACAGTGCCGTTAACATAAAAACTGCATTCATCCGAAAAACAAACGTTATAAAGAAAATGTGGATCTTGCATGGCATGCTCGCTCATGATTTCACAAAATTGCAAGCGGCGATCAAAATCGTCTTCGTTAAGTTCCTGAACTAAATGAATTTTATAGGGATGGAATTTATTGGCTTTCAAAATTTTCCCGACGGTACGTTGACTTACTCCAGATAATTCTGCAAGCTTTCTTGTACTAAGAGTTGGATCTGCAACAACTTGTCCTAAAATGGCTACCTCTACCGTTTCGTTTCTTACTGGATTTTGAATCTGCCGTTTTTTTTATTTTGAACAGATTCTGTTTGTCGAAATTTTGAAATAAGTTCCAAAACGTATTTACGTTTAACCTGTTTGTTTGGGTGTCACTGATTGAAAATTGTACAGGCAGTGTTAGCACATTCGTTATTTTTTAAGTGACATTACTCGCTAATAGACTTGAAGTATCAATGACGCTAAACTAGAAAAACAGACCTAGTAGTTATGGAAACATTAAATTTTATTTTTATTTCACGAAAACATAGGCGTAGTGAGTTAAATTTTATTCCAAACGAAAGTAGCATAAAATATTTGAATTTGGCTTTCACGTGAAAATACGCTTATTTGAACTGTCACATGTAACAGTATTAGATTCCTTATTAAATTACCTTTTTAATGATGTGTCACACTTAGTACTCTCCCTATTTCAATTTTATTGGTAATAGTGACAGATGGGAGGGGAAGGAAGTAGAATAGTTGAGGATATGATCAATAGATGTCCCCCCTTGAAATAAAAATCGACCTCTTTTTGCATTTACTCTAAGCAAAATGTGTCTTCAAGATATGCGATCTGTTTCGTTTTCGGTGCCGCACCCTGTATGTTCAGTGTATTCCCCGTGACAATGTTTCCAGATTTTTCATGTATAGATCAATCCATGGATGAGCAAACCCCGGAGTTCTGATTTCGAAGCGCTGCGAAAACAAATACTAGTACTTGGATAAAAACGCAGTCTCGATAATGGTGGGGAAGTCTTTGTAACCAAAGTTGATGCAAAACGTTATCGAGAGAACCAAGATGACAAAGAAACAGTGCCGAGTTTAACCTCGACCATCATTTAACGAGCATGTTGTTCCTCAGACTCTGACAAACGTTCAATTAATTTTGTGCGCAAAATGTATATGGAAACTGAGCGAGAGGATTTGTTACGATATCCTCGACTTGGATATTTCAGGTCTCAGTGAATGTCACCCAAATATGCATAGTTATAGTTCTATGCTTTTTTCTGTATTGTTTCCAATTGCTTGAGACTCGTTTTAATTGGCTGTTAAAACAACAATGCAACCATGATTCATTTTAGAGAGGCTGAGTGCTTTGTACATGTGCATTAGGAAATTTCAATTGGATCCAAATGATTTAAACTTCAGTGTTTTCAGTACTTAATCAAAAATTTTGTAACATACCAAGCGGTCTTTTGCAAAATATGCTTCATCAAATACCCTTTTACAGCAAATTTCAGTGCAGTTTTATCCACTCCAATAAATTTTCAGAAAAATCTCCTAGTGCAGAAATTAACTATCCCACCATCTTCCGTTATTTCAATTGCTCTCGTACATTTTATCCTTAACGACTTTCTCCGAGATCTCCTTACTATCTTAATTACTATACAAACAAAGCTACATTTTCTTTACTCTATTCCAGTTTCTTGTGGAGAATTTATTAGTGTAGTAAATTGGATATTATCTACAAAGACTGCAAGAAGGTGAGTCTCACTACAATATATTGTTTCATATTAGATACTGGAATGTTGTAATCGCTTAAAATTAGTAGGGTATAATTTGCTTTGAAACATGTGTGTTGGATATTGTTGAACAGTGTCGTAAATGGTGTAGATGTAGTTTTTATTTCACTATATTGGCAAGTCCAAGCTAATACGTATTTTTCGAGCCAACTCCAGGAGGATCCCAATTCAAGTGTTTGTATTTTTTATATGAATGTTTGGGCATAGCTCATAAGATATAATTAGGGACATACAAGGTCTATGATTATTTAAAATTGGTGAGTGAAGTACTATCACCTCCAAAAGTCTTTCCAATAAATCGAAAAGAAGTTATCACTTGTGAGAAAATGTGTGACACAGGTGAAAATGATTATTATTTTTACTAATCATTTTCACCGAAAAAAAAAATCTGGAAAACTAAACTGGGTGCCTATGAAGATGCAGACTATTTGTTGAGGCACAGGAATTGCAGCAAACAAACACTCTTAGCCTATCATGGAATCTCCAGCGAGAGTAGAACATATTCAATGGGTTTACCAGCTCCTTACTTACACCGGAGACATACACATCTGAGGGAATATGTAATTTCTGACAAAGAAAATTTAATTGTGACTTTATATTCTATATTGAATAATTACTCCGCCATATTAGAAAGTCTGACGATGCTAGCAGCATAGTACTACCTGAGCTGGCTGCAGCGTCGTCAACGTCTGATGTGCGCGAACTTTCATTCTAATGTACTGCCACAATCACCACGATACTTCAGTCGTCAAGATACTTGCGTAATGAATGTACGAAATACCTTAAAACGATAGTTAACTAGGCTTATTAAAACAACAGTTCCTATGTTTTAACTTGACAAGCTTGTACTGTATAGTTATCAATTATAAATTGTATTCAAACCTGATCTGCTGGGGTTTGAATTAATTCACAATTCAATTCATGTTTATAATAAATGGCTTTTGTCTGTGTGGTGATGAAAAAGGATCAGCGGAATTAATAAATTTTAAAATCTACCATCAGTGCCCTCTAGAACTGCCATGAACTTTTGGCTATTTTTTGTACTAATTTTGAATTTGAATACCATATCTTTTTCCGCGTAAGCAAATATAAATTAAGCATGAAAAGCTGTAATATTTTTCGACAAAAACTACGTTGAGTATGCAAATTTTTTAATTCGAACATTCAGTGGTTAAATCTATTGGATACGTTGTTTTCAGTTGAACTTCATTTTATTTATTGAATACTAAATGCAAAACATATTCTGCTCAACCGACTACTTCTTTTGAAGTTCATCAATCCATTCCTTAATTGGCTTCCCTCTTCTGTAATACATAATCTTATTATCTCAAATGCTTTCTAACTCCTCGCGATTGTTAAAATCAATTATCAGAATTTAGTTTTCAGTGACAGACATTGCAGACATCCAAGATATGAAAATTGCTATACTCATCGCGCATTTTCAGTAAAACTTTGAAGTTTGACAAATGGAATTCCTCAAAGGAGCTGGCACACTTTTATAGTAGGTAACTTCGGAATAAATGTAATTGTCTTCAAACTTCAGTGTGGTATTCATCGTAATAGTGAGTTGTTGTCAGAAATCCTAGTAGAAAACGAACTGTGCCATCATGTGAAAGACATTGCGTAGTATAATCCTGATACGTTTTTTACTCGCAAATATTGCTCACTAAAATTGTTGTAAACAATTAAAACAAAAAACTTCTTTTCTTCAGTTTTTTGTTAATAACATGAAAGCTTAGAAAGTAGTTATTGAGTTATTAAGTAATCGTAATGGTGTCCAAAGACGAAGTGTGGATAATACAAATACTAATACAACGCATTTTTCATCGGAGTGATTGGATAATTCAATTTTTTTGAAAAACAGGAAAATTTGCCATTTTTTGAAAAAATTACATCTCCGTCGCTTCTTAAATTTTTTGCGTTGAAACTTCATAGAAAATAGGTCCTTTTTATGCATTTATGCGCGCGTTAAATAGGTACCATGGGACAATTTCTTCTGTTGCAAGGCGATTGCAATATTTTGCAGTAGGTCTAGATGCGCTAAAGACAGTCCCATTCCAAATTTTAAAACGGTATTGAAAAATATGGATGTAGAGCAGCAGAACGTATATTTTCATTTTGTGATAAAATATTGCAAAATTGATCAAAAACGCATAAGAACACCGTCTAAAATGACTGTTTACACAGCACGGTCGTATATCTATACAGGGTGTAACAAAAAGGCAGGTCATAAATCATACTACATATTCTGGGGCTAAAAATAACTCGATCCAACCCAAGTCACCCTAGTACAAATGTGCATGCGAAAAAAGTTACAACCCTTCGAAGTTACCAAATGAAAATTGAATTTTTCAAATATTTCGACAGTTGTTCGATATATTATAATGATAGTTGACAAGTGGCTTTCTTATGATTAGAGCATCTTAAAAAAAAAATTAAAGAATTATTGCACCCCGTTAAAAATTTATGGGAGTTGAGATCCCCTAAACCCCCCCCCAAAATTATTGTGTACGTTGCAATTTAATGCTTATTGTGGCACCATTATTCAAACACGTTATTTTTGAAACTTTTTTGCCCCCTAGTACTTTCTACAATTATCATTATGCTTCAAAAATTTCGAGTAACAAAAATTAAAGTCAATGAATTTTTTTCGAGGGTGTATGCTGTAAAAATGACGAGCGAACAACAACTGAGGAATAGAATCCTTGAGGCTGCAATTAGATATCGTCAGAAGCCATTGCTTTTCCAGAATATTCGGTTTTCGTTAGTAGAACGGTGCCGACTGTGTATTCAAGAAAATGGGGGTCATTTCGAACATCTAATAAAAACTACACATTTGTAAATAAATAAGATTCGATAAAAACTGAAAATTGTAAAAAGTACTAGGGGGCAAAAAAGTTTCAAAAATAATGTGTTTGAATAATGGTGCCACAATAAGCATTAAATTGCAACGTACACAAAAATTTTGGGGAGGGTTTAGGGGATCTCAACTCCCATAAATTGTTAACGGAGTGCAATAATTCCTTAATTTTTTTTTAAGATGCTCTTATCATAAGAAAGCCACTTGTCAACTTTCATTATAATATGTCGAACAACTGTCGAAATATTTGAAAAAATCAATTTTTATTTGGTAACTTCGAAGGGCTGTAACTTTTTTCGCATACACATTTGTACTAGGGTAACTTGGGTTGGATCGAGTTATTTTTAGCCCCAAAACATGTGGTATGATTTATGACCTGCCTTTTTGTTACACCCTGTATAATAAGCCTCCTCTCGATCCCCGCTACTTTCTGGATCTTAGTCATTTTCCGCCGTATTCCTGATCGTTTTTGAACTATTTCACTGCTCTATTGTATATCTGTATTTTCCAAAACAGTTTTCAAATTTGAAATCGGACTATCTATAACGCATCCACACCTTAAGTTGAAGTTGAATAATCAAATCCTATGCAGCAGCAGGATATATGTATCAATAAATTTTACAAATATTTTTCACTATACTGACTGGCTAATATGATGTATTTAGTCCTTTGTCTTCCAAAACTTAAATAAAATATAAATTTCACCCACCTCCTTTTTTAAATTGGGTGGCTTGTTTTAATTCTATACTAAACCAAAACGTTGAAAAAATAATTTGATGGAACAGATCGGAAGATTAGTTTGCGATTCGAGTGAGGAAAGGGTGAATCTAAAACTCCACGTCTGGCTTCGTCCGTAATCTAATTTTTTGTATTCGTTCCACAACCAAGCCCTTTTCTCATTTTTTAAATTCACTCGTAGGTGCTGATATTCCTCGGATTAGATTCCATTTTAAACACAACTGTTGACCCATGTAACGGGTAATTTGATAAGGGTAACGAGATACCACATCTCTGAAACTACATGTCCTAGAGTTTGGGGAAAAAACGCCTTTAATAATTATCAAAAATTATTTTGAGTCCAAAGTTTTTTACTAGGTGCCGCAATCTATCACTCACAAAATATAAATGAACTTTTTACAAAATATACCACAATTGAGGTTAGTAATAAATATTAACTTTAGAATCCACTTTCCTTATTCTACAGCTTTTGTTCAAGACATTTTTCTGTCTCACTTCCATATGCCTGAACCGATTTTCAAAAATATGTATCCATGCATTGAGCATTAAGAGTAGATTCCGAGAAAAAAATCAACCATTTCATTTCAATCGGCAACTAGAGGGCGTAATGTAACACCTAGCTCTATTCATAATTTTTTTTTTAATTTCGAGTGATATGCTATTATTCCAGCTAGCTTACGGAAAGGCAAATATTGTCATTTTTTTGCAAGTTTTAATGAATGTTAGCTCACCCAGTAAGTTGCAAAAGAAATTATTTTGCTAAAATTGTTTTGAAAATGAAAAAACAAATAAAATTTATTATTTTAGTATTAACAAAACTAAGGGGGCTGCTCATAACAGAAATTGACAAACGCACTTATTACCTGATTATTTAGAATACTTAAAATGTTTGCCAGCATTTGCTATTCACAAATACAGTCTAGCTAATATGTTAAATACCTAGGAGAGTGACTGTTTCTAAAAACTTTTGGGTATACAGAGGGTTGAACTTTTTTTTTGGTAATTTTTATCGAACGTTTTTCAAGTTTTCAAGTTGCGGCGATGGTCCGAAAAATATAGAGAAGAGATGTGTCGGAATAATTTTGAAATGATTTCTAAAATCATCCGGTATTTTTTTTTATTTTCTGACATAATGTAGATGAGTCATTTTTGATCAAAAGTTCCATAGTGTCCACCTCGCGAATGCCACGGCTTCAATTAAACAAGTTTTTGAAGTATAGTATTTCATTGATTTCTCGAATAATCAATAATTTCTTTGTAATGGAATACTAATAAAAATATAATAAGAATAAACGAATACTAATATTTTGGAAAACAAAAAATTTTTTTTTGTTCAACCCTCTGTATACCCGCCAGTTTTGATTTTAGAAACTTTTGTCATTTGCACTTTTTGATGCACATACTGTAGGCTATTGCATTATAAAAATTCAGATCCATGCGATGAAAATGGAATTATGATTTTTTGGAAAATCGTCAAATATCAAACTTTGACCCCCTATAGAATCCAAACGCCGACATTCAGAGAGTTAGCGCGATGGTAACTTTTGTTCAGGATGGCATGGGCTACATCATATTGAAATTTCAGCGATTTTCACCGAGATCGGTTTTCCATAAGATTAGCGCGGGGTCCTTTCGGTTTTAGTTTAGAAGAAAAAACAGTTCTCGATATTACTCACAAAGACTGATTTTTCTCTAGAAATTTGAACTTGAACACTTGTCACAAACAAAAATTAATCAGGATTATATGCACCGAGAAGCCTTGATTATACTTAATTAAAATACGTGACAAAAAAATTGATAAATAAATCAAGTAAGTATATCGTACTGATTCGAAATTGAAATGAGCAACACATGTAGACTGGTTTTGTTTTATTGCACTATAATTCAATGCTGTCGTTACATAAATCTCAAGGAATGGAAGCTCTGATTCGGGAGACATTGACACATTGACACCAGGCTATATTCACCTGTACAGCAGCATGGGTATTTAATACTAAATTTTTGTTATTATTTTCTGGTAATATCATATGAATGGTCAAGATATTCAACCAACAACCTAAGAGAAAGAATATTTTTTATATTGAAAGGAATGTGAATTGTTTCGATAAACCCAACTTACATTGTAGAGGTAGTTAACAAGGAAATAAAGTTTCTTAAATGTTTCACTATTTGCCTATTTATGTTTAGTTAAACGAAATAAACATACTATAAGGTAAGTTACACTTCCAACACGTAACATTATACTCCATAAAAAAGTGTTTTGGAAAAATAGGAATTTATATTAGTTTTTTTCCGGGTGAATGACTGCTATAATATAGCCAAAATTATTGGCACCTATAAACACGCGAAAATAGAGGAAAACAAGATGGAAATGAATAAAACTTTGCAGGAAAACGGAAATATTCATGAATTTGTATTGTATGCCAAGCTGTTTATTGCAAATCGAACAAACTTAGATTGCATCCCTATAAATCTTATTGTGATCCGCATTTGAAATAAACGTATTTTCCTGGAATATTTGAATTTTTTGGAAAGATACTTTTTGAATCCTTCATAACTTGGAAAAAAACAAAACCAACTCCATCAAAGACAGCTAACTATAAGCACCTGCTTTGAACTCTGTGTTTTCATTCTTCAAGTTATATTTGGTTCTCCGTATAACATGTTTACTTCTTCATTTGTTCTCCTTCTCCACCCTTCAGGTGTTTTAATGTCGCCAAAGATTGCTCTAAGCATTTTACGGTCCATTACTCCAGCACGTCTTCCCGTTTTTTTTGTTAGGGTCCATATTTCATTTTCGTAAATCACAGTGGGTTTTACAATTGTTACTCCTTCTACAACCTTTACTCTCTCCATTTTGTCGACTTCATCTCTAACAATTTAACACTAATCTCTTTTCAAATGTTTCTGTCAGTTCTCGACTATTCGATTTCTAGACTTTTCGATGACAGTTCTAGATGTTTCCAGATGTATGTCTTCTAATTCTTTATTAATGAACAAGTTTCATAACATTAGTTTGAAACCTATAATTAATAGTTTATTTTAATGTTTTGTAAATCTATTTTGGAAGGTGTCTTAAATACTTGGGTACTTACTTAAAAACCCATATGAGGGTCTAAAAAAGTTGTGAGTTTTTCACGTGAATCGTATAATC
Source organism: Lochmaea capreae (assembly GCA_949126875.1). Taxonomy (NCBI): domain Eukaryota; kingdom Metazoa; phylum Arthropoda; class Insecta; order Coleoptera; family Chrysomelidae; genus Lochmaea; species Lochmaea capreae. The sequence goes on from OX421409.1 coordinate 8,830,089, forward strand.
GCTGTAGATTTCTCACAGCGACTGTTTAATAATTATTTCAAATATCGAATATATAACGATTGTGCGAATACAATTAAAGTAGTACCTCTAGAGACCTAAGTACAATTGTTACCATCGCTTATCGCAGTGTGATTTAAAACGCCATTTTATTTTACAATTTTCTTAATTTAGTGTTAGATAGTTACTAAATTAGTATAGCAATAAAAATCCGCGGTGAACTGTTGGAGAACCAAGTGCAAGACCAAATCCTCCGAGTTGGCCAACAATACAGAAGAGAAGACGGTACCGGTAAGTCGCTTTCCAGTTTTTTTTCGTTGCTACGTTATAAAGATTTTTTAGTTGGTGTTTGTTGAATCATTTTTTTTTGTTTAAGCACTGTGGATAATTTACAGCTCAACTCAGTCTTGGGCTGTTGCTGTTGCTGTTGGTCCTCAGTACAGCACTCATATAGAGACATACCTCGGGCATTGATATCCTTGCTGCCCCAGCTCATGTGGTGAGAGTTTGAGTCGCAGCCTAAAATAAGCTCCACTCTCTGGCTGAAACAGTGATCCACTAGTACTTCCATCTCTTTAGTCGGTGGTGGGGTGGCTGCGTCTGAAGGGAGGTAGACCGATGTGATTATCAACGCCGTAAATTTTCCTCTACCATCTGGACATTCCACTCTAACCGTAGTAAGATCTGAGGTGCAGAATTGTGCCATCGGAGATGCTCTGTATTTCCTAGGAACGTAAGCAGCTGTCCTAGGTTGCTGATTGCTCGGTAGGCTGAAAATTTGACCAGTTAGACTACTGAAACCCGGGACCGGGCGACACCTACGGCCTGACGAATTCGAAAATTGAGGAACTAGCTAAACCTGACATCCATGCTCAATCTCTAAAAAGATGGGATGAAATCTAGGGATACAGAATTGCCAGAATCACCCTGGGCGACCCTGGGAAGCTGGAGTCGAAAAAATATTTGGCGATGACCAGGAAAAACCTATGTTTAACAGTAGGATTTCTGACTGGCCACTGTCAATTAAGGAAACACCTCCATACAATGGGGCTAGTAGACACACCTCTATGCAGGATGTGTGAACAGGAAAATGAATCTGTCAGGCATGTCTTATGCGAGTGCCCGGAGTTATCGTCAATAAGAGTGTGTGTGTTCGGTGAGTCTTGGTCTACCCCTGCCGATATAAAGGAGATGTCTCCTAGTGACCTGTCCACCTTCCTGTAAAGGACAGGATGGTTGATGAGCAAGGAAGACAACTCCTCGGGAGGATGTACAATGGGTCACATGTGGCCTAAGTGCTGTTGACCTAAACTCACCTTCCCTACTCTACAGATACAGATTCTCAGTACAGCTCCGACGTAACAGTATTATAGATTCCTATCTTCATATTTCTTGAACAGTTTTTTAATTTCATCAGTGACTGAAGCTTTCCAAATTTTCTGTTATCTTTCGGAATTCTTGATTTTATTTCTTGTTCTTCATGCGCATTGCTAGTTGTTAGTACTCCTTGAGTACGTCCAAATAAAAGGCATAAAATGGTGATAATAATCGCATCAGATTGTAGGTTACTTTAAAAATATTAGTAAAAACTGTTGGTGAAATGTGGCCTAATATGTACCTATGAGATTTAAGGACTTTCACTAATCCTCCAGTAATTGAGTAGGTTCTCCAGGCATATGGAATGGAAACCCCTCAATAAAAATGAAATATAGATGCCACAGATACATCACCCGTCAAAACCCAAGAGAAAAAGGATTTTTTAATTTCACTGATATTTGAAATGTTAATTTTTATTGTCTTCAACTTGGGAGGATGGTGGGTGAATTTAGTTCAATTTTCTGTGTATCATTTCTTTGAAAAATTTAAAAACTGAAAGTTAATTTCGAAACAATAATGTGCTCTTGTTTAAATAAGCTATTATGAACCGTGGTCGAGAAAAATAAATTTCAATTTTTGTATCAACATTTTCCATTTTCTGAAAAAATTACTATCATTAACAGCAAAAATGATATTGAATCTCATAACATTCGCTTTACATGACAAACATTTGTTGCAAGGCATAAATCCAATAATTTCTTCAAGAATTGTCCAACGGTTGAAAAATTTCTGGGATCATTTTGAATTTCATTATATGCACCTTTCATTCTTGTCAACGCCTGGAAACGATTTTATATGGCGACATGAACCGATGATTCCAAGTTAATCCAAAAACACAAATTCCATGGATTTAAATCGGGTGATCTTGCTTGTAATTTGAGTGTCCTCTTCGTACAATCCATACATTTTCATACGTAGTGTCATGGTGACATTATACGAACGTCTTAAATCAATCTGAAATAATCAGTGCTTGTCCTGGCACTGAAAGAATTGAAAGAAACAAAGGATGATGATTTATACACGTGTTAACCACACGGCTGTCGAACACCCACCCACCCGGGTTTGCACCGTTGATAAGCTAGTTTGGAGGAATCGGCAGGCTGCCAATGTGCCGCCGTCAATCACGGAATCGGATAAAGACATGAAGAATAGGGGCGTACCGAGCAGCGGCGTGTCTTTGAATGTAAATTTGGACACAGGTAAATGTCTTCCGCAAAAAATAGCCAGGACATTCATAATGTGTCGGTCAAAAATAAATCGCGGATTAGTTATAAAACTCAATTATTTCATCTTTCCTTTGTTTTGGGGTCTGCGTTGCACTGATATAATAGAGCGTGTACAGGTGCGTTTTTTTAAAAAACTCTCTTAAAAAGTAGCTCCGATTATAGTGCAGGTTTGGAAACATGCTCTGATTATTTGTCAACGGTTCTTTTTAAACATACCTTACTCTAGTTAAACAAACTCATAGGAATGGACTCTTTTAGACTTCCAAAACTTTTCTTCAATCGACCCGGTCACTAGGCATCTGATAATAATTCAAAGTATGACTCGTACGACTATTGATTGAAGGTACATAAACAGTGAGGTTGATTCTAGTTACCGTTTACTATAAGTTGATGAAAATAACGATTCTTTGCAAATACCTGCACACATGTACATAACCAGAAAATAGCGCCGCTTAAAACTTTTATCGATACTTTTTTTAAATTGTCTTTTGAGAAAGAACTTACTTCAACTGTAACATAAATTCTCCGGGGTCACTAACCTCACATGCCTTTGAGAAAACATAGCTTTTTGACAGTTCATAATATTGATACTCTTGTAATATTAACAATACACAAAATGGATTCTCTAAGCTAACTAAATGATCTTATACTTTCATTAGTATGTTAAAGCTACCGACGAGCATTTGCACATTTGGTGAACGACCGGATTTCGCATGAAGTATACACATTTTGTATATATTTTAGTTTTCATCTTAACTCAATTAACAAAAATTTCTGTGATCACAACTAGTTGTATGTTATAACAGTGCGAGCTATGTCACTTCCTCTGTTGAAATTTTGTACCGAACCTTTTTGTGGAAATATTTATCTTACGCCCAATAAAACTTTTTATCTATCATTCACGCTAAATATTTGCTAGTGCTTCGTCTCTTTTATGGCGTGCGGATTTCCATCAATGTAGGCATTATAATGAGTATTATGTGAATAAAAAATTCAGTTTCGAGTAAACACAGCTTTATAGCAAACTAATATTTCCAAGAAAAAATTATTCTCTTGGTTCTTTTTGTACAGCAACCAGTTTGCAAACACTACTGGAGCAGGAAAATCACCATCTAGCATCGCATAAACTTTTTGAAAGTCGAATACTACTGAGAATTATTATATTGTTTTCAATTTTGATAGAAATCAATTTAATGTAAATTGTATATAAGTTTAGTTTAAAATACGGTTTTCTGGTCCATTGTAATAAGTTTCGTTTTTTGCTAGTATCTATTATAATTTGCAAGTAAAAAATCGACAGTGTGAAATTTTTTTACGAAAAAAAGCTCGTTAATGTAAGTAGCTACTTTCCAATTCACGCAAAAAAACGTAATTTCGAAACCGATTATATCAAAAACCGGTTGAATATTTAAATTTCTAGGACAAGTTTGACCCAAATTTGTCGCAGATTGTATAAGAACGTGCCTGAAAAGGATACTTTTCAAAGATTTTTTTAATTAGGAATTAATAACATACTTTGAACAGCATGTACCGGGTGTTTGATTGATAGAAGTGAATAATTTATCTCGAAAAGTATATACCGTACAAATCCGGGAAAAAATTCCATAACAGAATCCACACAACTTGATATCATAAAGGTTCCTCCATACTGGCGCAAAATTTTCGCGGCGCGACTGCGCTGCTATTATTAGCACTGAGTGAAGGAACTGAATTTATATAAGTACAAACATATATGTTTCCTTCGGATATAGGTACCTAATTTCACTATTTTATTATTATTATTATATAGAAAGAAAATATATAGTGTTTATGACATAAACTATGGGATATGGTTTAACAATTTCAATTAATTTTTCTATTATTAACGCCATTTCTTTAAAAAAATCCTAGTGACAGAGGAAAAAACCGTGCATGTAACGTCCCACGAGAATAACGCTACTATACCGCGACGGTTGCGGATTCCGCGCACTTGGAGTTTGTATAACGCAGAGAAAGTTCCGCGGTGGTGTGAGGGGATGCTTATGAACTATGTTGTGTCCGTTCTCGTCAACTCGTTATTCACAGTTGTCACTTGGTACTAGGTTCAGTTTTCATTGGCATGCAGCGAATAACGAATATCAAAATATAAACCTTACTGTGGATTCCAGAACACACTGGGATAAGAGGAATTAATTAGCAAATGAACTAGCAAAGAGAGGAACTGAAATACCCTTTTGGGGGCGAAACCCTTTTGCGATATCAGCTTCAACGCAATATTGGAAGAAATAGGCAAAGCCGAAGATCAGAGAAGATCTGACCATTGGAAATATCTAGTAGGAATTAGATAATCGAAGATTCTGATGGGTGACTACAACCCATTGAGATCAAATGGATGCATAAGTAAAACTGCGCTAAGAGTTTTAACAGGGATCCTAACGGGACATTGCCCTCTGAACGGGCACCTGAAAATCCTCAAAATAGTGGAGAAAGCAGAATGTAGATTCTGTGGCATGAAAGAAGAAACCTCCATCCACATACTGTAAGCGCAAAATACCTATTGAATATTAGCAACCGGCAGTTAAGATTATGAAATCGGCCTAGACTCCACTTCACATAAGAAGAAGCCACGGGTAGTTTGCCAACTGTCCTACGCAGAAATCAAAATCGGTCTTGTTTATCCATGTCGCCTCGTAACGACCATTTCATCCCATTGGCGTTACAAACGATGTTCCATGCCGAAATCTATTTTATCATTGATATTTGAGGTTGTGTTTGAAGCAATCATTTAGGTACATACTGTCGAATATTTTCGATTTTTGAACATTCCAATGCATTTATCTGTGAGTGTTTTATTTGATCTTAAACCATGCCTCCTAAAAAACTTCTTGGTGTTAAAGGAAAAATTATCTACAGTCAAAGCCGACAGATTCTAATTATGTGAAAATGTAAAAACGTTACGCGCATACTGCAACATCAACTGTGCTCTTCTCACGTGAACTGTTTCACTCCATTCTGTTTTATCTTCTCCATAGTAACGGAGTTATTAGCTTATGCATCAGTAAGAATTATCCTATATATATATATCAAAACATGATGAAAATACTGGGTGTCCATCTTTATTTTTCCTCATTTTAACTGCCCATACCTTCTATACGGTTTGAGATAGAAACATGCGGTTTTTACTAAAATGTTCCATTTAAGCACAAGTTTTGTTTAAAAAAGTTTAAGTTTTTTTTATTCGTTTTGCCTACGTCACAACAAAAATGGCGGATGTTTGACAATTTTTTTATTGACTCTTGTTAATGGAACACCCAGTACATTTTTTGCAGTTTGAAAAAACCGACCTTTACCTATTCTTCATTGCAAAATTTTTCAAAATCGGTTAACGTGTGACCGAGCAATTAACTTTTTAAATGAGAGATGCAAAGTAGTACTTAATCACAAAACATAACAATAATAAAATTTTATTCAAAACAACACACAAACTAAAAATTTATAGTTTTAATTAATCAAATGTTCAATGTAGCGTCCTTCTTGATCAAAACACTTGTTAAACCTGACATATAAATTTGTAAAAGACTTGCGCAACATATCTTTAGTAATGCTGTTAAATGCATGACGAATATTAATCTTGAATTCGTCCAAATTTTGTGGTGCAGGATTATACGCTGAAGATTTTACATATCCCCGTACAAAAAAATCAGGAACTGTTAGGTCACATGAATTAGGAGCACATTCTACTGGACCACTTCTGCCAATCCAGTTGTCACTAAATTTATTGGAAACAGAGTTTCTAGCTATTAAAGAAAAACGGGGGAGTGCCCCATCCTGCTGGAAATAGGTTTCATTCCAAGAAGATACCAGTCTCTGAGTCGTTTCTCAGGAACTGAGTAGAAGTAAGGGGACACAATAGATGTTTTAGGTCTCAGTGAATTTCACCCCAATATACATACAACAAAATATTAAATTTGGTTAATTGGGAGCAGTGACGAAAGACGTAGAAACTACAAACAATACGACAACAGTGGTTTATAAACGCTTGCATGGGATATTATTGTTTCATTTTCGAGCAGAGGGAATAACGAACAACTAATAACGAAAAATAAACTTTATAAATCCAGCTCAATACTATTTAAGATCATATATTGCACTAACATATTATTATGTATTCAGCATGTGCTCAGTGTCATGGATGTCGTTCACACATTGTTGCTTTTATCGAAACCTCATATCATCAAAAAACTTCATATTGTCTGCAGAAAGCTGACTATGAAAGATAACAAGCAAATTGTGGAAAGAAACAGCGACTAGCGTAATAAGTGCATAGAAACGAGCGTTCACTGCAACTGAGTAATGGAGTTTCACATAGTTTTTGTAAACAGTGTAACTTTTTTCTCTCTCATTAAACTAATATGTTTCTCGAAGAGTTCAACAGAAAAACCAGGAAGCTTAATGCATTGTGAATATATTTCAAACTTTATTAGGTAATTTCACAAAGACAACACTATGAAAATATAATAATACCTACATTTGCACTCGATTATTATTACTTTCAAGAAAATTCCTACAGAAATACTTTACATATTATAATGAGAATGTTTTATGAATTGGAGGGAAGTGCTCGAACGTCGTACATTATTTTACGAAGGTTGTCATTTATTTTTTGCGTATAGAACTGGAGAGATAACTTTCTTCACGATCATCACAGAATTTGCCAATTCTGGAATCAAATTTGATCACAAAATGCTGGAACTCTCTCTCTTGAGATTGAAATATTCACATACGCACATTCACATTGTCTCTCTTGTGATAGAATAATATTCTCACACTGGTTAGTAATAATAACATTAGCCTTGATGCAGTTAATTGTCATCGTAGTCACAAAATTTGAGTGAGTATCAAAATTATTGTTGTCACGTTTTCATTCGAAAATATAAGAAGTACCTATAGTCAAAAGCGCTCTTATCGTGCGGGTTCAAAGGTCACTAACCATATGTAACAAATCAGAAAACACAAATGTTACCAAAAGGTGAGACTACAGATATACCCGAAGAAAAGATTGATGGTTTTATTATTTTAATTAACATAAACGTACCTGGTATTTTTATTTTTGCGAAAATTTTGTAGTAAGTACATGTGGTGATCAAAGATTACAAAAACTATACAGCGTATCTTCGGTAGCTCTTACAGAATGGCAAACTTTTTTATACTTGATTTCCCAGAAAATTTTAATATTGATAAATGTTTTTGCATCTTGAGAAAATTATTATGACATATTTAGATTTTGGGTGGTGTATGTCGAGTGAAAATAAAGCACAAAAGCATGATGATAGTAAATCAAATTTTTCTAAAAATATGGAATCTGAGTCAGCCAGTATTGAAGGTCTTATAAATCTGAGATAAAAAGTTAAGTGAAGTTTTTTCCAATGCCAATATTTTCTAAGAAATGCAGTAAATTCGAGTTTTGTCAGTTGTTGAATTTTTCTGTTCCGTATTCTATATTTTTAAAAACTTTGATTTACTATCGTCATATTTTTGTGCTTCATTTTCACCCGGTATATACCAAAGAAAATCTAAATACGTCAAAATAATTTTCTCAAGATACACATACATTTATCAGGATTAAAATTTTCTGAGAAATCAATGATAAAAAGGTTTCCATTCCGTAAGAACTTCCAAAAACACGCTGTATATAATCGTTATTCCGATATCCCAATCAATAGAATATCAATAAAATCACTTTATTTAAAACGTAAATAATAAACAGAGCAATTTTTTATTTTATTTTATTACCAGAACTACTAGCAGAGGAATTGTTGCTTCATGACCTCCTTTCGAGACAAATGTCGTCTAAAAAGGATAACTTCCGTCGGTTTTGCTTCATCTTGGATCCAAACGAGTGAATTCAAGATTTGTCATCAATGACAATAATGCTTTGTGACCTCCTTGCGTTAAGACGACCTGGAGTTTTTTGACAACAATTGACTCTAATTGCTTCCTGTTATATTTTGTTTTTGGAGAATAAGTATAGTTGACGTTAAAGGTATAGTGCGAACTTAAAGTCTCCGGCTTTCTGTTTGACTCTAAGACTAAGAGCCCATAGCCCAGTCAATATTATAATTATTTAAAATACTTAGTTGACGATAAATTCATTTAATGTTATAATTTAAACTATAAATCGTTAATAGTTATTTATAAACTAGTTTGTTAATGGAGGCGATTAATAAACGAAACTGTTAATAGTTAGACAATGGTTTGACTGAACTATAACTATTTTTGAGGGATGATTGCAGGTGTTCTCTTTAGTCTGACGTCTGACGTCAAGAAAGTGTGTGTGTTTTCGTGTGGAAATTGTAAGTAAGTACACATATATTTATTAGTAATTATTTGTTTTGGACGAAACTCGGTATGATACACACGATATACGGTTAAGAAATATAAATACGTTTCAGAGTGTAGCTCCGCAACATAACTTCAAGGGGATATACTAGCTTCAATTATGTCTTCATAGTACAAAAGAAGACCATTTGTTGTATTGCTGGTATTTCTCTTCGCACTAGCTGCCATGTATATTTTAAATTTTCAAATTGTCGTGTTTGCATATTTTTGAGTCGTTTGTCTTTGTTTATATACTAAAATAAAATATCTTAAGACTAATGAACAAGTCCACAGACCTAAGACAAGACATTGTAATGATCTACATATGCCTGTATCTAATTTTAAATCTCCGGATATACAAGGGCAACGTTTTTATAATAAATTGCTTTCAACTATCAGAAACTGTACTACACTACAGTAGAAATGGTGGAGCTTTACCATCACGTGACTGTTACTATAAGTATATACGTATACTTATATACGTTACTATACGTACTATCCGTTACTATACGTTCTATACGTTACTATACGTATATACGTATACCTATATGCGTATAATAACAGTCACGTGATGGTAAAGCTCCACCGTTTCTACTGTAATACAATTGGAAAAAGTTTCAAAATAATTTTTAATTGAGCGTTGTTTTCACTCTACAAAAGAATTTTCAAACTACACTGATACAATTCGAAAAAGTTTTAAAACAATTTTTAAATTTGTGAATGTTTGTTCGTATTATGAATTAAAATTTGATTAGATATTGTTCCGTTATAATTAGGATGTCAATTGTAGATTAGAATTAGGATTAAGTTTCCATTGTGACTAATTCTATACAAATTTTGTTGTTTGTCAAAAAGAAAATCAAGAATTATTATTTTTCCGTCAATAGATGCGGTATTCAAAGAGAAACAAATTTTTCCACAAATAATTCTTTATAAATTTTTCTTTTGAATTGTGGTCTTTGAAATGCCTAGTGATGCTCCAATTTCACGATTTCTGACACGTCGATCTACTCGGATCAGCTTACGTACGGTATCGACGTTTTTCTGGGGGACTGCCGTTGTTGATGGACCTGCTTCCTGGATATCTTTATTCCTATTGAAGATCAGTATAACTTTGCGATGATATAGGAAACCTAGAAAAACCATATCTGCTGAGCTTTCACAAAGAAGACAGTATAATAGTGTAGAACTGCCTAGATTTATCTGTTTATTGACGACTTCTCCTTAAAGTGTCTTCTAATGTCTAATCCTTCAAGGAAATCAAGCTCTTGTTCCTTATCACAAATATGTAGTACTTCTAGTTCTGTGTTAGGTGTTAATGAATATTTGGAGTCAAGTAGATTTTTTGCGTGATGGGATTTATCTGGCTTCTTCAATATGTATGCTTGTGAGTGTTTATTGTGTATAATTTCAAAATTTTGACTGGTTTAACCAACATAGACAGTATTACACTCTGGACATTTACGTTTATATAATGGAGATATTTTTGTTTTCACGTTTAACAATTTTTTATTTACATTGCCTCCTTAGTAATAAGTTTGGGTATGTTTTACACCGTGTTTTAGTTAACCTAACCTTTTTTGGCCAACTCTTACATACTAAAAACTGCAACCAACTGCACCACAAAGGCACAAACACCCAACAGTATAAGAATTTTCTATAAAATAAATATTCAGAAGTATTCACGACCTATGTTTACGAGAGCAAAAATCTCCTCCGTTAATAAAATTAAGGGTTAGGATCAACAATCAGAACTTAGAACATCAAATATTACCATCACAAAGCACAGAAGTATACAGTGCTATTCAAAAGTCCCCTCCCCCCCTCGTATCTTTTGAACGGCTACACATACATTAATAAAATTTGGAGAATGAAAATAAAGTGTTGTAAACTTTCTACGAATGGTAACAGGTGACGTTATAGTAATAGATGACGTCACAGTGCCACTCTGGCCAATAATTTTAAATAGGGCCTTATGGCAAGTGATATCTCGTTTGAAAGGCATTGACATTGGCTACATAGGCATATTAATTTTGTTTGGGTTTAAACTAATTTTGACGGATAAATTAAATAAATACCAAAATTATCATTTCACATTTAAATATTGAAGATTTCTCAGTTCGCCTCTGGTTAGTTGTCGAAAAAATTTACGTTTTCAATTTAATAGTATTTGTTGCTTTCCAAAGTTTTTCTAAATAGCTTAAGTATTTAATTTTATTATTGTTTAACGAAACGTTAAACAGTTTACATAGGCAAAATGGTACGTACTCAAGCCGACAAAGTAGCAGCTATCTTAATAATTGGTGAATCTGGAAAGAATCTCCATGAAGCGGAACGTTTATTTAATGAGAGATACCCAGATCGCCCTATCTCGAGAACTTATTTGAGGGAGCTTCTTCACAAGTTTGAAGCAACAGGTAGTGTTCAAGATGCCAAAGGATCTGTTCGACCAATATTTAGTGATGATAAAAAAATTGATATAGTTGCTGAAATGGTAGTAAAACCTACTTCCTCTTCAACTAAAGTTGCGTCTATCTGTGAAGTAAGTAAAAGTACAGTACAGAGAGTGTTGGCTAAAAATAAATTTCATCCATACAAGTTAAAAATGGTGCACCACCTTTCGGATGACAACCCCGACAGAAGACTCGAATTCTGTGAATGTATGACAAATAAAATTATCAAAACCCACATTACACAAAAACAATTTGTTTTAGTGATGGAAGTGCAGGGCACATCCCATACCTGTGGGACTGCCTGGCGAATTCGCGGTTTTTTATACGAATCGATGAGAAGCCATTGGCGAGAAATTATATAAAAGCTGATGGGCTATTTAAAAAGAATCAGGCTGGGTATTAATGCATAATGTCAAAAAATAAATAAATCTGTGGTAGCTTCCAGACAACGTGTTTCAATGTCGGTTTCAGGCAATTTATGGTGTTTATTTTCTAACGGGTCTGACGTTCAGAGTGCCCTATCTACAGAAATAAAAATTATAGTATGACATTCACAGGGATGACATATTTATTGGCTAAACAAACATTTTATCACTATTTAGCAGATCGTAAATTTGAGTGAGAAAAATTAAAATTCTTAAATTCAATATAATATGGAAAACATGATGATCTAGTACTTATTACAAATTAAGGAATCATACAAATGTTCGTGTTCATTCCAACGTATTGCTACCGGAGCGATTAGAAATTTACTGCTAAACGCGTGTTTTGTCGACCGAATGGTGGGAGTGTTGTGGTAGCAACCGCCATGTTTTTCATCCGAATTGAAGTACGCTACGCTACCGATAAATGATGCATTAACTGTCATTTACTCAAAATTTCTTGTTGATGAACATATAAAATATTTTGGTTTTTAAGATAATTCAGACATTAGTATCTTAAAATAATTATTGAAGTCGTATATCAAACAAAAGTCAGTTATGTTGTTTTACCAAGATGAGCATGTTCAGAAGAATTAGGAAGCTATGGATGGATCACTCTTAAAATCGCTACCTGATCAACTTTGTTGGGCTTAACGCGACCTATTTGTCTCTTATTTGGGTTTTTTGTTACCACACAACTATAAGGTAAAACAACGGGGCAGAAAATTATGTTTATGGGAGAGCATTCAAATTTAACCTACCTAAATTTAACAGGGTCGGCCCAGTTTTAATAATTAATATTCCGAAGTATTCCAGGTGTCATGTGAAACAATAAATTATCCATTGTTTCTCCAAAGTTCAATCTATTAAAACGATCGAGAAGACAAGTTAATCCATATCTACGTTCAAATTTGTAAATTGTGGAAATTGTTTATTTTGAAGTTACTTCTATGTAATAAATTAGTGTAGCTGGTCATAATAACTCCTCCTTAAGTATTAGTTACGATTATGCCTCAATTTAATAATAGGCAAAGCCTAATGTTTTACAATAATAAAGCGAGAACTGAGATCACATGCATTTAATATGTGCAATAGTTTAAATAAAGTTTGCAGTGAGTGCGATTTGTTTTTTCACAGTATCAATCACATTAAACTTGTAGTAGCAGGTAATATGTAATATTTAATTTAATTTTACTCTGTTTGCATTTTACTTGAATTTAATTTTTTTTATTCCGTATTATAGGATTCACAATGAAGTTTTATTCCGGAATCTCCTCCTGTGTCTACCAATATAGTACCAGACAACAAAATGGGTGTAAAACCTTCAAGAATTTAAAAAGATTGATAAAAAAAATTGAAAGACTTTGGTAACATATTGATGGCTTACCTCTTTGTGAGTAAATAAATAAAATCAGCTGCTTTATCAATCAAAAATGTGGTAGGCGGTGAATTTATCGAAAACAATTTATCGAATGACAATTTGACCGTTTGACCGAACGCTAACCCTAATTACGGCAGGTACCTAATGGTGATATAATACGAAGGTGGTTTGGTTGGGTTATTATTGAAAATTATTATAATTTATTCTTCAAAAAACGAAGGTGGTTTGGTAGGGGTAGGTTTGATTGGGTTATTATTGGAAATTATTATAATTTATTCTTCAAAAATTGACTAAAAATACGAAGGTGGTTTGGTAGGGGTAGGTTTGGTTGGGTTATTATTGAAAATTATCATAATTTATTCTTCAAAAATTGACTAAAAATACGAAGGTGGTTTGGTAGGGGTAGGTTTGGTTGGGTTATTATTGGAAATTATTATAATTTATTCTTCAAAAATTGACTAAAAATACGAAGGTGGTTTGGTAGGGGTAGGTTTGGTTGGGTTATTATTGAAAATAATTATAAATTACTTTACAAAAATTGTCATTCGATAAATTGTTTATTCGATAAATTGTTTTTCGATAAATTGTTTTTCGATAAATTGTATTCGGTCAATTGTCATTCGATAAATTGTTTTCGATCGATTCACCTAGATCCAAAAAATGTATTAATTGTTTGGTGGGATCAACATTTTGGCTATTTTTCACATCCATTACTTCCAGAACTGTAGTTTATATTTTATTATGGTGAATTATATTATGGTGAATTGAAATATCTGAACACAATATAGAATATAATGTTCATAATGTCTAGCATTTAATTCTATCAGAAAATATTGTGGTAAACTTCCTCTGCAAAACTCAGTCGTCGTTTTATATGTTTGAATCATGATAAAGTGAGATCCCAGAGCCATGAGGCAATATTTATTTTTCAATAGATTAAACTATCTGTTCTGAGTAGTGTCTAATGCTCTAAGAACGCCTACAACGTTGTAAACGCGCAGTTACCGAGAAGAGGAGACGACATATATTCCGCATGCAAAGTTTTAAAGGTTGTGAGGCTTACAAATTCTGCCAGCGAGTGGGCTCTTGCAATCCACATACGTCTTTGCTACGGCGCATCGGACGTTGCCAAACTTCCGACTGCCCAAATTGATTTGCCAACCTGTACTTTCAGAGTTGGATCTGTGACAGGTACCAGGTGAGAAAAGTGAATAAAAATAAAATTGCTCGGAATATTTTGACCGACGAGAAGGATCAATCTGTATATCTATGATGTTATGAAGTTATGTTGTAGTCACTTGATAAATCTTCAGTAGAAGTCACGATTGTTTCTCGTTACGTCAGACTTCCCTGAATGTATCAAATACACTCTAATTTTATGTGGTTATCACTGACTGCGTATGTCCAATTAAATCAAAAGGATAGGTACATATGTCTTTTGTGCCTGAATTAAGCTACGCCATTACGTCTTTATCGGTTTGTCACTCAGTCTTGTATTGTGAAAGCGATTGTACTTAAGAAGTGAAATGTCACTTTATACGGAAATTATTCTGTCACCATTGAAATTCGTTGTCATTGTCATTACTTTAAATAGGTGAAGTTCATTTACATTTATTGTGATGTTTTTCGACAAAATGCCTGGAAAACGTTTGGACGAAAGTAAACGTGAGTGTATTAGAAAATTACATGAATCTTTCCAAAGGGAATTGGCTAATGGCGGACCACACTTGCCATTAAATGCCATTCAAGCGGTAAGTTTTGTAATAATTTTATTGTAGAATTTCAAATTGTAGTCTAACTATAATATGTTAAATTTGGTTTTTATTCACTTCCTCTTATAATTAGATCACCAGAAATACATGCTGAACCCTCTAACAATGATGCACCGCTGGTAACAGTGCTTCTCAAAAGTACCCTCCCCCTCATTTCTTTTGAATGGTGATATTTAGACTGTTGGAATTTGGAGGGTGATAATGAACTATTGTAAGCTTCTCTACTAAAGGTAACAGGTGACGTAATAGGCATCGGTGACGTCACCAAGCAACTGAAACCACTAATTTTAAATGGGACCATATGGCAAGTGACACCTCGTTTGAAAGGTATTTAGAATACCCATTCAATCATACTAATTTTTTTGGATGTACGATGTTTTTGATGGTTGAAATAAGTAAACAATAAAATTTGAATTTCGCTTTTAATTAATAAAGATTCAAAAGTCCGCCTATGGTTAATTGTCAAAAAAGTTGAAGTTTTTCAATGGATGATTCCAGTAGTCCATTCAGTATTGCCACTACACAATTTTCATGTCTAAAACGACTGACATTTTTCAGGCCTTTCTGGATACGATTCAAAGTCGAGACAGAAATAATTTTTGATTTCGAAGGTTTCTAGATGTTCACGAATATCTGAACCGGGCTATTAATGTTGTTATTGAAAAAAACTAAATAACCTAGGGGACTTAAATTTTCACGTTTAGTACATGGACCAAAGCTGTCAATTTAATGTCACATGTCTTGTTTTTGACATTTGAAATTAACTTCGGCTTCGTTTTTTCTCGAACGTGCATCTAATCTGAGTAAGTAATTCAGAGTAATTTGTGATCCAATCTAGTATATTTTGTGGCTCATTGTTGTCTTACATTGTTTAAAAATGTCAAAAACAAGACATGTGACATTGAATTTATAGGTTTCGTCCATGCAGCAAACACGTAAATATTCAAGTCCCTTAGGATATTTAATTTTTTTAGTAACAACATTGATAGCCCGAATCAGATATTCCCGAACATCTAGAAATCATTTAAATCAAAAATTAGTTCTGTCTCGACTTTGAATCGTACCCAAAAAGGACTAGAAAATGTCAGTCGTTTTAGACCTGAAAATTGTGTAATGGCAATACTACTGGAATCATCCATTGAGTATTCACATGCGATAATATCTTGAATTTTCAGTTTAATTATTGTTCAACGAGACGTTTAAGTATCTACATGAACAAAATGGTACGTGCCCTAGCTGACAAAGTAACAGCTATCTCAATTATTGGTGAATGTGAAAATAATTTTCATGCATCGGAACGCATTTTTAATAAGAGATACACCGATCGCCATATATCGAGTACTTATTTGAGAGAACTTTTTGATTAGTTTCAACAAACAGGTAGTGTTCATGCCAAACGATCGGGTCGACCAAATATTGGTATTGATAAACAAATTGATATAATTGCATAAATTGTAGTAAACCCGTCTTCTTTCACAGCCCAAGTAGCGTCTATCTGTGGAGTCAGTCATAGTACAGTACACAGGGTCTTCACCAAAAACAAATTACACACATTCAAATTAAAAATGGTGCATCAACCGTCAGATGACGACCCTGACCGAAGACTGCAATTCTGTGAAAATATGTCCACTAAAATTCTCCAACAGGCAGACTATGTAAGGACAATTTGTTTAACCGACAAAAGTACTTTCTTCCTTGATGGAAATGTTAATACTCAAAATGTGAGGTATTGTAGTGACATAAATCCTCACATGTTTCGTGAAAAACATACAGTTTCTATTAAAAGTAAATGTCTGGGCAGGTATTTTGGCAAACCACATAGTCGGGCCCCTTTTTTTGAACCGGTGAAGTATATTTTGAGATGTTATAAAACACAATTGGACCGTTAATTCTTCAAATTCTGGAAGATAATCCAGATGAATTTGGTAACTTGGAAATAACGTTCCAGCAAGATGGTGCTCCTGCACACTATTACTTTGCAGTAAGACGTTATTTAGATGAGGAATTTCCTGGTAGATGGATTGGACGACGCGGTCCAATAGAATAGCCAGCTCGGTCACCGGACCTAACACCTTCGGATATTTTCATGTGGGGATACCTTAAATCTAAAGTTTACGCTATAGCTCCTGACAGTATTGGCGTTTTAAAACAACGAATTGTTGAAGAAAGTGGGTCAATTTCCCATTACACATTTTATCGAGTCCGACAAGAGTTTAATAATGGGATGTTTCATTGCCAGGAAGTGAAGAGAGCACATTTTGAACAATTATTATAAAAACTTGTTCTTAAATATTTATTAATTAAAACGAAACTCAAACTTTGATGATCATTTATTTTAATCATCGAAAACATCGTGAATCATAAAAAAAATAGTATGACTGAATAGGTATTCTAAATACCTTTCGAATGAGGTGTCACTTGCCATAAGGTCCCATTAGATATTATTGGTTCCAGTTAACTGGTAACGTCACCTTCTACCACTAGTAGAGAAGTTTACAACGGATCATTTTCACCCCCCAAATTTCATCAGTGTAAGTATCACCGTTCAAAAGAAAAGAGGGGGGACGGGACTTTTGAGAAGCACTGTATACACGATCAAAGCTGAAAATGCAGGCACGACAAGTTTAGGGTTTTTAAAAGTGAAGTGGGCTATTTGTAGGGTTACCAGACGTCCTCTTTTTACCGGACAAGTCCTCTTTTTGACCGTCCTAAATTTGTCCGCTATATTTTTTTTTCATTCCTTGTAAAGTGTCCTATTTTTGCCCCAACTGTTACAAAATTGCATTACCCAGTGTCCGTTCTATTATTTTGTATGTCAATGGTTAATTTCAGTATCTCCATGCGTGTGCGTGGCCGGTGGCACGATAAATCTGTGAGTAAAAAGTATATTAATTATTACTCAGAGCAATTTTAAACATATGTCTTGCATAGAATTTAATAATTATTCAATGACACAGAATAAGCTTCTGGAAGAAATAAGTTTTCAGAAATATGATTCGCAGAGTAGGTACCAGTAAAAGTAGTTGAATAAAATAATCACAGGTAATAGCTACCCACTCTTTGACATTTTGAAATGTTTATATTATTTTGTTGTATCGTTTTCTCGTTTTTCAAGTTTATTTTTGTTATGACCATTACCTATAGTTATAAATAAAAGAACAGAAGGAAGTTTTCCTGAATTCCTGAACTTGTCATCTTTTTTCCCTTGAAGAAGCTGGTAACCCTAGCTATTTGGGAATTTGTTTTTTTTTTGGAAACTTTAATAATAACAGTGGCATCGAAGAGAATAAATTCAGGTAGTTGTATTAGTATCGAGTTTTTTCATAACTTTGAATCTTACAAACCCTTGCTCAACCATACCATAGACAGTTCTTACCATTGAAAGCTCTATTCGATATTATGAGCTACCATAACCTAGACCTAGACAGTATCTTACAAAAGGTCAGTTGAACCTCCATAAATCCAAAAGTGTAAAATGGACCAGGAAATATTTCATTGACATAATTAGATGTCACTGTATAGAAACATTATTTATTTTTAAAAGATACTTTTTAACTTATACTCGTAGTAGGTTAAAAATATCGATAAGTCAGACTCGACCTTCATTCAAAGACAATCCACTATGATCCAAAAAATATTAATGTTTGACATATTTTAACAACCAAGGCAAACAAAACGTGCAAGTCGACTTTAATTGAGATAAACAATATGTGGATTCCGTCCATTGAAAATAAATTTCTCTGTCAATGTTAATGTGTATCTAACATTAGATATTGATAGTTACAAAAAAATATAATTTCTGTTTTGCGTGACAAAAACCAACCTAGTTAATGAATTAAGACCACAGATACATGTGAGTTTATAGAAAATTCAAATATCAAGTGTGTATATTTTAATTTCCATTTTTCAGTAAGTGAAACGAAATTGGAATTAAACATCAAGTCTGACATTGTATTCACGTTATTCAAACCGATGATGAATAACTTATATCATAATATTGTACTAGAGTAACTAGTAACTATCAACTAAGCGGGACAAGGTTGACAGATAGTCAATGTTTTCAAAAATGGAATTTGTCCTGTACTCCATTTAAAAAAAAAGGAAAATATACAAAAGCCTATAAACTGAATATTTTGAACATTGAAAATCGAAACCATCGAGATTCTACTCAGGACCCCTCAGTAATAAAACCCTTACATAACCATTAAATGTTCTGTTCGATATTAAAAGTTACCGTTACCGCGACTGCGTCTTTTACTTAAAAACCCTGCTCCGCTCCTTATCCTCGAGGTATCTAGAGTGCTGGACCCAGAATATGTGCGTACACCAATCTCATTCTCTCATGAGTCTAGCTCTCCTGGCGAGCCTGATGCCTGCTCGGCCATTCCAGTCACCCTCCCTCACTATCACATTTAATTTGAGCATCATGTGGACACTTCGTAGATCAAATCCCACTTCTGATATATAAGCTGTATAAACTTGGAAAAGCGGAGCAATTTTAACATGGGACTCCTTCGCCACGGAACACTCACGTATCCCTATGGTATTACTATAGACACACACTGCATTAATAAAGGGAACGCTTAGTAAAAAGTTCACCCGAATATCCTGCAGTTGATTAACTCACAATTTTGGAAACCATTACACTGAACAGTGGTTTCTCTGGATCACAAATTAACAGAAGGTCAATAGCAGAATACCTTGAATAATGTTTGCAGTGAAAACTTCTTTGCCGCGTTAAGAAATTTTTGGTTGGGGCAAAACTCATAGGCTGATAACGTCTTCACTTATTTTCCGGCCACCATTGATACGTTACCTGTCACCTCCACCCACAAATTTTTTGGGAAAATAGGTGAGATTAGGATCTTATCATTCTTCTCTTCATTTGTATTATCCCAGTGTATAATATCCCTAGCTTATAAAGGGCATGGGATACATTTTTTATAGGAGGTTGATTTATTCGTGAAAATCTCCTGCGTCCACGGGCCAACGATATAATATTTGGAGGGATTAATTTATTTGCGAAAATTTTCATAAAACCCCAAATCACTTGTGAACATTTTTTATATCTTGGGCATAGTTTCAAGAGGTGTTGATTTATTTGTGAATCTCTTAATTCACGCTATTATAATTGTATAATTATTTATTTGGATTTTTACTGCGGTTGTTCAAAAGACCGTCTTTTCCTTTTTTGGCCCAGCCTATACGCTACCAACTTTTTTCAAATGAAAAATAAAATAATAGAGACTGTTAATGAATTAAATGCAATCATTCTTCAAATATTTAACTTCACTTCACATGAAATGTAGTATTTTAATATAATGTGTTGATAACACAAATAATGAAGTGGAATAAAAACGTTTCAATGATAACTCACTTCATGGTCAGCTTAATATATCTATTTCAACATCAGTTAGATACATATCATCGTAAGTACACGCTACTGCAGGAGTTAGTTTATATATTTTTTATAATGGAATGTTCACCCAGTTTGTAATTAATTTAAATATTGTAATATTTATTTATACTATATATTTAGTGAACATTCTTACATCCCGTGGAGTATACAAGGTTTATTTCTCCACCCCGCAAAATTTATTCATTTATTCTCGGGAAAATGAATAACTAAGTATTCCATTACATAGTACGTAAGTATCTGAAAAGTTTGGACCGGGATTTTAGGTAGCCATACTATGTACCCATTTTTTTATTGATGGTAACCTAAGCAGTCGCAAATATTTGTAACTTTGGCTAAATGGAATACCCAATTCTGGCAGCCCGAAGCTTTCCTGTGAACTTACAGAAGGCAGAATCAGTAAGACCTCCATCGCACTTGTAGGAGTGGTTTTCATTGCTCCCGTAAAACACGGACAAGCATGCCTTTGTGCTTTACTCTTGCAGTATCTTTGTTCACCACAGATAGATAGATAGATTTTATGAGGTGGGTTTTGGCCAGTTCCACTGCGACCTTTTCAGATCTATTGTGTTCCTCTAAACCTTTCAATCGATTTTCTTCGCCTAATGCAAAAAACCGCACATTTGCCAGGCTATCGCACTGACATAGAATGTGTTCTGCCCTTTCTTCTTCTAGGTGACAAAACCGCACATATCTTCGTTTGTCAATCCCATTAGCTTTAAATGCCTATTGAGCTTACAATGCCCCGTTAACAGACCCACTATAGCTTTGACAGTTTTCCTATCACCACGGAAGAAACCAGCCATTTTTTTATTAATCGTTTACTGGTTGGTTGATAAACAAGATTTGAACAATTGAATCATCCACTAGGTCGCCTCATCAACTTATTTATAATCCGTCTTCAATCAAAGTTTCAATTTTGTTTATTTCAAATAATACAAATTTTGTTATATTCTATTGCAATTATCAATATTGCAGTCGATTGTAACGTTTTGGAATTCAGTGTATATTTTTGATGTTCAATATACATGAATTCAATTTTTAATTTCCTTCCATTTGTTCCAATGTCATTTTTAGCGTTTCAACCGTTTTCATGATATTAACTGAAGCTGCTGAATGTTCCAATGTTCCATTTGTCCCAATGAAAACTCAATGTAGGCAATTAATTAAACATTTTTGGTAAATCATTTTGCTCAGGATATTGAAATCACGTTTTTAATATCAACTTTATAATTGAAAAATGGGTATGATAATGGGAAATCGATAGTAAACAAGATATCCAATTATAAATTTCGATTTCAATCTGCGTATTAGAACAGATAATTAATGCAATCATTAAGATGATAGATGCATCATTGCAATGAATCATTTTGAACTTCAATTATTTTATCAATAACTTTATCTTCGCCTTGAGTCTTACAATATATAAATGTAACTAATGTGTACCAATTTTTAAGAAAGGTGATGTGAAAGACTACAAAACTATCGTTGAATAACATTAATTAGAACCGCAATGAAAATGTTGGAGAAGATACTGAAGAAAAGAATCAGGTCGACAATAGAAAATACATTGGAGGAGTCACAGAGTGGATTCAGAAGTGGTAGAAGTACCCAAGACCACATATTTACTATTAAACAGTTGACAGAAAAAGCGGTACAAGAAAAAAATAAATTATTCGTGGCTTTCCTGGATCTAGAAAAGCCTTTGATAGAGTACTTACCTAGAGAAAAAGTGTGGAAAATATTAGCAGAAATGGGATTGAATACAAAAATAAAAAGAATAATACAGAACATCTATGGGAAAAATGAGAACGCGCAGTCATAAAAAATAACAATATAACAGAAAATTTCATTATGAGATGGGACTAAATCAAGGAGGGAGCCTAAGCCATTTGTTATTTATTATCTACATGGGTGAGATCATTAAGAAATGCACAAAACTAAGTAAAAAAGTATGTGTGGAACATTTGCAATTGTGCAGAGTAGACGTCAGTGAAGGAGCATTTGCAGACGATGTTATATTAATAGCAAAAAAATGGAAAAGAGCTACAAGAGAATATAAGCGGGTGGAATGCAGCAATGGTAGACATGGGAATGAAAATAAACAAAAGCAAAACAACGACAGGGAGGGAATAAATGTCAGAATATATACGGACAAACAATTTCAGTACCTTGGAACAATAGTAGACAAAAATGGAACACAAGAAGCAGATATTAATAGAATAGTTGAAACTAGTTATGGTCATTGGAGAAGAGAGGGAGAAAATAAATGTAAAAATGGATACAGACAAAATAGAGCAAGTTGAACATTCTCAGTACCTTGGAACAATAGTAGACGAAAACGGAACACAGGAAGCAGATATTAATAGAATAGTTAAAACTAGCAAACTATACTATGCCATGAACACCAAATTTATTCACCAAAAAGAAATATTTAAAGAAACGAAATTAAAAGTATTTAAAACAATATATGGGGACATTCACAACGTCTGGATGAAGGAAGACCCGTAAAGACAATATGGAAAGCAAAAATTGAAAAAAAGAAAAAAGGGACAGACCAAGAAAAACTTGGGATAAGGTTATAGCTGGATTACTGGATAAGAGAGGAAGAAGCTGGAAAGAAGCGAAGGACTGAGCTCAAAATAGGAAAGAATGGAAAAAATTCGTGACGGAAGAGTAACTGCAACATACTCTACACCACTTAGGTAAAAGGGCTTTAAGATTATATAAATAACTAATGTGGTAACTGAGATAAGTGAACAATGACCTAAATTCTACTTTTTCAATGTATCTAGAAAAAAACCGAATCGATCGTATAGTATCATATCTTGTGGTTGGTATATTTCCATCATTTTTCATTTTTAGATCTCAAGTATTCAGTAAGTTGAACAGATTCCTCTCTCGTCAACTATTGATTTTCCATTATAATTCCCACTTTCCAATTATTAAGTTAAGATTGAAAACGAGATTTTAATACCCTAAATAGAATAATCTTCCAAACATTTCCAGTTAATTGGCTACAATCTTTAAAAAAGATCCACTTGCATCGTGGTTTTATGAAACCACACTTTTATATATATTTTTACATTTTTGAGGAATTACAAATATTTTATTTATATAATATAGTGAAAGGTATTCTTATCAATGGTTCTAGTTTATTTCCTATAATTTGACGTTTCCACTTAAATAATAGAACGTACCGTACATAGCAAAACAACATCGTTTTTGTCTTTTTCCGCGCTACATGAAAGTGTCGACGACGAGTGGACCTACTATTCATTGTCTATGTACGGTAACCCTGCGCCTCTCACTCAACGGTCGGCTGTAACGCGACATGCAACACAAATTATGAGGTGATTTATAACGTTGTGAAGAGTGGCTAGAGCGGCGCTTGTGTACGACGAAGTTTGTATTCTGCTCTTTCGGATAATATGAAATTAGCTGGGCGGAAGTCATAAAATATAAAAATACTTGCTTGCACTCGAGCAGTTCATAAAAGCTTCATAAATAACAAGTCGACAGCTAACTTAGTGAAGTTGAGTTGATTTATTTCATACATAGGCCGAGCAACGGAGCATGCGAGTATAGTAATTTTTGACAAAAAACCTATTAGAAATCGGATGATGCCATTATATAAAAGACATTACGTAGTATCATTTTGATCTGTTCTGGACACCAAAAAGGTGGTTCAGTAAGTTGTTATAAGATTTAAAACGAAAAAAACTTTTTTCAGTTTTTTTTGTATAGATAATTTGCAATCGGATAATTAGGTACCGAGAAAATTAGGAAAAACCGGAAAATTCGTAATTTTTTTGGAAAATTCATATTTTCGTAATTTTTCTATTGTAAGAGCTGAAACTTGGTTCAAAGAAAGTTCTTCATTTGAAATTTGTATGCGCGAGAAGCAGACGACAGGCGACCGTTACTTTTATCACAACTGCTATTGTATTGTTTCGATACGATAATTTGCAACGTGTCTGGATGCGTTATCGATTGTCCAATTTTAAATTTTGAAACAGTTTTGCAAGGTATTTATTTACAGCAACAAAACGTTTATTTTTGATTTGTAATAAAATAATCTGGAGTTGAACCAAAAACGGCCGAGAACACCGCCGAAAATGAACGAGCGCCAGGAAATAACAGAGTAGAGTAGCGGGGATTAAGTAGAGGCATACTATAATATATATAAGTATACAAGCACGTTAGCACTCGGCGTAACCGGTCCTTTTCGGTGGTATTTTTGGCAAACTTCGCATCATTTTATTACAAATCGAAAATGTACGTTTTGTTGCACTACATAAACCCTTTTCAAAACCGTTTTAAAATTTAAAATCGGACAATCGATAACGCATCTAGGCACGATGCAAATTATAGCATCAAAAAATCGTCTGCATATAAAGGGCATACGAAGAACTTCTTTTGTACCAAGTTTCAGCTCATGCAATCCAAAAATGACGAAGATATGAATTTTCAAAAAAATTATTAATTTTCCGGTTTTTCCTGATTTTCTCGGTTCTTAATCCGATAGACTCGCTCGACCCCTCATTTTGTTTGTATTTCAATTATCTACAATTTATTTATACATACCATTGAGATTGCTTCAGTACGTTTTACGCTATATGAAAAAAACTAAAAAAAGAAGGTATTTTTCGTTTACTGAACAACATTTTCGTGTCCAAAACACATTAAAATGATACTACGTAATCTCTTTTCTATGATGACATTATCCGTTCTCTACTAGGATTTTTGTCAAAAATATTTACCTATTGCTTGGCCTAACAACCTAAAATCGGTATTGTCTGAAATACAGTATTGCGAAGTAGTTGAATTACAGAGCTGTTAGCTGTGTCAAACATAACATGCTGGTACACCACGTAGTTATATGCGGATAGTTTGTGATAATATAATTTTCTCCTCAACAGGTGGTTTGAAGGACGAGCAGCTGAAAAGTGGCTTGTCTAAGCTTTGGATTTGGCACAATTTTATATATGTCTCAAAGTCAATGAACCCAACAATATTTGAGATTTGGGTAAGTCGGAATAAGATTGATACAATAAGTATTGTCTAGAAAAAATTCAAATATCATCAAAATTATCAGAAGACATATTATGGCGTACCATTTAAATTATTCAAGAAGATTTCGAGATAATTTTTAGAATTTTTCGAAACAATGACTGTAAACAACTTATTCGTTTATGAATCAGAAACTGTATTGTACATTGACAGGTTTATACAAACCTTAATATTCTAACTGTATTTATTCCAACGTTCGTCCAAAAAGCGTATTTACATTCAAATTCATAAAATAAATGAAAATAATTAGAAAGAAATCTCGTCTAATTCCAGCTTTCCTTATTTTCCTGGAAACTCCATCGATCCATTTGCGGGACATGTTCCATTTAAACTACAGTTCTACCCTGTCAAACCAGTGAAGCTGAATTTCAACTTGAGTTATCAAAAAACTGTAATGGATGTTGACGAAATAAGATACTTTCAGCGACGTGTTACAAACGGAAGAAGAATGGGAGAGATGTCACTTGAATTTGCTTTTTGTTACTGAAGAAGTTTATTACATTTCACTTTTTATTTACCCATGTACTGTTTCCACTTTCACGACACATCGTTGAGGATGTAAGAAACTTGTTTTTTAGCTTCTATAATGTATAACCACATTGTTTACAATGGATAGCTAATTGAAGAGAACCGTGAAATGGCCAAACATGTATGCTGCTATACGGAATAAAAGTGCCGATATAGGAAGCTGCTGCTGCAAGCGCCAAACGTGATAGCAAGCACGCCCCCATGCGCATCTTTATACCGAATTGTCGGCTTATATTTAAATCAGGCACAAAATCAGGAGATTATCATTCAGAAATGAATTCTGAAAATTATGGTGAATGATTACGAGAAAAGTTGATCCCAAATTTACCTGTGATTTCGATAGTCGTGACCGATAATGCTCCATGCCATAATATTCAAATTAATCCAGCCCTCAACAAAAATTCTAGGAAGGCTGACATGGTTAAGTGGCTGTACAAAAAAAAACATTTTGTTCACCCCTGACATGCTCAAACCCGAATTATACGAGTTGATCAAGAGAAATAAAAAAGAATCATATTAGATACAAATTTGTTCCATCCTACCATCCGGATTTGAATCCCACTGAACTCATTTGGGCCACTGTCAAAAACAATGTGTCCATAAAGAATGTAACTTTCAAGTTGGAAGATATGAGGAAACTGGCGGAGCACGAGTTTGATGGAATCACTTCCGAGGAATGGCAAAAGCGTTGCCGACTTGTAGTAGATATACAGCGGAAACATGATGAAACAGATGTTCAAACAGAGGTAAATCCAGTGATTATAAATTTAAATGACGATAGCAGCACAAGAAGCAGTGAAGATTAAGAAAATTAGTATTCAGATAGTGACTGATTAAAGTTGATTTTTTAATAAATGTATCATTATACGGGGTTGGGATAAACTATGGAACCAAGTAAATATCTTTTAAACGAAAAAACGATATTTATAAAAATTTGCAGGTAGGTGCAATGGAACAAAATGCATTTGTTGTACATTTTTTTGTTAATGAAATACTTCTGGTTTAACCGGAAATGCCATCAACTTCTTTAATTTAAATGGGGCACCCTTTATATATTTACAGATTTTGAAAGAGCTTATTATTTTGAATTCATACATACTGAGTTTAGTGTAAGAAAATTTGTAAAAACGAGGAATATAGCACTTTAATCAACCTCCTTTGAGTTTTTTGGATTAGAGCAAAAAACTATTTAGATAAACTAACTGATGTTGTTTGTATGCATAGTAATAAATAAAAGAGTACTGTTTAGTACGTCTTTTGTTCTCCAAGTGTCAAATTCTAATTGACGGAAATAAATTTTACAATTTAGAATGGTTCAATTAAGTGAAAAAGAGCGTATTGAGATTTTAATGATGATCGGTTATGGTGATCGTGTTAGAACTCATGAGGAAGTGTGTCATATTTTCAATAATTTGCATCCGGAGAGAAATCCTATATCACGCTCAACAGTAACTAAAACATTACAACGTTTTAATACAACTGGGATGGTGAAAAATTTGCTAAAACCTGGAAGACAGCGGACTGCAACGAACGAAATTGCAATTAATGTAGAATAATCACCTCAAACTTCCACCACAAATTTGGCACTAAACCAACATATCGGTCGACGTTCTGTAGGAAATATATTAAAAAGTGAAAAGTATCATCCGTATAAGGTACAGGTGGTTCAAGAATTGTCAGACGATGATTTTGACCGACGGCTGGAATTTTGCGAACGGCTAATGGACATCTGTAATGTCGACGACAATTTTACTTCTAACATAGTTTTTTCCAATGAGGCAACTTTTTGTTTAAATGGAACAGTTAATCGTCATAACTCAAGGTATTGGTCAAATGAGAATCCTCATTGGATTCATGAAGCACATACCCAGCATCCACATCCACAAAAGTTGAATGCTTGGATGGGAATTGTCGAAAATAGGCTTATAGGCCCATTTTTATCGACGGAAACTTGAATGGTGACAAGTATTTGGATCTACTGAATATCGAAATTATTCCTGCACTTCAACAGAATGGGCAATTACCACAAAATGTTTGGTTTCAACAACATGGAGCACCTCCGCACTATGATAGATGGGTTAGGGATTTTCTGGATGCCAATTTTCCAAATCGATGGATTGGACGTAGAGGATTCATAGAGTGACCTGCTTGTTCTCCGGATCTTAGCCCGTTAGATTTTTTTCTTTGGGTTTATCTAAAATCACATGTTTACGTTAGACGACCAACAAACTTACAGGAATTGGGACAAAGAATTATTGATGAATGTGAACTAATACGTGGAGAAGTCTTGGAAAGAGTGACTCAAGAAGTTGTTTATAGGATGGCATATTGTCAGCGAGTAAACGGCGAGAATTTTAAACATTTGATTTAATTTTGTTTTTCATCATTCTAAAATAATGAAATGTACACCTATTGTACAACTAACAGTGAGTTATTCCTCGTTTTTACAATTTTTTTTACACTAAACTCAGTATGTATGAATTCGAAATAACAAGCTCTTTCAAAATCTGTAAAAATATATAGAGTGTCCCATTTAAGTTAAAGAAGTGTACGGCATTTCCGGTTAAGCCGGAAGTATGTTATTAACAAAAAAATGTACATCAGATGCATTTTGTTCCATTGCTCTTACCTGAAAATTTTCATAAATATCGTTCTTTTCGTTTAAAATATATTTACTTGGTTCCATACTTTATCCCAACCCTGTATAACATTTAAATGAACTGTACTACTACCTATGATACTGGATAAAATATCAAAAAAAATTACAAAGAAATCATAATTATAGGTACGACACTGACCGCAAGGGGCTTATCGTAGTCCAATAGTAATTTAGTTGGGAGAGTCTATATCTGTGCGATCGCTCGTCATCATGTTAGGCGCATGCTGTAGACATAATGAAAAAAAGGGTGCCTATATTTCAAAGACCAGAAAACAGTAAGGAAGACTAGCATACTAATGCTGGAATGGTAAAGACAGACATCAAGCATTGGACATTATTCATTGTCTGTCACCAACTCCTTCATACTGTAGTGCGTGGAAATATTGAGAACACCATTTAGAATTAACTTTGAGCATTGTAGATTACCTGCTCTATCTTTCAAATATCTTCATAGTTGACGATTATTTCGATTGTTCCAACATTCTTATTCAATATATTCAGGGGTTATTTTTCAGAATTATAAATAGTTATTTATGCTATGTACGTAAATATACGTACTATACCGTCATGAGCATTGTTATTTTTTCAACAACGTCAAGCTGACAGTTTATTATCAAAAATAATGGAGAGAAATTGAAAAGATTGATTCGTATAACATCCAAATGGATATAGAAGAATCCGCAAACACTACTTGTCTGTCGCTGCTTTTAGAAAAATCAAGGAAGAGGTCTGAAGTTCTTAGAGTGACAGTTTTTCGAATTAAACTGCTTAAGGAAATAGTTTAGAATTTAAACAACATAAATTTTCCCGGTATCAATACAAACATCGTGTGTAGTTCGGCAGGAAAATTGAATGTATGAAATATTTGGAAACATATAAATGTAAACTTTATTCATGAAATACCGAAGATAAATACATTTTCATTTGAGAATACAATTATTGGAGACGCAGTTATTGAAATTCATACAAGGAATACCAATATAGCTACGGGTGCCACAGTTAATCGTTTCTGTAGTGGATGTTAAAGTTTGCTCTTTTTTTTTATTTTTTTCATTTTTTTTATATGAATAATTGATGTGTCTTGTTATTTTTATTAGAGCTTGTTCTTCAATTCAGTTTCGACTTAATTGGCTAACTGCTGCCGCTCGATTTAAGTGATTTGTAATTTTGACACGCTTGACATCTATACCAATGCGTTGTGCTGAGCATTTAGTTCATTCAGAAATTTCATTAATCCCAATCGGAACAATTTTTGATCAACCTTCAGAATTTTTCTTGTTCCAAAAGGTATTTGGTGTAAGAAATACTCTGTCCAATCGTTACCCTAATTCGCAAACCTCGTATCTCCAAAATCTAAAATTTTACAGGAGATGAAAAAAACTGTTTCTTGTGTTTTTTATTTGAAATCTTAGGAATATTTTTTAATACATTTATTCTATATGTCTGTTGATATTGTGATAATATTGTTCTGAGCTCGTTATACTTTTGCTAAGATTTCATTGGAGATACGTGATGTTCTATTACGGTTTTATAATAAACAGGAGTTACAAGGCAAACAAACTTTATTTCAAATAATAAAATAACAAGTTATTTACTGAAAAAAAAAGTAAATTTCACATTTCTTTTAATAACTGCAAAGTGAAGAGTGAAGAAACCCTAGCTAATTTTTGTTCTATAAATATAAAAACTGTATATTATATTATTATTTATGCGGTAGGGAAAAATAGGAGGAATGATAGTCTTTTTCCGAGCATTTTTTCAGTTGCTGTAACTGTTCATACTTATCTTTTGATATTTTTCATTAACCAGGCAAAAATTAACAACAGAAAACACACATTCTGATTATTTGATAATAAATATACATCGGAGTTACGAGATTTCCTTTCATATTATGATGTTTTTTGGAGTTACGAGGTTTGTGTCTTCTTTCGATTTTCGTAGTTACAAGGTTTTCTAAGTACCGTTACCATTGTCGGAGTTAGGAGCTTTTCTATTTCTGGAATTAATGATTAAAAATAGAATTGAAGTTATGAGATTTTCGAGTAGCGTTCACTCAGTGCCATGCTGGTATATGGCGCAAAAAACAGGATCTCGATAAGTTCTGGAGTTATGTGGTTTGCGAATTAGTGTAACGCAATGTTATGTAAGTGCCTCGTACCTAAGAGGTTTTGCTATAACATAAATATAATTATTCCGCGTTGAAAAACTATAAAAATAATAATTAGAACATTCCGACATACGGTCATTTGCAATAAGTGCTCTTTTATGCATTCGTTTTGGTGTCGTTTATGCAATTAAATTCGTACAGTGCTACCCGTTTCATGTGGAAATAAAAGTAACGAGCTTTGGAACGGGTCAAAGGAAATCAACTTTCAGAGATAAGTGAGGACTTAGAACGTGCCAGACTGGAAATGCTGTTGGCGCAATAAGCAAGTCGACTGAATAGGTAGTCCAAGTTTACAAGGTGAACGCAGTGAATAGGACTGGGTATCGACTGGTGACTTTGACTTTTGACAAGATGATTAAGTTTGCTATATTGTGGACGAGCCTTTACTAACAGTGAAATAATGATAGGTTTAATGATTTCGAAGATGAATGACCATTGTCCTTTTGGGTTAGAGTGTTGAAAATAGAGGAGAAAAGAATAAATTCGGAGGATCTAGAATAAAAGAACGCAGGGCTAGACCGATCTTGCTCATTATTAAAATTGCTTGAAATAATGACTTTTTAAATAGGGGCACTGGGCAAATAATATCTTCCTCTAAAATATTGGGCGTAATCTATTGATATCACATAATTTACTGTAACCACCTGGTTTTGTTTTCGGAAATAGAAGATTATACTTAATACGTCCAGTTACTTTACCCTTATTTCCAATTTCGGATACGAAATAAGTGATTTTGCAGTAAGCTGCTTCTCCTCCGCGCCAAGCTAATTCAAACGCCAAACTGTGATATACTTTATTTTGAAGTCCCTCCGAATTATATCCGTCATATAAACTGGCCATTGAAAATATTAAGAGCTGATGCACTGGATTTTCTCTTTTCGTGTTATCCTTGCAGGATTTTACGTTTATCAATACGTGCAGCTTGTGATTAATTAAACTGTACATCGGTGAGGGGGTGGAACACAGTATTGAATTCTTTATGATATTCACTTTGTAGCATTTTAGCGTTGGTGTTCCAAATTGTGCAGCTATCGCTCCTTTATAGTCTTCTCCGTCACACTATCGCATATTAAAAGCCAAAGTTTGCATTATTGGATTAAATTTTTTGTTGGAAGTATTCGGCTCAAATTTATATCTTTTAGCATCGCAAAAAGTAGAAAATTGTCGCGAGATTGATGATTGAGTCGCAATTGTATTGGCAGGTACACAGGTGTTAACAATTTAACTAATTTAATTGTTCGTAGACCTACCGAATCGACTCATTGTTAGTGTTTAATAATTTGATAAGTTGTTGACAAAAATATCAAACTATTTGTTTGGCTACCGCGATCATTAATTGAAAAATGAATAAGTGAAAAAAACACTAGCGCATTTGTCGCTGTATAAGTTGCAGTGATTATTTTTTAACGTTTCTTAAAACCAATCAAATGCTTCTTTATTTGTCACAAGGGTAAGTTCCAACCAATTATGTCATTATCATAGTGGGAATAAATATCTTGTGACTATTCTCGGGAATAATCACTGTGGCTTTTATTTGCATAGCAAGTGTCAGATAGTTGTCAAAATAATTACCTAATTGTGTCAAGGCGATATATAAAATGGGTGAAAATTATCGGTTTAGTACCTTTTCTGATGCAGAAATAACAAAAAAGATTTTAGAAACTACTTCGAAGAATACTCTAATAAGTAATCAGTCCATATGGAGACAATTTAAGACCTTAACCAAAGAAAGAAATTATATTATTTTTCAATAATTTTATGATAGTTTTATTGATCTTTTTTATTGTAAAAATTTGGGAATTAAAAAACTGACGAGTTCCATAAATTAAAAATAATTTGACAGATTTTGTTCAAACTTGTTGCTATTTGGAAATAGCCACTCGAGCCCTGTGGGCTCTCGTGACTATTGCCTGGCAACAAGTTTTCAAAAAATCTGTCAAATTATTTTTAATTTATTCTCACTCTCTTGTTATATTATTACTGACAATTGCACTGTGGCATATGGGATTTTTTATATATGAACTAAGTTATCGGTAAGAATTATTTGTTATCCCAAAGTACAGTTTCATCAAGAAAATAAACGTCTCATTCGGAGACTTTCAATAGCGACTTTCGAGAAAACGGATAAGGTTTTGTTCATCAAACCATGAAACTGAGAAAAATGTAGTCATCTGCTTCTCATCTTCTGATATTATTTCAAACATACCTTCGAGATGTCAAAACTTTGTTATAATCAGTAGATATTCAGTGAAGTTTTAAGATAATCGGTTCAATCAGTTATCGAATAATCCTTGAAAAAACATTAAACAAAACACCTTACATTAGCACAAATATATCTGCCAATAAATTTACTACCACTTCCGAATGTTTCATTTCGCATTTCAAATATTTAGTGTAGTAGTCTCATTCAAACTAAATAATACATAAATAAAACAATATGTAACTTGAGGGTCTCAGAGCTGGACAGCAATAAGCAAAAAATACGGAAGGGATTGCATGAGAAGTAATTGAATCAAAGCTCAATTAATTGACTCAGTTTCTTAGCTCATTATAAGCGACTAATGAAATTATCTGAATTGAAAAATGATCAAGCACCGAAATGTTTCAAAAACCAGAACAAAATTTTTTCTAGGTGACTTGTTTTTTTTTAATATTGCATAAACATGCCTGATTTCTATTGCTACTTGATACTCTAGCGCAAACAAACTGTGATAACTTAGTGATTATTTATTTATTTCACAGATTTTTCTCCGGTTGACAGGTTCTATATATGAGCTGATCTTTGAGTCCTTGCTGGAATAATCAAATTTATCTGATTTCGACTTAACCAAATTGATGACAATAAATTTTTGCTGTTGGATAAGCCTACATTCCATCATTATATAAATTCAAATTTACCTTCGCCAATGAAACTAACTAAAATTCAATAAATGTACAACACATTTTGTAGCAACAAAATTCAATATTGTTGTGTTATACATTTTTCATAATATAACTTGTCAAAGGAACCAACTAAAAATATAATTTAGTATCTACTAAATAAAAACGGCACCATTATTAAAATTATTCTACCTACCATTAAATTTGAATTTTTCAAAGTCGAGCTTAACACTTAAAAATCACTTGAACTGGAAAAAAAAACACACGTCTCTCACACAAAATAAACTTTTCATATAAAACTCATAGTTCCGAATTAATATTTAAAATTTGCGCATGATTTAGTTATTCGCGCCTTGCGTATCCTTGTAAGTCCTTCGCGTGTTTGCGGTTGCCCTCTAAACAAGAAAGCAACAGATACACTAGCCCTACAATGCGGCGCTGATGATGTTGGACGTCGCGACGTCGGTTTTTGGAAGACGCGCGCACACGATGTGACCCACGGAATGGGTCAAGGTCCAATGTTAATGTCATCACGTGACCGCCGTGGATGCATTTTGCATAGGTTTATTTATTCATTGTTTGGCCGGGTTCGCTGTTAGATTGAAGCTTTGGCCGTTTCGGGGCCATAATTCAGGTTAATCCAATTTTATTGTTGTTTATACGGCTGTTTATTATTTTTTTATATCCTGGGAAATGTGTTGGTGGTGTCTCCGCTATCCTATTTGTGTATCTTACACTGTTAAAACACTAAATATGATTAAAACTTTTTTCATTATATTCTTTACGTATCCCATCTTTTCACTTTCTGGACAACTTTAGTAACTTCCTTGGCAGACAGTTATTTCCTGAAAATGCCGACATCACGTACTGTTGTAGGATAACCTGTTGATTTTCATGTTCAGTGGGTGAAGTTAAATGAATAGGGCTATTGTATTTCTGCAAACAAATTAGTTTCCACTACTAGGCTCAGTTGAAGTACACCAGAAAGTGCCATTCCTTTTATGAAGTGCGAGATCTGTTGAGGTTCCACAACTGAGCTAAAGCATATTTTGTAGTGGTTCAGTCTTAGAACAGCTTTCCAAAGGTATCAAACAGCTTTCCAAAGGTATCATTTGTCTTTTTCTTCCTTTTTTCTTATTTTTTTGGGAATCAAACCACAATAATGTTTTTTATTTTTTATTTCGACGTTTCGGTAGCGTTCCAGCTACCGTGGCCAAGATTAACTATTTATAGTATAGAAATAATTTTTTGGTCCCTATCTGACAACTAGACAATTAATAATATTTTGAAGTTTAAGACTACAAAACTTTGTTGTCAAATTCAATGAAGGTCATAGTAGATCACACCTCTGGTAAAATCTTCAAAAAACTGCATATATCAGATATCTTGTGAATGCGACAAATTCTATTTAGGTGAAACATCTAGACCATTGAAAGTCCGAATAAATGAACATAAAAAGTAAATCAAAGATAGGGAGTTCTTTAAGTCAGGTATTTGCAAACATGCTTGGGAAGAGGGGCATAAAATTCAATGGGATTCGACAAAAATAATATTGAAAGAGCCCAATAATAAAAGACGAAAAATCAAAGAAAGTGCTTTGATACAACTAAATTCAGATAAATGTGTAGGTAGTATTTCAGCCTAATGTAGTCAAATTTGGTTACCAATGTTAGAAAGAAAAATTTCCAATAATCAATTACCTGCGATATCAGGATAGCGTCATAAGTTTTTATCCAGGTTTTCCTATGATTTATCTTTGGAATGGTTGTTAATCGATGCACACTTCAATACACAAAATCACCAAACTGAGTTATACATATTTTGAAAACAAAAATAATCATACACAAGAAAGTAACAACAAACCCGTTTTTATTAACAAAATTTCCAAAATAAGCGAAAAAAAATGCGGTATCCTAATAAAAACCGTTCCTGGAACGTGCACTTCACTGGATTCCATTTCTATTGGACTACATATCGATAGAATGTCATAAAATGAAATATTTTATTTCACATTTCACCAGAGGTGTGATCTACTATGAATGGACCTTAATAAAATTTGACAACAAAGTTTTGTAGTCTTTAACTTCAAAATATTATTGATTGTCTAGTTGTCAAATTTTTTCGTTGTGTCAGATAGGGACCAAAAAATTATTTCTATACTATAAATAGTTAATATTGACAACGGTAGCTGGAACGCTACCGGAACGTCGAAATAAAAAATAAAAAACATTATTGTGGTTTGATTCCCAAAAAAATAAGAAAAAAAAATAAGTAATTCCACAAGGAATTAAGATGTCTTTTTCTTTGTTTATTTTCAGTTCCGCCTTAAAGGTATTAGAACAAACGGCGCAGTTACAGGTCCGATTGAGGAAATGACCACTGCTTTCCTGGTCAGTAGTGTACATTATTTCTCGTTCAACAGCATGGCCTAGTATCAACAGCAACATTGTACTACCAAAAGAAAGCTAAAAGCTACTACTACTACTAAATGAAGAAGAAATTGGAGAAAGCCAAATAAAACCTTCCTACTAATATTAACTTATGTCATGCATAAATGGTTTGCGGGCAGTTTTAACCGAGCAATTTGGACCATTTTCCATTATATTTCACTCATTTACAGATGAAAACACACACGAACACTGAATTACAGTCTAAAACGATCGAAAACACACAATTCGACGTTATTCCATCCAATAACTCTCAATTTCACGTAATTACGGTCCAATAAGTTTAATAACAGTTAAAGGTATCGATTAGCACACGATAGATGAGGACTAGATTAACGGAAAAAGGAAAAAAAAAATCAGAATATAAAAGCAAAAGCAGAAAAGACCAGCTAATAGCTCAGGAACATTAGTTGTGAAGCAGCTTACTTCTATTATCCAGGAGTGATAATCGGAAATGGCTGAGTGAATGACAGAATCTTTAAGGGAGATCAATTAATTCGATAAAAAATATCACGAATTTATATAACTCTCTCACGTCATGGAAATAAGTACAGTGACTGGAAAGTAACGAAGAGAAAAATGGTAAAACATTTCTAGAACCAAATATCACACAACATGGAGGAGTACAACGAAAAAACAGGGAAATTAGAGGACGGGATTGAAGAGAAAATATAATAGGATGGTTAAAAGCACAGCGAATTCATTGGACCGGTTATATTATTAGACGAAAACCAACAAATACGATTAGGAAGATAATAGACTGGATTCCAATATGACCTTGAGAGGTAGGGAGACTGATGTAACCCCTGTATATCAAGTAATTCGTTAGTGATTGAACATTCAAAGATATATGTTGGTCAAGGACCAGTAGCGTCAGCAGTTAGGTATACACCAATATTCCATATAAATATTAAATATTGTGTTAAATGCGTTAAATAAACAAATAGATAGAAGTTTTGGCTAGGTCAAATAAGTGGGCTACGATTCATTATTAAACACATCTTGTGACTAACTAGTTTTTGATTGTGGTAACAATAAATGAACTATTTGTGAAACGAGAGTGATTATTACCAATACCTTACATGGACCTTACATGGTGACCCTGCCAGGATAGTGAGTTCTTAAAAAGTACATTACACTGAGAACACTATTGAAAGATGGAATAGAGGAAGATGCGAAGGCAATTGAAGGTGTTTAAAGGTATATTTCACTCCATTTCCAATGGAAAATTCAAAATATTCAAAAATATGTCTCTGTATTTGAAAAATTCTGCAAAAGCGTAAATTTTGGTAGGGAGGGC
This sequence comes from Lochmaea capreae, assembly GCA_949126875.1. Lineage (NCBI taxonomy): Eukaryota > Metazoa > Arthropoda > Insecta > Coleoptera > Chrysomelidae > Lochmaea > Lochmaea capreae. The sequence goes on from OX421409.1 coordinate 8,867,544, forward strand.
ACTTATGCGCCGTTTAACGGCAGCCAGTAAATTGAACTTTTCTCATACCAATCGATGGGAACAGTGTCTTGTGGTTGTGGTTCTGGATTTGTTCGTAATTTTTTGAGTCGAAATAAGTAGCGTTCCTTGAAGTTTATAACAAGGAATATATTAAAATTCTACATCAGAAAGTTAATCAGAATGAAGTCCAAATAATGATGACTATGTTTTTATGTGAATGTTATAGTGTAACTGATTTTAATATTCTAATTTCATCACGCCCTCCAGAAACAAAATCCGGAGCCCAAAATGACCTTTATATACCAGCCAACGTCCTGCCTTATTTGATTACCCGGTATTCAGTACAGATCTTTAACACAACTTGGAACACATTTTTTGAGTCAAATTTGTCTGTGATGGAATAATCATGTTTCACCTCGTGATGGTAATCTCGCGTTATGGTTTTATTAGTAGACATAACGCCCTTCATATTACCGTCAACGGAAATGATTCGTCTTTGTCTCTTTAATACACCTGGATAATCCTTGAATTAAATTGTCACAAATGTCATCGTATGAGAAACATACGGATACGTTTCATACACACACAAACAAATTTCAATGTGTCATTGTTGTGAGTTTGTGTTAATATGAGTCGGAATCTTTTACTATTTTTATAAAACTTATAACCTTGTTATTATCAGTGAAATGATAGTAAAACATTTGAAATCATATGTTTTGAATTTGCATCTTAAATACACGCTCACAACGGGTTTAAGAAAATATCAGCACTGTTATAAATAACATTCCAACTAAATGGATTTTCTAACTTCTTATTCAGAAATGTCGGAACGAGTGATTTTAGATATCCGCACACACAAAAATCGTGCTGTATTCAATTGACCTTGGGGCCATGCGTGTAGAGATGTCGCTGTTATCGCGTTTTTAATATTTCCTTCACTTGAATGATCTCAGTGTAATTTTTAGTTTACAATTATGCTTTCAGAGGTTCTGGACGGATGATATCTACCTTGTACTGATGTGTTGTCCCTTATGATCACAAACCAGAATGGTTGGTTATATCGTGCAAATATTCCAACCCTGTTTAACTTAGTAGAAGTGTAATTCAATATCTGTCGGTACATATAGCCCGAGAAGTAGTTGTTGCTTTGCAGTCAAAGTCTCGGTTGTTTGAAAATTGTTTTTCAAAAATTTTGTAAGGCGATAGGTACAATAGTATTAAACTATCATCTTTGACGTCTATTGACAACACGCCTTACTAAAATATAATAATTCTTTGGGTCTATTCTGTGCACCTCTGTAAGATAATCTGTTACTTTACAGGGTAATTGCTATTCTGAGTACAACTGTTACTTACAGGAATCTTTTAAGTGTGTATTGACCATAGAAATAATAAACATGGAGTGGGCAACCTACAGTTGGAAGCGCTCACGCAACAAAAAGAGATGGCGAATGAAATTGGTGATGCTGTCTCTCTCTAACATCGCGTGAAGCACATGCGCGAAGACTGTAACACTACTAAACTTTTAAGATTGTATGCGCTATTAGAAAGAGAAAGCAACATCAAACTGGTGGTCCATCTCTTACTAATGGGTGGAGCCCCTATGGCATGTCTACTCTATGTGTATTATCTCTATGGTCTTGACTGCTGTCGTATGTCATTACAGGAATTAGTTTATTAATTTTTTTGATAAAAATTTAACAAAAATGAACAATCAACTGGCAATATTTATAGGAATTTTAATAGAAGAGAACTATAATTTTTAAAATATATTCAGTTTTTTATAACAAGCTGGTAATTGGGCACTATTTATAGGTGGATATATTTTTTATAGGAACTTTATGAGAATTCAAAAAAAACGTCTCATAGATCAAATGGATCCCTTTGATATGCCAAACACAGCAGTTATTCAAATGTTTAGGCTTTAGACCATGTGCAATAAATTTAATAAATAGTTTACAGCCAAACATTAAAATGCAGTCTCTTCCTTTTTTTTATTTACTTGATTAGATAGACATAGACATAGTCATTGTTTACAGGATTATATTGTGACATAGTATAGCTTTATTCAAATGTAATATTTTTGTATAGTTTTCTTTGGTTCAAGTTATAGGCTAGAAATATCGAAATTTGCCGTGCAGTAGTTCAAATATCTATCTGTAATTCAGTGAGTTACAGACAACATCACAGAATCGCACAGTTACAGATTCTGTAAAATCCCATTTATGGAACTTTCGTGAGCTGCAGATTCGTAAATTATTACGAAACATAAAGAATCAACCCATAAGTTAGTATCGATAGATATTCCATCTTCACGATACGCTCTGTAAATAAGACGAAAAAACTCATTTCGAAGGGCTGGATCCTTACAACAGCTTTCAGCGGTGATCTGCTCAGAAGCTCCATCGGATGTTCAGCTATGGTCCAGCTAATTGTAGAACTCTGGAATAAAAAAGGAATGTGACGAAAATGTGAATGTGTTTATTAGATAAGAAATATATAGATCGGGTTAAACTGAGCTGATGCTCTATCACTTATAAACTCTGAACACCACGTGCCAAAATAGAACCTAATAGATATTTGTTCCATTCTATTCGTTATGTTCCTCAAATATGCCAAAAACTCAGATTAGCTAACAACACACTAAACATAAATCAGCAAGCACTACTGTGATGCTTTTCGTATTGTCTTGTATAACTACTTTCTATTACATTACTTTCGTGATGGCAGGTAGAAAACATAATTTAAAAATTATTTCGACGATCCAAAGGCCAAAACGAATTTTAGTTCTTGAATGTAGTAAGTTTATTTCATGAACCCATCAGTTTTTATATTTGTCCACGATATATCAACCCACTTCACTATTTTTTCTTCAAATACAGTCGTTAAGTTTTTTTACTGGTTGAGTACACGCCCTCTCAACATTTAACGAGAATTATTATTCTCTTGCATAAAAATATAAATTTTCATAGCAGTTGAGCTAGAGGGCACTTTTATTGGAAAGCGGCTTTTATCGTTCAAGCTGATGCCTATACGTGAGTTGAATTTCAAAAGAGTATTTCCAACGAACATCTTCTCAAATGGCTTAAGCTGCAGTGATCTCAATCGAGACATACCAGCAAATATTGATTCACCGAGAAATAAATCTGACCACCTCATATTCTATTATTATTTGAAAATCTTATATATTGCTTTTGATAGTAATGTTTGTTAAATATTAATCGATAAAAGCTGTAACAATAACTGTCAGTTGCTTTTGTCAAATTTATTATTCAGGAAATCGGCTGGATTTAATGTGTGATAGCTGAAATTCATCTTTTGCACAACGGAGGCAAAATACTTGCCTTCAAGAATAGTCGATTTTTTATTCGGGAATCAGTGATTTTTCGTGAAGATCGACGAAAATAGTTATTTATATATTAGTAGCGAGAAGTGAGGAATTATTGTTCGAAAGCAAGGGTTAATAGCTTGAGAACAATGATTTCACTTTTAGCTCGCAATACATATACCTAACATTTTTTCCACAATCACTTGATTATATAACTCATGTTCTAATGAACCAATACAATCCTTGAATTTCCCTTAGTTACGACGTATTGATAAGTGAATATACCCCTTCACGACGTTTTGCTGTTCCTGCCATATTGTGATCATTTCCATAGTAACTGGCAAGCTCAATGAAATGTCAGTTAATTCTTTGAAATGCAGCGCTTTGGTTTCATTTCAAGTGGTGGAATTGATCAATAAATTGGAAATTAAACGCCAGAGTATTCGTTATATAATTATAACGAATACCAACTCGAGCATAGACAATATTTTTCGATTATTTACCTCTTCACTCGACGTATTTCGCGAAACACCACTCGAGCTGCGCTCTCGTGATGTTTCGCCAAATACGTCTCGTGATTCGGTGAATAATCGAATATTGTCTATGCTCTTGTGATATTATAACTGAATATATACAGTGCTATTCAAAAGTCCCCTCCACCCCTCGTATCTTTTGAACGGTTACACTTACATTAATAAAATGGTAACAGGTCACGTAATAGTAATAGATGACGTCACAGTGCCACTCTGGCCAATAATTTTAAATAGGACCTTATGGCAAGTGATATCTCGTTTGAAAAGCATTGACATTGGCTACATAGCCATATTAATTTTGTTTGGGTTTAAACTAATTTTGACGGATAAATTAAATAAATACCAAAATTATTATTCCACATTTAAATATTGAAGATTTTCCAGTCCGCCTCTGGTTAGTTGTCAAAAAAATGGACGTTTTTAATTTAATAGTATTTGTTGCTTTGCAAAGTTTTTCTAAATAGCTTAAATATTTAATTTTATTATTGTTTAACGAGACGATTAAGAGTTTACATGGGCAAAATGGTACGTACTCAAGCTGACAAAGTAGCAGCTATCTTAATAATTGGTGAATCTGGAAAGAATATCCATGAAGCAGAACGTTTATTCAATGAGATATACCCAGATCGCCCTATCTCGAGAACTTATTTGAGGGAGCTTCTTCACAAGTTTGAAGCAACAGGTAGTGTTCAAGATGCCAAACGATCTGGTCGACCAACATTAAGTGATGATGAAAAAATTGATATAGTTGCTGAAATGGTAGTAAATCCTACTTCCTCTTCAACTAAAGTTGCGTCTATCTGTGAAGTAAGTAAAAGTACAGTATGGAAAGTGTTAGCTAAAATAAATTTCATCCATACAAGTTAAAAATGGTGCACCACCTTTCGGATGACGACCCCGACAGAAGACTCGAATTCTGTGAATGTATGACAAATAAAGTTAGTCAAAACCCACGTTACACAAAAACAATTTGTTTTAGCGACGAAAGTACTTTTTGCCTCAATGGGAATGTGAATACACAAAATGTAAGGTATTGGAGTGACACAAATCCTCACACCTTTCGTGAACAACATACCCAATTTCCAGAAAAAGTCAATGTTTGGGCAGGTATTTTGGGAAACCACATAGTTGGTCCTGTTTTCCTAAATTCAAATTTAAGCGGTGAAGTGTATCTGGAGATGTTACAAAATGCAATAGAGCCGTTAGTTCTTGAAATTCTGGAAGATAATCCAGATGAATTCGGCCATCTGGAAATAACTTCACAACAAGATCGTGCTCCTACACATTATTATGGTGCAGTAAGACGTTACCTGGATAAAGAATATCGAGGTAGATGGATCGGCCAGCGAGGTCCTATAGAATGGCCACCTCTGTCACCAGATCTGACACCATTAGATTTTTTTCTATGGGGGTACTTGAAATCCAAGGTTCATACTACGGCACCAGATAGCATTGGCGTTTTGAAAGAAAGAATTATTGAAGAATGCAATGCAATTTCAGCTGACTCATTCGAACGAGTACGACAAGAGTTTACTAATAGGATGTATTACTGTCAGGAAGTAGACGGAGCACATTTCGATCACTTGCATTGTTGATATTTGATTAATTAAATTTAAAAAAATTATTTCAATAATTTTGGTATTTATTTAATTTATCCGTCAAAATTAGTTTAAACCCAAACAAAATTAATATGGCTATGTAGCCAATGTCAATGCCTTTCAAACGAGATATCACTTGCCATAAGATCCTATTTAAAATTATTGGCCAGAGTGGCACTGTGACGTCATCTATTACTATTACGTGACCTGTTACCATTCGTAAAGAAGTTTACAACACTTTATTTTCACACTCCAAATTTCATTAATGTAAGTGTAGCCGTTCAAAGGATACGAGGAGGGGAGGGTTTTTTGAATAGCGCTGTATATTATAAATAATTATTGATAAATTCATACCTCTTATTTCAAGTACCTGTCAAATATTTTATACTTACTTTTTTAAACAGCATTTCGTATATCTGGAGGTGTCCATTTCACGTCACTTTCATTTTTAATAAAATCATCCATAGTTTTAATTTGCAAAATTTATCAAAGATTTAAAAAATTTAAAATTTTAAATATATAATTATTGTCAATACTGTCTATATACTTTTTCTTATTCTACAATTAGAAAGGCCTCATCTAGCAGGGCCATCCGGCCAGAATATGCAAAATATTTAAAACGTGGCACAACAATATTATTAAGCACAAAAACACAAAAAATTAATACGGTAACATCGCAAGTACACTAATTAATTATTTAAAACATCAAAAACTTAGCATAACAGCGATTTATTAGATTGTAAAAGATTTTCAGAAGACAAAAATACTCCTTAGCCTGGTTGCTCTATGATCCACACTGTCACTGTCACCCTCAAGAAACGTCAACTTTTCGTTGTCAATGGCAAGCGAGAAAGCCTACTTTTCAATGTGATTGTAGAAAATAGTTATTTCGTGCAATCGCACGCGAAGTCAGTATTTCTCGTTCTCAGCACAGTCCGCGAAATTTAATTTCGCGGCCGTTACCCATAGCAACGGCTGTGAAACCAAACGTCACTTTTCCAAATTTGAATATCAGTTCCAAATTTGACATTTCTAAAATACTACAAAGACAAGGATTATTTTTTATTGAATACCAACAAATACATAATTACTTATATTATTCAGGATGAAAATTAACATTAATTGTACAGTTTGTATTATTACTTATATTTACTCCAGAAGTTGAAGCAAAAACTGTCAAAATATCAATTTTATAACACACGGTGACATGGTTAAATAAATAGAACTGCTGTTGATTTTAGAGCAATAATATATTTATTTACAATTATTATCTAGTTTAATAATTTTAACGATTGCACGGAAAATAGTGTGTATGACATGGTCCAAAACTTTTTAACGACCTCAAAATTGTCTTTAGTTATTTGTTTGCTTAGGCCGCGAAATACCTTTTTAACGTACCGAAGGAACAGTTATCGCCGAGGCCGCTTGCGGCCGAGGCAAGATAACCTTGAGGTCGTTAAAAAGATTGCAAGAAAAATATAATATGCACCTCGGTGAATAACTGTCTATTGTCCCGCCCGCTTACTTTCTATTTGCAGACTCGATTATAATAGACAGTTGTTGTTCCTTGGTACATAAATAACTATTATTAACGAAATAAAAAAAAGGAACTATAGTTATTCGAATCAATTATTTGAAAACATGTTTTCAACTGAATGATTATTTGAAAATATCTATTCAGTTCAACTGGCTGTCGGAAAATAACGTCAGATTTGCGTAAAATGTTATTGTTTGTTCTCTGGTACATCGACGCAGCACTGTAGTTTCAGACTATTAGGGTGCACTTTAGACTACTGGGGTGCACAGCCAACAGATCCGAATATTAGTTCACCCCGTACAACCTAAATGATTAAATGAAATTATTCAATCGATACCATATCTTCTACCAGCACATATGTTCCTTATGAGAAGTGAAATAGTTTTCTAAGCACATTTTGAACGCTTTCCAAAGAAAATCTCGGGTTATTCAACTCAATAAGCAATAAATTTCATTTCAACAGGCAATATGGTGAAAACTTGGGCCAAACTTCCATTTTTTTGTTTATACTCCAGCCACCTGAGACTCCGTAAAGGAGATTTTAAAGTTTTGAATTATTTTTGTTTCGCAGATTTCCAAATATTATTAAATCGAATTTTCAATTTTCCAATTATTATGTGTATACAATAATTTAAATTCCTCTTGGTTGGTATAATAAGTATAAAAATTGAAGGAGACTGTTTTCAAAAAGGAATATCAATGTTAAAATTTCTTGGAGCCCATGGAGGACCAAGTAGCTTCATTGAAGCGGATGTAATTCGATTTCATAATCTATTGTTACCTCTGAAAGCGCCGGAACAGGAAATTTTCTACTGGAAGGTGTAGTGTCGAACTGGTTGAATGATGTTATGAACAATTACTGGGAAAATATGAGCAGTTAATATCGAAATGAAGGTCATCAGTTATTATTCGCTACTTAAGCTACTTTACTGATATTAAAAATAAAGACTAAAAGTATAAAGCCGTAACCATCTTGTACCGAAAATGACCTTTTCCTGTGCTAGAATACTTTATTGTTTATTTTCCTTAGCAGCGCTAAGCAACAATTGTATTATCACAGCACATGTTAGTGTTTTTATTTACCATTGCTCTACATCATTGAAATAATTTCTTCTGAAAAACAAAGTAGATTCTCAATGATAAAAAGAAAATATGGACGTTCCTAAATTTCCAATAACTATCGCATTTCTCAAACGACAAAGTGTTGACTGCTCCCCGAAATAGTCCATAGTATTAAGTAGAGATCAGGCTGCTATTTATCCTTGAAGCACCAGATGAGAAGTGGTTATTTACTAAAATATTTTGTTATTTGGTATTTTCGGGGCATATCGGCTAGATAAATGAAATGCAAGCTATTTATATGAGTCGGGCATTGATAGGTACTAAGGGGTGAATCCAGAAAATTTAGGATCAATGGAGATAATTTCTTGAGAAACTTATTTGAATAATTTTCATTATAGGTATACACAATTGTCAACTCAACCACACAAGCATTTAGTTAGATTATTACCAAATACCTTTCTCATGCATTATCAAGAATTGAAAATCAGTGCAGCTGTGAAATATGTCTTCTTTGCAAGTGATGACATGCAAATATGACATTCTTGAGTGACGAGTTTCGAATTTTTTCAAAAATGTGAAAGATCTACAGGGAAAAGCAGGGATGTCCAAAAACTTTCTAGGATGTCCCAGGGATGCCCAAGAATTTTCAGGGATGTCCAGTGATTTCCGGAGATGTTTGGTGTTGAATTTTGGTGAGCGGTTTACCCCTCGACCAGCACCAATACTTATTTCACTTTTTTCTCTAGTGTTGGAAGATTAAGACTATATATCTTCTGTAAGTTTCTTGTGGCATTACTTATTCTTTTTTCTCTTATTTTTTTTGGGAATCAAACCACAATTTCAGCCGAATGTAGTCAAATTTGGTTACCAATGTTAAAAAGAGAAATTTCCAATAATCAATTACCTGCGTTATCAGGATAGCATCATAAGTTTTTATCCCGGTTTTCTTATGATTTATCTTTGGAATAGTTGTTAATCGATACACACTTCAATACACAAAATCACCAAACTGAGTTATACATATTTTGAAAACAAGAATAATCATACACAAAAAAGTAACGACAAACGCGTTTTTATTAACAAAATTTCCAAAATAAGCGAAAAAAAGCGCTATCCCAATAAAAACCGTTCTTGGAACGTGCACTTCACTGGATTCCATTTCTAGTGGACTACATATCGTTAGAATGTCATAAAATAAAATATTTTATTTCACATTTCACCAGAGGTGTGATCTACCATGAATGGACCTTAATGAAATTTGACAACAAAGTTTTGTAGTCTTGAACTTCAAAATATTATTAATTGTCTAGTTGTCAAATTTTTTTCGTTGTGTCAGATAGGGACCAAAAATTATTTCATTTAGTTAATCTTGACAACGGTAGTTGGAACGCAAGCGAAACGTCGAAATAAAAAAATAAAAAACATTATTGTGGTTTGATTCCCAAAAAAAATAAGAGAAAAAAGATTAAGACTATAATTTCCTTGTTTTTTTTCTTTTGATCCCCATACTACAAAAGATATTGATCACAAGCTATTTGGATTATCGTTACAATTGTTTCAATGATGGATAGTGAATGGAATGTCTAGACCAATTGAGATTAATGTTTTTTTAGTAGCGAAAAAGTAACTACTCGACGAATTTACTTTGTTATGTATCTTACAATAGAGGCTGTCACCATTGCTCAAAATCTATTCCTTTCTCTTTATTCCTAAGAACTGAAACGTGAAAAAAGTACACTCAATAAAACTGATATATTTTCATTACTTATTAACTCAACTATCAATCTATTGTAGATGACATATTTATTTTTTATATTTGAGAGAAAAATATTATTGTATCTTCTGTATATTTCTTTATTCATTATTCATTATACTTTATTGTCATAAGTAATTTACCAAAATTTTAAAAATAAAGCGATACTACTAAACAAATAACAGCATGTACACTAACATCGTAAAGTTCTAACTATGCCAAAACATAAATAATAACATATTCTGTATATTCCTCGTGGTATATTTATTTTCTGTTTTGTTGATTATGTATAGCGGAAACATATTTTCAATTTAATAACAATTTTTATGAACAGAATTTTAGTCTTGACTCTCACCAATTTTATCAAATATTTAGGTAATGGAACATTTTGAAGCCCAAATATTAAATAATCAAAAATTAACACCTGCCTGGTGGAGATATGTAGACGACATTTTTGCAATATGGCCTTATGACTTAGTATCTCTGAATGATGTTTCAACAAATATAAATGAAGGAGAAGAATCTATAAAATTTGAAATTAGAAATAACAATTTTTTGCCATTTTAAGATGTTCTTATTAATTAAACATCTACATATTATGAAAAAACTGTTTACCGGAAACCAACACACTAATAGGTATTTAAATTTTGAATCCAATCACTTTATACGGGTAAAAAAAGGGAGAGTAGAAGTTTTATACGATAGGACCAAAACTATTTGTTCTAATGATAATGAATTCACAGAGACAATTCAATTCATGTATGAAAAATCCCATCAGCCGCGTGATTTTGTCATTATGACAGCAAAAAAAGTTTGCCCTAACTTTTCCAGCGACAATAACGGAACCTAACTTTGAAAGCATGACAACCAGCATTGTTAAAAAATGTTTGATGACGTTATGTCAATTTTTCTCAAACTTGCCTTGTCAGAAAAGTTTTCATTTGTGGAAATGTCGCGATTTGGAGAGTCTTCGAGTGGAGAAATTGGTCGCGTTCATCTCAACGTAGCGCTACCGGAGCAATGATGAATTTCCTGCTGAACGCGTGTTTTGTCAACTGATTGATGTGAGCGCTGTGGTAGCAGTCGCCATTTTTCCCCACCGATTAGTGATGCATTAACTGTCATTTATAATAATAAACATATAAAATGATATAGCATATTTTTGTTTGAAGATATTTTAGACCTTTCTATCTTGAAAATGAATGAACACCACTGGATACCATTAAACTAAATTGAAATCGCAGATGAATGAATAATTATTGCAGTCATATTTATGTCAAATAAAATTTGATTATGTTGTTGTATCAAGATTAGAACGTTCAACAGAATTAGGAAAAGATGAATTACTCTGAATATCGCTACCTGATCAACTTTATTGGAATGAACGCGACCATTGAAAACGCCATCAATGATAATGTGAATCCAACTACATCAATTTGACGACAATTTGCCATGTATTGCTTGGAAAAAAATATAAACTTCCACTGAAGAGTTAGCTTCTATTTCATGTGATTGGTCATTTAACATGAAGGAGAACAATGGAGAAGATTATAAAGAGAGTGCAGTCAAGACGATTTGGAACACTTTAGCGAAAATGTTACAAGAGAAGAAGGTACTTTAAGGATTATACAAGAATTTTTAATCCGATCACGGACATACAGTTTAAGAAAGCGAGAAATGCACGCGACACAAAACGCAAAATTTTACAAGCAATCCCACAAAAAAGGGAGGTGATTTCTAATGTTCTCACAAAACAAGAAATTTTTGAAAGGACACTATCCTGGAGTAAAAAAGAGCCTGTAGGCCTCCGAAGAAAATTTTGCTGCGTATAAATTGGCTTGGAGAGGTGGAGAAGCAGCAAATTGTAAGGTATTTTATTTTAAAATCGAGACAGACAACCGTGGAAGAGAGACCAGAAGAGTTGAATATAACCCAGTTTTTACGAAGACAGCACAAGGGGGAAATCAGAAGCTAGCCGACAGTAAATGGTTGGTAACAAACACTGCAGAAGATTGCGTATGTCCAGTAAGATTGATTAAACAAATTATGGGAAGACGGGGAAACCAAATCACATATGAAAAGTTTTTTTCAACTCCAAATACTTTCTGACAAAAAACAAAATCGAAAGGATGGTATAAGAATTTTCTTATTGGGATCAACGAAATATCGAATGGACCAAATCTTCGGCAAAAATATTGGACTTGATATCAAGCGGGTGAAAATTACGAACCATTCTAATCGAGCTGCAGCCGGCGTAACTGAATTGTCCAGGAGTGGTATAGGTGAACAAAAACTTGAGAAAATTACGGGACATAGCAACCCATCGTTATTAAAAACGTACCTTCAGTTAGATGGAGAACATCATAGAGAAATCATTGGTTCAATTCGTACTACCATCCAGGAAACAGTTACCACCGCTCAAAATACTAGCATGCAGCAAAATATTAACAAAAGACACGAAAGTTCTAAAAATCAAGCTATTTTTAATAATTGTGTTTTAAACAATTGTACTTTTCCGTTAAATTAAATAAACTAATTAACATCACATTTTTCAATTTATTCATTTACATATTCATTAAATTGTCTTACCGAATTACACTCTAGCTGGTTTTTTTAGTCGAAGTAAACTTGACATTCATAATTCGAATTTTGTTGCCATTAGGTAATGAGAAGCTCTAGTTGAAATTTTACCCCACCTTTTTTTACATTATTTGAATGAAAAATAAATTTCTTCTTATGAAAACACGAATTAAATCGATATTAAAAAGTTACTTTATGCAACTTGTAGTGCATTAGCTGTAACATGATATGAACGTAGGCCACTTTCTCTAAATAAAATAGAAGATCGAATAAATACCAGTTTTGATTTCATGTTTGTTTAGGAGACGCCGCGCGCCGTTTGGTCAATATGTTTTTGGTTTTAATTGTGCTTGTGGGTTTTACCTTTGTTTACATATTCTGGGTCGTGTTGATGACACACATTTTATTGCTATTGAAAAAACATTGAAAAAGTTATGGATAGACGATATAAATATTGTACCATATTGTTTGAATACAACTAAAAAATGTCTATATGAGGCAAATTATTAGAATTTGCTTTCACAAACTGAGCCATCATCAATAAAAACCAAACATAAAAAAAGACGGAAAACAGCTCTAGGAATCACAAATACAGTATATCTTCAAACTATCAGTTTGAGTTCACTAGTGAAACTAACACTAATTTCATTATTGCATTTGTTGTTATACATATATAATTTTGGTGATCTCTGTTAAAAAGGATTATCCCTATAATTTCTAGGTATAGTTTTAAGAGATTGACCTATAGTTTTTAATTTCAATGAACATTTTTGTTGCTGTCATTTTCATACCTGACTACCTGTCTAAAATTATATAATTATAAGATATTGCATCAGGATCTCTTATGTACCATACGGCAAATTATTACACTGTTTTGTTACCTTTATCTAACAGCGAAACCTGATATATATTCATCTCTCTCGACTTTGAATGCGAATTTCCAGTGATACGTCGCAGTTTTCATCTTTATTTAATATGGAAAATTGGTAATCAATTCAATATCCATCAAATCAATTATACAAGTAATTTTTATACTTTTTAAACGGTTTTACCAACGAATATAGACTCTTATATAAACGTAGGTCTCATGGGAGGTCACTTCAGGGGCTGTACCGCATTGCGCCACTGTCAAAAACTGGGGCTTGTTCCAGTGTTGCTAATTCGAAATTTTTTTGGAGGTAGATATGATTTCAAAATTTGGTAGTTTTCTAGCAATTCTACTTTGGAAATTTGGTAAATCTACCACCTTATTTATTTTTTGTAAGGTACCTAGTTTAAACACTAAAAGTGGTAGATCTACCAATTACTAGGTTGTTAGCTCGCCGATTCATTGTGCTTCGCCCCTATTTTTTAGCCACGCACTTTCCACTTCCTCGACTACAAAACGTTTTTCTAGTCCCTCCGAGCGCCATCCCACGGTCAATTCGAAACCTTTCGGTCTTGGACATTGTCCTGCTCTTTTTTGTTTGAGCGTCTATATTGGTTGGTTTCATTCAACTTGCCCTGTTTGTTGTTTGTTTGGGTTGAATTGAGTAACTGAAATTTAACCTCCTACCTGTTGGTAGATTATTCTGATATTTGTGATGACAATACAATAATTATGTCCATTCAGAACGAACCACCGCCACAAAATGGAGGATTAACTTTTTTCAAGTATCTTACAACTAGTATCTGTAGTTGGAGAATAACTTTTTTTAAAACTGATGGGAAATAAAAGTACAAATTGTATATTTTGCAAAAAGAATACAAAAAATTTGAAATGGTCATCAAAACACTAAGAGTTATTTTAAATCCAAACACCATTTTGTCCGTTACTAGATTGATATTCTTTTAACACCAAGCTCAAACTTTCCTGCAATAACAGCTGATCTAAAATGCCGTAAACCCACTATTCGTTACCCTTTAGTAAAGTGGTGTTCCACTTAAAAATTTATAAAATTAAAATTTCATGCCCCAGGTACAGCACTCTTACCGGATCTATAAATACTCGGGCTTTCACAATATTTTGAATAATCAATTTTGTAGGAATTTTGAGCCTTTCTCCAATTATTATGTTCAGTAAATTTCGCGAGTTTATTAGTATATGTAGTTTCAAAGTGCTTTTGTATTTACTTATTAATTAATAATCGGCAAGTAATTCAACGTTACCGCTACTGTTACTATTATTAGTGTTATACACTGTGTCCGTAAAGTATGGAACAAATTTATTTTTAGCCAAACAGACCATTTTAAGAAATAATCCTGGAACACGTCGATTTTTGATTTTAATTTACCGTATTTTAAATCAATAATCTAATATACAGCAATACACCGCCAATTTTTTTAAATGGAACACCCCCATTTGGTCTCAATTTTCGGATTACTCTAGCTGGGCTGATTTCAAAAATGTATCACATGCTGATTTCAATTGGTACAGGATGGACAAAAATACAATAGGTTTGTGTGTGCTCATGAAGTAATCCTGGAGGTTTTGATAGAAGTTTATGGTTTCAACAGGATGGTGCACCTCCACATTATGCTGTAGATGTTAAAAGGTACCTAGATGACATTTTTCCGAACAGGTGGATTGGTAGACGTGGACCTATTGAATGGCCAGCAAGGTCACCAGATTTCAATCCTTTGGATAATTTTATGTGGGGCCATCTGAAGAATGTTGTGTATCAAACGAAACCAGCAAATATTTAGGAATTAAAAGAGAGAATTCGGACAGCAATAAACAATATTTCTCAAGACACAATAAACAAGGTTCAACAAGAATTTGTACACCGCTTGAGTTACTGTCAAATACAGCAAGGGCTGCAGTTCAAACATTTATAAAGTCATGTATTTCATCATATTTTGTCCGCTAGACAATAAGTATTTTTGATGATATTGTTAATTTAACTAATAAAGAATGTTACGCGTTACTTTATGAGCATACACAAAACTATTGAATTTTTGTCCATCCTATACCAATTGGAAATCAACATGTGATACTTTTTTGGAATCAGCTCAGCTAGAGTAATCTAAAAATTAAGACAAAATGGGGGTGTTCCAACAAAAAAAAATAATAGAATATTATTTTAAAACACGGTAAATTCAAATCAAAAATCGACGTGTTTCAGCATTATTTCTTAAAATGGCCTGTTTAGCTGAAAATGAATTTGTTCCATACTTTACGGACACAGTGTATAAAGACCACCTATGGTTTAACTAAATCTATAATGTATTTATTTGAACCAGTAGCCGCTTGTTTGGCAATTTGCCATTTCGCAACTCCAATATTTGGTCCATTAACTAAAACAATTCGAGCCATTGTCCAGTGCTTCAAGAATTGGGGAGCCATGTTTCACCTTACCGCCTTTGAATATTTATATACGTCCATTTATTCCATAGTAGAGGACATTTCGACAATGGTAACATTTTGCAGCTTGGAATAGTTATTTGTATGCTTAGGCCGCGAAATACCTTTTTAACGTACCGAAAGAACAGTTATCGCCGAGGCCGTTTGCGGCCGAGGCAAGATAATCTTGAGGTCGTTAAAAATTTTCGCGGCCATGGCATACACACTATTTTTCGTGCAATCGTTAAAATTATTAAACTAGATAATTGTGAATAAAGATATCATTGCTTTAAAACTGTACAATTAATGTTAATATTCATCCTAAATAATATAAGTAGGTACTTATGTATTTGTTTTTATTAAATAAAAAATAATCCTTGTCTTTGTAGTATTTTAGAAATGTCAAATTTGGAAGTGCTATTCAAATTTGGAAGTGACGTTTCGTTTCGCAGCCGTTGCTATGGGTAACGGCCGCGAAATTGAATTTCGCGGACTGTGTTGAGAACGCGAAATACTGACTTCGCGTCCGATTGCACGAAAAATAATTTGCTACTAAGTTGTAGAGACAATGTAATACTGTGATGGCAAAAAAATGGTCAGTGAAATTATTGACAAAGTCATAATGCACAAGAAAACTTTTGATAATAACTTAATTTTTCTAATTCACCCTTGATGTTAATTCAAGATCCCTTCCTCAGTTTTACTTCAACATCATAGCTCGTGAATTAATTAATCAAGCTGTGTTTCTGTTTACATCCTACCGCTGTCTTCAAGTTATTTAGTCTTACAAACATTCATATACAAATAAAATTGGGTTTAATTATGAATAAAATCATTTAATTGAAAATAAAAATAATAATAATATGTGCTAAGAAATACTCAGATAGGTCTTTGGTACCAGTCAACACACCACTTAACTCATTAATTTAGGGCATTGATTAGACAAAAAAAATTTAATCGTGGGGTGAAATTTTTATCAACAATCAACCGCTCATCTTCTAATACAGTATATAAAATTCTCGTATCACGGTGTTAGAAGTTGAACTCCTCCGAAACGGCTCGACCGATTTTCATGAAATTTTGTGTGCATATCGGGTAGGTCTGAGAATCGGACAACCTCTATTTTTCACCCCCCTAAATTTTTTTTTTTTTTTTTTTTTGGACAAAATTTTTCGTTATTTTTTTATGATACAGCATACAAAATTACTTACGAACCTAAATTTTCACCCCTCTACGATAAACCCCTATTCTTAAATTGCGATTTTAATATTTTTTCTTTCCATACACATTACACACATGAGCAATAGGGTTGCATGACAATCGAATATAATACATTTTTATTCTAATCCCCAGTTTAGAGAATTAGTCCCGGTAGATGGCGCTGCAATCGGGTTAATACTGAAAAACTCCTAAACGGATGAACCGATTTTGATAAAATTTTATGTGTGTGTTTGATTAAGTAGCTGAATGGTTTATATTATCAATTGGTCTTGGTAGGTGGCGCTGCAATCGGGTTCATACTGAACAACTCCCAAACGGATAGGCAGATCTTGATGGCAATCAGTATAGGAGTTTTTTTATACGGTCATTTAAGAAAATTGGTTTGTCCGAAAAATTATGAGAAAATTCAGGAAAGTCGAATTTTCAAGAAATATATTCCTTCTATCAAAAAATTAACAATATTTTGTCACCCAAAATAAGTAATAATGTGATATTTTTCATTCAAAATAAAAATAGTAAAAATTTGTATAATATGATGAGACGACAGGACAACGTCTGTCGGGTATGCTAGTATTATTATAAAATGTCCTAGATTGATGAGAAGAGTAGTGTGTTAACTAGTACCCGAGACCCTATCGAATTATTTTTTTGTGTTTGATACGTTATCCACATCATTATTATCTCTTTTTTCTATCTCTATTTCTTCACTTACTTCATTTTCAAGTATTTATCCAGATACCTATCATTTATCATTCTATTCAGCTCTTCCAGTACCTCTTCATCACAAGGTTTCTTCCCTGTCAATTTGTTGCAATCGAACTCCTTGATGTATAATCCTTCTAAACACATTACTCGACTTAGTACCATGTAAACTTGTCCTTTCCCAAAAAATTTCGAACCTATACCTATATATTACTTATATTGATACTATTTAATTGGTCTATTAGTTAATTATACCTAACTTTTTTTTTTTTTTTTTTTATTCAATTTAACGTGCTTGAGACAACTATATGGCCATTAGCACGAGGTACAGTGAATATATAATATTTTATAAATATAGCATAATGAAAATAATTACAAGCAATAATGAAAAGTCTTTAAATTTTGTACAGAAGGCTTTCTTCTTTTAGAAACTGGGTGGCGATGGTGATTTGGTGTTTACTAGTTAGGATATCCTTAATATTGCTTTTCATTCCAAGTTGC
Source organism: Lochmaea capreae (assembly GCA_949126875.1). Classification (NCBI taxonomy): domain Eukaryota; kingdom Metazoa; phylum Arthropoda; class Insecta; order Coleoptera; family Chrysomelidae; genus Lochmaea; species Lochmaea capreae. Next base: position 8,885,681 of record OX421409.1, read on the forward strand.
TGACGTCTTTTATTATAGTAGGGGCAATCTACGAGGATGTGTTGAATGTCAATTGAAGATTTGCAATGTTGGCAGATTGGCTGGGAGGAAGAGGTCATAAGGTGGCCATGAGTGAAACGGGTATGACCAATGCGCAGTCTTCTTGCGACGACCTTCATGTTTCTTCGAAGATCGGGGATGTCAAACTGTTCGACGGTAGGATGAATTTTCCTTAAAAAAGTTACGGAATGGTTCCACTGGTTTTGCCATTTCTTCTTCTTTCTTTTGATTTATTAATTTGTATGTAATTTTATATATTAATTTTTATTATTTATTCAATTTTAAGTGTTATTTTATCACAAAAATTATTATCTCAGGGTTTTGGATTCGGTACTAAATTATTTTAAAATAATATTCTGTTTTGAATATTCTCATTTATTGAAAACTTTCATCAAACATTACTTCTTATTTGTAAATTAATATCTATATATTTTTTTAAGAATTGATTTCATTTTTCAATTCATCATTAGATTTCTTATACATATAGAACATCAAATTTCCATTTTTTTAATGGTCTAAACTTCCTACGATCTTCAAAATTTTTATTCTTCTCCAAAGGTTATGATTTTAATTTTTTGAAACTCCTCACAAAATATATATTTGAAATATTACCTAATTCCCTGTAGTTAGGTATGAAACCAATCCTTCGAACTATAACTTCTAGTTTTTCATATTCCACATTAAATACATCATTTGTAATATTATTATGTTAAATATTTATCGCAAAGTTTTGAATGATTTTAGTTCGAATTTCCAAGCCAATATTTCACAAAATTTTATGGGTTATTATATTTTACTATCTTTTCTCCCTGTCCACAATCTCTCAATCAATCTCATAGTAATAATCATTACTATCGCTACCCACATTCAATTTTTATCTTTACCACTGATAGCTATTTTTAAAATTTCTTTCAAATTGATTAATCCATTTTTCAAACTGACAATTCTTTATATCATGAATGACGTATTTTTTTACAACTTTAATTTCATAACATTTCAGGGAACTATACAATATCTACACAATATACACATACATATAACTGCGTGATCTACAGTACTGCCTTGCAGTACATTCATTCACTTCTGCACGTTTTGCCCTGTACTCTTCTTCCGCTTTTCAAGCCTATCTTTGTTGGAATAGTTTTTTCTGGAAGCAGGAGATTGTTGATGTGAAAGAATGCATACAACTTTGTGGTATCCAATGGCATTTTGGATTTTTGTCTGCAATTGCTAGTGGCACAAGCTCCTCTGAATTTTGACGATTGTGGTCGAATTTGGGTTTGTTTTGTTTAGATATTTAATGTCTGTTTCTGTTGGAAAATTATTTCTCAAATGAGTACTTGAATAGGAGGTTGCGTAGATTCACTGTTTGAAGTGGAGTTCAAGAGTATTAATGAGATGTGGATTTGTACGAAGAAGTCTGAATTGGAACCAAGTAAAGGTGCAATTATTCGTAGGGAGCGTCTTCACCCGTTTTATATCCCATTTCCACCTCTTAATCTTAATCAGATCTATTGTGCCACCTTACTTCTACTTAGTTCCAGAGGAACGTCTCAGGGACTAGTATCTTCTTCAGTCCTACATCACTGAGGATTTTTAGGATATTTGCAGTCCATTTAGGTAAATGCCCCTCGTCTATCCAATGATCTCCAAGGTGCTGTGCCCTAGAGGATTCTGAATTACTGTGAAATTCGTAAGTATGTGGATGGAGGTTTCTTCTTCCATGCCACAGAATCTACATTCTTTCTCCACTATTTTGAGCTTTTTCAGGTGCCCTTTCAGGAGGCAATGTCCCGTTAGCATCCCTGTAAAAACTCTTAGTGCCGTTTTACTATGACTTATGCATTCATTTGATCTCAACGAGTTGTAGTCACCCATCAGAATATTTGATTGTCTAAGCCCTAGTAGATCATTCCAAAGGTCAGATGTCAGATGTTCTCTTTTCTTCGGCTTTGCCTATTTTTTCCAATATTACATTGGGGCTGATACCGCAATCCCCAAAATACACCAAATGGGTCTTTCAGTCCCATTCTTTGCTAGTCCATCTGCTATTTCATTTCCTTCCATTCCAGTGTGTCCTGGAATCCACTGTAAGGTTACTGTATTGTTCTCGCCTAGCTCATTGAGTATACCTATGCTACCTAACCTAACCTCTTGAATAAAATTATTAATATTCAAGGTATAGTTTCGGTAGGTGGCACTTTTTATTGAAAGTTTGCTGCTTTTGGAGAATATTTTTCTCCGGTTCCCATATCTGCTAGTTCCTGAGATATTTGCAAAAACAAAACCTCCTCTTTCTCCTATCAATCTTATATAAGAGGAAATTTTTGATTGTTTTCTCGTATTTTATGCGCTGCTGTACCGTTCATCCTATTGCGATAAAACTTCGACAATTTATTGCTTGAACTTGCGTGAAAGTTGTAGAATGGTTTTCAGCCCATTGCCGTACTATAACTAAGGGGTATAAGTACAAATTAAAGTATATTTATTTTTTCTTATGGAACAACAAAAGTTATACTAAAAGTAACGAATCTTTCTCGTTACGTCATAACTCATAAGCATCGGAATCAAATCAATAAGACAGTTTTCACCAGCGGCGCATCATTGTTAGACAGTTCGGAATGTATTTCTGGTGATCTAATTATGAGAGGAAATAAATAAAAATCAAATTTAACATATCATAGTTAGAGTACAATTTGAAATTCTACAAATAAATTAATACAAAACTTACCACTTGAATGGCATTTAACGGTAGAAGTGGTCCGCCATTAGTCAACTAACTCCTTTTGGAAATATTCATGTAATTTTCTAATACACTCGCCTTTACTTTCGTCCACACGTTTACCAGGCAGTTTGTCGAAAATGATCACAATAAATGTAAATGAACTTCACCTGTTTAAAGTAATGACAATGACGACGAACTTCAATGGTGACAGAATGATTTCCGCATAAAGTGACGTTTCGCTTTTTAAGTACAATCGTTGTCACAACATAAGACAGACTGACAAACCGATAAAGACGTAATGGCGTAGCTTAATTCAGGGACAAAAGACATATTAAGTACCTTCCCATTTTTTTTATTGGAGATACGCGGTCAGCGATATCCACATAGTGTCTTTGATACATTCAAGGAAGTATGACGTAACAGGAAAGATTCGAGATTTTTACTGTATACATATTTTCCTGTACAAACAATATTTTTAGATTCATCCAGTGCGTCGACAAGTCACAACTGTTTTGAGATACATTGCAACCATTTTTGTTCATGCCATGTCAAGAGAACACTCAAACAAGCTTGCCAAATTCGGAATTAGTTGAAGTTGTTTTCTGGGTTTCCAGTATACCTACGTTAGAAGTTTTAGAAATGTTTGGACATTATCTGTAAGTAGATTTCTCCAGTATTTCCCAACCACATCGTTCCTTTTTATAAAATGTGCTAGTTCATCATTCAGTTGTTAATAATAAACTTAAACTATTAATCTGCATTAGGTTTATATACAGAGCGGTAATTAGGTAATTTCACGTTTCGCGGCGAAAGCACGTGAGTAATTGGGTGAAGTTGAGCATGATGATGAATTGTGGTGATTAATGAATTCATATATGCATCACATCGTTCAAGGATATATACACAACTACGTTTCGAGAAAATAATAACAAAACAAGAAATGATGAAATAAAACAATTTAATTTGTTCAAATCTTCATTATATTAGAACTACGTTCAATATATATATTCGTGACGGGTTTCGATAACACAGTAGCTTTCTCAAACGAGTGGAGGTATAATGAAAATTTTTCAATTTATACAGTGCATTAATACGGAATTTTACGAATATTGACAAAAGCATTATAATATGTTTACATGGAAATAAAAAGCAAAAAAGTGTCTAAATATAGGATTAACTAAAGTATTGAACAAGTTCACCTGGAAATTCATTCACAACAATCTCACCGGAAGCTTTCTAGGTAGACCCTTTTTTGCTTTTTATTTCCATGTAAATAGATTATAATACTTTTGTCAATATCCGTAAAATTCCGTATTAATGCATTGTATTAATTAAAATTCTCTCATAATAACTCCACTCGTTTAAAAAAGCTACTGTGTTAGCGAAACGCGTCACGAGTATATATTGAACGTAGTTCTAATATAATGAAGATTTGAAAAAATTAAATTGTTTTATTTCATAGTTTAGTATGGATCTTTATCATGTAAAAGCCTCATCTATTCAATCCAAAACAAAAGATACTTGGAATTGTTTTTTATTTTATTAAATTTGTCCTTTGTAAATAATTTGTTTGTCTACAAAGGACACTTTTCTGCATACATTTCAACTAGAGAATTGTTCTGTATTAATAAAATAATCATTTTCATTAGCTCAGGACACACAAATGTTTGGATGTTTAACTATTACCAATGGTACGGGCTTCAAGGCAGTAGCTCAGATCTTTTTCCACTTTTATTTCAAACAGTCATTATCGTAAAAGCTTGGGGTGTTCTGTATTATATTTATACACTAACTCTGCGTTTCGGAATAGAACTAGTGAGAAATTATAAGAATTGATATTTATTTATTTATTTAAGAAACAAACAGAGAGAGCCTTTTTACATGTTGCTCTATAACAATAGTACTACAATACAAAAAAATACTTACAAGAAAGTAATTTAAAAATAAAAACAATGAATGTACAATAATAAAAAAAAATACCTATAATTAAAATGCAAGAGAAAAAGAAAGGAATTATTATAATTTTTTTTTTTTTTAATTTATTTCCGCATCAACCACATTGGTTATTAGCGGTGGAACAGCGAATGATTACTTTGTACATAGTATTAATTGAACAAGAGATAAGATAAAATAATTATATTTGATGTAGAAGTTTAGAGTCCTTTAAAAACTCTATAAAATTTTGGACACTGCACTCCTTGAACACTGCACTTAAATTGTTTGGTAGGCGATGCTGTAACCTTGCGACACTATATAGCGGACACTCAACCAAGATATGTTTTATTGTGATGGGGAGTTCACATATTTCACAGTACGGTTGATACTCCTTTGACAACAGGTATTGATGGCTGAGTCTGCTATGTCCTAGTCGTAATCTGGTCAGTTCAACTTCCGTCAAACGATTGAGGGCATGATTTTGCCATGGTCCAAACAAAGATTTGATTTCTCGAGGCTGAGATTGCTTTAGGCTGTCACTCCAAATTTTCAAAATTTTTTGTTTGTAGACGATTTTCAGGTCTATTGGTAATGGATTGAATATTGAAATTATTATAATTGTAAAGAAAAGTAGATCAGCCATATATCCTAAATTATCAATAATTATTTACTAACTTAATGGAATAATTATTAAGACTATTCAAATAATGTACAAATAGTGTACAATCAAAAAAATATGCTCAATAAAATAGAACACAAATATGAAACGCGCCACAAGATTAACAAAAACATTCAAATGCCCCTAACAAACAAATCAGTCGGCCAAAGAAGTTTTTCATACATAGCTGCCAAACTGTATAATTTTTTGCCACAAATGTACAAATCATATATTTTTTCACTAAATAATATAAACCTCTTTAAGAAAAGGATTAAACGTTTTATAATTGGTTTGGATATATATGAAGTGAATAAGTTGATTGAGGGGTGAGCTCTGTACATTTCCCCTACAACCCATTGGTTTTGGTTCTCTTTTTTAGTTTTATTCGTACTCTGTATATTTTTGCTATAAAGAAACTCAAATTTTTGGATAAACTCTCAAATAGTGTACTACAAGATATCGTTTAAATAAACAAAAGAGTCAGCTCCCGTCACTTGAATATAAAACATATAACTAAGATATCCATTAAAAAAAATTTTTTTTTCTTTTAACAAACCCTCGCATATTGTATGAATCATTGTACTCCGATTCTTGATCCATTTGTTTATATATAAAAAAACTAGTATTATTTTAACACAAACAAGTATTTGAAATACTTTTGTGTCCTTTTCATGTTTATTTGTATATTTTGTATTTCTTTGTATTTTGGTGTTACTACATTGTAAACTTTTTCCTTTCTTTTGCAAATAAACGTTATTATTATTATTATTATTAATCTAATATTTTGAATGTTGCAAGCATACTCTGAATTTTAGTAGGAGTACATCAAATATTTCCAGCTCATATTTACTTTATGTATTGTGAAGAGCAGATGTATGATATTTATAACGGCCAAAATAGTAGTTTTTGGGGTCTTGTACTGCACAGAGGAGTATAAATGATATTTCCCTTAGCAGATATTCTGAATTTGTAATTCCATTAATTCATTTAATTGAAAACAGTGAACTGCGGTTCTTTCCCCCATCTTCCAAACGAGGGACTTTGAATTCTATCCTATAAGAAGTATATGAAGTAAATTCCGGATTCGTACGATACTTTTTATAAAACAAATATCTTATGAAATAATTCTGTATTGGTTCAACCATTTATATTACATTTTGTTTTAGGGGTTTCCAGACAACACACGCATATTCTAGTTTGGCACGAATAAGCGAAAAATATAAAGATTTTACGGCATCTATATTCCAAAACTGATAAGTTATTCTTCTAATAAAGCCCAATAATTTGTGAGCCTCTCTTGTGATCATTGATACATGTTCAGTGAATCTAAAGTTACTCTGAAATGATAACCCAAGATTAGTGATTTTAGTAACTCTCTCCAACATCTTGTACACAAATTGTTGAACATTTACTGCTGTAGTATAGGTCATAACTTTACATTTATTTAAATTAAACAGTAATTTATTGGAATGTGACCACCTATAAAGCTCATGAAACACTAAAAATAATTGATGGAAAATATAATGTAGGTTCTTACCTAACTGATTTTATATTTGAAGATAACAAAACCAGTTCTCAGGGCTTTGTTATCTAACGGAAATTAAGAAACGAGAATAGTTAAGAAAAGAAAAGAAATTTAAGGGCGCCACTCATTTTGTTTCCTGAAACAAAATTAGAAAAAAAATCAAATACAAAAATCAGCTAATTTTCAACTGTTGCAATCTACTCGAAAATTATTTATGCTTGGTCAAAATTAAGATAAAAACTGTAGGTGGTGGTTTAATAAATAAAACTTTCACTTAAAAGAAATTAATATAGGTAAATATATTGACCAAATTTTGACAAATTGACTGTGTACAAAAAAATAAAGAAAGGTTAGTAACTACTACTATTGTATACAAAATGGTCATAAATGTTTTGTAATTAACAATTGAAAAAAAAGATCTTAGGATACAACCTCTTTTTTTCTTTTTTTGTTCTGGTCTTGATGCGTTGAACGGATAGAAGTGGTTTTTCTACCTTCTGATTTATAAAAAAAAATGTGTATACTTTTTTAAAGAAGCAACCGACAGAATTAGCACACTCTTCTGAAAGAGACTGGTGCGCCTCTGCGCTGCTGTGATCCTAGGAAATTGTAGGTACTTCAAGAAAATTGTGCCTCGGGAAACTTGCATACCCAGAAACTGTAGGTACATTTTGAAACTGTATTCCGGGAAACTACTCCAAGAAACTGTATTCCCAGACACTGTGCTTCGGGAAACTGTAGCCCAGGAAACTGTGTTCCCAGAAACTGTGCTATAAGGATATACATAGATGTAAGAAAAAAATAAGGAAACTAGAAGATTAATAAATAATAAATACAATTGAATACTATAACTTTTAACTTTAGGATTCCTGATTTATGAAAAAAAATGTATGAAAAATCTAACAAATGAAAAAAATTATATTTATAAAGAAAATTTTCAAGGAATATGAAAGTAAATCCATGTGGCATCCAAAATGGGTATCCATTTTGTACTAACTACTTCTTCTACAAAAAAATGGTAAATTTTCCAATATCAAAATTTAGAATTCAAAAGAAACAATAAAATGTAATAACATACCATTAATCCAGATTCTTATAATATAATATGTCGGCAAATTTTAGTTTTCATTTTCAGCAAAAATAGGTATAGTTTATGGATTACTGCACAGTTTCACACTTGTTGATTAGACGACAGACGATAAGAGAAGACACGCTGGTACCTTCTCCGTTCTTATTTAAAGAAACTTCAAAATTTCAAATTTCGCGGTGAAATATCTCAAGAATATTGATTTTTGAACCAAAAGTTAATTTATGAATTTTTCGATTGAAAAATTTCCAGTAAATATTCCACCAAAAATCAAAATTGTTAAGAAATTTATCGATAAATTTATTAGCTGAAAGGTTGAACGCAAAGTTCACGTTTCACTCATCCAAATCATTCTGCAAAACCAGATAATCACTCAGTTCATTAATTTTTCTAAATATTTTATAATCGTCTGCATACAGAAGTGATTCTGATTATACACAAGATGGTGAATCATTGATGAAGATCAGAAACAAAAGTGGGCTAAGGTTTCCAGGTACTCCAGATACCGCCAAAAAGTTATTTGACTCTTTACCACGGAAAGTTACAAATTGTATTCGATTTTTTAAATAAGAAGTAAAAAAGCACCCCTCGCTATTATCATAACGACATTTTTTTTTTCGTTAAACATTTTATTCTTACAAAGAATTACTCTCCACTCTCTAGTTTGATAGCCCATAAAGCGTGTTTTTCTTTAAATATAATTAATTTTTCACTTTTTGGTTCGGTTTACTATAAGGTGTGTATTTTTTTTTCGAACTCTGCCAGATCCAAATTATGTTTTTTTTTTATCAAACACACTTATGTTTTACTTCTATATTGTATAGCAATCGTTCCTTGACGAGTGTGCAAAATTTCGGATTAATCTGAGAATTTAAAGTCATGAAATCTCAATTTTTCTTAATTAGTCACAGCCTACTTCCAATTAATTCATCCGACAACCCTTATTCACTCACAGCTACGCGTTTTTATTATCTTTTCACAGTCAAACTAATTAAAGTAAACTACCTATTCGCTAATTTTTGTAACACGTGCATTGTTAAGGATGGAATTGCATTCTTTTTTCAGTTATAGTATACGTGGAGGGTGTATCTAAAATGTATTTCATCCACTCAATTTGTTATAGACACATAGTTTATCATGAAAGTTACTGGGTTTTTATTCAGCATCGGTAGTTGAAATTTCAAAGTATGTAGATTTTAACAAGATACCCATTCCATTCCATTGATATGGAGTGTATCCAAAGTTTCACCACTCAAACAATGTTTTCTATTATTTCAAGAATTATCAAACATATTGTCATAATCTACTTCAAATGGACAATAATAGTAAATTTTATTAGGAGTCTGGAAATAAGGATTTTTCGGTGCACGCTTGACAAATTCTCGTGTGATGTGAATACGAACACGGGAAGTCATGGAAGCACGGAAAAACCCACTTCCGGGCGTGTAATGAATGATACTTTTTATTATACAAAGAAAAATGGAAGTATCACAAAAATTGTTTACTGCTACTTTCCAACAGGAAAATCAAAACATCTGCGAACCGTCTGCTTCAACATCTTTAATTCTAAAGAATGAAATACCGAAGGAACTAAACTTTTGCAATAATACAAATTGTTCAACAAATGTTACTTTTAATACCAACGATTCCTAAATGTATTAATTATGTTTTGTTTTCAGAAAAGTGTTATAAATAAATAATTGTTTTTTATTATCGCTTACCCCCTTACCATTGTGAGCTGAACCCAATAGAGCTTATATGGGACACAAGTCAAAGGTTATGTTGCAGGAACAACAAAACTTTTCAACTTCAAGAAGTACGGCAGCTTTTGATGGATTCATTGGCAGATGGGACTGCCGGAAACTGACAAAGCGCTATAAAACATGTTATAGCTGAGGAGGGAGAAATGTGGGGTCTTGACGACTTAATCGACGAAAGTACAGAGATTGAACCGTTAATTATTAACTCAGGACAAGACGATTCTTTAGATTTTTCTGATGAATAATTTAGTTAATAATGCTGTATATATTATAGTTAAAGTAATGTTCACCTGCAATAATTTGTTATAATTTTTTTTATTTTTCACAAGAATATGTGTGTATATAAATCTTAGTGCACAATTACTTTGTATTTTCATTATATTATTAATTATGATAAACGTTAAGCAAAAATCATAAATAACCCTGTTTTACGACTATGGACTGTTTGGTTCACTGCGTATACTTCATTTGCAGTTTATTACTTATTGTTATTTGACCGATTAACGGGTGGCCTTGTCACAATTTCTTTCTTCTTTGTCTAGATACATTGTAAAACATAAATAACAGATAAAAATTTTTGAGACACCCGACTTCCGTCTTCCGTTTATTATAGGCGCTCTGTGCCATCAACTCCTTTGGAACGAACTTTGAGTATAATAAAAAACTGTTTTCGCAGAAGACAGAAGTAGTACACAAAGAGCTGGAGGTGCAGAAATGACGAATACGTGTTTCTCTGCCCACTTTTTCCTTTGAACAGGTTCATGCCGGCATATTTATTTTGAAAAGTGGGAGTAGTTAATAAATAATCCTTTATCTTGGTTATGAGGAGCAAGAGATGAAATATAGGATATTTAGAATTACTTCGGGTAGCACCGTCTACGAATGAATGTGCGAATTTTCCAATGAATCTCTCTGTGTAACAGAATTTTGGGTTCAATATTGAGATAATTTAGATATTGTACGTTTCATAATAGTCATTCGGTAATTTAATTTGGAAAACTTTCCAGTAAATGCGGAAATTGGTTATTCTATAGATTTTGACGTGCGTTTTCCTAATTGTGACTTTGACACCCGGAGTTTCCAGCTCACGTAACCACATTTGAGAAATTGCTAAAAAAAAATCAGTTTTTTGACAATACCCTTTAACTCATTGTAGAGGAGCCCTAGCGGAAATTTCGCGTTTTACTCAGGCACGTCATAAATCCATGTGGAGAGAAACCTTGTACCCTGTAATGAACCCCCACCAAATGTGAACCCTAAATATAGGGGCGTGAGTTGAGGGCTGCTGATCAGATTATTAAAAAAATCGATCTTCGAGCGCGTCAGGTTAACACTAGGTAAGTTGATCGCAGGCAGAAAAGTGTACATTTCAATACTCTGACGATTTTAGCGGGACATTAGAAGTGGGAAAAAAAATATTCAAGCGCGATTAGATTTTTTTCAAATATATCCTTCAAGGATTAGGAAAAAAATATAATGTGACGATTTTCACAGAGGATGTAGTTAAAATCATCAGTAAAGCGTGGTGCGTATATAGCTGCTGAGAACTGTGTATTTTCCACTCCACGCTTCTTTTCCTTTCTCACTCTCTCACTTTTTCGCACCGTCTCCACACTACTTAACCATTTCAGCTATCACAAACACGTGTTATTTTTTAAAGATGAATGACGAATTTATTGCAATAAAGGCGGATTTAGCGGACGCATAAGCATATTTTTTTGTGTTAGCATATCTTTAATGCATAACTCATAAAATTTGAACACTGTAGTTGCAAATGAGACGGTTTATCCAACTCGTAACAGTTAGCTGTAACGCATAACCTTGAAGTTCCTAACTTTTAACTTTTATGGATAATGATGTGTCGAAATAGAAAGTGCACCTGTGTGGATTTCATTGCGCCGTATTTTTATTCCCAAATGTCACTGTCATACTTGTTAACCTCAAAAGGTTGTCCAGAATCAAAAATCAAGATATAAATAAAAAGTAATAAGTACACTATCATCATTTTTGTTGAAATTAACCTGTCAGTATGGGTTTGGAAGAGGGGCTTTTCATTGAAGAAATTGAAAAATTTCCATGTATATGGGATCTCAAAAATAAAGAACACAAAAACAAAGTGGTACTGGAGAATGCCTGGGAGACATTTTTGGCAGAGTGTACGGGTAGGGCAATATTATTCTTCAGTATCCCTGTTGCGGTTGATAGGCCTCACACCCCAACGTCTTTCTTTTCTCATATTTGATGCAACAGCTGTGACACTTGTCGTTAATAATGTGTAGTAGTATGAGAATAACGATACAAGGAGCTTTTTGGTCTTCATGATGAATATTTTATTATTTTGATGAAATTGAAATACAGAAATATCAATAAATGAGGTTATAACTCCGTTATTGTAGTTGAATGATAACGAAGGTTACAGAACAAACTAATTTTATGTGTCCCGTGATAGATAGAAATGTCACTTGTTACTAACACTTATGATTATGCTTATGAATTGCGGAATGGATAAATGACCCGTCTGTTAAGCACTATGTGCTAGAGAAGTTGTGATAGTTATGATTATGCATTAATGAAAATATTATGCTTATGCATCCGCTAAATCCGTCTTTAGTTTCATATGCACTACGATAATGAGTGATGTTTGAGTCTGTTTTTGTGGAAAAATATAAAACTAGCACCGGAAACATTAAAAAAATTGAAGTGACCAAATCGAAACGAACTTCGAAGATGAAGACAAATCCAGTGACGATGAAGATTAAGATACTTATTTTTGTCATTTTTCTCATTAGCCTATTTTTAAATGTATATAGCCTAGTCAAAGTACACAAAATCTCCGTAAAATGCAGCAAAAAATACCAAAAAATTGAAAATACAAAATTGAGTATTTAGAAGGGTTGTGTTTAACGTGAAAAAAAGTTTACAATGTTAGGCATGCAATTTTCTGGAAAATCATCGAGTGAAAATTTTTGTTTTTGTTTTTTCGTTCTAATTGTTTAAATAATAAATATAAAAAAAAACTTCCAAATCAAAATTTGTAGCTGATGCAATTACCTACAAATATTGTCTGAAAAGTTTTTCTGTAAATTAGAAAGTTTACGAGATAAAATTAATTTCAGTGGTAGTCAATTCGTAGTTACGCGCGAACGGTCCGTGAGCCAAATTTATTAACTGCTCGACTTAATAGTTAATAATTTTGGGCTTATAACATTCTGAAAAAATCAATAAACTCATATAAAATGTAGAGAAAAATCTCAACATCTAGATAGAAATACTTTCAAATTTGGAAAAGTAGATTTTCTAACTGTAAAATCAGTTTATTTATAAAAAAAACTAGAGCTAAAAAGTCAATAAACAATTATAATTCCTATTCAATTAATACTTATCCCAGCGAAAATTCCTTTTGGATTTAGCATTGCAAATGAGCATAATATATTATTATTATGAAAGCAAAGCAATCAATATTGAGAATTTCAAACAAATGCTTCTCAAAAATCTGTTTTTTTTTGCATGCTTAATTTTACTTGTTTCTTTTTAGACTCCATTCAATTATATCTCTTTTTTAAATTAATATAATCCAATGAAACTTTACAACTAAACACTTTGAAGTATCTACTTTCGAAACTACTATACAGTTTTTCTATAAATATCAAATTTTATAAATATTAGACAATTATTTACAATAAATACCTAAATCAGACGTCTTTCAGTAAACCTTTATACCCTTTATGATATTATCTAAAAATTTGTGAACTTTATAATGAATCTATTTAGAAGTGATCGCGATACAAAAGATCACACCTATGGCTCAGGTAAGAAAGAGAAGGGAGCACAAATAAAGGTGAAAAAGCAGTTGAGAGAGCGGCTTAAATAAAAATAATAATAATAACAACAACAAGTAGAATAATAATAATAAGATATTAACAACAAAAATATTTAACAAATTACGTTAAAAATAGTGGCTGCTATAACAACAATAATAAAAAAAAGTGGGGTCAAAAAAATGAAGTTTCACGTGTGAAAAATGCAGATACAAAAAAAAGTTTCAAATAAAGTTTGAAGATTAAACCATAATCTTTGAAGTACGCTATGTTATATAATTCAATTTTTAAATTTATTATTGTTAATTAGAGGAATTTGGTGAAAAAAACGACTTGTTAGTAGAGGTTTACGTGGAAAATCGATGATAATACATTGAAAAATTAAAAAAAAAAATTTTTTCAATGTATTTGTAGATATTCCATTTTAGAACACATTTCATATGAATTTTTTTTTCCAAATGTCATTGTTCATCTACAATCGTAATATCAAAAACATGAAAACTGATGATTTTCAAAAATACTACTAGGGAAATTTCATATATTTTAAAAACTAATGCTGATACAAAAAAAATGTTTAAACACATTTTGTAGATAAATATATTAGCTACAACTTTTGATTGGAACATTTTTCTGTGTTTTCATTATTTAAACAATTAGAGTGAAAAAACAAAAACAAAAATTTTCACTCGACGATTTTCCGGAAAATTGCATGCCTAGCATTGTAAACTTTTTTTCATGTTAAAAACAACCCTTTTAAATACCCAATTTTGGCTTATATTGTTCTTATTACATTCAGTAATAGAAATTGCGATGCTGGCTGGAAGGTCTCGAAGCAAAATACGATTGTTTCATGTAATGATTTTTGCTGTGGTATTTGTGTTTGTATCTCTCAGAAAATATTTTTCTCCCTAAAGCATGTATCATTGTATCTTGAATAGTTCAATTATTGTTTTAATCTCTGCTTGTATAGAACTACCATGTACCCAGAATCGTTCAAATTTCTGATCGATTCAATGTTTTTTTCATATTTCCATGGAAGACGATAGAGCGAACAGTCTTCGACAATATTTTCCCAGACGGTTTGTTTTGCTTTTCTTTATAAAACACTTTATTGTTCTCAAGTTTGAGACCATTAATCTCATTTACGTAAACAAAGGCAGACTATGAAATAAAAAAAGTACGTGTCCGAGTTGATAGGTTTTTAACCTCCATTGTATCTTCAAATTAATTTGCTGTAGGTTTTTTTTGTCACAAATCTCTTTAAACGGAGAGTTTTCCTAGAGACTGAGATGTTTTGTTTTTTTTTAATTGAAAAAATATGTGTATTAGTAGTCTGAGAAGAAGATAATATATATGTGAAAACGTATTACTTTCATCATAAATTAGACCAATCAGATACCACTATTTTTTGAACGGAATTTGGTGGGAATCTGTTTAGATCTGTGATTAAATCCCAGGATCCATTTAAATTTGTGTCCTCCATATTGTTTTTTTGTTTTGTCAATTATCACTGATTCTTACTTTAATGTCAACATTCTATGAAAATAAATTAATTTCTTAATCGTGTTTATGTCCTAATTCATCATTTGAAATTTTATTTTAGATAGACTTCTTATAAAAAGAATTTGACATATACAGTGCTATTCAAAAGTCCCTCGTATCTTTTGAACGGCTACACTTATATTAATAAAATTTGGAGTGTGAAAATAAAGTGTTGTAAACTTCTCTCACATGGTAACGGGTGATGTAATAGTACTAGATGACGTCACAGTGCCACTCTGGCCAATAATTTTAAATAGAACCTTATGGCAAGTGATATCTCGTTTGAAAGGCATTGACATTGGCTACATAGCCATATTAATTTTGTTTAGGTTTAAACTAATTTTGACGGATAAATTAAATAAATACCAAAATTATTGAAATTCTTTTTTTTAATTTAATTAATCAAATATCAACAATGGATTCTTATAGCAAGTGTTCGAAATGTGCTCCGTCTACTTCCTGACAGTGATACATCCTATTAGTAAACTCTTGTCGTACTCGTTCGAATGTGTCAGCTGAAATTGCATTGCATTCTTCAATAATTCTTTCTTTCAAAACGCCAATGCTATCTGATGCCGTAGTATAAACCTTGGATTTCAAGTACCCTCATAGAAAAAAATCTAATGGTGTCAGATCTGGTGACCGAGGTGGCCATTCTATAGGACCTCGCCGGCCGATCCATCTACCTCAATATTCTTCATCCAGGTAACGTCTTACTGCACCATAATAATGTGCAGGAGCACCATCTTGTTGAAATGTTATTTGCAGATGGCCGAATTCATCTGGATTATCTTCCAGAATTTCAAGAGTCAACGGCTCAATTGCATTTTGTAACATCTCCAGATACACTTCACCGCTTAAATTTGAATTTAGGAAAACAGGACCAACTATGTGGTTTCCCAAAATACCTGCCCAAACATTGACTTTTTCTGGAAATTTGGTATGTTGTTCACGAAAGGTGTGAGCAGTTGTGTCACTCCAATACCTTACATTTTGTGTATTCACATTTCCATCCAGGCAAAAAGTACTTTCGTCACTGAAACAAATTGTTTTTGTGTAATGTGGGTTTTGACTAATTTTATTTGTCATACATTCACAGAATTCGAGTCTTCTGACGGGGTCGTCATCCGAAAGGTGGTGCACCATTTTTAACTTGTATGGATGAAATTGATTTTTAGCCAACACTCTCTGTACTGTACTTTTACTTACTTCACAGATAGACGCAACTTTCGTTGAAGAGGAAGTAGGGTTTACTACCATTTCAGCAACTATATCAATTTTTTTATCATCACTAAATGTTGGTCGACCAGATCGTTTGGCATCTTGAACACTACCTGTTGCTTCAAACTTGTGAAGAAGCTCCCTCAATTAAGTTCTCGAGATCTGGGTATCTCTCATTGAATAAACGTTCCGCTTCATGGAGATTCTTTCCAGATTCACCAATTATTAAGATAGCTGCTACTTTATCGGCTTGAGTACGTACCATTTTGTCTAGGGAAACTCTTAAACGTCTCGTTAAACAATAATAAAATTAAATATTTAAGTTATTTAGAAAAACTTTGCAAAGCAACAAATACTATTAAATTAACAACGTCAATTTTTTGACAACTAACCAGAGGCGGACTGAAAAATCGTCAATATTTGAATGTGAAATAATAATTTTGGTATTTATCTAATTTATCCGTCAAAATTAGTTTAAACCCAAACAAAATTAATATGGCTATGTAGCCAATGTCAATGCCTTGCAAACGAGATATCACTTGCCATAAGGTCCTATTTAAAATTATTGGCCAGAGTGGCACTGTGACGTCATCTATTATTATTACGTGACCTGTTACCATTCGTAGAGAAGTTTACCACACTTTATTTTCACACTCCAAATTTTAGATTGTAGATATTGTGGAATGGAAGAAGAAACCTTCATCCACATACTTGCGAACTGCATAGCAATTCAAAATCCTAGGGCGCAGTACCTGGGAGACTACTGGATAGAAGAGGGACAGTTACCTAAGCAGATATCCTAAAATCCCTCCGGGAAATAGGACTAAAGGAGCTACTAGTCTCTGAGACTTTCCTCGGAAACTAAGTAAAAGTAAGGGGGCACAATAGATCTTTCAGGTCTCAGTGAATGTTACCCCAAAATACATACATACATACATGATTTTTTACTGAATTTAAAAAATTGCGGATTACCGAATCGTGATTAAATGGCAAATTATATAATTTATATTAAAAATGTTTCATACTATTATATTTTTGGGGTGAATCCAAAGGTTATTTGAAATTAGATTAAATATCTATATGCTCATATTATTTTTAAAAATTGTATAGTAATTAATGTCTGTGCCATTGTGAGAAACAACTTCGTAAGTATTCCTGAGGAATACAAACATACACATGTATGGGAGAAAACAGGCAGTAAATAAATTTATTTTTGAAAAAACTCCCAATAAAAACAGGAAAAAGGAACGAACAAACCGATATGAAAAGGAAACTGAAATAGCATAAATGTAATGAAATAATATGCAAAGTCTAAGCTTCATCACTGACAAAATCATCTTCATCATTGTGGGAGTCCGATTCATTCATATCAGATCATTCAGATTACGTTGTAGACTGCATTTAACGGTAAAAGCGGCATTCCAGCATCTCTTTCTCTTGAAAAGTAAGTAATCAACTTTAAATCTGAACTTTGCTCTTTCTCATTATACTGGGAAAGCATTTTGACAATGAAAAAGTAATTGAAAAAGGCGAAAATGACCAAAAATACTGAACAAATCAAAATAGGACAACTGAACTGTCAAAAGTAACAAATTAAATTTACATCGACATTAGTTAGAAAATACGTTAATGACGTCATAATTCCGTCTCATCTATTTCATGAATGAAAGATAAAGCTGGACAATGTATGACGTACCGGCAAAGGATGGTTAAACAAAGTCTAGTATAGATCTGGCATTTCATTCATCAATTGTTCATGGAAAAAATGCCACATATTGTCAAATATTTTTATCGATAAAATTATTTGTTGTAAGTTCCAATATTTTACAGAAATTAGTCTAGTGGTATACCTCTCGACCTATGAATTTGAATCGATTGAACAGGTTTTAATCAAATTATTGTATACTCAACTATTTTCTATTATTCAAAAATTAAATTCTGAACAATTGAGCCCATATAAAATAATCTAATTGGCTTTTTGCTGACGGTTATTTCTATAGAAAGAAACAAAACTCTCAGCTGACTTAACTTCAATTTTAAATTGCATCCATCCCAGCTGTAATTATGGCTGTCGTCAAAAAATTCGAATAACAGCGTCTGGGTTGCTAAGAATATCTTGAAGTGGTTTTTTTGTTTCAGTTATTGCCGGAGAATTCTAAATCTGCAGTCCACTAAAGTTTCTCAGTCCATCCAGAGACGTTCCATTTTCTCGTAGATCGTACAACTGTCATAAATGCCTCTCAACCACGAGTTTTCTACTGACTATTTTCATTGGAGATTGCTTCAACAGTACAAAATAAAAAACCTCGATAATGTTAAGTAGCAGTGAAGGCTTGAAGCAAAGCAAAACAGCTTTCTCAACTTTCAATAAGGTATTGTCTATAATTTAAGGGATGTAGTAGAGCTTTCTGAGAGGACACATCTTTAATCTTCATTGCACTTGCTTACTTCGTTATTTCGATGATGAAGATAAAATATCTATTTTCCAAAGATTTTATTTAATTAAATTTGAGAAATAATTCACATGCGAATGGGGAGTTCAATTTAAAATAATATTTTTTCTACTTCCGTCACTTAAACCGCATCTAAAACACGGATTTGACATTCGCAAAACGTCACTTTAAACACTAGTGCTTAAAGTGCGAAAAGTCACATCTCGGTTATCTTTTGTTTCTTACACGTCACATCAAACTATCATTTTCCTCCACATAATCAAGAAATTCCAAAAAATCCTCGTGAAAAAAATAGGTAAAAGTCTTCATACTAGACTCGTGTGTCCGCCAAATTATCAAATATTCACCCATCCACCATTTACTATAAAGTTTTTGTTTTGCCAGTTATTGGATTTTTTTCCCATCCTATACCTATTGATAACACTAAAATGTGTTACTTTTCAACAAATATTTGTTTTATTGTATAAACTTAAATTGATGATAACAAAGTCGTGTCAAAATATGTGGATAACAAGAATATTATAAGTTCACGGATTTCAATTTCAAATTATTTTTCCATGGACATCAAATTAAAGGAATATATGATATTGATAGTTTAGGAACATAAAATGTATTGGCAATAGATTTTAAAGTAATACTGGAAGAAATGCTACAAGATTTGGTTTACGTGATTGATGTTTAAATCGTGTATGGTACAGAATTTAATGTACGTTAATGTTTGCGTTGCATGTGTATTGACTTTTAAGCTTTTCTTTATTGTAACCTAAAATTTGAAATGCAAACTGTTAAAAGTGTCAAATTAGCCAAAATTCGTCACGAACATCGGACAATCTTGAAATGAACTCAAGTCTCCTGCCACACAGATTTTAAATTTCACGAATTCCTGAAATCTTAAATTATGCACCTGTCAACTTTCCCGCCAATTAATCTGACCAACGGCGTTAAAGTTCGTGATTCGTCAACAATGTCAAAACCAAAATTATGTGATTTTCTAGGGGTCATTACAACGTGAAAAATAACATTAAATTCACATTCAAACACCACCACATTGAGTTAACTAACACCTATCCTACCTATACCTATACCTATACCTAACCTAACCTTGGTGTTACTTTTACCTCCTCATCTCTATTTCGAGAAATGGCAGATATAAGTAACAAGGTTACAACTTTTTGACGCACTAGTTACAAGCACAATGTCCAACTGTATTTTTGTTTCGGCACTTCGTTATGCTGTTATTCTTAAGCAAGCCCAAGTTCAATTTTTGAAACTTATCCTCATGTTCCTATATTTTAAAGACAAGGATCAATATGACTCCATGCGGCGCTAATAGGTGAAAGCCGTAATAAAATGGAATGATATACAAAACACGATTGAGCTTACTTGTACGTATTTATTACATAAAAAGATTGAAAGTCAAAAATTCTTAGCCTCAGTGCCCTCGGTTTAGAAGATCCAGAACGATTAATTTTTAAAATGTCAAAATGACCTCTTCGGCGCTTCTAGTGTTAAACTGGTTAACGAAAATTCTTATGATGGATGACTTCCGTTACTCCAAAGTGTTCTTCTTCCGTCAATTGCATCTGATGGAATGTGATATCAAGTATAACTGGGCAGCTCCGGTAAAATCACTTTTTACTTTTATTGACACCAATCTTACTTGGAATAATCGCTCCCTTCGCTTTTTACAGATTGATAGAAATTCTCTTTTACTTAAATTTAAAAGTAAACTACTAAACTAAACTAAAAATACAGCTACGCTCTTGTGATTTTTCGCAGATTTCCTCTCGCTATTCGTAGAATAATCGATTAGTTCGGAAGCTCTTGTGATATTAAAACTGATTATTTTTTTCACTTGTCAAAATCTGACATTTTGGTGATTTCAACCAATAGCAATACATTATTCTAGCCAATCATTCGGTATTATACTGATAAAACTGCTTCCCCATCGATAATACCTTGTTTACATTGAAACGTCAACATTTTACTTTGAATTTGTCATTATTGACAACTAGAAGTGCTTCGAAGTTTATTGAAAAATGACCACAAACCGATTCAGTGCCATCACCCAAGAGAATATTGAAATTGTTGAAAAAAATAATCTTCCCAAATACAACTCGTTCTTCAAATTTTATCACATAATTTTTTAGTTTCGTCACTTGAACTTGTTTATTTGAGGCAAAAAACATTCGAACAAACCAAATTTTGCTAAATAAACAAGTTTTCGTGGAAAAGAGAAAATTATCAATAAAATTTAAAGCACTCGTGATAATCTTCATATATGTATATATATTTAATAGTTAGTTCGATGTTTGATTTCTGGAAACAATTACATTCAAAATATAGCAGAAATCGTTAAAGTTCCCCTCAACCTTGAACCTTGACAATTTATGTGAGTCAATTGTTTAAAAATAATTATTGTAAAGTGTTTCCCAATAATGTTGGAAGTGACGGAAAGTGGGTAGGAATTTCACTTTTATTCACTACTAACTAACTAACTAATTCAGTCAGGCGAACCTTGGCCAAGAAAAACTCAAGCCAAGGTTCCGGCACTGTTGCCACTGGCGTGCCCATTGTGCCATTCCTGCTACTTATGCATCCATGAAGCCAAGACCCTCGATGAAGGACTCAATCGTCTTCAGTGGATGCCTGCTTATGTCCCCAGGGGCCGTAACACCACATTCAACTATGTTTAATCGCGAGGGACACCATCGAACCTAGAGGGAGACATAATCACATTTAAATATGTGTTTTCATTGTTTATTCTTATTGGTATTCCGTTCTACTTTTTTTACACTATGGTTAACTATGCTTATTCACATCCGCGAGGAGCGCCTTCCAACCAAGAAGGGAACTATTTAGCCAAGGAACGTATCATCCAGCCAAGAAGACCATCATTCACAGCTCCCAGCCTCGAGAGTGGTATTATCCAGCCAAGAGCAACATCACCCAGCCGAGAGGAAGGTCCATGTCACCGATGGTAGAGGTATTTTTATCAGTAAGGACATCTATTGCTAGCTGAGGTGCTCTATTCCAAAAATTTAAAGTTACAGTTCATACTCGATTTTTAATTCAATTTGAAGGTGCCTTTAGACCATGAAATTTTTCATTTGACTTCATTGGAAATTTATCAAACTCCTACATTCCGTTTGTGATTCGTTGTGAATTGATTGGAAATTTTTGTTCTACCAAACGGGTGGAAAAATTTTACAGTAGAGAGCATGACGCATGACATTTAATCATTAATATCTACTATTCATTTGACTGAATAAGTTTAAATTTAATTTAGGGTCGACATTGAAGAAATGTTTGTACTTTTCAAACCTAAACTATATTTTCAAAGGCAGTGAAAGAAAATTATTTAAAACCAAAAGATCTGATCACTTTCAACAGCATCACAATGCGCATGCTTCTAACTGAAAATTTGATCCCGGTCAGCGAATTATTCTGATAGTTGGCAACTGGTCCAACATTGCAAATTTCTTTCTTCGAACAAAGTATTTTTAAATCACCAACTGCGAACGCTTTTTTTTTCAATGCGCATGCATCTGGCAGTTTCTGACTGTTCTACGAACAAACCTACTATTTTACATCTAACTTGGACATTTAAGTCCGGGAACGGTCAATGCTGCCGTGTGCAATAATAGGTTCAAGGATAAAAAAGTAATATTCTCATGTATTTTGAGCCGCTGAATCCGAATATGCCCTGCGTTTTTGCGAAAAACTGGTACGCTCCCGGACTATTTCTATATATTACTGTTCACACTTGTCTGATTTTTGATTTGACTTAAAAATGTGAACTGTCATCCAAGTCAATATATAAATAGAAATGTTTCGATCCAAAAACAGGGTACCTAGAGTAATTCTATTAATTATTAGAAGGAGTAGAAATTAAAATATGTTGAGTCATCAAGCGGCTACTATTGGTTACTAGCCACCGAAGGAACGTACCAAAGTTTGAGCTACAGTTTTAGGATATCTAACAAACATTTTCCTCATTTAATTCGAAAAGAAGTTTGATTTAATCTTAAGTCCACAAGACATAAAAAATATCTTTAATATTTTGTTTGCTGAAAGGTACTTCTAACCTACATTTTTTCCTTTTCTTCCTTCAGCCATTATAACAATGAATCTTGGCACGTATCTACTAACAATAACAATGTCAACAAAAAACCACTAACCAAAATTTACCCGTATCCTGTAAGAATGTAATCAACAACAAGTAACTTCTGTAAGTTCCTTGTGGCATTACTTATTCTTTTTTCTCTTATTTTTTTTGGGAATCAAACCACAATAATGTTTTTTATTGTCAAGATTAACTAGTAATGAAATAGTTTTTGGTCCCTATCCGACACAACAAGTAATGTTCAATGCGCGTGATTAATTGCAATAATTGGATGAAAAATCTAACCGTTCCATTTTGTAAAACTCGAATGATTTGTCAAATGCAAAATCAGACGGACCAAATCAAATTGAAAATCGGTCAGTGTAAACGAATACAAAGTAACGGTTTCATCCAATCTGTTCAAATCAAACGAAACATCCTAAGGTCTAAAGGCACTTTTAGGGTTGTTTATATCCTTCTTAAACCTCCATAGTATATACCCTTGTCGTACAACCTGCTATTTTATTATTCCAATCAACACAATGTTCCTTTCGCGATGTTAAGTCCGGAATTTCTAAAAAACTACTTATTTATTAATTTATCAATTTGCTTGACGTGTTGCCCATGAAACGTTCCGTTTTTATCGATCTTTATCGTGTTCTTGACCCACTTGAAAGCACCGGAATGACCTGAGCTTTCGATTTATGGAAGTATGATTGAAGTGCACTTGAATTTGGAACACGTGAACAGAAATTGATCTCGTTGGTCAGTTACATTGAAACGTATCGAATAACAGTTACCTGAAGAAATATTTGTAGTGAGTGTTTGCATTCATAGAAATGGATGAGGGTTTTAATACCTTTGCTTTGCATTCATTATTTTAGAGTTGAACTTTTATCACATCTCCTTAAAATTTTTCGACCATCTATCGCATGTTGCGTTACACCGTTACAGCCGGCCGAGAAGTAGGGGTAAAAAGAAGGCGCAAGACCACCGTATTGTTGTGAGTAAAATTACTTTGCACTGTTTCACAATAAAGTAACAGTATGCGACAAGGTCTCTGCGAGGATTAAAAAGCCGCAAAGATAAATTACCCATTTGCTGGTCTTGATAGGTCTATAAGTCAACTTATTCGCCTTTTGAAACTGTGCTCAAGATTTCTTGAAAGAACCATAAATAGAATTAGGCTTCACATCACACCCTATAGTTACCGTTTGAAAGATTAAAAATTCTATTTGTTTCTAGAACCTTCAACGATCTTTGCAGAAAGTCTACATTAGTGTGAATTGGTTCTGGAAGGAGGCTTTCTCACTTCAACTGAATAATACTGCTCTCACCACATCCGACTGGGTGATATATTAAAATGGATTAAACAAAACTTGTAACATAAGGCCAGAGGTTTGTAAAGTTAATATTTTCCACCAAACTTAATTGGACAAGAAGAGCATCGTAACTTAACTGTGGGTTCCAGGACACACTGCAATAGAAAGTGACTCAGTGGTAGATGAACCAGCAAACAGAGCGGTCTAAACAATCTATTGGAGACCAAAACCTGTATACAGTATAGGTACCAATGGAATACCATAAGAAATGAGTAGCAATAAGAGAGATCTAGTACTGCTGAGGCACTCATGATACTTCTGGGAACCTAGAACCAGGTGCCTAAGCCAAAATTAGACTGCACTGAGCGTTTTGAGAGGAATCCTGACAGGGCTTTCACATATTTGCGGAGTTCATAGAACTACAGAATCCCATGCATCAACTCCTGCTGGATGGAAAAGGAAAATTCATGTTAACTCTCAAGATTCCTCCAGGGAATAGGTCTGAAACTAGTCATGGAGCCTTCCCTATGAAAATGTGACACAATTAATTATGTTCCAGTTAATGTCCCTAATACATGCACAGTTAGGAACTATTTTGTAAAAAACGCGATTATATGTTCTAAGTAACAAATTGCGCCACCTAGCCAAAAACTATCCAGTTGAAAATATCTTCTTTTCAGATACAATATAGTTATGAGAATTTACTATCAAATTCTAGAATGTTTTCTAGTTACAGCAGGTCACTACCTTCAACTGATCACCTTGTATAATGCACAAATGATAGAACAGTCGTACATGAAAAATCTCCCAAAATCAGTTGCAGATCAGAAAACCATGGCCACTTGGAGAATGAGTCAAAGAGGAAGAACTCTGGGGATAATCATAAGAAACCCAAGAAAAAATTTAATTAGCCAAAAAGAGAAAGTGGAGTGAGGATTTGTTAGTGGAGATAACATATTATCATGAGCCATGCTTGTAAGGTACTAGAACAATCAAATTGGTAAACTTTGGAATCTATAAATTAAGCCTTAGACAGAAATCCTTCTTAATGATATGGGATAACTAGAACGAAGGAAGGTTATAGGCAAGGTTTCTTAACAGCCAAAATCACAAATTGAAAATCATACAATACAAAACAAAGACATCTACCAGATGTATAACCATCTTGATGTGGAATTGTCATTCATGCAGGTCTTGTAGCACTTTTTATACGAATTTTATAGCAAAAAATAATATTTTTCTTCAAACGTGATATAAGTGATAGCTTACGTGACGTTTCTCAAGGACATTAAGTGTCATTTATATGACTAGGAGTATTTTCCATTTATATTAGCAGTATATTGTAACATTGGCCATTTTGTTTAGTTGCTGGCCAAGTTTGTACAAAGTAACCATATTGAACTAACTCCGCTTAAAACTTCTATTTTCACTGAATGTAAATGTTGACTTTATATATACCAGAATTACGTGCCTCGCACTTCTTACAGTTGAATATTAGTCTTTTACTATGAAAATCGTTATATTCAACAGATTAAACTTAATCGATGAAAGTTTCATGATATCACAATCAGTTACAGCTACTTTATTTGGTATGATATAGGGGTTTTTGAAAATGTTCCTTGAAACATTGCCAGCTGGCAAGCTGCGACTTCTTTTCTTTTGTATGCTTACAAAAGGCCATCTATTTTTGGAAATTCTGAAAATCAATGCATAATAGGTCGCAAAATATATGCAGCAAGAAATAAAATTAGTTTATATCAATAATATAATATTTTTTTTGTGATTAGAGAATACAAAAACCGATCGTCAAGTCATTACAAATAATCATTGGAATAAATAAATTCATCGTTTTGCTTACCGATTCATCCTGAAATTACCACTTCAAAAGTTGTACTTTTGCCTCTACTGTCGACAATTTAGTTATTTTGTAATAGTACTACGTAGTACTTTTTCAATACCCTCTACATCTACAACCAGATGTTTTAGTCAAAATCAGTGAATAGCAATAGCCGTTAATCGGCATACCATCAATCGCACTCTGGAAAAACCAGAAATGTGAGATATACAGTGATGCACACGAATTTCAAGTCTTATGGTCTGTGGAAAAGATGCCAAATCGTTATAAAAGTATGCTTATTTGAACACATTGGAAACATAATTTTCCCACCCTAGAAGTACTTTCTAAATGTCGTAAATATTGAGACAATAAAATATTCTCATTCCTTTCGTTCATCACCTAAATATGAGTTAAGTAGAGTTATACAACAACTGACATTTGAACAAGCTGTTGTGGAAAGTATGACAATATGTATAGGATTGGTAAAATAATACTATATTACATAACGAGAGTTGTAAGAAGCTTATTATATGCGAGTAGAAAAATTGCGCTTGAGCATAGAAATTTTACAAGCATGTAAAAAGCTTACCACTCAATTTGTGTACTATAACTTTTATATGATCACTTTTATTTATACAAATAAAAATCCTAACAAGTAACTATTATTTATTCAACAAAATTCGGGAGAAATTCAAATGAAAAATATATTTATAATAATTAATTGTAGAATTTTGGTAATTTGTCATAACTATACCCTTATCTGTTTGGCGATTGTTCAATAATACGCGGTGAATGGTGGGATGACGTGAACTGTTCGGAGTGCTTTTTGGACATTGGTATTCTCAGAATATGTTGAAGTCTGTAAATTACTTTCAGCTAAATTTATAATTCTCGCTGTTGATATCTTATTATCGACATATCCTTTGGGTGGCGATAAAGTATCCCAACAGCCATTTAAGAGTCATCAAATCACTACTAGCATCTACCAAAAGAGGGGCAGAAGTTCGTATTGAGCAGTGACCTGTGAACATTTTAATAGAAATTTCCGGAAGTTACGAAAGATCTTCATACTTTGGTTTCCCTATCAGGTATTTTAACCAATGAGATGGTACTTAAATAATAAATATTACTGATTTCCAGATTTCTCAATTCTTTTTTCCTACAAGCTCCAAATATTCCAACAATTACGATAACCTTGGAATAAAAGTACTATCATTCATGGCGTACTTTCAAATAGCATACCCTTATTAACAAGTACTATACATCAGTAGCTTGATTTGAAAAAAGTTTCATTTGATCATGCTGTAGAATTTTTGATTTTCCAAAACATTCTGATTGCATTTTTAAATAAGCTGGCAATTTCGGCTGCGTTTCAATATTAACATTATTTTTCACAGTTATAACACTTCTTGACATAGGTACATACATTTAAGAGAAAAAACCACAGCAGGTGACCGTTACTCTGATAACAATAGCACACTATCGTACTCGTTTTATCAAAAAGAGAATGCCCAATATTATGATTACTCCACAACTGAAATATTTGGCAGGTAAATATTTAGTTTTAGTATCCAAGTTTTACCAACTACGGATCTGTTTACAATGAGGGCTTTATAAAGTTTTTATTTAATCCGCAAGATCAGATATTGTTATCAGGGAGTGGATTGTAACAAAACTCAACCATAATAAATAATCTATATTAACTTGCTTGAGTAAACGGAAATGTGTAAGATATATTCAGTTAGTAGCTTGATTTAAATGAAGGTCGATCGATGATAGAGTTTTCCAGGGATTGTTTCCACTTGGAAAAAATAATATTTCTACTAAAACACGACAACTTACAGTAGGACAAAGCATAGCATATAATAAATTGTTCCAGCTCCCACTTTGTAGAATATGTCCTTGTAAAATAGAAAGGAATTTAAAATTTTAATGATATATATCTCAAAATCCATAACTGCCTTGTGAATATTTTCATATTAAAATATTCATTAGCAGATCAATGATATAACTGAGGGAACAAAGTCACTTTCTAGTCTATCCAAAATCCAGTTCATTACCAACCCGTGTATGTATGTACGTTGGGGTGACATTCACTGATACCCAAAATATCCATTGTGCCTCCTTTCTTCCACTAAGTTTCTGAGGAAAGTCACAGATACTAGTAGTTATTTCAGACCCGAAGGAATTTTAGGATGTCCGCAAGCTTCAGTTTAGGTTAGTGTCCCTCTAC
Organism: Lochmaea capreae; assembly: GCA_949126875.1. NCBI lineage: Eukaryota > Metazoa > Arthropoda > Insecta > Coleoptera > Chrysomelidae > Lochmaea > Lochmaea capreae. Next base: position 8,913,941 of record OX421409.1, read on the forward strand.
TATCTAGTAGTCTCCTAGTGTGGTGCCTTAGGATTCTGGATTGCTATGCTAGTTTGAGCTTATCAAGATGTAGAATTAGGCAACAGTGAACACCTGCCAAAACTTTAAGTGCAGTTTCACTCTGGCTCAGGCATTCATTTGTTTTCACCTGGTTCTAGTTTCCCATAAGTGTCTTTAAGTGTCTTAGCACCTGCCTATGCTAGTTCATTTACTATTCACTTCATTTTTAGTCCAGTGTGTCCTGGAACGCACAATGGGGTGACAATGCTGTTCATGCCTAGTTCATTAAGTTTTTCTAGGCATTTTCCATACCATCTTAGAACTGATCACGCAATAACTCAGTGCCTTAAAATGCTGCTTGACGACATGATAATCCTCTGCACTCTACATATATTTTCACACACTTCCCTATGACGTAAACTCATACTTGGAGTGTTTGGTTCCTGGTCCGTGCATTCGTATCCCATTCCCTTTTATTGTTTTTGAGCCATCTGTATACCATGGCGCTCATAAGTTTGTAGACATCCCATTCCTCCTTGTTACTCATTTTCGTATTGAATTTCTTTAAAAAGTGAAGAGGGTTTTTTCAAAAATGCCCTCTCTACTTAGTCTGTATATTTTAGCAACACGGTTCCCCACTAAATGTAGTGTCGTGGAGTTGAGAATCACTTCCATGGCCGCTGTTCGGCATGCATGCTGAAGAGGTTGTCTCTTGTCATCAAAAGACCGGTCCAACGACAATGGCATTACAGCAATTGCATTGCAACAGATAAAAAGAAAAAAAAAACATTAAAAGCAGATGATCATGGATATTTATTGGAGTAACTGACAAATAATATCAATGTAACAGAAGAGCACGCTTTAGCAGACTCACTATAATACGCTTCAACAAACAGCTTTATGTTTTTCTTGGAAATCTTCAGGATTTTTTTTAACCGGTGAATCATTATATTATAATCATAACACATTCTATCTCAATAAAAATATCAGGAAAAACTCCTCTGATATTAAAGTTACTTCCAAATGAGTCAAATTATACAAAACACTCAATTGAATTAGATCTTAACCCCCATTGGATTATACCTTCAGTTTACATAGTGAACCAACAGATAAATCAACTTCTATATGAAATGTGACATTTAATGATTACTGTTTTGTCAGCGTTAAAATAAACTTTTTTGTGTTTTCGGTTACTTTGGTTTGGTTCGTTTTTATAGTTTATATATTTTCAGTGGATCTATAGGTAATACTGCTTCGAGCATTAAATAAATCAGTGATTTTTTTCCATGCTTTTTCTTCTCTCCGTTAGTTGTACTATCCGTTTTTTTGTTTTCTATGATCGTTTTAAAAGTATCAACTAATGAAACTAAATTTTCTTTTCTCTCATAATTAAAATTGGAACCCCTTTGCCGTTTACGGCTTATTTCTTTTTCTTCCATTGCGAAAAAATTACGTAACGTAATATGGAGAATAGTATGGAAAAAAAGGTAAAAATAATTATCAAGAAAGAAAACAATATCCTATAACCAAAAATTACGGAAAGTAATAATTTTATAACTGTCAGATTGCCAACTACAAGACTACAACCAATTGAACAAAAATTCCCCAGAAAAAGCGCTGTTGCCGCATAATGTGTTCGTTTTTATCTGGGATTACCTAATCCGACTTGCTTTGGCTACCGTGCAAATCAGAAGCAGTTAATCCACGACTAAAATTTAACTCTGAGTTAACTAGTCCTGGATTAAATTAAAATCGGTGCAATTGGGCATCAATAATTCAAGAAACATTCTATTTTGTATTAAATGAATTCATGATACTTTTTGTATTTACGAATGAAAACGTGACAGCAATAATTGTGACATTTACTCAAATTTTGCCACTACGATGACAATCAACTGCGTCAAGGCTAACCAGCGTGAGAATATTATTCTATCACTTGAGATAGATTGTAAATATCTCTTCATTCTGTAATCAAATTTGATTTCAAAATTGGAAAATTTTGTGAAGATCGTGGAGAGTAGTATATTCTGTAACAAGGCTAGGATGAAAATTCGATGCGAGTGGAAAGTTTCGAGCGCGAGCCGAAGGCGAGCGTGAGGAGCCACGAGCAATACGAATATTCATTCTAATCGAGTAGCAGATTATACTTTCTCCACGATCAAAGATTTTAAATATACATTTATTTTTAAATGGAAATGAACAAAATATATTTTATATCACAGAACCCAATAACAATTGAATTAGGTGAACTATCCAGTATACACATACGTCCAAAAGTTTGGAATACGTACAAATAATATATCTACGCCTATGATGGTTTGAAAACTGTTTTAAATTGAAATTATCAAAAATTTGATTCGTTTTTGTAGCAATTTGGTCACATTAAACTGATTTTGGTATTCACACATTATTTCAGCTCTTGCTTACATTCGAGCCGTTTAAAAATGCCTAGAAACTTGATATCTCAATTCGACAGATCGAGAGTAATTGCATTGTTACAACAGGGCTTTATTCTAAGTGATATTGCCAATATTATTGGCGTCACTCAGAGTACTGTATCGAAAACTCAAAAAAAATTCCAAGACACAAATCTCGTGAAGTATCGCCCCAGAAGTGGCAGAAATCGATGTACAACAGCAGCACAAGACTGGCAGATAACATTGATAGCTCGAAGAAATTGTCTGGAATCTACAAGTGGTATCTCCAGAAAAATTGTTAGGCTTGTTGGGACTGAATATTTGACGGCAAACAATAACACGCAGACTAAATGCAGTAAATTTGTATCGTAGAAGACCCTGACGTGTTCCCAAACTAACCTATCAACACAAAATTGTAAGGTTGCAATGGGCTCGAGAAATGGTACATCATGGTCCTAACTGGAATAACGTGATGTTCTCTGATAAATCAAAAATTGGCTTGGTTTCTGATTCGCGAAGAACACTAGTTCCTCAGGACGACAAGCCCGACTAAAAACAGCCCAACCACGTGTCTCATTTGAAGGTGGGAGTATTATGGAGTGGACGCCTCTACTGGTTCTGGAGAGGAGAGTCACTGGTGCTGTATACATCGAGGAGGTGTTAAATCATTTCGTGCGTCTATTTCAGTAGGTGATAGATTTGTGTTTATTCATGACAACGCACCTCCGCATCGAACAGCAGCAGTACAAAATTTTCTGGAAGAAGAAGGAATATCCACAATATGGTGGCCCTCAAATTCCCCTGACATGAACGTCATTGAACATACCTGGGACATTCTCAGAACACGCATTAAGAAGCGAAACAATCTCCCTATTACACTGCAAAAACTAAAAGATGCTGCTCGTGAAGAATGGGAGAGAATTCCGCAAGCCCAGCTCGACCATTCAATCGACAGCATGCCAAATCGCCTACAGTCATGCATACAGGCCAATGGAGGAAATACTGATTATCAATATTATGAAAAAATATTTTTTTCTATACTAATTTAATTTTAAATGTGAGTGGTACCGTCATCCAGGGTGAATTCGGATAGTAGTGGAGAACTCGGACAGAGTGTCTTTTTTTGCAAGTTTTTTCTTGTCGGTAGCGGTTATGGGATTTTCAAGTTAGTAGACAAATAGATGCGACCGAGTTTATACGTAGTTTAGGTAAGTGAAGTAAAAACGAGCTAATTCAACAGTAAGTATTTATTTCATGGCTTTTTTGATTTGTTGATGTTTTACCTTTTTTCGTTAACGAAAAACTATGTCGCCTGTGTCAAGAAAGTGATTGATGCTGATACATATATGGATCATTTCCTAAGAAAGCACGATTCTCCCAAGAGGGGATATTATTATTCCTACGCCCAAATTAAAGATAAAAGTGCAATTGAAGGACACCAATTATAATCCTTCTTCTCCGATCTGTAAAAGTTTCAAGGGGGTTTCAGTTTATACTTCCAGATAACATAAACACTTCTTAGTTTATAGAAATTTTCCTACTCACACCCAAAGATTTGTTCAGTTTCTTTCATATTTTTATTCAAGAATGTGTTTTTAATTTGTTATTTTTTAGTAGGTAGAAAATTAATTTTGTTTATTGTTTGTGAATGAAATGTCGAGAGTTTCTCAAATATTGTGTTTTTCTAATAACCCACGCCCAAAAATTTCACCTTCTGCATTTACAGATGTTCCAGGATATTATTTGTTTTCATTTCTGTGTCCGAATACACATCAGTGCATTCTAAAATTTGATTTTGAGCTACAAACAATGAGTGTCCAATATCACCCCAGACATAGGAGTGAATTCGGACATTATATATAAAAAAAATTTATATATATATATATATATATAAAGATATGAATGCACCTATCTTTTTTATGGAATAACAAGATAAAGGATACAAGTATCCAATTTAATTTTTTCACATTTTTTAAATGAAAACTGCAGATGCTATTTGCAAAAATACTCCAAAATCGTCCGATTTCACCCCGGATGACGGTACATTGTAAATTTTTCACTCCAAAAGAATAAATCATTTTTTTGCATATTGTTTATCTGGCTTTAAGATTTATTTAGTATTGGTGGGAGTTATATAGCAAAATGGTGTTTAATTATTCAGACATTTTTTTATATAAAAATCAAACAAAAGAAATATTCCAATATACCAAACTTTTGGATATATTATGTGTATTATTTGCACTATTTGTGATTTCAGGTGTTGTATTTTCATACTCAGATTCTGAATCACTGGATAAATTAATGATACTTTTTATATTTTCGACAGCAATAATTTTGACACTCAAATTTTACCACTACGATGACAATTACGGCTAATGTTATCATTGCTAACCAGTGTGAGAATATTATTCTGTCACAAGAGATAGAATGTGAAAACATTTCAATGGCATGGGGGCAGAGGCGCTGAAGAATATTTATTAAATCTCAAGAGAGAGAATTGCAGCGTACTGTAATCAAATTTGATTTCAGAATTGGCAAATTCTGTGAGAAAAATATTTCAATGAGTACAATATTAAATTTTATCCTTTTGCCGACATAACTTTTGAAAAAGCTCGTGGTGCAAGAAAAAGTAAACGGAAAAAGTCGAAAAACTTAATATGTCCTGTATCGTTGAGCGAGAAAAATATACTAAAATTGTCGAATATAGACGCACCGGAAGGGTTATAAAAACGATTTTTTCTCATAGCTGCTCACGAATTATCTTGGAGAGAAAACTCATCAAATAAACATTAGAAAGTGCGCTCTAGGCATAACTAATAGTTTTATTCAGATTAAATGAAGAAAAACAGATGAATTATTCTAACTTTGAAGTCACATAACTCGGAAATATAATTGAGAAAGTTCAAATGAAGTACTATCCTATACACTATTATTCATTAGTAATGGGACACACTATATATATTTTTCTTATATTTGGAACAGTTTAAGCACATTTTTACAGTTATTTATTTCTCAATCTTAGACGGTACTAAATTATATACATCTAAACTGCCTAAACTTTCAACGGATTAAAACGAAAGTTTCTATCGGTTTAAAGTTCACTAAAGCGAAGCTTGTAACCGTACACGGTTCGTCATCCAATTTAAATGTTGCAGTGTTTAGTTTCTGGTTTTGATGCACAAAATGATCTCTGTTTTATGTAGATAAGGAATGAAAAAGCTTTTGTCATAATTCGCGTTTAGAAGTTTGAGAATTATGACATAAAATTAAAATCATGCGGTTTATCTCGGATGTAATTGAAAAAATTATAAGATCTTGCTTCATGCAGGCAACTGCACCGTTTAATTACACACAGTACAGCTATAAGATATACGAGAACTCATAAATAGTCAATGAAAATTAGTATAAAGATCGCCGATCAGACCAAAAAATTAGTGTATTTTTTGGCCAGAGTCGCTGCTTTTTTCTTTTTGTTATTTATTTTGAGTAATCAAACAGTAACCTTTTTTATGTTTTTTGATTCAACGTTGCAGCTACCAATATCAAGAAAAATTAATCTTTCTAAATTCTGGAAAATTAGATACGCTTGTCACATCCTGTATGTGTTTATGCATTAGCAATTTCAATTCCACATAATTAATATTGAAATTAAAACAATTCAACTTACATCGGATAAATGCACCCTATTTGGCGTGAATAATTACAGAAAAATTACATCAAAATCATATTGACAAACAATTACATTTATCACATCAAGCAATTGTGAGTTACTTATTGTTATCAGCACCAAATTTTTCACTTCCCTCGTTTCATTCAAACTTAGGATCAATACAAAAATTTAAACTTTTCATAGCAACAAAACGATTGAGCGTAATCCAACCAAAATTTCTTTAGATATCAACACTTTAAATAGCCCTTTTTACTCACACTGACCGTCAAAAAAATCCGGCCACCGGAAGTTTGACACTTTTTCAAAAGTAATTTTCTCTAGAGCCATTCATTCATTTTTTAGAATTTTTTGTGACCTGGAGGACAACTCTTTTGTAGTAATACTAGTAGAGCGCCTTGGAGGTTTGTCGTCAATTTTTTTCTGCAGTTAATAAATTTATATGGCTGGAGCGGATTTTTATTTTTTATCCTCTAAACAGGATACAGATAACAATTGTTTTTGTGATTCTAATTTTTTATTAATCCAAACACATAATTTGGGAGGAAGAACATATGTCAAAGTTTCCTAGGTGTATTGAAGGGACCTAGATTACCATCATTGTCTCCTTGGTACTCTGGGTCATGAACAATTAAGGGCTAAATGGTATTACAATTGATTGTTATTTTCAAATTCCAATCAAAGTATATGTTTCTTTGCTACAATTTGTATAACGGTGAGATAAATATAGGGCTTATGTACTTCCAGGAGCCTCTCCACTACGACCTTTGCTTATTACGAGACTTCGAATAGCAAACCTCAGGTCCTCCATATACTGTGAGGGTTGTGGTTTTTCCATTGAAAACCTCAGCCTAGTGAGGCCTTTACAGTAGCACAGTATGTGTACTGATGTTTCCTTATCTTCTTCGCAAAACCTGCACATGGTTGTGTCTGCCAATCCGATGTTATGCATGTGTTTGTTAAGTGTACAATGCCTTATCAGGAGCCCAACCAGTAGATACTCCGTGAATTTTGGCGAGGGTTCCTCAATGAAGTCTTTAGCCTAACTTATTCCTGGCGCCTTGTTCCACCATTCTTGAGACTGCTTTTTTGTCCAAGTACCTACTGTACCTACTGTTTTTTGCAGCGCCTTCGCTATGCCATAGAAAGGCTCTGGGCAAATGGGATCACAACGTGCTCCTTCACGGGCTAGTGAGTCTGCCTCTTCATTACCCTTGTTATCTGAGTGGCCTGGTACCCAGGCTAAGGACAATCTATTATGACTCCCAGCGCTTGTATCGTCTCCAAGCAGTCCCAAACAAGTTTGGAATCTACATGGGACTGATTGCTTTTATAGTCACTTAGCAATGGTTGTTTCTGCAAAAGCTTGCCTTAATAGCTCTCCTGCACAGTGTTGTATTGCTGTAGCTTCTGCCTGGAATATCGTCACATGTTCACCTAAGCTCAGTGAGACTCTTATCTTTGGCTTGGTTATACATATTCCTGCTCCTACATCTTCCTTGGTTTTTAAGCCATCTGTGTAGCAGGTCATTTCTGCATCAGTTGGAGATCCTTCGTTCCAAGCCTCTTTCCCTGTTATGACTGGTTTGAAGTTTTTCCCGGAGTTATACTTGGGAATCATCTCGTCCGATGGCATTCCCATTATGGGGTTGATTTTTAACTCTTTGCTCGTTGTACACCTCACCATGTAGCCTACTAATGGGTGCTTGCCCTCTGGTCAATCTACTAGTGATTGACCTGGCTACTCCTTCTATGTAGACATGGAGTGGCAGCAGGTTCAGCAAGACTTCTAGTGTAGCTGCTGGGGTTGCCCTCATGGCTCCCGAGGCAGTCAGGCAAGCTTGCCTTTGGGTGTCTCTCAGTTTTTTTATCGCCTCAGTCTGCCTAGTCTTTGCCCACCATACCAACGAACCATATGCTATCATGGGTCTGATGACTCTGGTATATAACCATATGATCATTTTTGGTTGTAGCCCCCAGTTCTTCACGCACATTCTTCTGCACCGATTGAGGGCTATCGTACCTTTTTGTATTATTTTCTATATGTGTTATGACTCCCAAGTATTTTGCCTCTTGTGCAATTGGAATTTTCATGGTTACTTCAGTCCTCTAAGTACTTTCTTCTTGGTGAAAACAACTATCGTGGTTTTAAGAGTTACAATGGTAACATAGGGGGTTGGTGGAAGTGAATTATATCTTATACCACTTCAATTTCCCCTTTCTACCTTAGAAATGGCTTTGAAATTTTATTGAGAGCTATCTTCGTCCAAGAAATATTGTGTTTTGAAATTGGGTGACAAAACATATCGTAACGTAACAGGGTAATAGACATTTCGTAACGCCTTTAATTTCCAATGGCGACAATTCGTAACATCGACAGTTCGAAACCACAGCTCTTTGTAACGATAATGTATTTTACATACTTTTAAAACTTCACTACACTGAAAATAGTGGTTTTTTTCAAAATATTTTTTGCATATTTTTTTGTTAAATAGTACTTCACGTTTTTTTTCCAATTTTGTATCCTCAATTATCACTTAAATTTCGTAAAACGTCTAAACAATGAATTATACATTGAAATCACCTTGATGGTAATATCACTATTTTTAGTGTAGGAAAGTATACAGAGTATGCAAAATGCATATCCAGTAGTGCTAAGCTTGCTAACAAACTAAATGCTGCATTACGAAAAGCTGTGGTTACGTACTGTCGATGTAACGACGTGTCATCGTGACGAATTGTCCGTTATTATACCATTTGTAGGGTTACTAACTGTCGCGGATTCGAAAATTGACACTGTATCTTCATAAAAACAGGAATATCTTAACATACTTCTATGAATCTTAGCTGCGTCAGTTTGCAGCATAAAATACAAAATATGGACTGAATAAATGAAAATAATACGGTGTCATAAATTCCTGAGATTTATTTCCTCGAGACAGTGTTTTAGTTCGTTTTATCGTTTCCGTCGAAAGAAAATTTATACAAACCAAGAGATAAAACTTTTGTATTGTTTAATTGAAAACCGGGTTGAAAACATAAAAATAACTCGATAAAAACTGCTTAACAATTTCATGCCACTGCGAAATTCCTTGTTGGGGAATACATTATAAACAGTGTGGAGTTAATAAAGTTTTTTTGAGATTTTTTTGATTGGTCACAAGTACATTTTTTTTCGGTATATTTGGCAATAAATAATTTTCAAACCAATTTTCTAAATGTTCTATTGGTGATAATCTAAGCTTGAATCTTCAACATTCTTTGAAGACAACAATAAAGATTTTGGAACCCAACCTGTTTCTGATCCAGCATGATATTATTTTTCCTTTATTTAATGGAGGCTTTGTTTTGCAGATAATTGAACGATTCTCATATCGTTATTTTTAAATAGATGAGGCTTTTACTTGATGAAGATCCATGCTGAACGATGAAATAAAACAATTTCATTTGTTCAAATTTTCATTAAATTACAACTACGTTCAATATATATTCGTGACGCGTTTCGCTAACACAGTAGCTTTCTTAAACTCGTTAGCTACTGCGTTAGCGAAACGCATCACGAATATTTATTGAACGTAGTTCTAATACAATGAAGATTTGAACAAATTAAATTGCTTTATTTTATCGATCCTTATTTTTGAATATCTAGTAAGTAATCCTAACTCTACGTTAGTAAACGATATGACTCCATTATCGCTTGCTTGTTATTGATGGTACAATATTTAAATCACATTTGAGAAATAGCTTTCCAGAATCTTGTTCGGCTACATTCAATTCCCGTTTCGTCTTCAATTAACCGCTTTTTATAAGTAATATCTAGGGTTAGGTTAGGTATCATTTGTTCTTGGAATAGGAGATATATCGTTCATCGGATTACATTATTTTTCATTTGATCAACACATTTGGTTTTATTAGCGTCACTTCGTTTTTTTCGTTCATGTCATATCTTTTACTGTGGATATTGGGGTTTGGTCAGGTGTTTCTTTTGCTGCATCGTTTATACTATAACGTCAATGTATCAACGATTCACATTTTTCACAATTCGCTTCGCATCCGGCGATAAATGAACTTTTTTACTCGCTGACGCCACAAACTTAGTTTTAATCACAAGCTTACTTTCAGAGTGAAATGTTTATTACAAAATTATGAGACAGTATTAAGAATTATTTTCCCAGAATCTTCACTTTCTATTTCGTCTATAAGTATTTTAATTCCATTATATATGTAAATATAATTCTGTACCCCAGAATAAGAGAGTATTAAGTCCATTTTTTTTTAAAAAGCGTTTTTTGCTCAAGTTAGGTTAATATTAAGTCCTCTTTTAGATGCGATATCGTACCAAGTCCTACGTAAATAGACAACTGAGTTAGAAAATTCAAAACGATATTAATATTTTCCACCTATCACAGGATTATGTTTTATCATCTAGTATATTAAGTCCAGTACAATCCCCAACGTGTGAGAACAAGACAGTGTTAAGTCCGCTTATTAAACAGTGAACTGTGCATAGTGTGGTAGTGGCATCATTTAGTCGGTTTTTATGTTTCGTCTTGGTCAAAAATGAGTTCTGGAATAATCAAATGGACATTAGGAAATGTTAATCCACAGCACGAAGAGATCACTATCTGGTCTGACAACTGCCCGTCCCAGAATAGAAATCTAATAATGGTTACGGCATACGTTTGACTTTTAAAAAGATTTCCAAACCTTAAAACAATAAGCCATAAGTTTTTGATACGAGGTCATACTGATCTTGAGGTGGATGGCAGTCGCTCAATGTTTGAACGAGCAAGAAAGAAAACTACAGGTTTTCAAATAATTACGCCATGGGATTGGTAACAACTAGCCCAAATGTGCAGTACTAACAACCCATTTGAAGTACTTAACATGGAAACTACTGATTTTAAAGATTTTAGGTAATTATATCAGAATCCCACATCCCCGTTAATTTCTGAAATCTGAGCAAACAGATGATTTTTCGATATTTACAGTGGTTTTTTTACAAGTAAGAGCAAATAATAGTGGAACACTATTCTACAAAACCTATTTCGAATGTGAACATTTTCTAAGCATTAATTTGACCAGATCTGGGCAACGTAGTGTTTTTTCAGACGAACTAACTCCCTTACGAGATGGAACAAATTTTATTTCTACTAAAAAATACAAGCACCTGCAAAATCTCCTCACATGGATTCCAAAACAGTTCCATAACTAATACAGAGATTTGGTTCATACTGATTTGAAAGCCCAGAATGAGTTTAATGATTAAATAATAAATTGGAAGCCGATAATTTTAGTTTAGAATTTGTTCGCTGTTCAGTAGAAATAAAACTTACTCATATTTTTTCATGTAGGTTGCTTAGTTTTATTTAATTAAAAATTTTATTTTTGAGTGAGATGTCTATTGTTGTATTAAACTTAAGTCCCAACAATATTGAACCTAGTTATACCAAGTCCTCTAAGGAAAATTGTTGGTAAATTCAAAACTGTACTGTTCTTTTTCATTTTTTTCCCTGTAATTTCCAATTTTTTTTACCATAAATTATATCACAATGTAAAGAAAAGTCAACTACTAAAAGTGAAAAAAATCTAGTGGAATAAGCTAAAACTGACATGGATACCAGAATATTCTTGTTCACAAAAACTTTAAATGCTTCTCCTGAACAATTTCCAAAATGTGACTTAAGACACTTTCATTCTGGGGTACAGAATTGGAAATGAAGTAGGTAGGTGCAGTACAGGTCAGACAAAGAAAAACAAGCAATGAAAGCTCTTCTCATATTCACACAATCAGATTAAAATATTCATAGATAAGGTGGTCAACCATTATTCGTGTTTTTCGAAAAACAAAATAAATAATAGAATGATTAAATAAATTAAAAAATTGGTCTCAAATATTATTTTACCAGCAAAATATTTCAGTTGTAAAATAATCATAGGTATTAGGCATTTTATTTTCACTTTCCGAAGAAACGAAATATCTTGAAACGAAGTATACCAGGACACCAGGTTGATAAGGACAATGGAAATATGGATAAAATGGCCAGGCAAGCCTCACAAATACCATTCATTGTACTGGAGTCTTTCTGAGACGTCGCAACATTGAAGATAAACATGGTCACGAAAAGGTGGGTGACACAGAAATTTACAAAATGGTATGTAATTTCACTTATACTGAGAAAGGTGACATTTTGCCACAGACTTTACCACAGACCTAATAAGCAAATATAAAAAATCTGCCAAAACCGTGGTAGCTATGCTGACGAGGCACTGTAAGCTTAATAGGTAAAGCTAAAAGGGTTGACAGACCAAATCATGTGAAAACTCTGTCACGTAGTTAAGGAAGCCGGCAGGTGCTCGGTTACTTGTATTAGGCGATAAAAAGCCACCGGTAAGAAACTGCATAAAAGGTTTAGTCTCGAGGAACGAAGTATAACTATCTTTTGTAACTATTTATTGTACACCAAACTGTGTGTCAATGACCTAGAAGACAAGGCACCTTTACTTTCATAATAATAAAAAAGTTTCATACAGAGAGGTTCAAGTTTCAGCTAAAAAAATTTTCTGAACTTATAATTAGGGTAGTACACAATAATTGTAGAATAATAAATGAAGTATATGAAGTAAAAAGCTACGAGACATAGAAAAACAGCATATTATGTATACCGGGTGACCCAGAAGTTTATGAATCGCTTATAATAAAATGTTTCAGAAGTAATAAGGAGTTGAGGTTGTCATTGAATAAATTTTCCTGTAGTTTCAGTATTTAGCATTCAAGGTGAAGGATGTTCTGATTTCCAAAGAGGCTATAGTTACACCAATACACCATGTAGTCTTAAACATTTTTTTTTCCAAATTTTTAGTAAGCCCAAATATTATTATTTTTAAAGCGTTGAAGTCATTCATGAACAAGAATAATAGTAAACATGAAATATACAATCAATTACAGTAAGCGTTCAAAATCCCCTCCATTTCCACGAATACACAAATCTTTGGTTTTTTCGGAAGACAGTACCAATCTTCTTGATGGTTGAGGATGAGCTAAGAAGTCATCGAACTTATTGCTTACGAATCGTGAATCATAAACCATTTTGAGGTTTATGAAAAACCCTAAACTTCTTAAACTAGGGATATTCTTAATACAGCATTGAAATCATGAATTTCAAGTTTACTTGAAATTCAGACCTCAAAAAATATAATAGCGTGTTGGCGCCCTCTATTTCATTACAATCCTACAAGTAGTTTAAACATAATAATAAAGTTTATTTGCTAAAAAAAGTTACAATAACAACAAAAATGCAAATAAACAACATAAAAGCCACAATAGTTCTGAACTGTGCGAAGGAAAAACAGGGTTCGGACTCGGCTGGAGCACCTTGAGATCCTGGAAAAGTCAGGGGAAAATGAAATTATACTTAAAAATTGTGTGTACATTTTAAAAGCACAAAATCATTTGGCAAATGATGGCATTTCTATCCTGAATACCTACATCACGAGGAATATTGAATAAATAACTTTTCAGAAGGAATTTGAATCTACCAAAATATGTTGTAGTTGTTATTTCTAATGGGATTATATTAAAATCTAGGGGCCAGTTATAAACGACTTCTCTGTCCTATAGTCTTAGCAGCAAAAGAAGTTTTAAATTTTTGTGCACTGTACCGGGTTGGGTTGGTCAATATTTTGCAAAGTTTTCTTATTTTTAAATTGATTTACACAAAAAGAAATATATAATTTCCTTATATCTTATAATTTATCCTCTAAATATAGCTGATCAGAAAAAAAAGTTTTTGTTTTACCTAACATTATTTTCAATATTATAATTTTGAATGATCTTATAATGGTAAAAAATAAGTATAATTTTTTTAAACACCCTGTTTTTAATTTTACGTGGAACCCAAATCTTAATCTTTCTGAAAATGTACAATTTATTGTACTTATAGTAATTTGGTTTTCAAGGATGGGCTTTTATGAAGACGTTTGAAATTTATATAATGTCAGTGAGCTGACGCAACGAAATGTCAAAGTAATTAATTTTGACTGAAGTTATTCTAAAACAGTTAATTTATTTCCGATAATGATACGATATTACTTAAAAAATAACAAAATATGTTATTGTATGCTTCGTTAATTATTGTTAATAGTATATTACGTAACAAGAGTTGTAAGTAACCCATTACGCACGAAGTGAAAAAGTTTACGCACGAAGCCGCACAGCGGCGAGTGCGTAAATTTCACGAGTGCGTTATGGGATTACAACTCGTGTAACGTACTATACTTTTTCTACGCCCATCTATTTTCTTCTGAGTGCTCATAATTTCAGCTTTTTCACTACTAACAGACATATTCGTAGTTAAAGTTGAGAAAATGTTCGGATACTATAATTTGTTACCAAAATTGACAGCATAAATGAGATAACGTTTATTCCCTTATCCCAAAAATATGAATTACTTTTTTAAAATTGTTAAATGTGTTGTCGACATTTAGGGGCATCACTCTTTTAATCTAAAATGTATTTCACTAATGCTAAGAGCTTTTAAGTTTTTCAATTGATTAAAAGTATGTAAATAAACCAAATAAAGTATTACGTAAATGAAAATTTGATTGCAATTTGATTTAACAAAGAAATCTAAGTTTTTCTATCTAAACGCACGTGTATGTTATGAGATTCTCATTACGTGCATGTTATTGTTAAATGTCACTTACAAGGAAAGTTGTCAGTGCGATTTTTGACGTTTACGGACATGGGCGTAGAAAAAATAATTTCGTGAAGTATTTATATTAAGGGGCCTCCATGAATTCAAATATTTATCGCAAATATTTCAATATTTGTAATACCTGAATGACATCTTTAATTCAAAAACAGTGAACTATATAATTAAAATTATTTTCCTCCTATTCTGAGTGATTCCAACAAAATATAGAAAGTTTGAAATTCATCTGAATAGGGCTGGGTTAGAGTCAAGAAACTAATTTCTCAAAAGTATTACAATTCAAAAATATGAAAACCAGTTTTTAGAAATTAAAGCTCAAGATCTGTGGTTTCAAATGACATTATTCTTTTTGTGATAAAACAAAACTGTGAAGAAGCTTAAAAATGGAAGCTACTGAAAAGAATTTTTTCTTAGAATACAACCAAACTTTTTCAATCAAATATTGCTGAACGTTCAAGATTGCAAATATAACTTGTGTATGTATTATACTGGTACAGGATGACCATTTACTGAGACCTAAAAGATCTACTGAATATCCAAATTTCTAGACCACCACCGCACTTTCAATGTGGCTCATCCACTGCTAACAAAATAATTACATCTTGCTGAATAATTAGTGGAGGTCTACCTTATTCTCTTTATTTTCATTCCCATTATGCCTACCGTAGACTGTTTACTATTTGGATGTAATTAATGAAATAGTGTGCATTCTTCTAGTAAAGTCCGCATCCCATCGAGAACACCCATCATCATCACAATTTCAATTCTCTTACTTTCAGCTAAAGACATTTCAATAGCTTGTCTATGTATAAATGAAATGATAATAGTATATTATTAAACGAGCAATTTATGATAGCTATTATTCACGCAGGGTTGACCCGAGTGAATAATGGCCATAAATTGCGAGTTGAATACTATACCTTGTCCACGACCCTTGATTTCTTTATTAAATAAAAGTTGAGTAGATAATGCTAGTGTAGAACGGAAAGTAATAATTTGGTATTATTGACAATTCTACCGTCAAAATTAATAAATTTCCGGAGTACGTCAAATAATGTGACATATAGAGATGGGCGATACTGTGTAAAGTATCGATACACCGTACCGTTATAAATATATTGTATCGATACTAAAAATTTCGATATTGTATCGATAGATATATTTCAGATACAAATTTCCTAAACAAAAATACGCAGATTTAATAATTCATTTCATATTGCATATCTAGTCATCTAAGCCGGAATGCTGTGTTGTCATAGCAACATATGCTATTTAAATGCAAAAGCGTGAATTATGAACCATTATTCACTCTAGTTTCAATTTGTGCAGGTGTTCTTTCACTGGTGCGTGAACCAGTAATAAGACCTGCTGAGGACTATACTCAGCTGATTCCTGCAAAGTCTAGGGGTGAAATTCATAGTGGACACTTGAGGGTCACTCTGTAATTATTTTATTTTCTGTTCATTTTTTTACTGTTTACATATATTTCTTATTTGATGCGTAAGTTTATTTTTCAAGCTAGTTATTTAATAGATAATTTTAGAGTCGTATTTTCAATTTTGCTTTCTACCACACCAAACTAATTAACCTAGGTAAACGATAAACTTAAGCATTATCATAATCTATATAGTCTACAAAATCAATAAAATAATCCATCATACTAATTTCCTTGAAAAGTTTGAAACTATAACCTCTGACAAATAACAACCAAACAAAATTTCGATATCGTAAAGTGACAGTGTAAGGTACAAACGGGGTTTTTAGGTTATAAATCTTCACTCAAGGGAGCTGGAACCTGTACTCATATTTCACTCAAGTTAAACTCAAACTCAACCTCACCTTTCGCCTGTCAAGTGTCTCTGCATACGATCAGGATGAGTGAAGTATGAGTGACCCTCAAGTGTCGACTATGAATTTCACCATAAGTAGTTGCAGGCAAGGTTATTTTATAAAAGTTTTCCTATACTTGGGATGTCTACCCAGTAATTTTTGATGTTGCTTTCTTATCTAGTTCTTTATTAATTTTTGGTATACCAAGAATTAATTTCTGGTTTATACTGTATTACTTTGTTCAATAGTGAATGGAACATTAGACTTTAGATACTAAAAAGTATTATTTAATTGTAAAATTAAAATCAGAACAATCTTTTAAATACCATTTTAATTAAAATTAACATCGTAAGAACGGCATTATTATTTGATGTATTAGTTTAAAGGTATTTGTCGTTTAATAAGATGTGGGTTCAGTAGAGATACAGTTGTTGGTTAAGAGCACAATATTCAGGAATTAAAAAATTGATATAAGCTCTTGCTATGTCTGAGAAACGTTCTGTGGTTTAACTTTCCATTATGGGGTAACTGTATTACTTGAGGCAATCACAAAATCCGCCTTTGTTTCTCTGTGTGTGTGTTAATTAACAATAATTATCACTTTCCAAATTCCTATTCAAATGATTAACAATATAAATTCACTGGCATTTTTTAAACTCTGCAGTATTTCTAGTTGCATATCACTCAGGTCCACATATGATTTCAGGTCTTTTAATTTACTACACAAACTTTATACTTGGCTTTTGTAGGAAAATGTGGGATTAAGAAATAATTATATTACTAGTATGAGTACCGTTTCTATGGAACCTACTTATCGTGAAATCCAGAATTATGAATGGAAACTTAAATTATTGCTACTGTTAGTGGTTACGAAATACTTTGTAGGTTTACCGTTTGAAATGTTTAAGTTCTAGATATTATTTGATCTGTATAATCTTTGTTAATTATATTCTTTCAACTCTGGTAATACTCTTCCTACATGTCAAGCACAACACTGCAAGAAATGAAAGTAAGTTAGTTAACCAACAAGTGTATTAATAAGTGCGATTAAAAATCGAGATTGTTAATTGCCCTTTTAATACTCGTGTTAGTTACAAAGCTTTTCCCAACTAAACAAGTTGTATTCGTTTTTCTCAACATTTAAAAACTAAAAATATTTATTTGTTTCATAGGTAAGTACTGTCAAAATTATTAAATAATGACATTGGAATGTCACAGAGAAGGTCGCCGGTTCAAATGTCACTGTTTTCGTTTTTCTTAAATTATTTTTTGGGTGTCTTAACACTAATAATTATTATAATTTTGTAGAATAATCAAATAAAAACGATAGGTAAGTCAAAAACTAGAAGTATTCTATGCTAGGAATCATTTTTTAGAGATGTTATTGTATGTTCGGTTGCCTACACCACAGGTAACTGTATTTTGTGTACATTAATATAGCTCATAAACGCATCGGTCGACGGAAAAAAATGTTTAAGACCCCACAAATATGTCAACAAGAGTATTAAAACCACAAATGATGAAAGAAGTAATATACAGCTTTAAGAACGTTCAACGACATCTACATATACTGGGTGAGTTTTTTTAATGAGACATTATGCTTTACGGTAAAACCGATCACAATAAAAATGTGTGATAAAGAGATCTCGACATTTATATATTGAATAAAAATAGGTACTTTCGGTGACTTCCGGTTATACCGGAAGTTGCAGTAAACCTCGTTATATCAAATTTATATTTTTTACTTTTTAAATTGCTGACTTAAGCTGCTACAGGGCGTCGGCCCAGCACTGTATTGGAAAGCATATGATGCGATAATTACAGTGAAGCAGTGTCGAGCGCGGTTAGTATTTGGATGGGTGACCGGCCCACTGGGGAAGACCGTCGTGTAAATAGCCCGTACAGCCTGCAGCGGAGTAGCATATCATAGCTCGCAGGCATTATACCAATGAGCACTAGGTATAATGTAGGTATGCCGTCTTTCGGAGGAGACGTAAAACCGAGGTCCCGAGTCCATGGATGTTGGGCTCGATAAAGAACCCTACCACTGGTTGGAACACCAGTGGATTCGGCAAAATTTCCGGTTAGTGGTAGAGTGCTCCCGTCGTCGGTGATTAGCCTCAGTCGCAGAAATAGACCGACGTTAAATATCCAATTAAAAAAAAGTGTCGACTTGTTGTGTACGTTTCAATCGACGGTGTCGATCGACAAAATAAATCGATCGACATGTCGAATTGTTTTCATGAACAAGGCAAAGTTATGGCTTTTATTGAGGCATACAAATTAGAATCAAATCTATGGGATTCAAAAACTAATAATTCTAAAAACAGAAACATAAGGCACGATGCCCTTATGAAAATTGCTAATGAATTTTCGTCAGACATGTTGATTAGTCTGATCGACATCATTTCTGCCAACTCTGGTGTGGACGAATGCAGTTTTGTCGACTTGTTTATCGACCATGTCGACTCGGAGAGGACGCAGCTTAAAATACAAACAAATGAATAAGTCTAGATTGTAACGTTGTCTTTTATTCTTAAACTTCTCCAATTTTCGGATAATGTTCGCACTTTTATGGGAAAAATGTTTAAATAAACGGATTCTTCAAAGTGGTTAGATCTGCTTGAAAACTCATAGACATAAAAACAATAACGATTGGCAAAAGATAAGAAAAGACACAAAACAAACATCATATGCTAAAGAGACATAGACAATATTCTTTGAAGATGAAAAAATTAGTTATACTTTTCTTTTTCCAGTCATACACGCTACGGTCTACCGGAAAGGTATGTCTGTGCAGGTCAGCCGGACGTTGGTCGTGTCTTCGATGTAGGACGCACTAGCATTGTTAAGGAGCAGCTGACGTGACCTGCGCAGGCGACAGTAGTACATGCACCGACGCACAGATACATCGTACGTTGCTACGATCACTCGAAAGAATTGATTTTCAATCCTGCACCGGTCGCTTGTACCTATAGGTTTAAAAACTTCAAAGGTATATTCCCTCACAGGCTCCTGCTTACCTGCACAGGCATACCTATGCAGGTAAACCTCTCCGGTATACCGTAGCGTGTAAGGCCTGCATTTATTCAGTCAGTTAATTATTCTAGGAGATTGAATTTCATCATTTGTACTAGAAAAAATATTTTTTTTATGTTTTTTTTTGGTACTTTTCTGTGACTATTGGTACGAGGTTTTTAATTTGTTGGAATCTTTCCTATGGTGAAAGTCAGAGCAAACATCAGCTTACTTTCAGTCTTATAACGCATCCAAAAAAACTCATGCATGAATAAAAAAACACGTAATTTTCTTTGGACCAAGATCGTCAAGCGTCAATACCATACGACTTCGCCTTATTCAAGATAGGCAGCATTTGACAATATCTCCTGTTGATGTCTAATATCTTTAAATATTCAATACCACCTTTATACGTCCATTTTTGGCTCAACGCTGTGCTTCATGAACAAAAAAGAACGCATTTCTTTCGCAGATTTTCCATACTTTATTGGTCTGAATAATTTGTGAAGTCGCTGTTTTTGTGTTTCGCTGTTTGTCTTTTCTCCTCATAAATCAACCAAAATGTTTTAAATGCACTCAACACGAAAGATACAACTCCAATCTTTTCCGTAATGTGGAAAAAAAATACCTATACATGGAATTTTAAATATTATATTTTTCTGCTACCTATCAATTTCACAGGAATATTCATGACCTTAATTTGTTTAATTGACCGACTTTTCTTTGAATTTAAGAGAATACATACTTCAGATAATTCTTGGATTGATAAAGTCAGATGGAGCAAACGCAATGATCATACACACAGACATCTAAAAAACCAAAGAACGTTCAGGATGTGGAGTATAGTCCCGATCACTAAGCCTAAGAATTAAGGAGGTAATGGGGAAAAATACCAACGTGGTTCAACCAGAACTAGCTGGTATCTCAGTTGCCACAAAAGAACTAACCAAAAAAGGAATTTTTTGCAAAAACCTAATAATCTGCACAGAAAGCAGACAAGCTCTATTAACCTTGAACAGACAACGTGTTGTATCAGTGCTAGTATCAGAGTGCCATCAAGATTTAGCTAACGCTTCGTTAGATAACAATATTATCCTGAAGTGGATTGAGGGGCAAAACAGGAGTTAAAGTAACCACATTGCCGATTCTTTAGCCAGGGAAGCGGATGTACTAAGACTTTTAGGTCCCAGCGACACCTACGGCCTGGCGACTTCGGCGATTGCGGTACTAGCCAAACGTTACATCCATGCTCAATTCCTGAAGAGATGGGATGAAATCAAGAGATGTAGTTTTGTCAGTATCACCCTGGAAAGCTGGCGCCGAAGAAATACTTGGCGATAACGAGGAAAAGCCTTCGTTTAACAGTAAGATTTCCGACTGGCTACTGACAACTAAGGAAACACATTCATACAATGGGGTTAGTGGACACACCTTTATGCAGGATGAGTGAACAGGAAGACGAAACTGTCAGTCATGTCTTATGTGAGTGCCCGGAGTTATCGTCAATAAGAGAATGTGTGTTCGGAGACTCTTGGCCTACACCTTCTGACATAAAGGAGATATCTCCTAATGACCTGTTCACCTCCCTGGAAAGGACAGGATGGACGATGACCTAGAAGGATAACTCCTCGTGAGGGCGTAAAATGTGGCCTAAGTGCTGTGGGCCTAAACTCACCCTCCCTACTATGCAAATACAGAAGTTGATGTATTTTCGATTTCATTTTACAGGGTTTCCAAAAAAAACCTACCAAACGCAAAACTTCAGATATTACATGTGATTTTATGTCCATTTAACATATTTTACTTTCATCATGAAGATGATGCTGCTTAGTCAGTTTTACAAACACATCTCAAAAAAACCGCAAGGTATCTGCAAGCTTCGAATTTGTTGCACTTGCCGTGATATATTGTTCACTAGAAACTCCCGTTTTTCATTGTCATCACAAGCGTTTAACGTGAAAGGAGCAACGGATAAATTTGGTGAAATTTTTTGGTCATCAGTTTTTGGACCAATTTTACATTTTATTAAAAAAATACTAGGTATTATCCAAAAATGTAGGCTTCCCTTTAAATTCGCTAGTATGCACTGTTTTGAAAGAAAATTTAAATTTTTGTTTTTGGCATTTAATACCATTATTTGATTACTAAACGACGTATACAGTACCTACCTACCTTGACATATTAACAGGAATTGACATTAGAGAAATCAGCTAAGATTATCAGACTGCTAAGCACCCATGTTTCATAGGTGTACCAAAATGATATTTTTCTACACCCCATCTATAAACTACCTAGTATCTCAAAGTTTGTAACCCTTAAAATGGCTGTTTATGGCGAGAGTGAAAAAAAGAGAAAGAGCGATAAAAAGTGCCTTATTGTTCACTTTAATTCACGTTTTCCATAAGCCATTTTTTTCAGAAAATAAACGGGTTTCAATTTCTCAAAATATTATAGCGTCAACTTACATTTTCAGAGGTTTCTGCCTTTCAAAATACCACAACCTTTTTTCTTTCAGTCATTGTACCTATATGAAAATAAGCAAGCACCAAAGCACTTTTCCGCTTTAGAGCACCGATAGTGTCAATTTGAAAAAGTTAACGTTAACTTTCCAGTTAGATTTTAATGTTTAAAAACCTCCTTTGGATAGTGATCGTCGTAAAAACTGATCAAACATTATTTCAGTTCAAAAATACTGATGATAACAAACGCGTTTTTGGAACATATCCATCACTAGATACTCCTGGTACACAATTATTATCACAAAAAATCTTTTTATCAATGTTAATGGAGCTTAAGCTGAGAATATTCCTATTGTTTGTCTACTGTCAGGGAAAAGATTGGAAATAACGTCATTTTGGAACTATTATCCAAATTTTATTTATACAGCCATTTAAGAAGCAGTTTTTGACAAATATCAGCTATAAATTCTAAGGCGCCTGCTTCTAATTTTTCGGGAATCCTCAGAAAAGATTTAAAAATATTCAAGACCATCCTCTATCGGCTAATCTTGTAGGTGAAGTGACGTACGTCTAGAGGGGTTCCAAGTAGGCCGAGTATAAAAGCAAGAGATCAGTGGTGTGGATCGACTGTAAATAGTGGTCCTGTGCGTCCGGTACTTTCAGTTGTTAATGTGTCATGGCGTACTTCGTAACGTCAATATTCTTGGTTGTGCTGCTAGCCTTAAACGGTAAGTGCGAAAATAATATACAGGGTTATTCCCGAGTTTATAAAATATATTTGTTCATAATATGTGGATTGATGCTGCAAGTTTAATCTTTTTTTTCAAGTTAATTTTATTATTTCAATAAAATTGAATATTCCGTGTTACAGTATTGTGAATCGAATGTGTTTCGTACAATGTACGGTTGAATAGATTTAGCGTAGTTTTTCATTTTTAATTTAATCTTATTTAACTAGTAATATCTAAATATGTGCACAATGTGAAAGTATGTTAATTGTTGCAAGTGGCTAGTGCTTAGAAGTATGCAATCTTACTTTTATTTATCCGATTATGCCAGTATAAAGGTTTTTTAATAAATTATTTGTAATTTTTGTTTATCTTACAGCAGCTTTTTAATATAATCAATTTGTGGATTATGTTATGTAAATGTGAATAATTTTCATATATAGATATTTCTTAATGCAGTTTAATAGTTATGGACACTTTCATATGTTATCTAATAAATAGTTTTTTTTATGTATGAGTTCTGAGAATATTTTTTGAATTGGTAATTAATCTTTAACACTTTGCATACAACTTTTTTGTGGTCATGTGGTATGCTGTGAGGATGGTATCTATTAAAATACAAATTGTTAAATTCCTAAAGCCAAATTTAAATTTATTTTGATGATGTCCAGAGTTTTCTCAATCATCTTTTATGGTTTGCAACTAATTATAAAAGTTCTTTCATTTGCATTTTTGGGGAAATTGAACCACAATCTTTCTGTCTATCGTTATCAAGAATAATTATGTCTCACACTCAAACTTTAAGACTGCAAAAAATTGCAATAAAATTTTCAAAGGTCCATTCACAGTAGATTATATCTTTGATCAAAATTATTGACAGTGAAGGAATATTTTTTTGTAATAATATTCTGAGAATATTATAGTCTACCACGAATGGGATCTGTGAAGTGCACGTTTCAAAAACAGTGTTTTTTTAAAAAGAGTGCCCTATTTTTTGAATGTTAATAAAATATCTTTGTTGCTAATGTTTTGTAGGATATGATTATTTTATTCAAAAAACTGTATACATCAATTTTGTGGTTTTTTTTGTAATCAACCGCGTATTGGTTAACAGTAATTCCAAAAATTAATCTATAAGAAAATCTGAAATACCCAATAATATAGTAGTAGTAGTAGTTGGTTGTATCGTTGATTGAATATTTCTTTTAAAAAATAACGTACGGAAGTGAAATATGTTCAATTGTTACTATAGAATTTGGTTAGTTATGTAATTCAATACCCTCCGTGGCAGTTAGCTGGGGGAGTAGTTGTTGCTTCTTAGTAAACCGCCTGCTTTTTGAAAAGTAATATTTAAATTTGTAAGGCGTTATAATAGTACTAAACTATTATCTTTAACATCTATTGATAATACGCTCTACTCAAATGACAATTATTTACAGGACACTGTAATTAAGTATATAAATCAAAATGATACGTCATGTACTTACTTCAGAACTAAACGATATTGGAGTCACACGTGAAAAATGTATAGTTATTGATAATTAATTAATTATTTCATTAAATTATGATTAATTTTTCCCAAGGTTTTCATATCTTGTTTACCGTTCACAGTATTTTTTTCTTTCCTTTTATGTATAATTCATTTAATTGTTAGTTTCTGATAATTGAAGTCTTGTGCTAGTATTTTTGTGTTAAGGAAATCAAATTCATGTTTTTCCATCGTTTCATGTTTATGTATTGCTGTAGAAGTATTTTTTGTATATTTGTGGCCGTTAAGACGATTTTCTAGATGTTGAGTTGTCAAACATATATATTTTGTAGGACAGTCTAAACATGGTATAGAATATACATAACATTGGGTTTTTTATTGGTTTTAGTTGGACTTTTAAATTTAGTAAATAATGGTAATAAAGTATTCTGAGCTTCATGACACACGTTATGTTGTGTTTAGACAATATAAATTCTAGTTTTTCTGAGAGTTCGTTTATATATGGCATTGCTATGTATCGCTTTTGATTCAATTCAGTTTATATATGGTTATTATTCTACAACAACACTCAAAATATTTTTAATCTTCCCGTTCTATTTATCCTGGAATCCCTTTAGTTGGTTTGAACACACATGTACATTTCAGCTGAATGACCATTTCATAGTTACCCTACAAGAAAAAAATATTTTGATGTTCATTCAACAGTGCCCATTTTTTTACTTTTTAAAAAATTCCATCACTAAAAGTGTACAATCGTCTATGAATCGGTTAATCGGAAAATTAACCATATAACGTAGTGACGTAATTTAGACTTAACATACATTGTAATTAATTCAATAATTTTATAGCTATTTGATATTATGATATTATAATACATTTTATCACTTTTTTATGTATTTTGTATAAATATCTCATTTTTATTCAATTTTATATTATTACATTTGCTTTTTATTGTTCATCGCTCTGTCTATTAACTTTTTATAAGCTTACGTTGACAATATTCTCTCTCTCTCTATCTCTCTGTCACCATATCGATTTTCTTACGTAAAGGTTGATATGAACACCCACACATTTTAAAAAACCGTTTGTATGTATGTATGTATGTTGAGATGACATTCACCGAGACCTAAGAGATCTATTGTGTTCCATTACTTCTATATACTTACTTCCTGAGGAACATCTCAAAAACTAGTAGCTCCTTCAGTCCCATTTCACTGAGGAATTTTAGGATATCTGCACGCTTCAACTTAGGTAAATGTCCCTCTTCTATCCAATAATTTCCTAGATGCTGTGTTCTAGGATTCTGAATTGCTGTGCAATTCGCAAGTACGTGGATGAAGGTTTCTTCTTCCATGCCACATTATCTACATTCTTCTTTTTCCACTATTTTGAGCTTTTTCAGGTGTTCGTTCAGGCGGAAATGTCCTGTTAGGATCCCTGTTAAGACTCTTAGTGCAGTTTTACTTCGACTTATGCATTTATTTGATTTCAACGGGTCACCCATCAGAATATTTGATTGTCTAGGCACTACTGGTTATTTCCAATGGTCATATCTTCTTTTTCTTCGGTTTGCCTATTTCTTCAAATATTGCATTGAGGCTGATACCTCAAAAGGGTTCCGGTCCCCAAAAGAGTTTTTCAGACCCCTCTTTGCTAGTCCATCTGCTTTTTCATTTCATTCTATTCCAGTGTATCTTGGAATCGACAGTAAGGTCTCTTGTTCAGTTCATTGAGTATGCCTAGGGATTCCCATACCATTTTGAAGCTGATTACACAAGAGCTCAGTGCTTTAATGGCTGCTTGACCATCCGACATTATGATGATCTTTTGCCGTTTGTAAGAACAAATTGTTTATTAGTTCTCGAAGACATTTGCAATTAAAATGGGTTGAAACGTTCTTGGACACCCTGTGTTGTATAATAATTAAATTTTCCATTGTTACCTCAACAAATAATTCGTTATTCACTCTAGACTTTGATGGATGGTTTAAAATTAGTTTATATATGTTTGGTTGAAAAAAATTCAATTGCGTTTCAGCTCGGGTAATGAAAAGATGTATTACTAATTTGGTAATAAATATTGCTTGTGAAAAATTACGAGTTTCATGGGATAGAAAATAATATCTCTTTGTTTTTTGTAAACATTGTCATTGTATCTCAATATTTTCCTTTGAAAATTTATTCTAAATAAAAATATAGCTCCGTAACAAATTGTGATTTTCGTGTGATAATTATATATATTTTCGAGAATTATTGTGAAAATTTTACTTGAAATAATTTTCAGTGGATAAAATCAATTTTTTCATCAAATAAAAATTGATTATCAAAATAATATAATAATTTCAAATTCGCTTTAAAGCTGTATTTGAAAAAAAATTAGCCACTTTCCAGTTTTTGACAGATTTTACGCAAAATTACGTTACGTTTACGTTAAAGTAAAATTAATATAATATACTGAGTCTCTCAGAAGTACCTATCAAAACTTGAGCAATTATAGAGGTGCTAAAAATAATGGTAGTACTTTTAATTTCATAGTTAATGAAATGAATTTACTGACAATTTCATAAATTAACTCTAATAAAACATTATTAATGATGAAGTTATTGCAAATTTTGAATACAACAAAATTCAATCATAAAGGGCATTATGATGTCTTAAAGCATATTAGGCGAAGAAAGTTGTAGATAAATAAGAACTTCAATCATTTGTAAATAAAAATTACTATATAAAGAGTGTCCCTAGGGTAGGTAACGGGGCATAAGGGGATTGCAGGTAATGAATTGGTGGACCAATTTTCTAAAGAAAGCTTTAAAGGAGACTTTATAGGTCCGAAACATTTCAGTGAAATCACAAAGGATTGCATTTGTACCCTGAGGAAACACCTGAACAAAATGGGATAATCCCATAAAAATTAACAGTTATTTTTATTTGTGGTGCAATTCCTTCCATCCCATAAAAATATGCAACTCCTTCAACTCTTTGTGAAATTATAATACGTAGAATTGAAAAAAAGATTCACAAGTATGAAAAAATTTGAAAGAATTATAAATCATTCAAATGCTATTCAATTAAGTTCAGTGCTAATCGTGACAGATAATATGATTTGCAAATAAAGGTAAAATTACAATTTTTATAACATTTTTTAAAATTACGACAAAACTGCAAATTGACCACATTTTTCTTTTTTGTTTAAAGCTTTTATTGCCCATAACGTGAAAATATGAATAGACAGGCAAATAAAAAATCTACCAAAGTAGTGATTACAATAAATTCTAATATTTTATTAAAAGTTCACTTATAACAATATCTATTGTTACTAAACAGAAAAATTGTTTTGGTCTGTCACTCTCGCTTGAGTGCAAGTGAATTATAATATGGTTAGTTGCGTTTTATTGGTAATAACAGGAAAGTTTCTTCAACATATTCTCGTTGACCTTGTATATTGAAAGTGAGTTTAAAATCAATTATAAATACCGTAATGAATGGAAATGTCGGGCAGCACTGAAATTTCTAGCATGCCCCAGATCGGATCTAGACTGGTCTGGGAGTGCTTACAAAAACTATTAATCCTGGCAAACCATAATAATAGGGTAGCTCTTAACTAGGACACGGGGCACAAATGTATTGAAGGCAATGAAAAGGCAGACACCCTAGCACGTGGTTGTACATCTCGGTGGATGCAAACTAAGGATCAGACTGAAGACACTATACAAAATAGGAACACAGCAAACTCCTAGTAAAAAAACTCTCGGGGTCGATGAATAACGAAATAATAAACTTCTGCAAAGGCCAGATAAGTAAGGTGACAGGACTACTCACTGGTCACCGTAACCTAAGGAAGCACATGCATACAATAGAGAAGAACCTGTCTGTCGGTTGTGTATGGAAGAGGAGGAAGCAGACTCTCACATTATCTTTTAACGTGAAGCATCTAGGAGCGGAACAATCAAGAGCTCAAAAAGCCTAAAGGGTGAGGTGCCAAAGTCTCTAAGACTGGTGGTGCTGAATCAATCAATCAATTGATGGAAATGGTTTATAATCAGTTATTAAAATCAGTTGATAAAATTGTTTGAGACGGAAATAATAAATGGAATGAAAAACTGACTTATTACTTGCATCTTGCATCTTCTAATTAATTCATGCATTATGTTTCTGACTATTGCACATCCCCAGCATCCTGAATGATGTTCTACTAGTTCCTCTCTATTGCTGTTACAGTGTTTGTTATTGTGTATCCTGCATTAACAAAGTTCTCATTTTCTCTCACTATTATCATTCACACTCAGGCTACTTTTTTCCACTAAATATTTAACATTGCTTTGTCTTACCACATCCGTTTAATAATGGTTTTATACATTTTGTTATCCAGCTCTAAGAAATAATTTCTAAAATATTGAGAGGATGATGAAGGTATTAAAATGATTTAAGACATAATCTCCATTTTAAATTTCAACTCAATTGTTTCTGTTCACTGTACCAAATGATTAATATGGTTTACTTGATGATTACTTCCCCAAAACAGATCCTCATTTTACTACTATCAACAAGTGTTCAATCTTTGCCACGTCATCTTGATACACTATTTTAGGTTGTCTTCCCTTTTTATACTATTCTTTCTAGTAACTAGCCACTACATCATTAGAAATGCATTTGCGTCTTCCTTTATTGCAAATATGTATCGTTTTTTTTTCTCATCTTTTCCTCTTTCTAGGCCATATTGGAATCCAGTGTGTTATCTTCCTAATGATGTCTGTCAGTTTGCATCCCATATCCATAACATGCCCATTGGCGGCCTTTGTCCTTTTAGCCATCATTATCATTTTTCCTTCAAACACTTTCTCTATTTCTTAATTTTCAAACACCTTTTTTGTCGTACATTTAATCTTGTGTCATATTTGGTCCTAAAATTATTATTTTCGATGTTTTCATCTCCGTTACTTTTGAATTATTTTCCTCCATTGTTGTCATTGTAGCTCTAGCTTGTATTGTCCACAATAGTGCATTGTTATGGACGTTTCGGCATCAGCTTATTTCCAGTAATTACATTGAATGATATAACCTAAAACTAATCGAAATATTTCACAAACTGAATAAATATATTTTGTCCATTTATCATTTTTCACATCTCCTTGTATAGAAACAAGCGTTAGTCTATGATTGAATGTGGTATGTGAAAGTTGATCACCTTGCAATTTTCTATGAGTATTTGTGGAAGAGACATATTCGCATTATTATCGTTCATGCTATTCCCGGAATTTTTATTTTTTGTGATTAAATCACCATTTACTATAATTGTTTCGACATTTAGCTATGTCAAATGACTAAGTTTATTTTCCACCATTATTGAATTAGTAACCTTACCATCCTTAACAAACCTTTTCTTTTGTATCCGAATCTACTTGGATTGCATGGTCACGTTTAAGCACTAACGAATATAAGAGTGAAGGGTTACTGTTCCGATTATAACCTTTATTTAAACGTGATTGAAGCTGCGATTTTATTTAAATAAATATATCTATTGTTAAGTTTGAAATCTTTGGCGTTTTAAAAGTTTTTCAACAAAAAAGTAGAAATATTTTTGTAACGTAGATTTAAAAAAATGGGGGGGGGCGGCAATAAAGGAACGAAAGGAAGAGGTATAAAAACCAAATGTTTTAATAACATTATTTAAAACATAAAGCTTATTCAGAACAAAACTTCTACATACAAAATAAACCAGTGATGAAAGTAAACATTTGTAACATTCTAATGTCGTGCAAAACTAATTTTGTAGGATCTCATCTAGATAGTAATATGTCTTGGAATACAATTGTTATAACGCAATCGAATATCCGCTATTTTGTTCTTTTACAATTGAAAGATATTTTTCAACAGTAGATCAATTAATTAATGTCTATTACGGAATTGTCTCTGAATTTAAAGATAACAGAGAAACTTATCGACATCTCACGTTGTTTTCCTTTCACTCTTTGGTTTCATTTGTGTAGTTATCCTGTTTATTTGCAAGAATTGTGCATGTAATTTCTCAGTTCCGCTATTTAAACCACTTAACTATTTTCCGAAGTGTAAGTTATTTTTACAGTTTTTTTATGTACGTGTTGGGTGTCAATACTGTTATAAATAACAAACTATAATCGCTTACACTAGCAACAATAATTGATTGTGAGCAAGTTACTGTGCGATAATCCAGCGGTTATTTGCGGTAACAGGCGATTGTTCACTAGCTACAATGGAGTGGTTACGAAAGTTGATTGAATAATATCTAATCCTTTTTAATGTCGGCTTAAATTCACCACTCATAATTTCTCGAACTCCATTGTTATATCTGCACATGAAAAACCGGAAAATTGGGATAATCAAAAGGCAATTCATCACGACTACTGTACTCAAATCAACATAACCTGTTTCAAAACAAGAGTGGGGGCAAGAACTACTGTCAGTAACCCACCTCTTGTCCAGGGTAATCGTTTGGTGGAAACATTTGAACGATGTTAATTCATTATAGCAAGTAGCCTACTAAAAATCGGCTGATGTATTTCTTGGGGAAATGTCAAAAGATTTTCCTTCAGTGTAGTTGCGTTCTTTTTGACCAAGATTTTGGTTAATCTTAGCTCACCTCGGTGATGTGCGCGTTCTCACTTCGAAGTGAGCTGAGATTTTTCCTGCTGATTCGAATCTGTCTTATATTTTGAATCGTTTTTCAATTGAGAGTGTCGTTCTTTTTGTTGCTCACTCACATTAACTGAATTTAGCTGAGTTCTCAGTCAAAAAAACGCACCTGTGTTCAACATTACACAGATTGCGAAAAGTCTATTCGCGTCATACGACTTTCACAAGTTCGGCAAGGAAAATATGAGCAAAACTACTTGAAAGGGAGAGAAGAATAATTGTACGTTCAGCGATGGGCGTGTGTTCAGTTCCAGCTACCAGAAACAGTTGGGGTGTGCTCAGTGCCCCCCTATTTCAACCGCTGTTGCCAGAAGCGCGAATTAATTTGTACAAATGATATTTTTGTCTCGTTATCGTTAACAGAGAGAATTCACATTTAAACTTTTACACGCACAATTATTCTCCTCTCTCTTTCAAGTAGTTTTGCTCATATTTTCCTTGTCGTACTTGTGTAAATCATATGGCGCGAATAGACTTTTCGAAATCTGTATAACAATTTTATTACAGTTTATTAAATAAGGTAACTGTGAACTTAATAATGAATATCATTTTCACAGGTTCAGAAAAACTATCAATTACTGAATATTAAGCTTGTACGCCTATGTCATGTGGATAAGACATTTGTTTATCCCTGAACTTTTCAATAGAAGTACAGATTACAAAATCGCTTGTCGTGTTTTTCTATCACATTGCTTTGTTCTTGTCCCAATACAAAAGTTTGACATTCTTCATTTATCTTGAATCAATCGAAATATTTCGCAATGCTGTTTGATAAATTGTTTAATTGTTTTTCAAACGTGATCTCATCATCAGCATTGATAAAAATTACATAATAATATATGTGGCATTGTATAATTATTATTTTTTTTTTGTGTGAAACCGAATATTCAGACTCACTCTGTAAATCACGTTTTTAACAACGACAATGATTATATTTACAATTCCTCACATCATGTCATGTTTATTAATGTTCTACACACCCAAAATTCTTGAATAACTTCTGCAATCTCGCCTATAAAGTCAATAATAAATTTTAATTTCTAACCTTGATTACACCGTTAGTGCAAGTAGAATTTTCGAATCAGTTGAAAATCAAAACCGCCGCATCTCGTTCGTTATGCATGGGCAAAGGTGTTAGGGTCGTTTATCTAACCTTATGTTCAATACTTATCTGATGTGAAATATTTGCTGTTTTAAATAAATTACTACTGTTAAATGATGGCAGATTGTAATCCTGATATTTTATTTTTTAAATTACTATACATACATCCTTTTCAAGCTTCAATAATAGACATTTTATTATTTAAATAAACTCCGGAAAGAGGTAGTTATACCTAGCAATACAAATTACTTTGAAGATAAATGGAATATATAACATTGAATTGGAATGCTATTTTGAGGTTCTAGATGGAAATGAACTGAATGTCAAGTTTCTAGTGTTATTTGAAGAATTAAGTATTTATAATGCATGTAGATACAGCCATAGTAATAGACCATTTCAGAATGACGTCGCTGACAGGTCGGCTATATTGCTGCTGGTCCTCATGTCATATTCTATTTCGTTTTCATTGTAGCTAGACTTTAATTAGTTAGAGGTTCTTGAAATTATTGAAAACGCCATCGTTTTCTAGTGATGTTAAGTGAGGAATGCGGGACCAAGAAATGAGGTATCTGTTTTTCGATTTTCAGCAGTTTTAACCAAGCGAGGTGACTATTTAATTGATCTCTTTGTGCATCTGAATATGTTTTGCTCTTGAATCGCATAACTCCTTTCGCTATCTCAGAATTTGGTTTGAACAACAACTGCGTATTATGAATTCCGTCACAAAAAATTATAATTGGGCATCCGAAATCAAACAATTCATTGCAATTATGGAATAATTTAACTTATCGCCATCTATCACAAAAAAACAAATGTTCTCTAAATAGTATACCTTCTTGCACCAATTCGATATTGCTACATCACCAGCGTACTCTTTAATGGTTCTATATAATGTTTTTACCACAACACGTGAACCAAGTAATTATTTATTCTTGAAGTCACCAATCTAGATCACTGGTACTTTGGCCCAACTCCTTTTGGTTAGTGAATTTTAAAACGCCATAACCTGCAGTATAGATCCTACTCTAACATGTCCTGTTAGTAATATGGACGAGAAGGAATCTCTTTTTCATATTTTGTTAAAGTATAGTTGTGAGAAAAGTATATTTGCACCGTTTCACAATTTGTCGGTGGGATAAAGAAATCTGTAAGCAGAAGCACAACCGGTTTCAGACACATTTTTCAATATTGCAGGATCCCGACGCACTAGCGATTTCTGTACTCTCTTTTTCCGATAAACATATTTTTATTAGTATTATTAGATTTTGTTTGATCTATGCAAGAAAGTTTAAACATAAGAGCAAAGCTCGAGGGTTTGATTTTCTGAAGTGGATAAAACGCAACTAAAACACAAATGCAATACAACGTTTTATCCACAATCACAGTCATTACAAATCAGATTTCATCAAAAAGTGATTTGACATTTCGCTCTGACAGCAGCTGTAACGTCAAAAAATATTGAAATCAATTAAAAAAATTCGGGGAGATGTTTAATGGTTGCTATTTAGTTCCAATTTATAGTATGATTATGGATAATAGTATATTATATACCAAGCGATTGAAGTGACCCATTTAATCCCGTGGATGGTGTTTGAATCCTGAGGGCGGAGCCCGAGGGAAGCAATCCACCTAAGGGATTAGTGTCACTCTATACGAGAGGTATATACGCTATTTTTTGCAATTTTACATACATTTTTAGAAAAAATAAATACTGCTTGAGCATAAAAATAGACCAATATCACCGTTGGCCAATGGGACTTCATCATCTTCCTCAATTCGAAATCCTGACCCATTATTCACTTCTGTCTGTTCAAGTTCAACTAGTTCATCTATTTCTGATATAAATAATCGTCTATTTAGTTTGGTTAACTGCAATAATGTGAACATTACTTGTCATTTTAATTGAACAAATGAAGATTAATGTTACTATGGTACGTTTTTATTTGTACTTTAAATCCCTTGGGATTTTAACTGTCACTTTATATCCCTTCGGTCTGAAAGTGACACTTTAGTTTCTAACATGTGAGACTAAAGTGACCACTTTATTCTCAGAGTTGCAAAAATGTAGTTTATAGGTTTGTTTAATGTTTTTGTCTATCTGTATATGAAAATTTTCAAATCTATATGGTTGTTGCATTTCATTTTATGATTCTAATTTTTTATAAGTCAAAAATAATCTCCTTCAAAGAATGTGAAATATTTCAAACAATAAAATTCCCCAGAAAGTGAAAGTTTTCAAAATAACTAATTTTTATACATTACAAAGACATCAAATACCTATCATAATAACTATTATAAATAATAACTATGCTTTCAAGGCTTCTTTGTTCTTAACAATAACTCATATTTAATTGTAATCACATTAATGAAACGACCACTCGTTGAAACACAGTAGTTGACTTCAAATACATAAAAAATTGAAAGCGTACACCAATTAAAGATTTTTCCGCCTACCTCTATCCAAAGTATACATTTCCTGACCTCATTGTTGGAGCAAAGTCGTACTTTTTCTTCCTAGGGAGTCACTGAAGTCAATGAAATTGATTGTAATCAGCCAAGTACGAGTACTTCCTGGGGATACCATCAGCTGTATAATAATGGTGTTAGTGAAAATATCAGCTTCCACTTCTAGTGGTGCTCAAATAACCACTGCTCAAAACTGTACGTTTAACATTGGTATAAATAATTTGTTTCTGAAATATATCGTATCGATAAAATATCGAAATTTTTAGTATTGATACTTTCCATAAGGGTATTTTTTAATATTGATATTTTTAAAACAATATATTTATAACGGTACGGTGTATCGATACTTTACACAGTATCGCCCATCTCTATATGTCACATTTGACGTACTCCTGAAATTTATTAATTTTGACGTTAGAATTGTCAATAATACCAAATTATTACTTTCCGTTCCACACTCGCCTTATTTAATAAAGAAATCAAGGGTCGTGGACAAAGTATAGTATTCTACTCGCAATTTATGATAGCCATTATTCACTCGGGCGACTTGCGCCCCTCGCCCACGTCTCGGGACGCAAACGTCACCCTGCGTGAATAATGGCTATCATAAATTTCTCGTTTAATAATATACTATAAAAATGAATTTTTATTTGGGGGAGGCGAAAAATCATATGTGAAAAATTGGGGTAAACTGCCGTTTCCTCCCCAGAATGATTTCTGCCCTCCGCTACGCGTCATGCTCGAGAAAAAAAGTAGTAATTGAATAGATGACGCTTTTACTTGATGAAGTAGTACTTTCCTTCCTAGTTATGCAAATTGCTATTCGCTACCTTGGTACAATAATAAAAAACAGGGGACAAACAGGAGTATTACCGTAAAAGCGATTATACATGGAATTAGTTAGTTAGTTAGAAATAAAAATAATACTGAAATAAAAGATTCACTTAATTACAGCTTTCAGTTTCCTGTCTTTTCAGTAAAGCGTGTTATCAATAGATGTCAAATATAATATTTCAATAATGATGCCTCACAAAATTTTTGAAAAATACAGGAAACAGTAATTAAGTAAAAAAGTACGAAACCGATATGTCTTTTGTCAATATAGAATTTTGGTTTGTGGTTAGATGTGGGGATGTCGCTGTTATCGCATTCTTAACAACTCCTTCACTGAGGTTAATGTAATGATGTGGTTTCAGCATTGTTACCAGATTATGCCCTTAGAGCTTCTGGACGGATTATATCTACCTTATATTGATAAGGCGCAAATACGGTCTACAAGTGATGTTTGTCGGGGCATATAACCTGGGAAGTAGTTGTTGCTTCTCAGCGAACGGTCTGCTCTTTGAAAAGTATTAAATTATTATCTTTGACATTCAAAATGAAAGATGACCATCTGTTTATTCCAATTTATTTTATCTATAAAATGTTATTGCGCATATCACGAATTGTTCTATCAATGTTTATAAGAACTTCACTATCATCCAACCCCTAACCTAACTACAATATACAACACAAACCATAAAAATTATGAATGCATAATTTCTATTTAGTTAATAATGAAATCAAAACAGACTACAGAAGTTGAGTTGTAAGGACGAATTACGATTTGTTATTCGTTTGGGGCACAATTTCAGGTTATGTCCTTTGACAGCTGATTTAAAATGATAATAAATTTGTATACAGAATTTGTATACAGATTGGGTGATTCTGATTTAGTAGCACGACCTTGATAAATTATTTACCATTTTCACTGCTACCAAATTACTAGTTGATTATACAATTTAAATGGACATTATTTTCTCATTATTATCAAATATCACGTCCCGACTAATTAATGCTAAAATACACTCGAAATTAAAAAACAATAAAAATTATCGACTATTTAACAAGATTTTGTAATATCATGATATATTTTCAAAGACCACACAAGGAGGTCCAAGAGCTTTGGCCAGTAGCAAATAGTTGGTTAGAAACAGCACTAACAACGATCTTTGGCCTATTTTTGGAATTATTGGAAACAGGAAATACCAATCTAGAAATCACAAGTGACAGACTAATTTTGACAGTCTATTTAAATGAAAAATTTAGTAATTTGATAAAAAAACATACCTATTGGAATTAACAGTATCAAAATGAACCAAACTCCAGACTCTTCCACTGTTTCTCCCCTTGCAAAAAAAGAAAGTTATGAGCGGGAAATAATCAATTCAACAGGACATTCCCATGCCAATTCTTTGAAACCATATTTGCAGTTAAACTGAACATTATTTAAAATTCATTATCGCTTTCATTAGGATAAAGGAGGACCGCATAATGACTGAATTTTCATTCTGTCTAACAAAATAATCCAAATGAAACAATTTTTCAATTGAAAATTTTGTTTTCAATCACAAAAACTTCCACACCAACGTTACTATTGAAATTGAAGACATTCATCTAAACTAAATTCATCTTACAGCTCATAATAATTGTGAAATCCTGAAGATTTTCTCACTTTTTTGTACTTAGTGGAATCTGGAGGCTCAGTTTTATCAGTAAAATCATGTTTTAAAAACCATTTATGCTATTTGTATGCTAATTATCACTACCAGTCATTAAAAGTGCTGTTTAATTCAATTTGTACTAACAATTGCTCAGTGAATGGTTGTTTAATTCTGGTTAATTGCGTTACGACTGAGCTACAAAATGTAAATAATGATATTAAATAAGTACAAGGTATATCAACGACCTATGAATTCGCATTAAAGAATAGCAGATGTTATCACAAATTGTAAATTTATTTATATGTGGTTGAAAATATTTCCTTCAGCTCTAAACTATGCCTCAGTGCCCACCGGTGAGTCACTTATACTAACTCAATTCAAAGCCAAATGCTCATAAATAAACATAGTTTCTTTTTTCTTTTTCCACTAACGTATGTTGTCATTTCAATAAAAATTATTTAAAACTTTTCATTCATTCATAGTTTGTACCAAGTCAGTTGGAACAGCCCACTAACTAACATTAGTCTTTGTATTTTCATAAACCAATAAAAAGCAATCGACTTTGCTGTGACTTTCACCACTCAAATTTGTTGGTTATGTATCGACGTTCATAAAACAATTGGAATATCAATAAAATAGTTTTGTGAGGTTGACTGAACTTGGTATTTCAAAAGCCGTCTTTAAAAGAGATAGTACAGAACTAATATTTAGTGGAACTAATCATATTAGCAAAGCAATATTTTTAGGTTTTAGCTATGAAGAGAAAAAAAGCGTGCTAGGACATTTAAAATGTTCTAGGCGAACATGATTCAACAATCATAAGAATGCAACTTCTAAGGAAGTGGAGTAGGGGAAATATATCGAATCTCAATAAGTTGAAGGAAATAATAGAAGGTAAGATTCTCGAAATGGAAAACAATGGTCTATAAAACCTCATATGCTTTTTAAGCATCAATCATGGGATGATTATGCAGCATCGGAAGAAATAGACAGACGACAACATCATGGTGCTTGGTGAGGGTCAAAACTAACAAATAAGGACCGTATTCGTAACGAACACCTCCGTATTAAAGTCAAAACTGTAATGCACCAATAAAAATCTGCACAGACAGCCAGAAATCAATGTTGGCTAAAAACACACAACAAAATATTATTATGTGAGTTCCAGGAAATTGGGGCATCAAGTGCAACTAAAAAATTGATGAACTAGCTAGACTCCATATGTTGGACCAGAAGCAGCACTAAATCTGACATCAAAGAATGCATACGGGACTGGGTCGAATGAAAAGCAGATGGAGAATAGTGGAATGAAACCTCCCTCATGTTCTACACGAACACATTCATTATACAAAAACACAAAACTGAACAATTATTACATAAGAGTAGTCACAGTTCAATAAGAGTAGACCATACCTACAAAATGGGACTGTGAAACGCGAACAGCAAACCATGTGATGAAAGGACAGACAAATGTATACTGTCAAAATTAAACCGCAATAGAGATGCAATATTCGGGCAGCCTAGGCTAAGTTTAGAAGAATACGATAGACAGTCAGTGGAAAATTTGTTCAGACTGGTACAGGAACTATAGTTACTGAATGGATGTTGGGGAAACCAGTCCCATAAGATACAAGTGTCCGAGGATGAGGTGTAGCTGGCGATAAAACCAGCATCTGACCAAAACAAACATATTATTCAATAAATTCAAAAAAACCTCGAGAAGCCTTTTCTAAAATATTATTTAATAGTTAAAATATTTCAAGAAATCTGCGATCCCATTTATTGTTGTGTAAGCTATTGCAGAATCTTCATATTTGAAATTATAATTATTTCAACTAACTACTTCTGAATAAAACAAACCGTCATGACTTGCAGCATCCAATCTACAAAATAATTGCACGAGAGGTGACGTAACAATTGCAAATTACTTATTTTTCTTTGTCTTTTGTTTAGGTTTCGCACAGCAGACTAGCGAAGAACCAAAGAAAGAGGAAAGCTTTGAATCCGAAATCTGCAAAAATAAGGACGCCGGTGAATGGTTTCGTTTAGTGGGAGGAGAAGGTGACAGTTGTCGCGATGTAATACAGTGTACGTCATCGGTGAGTATATTAATTACATATTAATGCAAATTTTTTTCGCATACTTGCTAATTCCATCTGAATTTCCTGATGAATTTAGTGAATTATTTGATAATAGCATTCATTTATAACTTCTTTCACATCATTGTCGGAATCAGTTTTTAAAAAAGTTTGCTAAATCTGTTTAGTTTATTTTGTAGAAATTGTCTTAATCATTTTGGAGAACTTGTTGTTAACAAAGTTTGGTGTAATACTAATAATTAACTATGAAGAAGTTCTTAAGCTGCAGTCCGCAGGATAATTAAATTAATTTGCAGATCATATTTTTGTTAAACAAGTTTTACACAAATTATCTAATACTTTTTTTGGGTGTTTTATATTTTAGACCGGCTTATTTGTCATTTCACATTCGTTCCCTTATAAATTCTTTATCTTTTCTTCGTTATTTTTCTCTTTTTCCAATGAATTGGTTCTTGCTTCAAATCACTTTTATCTTCTGCTTATCATACGGTAGGAGTTCGCCAACTTCGTGATTTGTTTCCATTCAATCCTATCCTATATTCTTTTACCCCTAATTTCTTTAGGTCATCAATCACCTGATCTTCCCATCTAAGTTTGGGACGTCCCCTAGGTCTGGTTTTTGCAGGATTTCAATCAGATATTTTCCTTATTGGATCGTCCTTATTCCTTCTTAGAATATGCCCTACCATCTAAGCCGCTTCGCCTTTATACTTGACCAACACATCAACAACGTCAACGTACAAATGGCGGACGAGAATACCTCCTATGTCTACAGTGGTCTAGTCTATTACTTCAATCACCCCATCTAGTGTTATGTTAAAAAGAGTTGTAGACGTTTACTTGGTTACAGTTTCCTGTTGTCATAGAGTAGAGTGTTTTCAATCAATAGAAGTCGAAATAATAGTATAAAACTATTAAAACGCTTTACAAATTGGAAAATTAATTTCCAAAGGGTAGACCGTTCACTAGGAAGCAACATCTACTTCTCGGGACTACGGGACTACGCCCCACAGACAATTTTAATAATTTTATACTATTATTTTAACTTCTATTGATAACACGCTTTACTATGACAATTGTTACATGAAACTGTAATCAAGTAAATAACCTACAAAACCGAAAAGGTTTTTTGTCAATATAGAATTTTGGTTTATGGTTAGTTGTGGAGATGTCGCTATTAACGCTTCAGTCCAGGATTATGCTGTTAGAGCTTCTGGACGGATAAATCTACCTTGTACTGATGAGGCGCAAATACGCCGAAACCAGTTTGCAAGTGATATTGTACCTTCTAATTATAAACCAGAATGGTTGGTTCTATATATATACCAACCCCGTTTAACTTGGAAGTGAAATTCATGTGAACGCTCTACCCTTTGGAAATTAATTTCCTAATTTGTAAGCTGTTTCAATAGTTTTATACTATTATTTTTAGTTGTAGACAGACTACTAGTTTGTCAAAGTGAGTTCTGACTCTTATTGTTCAACAACAGATTGATGGTAGTACAAAAATGTGTAGTGGTGGTAGATCAAACTGAGCCACTTTGGCGATTGTGGGATTGATTTTCATGGCTCTTATAATGCATAGGCAAGCAACGCTTTGTGTACCAATTAACACCCTCACAGCTCTTCCTTGCGATTCTTTGTCTACCACCCTATTGATCCGTAGACTTTTATTAGTTTAACAACCCTTGTGTATACCCATAGGGTCTTTCTTTTGTTAATGGCTCAATCTACTTTTTTTGGTAGCATAACCCTTGACTTCTAAGTATTCTTAATATCATCTGTGTACCTACTAATATATTAAAAAAGGACGACAAAAATTTTTAGAATACAGTTTTTGGAGTAAATATATTATTGTTTTTTATTCGTAATGCTTCCACTTGACAATGACATTGGTTAATTCAATAAGACCACTCTCTTATTATAACTATGGTAGAGACGTTCGAAATTTATTGTTTGAATTGGAAACGGATATATTTATTAAAGTGATATTCAGCTGCTTTCAATTTACATTTAGTTTTTTCCTCTTAGTCTCACAATATTCGATAATGTGCTGTAGTCTCGGTCTAATAATATTGTTATTACATATTGCGAATCTTGTATTTTCATAATATTGTAACCACTATCTTCACAATAAAATGAGACAATTATGATTATAGTCAACATAAGAAATATCCATGTTTTATATAGTTGAACTTTACAGCGTTTTCTTTAATTTTTCGACATAGCTTGATTATTTAAACAATGTCATAAAGGAAGTTCCGTGATTAAAGATAATGTTTTTCTTAAATCGAAAATCAACATAGGTATGTAAAAATACTGCATACAACGCAATACTCACATTCATGGACAATTTAGCGGTTATAGTTGAGAAAACAGTATATTTCGAATAACTCTTAAGATAAATGTAGAAAATATTCAGGAGAAAATGAAAGTCAAGAATTAGACAACCGCAATAAAATAAATACGATACACCTACAATTTTGTCCTGACCATTAAAGTATGTGTTTAGATGAAGGAATTTGCCTTCTTGTACTGGAATATTTGAAACCAAAGCCAAAACAAGGTCTAAGGCCTACAAAAACATCATATCTAATAATTTTTCAATTCCATCAAAATACGGTATTTTAAGATAAATACTTCCCAAATATAGTTCTGCAGGAAATTTTAAAAAGAAAGTAAACAATCTATTTTTTAATAAAACTGCTGTTTTTCAGCTGTGGTCATACGAAACATAAAGCTTCAATCTTGTGATTGTTACGTTTGAAACTTCTCCAAGAATAATTTATTTCAAACTCAAAGCGCGGTAACAGAAAAATAAAGCACTTGTGAGCTTGCTTATGATGGCCGGAGATGAAGCACTTGCATTTTGCACATCCTCGATTTGGACAGCAAGGTGGAATAGTCCCAGAGATGTTTAGAAATACCTCTACTGTTTTCTTTGTTTTCCTTGCAACTTCCAAAGGGCATTTGAAACATTAGACAGGTTAGGTTCTATGAGTGGGGCCTTCTCGCCATCTCCACTGCGACCCCCGTTGGGACTATTATAGCTCACCCCTAGGGATTACAATTCACCCCACAAGCCTGTGCTTCTTATGAAGTCCATGGTTGTATTTGGTGATACTTTTTTGAAGTCGTTCGGCTCTAAGGTACTAAAACCGAATATATTATACCTTACCCTGCCCAAAGCTAGGCATGAGCATAATATGTGCTCCGCAGTTTCGTCCTCCAAATTACATAACCGACAATCCGAGGTCTGACCCACACTCATCTTCTTTAGGTGGTAATTTAGTCGACAATGTCCTGTACACATTCCCGACAGAATGTTTAGGTTCGTTCTTCAACCTATGAACTAGATTCGAGGGGCATCTCACCCATTGTTGGAGTATGAGTTTAAATTTGGCACTGTTATTCATACCGCGAAAGCTCAGCCATCAATCTGCTCTGCTAGGTTTCAAATTTTCAGAGACTAAAAAACGTCATCAGTCAGTGAATAAGTGCATTATGTTTATGTTTTCCAACAGCTGGTGCGAGTTCGAATGTTATATAATGTTGTATATGCAGATTAACACAAACTGACTCGGTTTTAAGTTATTTATATTATTTATTGGGAAATTGGTTGTTTTTGGTTTTGAGGTTTATCTGTCCACTCACTGCAAAACACCACGATCCTCCACTGTTGTATACCGATTCTTAAATTTTACCACAATTAACAGGTTCACAGTAGCGATACCTTAAAGAGAAACACCATTAAAAAGAAGTCGCTTGTGAAATTGAATTATGACCTTCCGCTAAATATTAGCCACATCCTTATCAATGCTAATAGGACAATATACGATTTGTTGATAAGTTTCTTGAAGGAGTCCAATGTTACTATATAAATGTGGCTAAGCAATTCCCAAAATTCTGTGGCAAATGGAGTAAATTCCGTGCCATCTGCCTCTAGCACACACACACACACACACACCATTAAAAAGATAAATGTTGTAATAACCTAACTTATGTTAGATAAAAATCACTTCGATTGTACTTTCCGCATTGAAAAAATCAAAGGAAGCAAATTCGATTGTTTTTTTGTATAAATACGTTGAAATGGCATCAATGATAAAATATTTGGTTAAATTCCATTAAATACTCGTAACGTATTCATGGATTTTGGGGCGATCCATTCAAATAGTGGAGCTGTAGTTATCTGTAGATCACATTGTATATACATCTTATTACTAACTTACGTTCCATACCTTTTTCCATATTCTATTTCCACTACTTCAGGAGGCATCTAAAATAAACATTTTATTGCCTTGCGTAACATGGTTAACCTTGTACAAGCTTCTTGTTGAGAAAAGCGAATCAATTCGTGATGTACCTGTTTACTATTTTAGTTTATTCTCACCCAAGTTCATTCAAGACAGTTATTTTTGGAATAGATAATAAAGTGGTGTGAATATAACGAATATGTGAGGAATTTGTTGAGAAGAGATAAATGTATATTATTTTATTGAATATGTAGGATGATATATTTTTTAAAGCAAGTTTTGATTTTACCGTTGGCCACTTTTTGTAGTTTGTATTCAGAATAAATTTTGAACGTCCAATAGAAAATATAACTTTTTCACTCAACAAAAATCCGATAGATCAAGCAAACAGTCCAATATATGCGTGGGTGCTTTCTTTTTCGTCAAAAAACCAATCCATCTCCAAAATTCATCGATTACCCACTAAGACAGAATAGTCGAACAATCAGGATTTTGATTAAGGTCCTGATAGGGTAATGAAGAATCAACAAACAAATGAATAACATCGGATTGGTAGAAACCTTGGTTAAAGTCTGACTAGGCAAAGGTTTTCGACGGTAGCACCGATAGACCACAACCCTACCATTATATGAATCAGGTCTGGCCCATGCAGTCTAGTTATGAAGACAGGTTCAGGCAGGGAACTCTAGGGCATATATAATAGATCTGCAGATATTGTAGTGGAGAGGCACATTAACTTAATCTTGGTATCGGCCCTGCTCATCTGGTTTCGGCTTTGCCTAAATAGTGGCTGTTTTTTTCTTGCTGATTCAGTCTACCTATATGATTCGAGGCTTTTTTCTAGGTATAAATTATAAATGTTCACCAATTAATTCACGATATAATTGATAAAACTCTTGGTCTTGCATTCTGGGTTTTGGTATTGCTAGTGTATATACGATTCAGATCAAATACCAAGACCGATTTCGCTCATCAATAATCAAAACAAAGTCCAACCATTGGTTGTATTTCACGAAAGTTTATTTTGTATTGTAATGCAATATAAATAGAAGTATTCTAGCGTAAAGACACCTTGCTTTGTAGCAATTAACACTGATGGAAGAAAGGAAGCGTTAAGTTGATGAAAATAACTTTCTACTCTACCATACCTCCATAATAATCGAATAAAGGTTTTCTGCTGAATGAATTTAAATATAGTTTGTTTCAAACTATATCGTCTTAGCTTTTTCCTGCAATCGTCTAAATACCACTATTTATGACCTTCTTAAAATAATTTTACCTGAAATGAAACCCAAGAACAGTCGAGAGACAAGGCAAGGGCGGGCCATCAGGTTTGTATCGGGTGTATGATGGCGCTGCATTGAATTCATTTGGCAGTATTAAATATTCCGTTTTAGCGTGCGTTTTCAAAGAGCTTTCTATACGGGTATTATAAGTTATCATTAATTATTTTCGCAATATTGCGTAGAAAACACTTGTTATTAGATGCAAAGCAAATTGGGAAAAATGTCAAATGTGTATGATTGTTTTGAATCGTGATTTTTAATCTCAT
The DNA here is from genome assembly GCA_949126875.1 of Lochmaea capreae. NCBI lineage: Eukaryota > Metazoa > Arthropoda > Insecta > Coleoptera > Chrysomelidae > Lochmaea > Lochmaea capreae. The sequence continues at coordinate 8,958,889 of OX421409.1, forward strand.
CGTCTGGATAATGGGATTTACATATCGTAGAATGGACAAAAAACAAGTGGTAATGGAATCGCAAAGATTGCTAACTTGGAGATTCAATTTTATTTAGGACATTAAGAAGTACCGATACGAAAACAGATCTATAATCTACCTGGGCGAAGCCTGGTGATACACACGATACAGTATCCAAGGGATGGGATGATTCCAGTAAAAACTGTAAGGCACATTGAAGCAGAGGAAAGCGCATAACTATTATTCACGCTGTTCCAAATTGTCTGCTGCTGTCTGCAAAGAATATTAAGGATTCAACGTTGGATTATCATGAAGATACAACTGCAGAACTTTTTGAAGACTGGTTTCAAAATCATCTTATGAAAAATTTTCCCGACCACAGTGTAATTGTAATGGATAACGCAAGCTACCACAGCCGCCTACTACAAAAAGCACCAAACTCATCAACTAGGAAGATTAAAATTCAAGAATATTTGTTACGAAAGGATATTTATTTTGAACCTGATTAATACAATATGCATGTGACAGTTTAGCTGAGGAACAGGGCCATACTGTGCTACGTCTTCCTCCATACCATTGTATATTCAACCCCATCTAGCATTTGTGGGATCAAGAAAAATCAAAGTTGAGAACAGAAAATGTTACTCCTACTTTGGATCCCAGTGGTCAATGGTTTTCACATATTAAATGAAAAACAAAGGATGTAAGATAAAAATACAACAAAAATAGAGATATTTGTGAATTTGATCCTTTTTAAAATAATTTTATATAGTCCGCCACTGGCGATCTTTTCTACAGCAGCTATTGGCCATATGGTTTATTGCAATTGGCTCATTAATTTTATAATTTCAGGCAAAAGCCAAGACGATATACTTTGAGGCAAACTATACATAATTTAGTATAATTTATTTTGAATTATAGGTGGATTTTGATACTTCAGTAAATTTTTCATAAAATTTATATCCTCTCTCATGATTTCCTGTAAATTGTTCAAATCCTCCCACAATATTGTGTAGATGTTAATTATATTCAAAAAAATATCTTTTTCTACGTTCATGCAAAAAACAAAACTTTATTAAATTCTATTTAGTGGGAAAACTAATTCTTTATTGCTCTAGTGGAATAAAAACTTTATTGTACTCCTCTGTCACTTTACTACAGCGTTTTGTCATCATGACAAACATAAACATTCAAATTGACGCCATTCTCACTACATTTAGAGCGACCTAAATGAGACATTTTTTGGTTTTTGCATGAACGTATAAAAAATATTGTATGCAACTTGTGCAAAAAGTGTTTATTGCACTCAACGTGTTGTCCAACTCGGTCTAACGGCGTCATTGGACAATTTCACGTCGCGAGTAATAAACACTTACTTTTTGCACTTGTTGCATAAATAACCATTAAAATTATGAAAGCAAAGTCTCACTTCGAGGCTTTCAATATGTTCACCTACCTCGTTCTAAAACAATTTTTTTATACTAAATTTGGACGTGTGGCAATAATATTGAAAAAATTAGTTGGCAATAAGTACATTTTTATAATATGAAAAGTCATTTCTTCTTAAGAATAGCTTGAAATATTTTTTACACGAAATAATCAAATCTGTATGGCACAATATGACAAATTCACCTTTGTTTCAGGGTCTACAAGCTATTCGTTGTCCTGCCGGTCTTTACTTCGACATTGAAAAACAAACATGTGACTGGAAAGATTCTGTTAAAAATTGTAAGCTGAAGAACAAAGAAAGACGGGTAAAACCCATGTTGTTCACTGACAAACCTGTTTGTAACGAAGGAGAACTCGCCTGCGGAGATGGCCAATGTATAGAAAGGGGTCTTTTCTGTAACGGAGAAAAAGACTGTCAAGATGGATCCGATGAGACTACCTGTGGTGAGTACCCCAAATAAATTATATTCAAGAATATATTTTCATTATCTTTTAAAAAATTATTTCAAAAACAAAAACTGTAAATATATTGAAAATGGAAATGAATGTGAAATCAAAAAAAAATACGAAAATATATTATGTAGTATGTTTGTGACTTACTCGAAAGGACAATGTTGTGATAAAATATGGATAGTCAGTTTAATATTTTAAATTTGTTTTACGGCATTTAACTTTATGAATTTTTCGCTCAGTTCTTGAAGGAGTTGGAAGAGAACTGTCAACTTCCAAGTTCTCATATCAAGTATCCACTAATTATTCGTGAAAATGTGAAAAACCTAGTTTCTGACGAAAGAGATAACACCCCTAAACAATCCATAAGCAAAAATTGGGATAAAACTGTTTAATGAATTTTCTGTGACTTATCGTGTGATAGAATAAATTTTAGAAAGTCGCATTTAAATTCAGAAATTCGTGGTTCCCATTGTTTCATGAGAAAATCAATGTAGATGCTTAAATATGATCCAGAAAACTAGATTTCTCAATACCAAAAAGACAAAAAGGAATAAAATTGGAAACATCACCTCCATATTTAAAATGTACTTATCTTTTCTGAAGAAAACTTGTTAGTTTTTGAACTTCTTTCGGGAAATATTCAAGAAATACAGTAGGGAAATAGTCAAAATTTTGGGGACAATGTAGGTAGAGGAAGTACAACAAATTCTTGAACAAAACTTCCCGTTTCATTATTTTGAATTTTATTGTTTTAAATCGGCATAACAATTTCCTGACCAAGTTAAACTGGAGAATTATTTCCAAAATTTGCTTATTATGAGAAATGGTCTTTGACTGTTTAAAAAAATGAGAAAGAGATTTATACAAGCTAAGACTTGTATGAGTTGAAGCGATTTTAATTATGTAGTGAAAATTATATCAACAGGTGTCGAAAGGAATAATTATAAATATTCAACACTCTATGAATTTTTTGAAAAATAATATTTTTCAAAAACAGTGGCCGTTCAGCTAAGGAGCAACAACTACTTCCCGTGCAATATGCACCGCCGGATATTGAATTACACCCCTAAGTCAAACGGGGTTGGTATATCTACAAGATATTTTAAAACCAACCTTTCTGGTTTGCAATTAGAAGGGACAACACAACTTGTAGACCGGTTCCGGCGTATTTGCGCCTCATCAGTACAAGGTATGTGGTGTCCGTCTCGGAGTGTTGAATATTTATAATTATTCCTTTCGACACCTGTTGATACATTCACTCTATTAAATACGACAATATTACAGGAAACTGTAATAAGATTTATTGAAAATTATATATTAGCTAAGACATCGCATAAGTAACATAAAATTACTTTCATTAATAAATAAATATAAATATAAATATAAATTAGAAACGTGATATGTTTGGGAATAAATTGCTAGGTACATTTCGTTGTAGCCCATTATTTATTTTGTATTGATTATATCGAAGGTAAAACAAAACAATTAATCTTGACATTGAGAATGGAACTATCTCCGACACTTTTGGAACTTTTTCTTTGCGGGAAATGACCAATTTTATGCAACATAACAAACGACTAGCGAGTATTAATCTACCGTATACAATTAAACAAAAGAGACTTTGTTAAATAGTTAGATTCAGCTTTAAAACAATTTAATTAAAAATCATCGAATAGACTGACCAGATTTTATAAAAAGAACCTTTCACTTAATTATGGGTTGCTTCTCAAAAACAAACGAATGTATGTTATTGATATGATGATGGTAGTTTAAGAGCCACGTACAATTGAATTAGTCCCAATTATTATCAGTAGTAATACCACAAGAGAGAGGAAATAAAGTGAAAATTATTTGACCGATTTTCATTTCTGTTGCCAAAAAACAAAACAACAGGACAAATATCCGAGTTTTTTTAAGTACCGGTTGAGAACAGTGACCGAACATTCATTTTTCCCTTTCCAAAATAATGTAGGTACTAAGCATTGTACCCCTTCCCTACCAGGCCCTATCATGCCAATTTATATGATGCGATGAGATAAATATTTATTGGTAATCCATCCTAATATTTATTCATTTCCAACAACTTCTGTTTGTTCGAAGTTTCCAAACTGTGCTAATTTTTTCGGGTTCTCGTCACAGCAATATGCGCTTGGTATTCTTGTACCGCAGATATCAATTTACTGTATTCAAAAGGGTCAAACTTTCTGTTAAAGGACTTTCTTATAATCTCTATCATTTTGCTGCTTCATATGGAATGCGTAGCCTTTCAAGATATTGACATTTTTTGTAACTGCTGTTTTCTTCAAGATTGTAGTGAATAGTGAAAACAATGCACGTTATTGAAATTGTAAGAAGTAAGTTTCTATCAGCTTTCAAGCAGGTACGTCTAAATAGAACTGAAATAATATTAAAATAGGGATGGAAATATCTGCTAAATGAAATGGGTATAGTTTGTTTATTCTTATTTTTTTCATGCCTAACTCTCAAATCCAATCAGTATTATGCATTTTCCACCTATTTTTAATGTAGTTTTCCCAAGTTCGAAGAGAAGCAATTTCAAGGACCATTTGCGGTTAACTTGTAGTATTAAGTGTTAGAATAGTTTTGATATTTGGAAATGATGTTTGAATTGTTTTAAACAATCCTGACAGACTACATCATACAGTTCAGGAAAGCCTAGTTTCGTCTCCTACGCAACAAAAAACGTCTGCTTCGATATATTCTTTGGAAAATAATAATAAAAGTGAAAAGTGAAGACAGAATTCATATTTCTATTATCTATTGGCCGCAAATTTCATAATTGTATTGATGATATGATTCTCGAAGTCAATGGGGTGGGGCTCGTATACCAATTCAATTTATTTAAATGTGAAAGTCAGTCCAAACTTCACTCACGTGCAATGAAAATATCCATCTTATGATGTCAACAGATTTTGCTCCATATTAATATACATGAATCAAATATCCTAATAAAGGACTATTTGCACACATCAGTTCCGTATTAGTATCATATAATGCCGGATAATTCCGTACCAACTCGATTAATTTTTCCTTCATATTCAAACGCAAATTCCAATCGGTTATCGTCAGTGAAATACACAAATTATCGTTCCAGACTTTCACACAAATTCATTTGAAACTATGGCAACGATGTTTTATTTTTCACTGACACTGATAGTGAGCTGACACGGCACTAATATGGAACTGATGTGTGTAAATAGTCCTTTAAAGTAGATTTATACACATTATAAGCGGGGAAACAGAATTTTGTTTTTATCATTCAAGATCAAGAAACCCTTTGGGGAAATACAGCCTTTGGATGTCAATCAAAACAATTTAGTATGAAAGGTTTATATCCGATTCGTTTCAAAATTACTAATTTTTGAACTAAATTAAACAGGCTGTAACAAAAAGGTGTATCATGAATTTAATCACATATTCTGTCTCTAAGATTATCTCAAAAAAAGTTACAGCCCCTTGAAGTTATCCCAAATTTATTTTTCCAAATATTTCGACAATTGTTTCACATATTGTAATAAAAAGAAAATTGACAAGTGGCTTTCTTCTGATTAGAGTATTTCTTAAAACATCTGCAAAATATGTGGTTTAATTCATTACCTACCTTATTGTTACTCCCAGTATAGTTTTAATTCGCTTTGTTTCTTAATTTTACTCCACATTCCACAATTAAAAGTACCGGCTAGAGGCGACGCTTGAGTCTCAGCTCTTTTGGAAAGGAAAATAATGAGAAAGTCGCGAAAAATTGTGTGGGTCGTTTTACTACTAGGAAGACCGAGGAGCGTTTTAGGACAAGGACAACAGGTTTATTATGTCGATTGCTCAGAAATGGACATTTAACATCAGTAGAGACCAAAAATGAACTCATAGTTCGTAGCGTAGAAGTGAGTGGACGGTATGTCGGTAGAACGTAGCTGAGCTGAAAGCTTGTAGATCAACGAGTAAGTGATCTGAAGCTACTAAGATATCAACGGGTAGCAAAATTGATATTTGGTCGTCAACATCTCAATAAGACTAATGACCAGCTGCCAAACGTGATATTTACTTTCGCATGATGCAATCTTTACATGTTAACAACAGTATTTTGTTTTCATATCACTATCTATAATTAACGCGGAAAATTTATAACTGAAACGAATCCTGTTATCAGAGTGAATGGAAAAGCGATGCGTATGAAATAAACAAAGCCAGCATACAGGATGGTTTTGAATCACACCCAAAGGCTGTTTTTCCCCCCAGGGTGTCTTAAGCTTGAATGATTTAAACATAATTTTGTTTTTTCTCGAATGTTTCCAAATCCAGCCTTATTCGGGAATATTATTATCAATGAATATCGACCCGTGACAAATATCGTTGAAATGAACTCCAAAAAAAGTTATATAAGATTAAAATGTATTAATATTTTAAGTATTGATGAGATAGTCTTGGTGTTACTTATTCGGTCTTGATCTTGTTAATTTAGTCTTGGTTTTGGTCTTGTTAGTCTAAGTATGGTCCTTGTTTTGGTCTTGCGATAAAGCAAGACCTAGACCAACTCTGCTTATCACTAATTTTATATATATTTGTGCACCTGAGTGTTATTTCCTTTTAAACAACATTTGTCAGATAATAAATCCTCATAAAGTGGCTTTATAACCTTTAGAACTGGTTTAGAAAGAGGAGCTTTAACGTGATTGAAGCCTCTCTGAGAAACTCAGCTCTGCGCCATTTACACCAACTAGATTCTCCTGCAGGGCAATTTTGATGCTGAAGATTGCTGTCTGTGGAAATCTTGTGATAGATTGTTGCCCAAATTTCCTTCCTCATTTCTTCAATAGAATCTTGATATCTCCGAATAGCTTATCCATAATACTCTGTCATATCAACAATCAATTTGTTAGTGAGTTTTGCTGCACCTTTTCCACCAATGTCTTTATTAAATCTTTTTGCATTTCGAAGCCGATTCCCTATCCTCTTTTCAATGTCTCCAACACACTCTTTTTTCACAACAACAACATATTTTCTTTTCATGTATGTCGTATATCGAACTTGACGTTTATTTACTGAACGAGAAAACATTTTCACAGCTGCATCTAATTTCATCTTCCCACAACTTCCAGTATGGTTTACAGTATGCCTGTTCCATTCCAGGGCCGTAACTTGTTAACCACTTCGAATATCGAGAAATCATTTGGCACACATTTTCTACAGATGTTGTAGATGTGGTTTATAAAAAAATTCAATTTTTTCGGCACGAGAAACTAGAGCACCCCCTTAAACAACATTTGTCAGATGATAAAGTGATGTAACTAGGATATAATATGGTTTTTATTATACAAAATATAAATTTTATTGTTCTCACATAAAATTCAAGTATTTGTGTATTTAATCTTGACCATAAATTGCTTCGATGTAAAACTAGTGTTTTGTAATAGAAAGCCAATTGGCACCTGTTGTTATTGCTATTGTACAGATATTGATTATGAAATAGATAAGTGTCACTTGAGTCATTTTAGATAATTCACACGTAATCGGTCTTTATCTCTTTATAATCGAGATACTTCTCAGCCACACCTTCTCGAATATTCCAATATAATAAATAGAAAGGAAATAATTGTATGAAAATAATAAAATCGACAACTCGTACACTTTAAAAAATTCGTTATCTTAATCGAAAAAAGCAGAAGGAATAATATCTAGGAGTATAATTTCCATTTTTGGTATAATTTCCATTTTTGAGATAACAAATTCTTTACTTGGAAAATTTAGGCTCAATATGTTGCTCATAGAAGTTTTATGGATACAAATTTGATGATTGCAATACCAAAATTATTAATCCACGAGTGGAGGGCAACGAGAAGGCCGACACTCTGGCAAAAAAAGGGATCGGAGTCATCGGACCCGAACCATTTTTTGGCATTGCGGAAAGCACTGCTAGATCAGCCATAGCTACCTGGGCGGAGAGGAAAACCTTCACGTACTGGGCAGACATACCGGGTGTAATAAATACCTTTTACAGAATTAGGCTTTAATTCACATAACTTGACAGACGGATTAGATATTGACAGTTTAAAAACGTACAACAGAATTGACAAACATTAATAACAATTAAAACTATACAGTATGTATGATTAATAAACTAACATTAGTATAACATTCACCCGGTACTACTATTTTCTGAATAATATGTTAAATACTGCGGCTTCTTTTTATTTCTAGTGGATCTACGCAATGACTGATTTTGATTAAAAAAATCTTGATTGCCAGAAGTGCAAGGATCATTGGTAGAATTCTGTTCTTCAACGTTTTCATCGTTTATTATTGAAGCGTCTTCACCTTCTTCCATATTCGGTTGGTGGTCGTCTTCGTCTCGATTGTTCGTTATTGAATGTTCTTCATCATCTTCTGCCAATCGTAAATTTCCCCGAGGCGCTAAATGCTTCGTCGCAACTGTACTTTCTTTTCCATTGTTATATCGTATTAGTGCGTAATCAGGATTTACTTCTAGCAGTTCTACTTCTTCAACAAGCGGATCAAACTTACTTCTACGTACAAACTTTTTAAGTAAAACTTTATCGGAATTTTTGAGCCAGGAAGGAATAGAAGTTCCACTCGTTGATCGACGTTGATAAGTAAATAAACGTTTATGTGGAGTATGATTAGTTGATGTACATAATAAACTTCGAATAGAATGTAGAGCATCGGGTAGAACCAATTCCCATTGATTTGTCTCAAGTTTTCTGGATTTAAGAGAAAGGCTGACAGCTTTCCAGATAATGCCGTTGTATTTTTCAACTTGACCATTTCCTTGGGGATTATATGGTGTTGTTCGACTTGAAGCAATACCCTTGGAATGTAGGTAAGTTATGAATTCTTGTGATGTGAAACTGGTTCCATGATCGGAATGTATGTAATTAGGCATTCCAAACAAACAAAACTAGTGGTTGAGGCATTCTATTGCAGTTTGACTAGAATTATCTGAACAAGGGAACGCCTTTAGGCTTTAATTCACATAACTTGACAGACGGATTAGATATTGACAGTTTAAAAACGTACAACAGAATTGACAAACATTAATAACAATTAAAACTATACAGTATGTAAGATTAATAAACTAACATTAGTATAACACCGGGGCTCTCCCACTCGAAGGCGCTCATATACAACCCTTTAAGTACAAAAAATAAGCAGATCCTGGAATGGAGTAGAACAAACCTACTCTTTCTGACGGGACGGCTCACAGGACATTGTCGACTGAATTACCACCTAAAAAAGATGAGTCTGGTTCAGACACGGATTGTCGGTTCTGTAATTTGGAGGACGAAACTGCGGAGCACATATTATGCTCATGTCCAGCTTTGGGCAGGATAAGATATAACATATTCGGTTTCAGTACCTTAGAGCCGAACGACTTCAAAAAAGTACCACCAAATACAACCATGGACTTCGTCAGAAGCACAGGCTTGTGGAGTAAATTGTAATCCCTAGGGGTGAGCCACAATTATATTATTTATCCCCAATTCGCCTATTGTATGTCATTATTAATTTATTGCAATAAAGTATACAAATTTTGCAGAACAAAGCAATGCGAATTATATTGAGATGCAATAGGTTCACCAAAATAAACGATATGTTACAAAACTTGAAATTTTTAAATATTCATCAACTGGTTCAAGAAGCAAATTTAATTTTAGTTTTTAAAATAATTAAAAATTTAACACCAAGGTATTTGCTTGAATTTTTAACGAGAAGGGATGACATGTTGTCTTACAATTTAAGATAAGGAAAAGATTATTATATTGATAGGTATAATACAGAAATACAACAACGATCACTATTTGTCGAAGGGGTAAGGCAATATAATGATCTCCTTTTTACTGTAAAAACTACTCCCAATGTAAGAATCTTCAAAAATAAATTAAGAAAAATGTATTTTCAAACATAAATTTTATATTAGGTATTCTCTAAATTATACACTTATAAAAACTGTGTACTGTAATGAATATTGTAAACTAGCTTTGGGCTAAATAAAGTATTTATTTATTTATTTAATAGACCGAACGGGGGTCGCAGTGGAGGTGGCGAGAAGGCCCCACTCACATAGAACCTAACCTAACATATTAATCCAATTGTGTTTCTCAATATTCATCATCATCACAGTTTTTTATGAACTATATTGGAAAAAAAACAACTGTTCAGGAATGTAGATTAAAATATTCACTATTTGTGAACATTTTTCATTCAAAAGTAAATCAATTTCTGACAATCCAAATAAATCCTTTGATTTGTAGATTAAGTTTTGTATTGCCATTCTAGATTATAACTTTTGGAGACAACAGAGCATTATTTATTGGAAAAACGGAAAATGAAAGCGAGTAATTTTATTGACATGCTGGAAATGAGTGTTGATACAGATGTTGATTGGAAAAGTTTAAAAACGACAAGTAATATTTATAATTAAAGCTTTTTCAAGAAATTCCGCTATTAATTAATGTATCACTTTCTACCTAGAAATTATAAAACTACGTATTGGAGAAGAGTGGAGCGACCAACCATCTCAAGCTCTCAAAAACTATGAAAATATAATAAAATTAAGCACACATTTTATCGTTTTCACTAATGGGTTTATTATATTATGCATTAGCTGAATCAGATATCTGAAGCAAAAATTAACATTACAAGATATAAAATAATAAAATCTATTTTATTACAGAAAACAATCTTGTTCGATCATCACATATTAAAATGACAGAATAGGTTTCCTCAAAGCATAATTCTTATATCCGAACAACATCGGACCCTTTATGTAAAATAGCTCAGGGAAACTTGCTCCATTATCCCAAGAGTATCCTTTGTAATATTATCAACTACAGATTCCGCTATCACTCCGTTCACCATTTCAAATCAACATTTTTCGTATTTTTTCTCAGATTATCCAATTTTATTTTATATAATATTCAAGACAGGGCTTCCATGAGTCGATGACATATTATAATGTAACATGTATTACTTTTACATTCGCCAATAAGGATGGTATAATATGATCTTATTACGAATGGTGTTCTCTAGTCATGTGTAACACTGTGTCGTATGAAACTTTTGTGCTGACACATTTCTGTGTGTGATGGGTGTTGAAACCAGACAGCGTCTAATGATGACACTGACACATTAGTTATATCTCTCGCAGATGGTGACACGCAGCATAGTGCCGTAGAGTCAAATCCAGGTAGTTATATGAACTGCAAATAGAAGAGACTTTGTTCTGTTTATGTTTAGTGGGATGAAATATGACAGATCAAACCTAAAGATAAAACACTTGTACTGATACTAATACTAGTGGACTGCTAGCACACCGCACAACTTGCATAATATGTGATATTTTTTGATGTATGAAGCTATGAGCCCGAAACCTTAGCTGTGCATATGAAACATATTGAATACTATGTCATATGACACAATTCTGCTGAGACACTGTGTTGATACCGAAAACAGTGTCGGTGTCATTGTATCAACACACAAACAATTTACATCGTTACCCATGACTAGTGTACTCATGCTTCACTAACAGACTACCAGCTATTTATCTGAGATATCCAAATTCTTGCAAAATATGTCTTGAAATAAATGTGTATTCTTCTCTGGTTATATTATAACGACTACTCAATAATTTCTGTATTAAGTGAATTAGCATTCCATACTCAGGAACTTCATCTTGAATAAGTGAATTGGCCTCTGGTGAACAAAACATATTCCGCATCCTACACATCTACACGCAAGACGCAAAAGCGAAAGTAAAGCTAAAATTTATTACTCTTACATGATTCTTTAACGTTTTACGGATGCAACAATCAGCATGTATATACAGATACACCTGGTGATGACATTCTCCTACGAACCCATCTAATACCTTCTAATAATGTTAGTCACGACTGCTAATGTAGTCTTCATCAGAATAATAACTTTGTTAGAATACTTTTATGTTGATTTCCTATTTCAATTGGTCTACATTACGTTGAAAGTAATCGCAATGTTAGATAACATTTTAATGTTTGAAGATTTATACGAGATGATTATGTTTCAAGTGATTTCTTTTGTGTTGATCTTAAATTTCACAAAACTTTCCAAAAGTATTTCTCCAAATTAGTGGTTGATAGCTATTTTTTTCTTGTCTTCGATTACAGTGCTGCCAGAATGGCTTATAGTATTTTTCCTTGTTCTTTTTCATAGCACCTAGTGTAGCACATCGTCCACTGTACCAGTTTGTACAAGTGTTTAGCTAGAAGTTTACCAATAGCTCGCATTGTGGTTGGCCAAGTAGTGACTGTCGTTCTCGTATTATACTGTGATGTTTTTCTCATTTATTTAAACAGTTTTCTTACGGTGGGATAAAATTATACACACTCTATGGCTAATTACTACTGATGTATTGAAGAAACACTTACACACTACAATAAACTTAATTTATATACACACTACCTAATGTCTACTAATTTATCTACACTCGGTATATTTATTGTCCTAATTTATCTTCAACACTTAAATACTGCACTATTTATATTCACTATTAGATTCACTGTTTACTGAAAAACTTGTCTGACTCACTCAAACACTCGCGTATATATAGTCCTTCGCAACTCTAGAACCTTCTTGAATTCACCACCTCTTCGTAAGCGGAGCTTCTAGAATAGTCGGGAATAAACTATTGCATTCGCAAAAATTCATAGTTCACGACAGGACCGGCTTCTGAATTACTGAGTTTGTAACAATACTGTGTGTGTCACTGTCGCAGTTTCACTACCGCTTAATCTGAATGTAAGGTCTCCAGTGATACAACACATATGTGTTGGGATGTCAACTTAACGTTAATCCTCTCGGCTTATGTCTTCAGTTCTTCGACGCGATCCCATACACTGGTGCACGTTTTGAATGGATCTTGTTGTTCTTCATAGCTATTCTGTTGTCTTCTCTCGTGTATTTGAACTAAATGTACTTTTAATGACATCAAACCATCAATTTACAATGGCAGATATTTATATTTGAAATTGAGAAAGTATAATTGTGTTTGTGTTAGGTATATCAATATCAAAATGGCCGCAGGTGGAGCAAAATTCAAAAAGGTAAAGTAATGAATGGTTTCCATCAGTTAAGATGATGAAAATGTATCAGAACTAGTGAAGTCCAATAAAAAAAACGGTTATTCAAGTCGCCATAAAAACAAATACAATAAAAGAACCCCGCTCCGGAATAAGACAAGTTGTACATTGTTTTTTCATGGACAATATTTTTGCATCCCTCAAGTACTAGGAAAAATGTTTCTGGAGCTATGATGAAAAGAGTATTGTACTATATGGGTTTTTTAAATGGCAAGCAGAGTAAAAATTCAGTATTGATAGAAAAACAAGAAAAAGTGGGTTGAAGGCGCCAATTTTTTCCAGAAATTATAAAAACGGAAAAATCAAGGACATATCATAGTTTGATGCTGGAGCTACTACTAGACGACTATAAGATGTTCAGCATTTGTCAAATTAAAATATTTGTATATTTTTTACATTGTCTGAGACGACAATAACGTTAGTTTTTCATTAAAAATAGATGTTTTTCTTTAAATCATTCCCACCACTGGAAAATTGTAAGAAATAATGATAAACGAAACACATTCAAATTTACATCGACTTTTTTTTCTATATTTCCGTACATCAATGACATGGCAACTTATAAGTTATCATGCAGATTTTATCATAAAATTTATCAATGACTTAAGCTAAGATGCGAAAGTGGCTAGTAAAAGATCAACGAACAAAAAAAATTATCAGCAATCGCTTTCGTCGTCCTTGGATTACAAACATCATCAGACCCATAGGCGGCCATGGCACACCGGACCACTTTCCATCTCAGGAATGTTGCTCGCCTCATTTAACTATCAAATAAAGCTACTGAGCTGCTTCTTATGAAATATGTCAAATAACAGTGGTGTCGATTACATGGCATGGCGAATTTTGGATAAATAAAAATCGTTTGATTTGAATTTTGGAAATTGAATGAATATAAAATACTGGTTTCCACTCTAAAATGATGAAGATAGTATTAGATATATATTCCACTATAAAACTCAAGCTTCCCACAAATCCACAAAGTAATCCCTTAATAATTCAATTTATTCAAGTAAGACTTTTTGACAAAAAAGTTCGACAATATCCACCACACTGAGATTATTTTTTCTCCTTGGGGGCCTTTCTTGTGCCGAAAGCACTGCAGCCTGTTGGTTTATTGTACTATACTTTCACATTTACTCACCTAGCCATTCCCGTACCTTAGAGTAGACGATATAGGTCATCTGAATGCGTGCCATATGCTTCAAGCGGTACATTGGCCTCTCCGAAGCTTGTGTGTGTACTGGAGTCCAATTCCTCACTGTCAGACAAGATATCGATCTTCATGCCACAAAGTCTGCAGCTGAGATCCCCGCTGTGGTGATTTTTTACCTGCGCATGACCCGTTAGATAACCTGTAATAATTTTTAGCTTATTCCTACTAATATTTAGTAGCTCTTCAGCCCGCTTAACACATGTGTCACCTATGAAGGTCTTACTGTGTACCTGCTTTGGAGTGTTCCTCCACTTTAGTCTATGTTGGCTTTGTACCCATTTTTGTATTTGTCCTCGGACCACCTTCTTTGAGGTCCCAAAAACTGGTTCTGGTCCAACATATATGTCGTTGCTGAACCTCTTCCCGCGAGTTTACCAGCTTGTATCGTTATGTCCCTGGAGCAACACTAATCTTCCTTTAATTTGGTCTGCCAGTTCATTTAGTTCTTTCTGTCATTCTTCTACCAGTCTGGATGTTACCTTGCGGCTGTTTAAAGCTGCAAGGGCTGCCTAGTCTGTTTAGTCCATGTTAATCACGAGTCAATAATCACCCCGAGATATGTAACGTCCATTACCATTGGAATCTCCGTATAGTAGTCCCAATCCCACCAGCTTCCTTCTTTTGGTGTAAGGCACTAGGTTTGATTTGGTGGGACTTATATTTAAATTCACCACTTCCATCCATTTTGTTCCTATGTTCAGAGCCTGTTGTATGCGTTCGCTGTAGTATTGGATTTGCCTTGATCTGATTACCAGATTATCCGCATATCCTAAGACAGTATAATGTTCCCTTTTGAGTCTCCTTATCAGTCCGTACATTACAAGGTTCCATATTAGAGGAGTCAGGACTTCTCCTTGAGGACACCCCCTTGAAAAAAAGGCTGATAATGTTTCACCCATCAAGGTTCAAGAGATCACTCGGTCTTTCAGCATGCAGTCTATCCATTTGCAGCTTGTTTCGTGAATTTGTTTTCGACGAATTGCCCTCGTGATTCCTTCGTGAGAGACGTTGTCAATGGCAAATATCTTATCGAATGACACTGCTTTCTTATAATTAACTTGTTGATATTGTTGAAAATATGAAAGAAAACAGATACATGCTATAAATTTCATGTAAAAACTGGAAATAAGAGAACTCATTCCGTGTAAAAAAGGAAGTTTTCCGATAAATTATTCCGGAAAATATGTTGTCTCAATTTAGAATCCGGAAGGAAACGGAGGAAATTTGCAGTTCACTTAAGTACCTGTCATACTGATTTATTGCTAAAGGAGAAATTTGCCAGTGAAATTTTTTCGATTGATTATTTGAGAAATTTATGGTAGATTACGCTTCTCACTTGGGACAATAGATACTGTATTTCAAAGTATAATTCAATAACACATCAATACTGTGGAATCAAATGAACATTATATTGAAAATAGCACACTACAAGTGGTTATCTTCATAAATAATTGGGAAAGAAAGAGATATACTTTCGGATTTAAACTCACTTAATCGAACTATTGAAATAAAAGTTTCAGGTTGATATATTTTTACAAATATCTGTTTAGTTATGTATCGAAGGGATGCAAATGATTTTAAAATCAAAACAAGTTACAAGAGCAACAAAGAAAATATTCTTCAGAGCCTGAAGATTATATTTTATATCAGTTTATCCTCGAGGACTGAGACTGCTAAGTGTGATATATTTGATATATTCATATTTAAGTGTTGCGCTGGCGCCGATATAGGCATAGTGGGAGTACCTACGAAAAGGCAATTGAACGTACGTAGTATGTGGGTTATTGCAATCATAGTATGTATCCTTATTATTTAGTAATAAATGCCAGTGAACCGGCATCTGTTATTTTACTTCACTCGTAATTATACCATCCTTAATCAAATTATCAAGGGATATATAACACTGAAGGTTTGTTTCAACACATCAATAAACCGTTCTTGGAACGGTGACGCGCATGTGAAATAGCAAAAATGCGTTCCAACTACGAGAGAACCGTTTAGCGAACGATAATTTTTTTTGTTCCAACCCGATTTGGTATCGTTACGGAACCGGTTCAAGAACGATGATTTCGATACTTCACTGAAAGCATGTATCAAGGGAACTGACTTGCGCAGTACCATATATCCATATCTAGTTAGGTTAGTTGCCTGGATTTGTTGTTTTTGTATTTGTTTAATTTTGTGGGAGCGAACATATTTATATTTTTTTGCGCTATCTGTTATAAATAAACAGTTTCTTACTTAACAACATGTACCATATAAACATAAAAGTAGGGTTATGTTTGATACGTTCCAGTGGAATCGTTATTAAATCGGTAAACAGTTGGCGCCTGCGTAACAAATCACTAAGAACGATACCGATAACGATTCAGGAACGATTACAATTTGTGTGTTGGAACAAACCTAAAGTATTCTAGTTGTTCCAATTTCCCAAATGTATATTTATGCTTAAGTTTCTACACTTGCTGATATTTTATCTCTCATAACCGTGTACTTCGTTTTCTTTTCATTAATTACGAGGTCATATTCCTTTTCTTTTTTCTCCAGTAATTTAAATAATTTGTGATTATCTTTTTCATGCAAAAAACAAAACTTTATTGAACTCTTTTTAGTGGAAAAAACAGTAATGTACAATTTTTTTTGTTACTCGATGTTTGTTTGTCTTTAGTTTATACAGTTTTCATTAACGATCTTTTTCCGTACATAGCAGACGGGTAATGAGTTTCAGGATGAAATGTAATGCTCTTCCATTTACATACACATTCTAACTGAATTATTGATAAACATAGAGTTCTGGATGACAGATACAATACATCGAACTTGGGAGTGATGATTTTTTTCCATTTCGGAAATAAAAAAAATCTTGTTTAAATAACAAATTTTTTTTTCTTGGTTACAATGTAAATATTACGAATATCTATATTATAGGAATCACACATTTGACAGCTAGGTGAAAAAAGATTATTAATTGGCAGTGTCAAATATACTTTTATACTTCACATTTAGATTGTAGGAAATAGTATATTACGTAACAAGAGTTGTAAGTAACCCATCACGCATGAAGTGGAAAAGTTTACGCACGAAGCCACTCAGCGGCGAGTGCGTAATGGGATTACAACTCGTGTCACGTACTATACTTTTTCTACGTCCATTTATTTTTTTCTGGTGCTCATAATTTCATCTTTTCACTACTAACAGACATATTCGTAGGTAAAGTTGAGAAAATGTTCGGATACTTTAATTTGTTAAAAAAATTGACAGCATAAATGAGATGACATTTATATCCATATCAAGAAAAAGCCTATTATTTTTTTTTAATTGTATAATGTCTGCCTACATTTAGGGTCATCACTCTTTTAATCTAAAATGTATTTCACTAATGCTAAGAGCTTTTATGTTTTTCAATTGATGCGAATAAACCAAATAAAGTAGTACGTAAATAAAAATTTGATTCAACAAAGAAATTTAAGTTTTCTTATCTAAACGCACGTGTATGAGGTTTTCATTACGTACATATTATTGTTAAATGTCACTTACAAGGAATGTCTACAGTGCGATTTTTGACGTTTATAGACATGGGCGTAGAAAAACTTATTTTTCGTAGACCTATACAAAAAATGACATTTTACGTACTAATTTCCGGATCAAAAGTCGTCTATTTTTGACGTCAAGTACTCTTTGCTCGCAAACACTTCACTTTTCTTCCGCTGTGGCTGCTATGATACGGCACGGTGCCAGAATGGCTGTGAGAATAACGTCAAATTAATGATTTACGAGATCCGCTGGATTTTATGTGTGAATAAGACCATGGCAGCGTTGCTATAGCCACGATAGACATTGAACTACACCTCTTAGTTTAACGGGATATCTGCACGGCGTAACATCACTTTTCGACCGGTTTTGCCGTATTTGCGACTCATCAGTACAAGGTAGATATCATTCACTCTACTACCTTTCGAACTTCCCCATTCCTGAAGTTGTATTATGGAAATAGGTAGAATCTTTGGAGCTTAAACCGCCAATAGTAATAAATTATGAAAAATCACGGAAAACGTTGACTTTACAATTAGATGTGTGGAAGCTAACTCAGGATAGTGGTGGTGAGAAAAAATTATTTCAAATTCAAAATTTGTATTCAATAAAAAAAAATCTGCAAGCAAATGCTATTAAAACTAGATGATACGCTACTGACAGTACTACCCTTTAGGTATAAAATATTTAACCGAGCTCTGTAGATATTTCTGTCTTGAGACAAGTTTCACTTTTTTCGATCTCGCCTGTACGTGTATTTATACGTTTGTGTATGCAAATCAAATCCGCTGGCAATGCGTAAACATGACTACGTCACGCGATACAGATACTAACAAACTGAAAGAACCACTCTTACTTTTACACCTGAAGGTATTTTGTCGTCAACGGATCAGGAGCCGGTTGGTACGACTTTCGTTTATTTTTGTGTAACTAATCGAGTTACGTGGCCCCTTGTACAAGGAGAAACACGATATTATCACGTACTAAGAAATTCACATCTGAAAATTGTGATAAAATATTATAAAATTCGTTTTTACCGTCGTACTGAAAATGCATCACAATATAGTAAGGTACCTGTAACAGTGGTCTAAGATTACAGATAAAAGATGATTGCAAGTAAATGAGTTATTCTTTTTCAACCAATTAATTGTTCCTCACTAGTAGGAATTTCTAATTAACTTATTATGTCTTCTGCTGAGACAAGCTGAAACATATTAACTCAATGAATTGAAGTTTTGAGATTCGCGTTTTACTTTCTTTATATGCCCAATTAGATTCAAATTCAGGTGAAGTCTGTGAATTGGCAAACACTTTCATTTTTCTTTTACTAGTTAGTTATCTTGAGCAGATATTTGATTTTTTACTTTTCAATGTACAGATACGACATAAGCTTTATAACATGAATAATCCAAATCAGTGAGTATAAAAAGAACAATAACTTGTTAAAGTTTGACACGGGTTTTTGGAATTATTGGTGAAAGGGCCGATACTAAGGTGTTTAATTGAGTTACATCCATCGCATGATAAGTATTTGCCGTTCCAATTTCAGTCTTCATTATTTCCATTTTCTGCATTATTTTATCATTTTTGGTTAAAACTTTAGTTGCTGGGATTCTGAAATAAAAGTTCTCTATGCATCAAGTTAAAATTTAAATTAACAATAATTAATGATTTATGTTGTAAGAAACTACTACCAAGTATTTGCTCCAATCATTATTGAATACTTAATTATTTGAAAACGTCAAAAATGTCACTGATTAAGCAGTGTGATACGCGCGGGGTCTACAAAGCAAGTACATACATGAAATTATTTTTTTTATTATTATTAAACATTATTTAAAAAATTCAAATAAATTATGGTAAGCTCCCATTACCTGAACAAATTAGAAAACTCTCAGATACTAGTAGCTCCTTTAAACCTATCTCTCGAGAATCTTAGGATAACTGCGGGTTTCAACTTAGGCTAGTGCCCCTTTTATCCAGAAGTCGTTGTGTGTTGTGTCCTAGCATTTTGTATCGCCATGCAATCCGCGAGTATGTGAATGGAGATAATATCTTCTTCTTTTCCACAAAATCGACAATTCTTCCTGCTCCACTAGTTCTAGCTTCTTGTGGTGCCAATTAGGCCACCAGTCTAAACTCTCAGTGAAGTTTTCCTTTGGCTTAGTACTCACAACCTTTTTTTCCTGCGAAAATCTCTTGGTTGTACCGTTTATGTGAAGAGACTAGCATCCCTTGAAATGCTCAACAGTCTTTCCTTCTTGGATAAATCCTGCCTTGTTCGCTCCAGTCCTAGAAATCTATACTCATATCCAATGTGCTGCACAGAATTTTCTGATATAGAACTATCTCTAATTCACGAATTACTTTTTATATATGACTTTTGGAGTACAAATGTATTGAAACTTTACCATCTCCACTCTCGCCGTACAAAACATATGAAATGACCACTGCTGCTCGCAACTTCAATCGTTATAGAAAAAGATCACTGGTCTATAACCAATTTTAAATTAGAAGAACAAACTGTGACGAGAGAATGATGTAACCAACACGTGTGCGAAATACTGAGCGTAGCGAGAGCCGCTGGTATTTCTTGGTTTGATCGTTGAGTGGAAAAATGAGTTTGATGAAATGTCGTTTTTTACAAAAGAATTAATTGGATACTGATATCTTTATACAGATTTAATTTAATATTTTGATTTATTTTCATAACAAATATACAATTAACTAATTGTTTCAACTCATTATTGGCGTTCCGCTGCATATCTCTATTCATGCACTCAACACTTTTTATTTCCCACGACTTGAATGGACTTGATGAGGTGGTCAATAATTATCCCATTCCAATGCGATCTATTGTGTTCATCTGAATCTAGATAAAATTCTCCATCCCCACTCTTCTTTTGTATTCTATCAGCCGTGAGACTGTACCTTGTATGTACTCTCTTGCCAGTGGCTTTTCATATCCAAATTTAAAAAAAAACATACAATTGGCAAGCGTAGGATGTTGTCTGCAGTTTTTTCCTCTGTGGACCGAATCATCATCACTTTCGCTTGGAATAGTTATCCTTCGTCTCAGCCCTACAATTCTAGATCTAGCAGCTCCCTCTGTTGTTTTCACGAGGGAAATGAAGTTTTGTGTGTCAAGTGTGACCGATCTGTACAGTGAATGACACAAAGCACAATTGAGCGACCCTCCGCAATCGAGGTGCAAATGATTTTGAGAAACGTTTGTGAAGTGGTACACTTATAGTTATTGATACTTGTAGATGTTAAGATAATAGTATTATACTATCATAACGCATTACAAATTTGAAAATTACTTTTTTTAAAGTAGACCGTTCACTAAGAAGAAACATCTACTATTATCTTGACATCTATTGATAACACGCTTTACTTAAATATGACAATTGTTACAGGAAACTGTAATTAAGTAAATTGGTAGTTGTGTTGGTTTGAATGTTGTATGAACCTTCCAGAAGTATTTGCTAGCTTTTGTTACTATGGAGATAGATATTTGTTGTTGTTCTAGTTTATATAATTCTATATATTTTTGAAACAAGTTTTGTCAATGAATATTCGTTTGTTATAATTATTGTAATATTAATGAACTTTTATTTGTTTCAGATATCGACAGTGATCCCAACAGTGCACCTGCTTGTGACCCCGCTGTTTGCGTTCTTCCAGACTGCTTCTGTTCGGAGGATGGTACTTCGATTCCCAACGATTTACCGGCCAAAGACGTGCCGCAAATGATCACAATAACTTTCGACGATGCTATCAACAATAATAATATCGGATTGTACAAAAACATTTTCAGCGGTGAACGAAAAAATCCAAATGGTTGTCAAATCAAGTCCACATTCTTTGTTTCCCACAAGTATACTAACTACTCAGCAGTTCAAGAAATGCACAGAAAAGGTCACGAAATCGCCGTACACTCAATATCGTAAGTGAATTTATAATATTGTCTTATTTTAATTCATTCCGTGTGGTCACAAAATGGTTAAAAGTAGCATGTATTGTTTTGAAAATTCTTTAATTGTTTTTTACTCTCGGTGGAAACATATTAATTGACTTTGGCACTTTTTCATTTTATATGGTAAATGATAAAATGGTTTTCAAAATAATCCAGAGGATATTATTTTTGAGACTTTAAGCGAACTTTCTTATGGATAAATGACTTCTTTCTAAACTACGCATCAGCTAATTCACATCAAATAAATAGCACCGATATGGACTGTTTCATTTCACCTATGGATCAATAGTCTGGTGGAAGAGGACAGAAGTGTCCTCTACAGAGAATATATTAACTGCAATTCGAAGACAAGTCCTCCTTGGTATTACCGGGGCAATGAACAGCACGGTGACGGCATCAATGGAAGCCATTATTGGACTTCCTCCTTTGGAACTTTTTGTAAGGGCCGAGGCGATGATGGCAATTCTTAGGCTGAAATCCTGAGACTTATGGTCACCGAACAATGTTCCAAGAGGACACACTTATACAACTGGGACAATACTAGATGAACCCATATTTCACATGAATTTTGATAGCATGGCACTGGAGAATATATTTACTGAGCGAGTCAACATCATCATCCCAACAGGAAACAGGTGATGCACCCAGGTAATTCTGGAGATATCATCTGGTTCACTGATGGTTCCATAACAAACCATGGCACTGGGAGTGGTATGAAAGGACCTAGAAAGAGAATGATCTTTAGTCTTGGCCGATATACGACTGTATTTCAAGCATAGACGATTGCCGCTATAGCCCGTATTAATAAAAACATCAGAAGAGGATACACCGGACAAAAATTGAAAATATTCCGTGACAGCCGGGCTCTGCTTTATGCTATCAGCAACCCAACAACAAGGTCTAGACTTGTAAAAAACTGTAAAGAATCCCTCAACAGACTAGTAAGAGACAACAAAGGGTCTCTAATATGGGTGCCGGCACATGAGGGTATTGCAGGTAATGAAATGACTGACCAGTTAGCTAAAGGAGGCTCTATAGAAGACTTCATAGGTCCGGAACCGTTTTGTGGAATTACAAAAGATTGCGTAAGAGGGGAAATCGGGAACTGGCTAGATAGGGAACACCAACTCAAACGTAGGTCGACAAAAGGGCACCTCCATACAAAGAGTTTACTGAAGAAGGTGGACAAGGAACTCTCAACCAGGCTATTGAAACTGGGTAAGAGACATCTGAAGATAGTTACCGACCTAGTGACTGGACACTGCACCTTGAGGAAACATCTGCACAAAATGGGCAAAGTTAGTGAACCTATGTGCAGGAAATGTGAACTCTATGATGAAACACCTACTCACATACTCTGCTTCTGCGAGAACGTTCATGGACTCAGACGGAAGCACTTTGAAAAGGAAATAATACAACCACTGAAAATCGCTCCAGTCAAACTAGTGGCCTACATAGAAGACGCAAAGCTTCTGGAATGGAAGTAGGTAACATGGGAAATGGTACAAAAATTCAGATCAAGTGCCTGGGCTACTAAGCACAACCCAATCGAATGAATACTGTTCCATTTGGAAACATCCCAATTTAAATAACAGTGTGACTAGAGGTCCGCTGACGGAACTATGAATTTAAAACTAGAACACCGCCTTGAGACGGAAGTTTATACCAAATATACAGAAATTCGCCGAAAATGCTGTAACCTGCGCATCCGCGTCCTGAGATCCCCAGATGCGGGTGGCTGACATTTGATACCCGAATTCCGTCTAACGGAGAACTGTAGATTATTTTTTCATGAATTTTGTCCGAATCCCGAGTTCTATTTGGTGTTACACTTACAAATCCTAGAGATTAAATGGAGTTATAAACATAATTATATATGATATCATTGCATTGTGTATTTTGAAGAAGGTGAGACGAATATAATCATTGCATCCACCCTTTCCCTTAGAATGAAATAATACTAAACCAAACTGCGGTCGAAATTCTCACAAAAATAAATTTTAACCCACCGTTGAACGGAATTTAATTATGAAACATGAATTGTCCGCCGTTGGGCGGCGGAAAGCGTATATTATTAGTGAATAACTCCACCGCGCTTGCGTGAATTATGACATTTTCGGTGTATTTCTAAATATGTCATATAAACTTCCGCCCAAAGGCGGAACTCTAATTTTAAATTCATAACTCCGCCGGTGGAACTCTAGCCACACTGTTTGATTAAATAGAATGAAGTCTTTAATTACAACATTTATAACTCTAGAACACCTGTACGGATTTTAATGATCTTTTATTTGTGGGATTTGTATACGCTTCGAATAGCAGAATCACTATTAAAATATACGATAAATTCACAGGAAAAATTATATAAAAATGAGCAAAAGCTACTCACACTCCATTCAGAAAACTACCTTTCAACGTGGGAGGAGCAATGTGTGAATTTGGTTAGCCTTTCTGTTTCATGACAAATTTGAGGTATTTTATACACCGTTTTGGAGAAAAATCAATTCTAGTTTTCTGACCTGCTCTGTTTTTTTCCTGAAAAAATGAAGATTATTAACCACAATATAATTAATGAATTTCATAATATAAATTTCTACATGACGACCATTTGTTGCAAGACATGAAACCAATCGCTTCTGTAAGGATTCTTGAAAAAATTCTAGGATCATTTTGAATTTCATTACATGCCATATCTGAATACGATTTTGTATTGGAGCAGCATAAACACTAATGGTTTAAAATAGTCCCAAAAAGAAAAGTCGCATGGATCTTATGATTCAATTGACGTCCAATCCATCGATTTCAATACATGGTGTCAAGATATTGACGAACTACACGACTAAAATGAGCAGGACAAATTAATAACTTTCTCGTTCGTCCATTCCATTTGAAATCACGTGCCAACTGGCAGATAGGCTAAATTGTGGAGTAATACTACAAATACAGTCTCAAATTTTTTTTTATACGTAATCTTTGATAATTTTGCTTTGTGACGTCTCGTCATAGCAATATTTTGCATTTAGTCGACTCGACTACTCCCCTTTTTCATACCTGCGCACATCACTGTTAGAGTTAACGCAAATAGAGGTAGAACGTTTTTAAGCCTACAAATATAACGGCGACTTTGAGGGTAGTTATGGTTAACTTTATTAACAATAACGATTACATTGAACAGGAAAAGAAGGGATTTTAAGTTTGACCTCTGATTGATCAGATTCCTCCCAGTTTCACAAAACACTTCATAGCATTGAGATCTGCTGATAATTTATTAATTTCCATTTTTGACGATTCTGACAGACGAATATGCTTATTTTTGTCATTGCATCAGCTATTGTTATTTTATTATTTTTACTTAGTTTCCACTTTATTTCGTTAAAGCTGTTCCTTTAAAACCTCCAGTAAGCAATAATTGTATTGAATATCTGCAATTATGGATCCTTCTACTTCGAGTACAGCTCTTCGCTTATTAGGCCGGCAAAACAATGTAAACGCTGAACATAGGTTATTTAGGACTCCCAGAACAATGTACAATAAATGTGTGTGAACAAATATAATATATTGGATGAAAACCCAAAAGTATTCATGTTAAATCCAAAATGTCTGAAACAGTTGATGGCGTGGCTGATTTCTTCATCCATCAAGACATATTTAATAGATTTGGTGTGAGTAAGGCTTTTCAAATTACTCCCCCTGGTTTTTAAATGAACTAAATATACAGGTGATCTCAGTAAAAGATTACTTCTTCGCTTTATTTTTGTAAAATATCAGGCTTTGCCTATTATTGAGTGAAGGCGTGTTGAAATTTAGCAGCTCCAGCAAACTTGGATAGTTATAAGACAATGTAGGAGCTTGAAGACTCAATACTTTCAAAATTAAAGCTGTCAAGTGTCATATTGAACTGGTTATTTATATTTATAGTTCGACCTTGACTTTTAGGTGGATATTTGAAAATTTGAAAAGTAGTTAGTGATTATTGTCAATAAGCTTGAATGGGGAGCTAGTTTGAAGCAAATATCGTTTGGAAACTAGCGCATATATTAATAACGTGCTTATACTGCTCTCTATCTGAGTTAACTTTAGTTACCTGTAATTCACTTACTGAAGCAACTGATTACCGGCAAACGTACTAACCAAATATACCAGTTCATAGCTATAAAACGACAATAAATATTGAATAATTTGACCATAAAAATTTCGGATAATAATATTTCCATGCTTTATACTATTATCGAATTTTTGACTTGGACGGTTGTATATCGTGCACTGGTGTTTTGTTACTTCGTTAACCTCTTGTATTCGACTTCAATATAGTTAGGTGTCGTTGAATCATGAGAATATTCCTCAAAGTACATGTTGAAACGATACCATTTTTTTCAAATAGTTACCTGTGGTGTGGGCAAACAAACATACAAAAACATCTTCAAAAAATGATTCCTAGGATAAAATACTTCTAGTTTTTGACTAACCTATAGTTTTTATTTTATTATTCTACAAAATTATAATAATTATTAGTGTTAAGACATCCAAAAAAGAATTTAAGAAAAATGAAAACAGTGACATTTGAACCGGCGACCTTCTTCGTGACATTTCAATGTCATTACTTAATATTGACAGTACTTACCTATGAAACAAAAGAATATTTTTAGTTTTTGAATATTGAGAAAAACGAATACAACTTGTACAGTCGACGGAAAAGCTTTGTAACCAACACGAGTATTAAAAGTGCAATTAACAATCTCGAACATTAACGCGCTCGTTTTGCTTCGCGCGTTAAATTATCTCGATTGTTAATGGCCCTCATTAATACTCTTGTTGGTTAAATAACTATTATGTTGACATTTTCCTTTTATTTTGCAGACATAATGACGACGAAAGATTCTGGTCAAACGCAAGCGTTAACGACTGGGTGAAGGAAATGGGCGGTATGAGAATTATCACTGAGAAATACGCAAACATAACTGATAATAGCGTGGTAGGTGTGAGAGCTCCATACCTCAGAGTAGGCGGTAATAACCAATTCACCATGATGGAAGAAGAAGCATTTTTATACGATTCAACCATTACCGCACCATTGAACAACCCACCACTATGGCCATATACCATGTACTTTAGAATGCCTCACAGGTGCCACGGTAATATACAAAGCTGTCCAACAAGATCTCACGCTGTATGGGAAATGGTATTGAACGAATTAGACAGAAGAGAAGATCCTGAAAATGACGAGTACCTACCTGGATGTGCTATGGTTGATTCTTGTTCAAATATACTTACAGGGGATCAATTCTACAATTTCCTTAATCACAATTTCGATAGACATTATAACGAAAATAGAGCACCATTGGGACTTTACTTTCACGCTGCCTGGTTGAAGAACAATCCAGAATTTTTGGATGCTTTCCTTTACTGGATCGATGAAATTTTAGCCAATCACAATGATGTATATTTTGTAACGATGACTCAAGTTATTCAATGGATCCAAAATCCCAGAACTATCTCGGAAGCTAAGAACTTCGAACCATGGAGGGAAAAGTGTGTAGTAGAAGGAAATCCAGCTTGTTGGGTACCTCATAGTTGTAAGCTCACTTCCTCTGAAGTTCCTGGGGAAACTATAAATCTTCAAACTTGTGTAAGGTGTCCAAATAATTACCCATGGATCAATGACCCCACCGGTGATGGTGTCTTCTAAGTCAGCTCTAGTTGAATTTGTAGGGTAGTATTGAAGCAGTGGTGTCCATGGACGATGGGCAGCTAGTGATCAAGCGTTACAACTTTCGTATTTATTATTTTAGCAATGACTGGTATGCGTGATCTTATTTGTTGTTATAATGAAAACTAAGAATTAGACTGTTTTTAATGATGGAAGCATAGTGACTCTCACAATTTATGTAATATACACTCCTACTAGGTACTTTTGTAAAAAATGTTTTTTTTTGTAAGTTTTATAGGAACTTAATAAAAATTATTACAACATTTGTGTGTGCTTTGAATATTTTTTTTCCCAACCTAAAAATATACATTTCTTCTCAATTCTTCATTTTTCCAATATTTTCAACCGATTGCAACCCATCACAGATTTGGTTATTTAAAAAGGTAAGTTGTATCATATCATGAAAAATAAATTAATAGGATAAGTTAGGGCCGCTCCATTGAAGTTTTGTCAAATCCATGGAAAGACCTTGACTGCCTATAACGTGCCGTCAGTAGACAGTAGAAACAGTACCACGTTGGTATGTGAGTGTAGTTAAACGTACTAACTGGTAGCCGAAAACATTGTCAACAAAATGTCCATCTAATAAGACGTATTTATTCAAAAATTATTAACAATAGGCTGAAATAAATGTTTAAAAGGTAAGTAACATTTTACAGAAACACTCATTTGATTTATGTTTAAAGATACAGTGTGGACATCAGAAGCGTGATAAAATATTATACAAATTAATAAAAAAAATAACAAATACAAAAATTCTTTACAATTCTTAATTTTCGCAGCCAGATCCATCAACCACTTTGCTATAATGATTTATCAAACACGCTGTTGTATGTCAAAATTAAATAAATGTCGTTATGTAACGCTTTTAGTTAAAGTCTGTTCCAATGAAGCTCATAGCACGGATCGGGGGTTCGGACCATAAAAAAATGTAAACCATAGGCGCAACGGAACTACATGCCTTGTAACCTATACAGGTACAACCCAATTTCCTGTTAGTATTAAAATCTAAGTACCTGTGTAGAATAAAATTTGAAGTAGTTAGTATTCGGCAACTAGCAAGTAACATCTATTCGTCCAATTAAGATGGCTTCAAGTTCAAGTTTTCCTATTCAACGAGTTAGCAAAAGTGCATATTCTTCGCGGGAAAAAACATTAATCCTGAACCTGTGTAGAGAAGCTTCCCACAAATTCATGAAAAAGGGGCGATAATTGAAAGATTGCAGTGTAAAGCCTTAAATTTCGATGATACAATAGTGAAGATTGTTAGACAGCGTAAGGCAAAGTTTAAAAAATTTGTAATCGGTGAGATGGCAAAAGGTAGAGGTATTATTGTATATCGCTTACCCCCTTACCATTGTGAGCTGAAACCAATAGAGGGCACAAGTCAAAGGTTATGCTGCCAGGAACAACAAAACTTTTAAATTTCAAGAAGTACGGCAACTTTTGATGGATTCATTGGCAAATGTGACTGCAGAAAACTGGCAAAGCGCCATTAAACATGTTATGGCTGAGGAGGGAAAAATGTGGGATCTTGACGACTTAATCGACGAAAGATATTGAACCGTTAATTATTAACTTAGGACAAGACGATTCTTCAGATTTTTCTGATGAAGAATTTAGTTAATAATGCTGTATATATTATATGTTCACCTGCAATAATTTGTTATAATATTTTTATTTTTCGCAACAATATGTGTGTATATAAATCCTAGTGCACAATTACTTTGTATTTTCATTATAGTATTAATTATAATAAGCAAAAATCATAAATAACCCTGTTCTATGACTATGAACCGTTTGGTTCACTGTGTATAATTCATTTGAATTTTATTACCTTTTGTTGTTTGACCGATTACCGAGTGGCCTGGTCACAATTTCTTTCTTCTTAGTCTAGATACATTGTGAAACATGAATAAGAAATACAATTTTTTGATACACCCGACCTCCGTTTTTCGTTTATTATTGGCGCTCTGTGCTATCAACTCATTTGAAACGATCTTTAACACTCAATTTAACTGTTAATATAATTTTCATACCGCAGGCTAAAAATTAAAATCATTCAACCTAGACCCCTTTCAGACGTAGACTCTGTAGGCTAGATTCAATGTGTGAAATGCGGAATCTGCGACTCTGTTTTTCCCGAATATGTTAAGTTATAAATATTATGATTTGAATCTTGGCGCGTTTTTAAAGTAGCGCTCACTGTCCTTCACATATCAGCCATGAGAATCATAAGCGAGATTGGTGACAATTGCTGTGTTCTTTTTACATCATTCTGTTCAACTCCGTTGAGATAATTTTCAACCTGAGCGGGTGACCAGAGTCAGCAGGAAAGCCTAAAAAGAATGCGCAAAAATAATAAGTGGAGGAAATTGCATTATCAAATTTTAGGTTAGAGCATTGTTTATTATTAAGTTTATAATAATAATATTAAAAAATAAAAATATGCAGGTAGAAGATAATTTGGAGGATATCGTTATGTTCACTTTACCCGTTTCTGCTCTTTTTTGTCATCTGAACTAAGTCTTTATCGTGATTGTAATGAAATTATTATTGTCGGCATATAAGTCCTCACACATTTTGGAGGCACTGCAAAATAAATTTAACAAAGTTATGGTTTGAGGTTTTAATCAACTAAACGGAGTAACAAATATCGACATCGCGTAACTGTTACCTCACTTCCCAAGGTTTTAAAACGATTTCGTAGAACAATGTATTTTCAATAATTATTTAATATACCTACATTTAAATCTTCAATCTTTTACGTTACCATCTTTAAATATTATTTTCTACAAATACGTTGCATAGTTGTATTGCTAAATATGGAAATGAGTTTCTTTAGATTATCAAGGTTATTCAGTTTTTTTTTTCTAAAGAAGTATTTCAAAGAACCGGTTCGGCAGTATTATATATAATACGTTGCGGATTATAAATAATGTAAAGTTAATTCGATTCGGTATTTTTTCCACACTATTTGATCTTGAGAATTGTTGTTACTAATTTTCTTAGAAATAGTAGGGGCATCAAAGCATGACAGAGTTTGGTCATACAATACATCATGAGTACATGGAATTTATTTATTTTTAATATTGAAGCCAAATTACACTCTTCCTACGGCTCTTCCAAAACGATTGCTTCCTGAAATTTGGAAATGGGCCATTACTTCACGAATACTTAAATATTGTGTCCCGAAATTAAGGAATACATTTGTTTATTCCAAATAATACTTTTTTGTTTCTAAAGATCATTTTAGATTAGACAATTTCTTGTGAAATATTTAGTTCAAGTTTTGGAACAATTCAAATTGTTTAGTCTAAAATTAAATATCGTATTAAAGATTGTCTACCCTGTCAAATTGTAAAAAAAATATAAAAGGTGCTATTTTCTTAACAATTTGATTATATTGTTGGTAGTTCATGATTAAAATGTTTTATGAAAATGTCATTAATCTGGTTGTGGTTATGTATTAAAATGGTTGAAGAATATTATTATGATTCTGAGAAGGATATAAACTAATGATTGGAGCTGAATTATTTCCATCTTCTAGAAAATAGACATTTATTACTTTTTATATTCTTTGACAGTTCTCTATGACATGTTATTTTATGATTAATATCAACAAGTCTAATAAAAAGTCACAACAATTCTCTCCTCCTTATTACAAACTATTTTACAATATAAAGGGACAACTTTTAAAACATATAAACATTCCTATATACTGTTAACACACACTTGAATTCTTATTTTATGCCATTACGTAGTCTTTGGACCAAAAAGGTGGACGTTTTTCTCTTCGTGGTCGTAATAATGACGCATCAGGTGTTGGTTCACCAAAATGGCATTCATTCAATAAATCTGGATTACTTTGAGGTACTGCTGGAAGCATTGGAACATTGAATGACTGAGTGGGTCCGAACGTTACTGTCTTTTTCTGGACTAGCGTTAATTTCAATTGGTTAACATGTCTTTTTAATGTTCTTCCTGAGTCTGAAAGGACCAGATAATGGAGTTTTCCAAGTTCCTTTCCTACATTTCCGAGCTGCTATATGTGTTTATTATTTATGAAAACTTTAGCCTGGATCCTCTCCCCCACTAGGAAGGAACGTGCTGGTTTGTATGAAATCTGTGAAGGAAAAATTGCATCCAAACGGATTCGCATCTTCCGATATAAATACAAATCAGCAGGAGATTCACCACAAACTATTGATGTCGCGCGATACCGAAACAAAATGTTTTGGACTTTGTCTTGAATAGGTGTACTGTCATGCATACTCGCTTTTAATCTATGCTTTAAAGTCTGCACGTTTCTTTCTGCGAGTCCATAATTAACTAACGTAACGAAATTTTTGAAAAGGTTATGTCAGGTTATGTTTATTTTATCATCAGATCAAATCACTGCACAGAATCTTGAACATATTGTTCAATGAATTGGAATACCTTAAATCAGTTGGCCAATATTTCACACAAGAAATCTATTCCAAATATTGATCCAAAA
The DNA here is from genome assembly GCA_949126875.1 of Lochmaea capreae. Lineage (NCBI taxonomy): Eukaryota > Metazoa > Arthropoda > Insecta > Coleoptera > Chrysomelidae > Lochmaea > Lochmaea capreae. The sequence continues at coordinate 8,990,869 of OX421409.1, forward strand.
CTTGAACTAAATATTGCACGGAAAATTGTCTAATCTAAAATAACCCATTTCCTTTTCACAAAAATACGCATCCCAAATAGATTTGAATTATATTTCCGGTTTTAATACAAGAGTTCTGCCAAATATCAGATACCTGATTCGTTTCAAAGTATTTGAATGTATTTATTTTACATCTTTACCCTTTTTTGGAACTTCCGAACAAACTCTTCGAAAAACTTATTGTATGCATGGTTCTCTTTTGAATGTATTCCCATGCAGTTGTCTTGGGATGATTACCCAGTAATTTTTATGCTACTCTCTGATCCAGTTGTTTGCAGATCCTCGTACTACGGTTTTTGGTATACCAAGTTCAGGATGTGTGTCTTTCGTCGCTCTTCTCGCAACTTCGTTAGCTTTTCCATCAATCCAATACTAATATAGAATTCAAGTTTGAGAATGCCGCCTGACTGTCTGACATAATATAGTTTTTCATGGTTCCCCCTGTTAAGAATTCAAGAGAATTCTCAACAGATTTGCTTTTTTAAATATATTGTGCATGTTCTTCGTTAATAACATTATTTATTTTCTGAATAAATTATCTTTGATGACAAAACATCTAAAAGTTTCTCTGTATATCTATGTGAAAAAAGAAAGAATGTACTTAGTAACCGTTGTTATGCATCAGATGTCATTGTAATAATTTTCTACGAACTGTCAATATAATTTAAAATTTCTAAAAAAGCGTTTAATTATCCATCGTACTTCAACAATAAAGTTTATAATAAACAAAGGTTTTCTGCGAGGAACCTGAAAGCAAAGGAGGGAAGAAATAAATCAAGAATTACAGTCCACTGAAAATAAAATAATTCCTTCCCAAGCCATCGACTCCTTGCCCACCCCCTTTTCTGACACTCTGCATAAATGTCAAACCATGTTAGTAAATTTCTTCATTCATGGGCTTCACTTGTCTTCAAATTATTAAAAAACATTAATCTCATTCCGTTTATTATGGCGTTTATCAGTTCTCTATAACTGAAAAATTCATTTCAGAGCCTTTCGAAAAATCTCACTTTATTCAATTCATTTCCAATAATCTTATCCAATTGAAGCTTGCTAAATGATGCCATTTATCCTCTGTTTATGTCTCTCAAAGTGATACCATCTATTTGGAGTGGCAAGGCATTTTTTTAACTCCGTCTCATTGTTCCATCTTTTTTAAAGTGAAACTATGGATGAAAATGTTTCAGTCTCTGATTTTATTAAACTATCCATGTAATATTGCATATACTTATGCAATTAAAACTTTTATTGGGAAGATGTCAAAGATAATAATTAAATAATATTAATTTAACGCATTTTGAAAATTACTTTTCAAAAAGCAGACCGTTCACTAGGAAGCAACAACTATTTCTCTGGCTATATGCCACAATAGTTATTGAATTAAACTTATAAGTTAAACGGGTTGGGATATTTGCACGATATAATTAACCATTCTGGTTTGTAATTAGGGAAAACATCACTTGTAGACCGGTTTCGGCGTGTGTGCACCGAATCAGTACAAGATAATATCATCCGTCCAGAAACTCGGAGAGCGTCATCCTGGAAACAATGCTGAAATCACATCAATACATTAGCTAAAAAGTAGTTGTTGCTTCTTAGTGAACGGTCTGCTTTTTGATAAGTATTTTTCAAAAACTTTGTAAGGCGTTATAATAGTATTCAACCATTATCTCTGTCATCTGCTGATAACACGCTTGACTAAAATGACATCTTTTTATGGGAAACCATAATTAAGTATATTATTAGGAAGTTTCCATCAATCTTAAATTACTACATCATCCTTGTATAAAGTAGCACCCACAAGAACTGGTATGCATTTTTGTCGTAGACATTGAATGTGGAAATTAAATCTTGTCGATAAAATACCTCTTAACAGGAAATAATGAGGAAGGAACAGCATTGATATTTTTTCACGTAATTAAAATACAATAAGTGGGTTTGATTTTTCAGACCCGCCCAAGGTTCATATGCCGTTATCCTTGCCAGCCTTTTAAATAAAGTCCTTAATACTGACCACACCTAAATTAATTCTTATTGGGAAGCGTATACATATCATACATACATTATAGATGACATATGAACCAAAAACGATGATTCAAATTTATAAAAATAGGGAGAGAGTTACATCAACCTGTAGTTGGTTCAATGTAACAAAATTCAATTATTTTTAATCACCTTATGTTTTGAAAATTATTAACAATTGAAGTATCGCTGCAAAATGTACGCCATTAATGGCTTAACATCAACTGAAATAAACAAAATCTAAACTGTACATGAGTTTGTTTTATCTATTTTTAATCCTCCCTTGTCAATGGTTTTTGATGATAAAGTATTACCCAAAGAATGTGAGTTAATTGTTCTAGTTTCGTTTCAATTTTCACTGTAGCGTTGATTATCCAGTTTGGGCATGGGGAAATAGCCTTATTCTACTTGTTTTTCACTTGAAATTCGATGGTGAAAGCAGATCTCATTCGAAATAATGGAGCCTACTTTGTGTCATGGGCTACCGGTATATAAGCTAGGCTGACCAAACCATTACCAAATATTGAGACGTTTGAGATTTTTTGACTTTAAGTGAGTTCCCATATCAGCAATAAATCAAATAAGAATAAGACTCAAAGGTTAATTTTACACTCCAACAGTCGCATCGAAAGATACGAGTATGGTTAAGCCAACACTACCATTATTGTCAGTCTAATATCAATAGGGTTTCAAAAAAAATGCTTAATAGGTGAAACTTGTTATCTTTCACCCAACCTTATTACTCTCACTTTAAATTGAGCGCTCGCCAGAGAAGTCAACCGTTCGTGGAACGTTCTGACATATTTATTACCCCTAACATTTGGATCATTTTGAATAACACTATATATTTACAGAATTGAACAATAATTATTACACTTTACGAAAATAATTAAATATTTGCGAGATATTTTAAAACTGGCAGCAAATAATAAAAATTATAATAGAAATCAATGGAGATTATTCATAATTTTGTTATTAAAGTTATTACATAACTCTTAATCTTATCGTAAATGACATTTTCTCTAATTCCATCATTATACTTGCATGTTTTCATGCATCTTATTTATGTGAAGAAACGAAAATATCTCTTTCGCGTGGCAAAGTTAATTCAGTAATAAATGAATTACCAAATTTATATTTTTTAATCCAAAAAATAAGTTTAATTAGTATTCTTGTTTTTTTTTCGGGGTTTCTAATGGAACTGGAAACAACCCTGTAGGTCGAAACAAAGAAAATAATATTTTGATTCACGAGCAGGTTATCAGGCTTATTTAAACACTCCTATCTCTCAGTCAATCTTCACATTATACCAAACATGAAACAAGTATTTTCGCATCCTACTGGAAAAACCCTTACAGTTTATTGGTCCTAAAATAACCTGACTTCATAACAAAACTGTTGAACATCAACATTTTTAACAATTTTTACAAATAATTCAAAATATGCAAAGGCTCCTAAATAACCTCTATCCACTCTTGAAGTGAACACTGTCTATACAGGGCGTTCCGTTAATAAATAGAAAATATCTCACCTATTGTGATTTAATCCAAATCTCTACTGAATAGGTGGTTTAGTTTGAAAATCTTACAAAACTATTTGTCATACTTAGCAAAAAGTATCCACATTTTTTTTTCACTTGCACCTGTCGTACATCTTTGGTAGCAGCCGAAAACGTTTATTTAAATAGTAGGTTGTACAGTGCCCACATTTCACGCAAAGTATACTTAGGTGGTGGGTAGAGCTGGCGTTAGCCTTCTGTTACTGAAATCTGATGATTCATTGTGACGCTCTGATTTATTTAAAGTACTTCATCCAGCTTTAATCTCCTAACGAGGCTTCATAGCCTAGACCTAGACAAAGGCTTTTCGAGGTAGCTTGTAGCTCTTGGTTTTGCCCTGCCAAGTTCTAGAAAACGCAGTCTTGCGAGGCCTTCACAGTTGCACAACACGTGTTCTGCCGATTCCTTTTCCTTTTGACAGAACCTGCAAAGGTCCGTTTTTGCCAATTTTATAACACTTATATGACTGCTGAGTCTGCAGTAACTTATCAGTAAACCTACCATGATTCAACAGCCTTTCGGCTTTTTAGCAGCAGGTCTTCTGTTACTTGGGCCGATGGTTGTTTGATGAACTCTTTGGCCTGTCTATGGTCAGGAACTGTTCTTCACCATTCCATCAACTTAGTTTGCTTCCATTTTATATGGCTGCCTTTTTGTATGTGTTAGCTACACCGCAGAAGGATTTGGGGCCAATGCAGGGTTCGTCAGCTTCTTCATTGCACTTGTGTCCTGTGTGCCTTGATACCTAGGCCAGATATAGTATATTATGACTTACTAGCTCAGACGGCACGCACGCAGTTCCATACCAGTCGTGAATTAACCTGGCAAAAATCTAGTGCCTTTAGTGTAGCCTGGCTGTCCGAGTAAATGACAATTGTTTTGTTATTCAGTCCCTGCCTTGCTATTTCCCTTGCACAGTTTTCAATGGCAGTTACTTCCGCCTGGAACTCTGTGGCATAGGTTCCTAACCTTATGTAGATTTTAGTCCTTGGTTACCGCAAGTATACGTCAAATAATTTCAATGTTCTGTTTACAAATGGTTTTGAAAATTTGGAACAAAACACTCTGCAGCTCAGGAGTGCAATGAGAATTAGCGCGATGGAACCAATACCCTCAGTTATTCGAGAATCACAGATATTTTCTCTTACTCGTTTCTTGAAGGAGGGATAACATGCTGGTCGCTATTAACCATACAATATCCAGCTAAACTGGGATGGATTGGAAGCAAGCAGTAGATATGGTAAACTGACGGATATAAATCTGATCCACGTGTTTGCAAATTAACCTCAGAAGGGAGAATAGTGGCCAAAAGATAGGACCAGAGGTCTAAAGCGCCCAAGGAAATATTTCTCCAAGAAGGATCTAGTGAAAAACCAATGTTTTTACATAAATAAAAAGTCTAAAGGCTGAGATGCTGAGAGGAATCGAGGCCTCTGACTTTTGGTGCCCCGAACTACTCGTATTTTATCAATCAATGGATCAGTAAAGAGCGATTACTTACAGACTCTGCTTGAAGCTATCAGCAATTTTATCACCAAGTCGAGACTGGAAAACTGTGAACAGTGTCTCTCTAGTATGGGCTCTGGGCCATGGGGGGATTGCAGGTTCTTGATGGGCGGACAAGTGCTAAAAAAAAATCGTTCAGTGGATTCATAAAGAAAGAAAAAACACCATTCTTCATACAAAGAGTTTCCCGAACAAAGTATACGTACAGCTCTTAACCAGGTTATTGAACTGAGTAGAAGACATTTGAAGACAGTTACCGACCTTTTCACTGAACACTGTATCCTCAGAAAACATCTACACAAAATGGGAAAAGTCAATGATGTTATGCGGAGAAAATGTGAACTGAGGGATGAAACATTTATTTGCATACCTTATTTCTGTCAGGACTCAGACAGAAGCACTTTGCAGGAAAAATAATACAACCATTAAAACTACTTAAAATCCCCCAGTTAAATTTCTGGATAAGATTAGAAAAAAAATTCAAGATTCAATTCAAGTGCATTGGATGTTTGGGTACAACTCAAACGAATGAATCTGTAAGAAGCAACATTTTGTATATGATTGGGTTAAATTTCAATATTTTAAGCATACATTTCTAAAGTTAAAATATTTTCAATTAATAATGTATCACAAGAAAGATTGCTATATTTTTTGGTAGATATAAATGGTATGCTGTCTTTTAACTCCTTCTTTCTCATCTAATGAAAATACTTTTAACACTTATTTCTTTTTTTCTGACAAGAATATCACCATGTATAGTATAAATCAACTGACAGATAATTTGTTAAAGAAGCACCTAACTCTCACAATGACGTCATAAAAGTTATTTTAATCCGTAATTTAGACACATTTTTAAGAAAATCTCCTTGAAGCTGTAATTAATTTATTGTTGATCTTTCTAAAGAATAAATAATTTTGTTGAAAGTGAAAATACAAACATCTTCGAATCTCTAACCATAAGTGAAAGGCACGCATGAAATGTCTTCAAACAATCACCAGTTTTAACCGTCTAACATTTTGATTATGGATCACTCTATAACATTTAAATGAGGTACAGCTCATGACATAGCATTGAACTTTCATTGCTATGCACATTCAGAAGACGAAGACTTTCGTTTTCCTAAAAAAGATATGTATGCTGGTCGTGAATTGATAATTTTTATTATGGAATGCTCCTGCATTTGTTCTTAATGGGATTTTTATGACAGTTTATTTTATCTAATTCCTGCACTATATAGAACACACACATCGTTCAATATTTTTTGGAAAATTTTAAATACTGTGATGTAATTCCAATTTTACGAAGAGAAAAAAAGAGTAGGTATGTTTGTTTGTGATAGATGAATTCAAAAACTACTGTACTGTTGCTTTTCGATGAAATGCAGCATTTTTTTGATTTCCAAGTCTCTTATTTCTGGGTTTCTCATTTTGTTTCTTTTTGTGACACCCCTAAATCTTCTGAGGTACTTAATTTCTACTACCTGAATTTGACTTCTATGCTGCTGTGTGAACACCCACGATTCACATCCAAATGTAAGGATTAGCCTAAATAATATATGGTTTTATAAATATTCATTTTCGTTTTAGTCCATATTTGTTTTTTGTTTAGAAATGACGTATTTATTCTCTAGTATAGTTTCAAAGTATTTTGTATCCTATTAATAATTTCAATAATTTGTGTTCCGATCTCTTGAATTTCCAGCTCTAAGTATTTAAAGCTTTTGACATGCTCATTATTTGTTCCATCTATTGTAGTATAAATTTTTCGACTGTCTACATATCTGTATTACTTTTGTTTTGGTTTCATTTATGTTTATCCCATTCTCTTTCAAAGTTTTATTCCATGTGTCGAAGTTCCGTTGTTCTCGTCATAAAATAATCAAATCGTCTGAAAAAGCTCCTTCAATTCTTTGAAAATTTATGTACCCTTTGCATCTTTGGTAAACATTGTTTCATAATTTCATCCATAAAGACAATTAATAATAGTGGACTGTATTGGTACTTTTTGTGTTTTGAAGTTTTCTGAAATTTTATATTCTCGAAATAAGTTGTTTTTATATATTATATTTTCTATTTTTCGTATTATCTTTTTGCCAGCTCCTCTATTTTGTAATATTCATCTTAGTACCCTTAGTTCCCGTAGTACCGTACCAAAAGCGTTTTCCAAATCAATGAAACCAGCATAAGCTCCTTCATCTTGTTGTAGTAATCTGCTTAAAATTCAACTGTAAGAAGGTGATCTTGTATGCGCCTCATCCCTTCTAAAACCACTGCATGCAATATAAGAAAATCAACACTTAAACCATTGTCGCACTCAACTCTTATTAAGAACTAAACAAGTACATAATTCGAATTTTTAAATGTAATTTATTGAAATATGTTGTGCCAAATTTTAAAATTCATGGACTGTTGTAGATAGAGTTGAAAAGGGATGTAAAATAATACTTTTTAGTCGACCTATACAAAAAATGACGTTTTACGTACTTATTTCCGGATGAAAAATGGTCTATTTTTGACGTCATTTACTTTTCGTCCACAAACACGTTTTGTCCGCTGTGGTTACTATGGTTACCTGCGACAATAACTGTCATTTTGTGTTGTCAAATGAACTATTTACGAAATTCGCTGCATTTTTCGTGTTAATACCATCGTGGAGTGAATATTAGTGTTTATAATAATCAAGAATGGATATTGATGGCGACATCAGTAACATCCACCAGAAATTACGCTTTACATATGAAAAACAATACAACACGTTCAAGGTCGACGAAAAAATGTAATATGCACCTTGGCGAAGAACTGTCTATTGTCTCGCCTGCTTGCTATCCTTGGCTGCGCATCGGCTATCAACTTGTAGACTTAACTGTAATAGACAGTTTTTCGTCCTTGGTACATAAATAACTATTACCCAACCCCTAATGCAATTTAAATACCGGAAACAGTGACGCGCAATTCCTATGTTTCGTTTTCGTCCAGCCACCCTGTATTTATTTATATAAGTAGAAACTCCTCTTTATTGCTTAAACAGTAGCTATATTAATTTTGTACACATTTGTTGCATTAAATAAACATTTAAAATCAAATGTAATAAAATATTTGCGGTTAGTATTATAATCACAAGAATGATTTTAATGAATTTGGAAAATTTCGCGAGCTATAATTTACAATATGAAGAAAGTTAATTCAATTCCTGTTTTAAATTAACCAATCTTTTGAAGAAATTACTTATAGAATGGAAAATTTTCCAATTGCTTTTTAATTGGAGAAACACTTGATCTACAGGTAATATAATAAAACAGTTGCTTATTATAGTAGGTATTTAATATGTTAATTTTTTGAAATATATGGAATTATTTTCAACAAATTATAATATTATATTAAGGTCTATTCTTTATTCCTCAGTTAACTTCTATTTACAGATTCTAGTATTATGATTGGAAGGTAGTGAGAATATAATTTTTTAGTTTCATCCCTAATATCTCCTGTAATTTATTTATCCATAATCGTGGATACAGTGGAACAGCAAACTTTACCTCGCAATTTTCCAGACTTTGTACTGGTGTGGACACAATACATCCATATTTAAATATATACCTATATCAATATTTAATTTTTAATGCAAATTTGAAGCTGTAATGGGTCGGGGCTAAAATGCCTCGGTGCCGTTGGAACGACGGCGCAAAATCGTCCTAGATCCGGCCGGGAGACCAAGGACTTGAAGGTGTAGGTACCGATCGTAACAATCAACAGGTGAAGACTGTTTCAAGATGTTTTGTTTCCATGCATATACCGTTAACCTAAAAAAACATAATATTAGATTTGTTGATGTGGCTATTGGCGTTTGATATTGTTAGTCTCGGAGTCTACATTCTCTTTTTTCAGCCAGACCTTTTTTGTATTCTAATAGCTTTCTTTGGCTTTTGGTTTTCTGAGCCTTCGTACAAGATTAGATTTAATAAAGTTACTAATTGATTGCGACATACAACAAACTGATAATATCAATATTTTTAAATCAGGAGGATGTGAAAATTGCAATAAATGACGATGAAAATGATTATGATGAGAATAATGACACTGTTAAAAAAATAATGAAAATGTTCAAAAAAATTTCGAATAAGAAGGGTTCAGCGCATATACAGAAATGTTTCCCAAAATAAAAATGGATAAATGCATAACATAATATGTTTGAAAAATATAATAGATTGTAACTAAGTGAAAAGAATGCGTGAAATGGAAACTTTCATGGCAAGTTAAAAAAAAGGACTACAGTGCTTGGAAGAAGTGCGATTTGTTTGAGAAAGTTTGAAAAAAGTATCAAAAAGAAGGTAGTGAAAAGTAGTTATAAATTGAATATATCAACTTGCCTTGTTTGGAAGATGGTATAGTTGAATACATGCTAAATTTATTGTGAGAAACTCATAAAAGTAAAGGTTAAAGTTTGACGGTTTTATTGGTAAAATATAATGTATAAGTTATTAACTTTATGAATAAAGTTGAAGCTGTGACCAGAATACAATGTATACATTACTAAGAAGTTAGAACGTTACAAGATAGCGTTAATTGGTGTCGAAACCACGAGGTAGGAGGAAACTGCAAAGCCGACATTTTAAAGAAACATTACTGAACCCCTTATTCGTATATGCCAGCTCAACATTTACACCCTGAAGATTATGTGAGAATGAATTTTAATGAAATGCCAACATTTTACAAAAAAAATTATTTTGTGTGATGAATCGAATTTTACCAAAAATGGTTGGTATGTTTAACCGCCATAACAGTCACTTCTGGAGGGACGAAAATCCTCAAGTCACATGTGATAGGAAATTACAAATGTCCTTTTCGTTTAATATTTTTTGTGCTATGGAAAATAATGAAATACGTATTTGTTCTCAATATTTATGACGAAAAATTAAACGGAGAGCGTTACTTCAACATTCTACGGCAAGTAATTGTATCAGCAATGTACGCTTTACCTAATAATGAGGCTAACAAAGCTTGGTTTCAACAAGATGGTGAACCGGCTTACAGTATTCGAGGAGTGGGCATGTTGCTTGATGTAGTTATTAACGTTACAAGTCCGATATGTAGCAAATAACGGATGAGGTTGAATATTCCAAGAAGGAAATCACTTATTTGCATATCGGCCTTGTGTCGTTCAAGACTTTTCGTAATCACGCTGAAAGATTACATTTTGATTCCGAGGTAAGAACAAACCACGTTCCTCGTAATTCCACCGAAAAATCCCAGCATCGTGTTGTCATGGAACAGCTTAACAATATCACAACAATATTATAAACAACGTCAATTTTTTGTGTTCGCGAGTTCGCTTTAACAACGACCATGGATGAAATTGAGGAACGAAATCAAATTTCTTTAGAAATATTGGAAGAATCATGTGCAGCGAGTGTTGATTCACTGCCGAAAATAACTCAAGAGCAATATCAAATTTGAAGAGTGGCGTAAAAGCAATAATGTAATTATAATTATTGTCATTGTGAGCAGAGTTATAGTTTGAAAAAAATATTTGGACGGTAACTTTTCAATTGTCATCTGAATACCGTTAAATCAAATTAACAGTACGGGATTACGATAAATATTTAACGACAGATGGATAGTTGATAAAAAGATTACTATATTTGAGGGTATGTTGCAAATAAGGTGTTCTCTGAACTTGTTTACTACTAAGAAAAATATGATAAACAAAGTCCTCCACCTTTTTAACGGAATAGATGAGATGATTAATATCAAGAGCTACTAATGAAAATCTGATTGAAAAAGTCCATAAACGTTTAGAAGTTGATGGTCAACATTTTGAGCATTTGCTATAGTAGCAAGCTAGTATGATATGCAAATGGCAGATATAATGTTTTGCCAATAAATAAATACCTTTCAAAGGTTCATCATACACCCATGGTGAATGGAAATTATCACACATAAATCAACGTCCTTGAACATTTTTACAAACAGCCCCTCATAAAAATCCAGTACTATTAATACTTTTCAAAAATTTGAAGAATCGGGACTGCCTTGTCATCGGTTGAGTTTAATCCGTAACAAACAATAGTATAATGTGTGACTAGGGGTGAAACCAGACGATTTTACTGTATATTTCTTGTACACGTACTGTATATTTTTTCCCAATAAAATTCAAATAAATAATCTATTGAGAAATGTTTAAATACTCAAAAATAGCCATAAACATTTCCATTAGGTGAATGAATGTAACTTCCTCAAAATAAGATTTACAATTTTCAAGTATATTTTTAAATATTTAACACGTTTACGATCAACCTTATTTCTACTTATTATATGCAAAGCAGATACATTAAAGAAACATTATTGGAACGATAAATAAACGGATTACATTGAAAAATTTGTCAACTTGTTTGCTTCGCCAAATAATTTCAGCCGAAATATGCAAATAATATATTCGTTATCCTATAATACAACACCAGTTATAAATCAAGGATAATGATTTTTTTTTTTAATTTGGACGATAAGAATGAGCAACAAATTATATTCTTCTGAGAATAAAAAATACCCATGTAAATTGAAGACTGGAACATTTATCAATGGGTGCGTAAAGGCCAATATAAACAAGTATTGTTATTGTGTCCTAAATATTTTAGTAATTTATTCATACAAGGATTGTTCTTCTGGTTAAAATTACAATCAGACGTTTCTATCAAGTTTTTCATGCCACACATCATGTTATGTGTCTCAATGAAAAAATACCATTCCAAAATGACGTCACCGACAGGTCGGCTATGTTGTTCTGGAGGGCACATGTCATATTCTATTCAGTTTCTATTGTTTACTGGTAAACAAATGATGATAGTTGGACTTCAATCAGTAATAAGTTCTTAGAATTATCTAAAATGCCTTCGTTTGTGGTGTTGAGTGTGGAATGCAAGGAGCAGTAGAAAAGGTATTTTTCATCGTTTTCCGGCTGTGTTATCCAAGTGAAGAGACTATTCAACTGATCTCTCCATGCAGCTGAATCTGTTGCTCTTTACTTTCGTTGGAATCACATAACTCTTCTGTTGATTGCGTTTTTCATCATCTGACAATTTAATTATTACTTAATTCAATTCAGAGACAGTTTACTGACTGCGCCATGTGTTATTTATGAAATTTTTATTATTAGAATATAATATATTAGATTGACATATTTTTTCAAAGTCTGCATGACAACCAACCAATTTACTGCCCATGCCAAAATACACAAGCTTCAACTCCAACTGATAGGTTGTCCTCCAGAACAATATGGCTTACCGATCAGTCATGTGTTCTGGAGAGGTATGTAGCAGTCAATACCTCAAGTGATCTTGAGAAACGTTGTGCCACATTCGTTTTCAGTTCGTCATAGTTTATCGATATCCGAACGCAACAGAAAACGTTGAACTAGATTCAGAATTAATTTTGGATCTTTCAGAAGAAAATGCTTAACTGGCCAATGATCGCAAAACCATCCTACACACTAATTTGTTTCTTGGTTTGTTACATACAGAAAATGTTGTTTTTATTGTTTGGGCCCTCACATTGTGGAATCGACTCATATTACTGTTTTAAATGAAACTAACTGTCTTTAATTAATTTCGCTATTTAATGGAAAAACTAATGAAAATTCTAAAATATTATTAATAATTATTTCGTTATTTGCATATCGTCCTCATTTTATAAGATGCCTACCTGATGTTTAATATTTTGGCTTGGCCAAATAGTGACCTATATTGTGATTGACTTAATATAATATACGAGTAGAAAAAAATAGCTATTTGTGTATCAAGAGCAGAAAGTAGTACTTTGGTAGTCGAGACAGAAAGTTGCAATCTGTCGAAACTACCAAAAGACTTTCTGCTGTAAACACACACAAGATTTTTTCAACTATCACACCAAAATAAACTACTAGCTCTCTTTTATCTATAAATAAAATTAGGCGTGCGCCAAAGTTACTTTCTGCTTAAGAGCGCCAATAATGTCAAATTATGACAGCTCGCGGAAAATTAGGCGTGCCTCAAAGTTACTTTCTGCTCAAGAGCACCAATAATGTCAAATAATGACAGCTCGCGGAAAACATCAACTTTGCAGTTGCTTTTCAAGGCACAAAAGACGACTTTCGATAGTGATCGTGGAAAAAAGAATATATGATATATCAAATATTGAGTCTTAGGTCTTATAAGCCCTATGGGGGTATCCTGGATAACTTTTTCCCATTTAAGATCAGTATAACTGTGCAATGATAGGAAACCAAAGAAAACTGTATCTGCTGATTTTCACAATTGTTAGTTGAAAAGACAATTTAATAGTCGAAAGCTCTCTAGATGTATCTGTTTATTGACCATTTTATATTGTGGGTCCCTTAAGTGTATTCTAATTTCTAATTCTTCAAGATAAGCAGGAGTTCCTGGTCAAAAATTATCAACGAAATACTTAAACCAAGCAAGGACCGAATGAACAAAGTGACTGGTAACTGCACCCTCAGGGCGAGGGGGAAGTACCCTTACAAATTATCTTCAAAAGCGAAGCCGTGGTTCATTGAAGCTATGAATTCTTGGATTAGAACTCTTGTAAAAATCTAATTAGTCTGATAACGACAACTAGGTACATCCAAGAACACAAAGTGAAACTTCTTAAGTGGCGATTTCATAATCGATCAGTGGATGAGTTTAACCACATTTCCTCACATGAGCGAGAAGAAAGATGTGACGTAGAGATGTATATTCCGATGTTGGCCTGATTCACTATTATATCATATAAGCTCACCTGGTGATTGTGGGTGTGATCTCTGCAATGTTCGGAACTGCGATACAATGCGAAAATCAACCAAATGGCCATTCTGATTCAAATTTTGCACATCCAATGAAGGATAATTTAAACTTTTTTAACAGTAAAATCATGCTCGAACAAAAAAATATGTGGTTGTGATGGTTTGAATCCAATTTTAGCTGGAAATAAAAATAAAATTGAAAAAAATTATGATTGTTTTAAATTCATTTAACGAGAAATATGTTAAATTCGTGTTTTCATCGAGATAAACTTTACTCAAACAACAAATATCATGTTTTAAAATAAAATAGATTGATACGATTCTTTCAATTCCAATAAATTTGAAATTTGTGTGTGAATTTTTTCACACAGCGCTGCACGCTGAATTTTTTTCCAGAATTTAAAAATTTTCATCCAAATAATGGATGATAGTTATTGTTTTATACGCTGGAAAGTTGTTGTAGTAGACTTGTTAGCGCACTTGAATTATTCATTTTCGAACTAAAAAGTGATACATTTTTGTCAATTTTAGCTATCACGTAACTTTTAAAAACAATTTTGTTATTATAAAAACTCATAAATAACTATTTACTATAATCGTAAAAATTATCATTTACAGTATTTTGTGTGGATTAACATATTTTTCGAAACCAGTTTTCTATAATTTTTACTATGAAATGACCGATACAGTTCCGAAACCTTCAATAACCGGATGTTAGTGTTAATACATACTGGTTCTGAACATTCTTTTATAGGTTGAGATATCACGACGAGTACCATCTGTCATGAAAAATTATTTATTTTTCTATAAATTAAAGTTCAAACAACGAATACACCAGCTTAACAAGAAGCGAAGGCCGACGCAATTTCTTTGATGTTTCGGTAACAAAAATGTATGACCCTGAGAGACCAACGTTGACAGATAACTTAGTATATTCACTAAGAAAATGATCAAATTATTAAATATCGGCGATACAATAATTGGTCGACAAAGTGAAGTATGACAAATATCTTATTATAAAAATGGCTCCTTTCAGACATGCGCATACAAAGAGAGTATTTGAAGCTTCCCTAATATTATTAGGTTTAAATGAGAATTCTCCTCGTTAAAAACACTGTTACCGGTTGAAAGTATTTAGTGTCATCCAATAGTGCGCCTTATGGATGAACTCGAAACAAAGTTAACGAAAACAAGACACAAATATCATCTGTACTAACTAATTAATTTCTGTAGCCTTTTCATCTTTGGTAAACATTGTTTTATAATTTCATCCATAAAGACAATTAATAATAGTGGACTGTATTAGTACTTTTTGTGTTTTGAAGTTTTATAAAATTCTATATTCTCGAAATAAGTTGTTTTTATATATTATGTTCTCTATTTTTCGTATTGTCTTCTTGGTAACTCCTCTATTTTGTAATATTTCCCTTAGTACCCTTAGTTCCCGTAGTACCTACCTTACCAAAAGCCTTTTCCAAATTAATGAAACCAGCTCCTGTATCTTGTAGTAATCTGCTAAAAATTCAACTGTAAGAAGGTGATCTTGTATGCGCCTCATCCCTTCTAAAACCACTGCATGCAATGCAAGAAAATCAACACATAAACCATTGGCGCACTAAACTCTTATTAAGAACTAAACAAGTACATAATTCGAATTTTTAAATGTAATTTATTGAAATATGTTGTGCCAAATTTTGAAATTCATGGACTGTTGTAGATGGAATTGAAAAGGGATTTAAAATAATACTTTACTCGACCCCTAATGCAATTTAAATACCGGAGACAGTGACGCAGTTCCTGATAATGAATATGTTTCGTTTTCGTCCGGCCACCCTGTATTTATTTATATAAGTAGAAACTACTCTTTATTGCTTAAACAATAGCTATATTGATTTTGCTGTTTCACTGTTGCCGGTTGAAAGTATTTAGTTTCATCCAATAGTGCGCCGTATGGATGAACTCGAAACAAAGTTAATGATAACAAGACACAAATATCATTTTCGTGCAACCGGACGCGAAGTCAGTATTTCGCGTTCTCATCACAGTCCGCGAAATTCAATTTCGCGGCCGTTACCCATGGCAACGGCTGCGCAACCAAACTTCCAAATTTGACATTTCTAAAATACTACAAAGACAAGGATTACACTTTTTAACGACCTCAAGATTATCTTGCCTCGGCCGCAAACGGCCTCGGCGATAACTGTTCTTTCGGTACGTTAAAAAGGTATTTCGCGGCCTAAGCATACAAATAACTATTTCGTGAAATCGCACGCGAAGTCAGTATTTCGCGTTCCCAGCACAAACCGCGAAATTTAATTTCGCGGCTGTTACCCATAGCAACGGCTGCGAAACCAAAGGTCGTTTCAAATTTGAATTTCAAATTTGAATATCACTTCCAAATTTGACATTTCTAAAATACTACAAAGACAAGGGTTATTTTTGATTGAATTCCAACAAATACTTATATAAGTACTTATATTATTTGGGATAAATATTAACATACAATAACAGTTTGTATTATTACTTATATTTACTCCAGAAGTTGAAGCAAGAACTGTCAAAATATTTCGTATATATTGAAACATATTATTTCCATAGCACACATTGTTAAATAAATTGAACTGCTGTTATTTTTAGAGCAATAATACATATATTCATTTACAATTATCTAGTTTAATAATTTTAACGACTGCACGAAAAATAGTGTGTATGCCATGGCCGCGAAACTTTTTAACGACCTCAAGATTATCTTTCCTGTTCTTTCGGTACGTTAAAAAGGTATTTCGCGGCCTAAGCATACAAATAACTATTGTACTCACTAATTAATCTGCACTTCTGGCAATAGAGGATAAAATAGAAGAGCAATGAACACACGAATTTCATTTCTATGTAAAAGTGTGAAATCAATTATTTAATATAGGCTTGATTCAATTCGCCTGATTTGTTGTTATTTCTATAAATGGATCGTTATTTGAAAATATTTGAACGATTTGAAAGATTTCTACAGATTTCGAACCAGATTCCAAGTCACATCTGGTAGATATCGGTGACAGTGCTTAAGAAATTATATTAAATGTATTTTCTAATATTTCCCACTTTGCTTTCAGTGACTATGAGGTTAGTTTTCTCGGTGTAATTTGTGTCGTCGAGGTATTTTGTAGTGAAGCATTTTTGTGCCGAGTTTGTCTGGTATACCAAGATCGATTTGAGCCCTGTGGTATTGCCTTACGTCAAATAAGTCACTTTCATTTTCAGTGATTGGAAAGAGCATCAAAAATGATATTGGGTGAGACGTACGAGACCAAAGTTGACCAAAAATAGACGTCCTCAGGACGCCATCATCGTCAGTATGGCTACCTGGGTTAGTCCTTTTCTTCTTAAATCACCATCAGTTATCTGAAAGTATCGTATCGCTTAACAGCTGTGGAACCACGGAACGCAAGTATTTTGAAAATTCGTATGATGAGTGTGTTTATCACACTTCAGCATAGCAAATTTCTTCGTGCTAGTGAACTACTCCTTTGTGTCATAGGAAGACGCATATTGATGAACCGGTAAAAAAACTAAGCGTAAAGATGTATCTTATCATATCCAGTGAATACTTAATAATCTTGAAAGAACTAACTAAATAAATATCCGAAAACCAATAAAGGAATAAATTTCGTTTCTTCTTTAATTTTAGCTATAATTCTTATTATTATAATATAGAAAATCTAAAATCTTATTCAAATAATCTACAGCTTTTGTATAAACCTGATTTTAAAATAAATCTCCAGGACAATAAAGATACCAATAAGTGGAAAATACATTAACAGATTAAACACTTGATAAATGTGATACAATTGCTGTTAAGCCTGTCAATGAGGTGAAATATTCGCTGAAATTCAATGAAAAAACCATGGAAATAATAAAACCAATGTCATTAATTAAAAAAAACTGATTCGCCCCCAGAGCTAGGAGTGATCCTCTAATGAAATAAAAGCAATCCAATCTTCTGTTAAATCCGTTTGAAAATACTGGGAGTGAACAATTAATTTTAAATACTCTTACAAACAGACAAAGTCAGTCTTCTGTGAACACGACACTCAAAAACAGTGGCAATTGATAATGCTTCCGTTCCCTTAAGAATTAACTTGAACAAGCAAAAAGCTACACCTTCAGCTCATCTTTTTGATCATTCTCAAGTATAATTCAGAAGAAAAAGAAACATGAAATGGTACTCCATAAATAGTACAGTGAGACAAATTCGGAGATTATTTTCTGAAATATTTCATGATGGGTATAACTTATCATTACCAACTGTGCATAATATGGTTCAGAATTTTGAACAACGAGGTTGTCCAGGTCCTGTCTATCACAGAAATTGTCGTGTTCTACTTGAGGTGGACAAAAAAACATTCGAGATAATCATTTATGCTACATCTTCACAAGAACTTATACTTTCCAGTGATAAAATTGCTATTGCAGAAAATTCAAGTGCTACAGATTAGATTGGATTTTGATGAGGTGGCTAATTGGCCTGTTTCACTGCTACCTTTTTAGATAAATCGTGGTCCACTGAATCCTAAATTGCATTCTCCAGCCCGACTATTTTTGAGTAGCCAATCAGTCTCGAGACTAAATATTTTATGTAATTTCTTGCTGGTGGCTTCTGCGACTGGCATGAAAAGGATGTGCTGTGTAGTTTCCTCCTCTAGGTGGCAGAATCAGAACATGACTTCGACTCTCAACCCCATCAGCTTTGCGTGCCAATATGCTTACAGTGCCCTGTTAACATTCCTACTACGACCTTGACAGTTATGGTGAAACGCGGCAGTTTCACACAGCAGTTGACTGTTATCGCAGCTACTGCTACGTGGGCGTGTCTACACTGTTTACTATTTAGCGATGTGAATCATGAAATTGTGATCGCAGTTGAGTGTTATGGCAGTTACTGGGATAACTAGAAATATTTCTACTTTCCGTTATAACAGTCGCTTCCTTGAAAAATAAAATGGCGAAATCCGTCAAACGGCTAGCGTTCTCCGAAAACCAAATTATGTTATTAGTCGAGTTATACCGAGAAAACGAATGTTTGTGGAATGTGAAATCACCAGAATACAAAAATACCGTAAAAATAATTCTGAAAAAATGGGGTTTACAGAAGAAATCATTAAAAAAAAGATAGCGTCAATAAGATCAACTTTAATAATTCGGTCAACAGATTATTTTCTATATCAAAATTAGATCTGTTTAATAATGGTGTTTTCACCACCCATCCTGTAGTTTCTTTTTTTTGATATTTATAATTTCTTTAAGCGTAGTTGCCTTTTTAATAATAAACACACAGTCACACCATTTAACACAACTTTAGTCGGCGCCATTTTCAAATGCCAAATTAGGAGAAGTATAGTGAATCAATACATAGCAGTAAAACTATAGCAGTTGTCGTGTCCCCCACCAAACAGTACCGTTGTTATGGCAGTCGATTGTTGCCTGAAACTGCCGCTTCTATAGGCTCACTGCTATAGCTTATTGGTATAGCTAGCCGGCTCCTACACCTATTTTTGTCTTGAAGCCGTCCGTACACGGCAACGAGATGGTTGTCCTGCCCACAGTTACGGTCTCATGGTATTTAAATAATACTTTTCAGGCCGTTTGATAACTGGTAGAAAAACTATATTGTAGCCCAGACCGCAAGATATAGCTACATTTGTCTCCTACTACTTTGGAAAATGTATGTGCTGAAATGTCACGGATTATTTGGTATATCACACTCGCAATTTCATCAAATACACGACAGGCTCACTAAAACCATGGTGATATAAGTATTTATAATGAAGTTTCATCTTTAAATTGAATAGGTGTCCCAGGACCCACTTAAAAGTTACTTTATTATGGTTTGCCAGGGGTTAATAGTTTTTGTAGGCGTCAAGATCTGCTCCAGGTACATGCTAAAGATTTTAGTGCTGCCTAAGTATCTGAGAGTATGAGGATCCTTTGGCTTCTATACCCCCTTTCGATGTTCATTTGCAAACACGTGCGATCAATTTTTAGGCATTTATAACAATATTCAGATAAGCCATTAGAATATTTTAATTCGCATTATGAAGAGCAGTCCAAATTCAACATTATTGAGTTAACTGTGGAAGTCAAAATACTGCTTAAAAAGTTGGAAATGGTTTGTTGGAAAAATAATAAAGGTATATTCATGCGAGCACTCACAAGGTATAAATTATTTCTCAACTTGAATACGCAAATAGAACAAATTCAATTCGTTCATTTAATATATTACATATTTAATGCACCGAAAATAAGATATTTGCGAAAACTTAATTTTTGTACCTAACCTTTAACTTTGAATATCATAACGCGTATGTTTAGAAGGTTAAAAGATAAGTGTATGCAAATTTCCCGCTTAACATCTCGCATTTCAAAGTTGAGGATTATTTCATTGGGCTTATTGGGATTTAACAAAACAAATGAATCAAATAAATGAATGGCTGGATTATCAGTAACCTATTTGGAAAATATAGAAATATTTACGACCTGGGATAAAAGACGCGGGAAAAGTCCGATTTAACGGAGCTGGGTACATTTGGCAGTTTATGAAATTATATTAAGAAAACATATTTTTCAAGAATACTGCGTTTATGACTTCTGAAGATTATATCAATAACTAGAAGGTGAATTAGAACATCAATTTCACATCACAGACAGCACTCCAAGGTCCAAAACAAGTAGTGCTAGCAGAAACGGAGATTTCATTAGTAAATAAAACTACTAATACAAAAAAACACACAGAAGCCAGTTATGTCCTTGGGAAGACGCAGAAGAATGTGTGGTGAGAACTGGGGACTGAACCCTAAAATTACAATTTTTTTAGGAGCCGTCCTCATACCGAGAGCACTACAGCCTGTTGGTTTTCTCGAGGCCTATTGGATGTCTGCCAAATATTTTAAGTAGCACATTGGCATCTCCGAACATTGTTTGTCTCTTTGAATCCTGTGGCTCACATTCAGCTAATATGGGCGTCAAGTTCTCGATATTAAGCATTTCTTCGGCGTCACTTTCTACTCGATTTGGAGTGTTCCTCTATTGTAGGATTTTTATTCATTTTTGTTATTGTACTTGCAGTTAAAAAAAAAAAAATGTTACTGAACCTTCTCGCAAGTTCATCAGCTTGTTCATTTCCAGAAATGTTATAATCTCCTGGCACACACACTAATTAAACACTAGTAAAATTACCCTTCGGTTATATACAAGGGTTATCAGACACTGATGACCCATGGTGTGGTGGATTAAAACGCAACAGGTAGGGGCAATAAGGCTGTTAAGTAACACACACACACATACATGTGGCAAAAAGAACTATTCAAACAGCGGTGATGGAGGTTTTCTTGATCTATCACTGTACATTTTCATACAAGGGAAGCCAGATCTGGTATTAAACAACAGATGAGTCAAATACATTGTGCTCGAAGGATAATTGATAGATAAGTTGAAAGCGGATGAAATTACGTGACAGCACATAACCGTAACGGCATCGAGATGTTTTTTTGAAGGATTGCAATATATATAAACCGAGAGGGGAAGAGAAAACAAGAAAAAAGGGCAATCCATCACTGTGCAGTGGGAATTAATATGCAGGTAAGAACACACCGTTCCATCACCAACTTCAGTGAGCCAGGCAGTGATAAGAGCACTCGATTCCATAGTGCTTAATTCTAGGGTAGTAAGGGAATATGTACTATGGTGCGTTAGTAAGGTTACGTTAGCTTAAGTACCAATAGACAACTTTTCAAAGGTACGCCGTTTAATTATACTTTCATCTTCTGTTGAAAGTTGATTAGGTAAACTTTCTCTCTTGGAGAAGCTTCACATCTAGATATTCTTTTAAGCTGCTTCCTGCTCAGGATCGCGAACATCCAATTTGAACAAAACCAACTTATATCACACACGTTATTTGATTCATATTTTTTTAACGAGGAAAGGAAAAAAAATTGAGTAAAATATTTTCATTTATCCAGTTTTATTCTTTTACCAATTCTCAGTTTTGGTATAACTTTTCACCTTTCGACTAAAATCATTAAAAATTTACAATGCCAACCAGTGCCTGATTCATTTTTGCCAATGAAGAAAGTATTTCTGTACTTCCAAGAAAAAACTGCAATCCCACATACTTTTCGTCACACATATCACCCATGTAGGATCAGTATGTTTATTAAGAAACGAATTAATTTTAACTTGACTCATTGTGTGAATTAAAGATGGAATTAAGAAATTACTTTAATTATACGTGTAAGCATTATGATGTCTAATGCAATTTGTCATTTGTTGAATTTTAGCCTTTGCCTTTTAAGTATGTCACGAGTGGGGCGACATATAATTTTGTTTCGAAATATAAGGACAATCGAAAATTATTTCAGCAACATAATTTATCATCTCCATATTTCATAAGGAAGCTACAGTACTTCCAATCAATTTATTTTTCAGTTTAGGTATTCTCTAGAACTTTGTAGTAATAACTTCATCCTTATTTTTGAATTTGTTCATATGTCCCATTGTTCTGATTATTTTTTGACGTTTCTCGAAACCAATAGAAATGTTCAATTTCAGTAAATTCATATACGTTCTAGCCAATCAAAACATTATTATAGTGAGAATAATCTACTTACATTATTCCAGCGAGAAAAGTTCAATGTACATTAGCTGCGTTCGTTATTTGCGTCCGATCAATTGTGTGATCCCGATAGATTTGACATATGAAAATGGCTAACACAACAAATTTCACTCATTATTACTTTAAATGGTACTGATTCGAAATGTAATTACATTTGGTGAGAAAACCTTATTGATAAACGCCATTAACTTTTATTAATAATACATTTCCGGTTATGCTCATCCTATTAATTACAGACTAGAGAGTCGAATGTATTTCGTTATTTACAACAGGCAATTAATTTTAAATGTCTAGATGTTCAGTTTAAGACAGTAATGTGCATATGTATGATTGAAATTTTATCAAGTAGAATTAGAAAATTATCTTACAAACAAAATTATCGGTATGGACAGCTACATATTATAAAGAAGTAAAAGTCGCAAATGCAAGTACAAGTGAAATCTCAGCTATAATTTTCGTATACATCGAGTGTCATCAACTTTGTTCACACCTTGACACACTTTTATCACTTTCTTCCTTTCGTTATCAATATATTGAATCAATAAAAGTAATAAAAACGGACAGATCCTGGAATTAATTGATTTATTTGTTTGCATAAAGTAAAATCCAGGATAATTGGCAATAGCTTCATGAAAATCATTCAAACCTTTCATTTTTGACGTTTTTAATGTGTTAGTTGAAGCTTAACAATACTTGATGGTACAAAAAAGTTGATTATGAGACAATCGATTGAAATGATAAATTCATATGTCTTCCAGAATTATCAATTAGGTGTTTCATCATGAAGATCACATTTCCTGCATAAAGGTTCACTAACTTTTCCCATTTTGTGCAAATGTCTCCTCAGGATGCAGTGTCCAGTCACCAGAACGGTAACTGTCTTCAAATGTCTCTCACCCAGTTTCAATACCCTGGTTGAGAGTTCCTTGTCTACCTTGTTCAGTAAACTCTTTGCATGGAGGTGCCCTTTTGTCGACCTCCATTTCAGTTGGTGTTCCCTATCTAGCCAGTTCCCGATTTCCCCTCTTATGCAATCTTTTGTGATTCCACAAAACGGTTCCGGGCCTATGAAGTCTCGTTTAGAGCCTTCTTCAGCTAACTGATCAGCCCTTTCATTACCTGCAATCCCCTCATGTGCCGGCACCCATATTAGAGACACTTTGTTGTCTCTTGCCAGCCTGTTGAGGGATTCTTTACAGTTTTTTACCAGTCTAGACGTAGTTGTTGGGTTCCTGATAGCTTTAAGCAGAGCCAGGCTGTCAGTTGATATTTTTATCTTTTGTCCGGTGTATCCTCTTCTGATGTTTTCATCAATACAGGCTATAGCGTCTCTGCTTGAAACACAGTCGTATATTGGCCAAGCTAAAGATCATTCTCTTTCTAGGTCCTTTTATACCAGCCCCAGTGCCACGGTTTGTATTGGAACCATAGGTGAACCAGATGATATCTCCAGAATTACCTGGATGCATCACCTGTTCCCTAGATGAGATGATGATGTTCACTCGCTCAGTAAATATATTCTCCGGTGTCATGCTATCAAAACTCATGTGAAATATGGGTTCATCTAGTATTGTACCAGTTGTATGAGTGTGTCATCCTCGAACATTGTTCGGTGACCATAAGTCTCCCGATTTTAGCCTGAGAATTGCCATCATCGCCTCGGCCCTTACAAAAGGTTCCAAAGGAGGGAGTCCAATGAGGGCCTCCATTAATGCCGTCCCCGTGCTTTTCATTGCCCCGGTAATACCAAGGAGGGCTTGTCTTTGAATTGCAATTAATGTATTCACTGCAGAGGACACTTCTGTCCTCCTACACCAGACTATTGATCCATAGGTGATAGTAGGCCTTATTACAGTTGTGTAAAGCCAGTGAACCACCTCAGGTCGTATTCCCCAGGTTTTGCCAATAGCTCTTCTGCATTGCCAGAAAAGCCTAGTCTCCCTAGTAGTAATTTTTTCCAGGTGTGTCTTCCAATTCAGTTTGGAATCTAGAGTCACTCCGAGATATTTAACTTCTTTGGATATTCCTAGCTCTTCTCCGAACATCAGTATTCTACCCAGCGTGATAACTCTTCTATTGGTGAAAACAACTAGTTTGATTTTTCTTTGATTGACTGAAAGGTCCTCTTTAAGGCACCATTCCTCCACAATTCGTAGTGCTTCTTGTAGGACATTCATATCCACCTCTGGGAATTTCCCTAAAGACCAATTTTGATGATAAGTATATTTTTATCACTGGAATAATTACACATGTTTATTGTACTACATCTTACTCAAACTATTCTCTTAATCATACACTCATTGAAAATGTGAAAAACATGTAAATAAAAGTCATTTATGAAATTCCATGCATTATTTCACTTAAAATAGTATTTCTATTGTTTGTACTGGACTCGATGTCGCATAATAAAACATGAGTCAATCTATTCCGCTATATACGCATGCGACTAAGTACCAGGTACACATTAAAACCCAAACTATAAAGAAAAGTAATTCTTTATAATTTAATAGCAACAAGTTTACCTTCAGCGACTCTTTATGTCAAAGCAATGAATTATTATGTACTGAATATAAAATGGTACTTCCTGCTACCAGTCTGCGGGTGTGTCTATTTGAAACATCGGCAGCAGTGAGAAAAAAACAGTTTATTATTTTCACCGAATGCATTTTATCATTTGTAGCCTTCTCTTGAGAATTATCAGTTAAGCTCGATACTTTTCAATTGAATTTTTGATCAAATTGTCAATATCAATAGACTTGTTTTGATGTTTACCTTTTATTTCAGGCCACTTGATAAAACTATTTCCAAAATTCACTACGTCGCCATAATAGTGCAATTCAGTACTACAGTATACGGTGACATTTTTACCACCTACAATGACAAAAATGGAGGAAATCAATTCAGCTGCAGAAGTGTAGCATCGAACAACCTTGGCATCAACCATAAACCTCATCAAGACTTGTATCAAGCATGGAGTACCTACTGTATTTCTGTCAACGAATAATGGATTTATCAGAAAGTAAAAATATCGAGATGTGAGGAAATGGTAAATCCAGTTAAGGAAAAAGAGTATTTGGAATTTATTGAGATAAAAAGGAGAAATCAATCCAGGAGATATTTT
Source organism: Lochmaea capreae (assembly GCA_949126875.1). Lineage (NCBI taxonomy): Eukaryota > Metazoa > Arthropoda > Insecta > Coleoptera > Chrysomelidae > Lochmaea > Lochmaea capreae. The sequence continues at coordinate 9,016,547 of OX421409.1, forward strand.
ATGCCACTGGGGATTGACTTATGCTTGGGAGTGACGGTTCAAGTGAAAATTGTAGGGATAGTCAAAGAATGGAATACATAAATTGACTCGAAAACGCCGTAGGTTATAGAAAATACGCGGAAGTTGAAAGGATAGCCTTCGACATATGTTATGCGAATCGTAGCTCACGTCTTACATGACGACTAATCACTGGTAAACAAAAAAAAAATCTAAAGCATAATTTTAAGACGTTTTATTTTTTCCTTCTATGGGGGGGCATACCTTCTTTCTTCAAAAACCAGCAGTAATCACCCATCATATCTGAATCCCATCGCCTTTGGTACCGAATTTCCATTGTTCTGATATCTTGGTGAAACCTTTCACCCTGCTCATCGCTGACAGCTCCCAAATTCTCAGGAAAAAATTATAAATGTGAATATAAAAATTTAATTTTTAATACCATTCTGCAGCCAAGCGATTTATAGGAATCTAAAAGTTCATTAACTAGTAGTTCGTAGTTTACATCCATATTGTTGCCCAAAAATCCCCTCACGACAATTACGAATGAGTTCCAAGCTTTTAATTTTTGCGTAGTTAGCTTTTCTATATAATTAATATCGTCCAGCAGCTTTATAAATTGTGGCCCAATTAAAATACCTTCCTTTAACTTGGCGTCACTTAACTGGGAAAGACTCTTCTTAGCTATTTAAATCCTTCTACCTCTTTATTCATAGCCTTCACAAAGTTTTTTATAAGTCCAAGTTTAATGTGAAGCAGAGGTCTATAGGAGGCACATACTTGAGATTTTGAGATCCCGGTTGAAATTCGGACCTTTCCGTATAAGAGTATAAGACCAAGCGCAATCCACAAGGAGAATGCTTGATATCGATATACAGGCACATAATGAATTGTCCATATTGTTTAATGTGGAGAGCGCGGTATTTATTTTTCTAAAAATAATTTTCGGCTATGGCAAGTAAGTTCTACTACTTTGGACGGGAAACAATAAGTAGCTCTCTCTGTATTCATTTATGTATCGAAAGTTTTGTGAGTTCAATGTGCTGAAAGTGACAGTTTCGTACTACAAAACACTTTCTGGACGCTTTGGGGGTAGACAGCTTTAATAACTTTCTGGATGTAACTGTGCCCACGTCAATGTTGACAGTTCTATTGACACAACATCATTAATTTCCTTCTTCATCCGGTGCAATAAAAATTAATAATTGCCCTGGAGGTACAATTAATATTGGATACTTTTTGCAAATAAATAAAATCTATTAATATTACAAATACGTAGGTTACATTCATAAGTAATATTCAATACATTGTTTATTAATTCTGTATTAATTAATTATTTTCTAGGATAAATTTTATTTTAGTATATTTATTTAAATCGCTGCCAAAAAAATGTTGTGTACACCGCGGCTGAAATACTACTTTGTTGTCTGTTGCTTGCCTCGCAATTTTCAGACTCGTCCAACAAAGTAGCACTTTCAGTCCTTGGCATACAAATAACTATTCTATTATTTGAAAGGTATTAGCATTATGAAAATAATGTTTGAAATGTTTTACAAAAATCGTGTAAGCCAGAATTTAATAGCCCTTATCAGACTCAGCAGTCTTTTCACTAGATCCTTCTTGGAGAAATCCTCCCCTTGATGTTCTAGTCCTAGGAGTCTATGTCTCCAGTGAGATAATGCTTCACAATCGAAGATAATGTGAGAGGCTGTTTCCTCCTCTTCCATGCACAACCGAAAGATAGGTTCCTCCCTACATATGCCGATTGTATGCAAGTGCTTCCTTAGGGTACAGTGACTGGTAAGTAAACCCGTCACTATCCTTATCTGGCCCTTGCTATGGTTTAGTATTTCATTGGTCACCGTCTCCGAGGGTTTTTTGACCAGGAGTTTGCTGTGTTCTCATTTTGGCAAGTGTCTCCAGTACGACTGATGTTTAGTTTGAGTCCACCGAGTGTACAACCAAGTGCAGCAGTTTTAGATATCCCAAATACTGGTTCAGGACCAGTGAATGCAGTCTCAGACCCCAGCTTTGCTAGGATGTCTGCCTTTCCGTGTCCTGCAATGCCCTTGTGCCCCCTTTACAGAACTAGTTGAATATATAAATTGCGATTAAAATGTAATAGCAGCTTTCTGTAAATACTAGCTTACAAATGAATTAATAGTACAAAGGTACTTAAATAATACATTACATAAAATAAGTCCGGTTTTTTAATCAATTAATTTGTTGGATACAATGCCTTGGAGTATAATTATCAAGTAAGAAATTATCTGTTACGTAGAAAATACGAAATGTTTATGTTTTAAGTTTAAATTGATGGAATAAAAGTTTGTTTGTATTTCCGCATATTCTGCTCCAAACACGGAAACCTTATGCAGCTCGTTAACTTTGTTTAAAGGAAGTTACAAAGAAATTCTTTTATTATCAAAATTGTATGCTTATTCGGAACAAATTAATGAAAAGGTACAAGTTGAAATCCTTTCAAAAATTTAAATTTAAATCAAAATTATTAAATGTTTCACCTACTTTCTTATGAATAATGTATTTCATTACAAGGGAAGTCACTAGCTCCACCTTTGTAAGCAAGAATGTGCAATTTTGTTATTAGAATACTACACATCCTATAAAAGAGGTTCGGTACTTACCAACCATATTTGCATGAAATATGCAAATGACTTTACATTCTTGAATTATGTTTATATTGAGAAATTATTGGACAATTCGCATTTTTTAATTAATTTAATTCAAAATTATTAGTTATATAAATCTTTTGATGAAAAGATTATATAAAAACGCATTACCCAAAAAAAACGGTATTCCAGTACATTGTATACATATTGGAAAAGGGCATGGTACGTGATTGATAAAACTTAATTTGTAAATAATACGTCGTTTGTGATTATGATTAATGTCAATTTGAAAGATGAATTATTCATTTTGAAATACATTGTTAAAAGCTGTCAGTGGGAAAGATAAAAATTGAAAGTGGTCAGTGATAGTAATGATTATCAAGATTAGATTATTACTGAGAGATGGATTTTGACAGAAAGAAAAGATAGTTGAATATATGAACCATGAAATTCTGTAATATTGGCTTGGAAATTCAAACTGGATTGAAAATAATTTGTCCACGACCACTTAATAATAAGTCAATATTTTACCTCCTAACAAAAGGTATATGGTACCCATTGATCTACTAGAGTGAATTATGAGTTCATAATTCACGCTTCTGCATTTAAATAACATGCCATGACAACTCAACACTCAGAAAATTTCGGTACATATGTGACTAGAGATTAAGAGATGGGGGTACAATATGAAATAAACTATTAAATCTGTATCGATAAAATATCGAAATTTTCAGTATTTTTTAATATTGATATTTTTAAAACAATATATTTATAGCGCTACGGTGTATCGATACTTTACACAGAATCGCCCATCTCTATGTCACATTTGACGAACTCCTGAAATTTATTAATTTTGACGTTAGAATATTGTCAATAATACCAAATTAGTACTTTCCGCTCTACACTCGCCTTATTTAATAGAGAAATCAAGGGCCGTAGACAAAGAATAGTATTCGACTCGCAATTTATGGCCATTATTCACGCCTACGGCTCGGGTTGCAAACGTCACCCTGCGTGAATAATGGCTATCATAAATTGCTCGTTTAATAATACACTATTAAAACTTTACGGTGAATATTTAAAATAACTACAAATGAAAGATTTCCGGTCCACACTAGTTCGCTCCGGTGGTCAGATTTCAATCCCCTACCCGAAAACATCTAGGTAAGTTCACTCCCACACTGAATTTTTTGAGGGTTGGTTGGGATTGGTGTTTATTATAGTATGTTTATTGTTTTTTCTATTTTTGGTAAATAAATAATAGTTTTATAAATGAAACCAACTTTTTTTCATATTATTATGCTTTAATACACAAGAACCTGACTGGAAGCAGGTAGGTATGAACATATTGGTCGCTCCAGCCGACGGCGGCAACGGTCACATTTCAATCTCCCCCACGAAAACGCTATTAAAACGCTTTACAAATTAGAAAATTGATTTCCAAAGGATAGACCGTTCACTAGGAAACAACATCTACTTCTCGGGCAATATGCCCCGCCAGACAATGAATTACACTTACAAGATAAACGGGGTTGGTGTATATGAAAATATAGAACCAACCATTCCGGTTTATAATTAGAAGGAATAATATCACTTGCAGACCGGTTTCGGCGTATTTGCGCCTCATCAGTACAAGGTAGAAATTATTCGTCCAGAAGCTCTAAGAGCATAATCCTGGACTGAAGGCAACGCTGAAATCACATTAATACCTTAAACCCAGTGAAGGGAATGCCAAGAATGTGATAATAGCGACATCTCCATAACTAAATACAAACCAAAATTCTATAACTAGTGTAGTACCTTTGGAGCGAACTAGTATGCGCCCAATATTTCATATGGAATATGGAAGGATGGAAGTAAGAGTTCGAAGGATTTTTTTTACACCTGACTAGAGGGAAGTAATATTTCAATTATATATTTTATGAGGAATTTTAAAGAATTAAAACTATAAAAATTGGAGAACAATAGAAAAATAATGAAGATCGAAGAAAGTTTAGACCATCATAAAATAGAAATTTAATATTTTATATGAATGAGAAATCTAATAATATATTATAACAAAATCAATTCTCTGAAAAAAATTAGTTTTAGTAATTCATTTATAAATTAGAAATTTGTAATGTTTAGTGAAATTATTTAATAAATAGGATATTCATAACAGTATTTTATTTTAAAATATTTAAATACTGAAGAATTTTTTGAAATAAATTAATAATTTAGATTAAATAAATAAAAAAATAATAGATATTTACAGCAAAACAATAAAACAAAAATTTAAAATATCATAAACAATAGAGAGCAGTTTGTTATAGAAGCAATATAAACGAGTTGCCAAATAAACGGTCTTTCAGTACATTGTTTCATTTATCAATGAGTCCTTAATATGAACAGGGTGATTCAATTTTCATTACAATGCTGAACTATATGAAGGGTTCAAGACTTTTGTTTTGTGTTACCTTATTAATTGTAATCAATGAGAAATTTCATTCTTACCCAAATTACTATACTCTATATAAATTTCATTCACGCCCTGTCAAAACAATATTATCATCTAACTGCAGCTCTGGCGGTACACGTTTTATTTTAAGTATTTTCTACTGTTACCGTTAGTTGGAATATATTTTCAGTTAATATTATTTTGAATATTTCACTAATTCATTTGATGCATGGTTTTTTTTTCATTGTGACTGTTAGTGTTCCAATTTATTTGCCACGGATATAGTTCATAGCAGTAGTTCCTCCTTAAAAACGGAGAAATACTCACAACTTAGTACGTCAAGAAAATATTATATTAAAAAAAAAACAACAAGAAAAAAATTTATTTTGTCTCCAGCATGTGCAAAGTCCAGACTAATTTAGTTAATCTGGGCCGTATTAGACAATGCGTAGCCTACAAAAATTGTACTCAACACTTTTTGATCTATAGGAATTCTTGTTTTGTTCGTATTAACTTCGATATGAAATTTTTTTAGTTCTTATTGTAGATGATCTTTGAATTATAATTCACATTTCCCGCAGTCACAGTAATTTTATCTTCAGAGACATATCCACTTAGCTTCATTATTCCCATTTTCCAGTATTTTTGTATGTATCAACTTTTCACAGCTTTATCTATCATTACTGCAAATAGTAGGGGGCTGAGCATACATTCTTTCTTTACTTGTATTTCTTCTTTAGTTGATAACGTTATAAATGATTCATCCTGTATATAAATAGACTTTACTTGCCGTCATACTTACTCACACCTCTTAATTTAGTGGGACACCGTTTTGCAATCGTATACAACAGACTCCAACTAATGTAGAAGAAATAAAAGTGAAGATATTTCAACTCCCAGACGAAGAATTACGACTTTCGAGTAATAAGAACAAGTGGTATTTAAGAAAAGGTCTCATGTATTATCGTCGTAATGAATAAAATTATTTATCATTAGAAGAAAAGTGAGAGCTGTCCATTGAATAATAAATGAAACTACGCAATCTGTAATTGATAAGTTATCGAAAGATTTTGGGTGAAGAACATTTCACCTCATAATCTCTGCTTCTTGCTAATAAAAAGTCACTTAGCAGACTAGTAGTTACGTATATTATTACAAAAGAATCATGTGACTTAAAAATTCAGTCGATATTTTTTTAAATTACTACAAACTCGAGGATTAATGTTTCTATTACAGAAAGCTAGATACTGAACAACGATACATATTAGATACAGTGCTTTTCAGATAAAAGTATCCACCTTTAATAACTTTTGTAATACTGGTATTTAGAAAAAATCCAAAAACACGTCAATTTATGTTGGAAGGGGCAAGCATTATGGCTTATTTAAACTTACTGGAAAAGCCACCCCCTCACCCCTAGCAGCATCCCCTTTATTTTTTTAAATTACTTTTCATATTTTTTATGTAAAATTTGGATACTCCTCTTTGAGCTGATTTCAAAAATGTATAATACTTGTAGGTTAAAGTGGTTAGTTTATAAGATAAACAATTTTTCTTTCAAGAGCACAAATTTTACTTATTATTTACTTTCACCTTATTTTCCTGTACTAAAATGGGTTGTACAACAGTTCAAACTCTTTAATCTTTTTAACTGTGCTATTTATTATGAAGTTACAATAAGTGTTCAAAATGAGTACCATTCACTTCCATACAATGGTATAATCTATTTTGAAATGCCTCTCTGACATTGCTTAATACGGCTGGATTTAATTGTCGACATTCATTTTCTATCCTCTCTCGTAAATCATCCAGAGATTCTGGTTGGGTAGCATAAACTTTTGTTTTTAAATACCCCCATAAAAATAAGTCTAGGGGTGTTAAATCCGGTGACCTAGGTGGCCACTCCATCATCTGCCCCCTTCTACCTATCCAACGAGCGGGGAATGTTTCGTTTAAAAATTGTCGGACAGGCATAGCATAGTGTGGGGGAGCTCCGTCTTGTTGAAATACCAGTAAATCTTCGGAAAGGTTATCATCATTTTCTATTATTGTTGTAATACGTGGGTCAACCCCTTCCCTGAGTAACTCAAGATATGAATCACCATTTAAATTTCCGTTGATGAAGAAAGGTCCGACAATGTGGTCACCTAGGATACCACACCAAACGTTTAACTTTTGGGGATGTTGTGTATGGAATTCACGCATAATATGTGGATCACTTTCATCCCAATATCTACAATTATGCCTACTTACTAAGCCATTTAATGAAAATGAGCATTCATCAGAAAAGCAAATATTGTTTAACAATTGTGGATTGTTATTGATAATTTGCGTCATTGATTCGCAAAACTCTAGACGACGATCAAAATCATCTTCATTCAACTCCTGCACCAACTTAACTTTGTATGGGTGGTACTTGAATTTATGTAGAACTCGGAAAACTGTAGAAGATGAAACACCGATCGCTCTACTTATTGTTGACAACGATTGGGGTTGTTGAGCCTCTAAGCTGACTTGCCCTAAAATTGCCACTTGGATTGCTTCGTTATTTACGAGTCCCTCTCGCTTATGCACTTTATTGCAAACAGAACCTGTTGTGGTAAATTTCTCCATCAGTTGAATTACATACTTATGAGTTGCATGTCTTCCGTCATGTAATTCGTTAAATATTCTAGCAGCAGCTCTTGCACAATTATTATTTTGGTAGTATAAACCTACAATTTCAATTCTTTCTTGCAAAGAGTAAACCATTTCAGAGAAACAAAATAAATAATGTATCAAATTACACTATCAATAGTGACTAAAAATTCTAGTTGACAATGTCAAACTTTAATAAAAAGTAGAGTTTTTTGTTGTTTGGATTTTTTAAGTAGAATAAATAGCACAGTTAAAAAGATTAAAGAGTTTGAACTGTTGTACAACCCATTTTAGTACAGGCAAATAAGGTGAAAGTAAATAATAAGTAAAATTTGTGCTCTTAAAAGAAAAATTGTTTATCTCATAAACTAATCACTTCAACCTACAAGTATTATACATTTTTGAAATCAGCTCAAAGAGGAGTATCCAAATTTTACATAAAAAATATGAAAAGTAATTTAAAAAAATAAAGGGGATGCTGCTAGGGGTGAGGGGGTGGCTTTTCCAGTAAGTTTAAATAAGTCATAATGCTTGCCCCTTCCAACATAAATTGACGTGTTTTTGGATTTTTTCTAAATACCAGTATTACAAAAGTTATTAAAGGTGGATACTTTTATCTGAAAAGCACTGTATATATATTTATATATTTTTGACCTGACTAGTGCTTAACCGGTTTTTCAATGCACAAATGATGTATCAGATAAATATAATGAAAAAAATCTTCTGGTTAAACTACAACACAAATGCACGACAGTTTCTCGAATGTAAAATATCTAAAAGATAAACATGAAAAAATTAGGAGTATTGGCCATAGTCAGCTTTCATGTATTGAAAAACCGGCCATCAGGAGAGATCCTACCACTAATAGTCATTGGCCTGTTATCTTCAACTTAAAGTTAGTTAATATCAACGTCTAGTTGGAATGCTAATAACCATAACCGGTGCCATTTCCTACTGTGAGTGATCGTGTATATTATAACCTTACAATCACATCCTGGCAGGATTGCCATGTAAAGGACCGGCTTGCTGCTAATCGAAACAATTCTTGAAAGTTACTTGTATATTATATTTCCATAGTTATTCACATAAAATAGATTACTGGAGTGGTAAAATCTACTATTTACAAAATCATAAGTGAGCAAAAAACAAATCAGGTTTCAAGCGGATCTAAGGAGAAGCTAGGACGAAAAGTTGAGTAAGCCTATTAATTTGTAAACAACCCAAATAGAAGATACATCCATTCGTTGCATATAAAAAATTAAGTACCTACATTAAATAAAATATTAAAATTAATAAAAACTAATACGGATTTGTCACATATAAGAGAGGCGACCAACGAGACGAGAAACTCAATGGTGAAATTTTGATCGGTGATAACTGCACTGGCGAACTGTAACGAAAGCCATTTATAGAGGGTGTGCAGCATAAAACTAACAACCCCAGTAAAGTTGCATAGCCTCGGCATTATTCGTGTCCTCTTCGGAAATTGGAAAATGTGGCGAGAAAATTCAAATATTGTGCCAGGTATTCTAGACTCCCGTTTACGGACTCGATTCTAGTACCAATAATATAACTGGATACTAGTATTTTATCTTATATCCATTTGATGTTATTCTATTTGCGATACTAGAATAGAGTCCTAACTCAAGTTCAGATAATTGTAGACTTGTTATGTTTCGCAGGCAAGCTACTGAGTTATGTTCTCGATTCTAATGAAATATTTTTAGTCTTGTGTAGAATTATATCCGTTCGAAAGAAAATGAGGATAAGCCAGTTGTCTACTTGCTGCTATTTGCTACATTTATCTTGATTTTCAGGAATGTTATTAATTTAAATAAAAAATATTTTTATAGTTATACAAAATAAATATATATAATAAAGACAACAAATTAGAAGGCAGCATATAATTGGAACAACGTTGTGGCTTATTAGGCATAAAATAGGTTTCCAATGTTCTATTAAATTGTGAAATAATTCGTAAATTTTCAGTACAACCAAATATATTCAGGCTTAGGAATACTTCTATACGTTTGTTGATCAACATACCGATCCAATATTATAGTGTCTTATAAGTAATAGATGACTTTAGTAAGCCATTAATTATCTTACTTTAATTATACCAAGAGCGTTACACTAAAGAATAGAAATCCAAAGTTCCTAACTGTAAATGGCTAACACATCTGGTAGGTCTTCCAATTTCATAAACAATATATGCATATGCAGTAAACGTCATAACTTATAAACATCCGATTTTAATTAATAAGTTTCCACCAGCGGCGCATCATTGTTAGAGAGTTCGGCATGTATTTCTGGTGATCTATTTATAAGAGGAGATAAATAAAAACCAAATTTAACATATTATAGTTAGACTACAATTTGAAATTCTACAAATAAATTGTTACAAAACTCACTTGTTGAATAGCATTTAACGGCAAAAGTGATCCGCCGTCACCCAACTCCTTGTGGAAACATTAATGTAATTTTCTAATACACTCACGTGTACTTTCGTCCAAACGTTTACCAGTCATTTTGTCGAAAAATATCACAATAAGTGTAAATGAACTTTACCTACGTATTTGAAGTAATGACAACATTACATTATTTTTAAAAAAATGCTCAGATGTCGTCTCTGTCCCACTATCACTAATGATGCGTTCATCTTTTAATGCACACTCTCTGCCTTCAATTTGGAAAAGTGCTTCGGTGACACCTATATTTAAAAAAGGAAATAAGTTAGATCCCAATAATTACAGACCAATAAGCCTTACACCTGTTATTTGTAAAGTTATGGAATCAATAATCACAGAGTGTCTTTCAGAATGTTTACTTAGAGAAAATATTATTCCCCTACAACAACATGGCTTTGTGAAAAGTAGATCGACCATGACTAATTTACTGTGGTGTGTTAATGAGTGGACAGCAGCCTTAGATAAAAAACGACCTGTGGATGTAATATATTTAGACTTTGCAAAAGCATTTGATCGAGTACCAAGAAGAAAATTGATGTATAAACTAGAACATTTTGGCATTCGCGGACAACTTCTCCAGTGGATTAATGATTTTTTAACAAACCGGGAGTTTTGTGTTAGAGTTGGCAAGTCGCTGTCATCTAAAAAACCGGTTTTAAGTGGTGTTCCACAAGGATCTGTTTTAGGTCCACTACTATTTGTGTTGTATGCCAGTGATCTTGAATCTCATATCAAATCTAAGAAAGCTTTCTACGCAGACGATACAAAAATATTTGCTGACCCACTCTTCAATGGGCAAGACTTACAAAGTGACTTAGATTCGATCTTCAAGTGGTGTTCGGATTGGATGTTACCTCTAAATAGAGATAAGTGTGTGGTTTTACATTTGGGAAAAAATAACCCTCATTTGTCTTACTCGATAGACGGGCATTTACTGGATACCGTGGAATCATATAGTGACCTTGGTGTAACAATTACTGAAAATTTGAGTTGGTCGGAGCATATTTCAAACGTTACTAAAAAAGTGAATAGTAAGTTATACCTAATTAGTAAAACTTTTAAAAACATATCATTTTCGGGTTCTATTCGTCTGTATAAAACTTATGTCCGACCCCTACTGGAGTACTGTGGAACGGTTTGGTGCCCAGAATTAGTGCGCGATAGAACTCTTCTCGAAAATATCCAAAAGAAGGCCACCAGACTATCTTTCACACGAAGAAGGCCAGATTACCAACAAAGACTTTCTTTAGCAGGGTTACCAACTTTTGAAGCTCGTCGACTCCGTGGTGACTTAATTATCACCTTCCGAATTTTAAAGTATGGATATGGAGATTTGCAACACTTGTTCATTTTAGATGATCACAGCAGACTACGTGGACATAGTTTGAAAGTGAAGAAGGAACCCTTTTCATCGATAAGACGCCAGCATTTTCTGTGTAATCGTATTTTTAGTACATGGAACAGTCTCCCAACGGAAATTATAAATTCTCCATCTATAAATGTTTTCAAAAACCAACTAGACAGTTATTTGTTTGTAAACTGATCAGTGTTGTGCACAATCTATTAGTCTAGAGTTCATTTGAGAAACCAATTTTTTGTAATGTAGGAACTATTTCATTTATCTTGTAAATGGGCTTATGGGTCTCCATGACCCCAGCCCTTATTTCTATGTAATAATAATAATAATAATAATAATAATAATAATAGACACTTTAAGCATGTTCAAAATTTTAAACGTATCCGTATTCGCATAGATCTGCGCTTGCGCAGAATAGATACGGTTGTTTCGGTGCGTTACGTTGCACGTATCGTTACGGACCTACCGTCGTATCCGTAATCGTATCCTAACCGACCTGTCAGTTTGTCAATAATGTCAATCTTGTCATTGAAGTAAACTAATTTGTGGTTAGAAAGCCCAACGTCCCCTGTTTCGTATACGTATGGGTTGATTGATGCTGCTTTAAAGGATAATTTGCAGTGAACGTAAGTCGATACGTTAAGGTATAGGGATAGGGATACGTAGAACTTTTTACGTTTTGCTTAAAGTGTCTAGTGACGACGAACTTCAATGGTGACATGAAGTGACGTTTCGCTTTTTAAGTACAATCGTTGTCACAACACAAGACAGAGTGACAAACCGATAAAGACGTAATAGCGTAGCTTAATTCAGGCACAAAAGACATATATTATGTACCTTTCCATTTATTTTAATTGGTTAACGCGGTCGGTGATATCCACATAAGATTAGAGTATCTTTTATAAATTCATGGAAGTATGACGTAACGAGAAACATTCGTGACTTTTACTGTAGTAGAAAAAAATACTCGCTTCAATAATAAGAATTATCATTTAATTACATTCGTTTGAATGAAAAATTTATAAAGTAAAAAGAAATCTCGAAGCAAATAAAGATAAAGATATTTAACAACATAAATATATCGACCAGCCTTAACATATGGATGCGAATCCTGGACGCTACAAAAAAGCAGAGGAGCAAAATACAAGCTGCGGAGATGAAATACCTGAGAAAAACTTTAGGAGTGCATAGAAAGGACAAAATAAGAAATACAAAAATACGAGAAGAATTGGGGGTACAGCCAATATTGAAATTTATAGAACAGAGACAACTAAGGTGGGGACACATTGAAATAATGGACAAGAAAAGACAAGTTAGAAGAACATATGAAGCAAAAATACAAATAAAAAGAAAAAAAAGAAGACCAAGAGAAACATGGAATACAGCAATGGCAAAACACGGGAAGAGGCTAAAACGTTAACAATGAACAGAAAGTAATGAAAAAAATTCATATATGAAAATTAAATGTAAGTGTAAATCCATCACCTAAGTGTATAAGGATATATGATTATATACATTCGTTTGCTATCAAAAGTATTGTACAAAAGTTTCTCGGCAATACTGAAATAATGAATAATATACTGTATATCTTTCACACCAGGATCTTACTACGTTGGCAAAAAGCTTTGTACATATCGCTCACCGGCGGAAATAGTGGCACATCTCATAAATTACAAAAATTGTACTGACTGTGGCATTGAACAAAAAATATTATTAGTCTTCGTTCCAACAAGACCGGCACAAATTTAGTATTAATAGTTTTTCATATATGGCGCAAGTGTCACTAATAGTTCATTGGAAATTGTAACTCAAGCCGCGACCACAGTGGCACATTTCCAGTGAAGCACCAACCTTTTAAGGAAACATTTTGCTTTGCGCCGGCAATAGTGACATTTCTGCGTTGTGCCAGTATAGCGGAAATTTAGTGAATGCTTTTTATCTCAAGCTATTTTACGAGAAGTGGCACATTTTGTTTTATGCCAGTATAGGTTTCACGTTTTAGTATATTTTTTGAATTGTGAAAATATTGTGTGTACTTTTTATTTACAATTTTTAAATTGTGCCAATACAGAAAAAACTTTTGCGCTTATATTCTCAGTTGGACCGGCATAGAAGACTGAAAAATCTGAGGCTTCCGACAGCAGTGATCTTGAAATACCGTCAGTAGTAGAAAAACAAATTTGTTATTGCCACTTTCCTTTACGCTGTTTCTAATTACAAAATAAAGTCGATCACTCATAAATATCTGGTTACGGGGCATACTCAAAATGAGGGCGACAACGTTCACTCATCAATAGAGAAGAGCATCAACCGAGCTTTAAAATCCGGACCTATTAGTACGCCATCGCAATATGCGGGTTTAGTCAAAACAGCCAAAAAAACAGGAAATCCTTTCAAAGTAATTGAATTAGCACACGAAGACTTTTTAGATATTAAAGATCTAGCTGAGCGGACTTGCGGAAATTTTAACAAGAACTCTTTGGGAAAAAACTGTAATAAGAGTTGAAAAAGAAAACTTGGATTGCTTTTTCTACAAAATTTTTTTTAAAGGCGCTGAGTATAAAGCAGTAAACATTAAATGAAAGTCGCACAAGGACGCCACTAGATATTGCAGCTTTGTCAGGGTATCATTTGCAAAAAGCATACAGCTTTACCAATCACAAACAAAAATACGACGATTTTGTGTATTTAATACAAAGCAATGCCGTTAATAAAACTCAGGCGGTTTTATAAAAATCTAAAATCTGCATAAAACGTCCTATAATTAATTATTATTATAAGTTATCATTCATACCTCTTAGAAAGTAAAATGTTTACTTTTTATATTCTGTATTTTTATAAATAAAGTTTCTTTTATGTTTATTATTGTTTTTTCATTAAACAATTTAAATAAATATTAATTCTTATTTTAAAAACTAGTTATGACCTTAATTTTGAAGTTGATAGTTTAAAACTGCAATTGATGATATAGTCAATAGTGGCACAACTTATCAAAAACCAATTTTCGAAAATCAAATCAAATCAAAATGGATCTCTCTGCACTGTGATCAACAAACTCAACAATAATTGATGCCAAACTGTACATTTCTGTTGGTACTCGTGCAATTTTGTCACTAGCAAAATAATCGATATTATCAATCTCAATTTTTTCTTACATTACTTTTTTTGAGTTCTCTCTAGGCTTAATTTGGTACATTTAAGTAATTGGCGACTACTATACCATCTCGATGCAGGGCTGCAAAGCTGTGATTGCGTTTGTTTTTATTCAATGTGTGCCAGATTTATCACTAGTTTATTGATGAACTTGAGCGACATTGTAGTTACAACTCCTATAATTTATTCGAATAAACTTTTGTCAATCTATGAACATTGAACACATTAATTTATAATCATTCTGATTTTTCGAGAGATCTATAATTTGTAATTCAGTTGAAATCGTAGATGGTTAATAAGAAATCATGCCATATTCACACGGAAGCAATCTGCAATACAGTATTTTAATGTCTCATTATATAAGTAATAATAACTGACGTTAAATTAGAATGCCTTACAGAAAGCTTTTAATTTCATTTAGGTGATGACGGTTATCGTCGTCTTGTAGCTTATGGAATCTATTTATAACTAATCATAGCTGCTTATAAGAAAATTGAGATGCGTATGTACTTTTAGATGAATTAAATATACATGCTGTGAATTCAATGAATTATTCAAGTCATCATGATGTTCAACAATTGTATAAATTGTGTAAGACGTGAAATGTATTTATTAATCAGTCACAGTGGATAAGTAATAGTACCTACGCTTTCTTCGAGAGATTTCCTGTAGAAAAACATCTTGTCCAAAGGGCAATTAGTTCAATGAAAGATTAAGAGCTGGTAATTATAGAATATCTTGTATAGAAAATACACACAACAGTGGTAAAGACTGTTATTAGCAGTTATATAAAAAAATTTTAATGACTAGTCACACATACAATTTAAACCGTCAGTAAACTATTTACTGTATTTTAGTAGTAAGTAAGTATAACCGATGGAAAATTTTAGGGATAAGGGAGCAGTAATAGTAACAAGGAAAGCCTCATGTCGCAGAAATAACAAATCCTGATAATTGAAAAGACAGTAAACTTGTTCAATTATTAGTTTGTGACACGTACGATGCTGGCTGTTTGAGTGCGTAGTGGGTTGTTATCAGTCGCTACCATAGAAACAGTAGCTATTAGACGCGTAGGTAGACCTAAAACATCTATGGTGTCCCTTACTTCTACTTAGTTTCCGAGGAACGTCTCAGAAACTAGTAGCACCTTTAGTCCTATTTCCCTGAGAAATTTTAGGATATCTGCAGGCTCCAACTTAGGTAAATGTCCCTCATAATTATCCCTCCTCTCTCTAATAATCTCCTAGGTGCTGTGCCCTAAGATATTTGAGTGTCTAAGCCCTACTAGATATTTCCAATAGTCCAATAGTTTCTTCGGCTTTGCCTATTTCTACCAATATTACATTGGAGCTGATACCGCGAAAGGGTTCCGGCCCCCAAAAGGGTCTTTCAGTCCCCCTCTTTGCAAGTCCATCTGCTATTTTATTTCCTCCTATTCCAATGTATCCTGGAATCCACAGTAAGGTTTCTAAATTGTTCTCGCCTAGTTCATTGAGTTTGCCTAGGCATTTCCACACCATTTTGGAACTGATTACACAAGAGCTCAGTGCTTTAATGGCTGCTGGACTATCCGACATTATGATACTCTTCTGCCTACTATATCCTTTAACAATACTAGAGTGGGTTCACTGAAGGTATTTAGGGTATTCCCCAAGCTTTCGGAGTGTTTGGTTCCTTTCCCGTACACTCCTATCCCAGTTCATTATATTGCTTTTAAGCCGTCTGTGTGCCATTGAATGGACATAAGATACTAAAAACAATGTTGTTTTTTTTAATTTGCAAACTCTGAAATATTTGAGATATTCACAGATGTGTTATATATGTCATCGACTGACGCCATTACTATAAAAGCGTTTTGGTGCTAAATTTGAATTTTATATTGAAGAAGTGAATTTCTTCTTTAAAACCTTTATTTTTACAAGGAAGAATATTTTTTTGATGAAGCTTATGCGTACAAACATCGTGGTGCAGACATACGTGAATTATCACACAATACCTTAAAAAGAAAGAAGATAACAATAAATCTGGAGCTGATTTTGTTGAGCATCTCATATTGTGAAATTATATAAATGTCCGATTCCGGTGCCAAATAAGTTGTTGTTGTCAGTGACATTAAACGAGCTCTGCAGCACTCGAAAGCTGATGTTATTTTGCTACCATTTCTCATGTTATCTACTTCAATTCCAGAAACTTCATGTCTTCTTTATAGGCCACTAGCTTGACTGGGAGGATTTTCAGTAGTTGTGATGGTTGTATTATTTCCTATCCAAAGCGCTTCCGTCCAAGTAGTTGGAAGTTCTCACAGAAGCAGAGTATGTGAGTAAAGTTCCCAATTTTTTCACTTAAGTTCACTAAATTTGCCATTTTGTGCACATGCTTCCTCAGGGTCCAGTGTCCAGTCACCAGGTCGATTACTGTGTTCAAATGTTTCTTGAACAGTTTCAACAGCCACAGTTTCAACAGCCTGGATGAAAGTTCATTGTCTACCTTATTCAGTAAACTCTTTCTATGGAGGTGAGCCAATTCCCGATTACCCCTCTTATGTAATCCTTTGTGATTATACAAAACGGTTCCGGACCTATGAAGTCGCCTTTAGAACCTTCTTCAGCTAACTGGTCTGCCATTTCATTACCGGCAATCTCCTCACGTGCCGGCACCTGTATTAGAGACACTTTGTTGTCTCTTGCCAGCCAAACAGAAATGAATTGTGGCTGCACCAAGATAGTGTACCTCAGCAATGTGCTTCTTGGTGAGAAACTACTTGAAAAACGTCTTCTCATATTGGTGGATAGGTCGAAGTGGAGCAATTGAGGCAACAAGATTCCCTTATTCAACTCCTCTTGCTTTTCTTATATGGGGATACTTGAAAAGTGAAGAATATGTAATTAAAAGACCTTTCAATTATTTTATTGCAAGACCCACTGTTTTATTCAGAAATTTTATTGTCCATTCAAAAATAAAAATCGATGGGTTTCAGGATGTTCCCCTAAAACGGTTTAGAAAATAATGAATTCATTCCTTTCAATTGTACCGTACTGTATGTATTGTTCCCCATACACTTTTTCATTTTATTTTATTTTTGTTATGTTATTGATCTTATTTCTTATCTATGTCTATTAAAGTTCCATATATCTCTCTCTATCCTTATTGAATGCTCTAAGAAATTATTACTGTAAGTTATTTGGTGAAAAAATAAAAATTGCAACACCTAAAAATTAAACTTTGGAGAAGAATGTAAATACCAACATAATATCGTTTACATCATAAAACTCTCACAAATTACATTTCATTAACATCCTGTGAGTCGTTTCATATTTAAAACCCACTCTGTATATTTAAATCCTAAATTAAAATGTAACGTAGCCGACTCTGTATAAAATTAAAATTATTCGTACATAAAACCGATCCACTAAATATTGCACCTCAATGGACTGTAATTATTTCCAATAAAATGTAGTACCTAAACACGATGCTTTTTGTTATCTCTAAAAAAACTACTTCACGAATTTATAACAAAGAATGTACATTGTCTGTTAGTATTTCAAGTAGTGAATATTAGATATGTGGTGAATATTATATATTTTTGATGTCATTCAGGTAAATTTATATTATTTTATTTAAAAATATACTTTTTCAATGTTTTATACTTATTAGGTATGTTGTATGACTTTTAATTTTTTGAAAACTTGTAATTTGTTAGTTGATTTCAACTAGAAATTTGTTTTATGTGGACACAAGTGTATAAATTCAAAAAGGATTTCTTAAACATCGAAAATGAATGTGGTTTTTAAATAAAATACTTTTTATCAAATAAAATCGCACAACAGAAATACCTATAACTTTATATCACTCGACAGGTTGAATAAATTACGTTTTCTTTGTCAGGAGTGAATCTATTTATTTTTCATACCGGTTTTTTAATATACAGGGTGTTTTCAAATGACGCTCACAACGTTTGCATGTAGATATCTCTCGTAAAATTGTACAAAATAATATATGGATTAAGGGGTCCAGCCTATTTACTTTTCGCAATACAGGGTGTTGAAGTTATGAAAAATTAAATGTTTTAATTTGATATCTTTAAAATGGATGAGTATACTGATTCGACATTTAGAAGGTTTTTTTAAATGTAAAAGTGCAGATTTAGATGGAAACACATGTTTCAATTCTTGATCCAGTGTGTACATTTGGAAGAATATGTTAACTTTCCTCTCCCATTTTTATTGTACGTTGTTCCTATTCCTCAATGGTTTTCATGTGAAAAACGCATAACCTTCACATATCAAAAAATTTGTAGTTCTTAACTTATTTAATGATTTTATGAAGTCTGCAAGATCACTTTTTAATAATGGAAAAATAAAACTTTCTTCAACTCTTTTTAACAACTACCAAACTACTAATGGTTAGAATATGTAACAGGAACTAGTTTGTGTAACAGCAATGCATCTAAAACATTGACAGAAGTTTGTTAAAAATACTTTTCCAAACAAAAATTATTGACAATAAAAAATAAGATAGCTACAAAGTTAAATAATATCCCATTCAAACATAATTTTTCACTAAGCAGGGTTACATGAAGTCCCTTGTCTACTATACAATAGTTGAAACGGAGGATGTACTGATAGCAAGAATCCAAGCAGCTAGAGAAATTATTTCCGGCAATCGCCAATATTTCCAAGGTATGCGATTTTCAATGAGAAAAAGTTGCAGATTATGTATAAAAGATCATACATATTCTAATCATTAGTAGTTTGGTAGTTATTAAAATAACTTGAAGAAAAATATTTTTTAAATTTCATTATCGAAAAGTGATCTTGCAGACTTCATTAAAACATTAAATATCTTAAAAACTACAGATTTTTTGATGTGTGAAGGTTATGCGTTTTTCACGTGAAAACCATTGAGGAATACAAAATAAAATGAAATTGGCTTCAAATGCCAGTGGCGTCAAAAATGGGAGGGGAAAGGTGACATATTCTTCCAAATGTACACCACTGGATCAAGAAATGAAACATGTTTTTTCATGAAAATATGCCCTTTCACATTTAAAAACAACCTGCCAAATGTCATATCAATATATTCATCCATTTTAAAGTTATCAAATTAAAACATTTAATTTTTCATAACTTCAACACCCTGTATTTCGAAAAGTAAATAGGCTGGACCCCTCAATCCATATATTATTTTGTACAATTTTACGAGAGATATCTACATGCAGACGTTGTAAGTGTCATTTGAAAACACCCTGTATATTTATATTTAATAGTTATGAAAATATTTTAGTAGTAAGTCTTGACATTTAAGAAATTTGAAAAAGGGATTTTTAAAGCGGATGTAATTTCCAATAAAATAGTCCTGACTCCCAGAACTCTATATCCATTATTCATTATTTTGCGAAAACTAAACAGTTTAAATAAAATAATTTTTAAAGTATTAATTGTTAATTTAAAAATTTGAAATAATCATGATGTAGGTATTCTAAGCACTTTGAAGACTTCAATTGAGTTGGAAAAAATGCTTAAAGTTAATTTTTTAACAAGCTGCTAATTAACAAAATTCTCTCGAATATTCATCTTAATTGTAGACTGAAAAAAAAATATTCACTAGTTAGGTATATCACAAGAGGTGAATATTTTTGACATTTTTATGTAAAATTTCGGTAAAAATTGCGCGAGACAAAAATTTTTTAAAAATACCCCAACCGCAAAGCTGGAGGGATATTTTTTCAAAATAATTTTTGTCGAGGGCTATTTTTACAGAAATTTCACACAAAAATGTAAAAAAATATTCAAAACAAAATATATACCTCGAGTGGTATACGATCAGATTATATACCGAAAAAGACGAAAACATATAACGAAAAGGAAGATTTCCAAATAATTTATGTAGCTACAAAATAATTTTTATTTTTATTAGGAAAAACGGGCAAAACGAAACGAAACCTAAACAATTGACAATGCAATAAAACCAACATAAAATTAATTATAAGTATTGTTAAATACACAGTTATTATAATAAACAGTAGTGGCTTGGGGGTGTTGCTGGAAACTCTTCGGAAACATCACCAAATCGATTGCAATCCATGGTAATTAACAAAAATGTGACGTTAATGTGACAACATTAAAAACTGGCTGTGGCTGGCGGGCCAGGGTATATTCACTTATGTCAAAAAATATCCAGTATAATTTGTTTCTGATTGGTTGCAAAATTGCATTTTATTGGTTAGAAACGGATGGAGGTATATAATCAAATAAATGTCGTGAAAATATCTCGCTTAGTGGAACCCCTCCTATACACATACTTAACAAGATCACGTCATAAAAGTTTGAGAAATTCATAATAATTTTTCTTCTTACCTTTAAAACGGTAGGGAAGTGACTCATTACTTACTTTCACTTCGATGCCTTAGCCGGAAAAGTACTTTTCCGGCTAGAAGCATGTGTCACTTTTCTGAAGTATGACAATATTGTGTTAAACTGGTTTAAAAAAAAATTAATACCTTTCTTTGCTTTTCTACGGAATTACCCATTCCCTCAACCGCAGCTTCTTGGACTTCCGGGGGAGTACACGTTAATTTAAAATAAGACATTATGTACTTGTTTGAGCAAAAAAAGTAAAATTCCGTGACAGAAAGAATATTTTATGTTACAATTTCCAAAACCAATAAATTAGTAATATTGCCTAGCAACATATTCATGAAGTTTTTTGTCGAAATAAATATTAAATTGTGATAACAAATTTTTTTTAAATTAATGTTTTTAAAAGCTTGTAACTAAGCGATTGTGAATAAAATAGTATACATACCACGCGGGAAGGTTCATTCCACCAACGGCTTTTAGCGCCTCGGGTCTCTAACAAAGCCTGGGCTGTAATGATACACTTCCCCGCTAGGTATGTAATATACTATTATCAACAATAACAAAGTACTGGAATATTTAAAACTTTTATGACTTGATCTTATTCGGTATGTATATAGAAAGAGCTCCATAACGCCTAAACATTTTGAAGACAATTATTTTAACATTTTTTCTCAGTTTATAATAAACAAGGAAGTTCACAAACATTTTTAACCGAGATTTTTAAAAAATTGTCTTGAAGAATGTTTTCCAGCGGGTGTTTAGAATACAATATAATTATTTCAAATTTTTGAATAAACAATTAATACCTTCAAAAATGTATTCAATTTGCGCGTATACCCAAAATGAAGGGCGGAGACCTATTTTCAGCGTTGAATTAAAATTATAAATAATGGAGGTAGAGTTTCGGGAGTCGGGACTTTTTTATTGAGAATTTCCTTTTGTTCTAGAATCCTTTTTTAGTTACTCCTTAAAAGTTTCTACCTTTCGACATATTTTAAAAATTTTTCTCCACAGTTTATAATCAAACAATGTTGAATTAATATCGTTTTCTTCTTTTTCCAGATTTTACCGGTCTCGTTTCAGCTCAAAAAATGCGATATGCCTTAAGGTAGGAGAATGTTGTGAGGAATAACAAAAATAGAAATTATTGTGAAAATAATATTTCACAGTTTATATTTTTCAAAATTTCCCCTTTAAAACATTGAACTTTTATAGCAATTAATTTTTTTTCGATTTCTGACTTTTTTTCTATATAATCTTTTCATTCAAACATTTTTGAAATTTCCTAAATTTATTTTCTATTTTTGTTATTTGAAAAGTGTGCCTGGAATGTTTTGGTGATTTACAATTTTTTCGGATCGGTTTTTTCACTTTCAATAATTTTATAAATATATTAAATATTGGAAACATCCCAGCAAGAGGATACTTTTATGTGGATTTTGTTTGCGTTTTTTCTTTTTCAGGTGAAGTTTTTTCAGCGTTGTAACGCAAATCGGTCAATTATTTGGGTTATAATCAAAATTTAATATTTTTGATTTCAATTAGAAAGTTATCAAAACAAGATTCATGAAAAAAATATTAAAAAAATTATTTACTGAATTATAGAAAAAAAATCGCTTGAAAATTTAATTTTTTTATCAAATTTGAGACCTTATTAAATAAAAAAAATTAATTTTATTAATTGTATAATATAAAATGAAAAATTGGTCAAGAATTAAATTTTTTCTATAGCTGAATTCAGATCCAGAGATATTTTAAGAAAGTTTTCTAAGACATTTATTTGGTCATGCATATTATTAACCGTTTTATTGTTAAATTTAGATTTTTGAAATACTCAGACTAGGTAAAACCGATTGCTATAGAGAACTCAGAAAGGATACTTAAGGAAGAGGAAAACAAAGTACTTCTGGTGCGACGTTCTGGAAGTCGATAGGTCAACCACTTTACACAATATAATATTCTTTGTTGAAACAAGGGTATCTAATAAAATATAAAAAATTAATTTTATCAAGTGTATAATATAAAATGTGATCACAGAAATTTTCTTAGGGTTAATAAGTTTTTCAAAATATTTTTTGACGTTATTTCCACTGACTTCTTCTCACATTTTCAAAAACTCACTAGTATTGATTTTTAATCTCTCTTAACTTCTTCAAAAATTTTAATCTTTCACTAAAGACACTTTTTGTGCCCAGATTACTTGGACTACTCGCTAACTTGAGGTAGGTACTTGGTTAACAAGTTTTTTTCAACTACTCAAAATTATATTGTTTAACAATATTCATTTATTTTTAAGTGATTTTTAATAGTGTTCACTATAATATTATCTCAATCTGGATACTGCACCGGATTGAATTTTATTTTTAAGACAAGTTCCTCACTCTAGCAATTCTAGACTTTAAAATATTTATTTTTGATTCCATCTATTTCGAATGGCATGCAACCGATTTTTATAGATAAGTAAGTTAATTTATTAACACAGGTGGCTCGAGGTTGCTCTAACGTAGTGGACTTAGAGTCAGTGTCAGAGAGAAACTATGTGATGTATGACTTTGACTAAGAGATAAATGTGGTGGCAATCGCCGGTCGGTAAATGGAAATGGTCGATTTCGGTTTTTAGTGATGGTTAATGATAAAAATGGTTCAGTCCGAATGGTGTTGGGGTGGAGATCAAATGGTATTGGGATGGAGATTGCGCCGTAGATGGTTCCAAATGTAAGTGTTTTTAATACTTTCTTGTTTCTTGAGTTGCCACTGTTAACTTCTACTAATTTATGCATAAATAATAATATAATAATTTGAAGCTATTCTTCGTCCGCAATGATAAGTCTTTAAATATTTTATTTGCTGCTATACAGTATGGTCCAAATAAAAGGAATAAATTCATCATTTCGTAAACCGGCGAAAGACGAGCAGCCAATACTTCCCGAGTTAGTTGTGCAATGTCAATGCGTTTGAATTCATTGGTAGTTTGTGGTCTATTTATTATACTTTTCTTTTCAAGTATACCAATAATAAGGGACCATCCAACTTTTTTCTATTATTGTCATCTCATACTGAAGGTTACAATTTATTATGCTCACCATAATTGTTGTAACCGGGATAGCCTGTCATCTCATACTGAAGGTTACAATTTATAACGCCTATTGTTGTATCCTGGATAGCCATTTCTATCTTATTGTTGGTAGAAATTATAATGTTATTCATTCAACATGCCTTCTTCGAATAATTATGAGGAAGGAGTAGTCTGGAAACTGGGGCAATAATGCAAGAAAATCAACACCAATGGAAGCAAAAAAAGGAAACTAAATATGTAATGAAAATCAATGATGTTTTAACAACCTGTGAAAATAAAATCACACCAGTGATAATAAAATTAATCATCCAGATTATTTTTTGACGTTCCTCGAAACCAATAGAAATTTTAAATTTCAGTTACCCATAATGTATACGTCCTAGCCAATCAAAACATTATTACAGTGAGAATAATATACTTGCATTATTCCAGCGAGAATTATTCGGGGGTAATATCCCTAGTGCATTTAATTTTTTCGTTTTAACAAATAGATTGAGCGAGAGTGGTTTTAAAAACCCGAGTCGAAGACGAGGATTTTTCCACACTCGCGAATGATTACTTAGAAACGAGTATTCCAATTTTTCCACAGGAAAAATTAGATGCACGAGGGATATTTGGTGGTAAGATTATTTCCTGAGTTAAATAAACATTTTAATACAACATTTTTTTAATTAAAATAATAAGAACAATGATTAAAAAGAACAATATAACTTTCAAGCTAGGAAAGGTAATTACTTCAAACTCATTTTAACGTACAATTAATATAAAAATTACAATTATTGTAGGCTACAGGAGTATTGTTAGCCATATCGGTTAAATAATATAATAATAATGTCGTGGAATGGGTCGAACACGATATTAAATTCTTGAACATTTTTTTTTCTGCAATTTTATGGCTACGATATTCCACATTACTTTTACACACAGTTCTTTGTCCTTGAGGATTACATTTAGCTCGCCTGTAGCAGTTGTCTGGAGTAATTGGTAATTTTTTGCTTGGAAAAATTCCATAAATTGCCTCCAGATCGATGTGTGAGTTTTCTGAGTATTTAGTGGAACAATATTTCCAACAGCCGCATTAATTTGACTTTCGGAAACATTTCCAAACCGATTCATTTTGAGTTTCAGTTGAAAAATTAATAAATTCGTAAGCGTTGTTTGTGATCTTTGTTGTTGGTAACAGTACATAGCACTCAGCATAGGAACCATCAAGTTTTACTAGGTAACATGTCAAACTTGCAAGAAATTTTTTCGATTTTTTTTTTCTGGAAAAACTGCTGACAGCTACGAAAAAAATTTTGTCAAATTTTTTTCGTTGTGTCAGATAGGGACCAAAAATTTTTCATTTATTCATTATTAGTTAATCTTGACAACGGTAGCTGGAACGCTACCGAAACGTTGAAATAAAAAAATAAAAAAACATTATTGTGGTTTGATTCCCAAGAAAATAAGAAAAAATAACAAGTAATGCCACAAGGAACTTATAGAAGATATGTAAATGTTGATATTCGAATGAAAACCAAGCTTTAATGTCCACGATTGGTCCATACGGACACGGACACAGAATGGGCATCCGATGGATGTTCATTTACTACTAGTAGAATGGATATCCGTTTGGGGACATCCACTGGACCTTCAGCTCTCATTCACCTCTGGACGTGAATATTTATTTGAGTGATGGAGGTCCATTGGACATCCATTATTCATCCTTTGGTCGATTCGAAATATACACTTATTAAAAATGTACTAGGTCCGCTATATTTTATACTTATACCTTCCATCTGCTACTCGATTATTTAGTTTCATGATGTCTATTTGCATCTGATTTGGATAAACTATCATAGCATAGTGGTTGAAGTCGCTGACTTGGC
Organism: Lochmaea capreae; assembly: GCA_949126875.1. Lineage (NCBI taxonomy): Eukaryota > Metazoa > Arthropoda > Insecta > Coleoptera > Chrysomelidae > Lochmaea > Lochmaea capreae. Next base: position 9,042,532 of record OX421409.1, read on the forward strand.
GAAGTGAGCAATTTTAGACATAGGATAGAATCCCCGTCGTGGTGAAAATTTTTAAAATAAAAAATGGTTGCATTTGTATAAATATGAATAATCTTCAATGTATGCGAAGTGAAGTGAAGAAGTACACGTAAAATGTTGCAATTATCATATAGTCGTAGGCAAAATATATAGTTCATGTCCATAACAAGTACACGGGATGTCCATATCCCATCCTGTCCATGTACAGAACGTATCAAGTTCAGGTCCACGAAAAATCGTAAGAGTTCTCCATGGTTTGTTTATTATGTCCAGTGAATGTCCATATTTTTACAACGTATATCCATTCTTATGGGATGTCCAATTTTGTGGTAAATGGATATCCAATGGATGTCCATAGGATATCCTTCTGGACCTGAACGGATATCCTATGGATATCCCTTATGTCCAATGTGGATATCCATTGGACATCCATTGTATGTTCGTGTGTTATCTGGGTACCTGCTTAACACTTTATTCGTATAACGTTTTTTCCCAAAGCTAAACATAGCTTACTTAATTGAGTGCTGCAGTAAAGGCATAGTTTACATTGAATTATCCTTAACTCCCAACTGATTGACTTTTCACTTATGTACTATACATTTTTGAAATCCTCTTGTAATGTGGTAATCGATAGGATGTACCAATCAACAAATGGTAAGAAGTGATCATAGACGAGAGGGGGTTGAAGTAGTAACGTCTACATATGAGCAAAAAGAACTCCCCCTTCATATGAGTTTTTTTCATTTCTTAATAAACGCCTTCAGAATTATGTGGGATGGATAGCTTCCATTGAAATGCTCTGTACAAATACATATCTACTAAAAAAATTTGTTATGAAGAATTAATATTGTCCGACTAAAATTATTATTATTATTTTCTCTTCCGACACTAGTTATTATTATCTTACATTTAATTTTCGGAAAATGTCTAAAAATCTCATTAAATTCTGAGAATTCATAATTCCATAATATTTGAATATCAATTATTCCAGAATCTGGTAATTTGAAATTAATTTTGGGGTTTAATTAATAAAAATTCACTTCTCTCATATTTCTCCTCCTTTTTCTACAAACTCAGGAAAAATTTCTTGTCAATCGATTTTTTATTCTGATAAAAAAATTTAAAGGTCTGACTGGGTTTTTGTTAGGTTATATTATCGCTTCCATATACGTGCTTATAATTTTGATTTATATAGGTAATTGATTTTTGTTTTGAGTGTAAATAATTTTTTTTTGATTTCTCAATAATTTCTTATTTATTTATATCGCAACACTTCTTTTTTTTAAATAAATATTCTTTTCAAATTTAAATTTTTCAATGTGTTTACCCAAGATTTGACATGAGTTAACATTATACATTTCACTTTTTTAAATAATTGACAAGAAGCTTCATCATCTGTTTTATCTAAGACACCAATTGCATACAAATATTTTGGTGCTGCTTCGTTTTGAAATAATAATACTTTCGTAAGATTTGATGCTCATATTTAGTATAATTATTGGTTCGAAACACAATACTTTCAACTCACACATATAATCAAAATATAAATGGACACATCTGAAGAATGTGTAAATAACTAAGAGTAAATGACAATGGACAAATACCTATCCATAGCTTGTTTAATAAATAAGTGGGCGATCACATATCCGGTTCAATGACTTCATCGATATCTTCATTAGTATGTTTAACTATCCCTCTGTTTCCTAGACGTTCACAGAATAAAAAAAGTAAAAGGTATATCTAGCAAATGATCCCTTTTCACATTATTGATTGAGGATATTCATTTCTTTTAGATTACAACTTTATTATACAGAGTGGTATAGTTGATACCACGATTTCAGTTAGTCTTTTTGCATCAATTGTTCACATAATTTTCTAAATCTTTGTTTGGTTCTCTCATCGCTCGTCGTATAAAAAGTCTTATCGCTAGTACACAACTTGTTTATTGTTTTACTGGATAAAGACCATACTTTCACCCTATTCAAAGCTTTTCAATTCCAACTATCCTTCTAACAAAAATTTTTTTTCATTTCCATCGTGTAGGGGGTTTTCAAAACCCGTCTCATTTTATAGCCAGTTTTATGAAAACCGTATGAATTTTTGCACTAAGTTCGAAAATAATGTATTAATCTAGTGATGTACCAAGTAACTGTCAACTTTTATAAATAATTTTCAAGTTGTCATTGCTTAATAAATATTTGACGATAATGTTTCAATGATTATAATCACTATCAAAAATAAAAATACAGAATAATAATGTAAGAAACACTAAGTAAACAAAAAACATCTATTCAATATATCCTCCACCAGCTTCAAAACTTCTCTCAATTCTCTTTCTATTTGCGTAAACTGTTTGTTTTAAGTAGCCCCATAAATAAATCTGAAATCGGGGGATCGGGGCGGAAAAAATATTGGTCCATAACGTCCCATCCATCGTAAATTGACTATTACAGTTCATTTTGTAGCTCGGGTTTTCACTAGCCCAGTATCGACAATTTTGGGGAGAAACAACTCCGTTTGTTGTAAACGTTGCTTCGTCATAAAACAAGATATTATTGTGAAATAATCCGTCATACATAAGTTTTTCACCAATCTTCTCATAAAAGTCTAACCTTGTGTCATAATAATAATATGAATAAATTTTGGTTTGAATGGATGAATTTTGTTTTGCATAAATATTTTCTGTAAGTTACCAACCTCCACTTGTTGTATTTTTTGTCACGTTGCCAGATGGAAATGACTGAATTGTTTTCTGTACGGCTTTCACCAATAGACGAAGTAATGCGTTTAGAAGGTTCAGGTGTATAAATTATTCGCAAGAAAATTGAAAATCACTACGAAAATTACAATAATGTAACCCAAGGTTCCAAAAATGTGCCCATAAAATTCATTATCGGCCCGTATTCTCGAATCTCGATCGGTGAATGTCGCAAGCGACATTTCAAAATTGTCGTACGAAACGCAAAACTGGAATTCTTGAAAGTCGAAATCGACAATTTTCATACGGAAAAATCTCACAAGGGTTTGAGAAAGTGACAAATTGTCATATATGCGAGATTTTAATTTGTTGTGGTTAGGTTAAATGTGGAAAAGGTCAATTTTTCTTAAATTACACATGGAGGACTACGAAGAAGAGGCTGTCGCTATTTAACAGGAAATATTGCAAGAGCTGTATCCTGAAGAAGAGTTTGGACGTGGATGTTATGTATTTCAATATGCATGAGAAAATGTTTAAAAAACATTTTTGGTTGTTTATTTACGCTCCAAATTCATGTTTAAAAATAAGTAACCAAAAACACATTAAAAATATACATCAAAACACAACCGTTATTAAAACTCTTCTTTTTGATTTTTGTTTGACTTCATGTGAGAATAACAGACACGCTTTCATAAATTTACAGCATTGCCACATGTACATATGCGGTGACATTAATGTCGAAGGTGGTTCGGGAATTCGATCCCAAATTTTCGTTCGACATTTTTGTTCGACAAATGTCGATTGCGACATTTTTGATCGAGATTCATACGGGCCCTGGCTTGTGCTGAGAAAACTACAGCTGTACTACATGTTCATAGTAATTATTACCTCCAAAAAAAACCATTAATCGTTCAGTCCCCATGCGAAGCTTATGGATAAATCAGTGGACTGGTGAAACAGCATCATTTTATAATTTTGCTTTAAAAAGTTGCTTGCTGTGCTCTTTGTCCTAAAAGCACCAAGAAAATATACTTTTCAATAACATTTGAGGGAATTAAATAGTGTTTTAATAAAGGATGAAATAAAACAATTTAATTTGTTTAAATCTGCATTATATATTTGAACTAAGTTCAATATACATTCGTGACGCGTTTCGCTAACATAGTAGCTTTCTCAAACGAGTGGAAGTATAAAGAAAAATTTTCAATTTATACAGTACATTAATACGGAATTTTAGGGATATTGACAAAAGTATTATAATCTATTTACATGGAAATATAAAGCAAAAAGTGTCTAAATATGGGATTAACTAAAGTATTGAACAAGTTTACCTGGAGATTCATTGACAACAATCTTACTGGGTGTTGGCATCGACCACTTGGTCGCCAGTTTTAAAATCGGGTAGGCCCCTTGGTCGCCGTAGTTATCAATTATTAAAGGTATTCAATTCGATTTATTGAAAATAATATTTTTAAGAAGAAAATAGTTTAACTGATATGATATGGTACAGAATGTAGGTCATGAAAAGAATAAAACCAAATAAAAAAAAACAGGGATCCTATTTTTGTATTGTTCTATTACGTTCGTTAAATACGCATGCCGTTTTTTGTAATTAGCGTTTTTAATTTTGTTAGGTATATGTGTACTGTTTAATTTCACATAAGTATTTAACTGAATATCGAGAATTACATCCACAAATTTGAATATATCGGGATCCGCTGAATAAAAAGCAGAATTAAAATGTTTGTGGTTGGGTTAGAGAATCACTTTTCAAATAAAAAAATTAATAATTTAAGTAAGAATGCAGACAACTAACTAATAAAAAATATTTTTATTTCGGTTGTCGACAGGTCACAAACCCATATTAGTATTAGAGTAATTAACTAAGTCCATAATTTTCTTGGAACCCTTAATCCAGCTTTGGCGACCAAGTGGTCTGTACCTTTCGAATAGTGAAAGGATTAAATTTGGGTAAAACTGACTGCGGCGACCAAAAGATTCCCATCTTACCGGAACCTTTCTAGGTGAAAAGGTTTGATAAGGGAGAATTGTTGATATCTATTTGGTCGTTAAGAAGATTATCTGAATATTTGTTTTTATTTATCTCAAGAGCTTGTAAAAGATTTAATTTGGGGGATTTAGGTTCTATATGCAAAATTTGAATCGAAATTGTGTTGGTTTGCTAATAAATGATTTGAGTGGTTGGAATCTAATTTTTGGTTGTCATAGCTACGTTTGTGTTCTGAAATTGTAGTTTTAAAATTCCTAAAATGTCTACCTATATAAATCTTATTACAGTTGTCAATACCACATTTTAATTTATAAACTCCTGATTTGTTCAATTTTGAAGATTTAGATTTGTTGTTTTTAATAAATTGGGATAAATTGTAATCGGTTTTAAAGCAAATTTTCAAGTCTAAAGTTTCTAAAAATGATGGTATTCCACAGTATGTTAAGCTTTTAAATTGATTATTTTTGTTTTTATCAAAAGGAAATACTAGTTCTAAAGTATGTTTGTTTTAGTGTCTTTTTATTTATAATATTGTCTATTAAATTTGGTTCGTAATTATTATTAACTGGTATTTGTTTTATGAGATTCAGTTATTTGTTGTAATTGTCAGTATTTAATGGAACTGTTAAAAGTCTATGTATAATACTATTATTTAAAGCTGCTATTTTATGACTGAATGGGTGGACCGAACTATTATGAATTGTAATGTCTGTATGCGATGGTTTGTGAAATATGGACAAATCATGTTTATTATTTATATTTGAAATTGTGTTTTTATACTCCGATGTTTGTAAAATTAGTATAATTCGTTAACATTTCATTGTAAATTCCCAGAATGCAACATAACATTCACTAATAAAAATGTGATTAAGTTAAATTTCTATTTAATTAGCCATTTAAAACTTTCAGACGTGTGGTCATCATATTCTATTTTGATCTTATAAACATTTCAAGAAAAATCCATTTTGACTGTCGAATAAGATTAAAATTATCTTTCACGTTTTAAATGCAATTTTTGGTAGCCTTAATGTTAAATAACAAATGTTTCTCTGAACCCTTGAGTTTTATACAAGACTGAAATAAAGAAACATTTCTTAACAGAATGACTGATCCATTGTAGGAAGAGAGAAGAAAGGCAAAGAAGGTAGTTTAAAAACGACCTACGTGACAATAATATGAATTCAGATTTTGAATTATCCGATAAGGAATTAAATATATATGGAAGTGTCTGCCTTAAAAAAATATTGTACGTCACGCACCCGGAAATTAGTGTTTTTCAGGACTCTCCAAGCTTCCAGGACTCGCCTACGGCTCGCCCTGGAATCTGCTTGTCTCGACCTGAAAAACACTACTTTCCGGTCTTGTAACGTAAATTACTATTTCCGGCTAGAAGCATGTGTCACTTTTATGAAGTATGATAATATTGTGTTAAGCTGGTTTTAAAAAAGAATAAATACCTTTTTTTGCTTTTCTACGGAATTATTCCCTCAACCGCATCTTCTTGGACTTCCGCGAAGTACAGGTTAAAATAAGACATTATGTACTTGTTTGAGCAAAAAATTAAAATTTCGTGACAGAAAGAATATTTTATGACATAATTGTCAAATCCAATGAATTAGTAATATTGCCTAGCAACAGATTCATGAAGTTGTTTGTCGAAAAAAATATTAAATTGCGATAACAAATTTTCTTAAAATTAATGTTTTCAAAAGCTTGTAATTAAGCGATTGTGAATAAAATAGTATACATACCACGCGGGAAGGATCATTCCACCAACGGCTTTTAGCGCCTCGGGTCTCTAACAAAGCCTGGGCTGTAATGATCTACTTCCCCGCCAGGTATGTAATATACTATTACCCGTTTAAAGTAATGACAATGACGACGAACTTCAATGGTGACAGAATAATTTTCGCATAAAGTGACGTTTCGCTTTTTAAGTACAATCGTTTTCACAACACAAGACAGATTGACAAACCGATAAAGACGTAATGGCGTAGCTTAATTCAGGCACAAAGACATATGTAACTTTCCATTTGGTTTAAGTGGACATAGGCGGTCAGTGATATCCACATAAAATTAGGGTGTCTGATACATTCAGGGAAATATGACGTAACGAGAAACATTTGTGAATTTTACTGTATTGTAACAATAATAATAATAATAATAGTAATTTAACTTTTACGAATATCCGATCCACTCTGTAGTTTTGACTCGCATTCACTAAGTATTTCCAAGGATCATTCTCCTACAAGAATCAAAAACAACAATCTCACATTATATATTTATACTTTTTGTACTCATACATATAGAGTCACCTATCGACGAATCTTCCAGTTGTACACAGAAGGTGAAAGTTAACATAGTCGAAGAGTAGTACTGTTCACCTGAGCAAGCGCAGTGCGAAAAAAAGCACTCGTATAAATAAAACGAAAGTCTGCGATCACTTCTTGGCTAGTGCTTGAAATTTAAGCATGGCTGACAAAAGACTATGGTTGTGTTGTTTGTTAATACTAGCTATCGGTAAGTACCACTACAATAATTATTGTTTTATGAAGATAAATTAGTATTCAATAACGGGAATTAATATAATAAAGGGTTTGGTAAGTGATTTTTTTGTTTTAAATCAATTAAGCTTTCTCTATGAATGACGATTATACAGGGTGATCTATTAAAAATGAAAGTACTACAATGGGTCATTTATAGGCCAGTAAAAATAGAATACAACCTCGTACTGAATTTCTGATCTAAGGTTTAGGAATACTTACTGAGTATAAAATTAAAAAATGCTGACAGATTACGGTGGAGTTTCAGGCATCATAATAAAAAAAAAAACGTTTTTGGCCGATATCTCGGGAATTTTGCACTTCAGGGCAAAAGTCATTGAAACCATTATCGTAGAGAATAAAATTATGCACCTTTTGTTTCCCCTATTCTTTTTTTGAAAAACTTACCATTGTTTAAAACTTTTTTTCTAATTTCCTTTTTGAGCCAGAGGGCGTTTAATGTAGAAATGTCGACGCTCGGCGGGTTACGTGGCAGCCCAAAGCTTTTTCTGTAAAAGGTAACCGTTTCTTTTGTCTCTAAAAGAAGGGATGAAAAGGTCTGGCGTTGGGAAGTATATCTATACATTAATCCATGTTGTAATAGAAAACAATGCGTGCTCCCAGGAAGACGCACCTTATAAAAAAAAGTTAAATCGGAAATTTAGTGCCAGGTTGATAAAAAAAACCGTATATTTTTACTGGCGTATTACTACGCATATCTGACAGATTTAATAAATTAACTTCCCATAATAAAATAATGTATCTTTTTGTAATATTTATAATGAATTGTTGTCCGTTGAAGTAATTATTAGTTAGTTTATATTTGTAGAGAAATCATTAACATGTAATGTCAGTTTATCTGATAATTATACACTTTTCACTCAGCATATGGTTTGGGGAAGGGGTTTTGGTATCTCACCCTGCGCATCTATAATAATAATATTTTTTTAATAGCACCCGGAATATTTTCGAATTACTTAACTATCTTGAGGATGAATTTGAAATTTTTCAATCAATTTTAAAGGTTTTCTATAAAGTATTCAATCATACTATAAACATTTTAAAGAAGGTGAAAGCTAAAAGCGGAGAAAACGGCAATTAACAGATTTCAAATGTTCTTAAATCAAAGCATATATCAAATATATAAATAAACTTAAACAATATTGATCATAGTTCAGCAGCAGCTTTTACAATATTTCAAAATTACTGAATTTACAAAAAAATCGATTATGCATTCTTAGCGTGAAAGCTGATCAATTCCTATATTTTTCCGTTCATTAAAACTAAATTCCTGACTTATACTTTATCAAAAGACGATTAGTACTTGAAATCCCATCTCTTTTTTATTTTGAAATGCTAAGTCAAGCCTTCTATTTCCATTGGGTATTGTAGCCTTCAAGTTTACTAACCATACAGTTACATACTCTTAATTAGAGTTTAATAAATATTACACATATCTACTCTTTTTAGTAATAATTTTACTCCATATAATTAAATTTAATCGCCTCAGTCTCACTTCTTTACTTGATTTCTCCCTCCTTTATTGCTTCTGTACTGCTTCCATTCTTAGTAATAATAACCCAAGGACACATTGTTCGAGGGTTATTCGAATAGAAAAGTTTTTGCTAATTATAGAAAATAATACAGAGCAAAACAGTATTTTTTGGTATATTTGCTCCTATAATTTCATTAATATTCTCGTCAGTATCAAGACCAAATCGTGACATTTTGACATATTGAAATTTGAAAGGTTAAAATCGGAGTAAATAAAATTGTATTCATGTCAATGCAATGCCCAAGTAATAACAACCCAAGAACATTGATAATATAATTATTCGAAAAAATTTTATGACAGATTTCGAAAACTTGTTGCCTACAAGCAACAAGCTTGAGAAAGTTGTCATAACATTTTTGAGCATTTATCAATATCCGAGGGTTATTCGGATAGAAATTTTTTTGCTAATTATAGAAAAAATACAGAGCTAAAACAATTTATTTAAAGGTGACATTTCGAAATATTAAATATTTGAAACTTCAAAATCGAGATGTGTCCATAGCAACGTGAAAATAGCCCATGGTTTGTTATCAGTGTAATGTTGACATGATTGGGTGAAATTGTTCATATGATAAAAAATAAGGAAATTTGATTGGTTCTTGGAACTGTCAAAAATTTTTCAGTATAATGCTGTTCTGATTGGTTGTGTTTAATCAAATGATCTCAAATTAACAAATTTCACTGGATTTTTACCAGCATCTACGAACTAATTCTGGACCGGCAGTCACTGAAACCTAAAACATCTATTGTGTTTCCTTTCTTTCACTCCGTTTCTGAGAAATATCTTAGAACTGTTTAGTTCTAGCTCCTATAAGAATTTCAGAACTGAAAATGTTTTTTTTCCATGGATTCTGTACCTTTGGATATGTTAATACACATCTGTGACATTCCTCTCCCTCTTTAGACGATGAATCATCAAATTTAAAAAGATGTAGATTTCTTACAACAATAAATACGTGACAAAAACCACATTGTTTTCATAAGTCACGTTCAAGTTGCTAAACTGGAAATTTTAAAAACCTTAATGTTTTGCTGATTTAATGATAGCTTTGGAAGCAGCTCAACGTTATACCAGCTTGATTAGTATTCAATACTTAACCTTATTTTTAAAGTATACTCCTTATTGGTTTTTCGTACATTTTTTTTCTTATTCTTGATGGCCTTTGTCTTTTCAGGCAGTACGTTTTAACGTATTAAAGAAGGTTAGCAGGTATAAAAACAAAGTTATTTTTGTTTTTAGTTCTACTACTAAATATTTTTATTACGCATCGATAAGTAAACCCAATAAATGTGGTTCTTCGTTGAAGATGACAAATACAATAAACAAGAAAAAAACTGGAATGGCTCAAGTTTTTGTCTTGGAATAATTGATGCATAAAACTAGTACTTTCTCTTTTATTTAATGTATTTTTTTTACCAAAATGCTTAATAATCTGTACCGATTTGCAATATTTTGAAACAATTTTAAGCGAAAAGAAACAATGAAGTTTATTACAGTTTCCTGTAATATTGTCGTATTTAATAAGTGATTTATCAACAGATGTCGAAGAATAATTATTTATATTCACACTTCATGCATTTTTGAAAAATAATATTTTTCAAAAACAGTGACCGTTCAACTAAGGAGCAGCAACTACTTCCCGTGCAATATGCACCTCCGGATATTGAATTACACCCAAAGTCAAACGGGGTTGGTATATCTACAAAATATTTTAAAACCAAACATGGTTTGTGATTAGAAGGGACAACACAACTTGTAGACCGGTTTCGGCGTATTTGCGCCTCATCAGTACAGGGTATGTGCTATCCGTCCAAGAATCTCTAATCCCGGACTGAAGAGTACACTTCAATCACAATGTATTGACCAGAATGGTTGGTTTTAAAATATCTTGTAGATATACCAACCCCGTTTGATTTTGGGGTGTAATTCAATATTTGGCGCTGCATATTGCACGGGAAGTAGTTGTTGCTCCTTAGTTGAACGGTCACTGTTTTTTAAAAATATTATTTTTCAAAAATGCATGGAGTGTGAATATAAATATAAAAATTATTCCTCGACATCTGTCGAAAAGGAACATTTAAATTCCATTAGTTGAGAATTGGATTTAAAAGTTTCAGTATTTTCATTTTCTGGTACTTGCTAACTACAGTGTGATTAAATATGAAACTATAAAGTGTTTCTCTGCTAGCCGGTGCTTACTGAAAATCAAAAAATTCTACTGTATTTCAGCTCGGGAATTATGGAATATTAATTTCCGGTTGCGTGACGAACAATATTTTTGTCAAGACAGACACTTCGATATACATTTAATTCTTTATCCGAATTTATCTGAATTCATATTATTGTTAAATTTGCGCACTAGCGAAATAAGTTTGACATAAACGACAAATTGAAAATCAACGAACTGTCATTACTCGACAATATATCGAAACGTTATCATTGAAATCGAGATAGATTGTATTATAAAAGAGAAATTGGAAAAATGAAAAATCAGGGACCGGAAAAAGGTTTTGCCGCTCACTCACGTCCATTTTTCGTTCTTGATCGGCATAACGTTATTTTATGGACAAAAGATTGTCCAGAATGTGTGTATTTTCTGGTCGTCCAGAAAATAACGTTATGCCGATCAAGAACGAAAAATGGACGTGAGGGACCGGCAAAAGCTTTTTACGGTCCCTGATTTTTCATTGTTCCAATCGCTTTGTTATAATACAATCTGTGTTGATTTCGTTACTATGATAACAACGTTTCGATATATTGTCGAATGATGACAGTTCGTTGATTTTTAATTTGTCGTGTATGTCAAACTTAATACGCGAGTGCGCAAATTTAACAAAAATATGAATTAAATGTATATCGAAGTGTCTGTCTTAAAAAAAATATTGTACGTCACGCAACCGAAAATTAGTATTTTTCAGGTCTCTCCAAGCTTCCAGGACTCGACTACGGCTCGCCCTGGAATCTGCTGGTCTCGACCTGAAAAACACTACTTTCCGGTCTTGTAACGTAAATTACTATTTACACTTTTTGATACTTTTTAAGGTAGTCCTGTCGGTTTTGAAATTATTGTTGAGAACTGAATGAAGCTGGGTATATAAGTAACGAGGTAAAGAAACAGTTAATAGGCGTTGCCAGATTGCACGTTTGCCTCTTACAGTATCAACAATACTATCTTGATGAAACAGGATTGAAGTTTGCTTCACATTCATCCATTTGCTTAGGTTTCCCAGGCATTTCAACAAAATCTTTGTACCGTTTCCAATATTTCCTACTTCCATTCCAGATGTTTCGTGTCTTTATGTAGACCACTGGTTTAACTGAGAATCTTGAGAAATTCTAATGGTTGTATTATTGCCTCTCCAAAGCCTCTGTCTCAGTCCTTGTAGCTCTCAATAGCGTACAAAAGCTTCCTACATTTACTTTCCATCGTGTTCAGCTACAAAATAAAGTACATCACTATGAGGTCCGGATTTTGACCGGCACTCGTGAGAAGTGAGCAGTAGGTGCCCCCCCGACCGGCGAACACCCTGACCGTGTGAAAGAGCGCTAAAAGTAGTTGGGTATCGTTCCTCATCGCCTGTTGATATCTAACCGTTAAATACTGAAATTTAAACAAAAATGTAAATTCAAATACCAATTAAATCAATGAAATAAATTCATCTTATAATAATGAATCTTAATCAGGCGAGCTATGAATATTGATAATACCCTTGGTATGAAGGAAACCAATTTAAATTAATTTTATATACATGGAGTCATAAAAAATTAGAATAACTATAAAATTGTTAAATTTACAAAATATATTTTAATAGTTCATAACCAGCAAATATAAAGTATACGGTCTTCAACTTTAGTGTTTTACACTTATCGGTATCCTGATCCCCCTCCACATAACTTGGTTGATGCGAGTTCACGCCACAAAAAGAAACAATATAGGTTTATTTTACGGTCAATTAACGACCATCTTAGAAAGCATGCCATTAAACTTATGATTAGAGGAACTGCAAAAAAATTGCAATAAACTTGAAAAAATATTAACGGCACATAACCATCATAACATATTTTTAAGTACAACCAACGATAGCGGTTAACTGTAAAGTAATAAAACTTGGAAATCGCTTACTGGCCAAGAATACTAATGAGTATCTATCATTTTAGGAATATCACCTATAAATTTTTTGATAGCAGAGGTGAATGCTAAAATCAAGTATAGTTATTATAAATTAACAATTGTGAAAGTTTTGTGGTTACGAATTCTATTTAAGATACTTTAGCTAGCAGATTTTATGGAATACACAATATGTATACCGTACGTCCTTGGAGAAAAGCATAACTTCATTGTTAGCTAAATAAATGTATGTATGTATGATGGGGTGACATTCACTGATACCTAAAAGATCTATTGTGCCCCCTTACTTCCACTTAGTTCATGAGGAACGTCTCGGAGACTAGTAGCTCCTTAAGCCCTATTTCCCTGAGGAATTTTAGGATAACTGCAGGCTTTAGCTTAGGTATATGTCTCTCTTCTATCCAATAATCTCCTAGCTGCTATGCACTAGGGTTGTGACATGCTGTGCAATTCGCAATTATATGGATGAAGGTTTCTTCTTCCATACCACATAATCTACATTCTTCTTGCTCCACTATTTTGAGCTTTTTGAGGTGCCCGTTTAGGCTGCAATGTCCCGTAAGGATCCCTGTTAAAACTCTTAGTGCCCTTTTACTTTGGCATGCATTAATTTGATCTCAACGGGTTGTAGTCACCCTTTGATTGTCTAAGCCCTACTAGATCTTTTCAATGGTCACATCTTTTTTCTTAGGCTTTGCCCATTTCTCCCAATATTACATTGGGTCTTGTAGTCCCCCTCTTTGCTAGTCCATCTACTATTTCATTTCCTTGTATTTCAGTGTGTCGTGGAATCCACAGTAAGGTACTATATTGTTCTCGCCTAGTTCATTGAGTATGCCTAGGCATTCCCACACCATTTTGGAACTGATTACACAGGAACTCAGCGCTTTAATGGCTGCTTGACTATCAGACATTATGATAATCCTTTGCCTTCTATATCCTTTGTCAATATTGAACTGGGCACACTTTCTTATGGCGTGCATCTCTGCTTAAAAGATACTTGAGGTTTTTCCGAAGCTTTCAGATTGTTTGGTTCCTGGCCCGTACACTCCTATCCCAGTTCCTTCTATTGCTTTGGAGCCGTCTGTGTACCATGTGCATACTAAAGTCAAATATGGTTATTATAAATTAACAATTGTGAAAGTTTTGGGGTTATAAATTCTACTTAAGATACTTAAGCAAGCAGATGTTTATACAGTACATCCTTGGAGAAAAGCACACCTTCATTGTTAGCTAAATAAATAGTAGTATGAGAAAATCCTGGAATAGATCGATTTTTAATTCCCATACGCTTATCAAACTGACAAGTTAACGGATTCAGCGTTACCTTGTTGAAAAAATCACTTGATCCCTCAACAAGGAGATTGCGGTGGACATATTCCTTGATATCGGAGGAGCATTTAACAATGCCAAAAACTACCTACAATGATTCAGAAAAACTTTAATAGAAGAAGTTTTTGAGTATCTCTTGCTATTTTTCTGTTAATTTGACGGTAAATACCTATCCAAGTTTAATTCCGTATCGTTAATCCAATGTAGGTATTATACACTGTAAATTGTCAATCTCGCGTATTTTATGGACTCGTAACGAAATTTAGTATTACGCTTGGTCGTTCAATAAAAAAATACCAAAGCATCAAAATTGTTGGTAATAAAATTTACATAGTTCGCTCACGTTCTACCTCGTTAAGCGGCTTTCAGGTAGATGTCATAAAATTAATTTTTATCCATTCATTTATAACAGAATTATTTTATGGTTATCTAAGGAACAACAGTATTAATAAGGGCTATCAACCAACGAGATATTTTAACGCACCAGCTATGCGAGCGCGTTAATGGACTAAAGGAGCTACTAGTCTCTGAGACGTTCCTCGGGAACTAAGAAGAAGTATGTATGTATTTTGGGGTACCATTTACTGAGACCTAAAAGATCTATTGTGCCCCCTTACTTCTACTTAGTTTCTGAGGAGAGTCTCGGAGACTAGAAGCTCCTTTAGTCCTATTTCCCGGAGGAGTTTTAGAATATCTGCAGGCTCCAACTTAGGTAACTGTCCCACTTCTATCCAGTAGTCTCCCAGGTGCTGTAACCTAGAATTCTGATATGCTGTGCAGTTCGCAAGTATGTGAATGGAGGTTTCTTCTCCAATTCCACAAAATCTACAATCTTCTTCCTCCACAATTTTTTAAGGTGCCCATTCAGGCGACAATGTCCCGTTAGGATTCCTGTTAAAACTGTTAGTGCCGTTTTACTTTGACTTATGCATTCATTTGATCTTAACAGGTTTTAATCACCCAGAAGAATCTTAGATTGCCTAAGCCCTACTAGATCTTTACATTGGTCAGATCTTCTCTTTTCTTCAGCTTTACCTATTTCTTCCAATATTACATTAGAGCTGATTCCGCAAAAGGGTATTTCAGTCCCCCTCACCGCTAGTTCATCTGTTATTTCATTTCTTTCTATTCCAGTGTGTTCTGGAATCCACAGTAAGGTGACTATATTGTTCTCACCCAGTTCATTAAGTGTGCCTAGGCATTCACACACAATTTTGGAACTGATTACACAAGAACTCAGCGCTTTAATGGCTGCATGTCTATCAGAAATTATGATAATCATTTGCCTTCAATATTGAACTGGGCACACTTTCTTATTGCGTGAATTTCTGCTTGAAAGATACTTGATACAAGCTTTCAGAGTGTTTGGTTCCGGGCCCGTACACTCCTATCCCAGTTCCTTCTATTGCTTTTGAGCCATCTGTGTACCATTGAATGGCATTCTTTCCAAGACTGGTAATGATATTTGGATCCCATTCCTTTTTGTTGCTTAATTCCGTAACGAATTTTTTTGAAAAGTTATACTTTTTCATCATACCATCTTGTGGTATGTCCCAGGTTGTCTGATTTCTAAGAAATGAAGAGGTGGTTATTTTTAATGATTCCCTCTCTACTTAGTCTGTATCTTGTTTTTTCTGCAACACTCTTCAGCACCTTATGTAATGGTGTGAGGTTGAGAATCACTTCCATTGCTACCGTTGGGCATGTACTCATTCCTCCTGTTAAGCATATACAGGCTAGTCTTTGATAAGTGGAAATAAGAGGGCACAATAGATCTTTTAGGTCTCAGTGAACGTCACCCCATCATACATACATACATGGTTGATATTGTTAATCGCCCTTTTAATACTCGTGTTAGTTGCAAAACTTCCGTCGACTGTACAACTTGATTTTTCCATATTCAAAACCTAAGAATATTCATTTGATTCATAGGTAAGTATTGTAAAAAATAAATTATGACGTAAAAATGTCACAGGGGTAAGAGAGGTTGAAATGTCACTGTTTTAGTTTTTTTTTTAATTATTTTTTGAATGTTTTAACATTAATAATGATTATAGTTTTGTAGAATAATATGTATAATAAAAACGATAGGTAAGTTAAAAACTAGAAGTATTCTCTCGTAGAAGTGAGTTTTATACTTTTTTTTGTTAATATTATTGTTTGTTTGGTTGCCTTTACCACAATCGGTTATTAATAGAAAATCGGTCATTAATAGGGGTCATTAATGACCTGATTTGTGTACATTAGTATTCCTTAATAACGCACGGTCGGCGGAAAAGTTCATTAAAGGCAAGTCTTAATAAAATCTAACATTTTATACTCCAGCGTTCATAACAATTATTTGTAAATGGATAGGGAATCATGCAAAAACCACCAATTTCCAAAAACTCATGTCTATGAAGAGGTTTCTCACATATTTTTTTGTATTTTTTACCACACTGCCCTTTAATGTTCGTTTATTCAATAAAGTCCTATCAAAACTTTTGAACCAACCAAATACCGTTATTAATATGTTCAAAGTTATGCATTAATGTTAATACACCCCAAAGAGGCACGTCAAAAATAAATAATCACTGACTCATCACATTCGTTTTCAGTCGACATTCTTAAAGTGTTAACACTGTTACGCCAATGTAATATACTGAAAACAATTAGCAAAGTGAATGCCTCAATAAAGCGCGACTTGTAAATAATATTTAATGATGGAATGCCATATTTTAAATACATTCTACAAAATTGTCATATTCGACTCGACCTCCCTACTTTAACAAACACTCTGTAAATGACATTACACATTCTTCACTAATTTTATCAAGGCCATATCACGCTATTCCTACAAAATACAATTGCATAATAGTCACACGGTTGAAATATAAAATATATATATTTATTATCGAATCATGTTTTCACATCAATTTTCAAAATGTCATTTAATTTAAAATTCAATTATAGTATGGAATACACCAAGTGTTGTAATTTCCAGATAACTTTGACCTTTTTCTTTTGTGTTTTATTATGCGGATTTCAGTTTAAGATACAGAGAGGGAGAGTAAGATATACATATAGAAAGAGAAATGTAGCGTGCTGAGATATTCAAAGGCTTGGCAAGGTTGATACAGGGTGAGGTTATTAATGTTATGTAGCCAGAAAGCAGTTTCTTGTTCATTGTGAATTAATAAGGACGATTAAAGGTTAATAGTTGAAAAAAGGAGTTAATATACAGGATAAAATTTTATCAAGAAACTGCGTGATCCCGTGACCCCGTTACTTTGTTGTTAAGTGGTTATTTCAATCCTCTGAATGATAATATAGTCAAAGAAATACCATTAGGTCTCTTTTCTTTCACTATCATTTACACATAAAATTTATGTAACAAAAAGTTACTAGATTTGGAAACGTGGTAAATAAATATTAATAATTAATTCACACTAAAACGAATTGTCTTTGAACTGTCTCAAGCATTCCATACGAATATTATTATATTATTGATATAGTTTGCGAATTTACCCTTCGCAGTTATCATAGAAGAGAAAACATTTTATTATTAGATTGCAGTTGCAAGCTGGTCGCATACGGCGCGTCCTCATTAGTTGGTTTTAGTTAAACGATTTTTACTGATCAACTAAAATCGAATCAATTTTTGGTTCTCATGTTTCAACGAATATGGAACCGATAGTTGAAAGCAAAATGGCGACTAATGAGGTTGTCCGTGCGGGTGTTGGGTTCATTTGCGAATTAATTAGTACAGAACTGAGAAATATGTTACCAGAATGTAAGAATAAACTAGCCAAACGTAGTATTCGGGTTCGAAAATGGATTTTGAGAAGAAATACTTCAGGTGTCTCAGGAACACTTTTACGGGAACTTGCCGCAGAAGACAAAGAAGGATACAGGAATCATTTAAGACTATCGGAGAAAAAATTTGAAGAACTCTTTTCTGAAGTACACTAAACGATTTCTAAAAAAGATACAATTTTGCGTGAAACACTCCCAGCAATTATAAAATTAAAAATTGTATTGAGATACTAGGCAACAGGAGATTCATTAGGTACTTTAGCTTTTATATATCGAGTACCAAAAAACACTACTTCCAGTTTCATTAAACCCGTCTGTGAAGCAATGTACGAAGCAATCGTGCTTTTTATATAGATCCAGAAAACGAAGAACAACAGATTCAGACCACTTCCCCGATATTTCACAAAAACGAAAAGAGGTAATACAATAAAATACGCTCCCAACTATTTCCAGATATCTATAAACAATAAACATAAACATTCGACTCCTTGACTGCCAAACTGAACACTGAAGAAGTTGAATCGCGCTTCAAAATCGTACGGTGACTCATAATTGAACGACAAAAGTAGAAATGGATTCAACTTTTGTTGAAACGATTTTTATCGTTCAACAAAAATTGGAATGTAGGTTCTCACAGGGATTTTCATTCGATTTTAGTTGATGATCAATGATGAAGTACACCTCTTATTTCAAGTAGTTTTCGACAAGTCGAGCATAAAATGTACGGCGAAAGAAAGCATACATCGGCAGAAACAGCTCGTCTGAGATTCCGAGAAGTAACACTTGATGCGCAAAGTAGCCAAAGAACCGTTATTAACTGGATACATAAAATTGGTTACAAGTTACCAAATTTGGGAACTAAAGGATCACTAAGTTTCACGTTCACCGCCATATCATTGCCAGTTCAGCGACATTGAATTGGTTTGGGCAGAAATTTAAAAAATGTACGATCAAGAAGTTATTGTAACTAATTGATCTCCGAATGATGTAATTCAGATTTGGAATGGAGCATTAAAAAACATTCCAAAACCCATTGGTAACATTACATATAAGATTGCGACAAACTAACTTTGAAAGTGGGAAAAATTCTGTGAAGAAATTAAATTCATCCTGAAATATTGTAAGCCTCAAATGACCATTTTCCATGTTTCCCGACTGTATCATTTTATATTTGAATTGATTAAATATAGCCTGTCGTCATTAATAGAAGAGTAGATTGTATGAAAATTACCAGCAACATGACAAAGTCAAATTAGGAATAATGACTTTGTTAGAAAATTGTACACAAAAAGAAATTATTGCTGCAATTCTGTGTACGCAAATAGTAAAATCGTTAAACCTTAAAACCTGTAAGTATATACCGAACTTGTATCCGTTCCGATATTACGAGTCTTATAGATCGTTACGATCGCTAAGATTTTTACACAGAATTGCAGCGTATACCTTTTTATAACTACCCCGAAAATACATTACGTGCTGCCCTGTTTCATGCCAATAAGTCAATATTAGCCGAGTGGTGAATATCAAAATATCAAAAAGGTTAGGGATGTTTTATTCAAAGTAACCATTCCATATGAACATTTTTCACTTTTTCAAACATCTTATTTGTATATCTACAGTTGTAATTTAATACTTGGTAGCAAATGACCTATTAATAAAAAACAGTTATGTTATTGACTCGCTTCCTATTGTATAAACATCCGTTTACTAGTAATGTACACATATCATTATATAACAGTACAAATGTTAACTGTTTGTGGTGGAACGTATTGGACGTTATAAATAACCAGTGACGCAATTTTAATGAATTTATGTGAAAAATTACCTTCCACTTAATAAGTAATTCAATACAGGTTCCATATTTTTGCTTTTTAAGTAAATAACAAACATGTATAGAATATAAATAAACAAATACACTGTTAAAACGTTCGGTAGAATTTCAAATACAGAACTCTTCATAATTTATAATTTAACAAACAAAAATTTGATATACAAGTATTTCAAATATAAAATAGCAAAAAAAAGTACATCATACATTCAATACTGGTTCAGTTTCTGTGAATTCAGTTTCCGCTAGGATGTCTGCAGTTTAATTGTCTAGAATACCCTGGTACTCCGGGACCCACATGAGTGTCACCCTCCTGGGGTCTGCCAGGGTTAGAAGTTTTTGAAAGCAGTCGTGAACCAGATCTGATCTGGAGGCTTGTTAGAGATATCAGTGTTGCCTGGAATATTTACATATTAGCCCTTTGTATGTATATATGTCATTGAGACCTAGAAGATCTATTGTGCCCCTCACTTCTCCTTAGTTCCTGAGGAACGTCTCAGAGACTAGGAGCTCCTTTAGTCCTATTTCTCTGAGGAATTTTAGAATATCTGATGGCTTCAACTTAGGTAAATGTCCCTCTTCTATCCAATAATCTCCTAGGTGCTGTACCCTAGGATTCTGAATTGCTGTGCAATTCGCAAGTAGGTGGATGGAGATTTCTTCTTCCATGCCACAGAATCTACTTTTTTCTTCCTCCACTATTTTGAGCTTTTTCAGATGCCCGTTCAGGTGGCAATATCCCTGTTTAAACTCTTAGTGCAGTTTTACTTTGACATATGCATTCATTTTGATCTCAACGGATTGTAGTCTGTTCTCTTCGGCTTTGCCTATTTCTTCCAATATTACATAGGGGCTGATACCGCAAAAGGGTTCTGGTCCCCAAACAGTCTTTCAGTCCCCTATGTGCCGTTAACTCTTGTTAAAGTTTTGTAAAGTCGATGAAGCATTTCAAATTAGACATTGAGACTTCGAAATACCTGCTTCTGTATCCCACAAAACGTCCTTTCAAATCCAATCGCAATATCCCTATATCCTTCAAAATTGCCATCACAATATCAAATTTTTCATTTGATAAAATCAAAAATCTGTGGTGAACCAGCCAGATCTGATCTGGGGGCTTGTTAAAGATTTCAGTGCTGCCTGGAATATTTACATATGTGCCCTTTGTATGTATGTATGTAGATGAGGTGACATTCACTGAGACCTAAAATATCTATTGTGCCCCGTCACTTTTACTTAGTTCCCGAGGAATGTCTCAAAGACTAGGAGCGTCTTTAGTACTATTTCCCTGTGGAATTTTAGGATATCTGCAGACTTCAGCTTAGGTAAAAATCTCTTTTCTATCTAACAATCTCCTAGGTGCTGTACCCTAGGATTCTAAATTGCTGTGCAATTCGCAAGAATGTGGATGGAGGTTTTTTCTTCCTTGCCACAGAATCTACTTTTTCGTTCCTCCACTATTTTGAGCTTTTTCAGGTGCCTGTTCAGGCGGCAATGTCCCGTTAGGATCCCTGTTAAAACTCTTGGTGCAGTTGTACTTTGACATATGCATTCATTTGATCTCAACGGGTTGTAGTCACCCATCAGAATCAGAAGCATTTTAAATTAAACATTAAAATTTCGAAAAAACTGCTTCTATATCTCACAAAACGTCTTTTAAAGCTCCCATCGCAATATCCCTATATCCTTCAAAATTGCCATCACAATAATATCAAATTTTTTAGTGAATGAAATTAAAAATCTGCTTTTTGAAGTTAATCTGTCTAGTCGACAAAACTGACCCGTTTGTCCGCATGCGTTGCGATAGATTCTAATGTGGAACTGTTATTTTGAACTAACATCCCAACGATAGAAATCTTACAGGGCTACGGAATGCAGATACCGCCTAATTCCGATTCGACTGCTAGACTTTTATTTCTATTTGATTCGAGTCAGAGAGTGCGAATGAATATAAAAACCAATTACCAATTGCTTTTTATAATAGAAATAGTCACTAGTCCTGGTACTGAAAAAGCTAATCTTGTCTTACTGACACCATTAGATGGTGCTATAAAAAGAAAACGTTAAACACTTTCTATTAATTGCCTTCGTTCAGCACGTGCGATTTATTGAAAGTTTATTTGGTAATACCCCCGGTCAAAAAACAATAATGTTATGTTATCTAAATATATTATTCAAAACATATTGTAATTCGAAGTATTGTGGTCTAATGTCTGATTATTTTCCCTCACAAAACTGGAAAAATTAGGTACACAGCATTCCATCCACGAACCAAAAGAGCTTATGTAAACAACGCAACGTCTACTAGCAAAGGTTAAAAAAACCTGTTTTAATCTTTACTTTCGTTTTGACCCAGATTTCTCACTCACAACCAATATCGATATCTCGTTTAAGTTATGATTGTTCATTAGTACGTATTCATAAAATTAAAGAAAGTTTTTGTAATAGTATTTATTTTCTTATTTAGTACAGAATATAATGTTAGTACTTCAAAGTATAATAATAGATCACCTTCGTCTAGAGCACCGACCATCTTTATATATAAAATTCCCGTGTTATAAACGCTAGGAGTCGATTTTTATAAAATTTTGTTAATGTGTATTAAACACTGGAAAATTTCGCATCAAGGGACTATCTTTGAAGCGGATAAAGGGAAAGTTATGAAATTCTAAGACAACGCTATAATTGCTATTCTTTTTCGAAAAATTAAAAAATAAGCTGCTTTGTGATACGTCACTCGACCTAGGTTGCCATTCCAAGAAGTTCAAGATGTCGGCCGTACGCTAAACGCTGACGTCAAAAACATTCGTTATTTGTTTTAAAATATACAAAATAACATATCATTCATCGTCCTAGAATTTCCCTTATTCGTCTCAAAGATAATACGTTGGTGTTAGACTTTTTAGCAGCGTTGATTTAGTCCAACAGTTTATTTTTGCTTATTAATTTCGACTTCTAGTTAAATGCCAAATGCTCGAAAATTATTTGCAAATGACTTTCGAATTTTGACATGGAATAAGCCACAGCAATTCCCGCTAAAGTATTTATACGTTTTTCGATTATTTTTTTCACAGCTCATGCACAAGATGATGATGAGGACGATGGAGAGGAACAATCAGTTGAATCACTTTGTGAGAATAGACCCGCAGATGAATATTTCAGAAAAAGTCTTGACAAAGACTGTAGAGAAGTAGTCAGGTATGAAAATTTCTAATTACTTCATTTTTCAATCAATATTTTTGTTTCTTCCAGAACATATTGTTAACTCATTCTAGAACTGAAACAGTTTGCTTCCATACATTTTCATTTCCACTCATCATTATTATTACTACTCTACTTTCACAATCCCTGAATGAGTATAAATTGACATTTTGTTAATTTACGATTCCATTCATTGCTAGTTGTAATGTTGGCGACATTTAAAAGTTTCCAGAAACATTTTCAGAAACGAATACCATTTGTGACATTTTCATTAAAAATTTCACCTCGCTGAAACGCAGAACATGTTTCAACTATTAGGTTTTTCGAATATAAAGCTCAAATACACAACAACTAGTGCATTAATCAATTTTTCTGGAGCGTAACGTATGCATGTATTTAGATTGGGATGAAATTCACTGAGACCTAAAAGATCTGTTGTGTCCCCTTACTTCTACTTAGTTCGTGAATCTGAGACTAGTAGCTTCTTTAGTCCTATTTCCCGAAGGAATTTCAGGATATCTGCAGGCTTTAATTTAGGTAAAGGTCCCTCCTCTATCCAGTAATCTCCTAGGAGTTGTGCCCTAGCATTCTGAATTGCTATGCAATTCGCAAGTATGTGGATGGAGGATTCTTCTTCCATGCCACAGAATCTACATTCTTCTTTCTCCTCTAGTTTAAGCTTTTTCATGTTCCGTTAGGATCCCTGTTAAAACTCTTAGAGCAGTTTTACTTTGACTTGTGTATTCATGAGATCTCATTGAGTTGTAGTCACCCAGCAGAACCTTTGATTGTCTAATCCCTACTGGATCTTCCCAATGGTAGGATCTTTTCTCTTCAGCTTTGCTTATTTCATCCAATATTGCATTGGAGCTGATACCGCAAAAGAGTTTCGGCACCCAAGAGGGTGTTACAGTTCCCCCCTCTTTGCTAGTTCATCTGCTATTTCCTTTCCTTTTATAAGAGTGTGTCCTGGACTCCACAGTAAGGTTACTATAGAGTTCTCGCCTAGTTCATTGAGTTTGCATTCCCATACCATTTTGGAACTGATTACACAAGAGATACTGTTTTTTGTCGATTTAAGAAATCTTTCAAATACGGTTCCGATTGTTACCATTTATAGATTGCATTCCCAAATTTTTAAAGATCACAATTAGGCAATCCAGATCTCGTCAGCTAATATGGCCGTCCAGGGAAACAATTTGGACGGCTGGTCAGTTTTGTATTGTCTATTCAATGGTTAACAATATTCAAGAATTTCTTTCGTCGATTTCACTAGTGTATTTTATATCTATGTATACGATGTGGTTTTACTTTGTGTTTTAACCGCTTTAGAGAAACGGATGAAGTCCTAGATATTTATATAAATAGTTATTTGGTATTTTCCCTCAGTTTTTGCACCAAAGAGCAGATACATATTTTGAATTGGGATTCTTGCTGCTAGTGGGATCTACTTAGTTAAATGGAATATTTGTTTTAGTAGGCAAGGTAATAGTTGAGGTCATTATTTTGAATGTTATATCAGCAATATCCTATATATGAAAAACAAAATACCTAAGAACCCCCACAACATGTTGAGGAAGTGTCCATAGATGAATCAGAATAGTTAAGTCTAGAGATAGTTCAAAATTTTGACGAAAGAAAAGGAAAAATTCTTTTTTGTAATGATATTGATGATGATTCCATTTTGATTGCGTAAATCCAAAAACTGTTCCCTACGACTTATGGTATTACAGATTATTTGAGAGAATTTTTTTTTTTGAATGGAATTCGAATGAATGAAAAGTATTTTTAAATTTTCTCTACGACTTAAAGATCTTTAGATTTAGTCACTGGATGACATGGTTCCAGGATTATCGGGGAATAGAGTCCTCATCGGGAGTGCAGTTTATAAATTTCGAAATACTTCACCGTTTAAAATTTTGTAATATATTTTTTTTGTTACACACTTGCTTACTAACCCATTTTCTCATACTAGTAATTTTGAATAAATTTTTTTTGTTATATATATATTTTTTCCATTTAATAAGTGGTATTTATCACACTGTAACCAAAATTCACCTATACTCGGTAAATCTTTGTTTTTTTTTCAAATTTATAAGCAGGTAATAATAGTTAAACGTTAGCCGATTTTCAATATGAATTTGTTCCAATATTTTTTTAGAAATAAAATGAGTAGCGCCCTTGTGTTTATTATATTAATATCAATCAGATATAACAGGCAACAAAACCCTGAGAACTGTCTTTGTTATCTCCAAATTGTAATTTCACAACAACATTCGCTATTAAATTTTCAATTTTTCGTGAATAATTAACGCCCAACGCCGAGAGAACTGAAATTACAATTCGGTGATAACAAAGCGTTCTTAGGTCTTTGTTACCTGTGGAATTTATTTTGATATCGAAATCTGATTGATATTAGTATAAAAAAAAACAAAGGATGCAAACGTTTACTGTTATCTGCCAATGAGTAGAAAAAAATACTAAGGTACACTGAAGTAAAGGTAATTTTGGTTAGGTACTATGTGATAATCAAAACCTACTAAACTAAAAAAATATATATATACGGGGGGAGTCATGAAGGACTGTGCATAGTCATTAAAAAAAAAGTCTGCTCCCATATTTTAATAATATACAAGGGAAGTCGTGAATTTTAACTGACATTTCTTTTGATCATTACTTTTGTACGGTAATTTCGATTTGTCTCATATTTTGTTTAAACGTTACACTACTATCACCTTATTAACTGATTTATTCAAACTAGAAAAAAATCAGGGCCGGTCTTGAAAAATTAGTTCGTTTTGTTTATATAAAAAATTTCACTCTGTGTATGGTTTTCCAAAACTTCAATAAGGATCCTACAAAGTACACAAAAAGTCAACAGAAATGGCCTATTAAATTTTTTCCCCACACGATTTTTCAGATTTTAACAAAAAAAAACACTATAACTTATTAAATCATAAACCATAAATATCCAAAAATATAATTTTTCTTTTAAAAATTTAATTCTTTGAACAAAAATTACATTTTTAATAATTAGTAGTACTATAGCACGTGATATATTTTTAATAATTCCAATGTTTTATTCATTTCCTTATTGGGATTTCAAAAGGTACACACTGTTTTAAATAATACTAAAACATCACCCCATATAACATTTCTTTAATGATTCATCGATACTGTCATTTTATCGAATCATCAAATTTTTGTTACCAAAGAAAAAATAGGTACAGTCTGACCTTTGTTAAAGAAAAGAAAAGAAAATAGAAATTAAAATTGAATGAACTTATTCACATGTTTGAGAAAATTTAAGAATACACGAGAATAGACAATTCACATAACAATCTTGAGACAAAAAAAAACGACATAACGAAAACCAAAGGGAAAATTGTATATTTTTCCCATAAACCATTCCTTTCAATCGACCCCATATGGAATAGTCGAAGGGGGTTGAAGTCAGGGGATCTAGGTGGCCCTGCTTGGAAACCCCCGCTTTTTATCAACCTATCTTTTTCTAGTTTGAATAAATCAGTTAATTCGGTGATAGTAGTGTGAAGTTTCACCAAAATATGAGACAAATCAAAATTACCGTACAAAAGTTATGATCAAAAGAAATATCAGTACAAATTGACAAATCCCTGTGTATATTATTAAAATATGGAAACAGACACATTATAATGGCCATTTGACATTCCCCATATAATTATGTCTCCATACATGGTAAAAATATGTACAGTTTCTCATGACTCACCCTGAAAAAAAATTGATTGAAAATTACAAGTTTGAGTTTGGGTTAGTAAGGGAGTGTATAACAAAAAAATATTACAAATACCTCCATAATGAGCACTCTATTTGCCGATAATCCTGAAACCATGTCATCCAGTGACTAAATCTAGAGGTATGTACGTCGTAGAGCTGCTCTTTCCAGAAAGTAGTTATGCAGGAAGTAGTATAATTCAGGTGCTTGAACCTTATAGAAATTTGACCCAAAAACTATTCATCTGTTAAATCAGTGTCGACCGAGAACGGTATATTCAACAAACTTGTGTTGCCCAAGTACTGTACATCCCAGAAATATTCCGGAGGTTATACATTTTTCAGGAATACAAATGAGAAGAACTTTATTATTTTTTTTTATTCATAAGCAAATAACAATAGTTGAACGTTAGCTCATTTTCAAGTTCAATTTTCTCTAATTTTTCATAAAAATAAAATTGTGTTTTAATATTAATACCAGTCAGTTTTTTATATTCAAACTCCACAGGTAACAAAGCCCTGAGAACTGGCTTTGTTATTTCCAAATTTTAATATCAATTAAGCTGGAGCCTTTGCATCTCAATTATCAATTTTCCATTAATTAAGGCCCAACGTCGAGAAATAATTTTGTTTATACATATCATAATCGCCTCTTTTGAATTACCCATGTAATATTAACGTTGGACTTATTTCATTTTCTGTTCTAATTTCATTACGTTTTTAGATCACTGTTCATAAAATTATAACTATTTTTCCTGACAATACAGCATATTCGTATCTCTAGAATATCTAAATACAAAAAGATATAGTAATAAAACTAAACAAACAAAAAATTATTGTTTTTATGTGGTTCCAACTTAACCAAAAGCTAGTCCGAAATCAACATATGCAACTGAAGTTTTATGAAACTAACCTATTATATTATCATGATCAAGACACAATACAATCTTTGAGCCAAATAAAATCACTTTCCTCAAAAATTAGCACTCTTGTGTATATGACGCCATATTGAATTTTATTTGACAGGTCGCTGGATTGCCAAATATCTGTAATATGACAATACCTTGAATATACAGGGAAGTCTAAACAAAATTACCACTATTGAATTTATTGTTGTATACATTTTTCAACCCATGATTTGTTGATATTTTCATTTACACTTTTCATTAACAAACCATATCAAATGGTTACAAGACTATTTCAAGGTCAAAGTATGTCCTTGTTTCAGTTCACAGCCATACAATCTAAATCATTAAACTTGTGAAAGTAGAGTTATAATATTACTGTTTATTTGATATTTTACTAAGTAATTTTGTTTTTAAAATAATTTAGGTGTGATTTCAATTCAGACATTAGGGGTCGTACTCGACTAGCAGCTGTAAAATGTCCGATCGGACTTGCGTTCGATCTTGATCGACAGACTTGTGACTGGAAAGTCAATGTCAAAAATTGTGATATTGTAGAAAGTAAGTCGTAACAGAAGAAATAGTGACTTTTAATAACTCATATAAATAAAAATACTAATTTGTACATTTTTTTTATTAGAGCCAAAGTGAAAGTAACAAAATTAAGAGAAGAAATAATTCATGTACCTACTACAAATATGTGTCTAACTGAATATGGAACAATTTTGCATGAACAAAAAAATTCACATCATAACTATACTAACGAGTAATACTCAATAACCATTTCTAAAATCAAATTCACAGTACAAGCGCAAACAAAGCAATATAACATTATTAATTTTTTTTAAACAGTAGCCGGGGTGGAACAATAGGATTTATTCGATTCGATTTTCCCATTTTTCGATTCTACCTATTTCTTCCTTTATTATATTGGACTGATATAGCAAAAGCGTTCCGGTCTCCAAAAAGTTATTTCAGCTGCTCTTTTAAGCTCACATTATTTACTAAATATCCTTATTCTCAATTACAAATCCTCTTGCCTTTCCCTCTGGTGTCTACATACGTCAATTTTGGTATCAGCATTCACTTTTTTTTGTTCCTTCTTTCGCATGTTTCCATATTTTCCTTCCTGGCCATACTGTTTTTCTGTAGTTGCATTTCACTTTTCCTTGCTTATTTACCTTTTTTATACTGTGGGTACTTATTTGTACCAAACACTTTGGCTTCTTCTTTTTTTCTAGCTGTTTCACCTAGAGCACAAACGTTTTTTTTGTTATGAACTCCCTTAATTTTGCTCTATTGAATATGGGATTCAATAGTGTTTGTTCTAAATATATAAGTACCATAATGTTTATGGCAATTGACTTCAAAAATCATTTGCTTAGCCCTTTTAAATCAATAAATCTAAGATATAATATAACCAAATAATATATTTTTAATTCATGATCGTGTTAAAGGTCACTATTTCTTGAACAATATTTTTTTATTAAAATTAATTTTGACGTACAGGTGTACAAAATCCGGTCTAAAACAGATCACTTGTCCCAGTGGATTGGCGTTTGACATCGATAAACAGACATGTGACTGGAAAGGAAAAGTCACAACTTGCGATAAACTTGAGAGTAAGCCAATGACAGAAATATATGAAGCTAAAGGAAGCTGAGTATTTGGGTGCCACTTAGTTGAGATTTTCGGTATATTTCACATAATCAGTCAGTCACACTCAAAATAAAACTGACCTCACATTCTAATTATGTATTTTTACGTTTAAATTAGTTTGGAGGTTTATAGGACATGCTAATAAAGGGCCATTGATTAATTACGTAAGGGTTCTTTAAATATCAACATGCCTTTATTTTGGGGGAGGGGGGAATAAAAGCCATTTTTGAGGAATATGTGATTTTTAAGATGAGTATAGATAGTTAAAAATTAAGCGTTGGGAAGAATAAGTCTGACATCTATTTTTTATTTCCTAAATTTTTTATTTAAGTCAAATCGTTCCGGCAGTCCGAGAAATCTCATGTGTTCTTACATGTGAAGTCCAAAAATGTCAAAGACTACGTAATTAATGAGTGACCACTCACCTCCTTTTTTGCAAAAAATGCCCAATAAGGTGAACGAAAAGGGTGTAGAAAAGATATACATGCAATTAAGGAGGAAGGAAATGAACATTGTTTTTCACGATTATTGGCGTACCTAAATACTGTTTTTCATCGCATAGATAATTAAAAAATCTGATGCAATTTTGTAGAATGAAGTTTTTTACATAACCTCAAAATTGTCGAGTAAAATGTGAATACTCGATTTTTCCCTTTTCCATTACTCCTTTCTTAGAAAATGTTTTTAGTATTGACAAACTAGGTAGGTTTGTAGCTTTTTTAAAACCGAATGAGCAGATATTTTTTTTTGTTAAAAAGTCCGGTGATTCTTTTTAAAATTCAAGTTTTTCGCTACAATTCTACTAAGTTTGGTGATGAATAATTTTCTAAGAAATAAGTATGCAACTCGCTAAAATATTCAACTCGACAATTATGGGGTTGTTAAAAACTTGTTTAACAAAAGTAAATTTTTCAATTTTCTACAACGCCAACCCTAAACTTTCTTCTCAAAGAACAGTATTTATGTCACAATTGGTTCAATCCCCACCCCTCCTCGACTGCATGGATTCAGACTTTTTACCTTCATTAGTTTTGCGTTTTTCTACCCACCCCAATTTCGCTTATCCTGTGAGCTAATCTGCCTGTCCTTTTTTTTAGAGGAATACGAGACAACCAGAGTAATATTGGAATTGATCCAATGTAACGTTTCATGCTCTGGTTGTCAATTTTTTCAAATAAATCTAAAATTTGTGGCGAGAAAACATGGTAATTTCAGATTTATCCATTTAAATATGATTGTGGTGAATATTTTCCTCTACTCAAATAAAATTTCACATGACTGATTTTATCCGAAAGTGAAATATATTTTGAAAATCTCAAATAAAAACCAGGCATTTAGTAGTGCTATAAAAAAATTAGCTGGTTTGGGTCACACAAATATTAAAAGATATATTCCTAAGGATAATATGCAGCTTCAGTCTATAATAAGAAAATAATTTTTTTTATTCATTAGACGTTCTGTATATTTAAGAAAGTAGTCGCTATAATGGTTCAAATGCTTTTATATAATAACATTTCTGTTCTATTACACGCGCTTCACTTTACACTGCATATTGTACTAACAATTTTTGTTTCATTGCACATATTTTGTGTAACGTATTAACCTGTTTTGCTTGCATGCTTTTCAATAACCCCGTTAAATAGCACCAATCTTTTTAACAATATTTTACATTACGGAGTATCTGCAAGAAATTAAAATGATTCACACAACACAATTAGATTATTCATATTATCAAATTTGAACGATCTTCAGCACCATTGTGCTAGTATTACAATTTCTGAGAAAACTGAGAAACGATGGGAAGGAACGGGCAACAATTGAAAATCTGTCGAAACTCCAAAAGATTTTCTGATCTAAATACACACAAGATTTTTTCTACTATCACACCAAAATTAACTACTAGCTCTCTTTTATCTATAAATAAAATTAGGCGTGCGCCAAAGTTACTTTCTGATTAAGAGCGCCAATAATGTCAAATTATGACAGCTCGCGGAAAATTAGGCGTGCGCCAAAGTTACTTCCTGCTTAAGAGCGCCAATAATGTCAAATTATGACAGCTCGCGGAAAATTAGATGTGCTTGAAAGTTACTTTCTGCTTAAGAGCGCCAATAATGTCAAATTATGACAGCTCGCGGAAAATTAGGTGCACTTGAAAGTTACTTTCTGCTTAGGTGTGCTTGAAAGTTACTTTCTGCTTAAGAGCGCCAATAATGTCAAATTATGACAGCTCGCGGAAAATTAGGTGCACTTGAAAGTTACTTTCTGCTTAACAGCGCCAATAATGTCAAATTATGACTGCTCGTGGAAAATTAGGTGTGCTTCAAAGTTACTTTTTGCTCAAGAGCGCCAATGATGTCAAGTTATGACAGCTCGCGGGAAACATCAACTTTGCAGTTGCTTTTCAAGGCACAAAAGACGACTTTCGATAGTGATAGTAGGAAAAATTATTTTTACACCGTTTTTTAAGTCCGCTTTACAGTTTACTGTGAAAAAATTGTCTTGAGTAAAGCGTCTTATCAATAGATGTCAAAGATAGGTAATAGTTAAATATTATTAAGAAACCGACGATATGAAGTCGTCAATGAACAGGGCCGGTATTCTCAGGCCCTCGCTTGGAGCGATATCGATGTCGTTGAACGCGAGGGGATCGAAATTCATTGCTGTCTCGATTCTCATGCACTCTCCTCGCAATTGGAACGCTCCCGCGAAGAGGAGTGCTTTATTTCACTCGCATTCGCATGTAAATAGACAATTCTAACCTTCAATTTTCATTGAAGCAGTGTTTCGGAAATTAAAATTGTATATAAATAATTTATAATTGTAGTCATCCACATTTTCCACGTTTTTTTGGCAGCCAGGCTTACTATTTAAAGTTGTGGCTATAGCTTCCCATTCAGCTTCTGCAGCTGCATGTGTGGAATTGGAGTCAAATTTTCCGATAATTAATTCTGGCTTGTCACTTAATATCTCCACGAGAGTGGCTTTTTGCTCAGCACCAATCATCTTCATATTAAATTATTTAAGGTTTAAGTAAAAACACAAATACAAAATTAAAGCCACGCACTTATAAACTGAAACTACTACACAACATTTTAGGTTAGAGAATTCTTTCCTTTTAATTGACAGCACAGAGCGCACAGAACTAGAAACTAATCTGAAATCGATGACAAATACCGGTGTTGCCGTAACTTGTCGCTCGTGTCACAAATTTGCGAGCGGAGGGGTACATGAGAATCAAGAAGGGCCATATCGCTGCCAATCAAATCACTCCCTTTGGTGATCGTTCGCTTGTGAGAGGAGTGAGTTAAGAATACCGGCCCTGATAAATGTAGGGAGCTCTCCACTAGTGAATTGTCTTCTTAAGTAAAAATAATTGTAAAGATCAGCAGATATAGTTTTCCTTGGTTTCCTATATGATTGCGCAGTTATACTGATCTTAAATGGGAAAAAGATATCCAGGATATTCCATAGGGCTGATAATACCTAAGCTTTACTATTTGTAATATCATATTTATCTTATTCTTTTTTTTCTTCATGTATATTAAGTCAATCACAAGATCGGTCACTATTTGGTCTAGCCAAAATATTAAACATCAAGTAGGCATCACATACAATGTAACTTCTGATATTTTATATATTGAAATAATTATCAAAATAATTTAGAAACATTTCAGCTTTCAAAAAGTTGTATCTAGTAGTC
Organism: Lochmaea capreae; assembly: GCA_949126875.1. Lineage (NCBI taxonomy): Eukaryota > Metazoa > Arthropoda > Insecta > Coleoptera > Chrysomelidae > Lochmaea > Lochmaea capreae. Next base: position 9,075,660 of record OX421409.1, read on the forward strand.
TGTTGTTTTTACTAAAATGTTTGGTATTAAATAATTACAAATGCTAAAGAGTAATACTATTATAAACTTTTAACATTTATACCCTAAAATATATTGCCACTCTCAACTATTTGATTGATTTGGATCGTTTTAGTTTATTGCAGAAAACTTTTATTTTGTTGATACTTTTACACTCCTATTACACTCACTGATTCTCGTAGGCATGTTCACTCTATCCACCATTATTTTTATGTTGTCATAATCTTTGTTAACTTTTTTTATTTTCCATTCATTTGTATTTAAAATATTCCAAATGAACATTGTTTCATTCTTTTGATTTTGCATAAAAAATGCATGTTGTTTCTTTTTTGTATTTTTAGAAAACGACTATACATTTCTGTTGGTAATTATTATCAGACAAATAATTTAATTCAAATATTAATCTTTTGAATACGTATATGAAATTGTAAATATGTACATAGTATAATACTGTATAAAACATTTGGATTTAATGATGTAAATATGATACAAACGAGACTTGAAAGTTAAGACATAAAACTTTCTGAATATAATTATAATTGTTCAGTAGGTACTTGATTTCTCCTAACATTCAATATACAGGGTACTGCGATATTCAACCGAAGTGAATTGATACATTTTTATATACAAACATCCTCAAAGGGATTAATTCCTTAGATATGGGGTGTCAAAAAGGATGATATTAAAAAATGTATCATAATATAGAAACAGCTTTAAATTCGTGAATATTTTAGGCAATTGTTTCAATTTATTTTTTAACTAATTATCCAGTGGCGCACTATAAGGATTAGTTGCCACTTTTACTCTCCTATTTTGAACTCCACCGGAACAAATATTTTCTCCCATTCACAATTTTCTGATTTAGTTTTCACACAAGTTTAATATAAATAAAACTCTCAATGGCACAAATTTGAAAAGTACTCATTTCAATTGAAATTAAAAAAAATATTTTGTTTCATAGCAAATATTCATTTCCAATTTTACTCTCAGCACTCTGTATCTTGGTAACTGGGCCATTTAAGGGTTCATGTTCCTACATCAATATTCCTCAATTAATGCACTGGCCATTCTATCGATCCTCGCCTCCCTATCCACCGATTGGGAAATATTGCATCGAGGTACTGCCGCACATTACGGTGGTAATATCTGCTACCATATCGTATTTATTGGGACTTGAGGTTCTCCTGGATCAGGATATAAATTTGCCAACCTTGGAATTACATCATTTTGAAGTAGTGCCAAATAATGATCGCTATTCCAACAATCCCTGCAAAAACATTAGCCTTTTGAGGGTATTGTATGTGTCTGTCTGTCTGTCTTAATACCATTGAATTGTAATGGTGTTCGGATTCCATCCCTTCTTACTTCTCTTGTCCTTTCTGCAGCAAATGCTGAAAAGAAATCAGTCGGTGAAGCAGAAAGAGTTTTTTTTAAATTGGTTATTTAACGTCGGTCTATTTCTGCGACTGAAGCTAATCACCGACGCCGGGAGCACTCTACCCCTAACCGGAAATTTTGCCGAACCCACTGGTGTTAAAACCAGTGGTAGGGTTCTTTATTGAGCTCAACATCGATGGACTCGGGACCTCGGTTTAGAGATGTTGACATAAGATATAGTGAACGTATTTTCTGCTTTGGAAATAAACATTTAGAGAGATCAAATGTCACAATAAATCATCAGATTTTAGTGACAGAAGGCTAACTCCAGCTCTACCCACCATCTAGGTCAAATGATGCAAAAGACTTAGCTTTATCAAATCAGCACCCCACATTAAGCAATACCATTGAACGTTTACATAGTTTTTAAATTTTTCACAGACTAAATTTATTTTTCTCTTTGTTCTCCATTGTTAAATTGTTTTCAGATAACATATTGATGTGTGCCTACTATAAGTTGTGTCCGATATCCTAGATTATGAAATGCAAGGCCGCTCCTCTTATCGCTTATAGTAGATTTTTGGGTAATACAGGCCACGGTTTCTAATCCGAAAACTGTGAACTAAGAGCGGCCGTACTATATCTCAGTTACTTGTTTATTTTCATCGATTTCTATAATTTACTCCTGACGATACAAATGTAATTTGTTAAACCAGTCCAGTAATATTTGTTGGACAATTTGTTGTCAATTAATTTATTCATTGTTATCTTAATAAACGCCTTCCTAATATAAAATTCACCCCAAATAGTAACATCCAAATTTGCAAGTGAAGTATACTTTTCTTTTGAAAAATTTACAAAATATTCAAGAAAACAGTAATTGGAAACCTGAATATTTCCACATTACTACTTGCTAGAGTTTATTTACGATAAAAACACGATGACGCTGAAAGACAATTTTTTGTAACGTTGTCATGCTGTAATTTTTCTCCTCTTTACTTCAAGAAAACTAAAAATGTCAATCTGGTAGTGCTTCTTTTTTATTTGCCTGTGCCTCATGATGGTGTTTATTTACAAACAAAAGGCTTGTATAATAGTCTCAGATTTATTCAACATAGGTAGTTGTTTTTGTGATAAGTTTGGATAAGATGCAAGAAACAGTAACCAAAAAATATTCTATACAAAAATATATCAAGTTTCATCGACCAATCCTAGCATTAAAAACTTTCAATCTTTTATTTTTGACGAAAGAGTGACTCTTCAATGAAAAGATTACTTTAATGTAAAAAAAATATTTTATTTCTCAACATAATCTTTTTTCGACTTTACACACTTAATCCAGCGAGTTACAATTTTTTCAAACCATCCAAAAAATAATCTTTTGGAAGTTACGCAAAATACGCGTCTATCTTCACAATCACGTCTTGATTTGTCCGAAATCGCTTTCCACCAAGCCATTTTTTTCAAGAAAGTAACCGGAGGGAGCCAGATCAGGTGAATATGGCGGATGAGGTAATAAATCGTAACGCAGCTCGGCTAATTTTTCCGCAACAATAGCGGCCGAATGGGCAGGAGCATTGTCGTAAAGGAACAAAACTCTTTTCTTCAACAAATGCAGTCGTTTTTTTCTTAAGTTCGGCATCAAAACGTGTCAGCAAATCAGGATAATTTTGACCAGTTATCGTTTTTCCTTTTTCTGAATAATCAATAAAGATTATACACCTTTGGATTCCCAAAACACTGTGACCATGACCTTATTGGCGGAAAAAATGGTTTTTGCTTTCTTGGGAGCACGTTCCTCGGATGAAATCCATTGTATCGACTGTATTTTTGTTTCTGGGTTATAATGATGTACCCAAGTTTCATCTACTGTGACATATCGATGGAAAAATTCCCTTGGATTACGTTTGAAGTTATCCAAACGTTTGTTTGAATTTTTAATGCGAGCGAGCTTTTGATCAGCATTGAACAATCGCGGCACCCATACCTTTTTCATATGTAACCTTTCATGCAAAGTATTCCATACTCATTCGGTTGAAATACTTGTTTCATTAGCTACCTCACGTATTTTCATTAGACGACCGGGCACGGAATTCATTAACCATTTCTGGAGTAGTTACAGTAAAAGGCGGTCCTGGACGTTCAGCATAATCCGTGTTCATATGGCCACTTTTAAAACGAGAGAACCACTTACAAATCGTTCCATGGGACGGAGCACATTCAGGATAATATTTACGTAGTTTTTCCTTGGTTTCTTCAATTGTTTTTCCACGTTAAAAAAAATGTTTAATTAACACTCGAAATTCCTTTTTCTCCATATTTACCCAAAAACAAAAACAGTTTTTTTTAAATGAGTATTAAAACTACTCTATCTGTCAGATTTTTGTATAATTTTGACAGATGACATCAGAAACGTGGCGGAAACTAATAATATAATCACCGTAGCGCAAGTGTTGCCAACCTCTGGAAAGTATCTCTTTCGTCAAATCGCACTCGTATGACAATAAATTTTATAATTAATGTAAATAGTATAACACACGTCTCTTACAGCATTAAGCGGGAAAAGTGGGTCCCCAGTTTGGTATTTTCAATCGAAATAACTAACAAAGACGTTACTAGCTCTTGATATTTAGGTACTGTTTTACTGTTTGGGCATTTTCAACTACCTACACTGCAGATTTGTCTGGATAATTAGATATGAAAATAACTATTTTTTTTCTAACTAAACAATTAATTTAAACACATTAAAAAAATTTGTGAACGACGTAGACGATGATCAAATGTCAAACTAAATTGAGGAATTTCACCAAATGATTTGACAACGTCTAGAAGTTCTGCCAACCCGTAAACTGTAAATTGCCCTATCCATTGAGTATAAATGGTACATGTATATTTATTCTGATAAGCAGGAAAGTAACTAAAAATGTCATCATCGATTTTTTATCGTAAATAAACCATATATGATTTTTTTTTCAAATCAACAAATAAATTATGATAAGAAAGTAATGAATTGAATTAGAATGTGTTGAAGTCGAATAAATATTACCAACAGAAACTAAACCTCTAGGGACAATAACAACTAGACTGTTTCCAATAATTTTTTTTGTAAAGAACGTTATATGCCTACTTTCTATTTCATTTTTCCGATGTAATTAAAAAACAATTGTATATATTGTACAAATGTACAAAAAACGCCAATCAACAAACAACCTGTACAGATAACGATTAACAACTTGGTGTATTTCTTAAGTGCAGGATAATTTTTAATGAAATATTTTAGAACCAAGGAAAGTTTTGCCAATTTTCAAAACAGATGAACCAAGATGTCCGGAAGGAAAACTCATGTGTGGTAATGAGGAATGTATCGATAAAGAACTTTTCTGTAACGGAAAAGCTGAATGCAAAGATGAATCTGATGAAAACGCATGTGGTAAGTAACCCAGTAACACTAACTTCACACTGTTTGGCGCGCTAAAGGCCTGGTTTCCCCGAACATTTGGTCGCCGACAGCGGACAGTCCGTCGACCGCCGAGGATAGCGATCTCTGCTTAAAGGCCTGGTTTCCCCGAACTTTTGGTCGCCGACAGAGGACAGTCCGTCGACCGCCGAGGATAGCGATCTCTGCTTAAAGGCCTGGTTTCCCCGAACTTTTGGTCGCCGACAGAGGACAGTCCGTCGACCGCCGAGGATAGCGATCTCTGCTTAAAGGCCTGGTTTCCCCGAACTTTTGGTCGCCGACAGCGGACAGTCCGTTGACCGCCGAGGATAGCGATTTCTGCTCAAAGTGGTTTGCTCGAAATATAAAAATGATAGTTGCGTTATGTCCACTACGTTGAACGTATACCAAATAATAACCAATATTCATAAAAAGGAACACAAATAGTAAAAACATGTTTGCGCTTTTATTGCTGGATGAAACGGAAGAAGAGGAAGAAGAAGAAGGGGGAGAATAGGAAGAAGAGGGGGAAGAGAAAAAAAGAAGAAGAACTGGTAATGACAACCCTCAAAGTATCCAATAAGCCAGAAAATGTTTTTGTGTCGTGATACTGAGGGTGCGTTTAATAACACCGTACAGAGAAGGCTTTTTGGAAATGAAACAAAGTTTAGGGAGTATTTCAGTTTTTGTACAGAATTGTAAGCTTATCACCTTTAGATGATTCGGGAAAACTAGTCTCATTAAAATGCTCTGGTTAGATAAAATCGTCAAATCGCGACAGAAAGTTCGAGGAAACCAGGCCTTAAGCTAACTTCTCCAGATACCGAAGATTTTCTTTTGTTTGCCGTCAATCTCTGAAGACGATAAGCTAGTTATCGAAGCGCGTGTCAAACAGTGTACAGAATATTTAAGAATTACTGTTCCGCTAGCCAGTAAATCATTTTTGTAGCCTGGAAGCATTGCTTTTAATATGAATATTTTATAACAACTGTTTTTCCAGATGTTGACACTGATCCTAACCGAGCACCAGACTGTGATCCAACTCAGTGCGCCCTTCCAGATTGTTTCTGTTCAGCTGATGGAACGAGAATTCCAGGCTCTTTGGAACCTTCCAACGTACCTCAAATGATAACACTTTCGTTCAATGGAGCCGTTAACGTCGACAACATTGATCTTTACGATGACATTTTCTCAGGTAGCAGACTAAACCCCAACGGTTGCCAAATTAAAGGAAACTTCTTTGTTTCTCACAAATACACAAATTACTCAGCCGTACAAGATCTTCATAGGCGTGGTCACGAAATCGCAGTATTTTCTCTGACACACAAAGAAGATCCTAACTATTGGTCACAAGGATCTTATGACGATTGGTTAGCAGAAATGGCAGGAGCTAGATTGATCATAGAAAGATTCGCCAACATTACTGATGGATCTATTATTGGTGTTCGTGCTCCATATCTTAGAGTTGGTGGTAACAAACAATTCGAAATGATGACAGATCAATTCTTTATTTACGATTCTTCAATTACTGCATCTCTTGGACGTGTGCCAATTTGGCCTTACACTCTTTACTTCAGAATGCCGCATAAATGTAACGGTAACGCTCATAACTGCCCTAGTAGAAGCCACCCTGTTTGGGAAATAGTAATGAATGAACTGGATAGACGTGATGATCCTACTTTTGACGAATCACTTCCTGGTTGTCACATGGTTGATTCGTGCTCCAACATTCAAACTGGAGATCAATTTGCTAGACTTTTAAGACACAATTTTAACAGACATTTCAATACAAACAGAGCTCCCTTAAGTTTCAATTTCCACGCTTCTTGGTTGAAAAGCAAAAAAGAATTCAGAGAAGAATTGAATAAATTCATTGAAGAAATGTTGGCTCGTAATGATGTTTATTTTGTAACAAACAGTCAAATCATCCAATGGATACAGAATCCAACTGAGATTAACTCATTAAGAGATTTCTCTGAATGGAAGGAAAAATGTGACATTAAAGGTCAACCTTTCTGTTCCCTACCTAATTCATGTCCATTAAATACTAGAGAATTGCCAGGGGAAACACTACGTCTTTTCACTTGTATGGAGTGCCCAAATAATTATCCCTGGATTTTGGATCCAACCGGAGACGGTTTTTCAGTATAGTAAATTTTAAGTATTTATTAAGTAGTTCTTTTGAAAATTAACCCTTGATTTTTATTAGAAGAAAACAACGTGACAATTTCATTGAACTCTATCCACTTTGAAAGACTTTTGTATATAGCTGTAGTCTATTTTCTGTTCCAAGTACTTACCTTGCCAATATCTTTTCCTGTATTTATATTTACGAATAAAATTGGATGATGTTATGACAAGTAATATTTGTTAAATAAAAATGTTTAAAAACCTTGACTACCGAGTTTTATTCAGTTCGGAAATATTTTCTCCAGGATCATCACAGAATTTGTCAATTCTAAAATCAAATTGCTCGAATTCTCTCTCTGGAGATTGAAGAAATATTCTGCCCTCATACAATTTTAATGTATTTTTCCACGTTCATGTAAAAAACAGAACTTTATTGAACTCTATTCAGTGGAAAAACTAGTTCTTTGTTGCTCTGGTGCAATAAAAACTTTTGTCCACGACTACTTAATAATAAGTCAATATTTTATCTCTTAACAAAAGGTATATGGTACCCGTATACCTAGTAGAGTGAATTATGATTCGTAATACACGATTTTCATTTAAATAGCATATGTTGCTATGACAACACAATACACAACATTCCGGCATATAGGTGACTAGAGAGGGGGATACAATATGAAATAAACTAGTAAATTTGCGTACCTACTTTGTTTAAGAAATTTGTTTCTGTAATATACCGTTTCGATAAAATATCGAAATTTTTAGTGTTGATACGTTTCATAAGGATATTTTCTAATATTGATATTTTTATAACAATATGTTTATAACGGTACGGTGTATCGATAATTTATACAGTATCGCCCATCTCTATATGACACATTAGTTGACGTACTCCAGAAATTTATTAATTTTGACGTTAGAATTGTCAATAATACCAAATACCAAATTATTACTTTCCGTTCTACATTCGCATTATTTACTTGACTTTCATTTAATAAAGAAACCAAGGGTCGTGGACAAAGTATATAGTATTTTACTAGCAATTTATGGCCCTTATTCACTCGGGTGACTTTGCGCCCATCGCCTACGGCTTATGACGTGAACGTCACCCTGCGTGAATAATGGCCACTCAAACTAAATAGTTTTTGTGATATTTGAATTTTATGATTAAAAATTTTATTTTCAATTATAATTACACGAGAGCTTTTTCTTTGTCGAAGTAAACTTGACAGATATCAATAAAAATTTTGTTGCCTGGCAGTTTAACGAAAAAAACTGCCTCTGAAAAAATGTAGGATGAGTAATTTTTTCTGGCAGTTTTTTGAGTTGAATTACCTAATGCAACAAAATTCGAATTATAAATGTAAAGTTTACTTCGACTAAAAAAAAAGCTAGAGTGTCATTTGGTGTGACAATTTAATGAATATGTAAATCAATAGATTAAAAAATGAGATGTAAATTAGTTTATTCAATTTAACGAAAAAGTACAATTGTTTAGAACACAATTATTATTAAAAATAAATTGATTTTCAGAACTTCCGGGTATTTTGCTGGATGCTAGTATTTTGAGCGGTGGTAGTAACTGTTTCCTGGAGGGTAATACGAATGGAACCAATGATTTATCTATGATGTTCTTCATCTAACTGAAGGCACGGATTAATGGCATCGCAATTTTGAGAAAAATTCACATAACGTCATCAAAAGTTTGTTTGCAATGCTGGTTGTCATGCTTTCAAAAGTTAGGTTCCGTTATTGTCGCTGGAAAAGTAAGGGACAACTTTTTTCGCTGTCGTAATGACGAAATCACGCGGCTTATGGGATTTTTTATACATGAATTGAATTGTCATTGAAAAATTCAATAAAAGCAAATAATAAAATTAATTCACAACAGTTAATGGGTAAGGAAAATGTATTAATTACCACCACACGTGGAGAAGTGTCAGGTTTCTTATATAGTTCTTCTAAATAGTTAAATTAGAACCATCATTATTAGCGTTCTTATAGACTCTGAAATATCAACATTTAAGTTTTACTAATTCGTTTGTCATACTTATGACATTCGTCATAGCTTTTTAAAATAAAATGAATTTTCCCGTGAAATCTTGATAGAGTTCAAAAAATTGTCTGCTGGCCATTAGAATTTATAACGAACGTTACCCAGAACGCCGACAACTAAATAAAATTGCTTTTAAAAGGTTATTACAGTAGAAACGGTGGAGGTTTACCATCACGTGACTGTTACCATACGTATATACGTATACGTATATACGTTACTATACGTACTATACATTACTATACGTATATACGTATACAAATATACGTACTATACGTATTTACGTATACGTAAATACGTATAGTAACAGTCAGGTGATGGTAAAGCTCCACCATTTCTACTGTAGAAATATTCAATCGCACTAGATCGGTGATGTATGAGAAGGCAGAAAGAACTAAAACTATCATTACAAAAGAAACTACAATTAATGTTTTACTAGCAGTTACTGACAATCCACATACGAGCATTTGTACATTTTCAAGAGAGCAAGAAATAAGTTACAACTCAGTGCATTATCAACAAATGATTTTGAGAGGAGGTTACAGTTTTGTGAATGGAGACTTGAAAAACACAGTGCAGACATTTTTTCGACTCCGTGTTATTTGGTGACGAGACTTCGTTTTATGAAAATGGAAGTGTGAATAGTCACAATTTTCATTACTATTCCACATCGAATCCTCATCATATCGTCACCCACAGTCAGATTCTATAAGTGATCTAAAAATGTATGGGAGGGTATAATCGGTCACTATGTGATATGATCTTAGTTCTTTGGAGAAACGGTAAATGGAGATTTGTTGGAAAATCATCTACCAGTTCTGCATGAGAACATTCCTCTCCGTACACGTCAACAAATGTGGTATCGTCATGACGGAGCTTCTGCTCACCATAATGCGTGGATTGGACGAGCAGGACCAGTTCTTTGGGAACCAAGATTACCAGTGTTGAATGAAGCATATTTTTTCCTCTGGGATTTTATTTAAGAGCTGATGTACAAAGTACTTGCTACTACACCAGTCGATATGAAATCAATAATAAGGCAGTCATTTCAAAATGTTAATTTATTTCTTTATTTATCAAAGGGAATACAAACGGGATTGTCAAATGCTTAGAAATGTAAGTCAATCTTTTGGAGACCGTCTCGGTGTCTGTATCAATATGAAGGGTGATCACTTTGAGCATCTTTTATAACTTTGTTGTTGATTTTTTCATAAATTTCAGTATAGATGTTGATAAATGTAAGTAAATTTAATATAGCTGGCTTTCTTTAATCATAAAATTAAAATATCACAAAAACTATTCAGTTTGGATGAAGGGAATAGAAAATTAATTTTGAAGTATAGTAGAGTAACTTTAATTCACCAATATAACATACAGGGTGATCCATTTAAAAAGATTGGGAAACCGATGTATTTGAGTTTGAATTCGCCCTGTATACGGATTTTTAAATATCGAATCAGATAGAATGAATTGTGGTACTAGACGACCATTACTTACAGACGTATGGATATAGCAGATCAATTTTAAATTGTGCAGTTTAAAGTATACAGGGCGTTGAACTCGTAGTCTGAACTTTTTAAATAGAGTGTATAACCTCATATCATTGTAATAGCGAAGTAAAGCAGAATTCAAATTTGGAGTGGAACACTTTGTACAATTGTGCCTCGGCTCCCTAAAACTGGTAATTGCATCCAAATATTGATATTTGTAAAGGTGATATCCGATTGGTGAGAATTTATGCTGGTGCTCATGATTTTACGTCAATAAATTGTTTGTTTGTTTTATTATGCATTTTCCTCTACTTATTATTTTTGCGCATTCTTTTTGGGATTTTCTGCTCACTTTAATTACCCGCTAAGGTTGAAAATTATCTCAACAAGGCTGAATATAATAAAAAGAACACAATAAATATTTACCAAATAAATTATCTTCTACTTGAATATTTTTATTTTTTAATATTGTTATTATAAACTAATTAATAAGCAATACCATGGTATGGTATGGTTAAGCCTCTACTGTAATAAAATTTCTCCCCTGTATAAGCTAGGTAAATGAACCTATGTAATGAAAAAAAAGAAATTAAACAAAATATCTTAGTTCTTCTTCATTTTATGAATTAAAGAAACAAATTGAAGTGAAATATCACCTCGAATACATAAACCAATACTACAATAAAATATTTTTCTTGTATAAAGCCAGGTAAATTATAACTTGTTGAAGAAAAAGAAGAAGTTGACAGATATTCTTTGGTCCCTTCTTATTTCCATGAATTAGCAGCAAATGAAGGTCAAATATCCCTCCCAATACAAAGACGTCAAGATAATAGCGTTGATTGAAAAGTTTATCAATCAACGATAATAGTCTATTGATAACACGCTTTACTTAAATATGACAATTGTTATAGGAAACTGTGATCAAGTAAAATATTTTGGATCTTTTATGAATAATTTTTATAAGGAAAGTTTAATCGATTTATAATTTATCAACAAATTTAGTTCGTACTTGATTTTCAAAATGGTTTAAAACATTCATCAATAGAGTAAGTTATATACTGCATGTAAATAATTGCTTACTGCTGATTATTAACATAATATGAACTTGGAATATTGTTAAAAATTATGTATTAGAATTTAAAACTGTTTATACACTTAATTTTCAAAAGATATAAATAAGCAAATTATTTTCCATATCCCCCAACCCCCGTACTAATAACTTCAGGCATTTTTCTCTAAACTTAACCATCACACAAAGTGGGTTAACTATAAGTTAACCAGCCAGGGCGCGTTGTATCTCACACCTAAACTCGGTTTAATTATAACTGATGTTTAGACTGATGTAATTAATGATAATAAAAAAAATCAATACGTCACAGTCTAAACATCAGTTATAATTAAACCGAGTTTAGGTGTGAGATACAACGCGCCCTCAATATATCTCGACTTATATTCCAAACCATGACGTAACAGTTAACCAATCACACAAACCAGTTCACTGAGATAGATTGACAGAGTAGTTATCTTATTGGACGTTAGGTGTTTGTTTATTTCAGAGATTCCACAAACCGTTACGTCATAAAAGTTTACCGTGGCTTCATGGTATTGTTAGCCCGGTTTGCGTGGTTTTAGTTCTAACAAAAATGGCTTTTGATTTCGGTTCTACATGCGAGTGAGTGATATAAAGATGTTAGACTAGACGTAGATCTATGGTAGGCAGGAATATGTGGGTACGCTCTCAATAAACATTTATTTGCGTATCGACCGAGTCATGATAGGAACATAGATGTTGAGAATGACACTATGCAACCAACCATACACGATGGTATCTGTTCTCTCATTGGTATGTTGGATATCGAATAATAATATTGCTTTAATTGTACATGAAACTTGTAACGTTATTTGGGAAAATCTTAAATTCCATCGAGCGATGATATGGTCAATATAACTAATGATTTTTTGAAAAAATAGAGGTCTTCTAATTGTTCTGACAGCATTGACTGTAAAAATGTACCTACGGATAAAAGCTCCGGTGCACTCTGGCAGCATTTTCCGTAATCAAAAGTCATTTTTCTTGATTGTATTGCATGCTGTTGTAGATGAAAACTACAGATTTATTACAATAAACTTATAAGCCTATGACAAAGAGAGTGACGATGAAATATTTTCACATTCAAATGTCTCAAGACAATTGGAAAAAGGTTCCTTCAACGCCATCAAGGAAAAAGTAGGTATTACCAGTCACCTACATAGATTTGCCACGCTTCTTAGTTGATGACGAAGCTTACCCTTTGAAGACATATCTCATGTGTCCTTACCCTCAAATAAATTTGGGTTCAGATGAAATATAACAAATGCAAGGCAAACTGTTGAGTGTGCCTTCAGTATTTTGAGTAAGTAGCAAGTGGAGACTGCTATTAAAGATAATTGAAGTGAATCCTGACCGTGCCCATAAAGTATTGAAGTGTGCATGTTTACTTAACTACATAATAATAAATTGATAAGGTATCGAAGATAATATATAATATGATGGATACATTATCAGTTATGTGTGTTAAGCAACGACTGACGTTAAACTTGTTAATATTCATTTTTAAACTTAAGAATAAGAAACTATCAAGTTATCTTTGTGATCAGATGACATATACAGTGCTATTCAAAAGTCCCCTCCCCCCTCGTATCTTTTGAACGGCTACACTTACATTAATAAAATTTGGAGCGTGAGAATAAAGTGTTGTAGACTTCTCTACGAATGGTAACAGGTGACGTAATAGTAATAGATTACCACTCTTGAAAATAATTTTAAATAGGGCCTTATGGCAAGTGATATCTCGTTTGAAAGGCATTGACATTGGCTACATAGCCATATTAATTTTGTTTGGGTTTAAACTTATTTTGACAGATGAATTAAATAAATACCAAAATTATTATTTCACATTTAAATATTGAAGATTTTTCAGTTGTCAAAAAAATTGACGTTTTTAATTTAATAGTATTTGTTGCTTTGAAAAGTTTTTCTAAATAGCTTAAATATTTAATTTTATTATTGTTTAACAAGACGTTGAAGAGTTTACATAGGCAAAATGGTACGTACTCAAGCCGACAAAGTAGCAGGTATCTTAATAATTGGTGAATCTGGAAAGAATCTCCATGAAGCGGAACATTTAGAGATACCCAGATCGCCCTATCTCGAGAACATATTTAAGGGAGCTTCTTCACAAGTTTGAAGCAACAGGTAGTGTTCAAGATGCCAAACGATCTGGTCGACCAACTTTTAGTCATGATAAAAAAATTTATATAGTTGCTGAAATGGTAGTAAACCCTACTTCCTCTTCAACTAAAGTTGCGTCTATCTGTGGAGTAAGTAAAAGTACAGTACAGAGATTGTTGGCTAAAAATAAATTTCATCCATACAAGTTAAAAATGGTGCACCACCTTTTGGATGACGACCCCGACAGAAGACTCGAATTCTGTGAATGTATGGCAAATAAAATTAGGCAAAACCCACATTACACAAAAACAACTTGTTTTAGTGACGAAAGTACTTTTTGCCTCAATGGAAATGTGAATACACAAAATGTAAGTTATTGGAGTAACACAAATCCTCACACCTTTCGTGAACAACATACCCAATTTCCAGAAAAAGTCAATGTTTGGGCAGGTATTTTGGGATACCACATAGTTGGTCCTGTTTTCCTAAATTCAAATTTAAGCGGTGAAGTGTATCTGGAGATGTTATAAAATGCAATTGAACCGGTAATTCTTGAAATTCTGGAAGATAATCCAGATGAATTCGGCCATCTGGAAATAACATTTCAACAAGATGGTGCTCCTGCACAATATTATGGTGCAGTAAGACGTTACCTGGATGAAGAATCGAGGTAGATGGATCGGCCGGCGAGGTCCTATAGAATGGTCACCTCGGTCACCAGATCTGACAGCATTAGATTTTTTTCTATGTGGGTACTTGAAATCCAAGGTTTATACTACGGCACCATGATAGCATTGGCGTTTTGAAAGAAAGAATTATTGAAGAATGCAATGCAATTTCAGCTGACATATTCGAACGAGTACGACAAGAGTTTACTAATAGGATGTATTACTGTCAGGAAGTAGACGGAGCACATTTCGAACACTTGCTATAAGAATCCATTGTTGATATTTGATTAATTAAATTTGAATAATAATTTTGGTTTTTATTTAATTTATCCGTCAAAATTAGTTTAAACCCAAACAAAATTAATATGGCTACGTATCCAATGTCAATGCCTTTCAAACGAGATATCACTTGCCATAAGGTCCTATTTAAAAATATAGGCCAGAGTGGCACTGTGACGTCATCTATTACTATTACGTCACCTGTTACCATTCGTAGAGAAGTTTATAACACTTTATTTTCACGCTCCAAATTTCATTAATGTCGTTCAAAAAATACGAGGGGGGAGGGGACTTTTGAATAGCACTGTATATCGGACATGTATGCATATATCACAAAGGAATAGTGCACTTAATCGGTATGTTGGTTATCTATGGTACTGACTACGCGGGTATACTCGTTGTTTAGTTCTGGGCTAGTATTGTTTAATAGCTTACCAAATAAACTAAAGAAGTGTCAGACGTTAGGATCATTCACAACACAAATAAAAGAATACGTACATGCAAATGTCTATATTATATCAATTATATTCGAAAATGATTTCAAAAATTTGTATTTTGAATGTTTTTTTGGGTGTTTCTTTTAATCACGTTTTATCTTGAACTTTTCATATTATATACAATTATACATACATAGCAAGTTCTGCTAATAAAGAGTGTTTTATATATATATAATTCCTGGGCTAACCAAATTCCTTGGACACAATTCCTGTGTACAAAGTTCTTGAGCAGACAATGTTTTTGGTTCAACAGTTCCTGAGCGAACTAAGACAGTTTCCTCAAATTAAAATGTGTTACTATCATCGAAAACATAGGTATTTGCGTGGGAAGAATCTTCCTCAAGGGAAGTTAGGCTTCACTTACCCTTTTTAATTTCATATTTTTTACTCTTACTTACTAACCCTTTCATATAAATTAGGGCACAATAGATCTTTTCAGTGAATACCCACATAGCAATTTGACATCCTTAGCATATGCGTGGAATATTTTCAAAAGAACATGGATGTGCATAGCATGTTCTCAAATAATACCAAAACAAATGCTATAAATAGATTGTGTTGCGCCCTGGTCACATGCTGGTCAGGTTATTAGAAATGTAATCAAAGATGTTCTTATAAGATGCTGAGTATGTACCCAGCACTAAAAAACTCAAAGTGCCAACAAGCATGTGATAAAGATGTTATTACCCAGATAACATATGAAAATACAATGGATGTCCAATGGATATCCACATTGGACATAAGGGATATCCATGGGATATCCGTTCAAGTCCAGAAGGATATCCTACGGACATCCATTGAATATCCGTTTCGTACTAAAAATGGATATTCCTTGTAAAAATATGGACTATTTGATAATTATTTATTCTAACATTTTACAAGTACTAGATACTTCACTTCCCATGTTTTGCAGATATTTCATATTTTTACAAATGCCACAATTTATTATTTTAAAATTTTCACCGCGACGGGGATTCGATCCTATGTCTAAAATTCCTCACTTCACCGAGTCAGAGCCGTAAACCACCATGCTATGAAGATACATGTGATAGCTTATCAAGCTGTTGTATATATACGAGTAGATCGTTTTAAATGCAGTTTTTTATCTAGTGTGTATGATGTATGTCAAAAGTAAAAGAGACGTTTTAAATAATGAAATACTTATCAAATATATAATCTGTTGAATAACATAAGAAGTAAATATTAGTAATTAGTAGTTTTTGGTAATAAAGTATAGTGTTTTAGTTTGACAAAAAAATGTATACAAACTGGTAATTCACAGTCGTGGACAAAATATAGTGTTCTACTCGCATATAATGGCTATTATTTATACTCGCACCATGGTGAATAATAGCCATCATTATGATTTAATCGTGAATAATATACTATATAGGACATGAACTGGAGACATTTAGGACGTGAGCTGCATACATTGAGGACATGAACTGGATATATTTTGTACAAGAGCTGTCTACACAGTCTAACATCAAATTATCATTTATTTTTATGAAACCACAGATGTTCGGCCTTATTCACTCTTCCTCCTTCCAAATCAGATACAAATAGACATTTTATGTAATGCCACTTCCTTTAGCCGCACTGGTCTAAGCTTTTGCTACCTTCAATTAGTTTTTTTTTCATTACATGAAACTAAAAATATAATAGGTACCCATTACGAGTGTAAAAAATTATTCGAGTAGCAGATGGAAGGTATAAGTATAAAATATAGCGGTACATTTTTAATGAGTGTATATCTCGATTCGACCGAAGGATGAACAATGGATGTCCAATGGCCGACCATCATTCAAATAAATCTTCACGTCCAGTGATGAACGACAACTGAAGGTCCAGTGAATGTCTCTAAACGGATATCCATTGTACTAATGGTAAATAGACATCCATTGGATGTCCTATCTGTCTCCATGTCCATATCGTGGATATTATATGGATATCCATAGGATATCCTATGTTTAGTGGGTAGGTACAATCTATTCCCATCCTTATAGCATGTGCACTAAAAGGATACAACGCCACCTGCTAAAAATAGGTACTGTGCCGCCCTTATCACATGCGATTCAGGTTCATAGAATGTACCAAAGATACTCTTGTCAAATACTGAGCATGCACCCAGCACGAATACCGTGTTGCCAATAAGTGTTATGGCAGGTTCTTTTCAAATCCTAGTTAACTTCATAGCATGTTATTAAAGACTTTCTTGTAGTAAGTGTTAAGGATATCTTGTTCTCATGCCTTGCATGAATAAAGCTGCAACATAACTTTCCCATGGGCATGTGGAAAGCGTGCGAAAAGTCGCACTTACGCATGCCGTTCGGAAATTTTTTTGTGGCGTCCAGGTAAAAAACTATAACTAAGGCCATTTGGTATGTAAACACCACTTTACAACATAGCTCTATTATCATATATTTTTAAAGATTGTATCTACATTAAAAGATGTGAAATAATTAATATTTTTAGGTACTAAATATGTAGGGGTGATCAAGCTTTTCTCTATTTCATCGGCTAAAGCTTTAGTCTTCTTTCTGTCCCCCAAATTTATCCTTTCCTTGGCTTCAACCAAAAAGGTTTTTATCAGGTCTACTATGTTAAGCTTCAATAATTATACAACAAAAGACACATAAAAACTAATCAAAAAATGTAAAAAAACTCCAGAGGCCAAGCAACCCTACCCAAAATTCCACAGCAACAAAAATGAATACGGGAAATACGGTCTACCCTAACAATGACAAGTGACGGGTGTGTTCAGAACTCGGATGCGTTCAGATTAAAGAGTCCGGTCGAAGTATGGCGCAGGGAAGGACAAGCCTTGTCTTCCGGAGATGAATCGTCCTCATCGTGCAGTATTAGTAGTTCTTCATATATAAAGGAACCTGCTTGAAGTTGGCACCCTAACTTTGAAATTTTGAATCCAAAATTCTCTTATTACTTCTTAATAAACAAACTAGATACTACCAAACAAAACTAAGTAACTACAAAACGACCACCAAACGATTGAGCGTATGTATTTTGGTTCGCATGTTAAAGGTATATATTCGCCTTTGACTTTATTTTATGGTATATATGCGTAGAATTTGCGTTAAATGTACCAAATAATATTCCATGTTTTATATTTTGCACATGCTAAGGATGGGCTTTTGAGTTAATTCTGATATCGGCAGATGCTGAATATTTAAAATAAAAGGGTACAACACCAATGATGGCTTTGAATGTATTAAACAAAAATAGTAAATATTTATTCATATATGTATGTAAAACGTGCTAAAGATCTGATGTAAAATTACCTGACCTTATTGATAATCCTTATCATATGCTTAGGATATCTGTAAAATAAAATACTTCTGATATTCTTCAAGGTATATACTTAGCATATGCGCTGAATGTACTAAAAAGGACTTTAGTTAATGGTAAATCATTATTATATGCTAAATATATAATTAAAAAAACAAACTTTGGGTGGCCTTTTATGGATGTGCGACTCATATGCGAAAGATCTACGGAAAAGAACAAGTTAAAATCTAAAATTCTTAGCACTTAATTGCTATGGATGTATGTACAGGGATGTGCTCAAACAGTATGTGGTCAGCATATGCTAATCATGTACCGAAACGAACATCTTTTACAGGACTTTGAAGGCATATACTTGGCATATGAATCTTCTTTCAATGCTATGTGGGTATTACCCCATATACATACAACCCTTTCATATAACAATGTGATATTTCAAATCCTTTTTATTGCATCATTATGTGTATGTATTTAACACACAGTTACCTATATTAACTCGACATCAGCTTACCTTAATATTTTTTTATGGGTAGATATATCATCAGTTAAACGTTAGCTGATTTTGAAATAAAATTAGTGGCGCACTCTATTTTTTTCTCTTAGTAATATCTGTAATATTTATTTATCCAACTTCCATCAGGTATAACAATGCCCTAAGAACTTGCTTTGTGATCTCCAAATTTATATTCAGTTTGTCAAGAACCCACACTATTCATTTTTCCATTTTTATTAACGGGCAACAGTTATGTTTTAACCGAATGAAAAAAAGAACCATATTTTAACATTGCAGGAGTACATATAAATGTTAACTGCTTGGCGTAATGTTAATCATTTCAGGTGAATAGATACCAGTGGCGTACTGGATAGCGTTATGTGTATTAATAAAAGACAGTATTAAATTTGACATATTGGTTTATTAACTCTACTATACTCAAGAAAATGAGAGGCGTCAAACCTCTTTGTATGATCTACTGATCATCATCACATCATTAGTTTATTCTTATATTTAATCAATAAACAATAATATATCAATCGACTTCATTATGTCTTTAGAACATAACGTGAACATGACAACTTGACAAAATGTTTGACTATTTTATTATACATTAAAAATGGAGAACAAAATTTCGAATAATAATTAAATATATAAAGTACTGGAATGAGATACATCATTCAATAGTGTATGGCACAAATAAAAAATTATCAAAACACAACTCCTGGGTGGAAAAAATTAGTATCAAAAGGCAAGGATAGTCGGCGCAATCCTTAAAACTAATCACACACTTTATCAAATTTGTTCACTCGAACCGAACGACAGGCATATAGAATTTGTTCTTAACATTGCCCTAATCGAACCCTTAAATTTTATACAATATTACAAGAATAAACAACTTTTAATATCAACGCTTTACTTTAACAAAGAAATGAAATGTGATATTTCCTCCAAGATGGCCCCCGAATACAAAATTAATTTCCTTCTTCTAAATGCCTGTCGTAAATTCAACAATAAGGAGAAAATTTGTCCAATATCATATGTATTTTTCCAAAATATCATGCATACACTCTTAATATTTTACATTTAATGATCATTACATAAATATCATTATTATACATTATATTTATATTTTTCAAAAAATAATCTGTCAATTTTTATGCCATGTGTTCTTCTCCTTACTTCTGAATAACCTCGCCCTCTTACAGGATTATTGTGAATGAATTCCTAATAGTAACACCGATCTACCCGACATTTCGACTTCCTTTTCAATTTCAACATTTCGACATTCATGTGAAAAAATTACTCCCAATTTTGAAGTAAAAGTTGTAAGAAATGTTGGACAATCGGTATGTTTAACCTAACCATAAGAGAGAAGTAACCGTAACATAGACGCTTACTTTAGCTCCAGGTTATTGTTCAATAAACTGCAGGAAAACAATTGCCTCAGCAAAAAATATCAATTCTTTAATGTGCTTTTGTTTTCCCTCAGAACTATTGCAAACAACTAACGTTTGCATATATTTTGTGATGTGACTTTTAAATAACAATCATTACTAAAAATATCACAAAATTGTTGTTGATAAAATGAAAAAATAATAATGAGCCACCGTGAATATATATACAGAGTAATTATTAGAGGTATGGTCAAGGTAAATATTCCATCTTACACTATGTTGATTTTATGAATTACAAGACACACATTTTTAAGAAATGTGTCCACTTAAATTTCAAATATTTGACAAGAGTTGTAGCGAATAATATTTTTTACCAATTTTAATCGTTCTCCCACTTCCCACAGCTACTAAATTCCCCATAGTGTGGAATTTAACATTTGCTATACTACATCGTTACGACGGGGGAGTGTTTACAGATAAGTTCATTTTCTATTTGTGGCTCACTTTACCGACAGTCACTCAATTACATTAATTTCAGGTAATTCTATCGGCAATTTTCAAAAAATACACAATTAACAACTATTTGGACCTACAGGAAAGCTACTTTTTATGTTCACTATAAGATTATATACTATTAAACTAGACTAGAGTGATATATTATTCATTAGAAGATGAAATCTCGGAGTATTGGATTAAGAAATTTGCATATTAATCGGTAATGTACCTGTTATCTTAAACCTTTTCGATTGTCGGTTTTTATAACATTTCAAATAATCCGTTTTGTTCCATTCTTACTATGAAATTCACGACTAAACAGTTTTGTTGTTGTAAATTGGCGTTTCCAACAATTTATTATGACAACAATGGTTGTGTTGTTGATCATTGGAATCTATATATTCCCACACCTACAGTATTCCATCATTTCTTAAAACGCTGAAAAGGTATAGAATATTTTAACCAGTTGCATTTTCAATTTATATAATATAACGCCCTCATATGGTTTCCACTCTTCTTCCTTGGGAAGTTTATTTTCTCGCGTACAACTGTACAATCCGCAAAGCAAACCTTTCCCATATTCTCATTTAAATTGAATCAGTGATTGTTATCTTGTATTGTTGCTTTTGCATGTTGTTTTTCCTATAGGAGTTTCGAAACGTTGTCTTATATCACTGAAGCCTTTTCAGCAATCTGAAAAGCAGACACCTACGTCCTGGCTAATATTCATGTACTTTTTTCGGATGATGTTAAATTTGAAAAGATTTCCTTTTGTTACAAATTTCAAAACAATTTAAAATGGAATTTTTTTTGAGTGATAGGGAGTGCTACTAAAAATAGATTCTTGATTAGCAGATCGTTAATCCTAAGGAAACAAATTAGCTCGCACCGTATTTTATCAAATTTAAAAGTGTTGTTTTGTTTTTATACAACTTGTAATTCGCGAAAATAAAATTTCAGAAAATTTCAAAACACAAAAAGTGTTAAGACAGGGAGGGGGATTGAGTCCACTACAGACACTACACTACAGACAATTACAAAAAATAAACATCGGTGAAGGAGCATTTGCAGAACTTAGACACATGGAATAATTCTCTAAAAGAAAATGGGATGAACATAAATAAGAACAAAACAAAAGTGATGCACATATGTAGAAACAGTAGAGAAATGAAGATTACAATAGATGGAACAAATATTGAGCAGATGAAAAGCTTCAGATACTTGGTAGTTGAAATTCAAGAAAACGGAAAACAAGATATTGAAATTAATAATAGGATACAAAACACTTTGAAATTATACTATGCAATGAACAGGTCATTTATAAACTAAAAAAAAGAAATATCAAAGAAAACGAAGATGAATGTTTATAAAACCATATTTAGACCAATCCTTACATTTCTGAATCATGGGTGCTCACACATCGGCAAAAAAGTCAAATTCAGGTCGTAGAAATGAAGTATCTTAGAAGAGTCAGGGGTGTCACACAAAGAGACAAAATGGGAAGGACAAAAATAAGAGAAGAGCTGGAAATAGAACCAACGCTGGAATTCATTGAAAAACGACAACTTAGCTGGAGGGGTCATCTCCAAAGAATGAATGATAAGAGGCCTGTCAAGCAAGTGTGGGAATCCAAGGTACAAAGAGCTAGAAATAGAGGATGCCGAAGCAAACATGGGATGAAGTATTAGGAGAAATAATGAAGAAACGAGAGATAACATGGTTAGCGGCCAAGGCGCTAGCAAAGAGCAAAAACCCATGAGCAAAATTCGTGTACAGACATTAAAATATATTGATAACAATACAGACATTCAACATAAAATAATTTCATTTTTGAATATCCCATTTATCACTCATCAATATTACCTAACAAAACATGGGGTCAACATTTTAAGTCGAACACCCTATTATTCATATAAATTCAATTGAAATTGCTTTTATACCAAACATAAGCTCAATTTTCTGGAAAAGTTCTGTTGCCATATTTTTTCCTACTGATCTCTACAGTCTACAAAATGAGTATTAGAAATACTGAACTGTTGGTTCACTTATTAGCATATTTAAATCTTTTTTAAAAAACTTTTTCATAAACAGTAAGCACAAAAAGTTACCTTCCCATAAACCTTAATCTAGGTCACTGATTAAAGAGTAAGAAAAACCACACAACGTAACTATTATTGTCAGTTACCCAACAACAAACAAAACTTCAACAAAAAAATACATAAATATATAAAAAAATATAGTGAAATTTTTTCTGAAAAAGAAAAACTATGAATAAAAGAAACAATAAGGCAACTGACGGGCCTTAGGAATACTTATATAACAATATTTCTAAGCAAACGATTGTTAGTTCTGAAATGTCTGTCAGCAGAGGCTAGGCATTTATGCAATAGCTGGCAAAGCTCAGCAATATATTTTTTGAAAAGCTGCATTGGTGCTTTAACGGGGTCAATGTCGTTTCAACAAAAACAAAGATCTATTATATAAACACTAACTTATAAAAAAACAGCAAAACAACTCTCACAAAACTTAATTAGAACTATTACCTTATGGTAGGTACCTATTTCCATTTGTATAATTTGAATGGTAGTATTAACTACACTATTGCTTAAACTATTATAAATAATATATTGTTTTATTTGACTTTCGAATAATAATTGTATCAAAATATGAAAAAAAACAGTAAATGATTTGTCCAGTGTATTAAAAAATGATTTTAGATGTATTAACGGCTTATTGTTTGAACCATCATAATTGAATTTCTCAAATTACATTCAGCTGGTTAAAGAAAAATGTATGCATCGATGGAACAAAGATTTCTAATTTATGGCAAATTGTAATGCTGCAGAATGGGAAGTTTCTGTGATTTTTAAGATAACTAACGGCAATGAAGAGTTATCAGAAAAGTTGAGTGATGTCCCTGCTTTTTAAATACAACATTTTTAATATTAGGTACTCTGGTTCTTCAGCCATCCTTTTCAAGGTAATTTATTGTTTTTGTCATTGGGTACCTAATCAAATGTTTTACTTCCTCAATATACTTTTATAGTAAAAAACTATAAAGCTTTTAGATATGAATATTGGTGAGAGAGATAATGAATTCATGCAACAAACCGTTGATATATTGATATTCCCTTTTATTCTAATTAGTGTAATATGGTAATACTGATCGTACTGAATTTTTTCCATTTTGAATATTAAGTCCTTTGAACCGTCAATATAAAACTAAATATTTTAGTCAGTAAATGTATTCAAAAAATTCAATATTGTAATAACAGAAACAACATGTGTTCACTTTAGTTCTTGATGAATTCACAGTGACCAATAATAATGTGATGTAAAGCTTGCCACCTTAAGATTGTGACAAAGGTCGAAAATATTCCCGTATGTAATAGAAGGAAAGCTACTTAATGAAAATTATCACGTAAACATAAATTAACAAGAAAGAGATCAAGGCGCAACTTATGTCACAATTGTCGGATGGCACTAGCAGATAAAAGAAGCGATATTCCGGACAAAAGACTGTAAAATTACCAAAAGTTGTGAATAAAACGTAATATATCAACAACAACCGTAAAACAAAAGTAAATAACACAAAGGCAATCAGAGGAAAACAGTTTTTTTTTGTATTAGATAAAAAATGGAAGCCAAAATAGTATTAGTTTATTCCTCTCCCATTCCCTTCATTTAATTTACCTAACAAATAACTCCAAAAGTTAATTATCTTACAAACAAAAAAAAGCAAAAGCAAATAATTAGGTATAAAAAAGCATGATGGGGTCTTCAAAAATAAGAAACCGCGATAAACAAATGCTAAGGAACAGCTAAATCTACATCTATGTTAAGTATAGAGTAAGTGAACGTTCATACTAGGGACATGCAATAATAATATATGTTAGGAAAAATTATTCTAGGTTAAGCTATTTACGGACTAATAATAATATAGCAGTGGGTATATTAACATGTAATACGTTCTAAGTTGTATTTCTCACGGAACGCCCAGCCGCCATTGTACCTAAAACCTTACAACAGGAAATTCAAGTCCAGTTTTACAAAACATCTTAGAATTAATAAACCCATTTCTAGCTGTAGATATATTACTAAAAAAAATGTCTTCGGATAATCATATTCAAAAACAAATTCAATTCATTCTTTTTTTATCCCTTTTTTGTCAAAAATTACATATTGAAAAACTGGACCATTTCCCCGAGGTACTCACTGTGCGTTCCGCAAATAATACTAATTTAGAATAAACTGCAAGGGGGTACGATTTCATAGGTATACACAGAAGACCACAGACGATTAAAAACTTCAGTTACCTATAATAGATCTATTTAATTGCTGGAATTTTTAGTAAGTTTTTAGTTTTAAATTTGTCCTGTGCATACCTATGTACGATTTGCACAACCCAACAGAAGAGCTAATCTAGCAACCGATGCAAATGCACTATAAGCGAAGCAGAGACCCGTGCTCTGATAATGTGGAAGCTCTCACTCTATTTCTTGGTATTAAAGGGAAAGACTCCAGAAAAAAACATTGGTCCAAAACATTCATCCAATATTTCCGAAAACATTCTCTAGATTACACCAAGACATTTTTTTAAATCCAAATAAAATCACTTTATGTGTTTAAGAAGTGGTTTTGAATCATCTCCAAACTCGTTCAACAGAAATAAATTATTGCCTTAGGTTTTCAGAGTAAAAGCTGAATTTTGGTACAAGGGCTTCATTTGGTGAACCTACTAAAATTCTACACCGGGTGTGAGTTATATGCTACTTACTTTAAAGACTCTCTCTTTTCTATTATTTTACATCAAATTTTTTATCAACCCAAAATAAACAGCTTCGAACTTTCAAAACTCAGATAATAAGAAATATTGTTTTTAAATCTTGCTAGCTAGAGCAGCAGACTATTGAAATAAGTTGCAGAAATGAACAATTTTTTTCTTGAAAAACATTGAGTTGGTATTCGGTACACAAAAAGAAACATTTGTACAAAAAACATGCTTGTGTACATAACATTGTTTCTTTCGAGATAATTCTGAACTGAATGATCACTAGCAGCTATATTTTATGTTCATAGCCAATATTAGAGCTAATTTTTTACCGTTATTATTATTTTCATTTTATATCTTTGATTGTAAAAAGTAAAATTAGCGAGTAGAATGGATATTAAAGACTTTCAAATATTAAAAAAATCATAAATCTATGGTACAGAAGCAACATAACTCCCATAAAAAATAAGGATCATGTCTTGTCAATATTACAGGGGAGTTTTACCGAATAAATCAGATGTTTGAATCACTTGGACCACTGCTCATTATTATATTATTAACAAATTCTTTTTTTAAAGTTTATTTGTTATACCTAATAATTTTTGAACGCTATTAATCATACAAATAAAGTAAACTCCTCATGCGAGTTTTTTTGTTTTGTTTACAACCTAAAAACTATTTACAATATTATATAATATTACATAACAGCACTGCGTACAGGAACTTAATTCTCCATGTCAACTTGATACAGATTTCATCTGAAATCGGTGATAAAGAACATCGCAGTATAACTTAGTATTAAATCATATTGTAGTTTCAACAATACACAACACAAATATATATTTCGGTTGATGTTTAGGATTTTCAGTTAGGAACTCAGTATTTGTAGCAATATTTATCAAAAATTATGTTTTCCTGTAATTATCCTCATAAATCGCACTCCTTTTTTTTAGATATTTTTAATATTATTCCAATATTCCGCTATCCATTTCTTCCGTATACAAATTCTGGTTAATTTTTAACACATTTTTCCCATATCTTTTATTAAAATCTCAAGTCTGTCTTCACGTTTTTTCTAGTGGATTTTGACCTTCCAGGTTACTATTAAATCGCTCGTTGGCATATGAAATTTGTTCACGACTGTTCACCTGTCCACCATATCATTAAGGATATTATGAAGCCAGCTTAAATTTCGTGAAATGCCAAAATTGATGGCAAAGTTCCTTCCAAATGAATAAATGATTTACATGGAATTTGTTTTCAATCAGTTTGGGTATAAGTACTTAGAAACATATTTTTAATAGATATTGATATAAAAGTAAAATACACAAATTGTTTGGTTTTTTTTTATAAATGCTTCTAATAATATATTATATAAACCACACTTATTCAAACCTTATTTTCCAAAAAAAAAAGTCAATTCATGTGAATTGATTTGTTGTGTGTTCAATCATACTCTTAAATTGCAAAAAGTATCACTACTATTATAACCCTTATGAAGTCAAGAAATGGGGAATTCACACTGGATGCTGATAAAACTATATAAATTACTCGATGAGAAAATGAGCACTAACGAAGAATGTAGATAAAACAGAACAGCAATAACATATCAAGTCCAGGCTTTTAAAGACCAAACCATACACAATTGTAAAATCTAGATTGGTGAGTTCGTTGAATATTAGGTATTTGGTGGACAAATTTAAAATAACAACATTAACCATTAATAAATTCATTTATAACTTTAAAATAAAAAATAATAAGAAAATACCTTAACTAGGTTAACAAAAACTTAAAATAAACATCACCACAGTAGATGCAATAGCGATATATAAAAAAGAAAAGTGAGAAAAAGTAGGTAGGTACATTAAAAGTGATGGTGACATTTGTATATCCAAAATAAGTTGAACAAACAGCGATTACACATGGTAATACTAATACACACATGGAACACAAAACTTAAAGAGGTAAGAATGTCATGGTAAGTTCAGGTTAAGACTTTTTGTTATGTTTGATTTTCCATCAATAAAGTTTTATTTCAAGTCACGATTTGTCATGCTTCCATTCTTAGTATGTCCTTAAGAGTAGATAAGTTGGGAAAATGGATAAAAAACAAATACTAAATAGTAATTTGTCGGCAGTTTAAGTTGAACATTTTCACAAATATAACGACACTGTGGTGAAATTATAGTTGATATAATATAGGAATATTTTTGAATGCAAATGAGAGTGGGTTTCAATGGTCTCAGTATTATTACTAAATATATTATTTAAAGCATTTATAAAAACGAATAAACATCAATACCTTCACATGCACCGGTATATCTTTTGTAACTTATATTTAAATATTCAAATTGACATAAGAAAGTTCTATTCACACCACCCGATCTCACAATCGGTACACCAACTCGCCCTTTAATACCAGACCATCTCGCATGTAACTTTACAGTATTGAATGCTTTTTTCCAAGGAACATATCTTGTTAGTTTTTAATATTCTTTTAATTATAACCGTTGTGATAGTGGCACTTGATTGGGAGATATCGAGTTAATCATTCAGACTCACACAACGATTTTTTTTTGACTAGACCAATCTATATCATTAGCCCATGGTTCACGATGTCATTGCTCCTGTCTAAAAACCATGTAGGCAGAGCAGAACACGTTCTTATAAATGAAGCACATTATTTGGAATTATTATTGAAAGTTTGTTTATCACTAACAATATATTGACATATGGTGGTTTGAAATATTTATTGAATCATTATAGTTTAGGTTTTTACAATAATTGTTTTTTTTTGGTTAACAGTAGCTTAAGTAGATTACCTATAATAGCACTTTGCTTAATAATTTACCAAACTAAAGGATCAATTCTATAACGTCAATATTCAATTAAAACATCCTTCAAAATTCATTTCAACAGGCATTAAATGAAGCAGCATTGACAGATCGAATGTCTGTAATACTGCGTCTATCCATTGGCTGACTCAATACGATTAGATAAAGCTGACCTGTGGGTGTCTGGTAACTGTCATGACAATTAGAATACAAAGTACTTATCACGCGGAGACGTTTAGGAACAAAAATTGATTGTCTTTGACTATCATGTATGACTGATTGGCATCTTTATCAAGCCTGAAAAGCTGAATAAATATTCATCAAATAATTTTATCATGTAAAATTAAGAGTTTTCCGTTAATATATTAAAGCTTATAGTAAAATGTTAACGGATTGTCTGATCTTTAATCATGTTTTAAAATTTAACAATCGCTTACAGAATTGGCCCTTAAGAACGATTTAATTTATAACTGCTGTAACTTCCAAAATTCCTCTTAAAATTAGAATAACTTAATAAACATCGTAATTAAATCAGTTTAAAAGTTGTTTCCAACTTTATGGAAAATTATATTGAATTATTTCTTTATTTGTGATTCAATAATATGAATTATGTATTAAACATTTTAATCGTCAAAAATTATTAAGAAATAACTGTTTGTTTCTTGTGATGTATTCAAGAATTGGTTGATTTGTGAGATATTAGTATGTGAGTTTACAATAAATAATCCCATTAAGTAACATATAGAAAATATTTGCTCATTTAAAAGAACGTATTCAAAAAATAAAGTGCGATTCAATAAAATTAAGTATTCTAGTTTAAGCAGCGCATTAAGTCAACTTTTCAAAATTTAAAATTCCCTATATTTTAGCACTAAATACGAATAAACTTATAGGGGTTTCGGTTAAACTTTACATTCCGAATAATTTATACATTAACATATTCTAAAAGTTATTATTGATTGAGTCCAATGCTATCCGTTGAAATATAGTTTTAATTCAATTCATGTTTATTGAATTGGCTCTTTAATGGAAGAGCAATAAATACCTACCCAGAATGTTGAACTTCCAGAAGCAATGTTTAAAGGATACACTAATTCAACTTCAATAGTTTAATTATATTGAAGGGCACTTCAACTCACTTAGAAAACTAGAACCCTCAGGTATTAAACCAACCATATAAGTATAACACATTAAATGATCAGTCTTCATTTAACATTGAAGAAATGTATTTTTGTGTCGTATGGACATATTTCGTTGTAAACGTAGTTGAACTTTGGATCAAACGTTATCAAAAATTACTATTCGATATATAGCATGGGGTGATTATTGTGTTTATTAAGGTATGATTTAATAACCTCAAGGGATTTTTACGATAATGTAAATTGTTAATATTTTAGAATATATATCATCCAACACCATTAAAAATCACAGCAAATATACAAAAAATTAAACAAAGTCTACTTAATAACACAGTGATAACAATCACATTGGAATAAATGAAGATACTCCGCATATCTCCCTGTTCGACAATATTTTTCCACTACCCTAGAGTATATTCTACTTACAGGTTTCTAAATTATTCACTACAAATATTTGTGGTATATTTCAACCAGACTACTGTACTAAAAACAAAGAAAAATGCATGTATACTTTTGCAAAAATTACGACATATTAGTAACGATTTTGATACATTCGGCAATTGATATACCTACATTCAATTCTACGAATCAATATGGAAAAATTTAACAACATTTTTTTGTACGTCAACATAGAATGAATTTATCTTTTTCTTACAAAATATTGTGCACATTACACACTATAATATATATTAATTGTATTTGATTAAATCTAAAATAAAATTGATTATTTTTTGAAATATTAAAAAAAGCAAGTAGATAACTTCGTTGATATTTTGACATACGTTAATTCATTATCCACGAATTATTTTAATCTCATTATATATAATATGGGAATACATAAAAGAGTTTTATTATTTAATACAAAACTCTTTTGAACTTTTATCTCACAACAATTGTAATGAAAATAGAATATTTTTCACAATTTAAAACAAATACACTAAACCGAAATAATGAAACATAACAAATAATATTCTTGGGGTTAGACCCACTTGACATATTCAAAAATTAAAAATTTAGATAAAACTATAATAAGTAACAAAATATGCCAATACACTGCGCATCTTATTACACTAAACGCACTATCAAAAATTTGTCTACACTTTGACTTTATTTATTTTCAACATTTTTTGTTCGGTTTTATTGATTCTTGTGATCAATTGTAGGTTTTTTCTTGAGATTGTCATAATCACATTTGCATTGGTTAAAAAATGGTTTGGTATTATATCGGGTGTTTTTTGGAAAATTTTAAAACTCCCAGTAGGGTACCTACATTAGCTTAGTTATTGCCTGTAATTTTCTTTGTAGTTTTTTTTTGTTTTATTTTGAAAGACCAAGTGCTATTGTTTATATAGAAGGTATTTTAGAAGCCCGTGGAAAATAAAATAAATTAGTGAATCAGGGAAAAGCGAAACTGAATTTTAACACCTAATAAATGTGTTCATGCAGTTACAATACTTCGTGAAGAGTTGAATTACAACCACACAGCTAGTAGGTTGAGAGTGTCTCACACAACTATAGCGGGGGTGAATCAAGAGTTCTCAGAAACTGGTCAAGGTAGATCTTATGTTGCAACTCCTAACCAGGGTCGCCTTTTAAAAGTGCTGTAAGAGAACGACTTACAACTGCAAGGAATGTATGATCAGAACTTCAAGGAGTAGATATGTGTTCAAACTGTGCGCCGATGACTGATAGAAACAAAATGAAGACATAGGAATGCTGTTCAAGGACTCGATTCAACAGTATATCATCGAAGAGTCAGATTAAATACTGCTAATAAATATGTTAACTCGTTGAAAGCAGATAGGGAGTGATAAATCAAGGTCCACCGAAGACCAGATGAGCGGTACAGTCAATGCAATTTTTTGTGTGTTTTTTTGGTGTTTGTAAATGGGAAACTACAGGCTTTAATTTCACCATAATTGCAATGACAAATATATCATACAGCGCATCACAAATTGTCCAAAAAGAAGAACATCCGTTATAATACTAAAACGTTTATTTTACCATGACATAGAATGTAAGGAGATCCTTATAAAAAATGTGTAATTATAACAAGAAAAACTAAATAAAAACGAACAATAAATGTACCTAAATAAAATCAAAGTCGAGACAAATTTTTGGTTGTTTGTCAAATGAGTTGCGCAGTGTACTTGCTTCTAGTAGTTAGTAAATTAATTCAAAACAAAAACAGCCCGTGTTGGTATCTCAATTTATAAACAATTTATACATTGAAAAAAAAATTAGTGCTCGTACATTCGAGAGATAAAAAGTTACACTATGACTATTTAGTTATTATCATGAATACCTACATTTTAATTTCGTTTGTAAATGGTAAAGTCGATTCTAATGCGTCGTGGGCCAGTGAGTCTGGTCGAGATAGATGCCCAACAGAGAAAAATCAGAATTATAAAATATCAAATATCACTCACGCACTCATCCATGTATAATTTCAATGAATTTTTTTGTCTCACAATTGTATAATTTTGAAAACCAAAACAAAAAAAATGAAACAATATAACATAAAAAGTATTTTTTGTCATTACATGACTTTGTTTTAAATATATAATATTGGTAATAAAAAGTTTCTATATAAACATTGTGATAAATAAGGAATCGTTTAGTCGTTGTTAGTGCTGCAGGTAAGAGGCCAGGGCGGCCATGACAGGTGCAGGTGGCAGCGCTATAGGGATGTGGTAGTATTTACAGGCGGACCGACAGCACTGTCCCTTTGCAGCGTCACGGCATACAGCCACTCGCTGATCTATGACTTCCACACCCTCTCCTGGAAAATGTAACAATACAACTTTAATTCACGTCAAATGGTGAAAAAATTAGATCTTTATAATTTAGTGAAATTTAACTATGGAACCTCTGACCATTAGATAATCGACTGGTAGAGTTCATATAATAGCCTTATTGGTGTGCGTCATTGATTGTTAATGTCCTTCTAACACATTACGTGCATTCTATGCATCTGACATTTTTAATTAGTCCGATGAGTGAACCATTTTTACACACCTTTATTTAACTTCACTTCTCTGTTTGTCTAGATCAAATCTCGCAATCCACTTTTTACCTTCTTTTACCTAACCGATTTTGCACACGATCACATTTTCGGTGACAATACATGTTTTTGAAAATTTTGGATCAAAAAATTTAATGGAATTAAGAGCTCAACACTAAACAGTATAACAGAGAATATAAAAAAACTTTTCAAATTACACTTTTATTAGGAAATGCACTAAAAAGTAAAAAATTATTTTTTTTAATTAACCTAGAAAATTTTTCGTTCATTACTTCTCACTAAAAATAGAAGTGTAGAAACGGTGGAGCTTTACCATCACGTGACTGTTACCATACGTATATACGTTACTATACGTACTATACGTTACTATACGTATATATGTTACTATACGTACTATACGTTACTATACGTACTATACGTTACTATACGTATATGTATATACGTATAGTAACAGTCCCGTGATGGTAAAGCTACACCGTTTCTACTGTATGTAAGTAAAATATTCGAGAGCTCATATTAAAAGTTTGTTTAAAACTAGTAGTCACATTTTATCTACTTTAGTCATAGTGAGAAAGAGTGAATGAGAAATTACGAAAAAATATTGTTTACTTTTTAGTGCATTTCCTAATAAAAGTGTGTAATTAAAAAAGTGTTTTTGTATTTTTTAATCATTAATATTTTTTGTTTACCTATTTATTTTAGGTAAACATGTAACTCTACTTACACTGAATAAAAAACTCATCGATCTGGATGGAATTGACATGTCTGTTAGTTCACTGGCTTATGTTTTAAGGGAATTAAAATTCAGATGGCTGAATTGCAGTATTTCCAATAGAAAATATCTTATGGAACAACCACATGTAGCTCAAAAAAGATTACATTTTCTGAGAGAATTTGAGAACAATGAGAGTTCTCCTTACCCTCTACAGCCTGTTTTTTGGACGAGACCTGGATTTTTAGTAAATGGAGTTTTCACAAGAGTTGGCAAGATGGTAGCACTAAGGCAGTAATGAAGACGAGTGGTGAAGGTGTACGGTACATTATTTTACATACAGGTTCTGAAAATTGAACTTTCATAATCCTCTTCTTTTTAATTTTTTATTAGTTGGTTGGTTTCTTGACTATTTACTATGTTTATGTTTGTTTTCTACTGAACGTGTAATTGAAGATAGAATACTCTAGTTAGTGTTTGGAAAGAAGCTATTTAACGGCAGAGGAAGTGGTCGTAGCTTCAAAAAGCTATAGAATAATATCTATTTTGTTAAATTTTCAATATATCCGAGGTGCCTTAGACAACCAAGAAACTGTAGTATGTGCATTTTTGGACATACAAGGAGCTTTTGACAACACTCCTGAGACTCTCCACAGAAACTAAGTAGAAAAGTAACGGGGCCCAATAGATATTTTAGGTCTCAGTGAATGTTACCCCAAAATACATACATACATAAATTTTCAATACACCACCTGTACACACTGGCGGATCTGAGGGGGGGGGGCATGGCCCCTCCCTTGATATTGGTTCAACAACCAGAGTCTGGATGTGCAACTAAACCTTTGATTGGTTTTCAACAAGAATGAAACACACGTTATATGTTTTACAAACCAAAATTATTCGTTGTATTGATTCTCAAACACTCAAACATCCCAAATTCACATGTTTTTAAATTTCATACGAGACGTTCATCATCCAATATAACTATGAAACAAAAAATATCCTTCTATGCCATGCGAATGTGCAAAGCACAGGCGGCTAAATCAAAGGGCGGCAAGCAAAACAGATAACGATAGAGGGAAAATAATTATTTTCGGGGACTGTACTCTTAGTAAAAGGCATCTTAGCGGTAAGCCGTGAACGATGGCGGTGAGCGGTAATAATCAAAAACAAAGGAGTAAGTAGAAAATACTTGTTTTTTGTCGAAAACCGCACATAAATGAAAACTGATTATATTCCACTTGTTTTTGAAAGAAGGGGTCATTTCAAATTTGTTGCTCAAACAAGATTAGTAAGAGTAAGGTTCAGTTTATAGATCTTTTCCATTGAGACAGAAATAGTGATAAGTGAAATTGAATTTATCTTAAAAAATGGTAAGTACCTATGCAACACTGACATTATTAACGAGTTTGATTTTTTGCATATTTTCGAAAACTGATAAACAGTGTATAAAATTATTACCACTTGTATATTTTCAAACAGTGACCAAAGACATATCTTTCTGAACAATAATTTTATCAAGTTTTTGTTCCAGTTGTTTTATTTTGAGAGTTTATTATTTATTAGAATTGTGGAATTTTGTTTTTGCTTGTGTATTTATATTATGGTTCACTGGTTTCAGTTGTTTCAAATAAAGAAAATATATATTTATATATAATTCATTTCTATGGATTTTATTACTTTGGTTACAAATTTCCCAAACTCATGGCCCCCCCCCCTGAAAAACTCCCTAGATCCGCCAGTGCCTGTACATATTTTAATGAACATCAAATACATGAGGTCAGTAAAAACATCAATGAGACAGTGGCCACATTTAAACAAATAAAACATTGAAATTCACTAACAATAAGAATTATAAGTGAAGAATACCTTTTTTCCATAAAACTTAAGAATAAAATAGGGTCTTATACGGTGCAGACCTAATTGAACACGCTGTATAATTCTTTTGCAGGACTATATTTACTAATGTAGAACTATTTTAATATGTTAATTGAATATACAATTTGTTTTATTTTGCAGTGTTTAGATATACCAAGTATTATTAATTTCATAGTCTTTTCGAATTTGGCTGAATACGATCCTGATTATTTTATTTATCAAATTTATTGTTAGCTATATGTCAAAATAGCAAATAAAATAAACGACATACCCAAAACCCGGATATACGTCACAAACGATGACGCACACCAAGAAGGCTATTATATGAACTCTAGGCTGTTTGCTTAATGTGAGTTTAGGCATAAAATAATGGAATTGGTTCACTACTTTGTAGTAAGAAACTTCAGCACAAACCATTACATAATTTTTTCTCGTCTAATTAGACTGACAAGACACATCAACTGTCAGGGCAGTCATGCCTTGTGCTTATTTCAGCTTATACATAGGGTGTGTAAAATCCAACCGAAATAAATTCATTAATTTGGTTACTGTTCATATTTATACAAAATCCAGAAACACATCAAATTTAAATTATAAATTGACATTATTCAACGTGAAAATGCGATCCCCTTCGAATGACAGGTACAGCCCCCAATTTTTTAAATGGTAGGTATAGACTTGTGATTTATCGTTTGAATGGTCTCTTCAATCTCTTTATCGTTCTCAAGCTCATTGCAACAATTTTTGAATAGAGACCTTTCAAACGATATATCACAAGCCTATACTTCCCATTCAAGAAATTGGGGGTTGTACCTGTCATTCGAAAGGGGTTTTCACTTTGAAGAATATCAATATAATTTAAATTTGACGTAATGCGCGCTTATCAACACTACAATACGACAGCATTTTAGATATATTTAAGAACTAATTGTAAATTAAAGGCTTACTATTATCCGTTGTTTACTGGTATGAAAACTGAATAGAATATTATATGAGGACCCAGAACAACATGGCCGACCTGTCAGTGACGTCATTCTGGAATCGTCGATTGACTTTTTTGACAATGTTGAATATGATTTATAACATATTAGTTTATAAATATGTTTATTTGCATCTAAATGTTGCCTATATTTTCTTAGGTTTTCTTACACAAAGGGTAAAAACGGACCCAATTACTAAGCCCTCGCTGTCCGTCCGTCTATCTGTCTGTCTGCCCGTCTGTCACCAGGCTGTATCTCATAAACCGTGATAGCTAGACAGTTGAAATTTTCACAGACGATGTATTTCTGTTGATGCTATCACAACAAGAACTAAAAACGGAATTAAATGATATTTAAGGGGACTCCAATACAACAACAAATGCGATTTTTTTGCTCGATATTGATAACGGCAACAGATAGCTGGCGCCGTGGCTCAGTTGGTTAAAGCACCTGTCTAGTAAATAGGAGTTTCTATCCAATTCACAAAAGTAAAATCAATCAGCTTAATAAATTATATTAGCTTCACTACACCTTGTCTTTAAACTAGGAGGAGCATTTTAGGAAACCTCAACCACACCAGAGTGTGATTCGAAAGGGTCGTGTTCAGACTAAATGAAAATTACGTGAAATATGTATTGTAGGTACTGCTCGCTGATGTCGTGGCCAATGAGGGATCAAGGCATGTCTAAATATCGAATGATGATTGGCCACAGGTCATTACAAAAGTAGTAACCAAATGTCACATTATTATGAAAAGATGTAGGGTTATAATAAGTAGTTTATGTAAAATGTTTTAAGAATTTGAGGATATATGGTTAAATTTTTTTTTATCATTTGAGGCTTTGGTGTAGCAGAACTAAAAGTGAACAGAAGTTTTGTTATCGAAAAATACCATAATATATAGTACTGCAATGTATGTAGAACTTGATGTGATATTTATATTA
This sequence comes from Lochmaea capreae, assembly GCA_949126875.1. Classification (NCBI taxonomy): domain Eukaryota; kingdom Metazoa; phylum Arthropoda; class Insecta; order Coleoptera; family Chrysomelidae; genus Lochmaea; species Lochmaea capreae. Next base: position 9,112,793 of record OX421409.1, read on the forward strand.
TTAACAAGAAAAAAGAAGCATGGATTTTTTTCATGAAAGGAAATAAATAATAAAAATAGCAAATACCTTGGGTAAAATATAATACTTTGTTAAAAATAAACAACAAACGTGGTAGTAATGATTGAACTAATGAATATTTTTATATAAATAAACACAAAACTGACAAATGTCAGTGTCAGTGGTATCAAAAGAGCTGTGTGAAACTGGTGGTAATCTGACCAATCACTAAGCAGCAGAAATGCCAACTTAAATTCAAATCGCTCCTCTTAGTTTGTATGTTTTTATAGATAGTTGTACGGAACCATTCATACGAGAGAACGACTCACACTTGGCCGGTTTTATTTAAGAATTGATTCAGATATTCTTTTACATTGAGACTGTAATAATTGTTCTCTAATAAAATGTACGTCTGGAACAGTTTCACATTTATGAAAATTCTTTTTCTGTTGAATTTATTGATTTCGGTATTTCGTAATATATTATTTTGTAATATTAGTATTTTGTTAGGAGTGATGTTGATTTTAGAAATTTTTCTTTGATGATTTTATTTTATTATAATATATATATATATATATATATACCTTCCTGAAGATGTACAAATTTGCAGGCAGGCCGGTTGCAAAAACCACGATTAAAATCTTGGCATACCAGGAGGGTGTCCAGTAACTGAAAAATTTAGAATATCATCAGTAAACATTCACAACTGGAAATAATATTTAATGTTTTAATACATCAAGTAAATATTAATCAAAAATCGATTTGTGTGCATATGTATGCACAAAAATATAGGAATAAGAGTATGTTTCTATAAAAGCGGGCATACATAGGCACTACCAGTTAAACCATAACATTTAAAAAAATAAATTTTGGATTGATGCACATGCCAATTGATTAGGTAATTGTTATGGTCAGTTAAATCGTTAAAAATGTAGATACTTCAATCATTCTGCACAAAAATAAACAGTATGTTCTCGAACTAACTTTAATTGTGGCAATCAATAAACTTGGTTTATAGCATAAAATCATAGACATGTGGTACAATAGAAGTTTTAAAGAAATTTATACATTATGAATAATCTACTGATTATGTAGCAGTGTAAGTAGAAGTATTAAGCAAAAGGTTGTAAATTTCTATATTGAATTAGATTAGTTGTGCTTTAAGCATTAACTGGTTAGATGAAGAACACTGTCGTTTTTAAGTGTTTGTAGACCACAATTAGAAAAATAAAATCGGCCTTGTAAAATCAATCCGTGAACATCTTGTAGAGCTACACAAACTGCAATTGCCAATAGCCAATTTAATTAGTATTAATACATTAATTGTCATAAATACCAAAATTTTCATAAGCTGTGGTTGCCAGGGCCTAAACCAAAAAAAGCAAACAATGTTAGGCACAATTATATAAAGTCAACATGCAGAATGTTTGAAAATCTTCATTTCAGTAAAAGCAAATAACATGTCGCCAAAAGGACGACACAGCACTACTAGGCGTTTTGTTACTACTTATATATTAGTTGCAGTCAGATTGTGGTCTATCAGTTATTGGTTAGAAAAAAACTCACAATATGCTTGCAAACATCGATGATGACAAGTTACAGTGTCTTTTATCATAACATTGAGTTTATTTAAATTGAATTAATTAAAATTTAAAGCAGTTGAAGCTTATTCATCATAGTTATATACCCAGTTATTGTTCTTGAAAATAATGTGTTTCCCATAAAAATGAATCTTCACATATTATTCAAACAAGCTATGACCCCTAACCATCAGTTATTTCTTGAATTGATACATATTTATTATGGTTAAATAGTAATAGTGTACGGTTTAATAAATCCCAAACGCCTATAACGAATGAATTTTGATGAACTTGACGCAATATATGTGTAACGATACCTACAGGATATTTCGTGTTTATTGTTCATTTCTGCATTAAAACCGAATTATCAATAATAATCTCTATATAAGTATATAAAAATCAATTGCTGTTCTTTTGTCTCGCTAAAACTCGAGAACGGCTGGTCCGATTTAGCTGATTTTGGTTTTGAAATGTTTGTCGTAGTCCAAGGAAGGTGTAAAAAATTGCAAGAAACATAGGAAAAACAACAATTTCATCAAAACGTTCAGTCTCACGTCCGATTGATTTAAATGACGTTCCACGTTTGTATCGAAAAAATAGTTGGTATTATTTTATACGTAACAGTTGGTTGTCGAATGTTTATATTTCAGTCGTCTGTCGAACGTCAGACGAAAGGTTTATAAAACTACCTGTCAATCTGTCACCATTATACCGTTATTGAAATCTTTTATCATCAGTTTGTCAGTGCGTGAGAACTTTATTGAAAATGCCAAGGAAAAGATGAGCTGACATAGGTCGTTGAAGTCAATCAAATGTGCGACGAGCAATCGGGTCCGATTTTGATGTAATTGTTTGTGTGTGTTTGATTAAGTAACTGGATAGGTTCGATTCTTAATTAGTTCCGATAGGTGGGGCTGCAATCGGGTCCATGCTGAACTTCTCCTAAACAGTTGATCCGATTCAGAAAACACATTCCTTCTATCAGAAAATTAATGATTCTATCTGATTTTTCTACCCAAAATCTCTAACTATGTGATATTTTCTAATCAAAATAAAAAATTGTCAAAATGTGTATAATATGACAAGAAGTTAACACAGGACAACGTCTGTCGGGTCCTCTAGTATTATATAATAATTTATGGGAAGAAACGAATGTTTCATAACTGTGGAGGCAAATGTAAAAACTTATATCTACCGATGAGTTTCAACACATAAGTAATTACAGTATATTTAAATTGAAATGCAAATCTATGTATTAAAATGGAACGAGAAACTAATTACTATTTACAGCAAATGAAAAATACTTGCAGTTATTTCACACGCTGATAGATTTTAGATTGTATAATATACATTAGAAAAATATTGAAATATTGTCTGGTGACATGGTTTTAAAAAAAGTAGCGTTGTGAATATCAGACAACTGACCCAATTCCAAAGAATTTACCCAACCAACACCGATCAGTAAATATACTTTGACAGATGACATTATAATATAACAAAAAGGAATATAATAATAATTAAATTTATAATAATAATAACACAAAATAGTATAATAAGTACAAGTTCTTTTTTGTCCGTTTTTTCTTGGCCTTGAGTGCCAGTCAATATAGATGTGGGAGGAGTTAACTAATGACTATAAGCAAAAAAGCAAAACATAATAAACATGAAAAATTAAGCTGAAGAAAAAAAATAGGAAAGAATGGACCATTAGCATTAATGTCGACAAGTAAATTGTAAATTCGACTACCAACTTTTGAATACTCATGTTCGATACTCACTGTTAATGGTTAAAAAAAAACTATTATTCAACCCGTATTCCTGTAGTTAAGTAAGTTAAGGTTTTGAAAAACGAAGGAAATCACTTCTCTTTAATCAAAAGAATCGTTTTTATGGGAATGTTTATACGAGATACAACATACAGTAATGGGTTTGCATTATTGCAAGAGGCCTTTGAGTAACATGATTTTTAATTTTCCTCACAGTCAAGCAAGCCCTCGGCCCTTCAGCCATTTGGCTTTTTGTACTCTTGGTGGCCGATGGGTAATCATTTTCTTCACAGTTTAATATTGGCACGGTTTTTTTTTGTTGGTTGCACTTAGAACATTTGGGAAATGTTATAATTATGCAAAAATGTCTACAATCCATAGACAATAATTCTTTGAAAGGAGTCGGTGGAATAACTTAAAGAGAAAGATATATATGAATCGACGTCATTATAACAACAAATATTTGAAAAAGTACAGAGATATTCACCTAGAAAACAGTATTTTTTCAAAGCCAATATCACCTAATACACCCAGTGACTATCAAAAAATCTAATACATTTTCAAAATTAGTTATCTCTTGAGCTCCTCTTTTGATTTTGATGATTTTGCTTGTGAATTGTAGGTTAACTTTTTGTAGCAATACTGTGGTTGAAATTTCCAAGTGGATTCGTTGCCGGCTCACTTTGCCTAACAGCCTCCTAGAAATTGAGCTGCAGTGCAACATTTCCAATTCCGGGTAAAAAACATTTAGGTACGCATACCTATATTTTCAAATTCAACTATCTACATTAAAATTTCAATCACAGTATTATTACATAAGAATCAACTTATAGTTCATCAAAAAGATCATAAAAATCAAAGGAGTTATTCCAGAGACAACCACTTTAGAAAATGTGTAATTTTTATAGATTTTTTTGAAGGTGTATTTTAATTAATTTTCTTTTTAATTGCTGTAGGTACATGGCCTGGATAATAATAATAATAATAATAATGAAGGATTAGTATCAAAAGTATACACTGTAACTTGTCAATTTCTATTAATCCATGGAAGCTGTGCTACATGAATTAAAAATCAGTTAAGTTATTAATATGAAGTGAGAATACCAAACAAAACTGCAGTACAGCTAACATGACGTAAACAAGTTGAATACCTGTCCTTGATCATCAGTGTAGATCACAAAAGGGGCGTTGGAAGGCGCACCATTGTCTATGGCGATCATGCAGTATATTTGTGCAGCAGAAAAGCCAAAAAGTCATCGCAGCCAAAATAATTGAGCATTGCGACAACAGATTACAGCCATTACGTGTATACCCACCAGACACCGAGTATGTGAATAGTTACACAGCGTGTTAACGTTTTGTTTTTTGATGTTAAATGTTTTTCGTTGAAGTGTTCAGTGTTGACGAGACACAAATGTTAGAGCGAATGGATATGTGTGGCGTGTAGTGTTAAACAGAGATGGGTGTTGGTGGGCGAAGGGTCCCAAAAAACCGAAGAGGCAACGTCGGTAAATATAACAACACAGTCCATTTCAGCAATTCGGGATTTGGGTTGCAAATTAAAATTAAAAGAGAAATTAAAAAATTTGACACAACAGAATTAGATGTTCGGCAGTGAAAAACCATAAGAATGGATGCATGAAACAGAAAGCAAAAGAAATTCAATTAGAACTTATTAACAGTTTAAAAAAAGTTCAATAACCACTTCTGGAAGAACTTCCAAATTATACCCCTATTATTATTTTTTTGAATTAAACAGAATAATAGTAACAACATTCAATAAAACTATTTCATCTTTAAATTTGGACTTGAAATTAAATTGGTCTGTTGATAGAAGCTCAGATATATCATTTGGATTATATCCTGTAATAAGTTCTGCGTCAATAGCAATAAATACTCATTACTGTAGGGCCCCATTCGTTCTCAATATTATTCGGATCATCAAAAAACTGCCAACACTGTTAGGCAGCAGTTTAAACTTGGTTTCTTACTGGTGAAAGACAGAGTGAGGTGGATTGTATAACATTTTAACCCTGGTTTACTGTGAATCAAGGTTAAACCGTTACACAAGCACCCTCTCTAAATGAACTAGGAAAGTTAAAAATTTATACTAATTACCTATAATTTAAAATAATTAAATGAATAATAGTATGACAATTACATCCGTAGAGTCTTTAAATGTTGTGTACTAGGAATATTTATCCAAATATTTTTTGATCCTTTGAGTAGAATCAAAAAACTTTTCGTGGGCTCTAAAAAATGCAGATCCCAATCCCAAACATCAATTACCGATATTTAAAGAAAATAGTTGTTGTATAATATTGTTTAATAATTGTTTTTCCTATTGTTAAGTTCAATATATAAAAAACGGGCAAGCCTGAGATAGCAGCCTTGTCAAGGAAAAAAGTAAATATCAAAGACAATTTTATTTGCCTCGAAAATAGTTCTAAGTTGTCTTCATGGTAAATAAAATGGTGAAATAACCATAACCATTACAAATGAATATGAGTCTACTAAAAAGTGAAGAATCGTATAGGCTCCAGCAGGCATAAACGTTTTGGGTAACATTAAAACAGCAAAACTGGAACTAACAACAAACCCGGTGGTTGGGAAGAGTATATTCAAATATTGACATTCATGTAAGATAACTTGATTATTTCCAGGTACCAAAAACTTTTCGAATCAAGAAATTCAATGGGTTAAGAACAAACTTTCAAATAAAGTAAGTTAAACATGGGAATATGAGAGGATATATTTTAGGATGAGGCTGAGAAGACGATATAAAGTTATCAACAAATACATTTACACATTTTGCACAAAACTTTTTGCAGTCATGATTTTAAAAGTCACTCAGGATGTAGTGATAAAGTAAAAATGTATATTGTTATCTTGCTAATAGCCCGGTGCGGATCTGCATTTTTAAATGAATTAAATTCATTCAGTTATGGTATTTATTGCTATTCGATTTCTACCTGAGATTAAATATTTTGTATTGGAACAGCCAATTTTACCATACATTATAGAAGAGAAGTAATTTTATTAAACAATATCTGACTTTTGGAAACTATGCTATAAAAAAATTGTTATTGACAACTTTCATTATACCAAATATTTGTTCTTCCGGATGTGATTATTTGAAAAAATATGTTCCTAAAAGGAAAAATTATGCAAAAAAAAACTACCTGGAAGCATAAAAAAATACTAAAAGGAACAATATAGTCGTGATGGATACCGACTTTACTGGTAATTTTATCACTAAAATTATTAAAATAGACAGTGAACTAAAATTAAATAATGCAAAATAAGAATGTTACTTACAAGTAAGTAGGTAGTGTTTAAGCAAATAAGCATTGTAGTACACTATCTAGAATGACACAATTTTAAAACCAATCTGTTCAGTATTTTGCTTAAATGTATAAGTATAATATTTTCTCTCGATCAAAGTGAAATTGTATAGTATACATTTTTATAACCTACAGGCACCTTTATGCCACAGATTTAATACTTCCTATTAAGTATTTATTGTATATAAACCACATTGTCAAATATAAGAAATTTGATATACCTGCACCTATCCGTAATATGAATTTCTAGAAATGAAATATGACGATTATGGTGGTATAGGTCAAAAAAGTGGACGGGGAAATAAAAACAAAATACTGGATAAGGCAAAAGTGAAATTTGACATCTACTGATAACACGCTTTACTTAAATATGACTTGTTACAGGAAACTGTGATTAAGTGAATAATGTGCAAAATAGTTCATAAAATGTATACACAAAGTGATTTATTAGTGAGTTTTGAAAGTTATTTTTCATAAAGTAGAAAATGCTTTTTTTGTAGTTTATTACAAAATGGATATAGGTATTTTGTATCATCTCATCTCTGCAATAGAGGCAGACTGGAGTAGAAAAACACATGTCAAAAGAGAAGTGAGGGGAAACTAATAGTAATATATGAACAATTTTTAGTGGGTAGTGTAGGAAGTAATTATACTAAATGTATAATGCTTACGTGCATAGAACAACCCAACGGGGCTAGCTATAATAATGGAGACATTTTTAAAAATATATTCCACCAGTGGCGTGAAAAATTGGGCATAGGTATATTATGTAGTTTTTATAAAAAAAGTATGCAAGTACATACAGTGGTTTAAAATGATCACAATAAATACAAAATTCATCAAAATGATTAACAGAAAGGTTTTGGTATCATGCATCACCCCAATAAATAAAAAGGTATGAATTAAAAAGCTGTTACGTGTAGAACAAATCTGCGATGCTACAATTAGTCTATGCGGCTGGATTCTGCAAACATAACATATTAAATATGGCGTTGTAAATCATAATAAAATATTAAAATCCATATAAATAAATGTTAAGAAATTTCATTGTAAAAAATATGATTCAAATTACCTACGTATCACATTTTTACTTACTACAAAGCTACAAAGGTTTTAGCAAAATGAGAAAATGTAGAAATCATTCGTAATATACAAAGCTTCTCTAAATTTCACTCATGGCAAACACTACGATAGTATAGCCGGAACACTGCGCTTGCGTAAATATCACTTGTTAGTCATTTTGTTGTTGACCAAAGCTCGTTTATAGGAACCCACATCGGAGAGAATGTTCACAAAACAGAGTAACCTATAGAGGTGGAAAGTTAAAGGATTACCGTGAATGAAAAAATAAGGTTTCAAACCCATCCACCTGAAGCGCTAGATGCAATCGAGTTGTCGAAATAGGCAAGGCAGCTAAGGCCACAAAACAGACTCAGACTAACCTATAGAAGTGAAAGTCCTGTGTCAAGGTATCAAATAATAATTTCAGCAATCGTAGTGGATGGGTTTAGAACTACTTTATAGAGGTTTTATAAAACATGGAATCTGCATTTGCTCCTAAATCCCTTTTCGGTATTACCAAACTTGATGAAATGATTTTGTGAAATCGAGCACTAGTCTTTTTTCTCAAATTTTTCCACTCTATTTAATATATAATACTTACCGTACCCAATTAAAACACAAATAAGAGCAGCAAATGGCAAAAATGAACAGTATCTAGTGTGACAACCTTTGACATATAAACAACAGTCAATGGTGACAACAGCTAAGATGAACAATTTGAATTTCAAAATTTGAAAACAGACCTTAGCCTGCTTCGACAACTCAATTGCAACTAGTGCCTCAGGTGGATAGGTTTGAAACCTCATTTTTGCATTCTAGGTAAAAACTTCCACGTCTATATGTTTGTCTGTTTTGTGAGAATGTTTGAAATATTATTGAAATATTCGACATGCCACTTTATTAATATATTCTGTTAAATTGAATTGATGTTGTTATAAAACCAGTCCAGTTTATACAAATTGAATTTAACTTGTAGTTACTTTAACGTCCAAAATATGACTAGGGCTAGGTTATCGCATAATTTTGATTGAGATGTAAAATTGTCAAGTTTGACAGATGGATAACATCATTGTTATTTCATAAAAATTGGTAGCTATAGGCGGTGAAGCAGATACTAGTTCGTTGGCTGAATGTTTTTAATTATAGAATTTGTGTTAGGTAGGTTTGTTCGTACAACAGTCAGAAATTATCAGAAACAGTCAGCCATATGAGCATTACCAAAAAAGCGTTCCTAGAAACAAATTAACAGTTGGTGATTTAAAAATATTTCGTTAGGAAAAAAAAATTCGCAGTTTTGAAATATAATAAATATTTAGTTAGGAGAATGAGCATTGTAATGTTGTTGAACATAACAAGTGAAGTAACAGAATTATTTTCTACACACTAACCTATTGTAAATCGATAGGCAATTTTCGAAAGAGTACAAAATTTTCTTGACAGTAGACAGCATTACAGCCGTTAAACACTGATACAAGAAATAGAACAAATCCTTTTGATCCACTTCTATTCAAGAAGGAAGTGGTTTGCTATTTCGTTATTCCTTTTACAATGGAAGAAAAGTATTCAAATCCAAATACATGATACAAAAATCTGTCTGACAATGACCTCTCACTCTCCGATTATCATAGTGTAGAAAAGTTGTTAGTTAAAAATCAGTAACTATAAATTGTTCACTCGGTATGTAGTCGCTGTTATTGCATTATTTAGTGACTTTTAAAGCTAAATAACCATGAATACCTTACGATAAAGCCTTGTATACCGTTAATAAAAGTTACAGTCTGCAAACGTGTAACATTTAACGACTGCATACCTACGAGGTTTCGCTATAACGTGAATATAATTATTCCGCAATGAAAAACTGTAAAAATAATAATTAAAACGTTCCGACATACGATCATTTGCAATAAGTGCTCTTTTATGCATACGTTTTGGTGTCGTTCATGCGATTAAATTCGTACAGTGCTACCCATTTCATGTGAAAATAAAAGTCCGTTTTTAATTGTAGATCCATTTTCTTCGATGTCCGCATTTCAAGTGTACCCATTTAAATAAGTTACCAACTATACTACCGAAAAAAAATGTTCCAAAACATATTTTTTCAATATAACTAAGACGATCATATATCGCTAAGGCGCGTTCAGACTGTGCCATCGGACATTTATAAATGTGAACCTTCTACTGACATGTGCAAAATTGTTCCCGCTGGTATGCCATGCGGAATCTAACGAGTTTCGGACCGCATCAAAGAAAGTCAAGTGGCAGTGTTAGGTGAGGACTTAAGGACGTGCCAGACTGGAAATGCTGTTTGTACAATAAACAAGTCGACTGAATAGGTAGTCTGAATTTACAAGGTGAACGCAGTGACTAGGACTTGGTATCGACTGCTGACTTTGACTTTTGACAAGATGATTTAGTTTACCATATTGTTGACGAGCCTTTGCCAACAGTGAAATAATGGTAGATTTGATGATTTCGATAAATGAGCTTTGTCCTTTTGGATTGTAGTGTTAAAAATAAGGGGAAAATAATAAATTCAGGGGATCTAGAACTAAAATACACAGGGCTAGACCGATCTTACTCATTACAAAAACTGCTTGAAATGATGACGAGTACAACCACGAAGATAACAAGGACATAAGATAAACAGCTCGCATTGTCTGCTAGATCAAGGAGACAACTAGAAATCCAGGTATTCAAACTTTTAGATCAAATTAATCTACTCAGTTCCTTAGAAAGGTCTCATCACGACACCAATACTTCCTTTAGTTCTATTAATCCAGTAGTCTGCCATGGGATTCTATACTGCTGTGCATTATGCAAATATATGAATGGTTCTCGTTCTATTCCACAGAATCTACATTCTGCCTTCTCAACTAGCTCGAGCTTTTTGATCTGTTCATTCAGGAGGCAATCTTCTCTCGAAACTTTCAGTGCCACCTTACTCTGGATTCATCAGTTTTTTGAAACTCTATGATTTGTCCATTTTTTAGGGATGATAAATAACTAAGTCATCGTTTTAAATTATGATAAAAGCAAAATCTCTTAGACTTTTTTTCAACTTGTTCATAGCTTGACGTTATTCCGATCGATTGCGACCAGTATTTTTTATTTTGTTATTTATCACAAGGATAATTTCCAATTTAAAATTGTATGTTTGTCGGGATGGATTGTATTTAAAATTCTTGAACAATAACTATTTTCAATAGTTCTTATCGACGGAATGCTATTTTGTTCTTCTACACCATTATATTTTTTTATTATTTGGTTAGCTCGGACACTAACCTAAGTAATTCGAAAAGCATTGACAGCTGGCACGGAACTAAACAATGCTTTAACAGTCGACTGCTAACACAGAATGGACACTAGCCCAAGATATTCGTGAAATATTGACAGTTCATTCGGAAGTGAGCGATGTGTTGACAGATAACTGCTGATACAGCGATGATTTGACAACTGGCCAATAGATCTATTTAAAACGGCGCCAAATTTAGTGAAAAAAAATGAGCGACGCGAACATACGGTCTTTTTACAATGATAAATACATTTTCAATCAACTTTTTATACCGAATCATCACTATGTGAGGATAAAAAACAATTCTGTTAGAAAAAATCGATGTCAATATCAAATTATCAATTATTAATCACTTTAATATTATTCATATCAAATGTAGGTAATAAAATTATTGGCAATATCGGACTGACCCGGCGAAAACACACACAAGTAAAACAGATAATTTAATTTTCAAAATTGAGTCAAAAATGTTTCATTTCAATTTGTAACTGATATTCATTATAAAACAGATAGGTATTATGTTTTGTAATAAAATTCTATAACTAAAAACAGCCACATTATGTCATTATCTATTCAATTAATAAATTTCCAAATAACACAAAAGCTGTGCTTGTATTTCAATTAACCACGGTTTTGTATTATGATATAAATATATATAAAATAAAAGGCATTCGTGACTCTAATCAATGAATAGATTAACAATTATGTCCGTTTTTTTCAATGGGGTTTTCAGAATATCCATTCAGATTCTGTAAACATATCAAAAATTTCACAAAATATCACTCTCCCAAAAAAAATTTGTGTGGGCCCTTTCCGCTACTTTCTTCTCAATAGCCTTGTGCAATGTGCATGTTTATATATGTAGAAGAAAAAGTGCACTATTACAAAGAGTTAAAGACAGTAAATGAAGTCAAAACACCGTGAAAGACGTTTATATCTCAGCTCTCAGCACATTACACAAGCATATAGATTTGATAGATGATTTTTTACGACAAACCAAGCTTAAATCTTCTTTTTGTTCATATTTCCACTTTCTAAGTGTACAGGAGGTAAAAGGATAACTTGCCTATTTTATTTTTTGTGTTTTATATATAGTTTATCAACTAACGTTAATTATTTTTAATACTTTTATCCCTACATATTATTTTGACACCATTTATAAAACTTTATATGACTAGTGGGTATCAAATGATTGAAGCAGTACATTTATAGATAATTTTTAAATTTCTCTGTTCCATTTTCCTACGAAGTAGTCACATTGGATGAATTACCCACAATACTGACAACACAGTTTTTTTGTGGCCCACATATTGTTACGATGTATTGTTTATCATCAATTTCTTAATAAAATTTAAACGAACAAACAATTCTCAGTGCATTTGCATTCAAATTGCTTCACAAAACTAACAAGTTGATACATAAAATATTACGTCCAAAAACAAAACATCGACATAAGTGGTGTTGGCATATGTACAAAAAATACCAAAACCTTCATAGAGTATGCTGTTCATAAACATTAACTTATGTACAAATAAAGTATTCTATACCTTTTCTCAACGATTGAATACATTACTTTTTATTTAATTAAGCCACTGCCAGAGTCATTGGGTGATTATTACTTTCAAATAGTATATGACAACATCGGATGTTTGGGTTGATTGGCAGACATTAACTTTGTTTTTGTACCAAATATTTTTTGCAAGTCTCAAAATATGTTAATTTAGTGAAGCAATTTGAAACGATTTACCTCAAGAAATTTTGATTATTTGTTTAAATTGTATCTATAAATTGGTGAATCGCTGTGAAGTAAGAAAAATTAAATACAAAATTAGTGTTTACAAGTTTGAAAAAATGTTGGTATTTCTCACTAGTCAAAAAGAAAGATGTGTTTATAAGTAATTGTGTTTGTTAACTGGAAAAGGATATACATTCGAATACAAATTAAGGCACATAACTTATCTTCAGAGGTTTCGATCTAATTGAATTACATTCATCTTCAACACGGTTCACTATGAAATTTAAACAATTGAAAAATTGCAACATTGACATTTGAAAAAACCATTTTGTGGAACAGTACATTATGGCGCAATCTAGCGATAAGAGCCGAAAATAGGTCCAAATATAACACTCTCGAACTAATTGTAGAATACAAAATGCATTTGTGTGAACGCCATACCAGAGTAGGACGAAATTTTACATGACACGACTTTATGAGAATCAGTAGACTTAGAGTTGAATTTGTAGTTACTTTTTGACAATGCCTATTTTTTCTACTTCAGACCTACCTTCGTTACTCATTACTAGATAGCGCCACCGCATGTTTAGCCGCAAATTTGTCAGAGTGGATCACTCAAAACAATAAACTCTGTTATTTGGCAGTATTCATGGAAATCTAAGAAAACGCTATTCTTAAACAGTGACATTTTTTGTCGCATGTGAGATTGTACTTTTTTGTCGCATACAAGATTGTACTTTTTTGTATACATTCTTGATTGACAAAAGTATAATCTCGCATGCGACAAAAAATGTCACTGTTTGAGAATAGGCCAGCTGGTCGATTTTTGATTTCAATTCCTCCTTATTGGGATTCCAAATATTAAACAGTTTTGACAAAAAAAAAACCTAAAGCGTAAATATTCTCTTAAGACACTATGTATGTAGTATTTCTGAAATCAGCTCTTCAAGGAAATTTCAAAAATAGAAAGATTGATTAAGAAAAAGTAGCAGTTGCCATTGAATATTAGGTTGTTATTCAAAGCACAGTAAATTTAAACCAAAGATCGACCTGTTCAACATTTTCTTATAATTTAATGAATGCCAAAAAACAATGTGGATTGTTTTAAGTGTCCAACTATGTATAGTGATTTTATAATTACTACCTATGTTGTCGATACTAAGGATATGAAAGCGTTTCTTGGAAAATCGGATGCCGTTATGATTTATTAAGAAATAAACAATCTTTATCGAAATAATACCTACCGGTATCAACCCTCCTTGTTACACTAATGTAATAATCTTAAGCAATTAGTGTTAGTTCATGATGGAAAGCAACAATGTAAGGGTAAACTGTTCACATACAAAAACACAAAAAATAAAGTGGAGGGCAAGCGACAAGGAAAATTGTTTTATAGCCTGTACAGTCTTTCATGTTGATCAAAAAGCCAAAAGGCACTTAATGAAAGGGTCAGGTATTTTAAAACAAAATTTTGGATAATTTTTTGGAAAAAATCAAAAATAATAAGCAATGATTAATAAAACAAATATCATGCATTTTCAAGCATTATTATTACAAATAGTAGCGGTGATAATACATACACCTCGGGATTAGAACAGTACAGTACACAGTAAATCATATAAATTATATAGAAAAAAAGGATCTTTAACACTAAAAAAGGCGATTGTGACCCACACCTTTAGCAAAGCGTGATCAGCAGCCTAAAGGCACTGCGTTATTGTAAAATCTATAGCCTAGCCAAGAGAAGTCTGAGTTATTAACCCCTTTTTTGATAATAATTAAATTTTCTCGATATTACAAATGGTTTTTATAAAAATTTTACTTGGCTGGACCATTGTATGTAAGTTATGATCAAAGATGGCTGGCAGCTGATTACGCATGGTAGCCTAGCACTAACCAGACACTGTCAAGTCAGTACTGGGAAACTAGGCCTTTAACCAAAACTACTATAGCAAATACATCACACGTGCCAATCTTAAAGATTATTTTCAATCGTTACAGAGACTAATTGGGAACATATTTTAAAATGTACAGCTTTATCATTATACAAGAAGTAATCTCATAATTTGATTAATACATTTAGGACCAAAGTGGTAAGATTTCATTAAGTATCGAAATGGACCAAAACGACGAAAAAAAATAGACCAGCTTGATCTGAGTCCCGCATTAAAAAAAAGAATATCTCATTTGCTATAACCCAAAAATACATGACGTGTTCGTTGTGAAAATTTTTTCTCTGTTAGCAATTTTAGTATATCATAATGACATGAAGCTTTTATTAAATTCAAATGTAAACTGTCGTGTATTTTTTAAGTGAATGCAAAAACACACAATTACTTTTTGGGTGTAACTAAAATATTATTTATGATACTGAGTTCTTCATTATTTTTCTTATTTTGTGGTATCATGTTTGTAGCAGTACTCCCCTTTTATATATTTTATGTACGAAGGGTCATTGCGTATGTCGTCTCCATTTGTACAAGCACGGTCCACGCGAATAGTTAGTCGGCGTGCGGATCGTTCACAGCACGGACGCCAGGCGGATAAGTCACCAGTGTGCACAGCGCTTAGCTGTGTACCGAGCCTAATGGTTGAAATTTGTATCTGAATTTCTGTAGGAAAAAATTTGTTACATTTTATATAAGGAAGTTTGAAATTAATTGTTGCTAGTTTAAGTTACCATTTGAAACAATTCAATGAAAATGATACAGTCACTCCATCTATGAATATGGCAATCCGCTGTTGGGTATTTTAAACCAAATAAACTATTTTAATTTTGGAAAATGAAATAGTAGAAAAATAAATCAAGTTTGGCACGTGTGGTGAGTACTAAATAGAGCCCATTCTTTTTGTCTGCTCTTTAACCTTCAGTTACATATTAATTCTACTTAAAAATGCAAATTCTTTATATAATCGTATATATGGTACTAGTTCAAATAAACTTATCTCGTTAATTTTACATGCATCACAATAACGTGTACTCTTCTTAAAAGTACAAGGTGAAAACTTCTCATTTTTAAATGCTACACATAATAAGACACATTTTCAGCAAATATATCAAGAACTATCACTAATAATACATCACAATACTATATACTAAATCTAGCCCTATATCTTACAATAAAAAGTATAATAAATTCTCCTTGAAACAGGACAAATATTTAGCTTTGAAAAATAATTTAAAAATATTTCGTTGATATTCTTTGAATAACTAACCGTTAGTAGAATTCCATATTCAATTCCTACAGTATTGCTAACTCGTCAAGGTTTGACTAGAGAATATCCTAAAGAATATGCATTTTTTTTGGTTTCATTAGCCAATAAACAATAATTAAATATCAGGTGATACACTATTGCACTGTTTTTATAACAGTAATACAAATATTGCAGATATTCTTAATTCGAAAAAATTATCAACAAAAATATATGGGAAAAGGTTCCGTCGCATATTCAAGTCAAGTAGGAAACTGTTTAAATATTAGTTCTTCAAAATTTTTTGGCAAAGCAAAAGTACAGCCACAAGGCCGAATCTAAGGGGATAAGGGGATGCAACAATAATTAATAGAGTGGTGAAAGCTTGAAAAGTAATTTGGTCTATTTAACCGTTTCTTAAATGAAAAATAATGTTTCTCCTACCTAAAATATGTCTAGATAGATCTCTGAACTACACCAGAATTTGGATAAATCTATTGAAATAAATTTCAAATGTGTTCAAAACCAGTGTAGGTATATTGTTCAAAATTAGTAGTTACTATTAAAGTATTCTCGAAATAATGGTAAATATAATATTATATTTGTAACCTCGCAGTTATAAGGGGGAGAAATTGTACCACTTATTCTGGGGTAAAAATTCAGTTGGTTGAACCTCTCTTACCCCTGTACAAAAAGTTATATGATGTTACGGTTAGCAATTAAATCAGTTTTTTTGACGTTGCTTATAAACTGTCTAATATTTTCACATGAAATATTGTTTTAGGTATTACTGTGGGAAATAAAACTTAGGTGAAAGCCAAAATTTTTTCTCGCTTTTTGTTGGTTTTTGTAGGAGGTACCCTTTTGACCCCCCAACTTTTCTGGAGCATGAAGTGTAGTCAAAAATGGAACATCATCAAGATGCAATATTTATATTGAACGTTGTACTAATTTGTAAAATGTTTGGTTAAGACGATACAGCCACTTGTTTAAATTATAACTACAATTTTTCTGCCACACACTGTACATTAATATAACTTCGACGTAGATTTTAATTTAAAAATTATTAATATCTGCATAAACTGTTGTTTGTAATTTTAAAAAAAATAATTTTTTAAGTGTTTCACCTGATATAAGGAAGTCTACTAAAATTGCACTATATATAAACAAGCCTAAATATTTGCTCTACATCAAGATGACTACAATGAATGAGAAAAAAGAAATGAGACACGCAGAATACAGGGCGAGACAAATTTATTTATGAACAAGGTAAAACGAAAACACCTCATCAAGTTTGACACTTCAATTTTAGATTTAAAAATCTTCTGCGAATCGATATTTTTATTGTATTATGAATATATAGCCATAGAAGACAACTACGTATCTTATAAACAATTGATAGTATATTGTTCAAAGTTTCCGTGTTTCAAAATTTTAAATGCATATAAATGGTGTAATTCTAGTGAATATTTTTTTTATAAGTATCTGAAGGAAGTGAGGAACTAGGGTGGTATAAGACACGAGAGATTTGAATCCAAAAAAACGGGAAAGATATTTGAATCAGAAATAGAAGGGAGCAAAAAGTGTAAAAAATTATAAGGATTTAGAAAATTTAGTTTAATAATGGATTTAAGAAGCTTAGTAACGATGATTCAATGGTTCAAGAGAAAGTTGAAAATAAACAACGTATCTGAGTCCTCAGTACCCAATATTGCAAATTAGAGATAAAGAAACGTTCAACAATATTGTGAAGAGACATTTCATTTCAAGTAATTTTCTACATTTTCCAAATTTAAAAATGTAAGCTGTTCACGTCCTGGGAGTTGACAATAAAAGTTACTGAAAAAAATATAATAAGCATACTATTTTTGTTCAAAAAATGTTCATATGGTTTCAAAACTTTAAATTTTTTTTATTTGAGACCCCGTTTTAAAATTTTGAATAACAATGATTTTTTCGTTATATGTACGTTTCATCTTTTTTTTTTCAAGTTACCTATCTATCATTTTAATCATTTGCGTATAAAAATTTTTCTTGAATAAGAAGATTTACAAAAATGTTTCACGTTATTTCTTGCCGCTAACTCCATATTCATAATAGAATCTAGCCCGCCCTGTAATACGTATAAAACTACATTTGTGCTTCGAGATCAAAACCCAGGAAGACAAAAATAACAACCGCCTTTGAGGCAACTGCATGTCTTTATCAAATTACAGGAATATATATGTTTATTTGAAGGAACAAAGTTTCGTAAAAGTATACAAAAATGTGTGTAGTTCAGTTCACCTAAGACATATGATGTGGCAAGAAAAGGAAATACATAGAATCGTATGTATACGTGGTTTGACAAAGAAAGACTCCAACCCAAAAAGAAAGCCAAGAATAGTTTTAAAAAAAACGGGCATGCAACACATTTAATTAATCAAATAAAAAAAGCCCCATGCACTGATCTTTCTAATACACAACATAAAATAACACAGCGTCATTTAAAACTTTTAATTAAAGTAATTTAAAATTATCTAGGTGTATATCATATAAAAATATCCATATTTCTACTCTAATTTAGATTGCAAAACGGCCAAAAGATAAAAAAAATTTACCAATATTTTATTTAGAATTCAAATCATCCTATGCACATAATCAGTGATCGTCGAAGCGTTTTTTGCCAAGTGAACCAAAGTATTCAAGTAGTAACTTTCTCCTAATTCAATTATCAACGAGAAGTTTTCAAGGAATGTACTTACAATACTTAGTAGTTTAACATAAATCGCAAACTATTATTTTTATATCCAAGTTGATAATTTTGAAACCGCTGGCAATACACGACACTATCATTACACCAACACTAACACTTCATACTATCTTATGTATCGAACGTTATCGAAACACACGTAAGATAGTGTAAAGTGTTACAGTGAACAGTCTTCAGTTTAAAGTCCGCGTCTTGATTATTGGAGTGTACCTTTAGTGAAGAAAAAATTATAATTAAGTGTATGCCACCATCTAAAATTTTTTATTTTCGATACAATATATTAAATATTTATACTAAATTATACTGGATGGCCAAGTAAAGAAGCAGATATTATTAGTTAGGTACTTTAATCATTTTAGGCAACCGCCCACACGATAATTTTTTGGACAAAAGGATTTCAAAAATCAATATTTATTATTTATTTAGTGTATGCTTTAAAAATATGTATAGTACGAGCAATATCAAAGCGGTGGCGACACCATCTTCAGTATGTTATTAACACGTGCGGTAAAGCTAAGACGGATTTAGTCAAGTGTACAACAAACAGGTGTCATATCGTCCAGACAAGAATTCACAAGAGCGCATCTCTTGCAGGTCCTACGAATTAAAAAAATATAGACACTGTAATGGAGAAATGTGGCTCAAAGTGATGAGATTGCCACCGTATTGCTATATTTTCAATCCGATTGAATCAATTTGGTGTAAATTGAAAGAAATGAAGATTTGTTGAAAAGTTACTGGCAAGATTGGGAAAAATGAATTAGAAAAGTAATTACAATTGAGAATGATTATTTATAAATTTAAAGTTTTATATAATTTGTTACGAGTAGTTATAGACAAAAATATTTAGTTCCGTTTTTGATTTAGTGATAGCTTCACTTCATTTTTTATGCATTTAGTAAGACAAATTATTTTTCACTTGAATTTAAGATTATATTTTTGGATTTTATCATGTTTCTAAATGTTTTTTGTTAATATTGAATAACTTCTTCATTGCCTATATAATAAAATTGCTAATAACTATTTATATTAAGCTAAATTAAATACTATAACTACTGTATGTGTCGGTGAAAAGATAAACGAGCCAACATTACAGTTAATTCCAGCTCTAATTAGTAATTCAATTTATTGAGAATCTTTTTGATCATAATTGTATTGCTTATGGCACATTTATCAATATTACTTACTATTCTTCATAACAAAATTTGAAGATTAGGCTAGTTCATATGCATAAAAGCGAATCCTTCGAAAAATATATCATTAAATACAAATGATAAAATAAGTTGTCCTTGGATGAGGATCGAACTCTCAACTTCAAGATTAAGAAATTTCCGCTTTGGCAAAGCATTGTATATATATATATATTTATCTTATCTCATTCTCTCGCAAGGTAAACCCTATATATGTTGTCACTTTAATTTAGAATATTTTTTTTTGTAACAAAGCATACCTCTGATCACTTGATACGTATTCACTGACAATGTGGATTGGATGTATTATTAATTCTTTAAATTGTTATAGGTTCCACCCTTGATAGTATTTTTGTTTTTTTGCTAAATACAAAAAGTTCCATTGATAATTGGAAATAATTTAACTGTAAAGTTCTTCAATAAGTTATATTTAAAAATTATTTGACGTGTTCTTGTCATAATAGTATAGCTTATGAATTATGTCAAATAAAGGTTTCTGGCTATTACTGCCAAATGTAACAATAATACAACAAATAGTTTTAAATAAAAAAAAAGAAACATTTTATTTTTGGATCAAAACTTATTATTATGAATCCAGGATTTTACAGTCGAAAAATTCCATATTATTAATGAAGCACCTCTTATATTTTTGGTAAATATTATACCAAATTATGTCAAACAGCTATGTATCGTATATGTATATATTAGTAAACTTCAGTACAGTAAAATTGCACAATTTCCCTAAATAATTAATTTAATTGTATATAATATACATCGAATTTAATTTCATATGAAATATTTATATGAAAAAATGGTTAAATACCCATAATCTTAGGAAGCATAGATGAAGTTAAAAAATGCATGACTGAATTTTACGGTCTATTAGATTAAAAGCAGTTTTGAATATTCTTATTGGGTTATGAAACAAATTTTTATGTACAAACCTGGCAACTTTTTGGGTCAGTAACATACTACTTCTGAATGGCACTTTCTAACAAATACAACGCATATGTCTACCATGCGATACAATTAGGCTTTAGAAAATGTAATAAGTATATCGAAATTATGTCATGCAGAATTTTCTAGATATATATATAAACATCTCCATCTTTTGGAAAATGGCAAAATAGTGTTCTAGTCTTAACCACCAAAAATATTAATATTCCTAATTACAATTAGAGCGATACTGGGGAAATAGGTAAATAGGGCAAAGGGGTAGGATGTTAATATAGCGGTGCAATCAGCAGGTGTGAGAGGTATCACAGTAATGAGGCACTCGCTTGGTCCGGGTAGCTTAGAGCATTGCCCAGTTTTTTTCTTTTAATAAAATTTACAAAGAATTCTTTATCTGACTAGACAAAATTTTTGACAATGGGTATTTAAAATAACGAATACTATTAAAAAATTAGTACGTTATAAAAAAAAATCTATACAAAAGTTAGTAATAATTTCCTTCAAACACACAAATACCAATACGCCAACACTATAGTGTATATCAATTTTAATTTTAATTCCACAAAACGTTAAAAAATTATTTTGGTTTCAATAGTAAGAATACGTACCTAAGTGCAAAAAATGGTGCATCTTATCACATTGTTTCACTGAGTAATAAATTTGGTAATGTTTATATACCCATATTGGAAATGAAATAATAGAAATGGTGAATTGTCACTGACGTACATAAGCTCATGATGATTGTGAAGATAATCACATAGACAAAGAGGAAGTGAAATCATTACCACAATCGATAACGTCCGTTGACTGAAAATTGTGAGAAGCACTCGAAAAGTTGGTAATAAAGATGCTTAGAATCGACG
This sequence comes from Lochmaea capreae, assembly GCA_949126875.1. NCBI lineage: Eukaryota > Metazoa > Arthropoda > Insecta > Coleoptera > Chrysomelidae > Lochmaea > Lochmaea capreae. Next base: position 9,134,520 of record OX421409.1, read on the forward strand.
TTAGATGTGGATAAAGAAATATTTAGATCGAATTGACCAATTTAATAAGTTCTTAGAAAGTTGAGTCTTGAAATAGAGTGGAATTGAGAAAATTGCAGGAGAAATTCGTAGTACTAAGACTTGCCAAGAAGGATCACAAGTTTAATCGTTGGTACGTCAACCTTAGTCTAGTTCACAAGTTCAAACTTTTGTGATAGCTCCAAAAAATATTTCGAGTACAGATTGTATAAGAAATAACGTTTAGAAAAATATATTTATTATCAGAAAAAAAATTGCAAAAAGTTAAAGTTTTAAAAAAATGCATTGGTTTTTCGCAAATACCTCAGAAACTATATAAGATAATCAATGTCTGAAAAATATTCTCGAATAGGGAAAAATTTCCAATGAAAATTCCTTGGAACTGCATCTCTAATGTTAATAATTTCAAATTATCGCGTAGCGAGGTTTTTTCGGGATACACGAGCGGTATTCCAAGCAAGTAGGAAACATTAAATATATTTTTTGAAGTATTAAATATCGATTGAAAATGTTGAATACGTGATGGTGTGTATTCTAAGGAATAAGGTTCCGTTTAAAAAATCAATCTAACTCCAACATTCAAAACGTTAGGTGTTAGGTGTTAGAGGTCGCGCACGTATCTCAAGTGTCAATTCAAAATTATTAGCAATACAGATAGAGTTTAGAGATTGAGGAGTTTTTATTTGAAATTTCCTCCCCTTTTAAAACCTTTTTCCAGATTCCATTATCTATTATAGTTTGTATGTTATTCGCGAAAAGCTAAAAACCTTTTTTTTTTATCTTAGTCCTGCTTTTTCATCTGCCAATATTTCTAAACGTCAATGAACTATAGCTAATATTTTTAGAAGCTAACACGTTTTTGTTAATTAGACTAAATGCTTTATTCCAGAAGTTATATAAATGGCTTATCGATATGGGTTTTCAAGAGGGTATTAAACATTACTAGTTTCTTGACCATTATTTGACCAGGGTCGATAATTTTTGAAACCAAAAAAAATAATAGTACGATGAAACCCATTGGAAAAGGAGGAGAATATTATAAAAATTGAAGGAAAAATAATTTACGGGCGATCTGAGGTCGGGAAGGGGAAGGGGATGATTTTTTATGGAAAAAAAAACGGTTTAACTCGATTACCGGCAAAACTACAAGTCCTATGGAAAAAAGTCAAACGGCAAAGTTGTAGGTAATAAAAAGATCTACAATTTTTGTATCGACACTTTTTTCATATAACCACCAAAATTTATGTTTTTGGTTTTTTATTTTTATCTTTTACAAAAAATTTTGTTTTCACGAAATTTACTATAGTAATATATTTTTTTACACCATCGGAAAGTAGATATTTCAGCGAACAGAAAGCATACCAACTGTTTGAAAAAAACTGATATTTTGACGGGTGAATTTTCGATTGATAATTGGAGTGGTTTTTCGATATTGAGTCAAAATGAGGTGAAAAAATAAATATTTTAATTCAAATAAATTACAGTGTATTTGGGACATAAAAAGGTAAGTTTCCAGCAAATTTCGTGAAAAAAATAATTTTTTTGTAGAAGATAAAAATAAAAAACCAAAAACTTGGTTTTTAGAATTTTCCACAATTTTGAGGTTATGTGAAAAAAGTGTGAATACAAAAGTTGTAGATCATTTTATTACCTACAACTTTGCTATTCGATTTTTTTTCATAGGACTTGTAGTTTTGCCGGAAACCGTTTTTTACCCTTAAAAACTTACCCCCTTCCCCTTTACGACCTCAGATCGTCCGTAAATTATTTTTCCTTCCATTTTTATAATATTCTCCTTCTTTTTCAATGGGTTTCATCCTACTGCTATTTTTTTTTCACTTTTTATTATCCTATTTTATAACCGTTATATTGAATATTATATCTAAAGGAACAAAAAAAATTAGTACAAGTACTTAGTTAAATAAAAAACACTAACCATTAAAATCTAACTGATAAAAATTCAATGTGTTTTAGTTTTTTTTAAATATGGTCACATTATAAAATATTACACATAACCAACAAAACGTGAATAAACAACAAATTAAAATAATATGTATTAATTAGTTTTAAGTTTTTTGTACGGTTGTAGCGGTACGTTATTGTTGTTGTTTTGTGCAGCCGCTACAGTCATATTGGTTTGAGGAGCAGTATTATTTATCATTGGAGGTGCTGATACTGTCACTGGATATTGTGCGCCTAAGAAATTATTAGCATAAAGCTGAGATGCAGTAGCACCCGCAGCCGCTGCAGTATATGGTTGCCTAATAAATGAATAGGGATTAAACTGCATTGGTGGTGGACGGCTCAAATTAAGCAAATTATGTTGCGCAATTGCTTGATAGGGATTAGCCAGACCTAAATTAACTGCTGCCGCGTTAAATTGAAACGGCAATCCAGTAGAGTAGCGTGGAATTGAAGCAGCAGCAGTAGGTTGCTGCACTGCCGTCAATGCCTGCTTGTTTAAAGAAACTCCAGTGTAGTTTAATGGATTTAAAGTTGTGAACTGAGAAGCTGCGATACTTTGATTGACAGCAGCTAATTTAATAGCCTTTGCGTAATTTTGCTGGGCAACCTCTTTAGCAAGCGCTGCAGGGTCTGTGATATGAGGTTGAGGAGGCAAGGCGACTGGCATAGTAGCAGTGGTTGTTATTAGGGTAACATCGGATTCTTTGGATTGTGGTAAAGGAGGTTGTGGTGGTGGGGGTTGTGGAGGTGGTTGTTGTGGTTGTTGATGAAGCGACATTTGAGAAGCCTGTGATATGGGAGAGGAAGCTATTGATTGGGACATATCAGGAATCGTGGGTGAAGCGCAAGAAGTAGTAGGGGGAGCCGGAGAGATGGAATACTCACATGACACGGGCACAAAAGGCTGCTGCAACTGCATAAGTTGTTGGTAGGTAGTTGCGTTTGGTTGGTAGACCGGTACGCCGGACTTATCTGCTGCTGGTCGCTTGTAAGGTACCATTCCTGCCGGAAAGGCCTGTTGGCACATAAAATAAATTAGTGGGATATTATACATAGAAAAAACTATGCAGACAACCGTTTATGAAGCAGTTGTGGTTGCTAGATGTTGGAACTGAGGAGTTTTGAATATAATATTGACGTACTGTTTAGCAGGGTAGGTGAAATTGTTTTATTGAAACGTAATCAGGAAAAAAAATCAAAATTATTTAATTAAAAAAGGCATTCTATACGTATTCGTCTGATTTTGAAATTTGATTAAAAAATAAGTTTATCCAAATAACAGATAGGTGAAGGTTCATCTTTATCCGACTCTTCGATTACGTAGTTGTCACTATTTACATCAAAAATCCTTACTTGTATAGACTACAAAAAAATAGACGTTTCGTTGGTACTTACAAAATTTTCATAGTAAAACGATCCAACAGATTTCATGTCCATCTGAAATAAAAAACGAATGAAACAGTTAGCAGTGATATAATGCATTGTTTTATTAACAAACAGTTTAGAAAAAGAACATAATATTAGATTCCGTATTGTACCTGCCTAAACATAATTTCATTTCATAGCAACCTTTTTTTTTCTAATAGTTAATATGAAAGTGCAAAATATATGAAAGGCTTGCTTCAAAATGTACCTTAAATAAGCAAGCAAAATACGAAGAGTGGAAAAAATTAAGTATCGCAAACGTTAATTAAACAAAACAAAAAAATTCGCTGTAATTGAGTTGCTAGAATGTTGCGAGATCAAAAAAATGTCTAGTATAGTTCGAAGATAATGAATTCCAAAGCAATTTTGAACATGCATTCGCCGTATAAAAAGCTCGCTAAGCCAAGAAATGCGAAGCATATACAGGATGTAACGTTGCAGATTTTGTTCTTTTTAGAATAAATTTCTATGAGATGTGCAAATGCAGAAGTTGGTTTTCATTGACCAAAGGTTTTAAAAATAATACAAACTTAATGAGTACCTATAATAGAACGAGTAATTTATAGAGCATTCAGACTAATTCAGTAGTTCAATTTGTTTATAATTATTATTATACCAATAATTGTTGATTGAAATTACAAATAGGTCTTTCTGTATCTGTAGAGTGGAAAGGTGAGTTTACGCCCACAACACTTAGGCCACATATGTCCCATTGTACGTCTTCCCAAGGAGTTGTCCTCCTAGGTCATCGTCCATCCTGTCCTTACCAGGAACGTTTACATGTCACTAGGAGACATCTCCTTATTATCGTGTATGTCAAGACTCACCGATCACAAATTAATTACAAATAATAGGTTTGATATAATGTGAGCCGTATTAGAACTAATTGCTTAAGGGAAGAAAAAGACAGAGCATACCTCTGGAAATACATGCAGTCCAAAATATCTCTTGGGAACATCAACCGGAAGATATCAAAGGCACTGTTAAACCTTAGAATAAATCAACTAAGAATCCTTAGAGTGAGGTAAAATTCTCGAAATAAAACTGACTAAAAAACTCCCAAATACTTCTTCCACATTAACTCCTGGGTGATTATGAAGGATTGAAGAAAATGGATAGGAGAAAACATTAAAGGCATATCTGGTGTACAGACGGATCCAAGACCAAAGAAAGAACTGGTGCTGGAATATATAGTGAGGAGATTAATTTCTCAAATAAGAGACTCACAAGTAACTAGGAAATGTACGCTATATTGCCATGCGCGAAGAAAGTAAATGTTAAGGAAGACTGGTATTCGAGTGCCAAGAAGAGCTCAGTGCTCTCCAAAAACACAAAACTTTTGTATAGATTGCGAGACACTATGGAATCGGGGGCATTTTTCATTCATTCGGTTGGGTTGTGCACTTGAACTGAATCTTTGTACCATTTCCCATGTTATCTACTTCCATTCCAGAAGCTTTGTGTCTTCTATGTAGGCCACTAGTTTGACTGGAAGGATTTTCAGTAGTTGTAATGGTTGTATAGTTTCCTCTCCAAAGTGCTTCCGTCTGAGTCCATGTAAGTTCTCGCAGAAGCAGAGTATGTGAGTAGGTGTTTCATCATGAAGATCACATTCCCTGCACAAAGGAATCGGGGGCAATGAAAAAGCTGATGATCTAGCCAGGGAGGGTTCATAAACTTCATACATTGTCCCAGAACCCACACTCAGGGCTACCAAATGTACCAGCCGAGGATGCAACAAGAGGAAAAGTGGAATGAAGCACCTTTCATGCACAACGGGAAAATATTTATTAAAGAATCATTAGAGCACAGTACTGAAAAAATACTTGAGATAAGCGGGAATCGAATCAGAACATTAACGGGTCTCCTCTGGTCACAGTTCAATGAAAGGATGTCTATACAAAGTAAGGCTAAACAGAATTTTTCTGCAGAGAAAGTGGTAATGGGACAAAAACGGGCCAAATATATACTGTTAGAATGCGAGGCATTAGATCGCAGAAGATGATCAATATTCGTACATTCTGTACAGATTGGTACAGGGAAGTAGAGTAACCGAAATTGTGTTGAGTGGCTAAACCAAGAAGGCATAAAAAGCATAAGAGGCTGAGGTGTGGCTGGCGATAGAACCATCATCCAAAAAATAAACATGGAGCAAGGCATCGGAAGAAAGTTGTTTCTACTCGAAAAAGGGAAGCACTACTGTACTTATCGACAGAATGCTACCATCTTCTACAGAAGAACTTCTCCATCTGGGCCAATCCGAAGTGGGAACAAGAAATACCAACATATTCTACACTTTATAGGAAAAATGGGATCAGGAGGTGTACTTTAACGGACCACATAATAAGATTCAATTTGGTCGTAATGAAAAAATAGATTCTCGAAAAATAGACTCGAAAAAATTTACTTTGTGAGAAACAAAGGTAGAAATAATGAAAATCACAATATCATAACACAAGTGTTAAATATTATACTATAAATAAAACTACCGACACACTTGGAGAAACGTGAGATTAACGCTGGAGGATAATGCGAAGCAAAACAAAACGTACATAATAGACGGTTAATCTAAATAAAGAATTTGATAGAGTAGAATGTAGCGTAAGGAAGAAAGATAAAGACCAAAGAATGAAGAAACATTAAATTTTTTGAGAAGAAACAATGATGTAGATAATATTTGGCACAACTATATTTTTATAAGAAAGTGCAAAACATATTTACTAGATTATTTTTTGACGTTTCTCGAAACCAATAGAAATTGTCAATTTCAGTATTTCATATACGTTCTAGCAGATCAAAACATTATTATAGTGTAGATAATCCACTTAGATTATTCCAGCGAGAATTATTCAATGTACATTGTTTTTATTAAATGACAACCATATGACAACGTATTTTTTTGAACAGACGCGTCTGTCATAAATTTTTAAGAAATTCATTAAATAAATCCCAAACGTTTCAGTGAATAATCAGATGATAAAATAAGTAATATAATCATTGAAAGTGCATGTAAGAATAACATGATTTATAGAACTCATTCTGTTTATATTGAGTCGGGTGATATAAATTTGTTGAAATAAAAATGTAAAATCTTAAAAATGATTTTGATTGTAACGTCAAAAAATAATCTATCGAATACCACACGAGAGTTCGATAAATTAGATAATAATTCTCCAGGCATTTTCTTAAACTTGTTGTATTTGGCAACAAGTTTTCTAGAATCTGTCGAATTATTTTTAATTTGTTCTCACTAACTTGTGATATTACTACTGATAATTATTGTTTGAAACTTTTAATTCAGTTTTTCATGGAATTATTCACAATATAAATAAATTTTATATAAAAAAATATGGTATTTTTAACAAATATTTCGAAAAAAGATAACGTTTATCATTTTTTTTTAATTCCAATTCATTATAGTAACTAATTCCACTTTTTAAATTCAAGTATTGTCAAAAATATTTTCGTGGTGAATATCTGTAGCTACTGTTTTTTCAGGAAAAAACGTTTAATCCTTAAAAAAAAAACAATAGATTAAAGGAGCTTTAACAGAATGAAGAACTAATGCACATTGTTCTGAACATACATACATATGAAATGGCAATAAATTGATCAATATTTGAAAACCAACTTCGCACAACCCAATATACTAGAACAAAATGTTTTATTAAAAAAATCTGGTCTGGTTTCAAAGCGCTATAAATGCAGCCCTCACAACATGCTAACAACTGAAAAACAGGTAGCAGTTCGCTCTATCAAACAGGCAGCATTTTTATTAAAAAACTTCCCTGAAAAGTTTATTGTGCCGAGATTATTGTAGACCAGTATAAATCCGAGGGCCGCAAACTTTACAATATTGAAAACGTTGTAAAATCTATTACTAGAGAAAGGGATCGTTTGGGAATTATACCGGTTGTCCCATGTCTTAATTCACAGGCATCATCTTCCTCTTTTGTGAATAAAACAAAATAAAAGGATGCATCGAAAGTTTTATCAACAATTTTATATAAAAAAATATAAAGCCATGTAAACAGTTTTATATTGTATCTTCCTGTCTTCAAATTTTAATTACTGCCTGTGACTTTATATTTTTGTGAAAATATTTCTCAATGTAATCTTTCTATTTTAAACTGTTGATATTGAATTTCATATAGCAGCCACTCAGCTGTTATTTCATGAATCAGTCCATTGTTAATTATGTCAAATGCCAAATACCAGTCAATAAATTAATATTGGAAATATTCGTGACTAGCACAAATTTTCCTATAGAAATAGAAGAACTGATAGATGGTTCCAAACTAATAAAAGCGACTAGGATAAAAGTGTACAGGATAAGAACCTAGGTTTAAGAAACACCCAAAACATTGGGGTGATGGAAAATATTGCAGAAAAAAACAGAATACAGAGTTAGTAAAGTGGGAATGATTAAAAAAATCCTCTTCGATCAGAAAAAAAGAAATCAGTGAAGTATAACTTTTTGAAGGAATCCAGTATAGAATAGAGTTACTAGTAAGAATGGGATTCCAGCACCATCACCAGACTTGGAAAAAATGCCATTCAATGGTATACAAATGCCCAGTTGAATATTAATAAAGGATAAAGAAGGCAATGGATTATAATCGTGTCGGATAGTCAAGTAGCCACTAAGTACTTGCGCATTGAATTGTGGTGCTGAGAAAATCAAAGATCCTCCTGAGAAACTACAACCTAATGAGAAAAAATTAATGCCTGAACTAGAGTTAGACTGCACTAAAAGATTTGACAGGTATCTTGACAGGGCAAATAGGACTAAAGGAAGTATTAGAAGGAAGAAAGTACAATAGATCTCAGTGAATATATATTCCTAGACATGTACGTATGTATGTATATTGGGTTTGACATCAGCTAAGACCTAAAATATCTATTGTGCTCAACAGATAATTTGAGAAAAAACCAAGTGAAAAATTGAAAATATCGATATGGAGGTTGAAAATGCAGCCAAAAATCTGAATTGCCCTTCTTATATCAAAAAAAACCTATGTTTATAGTAATGGAAACAGTTTAGCGGGTCTTAATAGTGAAGCTTCGAAAAAATAAAAAAAAAACATCAAACCTCTGGAGGAAAGCAGACTAGAAGAGAAAATTCAGTGGAAGAGTTTCGTAAAAAGCATGTTGTGAAGATTAGGAATGTAAAATATGGAGAACGTTATCATAATTACAGGGTGAAATGGAACAGTAGAGAAGATATGGAAAATTTGACAGACATTTCACGCAAAGATCAAATGGGAAGAATTGACACAGTGTTGAGAATTCCATAATGGATTTTTAATTTCCACAAGCAATACATGTACACTGTTACAGGAATCATTTAATGAATTAAAAAATATACCTACGCAAACATAACAAATACATGTGACGGATCTTCCACTACCATCATAAAGAAGGACCAGAATAATTATGGAACAAATTTCGCTTTTGCAAAAGATCCTGAAATTTCTTTAGTGCTTTGAATCACTTGATTTATTTTCTGGTGTTTATCTTTTGAAAGTCCGAAATTTCATGGAAAAAGATGCATTCATCAGCTTTTCCTCTCATTTTTTCAATTATTGTATTGTTATGAAAAACAGTAGTAGAAAAAAGTTTGTGACGTGTACAGTTTTTCAAAATGGAAAAATTACATTATAAAGATTTATTTTAGGCTTTTGATTTATTATCATGTGATGGAAAACTAATCATATGTTAATTCCACATTCGATACTAAAAAACTATATTCTTAAGTTTGTGAAAATGTAAGATACAAAATTATAAGTTTATCACGAATGATAAACCGGTTTATTCAATACATAAAATATACAAAGCATTTCAATGAAAACAATCCATCCCACATAATTCTGAAAGCGTCACTTTTATGGAAAAACACGTCAAGAATCATAAAAAGGAGAACGTCTTTTTGCTTATATGGAGACGTTATAACTTTATCCCCCTCCCACCTATGTTCACCCCTACCCATTTTTTGAAAGGAACACTCTATATTTTACTTCAAAAATGAAATCTTCTTCATTTCGCGATTAGAACAATATGAGGTTGTGATCTGTTATGGGGTATTTTAAAAGTTATAAACAATTTTCTGTCAAAATCATAACAAGTTCAACGCCCTGTATAATTGGATAGGGGGAAAATAATAATAGTGTATTCAAGCCCAAGATTTATAATGATTACAAACGTGAATGATTTTGCAAATATTCATTAAATCAAATACAAGGTAAGTCAAAACTCAAGTACAGTAAAAGCCAAACAAAGTTGCGTTTACGTCATCATCGTGAACATTTTCAGACCTAAAAGATCTATTGTGCTCCCTTACTTTTATTTAGTTCCTGAGGAACGTCTCAGAGGCTAGTAGCTCCTTTAGTCCTATTTCCCTGAGGAATTTTAGGATAACTGCAGGTTTCAACTTAGTTAAATGTCCCTCTTCTATCCAATAATCTCCTAGGGGTACTGCCCTAGGATTCTGAATTGCTGTGCAATTCGCAAGTATGCAAGTATGCAAGCAAGTATGGAGGTTTCTTCTTCCAAGCCACATAATCTAAATTCTTCTTCCTCCACTATTAGGATCCCTGTTAAAACTCTTAGTGCAGTTTTACTTTGACTTATGCATTCATTTGATCTCAACGGGTTGTAGTCACCCATCAGAATCTTTGACGATCTAAGCCCTACTGGATCTTTCCAATGGTCAGATTTCTCTTCGGCTTTGCCTTTTTCTTTCAATATTACATTGGGTTTGATATCGTAAAAGGGTTCCGGCATCCAAAAGGGTCTTTCAGTCCCCCTCTTTGCTAGTCTATCTGCTATTTCATTTCCTCCTACTCGTATTCCAGTGTGTCCTGGAATCCACAGTAAGGTTACTATATTGTTGTCGCCTAGTTCATTGAGTATGCCTAGGCATTCCCACACCATTTTGGAACTGATTAGACAAGAGCTCAGTGCTTTAATGGCTGCTTGACTATCCGACATTATAATCTTGTGCCTTCCATACCCTTTGTTAATATTGGACATTCTTATGGCGTGAAGTTCAGCTTGAAAGATACTAGGGGTTCTTCCCAAGCTTTCAGAGTGTTTGGTTCCTGGCCCGTACACTCCTATCCCAGCTCCTTCTATTGCTTTTGAGCCGTCTGTGTACCATTTAATGACATTCTTTCCAAGTCTAGTGATGGTATGTGGATCCGATTCCTTCTTGTTGCTTAATTCCTTAACGAACTTCTTTGAAAAGTTATACCTTTTCTACCAACTTGTGGCGTGTCCCAGATTTTCCAAGAAGTAAGAATCTATTGTGCCCTCTCACTTCTACTTAGTTCCTGAGGATTTTAGGATATCTTCTCACTACTTACTACTTTGCTTAGAAAATGAAACTTTCTCATGAACTAATAACTTCAGATATGGGAAATGCTTGAGAAAAGAAGGTACTTGAGTATTGATTCACCATGTATTTGATTTATTGAATATTTGCAAAAACATTTAAATTTTGACTCCATTGAAAATCTTGGGCTTGAATAGATTATTATTATTTTCCTCCTATCCAATTATACAGATCATTGAACTTGTGACGATGTTGACAGAAAATTGTTTATAACTTTTAAAATAACCCCTATAACTGATCACAGCTTTAAATTGTTCTAATGGCGAAGTGAAGCAGATTTCATTTTTGAAATAAAATAGGGGATTCCATTTAAGAAATTGGTTGGGGTAAACATAGGGGGGAGGGGGTAAAGTTATAACGTCTACATAGGAGCAAAAAGACGTCCCCCTTTATATGATTTGTGACCTTTATTCATTTTTTCATAAAACTGTCGCCTTCAGAAATATGTGAGGTGAATAGTTTCCATTGAAATGCTCTGTATGTACTACAACATAGTAAATATGTACACATTTTAAAATTGATGTGCAGTACTGGAGCAAAAAGCCACGATCACAAAAATACGACAAAAGCATTGGTACCTTTCATATAGTGAAGAAGCCTAATGCCAATAAGCAATAAAGAAAAATTTAGTTTGTAGATTTCAGTTTCTTCAATTCTTCTACATAAGAAAGCAATATTTACAAAAGATTCTCGAGAAATATCGTACCTAAACGTTTTTGTCGATATTGAAAACGTTTAGGAAATACATTTCCGAGATTAGTGAACTTTAAGGAAATTTTTGAATAAAGATAAGGCTACGGGGTATAAAAGCAATGCAAAAAAGAAACAGAAGCAATGAATATCTTCTGGATTATCTGTGACACCTTGATTTTCCAACTCGTTTTTATTTTCTGAAAAAGTAATATATCAAGAGATGCAAACCACTACCCGATGTGTGTTACATGGTGAAATGTGTTTAGTGTAACTGTACAAATTCTATATTATATACACTAAACATACTAATAGTACACATATTGTAGGTGATGAAATGATTATTCAAATTGTTTTTATTTTGAAACTTGTACCCTATTTGAATATCGTATTTCAAATTATACCTACACTTAATCAGTCAAGTGTACAATTAAATGTTACTTTTTTTCTCATTTTTCGTACAGAGTATATTCTTTTTTAATAATATTACCCGAGAATTTTTTACAATATACTTAATGTGTTCGAATCAGAAATTCCAATTATTTGTTTATTGTCCTCATTTGTGAATCGTCAAGAATTAGAGCTATTTTCCACTGCCGATGTATCAGTAACTATTACACTCCTTCTGTACAATTTTTTGGTTCCGCTTTTTTTTAAAATTCAACATTTGATCTTCGGGAGGAAATTTTTGATTGTCCACACAAACACTTTTTTTTTATTTACTGAATTTGTTGATTGGTATACCATCAATCCTCGGCATCACAACGTTTACTCCTTTTGAGCTCTTACTTTCACCGTTTAGTTGTGTTATTAGGCTTAAATGTCTTTTTCCTGCTTCTTCTTGGAGAAATCCTCCCTTAAGGACTGTAGCCCTAAAAGTTTGTATCTTCAGTGCTCCACATTCCTATCAGTGTCCCAGATATTTGATCCACTGGTTTAGACATAGCTACACGTTGAAGAGGCTTGGCAGATTTTCAATCTTCCTTTCTCTAGTGAAGGGAATGAGCGCAGTTTATGCTACCTTAACCCTTAGGCATTCGTTCCTACACCATTCTTAGAGCTTATTCCATTAAATCCAATATAACGTGAGCGTTAAATATTATTAAATTAAATTCAGCGGCAATAATAAATAAATGGAATGAGAAAGTTCAAGTACATAGTTGGCCAATGACTCCACATCGCACAATAATTTCGAGCCGATTTTTTTTTAAAGCCACATTTGCTCCACTAGATTGAGCTGAGATGAGATGAGCTGATTGAGATTAGGATACCTGTCAACACTGTTAGGGCATTCTTACTCTGGCTTAGGCATTCATTTGTTCTTCTCTACTTGATATTTCCAATTTTTTTTCTGCGTTGCCCATTTATTCCAATATTATATTAGGCTGATACGGTAAAAGGGGTTTAGCCCTCAGAGGAGCATTTCAGCCCTACTATTTGCTAGTTTATCTGCTATTTTATGTTCTCGCATTCCAGTATTTTCTGGAATCCACAATATTTTAACGATGTTAACGATGTTGTTTCATCTGGTTTATACCCATGCCCATGCCAATTTAGAACTGATTTCACCAGAGCTCAGTGCTTTGATGTCTACTTGACCACGTACACTCCTATCCCAGTTCTCATTGCTTGAGAGTCATATGTATACCCTTGAATGCAATTCTTACCAAGACTGGTAATGGTGTTGGGGTTGCTCGGATATTTTTCAAAGAAAAAAAATACCGAGAGAAAACTTAATTAAATAATTTTCAGGTGAAAATAGGGCTATCAATAACACCGAGTTTTATTGATCTATCGGTTTTATCATAAAAAAAATTTATGAGGGATGTTTTAATTAAGTTTGATTTTGGACTAATACTGTCATTTGTAATAAAATGTCTCAATTATTTAAGAAAAAAGTCATAAGAGAGAGATTCCAAAAGATGTCTAGTGTATACAATATAGTGGATAAAATTATAGTGACATGCAAAGCAAGCGGAATGGTACCAGTAATAGATCTGTGTCGGCGGTGCTAGGCTCGCGGGGCCTCTTCTTGCCCATCTCGAGAACGGCGGCAGCCGATGTTGGGGCCTGGGGGGCCAGCAAGGGCGAAATGGCAGCGGGCTATTAGTAGAGCAGCGAATTTTCAAGACCAAGCACATCCGCACCAATGGGAAAAATAAAACAAACCAGCACTAAATTATTTTCTGTTTTTGGGGTATATATTATACATAATATATAAAATATGTGATTACTAATAATTACTATGAAAATTAGCTTTTTTAGATCTATACAGCAGGTCAATATTTAAATATATTACAGAGTTATTTATTTTCATTATTAAATAGTACTCTTCAGTTAGTGTCATCCCTTAAATGAATATGAAATATTTTCAAAAAATATACAGTTTTGTCATTCAAACGTTTCCAATATTCCACTTATAATTGGTCTTTATAATGAAATGTAATGCGATTCTTGTGATGTTAGTTGTTTTTGATATTATAATTTTTTTTTCCAACGTGACTGACTCATTTATTGGTACGATTGAATTTTAGGCAATTTAATCGTATATTAGCGTGAAAGTAGATCATTATAGCCCAGGCGTTGTCAGTGGCACGAGGCGCGTAGCGCCAGGGTCCGTTAGAAGCCGTGACTAGAATGATCCTTCCCGCGTGGTATGTATACTATTTTATTCATAATCGCTTAGCTACAAGCTTTCAAAAACATTAATTTCAAGGCTAGGCAATATTACTAGTTTATTGGTTTTGACAATTATATCAAAAAATATTCTTTCTGTCACGAAATTTTAATTTTTTTGCTCAAACAAGTACATAATGTCTTATTTTGAATGAACCTGTACTCCTCCGGAAGTCCAAGAAGCTGCAGTTGAGGGAATAATTCCGTAGAAAAGCAAAGAAAGGTATTAACTTATTTTTTTCCAACCAGCTTAACATGATATTGCTTAACTTCGGAAAACTGACACATGCCTCTAGCCGGAAAAGTACTTTCCGGCTAGCGTGGAAGTGAGAGTAAGTAATGAGTCACTTCCCTACCGTTTTAAAGGTAAGAAATCTCTATATTACTAACCAAGTGAATAAAATATACTACCTAAGCTTTCTAATCTCCAATTAGATTCCGTTTGGAAAACGAGATAATCAACATTTGCAAAGAAGAGAAGAGAAGTCTAGGAAAAAGTGTGGAGCTCAATCAAGGTGGAATTGAAAGCTTCAGATAAGGAGACAAATATACAACGCTTGGTAGGCAAGGGTGGAGAGGCTACGAAGTACAGATTAAAGAGGAGACAAAAAATGTAGGAAACACCATCTCGTTCTTCTTCAGGTGAAATCCGATGAATGTATAAGATTGTCTTCTTTTCGTGTTACTTTTTCTTCTTAAGATGCAGAAATGTGAACAAAAGCATTCTTGAAAATAACAATATTAAAGTGAGGAGACAAGAAAACCGAAATAAAGGGAGAATAACAGCAACAGAGCATTTCATGCCAACAAAACAGTGCTAATAAGTAAATTAATGAGTGAATGGACTAAAATAACGAATTAGCAAACAATCATAAGACCTGTTTCATTGATGTGTGCATCAGAAACATTAACCATGACCAGGAATATTTGAGAGCAAGAGAAAAAAAATAAAAACAAAAAACAAAGAATAAAATCACTGGAACATAATATATATCGAGGACAGCTACAAGATAAACGATTATTTCCTAGGATAACATTGTTGCAGGAGGTGGTAAACGACCTCAATAGTATACAAACAACACAGTGGATGGAAAACCAAGGGGCAGAAATAAATGGAAGCAGATAGATAGAAAATATGGGAGAGAAAACCTTTTAAGGCGGTGCTACCCCTTCGCCGGAGTTAAGCAAATATTGAATTAAATAATTATCCTTCAATCCACTATACATACGATTTCAATTCCAGAAACAGTTAACAACCAATTTTTGATGGATCCGTTTGATCTGTAGTCAATGTTTGAAGTTATGATCATTCATTTAATTGGGCTACAATTAGAAAGTTTAGATAAGTATGCACTTCTTCCATTTTACGGATTATCATATCGAAAATGTACTTTTAAAACAATACCAGTGGACATAAAACATCATTAAAAGATGTCTAGTTCGCAAGTTCAAAAACGTGCTAATTCTGGTAATTGATCCTGACAATATTAGCGATAGCTCATTGACCTTGGAATGAAATCTGGAAAATATATTATTTGCTGACAAAAAATTTAAAAGCTATAAACAAGTTAGGATGGAAAAAAGGCATTAACCTTTTTGCGAATAACTCAAAAACTATAAAAGATAATTGATATCTGAAAAAATATTCTTGAAGAGGAATAAATTTACAATAAAAATATAAAAGTAGTCAATTTCTTTAAAAACAAATGGCGTAAAAACAACGTCAATGAATGCCTTCCATCATTACAAAACCAGTAATAATGTGACTTATAGTTAACACAGGCAAACATGAGACCCGGAAAATATGACAACTAAAAGAAAGGTCATCGCAACGAGCTAATGTTAACGATTGTACATTAGTGATTGTTAACATAATCGAAATAATATGACCGAGTGATTTCATCAACATAGATAAATTTTAGTGTCTGTATCAGTGTTGTTAATGCCAGGATAATTATCCGGATTTTAGACAATTTCGCTAATTTGGATCCAATAGTTTTTCGAATATTTTGCAGAAGGGATATATAAAATGGCTATTGTTTTGGGGAATCTTCCATATTGACTATTTATTTAGATAATCACTGTGTTCTTTTGGTAATTTTGACAAATTCTGATAATTTGAATCGTAAGTTCGGGTAATTTTTATTTTTGCATCGGCAACACTGGACTGCATTCTATTTGATGTCAGCTGCCATTTATGTGTGAACATATTTTGTTGCTTTCAATACAAACTTGACCCTTGTTTTTTATGACATTAGTACAGAGTCATGAAATTTGAAAATATAAACATTTAGGGCAGATAGTAGTTTTATTTTTGATCCAATATAAATTTTTTTATTAATATTTAGCAAGTTTGACTTTGTTTACATATCTCTTGACAGTTATGGTATCGATATTTGTTTATCGATTGTTACTACAAAAATACAATTACAGCGACATGAACACGCCCACCCAGGGCTCATATTTGATTCTGCCGACTGTATTGAAAAACATTTTCAGCAACTTTTTGCGATTTTTGACTTTATTGCAACTTGAGAAAATTATTATCAAAGAAATAATCAACTTTTAAAAGCTTCTTTGACGTAATTTCAGTTATTCAAACAGCTTTTAAACCTTCAATCAAAATTAAGGAAAATTTGGTTTAATAACAATCGCCCGACTTGTTGAAAAATTAAATTAGACAAAATTTTTTAAAAGGTGGCTTATTTTCAGCGTCAATTTATAATCATTAGCAATATAGATGAAGTTACAAATGTTAACAATTTTTATTGGAAATTTCCTCTTTTTGAAAATCTTACTTCTAATTTCGATGATCTGTTCTGAATTATTCGAGAAAAACTGAATGAACTTTTTTAATGTTGACTCACTTTAAACTTTAATACATTTTTTTTGGACGCCATTCCTAATAAAATGAGCTTTATCATGTATTTAGGAGGTATTACAAGAATAAACACGTTTTTAAACTTGATTACTACACTAAATGTTATCAAATATGAAAAAATATAATGCACAGGGACTTTTTGAAATTTGAATTATTATTAATTATTAATTAAGTTTATTGACCGGGATCGAAACACTTGAAGACTGTATTGCATAATGTACAGGTATATTCCACAGAAAATTAATGACACAGTAACGAATCTGTACCACCTATTTTATCGTTTACTTTTTTTTTAAATCAAAATCTGTAAACGATATTCCAACCAACTATACAATTAGATAGATCCAACTCATTACGGCTGCTTAACATAATAAAAATAGCTGTAAAAAGTGAAAAAGCATTTTTTTCCAATATTGTATAAAATCCTACAAAAACATCAACATGCAATGCCACAGCAATTTAACATCAAAAGCTGTCGAAAACGATATTAAAAAATGATAAAATACGAAGACATCAAATCAATTCAATTACAGCTGAAAATGAAATTTTAGTAGTAGCTATTTGGGTAACTGCACCTGAAAAAACTACAAAAAATCTTCCTGAACGCAATGAAATGCGAATAACTGTGCTAACAAGCCCACTTTGGAAATTTTATATATTGTCGATGGACATCGCACATAATAAATAATATAATGTAATGCCAACAACAACAACATGTTTAGTGTTCATTTTACCTGTTACCAGCTTAATTTTATTTGTGTGTAAGTGTTTTGTGTGTAAAATAGTGTATTAGCTAGAACTTATTGTGCAAAATGGCTATTTACAATGCACCAATCACCAATAGTGGTGCTTAGTATACTACTCATTAGTCGACGAAGCATATTCTACGCTATAATACTTTTGTTATTAATTTCAATTTATACTATTTCAAATATTATAGTACAGTTTGGAGTGATTTTAATCTCGAAATAAGTTTAACTTCAACAAATAATTGTACAAGTATCCGGAATGAATTTTAAAAACGTTACACATAGAGGAGAGGTCAGATTTTGAAATACAAAAGAGTTGAATTTTTGTGTTTTTGATAATATTAAAAAAAAATTACTATTTTCAACACATAATTGTATCATTACTCACCGAACGAAGAGAAAATATCAGTAAAAAAGTAAACACTTACTGAGTGAAATTAAAAATAAATAGAAATTTTAACATAATGAATTACACGCAAAACGAAGATTTTGAAATGGGGATGTGGCTTTGCATAGTCAAAGTGGGATAACATTACAATTATTAAGAGATATTTTGAGAAAATATCAACTGCTTCAACCCAATGACATCTTTAGCTTCATTTATTAAAAAGCTGGTACAATCAATTTAAATCCACTAAAGCTCTTAATTAATTAATGTAGTTTTAGAGTAAAATCTATAGTGACAGCATTAGCAATATTTATCTTGTGGCATTACTTATTCTTTTTTCTCTAATTTTTTGGGAATCAAACCACAATATTGTGGTTTGGTTCCCAAAAAATAAGAGAAAAAAGAATTAGCAATATTAATGAATTATACATAATAAAGTTGTACGTACTATTAGAATTTCATTGCTCAACTGGATTTATAAATTTAATTAAGTTATCTAATTTACGCAGCTCTTGTTCAATTCATTTTCTCCACTCATCGGCATTATCTGTACTCAGGGCCGCATCAAATAATTTTGGATTGTCTCCAATTTAAACCTCGTATGTCTTCCAGCCACACATTCCTTCACTTATGCAAAGACTAACTCTATCGGATTTGAGTCAATTTCCTTATCTCAACAAATATTTTGCGGGTACGCTCATGAACCAACCCCAATTAACGAGAATATGACAGTTCCATTATACCAGCTTTTTGATAAATAAAGTATAGAATAGTTTATCTTACTTCTGTTTTTAACAAAAATACTAATTGCATAATTTTCATTATAATTTATAATTGAAGACAAAAGTCTTCAGCTCGACATACAAAACGTTACAAGATGGAACAATAAAGGTTTACAAACCCCTGGTTGATAAGAATTCGACACAAGTATTACTGTTGATGTTAAGGGCGATAGAAAACACATGGGGACTAAATCCACGGATCGTACACTGGCTGTACACAACTGTGGAATGATCAGAGGAAAGCCCAACTGGAGCTATCAAAACTTCAGAGGCTTGCCTGTCTGTGGTACACAGACGGATCTACGACTGGCGTAGGAACAGGAGCTGGACTCCATGGTGCAAAATCCACGCATCGTTCTGGAAGTTTGCATTCCAGGCAGAAATCTACGCTATCGACACGTCTTTGCAATTGAAAGCGGCATAGAGATAAAAAAATCCTCATACTCCCAGATAGTCAGGCAGCACCAAAATGTTTAGCATGTCCCCAGATCAGATCTAGAGTAACTCTTAAGTAACTCCTGGGGTACAAGAATATTGTTGGCAATGGGAAGGCAGACTAGGTCCTGAAACTGAACCAGTACTTGGGGTATAAAAAACTGCATCACGTGGTTCTACAACTCGGTGAATTCAAACTGAACATCAGTCGTACTGGGTACACATGCCAAAACAGCAAACTCCTGGTCAAAAAATCGTCGAAGACGCTGACTAACGAAATATAAACCTCAGCAGTGGCCAAATAAGGAGAGTGACGGGATTACTTACTGGTCACTGTACCCTAAGGAAGCACTATCGGTATATATAGGGAGGAACCTATCTGTCGGTTAGGCATGGAAGAGGAGAGAACTGCCTCTCACATAATCTTCGATTGTGAAGCATTATCTTATTCGAGATATAGACTCATAGGACTTGAGCATCCAAGCGAGAATTTCTCCAAGAAGGTCTTAGTGAAAAGACTGTTGAGGCTGAAAAGGGCTACTGGTCTTTTCATATAAACGGCATAACCGAGAGCACAAAAAGCCTAAAGGCTGAGGTGCCGAGGCTCTAAGCCAAACTTATCCATCAATGAATACTGTTTTGAAGACTATAACCAAAAAAAAATTCATTTGTATTTCCATCCCCGAAAAAATATGCAATGAAATGTGTATTTCATCTGCACTCTTTGTCAGCCTGTATCTCATAAACTAATAGGGTTCGAAAAAAATTGTACCTATTTCGGTATTTTAAATTTCTCCTAACGATCTTCTATTCCTATAATTACTGTAGTTATTTACACTTTGTATAAATATGGACATTTACAACACACTGTATTCCCTTCTTTTCTAAAACTACCCTCTTTGGTAACTTTTTTCATTTTGTTATTTACTTTATAAAGATTTGGTGGGCAAATATTCTTCGAAGTTAAACTTATACTGAGATTACCACCTTTTTTGAATTCCCTCTCTTGCACTAATAAAGCATATTTCATTATTCCACCTACCCCAGAAACAGAAACATATTTTCCCAAGCACTCAATACCAATCATTGTCAAAGATAAATAACGGTATTCCCAGATTATATCTACTTTCTTTTTAGCAAAAGGTTCAGCAGGATGAAGTGCGTCCGTTTCATTGTCTATCCTTACTTGATTTGTTTGATAGGACTTGTTGTCTAAGCCACTAATTTCATTATTTCCGCAAATCGATTATTCCTTTCTCTATATAGGTTTCAAGAGCTTTATGTTCCGGGAAAGCTTTGAAGTGCTTTAGTCTTAAACGGTGTAATCAACCGAGAAACGTTTATAAATGATGTTTTCAAACATGAATACATGGGGTGTTTATGACAATGACCGTAATCTGTAGAGAACTAACGACACTAGTATGTAATCCATCACTAAGTAAGCGCTACATACAGTGTGGAACAGCCAAATGGAATAAATTCGATAACGAATAAATAAAGGCGTGTTGGGAAAAACGTCTGGGCACGTCGATTTGTGTTTTTAAATGCGATTTTTTTTCAAAAAAAGAAGAAATATATAGGATGTGACAGTAGCCAATAACAACTTTCTCATTTTAAATGCAACCCCCTGTATATTATTTATTTTTTGGATGTATCAGAAAATTCTAGACATAATTCTTGTACATGACCGATCTTCAACGGTTTCGGAAATATTAAGTGTTGTCAGATTTATTACAAAAATCAACATTAAAAAAAGAAAATTTTATTTCACAAATTCGCTGCGTTACACTCAATAGTTATTTCCCAGTGTCAGTGCTATTGTCGTTTACTGTACGTAATAATATAAGAGAAATGGTTCATTTAACAGAAATGCACAAAACAGCAAAATAACCATGCTACACATGATTGGTTATGGAGATAACACACGAACACAAATTGAAGTTTTTCGCTTATTTCACGAAACATTTCTAATTTGCCGCCTGTATCCCAACGAACAATTAACAAAATAGAAAAGCAGTTTCGTCTGCTTGGTCATGTAAGACAGATACATAAAGTAGCCGCCAATGCAGTAAGGAAAGAAAACCCACATAATTCTGGTCGAAAAGCAGCTGTTCAACGTTAGCCACCCATCCCTATAAAATGATGCCAACTCAGGAGCTCATGGTAGACGATTTCGAAAGGAGTATGTATTTTTGTAAACAAATGATAGCAATGTTAGATAACAATGTGATCCAATTAGATATTTTGTTTGCTGATGAGAGCACATTTACACTTCACGGTCATGTTAATTGTCAAAGTTGCCGCTATTGGTCTAATGAGAATTCTCACTGGATGAGAGATGAACACACACAGTATCCTGAAAAAGTTAATGTTTGGGTAGGAATTGTTGGAAATCATATCATAGGTCCCTCTTTCATTGTTGGCAACTTGAATGGAGAAAATATTCAGAAATGCTCCAAAATAATGTCGTGCCAACTGTAACAAACATATCCTTTACTAGCAAACTCACAAGTTCCTGCAGATACAATATGGTTTAAGCAAGATGGAGCACCGCTTCATTACCAAATCAAAGTCCGGCAGTACCTGAATCAAATTTTTCCAAATAGGTGGAGAGGAAGGCGCGGATCTATGGAATTGCCAGCACGATCTCCTGATCTGACGCCATTAGACTACTGTTTGTGGGGATATGTCAAGAGTATTGTATACAAAACTAAAACCCTCAGCTTAGATGAAGAAGAAGAATCAAGCTTGCGATTAGATCAGTCACGCCTAAGATGTTGAGTAACGTTAGAAGACATTTTACATTATTAAGTAATAATGTATCAATATCAGTTTTTAGTGTAATGAGGCGAATTTCTGAAAAAATAATTTTCTTTTTTTTTATGTTAATGTTCGTAATAAATCTGAAAACACTTAATATTTCCGAAACAGTTAGGTGTTCCATTTGGGTGTTCCACACTGTATAGTGACAATAGAGACAAATTATGAACCAAGCAATTATTTCTTGAATTTCTTACGATATTCATGTAATAGGTCTGGACTTACTAGAAGAGGAACTGTTCACTTATAATGAGAGTAAACCTAGACATACGATGTAGAGATAAAAAAGGATGAGAACAGCTTCAACAATCTAGTACTAGTATTGAAACTAAAATGGTCGTCGACAGAATTAATATCCTTATTAAACGGTGAGGGCTTTCTGGCAATTGGGTATGCCGATGATATCGTTGTCCATGTTGTTGGAAGGCATATCACCGTACTCAGGGACCTAATACAAAGGGCCCTGAATAGGGTACAGGGGTGGTGCAACGACCGTGGACTTGCAGTTAATCCTGCCAAGGCTGAGGTAATTGCTTTCACCAATAGTAGAGGTATAAGACCTGATGGTCTGCACCTTGGTGGAGTGCCACTTCCAGTGGTTGAACAAGTGAAATATCTGACATAAGACGCTGACATGGAAGGCTCACCTTGATAGTCGCCTGGGCAAGGTGACTAACACGTACTGGGCCTGTAGGAGAGCCATTGGTCTGAAATGGGGACTAACCACCAAGACGATCTTGTGGTTCTAAAAAGTAATCATGCTGCCGATGCTCACATATGCGGCTCTGGTCTGGTGGCCGAGGGTAACTTTGGCCACGGCTAGGTCGCAACTGGCACGCCTTCAACGGGTGGTCGGTTTGGGGGCAACTGGCTGCATGAAAACTACACCAACTGCTGCGTTGGAGGTGATTCTTGGACTTCGGCTTCTTCACCATGTTATTGAGGCTGAAGCTGGGAGGGTTCTCCTACGCTTGAGAAGTTTGGGATATGTGCTAACCGAGGAAGGGTGCAGGCACGTCGATAGGCTCAGGCTTCTGGGAGATATCCCTGTCCTGGCTGGAGCGGCTGTCTGCCTGCGCAGGTACTCTTTCTTAACCCCCTATAGGGTGAAGATCCAGAATAGAGAATGTTGGGAAAGGAAGGGAAATTCACAGCCTCATGGGATCGTCTGGTACACAGATGGTTCATGCGCCAGCGATGGGGCGGGGGCTGGAATTTACTCCAGGAACCCAAGGACACAAGTCTGTGTTACATTGGGTAAGGGGTGTGTCTGCATATCAGGCTGAGGTATACGCTATCTTGGAATGTGCGCAGATAAGCCTAGACAGAGGTTATACGGATCGACGCATAACCATATACACCGACAGTCAGGCGGAAATTAAGGCACTGAGTGGATATACCATCAACTCAGGGCTTGCTGCTGAATGTCGTGAGCGCCTTGCTGACCTAGCAAGGCGGAACACAGTGTGGCTAGGATGGATTCCGGCCCACTCTGGTTTTGAAGGCAACGAAGGGGCGGATGCCCTGGATGTGGAAGGGGCGGCTACTCCCTATAACGGCCCGGGCCCGACCTTGAGCCTCACAAAACAAACAATCCGTAAGGAGACGAGGAACTGGTTGAGAAACCAGCACCTTGCTCACTGGAGGGCTCTACAGGGTCTCAGGCAGTCCAAGCCCATATTGAGGGGATGGACTGATGGACATGCTAGAGCTGCTCTAAAACTACCAAGGAGTAGGTTAAAGAAGATAGCAGGACTTCTAACAGGGCACTGCTGTCTGAGGAAACACCTCTGTAGCCTAGGTTTAGAGAAAAGCGGCATGGCTGACGAAAGGTCGGATCATGTTCTCCTCGTATGTCCACATTGGGCTGTACTACGCAGGCGAATCTTCGGAGTCCCTGTTATGGCCTCTGGGGACATAAGCAGGCATCCACTGAAGAGGATTGAGTCCTTCATCGAGGAGCTTGGCGTCAAAGATGTATAAGTGGCAGGAATGGCACAATGGGCCCGTCAGTGACCTCAGTGCCGGAACCTTGGCTTGAGTTTGTCTTGGCCAAGGTTTGCCTGACTAAGTAGTAGTAGTAGTATTGAAACATTCTCTTTCATGTCAAAGGCTCACTTGGGAAGCTGGAGAAAAAGGCTAAAAATGAACAGTTCCCAAAAAAGTTGAGCCAGACAACTAAGCCTTCAGACATGGCAGCCCTGTATAAAGTAAGAATTCGGGAAAAATTACATTGGAAATATGGGAAATGAGACTGATGGCAAATCTAGTACCAATTATATCCGAATTAGGAAAAATAAATTATTATTATATGACTTTTTTGGGGGATAACAATTAAGAGATAGACAAACACAAAAAGAAATGGATGGATATAATGGAGTAAATTATAAGAAAAAGAGGAGAGATGAAAAAAATTAGCTCCTCAATGATATGAGAAATGATGTGACTAAAGTAGATATGCAATGGAATTTCCATTAAATGCAGAAAAGAACAATAATTTACAAAAAGAAAACAATTGGTGTTGAGAAAATACTAGAGATGGTTTAAATTACCAACATAAGTTAGACAACAATTAAATTGCATTGATTTTATTAAACATACTACTTTAAATATGTAAGATCTTTACACAGAGTGATTTTCATTAATTGAAGTGTAAATATTGTATACAGGAAATCGTGAGCCTAAAATATGAAGATGTGAAACAAAATTGAATCAAGAATCTTTGATATATTTTATCTCACTTAGTAGGTAATGGGTACAATCATATGAGAATAAATTTAAATGTAGTAAGTATCTGCTCGTTACCTAAGGAAAAACTTTCAAGATTTTGACTTTTAATAAAGCCATGATTTGTTCAAGAATTTTGTGCTAAATTTTCAAATTGTGGGCTCAGGATTTTCTGAGTAAAATATTTATATCTATTGATAAATCATCCTGTATAAAACGTAGTCATTCATCAAAATTGATTCCAGAATTTGTATTAAATAAGATTTCATTGTGATGGCTGTAAGCAGCTTGTTTGTGGTAAATTCCAGTTGCCGGTCAAGACTGAAGATAAAGACCAGAGGAGAAATTTTAGTCTTTTTTATTCTTATCCACTAGAAATTATCTTAAATAAGCTGCTTACAATGACCAGCAAATATAACAAAATTATTTTTTTATGTAACTTTTAGAGAATTTTCATTAAAATTTCGATTGAAATAAAAAACATTGGCACTTGGATACAGGGCCTAGCGTCAGGGCTTGTTGGCATAGAGCAGCTATACATGCTGCGAGTATAATGGGAAATACAAAATTTATTGATACAGAAAAAATATTCAGTGCCGTTTAACAAGAGTTGAAAGAAAGTATACTTAAATCCGTGAAATTTTTCCAAGAAATCTAGTATAGATTCTTTTAATCTCTAATGTGAAGACATTTTAAAATCTACTAATAATTGGTGGTAATTTGATTTGTTGATTGCATATAGGAAAAGGATGAAAATTTCATTCAATACATAGTCTAATAGATTCATTTTAAATGGGTACTTTCTAAGAAGATTTACTGAAAGCACTTTAAAAATTTGATACATATATTCACACCTCAAATTAAACAAACGTAAAAATATTTTATTTTATATGTTATTTTATAGCGAGCTTGAGAGTAAATGCAGAGAAGTCAAGGTTTTTAACGACCCCTCAAAGAAGAGAAACTATATAGAGCTGAACGGACAGAGATCAATGGAATTCGAACAAGTTCAAAGCTATATCTATCTAGGTACAGTTATTAAGGAGGATGTTGATGAGGAGATGAACATAGAAACAAGACTAACAAAAGGAAGTAAGCAGTCAGGAGCCCTAAATAAAATTATAACTGCAAAGAAGGTAGCTAGAAAGACCAAGTTACATGTATACAAAACAGTTATTAGACCAACGGCACTATATGGTAGTGAAATTTGGATATTGAGTGAAGGAGAGGAAAATAAAGTAAACATATGGGAAAGGAAAATACTCAGAAGGATATTGGGAGAGAAAAAAGAAGGAGGGAAATGGAAAAGAAGGACAAACCAAGAAATAAGAGGTTTATTTGGAGAACAAGAAATGAGCAGCGTAGTAAGAGCAAAAAGACTTGGATGGCTAGGTCATATACAGCGGATGCCAGACACTACAATGACAAAAAATGATTGACATAGACATAGAAGGAACGCGGAAACGGGGAAGACCAAGAAAAAGGTAGTTTAATGAAGCCACTAAAGACCTAAAAGAGGGAGGAATACCGGACTGGAAGGCGAAAGCAAGAGATAGAAAACGATGGAAGGAAATTATCACAAAGCTATGGGCCTAAAAGGCCTGTGTGCAGCATTATATACAGTGAGGACGTTTAGGTTGAAATAAATTCAATATTTTTTTGTCTAAAGCTATTATAACAAAATGCTTGCACAGGTCAATTTTTATTTTCAATTGCGCATCATACTCATTGGATGTACGAATGACGTCGCCACTTTCGCGTACATGACATCATTGTTATTTTTTTAAATAGAACATATTTTTCTCTATATTTTTGAGTTCCACAACAACAGACGATTACAAAAATGTATAATACTTATAGTCCAAAGCATTGGTTTGTGAATTCGTGACAAATGTTGTATAAGAAATGTTTATTAATAAAATTTCATTGAAGGGACTGTACTAATAAATTTTTAGTTTTTAAATAATTAAGAAAATTCATTCAAAAATTAAATTAAATGTTCAAAGAGCATGCCGTTGATCACCTTGCAATAACCAAGACGGTTTCTAAATTCCTCCAACACTGTGTTTAATGTTTCCCGGCGAATGAGTCTCACCTCATGAAGAATTCTCTCTTTTAAATCTTCGATATTCTTAGGCCTATTAAAGTACACTTTAGATTTAAGATAACCCCGAAAGAAAAAATCTAGGGAGGCTTCATCAGGAGATCTTGCTGACCTCTCTATAAATCCTCTCCTACCTATCCACCAGTTGGGAAAAATAGTATCTAAATAATCACGCACTATTAGCGCATAATGTGGTGGTGCGCCGTCCCGTTGAAACCATATCAACTTGCTAGGCATGTTTGGATTTTTATTGTTTGGATATAACGCTGCAATGGCTGGAATAATATCATTTTCTAGCATTCCTAAATATTGTTCAGCAGTCAACGTTCCTTCAATAAAAAATGGTCCCAAAATGTTGTTGCCAACAATTCCTGCCCAAACATTAGCTTTTTCAGGATACTGAGTGTGCGCCTCCATCATCCAATGAGGATTAGTGTCTGACCAGTATCTACAGTTTTGCCTATTGACAGTACCATTTAAACAAAATGTTGCTTCATCTGAAAATACTAAATGCTCTACAAATTTTAGATCATTAGTACATAGCTCCATCATTACTTGACAAAATTCCTTCCTTTCATCAAAATCATCATCGTTGAGTTCATGAACTAAATTAACTTTGTACGGGTGAAACTTATTTTTTTTCAAATATTTTATAACTGTAGATTTACTCGATCAGTTTTCCGATTTGTCTACTAGATATGTGTGGATTTTCTTGAACAGTTAAGAGCAAACCCAACTGCTCGTCACCACCAATTGCAGAACGACCTTTATTAATTGTCACTAATTCACACACCGACGCTTTGGACTATAAGTATTATACATTTTTGTAATCGTCTGTTGTGGAATTCAAAAATGTAGAGAAAAATATGTTGTTCTATTTAATAAAAAATAACAATTCGTAGGTACATCCAATGATAGAGTACGATGCGCAATTGAAAATAAAAATTGACCTGTAAAAGAGTTTTGTTATAATAGCTTTAGACAAAAAAATATTGAATTTATTCCAACCTGAACGTCTTCTCAGTATATAAAAATATTTTATTGTGGCACTAAATTTATAATAGAAGTATAGTTATGTATAATGAACAAAATATTGTTAATTTAAAATGTGCTCTACATTAACTGAATAATGAATCTTTTCAAATTCCTTTTTTTGGTGCATTTGGAATGCTGGCTTTTAGTAATGAGCAAAATTGGTCTAGGTCTTGCTTTTCCAAGACCATCCTTAGGCTACCAAGACCAAGACTTTGTACGCAAGACCAATACCAAGACCAAGACGATTTGAACAATACCGAGACCGAATAAACAAGACCAAGACTATCCAATTATTGGTCTTGGCCTTGTTTGGCTCTGGCTTTGGTGTGCAATATGATCAAAAATATTATGTACGCGTATTGTTTGTTGTCTGTATACATTTGTTTAGAACCAGTCTGAATTTTTTTTCAAAAAGTGAAGTTGGATGATAAAATTATTGTAGAAAATAATAGACCATATTGATTGTGACAAAGTGTTCCTATTTTGAAATAAAGCTGATGTAATGTAAAACTAACAGATACTGGTTTTATGGTTAGTTTTTATAGGAGATAGTTTTACTGGCAAGAAACAATGGAAGATTAAGATTCATTCGAAAAATGTTGGTGCTAGGAACATAAACGAAATAGTATTCCATAGGCAAATTTATTCATAATTTACATTCAATAACAGAATCAATTTATTTTACGGTTTCATTGAATTTTATAGCTGATCATAAAAGTCCAACTTGTATTGTCAACAAGAACCAATTGGTGTGTATGTGAGTACTTTCAGTCAATCTTCAATACCCAACTGAATCTTCGTAACTATTAAGAAAATTAGTTTGTAGTAAAAACACCTACTGTCAAGAAAAAAGCTGGAAATTGTTCAATAAATCAGGAGGTTAGAAAGATCGTTAGAACTGGAATAATCATTCATTTTACCAATATAAATTTGACGATAAAAGAAAATTATAATCAACATTTTGTTTATTCATACAGTCTGTACATAAAGTACAGTAACTTGCCAATATTTCGATTTCCTTTAGGTTTACAAAAAAAAAGTTGGATAATAGTTTTTTCAAATAATCCAGACCATCTGCAAAGTCGATTAGAAGTATACAGGGTGCACCGTTGCTCTAAAAAAACTTATTAATATATTTTTTTAAATAGTACACCATGTAAATATTTTCAGTTTTTCATAATCTATTAAATTACAAATACAACCGCCAAGACCGCATAATTATTCTACCTTTAATGATTGCAAGGTTACATTGGTTTGAACTTAAAATTATAAAAAAATTGTTTATGTCAAAAAAGTAGTAGGTATATCTTTCATTAATATCAATCAATAAAAAAAAATTTCGGGTTTCCCTTTAAGAATTTCAAGTTTCCCGCTCAAATTTTGGGTTTCATACTAAGGATTCCAAGTTTCGTCGGGAAACCTGGAATTTCGGCGGGAAACTTGAAATTGTTAACGGTAAACCTGAAATTTTTAGGGGGAAACCTGGAATTTTTAGCGAGAAAACTGAAATTTTTATCGAAAACCTTGAAGTTTTGTCGGGAAACTTGGAATTTCTGGCGAGAAACCTAAAACTTTATTAATTAATATTGATGACCGAAAAACCTAATACTTTTTTTAATTTTAGATTCAAACGGATGTAACTTTGGAATTATTAAAGGTATAATTATGCGGTCTTGACGGTTGTATTTGTAGTTTAAGGGATTATAAGAAACTGAAAATATATACATGGTGTACCATATTTAGAAAAATATGTTATTAAGTTATTTTGGATCAACGGTGCTTCCTGTATACTTCTAATCGACTTATGCAGATGGTCTGGATTATTTGAAAAACTTTTATTGAAAATTTTTTTGTATACCTAACGGAAATCGAAATATTAGTTACGTTTTTTTATGTACACTCTGTATGTATAAAACAGGAAATGATAAAAAACATGTACTAGATAACTTTAGTCTGATAGCAGGTGATAAAAATTAAAGTTAAATATTAGATTTGTCAAATTAGATCTTATTTATAATCACATAGTAGATTTTCTACCAAAAATGGTCTATATTTTCCATAACTATTGTTGTGACTTTACGCTTATAAACTTTCAAACACATTACATAATTAATCTCTAGATTTTTCGACTCAAATCCATTTCAATTTTCAAAAAATTCACACCAATTATAGTATGTTCTAATAAATGTAAATCCAACACCTATGCAGGTGTCAGAAGCTCCACTAAACTAAAAGTAAAAGCTTCTAATATTTTTAATGTGATAATTTTTTGTAAAACTAATTTGTTTCGTGATTTTTACAAAGCTTTGTACTAAGGTTCGTGATTTAGTGTTTTTCACTACTATGGGCACTAAACGATTTATTTTAGAGAGTTCTACTTTAAGGGGGTATATTCTAGCACCATATAGCAAAGAGTATAGCTGCTTGCATTCATTGCATTAGGAATAAGAGCCAAACAACAACTAATAGCTGAAAATCGAACACTAACTTATCCAACAGAGCATCATAATATATATCGAATTATGAAGCTCTAAGGACAAGCTCTAGGAAAAAACCAAAAACACAAAAATGTCCTTGAACTACTAGAAGACTGCTGGAAGTAGAAATGGACACAAAATTGTTAATTACAGAAACACAAAAACAATACAACACAAGTAAGCGATTAGCCTGCAAAATAAAAATAAAATAACATATTCCAAGTACCAGGTGAAAAGTTGATATTTCTGGAATCAGATTATTTTTAATTTTTCAATAAAACGTTGATTTCTCTCTTATGTGTACTCCAGATAAAATTAAAACTGTAAGTAGTTTTATTAATAAATTAATATTTTAGGAAAAAAAAATTCCTTAATTAATCGATTTGATAACTGCTCCATATCAACAGTTTTTTAAATGTTCATTTTATTTCAGTTCTTTTTTTCTTCTGCGATTCAATTGACAAAGACCAAATTCTACAGCCGGCAGTACACATATGCCGAAACACCGCGAGAGTAGCTGAAAGCGGGTATAAACTAGGTGCACTGGTGTTGCCTCGTTTCGTTGGCGCTCGCTTCGAAAGCGGTTTTTTTAAGACCGAATCAAAGGAGAACAAAGGAAAACAAAAATGCGAGTCGAGTTTGTACGAAGTTAGTAGGAACCACCCAGAAAAGGACCGCATAGGTATAGGTTCTTTGAATTGTTTTTGGGTTGTTCTAACTCACTTCGTACAAACTTCACCTGTAAGCAAGAGTGTACTGCGTGCACTCGCTAGGCCGAGATAGTCTTATATACTGATATGAAACGTTCAGTCCGAAAAATCAATCAGTATCACAAAAAACTAGAATAGAAGTTGAGTATTAGTATTTTTCCGAAAATCTTGAAATAAAAAAGCATCCATAAAATATTCAGTAAGAAACTTAGGTTCCTTCTTAACCCAATCAAGCTAACTGAATTCAACGTAATCAAATAAACTTACATAGATATATTATATTTACTACAAATATAAAAAAATCTCATTTTTTATTGCATTTTTGTTTGAAAATTTTTTTCTGTCTAATATTTACAACCGATTTTCACAACCACCTTGTATGTATGTACATTGGGGAGACCTAAAAGATCTATTGTGCCCCCTCACTTCCACCTAGTTCCTGAGGAAAGTCTCAAAGACTAGTAGCTGCTTCAGTCCTATTTCCCGGAGGAATTTCAGGATATCTGCAAGCTTCAACTTAGGTAAATGTCCCTCTTCTATCCAATACTCTCCTAGGTGTTGTTCCCTAGGCAACTAGGCCTTTCTAGCAATGCAGAAAAGTTATGGAGAATACGACCCGAAGTGGTTGTCTGGCTTTACTGAAATGTTATAATGCCAACGATCACCTATGGTGTTAAGTCCAAAGAGAAAGAGATATGATGCTGACGATGTAGTTGAGGTAGCTTGATCAGTGAGAAAAATAAATAAATGGAAGAAACAAGACGATTGCGGAATAATATGGGCTCAAAGTTATTCAGAGCAATGAACTTTAGAAGGGACGACAATATTACCCGGATGTTCCGATTGAAGAGCATTATAATAACAAAAACACTTGAGTTACAAAGGTGAGGGAATATGGAAGCTGTGGGAATGTATATACAGACGTATGCTATAGATATCTAGTAAGGAAATTGAAGAAGAAAAACGTTCGAGTTGTTTCAGAATACATATTTTGCCTCACGCTCAATAAAATGAACAGATGAAAATAAAAAATTGAGAATATCAGTAATCGACAGATTCAAATCAATTGCATGAATATAAGATAAAAATGTCTAAACTTTAGAAAGTAGTTCATGATACTAAAACTGTTTGGATTAAATTGCCTGCACTTCAGGCTTATTTCTTTTCATTTAATCTACTCAAGTATCTTCTTAATGCCAATTTATCTTATCATGCGATGGGAGGTTTTTATTAATAAGAAATATTACGAAATTATCAATACAGCAGAATTTAAATAAAATAGAAAATCTCATCAAAGAAGAAAATTGAAAGGATCTGTGTGTCGTATTGATGACAAGAAGTTCGTGTTGAATTTGGAATAAAAAAAATTCAAAATATGAGCAAGAGATATTTGGCTCAAATATAGATAGGCTGTACTTTTGTACAAAAGTTTTGATATACAGGGTGATTAATAACTTTTGGGATATAGTTGATGGTTTTATATATCTCAATGTTGCGGTGGATCGTACCTATTGTTATTCGATCTAGCAGCGCGTGTCGAAAGTAGGTCTGAGATAAGAAAATAGGTAACCAGAAAGTTCAATTAGTGAGCCGCTGTGTACACTAAATACACTTTCTAGTTACCTATTTTTCTACCTCAGACCTATTTTAGACACGAGCCGCTAGATTGCACCTCATTACGATCATCCGGAGCATAGTGGTATGTAAAACCATTAATGGCGAAGTTATGTCAAAAAAAATTACCAGTTGATTCCATCATCAGAAATCATCGACAAGGCGCCCCTGTGACAAAATGTTAAATAATACATAAAATAATATTTTAAAGTCATGCCTCTGTAAGCCGATTTTGAAAACAATTGATAAATATACAATTAAATATTAGCAAAAAATGAATCAACATGTTTTGCCATCAGCCTATATCCCAATAATTATGACTGACACTCTTTATAAATGGAGAAAATAGTAGAATGAGTGATATTTTGAATAATTTGGTGGATGTGATACAAATGATTATTATAATAGCGTCGTTGGTGATTCACAAATCAAACAATATAAGCGAGATATTCAAAAATTGTACAAACATTTTATACAAAGATTTAGGTTTGCGTTGAATAATAGTTACAACAATATTGATACTGTTTAATGAATGTAAATAAGTAGCAAACGATTTCGGAGATTTTTTAATTCACAACAGAGATAGATCAATCATGAAATTTCAATATATTCCAATTCCAATTATTTTACCTGTAAAATTTATAATTTATACTTTTATAAAAATTTAATTCATATAATTCCACTTTCTACCCGAGTACTGACTATGGACATCAACAAAAAGTCATCCTTAGATTGGGTTTGGAAACCAAAAACACAATCACATTAAGAAAAAAAAAAGAAAAAATAGCTGGCGTGCGCAGCACTAAGATTGCGTAGCATACCGCGCTAGCCCGGGACTGTGCGGCCTTGATTTGGGCTTGGAGGTGCAGAGGGGGATGGAAATAGCGGCAGGGGTCGCGGTTACAGCGGCCCTTGACTGCATCCATGCAGACAGTGACAGTACCGTCCTCGTTGGCAGTCACAGAGTCGGCGGGATGCGCAAAGCGACATTCCGACTCGGCGCGCTTGCACGCCCCGCGCTGGAACTCACGGCACACCTACAGCAGATTTACCCCGGCATAAAATTCAGCGCAAGCTGCCGCTGCGAGTTTTATTTTGGTAAGATAGCAGCGCTCACCAGCCAAACACATACAAGATTCATCTATAAATCGAAATAAATCAAAAGCTAAAGTTGTTGACTATGCCAAACAAGTACCTACTGCTTCATTTCTAAGTTGACTAGATGAATATTCTGTGGTTGTGACTTCAAACACAAGGTTTAAAGATGAGTTCATATCATTCATATTGGTCAAATCTATTCGGTTAATGAATTACCAACTATTTGTTTAATTTAAAGCGGATATTCACAAATCCCTGAAAGGGTTTGTCTAAAACATAGTTTGTACGGATTCAAATTAACGTAAAAGGTATTATACATACATTTTTTTATCACTTGTAATGTTTAACATGAAAACGTAATACTGATATGCTGTTCCGTTAAACATAATTAGAGAATGATTGTTTATTATACATTTATTATTAATTATATTATAATATTCGATTCGGTTCCAAGCGAAAGTCTGTCTGCACGACCCGTAGTTAAATTCTTCGGAACTTGGAAATTTCTGCTTTGTAGTGAACTGTATTTCTTGAAGTAATTTATTGGACATATCTGCTGGAACCGCTGGACAATTGTCATATATATTAGTCCACCACCAATTAACAGGACAAGAATCTTGAAAAAAACTA
Organism: Lochmaea capreae; assembly: GCA_949126875.1. Taxonomy (NCBI): domain Eukaryota; kingdom Metazoa; phylum Arthropoda; class Insecta; order Coleoptera; family Chrysomelidae; genus Lochmaea; species Lochmaea capreae. The sequence goes on from OX421409.1 coordinate 9,169,137, forward strand.
TTTTTCATCCACTCCGGAGTTAATTGATTCTAGATTTCATTCAATGCCTAAATAGCATATATATATTTCCTATCCTTAATATTTTTGTCGTTCAATGAAAAACAATTAACGTTATGAATTGGAAAAGCAATTCATCAATTGTATAAGCCACGATGTATTTTCTGACAGATGAAAGATTGTTAAATTGTTCAGAGTAACTGAATTATCCATAAATAAATGAAATTCTTCGCAGTATCAATTTTGGTTTCTAAAATAGATGGCTGTTATTAATTGGTTTCATAATTTTCCACTACATACATAAATTTTAATAAATTTCCTTCAATTAATTTTGGATTTGTATATTGATTGAAATTACATTCAATCAATAAAGATTGAAATATTGATATGTGAATTGAGTGAAGTTTTAATCATTATTGTTTAATAATGAAGATATTCAACAAAGAAGATATTAAAATAATTACTTCATTTTTATAATATTGTCTGAATTGTTTAAAATTTTTGTTGAAAGCAAAAGTATTTAGTGAGTTTGGGTTACTTAACATAAGAAATCCATTGATAATATTTACCCTCTACAGCCCATAATTCTTTTTGGGTGAATTTATGTATACCGTGTTAACATAATTTTGTTCCAGCAAACTATGTTTTTATTTATGAGAAAAGTTTTTCTACACATCCTGAATATTTAGTAGTGAACAGGGAAGAATGATCCGTATGAACTCACCTTAACCAATCGACCATCACCAGCTAACAGGATTGTCCTTAAAGAATAGAAGTGTAGTAGATTCTTCACTCCAAAATATTACGATTTAAACCAACGTTAAAGTTATTGTGATAAACAAAATTTGAACTTCAACACCCATCCCTTATCCTTTTCAAAATTGCAGCAAATTGGTTGAAGTGAACAATCTACTGTATTTCCATGAACAATTACTTAAGAACCACCCTGTATATATGTTGCTTGTGGTATATTTTGTTCGTTATTTTTGGGAAATTAAACCACAATCTTTTTTTTATTTATTTTCATTTCAACGTTCCAGTAGCATCCACCTACCATTATCAAAAATTAATATATATTATATTTCTAAAATATACACCTATCTGATACTTACGAAATTATATATAATTATTCTTGATAACGATAGCTATAATTCTGCTGAAACGTTTAAATAAATATATGAAAAAGATTGTGGTTTAATGTACCAAAAATAATATTGCTACATATAATTTGCAATATTTTTTTATAATTAACTGAATATTTATCCCAAATGATCATAACCGATGTTCAAATAATTTAATTACTTTTATGGATTCTTACATGGAATATGTGCCAATGTAGGGCCAGGTGGGCCTGGCTATTCAGTGCTATTTGGCAACAGTGAAATTTGTTGATTAACCATAAATATCTTAAAATTTAAATTATTCAAATAAATGGTTTTTTGATAATAAAAATATTTCCTGATAATGATTTTATATTAATATCAACCTTTTTTTTAATTGAAATGTAATCCATTTATTTGAAAATGATTGAATATATTTATTTTTTGTGGAGTTACCCTCTTTTAAATCGCAAATCGGTACCGCAATAATTTCACTGACAACATCCCTCTGGTGGTTGTAGCTACTTAATCCTGTTATTGTATTTTTGTTGGGTCTAGTGTTGTTCGGGGCATTTTGGTTTGATTTCTGTGATACTTGTATCTCATTTTAGTGAGCACTCGCTTCTCGGTGGTCTTCGCCGAATTTAAAAGGTTTCCAGGCCTATGAACTGGGACTAGCCTCCTTCCATGGCAAGCTACTCCATCACTTCCATACCTAGAATTCCAGTGTGGCCAAGACATCCATATTGTTTACACTTAGTTGGTTAAAGAGTAGTCTAGTATTCCAAACCAGTTTTGAATCGCAACTGATGGAGTACAGTACCGTTACTGCTGCCTGGATGTCAGGAAGATTCTTATTTACCTATCAGAGTAGCCGTTTTCCAGCATCCAGATCAAAACTTCCGTTTGAAAGAATGTTTCATGCTGTCCAAAACTCTCAACAAGTCCAGTCTTTGGTCAGCTACCGTAGGCGTTTATTTTGGATCCATATGTGAACTAGCTTATATCCATAACAAGTAAAAGGGATTGATTCATCCGATTCTTCCACTTTAAGGCCAGTTGCTGTGAATGTTTAGTGGGCATGTAATCCGGAGTTACGATCAAGAGCTTCGTGGCGTTTAGCTCACATAATATGGTCTTCTGTATTTCACAACCCACCTATTTGTCCCCATCAAGCATTTTGTATATTCTGTAGGTGGTTACTCTCACCACACTTTCAAGGTAGAGGCGAATTGTCTCTGCGGTCTGGGAGTCTATCACGCGTTATATTTAGCTGGTACTTGCTCCACCAGAAAACGGAGCCATATGTGATTATAGGCCTGAGTATCATCATATACAGCCAGATAATCTACCCCAGTTTGTTCAACGCAGTTTTTTGCAGGACCATAATGCTACACTGTCTTTGCGGATCACTTTTTCCCCATGGAAGTTTCAGTAGGGCTTTTATCCAACGTAACATCTTTTGCTTCGTATACAAGAAGGTAGATATACTAAAAGTAACTTTTTTAATCCGAGGAATAACATGGTAAAATAGTAATAATTGTACTATACTGATACTTTTTCAACTGCTGCCATAAAAAATATACTAACAAACATTTTCAAATAGACTATCTATATAATAATTATTTATATCAAAGTAAATAAACTTTTTGATTATTATTTGAATAATTTTATTTTGTACTGTAACAATTTTTATTCAAATTTTATAACATCATCACATAAGGATAAAGATGTAGATCGACTCTGTCATATTGACCCAACAACCACACGAAATAAATGTAATATATTATACCCGATATGAATTTGATAGGTAAATATATTCATGTAATAAAAAACCCGGTAAAACTTTTTTTCTTTAAAAGAGAAAAATATTCCGTGTAATATATTCCTTCATAAATTATTCAACAAAAGTGTTCTCTTAGCTGGGGATGGTCAACAATGTGAGACGCTGCCTTAAAAAACTTACGGATAAAGAGCCTATGCTATTGAATGATCATTTAATTTTTTTTTGTTGAATGATTTGTTGCTAAACATTGAACTTGGCCATTTCTTATATTACTGCGAGGATTTATAAAAAAATATAAGGGTATTTATTATTTCTTGGATGGTTTGTATTTTTGTTCAAAAATAAAAAGTTGTCATTTAACATCACATATAATTAATACCTTAAAATAATGTTTGTCTTGAAGATTTCGAATATCCAATTATTTATTTCTGTGTATTATTAAATAACAGAAACAAAGCACAAGCAGAATAATGCTTCTTGAAATAAATTATAAAACAGGTACGTGCTGCTGACTGATTTTACAAGATAATCTGCTAAGTACAATCCATCGTCAATGTAGTCGCAATATTCGATGCTTAAGAAGGCTTATCCGAAGGAAACATTGGAACCAGAGATAATCGAAATATATACTATTAATAAAGCCCTATGAAATATAATTAGCCACCAAGGTAGGTATTATCGGTGCAACCTTCCTGGGATCATATATATGCAACTGTATTTCAGGCAGAAAGTTACGCCATTGATTTATGTGTGGATAGATTGGAGGAGACCAATCTCAGATATAGAACGAAAAAATTCTTTCACAGAGTCAAGTAGCTTGAAAAACACTCAGCTCTTGCTCTTGGTATCAAACAAAAAGACACTCCTCGATAGGAAGACTCAATAAAGTGTTTCTGGTCTGGTATAGATAGCAGCATTAAGGCAGACTCCTTTTGTCGCAGGTGATCTTATGGGACCAAAACCTGAAATTGACATCTTAATAAGTTTCACAAAAAAAATACTAAATACCTGGACAGAAACAGCCGAGTTAAATATTGACAAAGTATATAGAAGGCAAAGGATTATCATAATGTCTGATAGTCAAGCAGATTATTAAAGCGCTGAGTTCTTGTGTAATCAGTTCCAAAATATTGTGGGAATGCCTAGGCAAACTTAATGAACTAGGCGAGAACAATATAGTCACCTTACTGTGGATTCCAGGACACACTGGAATAGGAGGAAATGAAATACCAGATGAACTAGCGAAGAGGGGGACTGAAATAAACTTTTGGGGGCCGGAACCCTTTTGCGGAATCAGCTCCAATGTAATATTGGAATAAATAGGTAAAGCCGAAGAAAAGAGAAGATCTGACCATTGGAAAGATCTAGTAGGGCTTAAGTAATCTAAGATTCTTCTGGGTGACTACAACCTGTTGAAATCAAATGAATGCATAAGTCAAAGTATAACTGCACTAAGAGTTTCAACAGGAATCCTAACGGGACATTGTCGCCTGAATGGGCACCTTAAAAAGCTCAAAATAGTGGTGGAAGAAGATTGCAGATTTTGTGGAACACCTTGACATACTTGCGAACTGCACAGCAATTCAGAATCCTAGGGCACAGCACCTGGGAAATTACTGGATAGAAGAGGGACAGTTACCTAAGTTGAAGCCTGCAGATATCCTAAAATTTCTCCGGCAAATAGGACTGAAGGAGCTACTAGTCTCTGAGACTCTTCTCAGAAACTAAGTAGAAGTAAGGGGGCACAATAGATCTTTTAGCTCTGAGTGAATGGTACCCCAAAATACATACATACATGGACAGAAGCAGGAGTTTTGGACTTCTGACACAATTTACAGATATTGGTTCATTAAAAAACTGCGAAGAATGTATCTAAACAATTATTAGACTATAATAGGCATGACTTTCGTTATCTAACAGATCACTGTCGTTGGATGGGACAGCAGAGCACAAACTTTGTGCCAGCACTGACGCGGTTCGAATCAGGTATCTGATGTTTACTAGGGTCTCTCACTCACCCTCGAACTCATTTACCAAACAAACTAATCGGCTTTGTTACGAGGCTGAATTTGTTTGGTAAATTATAAATTGATGTGAACCACAATAGACTCTTGCGAGTCCCAGAAGGTGCTAATTGAGTCACTCACTACAATCTTAACCTAACCGTCAGAAGAGTGAGACCAGAAAGATTCTACAAGATTCAGGTTGTCTTTTTCGAAATTCGAAAATTCACCAATATTTAGTACCAAATCTGTACGGAATATGCTCATTTGCACTAAAACAATTTTAAATCAAAATATGAACATGCACAACCTACTTAAAAATAGATATTAATAAACCTGTAGCAATGGAGAATTCTTACAGTTGCCAAATCCTTGCTACCCTATTGGTTGATGGTAGTGATGATCAGACCGGCTTAAAAAGATATGGTGGGTGGAATTCAATATCAGTACCAGGAGACTACTTCAATAATTTATCACGAAATAAGATGGCTTCAGAAAAAAATATATTGAATTCCATAGTACAAAATTCGCCCTACAACCTTCACGGAAAATCGTTGGACTAGTTGAAATAAAACTACTACTATTTGTATGTATGTATATTGGGTTGACATTCACTGAGACCTGCCAGATATATTGTGCCCAAACTACTACCGTTAGTTTGTATTCAAAGCATCTATTAATTTTCAAAACTGTTCTAATTTCAAAATTAATTTTGTAACAAATACATAAAACAAAATATTGCTTAACTAGTTTCTATTATTCAATAGTCATAGAGAAAATATAGTATTCTACTCGCAGGTAATTGCTTTTACCAACTCGTTGAATATTATACTATTGAATTTGAATATGTGGAAACAATTGTTGCATACCTACTCTTAATATTATAATCTTATATTTTTCCGGTAAACATTACTGACGTAATTGGAGAGTTCCATCTATCATTGAAATGAAGTGTACTAAACAAAACTAGAGATAGTACCATTGTTCTTCTACAACATGCACAATTTAAAATCCCAAATTGACTTATAAAAGCAGCGTAGTACGTGTCATAGTGGTCAAGTTAAATTATCTAGAACTAAAATTAGAGCTAAAATAGAGCAAACATTACTTGGGGACATGGGAAAAGTTGTACTGTTTAATTCGAGAATTTTTGCTGAGACACAAACGTTGGTTTCGTTTCGGGAAACAATCGGTATTTTGTTTAATGTTTATCACTCACGCACGGGTGGGAATTAAACTATTATCTCAAGCAAACATATGTGAGTATATATCTTTAATTAGTTGTATCTGCCTGGGGGGAACGAGAGCAGTATGTATCTAAATAACCATTATTTGAGGAAAAGTAACAATATACATAATATACATACTCTTCGCCTTCAGTTAATTAAGTAAAAATTGATAAGAGGCGTACGTTTTATCTCAAATTTTTATCGAAGTTTTATATAACTAATCAAGTATTGCAAATACCCAAAGTTTTGAATATTACTAAATAATATACACTGATCGTCGAAAAAATCCGGCCACCAAACATATTTCAGTTCTTTTTATATCGTTGTCAACCAAAATGGTTATTAAACGTGGTGCTACGTTTTGACACCAGTTGATATATCCTGTTGCAGTTGCTGTATTTTACAGGGTGTTTCGTGTTTCTAGTAAATCGATACATTTATGCACTCTTTAAATTTTCAAATTTAACTTTTATCAAAAAACTAGAAATTAACTAGGTATACGAAAACATTGCCAGATATTTTAAAAGACATAAATGTTCAGTTAGATTTAGAGTTGAATATCATGTTTTTTGGCCAGGCATTTTCTCGCATTTTCTTCACATGAGTCGTTTTCGAGAAATTTCCTTCTATTTTCAAAGCACCGATCCGGAATATTTTATGATTTTTTCAAAAATGTGGTTGAATTTTATCTACTTCGTACAGTTCATGTTGTTTTGTTAATAATTGTGCCTTTTTTGCACCGTTTTTCCAAATATTTACGATAATTATATGTGATAGGGTTCCGACTATATATTTTTAGAATTCATAAATATACTGGGTGTCAGAGAAAACAAGCAACCAAAAAAGTTAACTTTCAGTATTTCCCAAATTTTGAATACTTCTCGAGTCTAACGATGTAACACAGATGAATGTATAGTGCAGGTTGTCCATATAAATGGCATAAGCACATTCACGCAACCCAGTAAAGATAAAATTCTCAAAATGTTTTTTTACTTATCGAAGAAGTGTCAAGAATTATAAAATCCTTTTTGCTTGTCTATAACTATTCTTGCTATAGCATGTCATATCATATATTTTATTCTTAAAACATGTAACCCTTGTTACAGAAGATGCCAACTCGGCATCCCCCATAGCACCTTTTGGTAGAGGATCCAAACTAAGGTCGTCCGCCACCAACGTGTCAACCAGATGAAAATAATATTTTATTGAATGAAATAAGTTTATGATTATAATTTGATTAGGCCCTTTCAAAAATGGTCATTATTATTAATTAAATTTATGACTTCCTTTAGCAATATGACTAGAAAAACCCTAAAAAGTTGACAGTTTTTCCTGTCTAATTGCTAGGCAACAGTTTCTCATTAAATAACCCAAATTTACCCGATAAAACACAAACCTCTTCAGCCCGTGTAAAACGCTCTGAAGAACTACTGAATGTTAGTAGGAACAAGATAAGAATTATTACAGGTTATCTAACGGGTCATGTCCCGGTAAAGGATCACCTGCATAAAATGGGGCTATATAACGGGGATCTCATGTGCAGACTTTGTGGCATGGAGACCGAGACCGTAAACCATATTTTGTCAGACTGTGAGGCATTGGATCAAGGGGACAGACAATCGTCGGAGAGGCCAAGCTGAAGCATATGGCATGCATCCAGTTGACCTATATCAGCTACTCGAGGGTACGGGAATGGCTGAGTGGGTGGAATATAGGTGGGAGTAGAGTACAGTAAGCCAACAGGTTGCAATGCTCCCGGTACTAGAACGGCTCCCAAATGTACCCACTTTCTTACAGTGCATGTGCGCACCGCTGTGGTACTGTGTCCTTTTGTATAGCTCCGCTTTTTCAATTTCAAAGTCTTACAACTACTATCTATGACCAAATTTTTGTCAAGCAGCCTTTTACTAAGTTACCTCATTGGATTTTCCTTATTTTAAAACTAGTCTCATCTGGTTGACAAGTCGATGGAGGACTACCTTAGTTCGGATCTTAGACTATTCCCTTTGTACATTTTATTTCAGTCTTATTCTAGTACTTGAAATTGTCTGTTGTGTGATATTTGATAAAAATAACTTTTGACTACTGTGGCCTCCGTAGAGTAAAATATAATAGTTCAAATGGAGACAAAATATCGAATATCTGTCATTGCTCAAAATGGAATAAATCAACGGAATGTGGAGAGACAATTCAATGCTAGTCGCTGGAGAAGGGGCAAAGAATACTCCTACGATATCTAGCGATCTATTCTCATCACCGTAACCCGATTGAGGTGCTAAAAGAAAGAGACAGGTTAGAGTACAATTCATCAGAATTGCTGCATGGCTAGCACAAACGCAGACAACTAGAATGCTTAAACTCTGCTTTCAGCAAGCTCATGGAAGAGCAATTGCAGTCTAGCCAGAAAGCTTGAAAAAACGTTGACATGGGAGTGCAGAATGTGTATTTATGGTAAACATGTTATGGTAAACATGTTCGAAATAGGGTTTACAGAAGAGACGGAGAACGTTATGCTATCTGTACTCGGTCACCTTGGGTTGCTTTTGGGGAAGGCTTCGTAATATTTTGGACAGGAATTTTTTTCTAAATTCTCAAAAACCTTGTCCTGATTGACAGATGCACAGAACAGAGATCCTAGAATAAAGCGCGACCACACACAGCAAAAACAATGTCACAATACCTCAAAAAAATTTATATTTTAAAAATGGAATGGCCTGCTCAAAGTCTGGATCTTAATCCCATTGAGCATACTCAGGACGAAAATGAAGGAAGTGGGAGACGTCGCATATCTGCTCCAATAATATGCTAAGAGTTCCGATCCGCCTTTATTGAAGAATAGACCAATTTTACCAGAAAGACATTCAAAACGTGCTGGTTTTTATGCCAAATTGAATGTTGAAAGTCATGTTAAATAATTCCTATCATTTCTTGCTTCTTTAGTAGAATTACTGTGTTGTGAACTGTAGAGTGTGAGAGTTCAATAAATTTATGAGGGTTCCTACAAAATAATATCTATCGAATTAATACAGAATAGATTTGATGCGGAAAAAACAAAACATATTCAAATGTATGTTTTAGGTGGCCCGTTTTCTTTGACGCGCAGTGTATATCGTCAGTCAGGAACTTTTGTTTGGATTACTGAATTGCACTCTAAACTATACTTGTAAGTGAACGTAATTTCACTAACAACTTGCAAAGTGTTCCTCCCTACATTTATTTTTAGATTAGGGTACATGACAAACGTTATTGCTGAATTATTGTGAAATAAAATGGCGAGTGCTTCACTTTTAATTTGTTTACAGTGAATCTACACAGTGCTTTCATTCTTAGGGAATAATTTAATTTGTTGAAATATAAGTGGTGGTAGATACAAAAACAACAGCGTCTACACAACCGATCGCAGTAGAAAATATAAATTTTTGGTAGTGTCCATTTTACCATACACACAAAAACACGACATTAATGGCATTAACGAAAATACAAAAATATGTAAGATGTATATTAAAAAGTTTCGTTATTTTTTTTTTTAATATTTCACTTTATACTTAAGAGCATTTGTTAGTTAAATAAGATATGCCGGAACTGTACTTTAATGATCACCGTTAAGATCTAAATTGATTAATTTTGAAATTTGTGCTCATCTAATGATGTAATGACAATATTGTAGTAGAACAAATAGTGTTTGCAGCTCGAGTTTAATGACTAAAAAGACAGCCGTAAATGTGTTGACGTTAACTTTTTTTTATTGTATCCTATTTTGCACCTTTTTAATATGTAATTAATAAATACGACTCTAATCTTGGATTAACAAATGTTTTCTTTTCCATAATTTTTTTTGGATCAAATCAGTAATTTGGAAAACATTTAGTATACATCTCCTGTATAACATTATTAGGAAGTTACAACAAAAAATTGTATTCAATAGTTACGATTTCTATGCCATTTAATTATATTCTATAAATATTCATAATGTAACCATTCCTTTCTTGTTTTGTCATTTTATTGTCAACAATAGAAAATTTTATACCGAATACTTTTTTGTATACCATCTTTTTTTAAAAGATCTTTTAAATTATAATAAAAACTGTTTGGTAACTAATCGATCTAGTAAAAAAATACAAGAACGTTGCCAATCAATAGCTTTGTGGCTTCAAGCTCGATTTAATTATTTTTAGTCATATTATACAAGCTCCAAGTATCTCGAAAAATAGATACATTCTGTCAAAAAAGACAAAGATAAATCGACAATTATTATTTTGAATCTTTTGTAATCTAAATTTAGTAACTTTAACCAAGCAAAGATAAAACACCAAAAGTCCCTAATAATTGAGAATCCACATGACCATAGTTTTACAAAGTAATTTGTGTAATATAAAGATTAAAATACCTCTACTTTTATATAACACCTAAAACTAGATTTTTTTACTAGAAAGGTGAGGTGATTTTTAAAACGAAAGCTACAATCATAAATGATTCCTAATTCTTAAAATTTGCAAATATCAAAATATAATGCTTAGTGTGACCTAAACATGAAGTGGATCGATCGACGATTGACTGAAGTCCAATAGCGGTCATAATCTTGTAGTGGAATGACAGAAAATCATGTTTTGAATATTACAAACTGTACCAAAGAAGAAGAGACAATCAGTGCAATTCTGTTTGCAAATAGCAATATTGTTAAAGAAAATATATTGCTATCTCAGCAACATTCCAAAAAATGGTATTCTAATCATTTATGTTAAGCAATATAATATGACATCAAATTTTGAAGATATTTTGTTATTTATCTTGTTATTACAGCAACCTCATTTTTGTACTTGCTAAAGCTTTTTTTGAATAAATAAGTCCATTTTTTTATTATTATTTTTTCAGGAATTTGAAAATATTGAATATCGATGAATTGCGAACGAATCTTATTTTGATAACATTCTTAGATATAATGTGATATTTTAACGCATTGGCAATTTTCCTGAATACTTCTGTCCAAATTAAAGTGGCAGAAACAGAAGAACACTATTTCTTGACCATATTGCTGTATATTATAACCATAACAATATTGTTTATATAACAACGTTTGTAGCAATATATAAGCAGAATAGCACTGAATGTAAGGAATAAATTTGTCTTTTCAACCGAATAAGAATGTGTAATTTACTAGTATATGTAATAAAAGTGAATTCAACTAAAAATTTATCTGGAATTTATATACATATTATATTAGGCCAGTATAAATAGACTTTTTTATGGTCAACCTCGCACTAAATTTCCAATCCAAAGTTTAGAATCACTTACTGAGCATAAAGTCACAAAATGCTGACAGCTTTCGGCGCCATCTTGAAAATACGTTCTTGGCCGATATCTCGGTAACTATGCACTTTAGAGCAAAAGTCATCAAAACCATTATAGTAGATAAAATTTCGCACCTTTTGTTTCCTACACACATTTTTGGTAAACATCACCGCTTGCGATTTATTGAACCGGTTTATATATATCTGCCGATAATTCTTACAATATTGGATTAATCAATAAAATGCATCCATAGCTTTTGTTTGAAATTTTTTTTTCCAATCTCCATACTTTTTAACGTTTAATGTAGAATGCCGACGCGGCAGCCCAAAGGTTTTTTCCTGTAGCAGGTAACCGTTTGTTGAAAATAATATCCTACAAATTCCGTACTGGCTATAGGTGCCGAAAAGCAGTCTTGGACTGCACTGTAATATAGAATTGCACGACACAAATCCAACAGTGATCATCGTCCTTAACGAGAAGTCGTAGATGTTGACGATTTTGACCACGAGAATGAAGAATTCATTGAGGCTTTACAGTCTGCTTTATATTCATCTGAAAAGGGCAGCAAAGGTGAAAAGGAAACATCAAATATAATTGGATTTTATCTCGATAATTGGATAAAACTTTGAATTTTAATTTGTCTTACGTTTTTTATGGTATCTGAACATAATTAATGATAATTACTTTATAATCCAGGATCAAATCAAAGCACAAAATATTTTCTAGTGGGCGAAATATAAATGTAATAAAATAAAAAAAGTTCGTTACCATTGCAAGTGAGGGAATTAACTATTAATTGTTAAGTACATAATTTTTTTAAAATTGATTTGCTGAATTTGTACCTATTTTGACCTTACGTCCGGTAGTCCAGCATTGAACTCCCTATTCCTCAAAAAGTATGGAAATTAGAAAAAAAAGTTTCAAACAAAGGTTGTAGAGAATGAAGTTATCCTAAAAATGGATCGATCCATTTTATTGATTAATCCAATAGTTTAAGAATTAAAAGTAGAAAAAACGGTCAAACAAAAGGTAAGAAATCTTATTCTCTACAATAATAGTCTTGAGGACTTTTGCATAGTTCCCAAGATATCGACCAAAAATGCTCTTCACGTTTCTTCAAGATGGCGCTTGAAGCTCCACCGGAATCTGTCAGCGTTCTATGGTTTTATAGTCAGTATCGAAAATTTTGTACGAGTTTAAATTTTATTCTAATTATAATATAAATTTGAAAAAATAATTACTTTAATGCCATTAATGTGTTCTATGATTGGTCGGAGAAATAGTCACTACCAAAATTAAGGATATAAGTTTAGGAACAGTGACAGGTGAAAGGGGAAGTGAAAAATGATCAATGGCCAAGGGTGCACAACAGCAAGTTGGGGAAGCGCCGTAAAATAAAATAAAAAACTAAATGATCATCCAACAAATCAATAATAACCTTCTATCGAAAAAAGCGAGACACAAGATTACTTGCGACTGTAAAAAAGACAAATAGGGGACTAATTCTACACAGAATTTAACGGGTAGGTAAATAAGAGCACACCGTGCAGTCAAAGTAAGTCGATAGAAAGTTACAAGTGCTCAAAAAAGTAATAATAATAATAATAATAATAAAAACGAAACTAATACTGTTTAACTGTATGTACAGCTAAAAAAATACAGGAGAATGAAATTTTTGTACATTTTGTAACGTTAGTTAACCGACAGCGTTTACAAAGGCGATAGAAATTTTTTAATTCAATTAATAAGATATTTTATTGATAAATAACGAAGTTTCACACATATATTCACGATTTTGGCTAATTTTTCAAGAAAGTTGTAGTAATTGCGGAGTATTCGAAACATTTCTTCCTAATTAAACAAATCATTTTACCAAATGAATAATTGTATAAAATTAATTACGGAGTACAGTTATAGAATATAATCAAATCTAGATTAAGCTTCTACCTGCTCAATAGCAAAATACCTTTCTGTTAGAATACCTTGGAGTAAGTTCTTGGCCAACAACAACTAAAAAATATGGGAGTCGAGCTCCTAAGAGGTAAAAGTATGAAAGATCCAATTATACAGTTTTTCACTTAACTGTTGGAATTGGATTTTTAGGAAGTCAACAGTTATGATTTTTAGGGTCATCTATTATTTGAGAATCGAGAAATATAACAGAATTTCACTTACTCAAGACTCGAGAATATTTTATTTGTAGGTATTTTAAAAGATAAAATCAATAGGGTTGAAGAAGGGTAAGAGCCTATTTTAAAAATATAGAATGTAACATATTTTTGAGGATAAGGAACCACTAAAATATGAATATTTGTTTGAAAATGCTTCCTGGAACGACTTTAATAAAAGGGTTATGAACCAATACAGTGTGAGACATAACGTTTTAAACAAATTTCTAATATTCCTTGGTAAAAACTGTCAATTCGTTAAAAAATATGTAATTGTTTTAATTCTCCCATATGGTGTAAACAAAGGTAAATGGGAACAACAAAAACGTATATACACACGGGATAAATTGAACTACATCTATATTCGCTAGGTGGGTTCGAACATGTGTAAGAGTGTTAGTGTTTTTGTGTTATTTACCTTAGAACTATACAGTTCCAAGCTTTTTTAAATCCAATAACCTGCGAAAATAAAAATAAAAAAAAGAAATAAAAAGAAAACCAAAATAAAATAATATGAAAAATATGTAATGCGAATGAAAAAATGTAACATAAACCTAATAGTAATAGTACTAGTGATCTAAAGTTAGTAGTTAAGTATGAGAAAGTACAAGTTTAATCCTAACGATACGTTAACTATGATATTTATGAATTAATTGGAAAATAAATAAAAATAAATAAAAAGTAAAATAAAAAGCAACTAAAAATAAGAAAAAAGTTAAAACGCATTTTCCGATACAGTTCCCATTTTGTTGTTGTAAAAATAAAATTACTCTTTTAGAAACCATTGGACAACTTTTAAATAAATTAATGTTATTTATTCATTTGATATCGAATAATTACAATTTTGTTCCAATTCAAGTTTCCCAAATTTCTAATAGAGCAACGATTAAGATTCCTGTCAAAAATTAACGATTATATTTTATAATAAATCAATAAAATATGTCACAGGTAAATTAACCAAAAATGGATTCCATACCTCTAATCTATCGGAGCGAGGCATTTTCTGTTGTGTTACCACTGTTTGGGGTACCACTCCCAAAGGAGACCCAACACCCGTTGGGTCTGGACCCATTATCGTTGGCATAATGGGACCTGGAGCAAAGTACGGACTGTATGTACTTCCTACTTGGGGCATACCAGTGAGGTAGGGGTTAGCGGCCTAAAAAAATTAAATTAATTCATTATTATTTGTTCAATATTATTATAATATCATTTCTCACATATATAATTCAAGGTTAATAAATATAATTCAAGAATAATTAGAACAGAAACAGTTGAATTATATACAGTGAGATTTCGCCTGCCACGATCAAAATAAACACATTTTAATTATATTTTTGTTAAATTCGATAATTGAATTGAAATAAAATGGAAAGTTTAAATATGGTTTGATAATTTTTTTAATGAAATATTATTCATTAAAAATTACACAGGAAAATGAAAAAAATGTTTACTGAGTGGTGAAATTTAGAAAAATTTAAATGCCAGTAAAACAAAAATAAATCTGTGATTATTTTAAAATGGCCGCCAAGCATTAATGCAAGCTTACGCGTTAATTACAAAATAAGCCAAAAATAATTTGTTCAATATCTACTGAATCAGATTATAAAATATGTTATGTCTATCGGACTATTTGTTAATCTACCTCAACTACAACCACAGACAAGTTTTATTAAAAATGGAATATTAATTCATTGTAAAAACCGGGATATTTACTTAAATATTTGTTTTTACTCAACAGAATTTTTATTTATTTAAAATCATACACATATTTCTTTGTACAGGATTTACATTTTGAAGTAGTGAACGAATTGATTAATTGATTGTTGAGCTCATTAAGGATTTAGATTTTTAATAAAACACTCTTTTTTATGCAATTGAAAGAAACTGCAGGTTTTACAATATTTGTAAGGGGGGATAATTCACCATTAAACAATGTAGTGAGTGTACAGGAGTAGTACATTTTTCGCTACTCCTAGAATAATTAAAAATTCTGCACCACTTTATACGGCATATTAAAAAATGCAACATTGAGTTGTATATCTCAGTGGATTCATATAAAACGTAAGACGTACTGGTGCCAGAAGTACCGTATATTACTGGCTAAGAAATACTCGGAATCAGTGTCTAATGATGAATAATGTTAACCTAAGCAGGGGTACAATAAAGAAAATAGCAGGATTACTCTGGTCACTACTGTGAATGCGACTTTCATTTAACGCTTGTGGTGAATGAAAATTGTTACAAATGAACACACTACAAAGATTTTGTCTTATACCCATGATTGATGAATATCCACAAATAATGAATTTATTCATTTAAAAAATTTCAACATTTGCCCATGGTTTGCAAATAAACTAACCCCTCAAAAGTCAATTCGTGTGTCTATGAGACGCGTAGTCAATAAGCCAATGATCAGCCCTTAAGGTTTGCCCTTCATTCATTCGATTGGGTTGTGCTCAACAGCCCAGGCACTTGAACTGAATCTTTGTACCCATTTCCCTTGTTATCTACTTCCATTCCAGAAGCTTTGTGTCTTTTATTTATACCACTAGTTTGACTGGAGGGATTTCCCCTTATTACCTACTTATCACCTCGAAAATCCTAAAATGCGACTGAAGAAGTTCTCACTGCAACAAATGGCAAATTAAACAATGCACAGTTTACACAAATTAAACTTTCCACTTTTGTGTTGCATAGTCTTTATTAACATCCTCGCCTTAAAATAATTTTTATCCGGAGAGTTGCTGATTCAACTGGTCATGTTTTGGTTCAAGTGATCACATTTGGAGATATTCGATTGCCTAGAGCGATACTAGAATAATTATTTCACTCTATAAGACCACAACCTAATCTCACTTACTTCATTGTTAGCTCAGCGGTGTCGATTACTCCACTAAAAAATAATAGATTTCATTTCAAAATATTTAAAAGGACCTGATGGAATGGTGAGCGATCCTATTGCATTTTTTTTTTGGTTGCCCAACTGAAATTGTACGAACTATACTTCGAGTTAAAGTTTATCCAAAATCAATTGAATGTGCCAATCGAAGGAAAAAATCGACAATGGAAACCTGGACGAGCTTTAACTTCTGCAATTGATTCTGGACAAACCCCACTCATCTTGATCAGACACCTGGTACAAGTATGAAATCATGCTTGATGATATTAAAGCAGACAAAAGAAAAATCAAACCACCTACTTATTTAATACAATATGTATGCAATTCAATTTCGCTGTACGAAATCTGATACGCTTGTTTGTACAATCGATTATCACACCCTTCGTGTTCGTTTTATGTAAATCATACGTTTCCTTGCGAACAAAATCTGAGGAGTTGCTTAACGTTAAACGTTTGCTATTAATATGCTTCTTCCTGGGACGCCTGATGTCAATTAGTATTCGCTCTGCTCCATCGTTATGTTATTTGATATGTTCAATTAATTTTCGGAGTCAAATTATGCACGAAGTTTTCGTTCAAGCTCTCGACAATTGCAGTGATAAATGTTAAATTCAACAAAGTGTATTCGAGATCTAAGAATTTACATCGACGTAACTAATTGTTTCAGAAGTTGAGATTCTCAACCGAAGTTAAATTCATGAATCAGCTTAGTTGGTGATGTTTTCACTACGTTCTGTAAATTTCTTTTTTTTATATAACAGCACTAGCGACTTCCTTCGTATGGAAACTGAATATTGGGAATTTTTTTACCCGTCGTAAGTTCTAAGCAAAAAGTCCGATTAAAATGAGTTTATATCCATTCACAGGCTATAATCAAATGTATCACTTGAAAAGAAAAGTAACATATTAATTTTGGGAGTGACTAAGCTTGTGTCACATTAAATTAGATTTTATGAGTCTTTTCAGATCTATGGTGGTCCTTTATGGCTTTGAGACTGTTTTTGTTCTTTGCCAGTGGCTTTTCGTCGCCTAGTGTATAGAACTGCACGTTTGCCAGGCTATCGCACTAGCTTAGAATATATTGTACCATTTCTTCCTCTAATTCCTTTAATTAAAGGAATATGTACATGTCCTCGTCTGTCAATCCCATCAGCTTTAAAATCCTATTGAGTTTACATTGTACAGTTAGTAGACTCATCACAATTTTGACAATATTTCTTCACTCGTTAAGTCTGCCATAAACTTGTTCTATTATAAACACTTGTCTTTGCCCTGGTCAGTTTGTCCACCATTCCATGGATTTATTGGTTACCCACTTTTCTAAAGCAGTTTTTGTTGCAGAATGGATCTGGCATCGACGATCCCAGTCTAAACATTCCACCTGCTTTTTTTGTTGCTCTTATGGCACTTGTGCCCTGAAGCCCAAGTAACGGCTTGCTAATCAAATCGAAGCTTTATGAACACCCCACTTTCTACTTTATTTATAGCCTCAGAACCATTATTAATATTATAAAGAGAAAATATTTATGTTTGTTTGTAATGAATAAACTCAAAAATTTAAAATCCTTCCACCCAATACTTATCATTACTCAGAAATTTGTCCACGAGGCTATATTTATGTCTCACTATTATAGTTAACCTACTAAAAACGTTTTTTGGTTAAAGTAGTCAATCAAAACAAGGTTAGAATTGAAAGATGATGAGATTCGTATTATGATATTCATCCTTATCCGTTTCTTCCTGGCATTTCCTGATGGAGAGCTAGAAACTTGAAATAAGTATATACAAGAATGTCAAGATTGGATTTATCCTGGTTTAGAAGTTAGATCAGTGAAATGTGTAATGGAAATTTTCAATAATAAATTTACCAGGATTTTCTCAATAAACGGTATTTTGTTACGAACATGCATCGTTAAAGATAATAATTAATTTTATTAGGAAATTTCTTTGGCTTCCAGATTATCATTGAATAAAGTTAGGCGTGTCCTAAATAAATAGATATATTAGTTTTAGGATGAACTAGTATGTTCTAGACTGATAAACTCGAACTGCGATTTAACTAGATTGAGCTGGTTATATCCAACCATCCAGCTGCTTCGCTATGCCTGGCTGATCAAAAGTATTTAGTTTCCACACATACGTTTTCTTGTGCCTGTTGTCCCTTAACCAGAGATTTGCCGTTCACTATTCTAATATTTGGGGTGTTTCTCATTATCATTATCATATTATCAAGTGAGCATGTAAAAAAGATTGGAGACAGAGATTTTCGAAATCCCAGGAGATCCCGTAGAACAAAGAAAACTCTTACTTTACAATAGTCGCAAAATTTTGAACTTTTATAAGTGTCACCCACCATTTTGTCACGACCACCATGTCCTATCGCTACGTGACTGCTTCAAAAGCGTCAAATAGCTCAGCGGGGATGATGTAATACTTCCATGTTTTGTATTGTCTTCATTTCGTGTTTCCTTTTCCCAAGGGATGATTTTTTAAATTTTATTTCGATTGTTGCAATCAAAACATTGCCAATTACTTCACTCTTTTCAACCAACTTGACAGAATCACGTCTACGATAACGAGAAACAGGTAAACACCCCAAACAATCAAACAATAAACTATACCAAATATCTCGAAGTTTAGGCACAACACACACAAGAACTCTCCGTTACAGTCAACGTAAGCGTGCAAAATCGTTGTGATCGGTCAAGTGTAGCGGAGCCGCTAGATGCCTGGACTCAACTATTTCAAGTTCAATCGCAATTCAACTTGTTTGTACTGATATACAGAGCATCTTCTGATGTTCCTTGTGATCTATTCATTATTCTTTTTCGTTTATTTTTTGGGAAATCGAACCACAATATTTTTTGTACAAATTCATTTCAATGAAAACTATCCACCGCACATAATTTTGATGGCGTCACTTTTATGAAAAAGTTCAAAAACACGTCAAAAATCATATAAAGGGAGACGTCTTTTTCCTCAAATGTAGACGTTATAACATTAACCCCTTCACCCCTGTCTATATGTGGAGGTGCCCCATCTTGTTGAAACGCTGGCAAAGCTTCTGACATGGTATCGTCATTTTCTAGTATTCGTGTAATTTCGGGATCAACAGCTTCTCTGAATAATTGTAGATAACACTCACCATTCAAGTTTTCCTCAATAAATTTCGGTCCAACAGTATGGTCACCAAAAATGCCGGATTAGACGTTTAATTTTTGTGGTGTTTGACTATGAACCTCCCGCATTACGCATGTGCCATTTTTTATATATCTATGGTAATGTGTGTTTACTCCACCATTTAATGCAAATGAACACTCGTCGGAAAAGCAGATATGGTATAATAAAGCTGGAGTGTCGTACAGTCGTTCACTCATCAATTCACTACTGTAGATGCCGGACGAAATCGTCTTCATGTAGTTCTTGGACCAATTTAATTTTGTAGGGTTGAAATTTTTGTTTAAGTAAAATTCTGAAAACACTGCTGCGAGAAACACCTACTGCACTAGAAATTTCTAATATTGACTGTTGTTCTTTTTACGTAAGTTCTCCTAAAACGGCAACTTCTATTGCCTCGTTGTTAACTACTCGTTGTGATTGGTGTTTTTTATTGGCAACTGATCCTGTTTCAAAACATTTTTGCATTAATTCAGTTACGTACTTATGTGTGGTAGTTCTTCCGGGATAAGCAGCATTAAACTGTCTGGCTGTGGCTCTTGCAGATTTATTTAATCCTACAATTTCAATTCTATCTTGCAGAGTTATGCTACCTACTTGACATTTTATTGAACACCAGTTTTTTGGTCTTATCCCCAAGCAAAACATCGTTCACTTAATTGAGTAGAGTTAGTGCCGTAGTAGAAGCCTAGTTTACATTGAAGTTATCCGTAACTCCCAACTTTTCACTTATGTATTATACAGTTTTGTAATTATCGTGTAAAGGAGAATCCAACAATGCAATAATGTATAAGATGTTCCATATAAAAAATTAGGAGAGGTGACCATGGGGGGAGGGGATAAAAGTTACAAAGTCTACCTATGAGCAAAAAGACGTCCCCCTTCTATATGTTTTTTATTAAAGTGATGTCTTCAGAATTATGTGGAAAGGATAGTTTTCATTGAAATGCTCCGCATACCATTCCTAATAACATTAATTTTAAGACAAACCAGATAAGTCTAGAAAAAACTGGTTGACCCAATCGCTCTTCCGATAGAAGTGGGTTTATGAAAAATAAGTCTATCCAAAAAATCGGGTTTTTTTATTTATCATCGACAAAAAAATCAATGTATATTCGCTACTTCAAAAGCTATTTCCAATACATCGCTTAATGTTATTAATATTTAGAGACGTAATTCAATTTATGAGATTAAATACTTTTCCAGTTGAGGTTAAAACAAATTTTATACAGTGGATTTAACCAATACGCACTAATCTGGAATAACGTTAATATTAACTATTACGTTGGAAAAACTGCAATATAGATTTGAAACTCATAAAATTAAAAATAGGTTATTATTAGTTTTCATCTCTTATTTTTTTTCTAACTTCTAATAGTCAGTAAATATAATAATTGATATTTGTATTGGTGGAAGTCACTGTATATTAAAAAGCAGCAAAGCAAGGATTCAAGGGTTATTTTTACCATAAGTGCATACTGCTCTTCAATTGTCATAGACAGGTGGGGGAAGAAGGTCAAGGGAAGGCAGTCTAGTGGCGCATCCACCTCAAATAACAAAACCAAAATTAGTACCAACACCAAAATAATTTTAAAAAAATTGTAAACAAGGCCGACAACCGCGCTCATGCAGCTCAAATGCTTTGAATCAAAGTAAAACATGTATAAATATAAAAACTACTTAACGACCGTGCTTACATGCGAACTGTTATAAAATGAGAAAATCGACTAATAGTTGGAAAAAAATTAAAACTGATATGTAATATTTATGGAAATTAATAATATTCCAGTAATTTATTGTTGCGACACTTAAAAATCAACGAAGTCCATTAAGTTGAAAATATTTTTTCACATCAATATAAGTTTTCGTGACCAAACTCTGATATACATTCTATTAAATAGACTAATAATAGACTTTTGTCATGTTTTGACATAACGATTTTCTTTCTTTATTGATTGAGAGTTATTTAAAGTGTATCTTTGAAATTTGGGAAAATATTCCTTCAGCTCAGAATAAAATGAAAGCGCAGACAAAGCAGAGTTTAAATTGAAATAGATAGAAAAAACAATGGTAGAGTAGATGTGAAAATCTAATGTAGTTGCTCCTAGCAATACAATTATTAGATCCTTCCTCTCAAAATGAAAAAGTAGAAGAAATACCTGAATACATTTACAGATTCTAGTGAAAAACTAGGGATCTTTATCGAGCCCAACATCAATGGACTCGAGACCTCGGTTTTATGTCTCACCCGAAAGACGTTATACCTTGTGCTCTTTGGTATAATGCCTGCAAGCTGTGATATGTTACTCACCCTAGTAGTCTAAAGTGTTTCGCTGCAGGCTGTAAGGGATATACAACGGTGTTGTCCAGTGGTTACCCATCCAAGTACTAACCCCGTTCGACACTGCTTCACCGTAATTATCGCCTTAAAGGCGTTCCACTACAGTGCTGGGTCGACGCCCTGTTTTGAATGAAATTAACCTGGCGCTATTAGTTTTCTAATACCAATTAAAAGTTACAGATCTGAGGTAAATAAACTTAGTTGATCTCACTTCACCTAAAATTAAAGTAACCAAAATGTCCATAGATTAATCACACAAGTA
This sequence comes from Lochmaea capreae, assembly GCA_949126875.1. Lineage (NCBI taxonomy): Eukaryota > Metazoa > Arthropoda > Insecta > Coleoptera > Chrysomelidae > Lochmaea > Lochmaea capreae. The sequence goes on from OX421409.1 coordinate 9,191,391, forward strand.
CTACTCCGGCGTAACTGAAATAAGCACTATAGAGAGGTAGTGAAGTAGAGCCAACTTTGTTATTAAACGAAGTGAAGTAGAGCCAACTTTGTTATTGAACTAAGTGAAGTATACCCAACTTTGTTATTAACCGAAGTGAAATAGAGCCAGCATTGTTATTAAACGAAGTAAAGTAGAGCCAACTTGGTTATTCACCGTAGTGAGGTAGACTCAAGTTAGTTTTTTAACGAGGAAATTCAAAATCATCTCGGTTCATCCTCTGCGTGGCGTGATTCTAGGTAATTATTTTGCTAACCACACTAAAAATAAGCCCAACAATATGGCTAAAGCTTCATTGTTATCAGAAGGATGATGCAAAGTTTATGTTTTAACAGGACTTTGCATCAATATGAAAAAAATTTACGAGAGCTGGTAAAGGACCACATACAGCACGAGAATGAGCATCTCGGTAAATTCAGATTCAGATTCAAATCAGACGTACTGTAGCCATGAGCCAAAAGCAGGAGCATAGCTAATTTCTGGTCAAAAAAACCCCTGGAGTCGCGGACTACCCTGTGGGAACACATGCACACAATTAGCTATCCTTTCTGTCGGTTGTGCATAAAAGAGGAGAGCCTCGCACATTATCTTCGAATGTGAAGCACAAAAAGCCTAAAGACACAGCTACCCGAGAACTCGAAGCCTCTGACTGATAGGTACCGTACTAATCAATCGATCAAACCAATTGAAGCCTTAAGCTTGGCTGTTGGCACTACTTGAGAATTTTACAAAGAATAATTATATTTTGGAAACATCAGTGGCAAAATTAAATAACTAAAGTCTATTATTGTCCTCACTTTAAAAATGTCTGTGCAATTCTAGGACGATTTTCTCACATTTAATAAAATTATTAATACAAATACAAAGTTAGAAACAAGCTACTTAATAAAAAAATGCACTTACTACTGCTTGCACTTGACCAGGAACTAGAGCTTGACCAGGAGACAGACCCATTTGTTGCATAAGGGCGTTCTTAAGAGCTAAATGATTTCTTCCGTTAATTAACAATTGATCCTTGAGGTGTTGTGGAGGATGGAAATATTTGCAAGGAGGTTTCTCCCTATTACATCGACCCTGTAACAAAAAAAATCAATTTAAAACATGTTTATAGGTATAGGAATGTGGTTTATTGTTACAACAATAAGGTACCGATTTAAATCTGGAATCAAATTTAAATTAACCACCCGTAGAGATTCAAATTCTGCAATGCAATGTGGTTGTCAATATATTCCATAATCAAGCATTGAGTGGTAATTTTCGATCGATAAATGTAAATGTCGAACAAAGGGAATGGATTTACAGAACAATATAGATAATATTCTCTAGTAATTCTACGTACTGGTTTAATTTCTTTAAGGAATCTGTGAAACTGTTGAAGTATCGGATACTCTGCAAGAATAATAAAGCGCATACTATACTGATGCTAAAAAGATCTGCAAAGGTCGCAGTTGGATAGGACAAAGAGGTCAGGTTTTGTGAACATATCAAAAGGCAAGTCACAAGTCCGTCGGACTCCGCAATGTAGTTAATGTTATACTTTTAATATAACAACTATGTATACGAAGTAAGACAAACTTTGAGGAAACTGTCCAAAAATGGTTAGAGCAATCTGATGCAAAATTTTCAGACCTGACAACAGTATCACCATTACAAATGAAATATCGAACAGTGCGACGAAGATGATATGTAATATGCAGGTTGTTGAAAGTGAAAAATCAGTTCAACGGCAGTGACACAAGGGCTCCATTGAAGAAATATTTTGAAGGAAAAACCCGGTAAAAACCACTGAACCAACTCAGAGTGCGAAATCACCGGCCCATGATCTATACAAGTAACCATGAAATAAAAAACTATCATTAACAATTGAGCCCGTGTATACGCATGGAAACAATTTTTTTCTTGAGTTATGAAAATTTAAGAATTCCGCAAAAAACCAGGCTATCAGGATCGAACAGAATACCAAGAAACAAATCTTGTTGAAATATAAATGGTTTCCTGGGACTTCTGCTGCTTTAAAGTCTAACAATAAGGCCAATGAATCAATATATTTATAACAGACGGGACTGGTCAAGAAATTTTCCGTCTAGTGATATCAGCAAAAAGATTTGCTATGTTATTGCCTCAGATTTGATACACATGAAGAGAGGAAAATAAGAATCAAAACTGACCCAGCTGAAACAATATCACGTATTATCTTAGAAACATTTTATTGAAATCCACTTCTTATTTGGGAGCAAATATAACTGTTGATGAGATGCTGGTACGCTTTAGAGGCAGATGTGAACTTACCGAGCAAACCCATAAAATATTGGTTGAAAATTGAATGCCTTGTTGAAGCTAGAACGCACTATATCTTCAATACATATATTTATTGTGACAAGGGCACTGACTTGTTAAAGGATGTAACAGAAGATGAAAAACGGGTTTGATTTTAAAGTTAGTACGTGCTGGTTATGTTGCTTATTCCTTAGACCACAGTTTTTCAGTACAAAAGTTTCAGTATTCAAGTGACTTTTTTTATATAAAAATTAAAATAGCCTATATTTTGGATGTTAGTATTTTTAGTTTTAGAATGTGTTTGACTTTGACTGAAATGAATATAAATCAAAAAGTCCACAAAAAATTTGAAAAAACTTAGGGACTCCGCAAAGCAGCGAGTGTTTAAATTTCCGACGAGGCTGGTTAAGGGTTAATAGGAAAAATAGCCGCCTGAAATGCAGTTTATATGTAATAAATTGAACTAAGACCATATAATATTCAAACGGAAAACACGTTTTTATGTGTAAGACGTTTATGAAATGTATTAAGTTGAAATTTATTACTGTCCGATGAAGACCGTTTCCTCCGAATGGAGTTGTTAACAAACATAATTGCAGAATTCGGGTAGAATAAAATCCGCTTAAATTTCAGCAACACCACAGGGATTTGCCCAAACTAAGCGTTCGGTATAGTGCAAAAACAGAAAACACCGACCAATCTTTTTTGCTGAAAATGTAGAACGGGGCAATTATTGAACGAAAATGTTTTTTTCTAACACTATTCAAGAAATTAAACATTCCACAAATTATGTTTATATAAATCAGCTGATAATTTGAATTGCTCTTCAATAAGTAGATACTGACACATGCTGCCGGTAAAAGACGTTTTAATGTTTTGAGCAAATTGAATTTTTTGGATTTTACGCAAGAATCTACTAAAACTACCAACATTTTAAGATTATACCATGGGAAAGACGAACGGAATTTCATCCCTCCATTTAACCCCTTTAGAAAGACAGTTACAGGGGCTTGTGATATATATTTCAAATGGTATTTGCATAATCTATTTATTAAAAATGTAACATTATTTATACATTTTTTACTATAATCAGGTTATGCTTTGGTTGCTAAGTAGATATATATATTATATAAATGTCAAGTTTTGATTTATAAAAATAAAAACTTTATTAAAAAGTAAAAATAAATAGTTTTAATCCTGTATTATACTAAAAACTATTTAAAAATGTATTAATTTTTTCAATCACTACAAAAATTTTCATAAAAAAAAAAATAAGCTGAAACAATAATTGGAGAAACAACCAACATGTTTATAAGGCATGGTGCTACATTTAGTCACAATTCCTCCTATTGTAGCTGCTGTATTCGACAAGGTGTTACAAATTTATGCACCATGTATATTTTTAAATGTAACTTCTGATGATATAAATATTATTTGTGGAACTGGTCAAGTAATAAATGCTATATTTCTGTTGTGAAACTTGTTATCAATAAATTTTATTTGATAATTATAGAAAGATAATGGTTGAAGCAATAATGAACTAGAAAATTTCATATAAATCATATGAATACATTGCATGAAAACGACTGGCATCGAAAAAGCTATTTTTTTTGTTACAAACAACGAACTTAAAGTGCTGAAGAATTCAAATTATTTGGAGCTTTTGTAAACGCACTATAATGGGGCTTCTTACGGGACACTTTCCAACAAAGGAGCACCTGCACAAAATAGGGCTGTATAACATAACCGAGACCTTACATGCAGAAGATGCAAAAAGGACACCGAGACAGCTCTGCACATATTATGCAACTGTGAGACGCTGGACCACAGGAGGCAGAAACTGTATGGAAGACTCCAAATGACTCCAGAAGACTTCTACAACCAACCAGTATGAGCTAATACAGGGAACGGATTGGCTGAATAGGCTGTAGTCACAACACTGGGAGGATCCACAATAAACCCAAGAGGCTGAGGTGGTGCCGGCGAAGGGACCGCTCCTTAAAAAAACGCATTGTTTGTGACGTAGAAGAGTAATATGTCGGAACTACGCGTGCGTCGCTTGGTTTATTCTGATTTATTAAACTTTGTAAAATTTTGTTTGTGTCCATGATATTTTTAACATGACTGAAGCAGGACATTACAAGGGTCGTCTGTTTGTGTTGATATGATTATGGTAGCAAATTTTATCTAAGACACTTAAAATGTTTCTCTTAGAGTGGTTCGTGGTGTTAAAGCAAATAGGTAAATACAGAAGCTGTTATGTACTTTGGTTTTTCAAAAATAGATTTTATTTTAAATGTTTAAACGTTAAAGTTTTGCTGCTAGTTTTGATATTGTTATTTTTAATTTAAAATTATGAGAAAACTGGAAAAATTTCACAGGTTATTATATTATTATTTTTCCTAAATGTTAAAAAAAACTAACAGCAGAAAAATAAAAACACAGTAGAACACAAATTTCAAGAACGAAAATGTTACGAAATATATTACGAATACGATCACGACACAAGAAATCATTGGTGATAAATAAAAATGCCTATAATTTAATACTACAGCTTGAAAAAATCCTTTCAAAAATTTTCCCTAGCAGGCCCCGAAAATCCCTTAAATTGGCATACTGTTGTGGCCGTCGATCGATACACAAGTATCACACAGCTGTGCATACTACTATTCTACGTCACTCGCTTTGGCGCTTTATGTAGGTCGTTTAAAATTATTTTAAATAACACGGAACTTCAAACCAAATTAATTAATTAATATTGCTGAAAAAAGCCTCTAGTATTAAGATTTTTAGTCGCAGCTCAATGATATTATTGAACAAAAAAAATTGGAAAGTTCCCTATTACAGATCATCATGTGGTAGGCAAATGTGTTATTAACGACATCAGTATAAAATACACTCCTCCGTTTTAAACCCTCTACTCTTATCCGATTTTTAATAATAATACGAATACGGCTCGACTCTCTTGTTCGTTACTGGTTTAACTTGTTTTTATTTTCTCTTGAACGAGTAAAAAAATCCAGCCACTCTGTTATCTCCCGCTTTATATTTTTATCCCGTTGTATAGCAAAGCTGTGTGGATTAGCCTTTTCCATCCACTTTATACACTGAACAGCGAATTCATCGAATGCATACCACCCTTTCGATAACAACGAAACCAAAATGGCGCAATCTAATGTGCTCTAACAAAACTTTCAAAAGCTATCATCGGCATCCCGTTGCCTGCTTGTCCGGTCTCGTATTCTACATCATTTCTTATTTTGCGAAGGGTAGCACGGCCCAGAAAAGTTATCGGCCGTTGGAATTTGGTCTTTATGGTCCCGGATTTTCTTTATAAGCGAGAAGTTTGGCTGTCATCTTCGCGAATTCGAGATTCGTTATCCGTTGGGGATACTGAGAACATGTATCGGATTTATGTTGTACAGACTGACAAATGATGCTCAAGTTAACTCTGGGGAAGCTTCGACTGAGCACACATTTAGTGTGATGATATTAAGAAAGTTTCAGAGCGGTCTTCGTCGGAGTCAGCTTGGAATAAAAGTAATGGCACTTTGCCGGAATAAGAATTCTCGAAATATTTCCAGCAATCGTCGTCGACGCCGTCTTCCTCCTCGACAGCTGTAATTTTGTTATAATACGGAAAAGTACCGCCGTTTTAGTGGATTCCTTTCTTTTTGCTTATTAATCGCTTGTCGGAGTTCGCTTCCAGGCTCATTTTCCGAACACTTAATGTATAATTTAAAATATTACTACACATCAGCAAATGGAAAACACCATATATTCTACAAATTTTGAATAAGTATGTTATTTTGTGAAAACTTCAGATCTATAGGAAATTTTCAATTGTCAGTATCACTATCAAATTATTATAGGTATAAAAAATAAAATTACCGGAAGTTGTTGAAACATTTCATACTTGTATTGAAGATATTCGACAAAGTGGTAGTTCATGTAGGTATAGTGTGTCTGCTTCCTCTATATTGTGGGTAAAAACAGAGTCATTGAATAAAGGACCACTACCCAATTTCAATTTAATGGATAAATTCACGAGGTTAATAAAAGCTAAATTCAAATACACGAAATATAAATTGATTACCTAATATTCACTAGGTGCAATCAATGTGGCAGCTGTGCTGCTATTTGTGAAAATGATGCATAAAAAAGTTCTTGACATTAAATTATCAAGAACAATCAAATAACAGATAAATGATACCGAGTATAAAACTATAATATAAAAAATACGGAGTTGTGTTTACATTCCTACCAAGTAACATACTAATCGGAGTTCGTGATACGAACCATTAGCTTCGGATAATATCCGGATTTGCTAAAATCTAAATTAAGCAAACTTACAATTTTTAGTAGGTATTACATTACACAAATTTTAACACGAATCACTTGTATATTGTATTTCACTTATTAAGGCTTAGATTAAAAAGGAAAAAACATCAGAGGATGTTAAGAAGGTGGTTGCATTTGTTTGACTCTCTGGTTGTTAGGTTAACCTATCGGTCTATCCGTTGGGTAGATGTATTAAGAGGATCATCGCGTTCTTAAAAATTGGTTTGTTAAAAATTTGATTCATGGAATATAATTATCTTATTAATATACTTAAATTCAAACTAACAGCAAGCGCCTTAAAATGATATAAACCTTTAAATTTCAGCTTCATTTCTGAATAAGCTGGACAACAAATGATAGAGATGGTTTTCGTATTCATTCAAATTACAAACTTTGCATATTTCATCCAGTTTGATGTCACAGCGGTTGCCATTAAAACAAACTAAATTCTGTTAGTCGAACATTCCTAATTGTGCAAGATTGTTAGTGGTCTGAATAGGTAATTTAGGTGTTATTTGATTGGAATTCGTATGAAAGCAAACATAAGCTCGACTTTGTGGAAGTGCCGCAATGTTTAGTTTATTAAATGAGTTTGTAATAAATATCGTTTTAAATGTTGTTTTTTATAAGTTTTCCTACAAAGTTAATCCGATACAAAAAAGCTTGGCAAACGGTAAATTGTCACTCTTTTGCGAGCTCTTTTGTTAAGAAAAAGTTTGGAAAAAACAATTTTTTTATCGCCGGTTACCCATTTGGCAAAAACTCAAGGATCACAAGCAGTAGAATCATTCAGATTAGATAAGATTCTGATTTGTTTACTATTAGCCTTTTGCGTATCTATTCTCTTCACCAAGTACAAGAAACCGTTCATTTGTCAGGAGGTTTCCCATGACAAAATCTGCAATCCACTTCGTCAGTCAACTCCATCAACTCAACTTGCTTTTCAATGCTTGCAGTGGTGCGTTAGCAGACTGTCAGTTTTCCTATAAGGTCTACCGAAAATTTGGGCTAATGTCCTAAGATGAACTGTTTCGCATGTGAAACTCAGCATTCCACATAGACTCTTTGTCATGAATAGAAAGTGTACAAGTTTTAGTTCTATGTAATTTTTCGTAATTACTTTCCAGCCCGAAATACCATATTTCAGAAGTGTTCTGCAATTAACGAACAATTTTTGAATTATTTTCGTTGATTGAAGTCAGTGTAATCGTATAAAAATCAACTAAAAAAAGTAGCCTCCTTTGGCGAAAACCACATATCGTAACCAAAGAAAATTCGACTGAAGAATCCAATTAAATCCTGTAGAATTTATTCCGGATGTGCGACACATAGTTTCGTAAACGCGCTTCTGCTATATGATGTATGAGCCCACATCAATCCTGTTTCTCACCGCCCTAACGACCCAGAACACCCCTAGACTTCGAGGAAACTTATTCAACTCTCACTTGGAAGACGCCTGTTGATGGATCGCGCCACCAAATATCATAAACACAGGTGAAATCGTAAAAGTTACGTTCCACGACGTTTACCTTACTCCGGGAAACGGAAATAATGGATTAGTTTGGGAAAATCACAATTCTTTATATCTGTTCGATTTGTGACAAGCCATAAAACGTAATTAAAGTGTCTAAAGTCGAAGGGCCTTAGTTTTTTTCACAAATGTACTAGTTTCAACACCATTAAAGGCTTAGTTTTAATAAATTTGTGTCCAGATGTCTAAGTTGCTGGGGACATTAACATACATAAATCAGGAATTTACTCGTAACACCACCATACTCGACAACCAAGCATACCGTATCCAGCTAAAATGGGAAGTATTGGAAGAATAAAGTCAGGAAGGAACGTTGGTGTGGTACACAGACGGATTTAAGACTGACACTGGAACAGAAGCTGGAGTCCATGGTACTAAACCCAGGTGCAACATCCACGCATTTTTGGGGACTTTTGCATCTGTATTCCAGGCAGAAATCTACGCTATCGACATGTGTTTGCCATTGAATATCGAAAGTGGGTGTAAAGGCCAAAATATCTTTATACTCTCTGATAGTCAGTCAGCACTAAAATCTTCAGCATGTCCCCTGATCAGATCTAGACTGGTCTGGAACTGCCTACAAAACTATTAACGATGACTTACCATAATAGAGTAACGTAAAGAGGAAATTGTAGGAAACGCGAAGGCAAACACCCTAGCAAAGCCAGGGTCTGAAACTGCATTCATCGGTCCTGAACCAGTATTTGGGATATTATTAAAAACTGCTGCATGTGGTTGTGGATTCAAACCAAACATCAGTCGTACTGGAGGCACGTGCCGAAACAGGAACACAGCAAACCCCTAGTCAAAAAAACCTGAGACGCTGACTAATGATATATTAAACCTCAGCAGGGGCCAGATACGGAGAGTGACGTGATTACTCACCGGTCAATGTACCCTAAGGAAGCACATGCATACAATCGGCATACATAGGGGGGAACCCATCTGTTGGCTGTGCATGGAGAGGGGAAAACAACCTCTCACATTATCTTCGATTGTGAAGCATTATCTCATTGGAGATATAGACTCCTAGGACTAGAGCTTCCAAGGAAGGATTCTTCCAAGAAAGACTTACTGAAAAGACTGTTGAGACTGATAAGGGCCACTGGTCTCTTTACATAAACGGCACAACCAAGAGCACAAAAAGCCTAAAGGTGCCGAACCAATCAATCAATCAATCAACACCAACAAATTGGACAAAATGTGAGGAAATAAGACAAATACTGGATAAAAGAACTATTAATGGAAGTAATCCAAGCAAAAGTGATTGGAAAAAAGATATAACAGAGATAAGAGTATATAAAAAACGGAAAAACAATTGAAGATGGCATCCAGTATTCTATTCAAATGAGGTACTCCAAAGGATCAAAGGTTGGAAGAGATTAGTAAGTTCTAACGTAAATTCGATTGTTTGTAGCATTAGCAGTTGAAAACAAGCTGCACTACAAGCACCAACTGAAATCTAGGTTTGTCGCTATTTTTTGCTAGCTAGGTAGTCAAAAAATTATTGACATCGCTTCAAGTCATCCCATCACGTCCGCCTAACCTAACTGCAATTTACGTTTTACCAGGCGCTAAGTAATACATAAGAGAGATAGGAAATACCTGATATCATCGTAAATAAACGTAAATTGCAGTTAGGAATTCATAAATCCGATTTAGGTATTACCTAACTTTAGGAAATGGTTCGTGAAATTGGGCATTGGGTTCCCACTCAAAACTAAGTGGTCACTCATAACATTAGGTATATAATTTCCACTTGGTCACTCGGTCTTTGCAGATCTATGGTGCATATTCCTTATTCATTATCTTCCTACCCAACTTAATCCTGATAATCAAACATAATAGCTCTGATACCGGCTCTTGCATATTCAGATGTGTGTTTGTTATTGGTTTATCAAAGCCCAGAAACCTTAACTGAGTTTTTGTACGACATTATTTTGTGGGTAGAATAACGATTGTTTTTTATTTATGTACTATTTTAAAATATTCCAATCAGATTGAGAGGAACGAACAATATAGCTTTTTTGATGTCATCTACATGTTGTGGAATTGCATTCAACCTTCAACAGTTGGAGAGCCAAAAAAAGCGAAAGAACTGTTTTGGTAGTTCCTAGTGAGTAAAAATAGAGTTTAAGAAAATAAAACACGTGACTATCAAATCTTGAATTGTTATGGTGATATGACTTAATTATAGAAAAAATATATTGTGGGATTTATATATTCAATAAACATAAAATGGAAAAATGTATCGAACGTATAGGAAAAAAACCAATCGACCAGTGACGCATTAAAAATATACCAGCCTTCACACATTATTAAAATACAATATTTCGGTCGCAACATACATCTGGGAGAGTACAATGCACAGTAGCGTATCGTTTCGAAAGGGTTCATTTAAACTATTATATGAAAATTGTTTTTGAAGCCTAAATGAGGTGCCTTTTTAATTTTTCGTTGGAATTATATCAAAGGCAAAGGATTTTGAAGTTAAAACAAGTTTCGCACCATAAATTATAAACATGTTAATATAATATAATATATAAAGGTTTTTTATTTTGTTTTCACAAAACAAAGAAATCGATAAAAGTTTATTGATATGATAAACAATGAAATGAAATAATTGGAACAACAATCATAATATTCATATTTATTGTTCTTAAGAACTATTTATAATCAACAGGAATTACAAGATGAAATAACTAGCACACAAAATTGAATAAGTGAAAAATAAAAAATAAATTTTGTAATCAAACTTCACACTATTGATTAGAACTTTTAAATTTATTAAATTGGTGGTGATGTAGAATATCTGTACATATTTCTTCAAAATAAGTTTTGTTTCAGGGATGGAGTGATCATTGAGTGGTTCAATATCAAAAACGTGATTTGAGAATACATCAAAAACGTTTGAAGGTAAATATCTTATTGACGTTATAACAATCTTTTTTTTATGTTTTCTATTTCATTAATCTCACTAACATCTAAATTCATAGTAATTGTTTTTAGAGATTTTTCAGCAACACTACAAATAGTAACTACTAATTTAAAAGCTTTTTTTTTAATTTTCCATAAGTTTTTTTAATTTGTAGTTTAGACAAACTGCATTAATCTTCTAGAAGTACAGAACACTCTTGCAATTTATTTTTACCACAAATCCAGAAATATACGCAACCACATCCTTAGTAGGTTCACTCAAAAAATAAACCGGATGATAATCATGGTTACGAAGCTTTTTTGACAGTTCTAAGTATTTTTCTAAACCTGATAATAGAAAAAAAACAGTATTATTATGGAAACAAATATTGAATACCTCGTCTTAAACATATACTACGCTTATGCTAATATAACCTCAAATGTTAAATGACCGATTATCATTCTTATTCCATGTTTTTTCACACATTACACATTTTCTCACAATCATAAATGTCTTAAAAGCACTTTAATATACAAATATCAATCAAAAACCAAATAAAAGCGCAATTATAATTAAAATCTCACCAAAATGTCAGAACTAGTTCGGGATTGCCAAACTAGAAATTTATAAACTGTTTTACTTAGGGCATTAATAGAACATAGAAAATTCGAGCCGAAAAAGATAGTGGGCTGGACCATGGGTTGGTCATGCCTATTTTAAATGCTTTCCTTTTTTTCTTACCTCTTAAACAGAAAATACTGCTAAAATCTTAAATATATTTATCAATTACTTTTTTTTTGTACGAGATTTGTATGTATTAGAACTTCGTCTTAATTATGTTGGGGACAACCAATATGTAAACAAGGCTATTTTTCGAAACATACACACTCGAAAAATGTCAATCCGGTCGAGCGTAATAACCTTCTATCTGCGACAAAATAAAAGAGTTTAAAGTGCCCTTTCATGTGTTGTGATAATACCAATAACTTAGGCTTTATCGAAAATTGCTTTCCCTTTGGTTTTCACTCTATTTCGGCAGTGGAATTTTCGTAAGCATGGCCGAATCGGAATTTATTTAGGTCGTTCCATGAGTAGGATCATCATTTTTTGTGTGATACATCGACCTACGATCCGTGGATTGGCATCTATAAAAACAGGGATATTGCTAGTGTGAAAAATCTACACCTATCTACTGAAACCATTCGCATCACGGCGATATCAATCTTTCGGGGCTTTCAGCTTTTTGTAACGTCGTTGATTCTTTTTGAATAATCTCCGTCTTGTACCTTTGGAAAAATCTTTTAAGCCACCACAAATCAAGTAGAGCTTCATCCCTTAATTTAACCAGCTTCTAGACATTTTTGTTCTATCCTTTTATTCAACAATAACTAAAAATTGTTTTTCTTATTCTAACTTTACAATTAATCCAATCAATGAAGTGAACATGATATCGAAAAATAATTCGAAAATGCTAGAATTGCAAATTGTTAGGAAAGTTGTTGATTGCTCGATAATACAAGTTTGGTTGTGTGGTTATTAGCCCGTAATTAGTTATACAATAAATATACAATTATTAAATAAATTGGGAGAAACACTTTCAATTTTCACCAAAATTGATAGATAGGGGGTTTTTGGCCGTTGATTACTATTACAGCTTCGGAAAAATGAAAAACCAAAATGACGAATGGAAAACTGCGGGTTTTCACAATGTTCACGGAAGTTATGGTATCAATATCAAAAAATAATAATTATACGGAATTAAATATTTAACACAACATTTGAAATAAGCGACATAAAATACATGTACTTCTTTAAGTTTATTTATTTTTCATTGGTCATTTGTCACCTAGTTGACAGTTTAGCACTAACGTAATGCGAAAAAAAAGGTAATTTTTCGCCTGTAGTTTTTTTTTTGGCTAACGATATCCAGATTTTCAACGACTTATTTAAAAGCTATAAATAATTACCACAAATTCAATTACGCCAGAAAAAAACTGAAATATTTCAGGTTAAAACAGGCAATTTGGGGACAATGAAGCTAAATAGCAAATTTAAAGGGGTCAAAACATATAATTAAAAAAAAGGAAATTATTGGGAAAAACAGCGACTAATGAGTGAATGTTCACCTTCGAAAACGAGCCAAAAAGGGGAATGTGCTTCTATTTGGCCATATGTTAAAAGTATTTGGGCGGATACCAACCGGGCACCAAGCAGGTAGTAGCAAATAATCCGATAGGTGAACCGGGCTCCAGAATTTTCAATCCTTAAAAGGAGCACCATCAACCGGGCACTGACTACCTGCTTGTAAAAATAATTTTCAATTTTTAGACAATTTTTGAAAAATAAATTATATTAATTTACAATAATAACCCAACCAAACCTACCCCTACCAAACCACCTTCGTATTTTTAGTCAATTTTTGAAGAATAAATTTTAATAATTTTCAATAATAACCCAACCAAACCACCTTCGTATTTTTAGTCAATTTTTGTAGAATAAATTATAATAATTTTCAATAATAACCCAACCAAACCTACCTCTACCAAACCACCTCGTATTTTTAGTCAATTCTTGAAGAATATTGATTGAAGAATTGTTGGTCTCAAATTGTTGGTAATTGGTGCCGACTCAATATTCAATTCAATATTCTGTCGCCATTTTTCAGATATTTAAGAAGCAATAGACCACTTTTACAATCTATTCAGTAGAATGCCTATTTCATTGTATCAATCGTACAAAAAAACGCTTTTTAATTGTCATCTCGGGCCTATATGCTTTTTTTAAGCAAAAGCAGATTTTTCGTTAAATTTAAAAAATCGATGAAAATGAGGATTTTTTTGAGTAAAAATAGAAATTTTCTATACCCAATATCTAATGAAAAACTTAAAGAAAACTTTCCGTTTATTTTGGAACCTTTTTGCCCCCTACTAGGGGGTGCCACCCCTTCTAGTGTCCACACTTCTAAAGTTGTATTATCGGATTTGACACACGCTCCTTAAATAATTAGTTAGTCTACAATTTACCTCCTTGACTGGATTAAATGACCATTGTAATATCTTTTTTATTGTCATTTCCAAATATAGTGAGCATGCCTTTTGATACAAAATCTTTATGAGATCATGTAAATGGTCACCGATTTTATTTTATTACATCAAATATTAGTTCACCTCGTATCTCTATCAAAAACTGAGGGTATTTCGGTTCAGTTCGGAACTGATAGAATTGCAAAATAAACAGTAATTTTCGAGCACGTTTAAAGGGATTATGCAGTTAATTATTTTTGGACAAATTGAAAGGGTCACCATACCTCGTTCGATGTTACATGAAATGTATTGTGATCATTATGCCCCGACACTCAACTAGCATGATGAATCTCCACTGTTTCACTGATTACTTCAGTATTTTTTTCCATAGGCGTGTGTTGTTGACACATATCGATTCCCGTCTCATTTTTTTTTTCATTTAATTTGTTGAAAATCGATTGAATGAATATACAGGCAGTTTCATCACTAATTTAAAAAGTTACAGTGTTTTCAAAAAAAATTTTATCTTCACGTCATAAGATTTTACGTCATCGCTGTCTTTCTGTTGTTTCTATTATGTCTTCTATTGTTTAAGGCAATATTTCGTTTTTTTTTAAACTCGACAACGGGAATCTCCTTTTTGGTGTAATTTTATTTATTAAACAGAACGGTGCCAATTATTAGTACCTGTTTATACCTGCCTAGTCAACCTAACGTTTACATATTCTGTAGGTTTCATACTTTCGATTGGTATGTAATTTGTCTTTTAAACAAGCAATTGCATTTTTTATAAACGAATTACAATACAAGAAATAAGGATATACACAAAAGTCCCCAATGTATGCCGGAGGACAGTTATTTCATTTGCTACCAGATTCCATCAAAGAAATAAGACATTTCAACAAATTCAAGACCAGTTTAACATTGTTTTTACTCACTAGAAGAATTTATTGGCCGGAACAATAACTCCTAATTTTTGCATTTTTTATACTTCAAATTTTAACAATATTTTATCAGTTTGTAATTTTATTTTGTCAATAATACTAATATTTTCATTTTATTTTTTGTCAAGATAATTTTTAGCTTAGTATTACTATTCCTTAACCAATTGTTCCATATGTTTATATGTACTTGTTTATGACTTGTCTTATGACATGTAAATGATACGAAAAGACCAAAAAACCTATCTATCTAACAACGACGGTGTTCATTGATTCGATTGGGTTGTGCTCATCAGCCCAGGCACTTGAACTGAATTTTTGTACCATTTCCCATGTTCTCTACTTCCATTCCAGAAGCTTTGTGTCTTCTATGTAGGCCACTAGTTTGACTGGAGGGATTTTCAGTAGTTGTAATGGTTGTATTGTTTCCCCTCCAAAGTGCTTCCATCTGAGTCCATGTAAGTTCTCGCAGAAGCAGAGAATGTGAGTAGGTGTTTCATCATAGAGGTCACATTTCCTGCACATAGGTTAACTAAGTTTGCGCAATTTGTGCAGAAGTTTCCTCAGGGTGCAGTGTCTAGTCACCAGGTCGGAAACTGTCTTCAAATGTCTCTTACTCAGTTGCAATAGCTTGGTTGGGACTTCCTTGTCTACCTTGTTCAGTAAACTTTTTGTATGGAGGTGCCCTTGTGTCGACCTCCATTTGAGTTGGTGTTCCCTATCTAGCCAGTTCCCGATTTCCCCTCTTATGCAATCTTTTGTGATTCCACAAAACGGTTCCTGACCTATGAAGTCACCCGTAGGGCCTTCTTTAGCTAACTGGTCAGCCATTTCATTACCTGCAATACCCTCATATGCCGGCACCCATATTAGAGACACTTTATTGTCTCGTGCCAGCCTGTTGAGGGATTCTCTACAGTTTTTTACCAGTCTAGACTTAGTTGTTGGGTTGCTGATAGCTTTAAGCAGAGCCTGGCTGTCAGTGAATATTTTTATTTTTTGTCCTGTGTATCCTCTTCTGATGTTTTCATCAATACAGGCTATAGCGGCAATCGTCTCTGCTTGAAACACAGTCGTATATCGGCCAAGGCTAAAGATCATTCCCTTTCTAGGTCCTTTTATACCAACCTCAGTGCCATGGTTTGTATTGGAACCATCGGTGAACCAGATGATTTCTCCAGAATTACCTGGATCCATCACCTGTTCCCTAGATGGGATGATGATGTTCACTTGCTCATTGAATATATTCTCCGGTGTCATGCTATCAAAACTCATGTGAAATATGGATTCATCTAGTATTGTCCTCCTCGAACATTGTTCGGTGACCATAAGTCTCCCGATTTCAGCCTCAGAATTGCAATCATCGCCTCGGCCCTTACAAAAAGTTCCAAAGCAGAAAGTCCAATAAGTGCTTCCATTGATGCCGTCCCCGTGCTGTTCATTGCCCCGGTAATACCAATGAGGGCTTGTCTTTGAATTGCAGAAGGTGTTCTGACAATAAAATTGACAATTGAGAATTTCTTGACAATGGTGGTCCATGAGAGCCTCTTGAAAATATGTATGAATTAATCTTAACTTTTGGTAATCCATAAAACTTTACAGAATGCGAGTCGGTATAAGTGCAGCTTCATTATAAATTGTACTTATTTTTATATTTTTATATCAACGTTTTGGTAGCGCTCCAGCTATCATTATCAAGAATAATTGAGTTTTTTTCCTATCTTACACTACGAAAAATTTTAACAACTAAACAATCAATAATATTTTGAAGTTTAAGACTGCAAAAAATATGTTCTCAAATTATAAATTGTAATTGAAATGTTACGACAAAACTCATCTAAGTAAAACAGTTCGTAAACAGTTTAGTATCATATTATTTAACGAATTATATAAATACGAGTATACAACACGAAATATTTATATACTTTATTACCAAAGCATTTTCCATTTTCTGATTAAAATCGAACAATCCAGTTTTAAATATTTATGTATTACACAGCATAAAAGGATGTTTAATGCCGAAGTTGATTGTCTTGACAAGAATCAGGTCACTTGACTAAAAGCATGGATTTATTTTGCTTGTTCTTTGACTCTTTAATAAGGCACATTGAAAGGATGTCTTGGTACGTTATGTTAACGAGTTATTAACGATTTGTCACTTTTATGTCTCGTTCAACATAAAATTAAATTAATTCCATTATCTCTTTACGTCTTACTTAAGTTAAACTTAATATAACTCGCTTTGTCAATCAAGTTTGTGAAAATAAAGTGAGGATGTTGTTATAATCGTTTTCTCTCGACATTTAACGATGTTTATTTTTGTGTATAATCAGTTTTACGTTTAGTTATTTATCAATGAAATTAATTAGAAACTTTTCTATTTTTCTCCTTATCCCCCTAAAATTAAGCACAGAAATAGGATAGATGTAGTATGGGTAATTCCCTGAAGGTTGAAAAAAATTATCAATTGAAGGAATAGCAGAGGAATAAAAAAGTAGGCGTAGAACGGAAAGATGGATATAAAACCTCCATTTGTTAGAAAACTGTGAATAAAAGCAAGTGACTTATGTGATCTTGGTAAAACTATTCCGAAACATCTTCACCAATATCTTACAGTTTGTATTTTATCTGCTGCATCATGATCTAATAGATTTGTTCATTTTTTTTTGGCTATAATCCCACCACACAAAATTTGATTGAGTGCTTCATTAGCCTTTTCGTCTTCATCTGTAGTAACGTTTCCAAAATTCAAAGACTAGCCTGTATATGCATAACAGGAGCAATGAGTACAAGCCCAATGGCAGCAATGGAAGTGATTCTCAACCTCACACCTTTACATATGGTGGTGGAGAGTGTTGCAGAAAGAACAAGATACAGACTAAGTAGAGAGAGAATCATTAAAAAAAACACCTCTTTACTTCTTAGAAATCAGACAACCTGGGACATGCTATATGATGAAAAAGTATAACTTTTCAAAGAAATTCGTTACGAAATTAAGCAACAAGAAGGAATGAGGTGCAAATACGATTACCAGACTTGGAAAAAATGCCATTCAATGGTACACAGACGGCTCAAAAGCAATAGAAGGAACTGGGATAGGAGTGTACGAGCCAGGAACCAAACACTCTGAAAGCTTGGAAAAAAACCCCAAGTCTCTGAGACTCTCTTTAGAAGCTGAGTAGAAGTGAGGGAGCACAATATATCTTTTAGGTCTTAGTGAATGGTACCCCAAAATAAATACATACATACAACGTTTTTATTACCCCATTTTCCACTACAGTTCTTGTCCGGTGCCTACTGTATTATGAATTTTGTATATTTATTTCTAAACCCTATATTGAAAATTTTTCAATGAATTTGTTTATCATGTAGGTAATGTGTTCCTAATCTTTAACTACCCGATCATCTGCAAACAAGTTACTCCATATCCCCATGGTCTGCATTTTCTTATCTTCTGTTTTGAGGCGATCCATAAATTCATTTTACGTATGGATGGAGATATGCAAAAGCCCTGGATAACTTCCTTTGTTTTTCTTAGAAAGCCGCAGAAGTTTTATTTACAGTCTCAACAATTTCTGGAATAATACAAAGTCGAATGCTTTGCGTAGATCTGTTAATTAGCGTTTATAGCATAATTTTATTTTGTAGGTCTAGTGTTGAACGTAAATAATAATCACATCCTGGTAGCTACCCGAATTTATATCATTAACAAACAATCTAAACAAAGGATTATTGTGTTAATTGACCAGATAGGAAAAGCGGTATGGTTATTGTCTCTTAAGGTTTAGCACGTGCGTTAACACGACCTGTATTAACAAGTGGGAGCTTGAAATTGTGTGGCAACGAATATTGACTACCAAAGCGAATATTCATTGATTCGCCAAATATTGATAGATCCAATAAATTTGAATTATAAATTAAGGAACATAATTGGAGAAGCTTATGTTTGCGGATGGAACGGTTATTTACGAAAGTAAGGAAAAATCTCACAATATAGTCAAGAAACAAAAATATGAATATTATCATGTGATAACTTTGTTTCTGGTATGACTGGAATCTCTGATCAAAGGATATTTCAGTTATAAGAAGAAAGTGAAAATTGACAACTAACATATTATTATCATAAATGCATAAGAAAACGTTTATGACAAATACCAAATTGAGTGAATTGTTGTAAAATACAGGGATCACAGTGAAAACTGATACCGCGTCAAAGTTCACATCTTAAGACTTCCTCCTTATCACTTTGAACTCGATTGAAATGGTATGGGGTTGAATGAAACGGTACTTGTCCAATAAGAAATCAAATTCAAAACCAAACGACGTTGGGCATTACGTCAACCATGTAATACATTTTTTTTGGAAGCTGACAACCCATTATAATAACGTTGAAAGAGGACTCGGAAAAATAATGAGATAATGCAAATGAACAGTTTATCATTGAAGGTTTAATAGATTACCTAACTTTAATTATAAAAGTATTTTATAAACTATAACCCTTTATTTAATTACCGAATATTCTAAAGCATTTAACTTAAACATAATTATGTGGATCTAACCAAATATTTCGGCGAATTACGTAAAGCTTTTCCAATGAAATTTGGATTGGCAACGTTGTACTATCATCTGACTGGATTCCACTAAGGATTTTACATGAAAATGTTCTAAATTGGATTTTCCGGAACTAAATGTGAGAGAATATGACAATTTCAAGTTTTAATAAAAATAATTTATACAGGAAAATTCATAGAATCACATTCGTTAATAATATATTTTATAGACAATTACATATTATCTTTGTTAATTGAAGTGGACAAGAGCAACAAGCGACATATTTAACTGTCAGTTGAAAACTTTAGAATAAAGTCGAGTCGACAAAAGAGTGCCGGGCAAAACTTTTCCGAGTCATTCAGAGAATTCAGAGAACGCTAATATTTTTTTGTTTTCATCTGCTAACGCTAACTTATTAAGTCGAATGTTGAAGCGAAAGAAATTAAGAAGTTAACCGCCAGTTCCCGCTCTCGGATTTAAAATATCTTCTAGAATATCTTTCTTGATCCAAAACGACTGAGAGAGCTCAGTTTTATAGCTGAAGAGGATTAAAAATGAGATTAATTATATCTAATAGGGAATTTAAAATAAGAGAAAGAGAATTTATTTTCTTGAGGAAAGTAATCATAATCATAATCCATTCTTGGTTAAAAGACGAAGTAATCCGAATGAAATAGGAGGAGCAATCATGTTTATAAATGGAATCGAAAAAAAAATCCATTATGGGGAACCACTAGTTAATTTTCTCCTAAGACCACCTTTTTCATTATCAGTAGTAATATCACAAGAAAGTGAAAATAATTTGACAAATTTTTGAAAACCTACTGCCAAAAAGCAATGGATTTAAGAAAAATGGATAAAATTGTTCCCAAATGGACAAATTGCTCACCCTCGTGGTCCTGCATCAATTTTCCTATATTTCAACACTACTTTCATCCAACGATTTAAAGAAATTTTGTTCAAGTTATTGACTGAACCCCAGACAACATGAAATTATTTTCGCGTTTTTTAAACGTCAAACTATAATCTAAAATGAAATTACTTTTGTTGTGATGGGCAAAATAACGTACTTATTATTACTCTAGATCTCTAGATAATTCTAATCGAAAAATGACATTTCAGTGGACTTGCGTCACCCAGATCGATATAAACTTGGAAATAATTTAGTAGAAGAGCAAGCATAGTATCCACCATATGTCAAAGTGTGAATATACATTTAAAATCAATGCAATATAACCGATTCAGCTATCCTTGCTTTCCAAGAATAACGCTATTCAGCTCACGACCCTATTATGAATTGATAAAGTTGGAAATTGACGATTCAGCCAGTAGCGGATCATCCAAAATCAGAATATTTTTAACCGCTGTACAATGTGTTCAAAAATTAAAATAATACAACAAATTGCAATATCAGACGGATATACGCACAATATAATCCATGAAACAATATCAAGAAAACCAATATAAACCGATAGCATCATCATAACATTCATCTCAAATAATAAGATTAAATTCATTATTCGTCAGAATATTGTGTCTTACTCAACAAATACAAAGAGAACCAGGTGTAGGTACTCAAGATCAAAGAATGTTCCCATTGTTATTTATATCGGTGAAAAACAAAGAAATTTTGATTCAAGATATGGTGAACTCCAACTGCTATTAAAAAAAGATGGGAAAACTGTTATAACTGCAGTAGGTCTGCACGGAAAGCTTATAAGTTTACAGATGATTCCATGTGCAGATTATGTCACCACTAAGGGAAAACTACAGTACATATCCCATGCCTGGCGAGTTTGCGATTCCTTTTGGCAAGAAATTATATGAAACACTCCCGTGGCTCATTGACTACATAAAAAGGTCAGGCTGGAGCATAGATTGAGAGTACCACAATAGATTTAAAAAGGTCGCAGTGGTATAGGTCCATTAACCACATCTAATTGAACGTAGTGTACATCGGTGAAACAAGAAGGAACCTTGAAAGAAGGGATAGTAGACATCTTAGTTGCTTTAGAAAAATAATTATCGCAAGCATCTTAGGAATTAAAAAATATGTTCAATACACCTACTTTCATAAATGTACATATAGATAATAGATAAAGATAGTGTCTGATATCTTACATATTCCAGTTTACGTATGAAAATATAACTTGTTTATTTGGAATCTAGACTCCTGATGATGCAAATTTTGCAATTTGTGAAACCAGCCGAGTAACATATGTTATATATCTGTTGTGGAGTTTTTTAATTACTAATTTCATTTGTAAGTTATGGAAATATTTCACGCAGTAAGACCTGAAACGATTAAGTAGCTTATTTCAGTACATAAAGAAGGAGGAGGAAGTAGTCAAATTGCGGGAAATTGGTTAGAAACTTCAAATTATTCATAGCAGTATCGCTACAATGCGTTCTGAAGGTATCTATATTATTATTAATCTCATTATTTATGGAAAATTCCTTTATTTCCACTCAGCTCATGATACTTATATAACTTTAAAGACAAAAACTATAAATACAAATCTTTCTTCACCAGATTTCTCCAATAATTTACTGTATCAGATAAATGTAGAAAATTAAAATTAGATCGACGCATTCTAAAATTAGGAAATCAAAATCTCGTGTCAACTATCTGCGAAACGTACTAATTAGAATTTATACGGGCAGGTGGAGTAGAATGTTGCTAACATTTATATTTTTGGTGCCAAATTTATAACATATATGCGGGGTGCGACTAGCAGCTATCATCAATTGTGTTTTGATCTAAATTAACTTTTTCCATGTAGCCACCCGTTCCGGCTTCACTTGCGCAAAACTCAAAGTAAAACATCATTGTAACCACTCGCTCAGAAAGTCTGTCGGTTTAGTAATAGCGACCCCCCCCCGTGAAGACTTTGCATTTTTCTTATTTTCATATGTTTCCGGCTTCACTTGCGCAAAACTCAAAGTAAAACATCATTGTAACCACTCGCTCAGAAAGTCCGTCCGTTTAGTAATAGCGACCCCCCCGGGAAGACTTTGCATTTTTCTTATTTTCATATGTTTCCGGCTTCACTTGCGCAAAACTCAAAGTCAAACATCATTGTAACTACTCGCTCCAAAAGTCCGTCCGTTTACTAATAGCGACCCCCCCGCGAAGACTGCATTTTTATTATTTTCACATGTTTATACCCGTCGAAAATTTTAAAAGAGAGGTCTGATTTAAATAATTTAAAGAGACATTAACATATATATAATCAACCTTGACTATGAAACTATTTAGAGGGATGAGGATTGACAATTATCTAAGTATAGATGCCAGAATAATGTAAGGTACTTGGAGCTGTCAATTTTGATCTGAAAAAAGCATTAAAACAGTACTACATAATATTATAATTAGATATTTTGGATGATTTCAAATCAGGGATTCAGTGTAGACTGAAGATTAGTTTGGCGAGGTGGCTTATTGGTCTATTCCACAGTGACCTTTCAGATCTAATGTGGTACTCTGATTCTAGAATCAATGAGTCTTGTTAGGCTATTTGATCTGCCTTTTCGTTGCCCTCATGGACCTGCTACCCTGGTACCTTGAAACAATGCGTTTAAGACGACATACTCAATCCCATAATAAATTAGAACTGATCTCTATTAAATCGACAGCCTTTAACACAACTTGGCTGACTGTGTAGACAGCAGCTGAACGGAATGTTCGTTCCTGCTTTTCAATTTCTTCAACGCAATCGTGAATAGCAGTAAGTTACACTGGAAAGTCCGTATACTCGGTTGCCTCATGCTATGTGGGTACACCTTTCCCCCACTCTTCTACCTACTGGTACAGTTATTTAAAACGTATTGTTAAAGCTTTATCTGGAAGCTATTTCGACAATTAGTTCTCCGCTTTTAGGTCCTCAATAAGCTCTTGATAGTCAGCACTGAGCGTTTGGCTCAAGTATCGTTTGAAATATGTGTTTGTTGATTTTGAACTTTTACGGTTCTACAAAAACATTCATACATTAGTTTGCTCACTGATCATATTTTTCTTCATGAAAAAACAATACTATTTGCGAAATTATATAATATATATTTGTACGCCACTGTATATAACAATGTCCGGATACAACGATTACCTTTCGAGTTCAAGTTTGGCCATAGCGGAAATTATGAACAGTTTCATACAATATACCAGGTCATGGATGAAAGTTTACCAGCCAATCATAGCCCTCTCTAAACTTTATCTATCAACTTCAATAACGATGTTAGATTGTTGTTTAATACCACATTAAAAGCCAACTTGATTAAAGAAATTAACTTGCGTTTGTTTAAGTTGCTGAATGGAGTTTTGTGACGCATCAATGGGCTTTTTGAATCGAAGCGAATGCTTCTTGTTGTCCTTCAATGAAATATAATAGCTAACTGTAATGAAAAGAGTCATTAAGTGTAATTGATTTTATAATATAGACCTCTTCAGTTAATGAAATCCTTATTAAGAGTAATTATGATTATATATATGAATAAGACTTTTTCTATCACAAACAACGCAATTATAAAAAAAGCGATGGAGATGAAGATGAAGATGAAGAAAACTTTAGGAATATCCTAAATTAGAAGGACGAAGAAATATAAATAGAGTAAGGTGAAGTAAATAAACTAATATTGTTTGAATATGTTTATCGAAAGAAATAAATCAAAGGCATAGAAAATATGAGCAGAGGCATCAAAAAGCATGTTTTACTCTTACCAGTAAATATGAAGGAATAATTGTTAAATGAGATTTATTATTGTTGTAAGTTGTAATAGTATATTATGGCACAAGGGCAGAAAATGGGCTTTAGCAGCCCAAGACTTTTAGATGCACGAGCAAGCGTAGGGAAGCGAGGGCAGCTGATAGCTAAGGGCTGCTAAAGCATTTCCTTTATGTGTGACACACAACTGCTTTTCGCAAATAGGAAAATATAACGAAAAAATGACATACACTGACGTTTAATTGAAAAATTCACATTAAACGTCAAAGTAATGAAGTGGCAGATGGAGAAAAACTTCAAAAATCGTTATGAATTTTCGGCCCTTGGGCTACTAAACAATACTTTCCGTCCTATTTACGGTATACTGTAACGTTTTTAGTTTAATGGAAGTCAAAATATTAGCGAATTAAAGGACCCCGCGCTTTTCTTATGACAAAGTTGGGTTCCGTCAAATGTTATAAATTTTGGATATGATGTTGTACTCGACTTCTAGACCAAAAGTGTCCATGGGAACTTACACATAGATAGTTCAAAATATCAACGTATACAGGGTGGGACTCAATTATATAAGGACGAATTTTTGGAATTCAAGGAAATTTTTATATTGAATGAAAACAAGGTCAGAAATAAAAAGCTACTTCATATTCAATGTTCTGGCATCAAATATACTAAATCTAGAGGTATTCCATACTGGGTGATTCTTAATGCAACCTGAAATTAGTTTTTTTCTATATGAAATAGATAATTTCAAAATTAGTTTTTTATGTTAAAAACGTATTGGTTACCTAGATATTAGTACTTTTCTTGTAATACGCACATACATCTTGTTATTAAACCGACAAAAATTAGAAAAAATACTCGTTTTCTGAACCACCCTGGATTTTATAATTCGATCCGTCTAGTGATTAATGTATTTTGTTTTGTAATAAGATTAAAATAGTGAATAAACTGGAAAAATTTCATAATCTTACTATGACCAGTTTTTCAGAAACAGGGTCCTGAGGGTAGAGCACTCAACAAAATAGGCATAGTGAACGAAATTATAATCACATTTCTATGGATACATACCGAAGTGTACTGAACCATTGATAAAAAGATGAATAAATTATAAGTATTTTATCATCCTGTAGGTATGTACTACAGTAAATTAATTATTAATTAAATAAAATGCTGATATTTTTTTGTCTGAAAAACACTAATAGTAAGATTATGAAATTTTTCCAGTTCATTTACTATTTTATGCTTTTTACAAAACAAAATATACTAATCATTTTGACGGATCGAATTATAAAATACAGGGTGATTCAGAAAAAGTGTACTTTCTCTAATTTTTGTCGGTTTAATAACAAGATGTATGCCCAAATCACCCTGTATTATAAGAAAACTACTATTATCTAGGTAACCAATACGTTTTCAACATCAAAAACTAATTTCGAAATACATGGTGTCACTTACTTATTCCATATAGAAAAAAACTAATTTCAGGTTGCATCAAGAATGGAATACCTCTAGAATTAGTATTTTTGATTCCAGAACATTAAATATGAAGTAAACTGTATAAAATATTTCTCTTGGTTGAATTTATCAATTTCTTAAGATAGAAAACTGTGTTTACAATAATGTCGACGTTATGAAAAGTTATAAAGAAGTTTTGTTCAGTTAAAAGTTACAATGTCGGAGAGTTTTAGATACGATGAAGGATGAATGTTTTCAAATGAAGTTAATGTAACATACTTACATCAATCGGTCTTGATCTTATTATATTCTTGGAGTTGAAAGGCATAACTTACAAAATTTAACAATACATAAAATATGGTGAAAATTGATTTGCGAATAATAAAAAAATAATGTACCGTCAGAATCGTTTCTAACCAGAAAATATATAAATGTTTTATAAAAGTATTTCATAAGCTTTGTTAATTTTATTATTATTATCATAAAAGTTTGAACGAGCCAAGGTCAAAGACCTATATAGCTCGAATTAAGTATAACCTCAAGAAAATGCTCCACTACCCCACCGAGGTCAAAAAAGTCTTACAATTTCTGAAAGCTAGTCATCTCTACCATTAAATTTAATTTAAAAATTGTATTAGTTGTTATTTAACTATGTAAATATTTGTTATTATTCTTTTCTGTTCCAATGACCAGCGCTGTCGAGGCACATATAAAAAGTTAACTATTATAAACAAATGAAGTAAACCAAATGAATGTACTATAAAAACTAGTGATTCTAGCGCAGTTAATTTGTAGGAATCATAATTGTTTTTGGAAGAGTTTACTATTAAAGCGTTTGCAACGAATGATGGTATCAGCTCCAATGTAATATTGGAAGAAATAGGCAAAGCAGAAAAAAAGAGATCAGACCATTGGAAAGATATAGTAGGGCTTAGGCAATCAAAGATTCTGCTGGGTGACTACAACCCGTGTAGATTAAATGTATGCATAAGTCAAAGTAAAACTGCACCAAGAGTTTTAACAGGAATCCTATCGGGACATTGTCGCCTGAATGGGCATTTGAAAAAGCTCAAAACAGTGGAGGAAGAAGAATGTAGATTTGATGGCATGGAATAAAAAACCTCCATCCAAATACTTGACTTGAGAATTGCACAGCAAGTCATAATCCTAGGGCACCACTTCTAGGAGACTACTGGATAGAAGAGTGATATTTACCCAAGTTTAAGTCTGCAAATATCCTGAAATTATTCCGGGAGATAGGACTAAAGAAGCTACTAGTCTCTGAGACTTTCCTCAGGAACTAAGTAGAAGAGGAGGACACAAAAGATCTTTTAGGTCTCAGTGAATATCACCCCATGTACACACATGCATACATACATCGTAAATTGACAGTGCCTGGATTTTTTTTGTTTTGATTTGTTCACTAGCATTTTTTTCATTTAACCTTTGTGTGGTTGAAATTTTGAAGTTAGATATAAACAATTCCTCAGTGTACTGTCGTTATCAGACCATCGATGAAATTGATTAGAAAATGGAAGCAACGCCCTGTGCGTTCATTGTTAAATCGATCAAGTCATTTAAAAGTTCCATTACGATACAAGCCAGGAGTAGGTTAAATGTGTTGGACTCCATTACCGGATTAAAATAGACACGGAGAACCTGTTTTTGTTTTTGCGCTTGTGTGCGAAAACTCGAATCGGGAGCAATTTAGAATTTTCCAATTTTCGACTTTATTCGAAAAATAAAGATTTTCGAACTAGATTGCGGAAACGAAAACGGAAACTTTCAGAATACATACTGACTTTATTTTCGTATCCAACAATTTTATGTTTAAATATCGAATCGAACGTATTTCAGTTATTATTAAAATTCATTTAGCTTTAATAGTAAACTTCAAACGGTTTTTTTCGATACAATAGACTGTAGATATAAAAATTTCACAAACTTTTTTATAGTCAAATTCAATAATAATTTTCAACATTTTGGATTTTATTTCATTTTTGATGCAATATTTGGAATGAGATATTGAGAATATTTAACACATTATGCAGTTACACGTCAAGCTAATTAAGTATGGCTGACGTGTTTTCTTTGGTGTAGGACTGGAATTTATAAACTGAAGAGGTATAAGAATATTCAGAAAACTTAATTCCACTTAACTCATCCGGAAGTTGATTTGATTTAATCTCGGTAAATTGAAATTAAAACATCAGATGACTCCTGGTCGGAAAAAGGATGTGACAGGATTCCACTCAAGTTAATGTACTCTAAGGAAGCATAGAAGAGGAGGAAACAGGATCACGCATCATCTTCGAATACCAAGATATATAAACTCTTGGGACTAGAGCACCAAAAGGAGGATCTACTAAGATGTACTGTGATAATGAATCAATCAAATTCTGTATATTCATGGAATATTTCTTCCAAATACCAGTAATATGATGCCGATAAAGTTGCTAGATATTCCTCTGTATGCGCACATCCCTCTCGATGACTGACAACACTACTAAGATAAATGATAGGGAAGATATCCAGATGAAAACAATTTAAAAGTTCATTACACAAATTATTTGGACTGATTATTTAAAAAAAACTGAAAAAGATTATTATAAAAATAATAAGCAACAAACAAATACCTACTGTCGATAAATAACCGCAGAAATGTTATATAATGTTCGAAACTCATTTGAGGCTCGATTATACCATTGTATGGAAGCCAATGGAAGTCAATTTGAGCACCTTTTAAAATAATTTCCAGTATTTCTGCAACTTCTTGGTTCCAAGTTTTCTTAGGTCTTCCTCTCTTCCTTTTTGTATTAACTCAGGCTTCTTGTTAAATGTCCAAACCACGTAAGCTTTTGGTCATCTAATAATTTGTGTATTGGTTTTACTTCTAGTTACTTTCTCACATCCTTCACTCTCCGCAAATATTTCATTTGGATTTGGATTTCTGTGACAGTATCCAGCTTTCATTCATAAGTAAGGATTGGCCGGTAAACTGTTTGATATACTGTTATTTTGGTTTCGGTACTGATTTCCTTTTTTCATATGAATGATCTTGATAATGAATGATAAAGTTTTGATGCATTGGTAATCTTTTCATTTATTTCAATATCTTCATTTCCATTTTTATTTATCTTTATACCAAGGTATTTAAATACGTCTATCTGCTCGATTTCTTCTTCTTATATCATTAATTCAGTTTCTTTATCATCTGGTCCAATGGTACATTACTTTGTTGAACCTTGCTCTTCAAATATCCCCATAAAAAAATCTAATGTAGTAAGATCGGGTGATCTAGCCACTCAATTGGGCCTCTTCTTCCAATCCACCTATTTGAAAACACTTCGTTAAGATAGGTCCGTACATTTTGAGCAAAATGTGATGGTGCCCCATCTTGTTGAAACCACATCTGTTGGTCAAAGGAGTTGGGATCCAAACTATTGGAAAATAAATTCACTAAAGTAGGAATCAGTTCTTCTTTGAGCTCCGGTTACGTTTCCATTGAAAAAAAATAATACCTATTATGCGATCCCCAATAATTCCAGCATTGTTTTTTGAGGCTTTTGGGTATGGCAGTCACTCATCCAACAGGGATTTTCGTCAGCCCCATAAAGGCAGCTCTGTCGATTGACTTGCCTCATCATAAAACAGCAACCATTCCAAATCAATTTGTCCACCATCGATAGAAGCCATAACTCGTTCGCAAAATTCGATTCTACGATCAGGATCATCTTCTTTAAGCTCCTGCAGGTTTTGCATTTCATATGGGTGCTTTTTGGCTTCTTTAAGAATTTTTAAAACGCTTGTGTGACTAACACCATGAACGCGAGCTATTTGCCTAGCTGGAGTAACAGGATTTTCTTCAACTTCCAACAATATGTTCAACTGGACTTCTTCGTCGACTTTTAAAAGCTTTTGTCGATGAGCATCCCTTACGTGGCCCATATCGAGTTTCAATTTTGCTAATCGTACTTCGATTAATTGAAGGTAATTCTGGATGAACTTTGAGCGACTTCAGCCTGTGTTCGACTTCTGTCCCCATATCCGATCATCATTAAAATTTCGATACGATGCGTCTCGGTTAAATAGGGCATTTCCTTATTTTTCGTTTTTAATTTAAAAAAAGCTTTCAAATAAAAAACTAATCAACCTACCCTTACATTTAAAAAAAAAGTTGGGTGTCTGCAACCCCCCAGATAATTAAAAAGATCAATAAATCTCTTTTTGTAAATAAAAATTGACGTGTTTCAGGAATTTTGTGATAAACCTTCATTTATCGAGTTACAGAATTTGTTCCAGTTAGACTTTCCATTCTGTATATAGGTATACAAAATAATTTAGTATTGTTTTGTTCATTTGTTACGAATTAAAATGTTACTATTAGTAAATTGGAATTATTTCACTAACACATTTTTGTAATCCTCTTGTAGAGACAGACAATTGAAAAAAAGTTTAATTTTTTCAACTCTGACTGACTCAACGATTAACCCTTTTGAAGGTCAACTAAATTTTGTGTGTATTTTACACCCAATGAAACTAACTTTTTTCACCAAAAAAGTAAAATGTTCCCAACTCATTATTTTTTCCATAATAAATAAAATTTAAGCATCAGAATTATTCCGCGGTTTCCTTGTAACATGTTATTTTTACTAAAAAAAGTGATCGGATTATTTTGCTCTGATATTTTTTAGGACTATTATTTGTATGATACTTTGTGGAAAAACATTTTTAAATCCACTGTATTTCTCAAATCCGCACTTTTAATATTCCAAATTATGATGCTGAATGAATACAAAGGGGGGATTATTTGCTTTCGGAATGAATTATTATACACGGTTAAAATGAAATCGCATTAAATTTTCAAATGTACACAGAGTCGAAATTCGATTTATAATTAGTGTATATATGATGTAACAAATGCATTCATTCTACTGCACTGAAACAAACCCAATTTGCAGATCGATATGGTATATACGGTAAAAAAGACATTGGCGCAAGTGTGAACTACATACTAATCAACTAATTGGTCGTATAATTGCTGTGAACAATTAAATAGAGTGACAGCTGAGTTGGCAACTGAACCTTTTAACAATATACACGTTATCCCAAATGTCCATTGTCTAGCTAAATGGATTAAGCAGTTGATGTTTGTCAGGTCATGATTTTTTTTAAATGTTGCCTATGAGATTTCAACGGAATCGAGACGGTTTTAACGATTTCCAAATTGTAACTTCGTGACTTAGAATAAGGCGTTTCAATAAGAACACCTCCGATTTATTAACCATTACCTTACAGCCATTTCTGTTTATTCAAGGCTTGTTGAACATAATTTTTTTAAGATTCAATTTATGTATAAAAAAAGTGAAAAACAAGTGAATATTCTGATCTGGAATCGTTATATACAAACTATAGCTTCAAAACCGATTATAATATATCAAACTCATTAAAAATAACAGATATGAATCTTAAAAATTAAACAAATCAGGAGTATACAATTGAACGTGTGGTAGTGACAACTGTGACCACAATCGTCTATGACAACAAAACATCTGATTCTTCTAACTATTCGAATCATTTATCAGCAAACCAACAAAATTTCGATTCAAAATTTGGGAATTTCACATGTAGATTAAATTAAATCTTTTAGAAGCCCTTTAGATAAATCAAAACAAATATTCATTGAACATATTCGCATAGAAGATAGTTCAAGAGGGATTGTTGTGAATGAGTCTCCAGATAAACCTACTCAAATCAAGAACCGTTTTTTGCACTTTATTTCCAGTTAAACATTTTCAAATTCTTTTGTCAACATCCTCAAAATTCCGTACTAATGCACTGTATAAATTAAAATGATATCATAACACCGTTTTATTCCATCGTGAAAATATTAAATATTTATCGTCTATTAAATAATGATATAATATTGTATTCAATAGATATCCACGGTGATGTTCTAGAATACTCGATGTTACTTAGTCCTAAAGGTTATGATCGCTTAGGATGTATTATTGTTTTGTTAGGGATGGTGGCATACGAGCACTGCTATCCTCTGATCACCACTATGAACATGTATTAATTCATTCATAGTAAAGACCTTAATATTCGATTTCTCTCGACAGAATTCGTTTATATAGTAGACTGTCATTTGACAACATTTTATCAAGATAAGTACGAACCAAGCATTGCGACAGATAACTGAAGCCCACTCTACGATATTTCATCTTTCAAGTACCTATGTATAACGATTACTTGAAAAAACAAGCAACAACACTATCGTAGATAGTAGTCAATAGGGAATGTTAAAATGCTGTTTATTTGGAAAAAACAACGGTATATTCGAGACTCAGCAACGTCTAAAAACATTCTATGGTAAAGGTTTGAAAATTTTTTGTGAAAATTTCTTTAGCAGTGATAAGCGATTTTTGGTATGGGCAAAACTAATGAGTTCACATCACCGTCATGCTATTGTGACATGTTGCGCCTCGACCGTATCAAGGACTCTTTCTGGATGTATTAAATATTTGTAAAATCTTTATTTACTTTCCTGTGAAAGTTTCCTTCCATCATAAGCTTAGGGTGAAAGTTTCATGAGGGATAAAGGAAGTTAATATATTTCTTTCCAAGTAAGATATTAATAAGAATCTTCAAAACTTAAATTCTTTAGAATCTATCGCATATTTTCACGTATTTATATATTTAAGATATTTGCTCCGAACTCTCCAAGAGCTTGTGAATAAAAGGCATGTATTCAAATATAATCTTCTCACGACAAAGTCGAAAATTGAGTCGTACATTCTGTAATATGAAATTAACAAAACAACAGTCGTCACTTAAGCTTATTTATCAAGTAATAAAATAATGAAACCGGAAAGTAAACTAGACCACATGTATGCACACCTTAAATAATTAAAGTGGTTTGAAACTACCTCGCAAAGGAATAAGGATTAAATTGTCAAAAGAGTAAATACGTTGGCGGATGGAAGACGGAAAAGGAGATACTCCTCTACTGTTTGTTAGTGTAGTAGATGAAATAAACTCCAGTTGTTATTGTTTCTACGATTGGCAACAAAAAGGCTAATTTAGCAATGTGGATTCTCTAACCACTTTCTATAGATTAATTTACATTTACACACAGTTACATTTTCAAATATTCATCATGATAATAACACGTGTACATTAGTTCATGAGAAAAGTCTCACCGACTAATTGTTCCTTTAGACCTTTTTCCCGAAGGAATTTTAGGATATCTACAGGCTTTAAGGTGTCCCTCTTCTATCCAGTAGACTCCTAGGAGTTGTGACCTGTATTGCTATTCAATTCGCATGTATGCGAATGAAGGTTTATTTTTCCATTCCACATAATCAACTATTTTCCACTATTCCACTATTTTCAGCTATTTAAGATGTCTATTCAGGCGACAATGACCCGACAGGACACCTGAGGCCGTATTCTTGACTGAGGGAGTGAAGCTTCCCAAGAGAACACATTTTTTGTCTCTATTTCTATTGGTTATCCTGTCACTTCAGTGGCAAAGACAAAAGATCCTGTTCTCTTGGGAAGCTTCACTCCCTCAGCCAAGAATAAGGCCTCTGTTAACACTATAACAGCTGTATGCACAGTTGATCGCCATAGTTTCGCAGCTCGCGATGCATGATTTTTAGTGCTTAGTCAACCGTCAGAATAATGACGATTGCGCAGTGGCTTATATTTTGGCGAAGTGGTGGCAGCAAACTTTTTAACCATACTTCAGCAAATAGTGCAGTGAATATTGAATTAGAAGAATTATAGACCTTGATTACAACATTATAAAATGCGAATAGAGATATTTGGGATTTAGAGGTACACATAACCCACATGAGAAACCTAATGGAAAAGTATAGTGACATTGAATTAGAATCTAGATACAGATTTGGAAAAGATGTTCTACGCAATATAGTATTGCCAATTATCGTCGATCAAGAACGTGTTCCTGTATTAATTGGTAAATTGTCAACATTGAGATTTGATAGAAGTGGTACTTTCAAGTAAGCAATCACCTATAGGTATATACTTCATATTTTTCAAACATAAGATAATAATGTCTCCCAGCTGTTCGACATTGTGAATCTTTCAAAATAATTGCACACCTTGAATAACCGTAGGTGAGAGTGCTTAATTCATCAATTTTTTAAACGAAATGTATAAAGAGAAGTCCTTTATTATAATGCTTACACTTACCTTTAGAGAAGTTTTGTTGAATTGAAATCATCTTGGAATGTTCAACAAAATAACATCATGACACATTATTATTTTGAAACATATTAAAATAAATCAAAATGTGAAATTTAAGAGAAAAATTATGGAATTTTAATTTAATTGTAATGTTTCTAGGGCATGTTTTCTTGGAGCAATAAGTTGAGCATCTTCAATTAAACGAACATAATTTCAAATATACCACTAAAATCTATTCTCTCACTGCGCTCGCATGCTGTCGTTTACAAGATTCAACATTATATGCCTCCTTTCATTCCTTTTCCCGCTGATATTTATTCAAGAACTACATCACTGAAGTTTTTAGCGATATAAGTCTGTTTCAACGCACACAATGATTATGTAATCTTGTCGTTGTCGTTATCGTCACAGGATTTAGGGATTTATTTTGTCTCTTCTGTTTATATTCAAACTACCGAAGAGGCGTTTCAAATTTGAAAAAAAAGTAGGTTAACGTTGACAGGGCCAGAAATATCTATTGACTTCTTTCGCATGAATTTCAAAATCATTACTTTAGGGAATTCTGGAGGAAGGTTATTTTTTGTGTCCCTATATTCGATATCTCTTACTTCGTTAAAGGGTATAATATCAACGAGACCGTAACATGAATCAGATTTTATCACGTTCTTTAGTTCTATTATATTTCCTTAACTAAACTACTTTTCGACTTAATTTTAATGGAGTAATGCTCCTCGGTTGTCCATTAACCATTTGTTCTCCTAGCACTTTTAATTGGCCACTTCGGCTCACAGCTTGAAACTCCCGGTCATTTTTATTCTTAACGGTATTAGGTATTAGTGCATTTATGGTTAGAGCTTGCTTCTAATGTGCAATATAAGAACCATTAAGTTTCAGACGACAATCTGGACGGTGTACGTGACGCCATTTTGGTAAAGCTCCCGCAACGCGGTTTCTAGGGTCTTCTAATTTTCTTCTAAAATGTAATGCCGAAACTACTTGCGGACTATATTTTCTGCTCAACGAAGAGTAAAGTTAGCGACAAGACATGACTACAGATTGCTTAGAAGTTTCAGCATTTTTAATTCAAGAGTTACAAATAAATATTCCTTAAAATGTATAACGATGAATATTTATGTCGCGTTTCGGTAAATAAAATGAATTTTTTCAAACATTCACCACACTTTATAATCACAATTTCCAAAAAAATTAAGCTAAGTTTTATAACAGGCCCATACCTTCTCCTTTTTTCAATATTTGTCTACATTTTATTCAATGTCTAGTTCTCTATTCGTATTCGTCCCAAATCTTCTTAACGCATCCATCTATTTTTTCATAGGCTGTCTAATTTTTTTCCACCTCCAAGAAGAATCTAGTTTACAAATCTTCCGTCATCTCTCCTTGCTACATGCCTTTACTATCGAAGCAGTTGTGAAATTAAATTGCCATGCATGGTGTCTCATACATATCTTGGATTTCTCGTTCGATCTTCTTCTCCACTGGGTCTCCATCTGGGTCTCTTCAGCTGTCTATTATAATACTTTCCAGAACTAGATTGAACATATTGGTCGAAAGTGAATCTTAAACATCTAGAGCTATCGATAGTGAGTCCCTTTGTCTTAAATCTCTTTATAACAAAATACTTTTATACCGTGCCTTTCCCAAAAATGTTGTTCCAAGATTCAGTTAGAGGTCATCGGTTCGTAGGTACATGTTTCGCCTGGATTCATTCTTCTTACCAAAAATGCAACATCTATTTTCATATTATAAAACAATACGTAGCTACTACTTTCCAATTTGTTGTTATAATGTAAATGATCAAACCCAATGGTTTCTCCCTAACAAAACAGTAGCGCAATCATGTAAAAATTCAAAATTATTCAGAAGATTAATTTGAAATATTCCCCGTAGTAAATTTTTGTACCAAACAATACCTGTATATCTTGCCTCTTCCAGTTCATAATAAAGAAAGTAGCAGAAGTAATAACGATATCGAAGTCAGGAAAATCGATTTTCTAACTCTCTGTTATTTCAGAACTATTCAAAAAGCTACTTCCTAGAGACTAAAACCCATAATACGAGACAGAGACGTAATTTCAACACATTAATTTGTATTCCAAGAAAGTCATTCAACTTTACAGTACAACGAATACAGATAAGAACTCATTAGAAGAAAACAAAGTTTGTTCTATAATCTTCCTACATAAAACTTTTGATACAGTGTGGTATAACAACTGACAATATAAATTGAACAAATTATAGCTTTGATAGTAGCGTAGAAATAGAGCACCACAGGGAAGTATATTGAGACCTGCTTGATACCTATATAAGTCTGCTCACTTTTTCACTGACCGAAGGAGAACAAACGTAGTGGTTTGGCGCTGCTCATAAAGTGGAACGTCTCTAAGGCGATAGCTACGGTGAAACAGTCTCGAACTCGATTAGTACCTGGATGTGTAGCCACTGGAGAAACACCGGCGCAAATCCCATACAGCCAGCAGCGAAACACTTTAGACTACCAGGGTGAGTAGCATGACAGCTCGCAGGCATTATACCAATGAGAACGAGGTATAATGTAGATATGCCGTCTTTGGGATGGAACGTAAAGCCGAGGTCCCGACTCCATGGACGTTGGGCTCGATAAAGATCCCTATCACTGATTGTAACAATAGTGGGCTCGGTAATATTTCCGGTTAGCGGTATGTGCTGCTGGCGTCGGTGATTAGCCTAGACAGTTGCAGAAATAGACTGACGAATTAAAATAAATTCGTTCGCACCTATAGGGAGGATTTAAGTGTGTGAAGGAGACTTAATAATAAAACATGTAACAAAGAGACGGAACTCAATTTTTATCTAATCTACAGGGTCATTAATATCGTGGATTTCAAAGGTTGGGCATAGAGAGGGAATGCTAGATCGAAAAATAAGCAATGATAGAGTATAGAGAAATCCGAAAGAAAAGTGTAAGTGAGAAGGAATGTGACAACTATTCACTTAGGAATGTGAAAACTGGGAAATTCTAATTTCGGCGCAATCTGTAGTTTCATATTTTAATTAAAAATTGTATTCAGTGATGTATCTTTGGAAGCTTCGAAGAATGAATAGCAGCAAATTTTAAATTCAAAATCGAGAGCATGATATCACAAAATCCACAGAATCGATCGACAATTCTCCGAAGTGTTACTAATTAAAATCAAACAAGATATTAAAGCGAAATATTCACCATTAGACCGTAATCTTCTTTATTACCCACTTCTAATCGCCCTACATAGACTGCAATTTGTACGTCTATTTTGGGAAATATACAGCAGTTAATTTTGTGACAGGAAGCATCGTTGCCGCGCATATATAGGGGTAGATATGTGACAATGCCGAGCATTGCCATAATGGAAGGATATTTCTGGTATGGAATGTTGATAATCTCTGTGTATGTAGCCCGGTATTCCACCTGCACGACATTCCTGGATGACCTAGCACCCATCTTGACCCCTCATATAGTCGACCTTTTCCTCTTTTGCGGGAATTTTCGTACGCTTTATTGCGTAACGCACTTCCAGGCTCCATTTCGACGCTCCAGTCGTTTAATTTTATTCACGCAGATTGACCGCAGACTCGCTTGAATGTTGGACGTCGGATGTTTTCTGGCCTTTGTACGGTGGGAAATCTAATTTTCTTGGGATGCCACCCCAAGTGGCACTGCTAATGAGCGTGGGCGAATCGAAAATCGATCATATTTCTTGAGTTATCTTGAAATAACTTTCTAAGGAAAGGAAATAACAGGAATAAAGAAGAGAAAATATGATCGTGTTTTTGGTATTGAATTTTATTTTGGTTCTTCTTGCGAGGTAATAAGAAAACACAGTGTTATTTATTTGATATAAGAGGGGTGATTATTTAAATTTGGTTATATACAGAGTGAGGTTAAATATTGAGCGTCTGAATGATTGACTTGCCGGATTTTTTTAAAAGTTTGTTTGTGAGGGATTTGTAGCATGGCCGATCTTATGGTGGGGCTTACATTGAATGTCAGATCTTTTGTTTTTCTGGAAATATAATAAACTTTTAGACTTTTAGAACCTTAAAAAATACTGGATATTTAAGCTCCGTGCAGCTGGTTGACAAATTTTCATATTATTCAGGTATCAGCACATAACTACAGTTATTATAATGATATTGCAATGCAAGCATCTCTTTGTGGTTAGCTTCAATGCGATTCAGAGCATTTCAATTGAAACTATCCACCCTACATATTTCTGAACGCGTCACGTTTATGAAAAAAATTTAAAAACACCTTAAAAATCATATAAAGGGATATGTCTTTTTACTTATATGTAGACGTTATAACTTTAACCCCCTCTTCCCTATGGACACCCCTCCCAAATTTTAAAATAGAACATCCTATACATTATTGTATTGTTGGATTCTCCTTTACAAGAGGATTACCAAAATGTATAAAAAATAAGTGAAAAGTTGGGACTATAATAAACTATAGTTCATTAGCCGTTCAACATAAAAAAATATCAAGAAAATATAGATACAAAAGATAAAAAGACTTTTCACGTGAAATACAAGACAAACCTAGCAGACGAATTAATTCTCGAACATAGCGAGCCGCGTATTAATCCCTGAAAATAGCCGGTTTGACCATTTTTGCGCAAAACAAGCTGCAATGCAATTTGCACCAGAGCCAGATAAAATTAGTTAAAGTTTAATTGGTGCCTAGGGACCCATATATAATCAACGAAAGCGTCCCGGCTCGATGAGACTGAAGGGCCAAATCCTCGATTGATCCGTTGGGAATTTATTAAATATCATGACACATTTTATAACCGAAAACCGTCGTCAGATATATTCTAATGCACATATGACATTTTGATGGTATTACTTTACGTCTTTTGTTTAAGCATACAATATATACCTTCGATTGAGTATTTGACAACTATGATATTTTATAATATAACGGCATTTATTATATTTGTAATGTATTTCCAATAATTTCTCGAAAAATACTGACAGAACTATCAACTGAAGTTTCAATTATGGAGGTAACAACAGCAATTAGTAAGAGCTGAACTCTATTTTTAAAATATTACCATACGAAAATTACTACAATGCTACCAAAGATATCAAAAATGGGTCTAAAAAAGAACTAGCGAAGAGGGGACTTGGACACTTTTGTGCACCGGAACCCTTTTGAGGTATCAGCACCAACGTAATATTGAAAAAAATGGGTAAAGACAAACAAGATCTGACCAACGGGGAGATTTTGTAGCTATCAAAGATACTCAACAGAAACTACAACCCGTTGAGAACATATCTACATGAATAAATAATGAAATAGTAGTTTAATTTCAAAACGACACCCGAAATACATCCATAATATTTTAAATATACGTTTGGTTTCAAGAAATACCATCAAAAACTTATAAATATGAGTGCTAACTAGGATTAAATCTTGTCGAAAATTCGTTTGAAATCTGCCATTGTTTCGAAATACATCAATACCGTGCTTGAACTTATAGTGCAAAGTCCCTATGTGACTTGCCGTGAGTTTAAGGCTTCATCGGAGTATTGTATGACAAGCAGATTGTATGATTATTTGGCTGTGAAAATGAAACTATCGCGGTGATTCAAACCGGATTTAATTGACGTATACAGAGATCTCGTAAACCGCAATAGATACACTATCGATTAAATGGAGAAAAAGTTTGGTATATTAATAGGAAATTAGATGGTTCAAAAAAATTTC
Source organism: Lochmaea capreae (assembly GCA_949126875.1). Classification (NCBI taxonomy): domain Eukaryota; kingdom Metazoa; phylum Arthropoda; class Insecta; order Coleoptera; family Chrysomelidae; genus Lochmaea; species Lochmaea capreae. The sequence continues at coordinate 9,231,144 of OX421409.1, forward strand.
AAATATCTCGACTAGTTGCCGAGATATTTGAGAAAATCCGAAAATGGTCCTTTTCCTTTTTTAAATTTGCCGTCGGTATTATGAAAGATATCAAAAAAGTATTCCAAACTTTTTCCAATAAACGAGGTTTTCTATAAATTACCATACAAAAAACTTCATTACGACGTTTCGTCTTTACAGGGTCACCATCAACTTCATTTTTTTAAATACGGACCTGGATTTTTTATTGCAATATTTTTCACGTTTTGTATAGATACATACAATGATATAGCATACTTGACAATTCTACCAAGTTTCGTCTTTCAAAATACATCATCTTTTTTAAGTAAAATTAATAATTTTAAATATTGGGCATTAAATAAGAATTTTGAAAGAAAATGAATGCACTAAACATGTGTCCAAAAATCTGTTAAATTGGTTAACGGGAAATGTATGAAAATCGGTTAACAAGATCTAGGTGTTACGTGACGAACTAAATAAAATCGTTTTATAACTTCGTAGTAGTACCTAACTTCTGAAAATTTGAGAAGAGTTGTACATCTTAACCCCACAGATTATTTTGTATGGGGCTTCATGAAAAACGAAGTTTCCAGCAAAAATATGCAAAAATAATATAGTAGATATGCGTCTTATATGCCAAGGAGGATCGAATTATGTATTGCACAGAACGGACGTCAGTTTGAACAGCTTTTATAACTTATTTTTTATTGAATTTTTTAATTTATTATCAACTTATTATTACCTTAGAGTGTCATTTGTAAAACCATCATTATTTATTCATTGTCATTAAGTTTCAAAATAAATTGTTGAATTTAATCATTTTCTTTCAAAATTCTTATTTAATGCCCAATATTTGAAATTATTAATTTGACTTTAGTAAGGAAGACTGGACTTAAAAAAGATGATGATTTTTAAAAGACGAAACGTGGTAGAATCGTCAAGTATGCTATGTCATTGTATGTATCTATACAAAACGTAAAACATATTGCAATAAAAAATCCAGGTCCGTATTTAAAAAAATGAAGTTGATGGTTATCCTTTAAAGACGAAACGTCGTAATGAAATTTTTGGTATGGTAATTTATAGAAAACCTTGTTTATTAAAAAAAGTGGAAAATCATTTTTTTGATATCTTTTATAATAACGACGGCAAATTTAAAAAACGAAAAGGACCATTTTCGGATTAATTGATCGCCTTGGAGAAAATTTGGAAAAACAATATTATAAATATCTGTTTTTGCTCCCAATGCAAGAAATACAAATAGCCGCCTATTCTAAATAAAACTGGGAGTAGCGAGAGCAATAGCGAGGTATGAAATGTAACAAAATTGGAAATTAGGTTACGCAGATTTGCCCGTTCAGTTGTTGATACACAATCAGATAACACATCGGTTTTCACGCGTGTGGAAATGGTATTTTCACATGATATCCCGTTTAGTAATTATCCTAATTTATTTTGAATGTATTTTAGTTTCGGTCTTTTCAGATTTTTGAGAAATGTTTTAAAAATAACTATTATTAACAAACTACAATCGACAGAAACAAACAAGGGCCCTGGGTGGGCGAGTCCATGTCGCTGTAAGTGTAACAATCGATACTTTAAATCGAATACCAATTATCGAAACCATATGTGTCAACTGTCAAAAGATATTTCAACAAAGTCGAATCTGTTCACACATCAGGATCCTTTTAAGTAGAGCCGTTGAATCCAGCCGTTTGTTAACTTTTCATTTAATTCAAAATCAATAGTGTGACCAAATTGATATCCTTATTTAGAACTGTTACTATTTTAGTGTTCGTGGTGTTGTTTAAAAATTCAACCAAAAGTTAAAGTGCATAACAGTGTTAATATTCGAATAAATAATTCACCACTACCAATTATCTGGGTCTTATATTTAGTTGTGGTTATATGAACAAAAATGAATGGCAATATTGCTGTGTGATTTGACAAATATACAGATACATGCAATGAGAAAGGGAACATAGGGATTTTAAGCATTGTATCAGAACTGCTTTTAAACTAGTCGACCAATATCAAGCTTCAACATATTAAAAACACGATTATTACAATCGTTCATTTGGACACCTACAACATATCGTACAATTCCCACCACTCCGTAGTCTCAACTGTGGGCGGTCTTTAATTAGCGTCTGACAGTTAGTAAACAGCAATCCGAGTATTTGTCCTCGTATGATTTCTTTTTATGTGGTTTTCAAAAAATGAAATTTATCGACACACTTTTGAACGGGCTCAAAATTTGATAGAATTAAGGGCGAAAATTGTCCAACATTGTACAAACATTACACCGAATCAGCTCAGAGATACAAGATTATTTTTGTTCAATAGTTTCGGTTTTTGTTTGGCTCAACAAGGAGAAAATTACTTTTTCTTCATACCTCGGTCGAAAGTACGCACTTTCGTCCCTCATAGCAGGGACGAAAGTTCAACATTTACTCCCTGTGAAAAGTACACGCGTTTCCTCTATAACAGCGGGAGGAAAGAGTTTCTCATGCGTATTTATTCTCGTAACTACGACCAGCGGCACTCGCTTCCGACCGGCTATGAAGAAAAATAGTATACACTCCACGGGCCGAAAGTTGAAATCTCGGTCCTGCGCGTCATGATGCCCTCGGCTTCGGCCCTTGGAGTGTAATATACTATTCCAAGGGTAGACCGTTTACTAGGAAGTAACATCTACTTCTCGGGCTACATGCCCCGCAGACCATGAATTACAGTTCCAAGTTAAACGGGGTTGGTATATATGCATTATATAAAACCAACCATGTAGCCCGAGAAGTAGATGTTGCTTTCTAGTGATCGATCTACCCGTTGAAAAGTAATTTTTTAATTTGTAAGGTGTTTTGATAGTTTTATACTATTATTTTGACATCTATTGATAACACGCTTTATTTAAATATCACAATTGTTACAGGAAACTGTAATCAACAAGGAGGACTATTTGAACCTTTAATTAATTAATTTTTTAGCTTTAGCATTTCAAGTTGCTTTTCGGAATTTATTTTCAATTTGTTTTAATTTAAAGAATAATATTTTGTTTTATTTACGAATTCATTTTTATTTTGGAAGCCGTTATGGCCAAAAGAAATCAAAAGACACTTGAATACTAAATCGCACATAACCACATAACTAACAAATATTGGAAGGAGAAGAGGCGGGGTTTCTTACAGTTGTCTGTCCAGCTAAATATTTGATATTTATCGAGGTAAATATATAGAAATTTTTTGTTGGTGGACTATTAAGATCGAAGAATACATTAAATCCCGATGTTCCGTTTCTCAATGCATGTATCTGTATATGTATTAAAAGGTGCTGTTCTAATTTAACCTTCATTTGCTTCATTCAAATCCAACAGTATTATATTATATACCAATATTTAATTCATAGCACGGTTAGGTTTCATATTCCAAAAAAAAAATCAAATTCCAAAACAAATAGTTCTTAAGAAAGACGTACTGTTCTGTAATTTATAAAGTAAATAACATGGATCCATGGTAAATAATAACGTATGAAAATATAAAAGCAGATTATAGCTGAACATCAAATAGAATGCAGTCCACTGTTGCCGATGCTAAAATGAAAATTATCCGAATTTATAATTCAAATGATCAGAATTTGACAAATTTACACCATGTTGTCTAAATAAAAGTTTTTTTTCCTTGGTTTTTGGCACTGGCACAGCCAACAGGCCAGCTATATAAATAAAAGTCTTCGACCCTAGTTAATATTGAAAATCCCCCAATACAAAGCCGTTTTATATAAATCCTTTCTGCAAAACACTCGAAAAGTTATTCGATCCAAAAATTATTCGGTTAGCGAAATTGTCTGGAAATCGGATAATTATCCTCACATTGACAACAGCCACTAAAATTGATGTACATTGATGAAATCATTCGTTCACATTATCCCGATTATGTTCACAATTAGTAATGTACAATCGTTACTATTGGTACCTGATTAGCTGGTTGCGATGATCTTTCTTTTAGTTCGCATATTTTCCGGGGCCCTTGTTTGCTTCTGTCGACTGTACATGTTATTTGCACGGTAAATTTGATTAGTTCATCCAGGGTTCTTGGTGATTCGTCATAGCAATACCTAGTATCTGTGTATCAAAGAGAGACTGAAATCAAAAACTTCGTAGTGTAAATTATTGTTACGAGTTTTGACATCACCAAATTTACTGTCACTATCAGCAAATTTATTCAATTAACAGCCTAATAATGTGAAATGATCTATTCTTCCTATCTTATGGAAGTGAGAAAAACAGAAATTGCATGTATTCATGAAGGCAATTAGTAAGAATTAAGTAGCTAAGAAGGCATAATATACACTCACCGGAAAAAAATTTGGCCACCTAAAATTTTGCTGAATTTCGTTGTTCAAGAACTTACGTAATTTTTCATCGATTTCAATTGTTTCTACGGCAAATTGTAGATAAATTCTTAGGTATTAAAACAAACTCCAGTAAAGTTTTCCAAAAATATTGATAGCTCATTTATACAGGGTGAAAAAGCCATGTATTTGTAGTCCACTTTCTCAACACCCCGTGGAACAGTTCGGAAAATTTGTAGAGTTTTCGCTTAGTTTATTACAAAGACCATCCTTTTCGCCATCTTTTAGTTTTCATTTCCCCTTGATATCTTGATTTCTTTTGAAGATACACGTATTCAAATAAAAGCCTGAAGTTGTTTAAGGGAAAAAATTTAATTTGTAATGTTTTAATATTCAACAATAATTTGGAACCAAAAGAAAAACATAATTGGCATTTTTCATGAGCAAAAGGGTATCACTATGGGCCTAGGACCTCTGAGTGGACCGAGGCCGGAAAGGACCTAGTCGCCCATATAACCTAACCTAACCTAACCTAACCTTGGCATTTTTCAATATTTCGTATGCCCACCTCTAGCGGAAATAACTGCACGCAATCGCCGAGATATCGAATTGATGAGACGAATAATACGATCTTGAAGAATTGCGTCATATTCAGATGCAACGCAAAACGCAGCACGTCAAATTTTTCAACAACAAATGTTTCTTTCAATTTCATCCCAGAGATGTTCAATCGGATACAGATCCAGGCTACATGCAGGCCATTCTAATCGTTGGATATCAACCTCATCCAAATATTGGTTAACAAAATTAGCTACATGCGGTCTTGCATTGTCGTGCATTAAAATGAAGTCATCCTCAACAAATGGAACATAGGAACTACAGTTTCCTGAATAACGTTTTGTGTGTAATGTTGAGCATTCAGAGCTCCGATTTCAATAAATAATGCTCTTATCTCGGCAATTGCGTGCAGTTATCTCCGCTAGAGGTGGGCATACGAAATATTGAAAAATGCCAATTATGTCTTTCTTTTTAATTCAAATTATTGTAGAATATTAAGACACTACAAATTAAATTATTCCAGGGCCCTGTTTCTCGAAAGTATTAGTTCACTAGTTTATGAGTTAATAGCTATCAGTGTAAAAACTAATAGTACTGCTAAATTGCGTGTCTCTATTTATTTTTTATGAGTCGTAAATCAAGTAGCTATTTTTATGAGTTTACAAGTGTCAAACAAAAATTGGTTGTCAAAGTCCAAATAAACTCTAAAACAAACTTTAATTGCCGAAATCGTGAAAAAGAATGAAGATGCTAAAGTGGCACTACTTAGGAAGATATACGAGGAAAGGTCTTTTTTGTTCGCTGCTTTTACGGACAAGATAACAAAAGAAACAAAATGCAGTTAATGGCGGAGCATAGCAGAAATGGCAAAATCTTTGTCCTTAATCCCACAAGACAAAGATTATTCATACGTTATTTATAAGTGTCACCGGACTTATAGAAAAGTCACGCATAATAACAGTAACTTTTATTAGTTGACAGGTTTGAGAAACAAAATAGCTATTATTACTAGACTACTGCACTCATAAAATGTTCTACTATTTTAACTATTAAAATAGGTTGTCAGTTTCGAGAAACGCTCTCTATTAAAAATCACTAATATTATTAGTTCCCTGACTATTATTAATAGTTATGAGTGCTTTGAGAAACAGGCCTCAGGCTTTTATTTGAATACGTGTATCTTCAAAATAAATCAAGATATCAAAGTAGATAAATTAAACAAAACAATTGGTTTTCCACCCCTGTTGAACATGAGCTTAAATTTCTATACTGCAAGTTGAGCAAATAAATGAAAAAAACCCAAACGGCGATACACAAAATAAAATATTGGACGTACAGGTAAAATCGTCTACGGTGGCTTTAAAGCAGCTTTTGTCAAATCTTTTCTTAATTTTCCGGCTAGCTGGAGCATGCAGTATATATCTAGCGGTCACATCAGAAATTGCAAGCTATTCCTACAACGTCGCCATTCTTCCGAACTATCCCACCGGATAAAATGTAAATATCTCTTCAGTATATAGTTCCCGATAAAATCGCATATCCACTATACAGAATATTGAGTTAATCAAAAAGTTATAATATGTATTGTCCAGAAAGTTATGGAATTTATTATAAGTAATATCGCCATAAAATTTATACCAAACTGGATCTTCATGGACTTTAAAATTATACTATAAAATAATGTACTGGGTAGTAAGAAAAAAAAGGAACAAAGTCATTAACAGAAACAAAGAGGAACATCCCAAGCGTGAATGCCTGAGATATTTTAATGGCTTTAGAAGTCGTTTTTCAACCTCTTCAGGTCGCTCGAGAAATGTTTTTTGATGTAAAACATCTATTGGCGGTGAAATCGGCTGGTTTTAGGCACGGCAATCGGTATTACCATCTGATAGTGAGATCAAAATAGTGAGTTTTTGACAAAAATGCTAGAAGAAAACGTACTGTGCTATCATGTGAAACAGATTACATAGTATGAACCTGATATATTTTTGACTTGCAAATGGTGCTCACGAAATAAAGATTTAAAACAAAAAAATGTCCTTTTTTTTTAGTTTTTTGTTAATAACATTCAGAAAGCTTATTAAGAAATTCATAATGGTGTCAAAAGACGAATTGTAGATAATAAAAATACGAATAAAATGCAGCGAAGTGATTGGATAATTAGTAGCAGAGAAAATTTTGGAAAACTGGAAAATTCGTAATTTTTTTAAACACATACAGGGTGTACCAATCTTACGAGATAATTCGATGTCGCATCTAGACCTACTATAAAATATTGTATTAAAAAATTGCATTTGTAACAAAAATGATTGCCTTATGCGACCTGCACTTCGCTCACGCAAAGTTTAAACGTTACCACTTGAAAATTCACAAAGATATGAATTTTTCTAAAAATGACGAATTACTGATGAAAAATGCGTTGTATTAGTATTTTTATTATCTACAATTCATCTTTTCACACCGTTACGATTACTTAATAATAATTTCGTGTTATTAACAAAAAAAAAACACGTTTTTTTTGTTTTAAATATTTATAAAAATTTTGTGAACAAGATTTGCGAGTCGAAAATAGATCAGGTTCATTCTACATGATGGCACTAAGGAATCAGGAAGTGTGAAAAACCACCCCCTGCTCATAAAAACTACCCCCACTCAAAAAGTGGTTTAATACACAAAATTGGGCATTTTAATAAAATAACTCACCATGCATAGTAGGAGAAAAATAAGTTAGGGACACATACCGGAAATGAGAGAAGTAACGGAAGTCGTTTCATAATAAATATGAGCATTGGTTTCAGATGTTGAATGGATTCAATTCTGTAAGCGACTGGTAAATTTTAAAGCATGTGTTAAAATTTAACAGGCCGCTACTTTCAGTTTACTATTTTCTAAGAACGATAAGCATAAATGTATTAATATTAATAATAAGTAATTATTTAATGTTCTCCATCTGCCAACTTTTAAATTCACATTATAAATGGAATTATCTGATACTGTTGTGATAAAAAATTACCTTCATAGCAAGAAATTTTCCAAAAGGCAAACTGTAAAAAGCAAACATTGAATATCCTGTAGTAAAAATACCGGTGAGTATTTACTTTCGACACATTCTTGATGTGCGAGGATGATCTTGATACAGAGCGTTAACAGTTCAAAGCAAAGATTCTTCTCGTGGAAACACGACGTTATTCCGATTGAAAGGGTTCTTAGCGGGCGTTAAGACTCGAACTCCCTCTTCTCAGGAAGACGTTTAGGCGTCACAGGCTTAATCCGGACTTGATGGTATCGCCGAAGCATGCATAGATCAATCCGCATGGGAACTCTATGGCTCTGAATACAGACAAGTTTAAATGAGATTGAAGGTTAGATTCGAATGCCGACACCGGAAAAAGGAGATAAATGACGATACTATGTGGAAATATTCAGTAGAACATTCCTAAAAAGGGATCTGCTCGTGAAGATGGAGTTTTTCCATCTCATTATGCTCGGAATAACAGTAGACAAGGATCGCTTTCCGATATTGGACGATTTTTCTCCATAGCAAATCTCTTGGCGGACATTAACTCTGAATTTTAAATTTTTAGTTACTTTCGTCTGTATATAAAAAGAGAGTTTTGAGTATGGAACGCATCAATTATATAGCGTAGCCATCTAAATGTATTATTTAAACTTCGGCGGAGATAATGTGAATGTAACCATAACTCCGAAATTATGGCATTTAGATATAGTGAATAATCAGTATTTTTTAAGGATTTTAAGCAGTATATACCGTAACACAACATTTTCATTTAAGTTGATTGTTTCAATGTAAATAATGTATAAGATGGTTAATTAATAAGCCAACAAAATGTGAAGTTGAAAGCAATAACTCTAAATCTTGACAAACAAAAATTATATAGTTACATATTTAAATGTATATTGTTCAGTGTATTTATCAACATGGTTAAATTACAAAAATGGCAGCCAATCATAAAGCTTGATAGTCACATGATTTTTTATTTCATCGATTTAAAACATTTTATAAATAATTGTCAATTGTTATATATTTATATATCAATAATGATATGCCGACATCTCATACTAGTATCGGGTGATCTGGAAAAGACCGTCACTAGACTTGTCACCATTTGATAAAGAAACAAAATGCCAAAGCGGTTTGTACTTTTGACGAGATAAAAAAGAATACAGGTAATAACCAATTTGGCGCGTGGCAAACTTTCAAGGAAAACCATTTGGTTATTGTGTGTTTACATCTGACAAATCTAGGAGATCCTCGTTATATACCTAGCCTTATTTTATGCTGGTGATACGTCACCGGAGAATGGCCCGTTAGATAACCTGTGATGATTCTTAGTTGATTCTCACTGATACTCAGTAGTTCTTCGGCCCGTTTAACACCTATAAAGGTCTTACTGTGTACCTGCTTTAGAGAAGTCTTTATTGACTTTGTACCCTAGGACAAATGACCCCAAGAACTGGTGCTGATCCAACATATGGCGTTGCTGAACCTCTTCTCGTGAGTTCATCTGCCTATTCATTTCCAGAAATATCGCTATATCCCGGAACCCACACTAATCTTACTTAAATGTGATCTACCAGTTCATTTAGATCTTTCAGACATTCTTCTACCATTCTGGATGTTACCTTGCGGCTATTTAAAGCTCCAAGGACTGCCTGGCTGTCAGTTAATATGTTAATCCTGTCTGTTAATTCTGACACATTGTAGGATAGCATAAATCTCCGCCTTAAATACAGAGGTATGTTTTCCTAGTGAGAAGGAACATCTTGTATTCCTCATTTCACTATACACCCCTGCCCCCTGCTCCTGTCTCTTCCCCAGTCTTTAACCCGCCTGTATACAAGTTTTCACCTCGGGGAAACTTCAGTCTGCAGAACAAACTACACTGATTTTACCTTGACGATTTATTCGTGAAAGCAGCTTTAGAAATAAAATAGAACCTACATTTATTTGTAGTTTAAGATTTAACGAAAAGGAAAACCCAATTAGACTCAATTAAAAGTTTCAATTACATTACTACTTTTTCGAAATTTAATTAAGACATGGAGAAATATAAAGAGCAGTGAAGTTTTATTTCAAGCTCATTTAAAAGAAAAAACCAATGTTTTTGGATGGGAATCATCATATGAATTTAGACAGAGACTATTCCCCAAGGATTTTTTTAAGTAATGGAATACCTCGTCTATTTATTAATTGTTTATCAATTGCGATGAATTTATGTCTATCAAACTTACTGCCATCAGTTCCAGATAGCCCTAGAATTGTTTATTTATTTCCTCTTGTTTTAGGGCATTATTTGACGTTAATTAACATTTTTCGTGTCGATAGCCATCAACTTCGTAGTTATGGAATGTAATCCTATTCACTAGGATTTTTGAGTTGTCAATTACCACCCCCTGTAATTCTGAAGGCGCCACTTTTATGAAAAAATGAAAAAAAAACACTTTAAAAATTATATAAGTAATATAATATATTATATTACTTATATTATTATAATAATAGTATACTATGATATTGAGAAAATAAGTGAGACTTTATGTGCCGAGTGTGGAAAGACAATCCATGCAAAGCACACATGAAGTATTTTATTCTCCGAATATCATATACTATTTTTTCTTCAAACCAGCATATTTTTATTTGAGATAAAACAATAAAAGGAAACGATTTTTTCAATAAAGATAACAAGTTAGAATTTTCAACTATTCCACTGTATATTCCTTTTTTGGTATCGTTATCATGGATATGTACTTGATTGGCATCTATCAAAACAAATATTAGGAATAATATGTTTATACAGTACTTATTCTCCTAGTCATATAAATAACACTTGTCCTTGAGAAACGTCACATAAGTTATCACTTATATGACGTTTAAGGGAAAATCATATAATCATATAGCCCCCTATGCTCCAACTACCAATTTTTTAATTGGAACACCCTATCATTATAGCATTGTTAAGAGAATTACGAAAATTTATAGAATATAAGTGAAAAGTCAATCAGTTGAAATAATTCCAATGTAAACTATGCCTTTGCTGCGGCACTAACTTTACTCAATTAACTGAACGATGTTTTGCTTGGGGAAAAATATAGCAACCGGAAAACTGGTGTTTGACGTTAAAGTGTCAAGTGGGTAGATTAGTTTTCATAAAAATGATGTATACTCTGCTAGATGGAATTGAAATTGTAGGATAATACTACGAAGACAATAAATATGCAAGAGCCACAGCCAGACAGTTTAATGCTGAAAAAATTGCCACACATAAATTGAATAGATGCATTTTTTTTTAAAACGGAATCAGTTGCCAATAAAAAACACCAATCACAACGAGTAGTTAACAACGAGGCTATGGAAGTTGCCGACAACTTACGTTAAACGAACAGTCAATATCTCAAATTTCTAGTGCAGTGGGTGTATTCCACATCAGTGTTATTAGAATTTCGCATAAACACAAATTCCATCTATACAAAATTAAATTAGTGCAAGAGCTACATGAAAACGACGTCGATCTTTTCCGACAAATGTTTATTTGCATTAAATGGTGGAGTAAACAGACATAATTGTAGATATTGGGCAGAAAATGAACCAGATGTAACGCGGGAGTTTTATAGTCACCACAAAAATTGAACGTCTGATGTGGCATTTTTGGTGACCATATTGTTGGGCCAAATTTTATTGCAGGAAATTTAAATGATGAGACTTATTCACAATTACTCAGAGAAGCTATTGATCTTGAAATAACACGGAATACTAGAAAATGGTGACACCATGTCATATGCTGTGCTAGCGTTTCCACAAGATGGGGCATATCCACATTACACTCCGGTTCTTAAAATAATCATTTTCTGCTCGGACGATAGTTAGCCGAGACCCAATGTTGGAGTGGCCACCTAGGTAGATGATTTACAACAGCGAATTATTCAAGAATGTCAACAAATAACCCCAGAAATGTTACATAATGCCAGAAACTCATTTTAGGCTCGATTGTATCGTTGTATGGAAACCAATTGAAGTCAATTTGAGCACCTTATAAAATAATTTAGTATTGTTTTCCTGATTTGTTACGAATTAAAATGTTATTATTAGTAAATTGGAATTATCCCATCTGATTGACTTTTCACTTATACACTGTGTCCGTAAAGTATGGAACAAATTCATTTTTAGCTAAACAGGCCATTTTAAGAAATAATCCTAAAACACGTCGATTTTTGATTTTAATTTACCGTATTTTGAAATAATATTCTTATATACAGGGTGAATTTCTTTCGAGTAATGACGTCACCGTCATTTTTTTTAAATGGAACACCCCCATTTTGTACAGGATGTACAATAGTTTTTTGTGTGCTCATAAAGTAACGCGTAACCTTCTTTATTAGTAAAATTAAGAATATTATCAAAAATACTTATTGTCTAGCGGACAGAATATGATGAAATACATGATTTTATAAATGTTCGAACTGCAGCCCTTGCTGTATTTGACAGTAACCCAAACGGTGTACGAATTCTTGTTGAACCTTGCTTATTGTGTCTTGAGAAATATTGTTTATTGCTGTCCGAATTCTCTCTCTTAATTCTTGAATATTTGCTGGTTTCGTTCAATACACAACATTCTTCAGATGGCCCCACATAAAATAATCCAAAGCCTCGCTGGCCATTCAATAGGTCCACGTCTACCAATCCACCTGTTCGGAAAAATTTCATTTATGTACCTTCTAACATCTACAGCATAATGTGGAGGTGCACCATCCTGTTTAAACCATAAACTTTCATCAAAACCTCCAGGATGACTTTATGAGCACACATAAAACTATTGTATTTTTGTCCACCCTGTACCAATTGGAATCAGCATGTGATACATTTTTGGAATCAGCTCAGCTAGAGTAATCCGAAAATTAAGACAAAATGGGGGTGTTCCATTTAAAAAAAATGACGGTGACGTCATTACTCGAAAGTAATTCACCCTGTATATTAGATTATTATTTTAAAATACGGTAAATTAATATCAAAAATCGACGTGTTTCAGGATTATTTTTTAAAATGGTCTGTTTAGCTAAAAATGAATTTGTTCCATACTTTACGGACACAGTGTATATTATACATTTTTGTTATCCTCTTGTAAAGGAGAATCCAACAATGCAATCGTGTATAGGGTGTTCCATTTAAAAAATTGGGAGGGGTGACCATAGGGGGGAAGGGGGTTAAAGTTATAACGTTTACATATGAACAAAAAGACGTCTCCCTTTATATAATTTTTTGACATGTTTTCCCATTTTTTAATTAAAGTAAATGCTCTGTATTGTTCAAAATAGTTGATTAGTTGGATTGTTGTTCATTCACTTAATCCAAAACCCGTGTAAATTGACCGAATAGAGAATTTAAGTATAAATTTCAGAACGATGCATTCATCATGTTGGTAAATAGACTTAACTTAGACAGTACATTGTTGCTATATTTAATGTTTTATTTTATCTTCCACTTAATCCAGTCAAAATACCTTTCATTCAATTTAATATGGTATCTTTATCAACATTATGTGTACAATCCCAATAATATTAAGCTGATCTTAATATCTAAAACGCTGTTCACAAAAACATACTTACGTTAATTAAGCTAATGAAATGCTTAGTTGCGGCTGTGCTGCAGTGCTTTCAATTTGGTACGTGATCTGAGGTCTTGATATAAAACAACCCTCCAGGTGACGGAATCGTCTCCGAAGAGGTTTCGAAATCCCATCGATGTCGAATCGTCCGTTCATTCCCTGCCTTTAATCCCCGCGGACCATACGCCGTTGCGGAATGAGCTTTTCCGAGTTAATTAACGAGCAACACCACGACCGGGACCATATCCATGACCAGCTGCGTCAATTTGATACTATTGCAGAGATAACATTTTAGACGAGAAACTGTTAGCTACATCAATGGAGTTGCAATTGAGATAATTTTTGTTTGTTGGTTATTTAAGCGAAACTTTATCAAGGACATTCTCTAACCTCCTGCGACGGATAGATCGAAGGCCTTCGATTGTGTCGATCATGAAATTTTGATAAATAAACTGGAATATTATGGCATCTGTGGAATTCCTTGGAAATGGTTCAAATATTATCTTGAGCGTAGAAAACAACTGGTACGAGCAAATAGTGAAGTTTTCAAAAATTTACCAGTAAGCCGTGGAGTACCCCAGGGTTCAGGTTTAGGTCCAATTCTTTTATTGTTATCCATTAACGAGGTCACAGACTCACAAAGTATTGATAAATTTACTTTATTTGCTGTTCATTCTACCATAGGCAAAGATCTCATTACTTTTAAGTCCTGGTCTGACTCGAACGGGCTTTGTTTTAAAAATGAAAAAACTTTTAACTTTAAACGAAGGAGTTTTGAAGCCACTCAAACTTAATAAGATCTTCAAATTCGATTAAGTTTCTTGGTCTATGTTGATGGTACTCTCAAATGGTCTGTACATGTAAAAAGTTTAGCAAATAAGTCATCCTCTGCTAGTTTTGCCATTAAACCTGTGTCTGAACAGCTTGATTCTTTTGGTGCATCAACAACTCACTCTTAGTTCGAATCGCACCTTTGCTATGGTTTGCCTTTCTGGGGTCTTATAGTTTGCACCCTTTCGAATCTATCTTCAAATTACAAAAGAGGTATTCGTTACAATACCCACCTCTGATCTGGTGAAAAATTCCTTCATTTTCAATGGCAAAAAATTATACAATCGGATAGGCGAATACATCTAATTAATTCCGAAGATTGACCAAGGCATTTCTGCTTGAAAGACCGTGGTACAACTCTACGATCAACCCTAGATTTTTGAGTTATATTGGCATAATTCAATATTTTATGTGGTGTACGATAATATAGGGTGATTAATTGAGAATGGGCAATCTCTGAACTGGAGATACTACACACCAAAATATGGCGATTGAGCTTAATGTGTCTTATACAAATGTTGCAGGTGTACTAGATACGGGGTATTAAAAGTTGGAATTTTAATTTGAAATTCCTTAATAATTTTGTGATTTTAAGCAGTATCGTCTTCAAAATTGGCAACTTTATGTTTTTTGGCATGAAAATTCCGAATTTAATGCTGAATTTAGCACTATTCATACAGGACGTTAGTTACACCATGTTACTTGGGTAAATTACAACATATCTTTTTTGTCTAATGAGTTATGGCTAAAATGACTAGAAAATCTGAAAGGCAGTATAAATTTAAAAAAAAAAAGGTACTCCTGTTTATTTTATGTAACTCTAGCAGTTTTTGAGTTATTTGCATTTCAAACATTCAATGAATTTTATTTATTGTGAAATGAATTTATTCCTTTAAACTACTTCCATGCGGGGTAACAACAATGAAGACAGCAAATAACAATCAGGAACAGTAGTAAATGCTCAAAATGCCAAAAGATCTTTGAATATTAAATAACACCCTGTTTTGCCTAGGCGGGTATAAATACGTCAGAACAGTTTGTGATCGGGGTGTCTTCGATTTGGGTATGATTCTAAATACCTTCTGGCTGCACCAAGTCCACTATAATTTGACTGAGCAAAAACACAAATCCTATCACGCATTTCACTGTTGGAAAATTCAGTATGTCGTGGCATTTTCTGATTTTACTATAAATAATACACTCTTACTTAGTGGCAGTAAAATTGTCTGCCACAAGCTTACTTGAAAAAAAGTCAATGTAATAACGGTGGCTTAGGAGCCTTTACGAAGAATGTTTAAAATGCAAATAACTCAAAATCTGATAGAGTTACATGAAATAAACAGGAGTACATTTTTCATTCAAAATTGAACTGCCTTATAGATTTTTTAGTCATTTTAGCAATAAATCATTAGGCAAAAAAGATGTTGTGATTTACCTAAATAACAGGGTCTAACTAACGCCTTCTAGTGGAGGGCTAGACTATACATAGAAACAATTTGCAGAGTGGAACCACATGACCTCAATCGCCACAATGTAAACGTCGTGTTTACATCACTCTGCCGAGCACTTCGCAGCCCGGAAATGCTCTGCCATTTTTTTTGGCTTCTAGTGGAGGGCTAGACTATACATAGAAACAATTTGCAGAGTGGAACCACATGTGCTAAATTAGCGATATGTAAACGTCGTGTTTACATCACTCTGCCGAGCACTTCGCAGCCCGGAAATGCTCTGCCATTTTTTTTGGCTTCTAGTGGAGGGCTAGACTATACATAGAAACAATTTGCAGAGTGGAACCACATGACCTCAATCGCCACAATGTAAACGTCGTGTTTACATCACTCTGCCGAGCACTTCGCAGCCCGAAAATGCTCTGCCATTTTTTTCCGGTTCTAATGGAGGGCTAGACTACACATAGAAACAACTTGCAGAGTGGAACCACATGTGCTCAATCGCCCTAATGAAAACGTCGTGTTTAACCCCCCCGCCACACCCATTTGCAGTCCGACCTGTGGGCAGAAATTTGGCTTTGGGTTTTTTGGCTCATAGAGCATCGATTAAAAAAAAAATCTAGGTGGAACCGTTTAACATGCGTTTTACGTGGCTAGCTCTCGGACTAGTATGAATAGGGCTAATTTCAGCATAAAATTAGTAATTTTCATGCCAAAAAACATAAAGTTCCCAATTTAAAATCACAAAATTATTAAGAAATTTCAAATCAAAATTCCAATTTTAAATACCCTTTATCTCGTAAACCTGCACCGTTTGTATGAGACATGTTAAGCTCAATCGCCATATTTTGGTGTGTAGTATTTCCAGTTCAGAGATTGCCCATTCTTAATGAATCACCCTGTATATTATAATATATAAAATTTGTATATTATATCGTTCTTTATTAGTAGTATAGTATAGTTAATATTTTTTTTTTATATTTTGTTGTGAATTTTATATTTTCACATTTTATCTAATTTTAAATTGACGCTTTGTGAATAAAAATGGTAAAATTTATCATGACAAGAATCTTGGGTGTTCGGAAAAAGTGGTGACTCATTGGATAAATCTATATAATCTATTGGAAGCGTATAGAACAAAAAATAATTTGCAGTACTTAATAGAGTTGTCAGTCTTTATAAGCTGTTCCAGTTTTGTAACTTTTTTTAAAACGTGAAAAAAATAAGAATTCCTTGAGTAAGACTAAGTATATCTACATAGACACTAGAAAAGAAAAAAAAATACTTTCTAACAGAGACCAGAATTTCGCATAATCCCTTTACAATAACTTCCGAGCAGAGTACAAATTCATCATTTCCGCCACAGAATTTTCCTCTCCCACGATACATTTCCCGCAGTCCGGGCACGCAGTTGGCGTTGTCGACATTAAAGAGAATAGTTAAATGCATGCGAAAAGCCCGGGGGTTTCGCCTTTTTATGAAGCTTTTGAAAAGCCTCATAGTGCGCAACATAATGAAGAGTGATGCCACAAAATGGGACAAGATGTTTTCATATTATCCGAGAAATCTTTGCTTTTTCTCAAAGAAATCGAGACTTTTTTTTAAATCATGAGCGGATTCAAATTTTTTCGGCCCATTCTGAATTGTTAAATAACAGGTCTGTTTTAGATACCATCTTGGTTGCTATTTGCAGAGTTAATATTTGTAATATAATAAGTTCAGCTTACAAAAATAATTTACAAGAATGCAGGTGCTGCAGAATAACAATAGGTAAGTTTTTACATATTTTTTTATTTAGTTTATAGTTAGATTTTTACACCATTGCTGTGTTCTTTTTACATCATTCTGTTTACTTCATGGTATTAATAACTATTTGTCGAAGACTAATTATTTATATTCACACTTCATACATTTTTGAAAAATAATATTTTTCAAAAAGAGTCACCGTTCAACTAAGGAGCAACAACTACTTCCCGTGCAATATTCATGATTCTCGGACGGATAGCACATACCTTGTACTGATTGTGTTGTCCCTTCTAATCGCAAACCAGAATGGTTGGTTTTTAAATATCTTGTAGATATACCAACCCTGTTTGACTTTGGAGTATAATTCAATATCCGGCAGTGCATATTGCACTAGAAGTAGTTGTTGCTCCTTAGTTGATCGGTAACTGTTTTTGAAAATTATTTTTCTAAAATGTATGAAGTGTGAATATAAATAATTATTCTTCGACATCTGTTGATAAAACACCTTATTAAATACGACAATATTACAGGAAACTGTAATAAGCTTCAACTATTTCTTAGTTTACAAAAATTATATATTATATAATATTGACATCCTTAGACCAATTCTTTATTTATCTCATGTATCACTATAAACTTCATAGTATTAATAACTATTTCTTTGTATACAGAGGTTAACTTATAGCTGATCACGTTGATTGTTTGGAATTTTGCACACTAACTAAAAAAATTGAATCGATAAAACTCAGTTTATCTTTTTTCTTACATAAAATAGCACTCACTAAATAATGCAAAATTTCTTGTATAAGTACTTATTGATTTTCTCTACCAAATCGCGACATTTCGCTATACACTTATTAAACTAAATACACAGACGTTTTAAACCAGTAATTATTAAGCTTCGTGACAGAAGCGGTTAAACAAAAATGACAAATCAACATATGTCAAAAACTACAATACCCTGTCCATGCCAAGCAGTGAAATTAATTTAAAATGTCAGGTTGAATTAATCATTTTTTTTTCAAATTAAGGTGTGAAACTTTCTTACCGAATATTTTCGGAAATTCTCTTCCGAGCACGAATATGTTGAAAAAATTATCCCTCGTCACTTCACGCCATTCAAAATGTTCATGCTCTCAAGAAAATTTCCGGATATAATTTAAGCTCTTGTGATATTATAAGTGAGATTTTTTCACAATGATATAAAAAGTAAAATTTTACATTTGGAATACAAATTACCTGGCGCCGTATCTGTCTTTTTAGATTGTACTTCTACTGTCTGCGTGTTTGGACTTTTTCACTTTTGCTACTTTACTTGGAAAACATAACTCGATTCGCCAAACTTCAAAGGAAACGCCGCGGAAATTGTGTCTCTTCAATTCGTTTTTTAATGTTAATGTTTAAAGTGAAGATAGAAAAGTACCTATATGGAATTTCAGGTTGAAAGTTAAAGGGTCATATCCAATAAAAAGAGTGTCTCTGACAAGAATGATGTAGATAGATAGTGTGATCATAATAAATGAAGATGTGGAAGAGGTAGAGAGAATTTCTTGTAAATTTTAAATCGGTTTGTTGAATAAAATATTTGGGAATAATCTAGTTAAAGCTTTTTCGTTATCATAAAACAAGAGTTGAGACTTTTCGCGTTAAATAATTGTTAATAAAAAAGTTTTTCGTAGAGCTACCTTCTGATTTTCACAACATAAAAATGGGAATTTATACCAAATTAACGGTAACCAAATTAAAATCCGAAAAATCAAAAGTATTTACTGAAGACCAAGACGATAATAAAAACATGATTTCGTTTTTCCTCGTATAATCGGTATAAGTCTAAACTTACTCTGGAATTCTGTATATCAATCTGGGATGACTGTTTTTCAATTGTTCCGAAAAATCATGAATATAAAATTTTAGATAAAAGTTTCAATTCTGCATCAACAAATTTCGATTGCTATCAGGTAATAAGTTTATTTTGGAGTTTTCGCTAAGCGAATTTAGTAGTTTTTTCCACATTGTGAAATAAAACAGCAATTAATGGCAAAACCAATGGAAAAGTCGAAAACAATTTTTGTCATTAACAATAAAAACAACTTTATCCGAATCACGGTAAATGAAGCCATTACATCGTACAACGAATGAAAATAACAAAAAAATAACAACAACAAAAAAGAAGCCTACTCGCAAAAGCATCAAGCTGCGATCCAAAGAGACCAATTAAAGTCCGAATCGGAAAAACAAACGACAAACGAAGGGTCGTCCATTATGCCGGTCAATTATCGTTCACATGAAGGTCGAGAGAGACAAGGAAAAACAGAAGGGTAGGGAGCACACGGAACGTAAGGTCTTATGTGACACCGCGCAAAACGAAATAAACAACGTCGACAAGATACAATTTTAAATGGGTTTCATGCTGTCCGGACATATCGGACTGGATTCCATTACGAGGATGCCTTATCCATTGAAATGTATCGGAGAAACGTTGAGGCATATATCACTAGATACATTTACAAGGAGCCAAAGAATATTGCTGCATGCCACATAGAGAAAAATGTCCCGGATTGTTACAAGAAAATTGTAAGATTTATACCAGGCGAGGATATGGTTTGGTTAGTCTTCCTTTTTTTTTGATTTCATACTAAAAAAATTTATGTACGAAACTGTCAAGTTGAAAAATCTTAAGCTACCAATAAACATGTTTCTCTGATTTGTATAATTGTGAAAAATACCTCGTCAATAGTCAATAGGGGTTCGAGTTGAATATTGTTTAGAAACCCTCGCAATCAATCGTACATTTAAAGTAGGATTTTTTGCTATACGACTTTAGGAATTATGTAGCTTGAAGCAAAAGAGCATCTACTTCTAGTTCTACTGTTTAAGTCTACAAAGAACGTCGAATTCCAAATAGTTGGCTCTATATATATATATATATATATCCATTAGTTAAAAAGAGCCAGAAACTATCCCGTGCCACAGTACAAGTACTCCGTGAAAAAGAAGAATCATCACCTGCTTAATGAGCTATTCACAGTTAATGTCGATGTATCCAAGCGTAAGTACGTTTAAATAGAAAAATAGTGTAATGACTTAATTCCGACGGCTCCTTCTCACGTTACTCACTAATCAGAGTTAATCTCTATAGCTTGACGTAACATCCAGTTTCAACAATAATAAATCGTTGGTGTGATATAATATGGCATAGAGATCGAGCCAACGCAGCTTCTGAAGTTTGAAGAGAAGTTGTTTTGGGTTTGGTTAAACAATTTGCTAGAACAATGTTTGGCTAGGCCAGTCCAGAAATGTTACAATAGTCATGTTATAACATTTACCCATACTTTCAAACATTTACCCATACTTTCATATAATAAATACTTGCTCTGGAAAAAGAATCAACAAGCTTAAAGTCATACTTCATTTCCATTCGAACACAAAAGTGTTGTTTGACAAATAATATATCACAATAATAGCATTCTAAAGTTCCTCACATGAAAAAACTAAGAAGAGTTATGCAAATGTATGAAGAGTATACGAATCAGAAAAGAAGTACTACTTATGGTACCCATGGAATTCTCACATCGAAAAAACCACATACAAGGTCAGAACCGCTCTGGGAAGGTGCAGGAAAATGTATGGAAGGAATTGGGGACTAAATCCCAACATTACCAAATGGTTATATACACAGGTAGTGAGGCCAGGGATAACCTATGGATCAGTAGTCTGGAGGCCCAGGACACTGCAGATTGGAGCTCAGAGGCAATTAAGTGGTATCCAAAGGCAAGCTTGCTTGAGTATCACAGGGGCCATGAGAACAACGCCGACTGCAGCCCTGGAGGTAATACTAAACCTACCGGCACTGCACATCTTCATTCAGGGAAATGCAAGATCTGTTAGTCACAGATTATTACAAGGGCCTCCTCCGATATGTCAAGGATACGGCAAGGCCTATAAACAGTTATATGAAGGAATAAAGGCAGATCCAATACTGGGAATGCCAATGGATCAGATTGCCCCACAATATAGCTTCAAAAATCAATACATAGTAGTCATTCGAGAGAGAAAGGACTTGGAGGCAGGGCCTCCTATAGCAGCGAATCTCAACTGGTACACTGATAGCTCTAAAAGAGACTTTGGAGTAGGAGCCGGAATATATGGGGTACAAGAGAAGATCACGATCTCTCTAAGCCTAGGGAAACACTCCACTGTCTTTCAGGCAGAGGTGATGGCGGTGCAATGCTGTGATGAGACAGGAGGTGGATAACCAAAGCTGCACTAAAGGCGATAAGCTCATGTCGGACAACGTCAAATCTGGTATGGGAGTGTCGCAAGACTAGGTAGTCATAATAGAGTGACCCTAGCCTGGGTACCAGGTCACCAAGGAATAAAAGGCAATGAAAAGACCGATGAATTAGCCAAGCAGGGAGCGACTGAGGTCATGATAGGGCCAGAACCTTCTTGTGGAATTGCAAAAAACCTCACTAAGGAGAGCATCCACAAATGGATAAACAATTAGGCGCTGTGCTGGTGGCATAAAATCCCAGGACAAAGGCACGCTAAACTATTCATTAAAAGCCATTCGGTCAAACTGTCACGCGACCTACTATGTCAAAGTCGAGAAACGACGAGGATGACGGTGGGAATGCTGACCGGACATTGTAGGCCGAGGAAGCATGAGCACACAATTGGCCTAGCAGATGACAGCCTATGCAGGAAAAACAAGAAACCGCGGAGCACATACTCTGTGAGTGCGAAGGCCTAGAATCGGTGCGGTTTCACCTATTCGGAGAAGAAACACCGAGGGCAGAGAGCTACGCAAGGGAAGCGGTATTCAGACTAATAGATCTAACAAAAAGAATAAAGCTAGGTATCGTGCTCTAAGGATAGGGAGGACCACAATAGATCTGCAAAGGTCGCATTGGGTTAGGATGAAGAGCCACTCCATTTCTAATCTAATCTAATCTATGGTACCCAAATTCTTGTGTATTCAGTACTCAGCTCAAAGCATTAAAATATTTGGCCTTCTATACTAAAACTATGAGATTGAGCCTTAAATCAACCTAAGTAGAAAGAGATTTGTAAACTTGGTTGAATTAACAGATGTTGAACTTGTATAACAATTAGATTTATTAATATTTTGTATAACACCTCAGAACTATAGAACATCATGTAAATTGGAATCACGTGCCTAAAGAGGAACATAGAAAACTCCTGGACAAAAAACCATCAGAGATGCTGACCAACAAAAAATTAAACCTAACTAGGAAACTCCTGAAAAAAAGTGACCCATTTGTCGGTGGTACAGAGAACAGCGTCACACATTTATCTGGGAATAATAACCACTAAGTGTGTGAACTTATAGGGTGGATTTCTCCAAGAAGGATCTTGTAAAGAAAACAATGTTAAACCTGATACAGTTAACTAATCTCTTCACATAAACGGTGCAGCCAAGAGATGTCGAAGGCTTGAAACCTAGACTGGTTGTTCTGAGCAAATCAGTAACCCCAGAATGTACAGAAATCGGTGGATATTCAAATATATTAACAAGTTTTAATAGAAAGAATATTTATATTGAAAAAATTTGGACGCTATCCTATTCTGAAATAATACGATTAAAAAAAAAATACATTTTAAATTTGAATGACATTTTCTGTAAATGAAGTTAACCGTAACAACTCTCAACAGCTTAGGTATAATATTTTCGTTGACAAAGATAAGTATCAGACGTTATAAATATATCAATATATAAATCTATTTATAGTTCTAGTCCACCAAAACAGTTAGTGAAAAGGTCGCTTGGTAAACTATTGTTTTTTGATGTTGTGCCGAGGACATTTTGTGCCTTATCGGGTCACTTATCCGGATCTGAAGGAGTGTACGTGATAAGGAAGTGACTGGCGTGCTAAAACCGGATTCTCTTAGTCACGAAAAGGGAAATGACGCTCTTTGGACATCCAACTGGAAGACGCCATGTGCCGATACTTTTCCCTATCTCACACATACAGAGGCGCGTCTATTAAGGTCGTTTATAAAAACAAATATTGGGAGTATAAAGTAAAAGGTCAAAATTAATTTCTGCAATTTATAGTTCTGATAGAAAATTGAAATAAAGGATGAAGGTGTAGATTAAAAAATTATCCTAGATATTTGTATGGAGATATTTTAATCAGAATGATTGAAATAAAGAATGAAAACTGAACTAGATTAAATATAGGAAATAAATGTTTCAAGCTAGCCGCTTTTAAGAAGCAAAATATTTGCGAATTTAATAATTTCACATTAAATATGAGAATAGAAAGAATGCACCTGAGTGGTACGGAAAAGTACGTATTTCTCGTTTTTTATTGATAATAAATTTCAATTTACAGGAATGTAGCTGTAATTTAATTTCAGTCTTATTAAATTTTATCATCTAAAATATAAATTACAGTTACTTTTTACGAGATAAAACCCATTAGATACGCCGCTGTTCAATCCAGAAGTGACCCTTACATTACGTCATAATCTGAAGAGGGCAATTTGTGGTTGATGGAACTTTGTAGTGTGTGAATACTAATACTGACGGAATTTACATGAAAGTTAACTAACTTTTGGATACGACTTAATAGGATTTCTAACAGCACTGGACATTTTGGACAACTACACTTTACTCCGACCCTTTGTAGTTTAGTGTATTATTATCGTTAAAATAATTATATAATGACCTAAACTACTCTAAATCATACAAAACTTTACATTTCCGAACATGAAGAAAAAAATAGGAAAGCCGATGGCGTATTTGTTAAATAGTAAATAGTACATTAATTATTTACACCTTTATCAAGAGCTTATGACACCAGACAATTCCACTATACATGGAAAATATTTTATACTACACTCACCGGCAAAAAAACTCGGCCTCCTAAAATTTTCCTTAAATTCGTTGAAACTTTTCAACGAATTAAATTGTTTTTACGCCAAATTGTAGATAAATTCTTTGGTATTAAAACAAACTCCATAAAAGTTTTCCAAAAATGTTGATAGCTTATTTATACAGGGTGAAAACAAACCTTGTATTTGCAGTCCAGTTTCTTAACAGTTCGGAAAATTTGTAAAGTTTACGCTTAGTTTATTACAAAGATCATCCTTCTCGCCATGTTCCAGTTTTTATTTCACCTTAATATCTTGATTTCTTTTGAAGATACACGTATTCAAATAAAATCCTGCAATTGTTTTATTACAAATTAAATTTTTTCCCTAAAACAATTCCAGGCTTTTATTTGAATACATGTATCAAAAGAAATTTTTCGGGAAATTTTTATAGAGTTTGTTTCAATACCAAAGAATTTATCTACAATTGAAATCGATAGAAAATTACGAAAGTTCTTGAACAACGAACTTCAGCAAAATTTTTGGCATTCGAGTTTTTTGCCGGTGAGTATATATTAGCAAGAATATGACGAAATAATTTGTATAAAGGGAGTTTGAGAAAACAGGTGTTTGTATGTAGAGAAAATAAGTTATAAAAATGCAGTACGATTGTAAGATGATTGTTAAATGGGTTGACCATGATATACGAAAACGTTTAATGGGTCATACGATTCATACAAGTAGGACAAAGATCAAATGAACAGCACTATTTGAAAGAGAGAAAGTGTGAAACTCTTAATTAGATAAGTCCTCTTTACCAAAACACAACGGTTCAAAGTAAAAAGGGCAATGAACACACACCCACCTGTTTTGGTAGGTGATCTAATTGTGAGATTTACACATAGAAGAATTCTTGTCTCTCTTTCTCAAATAGTGTTATTCGTATTATCCTTGACGTACTTGTGTAAATCGTATGACCTTTCTCGCAATCTATATTTTGAGGTTATTGGTACCATCAGTTGAGTAAAATGGTCAGCTTTCCATGACGAAATTAAAGGATATTCATTAAAAATGTAAATTTCATCGCTTTACACTGTACATTGTAATTATATTCAAAATGTGTTTGTCGTTGTTTGTCTAGAAAGCTAATAAACAAAACAAAAATTAAAAAATAAATATATTAACCTTCTTTTTTAGGTATTGGTCCAAGAAAAAAGTCCATTAAATAATAATTACGAGTGAAGTTTTTGAATTCCTTATATAATTTATTTAAAGTGTCTACAAACGAAACATACAGCGACTATGTTTCAACCCCCCGAAAAGGAATTGAAAAAAAAATGTATAATATATTTTTTGAAATTACGCAAAATCCGTTGGTCACAAAAAAAAGTTTCAAAAAGAAATTGTACTTAGAGCTTCAAATTGACTCCAAAATGATCCCTATGATTTTTCCCCAAATGACTTTAGAGTGGCTAAAAGATAATGGGTGGTTTATTAAACATTGAGAAGTTAAAACAACTTGTTAACATCTAATTAAAACTACTCTACTAATTTAATTTTTGTTCCTTATTATTTTGTTTGTTTTTTCCATAAATTGAACATCTACCCGAGAAATTTTTTTTAGCTTCCATTTTCAGACCGGTATACATTATTTTACTCGTTTAATATTTTTCTGTGGTGACGCCTATGTATCTACAACCGTGAGTCCCGCAGAAAGAATGCAAACATCGCAATAATTTTAAAAACCTAAGGGTTTTAGCCACCCAATGCCATTTGGAGATAACGAAACTACAATTTTTGTTTGAAACTTTTTTCTGTAACTCCAACGGTTTTTGCGTAATTTTAAAAAACATCTTATTTTTTTTTTATTTCATCATTTCATAGAATCTTTTTTAGACTATAATATCAGTATGGGCAGAAATCAACTCGGCCGCTTGAGGATTCATAATCTTCTCACGAAAAAGACGTCCCAAAATATGTTATTTAATCTCAGCCGATCGTATGTAGATTCTAGTATTAAAAATAAGATTATCATGAAAACCGAATTTATCGAAAAGGGCAAGGAAGATGATTGAAGAAGGAATACAGTATTAAAAAAATTGCTGTGTGAATTGAAATAATGCAGTATTGGCGCGTAATCTTCCTCAAATGAAATGTCATGAAAACTTTCACTTTCTTGGAATTGAGGCGGTCGAGTTTACATACATGAAATTAGGTAAAAAATTTTGACCGGCTGATATTTCGTACCCATTTTCACAGTATGCAATCGCCGAACAATATAAGATCCTTTCAAAAAAACTTGTTTTACTTCGTTTGTAAAACTAAAAAGGATTAACAATAAACTGTTTTAAAATCCAGTAATAGAAGCGCAAGTGGTTTGCGTAAATATTTACCAGTTTATTAATTATTTTGGGTCATTTATAACAGTATTGCTAAATAACACATATATCTGTAGATTGTTTATATTTTCTCCAAACATTGACCATGTTTTTATGTTAACAAATGAAAAGGAACAGTATTAAATCTCAAGACAGTAACTTACTCCTGTTTGTAGATAAATATCATGAATCTGACATACCTGAAACAAAAAAAGTGGTTAGTTAAGTATTAACTAGAATATACATATAAAATTATACTCGTCGTAGCTTCTATACGGAGAGTCCGATTCCAACATTTTCAAGAATAATTTAAATGTATAGTTTGTGCAAATTTATCTGAAGCTACGGCGGATATCTGTCAAAAACGTACCAATGGCATTCGGTACCTATTTTTATAAAAGTATTAAAAATAATAGTAATTATTATGTAATAATTACATATAGAAACTGATTTTTGCTTTGCTTTAAAGGTAAGGTATTTTTCAAAACACGGTATTTGTTAAAAACAAATAATGTTAAGAATCGTACTTGAATTCAATATGGATACGAAATAGTTCAAAATCTGACACTGACAATACCAACGCCACTGGATAATCAATGTCAGTCAATTGACAAAGTGAGAGGGAAGAGCACACGCATGCGCTTGCCAATAGGAAGTCAGATGGTCGCTAAGCAACGAAAGCCTCGATAAATTTCACCAATTGAGTTAGTTCGGAGGGCGTGAAAATTATGGTTTTCGCACAACGCTGCCAGAGCTTGAAGAAGCCAATAACAAATTTGGAAAAGTGTTCATCTTTTAATATCCATAAATTGTAAAAATAATGTTAATAGACAAAATCCAAGTAACAAGCACATTGAAGAATTAACGTTTAATCATATTGTTAATAATAAAAAGTCCATTTTCTAATTATTATCACTACATACTTAGCACTTTATCTTTTTCATAATTAAACGTGGCAATATCGAATGCTTTCGACTGCATTCAGATAAACTTGCCAAACTATGTGTACATTGTTATATCTTAATAATTAAACCGTTGATCGTTTTTTCTTTTTCCAAAAAACGCAGAACAAATTTATTAATTAACAATTTTTTTCCCTAGAATTGAAAAACTGGTAGCAAAAACAAATTTTTCATTGATCTACGTGTTAACTTCAATAACGTTTATCTTGAGGTAGAGACGGTTAATCGAAATTTTAATTTAAATTGTATGATAATATCCTTAATACGTATACGAACATTTAAAAAAATAAATAAATATTTTCTCTTTTTTATATAACCGAAGATAAAAATGTTATGTTAAAAAAAGCCCATCCAGTTTAAGCCTTAAGGTGCGTATTAACCAAAAAAGGGAGCTCGAGCGAACAAGAGCGAGCGAGCATTATGCATCAATAATTTTCTGGTCAGTACGGGCTAGCGAGCGAGCGAACGTTTGCTTGTTCGCGTTCGAAAAAGATCGAGAGGAAGGCGGTACATCAAAGAAAATACTTGTTGGTGCTCGTTCAGTGTGGACGGGATTTTAATCTTCAAAAGCGCTCGTACATCGATCGCTTGCGCTTTGCTGTATGCAACTTTGCCAGGCCACCACGTGGCAAATTGTTATTTGCATTTTAAATTAAATATTAATTTGGTTATTTGTAGGTATTTTTAGTAACCCAAATTTAAAATGGAAGGGTCTAATGATAGTGTGTTGCAATTGATAGACGCCTATCGCATTCGGCCGGTTTTATGGAATGCTTCGGACCCATTTTACAAAAATAGAAATAAAAAAGAAGATGCTTGGAGAGAATTAGCCGACAAGTTAAGGACTGCACGAGCTAACAATAATTTTTCACGGTCAGTCATATTTACCACGCTCGCACTGCTCGCACTAACTAGATGGATCAACTCCGAACTTGAACATATTCGCTCTGGTGTGGACGAGATATCAATATGTTGAGCAAACATACACGAATGCTCGCTCGTGCTCGCTTTTTTGGTGAAAATGCACCTTTATAGTGGAAAAATATACCGAAATTCATTCTTCAACCACACTAATTTTTTGTGGTACCATTACCAGTTTACAAAGTTAATCTAGAATAGTATTGAAATTAATGGTCGATCTTAAACTAGATCGAGTTCATTTCAAATCCAGCCTGATTTTCGAATGCTTTTCAGTAATTTTTTTTCCAAATTATAGCTGAAATGTAGGATATTGTTATATTATATATTAGCAGTAAATAGTTATTTAATCAACAGGTGTATTAATAAGTGCTATTAACAATAGAGATATGTTGAGATTTTTAATCGCTCTTTTACTACTCGTGTTAGTTACAAAACTTTTCAGTTGACTGTACACGTACAGTACAAATAACGAATCTTTCCCGTTAAGTCATACTTCCCTGAATGTATCAAAGACACTCTAATTTTATGTGGATATCGCTGACCGCGTATGTCCAATTGAAACAAATGGAAAGGTACATAATATGTTTTTTGTGCCTGAACTAAGCTACGCCATTACGTCTTTATCGGTTTGTCACTCTGTCTTGTGTTGTGACAACGATTGTACTTAAAAAGCGAGACGTGACTTTATGTGGAAATCATTCTGTCCCCATTGAAGTTCGTCGCCATTGTCATTACTTTAAAAAGGTAAAGTTCATTTACATTTATTTCGACAAAATGCCTGGTAAACCAGAGTGTATTAGTAAATTACATGAATATATCCAAAAAGAATTGGCTAATGGCGGACCACTTCTGTCATTAAGGAGGTAAGTTTTGTAACAATTTATTTGTAGAATTTCAAATTGTAGTCTAACTATGATATGTTAAATTTGGTTCGTAGTTATTTCGTCTCATAATTATATCACCAGAAATACATGCCGAACTCTCTAACAATGACGCGCCGCTGATGGTGAAAACTGTCTTATTGATTTGATTCGGATGCTTATGAGTTATGACGTAACAAGAAAGATTCGTGACTTTTACTATAGTATTATTTTTTCTCAATATTCAAAAACTAAGAAAATTTCATTTGTTTCATACGTCATTACTGTCAAAAATAAATCATCACATTGAAATATAGAAAAGGTCGCCAGTTCAAATGTTTTAACACTAATATGTATAATAAATTTCTAGAATATAATAAAAACGATAGTTTAGTCAAAAACTAGAGTAGGTACTTTATTCTATAAGTCAATTTCACGGTTTTTTATTGTATGTGTTGGATGCTTATATCAAAATCGTTTATTGATAGAAAATTGTTCATTAATAGGAGTCATTAATGAATGATTTTGTATTGTAACTTCTTTTTATTCTCTTTTTCCGAAAGGTTTTTTTTTATAAATAAAACATAACGGGCATCTCATGAATAAAAGTATGTTGTCTGTGACTGCGAAGATAGAGGAACAATTGATGTTATTTTTCCTGGACAACCTGTTGCTGATGTTCCTCGGAATTTATAACTCTCCGTTAGATAAATACAAAACAAGCGTTTTTCAGCACTCTAGTTTCTCAGTCAGTTAATGCATTTCCGTGAAAACTCGGTTATTTTCTCATATGACGGCTGGAAAAAAATCTGGGACTATACAAAAAGCGTTGCTTGACGGATTTCAAACTAAATCCCGCTTGACAATGTATTAAAAAATGAAAAAAGTTCATTTTGCAGTATCATCAGTTGATACCATGTACTTGGATGAACTAGATTTTTTTGACGTAATTAACCGTTTCGTAGGAGAAAAAACAAATGCACATGTTTGCCATTTTTATCTTTTTTCATTTCTAGGATAAGTATAGGATTTGTTTGAGTAGACAAAGATAAAAACTCTGGATATTTAAAAATGCATTTTTCGGTGTATTTTCTTGGTTAATTCTGAATAACACTTAACCCAGAAATTAACGCATCACTAAAAACGTGTCACAACTTCATATAGTTTTGTCGTGAAGCGTCACATCAATTCGAACAATTTTTTTGTGTGTACTTGTCTTTCAAGGTCCTAATTTAAAATTAAAAGGCTGACAGTCCAAAAAAATGAATGTGAAGCGAATATTTCCTTGTAAAACTTGATTGAAATTGAATTTAAAATAAACTTTTTTCAAGAAGTTTCTGAATCAATAAAAAAAATTAATTCAATTGATACAGAAATTACAAAATCTCAACAACGTATTCAATATAATACATCTTCAATCTGAATTCCTCTTTCAATTTATTTTTTGTCTCATCGTACTTTAAACTTAAAATCGTTTTAATTTTCTACCAAGTAAGGCAATTTATCATAAAAACGAGATAAAAAGCGTTTAATGAGGTGTGGTAACTTTTGATTACGTCAAAGAAAAATTTAACTCTTAATGTTGGTAATCGACTGGTTCTCTCAGCGTGAAAAAACGTTTAAATAGCGCCACTGCTTCCGTGGCGTTTCTGGCAATAAATTCGTTTTTAGAATTTTTTCAGTATCCATTGGAGTATATGTTTCACAATCGATACTAGGACACCGATAAGTACACAAACCACCTCAGGGGATTGGGGTTAAGTGCACACACTGGCGCTGCACTCCCGACGTACCCTAGCTGAAGATAGCAGAGCGCCAGGCTTCGGAGTTCAGACCACAAAACCTAACTTGCACTTTAACGACCAAGACAAGACGCAACTTGGGAAAGTCGTGCTATATTTGGGATCGAGGAGCTTGCTTTGATCGGCTTTCGAATACCCGAAAAAGTAATGTTGCAAAGGCTGGTGGTATATTTACCATACGGGGCTAATCAAGACCCCGTCCTCGAGCAACTGTAAACTTATCTAAAATTGGGTCATTTGTGACCGTTTCTTTATGAAGGAGGTCCTTTTCTAGACCTCATATTTGGGGAGAACCTAGCTTGGGCGAAGCTGCCGCTGTGTTCGCTTATTTCAATATGTGCAGTACCAGATTGGCTGATACGGTAATGTAACCACTTTGGAACATATCTCGGAGCATAGGGTAACAAACCCACCGCTCAAGGACAAACCGAGAGTTTCAAGTGGCCTTGAACAGTCAGGGTCGGACAGTAGTACACTTGATGTGACACCTACAGTTAAATATACAATTAGGCTGTGGGGTCTATTGAGGCGGAAATCATCCCCTGAAACTGCTCATTACGAAGACCACAGACTCTAGGAGACAGAATGTAGAATATTTTTTTCATGAAGATTATGCTGAATGGGGTAACAAGCTTCTATGAAGGCAGAACAGACAATAATGATAATCACTCAAGGAAACCAAAGTACATAAGCGAAAATATTGATGATTTTTACGGTATTCCCACCAGAAACAAAATTCAACTATCCGTCCATTTCAAACTTTTCACAAAACTGTAATATTGAAATTATTTGAAATATTCTCAAATAAACGAACTTTATGATATACAACTGCATGCATACACACTATAATTCACTGTTGGTCATTAAAAAGTGCGTCAGAACAGCTAATGAAATATATTCAGCTGGCTGACACAATAAATCTAATTGAGCGACACGCATTGACACAATTATAAACTGTCTGACATATTTCAGTATATCGTGAATTGAATTTTAGCATGACATTGCGATGTGCCCGATTCCATTCGCCCCTAACCTCTAATACCACGTGCATCATGCCATTTGGGAAATCAAGAAAATCTATCAAAAGTAAATTATTGTTATTTTCAATCATATAGACCATAAAGTATTGGATTATAATATAATAGACTTTAGTAGTTTCTGTAGATTGCAAGATTTTATGCAATATAAAAATGATTTGGAAATAATAAATAGACCAGTGAACATTAAAACAATATTCGTCAATTAAAATTATTAATAAAAAAAAATCAACGTTAAGAAAAAGTACACAAAATAAAGAGATGAGCCTACTTTCCGAATTTTAAAAACTTCTAACCATTGCTTTGTCATTATTGTACCAAGTCGTAGGGGGTCTCTCTCTTCGGCTCAAAATGATAAAGCAAACAGATTTCATTGCATGAATTAACAAATAAAATACGCTCCGTGATGATGATTTTAGTCAGTTACGTATCGCATACAGGCGTCGTATCGTCGACGGGCTGTTACCTTGACTACGAATGCCTTATACATTATTGGGAAATGGTGGTTTATCAGGAAAAAGGGTCTGTATTCTTAAGCGTTCGACGATTCATAACAACCAACACTCCAGTCACTTTATTCCCACACGTGAATGCACTCAGAGTGAGGCGAAAAGATTATTGGGGAGTTAAGGCTAATAGCGTTACTTTCATGCGAAAAAACTTTTGTATTATGTACGTGTGCTTAAAAGAATCTTCCAAGGCGAAAAGAATGTTAATGGTACAGTACTATTTATATAGAAAACATTTTTTGACGTATTTTCTCTAAAAAAACATGGTATTACTATCAAACAGAACAAAACATTTTTATTGGCAGCAGGAACAAGTCGTTGGAAAAGTTTTGTTGAAGGTTTGGGAAATGACCGAGGCTATATGTCGCACTATTCTGGTGAAGTAACAATAATTATTTTTGACCTAATGAGGAATGAGGAAAGGATCAATAAACTGATGACATTCGTATCATATCAATCCTTATCCAAGAGAACAATTTATAATCAAGTCGTATCTCTGTATCTGTAAAGTAGGGAGGGTGAGTTTAGGCCCACAGCACTTGGGCCACATTTAACCCATTGTACATCCTCCTGAGGAGTTGTCCTCCTAGGCCATCGTCCATCTTGTCCTTACTAGGAACGTGGACAAGTCACAAAGAGACATCTCCTTAACATCGGCAGGTGTAGGCCAAAACTCACCGAACACACACTATCTTATTGACGATAACTCCCGGGCATTCGCATAAGACATGCCTGACAGTTTCATCCTGTTCACACATCCTGCATAGAGGTGTGGCCACTAGACCCATAGTATGGAGGTGTTTTTTTTAGTTGACAGTGAAATCCTACCGTTAAACGTAGGTTTTTCCAGGTCATCGCTAAATATTTCTTCGGCGCCAGCTACCCAGGGTCGCCCAGTGTGATTCTTGCAAGACTGCATCCTTTGATTCCATCCCCTCTCTTCAGGGATTAAGCATGGGTGTACCGTTTGGCTAGTTCCGCAATTGTCGAAGTCATCATGCCGTAGGTGTCACTGAATCCTGAAATTTTTAGTCCAGCCGCTACCCTGGCTAGTGAATCGGCAATGTGA
This sequence comes from Lochmaea capreae, assembly GCA_949126875.1. Taxonomy (NCBI): domain Eukaryota; kingdom Metazoa; phylum Arthropoda; class Insecta; order Coleoptera; family Chrysomelidae; genus Lochmaea; species Lochmaea capreae. The sequence goes on from OX421409.1 coordinate 9,265,073, forward strand.
TTACCTTCACTCCTGTCGTTCCCTTTAATCCACATCAGGATAATATGGTTACCTACCGAGCCGTTAGCTAAATCTTGTTGGCACTCTAGTTCTAGCCCCGATGAAACACGTTGTCTGTTCATGGCTGATAAGGTTTGTCACTATCAGAGCAGATTGTGTTTTTGTCTGAAATTCCTTTTCTGGTTAGTTGTTTTGTGGCAATCGAGTTACCAGCCAGAGACCAAAGGATAACAAACATAACATCTCATTACGATTTATTCTTAGCACTTTTGGTATCTTCATTTTTCACTAGCATCAGCTCCACATCTATAACTTAAAAATTAGGGTGAATATGCAGCACAAAACTGGTTTAAATGGCCCTTTGCATCATTATCAAAAAATGTTCCATATACTATTATGGTGGGAAACGCCACAAGAACCGCAAAGAATAAAATGTAACCAACATAGTTAGGTTAGCTTGGGTGATAACATTTTTAGCTCCATTCCTGGTTCTAGTTAGTCACCTCCATAAAAAATTAATATTCCTGGATGAAGTATAAAAATAATTCAAAATAAGGCATGGACTACGAATTTTGTGGTTGGAATATCTGTGTCATCTAAAAATATTGGATTGTGGATTGATTTTCCAATTAAGTAACTTATTTTTATACTCTCTAGAAAGATCAACGGTGTAAACACTGATTTCAAATTAAAATATCAAAACATTTCATGATTATAAATAACTGTAACCCATCACTAGCAGCCTCCCTTTTATACAGGGTGGTTCCTGATACTGGCTCTATTTCGTTTTCGTCCAGCCACCTAGTATACAATGTAGGCATGATAAACCGTATTTGAGAATGTTAATAACCCAAAAATTCTAACTAAATATTCAACAAAATTCCTCTGAATTGTGTTTACATTTTCATGAAACGACGCAAATCTTTTTTGACTGATGAGTAAATGGTGGGTGTAGACTGGTCGGTAGCCAGATTTATATTTAGAACAGATTGTGTAGTGAACTGGCGACCTGCTCCGTAAGTTTTTTCCATTTCACTTTATATTTATTGTACATTAGACTCGCATTACGACATTCATTAGCGCATGTTTCTCACTGTTCGTGTAATTTATATGGATACCTGTAACTTTAAATTTCTAAATGATTCAGTTGAAGATTAAAGTTGTATCTTTTCATTTAGATGATACATTGTCACTAAAATTTTGCGTAAAATTTAATAACATGCGTATTATTCAGTCGATGAATCCCCAAAATTACTTTTTTTGGCATGAGAAGGGTTTTAGATGTCTATTCTTTGAAGGCTGATTTTATAAAAATACCTACAGCAGGAAATTCAATAATTTTGGAGACTTACAGCAGCAGTTATTTCACTAGCTTGTTGGTATATTCAACAGTTTTTGAAAGGGTTGACTGCATCTTTTCGGAAATGGAACCTTTGATCACGAAGTGAATTCTTTATTTTTGGAAAAGCAAAAAAGTCGAGTTTTTTGCTTTAAAAACTGTTTTATATACTGTAATTTTGATGAATTATAAAGTTTTGATTGGTAATTCTTCCATTTATTTCGATATCTTCATTTCCATTTTTATTTATCTTCATACCAAGGTCTACCTTCTCGATTTCTTATTCTTGTATTTTTAATTTAATATCTCATCTGGTCCAGTGGTCATTACTTTTGTTTTCTGTATGTTTATTTTACTATTCATCTTCCGATATAATCGCTCTTAAATCAATAAAATTTTCAAAAAAGTTACTGTGTTTTTGTTTCTGAAACATTTTTCTGAATAACGATGAGAAGGAAATGCATTAGAAACAAAATTTATGGCTGAATTCGTAGTTAATGGAAAATAAATTCGAAACAAATTCATAATAACCTAAAATTTATGCACAAAGCATTAGAAAAGAGTATAATTAATATTGGTGCTAATTAATGAAGTAAGGAAAAAAGAAATTTGAAAGTGTACGCTTGTATTTTTTTTGTGATAGACCGAACGGCCCAATTTTATTTTTACTATCATCCATTCGCCTCCAGAATCAGTTTTATAACGGTGAGTATCAGCTGTGAGCGACCATCCCATAAGATATGTTATATCCGCCATCTAGCGCATTTGGAACGAGTTACAATTCTGTCTTTGTTGTACTGAATATAGTTGAGCTTTAGAAATAATGATTTATTAACTTATTTTTGAGAATTTTTGCACTTGCGTCACTGTTACTCCAAAGATGCGATATCATAATTTGTCAATTCTTATAAAATCGTATGTCACCGCCCTTATTCAAATAATTATCTTTATAATCGTCTTACAGCCAGTTTCACAATCGGTGGTAAGCTCTTAGGGTTAAGTAAGCTTAACCGAGACACCAACCAATAGAACTTGTTACACAATCATCATCGATAGTATGGTATTCTATGTCAAATGAAATATCTTCGTTCAGGGAAATGCAAGATCTGTTAGTCACAGATTATTACAGGGGCCTCCTCCTATAAGTCAAGGACACGGCAAGGCCTATAAAAAGCTATATGAAGAAATAAAGGCAGATCCAATACTGGGAATGCCAATGGATCAGACTGCCCCACAATACAGCTTTAAAAATGAATACAGAGTAGTTATTCCAGAGAGAGAGGACTGGGAGGCAGGGCCTCCTATAACAGCGAATCTCAACTGGTACACTGATGGCTCTAAAACAGACTCTGGAGTAGGAGCCGGAATATATGGGGTACAAGAGAAGATCAAGATCTCTCTAAGCCTAGGGAAACATGCCACTGTCTTTCAGGCAGAGGTAATGGCAGTGCAATGCTGTGCAGAAGAGTTGATAAGACGGAAGGTGAATAGCCAAAGAATCGTCATCTTCTCCGACAGCCAGGCGGCACTAAAGGCGATAAGCTCATATCGGACAACGTCAAATCTGGTGTGGGAGTGTCGCAAGGCCCTCAACAGACTAGGTAGGCACAATAGAGTGACCCTAGCCTGGGTACCAGGTCACCAAGGAATAAAAGGCAATGAAAAGGCTGATGAATTAGCCAAGCAGGGAGCTACTGAGGTCATGATAGGGCCAGAACCTTCCTGTGGAATTGCAAAAAACCTCACTAAGGAGAGCATCCACCAATGGATAAGAAATCAGGCGCTGTGCTGGTGGCATGAAACCCCAGGACAAAGGCACGCTAAACTATTCCTTAAAAGCCCTTCGGCCAAACTGTCACGCGACCTACTATGTCAAAGTCGAGAAACGACGAGGATGATGGTGGGAATGCTGACCGGACATTGTAGGCTGAGGAAGCATATGCATGCAATTGGCCTAGCAGATGACAGCCTATGTAGGTTTTGCCAGGAAGAAGATGAAACCGCGGAGCACATACTTTGTGAGTGCGAAGGCCTAGTAAGGGTGCGGTTTCACCTATTCGGAGAAGAAAAACCGAGGGCAGAAAGCTATGCACGGGAGGCGGTATCCAGGCTAATAAATCTAATAAAAAGGATAAAGCTAGATATCGAGCTCTAAGGATAGGGGGGACCACAATAGATCTGCAAAGGTCGCAGTGGGATAGGACAGAGAGCCACTCCATTTCTAATCTAATCTAATCTAATCTAATGGTATTCTATGTCAAATGAAAGAAAAAAGAAGACCTTTGGAGGTTATGTTTTACAGTTTTTATACTGAAACTACCAACGTGCAGAAAAAGCATCATTTCTGTAATCAAGGAGAATTTTAATGAAAAACATATTTTTTTCAACTCTTGATACATTGATAAAACTTACCTTGCTGTAGGATGGGAAATAGCCTCCCCAATTTTCACCAACAGACTTTCTACTGTTTTCTTGGACAAACGAAATCTGCAGACGAATAATTTTTGGCCGTCTGGCTTCATCGTCGCTACTATAGGCATTGGCATCGTGATCGTTCATATTTCTAATGGTTTGTAGTTAAAAAATTTGACAGTTGACGCAATTGACAACCATAAATTAGGATAGATTTCCTTGATTAGCACAGCTACCCGTACTTTGGGATGCAGTTAAATATTTTAATAGTCCTACTCTTGACCACATATTGTGAAACCCAAATTTATCCGTAGCCCATAGTTACATCTTAACCATGAGGTAACCTAATATTGTGAAACTGGCTGTTAGAATATTAAAATTTGGTTAACTGATGGGATTCATTTTTCCGATGAGAAATAAGACCACAATGTTTTCATATATTTTTATTTCCACCTGCCATTATGAATAATTATTCGCCAAAACAAAGGAGTTTATGAATTTTCAGACCAAGCCCAAAGAGAAAATGAAGTACACTGAAGAGTAGATACTAAAATAATTAAAAAGTAATTAAATTAGCTGTTAAATATATTGTTCCGGTCACCAAATAATTATTAGAGTCTTCACTAATCTAAATTTGAAGACGGAAACTACGAAACTGAAATCCTACGACAATTAAAATCCAGCAATAGAAATTTACTAATTGAAGCCAATATATATTAAATATAACAGTTGAATTAATGAGTGGATTAAAATTTAGCGAGCACTTTTACACCACTTTGAGCATTATTTAAAAAATAACAGCTCGACGATTATTCAGAAAAGCGCTCGAGTAGCTGACGATGGCCTCTTGACAAACGGCACTTCATTAAGCCAACCCTTCATCCGCGGATAAACTTTTTTACTTTTTTTCCATGAAAATATTCTTTAGTGGCGTAGACGACTTGGGACAGGTGGAATGGTTACAGTTAAATTGGAAAAATAATACGATAACAATCATGATTTTTGACCAGTTGAATAAGTTGAAAATTTGTTTAATATGGATCCATTAAGGATTTATTTTTGTTGATTTTTTTCAAACATTTTGGGAGCATGTCCATCAAAATATTATTTGCGACAATCCAATAATATAATACCACTATTAGATCTCATACAGGATGTACAGAAAATCTCCTGCTCAGCGCAAACCACGGATATTTATTTTTTCACGCAACAACAACAAAAATAACCCTTTAATAATAAGCAATTTGACATGACGTCTATTCCTGTTAATTTGTCAAAGCTTACTGGGTACTGTAAGTGATCTCGTTTATTAATAATATTGAATTCCAAAAATACAAAATGTTTAAATTCATTTTTTCGGAAAATGGTGCATAATATCGAAATCAAACTAGACCTAATTTTTTAGGGAAAATACTTTCAAGTTTTTTTAGATTCGTATTTTACATCGTCATCTTAAGATAAAGCTTCCTTCATTATCAACTACAGTAAGCGTCTTCTCCATTGGGCAATACAATTATTTATAAGTTGAATGAACATGTCCCAGCAATACACGATTCTCCGTTTCAATTCATCAATTGTCATAAACCATGGACTTCAGAATTCCCCATACGGAGTTATTCACGGGGTTTAATTCTCAGTTATTAGGCGGCCACAAATTCTGCTCAATAAATTGGAGTTAATTTTCTTCTAAACATTTTATTGTGCTCGAGACGTATTGCATGGGGAAATGGGGAACCCTCTTGCTGGAAGCAGCATGTATCATCAATATTTTGAAATTCGTAAGACAAATTTCCAAGAACATGGTGTTGGAAGTAATCTGAATTTATCTTTTATATTTTTATCGATAAAAATAACGCTGTTTTTTTTCTGATTTTGGAACACTTAAGAACACCATGACTAACTTCGTAAAATGTGCTCTTTGGATTAAAAGCCTCTCCCATGGAACTTGAGTAAACCCTGTTATTTTGGGTATTTCTCGGTTGGAGCAGAAGATAATATCTTTTGCACTATCAGTTGTTTTCGACTGCTTACCATGCCCGTTTACACGACAGTAAGTAGCATTTACTAGTTTGTCAATAACTGACCGTTCAGTGAACTGAAATTAATAGTTCAGCTTGTTTGTGTTTGTATGGCCTTTATGTTGCGTTAAAATGGCTCTAATGGTGTGCAGGAATCTGGCAGGGAGAAGCTGGGGTTGTAACCTAAAAATCCTGAGCTGGATGTACACTGCCATAGTGAGACCATTTATCACTTATGGAGCCATTGCGTGGAATAGTAGAACTAGCCTCTTGACGACGAGAGAAAACCTCTGAAAAATTCAAAGACTAGCCTGTATATGCATAACACGAGCAATGAATACATGCCCAATGGCAGCAATGGAAGTGATTCTCAACCTCACACCGTTATATATGGTGGTGGAGAGTGTTGCAGAAAGAACAAGATACAGACTAAGTAGAGAGGGAATCATTAAAAAAAAGCCACCTCTTCACTTCTCAGAAATCAGACAACCTGGGACATGCCACAAGATGGTATAATGAAAAAGTATAACTTTTCAAAGAAATTCGTTACGGAACTAAGCAACAAGAAGGAATGGGATGCAAATACCATTACCAGACTTGGAAAGAATGCCATTCAATGGTACACAGACGGCTCAAAAGCAATAGAAGGAACTGGGATAGGAGTGTACGGGCCAGGAACCAAACACTCTGAAAGCTTGGGAAAAACCCCAAGTATCTTTCAAGCGGAAATTCACGCAATAAGAAACTGTGCCCAGTTCAATATTGACGAATGATTATCATAATGTCTAATAGTAAAGCAGCCATTAAAGCGCTGAGTTCTTGTGTAATTAGTTCCAAAATCGTGTGGGAATGCCTAGGCCAACATAATGAACTAGGCAAGAACAATATAGTCACCTTACTGTGGATTCCCGGACACACTGGAATAGAAGGAAATGAAATAGCAGATGAACTAGCAAAGAGGGGGACTGAAATACCCTTTTAGGGGCCGGAACCATTTTGCGGAAACAGCTCCAATGTAATATTGGAAAAAATAGGTAAAGCCGAAGAAAAGAGAACATCGGACAATTGGAAAGATCTAGAAGGGCTTAGGCAATCTAAGATTTTTCTGGGTGGCTACAACATGTTGAGATCAACACGCTTTGTAGCTTTATCAATTTTGATTGGAAGTCGCAGCTATGCATTACTTCTTTATATAAATTGCACTGAGAGTTTCAACAGGGATCCTAACGGGACATTGCCGCCTGAACGGGCACCTGAAAAAGTTAAAAATGTAGGAGGAAGAAGAATGTAGTTTCTGTGGCATGGAAGAATAAATCTCCATCCACATAGTTGCGAATTGCACCGCCATTCACAATCCTAGGACACAGCACCTAGGAGGTTATTGGATGGAAGAGGGAGATTTGCCTAAGTTGAATCCTGCAGATATACTGAAATTTCTCAGGGAAATAGGACTAAAGGAGCTACTAGTCTCTGAGACGTTCCTCAGGAACTAAGTAGAAGTGAGGGGGTACAGTAGACCTTTTAGGTATCGGTGAATGTCACCCCATCATACATACATACATACATACTCCGATATATAATTTATATTTTATATTGTCATTTCCACTATTATTAGAATTAGTGTTACATCTGTCACATTTAAATTTTCACTAAAACCAAAAATTTTACTTAATAAATAAAGTTCACCAACGAAAGTATTACTTAGAAGAAGAAATGGTGCACTTGGCCTTAAGAGCAATAAATCTCATTTACAAACAAAAATTATATTAGGGCTCAAATTTAATTTGCCTCACAGTGTATATCAAATTTTTAGGACGATATTAACATCTCATTAACATACTTTTTCAAATAAAAACTAGTTAAATTTGGTTGACTGATATTGTTGACGATTTGTTCTATGAATGACAGAAGATAGAATACCTATAATATTGTTATTAATGAAGGCAACTATTCACCCTATATATGACCAGGTTTTTAAGTAATTAAGCCCCGAGGGCGCTTGAACGTAAAATGGCTTCTTAATTAGTTTGTTTAAATCAGTTGTAAAACCACATACTAATTTTTATGAAGATAATATAAAAATGGAAACAATTACTAAATGTTCAAACAATGCGCTGGAAATGGAAATATATATGTAATTACTCTGTGAATAATTACTGTTGTGTCATAAACATACTTCATTTAAAATTAATTTTGATGCGATGATAAGCAAAAAATTTAAAAGTTTCTGGACTTTATACGCCTAATCAGTTCGTAATACGTACAAAGGGCTGTATGCTGTAACGTCCATTCAGCATATAATTACTAAAAGTTATTTTGTAAAGAGTATTTTATAAGAGAATGTTTATTTGATAAAATATTTCAATGTTATACAATACGTTGTTTATTTGGGACAATTTATTGTAAGTATAAAAATTCACAATTCTTGTCAACAGCTTAATGAATTATTTTCTTATTTTTGCGATGCAGTAGAATATTCAATTTGAATTAGGTAGTACCATAGAGAAATTGAATTTCATATTGCAATATCGGGCATTTAATATGCGAAACTGTAATGGAAAAACCACAAAGAAGCGGTGGTTAAAACAAACTCAAACAACTATAGTTTGTCAAGCCTATCTGAAGCTACGCGAAATCGATGAGGAAACAAGGCCGATATTTGTCTTAAACGCATCTCTCTAGTTTGGCTATGAAATGTGTTTCCACGAGCATATTGATTCATGAACAACCAAAAAACACTACACTACACAAAGTCTCAGAAAATTTCATTATTACCAAACACAAAATACAGAAAAATACAATGATAAACATTCAGAATACCAGCACCACTGGTTGCATAGCACCGGGCTATTCGATAAATCTTTGTTCGGAGGACGTGGTAATGTTTCGTGCGTGTTTAATATTCTCTTCGCTGTGTGACGGCTGGGTCGGGGTCGATATGGATATCTTGTAGCAAATAAAACATGTTCTAGTAACAACTCTGTCACATTCACCTTTCAACAACACTATATACAAACAAGAAGTTTTCGACATGCCACCAATTAACTTGACCGTCCCACTAATCAACCCGCCACGATGTTTTTCATTTGGTATTGGGGATGTTCACACAAAATTTTCAATATAAAAGTCTGCACCTGTCAATTTTTTAATAATATACAGGGTGTTACATTTTAAAAAACAAAGTTGTCGTTTACTTTCGGTTTGACCGAAAGTGACATGTATGTCAAAATATTTTCCATAAATTCGCCAACTGCACAATCGGACGAGACCAGAACAGAACCCTGTACAAAACTATGTTTCTTGTATTATATTTTTTTTATTCCTGACAATATTGCTTTTTTTTGTTTCAAATATAGTTATATTACATCAATATTCCAAAAAAGTAACGAAATATATTCATGAGAAAGAAAAAGTCTGAATTCACCAGAAACTACCTAAAGTATTTATTTTTTTTTTATTCCCAGGATAATTCCTATTCCAGAGAGCTCGCTAGGAAAAGTTTACCCTGTTGTCTCTCTTTTCTAACATTTTAAACGGAACTTATTGCTCGAAAAAGTCAGAAACAGTAAGACTTTATGCTGCTACCCGTCCATGAATAACAATACCGTCAGCTCTAACTGGATCACGAAACGTGCCCTTGCAAAATATCATTTTCGTATCGTATAGATTTCCAAACGATCCTTAGGTGTGTAATAAATTCATACTCTTGCTACTTTTGCCATAGCCTGCTGCGAGTTATTATGCTGGAAACATATATCGTACGCCTATCTCAGATCTTTCTCTTACGAGATGTGGAATTATAATGTCATTTTCGGTTATAGGTAATTTTTTTCCTTCAGATGTGCATAAATTTTGTGTTTGTAACATTTCGAAACATGTTTCGGTTGCCGAGTCGCAGATTTTATTGAGATTGCTGGTCGTTACAAAAATATTTATTGTATTTTTGTTCACAGGAAAATACCGACACAGACCAAAAATTTCGAAATAATGAATCAACTATACTCCATTCCAAGATATTTCGTTTCATCTTAACAACAACACACTTAATTCAGGAGAAAAAGGGGAAATATAATGTAGGTTATTGCCTAACTGTCTTTGAATTTGGTGGATACCAAAGCCAGATCTCAGGACTTTGTTATCAGCTATATGTTAAGAAAGACACAATTTAAGGAAAACTAGAGAGAAAGGTATTTAGGACGCCAAGAACTGATGAAAACGTCGACAAAATCAATGCCCTTGTGAGATGTCGGGAATGTCATGGAGTTCAATTCAGAGAATTTTATTCGAAGATTTGCACATGAGAAGGGTTGCAGCTAAATTCATCCCGCGCCTTCTCACAGTCGAGCAAAGGGAGCGTCGACTTCAGGCATGTTTTGAGCATCAAAATCAGCTCGAAGAGGACCCTGATTTTTTTCCAAGGTGATTAATCGTGGTGCTATGGATACGACTTCGAAACAAAGCAGCAATCAAGCCAGTGGATGACAGCTGGCTCTCCTCGTCCAAAAAAGCTCGTGAAGTCAAACATCAAGACAATGCTCATTTGTTTCTTCGATTGCAGAGGTGTTGTGAACGCGGAGTTCGTTCCCCCGGGTCAAACTGTCAACCAGAAGTTCTACTTAGAGGTTTTGAAAAGATTGTGGGAAAGTATTCGCAAGAAAAGGGCAGATCTTTGGCGTACAGGCGACTGTTTTTTCCATCATGACAACGCGCGGGCCCACACCGCCCTTTCCGTGAAGCAATTTTTGACCAAAAACGCCATGACACCGATTGTCCACCCCCATACTCACCGGATCTAACCCCCTGTGACTTCTTTTTGTTCCCCCGACTCAAAAGGAATATGAAAGGAAAGCGTTTTTCCACTGTGGAGGGGGTAAAAAAACGCTGGAAGGGTTAAAGGACATCCCGATGAGTGAATTTAAAAACTGTTTTGAACAATGGAATAATCTTTTGGAGAAATGCGTTGTGGTCAATGGCGGATACTTTGAAGGTGATTAAAATTTGGTGTTAAAATAATGAGAAATAAAGAAGTTATGACGAAATTCCCGTTTTTTCTGGGTCCCCCCTCTTAGGCTATTTCAAAATGATTAATAGGGTGTTTCTTTACTAACTGGAAATACAGCATTGACCCAATCATATTATGGTTACATATTAACGCCTCTAGTGAATAAATCGTTAAAATTCAATTTGAAGAAGTAAAACTTTTATTCCAGAGTCAACATGTAGGAATTATGTATTTTTAATTTCCTCAATTTTATACATCCAATAAAAACGACAAGTTTATATCACAAGTGCATTACTACTAAAAGTAATTTCCAAAACGTGATTCTGTATAGCGCCTTAGGGCACAACACAACCTCTCTTTTGTAGGATATAAAAATGCAAGTAACCCTTGGTTCATGGATATGGCCCCGACGATAAAACGTAATGGCCGTTTGTAAGTATCGAGAAAGAAGAATTTAATCTGGATATTGGCTCATGACATTAACTTTTTCGTGAATTTTTTGAACAGTCTGATAATTGAACACATTTTGTTCAACTTGTTGATAGAATAACTTACATAAATTATTATTATTATTATTATTATTATTACATGATAAGGGCAGAGGATCAAGTCCTATTTTGCCCATAATAATTTACAGTGTATAAATTAAATGATAACTGACACTAAGCCTAAAAAACTACAGATTGAAAATGTAGGAGTCTATTTGATTTTTGAAACTATTAACATTTTCTGAATCAATTATTTGCTGAGGAAGACTATTCCAAATATCGAAAATTCTATTACTCATAAAGTTTTGTCTATAACGAGTTCTAAAAGGCTCTTTCTTCAACTTTAAGGAGTGCCCACGGAGACGGTCGTCTGAATGAAGGGAGAAAATTGCTTGAAGGTCGCTGAAGTTGAATTTCAAAATTCGAAAGGAAAGAATAAGGTCACCTCGTAGACGTCTTTCATCGAATGTTGTGAGATTTGCCATGGTTAATCTCTCTTCGTACGTAGGTCTAACACGGCCAAAAGACAATCTGGTTGCGCGTCTTTGCACTTTTTCCAGCATTTCACGATCTCGAGCCAGATCTGGATTCCACGAAGGCCCGGCGTATTCAAGTATGGGTCGGACATAGCACTTGTAAAGTTTGCAATATGTTTCGAAAGAAGCTTTAGAGAAAGTTTTTTGTATTAGGAATAGTTTAGAGTTCGCGCGTTTACAAATATGAGAAATATGATCACTCCACGTAAGTTTCGAGTTTACTAGTAAACCAAGGTCGTTTTGTGAAGATACGTTGCTTAATGTCTGTCCACTGATGAAATACGGATTTTGCGGGTTATTGTTTCCGACGTGTAACACGACACACTTATCAATGTTCAGAGGCATCAACCAATTGGAACACCATTCTTGTAGTTTATTAAGATCATTCTGCAAACTTAAATTACTGATGTTGGGATTTCCGTAAAGTTTCATGTCGTCAGCATAAGCCGAAATTGAGCTTGACAGACAGTATCGAAGATCACTGGAATATGCTATGAAAAGTAAGGGTCCAAGAACGGAACCTTGTGGAATACCGCTAGTTACGGGTCTTTCCTCGGAGAATTTTTGTCCAACTCTGACTTTGAATAACCGGTTTGTTAGGAAGTCTGAAAACCATTTGTTGAGAGTACCTCTTATGCCAATATGATCGAGCTTTAGTAGAAGTCTACGTTTTGGCACTCTGTCAAAAGTTTATACAGGAGAAAAATAAATTGTATGTCTGGTAGGTAGGAAAAAAAATCAATCAATCAATAATATCGATTTAAATCGAAGATAATTTCATCCATAAAAATGTATTCATAACAATACATACCCATTTCACCCATAATTGTTAATAAGCTACCCAAAAAATAGAGAATCGAAATGATATAGTAAAAGCTTCGCGTTTACTTCATCATTGTGAACATTTGCAGCATTGTTAGATTGTTAATGAAATATTGAAATTATCCGAAAATAACTGAAATGACTCAAACTATTCATAATTTTACTCTGTTTGACAAATAGTGCTTACTGTTCTTACACTGAAACTGCATTCAGCGGTCCTGAACCAGTATTTGGAATATCAAAAACTGCTGCACATCTCGGTGCATTCAAACTTAACATCAGTTGTACTGGAGACACGTTCCGAAACAGGAACACAGCAAACTCCTGGTCAAAAAACCCTCGGAGATGCTCACTAATGATATATTAAACCTCAGCAGGGATCAGATAAGGAGAGTGACGGGATTACTCACCGGTCACTGTACCCTAAAAGAGCACATGCATGCAATCGGCATATATCTCGTTTATTGTAACAACATAGGACCGTTCCCACCGGAATCAGAAACGATCAGACATTAACTAGTCATAGCAAACAACGAGTTTATTTTCGCGTAATTCCTATAACATATTGCAACGGTCAACTATTCTCCGATCGTTTCTAATTGGAACAGACCTCACGTAACAAGTTTTTTTTTTAAGTATATATAATTCTGGTAAATGTTTTTTTTATTTTATTTAAATGAACTAAATGAAAGTTTTCCACTCCATTCCATTAAGTTCACCTGTATTCGCCGGGCTTGCAGACCGAATCCCATCTCTGATCCCGGTTCTGAATGTATATGTTATGGTAGTGCGTAAAGTCGTTAGCCTTGCCCTCTGCAAATCCAGCCGAAACTGTGGCGTTACCGCCGCGCGTCGACCTCCTGAATTTATAGTTATGTCCGTCGACGACAGTTTCGTCTAGGGACCCAAGGGACGAGTCAGTTAGGTACGTGTATGTTCCGGCATTATCCCCTGGGACCCGTTTACCTGCCCGCCGACTGATTGGAAGCCACCGACGTCCAACGGACTTCGGCATCCGGACGTCTGTTCGTGTTGCAATACTTGGTCTGTCCGAGAGCCCTCGGGCAGGCTCATCTTTGATCACATCCTACTCGAACTAGTACATCTACAGAACTCGGATGGCAGGCCATTATTACGAAATGCAGAGCCATGCTAATGGATATCGACACTTTCCAACCTCAGGAATTTTTATCTTGGATAAACTTCAGTTTGCAAAGTGGAACGTGCATAAGTTTTCGAACTAATTTAACGATAGAGTCTGTTAATTACGAAACGTTAGCAGGTTTTCATCGCCGATAACCATTTCCAAACTGAACGGTATGAAGTTTATTTTGAACGACGCTGTTTAATATAGATAACCACAATTAATTCATTGCTACTACGGAATAATATTTAAGAATACTTATTTATACTCACGCCTCATACATTTTTGAAAAAATATTATTTGTGACCGTTCAACTAAGGAGCAACAACTACTTCCCGTGCAATATGCACCGCCGGATATTGAATTACACTCCAAAGTCAAACGGGGTTGGTATATCTTCAAGATATTAACTAACCATTCTGGTTTGCGATAAGAAGGGACAACACAAATTGTATACCGGTTTCGGCGTATTTGCGCCTCAACAGTAAAAGGTAAGTGCTATACGTCCGAGAATCTCTAGTCCTGGACTGAAGAATACACTTTAATCACAATCAATACTTGAAATTATGTTGAAAATGTTTTTTCAGTTAATTTTTCAATATCATGTTTAATTCGATAACAAAGGTCATAAATAATTAAAAAATTGATTCCGGGATATTGCTAGTGGTTTTATACTCATTACATTACATCACGAAGAAGTTGACTAAAAGCCAAAAGTATTTTGTTACATTTGTGATGTATACTCAGTTGAAAAGAGAAGAAGTGTATGACGTAGAGAGGAATAGAGGTACATATTCTGACGTGACATAAACAGCAAAAGAGAAGGTATGCTGACCTTGGCACCACATAATTGGACAATTTTTCGTTGGTATGAAAAATTTAAACGCGGACGGGTAAATCTTAGCGACGATCCCAAAAACAGGTCCACCAACAACAGTATTCACCAAGGAAAACGTCGACGTAAGCTGATCCAAGATAATCGTGAAATTGGAGCATCATAAGGCATACCAAAGATCACAATTTGAAAAATTAAATGTAAAAAAATTAATTTCTTTTTGGATACCGCATCTGTTGACGGAAGAACAGAAATCAATCAGTTAATTGGTGTCAAATAACTCTAAGCCTGTTTAACGCAGGAAAAATGTATACAGTATTGGCAGTCGTGATGGATTTACACTCATGAACCCGAAAATAAACGATGGATGTTCCGGAAGTTATCAATTCTCGAAGTGTTGGCGACATTTGTCTCAAAAGCAACAACTCCCCCGCAAGATCAAAGAACTGTTACTGCTGATTGGTACATATCGATTTGTTGCTGTTATTCCTAACTTTCAAAATTACCCTCGATTAAGACAATGCTCGAAGCACAATTTTTAAGTTTTTAAAGCAAGAAATCATTGAATTCTTGGACCAATCTCTATACAGTCCCAACGACATTTTTAATGATCCAAAAATTAAGAATGAACTGCGTGTTCAAAGGTACAGGTAAACTGGTATCTCGTGACAAAGCGGAGCTTCCAGTTCGCAGAGAGAGAACGTTTTCGGCCAGACTGGTATGGAATTTACCCGAACATTAGATATTAAAATTTATACAATGTTGTCAATATGTGGATGATCACAGTAATGTTGGGTATTTTTTAGTATATTTAGAGAAATGAGTTTCAAATAATTGACACAACAATTTAATTACTAAAAGGATGAGGGAATGATTTTTGGTTAGGTATGATATACAGTGTGTCCCAAAAAGTTGTATACAAAGGGAGAGAAAGTGTATCTCACATTTCACAAAAAAAATATTCTCGATAAAAAGCTCTGCATGACTTGTAGATCCATAATCAGGTCAAAATTTTTAAAACTGTGTAGAATAGAAGGAAAATAAAAATAACGATTTGATTAAAATATAATATTTACCAAACAATACATAATAAAATTATGATGTCATTACAATACAAATATAAGGGATTTTTATTTCAAAAGATCCTACTTGGAAAACTTAATTACTGGTAAGTATTTGACGTTTCAAAATACATATTTAAATAAGGCAATATTTATATGATTCTTACTATAATTTTAATATTTTTGCAATGCAACAGTGTACAAATATCGAGCTGCCCACTGCATAACGTCTACCGCACGATAGGCTTTGCTGGATCCCTACTTTAAATTTGTTACGGCGCATCGTCACCTCATTTCACGAGATACCGGTTGGAGTGAACCAGTCCGCAGAAGATGCAGTCAACGAATTCAAAAACTATATTTTGAATGCACCAACCATCGAGTGGAATAACTGCTACCAGAATTGGTACCGAAAGACGCAAAATGCATTTCTCTTTGAGGAGAATACTTTGAAAAACAATAGTATTTGGAAGTGATCCACTTTTTTTTTTCTAGCTCTATATGCAAAGTATAAAAGTCAATCCTTGTATACATAGAATTAATGTGATTTGAAAAAAAGTTCCTTTCGTATACGATGGAATCCTGGATTAGATTACAATAAACATTTTATTTGTTACTTAAAAATTCAATCATATGTGTATATGCACACATAGCTATATCATTGTTGTTCCATTGAATTATACATGACCACATTATCAAATTCGTTTTGAAAACAAATTAAATTGTCTGCTACGAAATGCACGTTATAAATAGCGGAAAACTGGTTAAAAACCACAGTTGGAATGACGCTTTCTAGAATATAAACGAGGATATAAATGGATCGGTTTAATATAATACAGTCACATTAGGGGATTACGAAAGGCTGAAATGCGTGAAAATAATCTGTATATTCAAAAACTGATCAATGCATTTCCACGAAAACGTTTTATCTTTAAAAATGTTATATCAATTGAATAAATACATAAAATCCATTTCCTCAATTGGATGAACTAATAGAATATAAGAATTTTCAATATTTAGTAATCAATCTGTCGGAGCCCCTATGTTAAAATGGAACGAATTGTAAACAGCAAAAAAAAAATATGGACACATAGGTCGTGCGATTTCACTAGCAAATTCAATCGTAAACATGTGCAAAAAAATCTACATTTTTTCAAAGTTTCAACTGGTTTGATTGAAAAATAAATTTTTTATTACAAAAAATAAAAAACGCTATTTTCCGAGGGTTTTCCCGTTTTTCTCGAAAAATTATGAACCGATTTTCATAAACCAAAGATTAAATGATAGGTATTTTTAATATCTACAACTTTCTTACTCAACTTTTTCTTTCAGGAGTTGTAGTTTTTTTTTAAACGCAAAAAACCGTTTTTTGCAATTTTGCAAATTTTTTTGCACATGTTCACAATTGAATTGCTATTGCACTAAACGCTATCTGTTTTGAAATCGCACGACCTATGTGCCCATTTTTTTTTGCTGTTTACAATTCGTTCTTGAAAATTTGCCTATTGATTGGACTATATTGGGAATCTTTCAATTCCTATTGTGAAAACCATTAATTACAAATGAAATAGTCTCAAAGCGAGAAAATACCATAGATCAATCTTGTGTCACAAACTGATTTTGTGATTGACTGGTTTAACCCGTCTGTGTGTAAACCAGTTTAGCTGTGACCTCAACTTTGGGTTATTTGTGTGCCTGTTTGTAGAACAGCTTTGCAGTATTCGAACTGTTTGTGAAACAAGACTGAAAACCGGTTTTGTGAGCAGACTGTTTTGATGTAAAGGTGAATAGTGAACAATCTCGTGCCTTACTGACCAGAAAAACAAACTATCTTTTTTTTTAAATATACTTACAGTCAACAGAAGCAAACATGATACCCGGAAAATGTGCCAACTAAAAGAAATGTCATCGCAACGAGCCAATCAGGAGCTAATGTTAACGATTGTACATTAGTACTTGTTAACATAATCGAAATAATATAACCGAGTGATTTCATCAACATACATCAATTTTGGTGTCTGTATCAGTGTTGTCAATGCGAGGATAATTATCCGGTTTTTAGACAATTTCGCTAATTTGGATCCAATAGTTTTTCGAATATTTTGCAGAAGGGATATATAAAATGGCTATTGTTGTTGGGGATTTTCCATATTGACTAGGGTCGAAGACTTTATCTAGATAACCACTGTGTCCTTTTGGTAATTTTGAATCGTAAGTTCGGGTAAGTTTTATTTTTGCTTCGGGAACACTGGACTGCATTCTATTTTCTATTTGATGTCAGCTGCCATTTATGTGTAAGCAGATAGATGTAGGAATAGGCTACATAACCAGTTCATATTTTGCTGCTTTCAATACAAACTTCTTTCTTATGACATTACTACAGAGTCATGAAATTTTAAAATATAGACATTTAGGGGAGATAGTAGTTTTATTCTTAGTCCAATATAAAATTTTTTATTGATAATTAGAGTTAAATTTTTAGCAAGTTTGACTTTGTTTACATATCTCTTGACAGTTATGGTATCGATATTTGGTTATCGATTCAAAATATCGATTGTTACTACAAAAATACAACTACAGCGACATGAACACGCCCACCCAGGGCTCATGTTTGCTTCTGCCGACTGTATTTAGAAAATTCATAACAATGTAGTGTAACCGAGGGATAGACATTTCCAAAACTTTGAAGTGAATTATGTCGTGAGTTGTTTTACTTATTGATAAGTTTATGGTTACTACAATATTAAACCTTATTGGAATATTACATTAAACTGAAAATGTATGGCTTTAGTAGTCGCAATTCATAGAAATTCAACCAATTGTTCATGTATATAATAATGTTGTTGTATATCTACATTATAATAAAAATAAGAGAAAAAAAAGTGGTACATTAAGATTAAGATAATTGGAAAATTACAATATCGTATGAATATAAATTAAGTATTTGTCGTCTGTCGTATAGTTTAACCAAACTCAGTTTGCTGACATAAAAAAGTAATCAAACTTCTATCCTTAGGCGTCACGTCAACTGACAAGATAAAAATCTGTTTTGTTTTAAATTATACAAGTTGTCATTCGTATAAATGGGTTTGTTTAATAATAAGGAAAGTCCTATTTATTATATAATAATGTATCAGATCTAAAAACTTATTCAAAGATTATTTAGTTCTTAGACATGCTTATTTTTGTTTGTGTTGATCGATTCAATAATATCATGAAGACAGTATTTTTAGCCAAAGCAACAACAAAAATTTTGAAACTACAATAGGACTAACTTAAAATCAAAAAACCGTTAGGGACAAAGGCCAAGTATTTTTTCTATCCTGAAGCTAGTAATGAGCAAGATCATACATACACTTGCAAGAACAAGACCAAAGTGCACGACTACACTAAAAATTACAACTTTTTAAATAGGATATATGAGAATATTTGTCTCAGCTTCAATATATATATTGTTGATCATAACATTTATAATTTTTGCCCATCAATTCTAAAAAAACCAAGATTACAAGTATTTATGCAAGACGAAAACCAAGATCGGATAAGTAACCCGGAGACGTTTCCAAGACTGCCTTGGTTCTTGCTTTGCCCATCACTATCTGGAGCCAACATCAAAATCCTAACAACAAAAATGTCATATCGTATTATTCAAACATAATATTCATTCAAGATTGAATATGAGGATCAAAACTGGGAACTAGCAAGATAAATGCTGCCACTAAACAGCGACGACTGTATTTATCCTAAATATTGGGATCTCCGAACTTTAAGAGTATAATTAACTTTGCTTTCAACAAAAATCGAATGAACTAAGATAAAATGAACTTCAAATAAAGGAAAAGTGAATTTGAGAGGAGGTAATTTGATGAACCTTATTTAATAATGAACCGATAACTTTTGAGATGAATTGTCTGCGATTTCATTTTGGTGGCTTAAAGTTGTTAATTCAAGAACAGATTGTTGTCGAATGGAGAATGGGGCTTTGAATTATATTTTTATATGAGCAGCGTTGTTTCGTTACCTGTTGGAAAAGATATGACCGTTTTTATGACCTTCGTTGTTTTACGCCGCGTTTTCTCCTGTTTTTATTATACGACCCTTTTTGCGCTCTCTCAACCTTAATAACGCCAAGTAGAGCTTCCCAAATTGCTCTACAAACACATTCGACCAAGAAACTGCGGACAAATTCCTCGGATATGAGCTGTGGAGTAATTGAAATATAAAACTTACGGTATTTTGATGCGCACTCGACTCAAGGTGGGCTTACCTGCAAATAAAAAATATGTTGTTAATAAAATTTCGACGTTAAATGCGTTTTATGGAATATTAATAATAAAAGACGGTGAGGTTACAACTGGTAGTAGCTGAATTTGGAGATTTCTGGAGATTATACGACCCGCACATAAAATTTCTCTGTCCCATCCGCCGGAGACTATTCAATATTATTCAGAATGAACCGGAAATATTTTACGAGAAAAACATTTTACAACTTCAGCTTCTTATGTTATTTCAAGTTAAACGGCAAAGATTGAATTGCTTTAGTAAACCGTTACATTTTTAATAAAAACAATCTTACTGAATATGAATGAATAAATAAATAAAGAAAATCCAAGACAAGATCCATAAAAATGTTCATTCCTTATTTATAACACGGAATGAAGTGTGCTAACATTTTATATTATAATCCCAAAACTAGAGTTTTGTATTATTTATCAGGTAAAAGGCGAATATAAATCGGATCGGATCGGATATAAAATGTATAACACAAGAGAGAACATTTTTACACGCTTTATATTAGCTTCACTTGAATGTTTGTTCATAATGCTACCTTTAAACTCGATTTTTACCCAATTAAACGCTCATACTCGTCAAACACCGATCACAATACAATATAGTAATAAAATATAGGGTGATCTATTTAAAAAAAACATAACTTCGATCTGAGCAACCCGTAATATTGTAATTAATTTATAAATATGAAGCATAAAGCTATCTACAATTTGTATATATTACTTTTTTTATTTTATACTGTGCTGTAATAAGCTATTTCCCGGACTTAGATGAGTCTCATCACAGTACTGAGTCCGGGGGGAACTTTTCCTGACCTAATTTTTGTGAGGTTGTTGTAGGTACATATCTATATTCCTCGTAAACAGATTGCCATTGCGTTTGACAATAATTGCCTGATTATACATGTATAAACTTGTGAGTGACATTAACTCCAGCTTTTTAAATGAAGGTCTACACGAATCTAATTTTTGTAAAGTTGTTGTACATATCTACATTCCTCGTAAACAGATTGCCATTACGTTTGACAATAATTGCCAGATTATACATGTATAAACTTGTTAGTGAGATTAGCTCCAGCTTTTTAAATGGAGGTCTACACGAATCTAATTTTTGTAAGGTTGTTGTACATATCTACATTCCTCGTAAACAGATTGCCATTACGTTTGACAATAATTGCCAGATTATACATGTATAAACTTGTTAGTGACATTAGCTCCAGCTTTTTAAATGAAGGTCTACACGAATCTAATTTTTGTAAGGTTGTTGTACATATCTACATTCCTCGTAAACAGATTGCCATTGCGTTTGACAATAATTGCCTGATTATACATGTATAAACTTGTGAGTGACATTAATTCCAGCTTTTTAAATGAAGGTCTACACGAATATAATGTTTGTAAGGTTGTTGTACATATCTACATTCCTCGTAAACAGATTGCCATTACGTTTGACAATAATTGCCAGATTATACATGTATAAACTTGTTAGTGACATTAGCTCCAGCTTTTTAAATGAAGGTCTACACGAATCTAATTTTTGTAAGGTTGTTGTACATATCTACATTCCTCGTAAACAGATTGCCATTACGTTTGACAATAATTGCCAGATTATACATGTATAAACTTGTGAGTGACATTAACTCCAGCTTTTTAAATGAAGGTCTACACGAATCTAATAAACCCACATTAGCAATACACCTGATTATCCTTTTCTGAGATGCAGCAGGTGAGCCTTCCCAAAAGATCAAACCATTGAACATGCGCATAGTAATATGTTTTTACAACATTTTGATTTGAACCCAGCTTCCTCACAGCATAGCAAGCTTAATTCAACCTCTTGACAAGCCCAGAAATGTGCAGTTCAAAACACATACCCTCATCAAGGACTCTGTTAATCCTATCCACCAAATACTTCAAGGAGTTGGATATAGCCGTTTCAGTTGATTCTCCAGACAGAAAGCCATATTGACATTGAGCCAGTTACTTCTGTGATTTTGAAAATTCGAAAAGTTTGTTGTACTTTAGCACTTTGGAAAACACTGGCAACACAGATACAGGGCGATAGTTCGTGAAAGTATGCTTTGAACCTTTTTCTATAGACATCACTTCTTCAGAATTTGGTGGTCTCAAGAAAAATTGATTAGGGGTACTTAGGTTAATTTTGAAGTAGTCTGAATATCAGGTGTAAACTGATCTACAAACATTTTAAGTAAAGACAAGCGAAAGGTTCACTACAGAAACCCATGACACAAAAACTTTCCTCCCATATAGCACGATTTTTTAATATCTTACCACAATGAATATTAAATCTAAAATCGTAAAGTTCTTAAAACTATTATACATTATAAATAATTATTTTCCTTCAAAATCTGCATCATTTATTTATAGAAACTGATCTGTATTTTTGTTTCTGGAAAAGGATTTATCTTTGATTCACTTCAGCGTTTGAAAGTCGACGCATATTGTCGAAGTTCAAGTCGATTTCGCCGCTTTTATGCCATTTAAACGACAATAAAGCCTTACGAATGGCTGGTGACAAATTGTTTTGGGGCTGACTAACAACCATGTTCTGCCAAAGCGTTTTGTAATTGTACACATCGAAAAAGATAGAGATGTGATGCTGTTACTCAGTACAGTTCCTTTAAAATTAAAATATCTTTTGATTGAAAAAAGTGCAATTAGATGACTTAACGAAATAGGTTTTTATTTATTTTGCATACTGTAAATGAAATAAAAATTATAGTGTGGGAGAAAAAAATGGATTTGCAAAAATGGTATTTATAAAATAAATAGTGGGAATTGAATAGATTATTGACGTCTGGAGTTCAATTAAATGTGAGATAAGAACGTGCAATTGGATTAATTTGTGTTAAAAAATTAAATATCGTTTGAAAGTTGGCCATTGAAGGTTCGTATGAAAATCCACTGAGGACTATGCTTAATCATAACCGTACCGTGCGTGAATGGGATACCCCATTACATGTGGAGAAACTCAACTGAGTGTTTGCCCCAGGTCACCAAATGTCTGGGAGCGGACCCGTGGTAAAGGATTATATCTTCATGTTGGTAGTCTCGAAGAAGCATTTTTTAGACAATAAACTAGGGGATGAATATTTAGGGGAGGATTTTTTATACGCCATATTAAAGTGTATTAGAAATGGAACAGATCAGTTTTTGTCCCATTCAAAAATCTCTATTTATTCGGTTAAGGGATATATCCTGAATAAATTAGTCTAGGACACCCGGTATATCATTGTCAATTTCGTTTCAATCCCGAGAGCAAAAAACGCAAGTTTCAGAAGTTATTAATTTATATACAAATTACAAGATTTCCAGGGGTATAAACCTATTACTAGGATGTAAGAAGCGTCAAATATTATTTCACTTAAAACATCTTATGTCATCATCAATTCTATATTTTGACGTTTAACGGAATTTATGGATATACATTTCAGCAAAGTATTCATTGTTTAGATGCTCATCAGGATTCGTACAAGTTGATAGGAATATTTAAGAAAATTGCACGAGATATACTCTGATAATATCGCGTATCTCATAAGAACGTAGCGTCTCTAGCACAGCTACCACTGTTTACATAATACTTCGAAGGGTGTGCAAATTTCACACTTCATACCTCTAGCAATATCAATACTACGAAGGGTTGGTACTTAAGATATATTGAATTTAGGCTGTTTTGAGTATATTTCAACAGTTTAACGCTGAATAGATTAGATTCATTTAAATAACTAGATGTTTTTTGGAACAAATACTGGAAGGAAAGAGGTATATTTTATTTATAAATGAGCAGAATAATAAATTTCCGTGACCTTTGCAAAACCAATACTGGATAAACTTGACTTGACTTGACTTTCGATGGAATCACTCTGTTGATTGCTTTTTTGGAGATTTTTTAATTATTCCAAAGTAAAGCAACAAATTCGAAACAAAATATGCCGTCCAGTTCGTGTCGCTGGCTCGTATGCTCCCGAGATATTGCAGATGGCTACCGTAACTTAATACTGCAAGTAGTCGCTAGAGTGAATTTGACATGTAGGGGTTGTTTTTGGAATTTTCTGATAATGCCACCTTGAAGCAACGACTTAACAACAAAATATGCCACCAGGATCGTATCACTAGCTCTTTCTGTTGCCACGATATTGCACTTGGCTACTCTAATTAATATTACGGTAGGGAACCACGCGTTTCTAGGAAACGGCTGGAACAACAAAATCAATTATTAGGTAACAAATTAGCAACAAATAATGAGCCGGGACTGGAAAGTGCCCTCAAAAGCGGCCCCCGCAGCTTAATATACGTCGTTTAGCAGAAAATTGCTGACCGCTATATTGGGATGAACGCGACCATTGATAGACAGTTGACAATTTATGTTATCAATGCCAAAAAGACAGACTGTAATTTTGTTCAATTCACAAAAGTTTATCATTTTTGTTCAATAAGTATCGTCTGATTAGTTATTTATGTATTTTTATATTAAAACTATTTCTTCCACAATAAAAACTCACCAGAAGCAATGTATTTTATGATTGACAAAACAACAAAGTTTTGAAAAAGAAAGAAATTTGAAATATTCGAAAAAGAAATATTGACACATTTAAGCTTGTAAGAATTTAACTGGCATTTCTATCTTCAAAAAAATAATAAAGGAAATACATTTCGGGTAACATATGGAGTTTGGAGCAGTTATCCTTCCTGTAATATCCGTGTTTTCATGTCGATAAGAGGCGTGAAAGAAGCGAAAAGCACGATCCGAGGGGATTTGGTATCGTGAAAAGCTTATATTCAACGTTCTACTGATTACCGACTCTGCTGAAGATTAGTGGCTCAATTTTCAACCAACGAATATTATATTACGAATTTCTCCAAAACTTGAAAATACGTCAGACAGGTTTGTTAAAGCGATTCAAGCACATAATGAGTGATTTTTCCAAACCAGTTTTCCAACAAATAGTAATTAATATCATATCGAATTAATATGAGTTTGATACAAAATTACGAAAAACTTTTTTGGGATTGTTTAAAACAAAATTAGGTATAAACTAGCGATCCACCCGCAATTAAGCGTTGGTAATTTTTAGACTCGTCGTAATTTCTGAACACAATGTCCGATTCGCATAATTTAAAAAATAATTTACATGACAGCAAAAAAATTTATAACAAAACCGCAAGGAGCAGTTTTATATTCAAAATGCTGAGAAAAGAATGGTAAAAATAATGGAAATCTAATATTGAAACAATGAGCTCATTTTACATATTTTTCTGCAATTTCTGAAAGAGTGCATGAAAGTTGTAGAGTATGCAAAGTTTTATAATTTTCTGTTAATATTTCACTACGGTAAAAGTCATACTAGTCCATAGAATCCTAAAATTGAATGTCTTGAGTCTTTGGTTGATTTCAGGGGATCCTGAAGTTTTCGTGTGGATGTGTAGACATTTTTAATATCATAACTTTTCAGAACCTTTCAGTTACACCTTCTACGGTAGATAAGTAGTTGCTACTGCTGTGTTTCTCTCTAAGTAGGTAGTCTAGGTTGTAAAATAAGTTTATTGGGGGTATGCCGATAGAGCGCAGCGGTCAGCTGAATCCTTACAGATTATAAAAGGGTCCTAAAAGGGACAGGTTGATTGCGCGCGGACATGATATTAGTACCTGTCCCTAATAGCAGGGGGTCTTTTAGTCTTATGATTGTACACATTAAATTACATTTACTCACTCACTTTATTCAGAAGAAGTTTACGTGTAAAGTATACCGAAATGGAGACCATGAAAAAATTATTAATAGTTAAAAGTTATACTTTTCGCAAAGATAGAGAAACTATATTAGGTGTTTCATATCGCTGTACAAAGCGAGGATGTCCAGCTTCGATTTCTGTGGATAAATCAGAAGAGGTGTTGTTACAGCAAAAAGGCAATCACAGTCACGCATTTGATGAAAATATACACGTTAAGGTAAGTGTTTAATAATTATATTTTTTACTACTAACCTTAGAAATCGTCATTATTAACTCCAAAGCTCGAATGAGAAATAATATTTCTCTCCCTAGGTAGGGGTAGGGTGTTTTCCTATGGCAGGTTACGTCTTAAAAAAATTGTTTATAATATATTAGTGTATAAACGAGCATATTTATATAAATGAACCGTTCGCGCAATTAACCGGTTTACCGATTGTATACCAAGCGCTATTGACCCATAGAATTTCAACTACCTGAAAACTTTTTGTTACCGCTGCGCGCTACTGACCGTTGCCCGTTTATTGGAATTGACAAAATTTCTATTGTACTTT
Source organism: Lochmaea capreae (assembly GCA_949126875.1). Lineage (NCBI taxonomy): Eukaryota > Metazoa > Arthropoda > Insecta > Coleoptera > Chrysomelidae > Lochmaea > Lochmaea capreae. The sequence goes on from OX421409.1 coordinate 9,291,321, forward strand.
ATATCAATAAATTGACATGTATAGAGAAAATGTATTTCGTGTTATTATCTGTTTTATAAAATATTCGTCCCTACTTCAAAAAAAACTTAGTCTAACAAGAAACTGTTTAATTTACCTTTCATTGCCGGTTATTTATTTGGTATCACTTTTCTCCTTTAAGCTCATCAAATTACCTCACGTTTTCTTCTCTTCGAGGAATTGAATGGTCTTAGAATTAAAGCTTTTCGTGTTGATACGGTTAGTTACAGCTAAAAAGATGAGTTGCTAGATATTCGGATGCTACTTGTGAAGTAAAGTTGCTGGATAATATCAGCAAAAGGAAATTTAAAGGTAAACTTCACCGAGCTGCTGGATAATTGCCCTTGAAAAGAAGAGATACCAAATTTTTTGACATTAAAACTAAATAAGTTTAATTTATTTAGTTCCACTTTCAAAATTGTGTACACTCTCTGTAGGAAGGATGGAATACACTTAATACTGATAAAACACGGATACATACATTGCTTAAGAAAATGCCGAACGAATGGTAAATTGGACAAATTATAACGATTCACAAAAAGAAGAACAGCAAGAATTTGAGAACTATTATATTGCATCTTAGTATTAAACATCACCTATGAAATATTATCATCACTAATACAAAGACGACTAATAACTGAATCTCAAAATATCATTCATTAGACGCAGATCAATAACGGAAGCAATACACACTATCAAGCAAATTATGGAGAAAGCATACGAATATGAACATGAAATAAAAATGATATTTTTAGACTTCTATCAAGCATCTGGCTATTTGAATATAAAAGCTTTAAAAAAGAAAAGAAAAAGTAAAAAACTAAGAAACCTATGAAAGATGACAATGATACGATAAAGCATTAAGAAAAGCGTTATGCTAACGTGCCGGTCGTGATACGGTAATGTCTGAACTGATAATATTCCTACTCCGAGTGATGATCAACACTAGGTTCGGGTACGGTGAATACATTAGGGTATTTCCTGTAAAAAGTGCAGCTGTGTCTGAGCTAGGAGGTCATATATCTGGATGAGAAAGTAACCTGGACTGCTAGAGAAAACAAATGGAGGAAAAATAACCCTAATGGTAATGAACAGGTAATGTGAAACAACTGGGAACCTGACTGTACACAACTGTGGTGAAGTTCATAGATCCTCATTCTGGTGGTCAACAACAGATCAAAGGAAAGCTGAACTGGAGCTATCATTGTACTTGATCTAATAACAAACTATCTTATTGAAATGAGAAGTGGCAACAGAAAAATGTCCAAAACTAAGTGATTAAGATCTCCCCCAAGGATCTGTGAGACCTGGTCGTTGGTGGGGGAACCGAGTAGAAGTTCCTCCTCAGGAGGAATTCGTGCAACCAAGGACAGCTTACTGTGGATACCAGGACACACTAAAATAGAAGGAAATGAAATCGCAGATGAACTAGCGAAGAGGGGGAGTGAAATTGCCTTTTGGGGGCCGGGGCCCGAAAGTAGATAAAGCCGAAAAAAAGAGAAGATCTGACTATTGGAAAGATCTAGTAGGGCTTAGACAATCAAAGACTCTTCTGAGTGACGTGCAGCATGTTGAGATCAAATGAATACATAAGTCAAAGTAAAACTGCACTAAGAGTTTTAACAGGGATCCTAACGGGGCACCTGAAAAAGCTCAAAATAGGAGGAAGAAGAATATAGATTTTGTGACAGGAAAGAAGAGACCTCCATCCACATACTTGCAATTCAGAATCCTGGGGCACAGTACCTAGGAGATTACTTGATGGAAAAGGGACAAGTTAAAGCCTGCAGATATCCTAAAATTCCTCCGCGAAATCGGACTAAAAGAGCTACTAGTCTCTGAGACTCTCCTCAAGAACAAAGTAGAGGTAAGGGGGCACAATAGATTTTTTAAGTCTTAGTGAATGTCACCCCAATATTCATACATACATACTAGTGATAAAGATTCTACTATGATGAGAGGTACAAATATCATTTTGAAATTTATTAAAAATAATTGAAATTCATGACAGACATAAAATATGTATGTAAAATATCCAATTCGATCATAAAAATTTTTGCAATTACTCTTTAAATATCCATGGGTTTACCTACTTAATAATAGATGCATGGCATCGAATACGGAGTTAATAGGGCGATAATTTGTGATGAACGTTTTGACATCGACTATAAACCAGTTGTAATGTAATAATCGATACCGTATACGGTTAGTTCCAAATTGTATATAAATTCGGATTTATTAGAATTTTGATAGGCTGAAATATGATGTGAAATGACGTGAAAACGTTTTAAATATGTATCATGGGTTGTTTTGTTTGTTTTTCACATTATTTGTGACTATCAGTATGTTTACAATTCGGATTTTATCGCCGCATATTGCACGATTTCAGTACTTGTGAATATTCCCGAACATTTTATGATATTTATTTAATGATTTCGGTTCTGCTGTTCTATAGAATCTGTTACTAATTCTAAATATTTGTTATTCGGTATATTTTTATTACAGAATCGAATCTTTTGTACTCGAAAATGTTTTCATTTATCACAGATGTTCGAATTTAAGCTAGAAAAAAATTTATGGAAACCCAAAAAAAAAATTCAACAATCTCGATCCAGTGGTATGACCGTGAAACACCTGAAGACGAAGAATAACAATTCTTCACCGGAGAAGCGAGAAATCGGTAAGGTATAGTACGAGCAATAGATGTAATAATGCAAAGCGACGTCGACATATATATATCATCTGTTTTTAATACGTACTCTGAAGCGATAACGAATTTAGCCTGGTGTTAAATGAACCAGGAGCCAGTATTTAAGTAAAAAGAAGTGGAGAAGCAAGTTTTCTGATATTAGCTGCATTATTTGTATGTTTTTTGCTTAAGAACTTTTTTTGGTGTGTTTATAATATATTATATTTCATTTTTCATCTATTTATTCCAAAACATTTTCTCATTACCATTTTGTAAGTATATTTTTAGTTTTCGTTTTAAAACGTTTTTTGTTACTTTTGCAACCTTTTTGTGATGAAATTTATTTTGTAAGGGTATTTTTTTTGGTTGCAATCCCAAAAACCTCAAAACGGACATTTTCGTGTATTAAACCACTTTTTGGATGGGGTAATTAGGGGGTAGGGGATAGTTTTTCACCCTTCCCGATTTATTAGTGATCTTTTATGTTTTCCTTTGAAAAATGTAGTTAACGTGTGAACATTTTTGACTTAAACGTCTGTTGGCTGACAATACCGACATTATTGCATTAGATCGTCATGCCGTTTGCAACCGATTTTACTGCCAAAGTGCCCATTATATGTTTTACAATGAAAATTGATGTAAATGCTTAAATTGATGACATATTTTTATTATTTATTTTCAAATTCGTAGATTTGCTGAAGATACACAACTGCAAGGCTTAAACTAGGTAACTGATGACATACTAGGTGCAATAAAAGAAAATAAACTATCTATGTGGTGATTTATAATTCAAAGGCTTTTGACAAAATAAATAATAATTTGCTAATAGCAATGCTAAAATATTTTGGTTTCTTTCCAAATACGACCTCTCTTTTACATCAATACCTCTCGAACCGGTTTCAAAGAGTTACTTCTTTTTATTCTGTATACCTCGCAGTTACCTGAATGCCTGAATTTCTGCTCTGATCACTCCTATGCTGACGATGATCAAATATATTATAATATTGAATCTCCAGTTACATGCCGCAAAAATTATGTCGGGAGTTTGCGGTACGATGTCTGATGTTATCCTTTAAAAAAGCATCAAAATCAGTTGGGAGTGCGATGTAAACCAGACCTTCCAAGTAACCCCAATTGTGACAAATGTGATATCGTGAAATTTGTTTTGGAAAGATGAATCCAAAAATGTAACGATAAACCGGATGTCCCATTCCAAAAACATTTTCTTGTTTCCTTTGATCGGAAATGGGAGGAAAACAGAAGACTTTTTACTCGACTTTTTATAATAAATACAAGCTCCAATTTGACTTGTTAATATAGGCAAAATTTCGTATTTTTCACAAGAGCCGTTTCCGGTTTATTAGAATCTCAAACGTAGGAAAAAGTTATTGTGAAAATGTGAATCGATATATTCAAGCCATGGAGAAAATTCCTCATGATCGTTAGGAAAACAACATAATTTTTACTTGTTCAGTTTCGCATGATAGCTTAACTTTTTTAATTAAATTTGAAACGAGCGTGAGTCAAGCCATAGAAAAATATTAACAGAAAACAAAAATCGAGAAAGAAAGTCCAAGTTTTGCGACAAACAATTTTAATATAACCGCAGTGAGAACTTATTTATACGTCGTTTTTTTTTTCCTTTCAAGATGTGAATTATTTTTAAAAGAAACTTTCGAAGTCTTTCATTAAAATCACTTTGAAAGTAACACCAACGGAATGTCAAAGTTATTATGAGTATTGAAAATTAGCCGATGTGAACTGTTTACAAAAATAATAAAGTTAGAAGAAACTCAGGAAACTGATCATCAAGTTTAACTAAAAAGTTGAAATTTCATACCAACGATGCCATGACTAAGTTATTTATAAGGACTTTGTTAACTGAAATACTTCTAAGGCGAGGCATAAGGTGAAAGACAAAATCTGTAAAAAGAATCATAGATATGTTAAGTGCAACTTATTCCTAATAAAAAAATCTAAATGTGAAAGTATAAAAACTTTATAAAGCTTGATTTGCCGCATTAATTTAAACGTTGTGCGGTTAGTTCGAAATCGGTTGGGATGAAAAATTGTTCGGGCAATAAGTTGCGCCATTAGCGTTTTGGAGTTGGTCCAATGAAGTAGGAAATTCGCCAATTATAGTATTTTCTCAATTCACTTCACCTTTTTCTTTTCTTTTTATCCCGAAGAATTTTATCGGATAATTTACGAGTGGCAGGTTATATGATAGTCAAGTTAGTGTTTGTTAAGTTACGTGTAAATAGGTTGACGAAAACATATTATATTATACAGGTTTGCTAACTAATTTTGGCAGTCGAAAGTTTGGAAACGTCCGATGCGCCGTAGCAAAGACGTATGCGGATTGCAAGAGCTCACTTCGCTAGCAGAATTCGTAAGCCTTACAACCTTTAAAACTTTACATGCGGAATGTAAGTCGCCTGCTCTTCCCGGTAACTGCGTTTACAACGTTGTCAACTGCCAAAATTAATTTGCCAACCTGTAGTATCTTCACAGGCTTTTGTTTTCGAGTTGAGACCTCCTGAGTAACAAACCTTGGGTTTGTTTCACAAGTCAGCAGGTATAACAATAAACCTTCTGGACGTTCACCATTTTAATAATGCCGCAGTTCTCACGTGTGCTTCTAAGAGTTTCTTCACTACGACCTTTGCATATCTATTGTTTGTGCCCTCATGTTACTTTTGACTTGCCCTTTATATTACAAGCCTTTATAGGCCAGAGCTCAGGATCTCCATATATTGGTAGGGGTGCGGTTTTTCCACCCCCATAGTCGAAAACTTAAGACAAATCAGGCAAGCCGGTTTTCAGGCGAAGAACAGTATGGTTTGACTTCAGCATATGCTGGAATTAACTGAAAAAGTTGAATTGGCTTGGAGAAACCAACAAAAGCAACTCTCCGATAAATTTTTGAACATCGCAAATACTGTCTATACATTGTAGACACAATGAATACCTGAGAAGACTTTAACTATAATGGTGAAAAATTGTCCAAATTCTAGGATATGAAGGATGACACATCTTTTGATATCATGTGTCCAATCTGCTGAGTCATTCCAGATCACAACACGTGATACACTGGACAACTTTTGCGAGTTGCAGTGGGTGGTCGAATACAACTATTAATCTCAAAACTATTCTAATCCATGTATGTTTGTATGTATACTGGGGTGACATTCACCGAGAACAAAAAGATCTTTTGTGCCCTCTTTCTTCTACTAATTTTCCAAGGAAAGTCTCCTGAAGGAATTTTAGGATATTCGCAGTCTACTAGATGTTGTGCCCTAGGATTTGATTTGATGGCATTATTTTCAAGTATTCTATCCCACTCTACAAATTCTGAGCGGTATGGTGAGTAAAAAGTATTAAAAAAGAAATAAGATAGAGTTGATAAACAAATTACGAGTGAAAATGATTCAGAAGGAAATTGCCAGATCAATTTGTTTAAATTCCTGTTAAATACGTTAATAGTTTGACTTATTTCAGATAGTTAAGTGTTAAAACATCCACTAAGTTCTCTACATCTTAATACATTCCTGTTTTTGCAAAAATGGCAACTATCAGGATCGTTGCCCTGCAAATATATCGACTTTTTCTAAAAATTGGGTGTTTATATTTATATTTCCATACATTAAATGTGGGCTTATATAAAATAACAGTAGTCATCTCACAAAATAGACTGTAACAAATAGGCGGAAAATATTAGAATATTCAATCACCCACATGTAATTTAAAATATTTTCTATATTGGAACCTCGACCTGAATGAAGCCCTAACGCTCTCCTCAACAAAGGCTATAACAATTTAAAAAATATATTCCTACTGTGTTTGTATGTGACGCAAGGTCATATGACTTGCGGCCGACCGACTGGCGCCTAGAGCGTCGACGGCGTCGAATCGATCGACGCTGTCGTTATAGCAATGACGCCGCGACGCCACGCGGTCTTCATCTAGCAAGTGGCGCCATCTCCGACGATTATTAATCATCGTAAAATTTACAAAATTATGGGTATTTGTCGATTTCATGTCGGACAGTTGTTAAGTTAGGTTATAGTTCCGTGAACCTCTTGATCATGATAATTGTTGGTGTTCAGGGACGTACTTTAGGGTAAAATCTAAACAATTCAAGCAATTTTATTAACCTATGAGGGACTGTATTACAAAAATAAATGTTTCCAATAATTATCTTGGAGATGGTAGCTTAATTTTAAACTTATGGAATGTGAAAGAAAAAATTAATCGATTAAAATTATAACAAGGAACAGGGAGGAAAAACTAGCACACAATCAAGCTATATAATTCAACATATTGGATGGTTTGAAAAATAGCTGGTAAAAGACAAATTGTAAGGTAACTGGATAACGTAATGCCCTGGGAAATCAACGTAACGATGAAATTAATTTTAATACATTTTCACCAGAAATAGGTATAAAATACAAATTTTTGTGTAGCTATTTTATGCAAATAAAAAAAATTAAATAACTTAAATTAAAAATTCCCAATTTAATTCAACTTGAAATACCGGTATGAAATTAAACATTTGATGTGTTAAACAGCCACGCAAAAGTGGATTGTAATTCACTCCAAACTATATCCTCAGATCAACGGATTGTTTTGTCGATAATAATGGACTAGCCTGTTGAAACCGTTATAAGAATACGGTTAGAAGATAGATAATAAGAATTCTGTAACTATCGAGAATAAGATGTCAAGTTAACTTATGAAGTGTATAGAATGTTTTGTATCCTGTTCAAATCAAGAAATTGCACAACAAGAGAAATAATTGAAAATTGACATTATCTTTTTGTTAATGTTAATTGAATGCAAAAAAAAATATGAAAGAATCGATGCAGAAAGTATTAAAAACCTAATACCCACTCAAAAATACAAAAATAATCTTAAAAGCTCTAAGATGAATGTAATTTTAGGTAGAAATGATTCAATGCATATTGACATTTATCGAAAAATGGCAACTTGGTTATAAAAGTGGGTTCATCAAAATCTGTTACAAATAAATAGTTTTTCCCAGCTTTAACAAGCACCTTTCAGCGAACCCCAAAAAACATTCCCATTTCTTTTTTTCAAAGATATACTTTTATACAAAAAGTACATAACTTTTCAGTCAAATATCAATAATTGAACTTTTTTGTCTATTCTACGAGGGGCTGTCCTGAACCAGGGTACTAGGCCATTTATATCACAAGGGCAATGAATACACAGATTCACGAGCACCTTTCTGTGCTATAGAGACACCGCTGCAGAAAAACCAGTAAGAGTAGTTGGGTAAAAAAAGGTCAGTTTCTAGACTGGTTGAACGAGGCGCGCGAATTAAGACAGTTTTTTAAAGAACGATCACCAAAATTCACGGAGTAACTACTAAGCCATAATAGACGAACAACCATGATTCTGGTTGGGCTTTTGATAGAGTACTGTAGACAAGACAAACACATGAACAACATCGGATTGGTAGATAGGAGCTTCGAGACCTCGGCAGCCTTTCGGCTTTTTTTCCTCGTAGTTGTAGCAATTTTATGGAGAATCCAGTAGCCCTTATCAAGCTCAACAGTCTATCAACTAGGTCCTTTTTGGAGAAATCCTCCCTTGGGTACTCTACTCCTATGAGTCTATACCTACAATGACACATTCGAAGAAAATGTTTGGGGCTGTTTCCCCCTCTTCCGTGCACAACTGACAGAAATTGAAGGAAACCTCCAATCTCATATTTGCGGAACGCAGAATTCAACGTCTCAGCTCCGGGCGATAGGAAGCTGCTGGATAGAAGGACTCTTACCTAAACTGATGCCTAATCGGATATCCTAAAATTCCTGTGAACCAAAAAAATGGTATTACGTTCGACAGTGACCACAAGCAGACGATGAGTCCTTAACTCTACTTACAAAAAAGCAAAAGAGCCCTTTTGTGATAACATGGGTGTTGCCAATAAGACGAGGAAATATCAGTACACATAAACTACGGCGAAGGCTTGACTAGGCTAAGATTTTCGACGATAGAGGTCTCCTCTATGGATTCTAGTGATAATATATCTGCAAAGGCAAAGGCTCCTAGGATCACAAAAGCCCTATATTGATCCTAATCTTAAATATTAATCCCTGGTGTGACTAAGGCCTAGTCTATCACACATACTTGTATGTTTAAACAAGTCCATATATGTTAGCTCTTCATTTTTATTGGATATTATTTGTACATTGAAGCTGCGGGTGTGTGGGATGGAGTTTAAGCATAAACCTACTTATTTGAATAAAGACAAGTTGTCATTTCATATTGAATCTATTGAATCTATTAAAGCAACTGTTGAGAAAACGTTGTCTGCTTCAAGAACAAAATAGTATATTGTCACACAAGGGCAGAAAATTAGCTTTAGCAGCCCGAGGACATCTGATAGTTAAGTGTTTCCTGCGTGACACACTATTCGCTTACCAAATAAACCAAAAAGTAGGAAAACATAACAAAAAACTTTGACATTTACTGACGTTTAATTAAAAAATCCACGTCAAAATTACAAGTGGCGGATGGTGAAAATCTCCAAAAACCATTGCGTCAAGAATTGTCCGCCCTTGGGTGCTAAACTATACTTTTCTCCTCTATTTTTGCTGTTCATATGATTGATTTTCCGGTAGGTAGACGAAAAAAGTTAATTAATTAATCAAGGTCCTTAGACACCTCCTTCCGAACCGACTTTTGGCATTTAACTGTCTTTCCTAGTCCATACATTCGTTAGTAAAAGGCCAAAGCAGGCTATTGATTTTGACTATTCTAACTTCTTTTCGTGAAACCTGAGCTTTGACTAGCCAATCCTATAACACATATACAAAAAATAAGGATGTCATTTGTGATGTCCTTTTGAACAAACCCAACTGGATCTGAAGCTGCTAAATATGAAGCGAATAACATGATAATGCGTTAATTGTTTTACATTAACAAATTGGTAAAACGAAAAATAGTCAACTGTCCATAAGAGATGAGCTTTGTTTATCAGTAAGCTTTATATTAACATGAAGCAATAAAATTCCTTTGGGGTCCCAGAAAGCTCCACAACGTTTGAATTTAATTTCATGTATTTGCACAAAAACGCGATTGATAAAATTGATACTTATACAATTTTTTGATAGCACAAATCTTCCAAGATGATCACTCAACTTAAATCACGAATATTCCACAATAGCGGTACGGATTCCGTGCAGAATTTGCGAAGTAATAATATTTTTTGTCATCCTCTTCATTTTATGATCTTACGATCGCGTTTCATATGAACCACGCAAAAGAATTTAGATCCTACGGTTTATTACGTTTTAAAAAATCGCATTAAAATCGTTTTTATTTACGATGACATTATTATGACCCAGTTGGTTATAATGAAACTTCAATAATTAAATTTCGAAATGCAAATAATGTTTCAAATTCTTTCTTATGCTAGACCGTTGTTTTTAATTTATTTTCAATATTCAATAGATTGAATCTAATAACATTAATACTATTATTGAATAACAGAGGTATATTTCCAATAAAACAGCATAGCTGCATTATTCTATTTTCTCAAATGTTGAACTTTCATGATTTTAATAAACTGTGGTTATGAGTTTAACCCTGGATTACTACCGGTCAAAAATAATTTCATTTTACTACCCAGGATACAGGTGTATCCCAAAAGAAACTATGTTTTTCTACTATCACTATAGAAAGTCGTCTTTTGTGCCTTGAAAAGCAACTGCAAAGTTGATGTTTTCCGTGAGCTGTCATAATTTGACATTATTGGCGCTCTTAAGCACAAAGTAACTTTGAAGCACGCCTAATTTTCTGCGAGCTGTCATAATTTGACATTATTGGTGCTCTTGAGCAGAAAGTAACTTTGGCGCACGCCTAATTTCATTTATAGATAAAAGAGAGCTAGTAGTTAATTTTGGTGTGATAGTAGAAAAAATCTTGTGTGTATTTAGAGCAGAAAGTCTTTTGGTAGTTTCGACAGATTGCAGCTTTCTGTCTCGACTACCAAAGTACTACTTTCTGCTCTTGATACACAAATAGCTATTTTATTTGAAAAACATTATGAAAAGCAGCTAAAAGTCATTAAAAAATTTTAAGCAAAGATATAAACACATTCTAACTTATAAACTGCAGTCCGAACAGACTTTGGTTTGGTGGATGAGACATGAATTTTTTGCACTTTCTGCACTTGACTTGACTGAACTTGATTCCCTGACTTTTTTCTTTCACAAAAGGTGCACCTGCCATAGTAAGATGGTGTTTGCTCAATATTTCGATCTTCTGGCTTTACATCCAGCATTTTATCAAATGAAAAGTCGCAGTTTAATTGGTATATATACCAAAAACACAATATACTGAAAACACTACCCGGGATACAACTGTACACCAAAAATAATACACTACTAAAACAGAGACACTTGTTGATTTAGCTACTGTACAGTAACAATTGACTTGAGACTGCCATGATGCCAAGTGTTACGAAATTAAGGTACATCTATTAAAGCCTGTGGTACGCCTGTACCCCAGGTAGTGTTCCAGGGTTAATAAACTGCGGACAATAAAGTCGATGATGATTATTTTTTTAATATATTTTCCATAACAATAAAATTGTCTCTATACGAATACTCTACACTCTACAGTATTTTATGTTCAAAGGAAAATTCTAAAATGACAATTCACATAGAACGGACGTCAGGCGAGGATGTAGAAAGGACGTGGCGGATATTTGAAGTGTGCAGTTTTATTCGTGGATTTTTAGCTCTCGGACTGTGGTAAAATAATTTAATACCGACAAAATATTCATGAAACTAAAAGAAATACGTTATACGTTGCCCTAATAAAACGAGTTAATGAAATATTAAAGTGACTGACACAAAACAGCATAAATGCATTTTGTACCAGAGTAGCGTTTCGCTTTACAAATTTCGAATTCATCGGAGAATAGTGTATCATATGACATATGAAATGCGGAAACTATGTGACACCTCCAACAACATTAAATTATTCACACAATGATACGAACCCATAGAAAGGGAATAAAAATATTTCCAGAATACAATAGTGATATTACATCCAAATTGTTTCTATATTTGTTAATTAACTACAAATTGGCATATTTATAACGGATTAAGTATAATTAATATCATAGATGTGCTAAATTTTCATTGTCCATTCCTGATACTCCCAAATAAAAATCATAGGAAATTTTGATATATTCAAGCCTGTTTCTAATCAAAATAATTCTCTAGTTAATGAGTTAATCGATTTGTTTGGATTTCTATTAAAATAACAATGGATGTTGTACTAAACTGGATAAACGAACGAGATGCCAATAATATATTATTTTCCACTACTAGCTGTGAAGTTGACAATTATTGCTTCGTTTAGCCAACTGAGAAGTTGAATTTCTCTATAAGTGGTTAATAATGTTTTCTATTGTTATCCTCTAGGGATAGTAGTTTAACAAAAATGTGCAACATAATTTTGTATAACCAGGAGATCGCCTTTAACATATTTGCTGCTTAAAATTACCCAACAAGATGGAATTATTTGAATAAAAATGCCATTAGTTTAAAATTCGCGATCAACTAAAAATGACTGACGACATAAGAAGTGCGTTCATAAACTATGGGTTAGGTGAGGAGCGAAAACAGAAAGTGTACGTGTCAGTCAGACGACGGGGTAAACGCCTAGGGAGAAATCAGCTTGTTACGATTGGGGCGGTCCCTACCGATTCGTAGATAGACACTGTCAAAATTTGATTTTGACATTATAATGTGTTACTAAGTTTGAAAAAAATATTATTTTTAATTTTTGTCCTAAATTTGGCTAGTAGTGGAAAAAATTGTATATACACCACGGTGGTGAAGACATTTATAAGCAACGCACCTTTTCCCGCTCGGTCAATAATAATAGTTTTCACCACCTTGGTGTATAATATAGGTACTATTCAATATATCACATAATATATTGTTCAACATATTTTTTTTAAGGAGCCGTGCCTTCGCCGGCACCACCTCAGCCTCTTGGGCTTATTGTGGATTCTCCTAATGTTCTGACTACAGCCTATTCAGCCAATCCGTTCCCTGTATTAGCTCATACAGGTTCTTTACTGGTTGGTTGTAGAAGTCTTCTGGAGTCATTTGAGGTCTTCCATAAAATGTCTCTGGATGACATCTCATCCAGGTATCGAAGGCAATAAGAGGGTGGACCAGATAGGAATTACTTCAATTTGTAACCAACTATCCATACATCCTCCTTAATTACTTAAACTGACAATGAAATTATATTTTTGAAATTTGGCAACAATTGTGAAATGTCAAGGCTTGAAAATCAACTTTTAATTGAGATCTCGGCTACCTTTCCTATACTGAGAAGAAAAAACCAAATTGTCATTAACCACCTCCGTATCGGTCATAAATTTCTTACTCATCTACACCTCATCACCAAGATGCAACTGAAATATTCAACTTTCTTTCAGCCACATCTCAACAGTCTATCCACAGTACCACCAAACCATGACGAGGATACAGTCACCAAGAAAAAATGAAGATTCCCCAGTTTTCAAAATGAATGAATGAATTTAAAAGAGTTCTGGAACCCTGTATATTTGCATTCGATAATTTTAGATATTTTTTGTATTTTCGTGAACTTCCCCAATCGCCCCTAACAGAAATCAACAAAAATAATAAACTAAAACTAGAGCCAAAATATTAGGATTTGCTTTTTTATTCTTTTGTTTAGAATTTTGAGATATCAAAAAAAAATATTTTTTGGGCAATACTATTTCAAAGTAATAAGTGTTTTTGTTTTTTCTTCATTATTATCATTCAATCTACTTACTGTGAAAAAAAAATTATTTTATTTGGATTTTTTTAAATCGATTTTGTCTATAAAAACCGAATATACGATAGATTTTAACTATCAGATTTTTTAAACCCATTTTGTGTATAAATAACAAAAATTCGATAGAATTCAAGTTTAATGGTTAATAATGCCGAAAAAACGATTGTATTTTGCGCCGTTCACGAGAAGTTAATCAAATTATAACAATTTCTGTAAAAAATTTGCGGAATAATTGCCAGCAGAGTAGAATTTTACTGCGCCATGTTCATAACGGATATTCAAAATGTCAGCAACTGATTGCATGCACAGGTGGACAAATTTTTAATGAAATGTACTGCGAAAAATTGATGTCTGTGGGACCAGGAGAGTTTATAAAATTTTTGCAGAGGAAATTCATTTGAAAAATAACTAGTAGAATGTCATTTCGATCCCGACGATTTTGAAGCATGAAACTGTTCTTCTGGAAATAAAACATCTGTTCAACCTTTGTCTTCAGGCTACACTAATAAAATGGAATAAAACGATGGTGGGGGTGGTGATGAAAAAAATAATATGAAAATAAACAAAAGTAATTATTATAATAAGAAAAGGAAGCAAAAAAAAATTAAAAGTCAATCCACACTGGACTTTATTGAAAAGCGATAGCTTGATTGCATGATTTGTCAGTAAAAAAGTTCGGGATGCAAAAATACACAAAACTAGAAAAGAGACCAGAAAGGACTTGGGACAAAATAAAAAGAGGAATAATAGATAAAAGAGTAATAAGCAGAATTCGTGGCACAAAATATGCAAAAATGTAAGAAATTAGTACCTAACTAAATACGCTTGAGGAAGAGAACGCACTACCACTCAGTAGAGCGAATTAATTGATCTGGTATATAGGCGGGTCAAGGAATGAGCTCGGCACCGGAGCGGATATATACAGCAAGTCGAGTAAATATGAAGGAATCGTCTCGTTTGGTAAATATGCCACAGGCAGATCAGGATCTACAGTGACAGTCAAGCTGTCCTTAAAGCACTTCAGAGCTCTAAGGTAACATCTCGGCTGGTATGGCGAAGAACTTAGAAGACTGGCGACTCGGAACAGTGTAACACTGGAGTGAGTCCCAGATCACAAAGGAATCGCTGGCAATGAAAAAGCTGACAAACTGGCAAGAGCAGGATCGTCAACCCTGATGAACGGACCCGAACCATCCGTTGGCATTCCCAGATGCTCCACTAGGTTATGGTTAAAATGATGGGTAAAAGAACAACACAAAAAACACTGGAAGAATACGCCCAGGCAAACAAATGGGAATAAATTCATGAAAGAACCATCAGAGAAAGTAGCGAAAGAACTGCTCTCAATAAGCAGAAACAAACTACGCACCATAACGGGGCTTCTTACGGGACACTTTCCCACAAAGGAGCACCTGAACAAAATAGGGCTGTATAACGGAGACCTTACATGCAGAAGATGCAAAAAGGACACCGAAACAGCTCTGCACATATTATGCAACTGTAAGACGCTGGACCACAGGAGGCAGAAACTGTATGAAAGACCCCAAATGACTCCAGAAGACTTATACAACCAACCAGTAAAGAACCTGTATGAGCTAATACAGGGAACGGATTGGCTGAATAGACTGTAGTCAGAACACTAGGAGGATTCACAATAAGCCCAAGAGGCTGAGGTGGTGCCGGCGAAGGGACGGATACACCATTCCCCACACCATTAGATGGTAAAAGGATTCATTGACTATATTATGAATACTTTATTCAACTGAAAACTGACTGTGTAAACATTACAAGGTAGTGTGATGAGAGTGAAACAAAAGAGAGCGGAAGAAAAAGAACTTAGATACAGATAATTGGACTAGCATCGATAATAATCGTAACACTAGTTATATTATCCCTGGTAGTACTTTCCTAAGAAACAAATAAAAAATAATCTTAGTGTTTAAATATTGAGAGAAAAGAATACAACTTGTACAGTCGGCGAAAAAGTTTTGTAACTAACACGAGTATTGAAATGGCGATTAACAATCTCAAAGAGATCTCCATTGATAGCCCTTATTAATACTCTTGTTGGTTGAATAATCATAAATATATCCTTCAAAAAAAGAATAATTTGCTGGACAAACGAACTCGTAATTTGTGGGATCTACAGTTTGAATTTTATTATTTTTATTTTTCCTTAGTGAACAAGATACGTTAATTTCCATCCTATGTAATATAAGAAGAACTTTCGTGGGTTTTGCAAACCCTTAGGACGCTAATAGAGCGATAAATAGCTGAGTAAGGTGCAACAAAGGGGGTGGAGCGGTGGCAGTAAATTAGTAGCTGTCTAAAGAGATTACTGTCTACCGTGTAATTTAGTGACAAAACAAGGGTACAATGTAGGAATCTTAACACGTTTAAGAGGAATGCGCAAACCGTTTTCTACGAGCGATTCTACATAAATTCTATAGATTCATTCGATTCACTGATAAAATCCTATCCGAATTTAACGCTTAACCGAATGGGAAGAGAAATTCAAATAAATAATTCGAGATAAAGTAATATATTTCACACTGTGCCTATTTCAGAAGTCACTTTATTTTGTTGTATATAATTAAATGGTAAAATACCTTCTACAAGAAATGACTTCACGTGGGTGGACAATTTTAAAATACACAAAGAATGTTTGAAAAAGTTTACAAGAAAGTGGAAACTTTGTGCAGTGACTATAGAGTCGATTTACTACAATATTTTGTAATTCGCCTTCTTTAATTTCTACTACAAAAACAAACAATATCGGACAGATGCTGATGATCTAGTTCTAATAACTAAAAAGGAACTAAAGAGAACACTCAAATTATTGGCGAAAGAAGCAAAGCAATATGGGATGATAATTAGTGGAAAAAACGAAGTACATGGTTGCTAGACATGAAAATACGAGAAAGAGTAGAGAAAGTAGAAATATACATTTGGAAAAGTGGAACAACTAGAGTGATCTTAACCGCAGAAACAAGTGAAGAAAAAGAAATAGAGAATAGTATATTCTTGAACAAGTGTAGAATGATGGCTATTATTCACGCGGAGGAAGTTTCCAAAACGAGCGAACGCAGCGAGTGGGTTTTGTCATTAGACAAAAGTGAAATACTATACTTTCTTCACGACTATATACATAAATAAAAGATTTTCCATCAGGAATCGAACCTCGATCGCCCACGCAAGAGTCAAGTATCTCTACCACTGAGGTATCGACCACATTTATTTATTTAAGTATAAAGAACGTAGATAAAAGTAACTCATATTTTTAATAGAAACATATACATTTTTAAATGAAATTATCACATTATTAGGAATAATAGAGATAACATAAATATACGAAATTAAACATATTAAATCTTCACTATCACTACTGTTTGTTCATTTTGTTCTCTATATATACGTAAAATTATAATTATATGATTTTTTTGACATTTCAAACGACGCGCTGTCAGAAGCGATTTACCTAGTTAGGTATATGACGTTTGAAAAGAGACCATTTGATTTGTTCATTTTAGCGTGATTTCTGATAATTATAGAATCTGATTGGCTAACGTGAATTCTATTTCATTCTTTACTGATATGAAGAATTTATATCATTATTCAAATATGTAAAAATAATTTGTGCATTATTAGATAATCGTGGAGAAAATAATATTCAAAGGTAGTAAGGCAGCAGACATTTTTTTCAACCCATTAAAAGCATGAAATATTGTGATGATCGAAGAGATTTTATCACTTCCAGAGCGATATAAAAATTGAAAAATTTAATAAAAAAAAAATAATTGGTACCAGGGAACATCGACGTACATAAAAATACGTAAACATAGTGCCACTGATAACGAGCCAACAGATGGACCAGATTACATGCGTTGATAAAAGCTCGTAAATAAAAAATTCCAATCCCCTTTTGATCATCATGAATCGGATGAAAATTCTGCTTCGAAGGATATAATGCCCCCGATTTGCGTTCATACTATTATCCGCGAATATTGCATTCTCGATTAATCGTTTTTATAACAACGGGGCCTAAAATCTCAACGATGCGATGTGTGAGCCGGTCAGAATGATTTTTAATCGACAAGGCAACAACGTATAATAAACAGTTTTAGTTTTTCTGTTTTAAGTACTCAATGCGAAATAGTTCATCCATAATTATTTTTTTGGAATAGTTCTACGGAACTGAAGAAATTCATAAGTAAGAACCAGTTTTGCAACGGAAAAGAAGCAGAGAATGCCCAATAATCACTGCTGAGACCAGAAGATACAAATTTCACCGCAGATTAGACTGGCAGACACAAAAAGTGTAGTTTGGTAAAGTGATTACCATAAAAAGTGTTTCAAAATATGAAAAAATAAATAAAAAACATGAAAAACGGGCGGTAAAAAAATTCTACAAGAATTCCTTAATTCTATTTTATATTTGATATTTGCAGTGCCAAATTCACACTTTTCCATATCTAGATAAGATTAGATTAGATTAGAAATTGAGTGGCTCTTTGTCCTATCCCACTGCGACCTTTGCAGATCTATTGTGGTGCTCCCTATTCTTAGAGCTCTATATCTAGCTTTATTCGTTTTGTTAGACCTATTAGCTTGGATACCGCCTCCCTTGCGAAGCTCTCTGCTCCCGGTATTTCATCCGAATAGGTGAAACCTCACCCTTACTAGGCCTTCGCACTCACAGAGTATGTGCTCCGCGGTTTCGTCTTCTTTCTGGCAAAACCTACATAGGCTGTCATCTGCTAGGCCAATTGTGTTCATATGGTTCCTCAGCCTACAATGTCCGGTGAGCATTCCCACCATCATCCTCGTTGTTTCTCGACTTTCACTTTGACTTTGTCCTGGGTATTATGACACCAACGCAACGCCTGGTTGTTCATCCATTGGTGGATGCTCTCCTTAGTGAGGTTTTTTGCAATTCCACAGGAAGGTTCCGGCCCTATCATGACGTCAGTCGCTCGCTGCTTGGCTAATTCTTCGGCCTTTTCATTGCCTTTTATTCCATGGTGACCTGGCACTCAGGCTAGGGTCACTCTATTATGACTACCTAGTCTGTTGAGGGCCTTGCGACACTCCCACACCAGATTTGACGTTGTCTGATATGAGCTTATCGCCTTTAGTGCTGCTTGGCTATCGGAGTAGATGACGATTCTTTGGTTATCCACCTCCCTAACTACATTCCAATTCAATTTCTACCATTTCTAACACTTTACATACAATGTACTTATGTAGTCATATTTTAAATAAATAAAACGATAAGTTCAAATTGCTAACTGTTGAAGACAGTTCTGCAGGTAAATCGCTTCACATAACTTAAGTTATAATCTAGAGTTCAATTCATCTCATGTGAGCTCAACAAGTACGTGAAGTAACTCATCTTTTAATCCAATGAATATTACAAATAACTATAAACATTGTATAATTGTATAATGTTGTTTCCGATAACGATACTGTAAAATTGTTTAATCCCTAATATCAGTTTGCTGGCGAGCACAAAATCAATAAAATGAAGTTGGGTGCAAACCGATGGGAAATGACACAATTGGCATATAATTTGACAACAATAATCCTTCCTCACTGGATGAATAATATAATAATTAATTGTCATCATAAATACAGTGTCAAATAATACACTTTATACCACCATTAGTTTTTTTACGGTTTGTAATTTTCTGATTTAAATTAAATTCTCCCTGACCCTCACACATTCAGTAATAAAAATACTTTTCTAACCATATTCAACTCACTATTGAATAATATCTTCTTCTGGATTTGTCTGTCTATTGCAAAAAAGTTCAACAACAGCAAAGTTTTCATAAATCCTGCATGTTTTCATGTATATTATATAAATTGCTACCAGAGACATAAATAATTCCGATTTCTCTGTTGGTTCAACGTAGTAGGGCTACATATTTAAATAAATTTTGTTGATCATGCCTACTCCTATATTATGTACGTATGTATTCTTTTTGTAATTTTTTTGGGAAATCAAACCACAATCTTTTTCATATTTTTAATTCAGCGTTTCGGTAGCGTTCCAGCTACCGTTATCAAGAGTAATTAAGTTTTTATAAAATCTGGTCCCTATCTGATACTACGAAAAAATTCGACAACTGGAAAATTAATGAAATTTTGAAGTTTGACTGCAAACAATTTTTTGTCAATTCATAGTAGGTCATTTATCCTTGGTGGAATGTGAAATAATAGTTTATTATTAAACGAGCAATTTATGATAGCCATTATTTAAGCAAGGTGAACGTTTGTGCCTCGAGCCGTAGGCGAGCCGAGAGAATAATGGCCATAAATTGCGAGTTGAATACTATACTTCATCCACGACCCTTGATTTTTTTGTTACATAAAAGTTAAGTAAATAATGCGAGTGTAGAACGGAAAGTAATAATTTGGTATTATTGACAATTCTAACGTCAAAATTAATAAATTTCTGGAGTACGTCAAATAATATGACATATAGAGATGGACGATACTGTGTAAAGTATCAATATACCTTACCGTTATAGATATATTGTTTTAAAACTATCAATGTTAAAAAAGTATCAATAATAAAAATTTTGATATTTTATCTATACGATATATTTCAGAAACAAATTTCCTAAACAAAAATACGCAGATTTAATATTTTATTTCATATTGTACCCCCATCTCTAGTCACCTAAGCCGGAATGTTGTGTTGTCATAGCAGCATATGCTATTTAATTGCAAAAGCATGAATTACGAACCACAATTCACTCTAGCAGATATATGGGTACCATAATATACCTTTTGTTAGGAGGTAAAATATTGACTTATTATTAAGTGGTCGTGGACAAACAACTTATAAATGGACGTGAAGATAATAGTATCATACTATTATAACGCCTTTCAAAATTGAAAATTACTTTTCAAAGAGTAGACCGTTCCCTAGGAAGCAGCAACTACTTCTCGGGATATATGCCGCGACAGACAATGAATTACTCTTCCAAGTCAAACGGGATTGGTTATCTGCAAGAGATAACCAACCTTTTTGGTTTGACAATATCACTTTCACACCGGTTTCGACGTATTTGCGCTTCATCCGTACAAGGTAGATATCATCTTAGCATTCCCTTTACAAGTGGGGCAAGACGCCGAAGCCCGTCTGCAAGTGATATTGTCCCTTTTAATTTAAAACCAGAATGGTTGGTTATATATTGCAGATCTACTCTTCGAAAAGTGATTCTCAAATTTGTATAAGGCGTTATAATATTTTGATACTATTATCTTGACGTCTATTGATCACACGCTTTGCTTAAATATGACGATTGTTACAGGAAACTGTAATTGAGTAAATAAAATTACAAACAACTTCAACTTTAATACCTAAAATTAGGTATAAAAACAGGTGTTGCAGATCATTTGCTTCAAATAAATGCTTATAGTTATCGGAACATTACTATGTCGATAAACTCCCTAAGGGCACTTTGTGTATTATCCAGTAATAATACCTATATTCCTGTAATACTAAATTAGGAAGCTTTGTAGCATTGCTTAGTTAGTTAAGCTATTGTTATAATGTCTAGCTTGTTCGGGTTCATTAGTATTAAGTTATTACTTAATAGCAAAATCAGTAGAATTATTCGATAACTTGGTATGAATGAGGAGGAAATTATATACGCATTAGTGTTTGTTACATTATTAACAATGAAAAAGGTACAACGTGAATTGATACTAAATCAGGAGCTTACTAAATTTTTTATTTAAGTAAAACAGAATATCAATCAAACACAATACACACACAAAGCCAGTACATGAGTCACTCACGAGTTGAAAAATGAACCAAAATACCATTGCCAGTGCCGCTTTTTATTAAAATGTGTTTCAAAATCTTGCACATTTATAGTTAAAAAAAGTCCCCTGTATACCCATTCTAATATTTTAAAGAGGAAAGATTTGTATTTTTGTATGTAACGAATAAATTTAAAAAATACTTGACCGATTTCAAAAATTCTTTTGCCGTTAGATTAGATTAGATTAGATATGGAGTGGCTCTTTGTCCTATCCCACTATGACCTTTGTAGATCTATTGTGGTCCTCCCTATTCTTAGAGCTCGATATCCAGCTCTATTCTTTTTGTTAGACGTATTAGCCTGGTTACCGCCTCCCTTGCGTAGCTTTCTGCCCTCGGTTTTTCTTCTCCGAATAGGTGAAACCGCACCCTTAATAGGCCTTCGCAATCGCAGAGCATGTGCTCCGAGGTTTCGTCTTTTTCCTGGAAAAACCTACATGGGATGTCATCTGCTAGGCCAATCGTGTGCATATGCTTCCTCAGCCTACAATGTCCGGTCAGCATTCCCACCACCATCCTCGTCGTTTCTCGACTTTGACATAGTAGGTCGCGTGACAGTTTGGCCGAAGGGCTTCTAAGGAATAGTTAAGCGTGCCGTTGTCCTCGGGTTTTATGCCACCAGCGCAATGCCTGGTTGCTTATCCATTGGTGGATGCTCTCCTTAGTGAGGTTTTTTGCAATTCCACGGGAAGGTTCTCGCCCTACCACGACCTCAGTCGCTACCTGCTTGGCTAATTCATAGGCCTTTTCATTGCCTTTGCCGTTAGAAAGCTCCATTATTACTGGGTAGCACAGGCTATATTTATTATTGAAGAAAAAGGGATCTTTAGAAAACCCTACTAAAACCAACCCAAAGTGTAAAAATATATTATAAAATTAAATCGCTTCCGTTGTCTGTTAGCTTAGATCTTTTAAACTACTCAACGGATTCGAATGCAGTTTCCAGCAATAGGTAGAGTGATTCAAGAGGAAGTTTTATATGTATAACTAGCGTTGCAATCGGATTCACAAATCCTACACGGATAGGGCCGATTTTGGTGGAATTTTTTGAGTTTGTTTAAATAAGTAACTGGAAGGTTTAGATTCACAATTAGTTACGGTAGGTGGCGCTGCCATGGAGTTCATACTGAACTACTAAACGGATTTGATGGCATTTAGCATGGGAGTTTTTTCACGGTCATTTCAAAAAATGGGTAAGACATTTGTTTGTCCGAAAAATCGAAAGAAAATTCAGGAGTCGAATTTTCAAGAAATATATCCTTTTTATAAAAAAATTAACAATACTATCCCCCCAAATTAGATAACAATGTGATATTTTTTAATCAAAATAAATTTAGTCAAAACTTGTACAATATGGTAAAACAAGACAGGACAAGGTCTGTCGGGTCCGTTAGTTTTCAATAAAATAAAAACTACAAATGTAATGACTATTTGAACAAATGTTACTGAATCATAACTAGGGCATTAAATGGGTGATATAAAACTCTACAATAATTTCAAGTTGCCTTTGTCGGTAAACTGATTTTTCAAAATCACTTTCCCCTCCGGACTCGATATACCTGTTTCAGATACGATAAAAATTATAGCACAGAAAATAAATTGCCTTTCGGCTCCTGTATCGCAGTAAGAAATCTGACGCTGTCATATAGGGATCTTGGTGACAATAGTTATTGTGAACAGAATAGACATGAGACTAGAGAATAAGTTATGAACGCTACATAATATTATAAGTAAGCTCACATACAGCAGTTTCCTACACTTTATCAGCAGAAACTTCACCTAACTTGGACAGGACAGGATTTTGGAGGATTTTAGTCAGACATTTGGAAGGAAAACTACACCAGTAGATAATATGCTGAAAAATTTATGAATATG
This sequence comes from Lochmaea capreae, assembly GCA_949126875.1. Classification (NCBI taxonomy): domain Eukaryota; kingdom Metazoa; phylum Arthropoda; class Insecta; order Coleoptera; family Chrysomelidae; genus Lochmaea; species Lochmaea capreae. Next base: position 9,314,603 of record OX421409.1, read on the forward strand.
TATAGGTATGGTTAAGGATTTTCGTATTACTGCAATTTAAATAAATAATAAGAATAATAATTCTTTATTTTCTTTCTTACAAACAAGATAATTTGTATAGAATTAGCCACAATGAAAACTAAATTCTAATCCTAATCCAAAATGGATATGAAAATTATTACTAAACAATATCTGATGGTAATATTTCAATTTATAATACGAAAAAACAAATAAATACTTCTGTGTGGGGAAAAAAAAACGTTCAATTAAAAATAATCTTAAAACTTTCTTGAATTGTATTAGTGTAGTACAGTTACTGATAGATAATAGTATATTCTTCAACGAGTGAATAATAGCCATTCTACACAAGTAAAATACTATACTTTTTCCACGACTATGCATAAAAAAATCTTTAATTGGGAATCGAACCTCAATCTCCCGCGTAAGAGTTAAGTATCTCTACCACTGAGCTATCGACCACATTTATGTGTGAAATTGTGCGGGGAGAAATACCAGCAATATATCGAATGGGCTATGAAGACATCATTAAAGCTAGTACCTACTCATTCCACAAAAATATAAACCATACCGTAGGCGCGATTCCGCCTGAGCGTAGTACATTATGAGCTGTTTAATTGTTAGAACCGATCGAAGGTGTCTGAATTTATAATTAACCAAATTTGGAGATCACAGTATCGCATAGTTTTTTTTATTTAGGAATAGAATAGGAATTTCTAGTAGGCAGTCGTTAATGGATAAATTAATCTACAGAATTCTTCACTTTTGAGCTGTCTATTTCGTAAATGGTGGTCTAAATATTTATTTTCTATCAAGGAGCTGTCATATAATATTCGACTTTTTATTGTTTTTCTTTAATACAAATTGCGAAGTTTTCAATCATTTGTCTTCTGTCAAGAAATACAAAAGCAACAAAAAACAATGATAAAATCAAATACACCAACAAACAAGTAGTGAAGGAACAAAGCATTCAATTCAGTATATTGCAGTATATGTTTCCTATTTCATAAATGCCGCGTAAAAAATGACTTACATAGTCTCGAGAGACATCGGAATAGCTTTAAGCTTGAGATAAGCTACTTAACCTGCAGATCACATATATTTTTCATTTGCGATAAAAGCTTCGTAGAGACGCTCAAAGGAAAAATCTAGCGATGAGGATCCTCAGGGTTTCTTCTAGGGTTTTCAATAATCAAAAAAGCCATTTGTGGATTATTTACACCAATAAACGTGAGGACGAGCTGCTCAAAGGCGATGTTTCAGATAAACCAACCGAACGGATATTGCGATATTTTTCTCGCATTTCATGGCCCATCTGATTCTCGGACTTTCGCGCGAAATCGAAAAGGAAAGAGAGACGGGTATAGCGAAGCAGCCAATTACTCTTGAGTGCAAAGTTTCATCCGATTCCTTTCCTGCGAAACACGTAGACCACTAACGACACCGACTTGATAAAACTATCGTTATTCGACATACATATAGTGAGGTAGCTTATTAACCAAAATGAGTTGACCCCTGTAACTTTGAGATGTCGTCAAACACAAATCACACAAAATTTATTTAAGAGAGAACTTTTTGCGAGATTTCACCGCCTAACCACCACCGCGTATTATAAGCGTATAATTGAATTTTTGAAGAGGGTAAATTTATTTGTGAAAATTTCCGTACGTACTATAAGATTTTCAAACAGGATTTCTACCATAGCCTCACTTAATTCATTTGTTAAAATTTTTATATAATGGACGTACGATAAAAGTTTATATAGAGTTAATTTTGCATACTTGCAATAAATTGAAATGATTATATTGTTATAAGTTGCCGACGTCTTCTAATTAAAAAGTGACAAACTGTGTTATAAATTTTTCCAGTACACGTTATTCATGGGCACGATAAAATTTTTAAAAGGGGTACTTTCGACAGGGGGACTGCTAATTCCTTTTTAAGTAGTGCGATTTTATTGGAAATTTAGTCAAGGTCGGGTTTTCCAAAATATTTTTCAAATCGACATAGCGAAAATTACTACAGAATTGCGTGTTCCAAATTCAAACGATTCCTCAGTCCTACAATTTTTTTTCACGTCACACGTTTTCCAAAGATAAAAGACATAAACTACACGTGCGTTTAGCTTTTCGCATAAGTAACATAATTTAAATGAGTTTATAATTTTATTATTTTAATTGCTTTTTATATTTTGGTACATGTATTTTAAATTTTGATACAACGATATATTCGCAATTACATATGACTATCATCTTATATTAATATTAATAGCACTGTTAAATAATTTATTGGAGTATGTTCATCTATAGCAGCACGTAGCCGGATTTCCTACTTTCAATTACATGACTAACCTCCAACTCTACATAATTTTTGCTTCCCTGAAAACGTTCGCCGTCAAAATTTTTGGTCCGTTAAACCAATCCGCTCGACTACCATGTCTGTATCTTTTTCGACTGATAAAATTTTTTATTTCATTCAACCGGTGACGAGTTATTTTCAAATCAATAAAATGGCAACTTGTCGCTTTAACTTATATAGGTACGAGTTAGTCTATCAGGAAATGTATTAGATATTACAGGTAACGGTTGAAGGTCATACTTTTGAATGGAAAGGTAAAGCTCAGTTCTGTATAAAATCTCTCAACAACTCTTAATGCCTTCTAAATTCAATAATGAATAAACCTTTTTCCCATATATACATAGTAATCCTACTCGTCATAGCTGACCTTGAGCCTATATTTCGAGCATATACTCTCAAGTTTCTGAGGCAGATCTCGTTAGGTAATTAATTTGCTTGACACAGAGTATTAAGTGGAAACCGTTAAAATTAATTTATAAAAATCGATCCTATCGAACCATTACAAAAGAAGATCCTTTTATCAGGGAGTTAAGTCTTATAACTTTAGGCAAAATGGTTAAAAGCTAATTGGCACCCAAAAAGAATAATTAAGTGGATGCAAAACCATTCCAGTAGTGTCTAGGAAGATTTAATCCTGTATTAGGCGAGTGGTTGACATATTGTCTCATCCGATGTTTTGAAAATAAGTTATCCATTGCACGGCCCCACCATTATTGGATTATCGGTAGCTGCTTTAAGGAAATCAGAGGGAGGGTGAAATGACTTCTAGGAATATCACCAATGAAAGAAAAAATCTCAAGTGAATAGGAAACGAGGAACGTTGTCAGGAATGTGTACGAAGCAAGAACAAAACATCCCTTTGTGTGAAATGTGGACAGTGGATGTCGGGAGAACATTTTTAAAACGTTTAAGTCGAGTGCTACGATTCAATAGTTCACAACTGTTCTTTTCAAATGAATCTTTTGAGAAATATTCGATTTTTTTTCATTTGAAGGGTTGAAATATGTTTATCATTAATAAAACTTTGGGCGGATGTAATTTGGGCGCTAAAGGATTAATGCGCTTTTTACAACATGTAAACTAGGCGCCAAGTACGTGATTTATGAAATACAGTTATTTATTAAATCACCGACATTTATAATAAGATATATTTTTGTAAAGTGAATTATAATAATTTAATTATAATAACCCAACCAAACCCACCCCTACCGAACCACCTTCGTATTTTTAGTCAATTTTTGAAGAATAAATTATAATAATTTTCAATAATAACCCAACCAAACCTACCCCTACCAAACCACCTTCGTATTTTATTAAGAAGAGTTATTTTATGACTCGACCTACCTGCACTTCTTAGCGGCGAAAATACATGTCGGATTATCCACCCTTCTTGGTCAGACAAGTAAAGGAGGATGGCCAGCGCCTAAATTACACCCGCCGAAAACTTTGTATTGAATTATATTTATTTCAAGTTTGAAAAGGTTAAATTCTTGTGAGTTAAGAACTATTTCATATCGTTTTTCAGTTTAAATGGCGTTTTTTGCTTCCAAACGCATCCATTTACGATAAAAAAAAATTGCTTTGATTATTAAAATACCCTTTTAAAAGCTTCCCACTATAAATATTCTGTTTACGCCAACTTTGCTTTAGGGTAAACATTTTAAACAGCAACATAAAAATGATTTATTATCATGTTCGGTCCGTTGTTTTTTTCAGAACTCAACAAAGACTACATTTTGAAGGAGTGGTCAATTTTTCCATAACAATTAATGTTTTTTCAACTTGTTAATGAAAAAAACATACAGATTGCAGATCATAAAAAAAAGATAATTATTAGTGTTTATGTAAGTATAGGTATCAGATTAAAAAAAATATGTAATGAAATTGATAAAAGCGAGACTTTTATTTTCAGAGTGATATTACAATTGCTAAGTTAGGTTATAAAACCGATCATAAAATTTGGATACGAAGGTTGTGCCTGAAGAGAGCATGAAACTAAAATATTGGGAATCTCCAAAAGAAAATTTATTGGCAGTAAGTATAGAGATAGGGTAAAAGAACGGATTTAAAATTGAAGCAACTATTTAGTGTATCAGAAATAGTTGGCACAGTAAAGGTTCGAAGAATAAGATGGGTGGTGCATATTGCCGAAATTTAACCTCATATAACAACTACAGATTATAATTATCGTAATGGGAGGAAGGCAAAGAAGTAACTGTTGAGTAAGATTTAGGGAAGAGTAGACGGGAATCCAACATTTGAAGGAACAAGCAGAAGATATAATAAAGTGAAATAGAGTCTACTAGATACCATCAGTATATCTTATAGATAGATTTTTTTTAAAAAGTAGTATACATACTAGGCCGATTCAAACGCACCAGCTTGGACACTAACTTGAGAAATACAGACACTAACCTAAGATAACGTGACAATTGACAGATGACAAATGACACGGAACATGTGACAATTGACACGGAACATGTGACTGTTGACATGAAACCTCACATATTCATGCACTAACCTAACATGTCAGTGACCGAATATTTCAGGTTAGTATCCAAGCTGCTGCTCTTAAGTTGGCCTAATATATCTACTAAAAGCTAACACTATATGAAGAAATTGACCCAATCAATTTTAGGTAATTTAGTTCTGAAAGATTTGATCATCATATCAAATAGTTGATCAAATTTCTTAAAAATATGTCGATACCTTTCACGTTAATGCTGACTTTTCTTCATTCAAATATAATTGAGGCTGTTATTATTATTGTTATTATTGTGGTTTGATTCCCAAAAAAATTAGAAAAAAGAATAAGTAATGCCACAAGGAACTTACAGAAGATACAGGCTTATATTTTATCCTGTTCGAGCTCAGTGCTTCAAGAGCAGCCTGGCTATCTGACAGGATGTGTGAAGTACGGGTAACTGTGCCAACCAAAGAAATCTAAGATAATTTATGGATCTGCAGCATCAACTGTCAAATTTTAAAACTGTATATCGTTATTTGTAGGTAATTACAAACAATTAGAAATGATTACGTTGTTAATGTCTATAGCAGCGACCAAAATTACCAAAATTATTCGTCGTCCAAGACGTGATTATTTCGAAGATTTCCTCAATCACGATTTTTTCTGCAGATTTCATTTGTCCAAGAGGACAGTAGAAACTATGTTGGAAGAAACTTAGGAGGCTATTTCCCATCCTACAGTAAGGTAAGTTTCACCAGTTTATCAAAAATTGAAAAAACCAACGCAACTAAAGTTAATACAATTTCATAAGGTATCTGACCATTAGTTAAATGATGATTGTGCAACAAGTTCCACTTGTTAGTGTCTCGGTTAAGGTCACTTAACCATAAGAGTTTACCACCGATTGTGAAACAGGCTGTAAGTACAGGTAAACTGGTATCTCGTGACGAGGTGGAGCTTCCAGTACGCAGAGAGAGAACGTATGTATTCGGCCAATATCGAGCTTCCCACTGCATAACGTCTACCTCACGATTGGCTTTGCTGGATCCCCACTTTCAAATTTGTTACGGCGCATCGTCACCTCATTTCACGAGATAGCGGTTGGAGTGTAGGTCAGTAACCATTGATACAAATAAAATGTAAGTTAAATCTAAACCCGATAGGAAAACATAAGTAATACCTTTGAATATAAATAATGCATCTAATCAGAATAATAATTATGTTAGTTTGTGAATACAATAATATTGTGTTTAGTGACCTTTACGAATAGCCTTCTTGATTTAAATCCAGTTTATTGCCTTTTCTTTGGCTTGTTAAATTAAAAATTGTACTTTCCAAGCTTTTTTTTTGAATCCAAATAAAATTAAAATACGTTAAAGTTAGTTATTCAATTAAAACTCTATCAAAACGAATCATGAACTGAATTTCATCGCTGAGAGATCGTACTTAATAAGGTTAAACATGTTGTGTCGCGTATTTCAGTGTTAGTCTTCTTAATGAGAATCTCGTCGTTAATTGCATATTCAGTCGCATCATAAAGATGATAGTTAAAACGACAATGCCGAATAGAAGGGCGTCCTCTTTGGGACTTATTTTCAAAATTTATGTTGTTCGCGCCTGAAAACAAAGGCCCAATTAAATGAAGGAAAAGTCAAAATTGTTATGGCACGGTATGTATGAGCTCGTTTGATTCGTTTTATGGTAGTGTTTCATCTTTAACGATAATGGTTAATGCCTCGAATAGCACTTAAGCAGCAGTTCATTGTAATTGACTCTAACATTCTAGATGCATTGTTTTGATGAACGTTACAAGGGAAACGCGCCATTTCAATAGGGGGAGTTGAGAAGTGATGTCAAACAACACTTGAATTGTGTAAAAACACTTTAATTATTTTTATGGTACATGTTCACACATTAAACCCTCATTTAACTACTCTATTATCTTTAAGTAACACATAAGCACACTCAGATTACATTAATAGATTTTAAAAATGTATAAGACAGAATTTGACGAAAATATCGGTAGAAGTATGAAAAGGACAGAGAGTCATTGTTTTATTGTTCATTTAACGAAAAATAGTATTAAAGATAAAAAATCTCCTGCTTGTTTGAAGATCACAGGAATTTAAAACAATGCCGGAGTCTAAACTATGCGTATTTTCGACAAGATCAATATAGCATCTTGTTTCTAATTGGAATGCTCACATATATTGATTTTTTATTAATTTTATGTGATTATGTATAGTTTTTTATTTTTTTATTCAATTTCAATTGTTGATTTATATAAAAAAATTCTTATATCAGGTTGGGTTGAGCATTAAGGTCTTTTCAATCAAATTCTGTTTCAAATATCCCTATTAATCAAACAGTTTGACTGAAAAAATTATAAAATGCAAATTTGTAAATTGATTATTATTTTTTATTCAAAGAATTGAATTAATTCATGTTCGGAGTATTTAATTATCTTCAAATATAAAAACTTCTAATGGTCTAAGATTTATGGTGAACTTTTATGTTTCTTCAGTCTTAAAATATTTTCTATTTTCATTTTTTCAAATGCTTATTATATTATTTATTAAATTTTTCCATTATTATTTATTATTGAAATAGTTTTTGTATTACTCCTTTGTACCAAATACTGTCAATTCTTTCCCCAAATACGTCGTTTGTGGTATTATTTATATTTCCAATTCTTTTTATATGATTTGCAAGATAACTTCTTTCTATTTTTCTGTTAAATATAGGTGTTATAAAATATTCAATGGGTTATTTTAATTTTGATTCTATTTTTCTTTTGTCAAATTCCACCCTTAATCAATCCTAGTAAATACCCACATAACCACCCACATCAAATTCATATCTTTATTCCTGACTGTTTTTCAAAATTGCTTTTTACAAAATCTATACAATATATGCGTAGAATACGCAGTATGCTGACGAAATACGTGCCTCCGCGTTCGCAGCTAGGATCTTGCAGGTGAGATCCTCGGGTTCCAAAGTGTAAATAAATTTAACTTTGAACATACTTGCTTCTGGAGGCAATAGTACGCAACAACTTTCTTTCCGGAAATACGCAGCCGAAATACGCATCTGCCGAACACGCATAGTGTAGACGCAGCCTAGCATCAGTATAAAATATATAAGTATGTGAAATGTTCGGAAAGCTTCTACGGTCCGAAGCAACAATACTATGATTTCTGGATAAACCGCGTTCAGAAAAATCATTTTCTTGACGTTTCGACTTTGGAGTCATTATCAAGAAATAGGAAAACCGGATTAGGGGGGATAGGGTTGAATACGATCTTTCCCTAACCTACCTTTCCCTATATCTCCAAAACGAGAGTAGAAACGTCGAGAAATTTGTTTATCTGAACGTGATTTATATAAAAAACTTAGTTATATAAATAATATTTGAACAAGTTGTAATTTTATCAAATTTCATTTCTTGATTGACTCGAAGTTAAACAGCATTTTTCAAGCATATTTCGTTACTTATTGCAGAAAATCGTTGATTTTAACATAAAATTAAGTATTTACGGACCTTAAATAGGTCAAGAGGAAAATTTAACGATTTTTTTTTGTGTCGCAACGTACTAAAGTCGTCTTCAACGTCTCTGGTTGTAGCAATGATGGTAATCGTCGATGTTGATGCGACGCCAGATCGTCGAAAAGGCAGCAGCTCTTTGATTGGCGTGATAACGTCTCCTGGCGCCGTCAACTGATATCATCGACGTCGTTGTCTGTATTCGCATACTGTATAACCGATTTTTTATGGGTTTTTAATGAACACTCCCTTAATACTGCGGTAAACTGGGGTTCACGATAATAACAAATATTTAATAATAAATTACAGTAATTTGTGTTTCGAGAAAAATAGGCCAGGTACTTGAGAATTTTATGAGCAGCACTCGATAAATGGCACTTTTCATATCTTTTTTTTGACGTCAAACACTTTTCGTCTGCTGTGATCATTATGATACGGCTCAATGTGAGAATGGCTGTGACAATAGCTGTCATTTGCTGCTGTGAAATCAATTATTCACGTAATCCGCTAGATTTTAAGTGTGAATAATACCGTGGTGTGAATATTAGTGTTCATAATAATCAAGAATGGATAGCGATATGGGTATCAGTAACTCTCCTTCAGAGCTGCGGGAATTGGCAACTGCGGCCACGTTGGATTTACTCCACCAGATATTACGATTTTTATACAAAAAACAATACAACACGTTCAAAAACTGGCGTCAAAAACATAATGTCGAGAATCTCTCAGAAAATGTTCTTCTGGCCTATTTTTTTCGTAAAACTAGCAATTGTAAGTCATCAACGCTATGGTCAATATACTCTATGCTAAAATCCACATTAGCCATTAAGGAAAAAGGTTAACATATCCAAATTTCTGAGACATTGCATTTCTAAAAAAAAGTGGGGTATAAAGCGCAAAAATCTAGGGTATTCAGTTTCCGTCATGCCCCAGATAAAGTATTTTCTGCACAAGGTAAAATGTTTTAATTTATTTTGCTAATATATTTATTGTTCTCTTATTACAGCTCTGTTTAATTTATTGGAATTGCTGGGGCTTGTCGAAGAGGCGAACTATATAAAATAACGACTAAAGATATTGTTGATCATGACAACATGCTTGTAATAACCATTCCAGACTCAAAAATGGTAAATGGCGAATGTTTACAATTACAGACAAACTTTGCGACGGAGTAATCACTGCAGGAAAACTTCGACAATACTTCAACTTAAGCATGCTTTGTAATCATAATATGTTTTTTGTCAATCATAAATTAAGAAAGTGTACAGAGCAAGTTTTGTGCATACATTTGCGAAGATACCTAGATTATTCGCGCAAAATACTTGAAATTGTCAAAACTAGAGCATTGTTATCGGAGCACATCTGCAACACTTTTGGCAAATTCCGATGCAGATATTCTGTCATTAAAACAGCACGGACGATGGAAATCCTCAACGGTCGTCGAGGGATACATTAAGAATTCCATTTCCAATAAAATAACCGTCTAAAAACGCATTTTAACAGGAAAAGCACTTCAAGACAGAAGTTTTGGAAATAGTGCTGCTGGACCACCTGCATATGAAGTTACATCAAGAAGTACCCTAATGGCCTGAATCTCTTGCATCTTGTTCGACAGCAGGAATTAATATCAATAATTGCACAAACTGTACGTTCAATACTCATGTACGGGATTGATTTAATTTTGAAGTATAATTACACTTCAAATCAGAATACATTTTGTTTCAATTCATTGAAATGATCCAATCAGCAGTTCGAAGAGTGGGACGTAGCCGATACCAGCAAACTGGTGAGTGCTTACTTTCCAAAAAAGGTATCTAGAGGTCGACGAAAATATGTAATATGTACCTCGGCGAATAACTGTCTATAGTCTCGCCTTCTTGCTAGTCTCGGCTACGCATATACTATCAAATCAAAACTGTCTATTGTAGTCGAGTTGCAAATTGATAGTGGATGCATAGCCGAGACTTGCAAGCAGGCGAGACAAAAGACAGTTATTGGCCGAGGTGCATATGACATTTTACGAACCAATTTCTGAATGAAAAATCGATTATTTTTGAAGTACTTTTCGTCCCTTGAAACCTTAACAAACCCAAATAAACGAAACTTGCATTTTTGTGCGTTGGGCACAAAGCGAAAAAATCTAGAGTATTCAGTCGTAAAATAAACATATATGGAACTAATATTTGGGGACGTCCAAAAATTACGTGAAGCATTTTTGAGGATTTTTCCAGACCTGGATTAAAAATATTAAATTTAATGTACAATTTACAGTTCAATCGAATAATTTGTGTTGGTTTGTCAACTCTTAGAATTTGTTTAGCTCTTAGAATACGACTATTAGTACTTACTTAATTTTTAAGAAATATATCCATAACATACCTGAAACAAACAAAAATATGTTAAATATGCAAATAATTCATTCCCAGTTATTAAAATCTTCCAAAAAATAACCTACAACTCAATATTTTTTCATTAAATTAATTTCAATATTTACCCATACAAGATTAATTCAAATTCAGTACCTATCACGTTTTCCGAAACGTGTCCTCCTGGTTTAAGGTAACTAAATATCAATAAACCAGTAATAACTCCATCGTTTTCTCTCTTTGTTGCCAATGCCATAATGAATTTATAATTGTCTACTCCAATTTGCATATTGTTTCCATCGCAATTATCCGGCATTGCGTTAACAATTTTCCAAAGGACTCTTCATTACTGTCAATAGTTTATTCGCTCAAATCTGTCTAAATTGTTTGCTAACAGTTTGCAGTTACAGAAGGATTAAATTTGAGGCACTTAGGGAATCGGGGAAAAAATAGTAAATGTGTCAGTTTTCAAATTAGAAAATACCAACAAGGGTGAAAATACGAAAAGAAAAGTTATAACAGAGGCAAAAATTAGGGTCACATGGCTAATCTTCTGTTCTTAAAAGAAGTCGCCCGTCAATACAGAGCGTAGTTCAGTTTGGGTCTTCTCCATACTCGCTGACTTTCTTCTGACTCATTAAGGCAAAAACGCAACTCATCTGAAAATAAAACAGTCCTCATCAATCCATGCCAGGTGATTTCGAACAAAAGCCAATTTTGGTGTCCCAATGGTGGTCATGTAATCTTCTGTCTTTTGTGGTTTAGCGCTTCGCACTCTGGCTGTATAGGTTTAACCGTTTTTGTCGCTCTACTACATTGTTTGCAGGAAAGTCCTCCGTTGTTCAACCCATTTTGCACAGGTGTCCTCTAAATGACTGTGGCCAGTGAGAAGACCCGTTATTGTTCTGATTTTATTCCTAAAATGGTTCTTCAGTTTTGTATTCTGACGGTTAATTATTGAATGTTCCCCGTGGTTCATTTTTTACTCGCCGGCGACCGTTTGACCCAATAAGGCAAAAGTACAATTAGTCGTACGCTATTCCAGTACTCATCATTCCATGTCAGGTGATTTGGGGTAAAAGCAAATCTTATAATTTTATGTCGGATCTTCAATGGTGGATCTGTCATCATCCATCTACAAAAAAAATGCAGCAGCATAAAGCATTCGTTCAACAGTCCACTAACTAATATTCACATCCTTAACATCTTCAAGTTGATTTCGTGGTGAAACCGCAATGTCTGTAATATTCCGCAAACTTGCGGACACCAAAAAACGGTCATATTTTTGGATGGGAACTCTATTTTGCCGGATCCTGGTCGTCTGGTTATCAATCCAGTCTTCTCTTAATAACTCAAACTAACAATTCTTGCGGTTTCACGTTGCTCCCGAATCATACTAGGTCTGTTCCAACCGCATTCAGAAACTGTTAAAAATGGTTAGAGAATATCATAGCAAACAACTAGTTTAATTTCGCGTAATTTCTATCACTTAGTGCAATAAACAACTATTCTCTGATCGTTCGTGGCAGATTCTGATTGCGGTTGGAACAGAGCTTATGTACAATAGTTGACGCAACAATAGGATATAAAGACATCGTAAATACACAGTATTAGATAGAAACCGTAAATATGAATATTTCTTTGCTCACGATTACAATCTTGCTCTTATTATTATTGCTACTAAAATAACTTGCAGCATCGTGAGTAACCTCAATTTTTGCTCGCAAGTGTATACCTTTCCCTATTTTTTTCGGTTCAATAGACATTTACGTATCTGCTTTTATCGGTAATTTGTTTAGTGATTTCTCAACGTCTAAACATTAGTCAGTTAAATTCCCCGTATAAAACAAGTTGAGAAATAAGTTTATTTTTAATCCATAAACGTTTTCATTGAACAAAGAACATTCAGTATATCTTCCGAGATTAACGTTATTATATCTTAAAAGCAAAGTGTATTCGATACAAACAACAAAAGTTCTGTATTCCTGTTTCAAAGCCCGATTAAAAACGCTCGACTAAATTCTTTCAACGATCTTGGATGCCAGAAAGTATGAAAAGAGACCAGGTGTAGGATAATATATTTTCTTCGCATCTTATTTTCGTAATGACCCAAATAAAAACGACAGCAACTTCATAAGTCAAAATTCGCTACCAAGTTTCAACGTTTCCGGTGTGAGCCTGAAGCGAAATGATGGAAAAGTGAAATTACCGTGAACAATATTTGTCGTATCAGTATAAATAGCGTCGAAAATCACTTTGCGATGTCATTATTAGTTTCCATAATGGAAAGAATATGATATGCTAATGATACTTTATCTAATTCCGCTATCAAATGTGACACTTCAAGTCACTCCTTGACATTAGGAAACGTCACATTTTTCATCCCTTTCATATACATCAATTATGTAAAACCTAGAATTTAATTTGTAAAAAGCATTATACTGTACTGTTTATAGTAAAATTCAACCTTCTAAAACATTGTAAGCTGTCGGTAAAATTATGATGAATGTGGTGTACAAAATTCACGATTTAACCAGAGTTTCTCTCATTTTAACAGTGTAAATTTAATAATGATAAAGGTTGACTTTTATATTCGGGGAGATCGGCGTTATTAAAAAGGAGGCGCTACCTTCACTTTTCTATCCGATCACAATGCAGCAAAAATTGGTTACTTCCGTTCTATTATCTATGCTTCATAAATTCGATTCCAAGGGTATTGCTAATCATGTTTAATGAAGTCGGAAAAGCGTAAGAGGTGCTTTACTTTCATTTCGTTTGGGAGTCGAGTGTTTGAAGAGAAAAAAAATATGAATTTAAATTGAACGAATATCGATTGCCGTTTTAAGCATTTTTGATTATTTAAATAAAGAATCTCTTAAGATCAAGGATTAGATTTATATTGAAAAGTTGATGATAAGTTTAGGGTTTTGAATTTTTTTTCTTTTGCAACAATCTAAACTTAGACCAATGGGCAACTTTTTCTTATTCCTAATTTACTATAAAACTAAGTCTTAAAGTTACCATGTAATGTATTTTGAGATTTTATCATTTCACTTGAGGGCGTTATTCTGGAAAAGCATTTAAACCGCACTGGACGTTTCGCTACACTACAATAACTAGTGAGGTGTGATCGTCTTCAGTCTTCCATTTTAATCGTTTCAGTCACCACTTTTTTATTAATGATCAGAAAATTCTGAAATTGAGTACAAGAAATAATAGGACCATTTTTAGGACTTTTATCATGATGATGATAAAAGGTCTAAATCAATACGGGGTTGGGATAAAGTATGGAACCAAGTAAATATCTTTTAAGCGAAAAGAACGATATTGATCAAAAATTTGCAAGTAAGTGCAATGGAACAAAATGCATCTGATGTACATTTTTTGTTAATAATATACTTCCGGTTTAACCGAAAATGCCATCAACTTCTTTAATTGAAATGAGACACCGTATATATTTTCACAGATTTTGAAAGAGCTTGTTATTTTGAATTCATACATAGTGTAAAAAAATTTGTAAAAATGAGGAATATAGCTCCTTTGAGCTCCTCCTTTGAGTTTTTTGCATTAGAGCAAAAAACTATTTAGTTAAACTAATTGATGTTGTTTGTATGCATAGTAATAAATAAAATACGTCATTTGTTCTGCAAGTGTCAAATTCTAATTGACGGAAATAAATTTTACAATTTAGAATGGTTCAATTAAGTGAAAAAGAGCGTATTGAAATTTTAATGATGATCGGTTATGGTGATCGTGTTAGAACTCATGAAGAAGTGTGTCATATTTTTAATAATTTGCATCCGGAGAGAAATTCTATATCACGCTCAACAGTAACCAAAACATTACAACGTTTTAATACAACTGGGATAGTAAAAAATTTGCTAAAACCTGGAAGACCGCGGACTGCTATGAACTAAACTGTTAAACAAAATATTGCAATCGATTTAGAAGAATTACCTCAAACTTCCACCACAAATTTGTCACTAAACCATGAAATCAGTCGACGTTCTGTAGGAAAACTATTAAAAAGTGAAAAGTATCATCCGTATAAGGTACAGTTGGTTCAAAAAATGTCAGACGATGATTTTGACCGACGGCTGGAATTTTACGAACGGCTAATGGACATCTGTAATGTCGAAGACAATTTTGCTTCTAACATAGTTTTTTTCGATGAGGCAACTTTTTGTTTAAATGGAACAGTTAATCGCCATAACTCAATGTATTGGTCAAATGAGAATCCTCAGTTGATTCATGAAGCACATACCCAGCATCCACAGAAGTTACATGTTTGGATGGGAATTGTCGAAAATAGGCTTATAGGCAAATTTTGTATCGACGGAAACTTGAATGGTGACAAGTATTTGGATCTACTAAATAACGAAATTATTCCTGCACTTCAACAGAATGGGCAATTACCACAAAATATTTGGTTGCAACAAGATGGAGTACCTCCCCACTATGATAAACCGGTTAGGGATTTTCTGGATGCAAATTTTCCAAATCGATGGATTGGACGTAGAGGATTCATAGAGCGGCCTACTCGTTCTCCGGATCTTAACCCGTTTTTTTCTTTGGAGTTATCTAAAATCACGTGTTTACATTAGTCGACCAACAAACTTACAGGAATTGAGACAAAGAATTATTGATGAATGTGAACTAATACGTGGAGAAGTCTTGGAAAGAGTGAGTCAAGAATTTGTTAATAGGATGGCATATTGTCAGCAAGTAAACGGCGAGCATTTTGAACATTTGAAGTAATTTTGTTTCTCATTATTCTAAAATAATGAAATGTTCACCTATTGTACAACTAACAGTGAGTTATTCCTCGTTTTTACAATTTTTTTTACACTAAACTCAGTATGTATGAATTCAAAATAACAAGCTCTTTCAAAATCTGTAAAAATATATAGGGTGTACCATTTAAATTGCAGAAGTTGATGGCATTTCCGGTTAAACCGGAAGTATATTATTAACAAAAAAATGTACATTAGATGCATTTTGTTCCATTGCACTTACCTGCAAGTTTTCATAAATATCGTTCTTTGCGTTTAAAAGATATTTACTTGGTTCCGTACTTTAGCCCTACAACGTATTTTAGAAAAATTGTTTTTTGCATTAATCATAAAAAAATCAACTGAATTTTAGTTTTTACATATTATTATCACTTTATTTTACATGAAAATTTGTTAATTGCAAAGTCCGGCCTATCGGTAATGAATGGCATGCCTCTTATGCATGTCGAGACACATGGACAAAGTTACTTATTTCAATAAAAAGGTATTTGAATTTATAGAAAATATAGAAAACTGATGTCCTCTGTAATGGATGCGGTGACTGAAAGGATTTTTGATTGATCCAGGAGCTAGAGAGCCTAAATTATCTCACGTTGGTGAAGTCTGTTTTACTTCACATCCAGCCTTGAGTGGAAGGTGGAAGAGAGCCAAAAATTATAGGAGTGACTTAATATTACGAATTTTCACCCATTTTCAACATTTTTATGTAAAATTACTACAATAAATAGTAGGAGTACCATTCGTGAATTCTTACTTTCCAGAAGATTGTAAAAAGTTGCATAAGTTATAAATATAATATTGATTACTGAAATTACTTCATTCACAAAGTGTAACGTTCTAAGACAGATGCAGTACAGTCAGGTCAAAATTAATCCCGTTTCCCTTATCCAAATACGTAAAGTTGAAGTTAACCGTACCTGCTCTAACCTCTAACTTTCTTCAACTTTGAAGTTTAATATAACAACGGGAATGGAGTTGCTCATAGTCGTGAGTAAAGCAAATTTTCTCAAACATTCCTTGGAAGTGGAGAAGTTTAAATAAAAAGGTGTCGATCTGATTGTCCTCGAAGGGGAACTGCCTGAGTGTATTATAATAACTGGATTATGCTTTTTTGGCCGCGGGCAGTTCAGTTTGTTGAAACCCAGTCTGCCGTCTCACCCTTTCTCCTTTATATTCGCTTTCTACTGTTCTCTTTTTTATCCTCTTTTTTTTTTAAAAACAATTCTGAATTTATAAAGTCAAGTTTTCCTTGTGTTTTCTGACTTTAACTTTATAAGGAAAATCTGATTTATAAGTTTAACGTTTTATTCAGTTGACAGCAGACAATTTCATATTCTCTATTGTGAAGTTCCGCAAACGAAGAGCGGAACCCTCAAATACTGTTTATATTTGAATAAATATATTGACTTATCCACTCAAAGAAATCGGAGGTTTTCTATGCTTATTTAGAGGGGCATATTTACTACAGATATAAGTGGTCTTTAACTATCCTAATATTTAAAAATTTTTGACTCCAATTTTTCAAATTGATAGCCCCCTCACTACAATTACTACTACATTCTGTGCCTTCCCAGGATAATTTCTCGACTTCCCCAACCAAGAAAACTTTTTAATTTTGTTTCTACTATTTACGACATATTTGATGTTGATAGTATTGTGATGGGTGTGCGAGGATTTTTTTGTACCGAATAGTCCAAAAATTATCCTGGATAACAGATAACAATGGCTTAGAGATTTTTAGCTGTTTTTATTCGAATTTATCCATTTCAAAATTTACAATAATCAGACTGAAAGGACTTCTCACTGATACTCCATCAGACATTTTCATTATTTCACTAGAGGACCCGACAGACGTTGTCCTGTCCAAACCTCCATTTTCGGTGGAAATGAGGTTTTTTGCGAATTTGACCCGTTTTTTTTAAATGACCGGACCAAAAAACACTCTCTATGCCAAATTCCAACAGAATCAAGTTTTAAAATTATATTTTTGAATTTGTGTCGTTGAAACTAAATTATGTTCCACAAACTTTAAACTTTGAACTCAAATAATTCTTCTTTGGTCGCTTCGATTTCAAGCGGTACATTTTTTATAAGGATGCATGTCTTAAAAATATATTTTCAAACTTCAACTTGGTCCATTACGAAATCGTACAAATTAAATATTTAAGGAATGGTACAAAAATGATACAGCGGTTTTGAGATAAGCAAGTGAAAATTTTTTAGATAATTTTACATTTTTTCAACTCCAAAAAAACGGCAACAATATAATTTTGACATGAATTTTGGATAAAAAAATCCAATAATTATTTTTAATTTTTGATAAAAGTAATTAATTTCTTGGAAATTGGATATTACTGATTTTCCTCCCAATTTTTAGGCAGGCAAATTCTTTTTCGCGAATTTTATCCATTGTATGCAAAATTTCATCAAAATCAGTACAGCCGCTTAGGAGTTCAGTGTGAACTTTATTGCAGCGCCACCTACCGGGATCAATTGTGCATATACACCGTTCAGTTATACACACTAAAAATTCCATAAAAATTGGCCCATCCTCTTAGGAGTTGTTCAGTGTTAACTGCAACGCCACTTACCGGGACCAATTGTGAATCTCTATTATTCTCGAATTCCATCAAAATCGGTCCTGCCATTTAGTCACATACACATGGACTGTATAAACAATATAAAAATTGCAGATATGTCGTAGTAAGGGCAAAATAAAATAAAGAGAAAATGTCTTCAGTAAATAATTCATTGCTATATTGTGATAATGCTTATTCTGAAGCGACATTAGTCAGCTGCGACACAATACCAAGGTAGGCCAACATATTTTTCGGATAAGAGAAATGCTCTTTAAATTGTCTGGTAGCAGATATAATTTTGGTCAGACAAATTAATATGACAAAGGTAAAAAGCCAATAATATTGCCGGAAACTATACAACGTTTTCCTTTTCAGTTTTGATCAGTATGGTAAAAAGTTTAAGGATTACTTTTCGCCAATATCAGATGTTCAGCACAATGGCAAAGATTGGTTAACTTGTGGTCCTCCAAATCTAGATATTACTCTCCGGCCCGACTTTTTCATGTATCCTATCAGCCTCGAGAATGAACCTTTCGAAGGCTTCTCACCGCCTAGTACAAGAAATCGCACATTCACCAGGTAGTGGCATAGGATATGCTTTGCAGTTTTCACTTTTGATGACAGAATCTGCACATGACTTCCTCTGACAACCCTATTACCATTGAAAGCCTATTAAGCTTACATTGCCCCATTAACATATCGGCTGTGACCGTTTTCCTGTCGTGGAAAACCTCGCCTATTTTTAGCGAATTTCCTCTTATCAACTGTTCCGACTGTATCTGTACTGGTGAGATTATCCCCCATTCTAGAAATTTCTTGACGACTTAATAGACACATTAAACGAAATGGATAAGATATTTAGGAAATAATATAGTGATAAGAATAATTAGGGTGAGTAGAAAGTAATCAAGTGCAGAAAAAAAGGCAGCAACGCTACCTGTATAGCTTCAGAACAAGTGATAAGTTATCTAAATGTGATATTGAAAATGGATTAACACAAGGGCGCTCCATTGAAAGAGGGAGCTCCACACCACGTGGACATTAGAGTTACCGAGAAGAAATATTTATTTAACGTGAAATAGAATAAAAGTAAGATGAATCGGGAAATACTGGAAGTAAGAAAAGTTACTTAACTAGAGGAAATACATGTTGGTGATAATTCTGAATGAACTAAAAAGTGGAATGGAATAGAAGATTGAAAAAATAGTATAGAACTGCAACGTATTTTATGCGAATTGATATTTTAAATCATTCTTCTTATTGAAAACGTCACGATGGTAATTTTGTCATTCCTTACAAACATAAAACGGGTATGTTCGCCAATAACAATCTCGCCTTGTTAGAAGCTCTTACATACCCACCAATAATTATTTCTTTTTCAGATAACACGTTGTGTGGTAGGTAGAGAGAACGTGCATAACCAAATAGGGTAAAGAGATAATAGCGCAGCGTCTATCACAGACAGCTCTTGCTGTACACAACGGATAGTTATCTGTAAATTAGAACAACGATCGTCTTGGCCAATTAATCTCACTGATTAATCCACAATTGAAGTAGGTATAGTGATGTTATCGGTGTATGGCTGACGTGGCACAGTCTTTGTTCTGTTCTACCAATCTTTGTTCCAACATTTTATTTTGAAACTTTACACGTTAATGGATATGTTCGCTAATTAGAAGAAACAATTCAATTAAAATATAAATAAATATCATATTATTATATTTATCATTCAGTAAACATTAAAATATACCACTGGGCATGATTTGAAATAATTTTTGTTATATAGGGTGGCATTTCAAACCTTTTATCACGTTTACACTCTTTGAGGTGAAAGAACGCTTGTTCTGTATAACAAGGTCACAGAGCAGATTGGTTCTGAACAGTAGTACAAATAGTATTTAGACCACCCAGAAAGGTACAGGTTGGCAAATTAATTTTGACAGTCGGAAGTTTTGCAACGTCCGATGCGCCGTAGCAAGGATTGCAAGAGCTCACTTTGCTGGCAGTATTCGTAAGCCTCACAACCTTTGAAACTTTGCATGCGGAATGTACGTCGCCTGCTCTTCCCGGTAACTGCGTTTACAACGTTGTCAAGTTGTATGGCTTTCTCCGCATGGTCAACTGCCTAAATTAATTTACTTTCTGTGATAACTCTTCTACGGCGGCTCAAAATCGAGAATAAACATGGCCACAAGTTTCATTTATAACATGAATGTTACATTTCGATTGCTGGAGACCTTGTCCATACGGATACTCTCGTCCTTCTGAGACAAAACCTTCACTTATTTTGAAATAGGGAAACAAAAAATACGTAGGACATTTCAAAACATGACAAACGTGTTAAGGTGAAACAGAAAATTCCGATCGGCCGATTTAAAATTGGTGGTCTGATGTGAAGGAACTAAAAAATATTGAATGTTGCAGGTGGTATTATTGATGTGAATACCTGCATGAAATCAAACGAAAAGTGGAGGTAGAAAAAGTTATTATGCCGATGCTAGAAAAAAAGTTAATGTGCCGGCGTTACAAAAACTATGTACCTGTTTGATTTAATGGAATCTTGAAAAAAGAACGAATGTTGGGTCGTGTGAAATATGTGGGAATATAGGGTTATAAAATTTATGGTCTCGAAATATGTTTTTCCCTTTTTTTGTGTAAATTGCCACTGTGTGAAAACGTGTTGTTACAAATTTTGAACAAATAGTTTCTTTTCACGTATAATCGAATAAACTTTTGTCCTCAAGACAATCAACTGGACGACGAAAGGATAATATATACAGGAGAAAAACCAAAGAAAAACAACTGTAGTATTGTGTAAATTCGAACGAATTGAATTTCAAGATGGCCATAGCAGTTGACTTGAAGCAGTTAACGAAATCGGAAAGCAACTGTCGCCATTGTTCCTCTCTAACAGGATTCCAGGATTGATTTATCAAACACAGAAGTTCTTTATTAGTTTCGTGATTGTGTTTCGAGTTTATCAGGGAAGTTTTCGGTCGACATGTGGCGATCTTCTGCCGGTAATCAAGGGCCAGATAGATACAGAGAAAGTCGTCGCTTTTTCATAAGGGAAAACGAGAACTGAAACTGCTTTTGAAAATATGACCGGTCGCTTAGGCTCGAAATGAAAACGTTAGAAAGTTTTCCCGCACTACCCTTACGGCGGCACAACACATGGCGGGAGGAGAAACATATTAACTGCACTGGCACTAGCACGTCCAAAACTTTCACGAAACGTATTATAAGGGCCATAGATTGAGCTATATCGAGACAAACATAAGCTCTATAAGGGGCAATTAGTAAGTTGTTGCTCGACGCTCAAACGACCAATAAACTTTCAAATGGATATATAGAATTAAATTGAAATACTAGACATAAAAGACCCATAACGACCATTTAATGTAAACGTGGAAATAATATTATGAAACTATTGTTTTCCACTTTCAATAATTACCAATAAAAGTAACTCTCACGACAGAATTGAATCCACAAGTAATTAAATCAAAAGCCTGGACCACCCAAATATAACTTTTTCAATTATATTTAAGGTTAATCATTAAATTATTTTTTGTAGTACTGTAGGTAAATCTTGGACATCGTATTAATAAGTTAGTTTCACCTCGTTGTGTACTTATAAAAATAGTGAATGCTTAAATTGGTACGTAGTGCATTAATAAAACTGTAAATATTAGCACCTTTTCGCTAGCTTAATGTGTGGGGAAGTCAATTTCGATAATTTTATACAGGGTGTGCCATCCCTGCAAAATTTTTGGATCACTAACCATTGCGAGTAGTCCATCCCTGGCTTCAAGGCTCTACTGTAAATCTGTTTACTTTTCCAAACGTACATTATAGCTTTGCCGTAAATTTTATAAAGATCAAATAACTAGTACAAAAAAATTAAAACCAAATTCAAAATTGAATTTTTGGATGCCTATAACACGAAAACGAGGGCCTGCATATGAAGTACTTACATTATTTTGGCTTACGCTCCTGACTTTTTTCCCATTAGTCCCGGGACACCCTGTATATTCAGTGTCCAACATATTATCAACAGTTTTTTATTTTAATTATAATAAATCTCTCATGCAATTTAACTAAAACATGGATATCGATTTTGGTAAAAGTATATAGGCCCGTGGCTGTGTGTATTAGAAATTTCATTTTTGTAAAACAAGGCGCTTGGAACAAAGCTAAAAAATCTAGAGTATTTAGTCGAGATAAAGTGAACAGATTTCTTTGTGATGTCCCAGATGAATCTCATTTTTTGCACAGAAGACGAAAAGTACCTCCGGACGAAAATTATTTGCCTTCAAAAATATTCAATTTTTCTTTGGGAAATTGGTAATTTTTTGTAAAAACTGTGATATACACCTCGGCGAAAACCTGTCTATTGTCTCCCCTACTTGCTAGCCTCGGCTATAAATTTACAGGCTCGACTATAATAGATAGATTTCGTCATTGGTACTATAATAAATAACTATTTTGACTCTAAATAACTTTTCTTTATATTATCATAAGAATTTGTCAAACATTGATGATTTTGTAGAATATGTATCAAATGTTTTTCAAGATTAAAATATTTCTGGTCCACATCTTGAACTTTTTCCGCTTATAAAATTCCACTAAATAAAAATTTTGCATAAAGTATCTAGGCACATTGTATCCGAACATTTCTAAACTTGGTTAAATTTGTTACAAATAAAGGAACAAAAGATGTTCGCGAAAAACTTTTGTTTTCTTTTGTGTCTCAAATACGACGTTGTCGTCTGCATTTTCAAGAGACGCAACAACGAAACTACAAAATACGGTTTCGATCGTTCGAACAAAATGTGGCAGGCACATCCACATCCACATCAATGCAATAAGTCCATTACTTTGGAATCGACGTGCAGAAAGTACATTCAAAGAGTTCGTTGAGTATTCGAATGTTGTCGCTCTAGTCCTGCTCGGAATCACTGGCCAATTTTAGACGTGCACAAAATTTTTGATCTTCCTCATGCCGTGTAATGAGAAATGTTGGACATCACGTTTCAACTGTTAGTAGACAGAAACAGGTAACGGAAGAATAACAAAGATCTCATAATATATTAGTCTTGCCATGTTTTATAATAATACCTTATTATTATTAATTGCCTTGATTTATCTGTAAAATACAAACAATAATACAAGAGGCGAAGCTAAAGCTTCTCTACTTAACCTCATGTTTACAAAAACTTCATAAAGGAAAAATATTTATTAAAATACACATGAAACTAAGAAAAATATACTAAACATACTTCAGAATTACTGTTGTTGCAGCAATTTTTTTTTATAATTCTGGTTTAAGGAACTAAGAGACATATTGTGATTACCACGAAATAATAATTTGGACCTTAAATAAATAGGGTTTGACGTCAAAATAATTTTATTCTTTATACCTAAGCAATGAGGTGATATTTATACAAGTTACTAATGTTTAACCACCCAAGTTGTTTTATTTTACTTGATACGCGATCATATATATTCTTACACCAAAGACAAATCAGCAACAATTAATTTGAATCGTTTGTAATCTGAATTTAGTAGCTTTGTCTAAGCAAGGTTAAAGCACCAATAGATCATAATTTAGAATTAATTTTTTCACAAAATAATTTGCGTAATGTAACGTTTAAAATACCTCACTTCTATATACTGACGTGAAACTAAATAAGAATTTTTCACCAGAAGTGTGACGTGCTTTTGAAAACGAAAGCTAAAATAATAAATTATTCCTAAATTTCTTCGACTATTTACAGTTTTTAACGGTTCATTTTTGATAACTAGCTTTATATTTTCTTGGACCATGGTTTTGGAATTATAAGGTGAGTTACATATTTTAGCATCAAGTTTAAGATTATGATTAGTTGCATAGATACATATGGACTCTAAATCCCGATTTATTATCTGAGTAGCTAAACTTACAAACTGAGGTTCGAAGAATATGATCTATAGTGTCGCTTTGGAAAAATCCAATAAAATGACTTCCTTCGTCTAAAACAATGTTTTCCAAAATTTTAGACGGTGCTGCAGATTGCTTATTGGACGAAGATCACTAAGAGCTTCGGGTTTATTTAATTTAGGCAATGATTTTGTTAATACATATTTCCATGTATATGAAAAATAACCTACTTCCAAACAACAATTAATAATATGAGTTATATGTATATGGAGCAGTAATAAGGAGGGAGATTCGTTCATTCATTCGATTGGGTTGTGCTCAACAGCCGAGGCACTTGAACTGAATTTTTGTACCATTTCCCATGTTGTCTACTTCCATTACAGAACTTAGTTTAACTGGAGGGATTTTCAGTAGTTGTAATGGTTGCATTATTTCTTCTCCAAAGTGCTTTCGTCCGAGTCCATGTAAGTTCTCGCAGAAGCAGAGTATGTGAGTAGGTGTTTCATCAAAGAGTTCACATTTCCTGCATATAGGTTCACTAACTTTGCCCAATTTGGTGCAGATGTTTCCTCAGGGTACAGTGTCCAGTCACTAGGTCGGTAACTGTCTTTAAATGTCTTACTTAGTTTAAATAGCCTGGTTGAGGTTCCTTGCCTACCTTCTTCAGTAAACTCAATATATAGAGGTGCCCTTGTGTCGACCTCCATTTGAGCTGGTGTTCCCTATCTAGCCAGTTCTCGATTTCCCTTCTTACGCTAACTTTTGTGATTCCACAAAACGGTTCCGGACCTATGAAGTCTCCTTTAGAACCTTCTTTAACTAACTGGTTAGCTATTTCATTACCTGTAATCCTCTCATGTGCCGGGAGGGAGTAATGTCTGGAATAGCTCATCCTTATTTTCCTGAAAAGAATATCAAGTTTTCTTTGAAACAAATAAGAAATTGTGAATAATTTCTACTTTACTATATACAATATTTATTTCGATTGGAGCTACCAGTCAAAATGTTTGTTTTATTTGTTAAGTTTGATGTTGGTGATATTCTTTAGAAAACTTCTACGAATTACCCAATTTAAATATTGAACAATCAACTTCCAACCAACGAAGAAAGCAATTTTCAATAAGGGCGTTAAAAAAGTATTTTATTATTTGTTTCAACCTCAATAAATCAACAAATGCATAAAAACCGCCATACTCGCATGTAAATAAATATTAAGGCGACACGGTATGCTTCTCTTGACGCTAAAAACTCGGTTAGTATTCATCGAGTCATGATTCCTTGATGTCGAGCTGTGACACGGCCATTAAAATAAACAAGCTTTCTATAAAGAGAGCTTTAGCTTGGATGACGGCTGGAGATCGTTCATTACCATATTTATCGACAACGGTATGTCGGAAAGTTGTGTAAAAACTTTCCAACGGCGTGATCCAACCAATCTAGTAAATTCCCGTTAATGTACATCGAAAATCCCGAAGTACGGAACTTTTGGAGCAGCTCAATCTACCGGTCTTATGCGGTACGTGAAACTTTGATGGAGATATTGGTAGTTAAAGAACGCTTAGCGAAAAAGTATACGACTTTACTGAAGCATATATCGCCTGCGACCCGAAAGTTTATTTATGGCCCTGTCACAATCAGCATTACTACATTGGAGCGTTCCAGTGGTGTTAAGTGCGAAAATATAGAATATACAGGGTGGTACTTGAGTAATTGTACATAGGAATTTAGTACAATCTTCACTTCAAAATACAATCAGTAAAAGACCACAATTATTCACAATACGAATTTTATTTTTAATCTTTGGAACGGTTATTTTCATCCAATAAAAAACTTTTTGAAATGAACTTTATAAAAATTAAGCTAATTTTCACAACTGTTGTAAATCAAGAAAAAAGCAGAAATATCTCGAAGCAAAAATAGATTTACTAACATGGAGATTAAGATGAAAGGTTATATTTTTGAAAATATAGAACGAGATACAAACTAAGTGAAGAGAGGATCATTAAAACATTCAAAGAACCACCCCCTTTTAGAAAATCGAGATACTGGAACATGCTACAGGATGGTAGAGTATATATTTTTAAAGATTGGATACAGAATACAGTAACAATAAAAATTGGGATAACAATACCATTACCAGCCTAGGAAAGAATACCATTCAATAGTATACTTATGGTTCTGAAGCATTCGACGGATCTGGGATAGGAGTGGACGAGACAGGTACCAAACACTGTGAAAGGGAAAAGCATACGCATACACCGAAGATTGAAGAATCACCGAAAAACTAAAACAATATGGAAAGGGAATAGTGAGTACTTGTGATAACTAGAAAGGCTCAAACAAAAAAAAAACTAGCAAATCACAGAATACCTTATTCACAAAGCAGTGGCATATTCGTTCTTATTTAAAAGAGCCTCCATTACTAGGTGCCGATACTATAGTTTCATTATTTTTAGTGACAACCCACTCCACTTGTCACTTAATACCTTCTTAAGTATTTCCACGTGATGTACGACACTCTACGCTTTCGATTATTTTTTATAGTTTTCTATTTGCAATAGAACCGTTTACATAGTTTTCATGGTCAGTTATTTTTTTGCATTCTGAGTTAATTTAAAAGTTTTCTTAGTGATAGGTGCCGATAGTGTCAGCAATGTCAAATTAAAATAGCTCTTATGGAGACAACAAAAGACGTCGCTTCTCTGTGAGTGGGGTATTTTGTTAGCAAACCGAAGTTGTATATCAGTAATGCATACACTCCTTTATCTGATATTTCGTTTCTTTATATTCCAGTGTGTTGAAATTTGATATTAACAAAGGAGAAACATATAAAATTAAATTATTTGGAAAATCCCAAAAAGAAAAAACATCTCTAACCGAAATTGAGGATAAACTAGTGCCACCTTGTCGGTTTGGTAGATGTTTACAGCCTAATAAAGGGCTTAAAAAGATAAAATGTAGCTCATACAACACAGGAAATTTTAAAACGAAACATATTACGCTAGCGCGCTTTTATGAAATATTCCCATGGAAGCTCAGCAACATTTTCTAAAGTTGCATTGTCGGATTATGTTAATTCTGAAGAATAAATTAAAATGCGATACTTCAATATTACCTACCTTTTTATATTTTGAGCTTAAAATATTAAATAACCGAGTTTATGGAACTTATCATGTTCTTCTAGATAGTTCTTTGGATTATATTCAAGGGTATAATTTAACAAAATTGAAACAAACAAGAAAAAGCAAATAAATAGCTAGATTAAATGTTGCGCTTGAAAAAATTAGGTTGTCAAACAAAAATGTAAGTAAATTGAAACAGTTCTTCAAGATAAATCTTAAAGAAAATATGAGAGACTGACTAAAATAACTCAGAGCAGCAAGTAGAAGTACAAATAGCGATCAGGCAATAGAGAGTAGATATTGAACGAGTGGAAGATTATAGAGATCTGATATTATTAGAATCATTTGAAATATTTTTCACAGTCGTACTTTAATATTGGTCTATGAATTGCTAAACTTGAGGTTTCTCAAGAAAACAACATTGTCACCTTACGGTGGATTCCAAGACACACTAAACTACGTACTAAGTAAAAGAAAGGGAGCGCCATATATCTTTTAGGTATCAATGATTGTCTTCCACTATACACACATACATACAATTTGAAGTTTCACAGTTTTTAATCCACTTTACTAACTAATCTTCCTTATGATTCGCAATCGCATGCAAAATACTACTTCATAAACTACTACATAAGCTTCTTTCCACTAAGCACATACGAATAAGAGAGAAAACGAACAACTACTTTTCACCAAAATTCTCGTCGTTCAAGTTAACAAAGTCAATTTCACATTGAGAATAATGTAAGAATGTGTGACAGCAACATATAGATGAGTGCTTCAGTATATATATGTAGTTTGCTAAATCGTCAAGAGATGATCGGATTTGCCACTGCTAACACCGCGTATCACGTGGAAATCTTTCTACATCTAAGTAGTCAAGTGTTCCATTCTCAAAGAGGATTTTCCATAGCCGGATTGGTTTGGAAGTCGATGTATTTTCTTTTCTAGAAAACTACTTTGAAATTTAAAACAAACCAGCAGAAGTGATGCAGGTCAGAAGAATAATGAAATTGGTAAATTTCAGATATTAGTGAGTGGTATATTGCAGTTCCGCAATTGTAATAATTGTGTTCAAACGTGAATAAACTGATTATGTAATTCATGATCGAATCAGCCAGTAGAAATTACTACGGCATATTATATATATAATCGATTATACGCTTGACCACGTGGTTTAATCACTTCGGTTTTTGGGTGGGTTCAAGAATGTGCGTCAAGATAGTAACCACCGTTTGAATTTTCTCAAAAAGTCAGAAACGTCTTAAAACCGCAATGAATCGCTTCGGAATAGCTTCAAGTTTAGAAATAATCGAAGCAATTGGGTCTTTAACGTATCAGAACACGCAAAAATGTGTTTGGAAGCAGTTTTCGGCATTCTGTGAAAAGCGAAAATATAAATTTCTTGAAAAGACTTCGAATGAACACTTGGAAGGTATTTTCAAAAGACTTGGCTTTCAATATGAGGCAAGCTAATGGTATCGATTATAAGGAGGT
The DNA here is from genome assembly GCA_949126875.1 of Lochmaea capreae. Taxonomy (NCBI): domain Eukaryota; kingdom Metazoa; phylum Arthropoda; class Insecta; order Coleoptera; family Chrysomelidae; genus Lochmaea; species Lochmaea capreae. The sequence goes on from OX421409.1 coordinate 9,343,243, forward strand.
AGTTGTGGAAACGATTTGGAGTATTTCCACGAAGCTTCTGCAGAAGAAGTATTTTCGAGATTCTAAACGGAAAATAGACCCATTTAAAGACATATTCTTTGAAGATGCCAGACACAAACGTACGGCCAAAAGAAGAGAGCTACAAGAGCTTCCAGAAAAAAGAAAATCCAGTTTTGCAGCTCTAGCAACTGACGCGATCAGCACGATTGAGGAAAACTTACCGTATGGCTTACAAAAAAAGTTCCTATGCCTGGTAGAATTTTTTAAGAACGTCGACATTTATTGTGAATTTACAGGCCGTATTGAATACAATACTATGTTCTCCAAGTCTGCATAGAGCGGAGAGAACCCTGCCGCTGCATCTTAATGGTTAACATCGAACAAAGAATGTGAAGACAAGTGTCCAGTGCGTCTACTACAGAAGATGTTAAGCAAAAAGAACACCAAATATCAAAACGAATCGATTTTTTCCAACCCCAAATCCGGATTGGAAGAAGATAGGAATTTGGTACAAAAATAGTCCAATAGGTATTAACCAGCTTAGTAAATCATTGCAATCGCTCCTCCGCTGTAAGCAATTTGACAAAATCTGTAGCCAATTTCAATTTACTGGTGATTCTTCAACTGAGTCTCTTAAGCCATACCAAGCAATGAACATCATCTTAACATCGTTGAAAAAATGACAGAAAAAACGCTGCAGGTCACTACCAATAGCTCGAGCTCATCGACAGATAACAACGTTACTTAAACTACTTACATACGTACATTGTACGTTCAACATTATTACAAAATAAATGATCCATTCATTATATAGGTAAGGGTGACGAACCCGGGCTCGGGCTCGGAACCCGTCAGCATGTAAGAGAGAGAGATAGAAAGGCGGAGGTTTAGGCTGTCGTTCTCTAATAGCGCGCATGCTATATACACAGACAAAGACAGTTAAACCTCTAATCGTCTATCTTTTTCTCTCTCACCGGAGTTCGGTGGGACATTCCCACTTACACAGCGGCCTATGGCTTATTACTTCTATCTGTAGTATCTCTATGCGAATACCACTCGAGCAATCGAAAATAATCAATTATTTTCGAAGCGCTTGTGATGTTATAACTGAAAATTTCACGGATATGACAATATAATCATCACTTGTATGTGTTTTCAGAATTTCCTTAAACCAAAACAGGTTTGTGATAAATGAAAACACAAACAAGATACTTAAAACACTATTTTCAGTAACTAGTTCAATTTGAAATTTTTCCATCGAAATCTTTTCCAGTCGTAATCGTAGTCAAATCAAATATATGCAAAAAAATGTATGTTGATTTCAGATTATGTTAAATAACGCCCAACACAGATAGGTATCCGTGTTGAAAAACTAAATCAATATAATTTAATATTCCGAAGAAACAAAATTGTATCCAAATAGCGCAAACTCAAATTCCGATATTGGTTAAACAGTTCCCTACTTTTATTATGGACTTTATGGAACAAACTGGAGCATAAGACCCAAACAGATATACTGGCTGCATGCAATTTTAGTCAGGACTGTGATTACATAATACGGTGAGTCGTCTCTTCCTAGGAGAAGACGAATCAGCGGAATACACTGTGTTATTGTGTGGCTGCTGAGTCAGACTAAAGAACCTAGGAGCTGCCTGAGGATGTGGGAAGATTTGCCTCTTCACAGATGATCAACTTCCTTGGGAAGGGTTCAACTTGGAGGGGTGATCCTATTTGGAGGAAGGCAGCATAAATAGTATTGTGGTGGTGCACGGTTCTATAAATACCGCTCACAGAAAACAAACTGAAATTAATTAAATTAAAATATTTTTCAATGCTCCTTTGAATGATATTATAGATTAGTTTTGTCAGAAAATATTTTTCACCCCGTGCGTAGCGCAAAAATTTTAATAGAGTTTAATCGAATGATCGATTTTCAAATACCCAGAACTTTTCATAATATTGGTATACTATTGCTTTTATCATATTTATTTTACTTTTTGAAGCATCGGTCGCGTTACTCATCAGCACGTACGATGCTCACAACAATCACGTAGAAGAGTCGTAAAACTCATCATGCTCTTGTCTTTATTTTTTATGGTGTTAATATGTTTGCCACTCGGAGAAGTGGATTCGGATGTAGGAATAAAATAAAAGCAGCTTGGGGTTGGCGACTTTATATACCTATTTTCTTGAATATACGTGACGAACCTCCTAAAAAATTTGGGCGTTCTGGAAAGTGTGTATATCTGTATAGGAATGAAATATTCTTGGAAAATAATTGTAAGATATATTTCAAGAAGATTCAAAAGAAGCATTGAAAAAAGAGGTGAAAGAAGACACTAATGTTGACTATAGGTATGAAAGTTTGAAAAGAATTTACATCTGAAAGGATCTTTATTAATAAACATATCAACAAATTGATTGAAATCGCAAACACATAAGATCGTCACATAGTTTTCCTTGAGGGAACCTGATATTATACCCATAACGCTACAACTAGAAACTAGATGGTGATGGACAAAGTTAGTTATTTTTGAGAATACTATGAGCTTGTTAAATAGTTTAAGATATCTTTGTACTTAATTACATTTCTTAAAATAAAGTGTAGAAAAATGTATAAAAAATATCCAAGAGTTATTCAAAAGAAGTGAAAAGATTCTATTGGTCTTAACTAACATTTGGAACGTGCTGATTTTCACGTTAAATCAAAGTATTAATCAGAATCGAAATGGTGAAACGTCCAAAAGTAATATTTGATATTTCTTGCTCCTTCAGTTCAATCAATGTTATGCAAACAAGAATTTCATTCTTTATTGATTTTTAATTTCGGATCAATTTATAATTAATTTATAATAACGTAAATTATTCAAAGACATGAAAAGTAAATTTTGAGTGGTGGATGTTAATAATTGTTATATTTTATCATAAATACTACAAAAATAGAAAATACCAGTAATACTAATTATACGAGGATGTATTGATATCTGGTTAGTCTAGACTAGTTCTATGCATAAACAAAATATTGCGTTACCATAGCAACGAACAATAACTCATTAGAAGTGTCAGTGTAAAGTTTGACGTCAAAAAAGTAAACCAGAGTTACGCAATAAATTAAAAGAAAAAAGATGTCCACTGAAATTGTGAAAATCGAAAAATTGGAGTATCGAGCCATCATCAAGGACCTGTATTTAAAAGGGTTAAGAGGTAAGCGGATTTACGGAGTATGCTTAATACCCTTGGTGATCAATGTCCTTTGTATGCGACCGTGAAAAATTGGACTGCAAGCTTCAAAAGAGGTAAATTTTCCATTGAAGATGATGACCGATCGGGAAGGCCAGTTTCTGTGTCAGTCGTCGAAAATATCGATGCAGTTCATGACATGATTTTATCAGACCGTCGAATTGGGCTAAAACGGATATCTGAAGCACTGAATATTTCATACGAACGCGTTCATCATATAGTTCACGTCAATTTGGACATGAGAAAAATTGCTGCTAAATGGATCCCTAAATGTTTGAATGTTGACCAAAAGCGTGCAAGGGTAGAAGCATCGCGTTCGATCTGTGCTCGATTTGAAAACGATGTAAACTTTTTGAACCGAATTGTTACTATGGATGAGACTTGGGTACATTTCTACGATCCAGGAACAAAGCAACAATCGATGGAATGGCGACACTCTGGTTCTCCAAGACATAAGAAGATTCGTATCCAAAAATCTGCTGGAAAAGTTCTTGCTTCAGTTTTTTGGGATTGCCATGGAGTAATCATGATTGATTTTTTGGATAAGGGTAGAACAATAAATAGAGATTACTATTCGATATTACTGACCACTCCACGGTAAAAAAATTAAAGAGAAAAGACGCGGAAAGCTATCCAAAGGTGTTTTGTTTTTGCAGGACAACGCCCCTGCACACAAATCTCATGTTACCATGCAAAAAATTCGTGATTCAGGGTTTGAATTACTAGAACACCCCCCTTATTCACCAGATTTGGCCCCGTCCGACTATCATCTCTTTACTCAACTGAAAAAAAGTTTAAAAGGTCGTAAATTTTCTTCCAACGAGGAGGTAATAAAAGCTGTGGAGGTCTGGTTTGCAGAGCAAGAAGAAACTTTTTTTAAAGGTCTAGAGACGTTGCAGGTTCGCTGTAATAGATGTATCCAATCAAGAGGAGAATATGTTGGGTAATAAAATATTTTGACATCGAAATTTTGATTGGTTCTATAGTAGGCTATATCCTTGTAAAATTCATTAGTTATAGTTATTTATTAACTATTAGGCTCTTTTAAAATATTTTCCATCTGAAAAAGCACAACAATGCAAAATGTTATAATTTTTCTACAATAAAATATTTTCTTTATTTCAATTATTTTCTTGGGTATATGGAATACTAAACTGAACAATAATGACCATTATACGACAGAAAAACAACTACCTTCCGGGTTATATGCTCCGACAAGCATTGAGATACATTTAAATTTAATCGAAAAACGAGATTCTGTTACTGTATTGTTTAAACAATACCTTATATCCTACTGCAAACGTGTCTTCTTTAGTCTGGCTTGGCGTATGCTAATTATTATGCTGTACGGGATCTACCTCATACTGATGATAGTGCAACTAGGACGAAACCGCTCCGTGAGTGATGATGCACCTTCTAATTCCAAAATAAATAAGATAACAGAATCTTGTTTACCGATAAAATGTAATTCAATGCTTTCGGGGCATATAGCTCAGAGATTACTTGTTTTTTGTCGTAAAACGATCATAGTTCCGTGAAAAAAAATTTCTTGAACAGATTCCAATAGGGAGCAAAACGTCACATAAAATTAGACGCAAATTACATCCTACATAAATTATAATAATAATATTTCCCATAAAACATTATTTTTGGGATTTTTTAAACATTTTAAAACCATTTCCAGCAAGAGAGTCTCTCGTTCACCAAACTCGTCGGGTCTTTCAAACTGAAAAACTCATTTGTTGCGGGAAACCCCCTAGTGAGCACCGTTAAATCCCACATAGCGTCAGCTATAAGGTACATTGGGAAATGAACATAACATCTGGAAGAGATAAAAAGTCACCGAAACAGGATTTTGAATTTTCAAAAAAAATTACTTTTCGGTAGTAATAATTTTGTTGTCAGATCATCTTAACCTATCATTGTGAATAACATTATCTACACTAATACTATAAAGGAGGATGATGAATATTCACAGCTTGTCAAACAGGAGTACCAAAGTGAAGGAGAAATTATTCGGAGTAAGAGAGATAGAGGTAGATGAATATTATTGAATAATAAACAAATAAAACAACAGTCAAAAATTAAAACATAATTTCGAATTACATTCGTTAATCCTGATCCAACTAAAAATTGTATAATAAAATAGGTTGTATACTCACCAATCGTAGAAGTAGTTAATGGTATAATATGGATCAACTTACCTAAAACAAAAAAAGAACAATGAAAATTTGATATTAGAGATAAAGCCGTCTACATAACAACGATAATATTAGATTACATAAGGTGATTTTTTCTGTGGTTCACAGTTATATTCTTTTGGTCTGGATTGTCAAAATATATTGTAGACTTCATAGCAAATTGTGAAGCCTGTATGAAATATGCTAGAAATCCAATCAAAGAACCCTTGATTACTCATGAACGCCCAAATATACCTTTTGTTAAGCTAGTAGCTGACATACTAGCTTATGGTGGCGAAGACTATTCAGTCTTAATTGATTATTTCTGAAATTGGATTGATTATTGATAAAGTCTAAGACTGCTTATTCAGTAATCAAAACATTAAAACCTATATTTGCAAATTTTGGTATTTCTGTAACTGTTATTTCAGACAACAACCCATTTAATAGTGCAGAATTTCTACTGTTTGCAAAACAATGGGATTTTAATGTCATCACTTTTAGAATAACACAATATCCCATTAACTGGTACAGAAATATCTCCAGCAGAGCTACTACAAAAAAATTATTACCTGTGTCCGAAAACGTTTTAAATCAAACCCCAAAATTAAATACTGACTCTTTACAAAATCAAAGAAATAGAAATAAAAAGTATGATGACAAAACAGCACAGAAACGATCAAGCTTCAAAGATGGAGATGCTGTAATGATTAAAAAGGAAGAACAAGTGCTGGATTCCAAGAGTGATAGTAGGAGTAGGCAGATCCAACACTACAAGATTGTACCTAGTTGAAGATAATATGGGCAGAATAATTCGCAGAAATTTGTCACCTTTAAGACCTTCTCCAAGGCCATACAAAGTTGAATATAAACCGTTTGTTGATACTGAAAACAACTTGAATATTATAAATAGCCCTATATCAGAAACAGTATTAGAAAATGAAAATATACCAATTAATAATCAAAACACTGTAACTAGGTCAGGAATATCACTATTCTATTAATACTCATTATTAATTTTCCATGAATGTGAAGCAAAGACCATTAGGGTATGAAGTAAAAGTGCATAGGTAATATATGTTTCATAGAACAACTAGAAAACACACAGCTTCTTAAAAATCGATTCCAATATAAAGATGTAAATCACCTTAGCTCAGATCAACATAATATATCAGTGTATTTTTTCGCAACTACTTTAATCTTTAAAAAAATGTTATGCTCTCCGAGGTTGATGCTAGTACCTATAGATATTATATTTTTCAGATTATCATTATTAGGAAAAGTGTTATTGCACTAATGATAATAATAACTGTTGCATTAAATATAAATTATTGGAATAGAGTGTGTACTTTCACCTGATCACAAGTGGGCTGTTATTATTTAACTTTTTAAAATGGCAAATTTCTAATAATTATGTTCTTATTTGAGAAAGTTAACGAATTACTTCTGAAAGTATTTGACATAATCGGAGTAATAAAAAATATAGCATGTACAAAGTCGTAAAAGTATGAAGTAGGAACTTTAAATCTTCTAATCGATCAAAATAAGTTCCAAAAGCTTTTAGTTATAAATATTGCTGTAGGAAGTATAAAGTACTTACTGGGAATTTACAAGAATTTAAGGTGAGAACCGCAGTGATATAATTTTAACTTTTAACAACCGTATTAATGATAAGCAAATTTTAAACTTTTTTTTCTACTCCTATACTATAAGTTGTTAATTAAATGCCAATTTTCAGTTTCATAATGATACTCATTATAACACTGGTTTTCATTATACAACTGAAAAATTGACCAATAGAAATCTAGATTTTCAAATAACCAAGTAGGCAGACCCAATATTTTCTGTAGAATGTTTGACAGTTTCTTAGAGATTCGTGTGTTTTATGACAGTTTAAATCTTTTGCGTTAGTTTTTAAAAGAAATGTCGAGCACCAGACCAAAAATACTTAATGACCAAAGTAAATAGATATTTAAACTTATTAATTTTTGTTTACAATAATTTATTACTAATTTTGTATAACAGTAACATACCTATAGGTATACGCTTTACCACAGTGAGCAAAGGCGCCGCATAAGTTTGTTTTCGTTCTGTACATGCCGGGTTCGAGACACGGTCAGTGCATTTTTTGAATATCTTCTTTAAATCAAATTTCGTGTTCGCATTATAACCATCATTACATGATCGTTGCATAATATACTATTTACCACTTTAGTGAAATTATATAATCTAATTTCATTAACCATTTTATGAACAACATTTTTGTTATCGGCCAAAATGCTAACACAAAAGTCTGCTAAAAACATGTTACTGAATAACATTAAGAGGAAATATAAAAATAGGTTTAATTTTAAATCCCGGCAATGAAAATAAAAGATTTAATTTGTGTTTATATTGTGTTTTGATAAATATTTATCTACAAAAAGGTATTATCATGATTTGTTTTAAATAATAATTATTATGAATGCATTGCCATGATTTTTTGCAAAATATATTCAGATGATATATTGATTTTGATATGGAAACATAATATACTCTTGAATTGCTTAGTTACTGAGATACAGTATTAAAAGCTGGAAAATGATAAAAATAATTATTAATACGCAAACATTTTAATAGCTTCGTTAATAATTTTTGCAATAATAAAAGTAGTTAACCAAAACACCTCATTTGCAATGTACAAACTTATTTTACTGGATTTTCATTTCTTTAAACAAGATAAATATCATAAAACATTCCCCTAAATATGCTCTATTCAATTTGCATACTTAGTCGATTTCCCCGATTATCTACAAGTCCACAACAAGACAAAAAAAGTTAGACAAGCAAAAAAACAGAGCTGAAAAGCTCGTTTAAAATCAGTATGCCTAATTAACGTGTTCAATTCTCGACTTTTTATTCCGGATTTCTGTCTTAATATTTCTGGTCTTTCTTTGAAAAATTACTTTTTTTATGGTAATGTCGAATCACAAGAATTCCCCTAGAGCTGATTAAAAAATCATGTAATAAAAATTTAAAGCTTTTTGAGTTCAATTAAATACTACTTCAAAGATTGTGGTAACAATGGTTTATTGCCATAACCGAATTAAATAGAGAACTATATTTAGAACGACAATTACGACCGAGTAACAAGTTTTTATATGTATACAGAGCATTTCAACTAAAACTATCCACCCCACATAATTCTGAAGGCGACACTTTCATGGAAAAATGAAAAAAACACGTCAAAAATCATACAAAAAACGACGTCTTGTCGCTCATTTTTAACTTCCCCCCCTATGGTTACCCCTCCCATTTTTCATTAATTTACCAATAAAAAAAAGTGAAATATGAGCTGTGAAGTTTTAAATTGAAGGAGATTGAATCTATAATCCGCTACAGTGATCGTAAAAGTTTCTGATTCGCGAATAAGGGGTTGAAACAACTCCAATATCTTAAGCCGTTAAAATATCGGTTGGTAGGTATCAGATAAAAGGAAATAAAAGTCCAGCTTGCAAAAAATAAACTTTTTAAAATGGTTTTTGGTTTCGTGGAGAGTTGGAGCAACCCAAATATTTTGAGCGTTGGAATAAAGTTTTTGAGATATCAAAATAAATCAAATGGAGTCTCAATTATTTTTGATTGAATTGTTTTTAATAATATATTAGATGATTAAATTATAATTAACTCCTGATGATGCATATGTTATTAGTGAAACCGGTCGAGTAATACAAAAATATTATATTTCTATTGTGGAAGTTTTTGTTTTATTGAATTTGTTTAATAATAGGTGTAAAGAAACTATCACTATCTAATACTGTCCCCAGGAACTGAGTAGAAGAAAGTGGTCACTTCAGTACACATGCATACATTGATAAATCAGTACTTTTTGACTTTCCTGCGTAGTAACTTAAGATGCAGTACTTCTTCCGTCAACTGTCACCAGCTTCATTTATTTTGTGTTTTCTATCTAATTATTTTGTTAAAATTAAATTTTATATTGTTTGGCTGATCTTTAGATTGAAATAAAGTTTATCTCAATTTTTCTAATGACATTTCTTGATATTCAAGAAAATAAACGACACTTGCGAATGTATCTCGAATAGTTACAAGTCATCAAAAAGTTTGAATAGTCGTTAGTCATGAATAAAGGAACATTCAACACAAATTCCTTCGAGTCTCAACATTTAATATCCCTTCTCCATGCACACCAATATACCGCTTTTGTTGAAAAGACATTACAATTCGGCCTTTTCGTGACTCATCTGTTTCTCAACGCGTTTTGGCTTTCATTCTTGATTAATCACATCCTTGTTTTTAAGATTTATATTTATTATAATTAACAGAAGCAGCAGCTGTAACATAAAATGATTTAAAGGGAAGTACGAGATCGTATAAGTTAGGTAAAATGGTTTTTCGTGAACCTTGATTTATCTTTTTGGTTTATCATAAATTATGTAGAATTAATAATATTCAAAAGAACAAAGATTACATATAAAAACAAAATTTATATATCGTATATTTTGTGCTTTGTTATGCTCTTTTCTTCCTCAACAGTTTTGTTAGCCAGAGCACCAGTTTTGTGCATAGGAGACTGAGACTAGAAGGCATTATAGCTAAATTTTTGTGACACGTTAAAGACATTACGTATTATGGAGTGGCTCTTTGTCCTATCCCACTGTGACCTTTACAGATCTATTGTGGTCCTCCCTATTCTTAGAGCTCGATATCTAGCTTTATTCGTTTTATCAGATCGATTAGCCTGGATACCGCCTCCCTTGGTTAGCCCTCTGCCCTCGGTTTTTCTTCTCCGAATAGGTGAAACCGCTCCCTTACAGGCATTCGCACTCGCAGAGTATGTGCTCCATGGTTTCGTCTTCTTCCTGGCAAAACCTACATAGGCTGTCATCTGCTAGGCCAATTGTGTGCATATGCTTCCTCAGCCTACAAAGTCCGGTCAACATTCCCACCATCATCCTCGTCGTTTCTCGACTTTGACATAGTAGGTCGCGTGACAGTTTGGACGAAGGGCTTTTAAGGAATAGTTTAGCGTGCCTTTGTCCTGGGATTTTATGCCACCAGCGCAACGCCTGGTTAAACCTGATATATTTTTGACTCGCAAATGTTGTTCATGAACTTGTTATGAACATTTAGATGGTGAGGACAACCAGTCTCTTCACATAAATTGTTCAACCAAGATCACGAAAGTCCAAGTGGCTGAGTTGCCGAGGACTTGAAAAGCCAAAAGGCTGAAGTGATAAGGATAAGTTAATAAAATCGTGTGTACAGAACATTACTGAATCATCGTTCTTCACGAATTTTCAGTAACTGAGCACGGATTGAAGAGGATTCTAGGAAACTACTGGGTAGAAGAAGATGGATACTTACCCAAACTAAAGCACAAAATGGGCCAAGTTAGTGAACCCATGTGCAGAAAATGTGAACTCTATCCACTCTTCCCACATACTCTGCTTCTGCCAGAAGTCACAAGGACTCAAGCGCAAGCACTTCGGAGAGAAAATAATAAAATTAAAGCTACTGAACATCCCTCCGGTCAAACTATTGGCTTATATAGAAGATACGAAGTTCTGTAATGGAAGTAGACAACATGGGAAATGGTACAAAGATTCAGTTCAAGGGCTGTTGACCACAACCGAAACAAATGAGATCTTTTAGGTCACAGAGAATGTCACCCCATAGTACATACATATATTGTTTCACGCGATGTTCACAAACTCTCAAATCATTGATTTGTGATAAATATTTTAATACTGATACTATGTAAAGCTCATTTTTTAATGTGCATGTTAAATAAATGTTCAAAAGACTATACAAGAATGGACGTTTTATTTTCACCGAATCGTTTTATTCGAAATGTAGTTCTCGATCTAATGAATAGTCAGTTCGAGCATTTGTTTTATTTTAAAACTCGAATAGAGCCATTCGGAAAATTTTGCTATTGACGTTTAATTATGAACGTTTAATTCAAATAAGAAAATTGCTTTCTGTCAGGTCGAAAACAGAAATCCATTTCACGGTATTTGTGACCGGAAGCTCTACCAGAACAGCATTTAAAAAAATAAATGGTAAAAGGTTTGAGTACAATGAATAAACTACTATTAATACCTTAAACTGATTAAGACAATTCGAATTATTTGATTAAGTATCGTAAATTTATTATCTTCACAGGTCCTTAATGACCCCTGGCTCCAATTTTTACACTTTTTTTCCATTTTATTGCAACTAATGTATCACCTGGTCGGTTCTGTACTCTGTACCTACTTTTTTTAGATCAACTGTTACTGCATACAACCATTTGGTTCTAGGTTAACCCTTTTTTCCTACAAGATCAGGTATGAGTTGCCAAATTATATTAAGGGTCGAACTATTTTTAAGAGGTAACATATCGAGACATATAATTTTTGAACACGTTTACGGAAAATATATAATTTCTAATTCCTTTTGGAGGCAGTTTTCCCGAAAAGCTCATAGCAAACTAGTCAGTCCCTGGAAGCGAATCTACGGCATCATTTGATTTATAAATATCCGCTACTGTTGAGAAAAAAGGTCTAAAAATAATATAAACAATTGAAAAAAAAATCATAATATTATTTTACTTTTTTTCACCATATTTTACGAGAAAATGAAATAAACAATTATATATTTATACAGTTAAATCTTCTTTAATCTCCGAACAGTAGCTTGAATTTATTATTTGTACACTAAAAGTAAATAAAATAACAGATATTGAGCTGTCATTTTTGTATAAATACGTTAGAATATTTATTGAGAGCCACAGTTCAGCAACAATCGCAAGACGAAAGAAATCAGACATGAAATACTTAATTGCACTTTTTTGTATTGTTGCTTACGTCTCAGGCAATGCAGTAGAGTTGAAAAGTAAGAATTTTTCCACATTTCTTGTTAAAAATATCATCATTCAAAATTTATAATTCTGTTCATTTTCAGATACCAAGGACATTTGTACATGCCGAAGTTATTTAAATGAAATTCTTTCATTGCTAGAACAACTATCTGCTGCCTTAAAACTAGCCAACATTGAATTAGACTCTGTTAATGAAGATATAAATGATCTAGAAGAAAAGGCCGAGAGTCAAGGTGACGATTTGGAAAATATAGAAGCACAATTATCAGTTTTAATATTAATTAAAAATCATACTCTTATTGAGCTCAATGAACAGACTCAGCAACAAGTTTGTATACTAGATAGTCTCCAAAATCTGGCTGAGAATGCAGAGGATATACTTAATGATGTCCAATACCAAACTTCTATCATTAAAACTCTCATAGACGTGATAGCAAGTGCCGAAGATTGCGCCAATAGAGAATGTCCTATATAAAATTCTAGCAGTCCATATTTTTTGTAACACCCAAAAAAACCATCCGATATTGTTGTGAACTCTTTCAGAATAAGTAATAAAACTTTCCAAACATATCCACTTTTGTTTATCAATAACTACCAGAGCTTTTATTTTATTGTCACTCCATGAGGTGATATTTCATTAGCTGGAAACACTGGTCGCTAATCAAAACTAAAAATGCAGAGCAACATAAGTTTGTCTATCACTAGGCGTTCACCGAATTAAATCTTGAATACTTGAAGATAGGTAACGGAAAATGAAGAATCAAAGAAAAAAAACGCCTCTAGTATGAGATGATATTGTTTTTATGGAGAGGTTGTTTCAAAGGACCTATTTTAAAACAGTCGATCTGGTAGGAAATAAAAACCAATGATTTCCAAGTAATTGATAATGTTCACTAGTACACACTGGAATTATCTTAATAGCCTTCACTAAGAAAATAAAACTCATCCTCAAAACTATGAAACTTTATGGTAGCAAGGTTTAACTCTAGGCAGTAAACTACCGTAACACAAACACGAAATGGAAATTATATACAAAGCATAAGTTGCGTGCAGGAATTTAGCAGGGAGAAATTGGGGTTGTAGCCCAAAAATCCTGAGCTGGATGTACACTGCCAATTATTACTTATGGACCCATTGCGTAGTAGTAGTAGTAGTAGTAGAACAAGCCTATTGACGACGAGGGAAATACAAAACGACCACCTCGCTTCCTAGGTATCAACCTGGTACATGCCAAAAGATGGTATGATGAAAAAGCATAGCTTTTCAAAGAAATTCGTTACGGAATTGAATAACAAGAAAGAATGGGATCCAAATACCATTACCAGTCTTGGAAAAAATGCCATTCAATGGTACACAGACAGCTCAAAAGCAATAGAAGAAAGTGGGATAGGAGTGTACGGGCCAGGAACCAAACACTCCGAAAGTTTGGGAAATACCCCAAGTATCTTTGAAGCAAAAATTCACGCCATAAGAAACTGTACCCATTTCAATATTGATAAAGGATATAGAAGGCATATTATTATCATAATAGTAAAGCCGCCTTTAAAGCACTGTGCTCTTGTGTAATCAGTTACAAAATAGTGTGGGAATGTCTACACAATCGAGAACAATATAGTAGCCTCACTGTGGATTCCAGGACACAATGAAAGAGAAGAAAATGAAATAGCAGATAAATTAGCAAAGAGGGTGACTGAAACACCCTTTTGAGGGTCGGAACCCTTTAGCGGTATTAGCATCAGCACCAATGTAATATTGAAAGAAATAGACAAAGCCGAAAAAAAGGAGATCTGACCATTGAAAAGATTTAGTAGGGCTTATACAATCAAATATACTTCTGGATGACTACAACCTGCTGAGATCAAATGAATGAAGTCAGAGTAAAACTGCACTAAGGGTTTTAACTGGGATCCTAACCGGATGTGGCATGGAAGAAGAGACCTCCATACACAACAAATCAGAATCCTAGGACACAACACCTAGGCGATTACTGGATGGAATAGGGGCACTTACCCAAGTAAAAGCCTGCGGATGTCCTAAAATTCCTCCAAGAAATGGGTGTAAAGGAGCTACTAGTCTCTGAGATGACTTTCCTCAGGAACTAAGTAGAAGTAGGGGGCACAATAGATCTTTCAGGTCTCAGTGAATGAGACCCCAATATACATACATAGCTCACACCGGTAGAGTTGTTGGATTGCAGCACCACTACCATATAAGTCTGAATGTAAAAATACATTGTGGAGAAAAAACTTTGAAAATATTGGAAAATCTGAAAGGCGTAGGTTTTCTAAATGCAAACTTCAAGATCAGCTTTTATTCAGTTTTATCTGTACTTGATTTACCTTCTCGTTTCCTAAGTACTTTCTTCACTCATGCCTATTTCCCGTTTGCATTTTTATGGCATTTTTGGGTAGTCACCTTTTGGTGACAAAGAAACTATAAATCTGGTAATCAATTTTGGTATAGCTAAATATGCTGTTCTTTACCTCAGTTAGATAGAAACAGCGTGCGTCTGGCACCTGGGATCCATTGCCTTCACCTGTATTTATCCTATTAAAATTAGGAATTTTTCAATTATTTAATAAAAATCTTGATTTATTTTATTTTTATCATTCTCTACACTTTTCTCCGAATACTCGTCAGACTGTTTTGTTATTGATAACATAGTAACTGACGCCATTTTAAAGATTACAAAAATATATTTTCCAAATTATTTCAGTATTTCTTCCACGCAAAAGATTTAAACTGTCATAAAACACGAATCTCTTAGAAACTGTCAAACATTCTACAGAAAATATTGGGTCTGCCTACTTGGTTATTTAAAAATATAGGTTTATATTGGTAAATTTTTCAGTTTAATAATCAAAACCAGTGGTTATAATGAGTATCATTATGAAACTGAAAAGTGGCATTTAATTCACAACTTATAGTATAGGAGTAGAAAATATTATTTGAAATGACAATTTTTGGTTACGACTTTTTTGTTGAGACTAGAAGTTTTTTCTTTTCTTTGTTATTTCTGTTTAATAGGCCTATAATAACTAGAAAACTTTTTAAATACAAAACCATATTAATAATATACATTTTCTCTAAATTATACTCCGGTCAGTGTAAATTTGTTTGTAATAATTAGTGAACAAAATCCTTCTCTGAATTGAATATTGAGTTAATCTTAACGAATAAAATAATTTTGCCCACGACCACCTAATAATAAGGCAATATTTTACCTCCTAACAAAAGGTATATATCTACTAGAGTGAATTATGGTACATAATTCACGCTTTTGCATTTAAAGAACATGCCATGACAACTCAACACTCACAAAATTTCGGTACATAGGTGACTAGAGAAATCTGCGTATTTTGTTTAGGAAATTTTTTTCTGAAATATATAGTATAGATAAAATATCCAAATTTTTAGTATTGATACTTTTCATAACGATATTTTCTGATATTGATAATTTTAAAACACTATATTTACAACGGTACGGTGTATCGATACTTTACACAGTATCGCCCATCTCCATATGTCACATTATATGACGTACTCCAGAAATTTATTAATTTTGACGTTAGAATTGTCAATAATACCAAATTATTACTTTCCTTTCTACACTCGCACTATTTACTTGACTTTTATTTAATAAAGAAATCAAGGGTCGTGGACAAAGTATAGTATTCTACTCGCAATTTATGGCCATTATTCACTCGGATGACTTGTGCCCCTCACCTACGGCTCGGGACGCAAACGTCACCCTGCGTGAATAATGGCTAACATAAATCTCTCGTTTATTAATATACTACTATGCAAAATAGTGTAGTGGTACCTGTCTAAGAAAACCGAATCAATTCAATCGTCTCCCTTTTTGCTACTAATTTTGTGCATTACCCAAGTACTTATTACAGCAAATTTTTGTTAATAGATCGTATTATTATTATTATTATTGAGTTCTGTGTTCTAACAATAATTATATTAGTTATTCTTGTTACCACATAACCCATTAGATTACCCATTGAATATACTTGAAATTCCTCAATTTACAATATCCTGTCTTGTCCCTTTTCCAAAAATTGAAAGTAAAAAATTGAGACTAAACTAGCCCCATGTTACAAATGGAACGCAATCGTTGTAAGCCTTTCTTCTAATTAAGTTAAAGGCTTTATAAAATTGAGAAAATCAAACACCGTTATTCATTCCTACATTATGTACATATTTTGAAAGTATATTGTATGAAGACAAAGGTCGATTGCTCATATTGAATGAAAACGAATTATTTTCTTTCAAATAAACATTACTTTGGATTTTATAATAGTCCCCTATCGTGAATTTTCATAAAATCATTCAAACTCACAAATCATTAGGATATTGCGTGAATTTTTGTAAATACATTGTTAATATTTTGCATTGTAATAACAATTATTTCAATCAGTAGAGAAACACCTGTACTTATAGAAAAGCAAGAACCCCAAAAATTAGTTTTTGAATAAATCAGGAATAATCAGATAAACTTTATTATTTTCGTTAACCACCACATGTTTTGCGGAAATAACACATACTGTTTTGTATTTTAAAGATTAACGTATCAATAAACAAAAGAATTAGAACGTTACAATTATAAACACATAAATACACTAACAAAGTAATCCTTCTTAAATAAAATTTTGATATAAATAATAACCAAAATTTAAGCGAACGTACAGTTAACCAACAGCACTTCAACAAATCCAACAATGAAGTACTTGACATGCTACTTTTTCATTTGCATCATCATTAGCTACATTTCTGCCACGGCTATTAATCTTCAAAGTTAGTGTGAATAATTTAAAATCATCTGTTTATACATTTTAATATATAAAATTAATATTTTTTTCTGTTTTCTAGGTAGCACAATAGATCCGTGTGGATGCAGAGCTGCGTTGCAAGACCTAGTAAGGACAGAAACCCAGCATCTACAATCGTTGAAGGATATTAACAATGAATTTATTAAAGTGGATACAAAAATTAACACAATAATCGACCCAATTGTAAACAATCAAACTGATAGACTTTGTAGCTTGCAAGATGAAATAAGAACACTTATTAAAATGGAAAATAGTACCATAATCATCTTGAACGAACAGACGATAGATCTCAGAATAATATACGATACCCTTTGCGAGGTGTGCGAGAATACAGAAGAATTGGAGGAAATTGCTACACAACAAACATGTATTCTGGCAAGCATACAGAAATCTATCCTAGTCGCTCTAGAAGAGTGTCGTGGGGAAAACTGTCAAGGACAAATTGGTGCAAAAGCTTAAATAATAAGAGATCTGTTACATTTCAAATATTTTGCGGTTACTGTAAATCTGAATAATAAAAAAAACTGGAAACAATTTTATGTTTTTATTTAATACTAATAATCGAATATTACGGGAAAGCATTTGACAGCGTTCCACATTCCTGGCTTGTTAAAATTTTGCAAATTCACTAAGTACACCCCACTCTTGTTACTTTTTTGGAATCATCGATCAAGTACTGGTGAATGAACCTTTATTTCCAAATAAATGGTCAATACCTCGAAAGTGATGGAATTTTTATCTGTAGGGGGATGAACCCACTTTCCAATCTACTTAACGATACGGATTACGGCTATAAAATCAAAGCCAACAGGAACACTAGCTGCCCTGTTTCCCACCTTTTATATATGGATGACATCAAAATTAACGCATCAAACCAGCGTCAAATTCAACACTCACTTAATATCACTGGAAAATCCTGCAGTGATATATAAATAGGATTTTAATTAGACAAGTACAAAACCTTAAATATCTAGAAGGGAAAAATCGTTAACGGAGACGTGTTACTACCCAATGGGATCGTTATAAATGACATGGAGAATGGTGGAATTTACCAATACATAGGATTTCAGCAAGATAAGCTACTAGACCAGAAGCAAGCACAAGAAAAAATAAGAGGCCAGTTCAATTAAAGGGTAACTACTTTATTGAAATACCAGTTGAACTCAGGAAATCTCGACAAAGCTATTAACACCTACGCTGTACCGGTCCTGACAAACTCATTTGGAATTCTGAAGGGGACAAAAACAGAGCTGGACGATATTTAAAAAAACAAAACGTTCCATGATGACCAAACATGTTACCGCCCGACATTATCAGTTATTGGGACCACACTACCAAGAAAAGAGAGAGGAAGAGCTCTAACGGACATAGTTGATTTAGATCACAAACAAATATCTAAACTCCAAAAATTCTTCACTGGCAAGGCTCAAGCATCTAAATTGCATAAGCTGGTCTCGAAAACAGATCAAAATTGTGCCCCCTCAGATCTTGTTAACCCTGATAAGAAACTTGAAATTGTTACAGACTATGACAAAAAGGCGGAGTGGGCTCAGAAAGCGCTTCATGGACGACATCATCACGACTTCAATCAACCATATATCGACAGGGAAGCATCAAATATCAGAACGATTTATTATGGTAAGTCAAGACCAACAAATGAATACCAACAATCACAAGAAATTTGTCATAAGAGATCCAAGAGATCTAGTGGATGTTACCCAATAACAACAATATTTTAGACAAATACAACGAGAAAATTGCAAAATACACCGATCTTGCAATTGAGGTGGGACAGATGTGGCATGCAGAGAAAGTAAACGTGGTGCCGGTCATCGTTTCATCTACGGAACTAATTTCCAAAACTCAACGAGAAAGCCTCACCAAACTAGGTCTTCACGAAAATACATATATCGATCTGTAGAAGGCTGCAATTTTGAATACTTGTCACATTGTCCATAAATGTCTGAATATGTAACTGCTGAGCCTAATCACATTTGTAGAATCGGTGAACATTACCAGTAAGGGCTGAGCAAGTGTACACTTGAAATAATGATAATAATAATAGGTAATACATAGAGACAATTAGGTTTTTTTTGAGAAAAAATAATAATGGAATATAATATAATAGTCCAAATGAGAGAAGGTCCTTAAACCCATCGATTTTTATTCTTAAATGGACACTTCGCTAGATCTTTTTATTTTTGACGTCATCTATATGAGAGTGATAACGTCATGTATAAAACTGTTGAATAGAGAATAAATATCCCAACCCAGTTAACTTGTTAAAAATTATAGACAAAGGGGTCATGTGAAACACATCTCTAAAGGTAGTCGAAAAGCAATAAATGAAAACAAGTAACTACATGTTATATTAGCCTTTGAAGATAACCTTCATACCAGTTCACGGCAAGAAGTAGCGTTAGAAAATGAGGTTGACCATCAAATAGTTCTTAGAACGGTGAAAAAGGAGAAGTGGCATCTCTTTAAAATAAATGTAGTGCAAGAACTAATGGAATATTTTGATGAATGAGTAGAATTTTGTGAATGAAGAAAAATAACAGAGAGCCGACGTTTTTACAAAAATTACTTTTTTCTGATTTCTCCTCAACGATCGTGTGAATCGTCAGTCTTTCCGGTATTGCGCTACATAAAATCTATAGTGGATGCAGAAATACTGTACTCAATACCCAGACAAAGTGAATATTTCTGTCCAATTTTCACTCACCGAATTATATCAATTGTTTCCAAATAAAAATGACTAGTGGTTGCAGCAAGATAATGCCCCACCACACTATGCTTTCTTGGTGAGAGACTATTAGGACGTTTCTCCAAATCGGTGGATGGGTCGAAGAGTAGCAATGATTAGCCACCGAGATTCCCTTATTCAACTCCCTTCGATTTTAATTGGTACTGATAAACTCACCAAAGTCGTATAAACGGAAAAAAACAAATATACAATGCAGCAATTGATCACAATAATTTTTACAAAGCATCCAAAAGTAATAATATTAATGTTAAGTTAAGGAAAATAAATAGACCAATGTTTCATAAACGAAAACCTTAAGAAAACGCTTTGCTATGCTCGCTCGTGCATCTAAAAGTCTCGGGCTTCTTAAGCTCATTTTCTGCCCTTGCGATACAATATACTAATGAACACTTTAATGCAAGAATAATAAAACCCCTAAAATAAGTTAATATATTTGTCGAGATCATTAATTTCCTTGTGGTTGAAAAAAACCAAATATTGATCTATTTTGAAGCAATCTAATTATAATAATTCATTAATAGCCACGATATCAAAAAAAGTTACAAATAACCTTAAAATTGATAATTAAAAAGACTAGATAGTGAAAATAATCCATCTCCTGCTTTTAGTAGGTCGAGAGGATCCAAAGAAAATGTATTTATTTTATTATTTGAAGGTAATCCACAGGCTATTTAGGAAAATAAAAATTTAGATAAAATCGATACAGGGACAGATTTGGAGCACTTCAATCAACCCAAGGAAATATTCGAATTTCATCACTAATAGTTACAGTTGATCGAAGAAATGAATAGATTATGAGGGATTGTGGACCAGTTAAAGGAAGTATATAGATCTTTTTAGCTATTTTGAGCCTTACGTCATTACAACCATAAGTTGAAAACAGTGGCGGAGTTGTACGGTATAACTGTACAAGCTTCTTGACTGGTTAGGGTACATCAAGGAGATTTGTTTTCTTTGGCATAAACTCTTGGATTGACATAAAACATTTCCATTGAATGCTTCGAATTTTACTAGAATCAAGGTTCCGTCTTAACAAAAAATGATTCTCTTTGATTGTTAAAACTTAATATGCCAATATACTGGTTGTTTTAGAATTCCACGAAATTCACTTCTTCAGTCTTTCAATCAGCTGACAAAACATTGCCTGCGTGTTGGGGTCATGTGGTACTATTATATTAAGCCATCATTGGCTTAATGGATGTGTCGGGTTGTGCAGTTTACGCGCATATTCTTTTTGCATCCAATACGATATTTCAAGAATTAAGTGCATATGTTGAGTTTTTCACCAAATAGTTTTGATAGACCTTTAGACCAGGGTCGATAATTTTTGAAACAAAAAAAAAATAATAGTAGGATGAAACCCATCGGAAAAGGAGGAGAATATTATAAAAATGAAAGGAAAAATAATTTACGGGCGATCTGAGGTCGGGAAGGGGAAGGGGGTGAGTTTTTAAGGGTAAAAAACGGTTTATCTCGATTTCCGGGAAAACTACAAGTCCTATGAAAAAAAGTCAAATGGCAGAGTCGTAGGTAATAAAAAGATCTACAACTTTTGTATGTATACTTTTATCCCATAATCTCAAAATTTATGTGAAAATTTTAAAAAAAACCTAGTTTTTGTTTTTTTATCTTTTACAAAAAAATTATTTTTTTTTTTAAATTTGCTGGAAACTTACCATGTTATGTCCCAAATACACTGTAATTTATTTGATTTGAAATATTCATTTTTTTACCTTATTTTGTCTTAATATCGAAAAAGCACCCTAATTTTCAATCGAAAATTCACCCGTCAAAATATCAGCTTTTTTTAAAAAGTTTTTGAAGTGGTTTGTTGAATTTTACTCATAAATTTTGAGGTGATGTGAAAAAAGTGTTAACAGAAAAGTTGTAGATCTTTTTATTACCTACAACTCTGCCATTTGACTTTTTTCCATAGGCCTTGTAGTTTTGCCGAAAATCGAGATAAACAGTATTTAACCCTTAAAAACTCACCCTCTTCCCGACCTCAGATGGCTTCTACCCTGGACTACTTTGCATTTTAGTATTTTCAGTACAGTAAACCCGATTTTGAGAAAAGCGTCACTTTTCGGCTTTTGCATCTAGGCCACTGATTTAAACAAAGCTTTGAAGGTTAAGAAACCAGTTTCTCGAACAAAGTTCCTGTAAGGAAACTGAAAACAATGAGGAAATCAAAGCGCATAGTCAAGTATTTAAACTAATCAAAAGAAGCGAGGATAGTATTGAGCAATTAATTTCCATGCTTTACAAATTTTTACGTTCAAAATCTACAAAAAACTGGAAAAAGGAATATCCATCTTGATAGTAAACGTAAACTCGAATAATTCATTTGACAAAGTACTCTTGGGAATAAGGAGAAAAGTAGTATTTGATAATGGAATTAAACTGTTTTTTTTTCAATTGGATCTTTTCCGTGGCGAACTAATTTAACTATCATCCCTTCCAAGGTATCGATTTCCGGTTTTTTTCTCGCTTATTCTCAAGCAGTGGAGTACCTATCGTCACGTTTTAAACCCAAATGAACTTTTTAGTGATAATGGGCTCTATACTATAAGCTATTAGAAAAGTATTAAAACATTTTGTTTAGAATTCATTTTTGAAAAAAAAGTAGAAATAGCCCTGGTTCAACATTTAAGTCTCCAGAGCTAAAAATTACGTGATACATTCAAAATACATAAAAAAAATATAAAAACTGGTTGTTATTTTTTGTAATCTGTTTTTAGCCATGCAAACATTGCATTTTGTTCCCACAACAACCCATACAGTAACACATAACTGAATAAATATTTTGGAATTAACACAAAATAAACAAACATGTATTTCGAACAAATACTATCCTGAATCAACTAAAAAACAATATAAACTCCTTTTCAAACAAAGCTTTTGTATAAATACTTTTGAAAAAAATATTCGATCCACAGACAACGAACGGCTATCCTACAACAAATATTAATAATAATAATGAAGTACTTTATTGCCTTTTCTTGCATTATTGCCTACGTTGCTGCTACCGATGTCATCCTTGAAGGTGAGTTTTATAATTTTTCACAGAGTTTCCTATAGTTATTATCAATTGATGACATCTCTACTCTAGGTAACGTGGACCTGGCTAAACTCAAAAAGTCACCTGTCACCGCTTAATCGTCACATGACACCGATACTACGTTACTTGTCACGGACACTAAAATTTTAAGGAGGATAAATTTATTTGTAAAGTTTCCATTTTCTATGTGCATGCGATCATATTTTTCTTATTTTTCTGCTTCAACTTCTGTCGGCGGTCCCTATGACTACCTATTTTTCTGTTTACACTTCAATAATAAAGAAGAAGAAACGCTTAACATGATTGGCAATTTAACTTCCAGTAAAAATGAATAAATAAAGTAATAGCGGGAGAAGGTTATGAAATAATCCACTGAAGCAAAATAATGTTTCGAGAAGATAAAATAAAATCTATATTCAACTAACTGGAACTTATTTGAAGAGCGAATAACCTTAACAACGGATAAAGGACTGTAACCAGGAAAACAAGGGGCAATTGTCATATATAATATCCTCCAGGATAATGTTCGTACCTATCAACTAGTTTGTCATATGTTTGATACTTTTTCCCCATATTTTAGTCAACTTCTATCGATTTATCCTCAATTGGGTTTCGGAAAATGTAAACACCCAGCTGTTGGACTGTATATCAAATTGTGAATACTTTTATAAATAATATTCAAATTTATTTTATCATGGTAAAATGAAAACTTTTGTTTTGTTTTAGCTACCGATCCAAAATACTGTGCATGCATAGTATCTCTACAAAATGCATACAAAGATATCAATAGTCAAAATAAAGCATTGATAGATTTGGGAGATCAATTGACTGATTTGAACGGAAAAGTTGATGAAATTGACACATTGATAGCGGAACAAAATTATGGACTTACCTGTTTGGTAGAAGGAACAATCTATTTCAACGGTATCGAAAACAACACTAGTACCTACTTAAACGAACAAACTGTTGTACTCAAAGAAATTTACGGCGACCTTTGCGAAATGTGTGAAGCTATTGAAGAATTGGAAGACGTTGCTGAAGCAGAGTTCTGCCTTTTGGAAAGTTTAAGAGATGTTGCCGTGGTTGCCTTAGAAGACTGTACTGGAACGTGTACAGGACAAATAGGTGCGAAAGCTTAAACCTGGATCAAAATAACTCAACAAAATAATGTGTTTTCTTTGTTGCTGTGGATATGAACAATAAAACATGTAAAACAATAATTTCTATTTTTGATAATCATTTGGCTAGCAAAAAATATGTCCGGTTATCACTGTATTGATGTCTGTTATACAGCTTCATAAAAATATATAAATGTCTGCCCAATCAGGATCAACTACTTCTCAGGCTATTTACTTATATACATTTATCAAGTGTATCGTTAATACTCGTTCGTATATCTGCAAATCCCAATCATCCAGTTGATGACAACCATAGAGATACTACAGATAGAGGCAACAAGCCATGGGCCGCTGTGAAAGTGGGAATGTCCATATGAAGTCCAGTGAAAGAGAAAGAGGCAGACGATCAGAGGTTTTACTGTCTTTGTTTGTGTCTACAGTATACACGCCATTAAGGAAAAGCAGCTCGAATCTCTGACTTTCTATCTCTCTCTTACATGCTGACGGGGTTCAAGCTGGCTTGTTACCCCTATCTGTTGTATCTTTATGATGACAACACCCTTTTCAATCGTCATTTGGCTGGCTATAAAAAGGAAAAGAACAATCCACCACACATACCTTCACTGACGCTTCTAAAATAAAAAACTGGAGTTGTAGCTACAGTTGTCACTATATGTATATGTAACAATATAAATCAGATTACCTAATATACAAATATATCGAGCATTCCGGTTGGAGAACTGTATTCGATATTTAAAGTTCTAGCCCACGACAATAGATGAACTTCAAAGTGGTTGCTGATAGTTACTGATTCATTAAATCCAATTGATGGTTTGTGCCAGTCAAATCCAACAAAGCCAATACTGAAAGTTAATTTACTGTACGAACCCTTACTTTGTGGAATCTACTTATATTATTGTTATAAATGAACTGTTTATAATTATGAAAAAATCATAAACATTCTAAGATATTATTGATAATTATTTCGATATTGACATATCATCGTAGGAGTGGCAGAAGTTACATTTGATGTTGTTTAATATTCTCTCCGGACCAATTAGTGACTCACCTTGATTGACTTAATATATATGAATAGGAAAAAAAAGAAGGTATGATATTCCAAATATTAAAGCTTAGGTATCTTTTTCTCATTTAAAATCAATAGGTACAACTGTGGAATGGTATAGGAAACCAAAGAAAACTATCTTTGAAGAGATGGAGAGCTCACTATATTTATCTGTTTATTGAGGACTGCATATTGTGGATCTCTCAAGTGTCTTCTAATTTCTAGTTCTTCAAAGAAATCTAGTTCTTGTTTTTTATCACAAATATGTAGTACTTCTAGTTCTGTGTTAGTGTTAATGAATGTTTTGTGTAAGTAAGTAAGTAAGTGTTCATTGTGTCCAATTTCAAAATTTTTACTGGGGTGACCAATAGAGACAGCATTATATTCTGGATATTCAAGTTTATATATCCCATACTTTTTTAATGGGGATATTTTGACAGCTAGCACAGAACTAGAAGTACGAAATATTTGTGATGACAAACATTAGAAATTAGAAGACACTTAAGAGACCCACAATATGAAGTCCTCAAAGATAAATCTAGGGAGCTCTTCAGAATTCAACTGTCCTCTTGAGTAACAATTGTTAAAATCAGCAAATTTTTCATTGCACTGTTATGCTGATCCTTAAATGGGGAAAAGTTTATTCCCCATACCCAAGCTTTAATATTTGTTATATCATATCTTCTTCTTTATTCTATTCATATATTTTCAGTCAATCACAAGATAGGTCACTATTTGGTCTAGCCTATTAAACATTAGGCAGGCATCACATCGAATGTAACTTCTATCATTCTGACGATGATATGTCGAAGAGTTGATGCACTTCATTTACTTATCGATATAAAAAAATTGAATCTTATGGAATATCTCAAACCACGATCCCCAAGGAACAAAAGAATTCTTTATGATGATGAACTGAATCAAACTCGTGCTAGTGGCTGTAAACCTATCAACTAGGTACATTTCGGTACATTTCCCATAATCTAGAAAATCGTGATTTACAGAGCAATAACAAAATGTATTGCACTTATGAGACCTTCCAACGACATTATGATGTCCCCGAAGGGTCTTGAGAACGTTTTTATTATAATGGTCGCAAGAAAAAGTTAAAGTAGGTGGGTCGAAGGACGCGAACGTGTCCTATGATAAATTTCACAGTTGGAATGAAGTCATTTTATTAGCCACACCTGACAAGGGAAAACGTCCCTTCATTTCCAAAGGTTACTGGGAAAAGCTGGAATATCAGAAAGTAATCTTTTAGTTTTCAAAATAAAGTCACGGGAAACTAGTAAATGAGGACACTTGGGAAATGGTATCTTCAAAGTATTTTTAAATTTCTTACATCCGCCTCTAAGAACCTTGTTGAGTAGCATTAAACGAAGTGTAAAATACATAAACCCGTAAACGTATTCGGAGACACATCTCTAAGTAAAAGGATAAAGTGGAAGCTCATTGCCAGCACACAAAATAAGATGTAAATCAAGAAAAGAAATAAAACCAGTCGACCAAATTACGTGGTAAATTTCGTCTAGTTTGTGGGACAGTGAGATATATAACTCTTTTGAAGAATAATTGATTTTTGTTTCAACATACGGATCGAACAAATATAACTTCCATTGTGGGTTAAATATTTTAAAATACTATCAAAGATGTAAAAAATATAAGGTGTAGAAAATTAAAATATTTAAAATAAGGCATATTTTTTATAAAGAGTGAGTGAACCTTAACTGAAACCTGCAAATATCCAGGAAATTGTACTAAAGGAACTACTAAACTTTCCACAGGAACTAAGTAGAGCGAATGGATATTTTGGGCTACTTAAAAGTAATAACAATAACAACAAATATCAGTGTAGTGCAGCTTTTCTTCTTTTTTTCCTTTGGTGAAATTTGTATCGTTTAATTTTCCTGAATAAATTTCTTTTTTTAGTATGTATATATTTGCAGAAGGTGTTCGAAAGTCACAAAGCGCGGTAATAGAATTTGTAACGAATAGTAAGGAGAGATACTAACCTCACTATTCAGCGCGGGATGCCGCGTGGGAAAAGTCCCACAATAAAAGAATATCACCTAATACAAGACGAAATTCGACAAGAAATCGTAAAAAAGAAACGCTTTGCATTTAAAAGGATTCCGGGATACAATTTCATGTTTACATTTCCCTGAATGTGACGCAGAGGAACAGTATTCGGAAAAAGTAAGGAGCGTGTGCGTGTAAAATCCATTCATTTCTCGAATGGAAACTGTGTACTGCAAGTAGGTGTTGAATATTTCATTTAGCGCCACCTAAGGCGCAATTGCTATACAAGAATGATCTGAATATTTCATTTTTCTACATTCTTTATTGTGTTTTCCTTATCGCTTGCAACACAAACTTCTCAATTATTCATTTGGCTTTCTTCCGTATACGAATAGGTTTCTGGCTGGAAAGAGACTACTACCAATTCGGACAGTGAAATATGGCTATTTGTTTTGCCCGAGTAGATTTGTTCAAATAACATTTCTATTTAATTCAGGGCACAAGGAAAATCTCATCATTGGATGCATTTTTTGTGTTGTTTTAAAAAGACAAAATACAAAATGTGCCTTATATATTCAATAAAGCGAAATAAGCTGGACAGCTCGACTTCTAAATATTATTTCGAGTGCCAGTCTCCACCTCAAGCTCGGGACTACCGTATACCGAAACGTCACTACCGTAGCAGAATACCAAGTTTGTTAATTATGGGGTATGGTACGGAGAATATATAATATAATAGATTATTCTTAAATCCTGATGATTTTGGTCAAAGCTTTGGGACAATCATATTAATTATTGTATTGTCATTGGTCGTGTTAAAACACCTGCCGTTTTCCATCACAAAGCGCCACTAGCCCTCGAAGAAAAACAAAGAAATATATTAATTTAGAAGTTTAATTAACTTACATCTAATAAAATCATCAAAGAAAAGGATTGTGCTCATTTTGAATGTTTAGTTTGAATACATTTCAACAAAATTGCATTCGATATAAATTATTTTGACTATCAAGTGACGTAGCATCGAACATATTTTGTAATGTCACAGCTGTGTACGACCAGACCGATCTTATTTATTGGAAAACACTCAAGCGCTCTTCGGCAATAGCTCGTACCGTTGTTTTCCAATACAAAAACAGAGATTACAGTATATCTCACCAGAATCACCAATTGAACAGTCAACTTGCAAAAAATCATAAAGAAACGATTATCTTTGAGGTTACTTCAATCGGCAGTAATAAACAGAATTATGACATTTATAATACCAATATGGCCTTGAAGATAGAGCAGTGATATTTACAAAAAATGTACTACATTGTGATTCCAAAGTTTTATATGTAAGCAATTTTGAATTGTATTTTGCCATTCATTTGTCTTGGAATGTTTACCAAGTAACTTTTATGTTGCTATTGAATTCAGTTCTTTATCGATCTCCGTACTACGCTTTTTGGTATACCAAGAATTTGTCCTGGTTCAGGATCAGGATGATCAGTTCGTAAGCGTTTTCATTACCCTAGTAACCTGGTACCGATGTTAGCTTGACGTTAGTCTGTTCAGCTAGCGTGTTCAGTTTTTCAATATAATCCCATACTAGTCCAGACGTCACTTTGCTGCTCAAGATTGCCCTGTTTCAAGTTTTAGATCCATCGGTGTACCCTATCTGTCCTTGTTTAGGGTACTGAGTTCTTTATCAGTCCACATACTGTAATCGACAGATCGAATGGACTATTAAAGAAATGTCGTATGGTCGTGTAGTCTGTTTTCATGCTCAACTCCTACTTATCAACAAGATTTCTGTTCCAGTCGCCATATTGGAATAATTTTGATAGCATCTTGAAAAGCCCTGTAGCGACATTGGTGTAAACCTTAAAGTTCCTATAACTGTAGTAGCTGACACATTAACTCACTCCATGAAAAACATCGAATTAAACAATGTTGTCAAAAAAAATCAAATCAAAAGATAGTGACGACAACCAACTAATCATGAACTTCTAGAAACTACCATTGTATCTAATTTGGCGAAAAATGAGGAAGACAGAACGGCTCATTAATTCCAAAATTCGATTTGAATTCCTAGCGAGTTCATCTTTCACGTGGAGAGATAATGAGAGAATTCCGGCAAGAGAGAAATGTATTACCTAATATAAGGATATTGTCTTTTGGGGAAAATTTAATTGTAGGATTCCGAGCAAGCCGGAATGAATAAGTGATTAGAAAGTGCACAGATGTTGCCGGCGCCTGCATTGAGTTTATACAAACTCATCTGCTTGCTATCTTGTTATAATTTAGTCACAGTAGTTCAAACAACTTCCAATAGGATAACAACTAAATAAGTTATTATATGACCTGATTTAGGTTACTTTGACGATATATATATATATAATTATATAGCCATATAAGATTTAGTTTTTATGGAACATTTTTGATGATTTTTAGCCAATTTAGAGGTTTAGATTTCCCCAAAAATGACAAAAATAGAAGAAAAGCACTAAGACCAATACTGAACGAGTGAAATGAAGAAAATATTGAAGAACTCGAAGTATTTATTCGAAAAAGAAAAACAAATGAATATAGATGGCCCCAATTTCATGGTGATAATGACGAAATTCTGATGTAAGACTTGGAAGGTTATTATTATGGGAAAACATTTTTCTTTGGTTGAAAAATTGAAAATTCCATTTTTCTTCACCACAAAATATGTTTCACGGTTGGATTTATTCATTAATTCAAATAAAAAAAAAGTTCGTACACGTTATTCAGATAATTCATTTCAGTTGAGTTTATTTACAATGTTAATTTCTCAATAAAATTTACAGCTATTTCAGTCACTGCTTGTCACGTTTCATGCTCTATTACGTACATAATACGTCATAAAATATAATTGAGTTTCAAATGAGGACATATTTGAAACTTTCAAGTAAACGATGTTCAGTATAAAATAACCCGAAGCTATTGGGTGAACTCCCTAATATTCGCTATGTGTTTTGGTTTATCTCCAAAAAGTCAGAAGGTGAAGAATAAAAAAAGTTGATTATTATAACTAAATTTACAAAGTAAATGTAAACTTTCATTTTTCCTCTCTCTTTGGAAAGACGAGTTCATACCGAAGCCCACGAACAGCACCTACCTTACGCCAGCAGACGTGTGTACATGGTGTATCCATATCTGCCAGACTTCTCTGCATGAAAATCTTCCGTGGTAATTTGAGAATCCACCTACGGTCAATAGCTTGATAGGAAATTGCTACCATATTTTTATTTTCAGGAGGTAATTGCACGTATGAAATTAAGATGGGTCTTTCCTATAATAAAATCTCCTCAGCCCACCCCTTTCCGATATAATTTAACCTCCGTATAATGTGACAGGAATACTGAAAAAATACCCGTGGCTACTCCTTTGCGAGTGCACGAGAATTACAGAATTTCAAGTCTCTAACTTCACTGAAATTTGAGAGAAAAAATAAATACATTCTCAATTTTAATCACTACCTTTTAAGGGTGATATCTCGGAAAAGGGTGGGCTGAGGAAATTTTGTAATAGGAGAGACCCATCTCAATCTCATACGAGCAATCATCTCCTGAATTTTGATGCATGAATTTAGAAACACCCTGTATATTTTATACTGCTCTGTTTTTTGATACTGTGGCTGTATACTCGACACAAACGTGTATCCAGGTCTGGACATCACGACCCAGTAGAAGTTGTGGTGGGTGGCGTGGCCTTATGTGGCGTGGCATTACGCAATGGCACGTCACATGGGGTGCTGCTAATGAGTTTTAAACTCCATTTATTTTGTGCAAATGCAAATATATTATGAAAAGCTCAACTGACTTTTTTTGTTCTTGAGAACATAACAATGATACATTTTTTCTATTGAGAAGTTTTCCGTATTTGATTCACTGGATGCATACGAATCAATTCCTAACAAAAGAATTTTTCAAAACCTAGAAATCTGGCTGCTCCTTATCGATTCTTGCACAAACTTTAAAACTACATTTCTAGGGGTTCTTATTATGAAATCCTGAGAAAGTTTCAAGTATTAGTTTTCGAGTTACGAATATATATATTTTCTCGCTCATTCTACGCGAGAAAAACGTGTTTTGTTGAAGTATATTTGGTCTGAAAAGATAAGGGATTTTTAAAATGTATGTTAAACTGGTCTTGTTTGTTGTTTCTTCAAGAAAAACATATTTTTAAATTCAGTATCCTTATACTTTAATCAAATGAACTAAACTGATGAATCAGATTCCCAAGTAGACATTTGCAAATGTTGGAATGGAAAAATGAATGTAGGTATTGGTATTTTCCGCAAATTTACGCTGTTTGACGTTGGAAAATGGGGAAACAGGAGATAGGCCAGAGAAACGGAAAGAACACAAGTAAAATTTGAACGGCTAAGGGGAATAGAAGAAAATATGAATATGGTAAGACAATAAAATAGCTTGTATCAAATAATTGAGTTGAATAAATCAAAAAAATGAAAAAATGAAACGAAAAGAGAGAATACTTTGAAAGTGGTTTTGCTGACATGTGATACTATAATGTGTGAGTTTGGATTGTAGGATGGTAGTGATAAGCTAATAGAATTAAGTATTCAATAACAAAATCTCTGAACACCACGTAGTTGCGGAAAGTATTTCTTGAAAACTAATTATATTATCATGAATGAAGAATATAATAAAATCGTTTACGATAACTTTACTATATAGAAGTGACGTTGTCAATATGGAACCTAGTAGCTAATTATATAGAAATAGTGGGAAACACAACAGAGAAAATTAGGTATCTCTCACAACCATTCACCAATATCTTATCACTAAAGAAGCCTCTCCTTTGTGTGATCACTGTTAGTGTATAAAATCATTTATGCGAAGTTCCCAAAATATAATAAACAGTTCTATAAATACATATTGTATCCAGTACAAGCTGTCAATAACCCACGTGGTAGATACCCAATTTATATAGAGGCTGCTAGGCCCGTCGTGTGCAATGATGTACAGCTCTACAATTTTATTTTTGGTTTTTCATACAAATTGTACTATCTACGCCTGATTTCGATCGGTCAATTCTACACCTCCTTTGGACGTGCCAGCCACATGCTGCAGCCTGGATCCACTTCTTTGTGTGATCATTGCGAAAGTGATGAATCAGTATAAATGACTGTCCACGTTTTAGTAATATGCGTCATTCGACCAATCAAATAAAACACTGTACTACGCAGTGTTTTTATAAATGAAAAAAAAAATTGTCCTAGGAATTTTTCCAATTTTCGGTACATTAGAAAATTTAACTACCCACAAAATTTCCCTATAATCCAATTTTCAAATTCAGCACTATTCCATTGAAAATAGTGTTCTCTTATGGTTCAAGAAACGCCTTGTGCGTGTGAAAATTATCGGAAACTCCATGAAAGGGGAGAGGAAACTGATTATCCAGAAACGCCTTTAAAGTTATTCGAAAATACAATACGAATTACATTACTTTCTGGATAATACTCGTCACCCATATAAACCCGAACTTTTCCAACTAGTTCCCACTTTTCCAGAAAGTTTGAAATCACTATAGTCGAACTATTATTGAAAGTTCGTTCCTTATCATGCCTATTACGCTGGCCCTACAAAAGCACTTTCAAACAGTATTGAAGTTTGAGAGAAGAGATCAGTGTAGAAAATGTGGACAGGGAAAATCTCCTTCAATAAATCTCAGTCGGTTGCGATCAACAAAGAATCACGGGCCTCGCTCCGATAGCAGAAAAGAAAAAGAAGAGAGAACGAAGGAGGAGGAACCAAGGGACAAGTGTATAATTGCAGTATTAATCATCTTCTATAATAACCTGAGATCCAGACACGTAACGCGTCTTATAATTACGTCAGTACATTATAATTAGAGGACACGGTGGCGCGGCGTTTCTCTCTAGAGCGTCGCCGTTTTACCCTGTGACATCGCCTTTGGAATTCCGCAGTGGCGAGGTGAATGTCATTTTTCACGAGGTCAAAAACATTTGAAAATTAAAACACACGCGTACCGAAAACTATTATTGACAAGATATATTATATTCAAAATTACTTTTTTAGGTTTTCAAGATACGTACTTTTCCTTTGAAACCATTTTTATTGAAAATTCATAAACCAAAATAGAGTTGCGTTTTTGGCAACCTATGACATTTTATTAACTCAAGCTCCAGCCGATTTTACGCAAATTAGATGACGTTAACGTCTTCTTCTATCACTTGTACCACTTTTTTTTAATATAACTGTGTGTGGCTATAGCGAACTGCAACTTCAGTTGGTTTTGCTACATAATAGGAGTTCCATTAGATTGTATAGACAAGAAGCCTTTTTATCTCAGCCTTTGCAGGTCTTGGAATCCTTTTATTAGACTCGTCCCTCATACAAGCTCCTTAGGCCACTTCTTCGGTCCTTCTCATACTGAAAGACTTGTGGTTTTGTCAAGATCCTTTGTCTAGTGGGAACAACGCAATAGCGCATTATATGTGCTGAGGTTTTTTTCATTTGATATCCTACATAATGTTGTGCCTACCAGTCCTATTTTGTTCAAGTGTATATTGAGTCTGTAATTTTCTGTTAGGATAATAACTATAATCCTGATTAATCGCACATGATTTTTCAATAAACCCTTTGGTCTCTTATCTGATTTTTGATCTATCATCCTCTGGGCCAATTGAGACATATCGTGATTTTTCTCGAGCAGGTGTTCCAACTTTTTCGTTAATCTTATAAGCTGTGTGACCTGGTACTCAAAAATATAACATACCTTTCTCTTAAATTTAAGAATATGGTTTCCTGCTTATTTCAGTACATCGATAAGTTTTCTAGTTTCTTTACCACTCTTCGAATACCGTTTTTATACCTTTCCACTATTCTGACGAAGATTTTTTTTTTTGGAATCAAATTCTGTACATTTTCCAAATATCTTCCGTTTTTAGCACTCACGAATCATCTAATATTTATTCCACCTATTCATATAAAGATTAATGAGATTTTCTCAAAACAGTTGTTTCCTGTAAACTCATAGAACTGTTTGGTTCTACCATAGGTGAAATACATATAAAAATGGTCTTGGAGTCATTCAAAAGACAGCTAATATAAACGGCATTAATTTCTTAAGTTAGTTCAATCCATTTGGATTTTGGCTGATGCCAGTCGTGGCTACTCTTGTCATCTATTTCCACTCGATTCTATCCTTATATGTCTTGCTTACCATATATCCGCAGTCTTCGATCTTGGGGTCCAGTCCTTCTGATCATTTTTCATGTTCTGTTCATTGAAGCCTCTGTGCCCTTAACTATTCTATTATATTTTCTCCTCTATTTTTTATTTTTTTCGTCGTACTTTTCCATCTTCTGTGGTATTTGGTAGTAGAATCGTTCTCCACCTTTTTTGTAACTGTAGCTCTATGACTGGTCTCATCCATATCAATAGAAAAAGCGTTTTCATGAAATCCAGGTATAATTAAACGCATTATTCTAATTAAAAAATTATTTTATTCCTAGTATAACGGTAATGTTCGGAATTTATTGTATCAACAATCAATATTAAATATTGAACAACTTGCGAAGCAATTCCCTTTACGCTTTGCAATTTTAATGCTCGTAACTGAATGTACGAACCGCCCATGGCGTTGGAAAGTTCAGGCCTCCTCCTGTACGCTACCAAAGCCCTTTAATACCACGCCAAGTTTTATGTTCCCTATAAAGAACTAAAATTTGAGTGGGGGATTTCAGTGTATGTTTGTAATATATTACTCTGGCAGTTTCTTGTCTTACGAATAAGTTTTCCTAAATTATACATTCATGTCTGCTATGAAGTTGGAACATCATACTTTATAATCATGGCGTTGAAGTGACTCAGACGTTCTAAGTTCATACGCGTTGAAAATTTTTAATTCAGAATATAACATCATGACAAATATATGGCAAGTCCTCTGCCGGATGATGACATGACGGGATAAAAATGGCATTAGCATCTTCTTCTCTACACCTTTTGAGGTTTGAATGTAAAGAGTAAAGTTGAATCTTAATTACAATATAAAACGTGGTGGAGAAGAACGGCCGTGGGACTATGAATTTTAATAGAGTCCCACAAAACAACTTTGATGTGGATGTGGATCTCATAATCTAATTTCAGGTATAAACAATAGAAACCTTTACATTCATATTTAATCAAGGGGTACTATACATTTCCTTTATTATTTAATTAAATCTTATATACAGTCCTAGTCCTAGTACAAAATATTTACATTTTGGTATCAAATAATGTCTCATTCACTAAGTGTTTTTCAATATTGTACATTATTTTAAGTAAAGTAGTACACTTTTATTACACCCAATGTCTAAATAATAATATCATTTCAGAATGTAAAATTTAAACACCCTGTACATTTACTTTCCGCCAAGTTTTCATGAGGTATGAAAATTATGAGAAAAATTCCATTACTTCACTCAACTTCAGTAGATGTATAAAATGCAATCTATTTTTCATTTCAGGCCAGTCATGCTCTGTATAAAAATGCTCAAACTCGCGCTCCACTGTATTCAATGTATTTTCGGTAACCAAAAATCCGCCACGGCTTCGCTAGGTGACGTCCACTTCACATGGAAACTAGGTTAGGTTGGGTTTATGGTGAGTGGGTCTATAAGGCCCTCCACAGTCTTTTTTGAATATATGCAGATTAATATGCCCTCTTTTAATACTTCTACGCAATAACTGATATTCTCTAAGACCTAAAAGATTTATTGTAACCCCTTACTTCTATTTAAATCTCAGAGACTAGTAGCTCCTTAAGGCGTATTTCCCTGAGGAATTTTAAGAGGTCTGCAGGCTTTAGAATAGGTGAGTGTCCCTCTTCTATCCAGTAGTATCCTTGTGCCTAGGATTCTGTACTGCTGTGCAATACTCAAGTATATGGATGGAGTTTTCTTCTTCCATAACACAAAATCTAAATTACTCTTCTTCCACTATTTCAAGATTTTACAAGCGCAAATTCAGGCGACAAAGTCCTGTAAAAGCTATTAATGCAGTTTTACTCTGACTTATACAATCGATTATTCTCAACTGGTTGTAGTCACCCAGAAGTATATTCAATTGTCTAAGCCCTACTAGACCTTTGCTGTGGTCAGATCTATTTTAGGCTTTGCCTATTTCAAAAGGGTTCCGGACCCCAAAAGGGCCCTCTTTGCTAATTCATCTGATATTTCAATTATTTCTATTCCAGTGTGTAATTTAAGCAAGTAAGGTGAGAATGTTGTTCTCACTTAATATTGAGTTTGCCTAGGTAGGTATTTCCATACCATTTTGGAACTGATAACACAAGAGCTTTAATGGCTGCCTGACTATCCGACATGATAATAATCCTTTGCCTTCTATATTCTTTATCTATATTGAACTCGGTACACTTTCCTAAGGCGTGAATTTCCGCTTAAAAGATATTTGGGGGTTTCCCAAGCTCTCGGAGTGTTTGGTTCCTGGTCTATGTTGATGGTGACACACGTATAATGAGGAGTCTCACCGTACACAAGTTTCGATAACCAAGTTACCTGTACCAACACTACATACTTAGACTATCTGATGTCGCTTCGATAACTTGGTTAGTCTGTAGTGTCAGTGTTGGCTTACTGGTAGTGTAACTTGTGTTCGGTAACGAATATCGCCAACGGTTCCAGAATTCCCAAATAAACTCTGGGAATTTGATAAAAACAAAAATTATTTCCCGATATTTATAATTATTGAATATAATTCATTCAAATGAATGAAGCAACTATCTTACAATTTGATTATCAGTCCCTCAAAAGCAATATAAAAAAACTATAGGATAACAGCCCTAAAAATTCTCCGTATATTATTCAGGCCACCCTCCGTTGTCGCTACAGTATATTTATTAAATCGACTCTTTCTTTGGCATCCATTTTTCATTTTTTTCATTTTTATAATGCCTCTCCGTTTATCTTCTATTACGTCCGAGTGTATATAATAAAGCTATACAAATGTAAATAACGATTTATCTTCTCCGAGACATGGGAAGAAAGTCAACCAGAATTTTAAGCTTTTGGTTATGTGGTTATAAATTGTTTTGCGAGCTTGAAACACTGTATTTTTGGTGATGTATAATATACATTACATATTATTGATACGACATCTGGTTTCCGTTAAATATACTAGATCACAACGAATACATAATATTTTACTAAATGCAATTTGATCCAAGTATATAAAATTTTATCATATGTAGGATAGAGGGCGATCAACTTTCTGACTCACCCTGTGAAAAATATTTGTATATCTCATTATTATAAACCAACCAGAAGCAAATCCACCCAGATATTTAAATTCCTGAAAGCTGAATTATATTTTATGTAAACGATCCGTTTTTCTAATTTTTGACTATCCCTGAAGCAAATGAAACATTCTCTCATATGGGACTGATATTTAGTATAATTAGAACACTATCACTGGAAAAAATTCTTGATACATGGAACAAAATAAGAAATACATTATTTTAAAAAATGGCTATTTTCCAACTTCAACACCCTGTATCTCTGAAACTAATCATAGGATTGTGTTGGGCCAATGGACACTATTGTTCAGAAAGTCGTCAACTACAATATACTAACAATTCATGAAATTTCACCAAAGCCCATTTCTCCATAAGCCGGCTGCCTCTTCCTTTATATCCTGATCCAGGAAACCCTCAAGTTCCAGTGAATACGATATGGTTTTAGCGGGATGGCAGTTTTGCATTACATTTTATTTTTTAATTGTATTGTAGCGAATTTCATGATTTCATTTTATGTTATCTTAATTGTTGGAATAAACTTAAGAACGATAACATTTTTGAATGGAAAATGAAAAGACCTTTCAAAAGATATATCAGAAGCCTTTACTTTCCACTTAAAAAATTGGGGTTTGTACCTGTCATTCGAATAGTGTAGTAATCGCATTTCCACATTGATGGATGTTAATTTATAATTTAAATTTGACGTATTTTGGGATTTTTTATAAATTTTGGCTTTCACACACTGTATAACCAAACAGTTAATAGATTTTTCTGTTTCGTATTTTGTGGCAGAAAATGTTTTACAAAACATCCAATATTAAGTTCCCTGGTAGAGCTTAAACTCATATATAAAATATTCCCCATTGAAAAATTCCATCCTTGCCCGCACCATCATCCTTTTCCAGGACGAATTGGTCCATAAAGTAAAGAATGTGGCTTAGTAAGCATTGTACGAAGCGTAGTATATCCGTTCAGAAACAAGCAATGAATTAGGGTGCGGAGGGAGAGAGGGTCGACGGCAACCATATTGGCACGATGCAAATCTATGCTAATGAGACTGGCCTGATTGTGTAGCCCGCAGAGGTCATTGTTTATGTAAAAGAAGCACATTGTCACCCGTTTACCGTCGCTTGTTCGCTGCTGTTCTGCGACATATCGTTTCCAGCTTTTTGGATAATTGGTTGTCGTTCGTGTAAATTATAAAAAAGAAAATTTGTTCGCTTGTAGCATGGCATAAACTCGTTTTACTACCGTAATTTGTGCCACATTCGGCAACAGTTTTTATCTAAAAGCACAAAAAAGTATAAAACCGAAATGTTGAATAGTAGCAGAGCGGTTGGGATACTATTTCTAACAAAATATTGATTATTTCTGAAGAGAAACGTCTGAAGAGGGGTTAAGCAATGCAGATAGTTGCGAAGATAAAGATAATATTGCATACTTATTGCATTTGATATTGTTAAAAGAAAGCAGCTTGAGAATGCTTAGGCAAACTCGACGACCGCGGCGAGAACATGATAAAATAACAACATACGATTAGAATGGCTGAAATAGATGAAGTATGGCATAGAAGCTATGGAGAACAGAAATTCTGGATAGAAAAACGAATAAAATGAAACAAGAAAACACAGCAATCCTTAATGCACACTGATAACCCCCTGTCACTGAACATTAACAATGACTTGTTTATGTATGGTGCCTCTGTCATAGAACGATTCAGGAGAGCTCAAGCTAGAGCAACCTATATTCTGACACAGAGCCTATGTTTAATATAGATAATAGCTATGTTCGCGGGTCACAATCCGAACCAGTTCAGGGACTATTCGCATGCGTATTCTGAGAAGTGGCGTTCGCCGTTAATATAATTCTGAATTTGTAATAATAGCTTGGTGTTCGCAGATCATATCGGATTGGTTCGTTATTGATTCGGAATCAGTCCTCTGATTTTGGTAAGGAATTTTGGCAGTTCTCTGATTTTGGTAAGGACTGAAGTTCGGTTCGGCAGCTCATGCGCAAATGATCAATATGTCAGTAGTTTTATTTTAGTTACCTGTTGTTTCACTTGTTTATTGTTAGCTTTGTTGTGTTTTAACATTGTAAATAAATATCAAACTCTAATTTAGCTGTCCACTGTCCAAGTGTAGTGGAAGGTAAATTCAAATTATCCATTTAGTTTATTTTGTTTTTATATTTTGTTTATTTTTAGTGTATATTTTTCATTTGTTAGCTGTCAAAAGTGTTGTGTTTTGTAAGTATACCGTTCGCGGTATACTTAAAACTATTTGCTGGTTCGGAACTAAGCATGCGCTCTAGACAATTTAAAGTTAATTCCAGACTGGTTCGGAATCGGTTCGGATTGTGACCCGCGAACATAGCTAATATTGACATAATAATTTTTAAAGAATGGTTTTGCATATTTAAATTACAGAATCACAACAATCCAAACAGTTTTTCCCATTCAAACATACAGAAACAATAAACCTGGTGAAAATAGGACGAAATAAGGATCAACAAACACACATAAAAAATGAAAAAATATACTAAAGATTGATCTTAAATTTTTGCCGCATCATTCTGGAGTATTATAAAGAGTAAATGTTGCTCGGTATACATGTGACATTTATTGAACGCCATCCACTGATTCTTTTAAGAATCAATCGTTTGGAAAAAAATTTATTGGTTACAATGAAATTTTGAGACAATTTCATCAAACTGCTCATCTCTTCAGTGGGTTTATTGATAATACCTTTTATTGGAGATATCTACTGGTGGTTTTGCTACCTCATCTGTTTCTAACATTGGGGCAATAATGTATTTTTTAACGACCCATAATATTTTTCAAATTCACTTTCTCATGAGGCAACAATGCAAGTTTTTAAAGTCAATAAGAAATGTTTTGAACCGTTTTTAAAATATCGAATAATACATTAATACAAGTCTATTTAAAATCGTACTACAAAATTTTGAAATCTTCTTTTCCACCGTTTTAATGAAAGCAAACATTCCCTTCTCGATTCTATAATTAACTCACATAAAACAAGTATATTGTACTGTAATTTTATGCAAAAAAGTTAGTTATATAAACCTTCCGACATTCTTTCTGGAATTCTTATTAGTGCAAAGTTTAAGGGGGTGTTTTTAAGGGGGTGTTTTCCTCTCCAAAAACCTTTAATAACAATCACGCTCTTACGATCCGGGTATGCAACCCTTCGTACTTAAAGAGTATAAGAGGTTGTATAATTAGTAGAAAGTGCTCCCGAGTGTAGTGTTTATAAGCAAATTTACGTTTGCGAAGTTATGTGATGTTCTGTAACTAAAGATTTTTATGAAAAGTTTGTAAGTTGGTATAAAATTAATGTTTGTTGCATACCAAATGCTCCAACTTTTTAATTTTGATAATTGGAAGGGTTGAAGGTATAAGAGACATTTACAACCAATAACAAGCTTAATTATAACTTTTATATTTCAAACTTCCAGCAACAAAATGCTTCAGATAGTAGTAATTAGTAACAACAGACATTTTATTTATAATTTCTACTTTATAAATAAGGACTGCAATCAAGATAAAGTATCAGCCATTAAAGTGAGCTCGGAGCAAATCGAGTTATTTACTTAAATCATGACTAATTATGTAATTGTAGTTATTAGTTTAACGGAAATTATAACTTGGGCCTCTTTATTTATCATTGCGTTATCTGTAACGCGATTTAAAATAAGAAAATGTAAACACTTTATTGCTGAAATAAGATTTTATCAATTTTTTTTGTTGAGAAAAATTCTAATTTGGTCTCAAAAATATGATTGCACTTTTCTAAATGTTTGTTCTTTCTTACTCAATAGTATCTACGAGGAAGGTACTCTGGTCACTTAAAAGTTCAAAATGTAGAGTCCGACCACAATAACTTTGGGACGCCACGTGATCGCGGGTGTGGCGTATCAGCCAGTGGCGTTACTGACTCGCATATGAAAATGTAATTTTGATACTAAATTCATTTTTAGGAATTTATTCCAAATATATATCAAACTTTATGGTTTTGGATACCTGTAGAAAATTACATAATGGTATCACTCGCTTTATGCAGGTAGGCGACGGGATTAAAGTTGGCCTTTTTTGAATTAATTACATAATTAGCAAGGAAGAAAACAATTTACCTAATCTAAAGTTAATATACTCCAAACCTAAGCACGTTCACAAACGTATCTAACATGTAAACTTAAACTTTGTAATGGTTGTGCAGGTGTCGCTATCAAGATCTGAGAAACTTTCATCAGAAGAGCCAGTATTAACGTTAAAACATAAATGATCCAACGTATTATCGAGGATGTGTTCTCGTTCTAGCTGTGAGTTTTCATATTCTTTGACGTGTCGACAAATATTCGTCCATTCACTAAGTGGCAACTCGTCGAAACTTTTCCGGGATAATGCTTCAACATCCTTTAAAACAAATGTAGTATTGTGAGCTGCTACCCATTTTTTGACTGATGCCCATATTTTTTCAATGGGGTTCCATTCAACTGATCCAATACATAAGTAGGCATGAATGCAGCAACCCGATCTATAATTTCGTTTATTTGACTATGCAAAGCTTTTCCTTGTTTCACTCGCTTGGGAGACATGACACAAGTTCCAAGACATGAAAAATTCACTATTCGCACTAACAAAATCACACAAGAAGACCGAAAGCAAAGTACTGTCTGGTCTGCCGCAGCCAGTCAGAGATCGGCATCGCATTCGAGGCGGCCCTACGTTGAGAATCACGTGGTGTCCCAAAGTTATTGAGGTAGGACTTTACCATAAACGACAAAATTTTAGAAAGAAGCAAGTATATTTGGTAGGGGGGATACCAGCGCTTGGTTTAACAAAAGTACAAGCGGACGAAGTGACTCAAGTTCAAAACTGTCTGAAAAGCTTGACTTGATTTTATTCTTTTATATAGGTTCTTTAATTTATGTTGAAATTTCCCAATTTCCATAAAATATCTCTTATACAGTTCAACAGAATTTAGCTCTTTACGCTTTCTCCGTCAAATTTGTAAGCAACTGTTAAGGTAATTTGTTGTTCTACTTGAAATTCTATGTTATTATTCGCTAAGACAAATAAGTAAAGTAACCAAAAGCATTGGGAATTAAATACAAACGAATTGTATACCATTATAAAAATCTGTGTGTCAGCTAATAATATTTATTATAGTATTATTTACAACAATGAGTTATTTTTACAAAATTATAATATAAAATCTTGAAGAAAATATTTGTTCGAAAAACAATATTATTCAAGAAAAAAATATAATGTCTGTGTGAATAGAGAGGTGAAAACATGTTTGAGTAAATTAAGTATAGCAATAATTATCCTCGGCAAGTGTTATATTCTTTCCAAAGTCAAAGTGAAGGGAGATATTTAATCCCGTTTATGGCAAATGCCATGATTTTCTATAAATAATGCTTATTTAGAGATACAATCTAAAAAAAATGTCTGTCCAGCAAGAGCTGTCGTTTCAAATGGTTAATTATTAATAAAATTATATTTTTAAAACTAACACGTAGTTCAGCAAATAGTTAAAATGAGAACAAACCTAGTTGGAATAAAATTCTGCTTTGCATATCTAAACGGCGACACTGGCGGGAATAACTAATGCCATAGGTAATTTTAACTACACAGTGAACCAAATAAATAACTAACCCGTTTAGTTGCTTACAATGTAAAATACAGTAATTGGGTCACTTTAGTTCCTCTTTTGTTA
This sequence comes from Lochmaea capreae, assembly GCA_949126875.1. Taxonomy (NCBI): domain Eukaryota; kingdom Metazoa; phylum Arthropoda; class Insecta; order Coleoptera; family Chrysomelidae; genus Lochmaea; species Lochmaea capreae. The sequence continues at coordinate 9,386,428 of OX421409.1, forward strand.
CAGCACACATAAATTTGTTCCAATAAATTCTTTTTTCCAGCAATTTAAAACTTCTTATTTTAATGGCAACCTATAAAATATCAGATTATTTTTATATTCTATCTACCTAAGAACGTTACGAAACTCACGAACAAACAGTTTACTGAAGTGAGCGAGACATTTGTATAGTAATTTTAGTAAAGTTTATCTGATAACCTTGCTTTTTAGGGTTACGTACCCATAGGGTAAAAACGGACCCTATTAATAAGACTTCGCTGTTCGTCTGTCTGTATGTCTATCGGTCCGTCTGCCACCAGGATTGAGCTCACTAACCGTGATAGCTAGACAGTTGAAATTTTCACAGATGATGTATTTCTGTTGCCGCTATAACAATGAATACTTAAAAACAGAATAAAGTAAATATTTAAGGGGGCTCCCACACAACAAACGTGATTTTTCTATCTATCTATCTATCTATGTGAAAATAGCTAAATAGTATTCGGCTTAATTTTGCTATTCTCAGAATCTTGAGTTATACTGTTATAGATAATTATACGGAACACTTCGTGTGCGAGTCCAGCTCGCATTTGGCCGGTTTTATTTCTCATGTCTTGACTTTGACTCTAAAAAAAGTATACCATGACCATTTTTTATAAAATACATGAGGGCAAAACTTTAATAACCTGTTTTCACCCCTTATTTTTGTTTCTTGGCTATAATCCTCCTGATATATATTCCGAAACTGCAAAAATGTCAATGACTGATCTCTGACTATGTGTATGTGTTTGATTATTTTATTACGATCAAAAAGAGAAATATTTAGTAGGGTACTTCTAATATGTTTATAATTCACGATACTTGTAATATGTTTTAAAATATTCCAATCTGTTGATTGTCAAAAATATAAGAAAGAAAAAACAGATTATTATATTACATCTCGGGATATTTCGTAACATTAATACCCGATTTCACCAACCTGATTTTAGGAACTTCCTAACTAAGTAATTCCTAGGCTAGGAAATACCTAAATCCGATTCTTACTTAAATCGGATTTCACCAACCTAAGAATTATTTAGTTAAGGAATACCTAGATAAAAATTCGATTTGGAGAGTTTTCTACATAAAATTGAAAACCGAATGGGTGGAGATCATAACTGAGAAATATAATAAAATTTGATACTTCATGTCGAATGTATTTGTGTCTCGTTTATTCTTGTGGACTTTAGTAATTATTGTATTTATTTATATTGATCAAAATGGAAGTGCTGATTATTTCACGGAAGAAGAAAAAAGAAAAGCTAAAATTACTCTATTTATTGCAGAAAAAAAAAGGAAATAATGGTCAAAAGAGTTTAAATCGAAAAATCAAGTTAAAAGGTAACTTTGATTGCAGTAGCTGTTGAATTATGAAGTTTTATATTTTAACAATTCTAGGAATGTATGTAGCTAGTTTAAAAAAAATTTGGACTAAATTATAATATGAGGCTAAAACGTAAAAAAACAAATTAAAAATAAATGTGACGAGCACGGGCGGTGGACCGAGTACATTAAAAGAATAGAAGACAACATTTTATGAAGTGCATTTCTACAAATCATCAGCATCAAAATGACGTCGATGCTTTATTTGATTAAAGAGCTGGCTCTCTTTGAAAAACTTCAAAGTAATAGCTGTACTTGATAAATAATTTGTTTAACATTATTCTAACCTAAATTAAATACTATTTTTGTCAATTTTCTGATAACGGTAGCTGGAACGCCACCGAAACGTTGAATTAAAAATATAAAAAAGAAATTTACAAAAATAATACATTTCAAGATACATAAAGAAAATATCTAGATCAATAAAATTAGTCTAAAGAATGTAGTAACTTCCCTATCATTTTCAAATTCAAGAACATCTTTAATTTTCTCTAATATTTGTAGCATCGTGTTTTTAATACTTTGATGAGCTATCCAACCTTTCCAGACGTTTTACAAAACGTATAGCTCGCATATTTTAACAATAATATACAATTAAAAATCTCTCTCTACTCGCTATCAATCAAAATGACAACCGAGAAATGTCAAGCTGAGTATTACCTGAACTGTTTAGGCAGACCGAGCAAGCTATCCTAATATTAGGTATTTCCTATCTCTCTTAGGTATTACTTAGCGCGTGGTGAAACGGAAATTGCAGTTAGGAATTCCTAAATCCGATTTAGGTATTTCCTAACTTTAGGAAACGGTTGGTGAGATCGGGCATAAGTAATTAAACAGTTTATTTGGGATACTGAAAATGTGAGAAAAAATTAGAAATTCTAGTTTGTTTTATCAATCTGCACTCTAATTCAAGCCTTATTGTTTCAGGAAGACGAATAAATGTCGTGACTTTCTTTCAAATAAGTTCTAAGAATTATGTTTTTTTAATACACTCACCAAAATCATTGTTGGATACGGAAAATTTGGAGTACATACCTGTAACAAAATTAAAAATTAACAAATTTGTAAGCATAAGATTGTTGAAAATTTCATTTTATATTAAAAAAACTACATAAATAGTTCAATATAAATAAAATAAATAGTGGACACAAAAACATACACAAGAAGTAATGCATTATATTATAAGGAGTTGAAACTTCGTAGTAAAATCAGGTAAAATTGATAGTAAAATGGTTTCCGTCCTTTTCTCGGTGTTGCCATATTTTAGACAGACAAAATTATGAACACGCATTTGTTTCGTTTAAGCCTCCAAAGTTTCAAACAAAAACATTTTTATTACATAAACTACTTATTAGGTTATAGGTAAATTATTTTAAAATCGTTTTTATGTAATTTCTTAGAAGTACATTTTTATTTTGTATGTTTCTATCGCGTCCTATAATTCAGTAGTCGCAATTCAAAGGAAAAGTAAGACATCTGGCAAAGGGTCGGCAAGTTACCTTAGAATGTGATGTAATCTTGGGTTTACTTTTAAATGTAAACAAATGTATCTTTTAAATGTATTAATCTGAGGGTTTTACCATATTTTACAAATTTATAATATTCAAGTAGTAGTTCTTGGAAATATGAAGGTATTGTGAGACAACACCTACCCCTTGGCACCAAATAGTTAGCAAAGCTGTCTGGTTCTGGATAGTTTTAGTGTCCGAAAAGACCCTTCGGGAGCTAACCCAATAAAGCACCAGGATAAGTAAAGGTTCAAGTAATAAATTCATAACACAGAAAATGAGATTCATATAAAAATAGAATTATATGTATATATAGAAATATTATTATATTTTCTTTAATCATTGATTATAATTATTATTTGATCTGTTTCTTGGGTATGGTTATTTATATGATAAAAATCAATTAAATCATTTTTTGGCGTTTCGCTACGTTTGAGAGCTTTTTCAAAATTTTTATTTAAAAAAAATCGTTATGAAGTAAAATATTTACAATTGTTGCTATAGAATTTGGTGATCTAGTTTAAACATTTGGAAGTCGAGATGGAAGTTAAATTAAAATGATATAAGTACTTTAGAATTGAATTTACGATATTTGAATAATATATGAAAAAATGTGTAATTATTGATATCTAATTGGTTATTTTATTAAATTATGATAAATTTCATTTAAGTTTTTGATATCTTGTTTAACTGATGTTTAGACTGATGTAATTGATGGTAATAAATAAATCAATATGTCACAGTCTATACATTAGTTATAATTAGATAAACTGAGTTTAGGTCTTCGATACAATGCGCCCTTATAATCTTGCCTTTGGGTAATATTTGATTTTGTGCACAATTTCATTTCATTTTGTTGATTAGAACACAATATAATTCAAATTTTGTTCAATGAATTTTGTTTTGACTGTATATTCCATTAAATATCTGTTAATACGTTATTTAAAATTTCCTGATTTTGAACGGTCCCCTATTTAATCGTATTGTTCATCTTTAACGATCGAAAAATTATTTCACCAACGAAGTTGCGTGCTATGAACTCGTTCTTCACAGGATGGTTGGCACAGTGAAGGAAATAAAAAGTGTATAACGTCCCTAGAAATGACATTAGATGACCTAGTTAGAAAGGTCCCTGTTTTATTTTGTTAATTAATAGGCGTGTGCAGCCAGAAAAGGGATAGCTCGACGACGGCCTATGTACGTCCGAGATTTTTGACTCACCGTAATTGTCCTGAAGAGCTCCTGTGCCGGTAAAAGGGAAATGACACTTGTGCGTGTTCATTTTCTCACGGCTTTATATATTATATACAGTTTTTCGTGTTAAAGTGAATATCTGGTATACAAATTTTAAGATGAGTTCCCCATACAAATTTGTAATTCAATTAGAATTATGTAGTTGCATTCAGGATGTTAATAATTGAACATCGAACACATTAAATTGAGTATTGTGGTATTTCATCAGGAACACTCAACAGTATTAAATCCCATCACCATCACCACATTCTATGCGCATTCGTGTTGTATATGAAAATGCATATAACAAATTCTAAATTGGATAAATTTCCAGTAGAAATGAACATATCTTTTGATAAATAAAAGTTCATTTAATCATTGCAAGCTTTAATCTAAAATAGTAATTTATGCAAAAATGTATGAATAAACGTATTGTGTTTTTTCGATCGTTTTATACTGTAATTAAATGTTTTTGTGTGTTTTCGTATGTATTTGAGTGAAATAGGATGGAAAATAGTCCAATTGCTCGATAACCTCCGTTTTTAGGTAGATTCAAGTGGTTTTGAGACTTATTCAGTCATTTTGTGTGCTTTTCAGGTAGAGGGTTTTTGATTGATTTCAAACTCCTTTGACTGTTTTGGACCGTAACTACGTAAAATTGATAGTTATTGGATGAAATAACGTCGTATTGTGTGTTTTTACACGAATGGAACAGGCAACTACAGAAATCGTATGAGTGAAAAAATACAGTTTATGTATGTGTTGGATACAATATTTTTCATACTAATAACTGAATTGGAGAATGTACACGATATTATTGTGAAAAATTAACAACCATAGTATGTTTGGTTAACTTTTATGAATTTTTTATCCAGTCACGTTTGTTTCCGTTTGATTGAAGGATAAAGCCTCATATAAATTGTGAATATTTGTAACAGTCAAATTCGTCGCTGTATGATTCTTATGATGTTGAAGGTAGGTTAAGAAAACTGCTGACGTGCACGTGGTTGTACCAAAATAAAGTTTAGAATACTCTACTTTATTATTGGATAATGCAAACGAACATTTGGATTAGGTTAGGTTCTATGGCCCTTTCGCCACCTCCACTGCGACTATTGTGGCTCGCCACTAGGGATTACAATTCACCCCATAAGCCTGCGCTTCTGACGAAGTGCATGGTTGTATTTGGTGATACTTTTTTGTAGTCGTTCGGCTCTAAGGTACTAAAACCGAATATGTTATACCCTACCCTGCCTAAAGCTGGGCATGAGCATAATATGTGCTCTGCAGTTTCGTCCTCCAAATTACAGAACCGACAATCCGAGGTCTGACCCAGACTAATCTTCTTTAAGTGGTAATTTAGTCGACAATGTCCTGTAAACAGTCCCGACAGAATGCGTAGGTTTGTTCTACTCCATTCCAGGATCGGCTTATTTTTTTTAGTCGAAGGGTTGTATATGAGCGCCTTCGAGTGAGAGAGCCCTGGTATGTCTGCCCAGTACGTGAAGGTTTTCCTCTCCGCTCAGGTAGCTATGGCTGATCTAGCAGTGCTTTCCGCAATGCCAAAAAATGGTTCCGGTCTGATAAATAGAGACTCTGATCCCTTTTTTTGCCAGAGTGTTGGCCTTCTCGTTGCTCCACTCCTTGATGCCCCAGCACCCAGGTCAAACTGACCCTGTTCTCCTTGCCTGGTATTTCAAGGGATTGTAGACAGTTAAGTACCAGCTTAGATTTTATCCTGTTCGAGCACAGTACTTTAAAAGCAGCCTGGCTATCTGACAGGATCTGTATGTTCTTTTTTACAACAGGTTGATTTATCAGCTTTCTTGCAGCCAGTTCAATGGCGTATACTTCAGCCTGAAAGACGGTAGCGTACCTACCCAGGCTGGTTGTGTTTTCAACTCTGGGTTTCCTGCTGAAGACTGCCGCTCCAGCCCCGTTTCCGGTTTTGGATCCGTCAGTGTAAATCACGTAGTCCGTTTCTAGGAAGGAGATTTCTTCGCTATCCAATTGGTCTCTCGTTGGAATGAGAACCTCAAAGGGCTTGTCCACGTGAATTTTTGTGACAGAGAGATCCGAGGGCATCCCAAAAATGTGGAGTTTTTGTATTTCCCTCAGCATTCGCGTGTGATCCCTCAGAATCTCTCCATTTATTTGCCTCTCCACTGAAACATATGGATTGCTTTTATTTCAAATATTTCGTAGTAGAAAAACTATTGTATACGATTCTTCGAGGATATGAGAATTTGTAAAAAGATTGCATCGGTTAAAAACATCCGAAGTAACTGTTATTCCACAAAAATTTTGTCCCGCCTCTAACAACCATTGTGTGCATTCATTGAAAAATAAACACGGTAGATTAATTCGAGATATGGGCGACAAATTATTGTGAATTTTTATGTCCTCATAAATATTCCAAGGATTATTTCGGTATTATAATAATGAGATACATTCCATTGTTATTCTCTTTCAAGTATTGGTTTTAAAGAACTGAATTGTATCGTTAAGGCAGAGCGGGTAACAAGGATATTTATTATGTAACTGAAAAAGAAAATCTACAGATATTTTTTGTGTGTTTAACAAACAAAATCGTGAAACTAATGAACAGTATATTGGTGAGTTATTAGATTAATTTATTTTGACAATACACTCAGGAAGAAAAACTGCAGCAAGTGTGTATGTTGGAGAAATTATTAGATACGATTATTACACAGAGTTCATAGATCCATGTCTATCTTTTTTGAAAGGGAACTATGAAAGCGCATTTTAACATCGGGAGTGCGTAGAATGGCGATAAACATAAAAACAAGTTCAATAAAAACGATTAAACATACCAAAGCTATAAATGAGATAGTAGCATAAACAAAGAAAGATCAAGCTATATCTATAGACTAAAAATTTAGGTTTTATAAAGAGCTTTATAGAAACCGAAACGGATTAGCCCTAATGTTGTCAGGGTGGAATTGGAGAGAAAGGAGGAAAACGGCAGAGCATATCTCTAAAATAGCGTTCCAGGACTGCCATGAAAATATAGACATCTTTAAAACGTAGGGTGCTGCAAATGGTTTTATAGAACCATAACCTGCAATTATCATCTCATCAAGTTTTGCCGAAATAAATAGCTGAACTGCAACAAGAGTTTAAGACTCCTGGCAGAATTTGAGAGGATTGGTTAATTCAAACGTATCTATACATCCTCCGAAAAATATCTCCAAACAGGTGTTGGAATATTCCAGGCAGAAGCTACGATTTTTTTCAACAGATCACTGTCGTTTGAATCATCATATGGTAAGACTTGTATTGTCGGAAGGTCCAGCGAGGCGTCTTAATCTGGAAGATGATGAAACAGAACAGCACATACTTTGTGTACTTTTCGCTGTCTCTCTCAGACCTCATTCATCGGCTTTGTTAATAAACTTAATTTGTTTGGTGAATTATAAATAGATGTGAGTCACAATAGAATCTTGCTAGTCGCAAAGAAGGGCCTAATGACCCACGAATCCAACCTAACAGCACTTAACGAAAGTGAAAAATGGATAATGATTGAAATAGAGGAAAATGAATAAATGAGCAAAGTGATAAAAACAAAAAGGCTCGGATAACTAGGTCATATACATAGTTTGTTAAGTACCAGAAGAGAGGAAAGAGTACTAAAGTGGAAGGCAAAAGTAAGAAACAGGAAAGGACCAAAGGGGCAAAAAAAAGTTGACGTCGATTACCATATTATAGCCTTTTACAAGATTCATTGATATTTTACGCATAAAAATGCATCTTTTTCTGTTTCCCATGGAATGGTTAGTAAGCCTTCTGAGCAGATCTTCATAATGCAAACACCTGAACTACGAAACAAACCTTGCAATAAAAATGGAATAAATTAAACATTCAACAAGAATAAACAGGTTTGCTTAAAGTCAAGGAAGACAAATTCAGCTGCTCGACAGTTAAAATTATGAAAATTACTGTATGTACAGAAATCATTAGCGGGAGAACTGGCCCTCAGTCCATCTACACTTTGTACATTCTGAAGCTAAAGTGTTAATTAAGAGACTTCAGTATCTTTAAACTAAAAAGTAAAACTTTCTAGAATAAGTATTTATCAAAAAGTAATCGTATACATTTGAAATATATCTTAAATACGTTTCTGCTCCGTCTCTGTTTAAACGAAAGCAATCAAGGTTTCCTCAGTTTTCCTTTTATTCATTTTCTCTCTTTCCCTTTTCGTTTTGTTTTAAAACGCTGGCGGGTCGAAATACTTGAATGCTCTTAGATTTAAAGAATGATACGTATTTACTCACTTTAACATTTTGTCGTTACAAACTTTTAATCACATAAAAATCGTGAAATTCCAAATAAAGAGAAATTATGACAACTGATGTTTTGGTGTAGCATCAGCTTTCTTGACAAGAATGAACACTGTTTCAATAATAAAGTAGTAACAAAATATGATCAACGTATGAAGTCAAGGCGTGACTGTGTTTTATGTCGGTTATATTCAGTTTCAGATTTACCAGAAATATCTCTTTGAACATTCACTTTATTTTATGCTGCATATAAATAGGATTGCTGTGTAGTTTAAGCGCTACCGCGTTTTTACGCGATAATTTCAGATTCCGTTACTCCATCAATTTCGAGTACCACTTCATTTGTATTAATTTTAATAGAGTGTCCACAATTGAATATTTTCTACTCTCGCATTGATCTACAGAGTTCCAATCTGTAGGGTCGAGCGATAGTAAAATTGCATCCACTAGTTCTAATTTGTCAGTAGATTTGATGAGTTCCAGTTGGTGCAAAATAAGGAACAGAATACCAACTTTTTGCGTCACGTTAAATCAAACCTATAAAACCAACTTGACTGTCTCACATTTGGTGGAATTTGCAAGGTATTAAAAAGGAAAGTAGAGATATTGGATCGACTCCTTACTAGCCGATATTTGAAAGTCGTTGAAAAATTGAAACGATTGCAATACACACGAGACCATCCACAGGGACCCTGTAGATTGCTAATCACGTACGTCAAGGTACGTTATAGAATATCATATTCTACACTTATTAGTTATCATTTTCTTAAATTATGTCCAGGTCCTGTTCAATCCGCTTTGTCAAGCCTTGTTCTCAGCACCTATAATGCTAAGTTCCAACTTTCGTATAATCTTTTTAGTGGCTTACTTACTGGCTTTCAGCTTCTGAGTTCTAGCCCACGTCGCATATCTCTATTCTGGAATTCTTTCAACATCACCTCTCCAAAATTGTTAGCGTATTCTTGCCCCTCTCTTAACACCCTGTACCCATACTTCTTCGTTAATATTTTGATTCCATACGATGTCTCAGGTATTCACCAACTTATGATGTTCTTAATTTCTGTGATGATGCTTTTTCCATCTAGCTCCTCTCACTTGATACCTTCACTCTCAAGTAATTTGTTATAATTATCTCAAAAACAGAATAAAATAGCGAGTTTTCTGCATCCATATTATAAATTGCGACATATTTTTTGTTTTGCTACCTTACTTACTATAAATTTCGGTTCAAGGTTTTAATGAACTTATTAGCATAGTAGTTTGCAAGTGGTTTTATGTGCACCATTTGTCGACATAAAGAAAAAACTCATCTTTTTTATTCGTTCTAAAACAGTAAAACAGCTTGAATTGGGAGTGAAAAGTGGGTCAACACGTTTCTATCGATATATTACAGGCGAGTCCTAGGTAGGAGATATACACGAAGGCCCATAAGCAAGTTGCGTGCAGTGGATATTAGTCACGCAAATATAGTCGGTCTATAAGTTAACTTCGGTAATCAAAACAAAGGTCGGTTCGTCAAACTGACTTGAAAAATAATCAAGGATTATATTCTACAATCTACGAGGGTTGGTGAGTTTAAGAACTTTTTTACGGTAAACGCAGAAACTTTATGAGCAAGACAATAATTATGGTTTTTTATCTTTTGGCGTTAAGAAATATCCTTCATAACTTTTATTGCAAACATAAAATAAATATTATCAAACTATCCATTACCCTCAGGTTTGATGTGACTAAAAATTAATGGGATTTATAATTATCATAATTAACTGAGTTGTAAAAACATCTGAGACAATTCTACATTTTTATTCAGATTCTCTTCAGTCTTTTCTTGGCCTAAAAATGTTCAATATCTTATTGTCAAAAAACTTGCATTTCCCAGTTTATATTCTACTTTCTCCCTATCCCATTCCCAGTATTTGTTTCTAATATCGTTAACAGTATTTTCCTTGGTTACCGTGGATATAATATGTGTCATGTGTTTTGTTATTTTTCTCGTTAATTTTACATCTTAGCTCTATCGAGCTTCCTCCCAGTCTGTTGTTCCATTGTGTGTTTAAAATTATGATTAACATCATTTACTATTTGATTATTAAGATAATACATAATATTTTAGATGAGTTCTTCAATACCTTCTTATTAAGATAAACTATTTTCAATGCAAATATATTACAAGAATGTTCCGATGTAATCCAAGCCAATTATACCAGCTTAAAAGCTATACCTATATGGTTGTTGCTACAGATCACACTCAATGGAAACATTCATCGCATACCAGATGTTTCGGGATAGATAAATCCTTTGTTACTAGACGTTATTAATATACTTAATTAATTATCAAAGCTTTACGGAAAATATACCAATATAGTATTCGATTAAATGGTTAACTGAATCAATATGTAATTTTATAGTAAATTGGATTAGATCTGTAGATTATAAATTTGTGATGTGGTAGACAGACATTGGTTGGAATTATAAACAACTATTTCGACATAAAGAATTTAACGAAATAAAACTACGAAAATAGGATGGAGTGTACAGGTGTTTTTTTCTATTGTGTTATTGGTTTTATATAAATGTGCAGAGTTCGAAGGATTTTCACCATACTCATAATAAAAGCAATCTTATAATCGATCTATCAAAAACTAGTTATTGGAAGAACATTAAAATCCCTATCGATAATAATGAATCAAAATTATAAACTGCTCCTAACTTTATTTCGATTTTATTTTCAAGACAAATTAATCCTGATGATATTCGAGAATTCCCAAATAGTCCATTTATAACTTATGTGATATTTTTTGTACTATTTCTTTTAACGATCCGCAGCGATGTGCACCAGACCAAGTGATAAGTGACGTTCTAGCGAAGTGATAGCAAATAACGAGCAGTTATAATAGATGACTCCCTGGGCTGTTCTCGAACGTTCTTTTAGTTTTTATGTACGAGGTAAGTCTAATAAATTTCCCTTTTGGAGAGCTTAAACTGGCTACGGAACATTAGATAGTTGCAAGGATTATAATTGACTGAAATTATTATCAGGATCTATGGAAATGCGGTCCAAAAGTCCTCGGCACCTCATGCTCCAGGCTTTTGCATACTTGGTTATGGTTACACTGTTCATCAGGCTTAACAGTCTTTTTACAAGATCCTTTTGGAAGCAATCCTCCAGTGGGCGACCTAGTCTCAGATTATATCTAGAGTTAGTTCACTAAGAGTCATGAGAGATGTCCTAACTAGACACTGCTGCCTGAATGGACACCTCAAGAAACGCAAACTAGTGGCGCAAGAATTATGTAGATTCTGCGGAAAAAATATTATGGTGATTAAAGTAGATTTAATAAAAATGGAATTGTTAATCGCTATCATTGTCATAATTGGACGCAGTGGCCCAAAGTGGATGAGCGAAACCAATTTCACACCCCCAATTGATTTAAATCATAGAAAGGATAAAATAAGACAGGCATGTCGGAACGTAACAACCAAAATGATTACAGCAGAACTTACAAGAAATCTTTTAACATTAACAAGGTTTGAACTTTGTGTCAATGTACATGGTCATCAATTTCAACATTTTCTTGTTAATTACTTGTACTTTACAATTTCCTGTTAAGTTTTTAAAAAAAATAATTTATACAGATGTTTATTTAATTGCAGATATTATCATTACTGCACAATACAATGAAGTGCGGTATCGTTGAATTGGTTTTAGGATGATGTATCCAAAATTGTAATATTATACCGGTTGTCCCATTTAAAAAAATTAGGTTCCCGTGACCCGAAGTGAGAGGAGTCATTTTATAATAAATATAAGCATCAGACTGTTCGTATCTGCTTAATTTTATACATGTCATATGAACGTTTTCCGAGAATTTGGACCGTCAAAACATCGTGGGACATTCTGTATAAGCAAACTTGAGAATGTTTTCGTTTACAAAAAATGTAAATTGGTTAATTGTACAAAACTGAGGGTCAAATGAATCATCCGTTTTGCAATCTGGCAATTGTGCTCTAAGTGATAGTTGGAATTATATTTCAACAGGTGTATACCAAAAGGAGGGAGGAATAAATGAACTTACTTCAAGTTAGTGATAACAGGACGATAACTGTAAACGGAAGGATCGGCCCTTTATCGCAATTGTATTTTACAAAACTATGTGCGTTCTGGAATGATTTTTTCAAGTTCACGTTCCGACATGATAATTGAATTTTTATGTAGAAACTACATACACTTAGTGACTATACCAGGTATAATCCGACTCCACTGGCTTACAAAAACTACACCACCAGGTTTATAAACTCGTTCGCCACTCGAGAACAATCCGTTTTCGGAGATATTTCATCCGGATGCTGCACGGTCTCTATAAATGCGGTTCATTTTGTATTGTCTCATAGATTCTGAATGGCTCTCATTCCGATTTTAATGCTCTTTTGGAAGCATAAGCGCTCGAATTATTGCTTTTGCACTTACTTTTCCAGTCAGCTGATTTTATTACTTTTGGTAAGTTGATGTAATGATATTTCTCAACTGAAATGGGAAAGTTTCCCAGTTAAGAATTGAATATCATTCGAACCAACAATAAAAATTTCGAATGTCCGTTGCAGCCGGTGTAATATTACGGATCTTTATAAATATTATCAATTTTCTTAAATTTTCCAACATGTTTAACGTAATGGTGGTTGGATTAGATTTAGACTAATGAACAATTTTTTTAATTAAAACCAGTTATTTGTTTCCCAATACTTTATCATTTTGAAAATTTACGACACAAAAATGTTACTAGCCATCAAGGTACCGCATGACTGTATGTCCAATTAGAACCCACAGAATACATACTCAGTCACCATGTAAAAGCGTTCTGATAAATATGTATGTTATTAAATTTGGAGAAGTGTGCGGAATGTGTGAATATATGTGGAATGTGGGATGTTCCAACAACTGAAAATTTTTTGAAACTGCAGTCTCCGTATAGAGCTATTTATACGCCTCGCTGCCATGTCCTATCATGGAAACGGAACAAGCTGGTTTATCATCAATTCACTATTTTGTGGATTGCCCATTATTCAGATACCTGGTTCTTTCAGCATTTTTTTTACAGTAAAAGAGAATTACAAAGTCCACTAGCATGAAATGAGAAGAACTGGAGCAGGGTACTGTTCTCAGATGAGCCGCCTTTTTGCCTCACTGGGTAGAGCCGGAGAAAGATGCGTCATAGCTTGTATTGACGAGCTACTTCCATTTGGCAGTAAATCGGTTATGGTTTTCTTCACAAGCACGTAAACATAATGTGCTCCGCCGACTTATCAGCACTATCGCTGAATCTGCATGTTCCACTGTCCTAGAAGATCGTAATAACCTTTTTGCCAATATTTGGCCTGGAGTGATCCTTCAGTGGTATGTACTAAGTTCCTACTCCTTCGTTTGTTTTTGACCCATCAGAGGGATTTCGTTTTGTGTCAACACACGCTCGTTGATAACAAGGTTCAACGTTACTTCGAAATACTTTTTTGTAAAGATAAAGCCCGTGGGCATCTTCATGGATTGAGTGGCTTCCACCCCCAGTATCTCAAGATGTCTCGTTAGATCGCTGGGTTTCAAAGTTTATCTAGAGTGAAAAATAAATTTGCAGGATAAAATTATTATTTCAAGGCTTTGTAGAGCAATATTTTGTTATTTTTTTATAGATTCAAGCAAATCAAAGCCTCACACAAGGCTGTATTTAAATTACCCACATAAAAAAATTCAGAAAACATTCATGTGATTATATAGTTTTTGTCAAACGTTCATTCACCAGACCTTTCAAAAAGCATAATAGTAAAAAAATAAATTTTAAAATTAACCCATTCAAAGCAACAAATCGTTGACGTCAATATACAATAACAGGTATAATAACTATAAGTGGAGTGATAGGTATACAATGGGAAGACCACCCTTAAAAATGTACCTGTAGGATAAACATAGCACAGGTATCTAGGCCTGACTTAATAATAAGACGCTAATAGTCAACACCTTTTGTAAATAAATACCTGCCTCGTGTTTTCTACTACCCTTGTAAGAACAGACACCCTTATGGTGAAAGCTCAGGGGTCCCGAACCGAGATGCACGTGCCAAAAAGGTCCATTCATTACAACTTGTTACCGACCGATAATCCTACATACATCAAAAAAGGTCCGTCTCTGTGTCAAAGGTTGCCGAAAATTAGGGTCGGTTCAAGAATGTTAGATCCTTTTATTACCTTTAATCAAGATTCATGATAATTAATATTATAGTAAAAGGCGTTTCTTGATACATTTCAAAAGGATCTATATAACTATCTCGACGGGATAAATATACAAGGTGGAGTTAGTATATAAAGAATGTTGAATAGGTAAGTGGGGAATCACACCAGCAATGAGTATCTGCGTTACGACAAAGCAGTCACTTTCGCGCGGCTTGAAACGGACCAGATGTAATACGTATGGTGTAAATTTCTGTGACCATTAGTTAACCATAATTATAAAAGCGGAGGCAACTATCGTAGCTGTTGTCTCTAAGACGATCAATTGCCAAAACGAGTCGTTCTCCGTGGCTAAATTGAGAATTTGAAAAGACAATTGACATTTGACAATTCCATGGTAGGTATAGAAGTGATTAATATGACGACGTCCTGTGGTTGAAAAGAGGTTTGCGAAATAAATTTGAGAAAAGATTGAAACATGTCGGTAAACGTTTTTGATTCGACTACGTTTCACATAAGAAAAAGCCACGGGAGGTTTGCCAACCGACTTGCGCAAAAATCAAAGTCATGCCATTGGCGTTACAAACGATGTTTCATGCCGACAGCCATTTTATTATTGACATTGAGGTTGCGTTTGATCATTTAATGTCGAATATTTTTGATTTTTGAATCATTTTAGACGTTTAGCTAGTTTATCTGTGAGTGTGATGTGTTTTATTTCTTCAAGGCAGACAGATTATAATTTTGTGTACAAAATGTGGAAATGTTACGCTGTCGATTTGAAGTTGAATGTCAATTTTACAATATGGCGCTGGTTTTGACGTGAAACGGAGTCTACAAATTAATTCGAAAAGGCACTAGCAGTCAGTTGTTTAATACTCCTAGAAAAAGTATAAAAAATGTCAGTGTTGAAAACTGCTGTTGGGTGGAGGTGTTCTTAATGAATATATTTATGTCTAAAACGGTTCGATTCCCTTTAGTGGAAATGAAGGAGTTGGAGTTGATAGAGTCTATTAATTACTTTTATAATCACCGCTGAACGTGAAAATTTAAAGAACATGTCACGATTCACGAATCGTCTCTCATTTGCATGTTAAAATAGAACCGTTTACGTAATTCGTCGTTTTAGATACGCTACTGATGCCAATTTAGGATAGTTTAATTCAACTGACCTCATCATTATATACACCTACCCGAATTAAGCAAATTAGAATGAAAAAACATTTTTCGAGTGAGAATAATTTTTCAACAAAACAGAATAATCTTCCGTAACTGGCATAATCTTCAAGGTGATGAATTGTTCGAATAAATTTATGGTTCAGACAAATTAGTATAATATTAAATTATAATGTTCGCTAGAGTCTTTTGCATTTTCCTATCTGTTATGCGATCTGTTTAACTTTAAATAATAGGAAAGTAGTTCAACTACACTGACATTCAATAAAATCCAGCCGCCAAAACAGTAAACATGGAAAATGCAAGGATAAAATGTACATTTTGATCAGATTTCTAGGCATAACTTATCACAATCGTTGGATCGGTCCAGGATTGTCGCAGCACTGGCTTCCTCGATCTCCAGAATTGAATCTATGTGATTACCTCGAGTCATAAGGTTACAACACACCTATGCTTGATATCAGAGATTTGAAGGAATGTATGATACTATCAGGAGTACGCCTAAAATATTTGAGCGTGTTCGACGATCGATGAGACAATATTACGTAACTGATTATTCAATGAAGAATAAAATCATGACATTATATTTAAATTTTTCCACCGAACCCTTCTCCATTCAACTAACAACTACTTCTCGGGCTATATGCCCAGACAGACATTGAATCACACTTCTAAGTTAAACAAGGCTGGTATATCTACAATATATAACCAACCACTCTGGTTTGCAATTAGAAGGGGCATCACTTGTAGACCGGTTTCGGCGTATTTGCGTCTCATCAGTACAAAGTCGCTATGAGAGCATAATCCTGGACTGAAGATGGCACTGAAATCACATCGCTACATACCCTCACATAAAGGAAATATTAAAAACGCGACATCTAACGGCAAACCAAAATTCTAAATTGACATTCAATGTTTGCCGGTGCATATAGCCCGAGAAGTGGTTGTTTGGAAACACACTTCACTAAATTTTACAGGAAACTGTAATTAAATATACAATATTTCCAGTTTCCATCGTCATCATCAAATTTTTTCATGGGAAAGCACCCTGTATTTCTACTTTCCTATTTTTTCATGTATATTTGCTATTTTTACATAATAATAAAACAAAACCATAAACTTTAAAAACAAACCATAAACCGAGCAGAAAACAATTGAAACAAACTACTGCAGTGAAAACAGTTGCGTAATTTCATTATTTACATGCAAATTGTAATATTGTTTTTATACTATGTAAATGTGAAAGAATGTCATAAATTTCAAGTCAATGAGTTGGTTTATTTATGAAAGATTTTCTAGAAAAAAAAACGGGCAGCTCTATTGCAAGTGGCTGAAACAGTTTTTCAGCCAATAAAAATATATAATAATTTCATTGCTACAATATCTGTAGTTAAATGTTTATTTCAGTGTATTCACGGATTAGAAAAACACCTCAATAAATTTCAGTGCCTCATAAAAATGCTGCATGTTGAAATTATATTCCTTGGCACGAGTCCAAGCATTACATTGACCGAAATACTTTTCATTTCGGCGGATCTGGCATCTTGTTTCTATCCACTTGAGAAAATTTAACTTAAAAATTTACATTATCAAATTCACTAATATTTTGTTGGCGAATTTAAATCTCCGGATGATTTAAGGTGAAATTTTATAAAGTTCAATTATGTAAAATTTAGAGGCACCAATAGTAACAAATAATGCTATAGTTTATACAGCCCTAACAAACATTCTTGTAATATGTTCTTAATGGAGCGCGTGAAAAAAAGGTTTGCTTCCGTTTTAAAATAATAATATTCTACAAAGTTATGACCTCTTAGAATTAGAACATAATCTCGAAGATCAAATTGAATATTACAACTGCCGAGTTGAAATTTTACGGTGTACAAGTCATCAAATCTAGCTTTTTGAGCTCTGGGTGCGCGATGGTCAGGTAGGGAAAGAATTCTTCATTTTGAAGAGGTAGATAGTCGTAACACTGATTAATTTCATTTCTTAGTTTGTGCTTGTACTATTTATGTCATTAATAGTTCAAGTGACTTACATAATTAGGTATATTTTTAATTGTAAATATTGTAACTTTATCTTGCTGGTAGTTTTGACGAAATTAATCATCCCAAAGGAGTATATTTACATAAAGCAAATATTTAGAGACAACCGGGTGCTTAATAGGGAAATATTTTCTAGAAATTTTTTGAATGAAATTTAATAAACTTAATGACTTAATTGTCCAAAAAGCCGTGAAAACAATAGGCCTTCAATGACCTTTACTTGAGATTTATTTTACTTGCTGTTGTTGTCAACGCTAATTACAATCATGTGTTTCCAAGTCATGTTAGGAAAAATTAGAATCTCCAGCTAGAGGTTGAATTGAAATATTTATTTTAGAAAGGTACAAAAATATTTTACATTATACCTTGTCTAATGTTCTTTATAGTTCGAGCTTAAAGTCGTTCCGTTCAACTAGAAGAAACCTATAGATTTTGTAAAGAACATAATCTTTACATCATATTATGTAAGCCAATTTTCAGCAAACGACTAACTTTTTTATTAGTGAAAGCAAATGGAGCCAGAATATCAAAGTAATTTTTCAACAAGAAAATTTCAATAGGTATTTTTATTTATTTGACAGCCCGAGCAAATGCACGAATGCCTTCTCGTGACGACATTATAGGTCTTCTCCGGGCCGGTAGACACGCACAATATCGCTCTCTTTATTTTTCGTTTTCCGTCTCGCTTCGTCGTTCACGCATTTGAAGTCTAACTATATGTAGTTTTAAGCTGGATCGGCACAGACCGGTCTGACACGGGCAGCCGTCCAGGAACCACCGCCCATTGAATCCACATGATAATTTAAAACGACTCCGACAATAAAAAGGATTGGGTGAAGTACTCGGCATATGAGTAGTTTGTCGAATTCAGAATTTATTCTCTTGACTGCCGCTTGTGCTGAAATGGAATGAGGGGTACTGGATCCACGATATCAACAAACAACAACATTCACTTACGGACTTGTTGGCTGACAACTATAAACAATTTAAGTACTTTAGATGTTCTTTTGCTCACCCATAAATTAAAATTTTTCATTCTGTGCCATTTCGATGCTTTAGACCGTGCTCTAAAAGCGCGTTTAGACCTGAGTAGTCTTGTACATTCGTACGTTTTGCGTTAAAATAGGATATTTATATTTCGACGCACCGGCTTATCCAGTAGTTAGCAGGTATGCGTTGTTGAAATAGTACATTAATTGTTATGCATATTTTAATAAGGAAGGAAATCTGAAAACGAAGATGTCGTCGTTGGTGGCAAACTCAATTCTTATATAATAGGAAAGTACTTTATTACGCGAGTTGTTGACAGATACTCGTTATCAATTTGAATATATCACAAGAATGACAAAAACTCATTTTTTGTGCTTCTGCACAGTCCAAATTTTCAATATTTCTGCCAAGCATCATGTTTCTTCACTTTAGAATGTTATTACTCGTGCTCAACATTCCACAAAACTGGAAGTTTTTCAAATGTTTGCAACAGAAGTCAAACTTTGGTGTTTCACTCCATATCAAAAATAAACATAAGTTAAATTTCCACCCGTTAAAACCGGATGTTCTCGAATAAAATCATTCATTTTGAGCAACAGCACGTGATCGACACGAACACACCTACAGTGCGCGAATGGCCGTTTAGACTTGAGCATTCGCGTTGGATCAGACACTTATATGGCCAAAGTCAAACCATATTTTTAGTTTCTTCTAAACTATAGAAGGCGCGAAATAACAAGATCTTGTAACTATGCAATGTGTTATACACTTTGCATTAAATTTTTGCTTATAATAGGTGCGCTCTTTTTGATTGAGACCTCAGTTGATCTCAGCTCACATCGGCAAAGTGTTCGTATCCCTTCACCGATGCCCATGCGGGGTATCAGTTAGACTTGAGTTGAAAATAAAGTGGAGGGGATGAAGAAATATTTGATTTGTTTGATTTCTAAACAGCATAATGATATTAAATATGAGATAATGGAGTATAAGTTAAAATTTGCCGCTATTTTTTCAAATTAGTTTCTTCCAAGCCGATAGGTGGTGCTGAAATTCAGTTTCAGAGATTAACGTTGAAGAGTCCTATCTATCTGTACCTTTATAGGTAATTTAAAATGAGAAGTTAAAATATAAAATTTTGACAAACTAGTAGAGTGTTTGATTACCTTGTTTGGGTTAATTATACTTATTGTGAACTGACTTGGAGTTTTATTAAACCTTTTTGGATTATAACACATTTGAGAAGAGCTCCTAGAGACTGGAAAATATTCTTGACGGTAGGTGCAAAAAACTAGAACCAGAATAGTATTGGGTGTAGTAAAGATTGGGACAGCTTCAGCGACTTTTATTGCTAAAATATTCAATAATTTTAGATGGAAGTTACACAAAATCAAGCACAAGTAATATTGAGTGCATTTTTTTTTAATAACGAATAACAATTAATTATTCAAATTAGTAGTTTGAAAAGTTCATTAGCAAAATAACATATTTATGGTTATTCCAGAATTGTAATACACTTAGCGGATGAAACTTCCGTCTGCTACTCTATTTAACTAGTTTTAAAACTACATAAAAGTGGCTGACAGTTGATTAAGCAATTAAATGCAATCCCGCTGAAGTGTGAAATGAAATGTAGAATGGAAAGGTAATTTTAATCCTGCTTTCTATATTGCGAACCCAAATTATTCAATAAAAAATTGCCGGGTTTATTTAATATTTTTCAAAGACATTAATATTTGTTTTAAATTTGCATTTACATTAACTTTACTTCAATGTTTATATAAAATCATTTTCCTAAACTGCTAATATTTGCTTCACTCCGTTTCCTCACCTGAGAGAGTGAGAGGGTAATAAATAGTTATTGAACTGTAAAACTCGGGCATATACAGATCAAAGGAAAAACGTAGTGGTGGTGATAATTAGAATTAAAAATCATTCATAATTCGATTCACAAACCAGGTAGTAGTTAATTTGATAACAATAGCCTAAAAGTATGATTATTTTACAACTCAAATATTTAGCTGGTATAGGTGTTCCAAAGTTAATGTAATGACCTATATTTTCAATCTCTTTGAAGGAAAAAGCCGCCGAATGGCGTGCATATAAATTTTCATAAATTCGAATATTGTGAAATAATGTTAATCTACTATATCAATTTGAATGAAAAAAATTAACCTGCATACAAAATTCATATAATTTGTAATACAATAATACCGCGTTTTCCTCTAGAACACGGAGTATCTAAAGAAGTTTTCTGTATCGTCAACCCAACCATACTTGACAACATCATGCGTATCAAACCAAGTTTCGTCTAAATAAATTATAGTTTTATTTGAATCACGGTACCCTTTTATTTTGTGCAAATACTCCTGTCCAAGTTCAGCGATACGCCGAGATTCCATTATTATTCCACAATTCAATAATCCCGCGCATCAACTTGGACTGTCGTTTCAAATGGTCTCCAAAATGCCATTCCAATTAATTATCTTATAAAACTTACCCTAACGTCTACGAACAAATAAATATTATATTACTATCAATTCACTGACGCCACTTAACCACTACACCATCAAATAGGTATTATATTAATGATAATTTCCTACACTAGATCACCTACACTTTCCTATAAATACCTATAACAATTCACTAAATAGATATTATATTATTGTTCCTTTAAAACAAAATTCACACCCGACACTGAATCAGACTACAGGATTATAAGCCGAACCACAACACAACCCCCCCGAACACCCTCAAGACCGTTGAATTTTTTCTGAGTAAGTAGTCAAAGGGAGTATACTTCGGTTATTTCGTTATATTACGATAAATACTTTAGTTGATGATTGGATTGTTCGGAAGTCTTGAATGCACCTGCATCTACGTTGCCAACTATTCAAAATGTTCTTAAATATAGTAACATACATAAAGTGGTTTTAATTAATTTTTCTTTTTTTAGCAATTTCAAGCGACTTATTATGTTCACTAATAAATTTATATTATGTATTTTTTTTAAAATATTTCCAAACTAGCTTTCTTATAACATCACGAACTAACAGTTTACTGAAGTAAGGGGAATATTTGTGTAGCGAGCCTAACAATTTTAGAAAATATATCTGACAACATTGCTTTATTTTATGGTCATTACACTGACAATAGTTAGACTAAAAATAATATTCAGTTTTAGTATCAGTTTCAGTCAACGAAATATTGTGAAATATACTTTCCGTTTTCAGATTCTAATACTATAAAATATTATAAGAAAGTAACGATGTCGGTAGAACATTTAATACTTATTTTCTTAGGGAAGCGTTTACTTGATAGTTTATGGCTTAAATCGGCGAAATGAGATGAAGTTTTAATGCTGCGACTCACTGATAAAACTTCGCTATTAGAGAACTCATTAACATACATAAGATTCAAGATGCTATTACTTAAAATTCATTCACACAGTATTCTACCATTGTGCTGAATGTAAGTTTTAAGTATAATTTTAGCTCTTCGAATTTGTCGACAAAAATTCAGTAACATAAATTCATGGATTAGTCGTAATTAGCAATACAGTAGGAAGTATTTTTTTTCAATTTCCTGTTAGGTAATATAAGTATAGGACGAACAAGAGATATAGTGATGCAAAGCGATGCCGACATCTTTTCAACAATTGTCTTTCATTCAATTTATTGTTTAGTTTTATATCGTACGGAATAAGTGATAATAATTTAAATTACTTCTATTTGAATTCTCATGTTGAATCTATGTAATGTTAAATAATTATTATTGGTCCTGTTTTCTTGTCACCTAAATATCAACAAAATTATTGATTAATTATGGGTTTCGAATGTATCGTTCTAAATACTACAAAACGGTTAAAGAAAGATGAAACGATAAATAAATACGTTTGGTAGAACGGAAATCAGTAACGGCCAGCTTTTCTTTGATCAACATTTGTAAAAGGGTCAGCGGGAGGACCAAAAATTACTGTTCGCACGCCTCTTTTCCACCGTTACAAACTCATCAACAACCCGAAGGGTGAATGTAAGATTTGCAGATGATCGCCATCCTATCAAACTTCAAACGAAAATCATTCTGAGGTTTAATTGAACTACTACGTCGGGTGACCGGTATGCGTAACAAAATAAAGCGAAGAAGGTGTACAGAAACATCTGTTTTAAAAAAACATACGCTATACACAATTCGGGCTTACAAGTGTTCTGACTGTATTTAAACTAAGAGGTATATTTAAATGCTAATAAGATAGCAAGACCGGGCGAATTGTCTTTTTGTTCTTCTACACAGATGTGCGAGTTATTAGAATTGCCACGTTCTGTACTTTTTCACCGTGATACACGGTTCCCTCAAAAAAATATGAGATCCGTGATTTTTAATGCAATTCTCCCTACTGTCGTAAAATCTTTGCAGTGAATCGGAGATAACATAATCGGCAGTCTAAATATTTTTGTTTAAATAAATAATAATGAAGAGGTAGTTCACAAAACACATGACACCTCTAGGGAAAAGTTCAAAACTATCACGATCGGGGGCGGGATAAAAGTTAGAGGAATGCAACATTCACTTTAGCCTCTTTGAGTGGACCGATAATCTTTAATACGCAATAAATCGTTACGGGGTCGGATTTTGAAAGGTTAAAACTTTATAAAAGAAATAATACTTGAAAACAATACATTTCTTCATCCATCTTTACAGAAAATAACATTTTACTTAAGTACAAATTTCCGGATGAAAAATCGTCTATTTTTGACAGTGCTTGGGATCAGCTGCAAGGAGCCTTGAGATCCCATGAACCACACACTAAGAACTTGGATGGGTTTTAACACAAATTTGGAAACAAATCGATCAGGGCTACTTCAATGACCTCATTGAAAGTATGCAAAAGCGTTGTTTGTCTGCAATTGATATTGGAGGAAACCGTACTCTGTATTATGTATGTATGTGTATGATGGGGTGACATTCACTGAGACCTAGAAGATCTATTGTGCCCCCTTACTTCTACTTAGTTCCTGAGGAACGTCTCTCAGAGACTATTAGGTCCTTTAGTCCTATTTCCCTCAGGAATATTAGGATAACTGCAGGCTTCAACTTAGGTAAATTTCCCTCTTCTATCCAATAATTTCCTAGGTGCTGTGCCCTAGGATTCCGAATTGATGTACAATTGGAGATTGGAGATTTCTTCTTCCAAGCCACAGAATCTACATTCTTCTTCCTCCACTATTTTGAGCTTTTCAGTTGCCCGTTAAGGCGGCAATGTCCCGTTAGGATCTCTGTTAAAACTTTCAGTGAAGTTTTACTTTGGACTTATGCATTCATTTGATCTCAACGGGTTGTAGTCACCCATCAGAATCTTTGATTGTCTAAGTCCTATTAGATCTTTCCAATGATCAGATCTTCCCTTTTTTTTAGGTTTTGCCTATTTCTTCTGATATTACATTGGGGCTGATACCGCAAAAGGGTTCCGGCCCCCAAAAGATTCTTTTAGTCCCCCTGTCTGCTCGTCCATCTGCTACTTCAGTGTGTCCTGGATTCCACAGTAAGGTTACTATACTTGTTATCGCCTAGTTCATTGAGTATACCCAGTCATTCACATACTATTTTGGAACTGACTACACATCCGACATTATGATAATATTTTGCCTTCCTTATCCTTTGTCAATATTGAACTGGGCACACTTTCTTTTGCGTAAATTTCCGCTTGAAAGATACTTGGGGTTTTTCCCAAGCTTTCAGAGTGTTTGGTTCCTGGCCCGTACACTCCTTTTCCAGTTCCTTCTATTACTTTTGAGCCGTCCATTGAATGACATTCTTTCCTAGTCTGGTAATGGTATTTGGACCCTATTGCTTCTGGTTGCTTAGTCCCGTAACGAATTTCTTCGAACAGTTATACCTTTTCATCATACCTTACCATACCATACCATACCATACTAAGAAGTAAGGAGGTGGTTTTTTTTAATGATTTTCTTTCAATTTTTTTTTTAAAGGAGCCGTCCCTTCGCCGGCACCACCTCAGCCTCTTGGGCTTATTGTGGATTCTCCTAATGTTCTGACTACAACCTATTCAGCCAATCCGTTCCCTGTATTAGCTCATACAGGTTCTTTACTGGTTGGCTGTAGAAGTCTTCTGGAGTCATTTGGGGTCTTCCATACAGTTTTTGCCTCCTGTGGTACAGCGTCTCACAGTTGCATAATATGTGCACAGCTGTTTCGGTGCCTTTTTTGCATCTTCTGCATGTAAGGTCTCCGTTATACAGCCCTATTTTGCTCAGGTGCTTAGTCTAGTTACTCTTTACTAACGTATGAAATTAAAAAGGTACATAACCTCAAATTGTTGTTTTTGTGTTTAACATTTTTGTATTTGTATTCGTAATTCCTCATATTTTTAGACTATCTAGTAAGGTATCAATAATTTTGGATTACTTCCAATTGAAACGAAAATACACTCTCAATATTCAACTACTTTTCAAACTAGTCCAATTACAATTCCAACGTTTTCTTCTAGAAATATCGCCTCTCGGCTGTAGCATTTCTGAAACTTTGTAGAAGTATAACGGTTCCCGCGTTGAAAATTATTCTGATTTAGATGTTCTCCATCCGAAAATAGCTAACAGAAAGAGAGATAAAGGAGAGCATAGATGTTCTCTCTCTCGGGCAGTCTCATCAATTATTGCCCAGAGAAAATTTCTATATAAAATATTGAAAGTAATTGTCATTTTATACTTTCATCTAATGCAATAAATCTAAGAGCATATTATCCCGTGTATATTACTCCCTAGAGGATCTCCAGCATATAGATACTTGTTTGTATCGATTTAAAATCTTCAGAATGATAGTATATCAGTGATATCGCTGTTATTCTTAATATAATCCGATTCATATCTGAAAAAGGCAGT
This sequence comes from Lochmaea capreae, assembly GCA_949126875.1. Classification (NCBI taxonomy): domain Eukaryota; kingdom Metazoa; phylum Arthropoda; class Insecta; order Coleoptera; family Chrysomelidae; genus Lochmaea; species Lochmaea capreae. Next base: position 9,412,194 of record OX421409.1, read on the forward strand.
AGTTTATACCATAATTTATTATGATCAACATGCCAAATGACCTGCTCAGAAGCGTAGAGAGGTGAGGTTAGCAGGGGCAATGGCCCTGGGCGGCATGCGAAAGAGGTTGAAGGAAAGGCAAGGGAAAGGGAAGGGTAGGAGAAAAATGATAAAAAAGAGGAGAAAATAATCCACCTACTTTTTTTTTCTACTTAATATAATTCATATTTACATCTGCTTCACGATATGTTACTAAAACCGCTAAAAAATCATAATTAAGTTTTTATTGGCGTGATGATAATTAAAATATCCTCCAAACGAGGTATTTTGTGACATCAGTCTCCACAACAAATTTTAAAAATAGTAACGCCCTCTATCGCAAAATTGAAGTCAAGTGCTTGCCACTAGTACTAGTAATAGTATAATTTCTACTAGTTTGATCTAGTTTTTGTTTCATTATTATATCTGATTCTTTTAAGAAGTTATGATGTGACTCTTGAATGTATTGATTGATACTCATCAAATAATAATTAAATGAATCTAAATTAGAAACAATAGATAATGCTCCGATATCAATAAAATAAAAATTTTGTATATAATTTTGCATAGGAAGTTTAATATCGAATAAAGCGTTCAACGGGTGACAAACGATTAAAATCCAATACAAAAACTTTATAAGTGACAAGTTGAATTGTACAATTAAAATTGAGGAATGGCATCGAAGAGATTTTTCTTATTAATGCGATAACTATATCTAACGGTTTTTTTAATTGGAAATGAAAAAAATTTCATCTCTAAATCGCTCTCGCAATGTTATTTGCCAAGCGAACGAAGCCACAAAGATGCGGAAGAGAGGAGAGGAGATGAAGTCGTGCTAGTAACATTTGAACCCAACCGGTGGTGCGGCGACATCGAGTTTTCCTGAACGCGAACGAGCTGAAATTGACAGCGAGTATTCAGTTATTTAATCATATCAAATAATATTGCATCTGATTGTCCTAACTTCCTGTGGGTTCCATGCGCCATTTCTTTCCATAGATGTATGTTCCTTCCAAAGCAAATATAGTTTATCTTGAGTTTCAATAGTACATTAGGTCCGTTGAAACAAATATTTAAACTTTAAACTAATAATTGAAATTAATGAGGCTCGGAGAGTTTCCGGTCTGTGCCGGGCAGCGAAAACCCACGCTATGCCACATCTGCTTAGGTTTGGCTCAGTATAAATTCACGAAAATTTCATAATTTTTCTTGATTGCATTTGAAAAAATCATAAAGTAAGTAATAAAGAATTCATTTAAGAAGATATTATTCTTAAATATGGGGACTGAAAGACCCTTTTGGAGGCCGGAACCCTTTTGCGTATCAGCCTTAATGTAATATTGGGAGAAATAGGCAAAGCTTAGACAATCAAGGATTCTGATGGGTGGCTACAACCCGTTGAGATCAAATGAATGCATAAGTCAAAGTAAAACTGCACTAAGAGTTTTAACAGGGATCCTAACGGGACATTGCCGCCTGAACGGGCACCTGAAAAGCTCAAAATAGTGGAGGAAGAAGAATGTAGATTCTGTGGCTTGGAAGAAGAAATCTCCATCCTATACTTGCGAATTGTACATCAATTCGGAATCCTAGGGATATTAACCTGCAGATATCCTTAAGTTCCTTCGAGAAATAGGACTAAAGAAGCTCTGAGACGTTCCTCAGGAACTGAGTAGAAGTAAGAGGGCACAATAGATCTTTTAGGTCTCAATTAATTTCACACCATCATCATACATACATTCTTAAATTCCACTAATAATTTTTTTGGAAATGGAATGCACTTAAAACAAATGTTTTTTCCTAGATCTGCTATACAATAACTTTAATCCAAGCATCCATTTTTTCAATGTTCCAAGAAAACAAACAAACATGCTTTTAGAAAACTATGGAGACATTGCCAACGGGTCAAATTGAAAGACCGTATGACGCGGGTGCAGATGTCCTGTAGTCGAAAACTGTAGCAGAGAGAAGTGCATTTCGCTGTTGTTATACGAGCGTCTCGGGTGCTCCTAGACGCATAACTTAGTATTCCCCTAGTCTCTGGCGGAATATTTATGTCCAGTAGTCCCCAACAATCTAATATTTTCCTTTTTCCATGCCTCATTAAAAATTTCCGAGATAATTTACTACGTTCCGGAGAATTGTCGGCTTTTTATCGCCTCACTGTCTGAAGGAAATTCGAAATAAACCGGGAAATAAACCCCAGTTTAAACAGAAATAATGTATGGAATTTCTGGAATTGAATTGCTAAAGCTCGAAATGTTTCCTTTCTTAATACAGAGAATCAATAAGAAATCACGGAAAGTCGGGTATTTTTAGACGTTACAAAATAAATAATTCACAATTCATTTTGAAATATCACATAAAATACGCTAGATTACGAAACTAATTTGTCAGGTTTTATTTCCATCAAATACATTAAATGTCAATTTTACTAGCATTCGTCAAAATAGATTGTTATCCCACAAAATACCAGATAATTGTTTCCGAAAATAATACGTATATTCATAATTTTTAAGGAAATACGACAAAACCTTGATATTTCTGAGATATTTTCCGTAGATCAACAGCCATCATAAGGGCCATACGTCATACATACTACCAAAATTATTATTTTAAAGACAATTAAATTTAGAAAAATCAATTAATTCAATTTTTTTTTAATCAACAATGGAAGTCACATCTTTCCTTGTATCTAAAATAAAACGGAAGACGAGATCTCCCTTGTTACAATATCAATAAATATTTGGTAGCATGCACAAGGAGTCACGCAAAAAAAAATATAGATTCCAATAACTCACCATTGTGGGTGGTTGTAAATTCTTCAATCAAAACAATTTTTATTGTTGAAAACAATATCCTGAAAGGACCGATAAATGTGTCAGCAGAAAAAATTGTTCGATCTCTTTACCTGACATATTCGTAGATGTCAACGACCCTTATACGGATAAGAGAAAATGTTTGCCATGGGACTTTAATCCGCTTAAACGGTTTTCCTACCCTTGTCCTGGAATGTATATTTTTAGATGATTAGCGCACATTGTCCATTCTCACATCGTTCGAAAGTTTTATTAACTTGATTTATTATGACTTTTATTTTCGTGAAAAAGGATATTTGTCATTATTTTATTAACTAGAAAGTTATATTTTTGACACGATATTAACACAATATATATATATATATATATATACAAAAATTGAAAATGTAATATCACAAAACCTGTACAGTATAAATTACATTTCAGATGCATGCTTGTCTGTCAGCCACGGTAACTATGAGGCCATCCCAAAAGCCACTTCATGCCTGCATAGAAGGTGAGGCCTGATCAGTCAGCAAAAGATTGACAGGAAGATAAGCGCTCATAAGCGGACTACACGATAAGACATGTTATAAGCTATAAAAAGAATTGGAAACCTACCCCATATTGGGAATGCCATCGGATGAGATGCTTTTTAAGTATAGCTTCAGGAAAAAATTCAAGACAGGCATGTAGCACAGGAGGAAGGAAATCTAATGCAGAAATAGCTTGCTACAAAGATGGCTCAAAAACCGAGGAAGATCTAGGAACAGGAATATATATCCAACTGTAAACGTGTAAAGGAAAACACGTTACAATATTCCAGGCGTAAGTTGCAGAAATTCACCACAGTGAAAGAGCCAAGCAGCTATAACAGCAATCAGCTTATTGTAGGTGGATTCCAAACTCCTTTCGGTCTGATTGAAAACCCTGAAAGAGTTCAGCTATTTAGAAGGAACACGAGGTCTAGAACCTTTCTGTAGTATAACAAAAGCGCTGCAAAAAAAGGTTCTGTGAATAAGACAGACCCAACAGTTAATCGAACCATTAGAATAGGCGAACAATCCGGATCCTGGTTGTGCTCCTAACAGGGCATTGTAGACTTAACACGCACATGAACAAAACTGGATTGAAAGACACAAAAAACCGCACATTATCTGCTATGGCTTCGTCTGTCAAACCCATTACCTGCGCGTGCCTGTTGAGCTTACATAATTAACATAGCAGAGCGACCTTACAATTTTAGAAACTAAGCGTTTTGGAAATTTGTTAGCAGTATAGTAACAGCTGTAATGCTCAAAAAATTCCGCATAATTCGGGTTTTTGATTAAATAGTACATTTATGCAATATTGTCTATCAAGACACGAATATGGGAATCACGACACGAGCCATAGGCGGATGTCGTAATGGATACGAGTGTCTTATATTTAATGCGAGTTACATACCGTATTTTATCTACTAGCATACTTCAATTGATATTGACCGAATATTAGGATGTTGCATTGCTAGTGGATGTACACTTGTATCTTGATGAGAAATCTGTTTCTCATTAAAATAGATTTCCTGCACAATTAATAATAATATTGAAGCATTGAAGTGGAAAAAATAATATTTATTGATTTTGATACAAATTACTTGCATTTCTACTGCCACCAACATTTCACCCTTGCACTCAACTGTAAACTAATACACCAATTACAAATAATTTTATACCTTCACGTGTGTAATAAACGTCCGTATTCCTGTCAGGTCTAATGAATTGATCACGTGACTACCAAATAGCTGCGGCTCTTAGCTAACGTAGACAATATCAATTATTATGTAGGTAGAGGGTTCGCAGGAGACATAAATGACTACACAAAACATAAGAGAGAGTAGGTATTGAATATTTGAACTAGATCGGTTTCGGAATTAGATGAAACAACATAAAGGCACCGTATTACCTTTATAATAAACGATATCATATTTCAATTTGATATTTTGTTAACTATAGTTAATCTTGAATGTTGAACGTTATCGAAATACTCAAATAGGAGAGGTTGAAATGAGTTAAATTATGGATATTGAATGCCTGTGTATTACGGGGTCCATAAAAACCTTGCCATGGCTCCTGCTGAATCTTCAACAGTACTATCGAAAGCTTATCGAGGAGCTAAAAGCGTACTAGGGAACCAATTGACACAACGACCACAAGATGTAGTTTTTATAATAAGTATCGTGGATGTGTTCTCATTCTATTTGTGAGTTTTCATATTCTTTGACGTGTCGACAAATATTCGTCCATTCAATAAATGGCAACTCGTCGAATCTTTTTCGGGATAATGCTCCAACATCCTTTTAAACAAATGTAGTATTATGAGCTGCTACCCAGTTTTTGACTGATGCTCATATTTTTTCAATAGGGTTCAATTCAGGATTATATGGCGGCAATCTCCAAACTTTGTGTCCATGATTTTCCAACAACTGATCCAATACATAAGTGGGCATAAATGCAACAACCCGATCTATAATTTCCTTAGTTTGACTATGCAAAGCTTTTCCTTATTTTACAATCTTGGGAGACATGACACAAAAAGTTCCAAGAAATGAAAAATTCACTATTCGCAACAACAAAATCGCACAAGAAGACCGAAATCAAAGTACTGTCTGGCTAAAGCGCCCATTGCTCCGCCGCTGTCTCGAAGCCGCAGCCAGTCAGAGATCGGCATCGCATTCGAGGCGGCCCTACGTTGAATCACGTGATGTACCAAAGTTATTGTGGTCGGACTCTACCATGATACAATGTTCATAAGGGTAACGAAAAGGTTCTTCAACATCATTTATTGGACCGGATCCTTCTAGACGTCGCCAAATCTACAATAAATATGGTCACAAGAATGGTGGGAAATTTCAGCAGGATCAGACGAAATTGTTCTTTCCAAGACATTCGCCAAAATTTACGGCAGAGCTGATGACCAAAGACAGGAAAACTGTCAAATCTGTAGTAAGTATGCTTACAGAGCTTTGAAGGTTTGGGAAATTGCCAAAAGAGTACATGTTGGGAAAGAAATTAAAAAAAAACTGTCACGATGCTTCTTATGTAAGAATTTTTGGATCTATATTGTATCGTAAGTAAGCCAAACTCAACTTGACTGAATAGTGCTATTATTTTCGATGGCTAAACAATTTGAGTAATGTTCGCAAAAAAATTCACTGAACATTATTTGGATTATTAAAATAAAATGTAAAAACATTTCAATTAGCTAAAAACACGTGAAAATAAATGTTTTTCCAACAAAGTAGATACTCAACCAAAAAAATTGTATAGTTTTCCTCATACATACATAATGGATAGAAGTGAGTTACCCACACTTAGTGGGATTAAGATTCAGCTATTTCAGTATTATACAACTACACCTGCCTTTGTAATCTGGCTGTAATGGCCGTCCAAAGTTCCACATTTGGAAACAATGACGCCCATATGTCGCATTAGGCTTTTGTTGGTCAGTGGAATCAGTGATTAAGAGAACTAGGTTTGGATCCATTAGTATATCCCTCACTTTGTCCCCGAATAGAGGGATACAAGTCTGATTATCTTGATGAACACTATTTTACGCTTTATTGTAACCAATGAATTGCTGGAATACACTGTCGTATTTGCGAAGTAAAAATCTTTTTGTGATTTATATTTTAACGTCGTAAATACACAGGGTGTTTCCGATAATATTCCTTAATTTATAAAAATTTCCAGTTTCTTGTGAACGAAAATGCAATTTAGTAAACGTTTCAGAATATGATGAGCGGTTATTTGGATAATACATCTGACCTCCAAGGCATTACCATTACCTAATCCATATAATAAATGCATATAAGTCATTTCAGCATCAGTAAACACCTGAACACAAACGAATAGGTCAAGAAAGTTTTTTGTTAATACCACGAAAGCTCTTATTAAGTAAACGTAATGGTGTCAAGAGATAAATTGCCATGTTCTCAAAAATTCAGATCTTCGTCAGTTTTCAAGTTATAGTGTTGAAACTGTTGAAATTGACACTGGTTTATTTTTATTAATTTTTGTCTTAAATTGACCAAACTGACAACAGTTGTTAAGGAATCTTCTTACAATATCACCAGTTGCATTTGGTCGATTTGGATGTCTTTCTGCAAAAACACGGCTAGTCCGTTCAACAATTCTATTACACTCGCCGTAAATGATAATAAGATTTGAGAAATCCTGCATTTGCCATTATTTACTATAAAATACAAACTGCCAAAGAAAACTGTCAAAACAGCATAAACAATTAACGTTCTAACTATCAAATCTGTGACAGGCATAGTCTACCATTTACTGAGGTTGAAATAATTAAGTGTCGTTATGTTTCAACTAAGATAATGAAATATCTCAGAGTGGTTGAATTTAGGTATAGAAAATACCGATACCAAACGTATTGGCTTGAAAAATACATTGGAAATTGCTATAAAATACAAGGTTCTATTAAAAGTAAGCAGCTTATGAATGATTAAAACTGTGCATTCTTGCGGCTAAGTTTGAAACACCCTGTATGAAATATCAATGAGCTGGACATATGGAGTTAACGGGCAAGCGCTTGTTGTTTATTGGTTACAATTTCACGCCATGAGCTTCGTTATTATCGGAGATATCGTTATTCAATGTGAATTGGGATCTTTCAAAATTTTGAGAAAATACAAAGTTGTTTCAGATTTTTAAACATAACTGTATCCGCAATCACTTTCAATGAAAACTTTTCGCGACACACCCTGTATAGCCAAATTTTGAGAACGGTGTTGAAAAATACAGACATAGAGCAACAAATCATATATTTTCGATTTTTGATCAAATGCCTCGAAGTGGGTCCAAAAATCTCGGGAATACGCAAACGACCGAGCGCCGGAAAGTAACGGAGTAGAAGAGGAGACCACTACACGACCACTACATGAAAGCTACAAGCAATGCAATGAGATTACACGAATCTCGTGTAATTACACGCACATTGGCAACACTGCTAATACTATATAGATATAAGATCGTGCTGGCACGCGGCGTAACCTAGTCATTTTTGGCTCTTGGGCGTTTTTGGGAAATGGGACTTATTTTCTATGAAGTTTCAACGATATAACTTGACAAAAGTATACATTTTTGAAAAAATGACGAACTTTCCAGTTTTCCCGAATTTTTTTCGCTCCTAATTATTCAATCACTTCACCGAAAAATGCGTTGTATTCGTATTTTTATTATCTACAATTCATCTCCTGACACCATTACGATTAACTACTTAATTAGCTTTCGTGTTATCAACGAAAAACTAAAAAAAGGACTTTCTTTCCGTTTACAACAATTTCGTGAGCAAAATTTGCGACTAGGAAATATATCAGGTTCATATTACGTAAAATATTTTGTTTCCTGCTTTAATATATTTCAAATGATGGGACAAACAGTGTTCTACTAGGATTTTTGTCATAAAAATTCACCTATTGCTTGGCCTAGAAAGGAGAACTGGCGCTGTAACAAGATTATGATGATACAAAATTCTTGTTTGTTTTCGTTGGATTTCAGTTCCAACATAGCAGTTGTCGAAATTCCAAAGACCACTATAAGACTAAACTTTTTTTTTATTAGTTTTGGAAACTAGTAGCGTCACTAAGCAAAAATTATAAATAAGTATAAATTTCACCTACAGCCAGAGCTCGTTCATTACAAAAAAAGCCAACATGCTGTATCTCGTTAACGACACAACTTATCATACTTGTTTATGGGATGTTGACGAATCGCCCACAGCAATATTTCAGATTACTTCGAAAGCAACGTGCGTAACTTTTATTGTGTAAAACTTTTTCTGATTTAACGGTAAAGCTTTAAAACTTCCAATGTAGACAGAGAAATGAAGACTTTTTTTGATTTAGTTTGAAATTTTGATTTTGTACAATGTGGTCTTAAATTTCATCAAAAGATACCGAATTATAAATTTCCGTTTGGCATTCATAATTCATTTTCGGGTCAATTAAAAACATCTTAAATTGCAAATCGATTTTTTTATAGCGCACCCTAATTTTTTGTCCACATTTTCTATAAATCCCTATTCGTCTTTATTTTCATACCTCCTTGAAACACAGACTCAACTTAAAGAAAGACGATTATCGATTCCAATTAAGATGGTTGTACGTACAAAATAAAAGCATTTTTCGCATTTGGAATGACGTATATAAGTAAGGAAGTTTTTCAAATATAAAACAGCTCAACTATTATACATGGTCTTCCGAAAAAATTGGCCATAAATTATAACACATATTCAAAAATAAGTCTTACTTTCAGAACAAAGAACTCGAAACTCTAATATTTCAAAAGCTAAAAACTGACATCTAAACAAATACTAACACTTTACAGCGTTTCGATAACCAAGTTAAAGTTATGAAGTATAAAGTACCGCCAACGGTTCCAAAATTCCCAACTTAGCAACGTCAACTGTCCCACTTTTTATACTTTTTACATGTATCAGAAAATTCTCGAATTTTCTAGACGATTTCAGAGGTTTATCTTTTTCTTCATATACCTTCAGATATTCGCCAGTACAGGTCCTACTTTTCGCAACACTGAGGAAGGTTGATGTTGATTGTATTCAATATAATACATTGAAATTATCCCCTTATCAACTTAGTTATAGAAAACTTGGTTTGAAATTGTTTAAAATCTCCAGTAACCGAAAAAAACTACCCGGAGTGTCGATAATGGAAAAAAATATATTTTAGCCTTATTAAATACAGTACAACGGTTTTTATTGTAATCTCACCGCCACAAAAACACAAATAAAATTCTCGGCTCACTGATACGTAAAATTCAATGTATATCCCTTTTTTGTTTTAAGGGTTCATTTCCACTTGAAAGATTATCAGTGCTTTTTCATTTCTCTCGTTTTTCCTTTCAATAAGTCGTCCGTCGAATATGAGTGAATAGTGAGATGTCTACGAGATGCGGCGGCATCCTCCCGTAATATGTTCAAGAAGAAATGTTTGCGTTTGGCTATATTGTGCCGTTGCCTCATCGTCCGCCTGTCTTATATTTCATATAAATATATAAGACAGATTTATAAGTATAGAGGGTTTTATACCTAAGGCGCACGACGAATAAATTTCCACATCAAAAAAGCCCCTCTAAGCCTGAAGAATGTATAATATTATATGTGAATAGAGGAATATCAAAGAAGAGGCAAATTATATACCGAAACGATAAAATTGTACCAGTTACAATATCTAGACAGTCCAACTATACTTTTTTTAAATTGTACACGTTTCTTACGTTTTAGACAATTTGTAGGTCGCTTGATATGCTAATGTCTAACTTAACTTAGAAGATGTGTGATATTTTTCATGAATTAGAATTGAAAATATTTCTTATTCGAATATGGTTAATATACCGAGAAAGCAAAGAATGAGTGGAATATTCATAATAATAGTCTGGTGCAAAAAGGAATTTTGAAGTTTAAAAAACATGAAACAACCTTTTAACATGTCTATGGACCTGTTTCGACTTTTCCAAAATCCATATCGCAAACCCTTCTTCAATTCCCATTCTCATCAGCCAACTCATGGCCGTAATACAACTGTCATCTGTCAACGACCGCCTCCATTTTGGGAACGCCAACGCCAAACTTTCTCTGACCGCCACAAGCAAAGTTCCATTTGGCTATCGCTTTTTTATAATTCGAGTATAAACCTGGTATTCCCTATACGTAAGATTGCGTTCTGCAATAGACGAATTCCAAGTATAAACCAATTGAATGATTGATTGATTGGATCAGCACACCAGTTAAAGGCTTGAAGTCCTCGGCACCACAGCCATAAGGCTTTTTGTGCTCTTGGTTGTGCCGTTTTTGTGAAGAGACCAGTAGCCCTTATTAGGCTCAGCAGAATTTTCACTAGATTCTTCTTAGAGAAATTCCCCCTTGGACGTTCTAGTCCTAGGAGTCTATGTCTCGAGTGAGATAATGCTACACAATCGAAGATAATGTGAGAGGCTGTTTCCTCCTCTTCCATGCACAACCGACAGATAGGTGCCTTCCTATATATGCCGATTGTATGCAAAGTTATATATTCAAGTTTGAGGATATAACGCTTGTACCTAAAGGTGACGGGTTTACCTATTATTCTGTATACATTACATTTTTCCATGCTTTTCTATATTTAGTTGATGTTTTCGATTCTTCCAACGATTTGTGTCTTTCTTGGCATTCCTCTTCTTTTCCTTATTTGTATTTTCGTCTTATATATCCATTTCACCTGCCTCCAATTATGTGGATGTGACTCCCCCCAGTAGTCGTAGTAGTATAAATTTTAATACTGGTTGTAGTGCCAGCCAGCTCATCTCTCATTTTTGTATTCCTTGTTTTGTCCATTCTATTTACTCCTGCCACTCTTCTAAGATAGCTCATTTCCGCTCTTTGAATTTTACTTTGTTTGTTTGGATATTTCTTTTGTATTAATAAAATTTTTGTTCGTAGCATGGTACAGTTCAATTTTTTTTTGCAATTCGTCACGTTTTCCCGTTTCGTCAAACATTACTCCTAGGTATTTAGATTCCTCAATTTACTCTACTTTTATGTTATCAATTTTGATGTCTGTATTAATATTCTTGTCACCTATTATTAGTATCTGTGTTTTATGTGTGTTTATTCTCATGCTCCCCTCTTCCATAACTTTTTTCCAGATGTTTTGTTGTAATTCTTTTTCGCTTCCTGCTATTAGCACTACATCATCTGCAAAAACTCTCTCCACTATATCTACTGTCTCCAAATTTCTGTGTCCAATGAACATCTTCTTAGTTTTACGGCCGCTTTTCTTTATTATGGTGTCCATATGTACCTTGAATAAAGTTGAGCTAAGTCCTCCTCCTTGTCTCAACCCTAGGCTAGTTCTAAATCCTTCCGACTTCAAACTGTTACGTATTATGAAATTCTTGTTTGTCTTATATATGTCTTATATAACTTTTGTTATTTTACAGTGTATTCTGTTTTCTTTCAAACCTTTCCATACTTTATTTCCAGACACTGTATCAAATGCCTTCTCAAGATCTATAAAAGCTAGATTCGTATTTTTATCGTCCAGATGTCTTTTCTCTACTACCTGTTTTATCGTGAATACGTGATATTGTGGATTCCTTCCTGGTCTAAATCCGCTTTGTGATTCTGATAGTTGGCTTTCTGGGATTGTTCTAATTCTGTTAATTACCTATAATTTATCCATTTATCTTCACGATAGCATTGATCACAGTGTTTCTTCTATAATTGTGACATTGTTTTTGCTCCCCCTTCTTGTATATAGGTGTAATAATTAATGGTATTCTTCTGGAATTTTTTCGCTATACCATGCTTTATTCAATATTTCTAATCCTATGATTTCTAGGTTCTTGACCATTTCGGCTGTAATTATATCATTCCCAGGTGCTTTTCCATTCTTCATGGCTTTAACTTTATTTTGTAACTCTTTGATTTATTTATCTTCATCCTGATTTTCTGTTTTTACTTCTTCAGTTGTTTGTGCGGTTAGTTGCTCTTTCCATTATTTTTATTCCATTTGTTAGTATTTCTCCGTTTTTGCTATTTATGTGTGCTCCTTTAATCTGTTTAAATATAAAAAGTCCAACTGAACTTGAGAAGTAGTTTTTCTTCCAGGAAGTCAGATGGACGAGGATGCATAACCTGTGTTTTACCTGATGCACTCTGAATATATTAAATGGCATCCGATCATATATTATAATTTCATCTTATCCTTCGAAGGTTAGCTATTTTATCTAAAAATTTAGATTTTATAGTTGAAAATAATAATGAGAATTTTAATATTTCTTGGCACAAATAGACGCCACTGCAAACCGTGACTGGTAACATTCAAACTATATACCTAGGAAGACCTTTTACGGCAATCACAATAAATAAGATCCATTATTGCAAAATATTCCCTAGAATATGACATAACAATTAGAATTGTGACAAAAATGGCAAAATCGATTCTCAATTGTTAAATACCAATACGACATTTATTCGTATTTATCGATGTAATAAAACCATATTTTCGAGTTGAAGTGGTTGTGAAGCTAGTCATGCCCGATGATATGCATCTTTGAATACATAAATACAAAAAAAAAATTCCTTCATTGTTGCTTCAACATACATAAAAGGGTAATGGATGATTTATTATACTTTTTGTGAGATTTCGCAGTTTTAACTGTACATTTAAGTTGATGTTCCAAAAATTTTATATTTTAACGTGTAAATAGAACCATTAAAAAGTTATTGTCCACATTATTTTATGTTCTCATATATTATTCTCTGCGAGTTTCGTTCGTTACATTTATCACCAATAACGTTAATTAGGAAACCTTGAATTTTATATTAGTTGATAATAATCAACCGCCTTTCTTCGTTTTTTTAGTTTATATGCAGTTACGGTCTGACCTATATAAATCCTGAATATTTAACTATAGTTTATTTCAAAAAGTACATACAGTATTGGAATGCAATAATCTTTCAACAGCCATATGTTAATCGGATATTACAGAGTTGTACTCAAAATTGGCGAAATATTTTACAATAATTTAATAATAACTGTTTGAAAATATATTAATTCGCAAAAATGATTTAGTGATAAATATAATCGCATAAAAATGTGGAAGAAAAACAACATAAATACTGTGAGAATAATTCCTTTGATAAAAAAACAAAAATCCACACCATAAACGCAGAAAGTTACTGTTCGTCATCGTTATAAGTATCACTTGTAGTTGATTCACTTTTTTTACTTATATATGCCAAATCTGCATCAGTTTTTGTTAATTTTAATATCTTATTTAATGTACGTACTCAATTTTTTATATAAAATGAATCTTATAGTGTAGTTTATAAATTCATTGGTTTTCTCCACTTTTCGTCCTGGTTTCTCCTCTGGTTTGCTTAAACCCTGATTTGTTTTTTGTTCATTTGCTTTGTAAATAGTGGATATTCCAGTAGGTAACCTGTGCACATTTTTCTATGGTGCTCTCAACACTGTTTTGCAAACAGTGAGAACTAGAAGAAGGCGTGTTTAACGACATTCGATTATTTTTTTGTTGTACGAGTATATATCGAAATACGTTGAGAATAATCGTTTTTCCGTTTAGACTTAATGGTCCAAATTTCGGGCGTTTAGTACAACGTACAACCCTCAAAGACAGTTACTACAATACTAAAACTATAATTAAAAATAATATAAGTACCTACACATAATGACAAAGCTGTACATTCAAATTTTTCAAAATATATAACCAGGTATTTCTTTTTCTTCCTGCGAATTGGAAAACCTATAAACTTGAAAATGGTGTATTGATTCTCAATAGTACGGACCTGAGGTTGCAAATGAATTATTGTAAAATATTTCGTCAATTTTGAATACAGTATCCGATAAACATCTGGTTGTTAAAGGATTATTCCACTCCAATAGGTACTCTTTGTATCTTTTTCAAATAAACTCTACACCATTCTTTTTTATTTAACAATAAAAGCCATAGTATATTTCTTTGAGTAGTAATTAACTGAAATTTAACGTAAATTCAAAAATGTGTATAATGTTTTGGTAAAAGTTAAAATGTAAAAATTGCTATTAACCATGTAAAACTTAACAAATCAATGGTACATCGAACAGAATAGTAATTAGTGCGTATGAATTCAGGGTAACACCTTCTGATAACAAAAACGGGAGATTTAAATACTGTCCCCCTTAACTTTTGGCTGAATGGATAGATAGATAGATTTGATGAGGTGGCTAATCGGTCTATTCCACTCCGACCTTATTTGATCTATTGTGGTCCTCAGCAGTATCCAGCCCGACTCTTTTTAAGTAGCCAATCTGCCTCGAGACTGGATCTTTCATATACATTCTTGCCGGTAGTTTCTCATCACCTAGTACAGTGCCCTGTTAACATACCTACTACGGCTTTGACAGTTTTCCTATATTTGCTTATTTGGTCTGCCGTAAAAGTTGGGAAATGTCCTCTAATAAACTGTACCGCCTGTCTTTGTCCTGGTGCGATAACCCACCACTCTAGAGATTTTTGTGTCACCCATTTCCATGTGGCCATACTTATTGTCGACTTTGCCACGTTTTTTTTGGATACATAATAAAGACAAATATTTTTTTAATCAACAACATAATACGATAGAAAGTCACTGCCAACACTTCCTTTTTGTAAATGACAACAATGTGCTAAACCTACTTAAATACCCCCTTAGCATGTAGATTCTTTAGCCTGGATTCACTAAACGAGATTTGGAATCTTGCCAGCTTCTGTATCCGATTCTCTGTTAAAATAGCTAGTGAAGCATTTGTTCATGAGGAATATTCCCAAGACAGTTTTTGGACTTAATAACATGAAAAAGTCTTCATTGCTTAACACTGTATGATGATACTTCCACGTTCCGCCAATGATTTGGCAAGTAATACGATCACGCAAGACAATTTATTTGTTGCGGGTTCATTGAGACAACAGGCGAGAAGAATACTGTGAATAAAAAAAACAATATATTTTAAAGAGGTGAGCAACTTGAATGCTACATCAGGGCGCATGGTCCTAAGCATGCGCTATTATTTCAACAGACCATTCGAGGTGCGAATTATACAAACAACTTAGACACGGCGAAAGATGATACATTGATGGATCTAAAGAAGCAAATAACACAAGATATGTCGATTCTCATTATGCCAACAATCAAAGAAATCTCTAACCAGAAACTGGTTTTAATTTAATTGAATCAAAGACTGACTTCTAATCAGGCTGATTAGATGGGTATATCGGCTTTGAAAGTACAAAATATATTAATTTCTTGCAACTTATAAATTAATATAAGTTCTTAAGTAGTTGGTAAAATATTTCCCGGTAAATTACATTGGATCTTATTCCGCCACCACCACGGGCATAATATAAATCCGAACAAATTTGCTAGCTTGTACAGCTTAAATTTCAAAACTAAATGAACCAAGCTGAAATTACAATTTAGCTTATAAACATCTGCTCCGAGCTGATATAATATCTCGAACAATGCTTTTCCTAAATTCACGAGCTAAAGTTGTAGTAATATGCAGTCGCTGGGAAAGAGCGGGAAAGTGATAAGGAAGTGGGCCCCTAGAACTGCGTTATTACTGAAATTTAGTAATACAAGAAATTAGGACACACGTTATGTGTTTCAGCCGACACTATCCGCCGACGGTTGAGAAAACGCGTTATACGTCTCATTAGCTGAAAACGCCCAGAGGCGGACCTCTTTTTCGAACAAATAAGAATATTTGACTTTTTAAGACAATATTATTCATTTTAATTGGTGAAAATGAGTCAACGTGTGTATGCCTTTTGGTAAATATTTTCAATATCATCAAGTTTGGCAAACTGGACATTTTTATAACTGTTTATATACCCTTTCAATATGAAAAAACGTAGTTATATTATATCATCAGGTCGTAGCTTACCCACAAACTATCAAATCCCTCGTACATAGAACCACATCGCGCTACAGTTTTGAGGCATACCATAGTACCGAACGATTCGACCGCGTCGTACGACAAGCTGCACAACAATGCCACTAAATATCTGACTGTCGTACGATGGATCGTATAATGTATGGTCTGTTTTAGTGATACGAAATTAAACATAACCCAACCTGTATCAATGGGTGAGTGGAAATGAAGGGAGAAAATTTCAAATTAATCAAAACTTTGTTGAGCACAATCTTCTAAGACCCTTTTTACGGCCGAAATATGAGAAATTAAATTATGAAAATTCCTCATACCTATGATATTTTCTATTGTGATTCCTGCTGCTTTTGCGCCCTTAGTCCATAGGCGTGGGAGATTCTGAGATAAGTTTTTCAAATAAGATAAAGAGGATACAAATGGAAGTTCCATCAAAAGGGTTGATCTACCAAAGTCACTAGCTCACCTCAAATTGGGAACAGAAAAAGTCATGTTGCAAGTTTATAGAGCATTGATTAGACCAAAGATAGATTATAAAAGATTCAAACATCCCTCCAGCAAAACCTTCACCAAATAGACCAGACCCTCAAACTTTGAAGTGTTATCAAATTATCAAATATTTCTCCATGAACCAAGGAGGAAAAAACATTTAGCTTCTATTATAGACAAGCAATTAGGAAACCACTCCATCACTTTTTCGTTTAGCTACAACTTGCTAAATACACACAACATAATTTTAATCCATAATGAGACTACATAACCCAAATGGAGAGCTTGTATGTAAGTGTGTATATTCATTGAGACCTAAAAGATTTATTGTGTTCCTTTACTTCTACTTAGTTCCTGAGGAAAGTCTCAGACACAAGTAGTAGAAGAATGGAGAACTACTGATGAATATACTTTTTTTTTATGAGGATGCAAAAACTGCCACCAGAAAAGTCATACAATCGTTTCACTTGAAAAAATAAACACCACTAAATTATTTCTGAAAGTTAAAGGGTGATCTTATTCCAACCATGGGTGAGAAGAAAGTATGGAAATTGATTATTTGCCGGGTTGTTAGATTGATCATTACAGTACATCCAGTAGATATTTTTTGTACTCTTGTGTATATGTGAAGAGACTGGTGGTCCTTCACAGGCTTAACAGTCTTTTCATTAGATACTTTTTGGAGAACAGTCAGTGCCTCGCATTACAAGATGTGTAAGGCGAAAGTTTAGTTAATAATTATTTTTTAAATATGAAAATTATTGAAATATGTCACTAAAACGAACAAATGGTTGAAATTATTTCCTCGTTCCTTCAGGAAACAGAGACACTCAATAACAAACGAACCGCTGTCGACGACTACAGCTTCCTCAATTCCTTTAAACATTCTAGGTCCTTAAAATATCCACTTAATTTATCTGAAAAGCCACCATTGTTACATTGATATGTTTTACGCTTGAAATCGGCGAGTTCAACCCTGAATTAATACTTGAAATTCAGAGCGAGATTCTTCTGTATTCGTCTCTTTCTGTCGCTTTCATTATTTCCGCATCTATCAAACAGCTTGTTAGCATCTGTTCGTGAGGCATTCATAATCATATACATAGTCAGTTTCATGCAAAATGTTATTGGGTTTTGATGAATACGAATCTAGATGAATCAGGATGTTTTTAGATGAGGGAATGCTTCATTTGATTACCATAGAAAATGTAAAGAGGAAGGTGTTACCCTTGATTTTGGTGGCAGGATATATCAAAAGCGGTGAATTGCGTTTAATCTATTCAAAAAATTGAAATGAAACATACGATAATTTTTATTTTATTTCAACAATAATTCAATTTTTTTATTTCTTCAGGCAGGTGACAGACTTGTGGCAGCGATAGCTGCTAAGACCGCGCGGTAAAACCGCTTTATTGTGTACATTAACTGAGTCTTCCGCGCAGTTGCATCACTCTGCATGCTGGGACAGAAGGTATTTTAATAAATTTAGAGATGTCGACACAAGCCTTAAAACGGCGGGCGTGCATAATCTATGCTTTCCACAAGCAGGAAAAAAGAGAGAAGAGAACAATTTAATTACTATAAAATGCGAACTATAATGTTGCTGTGATTATCGCCAAACTACAAGCTCAAGTTGACACTTCTGAATTATTCCAAATACATAGTAACGCAACCGCGCGGCAGATACCGCAAGAGAGACACCGCGGTAGCCGGCCTTATACCATTTACAATGCTAGCGGTTCGATGTGAATAAAAATCGATACTAATATAAAAACATTTTTCCTTCTAGCTTGTATATGACTTGAAAATGTGAGATATAAAATCATAGGCTTCCATAAATTTTCTTCTCATCAAAACGATAATGTATTTTCCAACAAGAAATTTTTTGAATGTGGTGTTAACGGATGTCTGTCTAGAGACGTCAATCTTTTTTTATCACATTCTCGCTAAAAGCGGAAGACCTGTTACAATATTTTCCATCATGTTTGGCTTTCAATACACACTTTCTAATCGCCTTCGAGTTTTATTTACTGCATGTGTGCAGAAAGTTAAAAAATTCAATTTGGTAGCAAATTTCCAATGATCTAGGCGCGTTGAATGAAAATTTGAAATATTTTATTCAATTCAAGATGATTTGGCAGTTAACTTTTATTCTCCATGGTTTTTGATTTAATTCACCTTACTTTATTGTTATTGTTATTGATGTTTAATTTTATATTAGTTAATTTTTGTTAAAAACTTTTGGTAACTATTCAATACTTCTAACTAATTTAGTCAGTCGAACCTTAGCCAAGACAAACTCAAGCCAAGATTCCGGCACTGAGGCCACTGGCACATGGTGCCATTCCTGCTACTTAAGCATCCATGAAGCCGAGTCCCTCGATAAAGGACTCAATCCTCTTTAGTGGATGCCTGCTTATGCTCCCAGAGGTCATAACAGGGATTCCGAAGATTCGCCTGCGTAGCACAGCCCAATGTGGACATACGAGTAGAACATGGTCCGACGTTTCGTCAGTCATGCCGCAACCCCTGCATAGGGGGCTTTCCTCTAAACCTAGGTTACAGAGGTGTTTCCTCAGACAGCAGTGTCCTGTTAGAAGTCCTGCTATTTTTTTTAACCTACTCCTTGGTAGTTCTAGAGCAGCTCTAGCATGTCCATCCCCTCAATAGGAGCTCGGACTGCCTGAGACCCTATAGAGACTTCCAGTGAGCAAGGTGCTTGTTTCTTAACCAGTTCCTCGTCTCCTTACGGATTGTTTGTTTTGTGAGGCCCAAGGTCGGGCACGGGCCGATAAAGGGAGTAGCCGCCCCTTCCACAGCCAGGGCGTCCTTCGTTGTCTTCAAACCCAGAGTGGGCCGGAATCCATTCTAGCCACACTGTGTTCCGCCTTGCTAGGTCAGCAAGGCGTTCACGACATTCAGCAGCAAGCCCTGAGTTGATGGTATATCCACTCAGTGCCTTAATTGCCGCCTGACTGTGAGCAAGCACTTACTCGTGGATTATAAAAGATATACAAAGGCCACATTGTTGAAGCAATGGACTGCCTAGGCTCTGACGTCACAACAGAAGGCTCCTCCTATTAACTTTTCCAAACAAATCGATAACACGTATTTAATTTGCGGTTTGCTATTAATATCGGTATAAAGACAGCAAACGGCAAATTAAAAACTTCTTAATAATTTGCACGAGCTTTCGGTTTGTTTGGAAAAGTTTTTATGACCACGCGGACCATTGGAAGGCAGTCAGTCCATTGAAAAGCAGTTGCCATTTTCACAGACAAACCGAACAGCACTGAAGACACTCAAATCTGTAAAGGTCACTTCTAAACTATTATGGGACGTGCCTTCAGCGGAAACAGGAGTATGGGTGATTCAGAAATTTCTAGAATGGTGAGAAATCTCAAGAGATAACAAACCTAATAAGTAAAGACAGAAAACTGTCAAAGCCATGATTAGTATGCTAACCGGCATTGCAAGCTAAATAGGCTTGATAGTGACGGCAATTGAAGACATGTACAGATTCTTACACCTAGAGAAGACATTTTATACCAGTGCGACTGCCTGGCGAATATGCGGTTTGATGTACTATGTGATGAGAATCTACTGGTAAGAAACTACATGAGTCTCGAGGCTAATTAACTACAGACGAATTATTCTGGAGAATGTAATATAGATCCAGGGGCAGATTTGAAAATTTCGCAGTGGAGGACAATTAGCAACCACGTCAAATGTAATCTATATACAAGTATACTGAGCGGCAATGATAAACTAGGAGATATCGTTTCTCGATCAAATATACTGATTTTTTTGCTCTCTGTACTATGCTGTTGTTTGCGTTCATAACCGTAGAACATTTTCCAAGGCAATCATTTTGCACCATAATCAAATAAGTACAACTAACAGTAACCAGGAGGATTTTTTTTTATTTGGTTCTGTTTTAAATAAATGTTATTTTTGCGGATCATTTTCCTCTTATGTTAATGTATATTTTTAATAAATAAGACTTACTCGAAAGCAAATGTGAGAAGTAACAGAAGCACATACCTGAAACAAATAAAAATTGCGTTAATTTTTATAAAACAAAATCTCCATTACATAGAAGGTGAATTCTGTGTTTTTTTTATAGACACTCTTTGAATTGAACTAAAATTGAAAACCCTTTTTTCGTAAAATAGCAACCGACAATTTTTTCAAACATCAATAATGTACAGATAAACTGAACTCAATATTGAAGAACACAGACATTAACCCCAAAAATAGTAAATGAATATAAAATTCAATGTATATAGTTATTTTCCTAACAAGTGCGGAAAGTAACACTTTCCCGCACGCGACTGCAGTTGACTCGAACGACGCGAAGCGGAGTTCGGGCAAGCGGTCAAGGGCGGGAAAGACACTTTACGCATGAGTTGGGAACATTATTTTTTCAACGACCGTATATTCAAAAAAGTAAACCAACCCATTTTTCAAAAATTATTTTATTTCAACATAAGATTGTATTCGGTCACTTCGAAGAAACTTTGAACAACTTTAACGTTTTAGTAACAATTACACGCCTGGGTTGTCATAGCAACTGATATCAAACCCGGGTGGTTTGATAGTTGTTTTGTGACACTACTTTAAAGAATGTACAGGGTTATATAAAAATTGAAAAAATTAAAAATGCAACAAAAAGCTAGAAAAGATGTAGATTTTATTTAATGGACTATTTTTTGAATATTTATTTACCTGTTGTAACAATAGTTATAACTTCCGAAGTAAAAAACTATATAATAAGGTCAAAATTTGCATAATTGATTTAATACAAAATGAGCTTTCTTGAATCAACAATTCAATAACTTTGTAGCTTTTATTGTAAATAATTACTAATGTAAGATCAAAAAATACCAACACAAAGAAAATTTGGTATCACTAATTATTAACATTCACCTTTACAACTCTACTTTTTTGTATCAAGAGGATAGAATGAAAAACATGGATATAAGAAAAGACCTAGGAATACAATCAACCTTAGAAAGATAGCTACAATGGTGGGGACATTTACAACGTCTGGATGAAGGAAGACCAGTAAAGAGAATATAGAGAGCAAAAAAAAAATAGAAAAGCGGCAGCCCAAGAAAAGCTTGAAATAAGGTAATAGCTGGATTACTGGATAAAAGAGGAAGAAGCTGGATTACTGGATAAAAGAGGAAGAAGCTGGAAAGAAGCGAAGGAGTTAGCTCAAAGGAAAAAATGGAAAAAAATTCGTGACGGAAGAATAACTGCAACACACCCTACACCACTAAGTGTTAGAAGGGCTTTAAGATTATATTATATTAATTTCCTACAATTTCCTTATTTTTTCCAAAAAAAATATTTAATACCGAAAAATCGAGTTGAAACTAAAATAATTTAATGAGCGAAGCCTATATGTACCTACATGGATCTCAAGACTAATGAAATGTTTTTAGATATTTTATTTCTTATAATATTCTGTCAGAAATACACACTTTAATCCTGTGTTACATCCTTCAAATTTCTTTCTACTAGGATTTACTATTCAAGAATCTATATACCTCAGACGTATATTATTTGAAATATTCTGCTCAACCAAATAAGTATAACAACTATTCAATAACATAAAGTGACAGAATCGCTTCTTTTTATGGTATCTTGATTTAAAGTAACATTTCATTTTAGACCTAACAGTATATGCAAATCTGTCTGGTTACCAAATATAGACTACTAGTTTGGTTATGGGAGTGTTTTTTATTCAAAGAGAACAATGATATATCAGAGATATAATTGAGTTCAAGATACAGAGTGGTGAAACGATTTTTCACGTTCCAACGGCATAGTTATTAAAAAAAGAATATTAATTTATGTCAAATATAATATTTAAATACTATTATAACGCCTTACAAAGTCTTGGAAAATTACTTTTCAAAGAGCAGACGTTCACAAAGAAGCAACAACTACTTCTCTGGCTAGATGCCACGACAAATATTGCATTACACTTCTAAGTTAAACGGTATTGGAATATCTACAGGACATAACCAACCATTCTGGTTTTTAATGAGAAGATACAATATCACTTGTAGACCGGTTTCGGCGTATTTGCGCCTCATCTGGACAAGGTAGATATCGTCCATCCAGAAGCTCTGAGAGCAAATTCCTGGACTGGAGACAACGCTGAAATCACATCAATACATTATTATTATTTATATAACTGGATCAGCACGAAAATAAACTTATGAACATAAAAAAATCTTTTATATTCGCAGTATTCTATTGACATTACCCTAGTATGGATTGAGTTTTATTTCAATTTCAACCGCTTCGATAAAATTTTTTTGTCCAATAAACAATTTTATTAATTGACCAATATACGTAAGTGAACCCTTGTTATAAATTACACAATGTCTCTTTTAATTATTGAAATTGTTGACCGTGTTTGCATTTCACATTGTTTTGCCAACAGTCCGGAAGCAAATCGGTTAATTTTAAATCCCACAAATCTAGAGTCAAAATATTGGAAAAATTTATCCATAACAAATAATTTTCAATTGTTCTGATAGAAATTATCCAAGCATGAGAACCAAGAGGGAAAGTAATTTTGCAAGTGTGACTGTAAAATTTCAGATGATTGCCCTTTTCTATAACATGCAAAATACTCTTTATTTCAGGCAGTGGTATAGTCAGGGAAATAAACCTTTGGTTTATATAAGTTAGTAAAGCCTCACACATACGTAACGATTAATCGTAGCGATTTCAGACTGTACAGATAAATCGAACGTTCCTAGTGCCTCCACACGCCTCCGATATCGCAGAAGCTCGCGCAAGATACATGTTAACAATGGAATATTATGACGCACTTGCTATATTAGGCCTGGTTATGTGTTTAAAGAAAAAAAAGAAGCGGAGTCTATGGTGTAAAGACTGGCTCATGAAAAGGAAGCAATTTTCTCATACCAACTTGTTATGTGAGTTGA
Organism: Lochmaea capreae; assembly: GCA_949126875.1. Classification (NCBI taxonomy): domain Eukaryota; kingdom Metazoa; phylum Arthropoda; class Insecta; order Coleoptera; family Chrysomelidae; genus Lochmaea; species Lochmaea capreae. The sequence goes on from OX421409.1 coordinate 9,435,956, forward strand.
AATTCGCTCCGCAAGATTGGCATAACTATTTAAGGATGAATGAATGAATGATCGTATAAAAAACTCAATAACTCAAAGTATCATAAACGAGGTTTATAAATCTCGTCAGTCCCTGCTCCAGATTTACACGATTTTTTTATTTTATTGAGCTCTTTTTTATATGTAGTTCGAAGATTATTAATCTTCTTAACCACTGTATGGTGGCATTTGGATTTCGATTAGCCTGTCGTAGGCGGCATTTTTTTTGTTGCGGTCGTGGTAATCCTTACATGTAGTCTTCCAAAGGCAAGTTTCGTTCCTGTAGCTTTCTATAAAATCTTGAAGTAGTTCGCGGTGTCCAACTCTTTCGTCTTCCGACATGTTTCTGTGAAAGCGATGTGCACGTGCGCACACTAGCAAGCTCCGTGAAGTACTGCCGAACTGAGCGATCGCCGTCCACACGCAACGATAAAACTGTGCAAATCTAATCGACAACGATTTATCTGATAGAAATTGCAACTGCCACCGACGAACGATTATCGACAACGATTTTTCATACACACGATCGATAAAACTGCGCAAACTAGGTCTGCACAGATTTATCGCTACGATAAATCGTTACGTATGTATGAGGCTTAAGCTACTTAGAATCCTGGCTTTCATTTCAGTTACTTTCTCAGAAACATTTCTTTTGAATTCGGTATCGTTGAGCGTCTTGTTTTTTGTTTTTCTTACAGTTTTTGGTGATATCCGTAAAGCATCTGCAGTTAGGTCGGATGCTGACTTATTAAAAAAATTTTAAACGATCGATGTATTTCTCGAAGAAAGCGTTGCGTTGGTTTTCGCCGTATGAGTTGCAACGAAAAGACAATTTTTTCGAATAAAATGTTTTGTCTTCTTTGTTTTGTTGAAGGATGTTTAGACAATTTCGTTAAATCTCAAATAGTAACGGCTTGCTGGAAGTCACATTATTTTTATTGGAGACAATAGATACGATCCAACTGGCGATAGAACTGTTCTAGGATTAGTGCTGTATTTCTTTCGTGTTCCAACTGAATATAGTATTATAGTACGAAAACTGTACCTCCCAGAAGGGATGATAAAGTTAGTGGTGTTAGTTCAATAACCATCCCAAATTCAAGTTTGCGTACCATACAATACTCGATGCGATTCCAGAACGGTTTATAAATGCCAGTTGAAAGGAACCTAATAACTTTGTACTAGTACTTCTTAAATATACTATAAAAATGCAATAAAACCATTTGGTTGCGGAGCTATCGGAGACTTTATATCTCTAAATAATCCTCAGCCTCTTTGAAAAAGCTACCTCTGATAATTATCTGAAACCTGGTATTCAGCAAAGTATTGTGGTTTTCACTGAACATCATAACCTCAAAATCCAAAACTCGAATTTGGAAACAAAATTTATGTTTATATATGTAAAAAATTACAGCCCTCTATGTATAAACAACTAATTAAAAGTAACAGTGAAAAATGAGTATCCCGTATAGTAATAAGCCGGTAACGTAATTTCGGTGATGTTGGCATTATGATATATAATTTTTTTTTTACCAATTCTCGATAAAAAATGTTATTAGGCTTTTATTCTCTAACCCAATCCTGTAATGAATGACTCATATTAACACTAGCTATATTTATATGCCTCTCACGTATAATGCATGTGCAATGCAACGGACCGTATCGAACCAACCCTACTTTCAGTTATTTCAAGTTGCTTGCATTGTTCGACATGGTCCGCTATCAAAAAGGTTTGCCACGTACCACCTATATGCTGATGCGGTGTTAATTAAAGCTTGTTTATTTTGTACCGAATTCGCGATGGGAATATTAAAAGAGACCCATCGATTGAAGCGGGTTTATTCATGTGGGTATATACGATGCATATGCTCAAGAGACTGTGATCTTTTTCAAATAAAAATGGTACTATTGATTAATTCCCAAAACCATTCAAGATATTTTTCTTTTGAATAATCAATACCCCGAAAAATATTCCAAATTTTTTGTTCTATACAGCTTATACCAGAAATAAAGGTAGCGTTAATACTTCGAAATATTTTTACCAACGATTATAGGTTTCTCAAATTTATTTTCATTATTTATTCCAACCCTCTGTCGGGGTTGAATATATTGTGAAAACAGTTTACAAAATGGAGTCAATCTCCACTTCAATTGGGGTTCTTTGTCTAGCCAGTTCCGGAATTTTCCTCTTTTACAATCCTATCTGATTGTACAGGACGGTTCTGGACCTATAAAGTCTCATCGCCTCCTTTAGAGCCCTCTTTAGGTAACTAATCTGCCCATTTATCACCTGCAATCCTCTCATGTCCCAGGACCCAAATTAGACACTGGGTTGCTAATGTCAGCGAATGAACAGTTTGTCACTAGTTCAGTAGTAGTAGTGGTTAATTAGCTGATAGCTTTAAGTAGATCCTGTATGTCAGTGAAAATTTTCATTTTTTGATCCGCATATCCTCTCGTGATGTCTCCATTAAACAATTGGTCTTTGTAAACCTCCCAATTTCGGCCTGGAAATCCGCCCTTACAAAAATACTTCCATTGATTCCGTCGCCGTACTGTTCGTTGCCACTGTAATACCAAGGAGTTTGTCTTTGAAATGCAACTGATATATTCACTGCAGAAGACACTTCTGTCCTCCTACACCAGACTATCATTCCATAGATAAATAATCGTTGACTTCATCACAGTGGTTAAAGCCCGTAAACCACCTCAGGTCTTGTTCCCCATGTTTTTCCCATGAACCTTCTGCATTGCCAGAAAAGCCTAGTTGAGCTGGTGGTAATTTTTCCTAGGTGTGTCCTCTAATTCAATGTTGAATCAAGTGTCAGTCAAATAAACTTCCATAGCATAGGACCCAATTTCAATTGTAGATGGTCTGTTTAATCAAAATCAGTTAGATCAGATAGACAGACAGGCTCTACAATTAGAAGAAGCAGAAGGGAATTGACACACTCGAAAAAGAAATGTTAACTTTTAGGAGCTTGTTTGAGGAAAATTCCATTTCATAAATCAATTATTGTTTGCAATTAATCAAGCGAATATCAATAAGTCGACCTAAGTATATTTTTTCAACATTTTAAACCGAACGGCATACCTATAAATTATTCCACTAGCAATAACTGAAAAGTTAATGATATGAAAAAAAACGAACACGAACTAATATGAAACAAAATTTCAAACTAATAAGTCTTGTACTAACAAAATTAGACGCAAACTTTTTCAATATATCAGTCTGTCTACTTCATCAGCGAACAAAAACGAAAACGATGTTACGAAAAAAAAAGAAGAAGAACTATAAACTACCTCCCTCCTGGCATTTTAAGGATAAAATACGATTAATATTTAGTGATAAACGTAACAGAATATCCTTAAAAGCAATAGTGTAGTGAATCAATAAATATTTTAGTCGTAAAGAAAAAAAAAGATATTTATCACCGTTGGTATTTATCCATTTGCTTCTCCTCAATTTTGGTATAATTCGAGTTGAAAATAAAACGTTTTCCAGCGTTCTTCTCTAAAATATATATTACTTGGCTTGATTGTTTTGGTGATCGAACTATTAACTGTGAACATCCATTAACCACATAGTTCAAAAACGTTTAATTTTCAAAATTCACAAAATGCTAGTGTTTATATATTTTTTGCCACTTTGTATTTTATTTCATGTCAATATTTTTAATTTTGAGATAGATTGTCAAAGTAGAAAAATATAAGTTATCATCAACTCTATGTATATTTTCAACTATCTCCGAACCTTAAAGCGAACCATCAGGACATGTTCACAGTTTATATATTAGTTTAATTTCATTGAGATTAGATTAGAATTGATGGGGTGTTGGAATTTTGCACTGCAAACTTCCCAAACTTATTATGTTTTTCTGATTCTAGATGACATTTTCCAGATGCTTTTTAGGTAGCCTAATGGAGACGAGAAAGAACTTTTGTTGCAGATGATGACTTCGTCTGTTAACCATATCAGCTTTGGGTGCCTATTAAATTTGCAGTGCTCTGCTACTACGGTTTACTACAGTTTTTCTAATTCTGTGTCACCCACTTTCATTTGAAAAAGTTTTTTATCCATTTTGCGACACCACAGAAGATCTCAGGTCCAATAAATGGAATTGATAAGGCCTAACCATGTCTTCTTTATAACTATTGAACTTAATCTAATATATAATGGCTTAACACCCCGTGTGGGGTTACGCCGCGTATGCTTTCTAGATCCGCTTAATTTGGCTAGATCAGTCCCGATTGTACGTTTAAATTCTTCCACTTATCTCCCTCCATAACTTCCTACTTCTTGTTTTTTTCTTTCCAGTTTGCTACTCTTGCTCTATTGGGGTCCACCTCTACTTCATTTTGCCACTTTGACCTGGGCCTACCGCGTCTCCTCCTTTCTCCTGGGTTCCATTGCAAGGTATTGTAGATTACTGATTTACCTCCTTATTTCCATACGTGTCCTAGCCACTTAGCTCGTTGTACTTTTATTCTTTTTACAATGTCTTCACCTTTCTGTTCGTCCAACATTTCACCTTTCGTTCTAATTATATATTCATTCTCATTTATTTTCACAGCCCCAATGATGTTCTCATGATCTTCCTTTCAGTTATTCTTAATTTTTCCTCTTCCTTCTTTGTTAACGTCATTTTTTATGCTGAGTACATCATTATTGGCCTTATTGTCGTTTTATATATATTTAATTTTGTTTTTTTTGTTAACATTTTGCTTTTAAGTAGTTTCTTTTTAGCGTGGTAGGCTCTATTTGTGAACTGAATCTACTACGTAAGTAAATATCACTAGCAGCATTGATGAGTATTTAAATAATAATACTACCTTAAGCTCGCTAAATCAACCAATTAGCACTTTTCCGCGACCATACGGCAACTTAACGGGTACAAAAGAAGCGTACGCATACAAAATTGTCGAAAATTTTACGCTCTACACGCCACCCCCGTTGCTCTATTACCATAAATGTCGCCGACAATATTCGCCAATTAAAATTTTAGATCACAACAAAAAAGAACCATCACAAAGAGTTCATTCGGAGGCCATGAATATAAATGCGGTTTATTACCGGAGAGCCCCCGACTGACAGACTAACCGGTCAGGTCGACAGAGGAACACAAAAATAAAAGAAAAACGTGAATTTCGCCGACACCACAGACTACTCGGTCGTACGCTGAATTTTAATTTCAAGTAATAAAATTGCACCTGAATTGACCATATTACGATTATCGTACGTTTTAGTTTTTTGTTTTCGAGAATTTGAAATAAAAAATTATTTTTAAATAATTACTCTTGTGAACTGACTGAAAGTATGACAGACTGGATGGAATTATATTCATAATATTAACCCAAAATAATAGTAGACAATAGTGAACAAACTAAAAGACATAACGTTGGATAAAATATTGGAATAGAAGTGATGATCTACTTCTATCTTTTTTATTTTCCAAATTTTGAATTTTGTGAAGATAAAATAAATTTTTACCAAATATGTAATATTTCAAATTTTTCTTTAAAAAATGGTAATGGTACCAAAACTTGTCTGAAATGTGTGTTATTTTAGAGTTATATAAGTGAAACAAAGAAGTCAATTTTTGATTATTGCTGCAGCCCGTTAATTTTTTTAAAAATTCCTTATCATAAATGGTTAGGTATGTTACATCGTTGTATTTGGCATACAAAAGTCAGTATTTGAGAAAAAAACGATCCTTTCCTTGAAGACACAAAACGTCGTAGAAAAAAGGAAGCTACTTCCTAAGCTAGCCAAATATAATTTTCCTTCACCGTTTTTGGATATTTTTGAAAATAAAGGCGTTACAACCAACAATAGAAATTTTACATTTTTTGTTTTCCTCGTATAATACCGACCCCTTTTCTACGATTTCAATTGGCTGAAATGGCTGAAATAATAGTAAGAGGCTATTGAACTAATGATAGTTCTATCACCTCAAGCAACTACTACGGCACTATTTATTATTATGGCTCACTAATGAAAAAAATTAGTAATGTCAGTTTTGGAATTAAACATAATATATGTTTTCAAGTTTCAATTTTCTCCTTTCATCTGATGGCATTCACTATATTCTCTCCCCAAATATAACTCGTGTTACGATTAATTATCAAAGATACTACTCGTTAGGGCCATCAGAATCTGCATCGGCTCTAACTCGGACTATCATCGGTAATAATCGTAACACTAGTTTCATGATCCCCGAAGATAACACACATAGACAGACATATTTTGGTACCATTACATTAGTCCCCTGAAAAGTCAACTTTACTCTCAATCAACCTATCTCGTAACTTTCACGGTTTCCAAAATTGCAATGTTGTTTTCATGCAACTTTGTCTTGATCTTTTTTTTTGTATTTTTGTTTCCAAATTTCTTTTACTTGGCATTTATTTGGCATTATGTTAGTAATCTTTATTCTATGTAGCCTAGGTTCTTTCTTTGTCTGACATTTCTCAATTTACAACCTGTTTAATCTGTCTAGAGCTAGAATTTTGCTACTTTGGTGGGTTTGCCCAGAAACACAACGTTAGGACATCAAAGATTTGTTGAAAGTGTAATTTTTAAGGTAAAAATCTAGTATCTAGTATAATTTCGGCCTTATTCTAACTTGCTGAAAATATAATATCTGAAAAAAGTAAATTTTTAAATTTTCTCTTTTATTGTACCTAATCTAATATTATTATCAGAAAAAATAAAAACACCTCCTGGCAAACATTATAACGTTTAATTTTCAACATTTTGAACGTTAATTAATGTATTTCAATTTCAATTTTAAAGCATTTATAAATATTATACGTATTTTTATACAAACCTAATGCTATTACTGGTATAGTTTGTCGCATTGGTGTATCTTTTTTCGCAATTGCTGGGCCAACTAATTCTATTAGTTGTACCAATCGCACTGCTGTCATTCGAATAAAATTTCGAAACTGGACCTGTTCTTGATTTCCAATTCACGAGCAAGAGAGTTAGCGACACCGAATTGTTGTCTTCGCAATACCCATGTTTTTACCCAGCAGCTTCTTCTGGTTTTTTTCTTTTTTTTAAGAATTTCGAGTGCAACTATTATTGCTACAGCGATTCGTTGCTTATGAGAAGACATCTCGACTGATACTGACACGAGTTGCGATGGAACATTCATAAGATACTTGCTCTTCAGTGGACATGGTCCTGAGAGTAATTTGCGAGAGCAACTCTCCGGCTACTATCTGAACTGCTCGTGAGAGTGGAACTTGCATAAAAAGACTCTCACATGAAAACAGCCGTGAGAGTACTCTTGAGAGCAACTCTTAGAATTTACTCTCATGTGGTCAGGCACCTTAAGTGTCGTAATGATTCATATTGAGATGGAATATTTGTCAAATAAGGTATTCAGACCAAGTTTAATAACCCATCGATTATCGTAATATGAATTTATCCACTCCAAGATAGTTAACAATCTTCCTCTACTAGAAACATGCGACAATCAATCTTGTAAGGCTTTGGTTACTATGGTTTTTATTGTTTTTATCATGCGAATTCTCAAAATAGAACGAGTCAAAATCAGTTAGTTACCTCATCATAAATGCTATCGACATTAGTTCAGATCCTGTAAGATTCAGATATAGAACAAATTGCAATAAAAATATTAATACCTAAAGTCAGAGATATGAAAATGAATATTCTTTATTTGATTTTAAAAAGCCGAAATTTGACGTTACGTCAATTTCAATAAATTTATCATAAACTCTCATCATGTTTATGTTCCAGTGCCGTAAAGAAGTTCCAAGGTCGTAATGAACTCATTACGAAACTTATATTAGTCTCATTATGATTGACATTACATATTGATAGTAGGTAAACATATTTCGTGAAGTATGTAAGTATTTATACGTACTGGACTGCGGTGAAAGTTTCCAGAAATGTCAAGGTTTTTTGTGTGTAACATTTACAAACACAACCATTTTGATTTAAAATCCAGTTTATTGTGATAAAAACAACTAGACGTAGAATTAAAATGTTTCGATGGCGTAAATCTAAAAATAACACTACCAACACCCACAAGTTCATATAAATTTGCCACTGTGTATCCGAGGCATATGTAGGCGGTCATGGCGGACACTCGAAGAAAATAAATGTACCGTGAAAATTGTCTATTATCTATGTAGCCAGACTGAAATAATGTTATATGCATTTGGCATTTTTTTTCTTAACTTATGCAAAAAATATGGCATGTCTATGTTCGCGTAATAAGTTCATTTGGGTAACGTAAACGTCGCAAAACAATTTATTCCAGTGTTTTCATTCCTTTGAATGATATTATTCATTTAAAATGAATATTTTGGCATCGTGGTGATTTTACTAAATAACTAGCGGATTCAACAGACGTTGACCTGTATTGACTTACCATATTATGCAAATTTTGACTATTTTTATTAAAAAATATCACATTGTTACTAATTTGAGGTGGAAAAATCAGATAGTATTGTTAATTTTTCGACAGAAGGAATATATTTCTTGAAAATTCGACTTTCCTGAATGTTCTCTCAATTTTTCTTTTTTTTTTTGTGGCATTGACTTTCGTCATTCAGCCAGTTGGATTTGTAATATAAAGTTTCGTCAAGACACGCGCAGCAGCTATTCCTATTCCAAACTCACAGAGAATTATTACAAGTACGAAAGGAAATATACAGGGAGACTCGCTTCTTGTCTAGGGGCCCATCAAGACTTTTTTCTCACACATACAAAACTAGGCCACGGATAGTAGGGAATTTCTCAATTTTTCGGACAAAATGTTTACCCATTTTTTTAAATGACCGTATCAAAAAAAACTTCTATGCTAAATGCCATCAAATCGGCCCATCCGTTTAGAAGTTGTTCAGTACGAACCCGTAACTAATTGTGATTCTAAACCATCCAGTTACTCACTCAAAAAAAACACAAAAAGCCCATCAAAATCGGCCCATCCGTTTAGGAGCTGTCCCTACTAGGTCGCTAGTTGTACATAAAAACCTTTCTTTTGACTCTATCTATTGCTGAAAACTGCATTAGAATCCGTTGAGTAGTTTAAAAGATCTAAGCTAACAGACAACGGAAGCGACTTCATTTTGTAATATATTTTCAGACCTTGGTTTCGTTTTAGTCGGGATTTCTAAGGACCTTCAATTTTTGAATTGAATTTTTGAAATTGGTCCAGTAGTTATCAAGTTTAATCGTTACATCCAAAAATACAAATATTTTCTCTTTATAATATTAGTATAGATATTGAAATGGAACATTATTTTTTATACAAATTAAGTTTTGGGGAAAAACTTTAATATTTTTTTTATTGATACAATTCGTTAGAAGTTGTTCTCACATTCAAAGGTAAAAGGAATTTAATTTTATAAGACTGATAGGAGACCATAATTTACCAGCAATTTTCTCATTGATCTCTGGACGATGTATATGTCTATTTGGCGGATCATTTGATATATTCTTCTTCGCAACTGCTGTTGGTTTTAAGATTGTAAAATTATCGGACTAATAGTGCCCAAAAAATTTTAAAAGGAACATTTGGAGGATTGTCATTCTTTGAGTACAATATCAATATTATTTCCGATCAACCATACTCTGGTTATTCTGGTATAATCAGATCATTTCAAAATATTATTTCATCATTTCCATAATGTGTATCAATAAAAGCAACCGATTTAATAAGACATTTACATCCATAGTTTCTACTCTAGCTCGCCCGACGTAAGTTCTTGAAGTCAATGCTTTAGAAATAGTATATTAGACCAAAATTTTGCTTTCGGTTTATATTTCACTTTATTTTGGCATAAAATTTCAGTATTTAGAGTATAAAAACCAAGGTTGCCCTTCACTTCTGAAAGAGGCAAAGTAAAATATTTTTCATTGCCCATAACAATGCTTCCCTATCCTATAAAGTCTTGTTGCCTTAATGCTCTACACTCTACAGCTTCTGGGCTTCATTCAAACTGGAATACTGTTTATTCAGGACACTTCCTTCTTTTTCGATATTTCAAGTAATTTCTAGACAAGATTCTGTACTCTGCTGGCTCTATTTGTAAGGTCACAATGTCGTTGACCAAAGACAAGTCTAAAGGTAACCGCTAGGCTTTCTAATCCATTAGCAAAGCCGCGTTCGGCGAGTTTTGACTAACATCAGCCAAGTATCTTTGGGCACGTTATGAATTTTGTTACAACCATAGGATGGTTGACTGAGAGGAACTTTTACGTTAACAATTATGTGTTTTGCCTTTCGTCCAACTAAGCTATATATAGACTTGCATATTTCAATTTTATACGACAACTTGAAAACTTTTTTTGACAAATGTGACACGTAGTAGTAGTAAACAACATATTCACATTTGTTATGGTCAGTGCCAAGAATATTGAAAAATTGCCCAACACTTATGTTAACTAGGTATGTTACATTTATATTATTTCTAGTCGTTAAAACATATTTACCGATTCGCGAGCAAACTATTGCTGCCCCAAATAATATATTAAAAATTTCCATGTCAAAATCCATTCCACTGGACCTGCACAAACTGCCCTTCATGAAGACGTGATTACAGTTATATAGGTACACATGAATTTGTACAATCGAATAATATAAAGCCATCAGTTTGATATTGTTATTTGAAAAATGCATTGTTTGGTATTTTCCGTCTTTATTCAAAACCGCTCCGATTATTTCCCCTGGTGATTTCCTCATTTTCATTGTGTTGCAGATTTTCGGTAGCTCTTATTCGGAAAATTTAGTATTTTGATTAATAATTATATACAAAACAAGTTATGAAAATACTAATTAACCATGAGGTATTCGTATTAGTCAAAATTCTCGAAAATATTTTGTAGATTATATGTGCTGAGCAATATTGTATAAGTATATAATTTCGTCTAATCTCACTATGGAATCCCAAAGGAATAATGATTCATTTTTAAATTTATTCCGCAAACCTATAGAAGAATATGAGTGGGAACTTAACACTCTGAAAGTATGGGAAAAATCCTAACCTCACACTATAGTGTGCCCACGATGCATTAATTACTTTTTCCACGACCACTTAATAATATGTCAAAATTTTACCTCCTAACAAAAGGTATATGGTACCCATATATCTACTAGAGTGAATTATGATTCCATAATTCACGCTTTTGCATTTAAATAACACGCCATGACAACTCAATACTCACAACATTTTGGTACATAGGTGACTAGAAATGGAGGAACAATATGAAATAAACTATTAAATTTGCGTATTTTGTTTGGGAAATTTGTTTCTGAAATATATCGTATAAATAAAATTTCAAAATTTTTAGTATTGATACTTTTCCTAACGATATTTTCTATTATTGATATTTTTAAAACACTATATTTATAACGGTACGGTGTATCCATACTTTACACAGTATCGCCCATCTCTATATGTTACATTATTTGACGTTCTCCAGAAATTTATTAATTTTGACGTTAGAATTGTCAATAATACCAAATACCAAATTATTACTTTCCGTTCTACACTCGCATTATTTATTTGAATCAAGGGTTGTGGACAAAGTATAGTATTCTACTAGAAATTTATGGCCATTATTCACTCGGGTGACTTGCGCCCCTCGCCTACGGCTGAATAATGGCTATAATAAACTGACCGTTTAATAATATACTATTTTTATATCAGTTGCCTATTCTATTTTTGTTCACTTAATTCCCATGTAAATTTGTTCCTGGTATTCTTTTATCCTCAACAATTTTCTCTTAATGGTTCCAATTTTCGAGTTCATCATCTTCAATTATTCTTGCCATATAAATTAATTCCATCTTGTCATACTGAAATGCACATTTTTATAATTTGACGGGTAGGTAATAATCTACTGAGTCCTATATGCGCTTTGCGTGGCTGTTATCCATTAGCAATATAAATAAAGTTGTGCCCCTTGAGTCAGTCCATCATAAACTTTAAAGATCTTTCATTGCAGGTTGTCTTCCCTTACAAAGTTTTTGTTATGTAATGGACCCTTCAATAAATTGTTAATGTTTCTATATTGGAATCCTTCTCATACCGATTTTTTCTCTTAGTTCATCTAAGCCAGATATATTCCAGCGTTCCTAATTTTCTCCTTCTATATTACTTGTTTCATAGTAATGATATGGTCTTGACTACTTCTGTCCTTTCTTAATTCAGTTTGCGAGTCTGCTGGCTGGTGTTCTACTACTCTCTTCAATTTCCTTTCTAGGATTGATTCAAATGGTATAGATTGGATGCTTAACAGCGTGAAGACTCTGTAATTTTCTCAATTCCTATTGTCTTCTTTTATGAAGATCAGTACTATTTATTACTGTTAGTAATGTATTTCTTCTATTGGGGTTTGCATATTTTAGTGTTTCAAAGCTCTCCAAAATAATATATCCATAATTCATGCATAATCTGTCATGACATTGTCCTATTTTGTTATAATTTGTTTTACTAACATTCTATCGTCTTGCCGAATCTTTCCCATGCTTTCTTTATAAATAATAGTAATTGCTATTATCAATGAAGCATCCATCGATTCACCAAATAATTCAACACAGATAATCATGCCATGAAACTGTAACATTTTCAACAAACCTTGCTATAAATAGTACCAAAATAAACCAAAATTTTTCCCAAAAATTAAATAGGTAGCCGATTCTTAAGAGAAATATAAATCACACGATAGAGTAAACAAAACAAAAAGGGGTCAGCTCTTAGTATTTGTTTATGTTTAACGCAATATCTGTATCGATCGCATCAGCGTTGAAAAGAATATTTTGTCATCATTTTAACCTAGTGCTTTATCGAATAAAAGTGATTTTGTTCTATTTAAAAATTGGTTACCTAAGTGATGTATAATAATTGTGACTTTTGTAGTTGTGTTTGCTGTCTTACAAATTAGGTGAGTTGACTCACAGGCAAGCCAAATTTTCCTTTGCACATGTATTTCATTTAATTATTTCTCAATAGATATATTACTGAGTTTTTATTAAACAATAAATTACTGATTATAATACTTAGACCTTTTTATTTATCGTTCACATATTAGACGCTGTTGTTCGTGTCAAGACGCTGTCGTTCAGACTAGTATTATTCCTGTCATTCGGTATATTTTAGGCATTGGCATTCATGACGCATACTTTCGTTCACTATTTTTGGTTCGTTTCCGTTGCAATTTTAATCACTAATATAATAAATGGGGCAATACCGATGTCCGTCCCGCGGTCAGAAAATTGAGGGTTTAGGAAAAGGGTTTTTAATCCCCGACCGATGTCCGTCCCGCGGTCAGGTGGATACACAGGTAGAATGGGCAGGGTAGAATATTATTTCTAGAATAATTAGTATGATTCGTGTATTATCGACACCCTTCCACAGACCCTTACCTATAAATAGAGGAATATTTTAAATAATAGCTAGTAGTGCTTCTCGTTAATTCGCGTGTGATACCGTTCGACTTTTGGCTTAAAAACGCACCACTTTAATTGGTTAGTGCTTTCGGTGTGCTCCAGAGAAATGGATGTCATGGTAAGTCAGAAAGGTAAAACTCTTATCAATATTGATGGTTTTAAGTTTTTTGTGTTACCTATTGACAACTGGATTTCCATCCACTCCATTTTTTTAAACACGCCAGAAAGAAAAGGTCAATTTTGGCCATTGCTTCTGCCAGTCCTAAGCCTGGAAAAAGTGTGAAGGGAAAAATATGAAATAAAATGTAATGGTTTTAGCATTACAAATAAAGTATCTACTACATATTATATCTTATATGTATATATAATATATAATATCTGCAATATAAATTATCATACGGATCCACGGGACGGACTTCGGACAAACGTCTTGACCCTTTTAACCGCGGGACGGACGGACCTCGGACGTACCTGCGTTTTACCCTGACCGCCGGACGGACATCGGAAACACCGAATAAATGAATAGCACATTATATCATAATAAGTCAAATTAATTTATTCAGGCAAATTATTTTGGTCAATTGTTTTTATTTCATTTACAGATAAACACCTACCTTATCGAATTCTGTGCGCACGAATTGCGGACAGATGAATGAACTGCGGACAAGTGCCTTAGGAGTCCGTTAATCACTGCACTTTTTGCGGACAAGGGTGGAATCGAAGTTTATAGCCATCAATAACCAATAGCTTTTTTCCCCTTTCACTCAACATTACTTCCATTTTACCGATTTGTTAAGAGAAAAAAATCTAATTGGAAATTCAATTACATTTCTGAGAAGAAGGGTTGCGGCGGTTAAGCGGATTAGATATGGCCTGTCCGCAATTCGTACGCTACCTGCTCTCAACCCATCGGTTGTCCGCAGTTCATGATCACCTATCGAATTGACAAATGACGGCCAGGCAAAATCTCTTTAAAATAATTCAGTTATTGTAAGTAATACATAAGCTCGCCCTTTTATTTCATTTTATCTAAGCGTTGAATTAAACTTTTATTGAATAAGCTATATTTCTATTTTATCAAGAGACCTCGTAAAATTTAGTTATAGTATTTTTTCATGAGATCTCACACTTAGAAAATATCAAAATATCAAGGCAAAATGTTGAAAATTGAAATATAATCCTCTGAATAAGACTATATTATTGACAATAAAACAGCTTTTGGCTATCTATTGATGCTTTCAGTCGGCAATATAGTTACAACATTATTGTAAATTCTATAACATCAGCAGTATCAATCCACTTACGGATATTAATCGCTCTGATCCCTATAGCCAGAAATTATTCGAATCCTAGCAATTCGTTAATTAGTTATCTTTAATACTCTTAACAGGAATTAGCAGTTTATCAATTTCCCCTATAAGCTTATTAGATTATCACAAATTGATATAATCTCTACTTATAAAAGTAATTGTGACAGGAATTACTTGAATACTAAGAAATTGTTCATGAAAAGTTTTATAAACCTTAAGGAAGTTTATTTTTTTTACGATCGGTGAGTGGGTCTGATAGGATTCCACTGCGACTCACCTAACGAATTCAGCATCTTAACAAGGCCGATTCATTCATTTGCTGGATGATATTTCAGGTTTCAGGACGAGAGAGACCCTGTCAAGCATCAGATACCTGACCCCGATGTGTCCGAACTGACAATGGGGAGCAAGTAGTAAATGCACGGGAGGTGAGAGAAGATATTCTAGACAGGTGGCAGGCGGAAGGGGTGGATGTGTATACAGGGAAATGGACAAAAAGACTCATTCCTGACGTTAGGGTTTGGTTCAAATGTGAGCACGTGAAGAAAAACTATTATATAACCCAGTTCCTATCGGGACATGGTTCCTTCAGATCGTACACTGAAGATATTAGGAGAACTGACGATGACCTGTGTATATACTGTGGGGAGTTGGACGATGCAAGCCACACGGTATTTAAATGGACTAGAGAAAACTTACACAAGACTATAGAAAACCAATTGAGCTCGGAAAATTTCCTAAGAATTGCTACTGAAAGTAGGAGCACATATGATGCTATCATATAGTGTATAACTAAGATTATGAAAACCAAAGAGTCCGAGGAAATGATACACCAAGGCAGAAAGTAGGAATAAGGAAGATACCTTGTCGCAACTGTTGTAACGTCCCAAAGACAGATCTAGTTGCGATGGGACGAAGAGTTGGAATGTTTAGTGGGTAGGGCCGTAAGGCGAGTCCCACACTGTGTAGTGGTCGCAAATGGCTTCGGGCATTTGGCTGCACTATACGTGCGTAAATTAATTTCAATCACCTCACCTCACCTCACGTTAGGTTAGTGTATCCTTTTGTTCATTTATTTCCAAATGAATTCATTTTGAGGGACGTTCTGAGACATGTTGTACGGCTTTTCTCAAAGCTAAGCTAATTGTGTAATTCCAAGTGTCGCAGGCCGCTAATCCTTTGCAAGCGACATCCCGCAATTTACCTACCTACCAAGTTTAAACCCCCTTGAAATCTTCCGGTACGCAATTCGGTCACCTAGAGAATCTTCAGTAATGACCGTTATACCTGGCAAAATTTGGACGCAGTTTGGATATCACCCCTGACCCGAGCAGCACAAAATATATTTTTCATTATAAAAGTGTGAACGAGCCGAGGTCAAAGACCTATATAGCTCAAATAGAATATAAAATTTACTAATAATTATAAGTACTACAAAAAGTAGTCACTCTAGCACAGTTGATTTTGGGCATAATAATTATTTTTGAAAGCGTTAACAACGTTTGATGGGAGAGAGAGATCTAAATGTCAAACACACCACGAAGCCTTCTATCTCCGAATGCCGAACGTCTAACAGTTTATGACGTTCTTAGTGAGAGGACGGTGTAGTCCATATGGAATTCTTGTTCCCCATTTCTATTGAATAGCCCATATAAATTTGAGTACAATAATGCTCGTTGATCCGAGAAAATTAGTCATTTCACTTTTAGGAATAAATCATAAAAGTAAGGAGAAGATGAGACGAAAAAAAATAAGCAGCTGAAAGGTAGGAAAAATATTGTCAAAGAGCTAAACGCAAAATAAGATCCTTTTCTGTCATTTCACCAAATTGTTTTCTCGTTTTTTGTACTAATAATTTTTTGTTTATTGTTGATTAATGACATTCAAACATCAAAATATCGCCATCTTTTATCATACAATGCTTTGAAATGTTGAAAAAACTCAATTCATTTCAAAAACTACCACAAAAGTTCATACCACTTAAGCGATGATAAATAATTCTGTTAATGCAAATATCTAAATTGCACATTTTCAAATTTACGTTCTATAATACTTATTCAAAGACCAGCCCTTCGACTGAAACGAAGAGAGAAAAAAGTTACCGAGTTCCACATAACTCCGTAGTTTGTATGCAACGATCGACTTCAGTAACTGGCTATTGGACCAACCGGAATACTTTCGATCAGTGAACAGCCATTGCCCCTAGACGAGCTCTTGTAAGCTTCAAGATATTACCAACTAATAAACGAAAAAAATCCCCAGCTAGCGAGATGTTTTTGAAAACGTTGAGTTGTGACTTGAATTATAGGTGTTGAGTTTGTATAGAGTTTTATAAACTTTTATATGATATGGAATTCGTTGACATTAACCAAAGTCTGATTGAAAAACTTTGATTTCGTATATTGGTAGATTTAAGTGAAATTTTTCATTTGGGCACGTCTTCCAAGTCTAAAAGGAAAACTGTAATGATTTAATTGAGTAGTACAACTACTAAACTGAGAAAACAGATTAGTTGTTCAGTTTGTATTGTCGTACTGGCTATATTTCGAATATACGTGCTTGTAGGTTATTATTAAATTCATCCCGGCCGGGATTAGAACTTTATTGTAGTGTTTTGTTATTGAGAGATCTATCGAAGTTGCAAACAATCTGAGGATATCGGATAAATTTGCTCCTCATAAACATCGAATATAAACTTTTGTAACTAATTGGTGTAGCAATTACGAATTATAACTCTTGGACAGACATTTTAAAACAACAGAATGGCAGAAGAGCTTGTAGTGACACGGGAAAAGCACCAAAAAGTAAGGGATTAAATTGGAATTTAAAGACCAGAGCTGGATATAATAAAAACCAAGAAAAAAACCTTTGAATGGAGGTTAAATCTATAATTTTTGTTTCAAATAATTTAAGTAATTGTCTTTATTGAAAATATCTATTTTCGGTAGTTGACTAGTACACAAATCGTTTTTATAAAAAAAGTAACCTTTTTGAATAATGGATTTCTTCTTGTTTAATGCTATTTATTGATAATGCATCATTTATAATCGGTCCGCAGAATATCAGATAGTGGTTCACTCATATAATATCATTTTAATGTTTTTCCGACCACGTATACGCAACAGTTGTTCTGAAATAATACAGTCATCGTGCCGTCAGTTCTTATAAAATATCGACCGAACAAAAAATACCAATACAATATTTACTACAGACATTAATTCCAGCTTACCGTACCACATGTTACTGATTTACAGACAGACATTTTTCCAGCAAAACCTACGACCACTATCTCAGGAAAATATAGCTCGGCAACTCTATAACTCCCGAGTACTCTATCTCAGTTTGTTGCGCTTACGGAGGAACAGGGTCGGTGTTTCAAAGAAATGTTTTAACATGAGATATTATGTATCGCTGGTCTAACAAAAATCGTCACTGTAAGAACAAAAAATGAATATTCTAATAGATCCAATATGTCGTACTCTTCGTACTGCAAATGGAGAGTCGAATAGGGAGAACACAAATGTACGGAGCTACTCAGTATAAATGAAGAGAAATATAAAAATTAATAGAAAGAATTTGATTGTAGTAGGAAAAATTTAACAAAATTTAAAGACTGGATGGTGGGATGTGCAAAAGCGAAAAGTATAAAGATTTATGCTCTTAAGGAGGCCCCATACGTCTGGAGCCATTCTGTGCAATCATAAAAGATTGCATAAGAGGAGATATCCGGAATTGGCTAGATCAAGAACACCAATTCAAATGGAGGTTGACAAAAAGTCACCTTCACACAGAGTTTTTTCTGGACAAGGTAGACAAGGAACTCTCAACCTAAGTGGACATGAGAAATCTTAAGATAGTTACCGACCTTTTGACTGAACACTGCACCCACATACTCTGCTTCTGTGAGCACGTAGGAGGACTCAGACTATAGAGTATAATGTAGCGAATAATGACATAACCTTACGACATAGGTACGTTATATATCATCAGTCGTGTAAATATGTATAACCAAAAAATTAGAATCAGAACCGCGGACAAACTACTTAAAATGTTTTTGTCCAAAATGTTGGGGATGAAAGTTATTTAAAATAATGTTGAATTCATTAAAAAAAAAGGAAATTTTATAACCACAGTTAGTTACATATTCAAAAGTATGACGATAAAAAGTTAGAAATAAAGATGAATCTTGAGTCTTTGTCTCGCAATAAAATCCGAAGAATGTATTTTCGTATAACTTTGTCAGTAATAATCGTAAACGTTGAAGCATTAAAATTTTTATATGTAATTGTAAATACGAATAAGGTGAGAATCTGAAATGGAGGAGATACAAAACATTTAGTGATAAAAGTAGAGTAAATTGAGAATAAGAATAAATCTCCAACCGATCCTGGTTCAATGACTCCCCGAGATCAGTCCTTTTCCTTATTTGCCGCAGATGACATTTATTAATGAGTATCGCAGGGGTTTGCGCTGACTTGCGAGCTGTTCTAACCTCAACATCATAAATTAATCTTTGAGAAAGGGGCCACTCTTACTCTTGAAATTCATCCGCGCGCCAGCGACTCATGTTTAATTGATTGTGTAAGGTGTGAAGGAGGCGTGTTAACTTTGGCTGTTTGCCTTCATCTCTTCACACGTTTACGGGACTTCAGTTGTTTGTAACTTAAGGTTACATCAACATACTGAAGCTGCATTGTATGTTGGGTAAAACGTTGTATTCTAATATTAACTATTCGTTGTATCTACAAGAATTACATAAAATATGTAAATTCACTTAAAAATTTATTAAATCTCTTTTCTGGGTTAAGCCTTAATAACATCATGTACTCGACAACTCAAATATTTATACCAAGGTACATGAGAGTAAGATAGTGATCTAATTCCGAAATAAACTATTGTTTAGTTTTCATTAATATCATCTGCTGGTATTGAATGACGTGAATGACAATTTCTATTCCATTAAACCGATACATTAAAGAAAACCTCGACATTTATTGACTGATTAATAAACACCACAAAACGCAGTTTTTATTTTAATACGGTGTGTAGGATTCAAGTTGGCACGCACATCAAGGAAATAGATGGAAATCCGAGATTCCGATGAATTTTTACAATAGCGATAAAAGCTAATTTTATAATTCCTGAAGAATTGGGGATAATAACATTGGAGCAGGTCGAAACTATTATAGAAGCTTCAAATATTCGATTATTTAAAATGTCAATTAGAGAAGAATCGACAATGTGTTTTATAATGGGAGAAGCCAGATTAGTGATTGAAGTATCATCATTTCCATGAATCTTTTGGCTACCTGACTCCAAAACACCATCTACTTCAAAGAAAATTATACAGGATTAGAGCAAGATCGAGTCGATTGATCTAACACCAGACAGGAGATCGGTGGCGGTATGTATGCAGTGATTACATCACTACATTGTGGAAACGTAAAGAACTTTGAATCGAGTAACTTCTGATAAGTGCCGTAGTAGGCCGATAAAGATCTTTACACTTAGACACGCGACACTAAAAGCTTCAAGAAATCTAAGAGTGACATACAAGCTATGTAAAATGAGTAAAAACCGCATATCAACGGACATTTTTACGAAAATTCACACTTTTCTCTACGACCAATCACTCGCGGTTGAGGTGGTGCACTATATACATACAGAACGTTCCATTAAGTGTGCGATGTATTTTTACTTGAGCAAATGTTAACGGGAAATTTCTCCTACACTATCACCTTTAAATTAAATTGATTTCAACGGTTATTACAATTCATCACTTCACTTTCAAAGTACGTCAAATACTGCCTGTAGGTGAAATAAACAATGTTATCTATACTACAGTATAAAAACAAATTTCGCTGAATTCTACAAAATTAATTTTACCAATAAAGTCACTATAAGGCAATCTCAGATATCCACAATCAAACAAGTTGAGTAAATATTTGATCATATGCAAACTTACCCCTCGGAAAACTACCCCCAAGTTGTTATACTTCTGGCCTTCATACTAACCTGAAACAGATAGAAAACGGGATATCAGAAACTCTTCAAATATTGAGTCTCTCGGCCTCTCATAGAGCCTCGAGTGATTTGTAACTTACGAGGAGCGCACGACAATTATTTATGCAATCACAAGTGAATTAGTAATTTTTTCAGTTTGAAACGTCTAAACTTGTAACTATACTTGATAGCCCAATAAAAAATCAACTTAATTATACTGATAACTATTTAAAATGTATCACAATATCAGTAACAAAAAATATTACCAGATTTATAGACGTTCTTATATTTTTTATAGTTATTATTATTACTACAAAAAAAAAGTACTACATTTACCTTTATGTGTAGTGGATTTTACTGAAAAATCACTGCTATCAAGTCGGACATCATGTTTAGACTGGAAATTGCATGTAAATGTATGTTAATTTACTGTCTAAAATGAATTTAAAAAACCGACAGGGTCCGAATTTTCCCGAACTGTTTTGGGTCCAGAAAGTTTATTGCTTGTATATCAGGATCACATTCACTGAGATCTAAAAGATCTCTAGTGCCCCCTCACCTCCTGAGGAAAGTCTCAGAGACTAGTAGCTCTTTTAGACCTATTTCCCGGAGGAATTTTAGAATATCTGCAGACAGACAGAGTTTAGGTAACTGTCCCTATCCTATCCAGTAGTCTCTTAGGTGGTGTGCACCTGAATTGCCATGCAATCTGCAAGTATATATGGATGGAGATTTCTTTTACATTTTTCTTCATCCACTATTTTGAGCTTTTTCAGGTGCCCATTTAGGCAACAATGTCTCATTAAGACTTTTAGTGCAGTTTTGCTCTGACTTGGCATTCATTTGTTCTCAACTGTTTATAGTTATCTTCTATAAGTTCCTTGTGGCATTACTTGTTATTTTTTCTTATTTTCTTGGGAATCAAACCACAATAATGTTTTTTTATTTTTTTATTTCAACGTTTCGGTAGCGTTCCAGCTACCGTTGTCAAGATTAACTAATAATGAATAAATGAAAAAATTTTGGTCCCTATCTGACACAACGAAAAAAATTTGACAACTAGACAATCAATAATATTTTGAAGTTTAAGACTACAAAACTTTGTTGTCAAATTTTATTAAGGTCCATTCATAGTAGATCACACCTCTGGTAAAATGAGAAATAAAATATTTCATTTCATGACATTCTAACGATATGTAGTCCACTAGAAATGGAATCCAGTGAAGTGCACGTTCCAGGAACGGTTTTTATTGGGATAGCGCTTTTTTCTTGCTTATTTTGGAAATTTTGTTAATATAAACGCGTTTGTTGTTACTTTTTTGTGTATGATTATTTTGTTTTCAAAATATGTATAACTCAGTTTGGTGATTTTGTGTATTGAAGTGTGTATCGATTAACAACCATTCCAAAGATAAATCATAAGAAAACCAGGATAAAAACTTATGATGCTATCCTGATAACGCCGGTAATTGATTATTGGAAATTTCTCTTTCTAACATTGGTAACCAAATTTGACTACATTCGGCTGAAATACTAGCTACACATTTATCTGAATTTAGTTGTATTAAAGCACTTTCTTTGATTTTTCGTCTTTAATTATTGGGCTCTTTCAATATTATTTTTGTCGAATCCCATTGAATTTTATGCCCCTCTTCCCAAGCATGTTTGCAAATACCTGTTTATAGTTATCCAGAAATATATTTGATTATCTACCGAATCTTCCCAACAGTCACATCTTCTCTTCTTGTCTGCTCAAAGTTCAGTGCTTAGTAACGGACGAAAATACTATTTAACCATATTTTGGAGTCTGAAGGTGCTTTAAGAAAGTAGGCGTTCTTGAGCGATTTCGAAAAAATCATTTTTTTTCAATATTCCTGAATATTCCTGGTATATATCGTGATGAAACTCTCTGATACTGTAATGTGTATTAAAGCACGAGTTTGTCGGAAAGTGAATCAGCAACCACGAAAAGTTCAACTTCGGATTACCAGGAAAGCTCGTTAAAAATTAAGTCGCTTATTCGGCAGATTCACTTTTTCGATACCTAATCGGTTGAAAACAATTTCGGGGAGTTTGTTTAATTTTTCGACAATTTTCGACCGTTTCCATGTGTTTCTGTTGAGATCATTCGATTCAAAAATAACTTTAATTGGATATAAAAAGAATGTGCATCGTATTTTGCCTCATAGGTACATATTATGTCAAAACGTTTAGAGAATTTTGATTATTTTCACCACATAGTAACATGAAAATGCCAAAACAATTTTAAAAACTCAGTAATTTCGGAAAATACGGAAAAAATGCTTAAAAAATGTAAGAAAAGTTCACAGAAACATTAAAATTAATTGAAAATTATTATTAATACCCAATAACTCCACAAAAATGTCGGTAAAAATGACAAAGATGCCAAAAACCATTTTTAAATGTTAATGACAAAAATATTTGTGAAAAAGGGAAAACAATACATCAGAAATATGAGAAAGCACCTCAAAAATTTCAAAAAAGAATTAATTTCAGTAAATTTGTAGGGGAAATAATTGTTAAGTTTGTAGGAGTTGGAAAAGAGGACGAGGAAAACAGTTAATCTTCTGACCACTTTTTCAACGACCATAGGACTTGAAGTGCATGTGCCGATTTAACACGCGCCCATCTCTAAGGAACGTCAAGACATATCGACGCGAACGGAACAAGACTAGGAATGGATACAACAGAGTGTTGAGATTTATTTTCGAGCGTAATTTTTTTAAAGAGCGTTTTCTTTTAATAAACTTGTCAAGCTGGGATAATAGAATATTTCTCATTTTGACGAAAGAGATTCTAAGCAGCACGATCTATCCTTCCGCTGCGAAGACAAATAGCATTTCTGTTTTATTCAGTTCCACCATAATATAATTATTATCATTGCAGTTTCAAATTTACAATGGGACAATTCCTAAAAAATTAAAAATATAAATTTTGCAGAAACTTTAAATTTTATAAATTATCGAGTAATATGCAGCATATGTTAAAGCAGAGCATCACGGGAATTATTCCAACAAAAGTTTCTTCGTTCTAATAAGAAGAAGAACCGCGGAAGACAAGACTGCAGTAGATAAAACTGTTCAAGTTGCACGAAATTTAGGTCAAGTGGTGTTTTATTTCCCTATAGAATTGACTTTTTCCTCCTATGGAATGTTTTATCGAATTTGGCACACTCAAACACAACTTCTGTTATTTAAACTCCGGAAATGGCTCGACCTTTTAAATAATATTGTATGTTTTCTACTTGCTTTAATCGTTATATCTTCGATATATTTCATTAATAATTATTCAGAGCACACGTTTCGACATAGGGCTTACAAAAAAAATATCGAAAGAAAACAATATTTTGAAATTCACTTTCGTGAAACTGAGGGTGTACAAAATGTCGCTACAGTAATAATTTCAATACGAAATATCAAATCACCCGGAGATTGTCTCAAAACTAAAGGTGCTGATGAAGATAAAACGCAAATGACAAAACTTTAGTCTCCACAATCAGCAGATAGGTATCATTCGATTGGAAATAGTTAGTTGGTTGGTAGATTTCTCCCTAGTATTGCGCCTTCCATGCAATAGAAATGGCACCAAGCCAATAAAATTGCAATTCATTGAATTACAGAAACTGATCAGTTGGGTCTCAATTGCGCATGCTTTCGATCAAAAAATCTTGCGTCTTGCATTGCACTGCACGTTGTATGGTCCCATGTCAAGCGGACTTTAAATTCAAATCGTTCCTATTAGTTTAAATACAAAGTATAAATGAATAACCCACTATACTGACAACACACTTTGTTTACAACCAATATCTAATCTAAATCGATTCTCTCATTCCAAAACAAGGATACCAATACACACTGCAAATGTCACAGATTCCAATAACACCGCCGTGCTGAGAGAGGATTTGAGTTTAATAGAAATGTTTATCTTAGACTCACTTATTACTCGAAGAATTAATTTTGTCCTCGATATTGCATTGAAAACAAGTATAGTTACAAATTGTTGATTTTCTGTCAATAATATAAATTTGTGTTCTTATTAAATTGGGTAAATACGGCACTGGGAATTTCAGAGCTGTAAAAGTGTAGAACTATTCAGAACTTGTTGCTTACATGGGAAAGGATGTATTGTAAACATCACTTATCTTTGTTATTTGCCCAGTATAAAATAATACGTCTGTTGACTCTTCTAGTATTTTCATAGTTCGGAAATTGAAACTTCAAATTCACCGGAAAAAAAAATAATAAGATTTCGATGGCTAAGTAGATCAATAAAGCATCTTTATACTGTATAAAAGATCATAGACTCGTTATTGGCAATAAATATATATTAATAAAAAGAAGAGTTCGCTGATAAAATTGAAAAGAGGGAACACTGAGTCTTCAATGAAAATGATATTTTCTGGCTTTAAAATGAATAAAAAGATTTGAACGAATTATGACCCAAAAGAAATATCAATACCTTTGGCAAATTAGATTGAAGGGACGCTGACCTAGTAAAAAAAAAGTGATGAAAAGCCACTCGATGATGACCTAGTGGCATGGGGAAATAGAGGCGCTCCACCCTGGCGTCCTAGAGTCTAGACGCTTAACGTCGCCAGCATCGTTTACAATATCATATATATACGTATTTAGCATTGCCCACGAACACGCGATCGATTCACTCCACCCCGCAAAATAACGGTACTGATTATCAAATTGGATTTTCGACCCCAGGCTACACTGATAAAAATTCATACCGACATTTCATAAATTAATTTAAAAGTTTTCATCCGGTCTGCATGTTAAAAGTTTTTCCTGGAAAAGTTTTTACATAAATATTTATTCAGATTTGGAACAGTTGTTTAATTATACTTCACTGTCATTCCGATCAGTGAGAATATTTTGTTACGATGCATTGAAGCGAAAATATTATATAATTTGACGAAAAAAATTAAAATAAATAACAGTCTCTTTATCATTGTCTGTTTGGCAAGAGATGAGTTGAATGACAATCGTAGTTTACATTCTGTTTCTGTTATATAACAATTATGCAGTTTAGAGTTAAGAAATACCAAATACAGTATTAAACGTATTAAATAGAATTAGGTTCATATTGCTGATAAAAGCGAAGAGAAATAAAATCATTTCAAAATTCTCTTACACGTAGCTCAAAAAACCTCTTCAGAATATTAAAAATATCCAATGCAGTAGTCATTACTTGGCGAAAAACACATTTCGCTAGCATTCGTACGGATGGTGATAGTGTGGTATGACGTGGGTATAAGTGATGGTTATCTAAAGATCGTTACCGATGTAGAAAGAACGGAGGCATTCCAAGATGCAATTTAAAAAGCCCCCATCGTATAGAAACGCTTATCAGTAGCGCAGATTCTTCTTTTATAATGTTGGGATATTAAAAAACATTGAGCATAAGTATCAGGGCCACTCGCATAAATAGTTTATAAACAAGTTTGTTTACGGTTTTGACAGTCTATTAGTAACAATATGTACATTAAACAGGAACTTATGCATATCGCTATACAGTATAAAAAAAGGAATAAAAAAAAACCAATCGACTTAGCGAGACAATATTATATACAATACTAACTAGAGGATTTTACAGAACAGAACAAACCAAGCGAGTCTCTCCGAACCGAACAGAACGCGCTGAATGTTTTCTGTAGCTTGTCGGTAAATACACATATGTCCAAAAGTTTGGAATACGTTCAAATAATATATCTACGCCTATGGTGGCTTAAAAACTGTTTAAAAATGCCTAGAAACATGATATCTCATTTCGACAGATCTAGAGTAATTGCATTGTTACAACAGGGCTTTATTCAAAGTGATATCGCCAATATTATTGGTGTCACTCAGAGTGCTGTATCGAAAATTCCAAAAAAAAATCCAAGACACAAATGACTTGAAGGATCGCCCCACAAGTGGCAGAAATCGATGTACAACAGCAGCACAAGACCAGCAGATAACATTGATAGCTCGAAGAAATCATCTGGAATCAGAGAAATTGTTAGTCTTGAAGGACTGAATATTTCACGGCAAACAATAACACGCAGACTAAATGCAGTAAATTTGTATCGTAGAAGTCCCTTACGTGTTCCCAAACTAACCTATCAACACAAAATTGTAAGGTTGCAATGGGTTCGAGGAATGGTCCTAACTGAAATAAGCCTAGCTGGCTTGCTTTCTGATTCGCGAAGAATACTAGTTTGGGGGGCCTCAGGACGAATAGCCCGACTAGAAACAGCCCAACCACGTGTCCCATTTGAAGGTGAGAGTATTATGGTTTGGGGTGGTATTATGAGTGGCACACTGATGCCTCTACTGGTTTTGGAGAGAAGAGTCACTGGTGCTGTATACATCGAGGAGGTTTTAAATCCTGTCGTGCGTCTATTCCGAGGGGCAATAGGTGATAGATTTGTGTTTATGCATGACAACGCACCTTGCATCGAGCAGCAGCAGTACAAAATATTCTGGAAGAAGGAATATCCACAATATGGTGGCCCTCGAATTCTCCTGACACGAACATCATTGAACATGCCTGGGACATTCTCAAAACACGCATTAAGAAGCGAAACAATCCCCCTACTACACTGCGAGAACTAAAAGATGCTGCTCGTGAAGAATGGGAGAGAATTCCGCAAGCCCAGCTTGACCATTTAATCGACATCATGCCAAATCGCCTACAGTCGTGCATACAGGCCAATGGAGGAAATACCGATTATTAATATTATAAAAAAATATTTTTTTCAATACTAATTTAATTTTAAATGTAAGTGGTACGTTGTAAATTTTTCACTCCAAAAGAATAAATCATTTTTTTGCATATTGTTTATCTGGATTTGAGATTTATTTAGTATTGGTGGGAGTTGTAGCAAAATGATGTTTAATTATTCAGAAATTTTTTTACATAAAAATCAAAAAAAAAGATGAAATATTCCAATATTCCAAACCTTTGGACATATGTGTTGCTCTAAGGGAATTCGTTGTATTTGCGTGTATATTCGTAAATTGGCTGAATTTATTTAGAATTGATACACATTTATTAACATGATCCTTCGTTATAAAACCAAAAACATTGATAGTACTACAATAAAGTGAAAAAAGGAGATGCATGGACTGCGATAAAAGAAAGTATGTTTTTGCTTAGTTAGTTTGCATTAAAAACGCACCAAGCAGCCACAATAACTAAGTCCAAATCCATGATTCAACTCGACGAACACAACTAACTATCTGACAGGAACACGGCGAATACAACAAGCACTGCAAATATCGCGAGCGAATTCACAACGTTTTTCGGTCCGTTTGTGTGCATAGTTTGTTCGTAGAAAAATGTTCTTGTCAGTACACACCTTGGGAAGACTTTTGCAAAAAACTTTATCGACAATAACTGGGCAAAATTGGAACAATTGTATACAGTATGGAACAAGGAAGGAAGAAAAATGATTATAGAGAATTTCAAAATTATAACATTTCGTGACTGAATAACAAACTTTTATTTTAATCCACTTGATTCGAAAAAATATTTCTCCAATAATATAACAATTTGAACCAATTTCCAATTTCTCATTTATATCAAACGCTTTTCCTTTAATTTATTGTGAGTTGATTAATCAGTACCTAATAACATTGTGAATATCTAATTAATTAAATCACAGATAGGACTTTCCAGCTAATTAGCGAAAAGTACTCTTATTTTCAACTCTCGGAATTTTTCCTTCTACAAGTAATTCTGTATAAAATGCGGTATCTAAAAAGTTCTTATCATCATGCCAAGTGAATTTTTATTAAAAAGTGAAAATGGTTTACCCAAATTTGATAAACAAAATGTTTTGAATAGAAATGGTTATCGAAAAATAATTTCAAGCCTTTGCGTGTGTGGACGTCTGCCTGCATTGCGCTTTTAACCGTCACTCAGCGAGACTATGTAGCGTCTCTGCGGGATTATGGTAATAGACAACGGCGGCGTCGAGGTGGCTGACGATTCCAGTGTACAGTAACGATACCACATAAAATATACTTCTTGAATTTGAATAATTCTTGAGCGGAGTAGTATCACTTTAACATTCCTAAAATATTTAAACACTTTAGATGCACTTTTCAAGAAATTGGGAGAAACTATTGATTCAAACGATTACGGTATAAAACTCCGTAAATAAGAACTTAGAAGTATACGTAACCTTTGTTATTTTCTTTTCAAAGGCGGTAAAAAGCATCTTCGTATGGTAATAGGATAAGAAATTTGATTTGGAAACAAGATATTTTATAACGTCTATAAGTTTTCAATCTAACCGACGGAAAATAATGACAAAAGTTTGCTATCTCTTACTAAAGCACCCGACTTTTCATTTTGCGACAAGGTAAATGGACATTTGCAATGGAGAATCTTTCCGCCAGACACGCTATACTACGACGTTGAAATAGATAAAATAGATAGTTTACAGAGCTACGATTGGAAGTTAAAATCTCGTCTGTTTGGAGAAATCATCAATTTGAAAATATTTTGGTAACAAATTATAATAGAGCAGAATGTAACTCCAAGAGTTGGTAAGATTTCTTTTCATTATTATACACTCAGGAATTGGCCTTGTGATTTGTTAATCGTCATGGCGAAAGCAAGACGCATCGGGAACTGAATTCGTTTAAACTCAAAGGGATCATTGGAATCCTCGGAATGAGAACTAAATCATCTTTAAATTTTGATTTGAGTATCGTCGCATGAATCACACTACTCATCAGGTTTTCTTATCACCAATCTCGTTCCATTGCATAGTTTTGGTTGGTTTAGATTTCGAAGCAAGATGACCACCGAACCTGCCTACAGTTATAAATTGTGCGGTGGTAAACCAGGCACATCCAAGGAGTTTCAAAATTCAGTTGGATAATTAGTGGCTGCATCTTCGTTTGTTACACAGTCAATAGATTTGAAGGAATGCAACGAAATGGCAATTTCACTTTGCCATTCTGGCAGCACAATCCAAGCATTTCTCCAGCAAACTTCAATGCATGCATAAGACCAATGCAAACAAAAGGCGAGCTGTAATCAATTGCACAATCGTATAGAGACGCTTCACGTTTCAAATCAACAATTGAACTATTTCTTTTTGCACTTCGAAGACTCTCGTTGTTGAAAAGTGCGATTAGCTCTAGATTTATAAAATATACTCTGACTGGATTGACAGAATAATCTGGAGTGATTCGGTGAGACCAATCGATTTGACGTTTTTTAATCAAGTCATTTGTTCATTTGTCATAAGTCAATTAATTTGAGGGGAGAGATTACCGTGTATATTAAATGTTTGACAGTTAATGCTTTTTTCTACTTCCGTCACTAAAACCGAATCTCAACACTGGTTTCACATTCGCAAAACGTCTCTTTAAACACTAGTTATCACCTCTTTATAGCTAGCGAAAGCAATATTTTTTTAGTTTATTATAATGAGGTTTATAAAGCATCGGTCCTCAGCTCATAATTTGTTTCCAAATTCAAATATTTTCTTCCCACAATTCTTCAGATCTTATCTCCAGTTACAATGACTCTTTTGCAAGCCCTGAAATGATGCTTTAGATAATAATATTGGGTTAGAATAATTAACCACAATTGAAGCGAAGGGTAAGGAAAAAGAAATGTGTTGCTACTGAAAGTTTTTTTGCGATGTATTTGTTAGCTAGTTCTACCAAATAGCAGAAACGACTCTATTTTAAACAAAAATTAACTCAGCGCTAATTTCCTTTTCCCTCGGAAGAAGAAAAACGTTTGCGTCTAATTTTCCGGTTCATAATATTATTTTTTAATTTAGCTGAAAAAGTTGTTCAAAGTAAGTGCTTATCGCTGCCGCGAATGCTTTATAAACCATCATAGTGAATATTCAGGGGTGACCTGTTGGAAAATTCAAGAGCCGTTAATTTATAGAAGGTTTTTATCATGACCCTAAAGTGCTCGCGTATTAAACCACCACATGAATATCACATCAAGCGGTCCTCGACTCTGAAATGCCCTTCCGCCCCCTTCTCTTCTCTACCTCCTTTCCTTTATTAATCAATTATTTCATACGAGTTTAGAGTCACCGAGTATATTAAGATTAAAAACCCTAGAAAGCATGAGAATCTTAAATTTTTCAATTAATTACTTTTTAATTAATTCCTTAAGAGATAATTGATAATTCTTTTAAACAAATTTCCCAGATAAATGCATGTACTTTATCACTGTAATACGCAAAATTAGAAAGAATACTCTCAAATTTAAAAAATTACTACGCGCAAACAAATTTACCAGTTAATATATCTAAAGCCGGGCTCAGACGACGTGTATTTAGCGAATAATCGTTACTTGTGTATACTTGGCATGTCGTGTGAGTGGGTTACTTGTACCTGCTTGTACCATTAATTGTCACTCGTTGGTTTTCCATTTAGGGTCGGTAAAAATGGTCCGAGTCAAAGGAATCACGATTATTCGTACACTTGACTATACTTGTAGAGGCGCTCAAATAATTTGCTTTTACTAGTGCGACTATTCATTCATTTTTCAAAGACTACCAGAAGCGTACAGACGTTTTTTTGATTGAAATTGAGTGGACAAATGAGATTGTGTTGGACCATCTTCTTCTCCTATTTTTCTTTACTTTTGATTTAATTAAATAATAAGCAGAGCTCATCACTACAAAAGCCGCGGAAGCAACAACTAAATTCTCCGGACGACCGCTATCCATAATGGCAGCCACACCACTGTGCTCTATTCATTTGTACATCAAGTTTTTTTTATTTAGCCAAATGTTCGCACTTGCGTACTTGTAAACTGTACACGTCGTGTGAGCGCCCTGCTTGCCATCGCAATTCGCAAAGATCGTATACTTGCCAAGTAAGAAAATCATTGTGTATTCGCCAACTACACGAGTCGTTTGAGCCCGGCTTAATAGTATAGCGATTTATTACTTATAGAAGATATAATTTGATAATATCCATACTAATTGTTTTTGATCATTCTTATACGATTAAATTGTTTTAATTTGGATATTTTGTTAGTTTTTGTTTTTATAGAATCAATTGTATTTTCTCCTAAATATTGAAAAAGTTCATCTTCTGCCCCAATCATTACCAACACATTTTCCTTTTATTTGAAAATTATTACATCGTTTATTGTTTTCTTCGTGTTCTTTTATCATACTTTCGTCACTTTTATATACATTTACTTTACTGCCACATTAGGGTGATTATTTTTATGTCCTTGAGCTGCTCTGGGCGACTCTAGTGCGCGTTGCAAGTGTTTCATTCTCATTTCTTCCTTTGGACTACCTAGCGAGTTGGGACATCGAGTTCTGTGAAAATAATGATTCATTTCTGACGTCCCACTGGAGAGCTACACACATTTTGAGGCCCAGGGGTCTCGCGTACCTTTAAGGAAATCTTATAATGTAGCCTATTAAATTTGGAGTAATATTTGCAGTAACAGTTGGGATTGTTACAAATTTGAACAACAGCTGTGTAATTGGTATTTCGAATTCTGAAAAGAGCCGGACCATAGAATAAACAATAACCAGAAGGCTCACTCTCTGATGCCTCTTTTGATGAAGCTTGCGATACACAGACAGTTTTATGAACTTGTGTTAGAAGCGAGGCGATAATGTATTACTTTTTCTATCAAGGTACAATAAAGATTTCATGTTTTACGAATACAAAAAAATTTTTATTTCAATAGAACCATCTAGCATCTCTTAATTCGGGAAGATAGGAAGACTGTCAAAGCCGTAATGGGTATGTTAAAAAGGCACTGTGAGCTTAACAGACACGCAAAGCTGATGGTGTTGACAGTCGAAGTCATATGCACAATCAGTTACCTAGAAGAGGAAATAGCAGACATCCTATATACCGGTGCGACTCACCGGCAAATGTGCGGTTTCTTGCACTAAGCGATGAGATGCCTACGGCAAGACATTACGTAAAAGGTTCAGTCTCGAGCTGATTGGCTACTTTAACAGAGCCGGGCTGGAGAATGTAATCTAGATTCAGATGACCACAATAGATCTGGAAATGGAATAAGCCTATTAGTGCCCTCATCAAATCTATCTACCCATGTAGGGCTATAGTCATATATTCAAAGTGTAACAAAAAAACGTGAAAACCTCACATAGCAGTATCGAGCGAAGTGGCACCAATGTCAGTTCAAGTCCCAGAATAGCTCAGCAGGATTGGAGATAACATGGTCACTAGCTGAATCGCAGAGGAATTATATGGAGTCTGTTTCATAAAGTTTTTGGAAATCGGTAGTGCAGTTTTCCAATAAATAGTTTTTTTCCTGGTTCGTGAATGTGATTACAGATAATTTCAATCTTAATAAACCAAAAATGTGAAAAATAAAAAAAAACTGCAGCAATTGCATATATTTGGACAAAATAATCTTCAAAAAAATGACTTGAAACTCGAGAAGAAGCTGGTCATTTAAATTAATACTGAATGAACATAACTTTAAGCTCCTTTGAAGATGGTTATACAATATTTAATAGTTTCGCCATTGGATAGCTGAGATTTAACTATAACTTACTAGCATAAATATTTGTGTTATTAATGAACAATTCTCCATTTCAAGAGATTCAGTATGTTGGTTTTAACAGTGTATAAATTATCAAGCTATACATCACCCGCCTTGAAAGCTTCAATTATTCAAAAAGCTGAATTATGGTAGATGATTTTCAGGTATTATATGTGCTTGATATTAGTCCAATTAGTCTTTGAGTTGTACCATGTCAACTGGCAACATGAAGTATAAGGAATATGGATTAGGTTCGAATAGGTGTATTTGTATTGGATAAATTATTTATCAAGAGAAAATGTTATTTTAAACATATACGATTTAAGAATTGATAGAATCTTATACATTAGAGTAAGTATTTCGGAGTTACGATGAAAATATATGGACTGCAACAAAAACATTCAAGGAGAGGTAAAATTGGGATGACGTCGGGCAACGAAGTGACTAAAGTACTGAGAGATAAAGGGATGACGAGGAATGAAGCTTAATCGGTATCAAGAGTCATAAAAAGATGGGGAATATTAAAACTCTACTATACTCGCTCTACCCTAAATAAAAGAAGATATATAATATATATAATATTTTTTGCCTATTTTTACTTTAAGATTTCGGTAGCGTCCCAGATAGCGTTATCAAGTGTATTATTTTCCAAGAAATGTATCCCTACCTGACACAAAATATTGCAAAAAAATGTAAAAATTAAATTTGAAATGCTCATCAGTCAGTTAAGGAGTTTCCTTTCTAGACTCAACACGGTCTTATTTTTCTTTTTAGTAACAAATAGGACCGGCTAAAGTGGGTAGTAGTGTCAAAGGGATTTTCCCGAGTCCGTAGTTCTAAAATTAACCAGTAGCCAAAAATTAAGAGAATATAAGTAATTACTAGGGCACTTTGAACCACCAGCCCCTTCCGAAACTCCGAAACATGGTTACCACTGGATCCATATTTCCCTGGCTATACTTGGTATTTATTGTCCCAGATGAAAATAAGAAAATCTGAAAATTTAGTTATAACATGTTTTTATTATCTCCTATCTTATTGTTTGTCCTTCTTTTATATTATTTTCATACCTGATGGGCCATATTTTAATATAAGATTGTAGTAAAGTTTTGGAAAATAAAATTCTACAATATTATTGAGAAAAACCTGAAAATGATTCTCAAAATTGTAGGTCCACCGCTAGAAGGCGTAATTGAATTTAAAGTCCAATTTTACAAAATTTGCCCCCCAATTATGCAGCATAACAAAAACAAACATAATATTCTATAAAAAATTCTGCAAATATCTGGTATTACCCATTTCATAACTGGTTGCATGAATAGCTATTTGATGTTGGTGAAAATTGAAAAAAGCATGAAAAACACTGCATTATTCGCCTCATAATGACTTTAACAACTAAATGAGTTTTTAAAAACTTACTTCACTTTCTCCATTTTCCCATTATATTTCTGTGATACTTAATTTAAAGTACACATTTTGCAGGTGTTTCTGAACAGGAGCTTGAGTGGATTTACATTGTTAGTTAAATAATGAAGCGTTTTAATTCATAACGTAACTTTTTACAGAAATGAAAACTCCAGAACTTTGAAGTGTACATTATGACGAGCGGGTTACATGAAAATTATTTATTTGCATTCTGGTACCAAAATTTACATTCTGACAAATGAATAAAAAAAAAACAGATTGTAGACAGTTTTAAATGTGAGTATAATAATAATTAGAGAAAAGCGTTTTGTAATTTGTTTATCAAAATACCCATTAATATGTTTGTGAATTCTTCTAGCAAAGTATTTCTTGAAGGGCGTCAAGCACTGCAGTGGAACGCCTCTGATGAGATAATTTCAGTGAAGTACTTGGTACTTGGATGGGTGACCCACTGGGTAAGACCGTTGTCTAAATAGCCCATACAGCCTGCAGCGGTGTAGCATATCACAGCTTGCAGGCATTACACCAATGAGCATCGAGGTAGAATGTAGGTATAGCGTCTTTGGAGGAAAAGTAAAAACGAGGTCCCGAGTCCATGAATGTTGGGCTCGATAAAAAAACCGTACCACAGTGGGTTCGGCAAAATTTCCAGTTAGGGGTAGAGTGCTCCCGGCGTCGGTGATTAGCCTCAGTCGCAGAAATAGACCGACCTTAAATAACCAATAAAAAAATCTCTTGTCCAACGAGCACTTAAGCTGGGTCAAAATTTAGCAGATTCTGGTACAGTCCCCGATATATATGAATTGAGTTGGGTGAAAATTTGGACAGATGTAAGACTAGCTCTCTATAATAATAATAATTTATTCTTAAAAAGCACAAAGATATATCACATTAAAATACAATAAAATAAGAATAAATTGATACTCAATAAGTGCAAAGCACTTGTTTTGAGAATTAATCAATCAATAAAATAAAATGCAATAATATATAAAATATAAAACGGATAAAACAGATAAACAAATAAATAAAATGGATGAAACAACACAAATAAAATATAATAATAGCATCCAGGAATTTAAGGAAGTATTGATGTTAGAAAATATTGGATAAGAGGTTTCTTGGTACTTCTAACAGGAACTTTTTCACAAGTCTTTTGAATCTGGAAAGTACTTTAGTGGATCGAATTGTCTCAGGAAGAATATTAAATATTTTTGGGGAAAAGTAATAAAACGATCGTTGAGTTAGAGTTTTTTTTACTGTCGGGAAAATGTGTAATGATCTATTTCGTGTGTGGTAGGTGTGGCTTGTTAATTTATGAGTTTTATTGAAGTACTTCACACTCGAGCATAAGATATAAAGTTGTCTCACATCCAAAACATTACATTCCCGGTATAATAGATTTGAGCTGTATAATCTGCTTCTTGAATGTATTAGTTTTAGGAATCGCCTTTGAAGAACTTCTACCTGGTTAATTCTCGTATCAGCAGCACTACCCCATGCCACTATTCCATATCTTATATGACTTTCAACTAACGAATAATATAATTGTTTGAGAGTTTGGTATGGTAAACATTTTTTTAAATACCTAAATGACAATCAATATAAATTCCAAGGTATTTAGTTTTTTTCAAAGAGTGTATAACGTGATTTGACTCAGGCAGAATAATCGAATTATATTGCGGTAGTCCAATCACATTACAACTAAAAGGAAGACAATAAGTTTTCTCAATACCTGAATTAACATTTGGAAATATGAACGTTGAGTCACCGATATCTGAACTAACCTAAATTTTAACCGAGTTTAATTTTTTAAAAGTAGTAAATCATTTTGAAAAAATTAAACCCTCGGCTAAGCAAGCTCAGGTAGGCCGGTACTAAACTTACAAAACTGCGAGTCTCAGCTCAAGTATATATTAAGCTGATTATAAATTCCGGGATTCAACTGAATATCTCCGGAGGTTTTAAAGGCGCTGAATTATTTTCTTGTTATTAGAATAAAATTGATCCTCCTCAGACCAGTTGTTATTTCCCATCATTATCGATACTTGTCAATGTATTATTATTGAAATTCAAAATTTCAAATAAAAATCACTAATTTAATTATTTACTTGGCTTGTCGCATTTTGTCTACAGACAGTTAGTACTTTGTTCCATCATTACATTTTACTTCACCTTTCAAGAAAATCAATTAAAAGCTTGTTGAAGATATTTTGCTTTCACTATGCTACATCGTATCGTGGATGATTGTTTCCTTTTTCCAACGGAATACGTTCACATTTACATCAACTACAATCTTGATTCCAGGAGAGTTACTTACAAAGTATAACCGAACTTAATCGCTGAAGTTTTCCTATTAAAACTAAATGGCTCGAAGTTACAAACATGTAGTTCTGTGATTAGGTGAAGAGAAAATTTAGTGAGCACTCTACTAACGGTTTTTAATTTTATTTTCAATTCCAGGATTAAATTTATCCTAGGTTATAGATACGTTAAGAGTCATTCAATAATATCCGCTGTCCAAAATCATGAACACCTCATTTTCGGAAGGATGTATACCGCCAACCTGGAAATTAGCATCAGTCACCCCAATATTTAAAAAAGGCAATAAATTGGATCCTAACAATTACCGTCCGATAAGCCTCTTACCCATTATCTCCAAAGTAATGGAATCCATTGTTGCCGAACAAATGGTCGAATTTTTGTTGCAGGAAAATGTAATCCCAAACTTCCAACATGGTTTCTTGAAAGGTCGATCAACTTTAACCAATTTACTACACTGTACCAACGATTGGTCCAAAGAACTCGATGACAGACATCCTTTAGACATAATTTACCTTGATTTTTCTAAAGCCTTTGACAGAGTGCCAAAACGTAGACTTCTACTAAAGCTCGATCATATCGGCATAAGAGGTACTCTCAACAAATGGTTTTCAGACTTCCTAACAAACCGGTTATTCAAAGTCAGAGTTGGACAAAAATTCTCCGAGGAAAGACCCGTAACTAGCGGTATTCCACAAGGTTCCGTTCTTGGACCCTTACTTTTCATAGCATATTCCAGTGATCTTCGATACTGTCTGTCAAGCTCAATTTCGGCTTATGCTGACGACATGAAACTTTACGGAAATCCCAACATCAGTAATTTAAGTTTGCAGAATGATCTTAATAAACTACAAGAATGGTGTTCCAATTGGTTGATGCCTCTGAACATTGATAAGTGTGTCGTGTTACACGTCGGAAACAATAACCCGCAAAATCCGTATTTCATCAGTGGACAGACATTAAGCAACGTATCTTCACAAAACGACCTTGGTTTACTAGTAAACTCGAAACTTACGTGGAGTGATCATATTTCTCATATTTGTAAACGCGCGAACTCTAAACTATTCCTAATACAAAAAACTTTCTCTAAAGCTTCTTTCGAAACATATTGCAAACTTTACAAGTGCTATGTCCGACCCATACTTGAATACGCCGGGCCTTCGTGGAATCCAGATCTGGCTCGAGATCGTGAAATGCTGGAAAAAGTGCAAAGACGCGCAACCAGATTGTCTTTTGGCCGTGTTAGACCTACGTACGAAGAGAGATTAACCATGGCAAATCTCACAACATTCGATGAAAGACGTCTACGAGGTGACCTTATTCTTTCCTTTCGAATTTTGAAATTCAACTTCAGCGACCTTCAAGCAATTTTCTCCCTTCATTCAGACGACCGTCTCCGTGGGCACTCCTTAAAGTTGAAGAAAGAGCCTTTTAGAACTCGTTATAGACAAAACTTTATGAGTAATAGAATTTTCGATGTTTGGAATAGTCTTCCTCAGCAAATAATTGATTCAGAAAATGTTAATAGTTTCAAAAATCAAATAGACTCCTACATTTTCAATCTGTAGTTTTTTAGGCTTAGTGTCAGCTATCATTTAATTTATACACTGTAAATTATTATGGGCAAAATAGGACTTGATCCTCTGCCCTTATCATGTAATAATAATAATAATAATAATAATAATACTTCTTAAAATGTTATTAATAAATTCATACAATCAATCTTTGGTTGTTTTCGTCCAGAAACCAGTTAGCAAAAACTATTCCAGCATGACATTGAATTGAAAAGTGTTCTCAGTTCAATATTAATGAAAAATATGAAAAGCAAAGACTTATTATCATGTCGGTAGTCAAGCAGCCATTAAAGTATTGAGTTCTTGCATATCTAAAATGGTATAGGAATGTCTAGAAAAACTCAATGAGCTAGTCAAAACCAATATCGTCACCTTACTGTGGGCTCCAGAACACACAGGTATGGAAGCAAATGAAACAGCAGATTAACTAGCAAAGACAGGGCATGGAGCACCATGTTTTTAGAGATATGCTCAAAAAACTGACTGAACAGCGCCATCTTCAAATGCCGCTAGCTCCCATTAAAAGAAGTTTTGGTAAATCAGGTTAGAGGGACATACAATCACATCCAGTTATGTAATTAGCGTTTGGTAGGAGATTTTGTAGACACCCTGTATAATCTAACTAAAGTCTTAATCTTTATTGAAATCAAATACCAGTATCTATATTTAATTGAAAATTCCAAACATTCACCACTCTAAAATCGTTTTAGTGACGTTACTCAGATGCTTGTATTAAAAAAGGTTACCGCAAGTACCAAAACTCCTGAAGGGTTACAAACTAGCTTCGACGGGGGTTCGACCAAGCATGCAAGTTTCTTGGTGACAGACCGGCGGCACCGACATAGGGTTTGAGAGCTCATTGTAACGGACCGAAGCAACGATTTGATTAAGCTAATAAGATCAATACTCCGACATCCGGATGTTAGTTGAACTAATCGCGTTTTCCCAATCTGTACACTTGCGGCCGACGAACCATTTACGAGTTATACGGAGAACGAACGTTATGCTGAATTCAGATCCGCTATTCGTTTTAAAATAATGCCAGAGAATAGATAATCTGAATTTAGATCGCCTATCAAATAAAATTTTCGATTTATAAGAAAATACAAGCCAAAACATTTTTATTGGCACCTTACGTTACCGTTAGAATTGCAATAAAAAGTTTGCACGGTAAATTACATTTTTTGAAGAAAGAACGCAAACGAGAATATTCAGTTTGTGTGATAACTTCATTAAAAAACGTGACAATAGGGAATATATACGAATTTTTTAATGACTCATTGTATATTGTTTCGATTTAAATTTAAAATTATTTAAGCTGTCAAACTCGAACTGACAGTGATGCCTTCTTAATGTTTAATATTTTGACTTGACCAAATAGTGACCTGTTTTGTGGTTGACTTAATATACAGGGTGTTTTTAAATTCACGCGACAAAATCCAGGAGGTGATTGCTCGTATGAAATTAAGATGGGTCTTTCCTATAACAAAATTTCCTCAGCCCACCCCTTTCCGACATATCACCCTTAAAAGGTGGTGACCCAAAATGAGTTTTTATAACATTTTTTTAATCTAAAATTTTTTTTCCCAAAACCAATAGCTGCAGAAAAAAAAAATAATTTTAATAAATTGAGTGAAAACCAGTAAAGATGTAAAATGTAATACGATTCATAATATTTTTTCTCTGTAGCTATTGGTTTTGGGAAAAAAATAAGAATAAAAAAAATATGTAAATAAAACAAGGATTTTAAGTTAAATTTTATTTCATAAAAATTAAACTCGAAAAAAAGTTTTGATAGGAAATGAAGTAAGGGACGCTACTTAATTTCATCCCCGTATAATGTAACGGGAATATTGAAAAAAATACCCGTGTGAGTGCACCCATCTTAATTTCATACGAGCCAATACCTCCTGAATTTTGTCGCATGAATTTAGAAACACCCTGTATATATGAATAGAAAAAAGGTGATATGATATTACAAATA
The DNA here is from genome assembly GCA_949126875.1 of Lochmaea capreae. Taxonomy (NCBI): domain Eukaryota; kingdom Metazoa; phylum Arthropoda; class Insecta; order Coleoptera; family Chrysomelidae; genus Lochmaea; species Lochmaea capreae. Next base: position 9,476,562 of record OX421409.1, read on the forward strand.
TTAAAGATTAGATATTATTATCCCTATAGAGATATCCTGGATATCTTTTTCCCATTTAAGATCAGTATAACTGCGTAATTATATAGAAAATGAAGGAAAACTAATGCTGATATTTACAATTATTCTTACTTAAGAAGACAGTTTTTAATAGTACAGAGCTGCCTAGATTCATCTGTTCATTGACGACTTCATATTTAGTGCCTCTTAAATGTCATGTAATTTCTAATTCTTCAAGGAAATCTAGTTCTTATTTCCTATCACTTCTGGTTTTGTGTTAGGTGTTAATGAATGTTTGGTTACAAGTAAATGTTTGGCGTAATTTCATATATCTGGCTGAGGTAATTTGTATGTTCGTAAGTGTTCATTGTGTCTAATTTCAAAATTTCGAATTGTTTGACCAATATAGACAGCATTACATTCTGGAAATTATCCCAAACGTTTTTAATGGTCCAGAAATTTGAGATTTTGAAATTAGACACAATGAACATATAGATTAAAACAGCTAGATAAGTTTAAGAAATTAATTAATCTTGATAACGGTAGCTGAAACACTAGCAAAATGTTGAGAAATAAAAATATAAAAAAAAGATTGTGGTTTATTTGCCCAAAAGTATAACTTTATATTCACATTTTTTTTATAAATTAGGAATCAACACTTTTTTCTAGAAACTCCAATTCTCATTAAAAGTTAACTTTATTACATAAAGCCAGAAAAGAAAATAACCAATATTAAGATAATATAAGATTTTAACGAAGACAAGAAAAATTTTACGAGCAGAAGGATTTTGAAGTAATTTGCACCGGATTTTATTTTCTTCTTGCAAACGAGGTCGTTATACGGCTCGGTGTCTCTCGAACTTGCAAGTTGTCCTGTATTCATGGCCTGATTAAAATTCATAAACGGTTGAATATGCACGCATACTAGTCTGTATAACCCCATAAATATTTCATACAACCCTTAGTGAAATTCCATTAGAAAACAGTCACGATAAAGAGTTTACTAATCAAGACGGACTATCAAGGAAAGTAAGTGCCAACATTTTAATGCTGTTTTTTGATTATACCAAGTTTGAATATTTTAAGTAACGGTGTTTTTGAATAATTTGAAGAAAACTCATATGAGGACGTCTTCTTCAATGGGCTGTAGCTCCCTTAGGAAGCATTTTCGGATTGAGGTAATTTGAGCTAAATCGACTTAAAATTATCTCTAGTAACTGTAGTTTCCGTTTGACAGGAGAGTTTCTGGACACCCTGATTTCAAGTGTAGGTATAATACAGATTTTCAAAAAATGTTATAAAATTCCAGGGGAAATAAAATTTTCGATAAATGAATTTGCCGTGTAATATGGTTCTTACAAACAAACATGCAGGTGAGACAATATAAAAAGAGAGTATATATCATTACAGTCTTGCCCCTAACTTTTGTATTAAGAATATCAATAACAATAATAAGTAAAGAATTTTGAAAACTTACATAACAAACATCCATGAGAGGTATTCTTTCTACAGCAATTTCACCATAATTTCGTATAACCAGAGTTTTTAATATAAATGTCACAAAAATCACAAGATAAAATTCGTTCATAGTAACTTATGCCCGGTTGCAAGAACGCTAATCAAATCTCTCATCATGTGATGGTTGATTAAAAAATTATGAATCATCAATGGGAACCCGATTTCATGAAAAAAATAATGGTCGATTAATTGTTCATCATTACAGGTACCTATCCGTTGCATTTTGATTGTGTAAATGATGGTTGATTTGAAGAATTAACGAGTTTTTATTTCATTGATTAGCCGTTAATCATTCATCATTTTTAATAAGCGTTCTTGCAACCGGGCATTAGTCTTTCTTTTTAAAAACACTCCCGATATACTAACTACACCGTCGATTGTAAACTTTTTATTAGAAATAAATTCGAACCGAGTTTTGTTTGAACAGTCGTTAACATCTTTTTGTGTAACAAAAAAACCAGTTGGCTGATAAACAGTCGATTTTTATTTCCAACGTCACAAAAGCATATAAACAATTGAATATTTAAATTTAGGAATTAAATTGTAGTAGGTACATAAATTTTTAAAGGGTGTAGGTACTCAAAAAATTTCCAAGTGAAAAGTTTATAGCAGTGATCAGATTATCTCATAGAATATGAAACTACTGCACCATTGCACTTACAAAAAACTACGAGTGAATATGCCTATATGATTAGGCTGAAAACATATAGTTTGGCAAGTTTATCTGAAGCTACGCGGCATCGGTAAGGGGGCGAGGAAACATGGCGGATATCTGTCAAAAACGTACCAATGGCGTACGGTACTTATTTTTATAAAAGTATTAAAAATAATAATCCAAAAAGGTCTGTTCATTAATAATCGCTTACCGTGGTCAAAGGCTGGAAAATGTTACAGCAATATTGCCGATATATTTTTTAAATCATACATATTTTTATTAAAATTGGAACATATGTATGAGATTTGAAAATTCTCGCGTTTGGTTCAAGCAACTAAATTGATATTTTAGCAACGAATTAGCAACAAATTCTGGTCTTCTCCATTTTCGCAAATTTTTTCGGTACCAGTATCACATTTTGTTTCATTAAAACGATATTTCAATTATGATAATGACATACTTATTTAAAACAAAAATAAACTTAAGGAATAATTTCAATTTCGTATGATACGGAAATTCCAGTATAAACAGAGAACTAATTATGAAGGAGTTTTTAAAAGTGCAATGGAATAAAATGAGATACTTTTTTGAGCTAGGGATGTAGATCTAGTCGATAGCATAAACTCGCAATTAAAATGACGGGTTGCGATAAAATAGGGCGGAACGTTGTTTCTAGGGGGGGAAAAAGATTTGTAAGTGGCACATTGAGAAGGATAAGTATCAAATTAATGAAACGAAATTACCGGGGTTGCTTTTAACGGAAGAAAACCGTGTTGGCGGTAGGGAGAGAAAGGTAAATAAATATTGAGACGAAAATGGTCAATGTTTTGCTTGGGAAAAAAAATTAAGATTGTTAGCTTATTAATTACTGAATTAAAAAATATGGTTAAGGCTCTTTCGAGGCTTTTTCTGACAGTGGTAGACAAAACATATTTTCATCAGAATTTATAATAAAAATTACATTTATTTAATTGCTTTTAATAAAATGTGCGGCTCTGCTTGCATTGAGAGATATTATTTTATTCGATTATACTTTTTAACCACAAAATAAATAAATTTTGAATAAAATATATAATCATCTATATTATGTTATGATGGGGTGACATTCACTGAGACCTAAAAAATCTATTGTGCCCCCTTACTACTCAGTTCCTGAGGAACGTCTGAGGATTTTTAGGATATCTGCAGGCTTCAACTGGTAAATATAATTCTTTTATCCAATAATCCCCTTTGGGTGATGTGCCCTAAGATTCTGAATAGCCGTGCAATTCGCAAGTATGAGGATGGAGGTTTCTTCTCCCATGTCCCAGAATCTACATTCTTTTTCCTCCACTATTTTGAGTTTTTTCAGGTTCCCGGTCCCGGTCCCGTTAGGATCCCTGTTAAAACTCTAAGTGCAGTTTTACTTTGACTTATGCATTCATTTGATGTCAACGGATTGTTGTCACCCATCAGAATTTTTAATTGTCTAAGCCCTACTAGATCTTCCCAATGGTCAGATCTTCTTTTTAATCGGCTTTGCCTATTTCTTCAAATATTAAATTGTGGCTGATACCGCAAAAAGGTTCCGGCGCCCAAAAGGGTCTTCTAGTCTCTCTCTTTGCTAGTCCATCTGCTATTTCATTTCCTTTTATTCCAGTGTGTCCTGGAATCCACAATGAGGTTACTATATTGTTCGTCTAGCTCATTGAGTATTGCTAGGCATTTACACAAGAGCTTAGTGCTTTAATGGCTGCTTGACTATCCGATATTATAATAATCTTTTGCCTTCTATATCCTTTGTCAATCAACTATGTAATGCAGGAATGAACAATCGAAAGGTTCATATTACGTTTACCATTCGAACTAATTATTTGGGAGTGGTGCTTAAGCTCCTTGAAATATAAGAAATATGTAAATGTTCACCATTTGCATAAATTAGGGTTTAAAAAAAGGCTAGCTCTAAGGAAAGAAACAATAACGATTTGTTAAAGGAGGAGCATAGACATACAACTTTTAAAACAAAGAAAGTTTAAGTGGAATAAATATATAGGGTTATTTTAATTTTGATATCCGCATTTGTTCAATTGTAATATACGAGGCGTATTCAAAGTAACCTCCAATTTTAAGACCAAAAGTTCCTATAAATATGCGTGTAGTTAATCAGATGCAGGGTACTCAATGTTTTTATTTATACTCTAGCTCAGAAATATTATTAATGGAACTATCTCGCTCATCTTATCACAAAAACATGCATACATCGCACTCATCTTGTCAAGTTTGACATCGTACTGTCGCTAGGATGAAAAGAATGAATTTGCCGATCTTAATCACTAATTAAATTCAACTGCCCCAAATTTAGTTTTTACGCACAAATATCAATAAAAAAAATTTACAACCGTTAATGGACCTGCTGTCAATTGAGTTTCTTTCATACTCAAAGACAGATACATAATAAAATGTGAGGCGCTGACTCTAAGGAAAAAGAAACTCTAATACGCAAAACCAGTCTCTGAAAAATGACATATTTACAAATATAAAAGAGAACATCTACAATGACAAACTCTAAAATAAAAGATAATTCGTCAACCCATTGACAGGAAAAAGATGGGGAGAGATAAGGCTGAATGGATAATCAATAATCAAGGGGTAACATGCGTAGTAATGAAAAAAAAAAATAAAAAGGTTGAGTTATAAATAGTGAGAAATAAAAATAAATCGACTTGGAATGTATTTATACTTTTAGGTTTAATAATGTACACCGATAATATGTTGGGAAAACCTAAAAGATTACTTATTTGAGTTCACAACAAAAGTAAAGCTTTTAGCGACTGCAGTCATTATTTTTCTCACACTTGATCTTTAAGTATATGAAAAACTAACGTGAACTTGACTGATAAAAACAAATACTTAAATGAACAACGAACAAAGCAAATTATTTTGCAGAATTTAAAATTACCCGATTATGGTTGTACTTGTATCTACAGTTTGAAGTCATCAAGCAGTCGCAAATCGTTTGAAACTCAGCTCGTTAAACTATTTAGAAGTGATTAACTTTTTGTTGTTCCCCCAATTCCATTGTTGAAACCATTCTGGACCTTATTAGCATTACATTGTTTTCAAAAACCAAGTTTTTATTCTCAGAGAACGTTGTTTGTAAATCAAGAGAATTAATATGGTGATAATAATTGTGAAAAATGTACTAAAGCCGATCTCCGATAGTGGAGACCACTGATGAAACACGATTTCGTCCAACAGTTGTGAAAGTCGGTTCGTGTATACCGACGACTACATGAACGCCGTCCTGCACTAACAATGCAAGAAGTGAAAGAGTTTAGTGGTGGATTTGTTAGGGTTCGGGGAGAATTAAAGAAGAGCTTTTGTAATAATTCCAGAAATATTAAACAATCGCTCAACGGTACATTAGTGTCATCCTGGAAGATCATGTTATAACAGCATGTTTTCCATGCACGATAACACTTGGACGTATACTGCTGCCATGACCACATACTTCCTTCAGAACCATAAGATCCAAACCATGGATTGACTACCATCAAGTTCAGACCTAAACCCCATTGAACAGCTTTGGGATTCATTGGATATGCATATTCATACTCTTCAACAACTAACAGATGATTTAATCGAAGAATGAGATAATATACCTCAAGAGGATATCCGTACGCTTGTACGAAGCAAGTCTTGGAGCTGTCAATCAGTAAGTTGATGAAACAAATTTTCTTAACAACTTCTCGTTACGTTAGAGAAGTGGTATGGTTGCATCCTCCATTGAATATCCTGTAGTTTCTTTAAGTTGGGATGATTAGTTCAGAAGTGATTCGTAGGATTTATTTATTTTTGCAAAGAAAATATGTTTTTTTTTAAATGCGCATTAATAAATTTTTGGAGGATCATGTTGTAACAGCATGTTTTCCATACAAGATAACACTAGGACGTATACTGCTGCCATGACCACAAACTTTCTTCAGAACCATAAGATCCAAATCATGGACTGACTACGATCAAGTTCAGACCTAAACCCCATTAAACAGCTTTGGGATTCATTGGATATGCATATTCATACTCTTCAACAACTAACAGATGATTTAATCGAAGAATGACATAATATACCTCAAGAGGATGGGATTTATTTGTTTTTGCAAATAAAATATGTTTCTTTTAAATGCGCATTAATATATTTTTTCTTTATCAAGATTAATAAAAATGCCAAGAACTGAATATGTGTTCGACAAATGATACCTATTTAAATGCATACATTCTGGATAAAATAAACAGCATTGACGAATACATTCCTATCCTAATTCCATCAATCATATTTTTTTTCTAAAACGTGATACAACACTTTTCGAAAGGCCAAAATGTAAACATTGCTGGTTCGATTTCCGGTGTCCGCCTTGTAGTCAATATGTCAGTGTCATTGTGTAAGATATTCACGGAACTAGTAGCGACCGACACCAATGAAATGTATAAAGACAGTGGTTGAGGTTATATGAACATAAATCACTGTTATCCGGGTTTCGGACATCCCTCGCAATTATTTCGTATTGTTTGCTCTTCCAAGAGATTTATGGAGAGTTCTGTAATAAGCAACATCAGCAACCGAATAGAAATGCATGATATTTAACTAATACAATGACTATGGAGACAAAAAATATAAATTCATTTATCATAGTCTGTATCAATCTCTTCTGCATGTTTTTTGTGGTGTATTGATTATTATTTTTGTTAATTTTATGGAAAATCAAACCAAAAACTTTCTTTATATTTTTAATTCAACGTTTCGGTACCGTTTCAGCTACCATTATCAACAACAATTAAGTTTTCATAAAGTCCTGGTCCTTATCTGACGTTACGAAAAATTTCGACAGACAATCAAAAATATTTTAAAGACTCAAATTTTTCAAGGTCCATTCAAAGTAGATCATATCCTTGGTGAAATGTGAAATAAAATATTTTAATGTATGACGTTCTGACAATAATATAGTCTACTAGAAATGGAATCCAGTGAAGTGCAAGCTCCAGGAACGCTTTTTTGCTTATTTCGAAAAAGTTAATAAAACGTGTTGGTGTATTTTTTTGTGATATGATCATTTGTGTTTCAAAATATGTCTAAATCAGTTTTGTGTATTATTAACAACAATTCCAATGATACATCATAAGAAAACCTGGATAAAAACTTATGATACAATCCTGATAACGTAGGAAAGTAATTATAGGAAGTTTTTCTTCATAACATTGATAACCAAATTTGACTATTTATAGTCGGCCGAAATACTAGCTAGTCATTCATCCGCATTTAGTTGTATTGAAGCACTTTCTTTGATTCTTCGTATTTCAATATTATGAGCGCCGAATCCACCTTAAAAAAATTTTTTTGCAATAGAAATTTAAGAAGAACACCAACTCCTACCTCCTTTCCCTTGGTTCCCACGATGTTCTCTGAACATTACAGGATATTCCTTTTCGTGGGAACCAGAACATAAAAAAAAAAAAAAAAAAATAGTGTCAGATAGGGACCAGAATTTTATAAAAACTTATTCTTGAAACGTTGAATTGGAAATATAAAAAAATAATGTTTTGACTTCTCAGAAAATTAACAAAAATAATCACAGGTTGGCAAATTAATTTTGGCAGGCGGAAGTTTGGCAACGTCTGATTAAAGACGTATGCGGATTGCAAGAGCTCACTTTGCTGGCAGAATTCCTAAGCCTCACAACCTTTAAAACTTCGCATGCGGAATGTACGTCGCCTGCTCTTCCAGAAAACTGCGTTTATAATTTTGTCAAGTTGTATGGCTTTCTCGCGCATCGTCAACTGCCAAAATTAATTTGCCAATCTGTAGTATTAATTGTTTCAAAGCTGTGATTTGGTTTGGCTTATCTTATTTCCCCAGTACTGTTTTCAACTGTAATACTATATAAGTAATAAATAAATTGATTATAAAATATCTCACCTGATAGATTAAATTCCAAAAAAAACATACCTGTAACAAAAAGATGGATATTAATCATGTATAATTAAAAAATAATGAAAATATCAATCAAGTTCCAATATGTATATTCATTGATATATTAACGTTTAGTAAAGACTAATTTTCCAAGCAATACAATAATATACAACTTTTATTAACAAATTAATAGTTTCAAGTTTTTTGCTCAGGTAGCAATCCAATGAAATCAGTTCATTTGAGGTCATTTGATTGAACACACCCAATCATAATGTGTTCACTCTACTGTTACCTTCATTCTTATAAAAATAAAATTCAACAGCAAGTATATTTATATATTTTTTTAAGCATAGCTCCTTCTGTTCAATGATTCTTTATGCATTAGATTCAATTTAGCTCCTAGGTGGTCCCATTTCGATTCAATTGGTATTGGACTTCGAAGGTATACCAAGAAAGAATCTATATCAAATACTGACTGAAGTATTGTTAGAGATATGGTCATTCCAAAACAGAATTGGTACTTTAAGTATGATCAGAGACACTCTAGGTGCACTCATCGCTCAAAATTGTAAACTAAATAATTTGAAAAAAAACCTACTCCAACGAATGCAGTCTACTAAAAAGCAAAAAACAAATGTTTTAAATGACAATTTAATAATTATTTATTGTTTCGATTAATGTTTGGGATATTGTTTATTATCTTATAATTAATTATTCAATAATTTTGCCAAGTAAATGTCTGCCTTGACGTTGCGTCGCATGATGGTTTATTTGGCAGCGACTTCAGAATAATAAAAAAATTAATAATTACGTAATAAACAATAATATATCGACTACATCAAACGAAACAACAAATAAGTATTAAATTGCTGTTGTAGAAGACAGTTTTCTCAATCCAAGTATAGTTTGGCAAGTTTATCTGAAGCTACGCGGTATCGGTAAGGGGCGAGGAAACATGGCGGATATCTGTCGAAAACGTACCAATGGCGTACGGTACCTATTTTTATAGAAGTATTAAAAATAATAATAATTATTATATCTATATATTATAGAAACTGATTTTTTTGCTTTAAATGTGAATTAGACTTGAACCATAAGAAGCGAAGCAGTATATTTTAAAAAAAAAGCTCATTCCGGAACCATAACACAATCTGGCTATTGAAATCGACCACTTCCATTTTATCCATATTCGATAATTGCCTTATTTCCTAACACGCTCCAAATTATACAAACAAAACCAATTAAACTCCAAACTAATCACGATGCTTTAAATGGAATTATAAGTTGACCTTTTAATTTAAAATTAACAAAGTTAATTTTTTTAAGCAAAAAAATAATCAACCGAATCCAAGAAAAAAACATTATTAAAATTTTCCTACAATCACCGGAATAACTACGGCATTTTAAATTTAGTTAGAGAAAAGTTTTACCGCATTTCGTGTAACGATAGCGTGCGACGCCATGTGGTCTCTGGATCTGGAAACTCAGGCGCCATGCCATCGGCTTTTTTCCAAATTCCAGTTTTCCACTATGTCGGTGAAAACTTATAACCTCCAGTAAAGAACGCCAACGAGGGCATTCACTATGAACTACATTAAAATAGAGACAAATGCCAAAAAATTTACTTACTAGTTCGCAATAATTTTCACTAACGAGCTGCTTTTATGCCAAGTTTATAGATACACGGACGAAATTGCAAATCATTCGAGTAGCCGATGTGTTTTATGTGATTCATGTATGCCATTTTAATTTTATGATATCTTTAAATTCACTCCGTTAACATGATGACCAACACTGCAGATACGTTTTACAAATATACGTGCACTTCAATGTTTGCTAATCTGCACTGAATAAACCAAAACCAATTACTCACTGAAAATCTATAAACTGGTTTACGATTCCTCTGTTAATAATTTCCTATGTTGTATAATTTGGTCTGGTTCAGTTATTTTAGAATCAGTATCTCAAAGCAAACATTATTTCCAAAGGTTTGCTAATAATATTTATCTTCCGGTTGGAAAATTTCATGTGTATAAATAAAAAAACCTAACCAAAAGCAATATACAGAGTTTCATGAATAAATCGCCCAAATTATCCTGAAAACGGCTGACACGTTTTTTTTCCAATTTTGGTTTCACAATGAAATTTTTCATAATCGAAAGTTAAAAAAATAGTTTATTCACCGTGTGACTTATGTTATGATTCAGCTAGAAAATTGTCATCGACCCCAAAATGGAATTTTCACTTATAATATCACAACAGCTCGTTATTTCCGGAAATTATCTTAAAATATTTGTGCCCGAAAATTGAAATTGTAGTTTTTTGTAGAAAAAAAACCATTTTTATGAACTGATACAAAATAAAAAAAAATCTTTTCGGAACTCAATATAAGCGACACTCTATCTGGTGGCATCAAACGGAACTATTTTTTTGTACATTATTTTATAATATTTGTATAATATATACAATTAACAATACTTATAGAACTACGAACATAATAAAAAAAAGCGAAAAGAAACCAAAGGCAACGTCTAAACTACAATCAGTCAATGGAAATCTTATGTAAAAGATAATTGAGGTTATACAATAATGTACAAAGAAGTAGTTCAGCCACTACGGCGCTACGATTTTAATTTGAATACCCAATCAAACAAAGCTTTTCTAATATTAACACTGAATAGAAATTTACAATTAAATATAAAACTGAATGTTTTAATATTTTGAATTTGAGATAACATCTCCAAGTTCCCACTAACGTCTGACTTCGAAAACCCTTTACAGATGATCTCAAGTTTAACTAGGTTAATCATTGAGTTTAGTTTGTGATAACTTCCTGATAATACGCACTTGACTACTCAAGTTGAATTTGGCGATAGATTTAGGTGAAACTTTGGTAATTAATAACGAAGAATTTGTAGTTGGCTTTGCATAACAACAATCTTGCAACCAAAGCGCAACACTAAACCTTTTAACTCGGTAATCGTTAACAAGGAATAAATAAAACTTTGCGGCAACTAAATTAAGCTGAGTGTAATGTACTTAAAATTAAACAAATTTGTGGCCACTTCATCACGCATACGTTAACAATGTTGTCAGACTTAATGGGTAAGGCTATTAACTGGTTGGAAAAGAAGAAAAGTTTATTTTTCATACTAGAATGATAATTCTGGAATTTTAAGTCGGTACTACTCGATACGTCCAATACCTTCAAACGTTGACCACAGGATATTTTCACACAAATTTCAGCCGTAATCTATAATGTGTCGATTAAGGAAATTTTTGTGTCCAACGGTGGCCTTGGAACAGCTTCCGATTAATATCGGTAGTTTTGCCTCGCGTTCTGTATCTGTAGAGTAGGGAAGGTGAGTTAGGCCCACAGCACTTAAGCCACATGTGACCCATTCTACATCCTCCCGAGGAGTTGTCTTCTTAGGTCATCGTCCACCCTGTCCTTTCCAGGAAGGTGGACAGGTCACTAAGAGACATCTCCTTAATATCGGCAGGTGTAGGCCAAGAACACACACTCTCTTATTGACGATAACTCCGGTCACTCGCATAAGACATGCCTGACAGATTCATCTTCCAGTTCACACATCCTGCATAGAGGTGTGTCCACTAGCCCCATTATATGGAGGAGTTTCCTTAATTGAAGTGGCCAGTCAGAAATTTTACCGTTCAGCGAAGGTTCTTCCTGGTCATCACCGAATATGTTTTCGACTTCGGCTTCCCAGGGTCGCCCAGAGTGATCCTGGCAAGACTGCATCCCTTGATTTCATCCCATCTCTTTGGAGATTGAGCATGGGTGTAACGTTTAGCTAGTTCCGCGATTGTTGGATTCGTCAGGCTGTAGGTGTCGCCGGGTCCAAGAATTCTTAGTCCAGCCGTTTCCCTGGCTAAAGAATCAGCAATGCGGTTACCTTTGCTTCTGTTGTGCCCGTTAACCCACCTCAGGATAATATTGTTATCTACCGAGGCGTTAGCTAAATCTCGATGGCACTCTAATTCTAGCCCTAATGTAACACGTTGTCTGTTCAAGGCTAGTAGAGCTTGTCTGGTATCAGTAAAGATTATTAGGTTTTTGCCAGAAATTCCTTTTCTGGTTAGTTCCTTTATGGCAATTGAGATACCAGCCAGTTCTGTTTGAACCAGGCTGGTGTTTTTTCCCATTCTCCACTTAATCCTTAGACTTAGTGATCTGGAGTAAATTCCACATCCTGAGCCACATCCACATTCTTTGGTTTTTGAACCGAAAACATTTATAAAAATTCTAAGGAACTTGATAATTATTTTGATATTAACATATATCATCTGCCATTCTGACTAAATGGTGGAATCAATTAAAAACAGTTACTTTCATTTGTAGGAGCAATATGTGTAGATTCCACAAAATAAATGTCCAAACAGTAAATTCAAGTATTTTTCTGTTTGTTTTTAGTATTTTTGCCCCAACATTGGCGTACAGTGGAAATGGAAAATTGAATCTGCATAATTATTAAGGAGCGTTTAGACGGCAGCATTATTTCCACGTTGGAAGTTCGCGAATCTGATTCATGATGCGTCAGTATTTGCGAGGTAGCCGAACGTTCGCAGGGCGGGAATCTTTTTTATTAGCGCTCGACTAAACAGCATAAGCCTTGCAAGTCATATTCGTGCAGTGTAAACGAGTCTTTAAATTGAACGAACATGTTGCGATATCGCGTGAGTACATTTTTCCTTAAAAGGGTTACCAATAAACGCAGCCCCCATCCACATTCCTCAGGGAAAAGGACTAAAGGAGCTACTAGCCTCAGAGACGTTCCTCAGGAACTAAGTAGAAGTAAGGGGGCACAATAGACGTTTTAGGTCTCAGTGAATGTCACCCCTTCATACATACATACATACATACCTACCAATACATGCAATACAAGAAAGACAAGGCGAAATTATATTGGAAATATATATAATTGTCTTTTTGTAATAATAATGATACACGTTATAATAATAATGGTATTGATGGGGAAAGATGAAGTTTTTATATTAATTAAGCTGAAGTGTATTGTATTCTAATTGAATTTTAATCATTTTATGAAAGAGAGAATTAAATATTTCGCAATTTTTAGACTAGTCCAACAAAGTAGCACTTTCAGTCCTCAGCATACAAATAACTATTTTGCTATAACAAAATTTTGTAGAGGTATTTGTTACAATTTGTCCAAGAAAAGTTATCCAAAAGTCTTGATTGTTATTTTTCAAATTTTTGTCTCTTTTGTGTTAATGTTTACACCAAAAAAATTTGTACATAAGAAAGATATCTACTTTGTCATCAAAATAAAACAAACGATTATAACAACCCCCTTTCACAAGCGATCATTTTTCGACGTTGAATTGGCAACCTCTACTTCCCTTGTTTTATTGTGTAACCCGAAACAATAAACTGTCGCTCTTTACTAGCGACGATGTTAAAGAACACAAAATCAGTGAAAGTGAGATCGCTTCGGATAAATTTATATTCGTTTACTAAAAATTGTCAAATATCAATAAAATTAAATTATTTAGTAAACAAATACTTGAAAAAATGTAATATTAATTATGGTTAATCATGAATGTTATCGTCTTCTGATAAATATTTAATTAATATAAATAGGAGTTTTACACCAGGAAGTCACAATTTTAAAAAGTTCTGATAATGGAAAAATAAAAGTATTATTAGTGTAGGTTGTGAAACTCAATCTGGGAAGTGACGCGAATAGTGTGTATCAAGTTGAAGAGAGTGAGCAGTTCAAATATGAAATAATAATGAAGTTAATGAGAAATGGGATGTTAAACTTAATAAAAATATGATGTTTTCTCAACGTTAATAGTTAGTGATGGACAAAATCATAATGGGGAATCAATTATTTTTTTAATATTTTCATTCCCACAAGGTTTTTATGTCGATTTCAAAATTCATATTTTGGATGATTTAAATAATCCGCCATTTATGTTGTGACGTACATACACTAAGAGAGAAGTTAGCTACCATAAGGGTTGACATAGGACCACAATTCTGATGTCATGAAGTACTTATAGGTCCCCCGTGTTTTCTGGGCGAATTACCCCTTGGGATATTACCCAATAAAGGAAAAAGAAGGAGAAGTACTTATAGGTTATGTCTATGTCATATTGCTGTTATAGTGATTTGGGAGTTGTTTTTTCCCTCCCATCATCGAGTGCTGCAACATAATAAAACTAAATATCAAACATATTTAAATATATTATACTTTCTATGCATACATATACTTACATCAAAATGATCTTCACAGCAATAGTAATTAGTTTTAGTCTGTTTATTATATTTGCTTCTAGCAGCCTCAAACCTTTCTTTTAACTGTTACTGCAGGCACAGTTACAAATTTTTTACCAAGCGTTGTAACTGCACGAACAGTATGATACAGAACAAGATTTATACGATATCGACATTATTCCAACTTGAAAATTTGTGGAGAAAAACTAACTAAACTTAACCAAAAAAATATGAACACAATTTTTTCATAATATTTAAACGTCAAGCTTGTTTAAACTGTAAACAAAACCAAAACACTAATATATATTATAGACTTTGTCAGCTCTTCAAACTTCAAATTCGAATGACGTTGTAACTGCATATTGATTCATAAAACATCTAAATCAGAAAGTGGCTAACTTCATCTTTAGTGATATGACGTATCTCTAATGAAAGTTGCAAACATTTAGAAATTCTTAATTTTCAGTTTTCTAAAAAGCTTATTACAGTTTCCTGTAATATTGTCGTCTTTAATAAAATGTTTTATCAACAGAAGTCGAAGAATAATTATTTATTATCACACTCCATTCATTTTTGAAAAATAATATTTTTCAAAAACAGTGACCGTTCAACTAAGAAGCAACAACTACTTCCCGTGCAATATGCACCGCCGGATATTGAATTACACTCCAAAGTCAAACAGGGTTGGTATAGTTACCACTAGATCAAATTTGACCCATTGGTTATGTCTTAAGGCTATTTTCCAGATTACATCAACTCGCAACATTTCATTTCATAAAAACTCAAAAAAGTGACATAGATTCTAATGTCATGATGAAAAAGTCACGATTTTATTTCACAAACCTCAAGACAAGTGGTTCTTTGTGTTAAAAAAAAACAAATCCTGTTAAAATTTGCAATTTTGTATAAATATGTACTTAATAAGTCACCATTTATAAAAACTTCCAAATTCATTTCCCCTAACAAAGTTACTTCAATAAAAAATATCAGTTGCGGCACTGTTTTCTGTCGGACTCGTTCACCACACCACATTCGACAGGAGAAGCACATAATAATTGTAGGGTCCTCCGTATCTTGACGGTCTTACTTTTCCTACTTCGGGGAATATTATTGGGGTGAATTACCCAGAAAATAATACTTAGGGCCTTATTATGCTTTATATAATGGGCGGAGACCTCGACGGCTGATAATCCAACCGACAAGATGTTACCAAATGAAGTTACAAAGTGACGGCACGAAATGGTGATTCGACTTTCGGCAAAATTTCCTTGTGGGATAATTATTAAGACTTGTCGCGGTTCGTGTATATGGAAATTTAATTAAAGTATTTCGAGAACTTTTACTTTTTATTTGTTTGATAAATTGAAGATTTATTTTCGAAAAATCTGATGTTATTGCGTATTGATAAGTTACACTGCTAAGTTTCTCTTGCAGATACGAATTTTTAAGTAAATAATGTCCTGTGCCTCATTTGCTTTCAATCCTTGTAACGATTTCACCAGCTTATAAAACAAACACGCCAAAACGGGATGAGATTCAATTAAACGAGGGAGACTAATAGAACCAAGAAGGAGGGGTGCAGTCTATCTCTCTTCTCCCGGAAAATAATTTGAATATAAGCGATATTGAACGATGAAATAAATTACTCATATTCGAGAACGCGAAAACCAATTCACAAATGGAATAGAAAAGATCAAAGGCAATTGATACGCGTAAATATTACCGAAAGTTTTTGTAGAAGTAGATGTTGGTTACTGGAGTAGTAGATATTTATGTTACGTCAATACCACTTAATCAAATTCCATTGGAAAACATGGAAATATTGATATCAAGATTGGTTTTAACATTTATTCCTTACAGGTGAAATATTAGAAATCAATATGTTAGGAAGAAGAGACTTTTTTTATTACGGAATACAGCTAAAATCTTTAAAGGTTATAATCCGGTCAATTTAGACATAAAAATAGTGGTCAAATAACAAAAATTCTCAGAAAGCCAAATAATGGTGGAGAGCTGGGGTTTACTATTTAAAAAAAAGTGTCAAAAGTCCCCATCGATCCTATGTGTGCTTCGAAAGTTATTCGGGGTCAAAGGTCAAAATTTGTGGTTTTTTGGATTTTTTTCTAAAACGGTCAGTTTTATCAAAAAAAACCTCAAACCAAAGTTGTAGATCTTAAAATTCTCGCATGGACGCTTTTATCAAATATGCACCATCAAATAAAATACTGTAGTAGTCGCTTACTTCGACCTCCACACCACTTCCTGCACCGAATCTTTGTTATCCTGTGCATTTTTGAATTTTTGTTGCTTTTCATTTATTTTCGTTGATATTAGAGTTGCTATCTGCTGTAATTGATATAATTTTCTGCCTACTTTATAGCGAATATATTTTTCCAAATTCTAAATATTAGTTAAATTAAAATGGTTTCCTCGATTTCAGTATTATGCTTTAAACCAGGGATGGGCAAAAGCCGGCAAGTGGGCCGGATCCACCCGTTGAAAAATAACGCATATAATTTTTTTGTTAATCTCTTCTATTTTGTTGAAATAAACAATATTAGTGTGCGTAAATAATGAAATATATAAATAATAGAGAGTAATATAATTTTGAAGAACCATAACCATCATATCCATACTTTAATGTATGCAACTATGCAACATACTGTCATATAGCTCCACCCAAAATATTCGAGTGTGCCTGTGCTCCGGCCCTGGAGACATATTGAAAATTTTATTTTGGCACGCGCTTAAAAGTATTTGCCCACCCCTGCTATAAACGATATCCCATAAATTATTTCTCATACTAATTCACATGCATTAATCCGAAATACGCCGATAAATAGATCGTAATAAATATGAAATAGTGGATACTTATAGCAGATCATTGTATCCAACGTTTAAGGTTTACTTCTCGTCCTGATTGTGTTCCTCCATATTTTATTGTTTGTTTACCGACACATTCTCCGTAGTTGTTGTATAAATAAAGCTTGTTATTCGGCCGAAATCGATAGTAAAATTGGCATGAGTAATTGTGTAACAATCTGATGATTAATTCATTGAACGTAAAAGATGGACGTACCTTGTATCAGAATTGAGCATTCCAAATTTTATGTACAATAAAATATAATATGAGAAAATTAGTAGTATATAATATATTGCAATAAAAACTTAGTAGTATAACTATAAGCAACAAGTTGTTGTAGAATATATTACATTCAAATAGGAGCAAGGGACAGAAGAAAGGTTGCCCATTCCAACTGGTTGGTTGGGGAAGCAAAATGACCAAAACAATTTGCCCGAGAAGCTAGTTTCCAAAAACTGGGGTAGAAAATAAATCTTCTAGTGAGTCTTCTGAAAATTACTGATAATATTTGGAAATCTCACCAGTCTAGGAAGTACCAGTAAAGCCTGTTTCTGCTAACCAGAAACAGAGGTAGAGCAGCATTCTAGGAAATCTTTTGAGAAGCACTAAATATTTGGGAGATCTTAGCAAGGAGTTAAGTCTAGGAGTTACCAGTGAAATTCTTTCTGCTCCCAGATCAAAGTATAGTAGCAATTCGTCCAAGCGTCTTCTGCTCTAGTCTGTCACCAAGAACAGAGGTAGAACAACATTCTAGGAAGTCTTTTAATAAGCACATTTTTGAAATCCTAGCGAGTAGCGCAAGTCTAGGAGGTACCGATGAAGCCTGTTTCTGCTGCAGGATCAAAATACAGTGGCAGTTTGTCCAAGAACTGATACAGAAGAGAGAGACTATGTAGCAAGATACTTAATACAAGTTGTGGTAGTTTAGATTCGAGAGAACGTTTAAGAACATACAAATATAGATCAAGTTCCATGTTAAATATAGAATTTTTGTTTTATTCAATTCATTTAATGTCAAACAACATTATCTTATGAATCGAAGGAAATAGTATTTTCTTTCATAATTCCATAAGTTTACTTTTGTTTCATGTCTACGTAGAATATTGGATTTTGTAAAAATACCCCAGGAAATAGAATAAATCTACGTGATAGGAATAATAACCTGGTTTATTTTATGTCTTACCTATGTTTCAATTTCCAGTTTGTTCTTATTATGAATTTACGTTGTAAAATATTACTAACACATGGCAGATGTAAGCTATAACTTACTCTAACGTTAATTAAAATAATGTTGAAACATTTAAATATGCATCCCCTAATAATTGCTCCAGGGTATTGCAGAAACGTAATTCTATTTGATTTACCTCCCTTTACTGCGACGCACGAATTTAATTGAGGATTCTTTGACAATCGCACTTCATGCTTTCTTAAGATAGGTAGGCTCCGGAGTTCTTGCCGTGACAACATAATTGTCTTTTTTGTGTATGAATGGATTCCGACGAGGCAACGGATTGAGAATAATGAACATTAAACAACTGAACGTGACTCAGTGTTTTAACAGGAATCCATTATGGGCAAAGATGGAGTGCGTGAGCATTGTAAAACAATTAAAATCGATGTATTTACATAAACAATGATGATTGAAATATTTTGGTTACAATAATTCTATTGGTTGAGTAGAGGAAATATGTAGGAATAACTTGTTGCCAAGTTTAAAAAAAATGTTTATACTTAACAGGTGTTAATATTACATAGTTATCCAATGATTTGATATACAGGGTAGCCAGCTTTTCATTGGCATTGTATTAGTGGAATATGAACAATAATAGATAGTTGTAATAAGAATAAATTTACCTATTTATAAGTGTAACGCAGAGACGTTTTAAGATCCGCAGTCCGGTTCCTGTGTAATTCTATACCAACTAGTCCCTTTCTACCTTTTAGCAACAGTCAGTTTTTCACAAAAATGATTTAATAAAATTGAACCGTTTGTTTAAAACTGAATGCATATTTATTTCATATGAATGTGTCATACTTTCATTTCCAGTTGACTGTTTCATTTTCTCAAAACATTTATTTCTAGATATGGAAATATACAGAGTTTTTTCAAGGTCATCCATCGAAAAATTGTCGGTAAATTCAGAATTTTCAGAGAAAAATCCGAAAAAATATTTAACCTGTACATTTTTATATATGCTTTTTTGACTCAATAAAATGAAACGAAATTCCAAACACCTTTAATGCACACTATACTTACTAAAAATACGACCGGACTACGTTTGCTGCCGCAGACAACGTTTACATATTGGGACCTCTCGACAAAGCGGAATCGGCTCGTATTCGTGGAGAAGCGTTCTCGCCTCGTCTCCTCTCGTACTACTACCTTGTCAGTCGCTGAGCGTATGCTGCGTGGTGTAAAACATGTCTAATGTACAGTAGTTGTACAAAGCAAACCGCTACCGTACGACATATGAACATAATTTAAGCGTAAGCATATTGTTACTTTTAATATGATACGCTGACGCGACGATACGTGGACAGTGGGCCTTAGCTGGACGTATGTACTTACAACTGCATTCAACAAGTACGAAAGTAGTCCCTTCATAATAATTTTGTTTTAGTTTACCTTTAGTAAACAGTGTCAAGTATCGCCAACGGTTTCAGAATTCCCAAGTTAGTTTGATTTATAGACAAGTGACTTGCCAAGACGTGCTTTAAATGTAGATACATCAATATATAATGTATATGCTCAGTTTACCTCTGAAAAAGACAGTAGAAGCCCGTTGCTACTGCTTCGTGTGTGACGCGCTATGTGCTGTTGAAATAAAACTGAAATTTTGGTTGCATTCTCTTTCCATTAAATACGAGCACAGTTCTAAGCAAAAAAATCGATTATCACATTTAAAAGACTAATAAATAAAAGCAAAATATAACGAATTTTCGGTTTAATATTGGGGAATTCACAAGTGCAAACCTCAGTACAGTCGTACTATTTAGTCGATATTGTTGTACTCAATCCGAAACAGGCGTATATTTGTAAAATAAATATGTTATAAATTCATCTTCATAAAGTTTTTCTCCACCCCAGCATATTCCATCTCCTTGTATCAAGTTGTAGAATTTTGCGGCAAGTAAATTTCATTACTCCATCAAGATCCGTGACTTAGTCGCAATACAAATTTAACACGAAGCCAGGAAAACTGCTTTCTAATTATATTGAAGACTTTAAGATGTTATTTATTGCAAAAGTCGGTTATACTAGTTATCGCCAATATAAAACTTGAATTTAAAATCGTTGCTTGGTATACCATGTAAGTTTGGCTAGTTACTTGCCCGAGTTATTTTGACGATATAACTTTTTGCACAGGAGCCATAGCGGGTTATAATGTAAGCTACTTGATTAAATCTCCACCGAACATCTTGTAAAACTTTCCCAACTTGTTCAATTATTCCCCTTCAAACACTTAATAAAGCTCAAGCAATCCAATATAAACAAACTTCGGGATATATAAGAAATTTTGAATTTTAGGTTAACTTTCGGAATTGCTGATCGTTTTTATAGCCATTAACAAATAACCAATATAAATATTGTATAAATTTCAATTTAATTATATTTTACAGTTAATTTAGGTTCATACAATTTATTTCAATTTTAATTGAACTTGTTTTGCTGTCTCGTCATATCCAGTTATTGTATTGACTCAGTGGCCATAACATTCCAATTGGAACATACAGAAATACCTACTGATAAATGTTGATTTTGGAAATTTTAGGATACATTTTTTTACACTACTCTTTTCGAATAAAACAAAAAATCATCAGAATGGATGGACACGTCGATGCATAATGAAAATTTAATTAGTAATCTAATCCAGTTTATTAAAATTATAAAATACATAATTATAATTATTCTTAATAAAATAACTACAGAATTAAATATTTTTTCTTGTTTTTTTTGGCCTTTAAGCTACGAAAATTTTGAGGAATATTATAAAATCAAATGTAAAAGTAAAGGTCTCAAGTTAATTCTTGCATTCAGGCATTCATACCTCCATCTAACTAAAACTAATAAAGTAATAACAAAAGATAAAAAAAAACAGCAAGAGGAAAATCGGCGATACTCTTTTCACGCTAGGTGCCCGTTATATAAACACAAACAAGACAGGCAACGGATAGGAGGAATAATAATAACAAAGGGAGAGACAATAGGTACATCATTACAAAAATATTTGTTCCATTCTTTAACGATATTATCAAATACCAAAACCGCACATCATAAAGAGTCTGGTAATTTTTATATTTGTCGAGATAACCTCGTAAGCCAAATTTTATTCTGTACTTGAAATTTGCCATAAATTTCCAACTCCGCATGCTAATCCAACTTCCAGGATAAGGGTTTTGAAATAACGATCAAGGATATATTTATGAAATTTTATTCTCCATGCATTCGTCATTCATGGCCGAAGGAAGTCGTGAATACATTAATGGTAGCAGTATTGTAGAAAGTCGAAAAGGGAATCGCAGGACCAAAAACAGAAGAAATAAAGCAGATGCGAAATAAGAAGAGAGTGTACGGAGTGGTATGGCGAGTGGGCTACGTGGTCGTAGACAATGAAGTTAATTCGCAAACGAGGGTTTGGAACAAAGAAAGAAATCCAATTAAACGGCTGTAGGAGGCAACGGGTTTGGAAGGAAGGATGAGGCATGCCAGGGGGCGCGGTGTAGGGCTTGACGTGCCGGCACTGATGGGCATACAAATGCAGAACAGCGCACTGCGGATAGAACTTCTTCGACATATATGAAGAATTGTTCCGGGGTATTAACGAGGTGGGTTAGCATGATGAATGTAATTTTTTTCCCTATCGTTTGAAAAAGTACAATCATATTTTTGACTTTTACATCAAAGGATACAAAAGTGAACATATTGACTATGGGACGGTTTCATAATCATTTTAAAATGAGACTTTAACTTAAGTCATAATTGGGTTTCATAATAGTCAAACCAATGTAAGGTCGACTAAAACCGTAAAGTGCCGGTTTCTGGCATTTATGGAGGTAAAGTCTACTTTATAACGGTACCTAACTTCATGCAACATGCATCAAAACGAATTCACTTGTCACAATCTAAACGAAATTATTTGAAAATGAATTTACTTTGGACACTCCTCTGAAATATATAAAGCACGTCACCGATATTTTGGAGAGTACGATATTTATTTTTTCGAAAGATTTCGATTAACGAACCCGACAATGGCACATATTTTGAAGCAAATAGAACATCGCCTGGCTTGTACAAATAGCTATGTATATGGAATGTTACTTACGCATTAATGAAAAATGATGAGCATTGTAGATATGGAGTCATATAGCCAATGGAGTAACTATTGTTAACCATGCATTTAATAATGCTTTTTTATTCTTCCACTAACACTTACAACCTAAGTTATCATAAGTAATAAAAACAGCTCTTTTTCCTTATTATCACTGGTTAACACGGCATTTTACATATAAATGCCTTCAAAGCTCCAAACCCAACTTGTGAATGTCATTGTGAAATTCAACACATCTGGTAATAATAAGAGCAAAGAAAAAGAAATCCCCTAGTTTCAGGTATACAACACAATAAAAAATATGACAGAATGATAAAAAGCACTTTAAATAAAGACAACTTCAAAAATATTAATGAAACTGAACTGACTTTCCTGCAGTTGGAAAGGACATTTTACCTAAAAGAATCCTTTCCATAAAGTCGATTTTACTAACATATTACAAAATCGGCCCTAGATCAATTTTATTTTAGAAAGAATAATGTAACAACAAATAGCATCAGACAACAAAATTGTAGAGGTTAATACTTTTTGCCTAAGAATAGGATTATCTTTTATAGAGTAAAATAGGTCAAATAAATACCAAAAAAAGTTTGTACCTATTATGATTGTTTCATAGTTATTTGACATTACAATATTCCAGAAATGAAATGAATAACACCAATCCAGTTTTAGTTCCCTATTATCGTAAGGGTATCAAAAGGGGACAGGGTAATGGTTGAAACAATAACTAAAACGTGAGTAAGTGTGCTTCAATGTTGAAAAACGATTATGAAGGTAAAATGGTAGTGTCAAAAGCACTTAACTTATTTTAGAACGAACTTTCAACGACTCTTAATAATTCCTAATTTTTTCTTTCCCGCAAAAATAGATAGAAAATGATATGATATAAGTAATAAAATGGTGTGCTTTAATTAGAAACGAGAAAAGTATATGCTACATAATACTTCGATACACCAAAATCCTTGTAAATAATCATCAAATGTCACAAACAGATGGAGTTAACCAGTAGCAAAGGCAACTCATAAAACGACTAGAGAACAAAGGTTTTAGACAAATATAAAACGCACTCTGCCATTTTCTTTATAGTCCCAGGGCTAGATTAGGAAAAACGTTACATTTGTTCATTGGTTTGAAGTACTTAGAGTTAAGTATCAAGTGAGATCTTTTTCTACGACTTCTTCGTTCAATAGTCTCTTGCAGGCATTCATAAGACTTTTTGGTATATAATATTTAAGTACGTATCTACCGTGAAACAAATTTCTTATTTTTTTTGTTGAAAAATCCATCAAACTCAGATCTAACGTGTTATTTGTAACATTCGTGGGAATATTAAAGACAAATTTGCTGATACATCTAAACAATACGTTGATCCAGGTTATGAGCCAGCTGTTGGACTAAAGAAACAACATCCAGTCTAACCGCCACCCCTAAGATTCAATTAAGAAAAGACCTAATTGGATGACGCCCGAAATTACACTAGCTTCTCTTGAAAATAATTTGAATATAAGCAATATTAAATGTGGAAATATTATGTTTAAAACTGGAAAAGAGGGTAGAGAAAGCTCAACGAAAATTGTGTTTATAAAGGGATGAAAATTTATATGACGATTATGGTGTCGACATTCTGCCGTTGTTATACTAAAGGGAATGGCTTATGTGGACGTACCAACTAGCAATTCTCTCATTATTTCACCATACCATTATCCCTCTTACAACAAAAAGTTTAATTAAATAAACAAATTTTGTTGTACCTAACAATAAAAGCTGCATTCTCATATGATTATTGAATTAATATCTTGTTTCTGAATTAACTAGAGATTAATAATTGTAGAGGTGAGAATAATTAGGGTACAAGTTCCATTCATTCATTTAAAAATATTTGAGTTTCAAAGTTAAGTAGTGTTAGGTATTTGTTATCATCAGTGATGTAAAATGACGGTGATTTTAAACATTGTTACATATGACCGTCATTTTGGTCATTTTCATAATATTTGACAATTCATTAATTTTTCAATTTTTTGAAATATACCTAAATGCAGAAAGACGTGAAATGCAGATATGTGAATCATCTTGAAATGTAAGAATAATAAATGTTTTAGAGATGTTAGAAAGAGAATCTAATTTAGATCCGGTTTTCGCCAAAAAAAATTGTGGAGATAATAAAAAAGTTTTTAAAAATTTTTATACGTATACACACATACCTTCTTCACTTTTTACAGTTTGAAGGTAAGGGAGCAATTTACAATTTGATTATCAAAATTCAATTAAGTTCCTTTCAAAGCCTTAAACCTAATGATGGAATAAAAGAAGGGAACATGACAATAAAATGCATTATAAAACTTAAACTATTGTGAATTAAGGGATAATTAGTGATAGGCACCCTACATGACACGGCACACTGCAGTTTTAACTAAAGATTGTAATATTTACTTACATTCAAGTACGTTCACGTCGCACAACGCACATGAAAACCTGAACTCACAACAAAAGGTCAGCACGTGTTTATTTTAAGTTGAGCTTATGTGCGCAAAATGACCTGAAGGTCATTTTCGAATGTGACATGACTGTAACCGACGTCATGACCACCAAAATGCCGCGGTCATATGACCGACTCACATCACTGGTTATCATTTAAGTAGATTAGGTGTACCAAAGTATATCATTGTTAGACAATATATATTTGACAAATAAGTAGGCATTACTTATATTTATTCACAAAATCTATAAGTTGAATTATTAATAATCATCTGTAGTTAATTAGTATCAAATATTATGGATCAATTTATTTTGTTAATTAGATATGTTAGTGGAAAATATTTAAAATGTGAGTGATGAGTTGTATTCATATAAAAACAAGTATCACGAAAGGCATATCAAATCGATAAAGTCAATATTCTGACGTTTGTATACAGTGCGAGGAATATTCTTTGGTTACATGGAGTTTAACACAGACTCCATAAGCGACAGTGTTAGAAAGAAACAAATATAAATTCAGTGTATTTCTTTAAGAGGATAAATCATAAACAGGCTTATGGCCTTTGTATTGAACTCCATGTAACCATGCAAGCGTTCAACGTGGTAGGCACACAAATTTGGTTATATCTGGACACACATTTATTCAAACTTGTCTGAACCAGAGTTCACTATAGGCTTATCGTCCGCGAAATGGAAAAATTCAGAATCCATGACTTAATTCAACATTATTCCACGTATTTTTTCACGTTTAAGCAGTGCTTTCAGAAGTCTGATTCATCTTTAACTTTTGCGTCTGGTATCAGTTTTCTCATCTGCAGATGCTATAGATGTAATTATATGTCCATCCAAAGTTTCTCCTAAGGGAACTAGCGCCCTTTGAAGATGACGCCAGTTTTTTAAGCATATCTCAAGCGTTCAACGTGGTAGACAAACAAATTTGGATGATTTTTTTCTGGAAAATACCTTATAATCTTTGAATGTCATCTGAAAATTATCAAAAAACTGATACACAATAGTATATTGAGTCACAACGGCAGAAAATAAGCTCTAGCTGCCCAAGTTAAGAGCTGCTAAAGCGTTTCCTGCATGTGTGACACACAACTGTTTTTCGCCTACCGAATATACCAGAAAATAGAAAAATATAACAAAAACCTTTGACGTACACTGACGTTTAATTGAAAAATGCACGTGAAACGTCAATGTAATCAAGTGACAGATGTCCTATTTTTGGTGTTCATATGATTGGCTTTCCGGTAAGGTAGAAAGAATATAATGGAACTTACCCGTTGCCACTCCCACGTTAAACGCTTGTGATGGTAGTTAGTAGTAAGAAATTTATTTCAGCAGGGTTATACAATACACCAAGTTTGAAGTTTGTAGGTTTTTTTGAGATATACTTGAAAAACTGACTTAACAGAGTCGACTTCAAAGGGCGCTAGCTCCACTAGGAGAAACTTTTGGATGGACATAAAATCACATCGTATATCTGTAGTTTGCGTTTAATATTCGGTTTTGTACAGAATTCGGAATTGAATTATTATACTTGTAGTATCATTAAAACTTTAGAGATTGCAGGATCAATGACAGCATTCTAAACTGAATGCTAAACAAATTAAGGTCCAAACAATAAATTCAACATTAGGCTTCTTCTCCATTTAGCTCAGTACACATTGATATGGTAATTTATCCAATTTTATTGACTAGTCACGCTCATTTCTTTCGTTTTCTCTTCCTTTTTTCTTTCGGTGTAACTCCGAAAGTCGGGTACAGCAGCTGTTGCCACGATTAATTAAGACATCCATAAATCATGGGCATTCTCAGGACGAAATTAAAAATTCCTTCATAATTCTTTCATTAGTAGGAATACGAGGTTTTTTGTGTATGCGTGATAAAAGAAAGGAATCGCTACTGCAAATCTGTTTCTACGCTTACAGCGGATTAGATTTACATTATTTTATTTTGCTTTATACTCAACTATGGTCTAAAATTTAATTTTTGTGTAAAAAAATATAACATTAGCATTTTGTTGAGATTCCATACATAACAACGATTGTGAAAGTCAAGAGTGATGAATACTATAATTTGAAGCCGTATTTTTGAGGTAATTCTGAAGTGTATGTGCACTGAAACTGTCAAGTCAACAGTTTCATGCTTAGCGACAGATTCCGATATCAAAACTATTTCGAATAATCATCTCCACGGTAGATATCCCACATAGTTACATAATGCCGATATATTCGAGTTGATGGCCAGGTCTGTTAGTGTAGACTTTAGATTTTAAATAACGCTATGAATACGAGTGTAATGGGGCGAGATCGGGTGATCTAGCGGGTCATTCCACTGTTTCCCTTCCTCTCATCCATCGATCTGGGAATGTAGGATTGCTGATAATGTATTTATGCGTATCCCCAATGGAGTTTTTGTTTTTTGACCGCCGTCGATCTTATAGTACGAATTCAGCTTCAAGACCCGAAAGTCATTTTTATCTTTAGAAAATACTGAAACTTCTGTAGTTCCTACTTCATTAAAGGAAATTTTGTGACACACACATGAAATATTTGAAACAAAATGAATGTTTCTAAAAGAAAAACTTCAATACTTATAAAGAATTCGAGTTTCTCTGACTACCACACAAACTAAGAAGAAATATTTGATTTTCAAATACTGATTGTAACCCGAAGTTAACTAATTTTTCTTGTTAGTGATTTTTTTTTGAATATTTGTTAATAATACATGATTTACTCACCGTTCTGTCAGAGAAATAATAAAAATTGCAAACTCCGCTGTATATCAGTCTCATACCTTCATCTTTTGTATAGTTGAATATTTCTATCGGAAAAGTTTTTCCAATAAATGTCTAAATAAATAAAGCCCATTCTCGTTTTTGTCTTATATACGGGCAAAGTGGTTCTTTCATATGTTAATACGTCGAACTTCCAGACTGATGTGAAAAGTTTCCTGAAAACTTTTCAATCCGGTGGAATTTTCCTAATGTCTTTTGTGTCCGATGAGCGAAAAATCTTTTTTCGGTAGAAAGATTTCATGAGTAAATTGTTTTTTGTCCGTACGTAAAAGTAGCGATTCGTGTCTTTATTCTGTTTCGATCACAAAATATATTACTTTTTACTCGATACTACCTTTTTTTCAAATTCGCTATATATTTCCAAAAAGGCATTTTACCCAAATCCCGAATGTCTCCATTTATTTAGATAGTCCGATTTTACCTATAATTTTCAAGCAAAATCAAATAAAAGTTTCACTTCTTGCTGATCTGCGTACCTACTATTTAGGAGTAGTGCAGCTCTGGCGGCTGGTTGCGTTGAAGAGAGCATTGGCAATAGCAAAAATGTTTCAAACATTATTGGAAGTGTCATTGATGGAAGTTCAAGCTCATTCAGGGGGCCTATTCTCAAACGATGACATATTTTGTCGCATGCGAGATTTTTATATTGTCGAACAAAAAACGTAATTCCTCATTCTCGAATGTCGCATTCGAAAATTTTCGATAGATAATTTGTAGAGTGGTTTGAAGCGGTCGACAATTTCATGTCGAACGCGACATGAAATATTCGACAGTAATTGACAGGATTATTTTAGGTTAATCATAACAAGAACAAAGCAGATTTAAAAGGTTAGCTTGATAGATTGGTTTGTTAGAGATTCGTTTTTGTAGAATGGCAGCTTTATTAATAGCAATTGAAAATTTGGAAAATCAAGAGAATTATCAACAGCCTCGAAATAAAAGAGGAATATTTCAAGATGTTTTCAGATTATTATCAGATAAGAAATTTATGAAAACATTTAAGTTAAGTAAAGAATTAGTGCGTGAATTAATTGTTATTTGTGGTACAGGGACATCGTTGTAGAGAATTTGCCAGATAAAAGGGGCTCGTTTTCTTTTTGTTTCATCAAATTGATGAGAGTTTCTTTTTGGGATTGTGTGCCATAACTTTTTTTTTTTTCCACTGCCATAATTTAAAGTTTTCAACGTAATCCTAACAAGTACAAACAACAATAACACAAGCTTCACAAACAAAAATATAATGTTCAAGAAACCAAAATACTGGACGCCCACAACCATAGATAACACCCACAACACATGTCAAAGTGGCATAGAACATATTTGATAAACGTTAAATCGGTGTTGCCAGCTCATGCTATTCGACAAAATATGTCGCATGCGAATTGGAAGACGAAACCAATCGAGAATACCACAATTTCAAGATGTGCGACAATTTTTATCGACAAATGTCGAATTCGACATATTTTGTTCGACATTCGAGAATAGACCCCCAGTTCTGAGAATCTTGACAGAATTTGCTGTTGTCAAATTAAGTATCCACAAAATTGTCTTTTGTCTCAACTGCTTGCTAGTCTCGGCTATGTCCGACACTACCGGACATATAGCCTCATTCAATGGTATGAATAAACTGAAGGTAATGCTTTTACTATAGTGAAAAGTGGCATTTACTCAATTTTATATGAATAAAAATTGAAGGAAAACCTTTTACTTGGAGCAAAAGCTTATCCCTGAAGTAAAAGCAGCATTTGCTAGATCAACAGAGTAGATGCTCCATTTAATATGAATAAAACTAACCTTTTACTATCTGTATCTGTAGAGTAGGGAGGGTGAGTGTAGGCTCACATCACTTAGGCCACATGTGACCCATTGTGCATCCTCCCGAGGAGTTGTCTTCCTAGGTCATTGTCCATCCTGTCCTTCTCAGGAAGGTGGACAGGTCACTAGGAGACATCTCCTTTATATCGGCAGGTGTAGGCCCAGACTCACCGAACACACACTCTCTTATTGACGATAACTCCGGACACTCGCATAAGACATGCCTGACAGTTTCATCTTCCTGTTCACACATCCTGCATAGAGGTGTGTCCACTAGCCCCATAGTATGGAGGTGTTTCCCTAGTTGACAGTGACCAGTCAGAATTCCTACTGTTAAACGTAGGTTTCTCCTGGTCATCGCCAAATATTTCTTCGGCTCCAGCTTCCCAGGGTCGCCCAGGGTGATCCTGACAAGATTGCATCCTTTGATTCCATCCCATCTCTTAAGGGATTGAGTATGGGTGTAGCGTTTGGCTAGTTCCGCAATTGTCGAAGTCGTTAGGCCGTAGGTGTCACTGGGTCCTAGAATTTTTAGTCCAGCGGCTTCCCTGGCTAAAGAATCAGCAATGCGATTTCCTTTACTCCTGTCGTGCCCTTTAACCCACCTCAGGATAATATTGTTATCTGCCGAGGCGTCAGCTAAATCTTGGTGGTACTCTAGTACTAGCCTCGATATAACACGTTGTCTGTTTAAGGCTAATAGGGCTTGTCTACTATCAGTGCAGATTATTATGTTTTTGCCAGAAATTCCTCTTCTGGTTAGTTCTTTTGTGGCAATTGAGATACCAGCCAGTTCTGTTTGAACTACGCTGGTATTGTTTCCCATTCCCCACTTCATCTTTAGGCTTAGTGCTCTTGAGTAAACTCCACATCCTGAGCCTTCTTTCATTATTGAACCATATGCGTATTGCATTTGCAGCACCTGGCTCTGTGTTCTGTTTTATTTGAATTTTGTAGGGTTTGTTAAACAAAAACCTGGGTTCAATTGCATCATTGGTTGCCTGCAGCAGAGGTAGCGCAGTGTGCGCTTCCTGCCTTAGGCTCAACCTCAATTGGCCCACTCCTACTTCGGGGTTTACACCAGCCGTGCGCAATCGTACCATGGCCATTAACTATATATGTGGAGCAAATGCTTCAATAAAGTGGAGGTAGCCGTCGAGTAGACTTCACTTTTAATTTCGACGTTCATAGATGATGGATTACCACTTTTATGCAAATACCTAATAGAAAACCGAAATTCTTTAAATAAAGAAGGGTAACAAGACCGCTTATCTCTTCTCCAAAATGGCTTGTGAAGTTCTCTTTCAACTTTTTCAGGGCAATTTTCCTTTTTTGTCTTTATCGGAGGAATTTACGATTTATTGAGAACAATTTTATATTCTTACGAACTCCAAAGGAGATTTTTTTGATTTGGAATCCGAGGATTTAGATGACTCGCTGGTGGACATCTTACTGTTCAAATGTTTTGAACTGAACTGATTATTTTTATTCATACGACTGAATTTTCGGTGCCTAGCGGTTTACCCTCAAACAAACAAAAATACTCGACCATAATAGTCAGTGTTTCGTCCACAAACATGCCGTTTCCTTGTCATATTAGTCACTCCAAAATATAACATTAATTTTTATCAAATTCCCTTTCATTTTTGACCATAGATATTTGAAATTTCAAATTGTCGATTGGAACTCTTTTCTTTTGCCAAACTGAATTGAAATTTTGAGACAACAAAGCCAGTTCTTAGGGCTTTGTTATCTAATGAAACTTAGTTACAGAAATATTATATCCAAGAGAAAAAATTGAAGGACGCCAATTATTTTAATTCTTGAAACAAAATTAGAAAAAAACACAAATTCACAAATCAGTTTTAACTGTTGTTGCCTGAAAATAAAAAATTTCTGATGGCAGGTTAATAATGGTTGCTGTGTGTTATTCCATGCCAAATCGATCACTTTTGAACCTGACCCCTTTAGATTTAGCTGAAACTTTATTATTCTTTTCTACCCTTTGAAAGACATTTTTGAGAACTTTTTCAAATTTTTTTATCCAACCCAAAAAAAGTCATGAATTTTTAAAAAAAATGGCTTTTTTATTTTCAAATAGCCATAACTTTTTTAGAAATTGACTTTTGGGTACCTTTTTTTTTAAATTTTTGTTTTTGAACGAACTTTTCGAAAAAATATACGAAAAAAATTTAACATGATCAATTATATAAAATAATCGGTTTTATTAAGAAAAATTTTGTATCACAAAATCGTTAAATTATATTTATTCTATGATAGAAATAAAGTTTACGGAAAAAATGTTTTTCCATTTTTGAAAATTTGACAATTTTTTTTTAAATGAATAAAAAAAATATCAAAAAAAATCGGCCCAGCTCGGGATTAGCGGGGATAAGTGTCAAATAAATTGAAGTTTTTTTTGAGAAAAGAAAAAAAAAAGAAAATGTCGGACTTCGAAAAAATGACAATTTTACTTAAAAAACCGATTATTTTATATAATTGATCATGTTAAATTTTTTTCGTATATTTTTTCGAAAAGTTCATTCAAAAACAAGAATTTAAAAAAAAAAAGGTACCCAAAAGTCAATTTCTAAAAAAGTTATGGCTATTTGAAAATAAAAAAGCCATTTTTTTTAAAAATTCATCTTTTTTTCGGTTGGATAAAAAAATTTAAAAAAATTCTCAAAAATGTCTTTCAAAGGGTAGAAAAGAATAGTAAAGTTTCAGCTAAATCTAAAGGGGTCAGGTTCAAAAGTGGTCGATTTGGCATATAATACCCCATATATAGGTATATATACTATTATTTTTTTGGGTTTCAAAAATTATCGATCCTGGTTTAAAAATGCAATCATCAAAAGAAATCCCAAAACCTTTCCGTTCGTATATAAAGTAGGTATGTAAGAACCAAATATTTGAATTTCGCGGTAAAGCTAGAAACCAGAGACTATAAGCATTGATTTTTAGAATATTTGTTGTCTATTCCACCAAAAATCAATTTTTGAGAAATAATTAAATATTTTTATTTTTGAAATGTTAACCGCAAAAATAATGTTTCAATATATCCTCTACATTTATTATATGATAAAAAAATATTGATAAAAATATAATATCCTACGAATATACCATTTATTATCCAGTACATAAAATATTTAAACTATTAACGAGTATGAAACAATAATATTTTATTGTTTTAATGCTATACATTTTGAATTTATTGGCCCATTGTATGTTAATACCATATTTCATGAATAAATAAAAACCATTTTAACGGAATAATAGTTTTAATTGTTTAATTAAATTCGTTTCTTCTGTACAATTTTGTACAAGGAAACCTTTGGATCATAAAACATTATTAACTTCTATTACGAATTCCTTCTTAACTCGAATATACTGCTGACAACATCATCTACGTAATATTTACCTTGAAAAATATTTTGCAATGAGAAATAGATTTCACTTTCCCATTAAGATCGTTTTTCTCGAAAAGCGAAAAATGAGAGCAAAAGTCATCGGGTTGATATTCAGAGCCCGTACAGTTTTTTTTTTACCAACGCGCATCTCAGAGCGAACAGCGGCATATAAGTCTTCATTTCTAAAAAGCCCCAGCAATAAGATATTCAGGACACATCCTTCGGCCCCCATGCAGAAGCCCAATTACTCCCTACAGTGGATCTAATTCTTTTCTGGTGTTACCAGCCTTACAATACCCTATAGTCAAAGACGTATCCCGAGGGTTTAGGTCAAATTAAAAAACTAACTGGAATTGATTTTTCTTTCAACAGATCACATTAATCGCATTATTTGGAAAAGTCAAATAAGTACTTTTGACAATATGGTTTAATCAATCGAAAATATGGCCATACTTTTGAATTGAACGTTTGTAAATTATAAAATCCGAAAATAAATCCAGACTTTGGTCGTTTTGTAATTATTACCAAGTGCTGACAATCAATATTTTGGAAAACCTAAACTCAATACAAGGACAACAAAGGATAGAAGAGGAACATTTACTTAAGTTGAAACCTGCAGATATCCTAAAATTCCTTAGGGAAATAGGACTAAAGGAGCTACTAGTCTCTGAGACGTTCCTCAGGAATTGAGTAGAAGTGAGGGTGCAGAATGGATCTTTTAGGTCTCAGTGAATGTCACCCCACCATATATACATACATACAAGGTCAACAAAAGTAAAATACAAAGAAAACTGGCAATTCTTGAGGAGTGAGAATCCTTGATCCTAAGGCGAGCCTCCACCAAGCGGGGATGGACCGGCGGCACAAGCGGCCGTACCATCGAAATAAAACTCAGCTTCTTTGTTGCGAAAGTAAATTCGATTACACCAAACTGGCTTGTTCAGCTGGTTCTGACTGGCTTTTATCGAGAATGTTTGACGACACTGACATTCTATTATACGGTATATGGCCCTAAAATATCATTATTGATAATAAAAAGTATATAAAGATCTGAACGCAGCCCGATTTAAACATTTGCAGTGGAAGTGAAGTTCTACATGAATTAAAAAGACATTATTAAGTAATGGTTATCTACTGGAAACAAACATAAAAATAACATACTAATTTGAATAAAAATATGTCATTGTATCTGCTATGCGATATGCGAATGATATTCTTTGATCATTACCGACGTTTGGCTGCTGGCAAAAAAAAGGCCGGCGGCATGGGCCGACGCGACGGTCGGAATAGATATTTTCATTTTAAAATTGTATGCCCCCGGCATAAAAATTAGTATCAACGTGTAAATTTCAAATTTGATCTCAAATCCGTTTTATTCACAAACGATTATAATGTAAACTACATTCAATTAATATTACGTTATCGGTTCAAACAATCCGTTTTGTAGGAATAAACATCACCTTGTTATGTGAACTCTTTGTGAAATTATTCAACCGATTACATTATAACTGAAGCGTTGTCGCGGTTGATTCATTGAAAAGATAATTGAATTAACGAAGTATAATATGTAAGGAATGGAGATATATAAATACATACTACCCGTATATTATATTAAATGGTAAAAAAGTAATAATTACATGGAAATACTGGTGTTGAAAATATAACAATGGAATATTGAATCACGTACAGCTTTAAGCACGCCTTTCTATACAATCGACTTCTCGGATAACTATAATAATAAAAATGAACGTATTAATTGAAAAAATTCAAGTACCTACATTTAGACATCATTCGATTTTGTACAAAATATAATACGAGTTTATTCCGGAATATCTTATTGGTTTGATTTAACTATCATACTTTAAATGATACAATTGAAAAATTAAATCATCATCCTTCGCTGGTCTTTGGATAGCCATGTATCACATCTCTTGGTTAGGTTAGTATACTGCTAATAAGGCAGTTAGCAAATCCACCAAAAGTCACATAGCGACTTCTTCATTATGTAAAGGTCCTCAGCTCCTCTACAATATCATCCTGGTTGTAGAGCTTTCCGAGAAAACATATATTTTGTCTTTATTTTGCTTGGATACTACGTCATTGAAGCTTCACTCCCTCAGTAAAAAAACGGACTCAGACGAGAATACTCAAGAGGATGAAATATTCTGTAACGCATCAGTGCACTCAGAATGCTAGTGAAGTTATAAAAAAGTTACTTAATTTAACAAAAAAAAACATAATCTGTGGAGTAATTATTGTAATTTTTCAGATAGCCAAGCTAGGACAATTTTCCAGAGACAGATTCTCAAAAAATGAACTATTTAGGCTCAAAACCTTAAGTAGCATTTTTACAAGTCACAAATATGATGTGAAATGGCTACGGATAGTTGTCCTTGTTCAGAAGTTAACCAAAAAATAGAGTTATTGTAGCATAAATTCCATATTTAAGGAAATGGGTCAATAATTCCCAGGTTCCTAGAATTCTTCTATATTTCAAGTGTGATTATCATTTAAAAAAAGGTTCAATAAAACACACAGTCAAACCACATGATTCTATAGTCTCGCTCTTATGCTACACTGGCGTCAATTCAGTCATCTTTTCATAGTCCATACTTCACCAGTGTAATTCCTCTTTAAACTATTCTGAACCATTAAAACGCTCCAATAGCTGCAAAATATAATTTCATACTCATCCATCGGTCGCTTTGCCACTAATGAACAAAGCGTATTACTCTACAATTTCTGTATTATGTTTTTCTTTTAATCCTTTACACTACATCTCGCTAATGCTATTTCATTGACATCTTGGTCACATCTATATCTTGGTACCTTTATTATTCAGTATTTTTATAAATGTGAAATTAAATGCAACGTCATGTCCTTTGGTCTTAAAACTGATTTGCTCAAGTTTATGTATTGTATAAAAAGCATCCCCTTGGGGTTATAATTGACTCTTGTCTTTCATTCGACAGACATATGGATACTATTTCATATGATAATCACTTGTATAGCTGTTTAGTTCAATGCACTAGTGATTTTAATAAAGTTTATGCTTGTATTGTGAAGAGTGTGGTGCACTCTTCAATTGGCGTTCAAGTGTAACATTTTGCAGAATTATTTGCTTTGTTTCATTTGTAATACATTCAATTCATTGACTCAATTGGTCTTCCGTTTTGTCTCGCTAGTTGCACACTCCAATTTTCTTGAGGTCGTCTTTGTCTTTCACCTCTTGCCACCAACTAGTCCTTGGTATACCTCTTCTTTTTGTACCATCGGGCTTCCGTCTAATATAGAATAAACTACGTCCTCATCTTCAACTTGCGAATTATAATGAATATATTTATTTATCAAGGTTTATCATTGATTTTAATATTCCGTTTTCTCTTATCTGAAATTGGGTTTTTGCGGTAGAGCAGTATATGTATAAAATAAATAAAACAAATTGTTACAAAGCTACTAGTATTAGCAAACCTTTGTCTACAAATACACTGTAGTCCTGTTTAGGAAAAAATAAGGAACGTCCTTGTACTTATTGCTTTGTGGTAGTAAAGCAAAAGCCGAGAGGCGGCACGGTATAATATAACTACGGCGGCAGCTTCTATTACTCTCTCCGCCTAAGAATCCCGGACTAATTGATGAACTGCTCACAGTGCTCTCCCTACTTGATTAGCACTTAAACAAGGAGAAAATCCAAGTTCGCTCTTCGCCGCAGATTATATTAACTCTATAGACTCTGAACAGGATTACGGGATTACATGACCCATTTTGTAATTAGTTTACAAATAAACAACACCAAAGAAACGTGCTCGATAACATTTTTAGGAGCGTGTTTCGGACACCCGCGTTACAACGAGCCATTTTTTATCACTTTTAAGCCGAGAGTCGAGTTTTAAAATGAACTAGTTAAAATACTATTACATCGAGATGAACGCTATTGTACAGAAAATATTGTAGTTTTTTTAATACATAAATTATACTTTAAAAAAACTAAAAAACACGCTTTGTAGGTAATCGAACTATAGTACATTATTAAACGAGCAATTTATGATAGCCATTATTCACGCAGGGTGACGTTTGCGTCCCGAGCCGGCGCAAGTCACCCGAGTTAATAATGGCCATAAATTGCGAGTAGAATACTGTACTTTGTCCACGGCCCTTGATTTCTTTACTAAATAAGGCGAGTGTAAAACGGAAAGTAATAATTTGGTATTATTGACAATTCTAACGTCAAAATTAATAAATTTCAGGAGTACGTCAAACGTGACATATAGAAATGGGCGATACTGTGTAAAGTATCGATACACCGTACCGTTATAAATATTTTGTTTTAAAAATATCAACATTAAAAAATACCGTTATGAAAAGTATCAATACTAAAAATTTCGATATTTTATCGATACGATATATTTCTGAAACAAATTTAATAGTTTATTTCATATTGTACCCCCATCTCTAGTCACCTATGTACCGAAATTTTGTGAGTGTTGAGTTGTCATAGCGTGTTATTTAAATGCAGAAGCGTGAATTATGAGTTAATAATTCACTCTAGTGAATTATGCACCATAATTCACTCTAGTAGATCAATGGGTACCATATACCTTTTGTTAGGAGGTAAAATATTGACTTATTATTAAGTGGTTGTGGACAAAATTAGTTATTTATGCAACAAGCGCAAAAAGTAAGGGTTTAGGGCAATAAACACTTTTTACATACAATATTTTTTCTACGTTCATGCAAAAACCAAAAAATGTCTTATTTAGGTTGCTCTAAATGGACTAAGAATCGCGTCTATTTGGATGTTTATGTTTGTCATGATGAGAAAACGCTGTAGTAAAATGACAGATGAGTGCAATAAAGAACCAGTTTTTTCACTAAAAAGAGTTCAATAAAGTTTTTTTTTTGCATGAAAGTAGAAAAAGTATAGAATAATTCTCAATTTAAGAATAAAACGATTAGCAAGAAAATTAATATCATTGTGGTAAAAGCGTGGGGTGCTTTGTACTACATTTATATACTAACTCTGTATCTCGGAAGAGAACTGGCAGAAAATTATAACAATTGGTATCGCTTGTGATATTACACAGTGAAATCAGCAATTGGAAAATACTTTCAAAGACAAATATAGTGTGAGCTTTTCACGAGCTCAGCTTAGCTTGAAGGAGCAACAAATTTTTTGGAACCATTCGAGACGTTTGTAGCCTAATACAGAAGAATTATATAAATTATTAGGGCAACTAATTGGCACATAAAAAGCACTTGAAATCTTGGGTATTTCAGACATGATTGAGCTGGGTTGTTGAGGTTAATTTTATATACATACAATATTGAAGGTTATTCACATAGAAATGTTACAATTTAGCAAATAAAAATTATCACCTTGTCCAGGATTCGAACCACTCGGCTACAAAGACATAATAACTTATCAACCAAGCTGTTGTATATAGACAATATAGGGCTTTTCGGAAACCGTAATCCTGGATCAGATAGATCACCCATCAGCTGATTGCGGATCCTAACCATGAACGAGATTTGTATCTAATTTTCCGAACGACGCGAGCTGTTTTTGAGGAAATGTCAAACTTAAAACACCTACAAACCTTTTATTATTAAAAGTTTCATGGATAGAGTTTTTATAGTTTTTCTGTGTTTGTAGACCTTCATCAGAGACCCATTATTCAGTTGTAAAAAATATTTTAATTGTTCAATAATTATTATTAAGCAGTTATTAGCGAATAACAAACATGGACAGGTTTTTTATACAATACGTCCAAACTATTATTTTTGAGGAGGATGAGGAAGACGAGGAGGAATATTTATTGATATATGCATTGAATGCTTCAAAAAGGCGAAAATGTATTACCAATTACTTTGAAAGTGTTATACCTAAATACACCTGTCAACTACGCAGCTTACATGACTTCTAGGTTCGAGGAAGATAACGATTAAAACGGAACAACACGTCAGCTGCATTTAACCACCGGTATGCTTGGGTAGAAAGGATCCAATCATATGACTATGATCCACTCAATTCGTTTAGTTTCCGAACGTAAGTGATCGTGATCCGGATTACTTTCCGAACATTCAGATCATGACCGGGTTTACCCGATCATAGTTTCCGAAAAGTACTAATGATGTATGTTAAAACTAAAAAAGTAACGTTTTATTAGATAATTAAAGAAATTCATAGCTACTACTTTTTATTTAATTAAAATTATCGTTATTGTCATCGGTCCTTGAGAAGTGTACAAAATTTCGAATGAATCTTATCGTTTGAAGTGGGTAAAAATCGAATTTATAAGTTGCGTTACATACTTGCGAACTGCACAGTATTTCAGAATCCTAGGGCACAGTACCTGGGAGACTACTGGATAGAAGAGGGACAGTTACCTAAGTTGAGGCCTGCAGATATCCTAAAATTCCTCCGGGAAATAGGACTAAAGGAGCTACTAGTATCTGAGACTCTCCTCAGAAACTAAGTAGAAGTAAGGGGCCACAATAGATCTTTTAGGTCTCAGTGAATGTTACCCCAAAATACATACATACATACATACATACATACAAAAAAACAAACGTACATAAAGAGTGTGAAAAAACCTAATGTAATCATAATTTGTATCTAAAAACAAATCTTCAAGAACATAGAGTAAGTAAAGCAAGTATGTCATTACTTCACAAGTCAAGTAATCACATTTGCAATGATTAAATAATTCTGTTCGGTTTTATCATCTTCCTTGGACTTTCTAATGACTAAATATCTTTAATACTACTGCTTAACAATTGAACATCATTCCAAGAATTACTTACTAGCATTCATCTCATTCGAATACGTCATAAATCTCATGAAAAACTTCATCAACATCCATAGACAGACAATCAATCAGATTGGCCTTAATGTGCTTGCCCGCAGAAACGATACAGTTGTAAAAATAGTTACTACGTGCAGGGACGTAACCAGAGAAATTAGAAAAATTACAGCAACATCTGGTTAGTAGTTGTTTTTTTGAAAATGATACGTATAAAAAGATCACACCCTAACGGTACACAAATCTGATCGCGGCCCTGAATTGAACTTGGTAGAATTTTGGAAAGTTGAGTCCCTGATACTTGAATTAAGCTGGGTCAAAACTTGGTTGACTGTAGGTTTGAGTTGGAATAAACTGAGTCGAAAGGGCGGATGTAAGTTAAGTCGTCGATATCGGAATTAAGCTAGGTTGAAAATTTTAGATTGTCTAGTCTTGGAATACCTATTCTCGATCCGTTAGATGTAGGAGAGTATTTTGCTGGAAATGTAAATCAAATTCAATCACAGCATCTGCAGTACTGAAATTTGCCAACTATTTATTGGTTGATACTCACATTTCCAAATCCACCAGGTATATGGTTTGCGTAGCGCACGATGAATGTATAAAGGTGAGTATTAATTGGAGCATTGAGCGCGCACCACGGAAATTGCAAAGCCAGTCCCTGCAACCGAGCACAATTTTGCCGGTAATGACGCGCCAAATTTTATCAGTGAATTGTCGGTAAATATTTTTTGCTTAAAGATATTCAATTGTTTGTTTATGTTCAGTGTTAGCTTGTCAGGAATAAATATTAGCATCTATTTATTAAGTTAGCTTTCGAAACTTCTTGAAGTGCATATAGTTAGTGCCGTTCCAAGCTAATCAAGACCGTAATATTACGGTTCTATTTGCGTTCCAACCATTTTGTGATCGTTCTAGAGCCGCAACGGAACGGTAATTTCGATACTCGATCGAAAGAAGGAACTGTGAGGACTGACATGCGCTGTTAGTAAATATTTTCTCAGCTGTTCTCAAAGTTTGTTGTTTTAAAGATTGACGTGTTTGTTCGCAACTCGTCTATTATCCGAAATCAAAAATTTTGTTATCAACCATAATAACGAAGAGGTAAAACGTTATAAAAAAGGTAATAACCTCCCTTAAAAATTAATATGTGATTGAATTAACTATTTGTGACTCAGGAAATACCATGGATGGCGAAGGAGACAGCGATTTTTTATCGGAAGAATCCAGTGAGGATGTGGTGGTTTCTTTTACACCAACCATTATAAAAATATATTCAAAAAAGTGAGGTTACTATTAGATAAACAAAACGGTCGCTAAACGATAATAAAGTACGCCTAAAACCGTTCCAGCCTCTAACAGTTCTGGGACGGTGCAAAGTTTGCGACTGCGTATAAATAATTCCCTAACGATTCCAAAACTGTTCCAAAACGGTGTTTTATCGTAGGTTGGAACGAACCTATACTATCCATATCTCCAAGTGAAATTTCATTTTGGCGAAGTAACAAGAAATCATTGGAGTGACCAGTGGGACTGTGGAACGGACCCTGCGAATCAGTATGAAAGGAATAGTGCTCAGTAGGTGACGTAAGACTGTGGCGAGCAGGTGCGCGAAATACCTTCTTGTCAAGCAAATCCGCGAGAATCATTAAATAACATTTTTTATTAGGAAAAAAAGATTAGACAAAAAAAGCAAAAAATAATAAAATGATAATATGAAGACGACAGGTTAAGTGTTTGTGGAGATATAATGAGGATTGGGGAAGGATAAGAAAGAGGTATGGGAGAAGCCTAAAGAAGAGTGGTGACACGGTAAGTCTAATGAAGTTACCCGTAGGGTGATTATGGTTTGTTCGGGTGGGTGCAGTTTTAGTAGAACGAAGTATTTTTTTTATGCAAAAAATAAAAATATTTTCGTGCTGTATATTCGAATGCCAGTGATTTCTATATGTATATTCGCACAAAAATCTCTTTTATTTCCCGAATGTGGAAAACTAACCCCAATTTGACCTCAATTTTCGTCAACTTTGTACTTTTAATAAAAATAAAAGTCATCCTACCAAATAAATAAACAATTTATTGTGGAAACAGATGTGTCTTTGATTAATTGAATATTGAAGAATAAAACATCTGTATGTTGTAATGAGTTTAAAAGATCTACGTATCCTAGTTTGACTAACATTTCATAGATTTTATTAAAATTAGAGTAGTGGTCTCGTATTCTACCAAAGATGCTAGATACTATCCTGGCGGTACAACATAAGTGTGACAAGTAACCATTACCTAGCTATGTTGCGCAATAAAAACTGCAAACAAGGTGATAATTTTCTAATGCTTTCAATTGACACAATAACATACTAGTACGCGAGAGACGCATTTACCTTATAAGGAAACCGGCCGCCAGACTTACAAATCTTGTACTCAGATACAGAAATTTACTCCAACGAAACTGATGTACTTTACTTAGAATTGGAACAGATGCTAATAAGGTGTATTCACGTCACAAATAAGCAGCCAAATGCACTGTGCTGACTATCGAAATATAATCGAGGAGGTAAAAGCGGATGTCTTAGTTGGCCAATTCATTACGTGAAGGACACGAGGTATAGCTTTAATAATAAATTCTAAATAACGATACCAGGTAAGGAAGACAGGAAGAAAGATGTACCATCCAGGCTACCTGGTATACGGACGGCTCCAAGACAGAAGTAGGTGTAGGAGCTGGAATTGTAGAGTGAAACTAAAAGATATCTATTCGAATAAGCCTATCTAAGGACGTCACAACTTTCCAAGCGGAAGTGACGGCGATTCACCACTGCGATGAAGAAATTAAAAGGCAGGAAAGGACATACCGTTCAGTTACCATCTTCACTGGTTGTCGCTGCACTGAAGCACTTGATTCCATAGAGATCAATTTTAAGCTAGTATGGGATTGCATAGCACCTTAAACGCACTGGAGACCATTGCAAGGTAGCCTGGGTACCAGATCACGAGGTTCATAAGGGCAACGAATTTACGGATGAAACGGCTAGAAAAGGCTCATCAATGTCAATTATTGGATCGGAACCCTTCTGCCACAGTGAAGTGGGTGGCACAAAAACCTCTAGAGTGGTGGGTAATCTCACAAGGAAAGAAGCAGTCGAAACAGTTAATTAGAGGACATTTGCCAACTTTCACGGCAGACTTAATAAGCAAAGATAGGAAAACTGTCAAAACCGTAATACTGTATACGGTGAGGAATCATCCTGCTAACAACGTATACAATCTGGTGCAGGCGACAAAAGATCTGGACTAGGTGCTTTGAAAAGAGCAAAAATACAATGTTTTGGCTACAGTGTTATCAAGAAAAGAAAATATATCTCAACGCTTGTTTGTAACGAGAGGAAAAAATAAAAATCCATGGAAACCATTGAGAATTGTTGTTACAAACTAAAAAAAATCGAACACTTCTTATTTCTATCGTATGAACAATGATTCATTACGAAAATGGGTATAAAAAAATGGGTGAGAATTCGAACTAGACAGACCAAAATCAAAACCTATTGGAAAATTACAGCACTTACTTTAATTGAGTACGTACTGACCACAGTGAAAATAACAAAAAACAACAGGAATTAGAAAGCCGTTTTAGATTAGACAGAAGTAGAAAGGATTTAACATTGATTACAAAATATGAAGATATTTATTTATAATGATTAACAATCACAGAAGAATAGTTCCATGACTTTAGAGTAAATATTAATCGCAAAATAAAAAAATACATACACACACAGGCTGTTTCACTACGAGCTTACGCTATCTATATATTGGAGATGAGTCTATTTGCTTTAAACTTTGTAGTAGGTTAAAAAAGTAGGGACGATGTTTTTCTCTTAAATTCGTTGAATGGATACCTAAATCTCTCATACCACAACGTAATGACGCTTCGGGATAAGCAGTATAGTATCCAATAACATTGATTTCATGATCTCTATTATCTACAACAGGCTTCAGTTTCTTAACTTTAGCTAGAAAACAACCAAATTATGTTAAATTGTTTAATATCCTCTTCACTGTGTGACGGCTGGGGTCGACCTGGATATATTGTAGCAAATAAACACAATGTTCCAGTAACAACTTTGTCACATTCACCAAGTACTAAAAGTAAATTTAAATAATCATCATTGTTTAATTCCAAACGAAACATTTCTATCAATGTACGACAATTAATACTATTTAATTATGACAGGTAAATACACAGCCCGCTGAAATAAAAAAATTAATAACACGGTCTACGCCAATGCAATAATGAGAATAGTTACCGACCTGGTGACTGGACACTGCAACCTGAGGTAACATCTGCACAAAATGGACAAAGTTAGTGAACCTATGTGCAGGAAATGTGAACGCTATGATGAAACACCTACTCACATACTTTTCTTTTGCGAGAACTTACATAGACTCAAACGGAAGCACTTTGGAGAGGAAATAATACAACCATTACAACAACTGGAAAACCCTCCAGTCAAAATAGTGGCCTACATAGAAGACACAAAGCTTCTGGAATGGAAGTAGATAACATGGGAAATGTTACAAAGATCCAGTTCAAGTGCTTGGGTTGTTGAGCACAACCCAATCGAATGAATGAATGCAATAATGAGGCTGAACTAATTAACAATTTC
Organism: Lochmaea capreae; assembly: GCA_949126875.1. Taxonomy (NCBI): domain Eukaryota; kingdom Metazoa; phylum Arthropoda; class Insecta; order Coleoptera; family Chrysomelidae; genus Lochmaea; species Lochmaea capreae. The sequence continues at coordinate 9,521,098 of OX421409.1, forward strand.
TAATACATGTTAATTTGTCAAAAAGCTTAAAATTTGGTATAGGTAAGTGAACATAAACTTATTTTCGTCCTTAGAATTAGGTAAAAAAATGAAAATATGTTCGTTTCATTGAAAAAAATAAGGATATTAACATTTTTTAGCTTGAATCAATCCGACAAGATGTTTTTTATTTGGCATTGGGGATGTTCTCACAGAATTTTCAATATGAAGGTCTGCACCTGTAAATGTAACCATAACTTGATTTCCATCTATGACAATTTTCACAGAAATCGTGTGAGTAGTCACAAAGATAGTGTAAGTTCGTCGCGAAACAGCCTGCATGAGTTTATTAAGAAGAGACACAGAAACATTCATTTATTGTCAGTTTCTCAATATTCCACACCCAGTAAATCACATTCATAAAAATAACAAAATATATTCCTGCAAATACAATTTGCAAAATCATACTTTATTAGTAACATAAAGCAGAGAAATATATATCTTCATTCATTCAACAAACCTCAGTACCAAAACACATTTACCAGTTCAAGTTTCCTATTAAACCACTTTCAAAGAAATAATATATCGTTTTGTAATGCGATATACATTCAAGTTTTGAATTACGGTTATCTTATCACAAATAATATAAGTAGCATGAAGCATTTTTAACCGCACCTGCCAATGAAATATGAACTATCACCGTGTCATACAAAGTTATAAAAAGAAATATTTTATACAGTGTGCACATAAAGTAACGTAACTTGCTAGTATTTCGATTTCCGTTAGGTTTACAAAAAAAAAGTTGAATAAAAGTTTTTTTAAATAGTCGATTAGAAGTATGCAGTTGCTCCAAAATAACTTATAAACATATATTTTTAATAGAACACCATGTATATATTTTCAGTTTTTCATAATCTATTAAATTACAAATACAATCGTCAAGAACGCATAATTCTACTTTTAATGATTCCCAAGTTACATTGGTTTGAATCTGAAATTATAAAAAAAATATTTATGTCAAAAAAGTAGTAGGTTTGGTTTTTCTGTCATTAATTGTTTTCAAATGTCATGAATTATTTCTCATTGTCATTAGTGAAAGGTGTTTATTGTAATTAGTTGCTTTCAAAATTTAAGTAATATGTTTACCCAACAGGAAAGAATAATGATTCTTATCATGAGAGCTTACGGTGATCGGTGATCGTAATAGAACTTATGATGAGGTAGCTCACTTATTTAATGATACGTATCCAAATCGCAACCAAATTACTAAAACCGCAGTTTTGAGGGTTGTGAAACTTTTTGAAAAAGTGGGTTCAACTAAAAATCGCCCTAAAACTGGCTTACTAAAGACCGAAACTAATAATGAAAAATCCTTGGACGTTATGCAAAGTTTTGTAGAAAATCCTTTTACATCCATTCGGAAAACTGCATTAGAACATGATGTTAGTGTGGGATCTGTCTGTAAGTTTTATCCTTATAAGTATCTCTATTACAAGAATTATCTGAAGATGATTATGACCGCAGAATAGAATTTTGTGAAACAATAATGCAAAAGGTAGATGCAGTCCCTCATTTTACAAGTAATATAGTATTTTCCGAAAAAGCCACGATTATGTTAAATGGTACAGTTAATTGCCACAATTGTAGATATTGGAGTGATACTAATCCTAGGTGGATGCGGGAACACAGAACACAAAGACCTTCGAAAGTTAATGTTTGGGCAGGTATTATCAGTACCACTGTTATTCTTTGTAGAAGGCAATTTGAACGGACCAAAAGTATTTAGATTTATTAAGAAATCAAACGACTAGTATTGCTGTTCGAAATTACTTAAATGAAGTTTTCCAAGACACGTGGATTGGAAGAAGGGGAACAATTGAGTGCCCAGCCAGATTTCCCGATTTATCGCCTTTAGACTATTTCTTCTAGGGATATCTGAATAACATTGTGTACAAGACACAACCTGATAATCTGGATGTACTGAGAAATAGAATACTGTTAACAGCCGATCAAACAACAAATCAGCAATTGCGTAATACCATATCATAGATTATGAAAAACTGAAAATATATACATGGTGTACTATTTAAAAAAATATGTTAATAAATTATTTTGGAGCAACGGTGCACTCTGTATACTTCTAATCGAATTATGCAGATGGTCGGGATTATTTGAAAAGATTTTATTCAACATTTTGTGTGTGTCAACCTTACGGAAATCGAAATATTAGCAAGTTACGTTACTTTATGTACACACTGTATATATTCAATATCAAGTCTTAAGAAGACATCCGGCTGTTTCTAGGTCATGCTGTAAATAATTTTTTTTATTTTACCTTTTTTTTAAAATCTGTTTTTCAACCGTTAATTTGTGTTTTACGTATCTAATAATGAAAGTCACTTTGCTTGATTTAACCCACTTACACTCCTATGACTAAAACGCCAAGTCACGAACTTGAAACAATTATTCTCAATAAAGATTCATACTATGACTCACCTAGCCAGTGTTTATCAACCATCGCTTCAACTCACCTGTAAAAGAAAAACAATAGAATGATTGTGGGTTTAAAACGTGTACATGTAGTGTGGACATGCGAAAAAAACTAAATAGCAATGGGTGGATAAAGTCCAAGCTTTAAGCAGCTTTTTTTATCACGTACGCTTTAAACATTATGTCACGCTATACGCGAATTTGGAATAAATGAACATGCATTTAAAATAATTTCAAATTATTAATATATAAACCAGAAAGAAGATATGAGTTACTTTACTACAAAATTTCCAACACTTTGTCGTTTTATGTTTATAAAAGTCAAAACCAATCCAAAAATAAATTGTGATGCAAGACGATGCCGACAACATCTTTCATATGTTATTAAAACGAGGAGCAAATCTATAAAGATTCATTCTGAAAGGAGAGCTGCAGAGCCAGATTTACCTGTAATATTTTCTCGTTTATCACTTACACATAAAGTAGTGTTTAAATTAGCTGGATATAAATTGTTACTAATCAGCAAGAAGGTAATAGCACTTCTTTTCAGGAAGGTATGTAATAAAAAACACTTTGAAAATAGTCACTTAGAAATATTTTACTCAATAAATAAATAAAAAATATATTTTAATAATAAAGTTATTCAATAAAAAAGGAATTGCATATTTTTGTCAAATTGAAAAAAAATAGTTCTTAAACAAAAAACATAAATCAAGTATTCCTTATTCCTCCGAATCTTCGCACTTCTCACCCTCCTCTTTATTTTCAGATGAGCTACTATCCAATCAAATTTATAATGAATTGCCAATTTTTAAGTAACCAATAAAAGACACTTTTTTGTTGTAGGTACTCCCGGCTAAATTCTCGCTTCATAGCAGTTCTTAATAACAGACGGAAGATCCTGTTGGCATTGCTTTTCATCACTATATCTTTTGCTCATACTACACGTTTTTGATTTTGATCATTATTCGTTTTCTTTGGAAAAACAATTAAAAACCAAACAATTTATGCGTTATACATCTGACGAAGTTATGTAAATGTCTCTACTAGTACTATTACTACTAACAGTAAGTGTTGTTTCCGTCAAAGATTAGTTAAGACTGTATTCTCGCCTCTAATATTCCATCTTTACCTATGCAAACATTGTTACTATTTATTTATATTCAAATGCCTTTTACTTTTTCGAATTCTACATCTGAAAGCTGCTTGTGTTTCTTTTAATAGGCATAATGACACACTATAAATCCCAGAAATAATGATTTGAACCTTTATTATATAGGATACAAAAATTCTAAAAAACAATCAATCCTCGGTATGAGCTGAAAGTCCGACCAGGATCAAATCTCGTGACGTCACGTTTTCGTAAACATCATTTGACACTTTGTATATCGTTCGAATTTCCATTGTATTTGCTAGTTTTGCATCTAGAACTTAAATCATGAAATTCTTTTTTCCACCGCAGTGGGATAGGCCGATTAGCCACATCTATTTACTGTGTTTTACATTCCAATGTTTGCACCTTGTTATCAGATTCTTTGATAAAATAATAAGTATCTATTATTTCAAAAACAATATTATAATCACCATCCTCGCAATCGCTTTATTTATCTATAACTCTCAAACTCCGTGAATGTATTACCAAAAGCTCGTGGAATACTCGACAAGCATTTGATTTGGAATTTTGTTTCATTGGCTCGAAATTGTCGATGCATTGAATAAACAAGGTACGTGTTCCAAGGAGAAAATAGCGTTTAGGTGGCTGTAAATCCCGGCAACTCGAGACAGAGAAGGGGTTTGTATACATTTACTTGTTCAGGACATTTTACTGCGAATTTACTTAATGGTCATCGAGATTGAAACCTATTGTTTCTAAAGCTGTAGCTGAATATATCAACGTTTGGCTAAGCAAGAAATATCATTATATGACTGTAAAATACTATACAAACTAGAAAACACTGTAATGGCAGCAAACATTTCAAGAAAAATATTTACAGTTTCCTGTAAAATTGGCGTGTTCAGTAAAGCGTGTTACCAATAGATATCGAAGAATAATAGTATATTATTATCGAGCAGTTAATGATAGCCATTATTCACGCAGAGTGACGTCACTCGAGAGACGGGCGAGTAGAATACTATACTTTGCCCACGACCATTGATTTCTTTATTAAATATAACGCGAGTTTAGTTGTTTCTTCTTAGTTGAACGGTCACTGTTTTTGAAAAAATATTTTTCAAAACTTTGTAAAGCGATAGAATAATATATTTATTATTGACGTGTCATTGAAAAATCAAATGACACAGAACTACAAAATTATCCTGAAATATTAAATATAAATTACAGAAGATACACTCGATGTGACGTTTAAGAAACAAAAAATAAACAAGATGTGACTTTTCACACTTTAAACAATAGTATTCAAAATGACGTTTTGCAAATGTCAAACCCGTGTTATAGATGCGGTTTTAGTGACGGAAGTAGAAAAAGAATATGTATTCACACTTCTACCTACGTTTGTTTGATAAGAAAACATTTCCATCAATGAGCTTTTGTATTCCATCGTCATAAAAGTCTGCTGTCTGATTGGACAGCGACTGATTCACAGTATATCGTCGTCACTACAGCGCTGACCTTCAAGATGCTTTAAAAAATCAAAACACAGTGCTTCTACTTGTGCTTTTTGTCCTGGTTTGCTTGGCGCAGTTTTATTCATTGAATTTTCCTTGGCATTCCCACACCGTTTTAGAATTTATAACGCAAGAGATGGATTTTAGATCCGGCATGATGGAAATTCTTTGCCTCCTATATCTGTAAAAGTTTTCTTTTCAATGTTATTTTGACAGCCTTACGTGGAATATTATCAAAAGCTAATTATATGTCTAAGAACGCACATACTACATTTTCCTAAATGTCTGGAGCACCTGGTAGATCCTCCGTCAGTTGTACCAGTGTAGATCTGCTTACTCCGTACGCCTGATGACGTAGATGGAACTTGGATCTCCGTTCTAATAGAATTGTTAATAGCCGGAACAATGCTGGAAAAATCTCATCGGCTCCTTATGGGGTAGAAAAGTGTTCATAACCCATTTTAGTCTTTTGTTACCTAATGTGCCTAGACATTGTAGTTGTATTTCCTGAAGGTCTGTTATGATCACATTTTTGTGCTCCTGGAAAATGAGTCTCTAGTACGAGCGGAATTATTTCCTCCTTTTTTGGTATTGTGGAATAAGTAATATTTATGTAAGTATGTTGAAAAACTAACAAAAAACTTATAAACGTATTTCAAATTATGACGCGCCCTAAATAAAAACGAATACTCAAGGGTATCACGTTTTTGTGCGACAGTGAAAATCAATGCCTCGCTTTTATAAGAGAAAGTAAAAACAGATCCAATATACAAGGCTAATATTTAGAAATAATTAATCAACTATTTTCAGACACCAGCAAACTGATGGCGAAGTGAAATAAAACAGTCCGTAGTGGAAATGACCCGTGCTAGGGACTTTTCCCGCCAACATTTATTACGGTCGTTTGAAAGGATAACAGTGTTAGTTTCCCGCTAGGTATAACTCGCAGTTTTCCGACCAAACAGCTTAACAAAAATTTTTACGATTACGTCTCAGACACGTAAATATCGGCTGGTTGTTTATTATCACGTAACGAACGAAGCTTTTAGATATGGGGACGTTGTATTAGTTAAGCGAAATGTTTACCAATGGGAGAAAAGTAAACAACGAGGGAGTTATCGATAATATTATAACGGAATTGAATGTTTCCGTAGGAGATTATTGATAAAAGCATTCATTCTACGTTTACTTAACATCGGATTATGTTTCTAATAAATTTTTTCGAAATGACAAAAATAGACGTAGGTATATCCATGAGTATTACTATTATTATTATTATATTCCGTTGAGGGATAGGATTTTAAATCCATAAACCATTTGCATATGGAAATAATAATGTATCATTTACAGTTATGAATGAATTCCAAATTTACATGTTTAACAATTATTGAAGATGTATGAATATTTCATTTTTAAAATAAATTACTGAAGGATTATCCCTTTCAAAAATTATATCAATAAAATTTATAACATCACAGAACATAAAAAAAGCCGAGAAGGATTGGGTTCTTAACACCATCACCTGATTTGGAAAGAATGCAATTCAATGGTATACAGACGGCGGCTGAAAAGCAATAGAAGAGACTGGGATAGGAGTGTACGGGTCAGGAACCGAACATTCCGAAAGCTTGAGAAACGCCCCAAGTATATTTGAAGAGGGAAATTATGCTATAGGAAAGTGTGCCTAGCTCAATATTGATCAAAGATATAGAAGACAAAATGTTATCATTATGTCAAATAGTTGAGCAGCCATTAACACACTAAGTTCTTGCGTAATTAGTTAAAAAATGGTATGGGAATGCCTAGGGAAAATCGATGAACTAGGCGATAACAACAGTGTGTTGTAGTTAATATAGTAGATTAAAACTAACCTGCCTACAAAACTCATAAACTTTGTAATATAATATATCTAAACTCACTAAACCAACAAATAGATAATTAATAATATTTCTCTATAACACAATTCGCACACGCCCCTGGATGACATTAATGTTAAGTAGCCCCAAACATCTTTAGGTCGTTAAAATTTTTTATGAAACAGTGGACCGCGTTAATAACTGACCAGTTACTTCGTTATATCATGTCAATTACTGGAGTTGGACTATTTGATTTCCAATCCACCTGCTGCTACGTTGTCAACTATTCAAAATTTTCTTAAAAATAGTAGCATACTAAAAAATTCATATCGGGTATTTTTTAAAAATATTTCCAAACTAGCTTTCTAAGAAAATCACGAACTAACGGTTTACTGAAGTAAGGGGAACATTTGTATGGTGATCCTGACAATTTTAGAAAATAAATCTGACTACATTGCTTTATTATATTGTCGTTACATTTACATTAGAAACACTATACCTTCTTCTTAGTTTTAGTTCTTCAATAAATTTTCTTTGCAAGTTTCATGAATAAATTATTTAAAAATGACTAGTTTTTTGAGGGAGGCGGACAGAAAACTTCATCATCGTGATGAAAAGTAGCACTTTCCTCCCTTGTTATACAAATAGCTATTTTTAATTTTTTTTTTAAATAAAAGAATTCAATCTACCATAACAAGATCTATCAAGTTCAAAAAATATTATCAGATTATTTTAAACGAAGTGGCTGGTTACAATGAAATTTAGTACCAAATGATCAAATTGTCAAAAAAAATTATTCGATGTCTAAATTCATTTAAAATAGGGCGCCTCTATGACCAAATTAAAGTATTACTTTTGTATTGACTGAGAACGTGTTATTTTAATTTTGTTTACTGATACCAAAGTTACATTTGCCAAACGGCGAGAATGTATCTCAGATACATTTTCTAGTTTAATATGGTTTCCAATATCGTGATAGAGATTTGATTTTAATAATGTTAGATGCTCTGATAGATCCGTTACAGTTTGAAGTCTCGTGTATAAAACGAAACCAATATCCTTTTAAATCCAATGAAATATCATTTCGCAATGCGATCAAAATGACGCCATAAACGAACACAGCTAATACGCAAACATATAAAACTTCGCTTGCATTTCGGTATTATAAAATCTAGAATCTAATTCCCTTAATGTAAAATAATAAACTAAGTACTTAGTTAAGTACTTTAGTATGGCTACACGTGTATATTTCACTGGAATTCAGTATACCTCAATAAAATCGGGTATTAACTGCTTATAATCCCTTCTAGTAAGTGCAACCACTATAGAATCGAGTAAGCGTACCGTAGCATGTACACCGTTAATACTGGTACAGGGAAACGTTGCAATTATAATTGAAAAACTTTTTCCCACAATAATGAGAAATATATTATCCTTATATCTTTATACAGTAGAAGCCACTCAAATGCACGTCCTAATCTACCGACCGATTTAGAGCAAATTGAACCAGCAAAAAAGTCAACCATGGGCGCAATATATAATTTGTAATAGTGCAATTTGATGATGAAGCTGTATCTTTATACAGTATCATCCCCAAAGTATGCACCTTGTGGGAAACTTACTTATTAAGATTTTTTAAAGAAAACCAGGGAACATGGCCAAAAATGACTTGTATATCTATATGGTGCGGATATTAACTCTTACTCCGTTATTTAAGACCAAAATGAAAAATCTTGGAACCCTAAATTTTTATTTTAATTGAGGTGTTTTATAACATACAAAAAATTGTCACTACTCTTACCCACTACACTTGACAGCTACCAACTACCATCTGCTTCTCGGGCTATATGACCCGTAGACAATGAATTACACTTCCAAGTTAAACGGGTTTGGTATATATGAAAATATAGAACCAACCGGGCGATCGAAAAAAAAAAATCGTGCAACTTGACGTGTTTAGGCTCAAACTTTTTCCTGCCACCTCTAATCATGCTCTTATATTTTTTATTGAATAGCTAAAGACCTATATTATAGAAAAAAATCATGCCCGACCCCGCCAGGCTGCGGAAAACTTTTTTATCAAAGATTTTTTGCAAACGCGGCTAGAATGTCGCGGCTAACTTCATCGTCATCATTCTGGTTTATAATTGGAAGGAATAATATCACTTGCAGACCGGTTTCGGCGTATTTGTGCCTTATCAGTACAAGGTAGATATTATCCGTCCAGAAGCTTTAAGAGCTGACTGAAGAGAGACTGAAGACAACACTGAAATCACATTAATACATTAAACCCAGTGAAGGGATTATGCTCTTAGAGCTTCTGGACGGATAATATCTACCTTGTACTGATGAGGCACAAATACGCCGAAACCGGTCTGCAAGTCATATTATTCCTTCTGATTATAAACCAGAATGGTTGGTTATATATACCAACCTCGTTTAACTTGGAAGTGTAATTCATTGACTGCCGGGCATATAGCCTTGCAGACAATGAATTGCTTCCTAGTGAACGGTCTATCCTTGGGAAAGTAATTTTTTAATTTGTAAAGCGTTTTAATAGTTTTACACTATTATTTTGACTTCTACTTATGACATTAATAACCTCAAAATTGATCTTGATCCAACTGCACGAAAAAATGACCACAGTTAATACAATAGTTGTGTAATTTGTGATGTAACCGTCTTTTTAAATAAACTGTCGGATACTGTATGTTGTTCACCTATCTCTTTAGCAAATTGAGGACTCTAGATGCATTTTTTTAAGATGAACAGCTTTTCCGGATTTTTTACAAATTAGGGTACTTCTCTCGTGTTTCAAAATCAAATTTATGAAGGTTCCTCGTATATTGCGTGTGTTTTACCATTTTTTCTTGATGCACGTTTAGTTTATATGCACAAACCTTCACCAAGAATTACTTTTTGTAGAAAAACCCCCAATAAATAAGTTTCCCATATGGTGCATATTTTGGGGATGGTTCAATTTAAAAATTTCCGTGTGTTCTTAGTACATTTTTATTTTGTTGATAACTTTTAGATTTTATTTTAATTGGTCTGTATATTGTTTTTCATATTTATTTCCATTCTTATTAAAAAATGTCAGTTTCAAATTTTCAAAAGCTCTTTCACAATCACATATAACCATGTTGTATAATTTTGTAGACTATTATTTTAACGTGTTATAACCGAGATAAAGCAAAGCGAGAACGGGTTTGCTAATATAACACAAATGTTGAATGAGTTGCGTCGGTTTAAAGAAACATTTTCCGTAAAATACATCAAATAAAAGTAGTTTACCAGAAAGGGACTCAAACGAGAATTAGCAGCGATTTCATTTCAAACAACTCCATCCATTCGTTGCAGTATACGGAAAATGTTTTACAGAATCGACGGTAAGTTTTAACGCATTTTTCTCTCGATGTTTAATTTTATATGGTACAAGTAAATACAGGACGTAGTGGTTTAAGTAGTGAGTCACTTGTTTGTAGAACTTAATCTTGTATCAGAACGTTTATTGATAATACTCAACCTACCACTTTGAATTATTCAGTGATTATGGAGAATTTTGTTGTTTTGCCAGTTCGTTCACACATAAGATAGGAATATACAGGATAAAAATGTATGTTCCAATAATTGGATTAGAATATTACATTCAAAATAAATTTTTCGTGGTGGCCGGTGGGTAATTCTAATATATGAAAAAATATATAGTTACTCAGCCATTTGAACCAAATTAATTTCAAAATTGGAATGCGACAAGAGCTGGTTCACTGTCAACTGTGTCAATTGAGATAAGGCCAACGATTATCTATGGAACGATAGTCCGGCAATAGAGGATATAAGTATCTTCTACGGTGAAGAATCTAACCACTAAGTCTATATTGGTAAAAAACCATAATGAGTTCCTAAAGAGACTCTAACAACATAGTGTCTTGTGTGGATGCCGGGACGTGAAAGAACTGCATGTAATGAATTATTGGACCGGTTATAGCTGAAGAACGCTATGAGGAAGGAAAAATTCAGAAAAAATTGACAAACAACCTCAAATGTAGGTAGACACAAAAAATTCTCAAGCAGGTTATTGAAACTGAGCAATAGACTTTGAAGACAATTACCTACCTGGTCATTTAACCTAGGAAACATCTATACAAAATGGGAAAAGTCAGTGAACCTATGTGTAGAAAATGTTAATTGACTGTAGAAACACCAACTGTAAGAACTTACAAAGACTCAGCACTTTGGGAAAAAAATAGATACAAACTACTCAACATCCTCCCAGTTAAACTAGTGACCTATATAGAAGACACATGGCTTATGGAATTAAAGTAGAAAACATGGGAAATGGTGCAAATATTCAGTTCAAGTGCCTGGGCTGTTGAGCACAACCCAATCAAATGAATAAATGAAGCAGGGAAATATAATTCCTAGAACAAAATATAAAAAATATATCAGTATTTATAGTAATATAATAGTGAATATATGAATATTTCTTTTGCTATATCTCGTGCATTTTGCATACAAAATTATGATTGACTACTCGAACACATAAATAGCTTCGAGTATGTAACAAATTATTATTAAACTAATTAAATTTGGCATGGAAACTGTAATGAAAATAATTAAATTACTTTTTGGTACATTCCCAATGCGATTACTAATATAATTGATAACGATATGAATATCGGTTATATATAGCAGAGCGCGGACACGTTACACATTGTGTTTATCAAGTTAATGCGTAATCTCGTTTTGTCACTAATTACCAATCGCATTAAACGTAACAATCACACAACATCTGCATTAACAGAAACATAGACTCCTCTCTGTTAGTTCCAACTGTTTTTCAATGCTACGGTCCAAAATATCCGTGGACCGATGATAGTGACAGTTTTTTCTCTCCACATCTTATTATTTCAATTATCGAGTGTTTGTTTGTATACCTTGCCATTAGAACTACATCGTATGCGTACAATTCCTTATTTTTATTGTATATGCAATCCATTGTTTGTCAATCGAAGTCGTCATTCGACGACGTCACTAACTACATGAGAATAGTTGATAGCTGTCAAGTTGAGAAAGTCATTTATTTTTCAATATGACGATGCTTGGTTCGTTTAGATCTTCAGCCTGTATACATGTAGTTATATCTGTGGCAAGAGGACATTGAAACCTAGCGTTGCTTAAATATTATATGTTGTAGGAAAAATCGTGCCAATAGATCAAGTAGGTGGGTAAGGAGTACAGTACTGCACCTAGCATATTGCATTTTGAAAGACATGGTTAATTACAGAATTAGCACAAAAGATTTAATCTAGGAAAATCTGATAAATACAATTAATAACTAATTAATTGAAAAGATGTACGTTTGCAACAGCGCACCATCAATTGAAGATGTGGCACTAATCCAATTAAATCGTATCTGAACAATCCTAACTTATTTCTAAACTGCCCACATATACCCTACCACCAAATTTAATATAAATCCCACGTCTTCATATTTAAAAGTACCTAGCTCCTCCTCCTTACTTTGAATCACACCAAGATACATTAAAGTGTATATGTTATTTCTCTCCACTCCGTAGCTTTGAGCTTCGTCTATTGCCTTTCTGCGCCAAGAACTACGTTTCTGTGCACCAAAATCCTTAAAGTAGCAATCAACTACCGCAGCTCACGCAGCGTACACAGACCAGGCCTGGGAGACTCTGCACACTATAGAATGTTCTACAGATCGTTTTCTGCAGCATTATTATTACTATTATTCCATTCGACAGCAGTCGAAAGTCTCACTCCGTATACTATCTGCATCCTGTCGATAAGTTTTTATTAAGAAATCGCCGACAACAGACCTGAGAATAGAGTCGATAGTGGAATTCTATAGTGTGCAGAGTCCCAGTACAGTATTTACTTACCAGTTCTGCAGCTTGTATCTTTTTTCCAAGTTTTACTGGTAAAATCTCGGTGCAGAGCCTTTTTATTGTTATCCAACCTTAGGATACTCTTCTCATTTGATTTCTCAGTATTTCAAGCATTGAGAAACCTAGATATCCTAGCGTTTCCCCTAACCAAATGAAAACCTGGTCATAAAAATTTTTTACTTAGTAGTCCTGTGTCTTCATCCTATGGACACAGCTTAATGTATGCAATATATTATTAAACCTATCTAAAAAAAATTGAACTTTGAATTCCTTCGTATGACGGAGTGACAGATGCCGGCCGTTATTAGTGAACATGCCACACGATGATTAATCCTGGTGGTAAAAGGTACTGGTGGAGAATAAGATAAAATTGAAGAAAATTCTATGGCTTGTAGTGGTTCACTTGATATCTCCTGGATCCAAGTCCCAACTAATTTTGGTTATTTGGATTTTGTCATCCTACTTGCGTTTTCTTTGAAAGTAATTTTGGCGTTCATTACTTCATGTTGGTAATTTAACCTACAGACTATCTGTATATATTTATATCCACTGAAATATATATCCGTTTCTTGTCTTCCCGCTATTTTCTTTTATTTATTGCAATTTCTTTTTCTTTTTATTACATAAAAACATTGTTATTCAATCAGGCGTTAAATTAACGTCTTCTAACTTGTGACCGTAGATAATTTTATATTAACGAATCAAACTCAATTATTACATTGTCCTCTTTATTATTTTCATACGCTACACCTTAATTAAAAGTAACTTAGATATCGATATGCTTCCGTTTCATCGAATGTAAACGCATCAAACGAAGCGCGCATACAACCAAATTATCAATATCACAAGACTAATAGTTCGATTAACTGAATACATAGAACACATTAGGCGGCGAGTAACATCATTTTCGATTTTGGGTGCTAATGTTTCGGTTTGGGTAGCAATCGACCGAGTATAATTAAACATATAAATGGCAACCGTCAATGTAACGTATGCGCCAACACCAATCACTTTGTGTTGCCGAATTTGTTTAGATTTGATCCATTTAATTGTATACAGGAAATTAAGGTTCGTTAGTTAACACAATATTAGTAAGTACGGGGATTTTTTTATTTATGATCGTTACATACTGACAACGATATCAATAATGGTGCGGTTTAAATTTATAGTACAAATTTTAGATAAATGGGACTTTCACGAGAACTTCCTATTATACACTTTGATTTTCTAATACAAACGTCATAATTTATAACGTGTCACTGTTAGATGTAACACCTCATTGCATAGTTGGCTGATCGAAGCGACCGACAACACCAGAATTAGTTATTCCTGAGAAATGGTAATGTCCTCTAATGTACTGTACCTAACCTGATAAAATTTCCCACCAATTTGAATATTTCTGTGTCACCCATGGACATGTTTATTGTCGATTTTGCGACGCCACATTAGGTTCCGTTCTAATAGATGGCGTTGATTAGCCTTGTCTATCCATTTAATCAATCTTTTCGTTGTCTCTCGTGCTTTGTCACCTAGACTACCGTGACTTTGCTTAGAAATGGTAACTAAATAGTATGCTTTCGCCTGCATTTCAATTTCTTCGTTGTTGTCAATTTCGCCTTCAAAGTTGTGACGTGCTTGAATAGACTTGCTGGGATTGCCATCCTTTGTTTTAGACCAACAATTCAAACTGCCACACTTTTTTGAATACCAGGTTGTCTTAGACTGTATACCTTCATTTCAGTCTTCACTACATGACATAGTTTTTTGGAACTAATATTAAAACTATATCTTGTGGCCGTTGCGTCAATAGGTTGTCCGTTAAGTCATCCGCTTTTAGCTTCTTGATGAGCTTTCAATAATCAGCACTACGCGTTTGGTTTATGTGTTGTTGACTTTGAAGTAGACTGTGCCACACAGGTCAGGCTATGCCTTGCATAAAAATGTTCAGCAGAACCTCCATCGCAATGGTTGGTGAGTAATTTTTATGGCCTCTGTAATACACTACTAAAAGTAATGAACATCAATTAAATGACGAGAGACTGAACAGCAATGCGATAAAAAGAAACAGTCCAAAACATAAGCAAAATTATAAAACCTTGTGGCTGTCTTATCTTGTATGTTAAATCAAAGTACGAGGAATTTAACTTAGGTTAAGAGAGAAAAACTTTTTGGGTTTTACAATTCCATGAACATCATAGTACTAAAGCTACCTCAAATAAAGATATAAAAACACAACGGGCTGAAGAAATGGAAGATTTGTTAGAAATTACTAGATTTGTTTACTAACATTTTAAACCATAACAGTATGGGTTAACTAATCATCATCACATTCATTCAAAAATCTTATAGTATCATTATAATAAGAACTAGTTTGTAGTGTTTTCACTTATTTTAGTAATTACTTTCCAAATTGTTAGCTGGATACTTGGCTTGAAAACTTGGTAAAGTCAGTGGTTTGGGGAACTAATAGAAAATATCTGTAAACGGTATGAATCTAATAATTTTGTATCCCTTCAATATAATAATTTCAAAATGCTGATCTCTGCTGCATTTATTGCTCTCGATCGCCAGTACAGTAATTTACGGATTCCTGTCGAGTCTTTCAATCTAGTAACTGGGGTTATGAGATCGGTAACCTCCTGCTTTCCTCAGTGCTCGTAGATTTGTTATTGAAAGAATAACGTCAAACATAGATAATCTGATTCACTTTCTAGTAACGGTGTACTTGTTTTCAATCTGGTATTAATGATTGTTTAATTTGGTAGAGATGACTGCAATAAAACCCAAAGTTAAATTCCACTTCGTTCAACCAAAATTTGTGAGACGCTGTACCTCGTAAACGTTTTAACCATTCGCCAAGATATAAAGAACGATTTCTAGATATCATTAGAGAGTGGTAAACTTATATGAATTCGTATTGTGATATATTTCTGAAGGGAACTAGGTCTTGGCAAACAGCTTTTATTTAACATTGTCTAAAGTCATCCCCTCGTTAAAACGTACATTAGGCATGATTCCAACGTTGTTGGAAAATTAATCGTTTTTTACTTCACACATACGTATTCAAACCAACGAGGTTCAACTCAAATTATGTTGAAAAAGTAGCTACCTACTCTTACTTTTTTGTTGGGACTGAAATTGAATGCCTGACAGAACACGAGTGGTTGTTTCATCTTTATAATGTTATAACATATTGCAAACCATTATAATGGAAGGCGCTTAGTCTGTTGTCCTGGTAACGGTAGCTTTGATGATGTTGCTCATATCAAGCAGTAGGTACCGGGATTTGAGCAGATCTCGGTGTTTGGTTTTGTTTTTGCTGGTTTGTTTTTATAAAAGTCAAACTTAAGCCATCTTCTTCTACTTTTAACTTGTTTAGTTGAAATGTGAATGATTTCGCGTTTTCAAACATGTGCTTTTTTAATTTTTTTTCCGCTACTAAAAAAATTGTCTGATGAGAACAGAGAAGGGGCAAAAATGTTACTTTGGTGGGACGGAATAAAAATAAAAATGGAAAAAGAAGCTACAAAAAGATAGAGATAGAATAACCAAAAAAATAGTTTTCCTCCAAAAAATTTATTGAATTAAAAACAGTTCATCAATTTTTTAAAGCGTTAACAATGTTCCTTTGAAAATGGTAAACAGCTTTTTATTTTTGTAACGCTGACATTACAATTTTTTGTAACGCCGGCATTATACTTTTCTGTAACGCCGGCATTATACTTTTCTGTAACGCCGGCATTATACTTTTCGTAACGCCGGCATTATAACTTTTCCCTTTTCTTTATCACTCACGTCGTGTTCGTATAGGATAAAGAAGCAAAAATAGTAGGACTTCACTATCTAAGTCCTCAACAAAATCAAATTGAAAAACGTAGTTTATTTTGTATTTGTTTAAATGTGTCTAAAAACGCTAATTTATTCCAATATAAATACATTTTTTCCACTTTTAAGCACGTTTTCTATCAAGATAGCTCTAAACCTTAACGAATGTAGAACATAGTCTTTCCAGAGTAGTCAAATGTAAGAACATATCCTCAGCGAAGCGAGTTATCGTGTCGGCCGTATTACATACACACACTCGAAGCGTAGAGTGTTCTGACACCATTAAGGGTAATATTCAGTGAATTAAGAGCAGTATACAATCACGCACACGAAAACAATGACGCTTATATAGCCGTAACTGAATGTTCAATTAAATTTTATCGTTTGTATTATTAGAAAAAAGCACCAGCAATAATAATACGATAGATTGAGAAGAAAGGTTAATTTTTCACGATGTTGCGATATTTGCTATTGTTAAATTGATATGGAGGGTGTACCAATTTCAGACGCTCTAATAAGGTTGTCCTGATATATGAAGGCAGGAAAGGAAATAAGTTCCAAAACAATGACTGGAAATAGCAAGGGTCTACTGGACACCAGACCTAAGGCAAGCCAAAGCTAAAAAGTACGTTCAAAGCTGAAAACAGAAGCTTAGCTGAAGAAGAAGAGGTGGGCGATCAAGTTCATAACCGGAATTATTAAGGCCACTGCAGGACTCTCAGGAGTGTCGTCTCTGCTGAGAAGAAGATGAACCGACGGATTCTGTCCAACTGGTCAATTGAATTCTTGTTGAGCTGTCTTGGAGTCTCATCTCACCGGAAAGTTTTATTACCAAAGCAAACACTTCGTATAGAATCTACACTATGAGAAAACTACGAGAACCGTGAAGTGCAAGACTCGGGTGAAAACATTCCACAATTTCTTACAGTACTTAACAATAATTGTGAGAGAAATAGAAATTTAGCTGGGAACAATGTATGAAAAGAGTCTAGTACTAGTAGACAATATTCATAAAATTCTAGAAGAAAAAGAAGGTATGGAAGAACAAAAATGATTTGTATCAAAATTAAACTCGTTTATTGGAGAACCCATTTTGTTAAATGGACATTCGGATTATGTGTTACAGTGAAATTAACCCGCATTGGAGGATTTAAAATCTATCGACCTCAAGTATATGTTGATCGGAAAAGACCGTAAAGGGTTGGAGACCGCTCTGTTCGAGATAAATAGAAGCACGCTCTTCTCTTTCTATTACAGCCGATATGTCATCTTTACGAACGAGTCGATTAATTTTCATGGACTGGGCGATGTGTCTTCATAATTGCTCACGAGTGAAGTGTGCCTTGTAAGGGTTTTTGCCGCATTGCACGAGATGCAGCTCTGTGCTTGCATACTGTGAAATATGACTTTCATAACGGAAGGAAGGGGAACAAGTTTGTGTTTATCGCGGTTTAACACTATCAGGTATAATATGATGTTGTTAGGTATGGACTAGGGACATGTTTAATTATGGTATGTTAAACTTTAATTGGAATAGTGTAATAATTTACCACACGAGAAATTTGTTAATAGTAATGAGGATTGTTTTGTTATTTACTGTTTTATCGTTAATGCTTTCAATTATTTTTCAATTACTCACAACAGAGGATGTAGTGGAGGGTTTTAGCCGTGATTTATGGAAACGCGAATAATCGTGAAATCCCATAAAAGTCGAAACAAGATATTCACAAATACTGAATTCTTTAAAAAAAATAAATATTGTAATAATTGGTTGATGAGATAAGATAACTGTTTTGAACATTACAAATACTTATAAATATTTAAAGGTGAAAGAAAAAAGCGGATACAACTTGGTCAGCTAGTTCTAATAGTTTATGGATCAATATTCAATGGAGTGAAGAGAAAGGAGGAGAAGATTAAGTTATACGTGTTGAGTTTAAGGCTGAACGCAAAACAAGTATAAATCAGCGGGGGCGAAATGCTACTAAGAAGTGGTACAGAGTAAAAGGCGAGAAGGAAAGCGATGAAAAACATGACACAGATGATGGAAAAATTGCGATAGGAGAAACTAAAGAGAAGCTGATCAGGATAGACCGAATCCCCCCCGAGACGACGAAAAGATTAATTTCATGGAAGTGAAGTCCATCAAAAAAATCCAAAAACTTTAAGAAAGGTACAGCAGAGACGAAAAAATACTGGTCGAAGCCAACAAAGAAAATAAAAAGAAGACTAGAAGCTGGTAATCACAAGTTATCCTCCGGAGCGTCAACCACTAGAGTTCAGTCTAGAAAGACATACATATTCAATAAGTTAGGGATAGATCCAAGGTTTATTATCATCCAAGACAGATTTAGTGCGAAGATCCCAAGCGAAAGACTCGAGGCCTACAGGTGTAAATAAGATAGAAACAGCTACAGTGCTACAACTTCCCACACGGACGGCGAAAAGATTTGGATATGGAGAAATCGAAAGTCCTGAATAACAGAAATGATATACCTGAATTTGGGAATAATGCCAGGCTCTCAAGTTCTATTAATTACAATTAGCAAATTTGGCTAGTCACAGATAAAACCAATGAAAGACTAAAGATTATTTCCGTCTTGTTATAATTAATAAAATAACCCTATAAAATCATCAAAACTTCTGAATTTTACAAAAATTATTAAAACATGTATTTTGCTTAGGTATGAATAATTGTGTGTGTCGCTAATGGAAGAAAGTTAGGAATCACTAGTCTGTGAAATGAATGAAATTTCTACGCTTTTTCTAATATTATGTGTTTTGTTTTGAAACAATTTTATTACTTTGTACGATTATTTTGGAATTCAACAATACAAAAAAACTCTAATTCTCATTTTATTTATCACCCTTGCTATTCGAAATAGGACGAAGTCGCGACATAGACATCGGCCTGCAAGCGTTCGTTTCTTCAGATATGAGCAGTTCAGTTCGTTCTTTATTCGAGCAGCGTTTCGCTGGAGGCATTCTCAATTTTAATTGGAGTTTTCGGTCGATTGAACACGAGATACCGATGCTGTGATGGCAGACGTCGAAACAGATCTGCTAATAGCACGGCAGCTTAATTCGTATATTAAAAACAGCTCGGTAACCCAGGTATTATTAAAATTACGAATATTCATTTCGACAATAAAAACAATTGGTATTGTTAAGGAAACTATTCAATAAGCGTAAAGTGGAAAATTTAATGAAATTCCAAGATTTGAAATTTACTAACAAACTTAGGTTAGGTAAAAATTCAAAGAATAGCATGTATATGAATTATAGGAGCAATTAAAACATTCCCAAAGTCGGCATAGAATTGGTTCTTAACTACACTCAATGTAATGGAAAGACAAAAAAAGATACTCCGCGAAAGCTACAGCCAGGAAGAAACAAATGAATTCCTAAGCTTCCGGTTTTGGATCCGTCAGTGTAAATCACGTAGTCCGTTTCTAGGATGGAGAATTCTTCGCTACCCCATTGGTCTCTCGTTGGAATGAAGATCTTAAAGGGCTCTTCAAGTTTTGTGACACGAGAGATCCGAGGGCATCCCAAGAATGTGGTGATTTCGTATTTCCCTCAGTATTCCCGAGTGATCCCTCAGAATCCCTCAATTTATTTGGCTCTCCACTGATAGCATTCTATGAGCTGCTCTCCTGGCTTCCTTTTCCAACTGAATGTGGGGAGGAATTAGTTGCAGAAGGGCTTCCATAGCTGCCGTTGGTGTGGATGACAATGCTCTGGTAATGGCCAGGCATGCTGTTCGCTGCAAGCCCTGCAGCTTTGCTCTAGCTGACCTTTGCAGACTTTTGGTCCATCAGACAGCTGAGCCATACGTGACCATTGGCTTGACCATTATTTCGTAAATCCAGTAAATCTGTTTGGGGTTCACACCCCAAGATTTTCCACATATCCTTCTGAGATTCCAGAGGGATAATCTGGCTTAGTTTAGTGTATTAAAATCGCGTTTATAATTTTGACCTAAATATTTGTTGGGAATGATAATGAGAAATCAATAGTAAACAAGACAGGAATCTATACAACTAACTGAATAGTTGAGAGAAGTATTTAATTTTGAAATGAGAAATGATAGAAATATACCAACCACGAGATAAGGAATTACGATCGACGCGGTTTTTTCTAGATACATTGAAAAAATAGATGTAGGTTATTCTTTACTTATTTTAGTTACCATAAAATAATATTAGTTACATTTATAGATTGTGTGACTCACGGCGAAAATGAAGTTATCGATGTAATAATTTTTTTATTGCTTTGAAGGAAGTACTTTATAAAAAAATGTCCCCGTAATTTTTTATTTTATTTTGATCTGATTTCTATACTAAAAAAGTTATAAAAGGTGCGGAAAGCAAGCGCGAGCTTTGAACATGATATCACTCTGCCATCCTTTGTGACGTCAAAGAGCCTACGACCTTGAATACTGTTTTATTCCGTAGGATCAGTAAGGTTTGCTTTTCTGGTTTTTGAATTTTGATATCTAATCTAACCTTGAAATCTCTTCGTTATTGTTGTTTACATTATTTGATTTAGTTTCGTTCCCGTTTTCCCAGAATGTTCAAAGACTGCTTTGTACCAGCTTGCACAAATAATATGAATTGCCCAAGCAAAATATTCATTTACGTTCCACAAGATAAAAACACAATAAAATCATGGTTCAGAAAAGGTTCAAAAGAAGTTCACCAAAACCAGGAACATTTGCTGTTGTTAATATTTATGAATAAATTGAAGGAGAAGAAGTGATTATTTATTACTTAATATATTTATTATTTAATATGTAAAACTCGTTCACCATGCTAAAACTACCTTTCGAAAATCCTGCCTCCATTCCTTCCAATAATATATACAAACAACCCAAAAGTACAATATTCGCAAAGTTGATCAAATTAACTAATACAGCCACAAAAACAGAATTGTCAGCTGACGATCTTCCTTGTTGGATGTTGTGGCCTTGGCGGTAGCAGCAGTTGGCCAGCCACTCTGGCAAATACTGCCAACATAATTCCAGACCTTATAACGTCACTTGCTCCAAGGTCAAACGAGTGTTCAAATTATCCCAATATTTGTTTAACTTTTCAATTAAACTCTGTGGCCTTTATATTTAAAGCAAAGCTGCATAAGGTGAACAATTATCAGTTTTGAGATTTAAACGTCTACTGAGAGAAAATTTATAGTTGGAAATTTGTCTTGTATTGATTTCCCTTTAGCATTATCATTTTCCAACTATTAAGATAAGATTAAAACTTGATTTTAATACCCTAAACAGAATAGTTTTCCGAACATTTTTAGTTAATTGCTTACAATTCGAAAACAAAGTTTCACTTGCATTGTGATTTTAAATTAACCTCAAGATTTTGTAGCTTCGGGAGCTGGCCGCTCCCCTCTTTTCAAAGCTTAGGTTAAAGGGTCCCCTGAGCTCTGAGGCACTGGTACACCTGGTCTTACGATAGCTACGCCAGTGTGAATATACCATTCAATCTTAAGGCTGTGACGTCGTTACAAAAAAGGAATTGGACCCAATATTAAGCCTTCAGGTGATATTCCCAAAATTCTACAACAAACAGATAAACAGTTAGTACTTCTCTTAAATAGTAGAAACACACGACACCTGAAGATACTTTAATGACAAACAATATACCTGACTATAAAAGAAAGTGCGATGAAGAAGGAAAATATCAGTGAAAGAAGAGAATTCCGCTCTCTAACAGTGCAGTTCATGCGTGAGCATCTCACCCAATTCTTCTCTTAACTCTCCTGACTCGATCAAAATTCAGTAATGAACCGAAATCTGTGAGCTGCATCAGATAAATATGCTGGTGTTTATTTATAACACAATATAATGAATTTTCTTAGGAGAAATAAAACATTTCGAGAACTTTTTTTTCTTTTCTGTTACACAATATTATACAGATCGACTTTTGATTCATATAAAAACTGTTGTTTTTACTACGTGCACTATAAAATTAACATAATAAGTACTCTAAGCGTTATACCGGTTGTTCCAGAAGTTTCTGATTCATTTTAATTGCAAATTGGAAGATGCGGTTTTCACTGAAAAATTCATTTTCATTGTTAATACGCATACGCCATTCGATGGTACACAGGCAGGGAAGAGAATGGGATAGGAGCGTACGGGCCAGAAATCAAGCACTCTGGAAGCTTGGGAAAAGCCACAAGTATCTTTCAATATTGACAAATGATATAGAATAGTTAAACAGCCATTAAAGCACTGAGCTCTTGTGTAATCAGTTCCAAAATGATGTGGGAATACCTAACAATACTCAATGAGCTAGGCAAGAACAATATAGTAACCTTACTGTGGATTCTAGGACACACTGGAATAGAAGGAAGAGCAGATGGACTAGCAAAGAGAGAGTCTGGAAGACCCTTTTGGGTGCCGAACCTTTTTGCGGTATCAGCCACAATGTAATATTGAAAGAAATAGGCAAAGCCGAAGAAAAATAAGATCTGACCATTGGAAAGGTCTAGTAAGGCTTAGACAATCAAAGCTTCTGCTGGGTGACTAGCCCGTTGAGATATAAAAGTAAAACTGAACTAAGTGTTTCAACAGGGATCCTAACAGGACATTGCCGCCTGAATGGGCACCTAGAAAAGCTCAAAATAGTGGAGGAAGAAGAATGTAAGAAGAAACCTCCATCCACATACTTGCGAATTGTACAGCAATTCAGAATCCTAGGCCGCAACACCCGACCTTTTTGTTCCTCATTAGAGAAATACCCTACATAATCCTCCGATCTGATATTATTAGGCGAAAATATTACATCTGGGATAATACATTTTGTGGTGTTGGTCGAGATATGTCATTGGCATAATCGAGGAAAGAAATATTTTAGGTACGCAACTGGGCGGATCCGGTCGGGTCGAATTGCAACGCAAAAATGCGCCTAGTATACATTCAAATGTAACTGAGGCGACGCGTCGTGATCCGTCCGCTACCAGTAAACGTAATGCAATGGTAAAGTGGCGAAATCTGTATAATCAGCATTGTGTTATTATAATTTCCATTTCAAGAATTCGTCGTACCTTCTTCTCCATGTTTGAAATAACTATCCAGAACTATCCATTTGGCAAATTTAAAACCTTCATTAAAGAACAAACTTCAAATACTGCGATGACAAATCCGCACGTATCTGTCGCTAAAAAACGCAACTGTTCATGTTTTGGAATACGATCCGAACCGGTGCGATCCGCCTAGTGTACGCGTACATTTATTTTCATATTAAACATAAACCACTGATTTATAAAACTTTTTTGAATCAATATTTAGTTTTTAGTCTTCAAACCTATAAGTTCAGACAACATAAGTTATGCACAACAGGCAGCGTTATTTTCAATTGAAATAAAATATTCTAATTTTTTCTGCCTGATCTTAATGGTATAATTCTATTTGTTGAATGAGTAACAGATATTACCATAAATCATATAATGAAATATCTTTCTGAACAAAGTGCAAATTACCTCATCAACATCAGTATAAATGCGATTTTTTAATAGCTAAAGCCTATAATCCCTCCGGGAAACCAAATTCGATTCGATTTACCGACGAACCGGAAAAAACCTTTAAAACATTTCAATGAACCCGATTACAATTTTTCCCGACTATAACGGAACTTTTCCGTTTCTTGCCTGCAGTAATTACTAACAGAAATCTTTTTAAGATTTATAACATGGTATTTCGGTCCTAAACCGATAAATATTATCCCGAACGACGCTCTTATTCAATATATAACCTATAGAAATATTGAATAAAAGATGAAGGGCGCTCGAAGCGTATAGATATTGGTGTCGCGATATGGCAACTCAAAGTTTCTTTGGAAAACTCTGGTAAAAAGGGGGCGGTATTCGACTACTATGGTGATGGAAGAAGTCGTCAAAGTATACACGTCTGCCGCCTCCGGGCACCTGTTCACTTCCGTCTACTCTAAGTTTTATAGCGATATAGAGACCACTATCATATTTTTCTTACCCCTTTATCTTAGGGCCCTTTTTAATATTTCTTAGATTTTATTGAACTGTATAATCGTATAAGATAAGATACTACTTTTTGTACTATATACTGTGTCATGAATACTACTATATATAAGTATAGTCTAAAGATAACATGTTTTCCTGTTATTAGTACATAAGGAAAGTTTGCCTGAAATCAATTGTAAAAGATGAAAGACGTGGTTGTCCCCTGGCCGACTTTTTCCCATCTGCATATGCTGATTAAAAAGACAATTACCAAAAACTGAAATAGTAGTTCAAAAACAAAATTCGACAAATAACTGAAAATAAATTTTGCCCATCAATTACTACTATTAACTGCTGTAATTGCGATATTAACATTGAAATAAGTCGAAAAAGTAGGTACTAAAAGTATTTTTATAAACTATTCATGTAATTCTTAAAACTGTTCTTGGAATCGGCAATATTTTTTATATTTACATTTGTGTGCGACATGTGTAAGAAGCAGCAAAATTCACTTTTTGCTATTCACACAAATAACTATTGTCGTTTGTTTGTATGGCTAGAATTAAAAACAGAATTTATGGTTTGAAAACAAATAAGTTTTCTTTCATCGACTTTTATGAAGGAAAACTTGAATTTAAAATCCATACAATTACCGAGTTCTCCAAATTCGCTATTCATTCAAGCTCTTCCCTTGTAAACTGTTTGATCTTCCTAATTGAGATAAGTACACAAACAGAAAATCTGCAGTATCAGAATCTGACATATTATATACACTCAGCTTATTCAGAGTTTCAAATTCAGTTTAATCATCGCAACAATCGTGATTCTAAACGTGTAAATAATCTGGCAAATGATAGCGATTTAACTTATTAAAATAAACAGCTATATTAATGAAACAATCAGAAAATGTAAACATTAAATAATATTCTAGATCTTAATTTTTTTTGGTGAAGCTTTATAACGTTTGTATCAGATCAGTAGGACTAAGATAGGACAAGTAAGAGTTTCAAGGCTATTAAGAAATACACGGTTAGCTAGCTTGTATTGCAGAAGCCATAAAAACCGCTCCAACAAAAGCGATGGAGGTTCTGTTTAATCTACCACCACTACATATCTTTATACAAAATGATTTGTAACACACGGACTACTTCAAAGTCAAAAACACATACGTCAAACGCTCAGAGAAAAACTAAAAGTTGATGAGGCCACAGACATACGATATAGCTTAAATAATAAGTTTCAAATAACTATACCAGGTAGTGAATTCTGGATGAAAGGTTGAGCCAACATATGATTCCAGGGAAGAAGAGAGGACCACAATTCTAATCTAAATATTAGATATATTTATACCCGACTCTTGTAGCTGAGCTTAAATAAGATTTATTATAAGCTAAAAATCAAACAACATTTTTTTCAAGGTATCAAAGCAGCTAGTCTTGGTGCAATATTATGTGACGGAGACAAACAGAATAGAAATCCACAAAAAAATTTTATACTGTAAGAGAACGTGAAAACTTCGAACTTTCTTGTATTAATAATTTTTTTTCATTCCACATAATTTTCAAAGTAAATACGAATTTAATTTTATTTTAAAATTGAATTTTCAACTACTGAGTTCTTAAGACTACCTTCGATATTATCTCTACTGCATAATGTAATCCAAATATCCTACTAACTGCGCCATTTCATTTTCTTTTTTAGTTTTTGTCGTTGCTTTTAGTAATTATGTGCTCGAGTGTCGTCGCCACCTCTACGATATCGTTATCGTAACAGCGTACGTGACGGTTACTACTACCGTTTTTCAGAGAGCAGAACCTCCGCCTCCATCAACAAAAAAAGAACAGATAATTACGTGATTTTAGTCTGCAAGCTTTCTTCCCAACGAGAAGTGCAACAGCAAAGTAATGGGGTCTCTATAATTTAAATTTTAATGCCGTTTCGTCGGGATATTCAAATTTTTAAAACATCTGCAAGTTTGCTCTCACTTTGCCAAACATTATTCTGAAAGTTAGATAATTAGGAATGGAAAGATTCCCTCATACCTTAACGTCCCAAAAACAACCCTGCCGGAAATTTTATTACTCAGGTAAATTTATGCAAATATGTCTAAGTATTAAATTTACGTTTTCGGAGACACACAAGAAGTGAGTTAAAACTAGTAGAGTGAGACGCACAAGAGAAAAACAGACTAAGTTATCGTAATACTGCAGCAAATCAAAGTTTGAGATGAGCATATATAGGATATACAAGTTTTGGGAGAGCTTACGACTTTCAAAGCTGTCTATATGTCCCTTTATGAGACAATAAGATATACAGATACATGCAATGAGAAACGGAACATTGGGGTTCAATGTATTCTCCGATCTAAATAGTCCACCAACAAAAAATTTCTATATATCTACTTCAATAAATATCAAGTATTTTGCTGGACAGCTGGATTAAGTACTGTAAGAAACCCCGCCTCTTCTCCTTCCAATACTTGATAGCAGTACGATAATTATTGTATTTGTACGATAAATAAGCTCAGGGTACGATGTACGATCGATAATGGATTAAATTACGATAATCTCTGAATGTTGATTAATGAAAATATATTATGTATTGAACTACCGAATGGCCGACGGCGACTGCTAAACCATGTCATATTCCAAGTCGAAACAAGATACCACCTCCGACTCTCCGAGTAAAACATGGACAAAAGCAACTGGAAGAACAAATTCAGGAACAGTGATGTATTTCCGAATAGGCGGACTAGGCCTAGGGCAGCGAATTTTAGGGGCGGCAAAATTTTGGGGATAAAATCTATTTTTGGTGTAGGCCCTACAAGTTTTGATCTTACAAAAATTAAAGTTTAACAAACAATGTTGAGTTATTAAAACGGCTATTTGAAATCATGGGGCGCTGACAAGGGGGGGCGGCAAACTTTGCTGCCTAAAGGCGGCAGATACTTAAATACGTCCCTGGTCAGAAAGAATTACAAAAAGAAGACATTTTTTAGAAGCTTTAGCTGAACAAAAATAGGTTAAGTGTCATTTTTGCTTTTGCTTTTTTTTGTTTTGTTTAATGCTTATTCAATAAAGTTATTTTCAAATTACTCTAACTGTCTCGAACATTCCTGATGAAAGATCCATTTCAGTGTTTTTTAAAATAATGAATGGCGGGAACTTGTAGCTATAGAATCCAAGTCAACATTTTTTAAACCTAATTGTGCGTTAATCCTTCTTAGGGGATTGAAACAGTTGTTTGAACATTTAATGGATTCTCATTCGGCGGATTGGACACGAAAGTCTGATCCTAATGAAAATTTACAATTTTACGTTTTCACTTGCAGAATTGCCTAATAGGAAATTATTAAGGTTCATCGTACGGGAGACACCAACCTAACGGAATATAGAAAGATTCTAATTAATATATACGATGAGCGTCCATATCCAAACCGACAATCTATTTCAGTTAAATTGATCGGGCTGATAAAAATTTGCATCACAGAAAAACAAAAAGTGTGTAGGTTTATATTTTATACGTGAATTATTGGTCAAGGCGACAAATAAATCTTTAGGGAATAGTGTATGATACAGGGTTGCCAATTTGTATTAGTATGAATTTGTGTACTCATTTTGTGTGACTTATACCGATTGTCATGTGCTGAGTCCAAATAAATTATCTCTTCGCTATGTACACTACATTCGATTTTCGCGACCGTGGAATGATTATTTAAAACGACCTAAGTTGTAAAATTCAACACACAACAAGACTTTTGCAATATATAAGGCTTATTGTTCAAAAACTCAAGGGTGCAGTAAAAAAAAAGTAAGATATTCACGATCAGAGCACGGAGTACTTTCACTGCTTACTTCAACTTAGTTCTTGTGGAAAGTCTCAGACTAGTAGCTCCTTTAGACCTATTTATCATAAGTGAAAAAGATAACTGAGTTAAAAACATTTTCGAAAGTTCAGGCAGCGCTATAATTTTTTTTATCTGGCTCGTGGAGACTGAGTGGGGGAAGCTGATCGAGACTCAAGATAATTTATCGTCGCGCACCTTTAAACTAGGCCCCGGGGCTACATTGGTACTTTTCTCGGAAACCATTCAAGATATTCGAAAGAATTAATTTGTTGTGGCTTGATTTTATGCTGAAAATGGTTCAGCCTGAGGAGAGGGCAAGAATAGTATTTTGTGTCACAAGGGCAGAAAATAAACTTTAGCAGCCTAATGCCCGGTTGCAAGAACGCTAATCAAATCTCTCAACATGTGATGGTTGATTGAAAAATGATGAACCATCAATGGGAACCCGATTGCACGAAAAAAATAATGGTCGATTAATTATTCATCATTGCAGGTACCTATCCGTTGCATTTTGATTGTGTAAATGATGGTTGATTTGAAGAATTAACGAGTTATTATTTCATTGATTAACCGTTAATCATTCATCATTTTTAATAAGCGTTCTTGCAACAGGGCATAAGAATATTAGATGCAAGAGCGAGTGTAACGAAGCGAGGACAGCTAATAAAGCATTTCTTGCACAAAATACTATTCTTGCCATCTCCTCAGGCTGAACCATTTTCAGCATAAAATCAAGTCAAAACAAATTAATTCTTTCGAATATCCGAGTGAATTTATCAATTTATCTTGAATGGTTCCCAATAGAGAAAAATTATGAAAATATAACAAAAAACTTCGGCATATACTGACGTTCATATAAAAAACACTTGTGAAACATCAAATTAATTAAGTAACAGAAGGTAAAAACTTCAAAAATCGTGGCGTTATGAATTTTCCGCCCCAGGGGTACTAACAATACTTTTCACCCTATTTTCGGTGTTCGTATGATTGGTTTTCCGGTAAGGTAGGTAAAAATAGCTATTTGTGTATCAAGAGCAGAATGTAGTACTTTGGTAGTCGAGACATAAAGTTGCTGCGCGACGCGTTAGCGGAGCTCGGCAATCTGTCGAAACTACAAAAGAACTTTCTGCTCTACATACTCACAAGATTTTTTCTACGATCACACCAAAATTAACTACTAGCTCTCTTTTATCTATAAATAAAATTAGGCGTGCGCCAAAGTTACTATCTGCTTAAGAGCACCAATAATATCAAATTATGACAGCTAGCGGGAAATTAGGCGTGCTTCAAAGTTATTTTCTGCTTAAGAGCGCCAATAATGTCAAATTATGACAGCTCGCGGAAAACATCAACTTTGCAGTTGCTTTTCAAGGCTTTGTGCTACTTTCGATAGTGATAGTAGAAAAACAATTTTAATAGGCTGGGTAAAGAGCTTAAAATTCATTCAACTGACAAGTGAATACTGAAATTAATCAAATGTTGACCAATGTGACGAAGAAACCAGACTTTTTTCAAAGATTTTTGGCCTGGCTGGGTCATAAAATAAAGGCCTGGCAGCAATAATTTTCACTAACATTGACTGCTGAAATATTAACAAACGAGGGCGACTACTTCCATAATAATGATTTTATAATAACTCGAGCATATCCATTCCGCATAGAATGTGACATTAATCAAGTATTATGTGATATTTCGTTTAAATCTTGCAAACTGAGCACAATGTTTTGGCAGATATAAATAAAATTGAATTATTTGAAATGAAGGTAGAATCCCAAGACACAATACACCGCATCAAACTTACTTCCATTATTCCAACACAGAATAAACATTTTCGAATTGATCACGAATTGACATTCTTGACCTTTTCGTTATAGATTATTGATTTCCGTATCGCATTTAGGTTTTTTTTCTATTGCATTATCCTCCATTCTAGTCAATCGTCTCTATCGCCATTCGCTGTTCATACTGTTAAATAACCACGCGGTACATTCCTAGACCAATTTGAAAAGTGAGCAGACCATTTGTTCGTGGTATATTCTGGAATTTATCATTCCGTTCGTTTATAAAAACCGTCCTTTCTACAAAGGACCATTGTTCGACATTTTACCAAAAGGATTCTTCGAGGGTATAGGAGAAATACTGGCCAGTGTTTTATTTGAAAACGGAATATATATAGACCCGTATTTTTCAGGAATAAGTATTAACTTCCATACAATTGATATTAATTTATCTCAATTTTTTTTTCTCAGTTTCGTTATTACTGCAATTCACATACGTTAACTACTCGTAGTTCATAGATTGAAAGATCGAATAGTTGTATATTATATTCAAAAGCTACATAGCGACAAATGCATATAATCGTTGTACATCAATTAGGTGACAAGCAAGAAAATATCATTGGGTTCAGAAGCAGAGGAGCACGAAAGAAACTGAAAATTATTATTGGCCGATTTGAAATTGGTGGGCTAAACACCGAATGTTGCCTTGTTTATTTAAATACCTGTATGACATCAAATGAAAAACGAAAACGAAAAATTATGCCGACGTGACAAAAAGTTATTATGCCGGTGTTACAAAAAGAAAATTGGTGGTTATGAATTTCTGGAAATATATTATTTGGACGGCAGAACGTGATAAAGGTTATCAGGAATATTATTTTGGAACACAAGTTCGTAGGAAAAGGGAATAAGAGAAATTATTTGAAATAGTTTAATAAAAAGGGTTGTTGAACATAATGAAAAGATTTTTTTTAAACCGGCCAGAAATTAGTACTTTCCGGTTTATTTTTAGGTCAGAAAATCTCATTTTGTCAGACCGAGCCAGAAAGTTATTGTTAAAAATAGTCCGGTAAAAGCTTTTACCGGACTTATTTTTATTTACTTTCCGGCCTATCTTTAATGAAAAAAATAATAAAATAGTTAGTATAAGATAGCGGTCAATTGGTTTCTGTAGTAACCGAGTTTTGTATTATTTAAAACTATAAAATAATTTGACATATTTTGACGTTTAGTTGAAAACGTGACATTTATTATAAAATGGATATTAGGCAATCCAACGACCTGTCAAATAAATTCAATATGGCGCCTGGTTGGCAAACAATTGTTTAATACGTTTGTTTACTTGTTCAGTTTTGTTAATTGTTGAAGCTTTTTTGAAGTATTTGGGTATAATTACCTTTGGTTTTATTCAGATTTATAGAAAATAGTGAGACCTAAGTTCAGTTTTGAAAAAAAATGCCAGTAACGTGTATTGTGGTGGGTTGTGGAAGCCGTGCAGATCGGGACCATTTGCTTAGTTTTTTTCGCATTCCCACATTGAAAAACTTTGTACATTGCCCACATATAAACGATTTATCAAGGAAAAGGAGGGATATGTGGTTAGCAGCCATCAAGAGGGAAGATCTAACACTTGAAACTCCTTGAAACAACTAACGATTACTTCGATAATAATCAAAATGCAAAATAAACACCATTAAAACTTGCTGTATATAGCTACCTTGCTACGGCTTAACAGCTTTGTTTGCCAACCAGGCGCCATCTTGACAGTTGAAAAGTCACGTGGTTTGGATTTCCTAATTCAAAATGATGCATTTGATTGTGAATTAATGGAAGATGAAATTATACCAGATGAAATTATTAAGGCGGCCACCCAAGCAACGTTTGATTTATTACCGCCGAAGTCCCGGACACGATATGAACAAACATACAAAATTTTTGAAAAGTGGTGCCTGGAAAAGAAGGTAATAAGCATTTGTGAGGATGTGTTATTGGCATATTTGTCAGAAAAATCAGAAACGCTGAAATCTTCTTCGTTGTTGAGTTTATATTCGATGCTTAGGGCCATGCTACGTACCAGAAGAAATATCGACATAAGCAAATATTTTAAATTAACAGCGTTTATGAAGAAAAAATCCGTAGGTTATAAAGCAAAGAAGTCTAGAGTACTTAATAAAGAGGATATCGATAAGTTTTTAGTAGAAGCTTCAGACGAACAATATCTAATGACCAAAGTGTTATTGATTATGGGTTATACTGGTGCATGTCGACGGGAAGAAATCACTAATATATTAATTGACGACATAGAAGACAAACTATGCTTTTGGTTAAAATTTCAAACACCAAAACAAACAAATCAAGATAATTTATTATTAACGGGGAAAAAGAGCTAAATTTGTATAGCAAGTATATCGACGTCTCTTTATTAATTACAATAAAGGAAAATGTAATAAACAACCTGTAGGCATACATATTGTAGGTGATGCTCCCTCCAAAATAGCTACATTTTTGAGATTGCCAAACCCAAAGGAATACACAGGGCATTGCTTTAGGCGTAGTTCGGCTAAAGGAGGTGCTAACATCATAAACTTAAATCGACATGGTGGTTGGAGTTCATCTCAAGTTGCCGAAGGCTACATTGAGGATTCAGTTCAGAATAAGATTGATATAGCTAACAAAATTCAAAAAGCAGGTAACTCAAACACAGAAATTGTCTCAGAAACTCATTATAATGTAAGCAGTTCAAAAAATCTCAAGTCAACGAATAATTTTTAAATACCGTGCTTACAGATAAGTAATGCTAATAATTGTACGTTTAATATAACTATTCAAAAATTATGTTTATATTTGTAAACCAAAAATTGCTTTTACAGGACTCGCAGGCTTGCAGGATTCGCCTGCGGCTCGCCCTGCAATTTTCCCACTCGTCCAGTAAAAGACCACTTTCGGGACTTGTTACGTAAACTACTATTACATTACAAAGTGTGCTTTTTATATAGACGTGGCATTGATCTTTGTACATCTAGTTCTATTGAAAAACTTCTCTTCACTAACTCTAAACTTCGGTAGTTTATGAAATAGCTATAGATTCTACGCCATAATTACAGATCGCAGCATATGTCAAATCATCTTACCGTAGCATAGCGGTTTTACCACTACAAAACAACTTTTAGTACGCCACTAAAGAATGGGTTTTGAAGCTCCCTATCTTTAAAAAAATACTGCTTACATCCTAGTATTGTGGAACATCAGACGTTTCGAAACGATTTCGGTTTTACGGTCACCGTCTCGTCTGTATATTACGGAACACAGAATGTGTAATAAACATTGTGAAGGGGACAGGGAAAAAAAGAAATTGTGAACCACGAATCTTTATTCCCATCCATGGTCTAGTGTACACAATTTTATTAAAGAAAATTCCGATGGATTAGCAGGTGTGCCTGAAAGTACATTCGGTACAAAATGAAACTATCGCCAGGGGCATTTTACGTGAGCTTCGGATGTCTTCTATTGAGCTTACACTTTTCTTCATAATTCATGAGTCTTACTGGTAAATACGAAACATTTGCTCTCAACATGTTCATAATATTATTAACAAACTATTGCAAATTGAGAGAATTTTACTTACCACTAATGTTGAATTTTGTAACATACCTGCAACAAAAAAAATATATCAATTTCAAAATTAGTATGATGAACCAAATTAAAACAATGATATACGGTTTTTCCAAAATTATGTACATGGTAGTGTAAAAAATGTCATCGCGTTAATATTATCAGTAAATATGTGAATCTAAAAACAAAATGTGCCCTTCTACCACAAAGCGGAGGGCAGTTATATATCATATCAATAATTGTAATTGAAGTCTGGGTCCTGCATCACCAGTCGCGCATAAATATAATTAAATAAATAAAAAATTGTACTAAAATCAGTTTATAATTAACTTTTTATAATTTTGCAACATTTATAATATTTATGTACAAATTGCAGATACACTTGATCAATGATTCATACTTTTACGCATCGATTCTCAAGAAAAACTAATATTTATAAAGATAATATGAAATCTATACTTAGCTATGATGATAAAATAAAAACAGAATTCTCGTATTTCTTATTCGTAAACAATAATCTATGAAATACGACACTTAATGTCACTTTTACGACGTCGATTCGTTTATTGGATAGTTTACTTATTACTGAAACTGGGTTGGGCAACAAGCAAATTGTATTTACCAAATTAACTAATTTATGTACAGATACGAACGTCCGCGTGGTTCGAACAACTTTCGTTGGAAATATTTATTTTAACGATGTCGGGGGTTAATTAGTGGGCGAAAACCACCCTTATAGGTTATAAGTCATTTCCAGTTTAAAAAAAGAAGTTGATTTAAAATTATAACGTTAATCATACAAAAACATATTTATTATATATCGAAATAGTTCATTTTAACACATTAAGCTTATTCAAAGGTGAATATATTGATTAAATGAAAGCATTGAAATAAATTGGTGAACACAATTCTAACTGGGACTTGAGAAGATTAATTTAATACTTGCTTCCATTTCCGTGCTCTACTAGCATTTCAACAAAAGCTTCCATAAATGCGCCGTCTCGTCCTACGGCTCTCAGCCGTCACATTCCATGGCTCCCTAAGCTTAACGGTTTAGTACGTGATAGACTCAAAGTACCTAGCCTTTCTTTCACATTCTTCCTTTCCTATTCGTCAGATACAAGCTTTCCGAACCCCAACACAAATCTAGCGACTGCTTATTTCACAGTACATATATATCTTAAATTTATCAGTAAAATTTCTCCTTTTTTCAGCCCAATGTGATTTCAGGCGTTATTCCATGCCTAATACCAACTACCACACGTCTTCATTTCCTTCCCAACTAGAAACAGCCGATACCGGCACAATTCTTTAGTATAGCCATATAAACGATTGGCCATTGAACGATGATGTAAAACAATCAGATGCCATCGTGAGAATCAAAAATAAGTTTTCGTGCAATCAGACGCGAAGTCAGTATTTCGCGTTCTCAACACAGTCCGCGAAATTCAATTTCGCGGCCGTTACCCATAGCAACGGCTGCGAAACCAAACGACACTTCCAAATTTGAATATCACTTCCAAATTTGACATTTCTAAAATACTACAAAGACAAGGATTATTTTTTATTGAATACCAACAAATACATAAGTATTTATATTATTTAGGATGAATATTAACATTAATTGTACAGTTTGTATTATTACTTATATTTACTCTAGAAGTTGAAGCAAGAACTGTCAAAATATTTTGTATATATTGAAACATATCATTTCCATAGCACACATTGTTAAATAAATTAAACTGCTGTCGATTTTAGAGCAATGATATATTTATTTACAATTATCTAGTTTAATAATTTTAACGATTGCACGAAAAATAGTGTGTATGCCATGGCCGCGAAACTTTTTAACGACCTCAAGATTATCTTGACTCGGCCGCAAACGGCCTCGGCGATAACTGTTCTTTCGGTACGTTAAAAAGGTATTTCGCGGCCTAGGCATACAAATAACTATTTCTTTACTAATGGTTTTATATATCGTCAATCCATTTCATGTCATTAATAGGTCCAATAGCGTAGTAAATATGACTGGAATATTTCAGTAAAGTGGATAACTACAGGTTTTCCATTTTGGTTTCATCCGAACGATAAACGAGTTATCATATAACCATTGTATGGCAAATATTCATAAGATCCCGTTAATATTGTCCTACTAAACGATAATAAATGATAATCGTCAGATAATTTTTATTATAACATTTGAGATAATGCCGCTCGTAAACAACTTTTGAAATTTAATAAAATCTGATTTATATGGAAGGAATTTTGTGGGTAATTATGTTTACAACTGCTTTATCCTCCACAGAGGAAAATCCTGAATGGAGCATGATATTGGAGGTGTATTTTTGCGCGCAAACCCAATTTACCTCGTTATAATTTGACTCCTTTCGCCAACAGGGCCCATAATATTGCTATATGATGCAAAAACTGAATCCATTTTCTAAGTAATGAGAGGATTATTATAGAGTAGAAATTAACTCACTCAAGCTGAAAATACGGGTAGGTATTATCTGGTAACGAGACTCATGTGCATTATTTTATGGAATGTTAAATGTATTCAGCTGACCAGTTTCGTCCAAAAATAGAGAACAAAATAAACTTAGATATAACCCAACTATATACAAGGTAGCTGAATGGAAAAAAAAACAAAGATGCGCAATATTTTATACAATTTTTCGATTGAACACAACACTTCAAGGTTCAAACGTAGATAGTATTTTTTATCTATTGTCACTAGAAATTAAAACTTTAAGCTCTGTACTTCACCTACTCAACCTACTGTCACAAAGGATCTTAAAACTTTACTTTACAAAAAACACTTTTCGCTCGCAAATTCTTCGTCTGCTAAAAGGTTAGGATATCCAAATTTCATAAACTTATCGTAATTTTGAAAAACCAAAATGGGTACCAAACAAAATTTAGTTGAGATAAAATAAACTCATTTCTTCATGATACTTGCCTCCAAAAATAGTCGAGTTTTCATTCGGAAATGAGTAATTTTTTGTAATGGTCGTCGGAAAAATGTAATATGACCTCGGCGAAACAGTGTCTAGTGCCTGGGCTATCAATTTGCAGGTTCGACTAATACGAATATCTATTTTCACCTACTTTCCAGACATTTAATTGACTTTTTTGGGTTGAAAAATGTGATTTTTTGATTTTTTCTAACCGTTTTTTTTAACATATTTATCATTAACGTTCATAGCAAGTAGACAACATTGGACCAACAAAATTATATGTACATGAAAGAAAGAAGCACCATAAAATACAACAAAAAAACAATTTTAATTCCACGGCTGGATTCAAAAACCACTCAAGATTTAGATTTTAAAAATACCAAAATTTGGGTAAGTGTTTCGATAATAAATCAGAAGCCGAAAATAAACACACATAATTCTCTTCTCCCAATATATTATAACGTTACGTGGATTTATTTTTCTCGCGAAACAAAACGTGTCGATTGGAGAATAATAAAACTCTGACACCGCATGGATTTAAAGCTTAAAAGGGAATTTTGTAATACATTTCGTTAGGGGTTCGTCAAAAGCAACTCATCTGTTACGTGATTTGCCTCAATTAAATGTTTCCTTCGGGTTAATTTACACCTTTTCACTTTTCAATCGGGAGCTCTACTCAGTCTCATTGAATATATTCGTGACTGACCTGAGAATGTTCTCATTTTCTATATAAAAAGGATTTATTCAATGTTGGATTTCATGTCTTCCATACAGGGTAGGGTAGATAGGAATGAAATAAAATATAATACGTTAGCAACAAAAATTGTTGGTATAATATTGTAAAATGAAGCTCCAAACTGCTGAAGTAGATCAATCATAACAACGTTTTTATCTACACTGAAATAATATAAGTTTAGTACATACTTATCAAGTGATATCCCATTACCCCTTTTCCCGTGTAACCAATCAGACACGTTCTCTTGAAGTGAGTTAGAAATTCTTATTGCAGCACTCGGGCGACAGCTTGTGAATATTCTAGAGAAAAACTCAGTTATAAGTGAGAATTATCTGAAGTTTGGAGTGAACTGGAAGTCACTTCTGAATCAACATCACACAGATCACGTTTCAGATGCAATGAATATAAAAAAAGTAGGTTAGTTGTACATTCGGCAGAGAACAATTTAAAAGCCACACTATTACCATTCAATTTAATATAGATAGATTCACTATCATACTCGTTGTAACGTTTTTCATTTTAAAATTATTCCACTTCGCTGGTTTCAAGCTCACTAGACAAATTCTTTAAATGTCTAGAAATTCTCGTTTCGATGTTGCAGTAGCCACTCCAAATGAAAAAATAAATTAATCAATTCCTTCTTTAACTCTTCTTTACAACAGTACTGTAAGTTCTTTCCTTGCTGGTAAGTTTCTCGATCCAATCTTTTACTATAACTTTTTCTTTGATTTTTAGTTTTACGTAATCATTTCCGTTGTTGTATAATATTCAGATTCACCCAAGTAGCAAATCTACTCACATTAACTTATTGTAACATTTTACAACAAAAGTAAGGCATCAAGTAATTGTGCCCTATTGTTTATAAGTCACGTGTTTTCAGCAACATCTTGATGCTAGAAGCAGCTTCATAGAAGTCAATAGAACTGAACAAGAATCTGCTTCCTGAATTTTTTTAGGAACACTGTGTATTTGTTTAGGCAGTAGGTAATCAAGGTTAGGTATTCGATTGTTGGGGTTAAAAAGCTGAGCAGTCTTGTCGCGACCTACAATACGAGTGAAAAAAGCTGGTTACCATAAAACTGTGACCTTTCCGTTAGGAAATTCTCTAATAGCGATTGCTTTCCGTTTCTGAACCGTAACTGGTATGAGAATAAAGTGAAGGTATTGTTTTCCCGACCTTCTAGTTTATCCAAAAGTATAGAAGAGCCATTTACTCAAGCCGGGACGCAGTAATCAGAGCAAGGCAGAGAAAATTTAAAAAGCAAATACCACCACACCGGAAAATATCCGTATCCTCCATTCTACAATAGAAAAAGATATTTGGGGAAAAGTAGGGGTGTATAACCTTTCTGCGAAGGTGATGTTAAAGCATTTTAATACGATTTTTTTGAGCTCGGTAAATTTCCCCAGGGTAGATAGCTTAGACGGCAAGTTAAAAGAGCCGTATTGTCCGAATTTTATACACAGTCACGTTACTACTCACAAATATTTAAAACGATCATTCAAACTTGTCTTGCAACTTTGTAATTCTTGCATAATATCAACTAGATCTTTAGTAAAAATGTTAGTATTTCTTCAATTCGTAATAAATATAAAACTGTTGATGAAAGGGAGTAAGATGATCCACAAGTGGATCCACTTTTGACAGTTCTATACAATCTGGTGCTAGAAAGTATAATAAGAGACAACTTAATGGATAAAAAACCAATAATATATTATAAAAAACACCAAGTCATAGCCTATGCAAAAGACATCGCAATAATAACAAAATCATCAAAAGAAATAAAGCAAATCTTTACTTATCTGGAAAATAAATCAAGACAGTATGGCCTTTATATAAACTAAAGGGAAAACTAAATATTTAGCGGCGAAAACACGAAAATACACAAGCAATGATAAGTACTATTCGTTTCAAAAAGTAAGTCACTTTGAATATCTGTGAGTAGCAGTGACAGATGAAAGCGATGAATATGTGGAAAAAGACAAGAGGATAATGAAAGCCAGCAGAGCCTTAAGAGCCCTAGAAAATATAATAAAATAAAAATTAATAACAAGAACAACAAATATTAGACTATACAAAACAATCATACAACCTACCCTGATATACGAAAGTGAAGCTTGGATATTAAATAAAAAGAATAAAAGTAAACTGGAGAGGTGGGAACGAAATATTCTAAGGAAAACGTACCGACGAATTAATGACGCTGGACAGTGGAGAAGAAGAGCAAACAAAGAAATCCAAGACGTATATACGGCACTATGCATTACAAGTCAAATTAAAGCACAGCGGCTATGATGGTTAGGCCATGTGGGTTTAATGGATGACGGAAGGTGTGTGAATAAGATGCTTCTTTAAAGTGAAGGAGGTAAGAAAAAATGGAACGACCTAGGAAGAAATGGATGGATGCTGTTAAATAAGACTTGAAACAGTTAGGAATAGAAGGATTGCAAGAGATCGAATAAACTGGAGAAATATAACAAAAAAAGTGGAAGCTATGGGCCTGTGAGGCATAAAACGCT
Organism: Lochmaea capreae; assembly: GCA_949126875.1. Classification (NCBI taxonomy): domain Eukaryota; kingdom Metazoa; phylum Arthropoda; class Insecta; order Coleoptera; family Chrysomelidae; genus Lochmaea; species Lochmaea capreae. The sequence goes on from OX421409.1 coordinate 9,561,227, forward strand.
GTTCTATATTTCTTTAATTCGAAATAAACATAAAAGTATTGATAATATCACCAAATACATTGTCATCTCCCCAATTAAAACAAACACTATTCTACAAAATCATTTGAATTAAATATTTTAGAAACCCGTGATATGAACGAAAACAAACATTCAGGAAATCTTCTTAACGACCAAATAAATATTAGATATTATTAAATTAGCGAAAATCAATTACCTAACCTAGATGGTCAGTAGCTGTTACTAAAAAATTAATCTAGTACATTATAATTCTATTAGTCCATTGAAATGTTACATTTTTTAGGCATTACCTTGCGTTTTTTAGAGGACGCAATTTTATTTTTTTGATGTGTAGGGGGGGTCAGTGTAAAGCTAAAACCAAGTTTGTGGGGTCGCCACCCTTGTCCCACGGCCGCCATCTTGAAAATAGGGGTTGAAATGGTATTTACGATATATCTCTTAAACTATTTATTTTATAAAAAAAATTTGTTGACATTTTTTGTTGCAAATTAAATTCTCTACAACTTTGCTTCAGTAACTTTTTGTCGTAGAACTATAAATAAAAAAGTTATAAGCGAAAATCTTCGGAAATTTGAGAAAAAAATTTATATTTTTCGATGTAACTTTTTTTTTATCATTTTACGAAAAAATGATGTCTGACCATTTTTGTACATCGTTTTTTGAGGAACAACTTTTATTCGCATCATTTTTTCATTAAGTCAATAGCTAAGGTTTTACAGCGCTCCGAAGTGAGTACTATTTTTCAGTACTCTTAACTATACCTATATTATACGTGTGTACCTATAACATGTCATCAGTTATTGTTTGTTTTTTTTTTCTTTTTTTTTACTTTATTATTATAACTTTTTTAATTACAAATTTTGCAATATTATTAATAATTAATTATTGACTTTTTTTCACTCCATAACAGGATTTAACAATTATTGATTTTTAAAATAATTTTAAATCTGATGGCCGTTACCGAGAATACTATTGACCAAGCAGAATCAGACGCAGACGCTCTTATCGTTCGTACTGCTCTTGCTGCATCTCCATTATTTAATACCGTTACTATTGTAGCTGAAGATATTGACATACTGATATTGCTCACAGCACTTGGCAGAAAACAAGCAAATGTATTTTTTTTTAAACCATCAAAAGGACGAACAGCAGAACAATTATATAGTGCGTCAGGTTTTATGTACGGAGATGTCATTGCGAATAACTTGCTGTTTCTTCATGCTTTTTCCGGATGTGACACAACTTCAGCTCCTTACAATATCGGTAAAATGAAATTTGTGAAAACCCTGGAGAAACATTTAGAGTTTGCAAGTGGAACGGCTTTGTTTCTCAACAAGAGAGTTGACCCTGCTTTGCTCACTGTAATTGGTGAACGTTTTTTTATCTCTTTATATGGTGGTAATAAAGATGATAATTCTCTTGACAGCCTAAGATACAAACAATTCGCCAAGGCAGTGACAAAAAGTACATTTAACTTATCCTCACTTCCTCCAACACAAGACACAGCTCGCTTTCATACTTTCCGAGTCTACCATCAGGTCCAGTCGTGGCTTGGTAATTATAATGATCCTGAAGACTGGAGCTGGAAAAAATGTGGAAAATTATTGATGCCAGTGCAGAACTCTAAACCTCCAGCACCCCCTGAGCTTCTAAAATTGATCTTTTGCAAATGCAAAGAAAACTGTGGAGCGATGTGTGGATGCCGAAAAGCAGGAATGAAATGTTCTGCAGTGTGCTTCCATTGTTCTGGAGAGACTTGCAGCAACGTAATGGAACTCTCAGAATTAATAAATGAAAATGACTTTGATGATGAACCGCCAACATTAACACCCCTTCAATCTCCAGTTCTCCCACTGGTATTTAATTCAGAAAGCCGATCAGATGCTGAGCCGCAGCCTGGTCCATCGAAACGACTGAGGACGGAGTAGTTCTAATTTAGAAAATCACCGTGGATTATGCCTATTGGGGATACCACGTAAAAAAAACGCGCCTCTAGACTCTACCTCGTGGGTGGTGGGGAAAAGAGTCAATAATTAATTATTAATAATATTGCAAAATTTGTAATTAAAAAAGTTATAATAATAAAGTAAAAAAAAAGAAAAAAAAAACAAACAATAACTGATGACATGTTATAGGTACACACGTATAATATAGGTATAGTTAAGAGTACTGAAAAATAGTACACACTTCGGAGCGCTGTAAAACCTTAGCTATTGACTTAATGAAAAAATGATGCGAATAAAAGTTGTTCCTCAAAAAACGATGTACAAAAATGGTCAGACATCATTTTTTCGTAAAATGATAAAAAAAAAGTTACATCGAAAAATATAAATTTTTTTCTCAAATTTCCGAAGATTTTCGCTTATAACTTTTTTATTTATAGTTCTACGACAAAAAGTTACTGAAGCAAAGTTGTAGAGAATTTAATTTGCAACAAAAAATGTTAACAAATTTTTTTTATAAAATAAATAGTTTAAGAGATATATCGTAAATACCATTTCAACCCCTATTTTCAAGATGGTGGCCGTGGGACAAGGGTGGCGACCCCACAAACTTGGTTTTAGCTTTACACTGACCCCCCCTACACATCAAAAAAATAAAATTGCGTCCTCTAAAAAACGCAACCCAAAATGTAACTTTTCAATGGACTATATCGATTGGGTGTACGGGGCGCGCCCATGGCGGATATCGGCTTTCGTTTTACGGCCAAGGTGAGTTCGACGGGGGTTTCTACTCCCCGGGCAACAAAGAAAACTGGAAAAAGAAACGAAAGAATCGTTCTCTAATGAAAACGAATGGAAGCTTCGGCGTTAGTTTCAAAGACAATATTGCCACCGTGAAGTTAATATCTCCATAGCTTCGCTGTTTCCGACGGATGAAAATGAGAATGTGGCAGGGGGATTCGAACTAGAAAAACTAATTGAAGAGACTTCTGTTGATAATTTTCGTTTTATTTCTTTACGGACAACTAACTATGAATACTGATTGCTTTGTTCATCGCCATCAAAAGAGTGTAATACCAAAATAGTTAACAATTGAGATAAAATATTATATATGCCGGTATATGGTTAATCAAACGAATGTTGACAAGAGAGACGAACAGTGCTTTACTTCTCCAATCGATTTTGGACAAATTTTACCACTTTAACCTAGAAAACACACTTCATCTTTCTTATATTGTGAATATATTTATGGTAGTTTTGTAATTATTACCTCTTATTATCCAAAACCTCTGTCAATATAAATCACGCTATCATCTAGTTATCACCCAATAATTCGTCAGAACCCTTTACTGGTGGAAGATGAAACAAAATGAAACGATAATCCATCTCGCAATCTACGAATTATACGTAAATGTATAATCCCTGGTCTATAACTTCGCCGATCGTATTTCATTCTATCTCGAATAGTTTAAAATTGAAGGATTTCGCACTAACAGGTATATTAATAGAGCAATCCCAACTATTCGAGTCAATATTCATTTGGCAACTTTCAATAACTTCCGAGATTATAATCTTTAATTGGCTCGAAAGAAGATAAGTCGACTGTTAAGGAAATCGCGAGTTGGAAAGGAGATTTTCAAGACGAAAACTAACAGCTTTAATAACTAAATTTTCCATTACAAGTAGCTGAAATATATTTTTTGTTTTTTTAGATAAATAAAATTTTGAGATAAATATACGTTTAAGGCTGAGCTCTACCATACTGGGATGGTAATAATAAAAAAAAATCCGAGACATAGTGGGTAGCAGATACACTTAAGCACACACTTTTATATGAATTATTTCATTTGTAGTAAGAATGAAATTTTTTATTATTCCAAAATATTAAATTATACAGCTCGTTGTTCTGTTTCTTATAATTTAATTCCTGAAAACCAGTAGGGTTTTAGGGCAAACTACAGTTGCACTACATGATATTCATCGCGTATTAGATGTTAATGTAATGTTAGTACTAGTTCTTTAAGACATGCATTACTTAACGCAATACTCCACTACTACGGCTTTGACGTAAGTGCTATTGAACTTATAAGCAATTATCTGTGGAATAGAGGGCAAAGTATATATTCTTATAATGGAGAGTCTTCTGAAATGGCGACGGTAGAAAATGGGGTTCCACAAGGCTCTATTCTTGGTCCGTTATTGTTCACTCTTTGCTGAACTCAGGAAACATCTCAAATGGTGTCAGTATCACTTATATGCAGATGATACTCAACTGTATTATGTATTTAAACAGGACGGAGTGAATGAAGCCTCTCGTTCTGTTTATTGTTTTGCTGTTGAATCTCAATAAATGTATATTCATACTTTTGGAGCGGAACTGAGTTTTTATTGGTATTTAAGCCTGTGAAATTTCATTACGGGATAGTAGCACGTAATATTTCATTACGTGCTACTTTCCCGTAAAAGTCTATTTTCCGGATTGAAATCAAGTACGTAAAGGTATGTTTTAGGTTACAGTATGAAATAAAGGTCATTTTCGTATCAAGTGACAAAGGCATATAAAAGGATATTAAACGAATATAAACAGCTCACAAGTACTTCCTTTAGGAATAAAATAAAAGCAGATTTGTTGCAAGGTCAGTTTGTGAAAGTTCTGTGAGTTTCCAGTTTGGTAAGATGTCGGGAATGTTTAATACTCCAATTGAAACATACTGATATAAGCTGTTTTTCTCACAAGACGTACTATTTAGTTAGTTAGTTTTAGTTTCTGGTTCAGTGGAAGAGCAAGCTAAGTCTTCTAAAGAGCAACAGCTTGAACTCTGCCTTTTGGTAACTGCTATGTTATAGATATTAAATAGAATAATGTTATACAATATTAATTTTGTATAGTAGATTACCAATAAAATCATTTATTATTATTATTATTAAATATTGAATCAATTTGATAGCCAGGAAAACGTTCATCAAATAATCTCACATTGACACTAAATATTAACATTTTTTCACCATAAAGTAAGTGCTTTACGATTAAGTGGAGTGCTAAATACTAATGAGATTTCAAAAAACTAGACGTGACAACTTGATCATTTAAAAGCGCGTACAGCGTGAACCTGATAAAAATAACTCCATGTAACAGGCAGGCAGTTAAGTAAAATGTGTTTCATTTTTGAATTCGTTCCAAGAAAGTACCACACGATCTCTATAGCTATTTAAAAAGATCGAAGTTGTGGCTGTCACGTGGAAAACATAAAAACAGTTGAAAATATACCATAAATATATAAAAATACGTAAATTAGATGTATGGTTTTTGTGTACCTCCGCTATAGAAAAATGAAAGAAGCTTTCCTGAAAGAGTAACAAACCAGAAGAAAATTGTGATACAATTTTAATTTCTTTCGATAAGCCCTATCCAATAAAATGCCACAAGACCCTTCTCGTAGTTTAGAAAAATCGGACAGGCGGCTTTAGCGAGGGGAGAACAAAAAGGGAGGCAGCATTTTTGAAATTAATAATTTGCCTGTTTTTTTCTTTATTTCAAGTAATCGATTTTATAAGAGGGTATTCATGAAAAAACTATTAATATGATGTTTCGTTTAGCTTCATTTCAACCACGTAGGTATAACAATACGTCTTTTAGCTTTGATGGGTAGTTGGTTCCAAACATAAAAGTGAGTTGATTTTTTGACATTTTTTTGGGGTATCCAGTACCTACTCACAACTTCTTGATTTCTATAGAAGATTCTTCAGGATAAAACAAGCCGAAGCATGTTCTGAACTACAATGAATTGAATCGGAGGTGCCACAAGAAAGTAAATTTTGTTTTTATTTTGTTAGGTACACATTAATTGAATTTTTTTAAACATAAATTCTGGTCCATACATCGAAAATACCACTACAAAAAATAGATATTTGAATTTTTATTGTTTGCACGGGTTTTGCAAAAAACAATCGTGGCGAATGATATTATTCGAATTGAAATATGCAAAAATATTCATTATGACAGAAAATTTCCAGTTTTTGTTCGCATGCACGGACGTTTTGAATAGTTGTGGTGGATTCATCATGATCAACCAATTCATGTGATGTTATAAATTTAAATCGCTATTTGAATTGTTGCGTTTTACGCAGTTTATTTATTCATTATTTAACGAAAATATTGATTTGTTGCATGCTGTTGAATGATTTTTTAAATGAATCACACCAGTGGTAACAAATTAATTGTGTTTCCAAACACCTACTTTAATGAACTAAATATGGAACTGCATTTAATTGAGTAGTTGCTATAGGAATAAACATCCAGGCAAGTCAAACTATGCAAAACACTTGCTTGAAGAAAATCATACTCCCAACATTAAATAACCACATCGAAGAACATCCTTGATCCTGCCTATAACTTGATGAATGAACAACTAGATATAATTTATTCTCCACTTTTAGATGGTTTATTGGATATCTAATATTGTTTTAAATAGTTTTAAGGATATTTCATTGAGTTTTATAGAAATGGGTACAGCAAGACAAAATCAAATCCTCAAGCAATATCAAAACACCAAGACGTCATATATAATCGATAGCTGTTAAAATGATTTTATCCCAGTTACTTTTATATATATTTTTCATTTTAACATATTCACATTCCATCACTGTCATCCTTCTGATGATGCGAACTTATGTTCATGAATCCGGTCAGGGGCCAAAATAAATACCAAGTAAATATCTTTCAAACGAAAAGAACGATATTTATGAAAATTTGCAGGTAAGTGCAATGGAACAAAATGCATCTGATGTACATTTATTGTTAATAATATACTTCCGGTTTAACCGGAAATGCCACCAACTTCTTTAATTTAAATGGGACACCATATATATTTTTACAGATTTTGAAAGTGCTTGTTATTTTTAATTCATACATACTGAGTTTAGTGGAAAAAAATTTGTAAAAAACGAGGAATAACTCACTGTTAGCTGTACAATAGGTGTACATTTCATTATTTTAGAATAATTAGAAATAAAATTACTTCAAATGTTCAAAATGCTCGCCGTCATATTAACAAATTCTTGAGTCACTCTTTCCAAGACTTCTCCACGTATTAGTTCACATTCATCAATAATTTTTTGTCTCAATTCCTGTAAGTTTGTTGGTCGTCTAACGTAAACTCCTGATTTTAGATAACCCCAAAGAAAAAAATCTAACGGGCTAAGATCCCGAGAACGAGCAGGCCACTCTATGAATCCTCTACGTACAATCCATCGATTTGGAAAATTCGCATCCAGTGGGGAGGTGCTCCATCTTGTTGAAACTAAACATTTTGTGGTAATTGCCTATTCTGTTGAAGTGCAGGAATAATTTCGTTATTTAGTAGATCCAAATACTTGTCACCATTCAAGCTTTCGTCGATAAAAAATGTACCTATAAGCCTATTTTCGACTTCTGTGGATGCTGGGTATGTGCTTCATGAATCCAATGAGGATTCTTATTTGACCAATACCTTAAGTTATGGCGATTAACTGTTCCACTTGAACAAAAAGTTGCCTCAGCGGAAAAAACTATGCAAAATTGTCGTCGACATTACAGATGTCCATTAGCCTTTCGCAAAATTATTCCAGCCGTCGGTCAAAATCATCGTCTGACAATTCTTGAACCAACTGTACCTTATACGGATGATACTTTCCACTTTTTAATATCTTTCCTACAGAACGTCGACTGATACCATGGTTTAGTGCCAAATTTGTGGTGGAAGTTTGAGGTGATTCTTCTAAATCGATTGCAATATTTTGCAATTAGTTTATCTAAATAGTTTATCAAAGGAAGTTGATTAAAGTGCTATATTCCTCGTTTTCACAAATTTTTTTCACTAAACTCAGTATGTATGAATTCAAAATAACAAGCTCTTTCAAAATATATAGGGTGTCCCATTTAAATTAAAGAAGTTGATGGCATTTCCGGTTAAACCGGAAGTTTATTATTAACAAAAAAATGTACATCAGATGCATTTTGTTCCATTGCACTTACCTGCAAATTTTCATAAATATCGTTGTTTTCGTTTAAAAGATATTTACTTGGTTCCATATTTTATCCCAACCCTGTATGATATGGTATTGTGGAATTTTTAATTATATTTGGTTTTACTCACCTACTCATCCGAGGGCAGAGCTATGCACGGGAGGCGGTATCCAGGCTAATAAGTCTAACAAAAAGAATAAAGCTAGATATCGAGATCTAAGGATAGGGGGGACCACAATAGATCTGCAAAGGTCGCAGTGGGATAGGACAGAGAGCCACTCCATTTCTAATCTAATCTTATCCTATTTAATGTTTTTTCTAATCTTTCAAAGGGCCGCTTCCATCAGCTGTAGTTAACGTTAGATAAAATTTGACCGGTTGATTAAGTTTTAAGGTTACTTTTCACGTAACAAAAAAAAGACACGATACAATTTTTTGTTTTAAGCGAATGAATGTAAAAAATGTAAATTCAGGAAATGGGCCTTGCCAAAACTATTTTCCAGCTTCATAAAATATCTGACAAGATAGGACGCGTCGTTCAGGAAAACGTTTTGCATGAATAATACGAGCATTGCCACTATGCCTACTACACTTTCCAAAATTCATCAACATATTCATTATGATGAATAATGCACGATTATACGCTTGACGACGTGGTTTAATCAGATTCCAACCTTTTGAAGTTCCTCAAAAAGTCGGAAAACGTCTTAAAACCGCAAATGAATCGCTTCGGAATAGCTTCAAGTTTAGAAATGAGGGAAGCAATTGGATCTTTAACGCCTCCGAACACGCTGAAAACACAGAAATGCATTTGAAAGCAGTTTTCGGCATTCTGTGAAGAACGAAAATATAAGTTTCTTGAGGAGACTTAGAACAAACACTTTTCAGGTATTCTTCAAGACTGGGCTTTCAATATGAAGCGAGCTAATAACTCCGATTATAAGGAGGGCGTTGTAAAAACGATTTGGAATACTCACTACAGGTTATTGTACTATATTAATGCAAAATAAATGATTTAATATTATCGGTCCATTCGTTATATAATCGTTACGAATACCAATCGAGCGATCGAAAATAATCGATTGTTTTTTACTCGTAACTCGACGTAATCCTTAAAAAACCTTTCGAGCTACGGCTCTCATGATTTTTCGCAGATTACGTCTCGGTCTCGTTACTCGTAAATTAATCGATTATTCGCGAAGGTCTTGTGGTATTATAATTTATCACTGCCTCTATAATTCATAAAATTAGCCAATAGGAATTACGAATTGATTATAGTTACGGAGTATAAATAATCGATTATACGCTTAATGACGTGGTTTAATCACTTCGGTTTTTCAGGAAGGCATAAACGCAGGAGCACGTGCCTCGTTTCGTTCATATATATAGCATGGTTGCCAATTGTAATCGGTTACCAAGCATTCCCCTTCCCCTTCTTGAAAAATAGCCAATATTTTGTAACGCGCATATCAAGATTCAAGAAGGGAAAGGGTGAATCGAATGATTCTATTCCCTTTCCCTTCTTGAATAACTTAATGAGGAATGTCATGATTCTTACGTAACTGATTACAACTGGCAACCATGCTACATATATGAACGAACGAAGAACCGAAACGAGGCACGGTCTGCGATAGTAACCACCTTTTCTCAAAACAAAAAGTCTGATAACGTCTAAAAATCGACATTTAATACAAATAGCCTACAATAATAAGTCAATATTAACACAAAACAAATGATTTATTATTATCAGTCTATTCATTACAAAATCGTGACGAATACCACCCGAGCAATCGATTATTTTTCACTCGGTAATCCTGAAAAAAACCACCACGCTCTCGTGATTTTTCAGAGATTACGTCTCGTTATACTCGTAAAATAATCGATTGCTTTTGTGATATTTTGTGATACCGCAGCCACGTGAACTGTTAAAAAAAGGTGAATTTTAAATATTATTAGGTATTTCCTATCACTCTTAGGGTAAATTGCATAAGGAATTTCGATTTAGGTATTACCTAGCTGTAGGAAATGGTTGGTGAAATCGGGCATAAAGGTATCATAAACCTAATTTTAATTTTGTATGTGGAATTATGTATATTCATCCAAAAATAAGTTTACTCGAAGAGTTGAGGAAAAACTAATGACTACTATTTAGACCTAGAATCAAAAAGTTATAAGTTGAAATTTCGATAGTGAAAGCAACATATTGTTGTTTTTGAAAAATGTAGGTGATTTATTGGCACTATTACTTCAATTTTGTTATATATTTTAACCTAACACAAATCCAAAAACAGAATATGTAAATGCACAAGAAAATCGAAGAAGAAAAGCCTCATCGTCGATATGCGGTAGCTTTTATGTGAGTTTAATGAATCGTTACGGAGTAGAGAAGTACAGTGAGAACAAATAAATTCAGACGGTGAATCAGCTATCCAGCCGCTGATGGCGGAATAATGGACTGCAATATCTATTCAAATTAGACGAAAAACTAGCGAATACATTAAAGAAAAGCTAATACTTTCCTCAGTTCCTTGCTTCATAAAATTCATATCTGTTTTATATACGAAAATATCGAAGTGAGTCATACACTCGTAAGGCCAACCTCCTTCCAACTGGGGTGCAAACATATTAATCTGACTAATATTTATATTATATTGATATGTTTCATATTTTTTTTACTGAAAATTATTGAAAATATAATTTTTCAACAATTACATTGATGTTGAACTAGGTTCGAGGAATCATACTAAGAGAAATTGGTATAAAAACCAGAGGTCTAATTTATGGGAATAAACTCATGGTAAGATCCAGGAAAGAACTTCTAAGAGTATTTAACCTAATGGAAGAGAAAGCAAGAAAACATGGTCCAGTGATAAAGAAAAAATACATTACCATGTATTTTGGACAATGAGGAAACCGATATTATTATAAATTGTTATGGAAATACACAGAATAGAAAAACTGGAACAAATCGAATATTTGGGAGTCACTATCACAAATAAAGGAGATGAAGAAGGGGAAATGAAGAAACACTTAAAAAAGGCAGTAAAGCAGCAGGAATGGTATCAAAGATGTTAAACTCAAAAGACATATCACGAACAGCTGTAATTAGAATGTACCAAACAATAATAAGACCGTCAGTTACCTACGCTTCTGAAACCTGAACAATGAACAAAAAAGAGCAGAATAAACTAGAGATGGGAACGTAAAATGCTCATAAAAAATTATGGTGGAATTAAAGAAGAGGGAGTGTACAGAAGAAGAACAAACAGAGAAATATCAGCATTGTAAAAGTACACAAGTATAGCCCATATAATTAAAGCACAGAGAACGAGATAGTTGGGACATATAGGTAGAGTGACAGAAGATAGATGGGTGAAACGAGTGCTAAAAGGTGAGGAAGATGGTAAAAGAGAAGAGGATGATTAAGAAAACATGGTTGGAGGAGGTTAGGAGAGACCTGAGAACAGTGGGAGTGAGGGACTGGAAAAACGAGGCGAGGAATAGATGAAAATGGGAAGAGAGAGTGGAAGATCTCAAAGCCGAGGGTCAGATAGGCCTATAGTGCTGATATATAATAATAGTAGCATTGATGTTAAGAAACTTCATTTTTTTGAGTGTCTTGGACAAACAAACTTATAGCATTTTTGTACACCTACTCCGAGATTTTCGGTCCCTATAGTATTTGAAAAAATTTAGAAGAAGACTCTCTTTTTGATGGTTATTACTGACGTGTAAATATAAGGCAAGATCAGTGTATGTCCCCCCCATCTTACATACAGACATACATACATGAGGCAAGATATTTGTGTAGTTACATAAGCAGAAGATATTACACTACCACTATTGCAATTTTTTCACACTCCTTTTCAATATTCATCTTTTTGCATTCAAAAACTAATTAAATAATTACTTGTTTACTTGCTCACTTTACGTATATTCACAATACTATATCCAGAGCAATACAAAAACGAATATTAGCGACACCAGTGGTGAAAATAAAACCGAATGAAGGCGATTTTTTGTGAAAAGTGTGTCAATTATCTCATTTGAGTAAGTGCTATTTATCTTTATCCAGTCTCCATAATTTATATATTGGAACGTGTCCATTTGCCTATCAGATTTCAAGCGACAGTTCTCTAATAAATTCCAATGCATATAACTATAGAAATTATTTACCCCCTGAGATTGAAATAAAGGAGCGAAATTGGAGTATGAACTTTATATGTGCGTTGATACCACCTTATTAATCTCGTAAAACAACCCCTTTCGTCACTTGTCAGTTATTATCCGATTATGTCTCTGGTGATATATGCGCGGCTGCAACGAGTACATCGTTTATTAAAATTTAGAACAGTGACCGTAGGGGAGAGAGTAATGCATGTGCGGATGTTCATTGGTTGAATTTTAATATAAGATCTATCAAAAATTATTCAAATAAATTCTGAGCAACTGAAGGTTATTGCCAGTGAATTAAAAAAATATCTAAATATAGGCACTTGATTTCATGAGGTGGCTAATCTTCCTATTTTACTGCGACCTTTTCAGATCTATTGAAATATAAGTAAGCATTAAATATCTTCGTATATTTCCATTAGAATAATAATTTAAAATTTGCATATGCATTTCAAATTATGATAATCAATTGCGTTAATCAAGTCTAGTAAAATGATAATTTTTCCGCTGGTTGGAAAAATATTGTACCTAACATATTATGTGAAAACTATCACCATCACTTTCAGCACTAGTGAGAAAAGTTACAAGTTATAGTCAAGTTTATAGCTACTAATAAAAATCTATAACGATTGATATCGAGCACTCCACTTTTTTGTGATAATTAAAAAATAATCTGCTATAAAAGCGTGATTTTCAGTTTTTTCAACTAATTATTTTAGTCTGAGCGATTTCAAATTCAGTAGTTCAGATCGACGTCTCAGTTTATAATAATCACTTTAAAAGATTCCGTTACATACGTATATGAAACGAATTACAAATCGTGAATCCTGATAATGCGAATCAAGATATTGGAACTAACTTATTAAATCATTGTATTGTCATCGATGCTGTAACAGTGTGCAAACATTCAATTTAATCTGACCTTTTTAAGTCGATAAAAATTACGTTTGAAGATCTTGAGACAAATAGCGTCCTCTGGAGAAAAGTAACAATTGTTAATAGTTATGTAACCAACAAGTGTATTAATAAGGGCGATTAACAATCGAGATAATTTAACGTTAATGTTCGAGATTGTTAATTTCCCTTTAAATACTCGTGTTATTTACAAAGCTTTTCCGTCTACTGTACAAATTGTATCCGTTTTTCTCAATATTTAAAAACTAAAAATATTTATTTGTTTCATAGGTAAGTACTGTCAAAATGAAATAATGACATTGAAATGTCACTGTTTTCGTTTTTCTTAAATTATTTTTTGGATGTCTTAAAACTAATAGATATTATAATTTTGTAGAATAATAAAATAAAAACGATAGGTAAGTCAAAAACTAGAAGTATTCTATATTGTTAAATATTATCTAGTTTTTAATCATTTAACCAAAGTATCAAAGATTTACCTATAGAAATCATTATTTGGAGCGGAAACTATTGATCAGACATTAAATAATGATTATAATCATTACCTACAGAAAAGTCCGATAGGCTATATGCCTAAATATTAAAGTAAAATCACAATAATCGAAAGAAAATGACATCCTTAGTATGATAGAGATCCTTTTTTTGGTTACATAATCCTTTGAATTATTCGAATCGGACCTTTCGTTTCAGAAGTTACGACGGACATAAAATTGTTAAAAAAAAAAATCGAAGTGGACATGACCGAGCAAAGCCTTGACAATGCTAGCAATAACCTGACTGGTAAAATAATTGATGTTCTCATCAGTGTTGCCGATTTGCACATAATTATAAGATTTGTACATTTAGTGAAGGTGAAGCTTTTTTTCAGCTTTTCCAATTAGCTAGTGGCATGAGTATTTCTTTTCTTTCAAAATTTTTTGCGAAGCCGGACGAATTGCAAGTTTATAATGATAGACAAAATGGGGAAATTTCTTCTACATTCAAATTTATATAATAATCTCACGTGTCAATTTGTAGTACCATACATGAAATTCAATCAGTTTTTGAAATAATGTATAAATTACGCTTTCAACCTTATGCAACTGCTTTTTTGTGGGTAGTAGGTAGTTATTATAGTATTATCTCAATTTAAAAATGTCATAAAATAAATTATTACATTGCACGTTTTCAAAATCATACAGACAGGATTATATTTAAATTTAACAATTAAGTCGACAGAATAAATTAAACTTACCATCTTTATTAATAAAAAATCAACTTTCACGCGTTCCTCCTACAGCTTAAAAGTCTTTAAAAATCGTGTTGTTAAAACGGTCAAGTAAAGAAATAAAAAAAAAGGAAATTTCTTATGCATTTGTTGAGCGTTGGCGAATGATCTTGTTGCTAAGGGCCTCTCTTCGACTTTGGCTCGTTCGGGATCATCCATTGTACAAGTTTGTAGTCAGACCGGTATGCAAAACCTCTAGCTTAACCACTCAATGGCGTATTTCAAAGTTTTTTTGAAGAGGTAAATTATTTTTCAATTTTTTATAGCCCTGGCAGTGTATTGTGTACCAACTAAGCCTTTTTATGAGTAAATTGGTTATTGATTCAAGATTTTAAGTAGTTTAAGGTAATAGATCCCAAAGAAAATAGTTAAACACTATTACAGCTTCCTGTAAAATTTTCGTATTTAGCAAAGCGTGTTACCAATAGATATCGAAGAATAAATATATTATTTCAAGGCATTACAAAGTTTTCGAAAAATACTTTCCAAAGAGCAGACCGTTCACTAAGAAGCAATGACTTCTCTGGCTATATGCCACGACAGACATTGAATTACATTTCTAAGTTGAGCGGAGTTGGGATATCTGCACGATATAACCAACCATTCTGGTTTGTAATTAGAAAGAATATTATCACTTGTAGACCCATTTCAGCGTATTTGCACCTCATCAGTACAAGATAGATATCATCCGTCCAAAAGCTCTGAAAGCATAATCCTGGACTGGAGACAATGCTGATATCACATCAACACATTAATCCCCTTGTAAAGGAAATGTTAAGAATGCGATAACTGCGAAGTGTAAATGTATATTCAAGTAGTTGTTGCTTCTTAGTGGACATTCTGATATTTTTCAAAAACTTTGTAAGGCGTGATAATAGTATTTGACTATTATTTTTGATAACATGCTTTACTGAAATAACAATTTTTTACAGGAAACTGTAATTAAGTTTTGGATAAACAAATTTTCCAAGAACTGCATAAATATATCAAATATGTGTGGATATGACAAAACTTTTTAGGTGAAACAGCTAGACCATTGAAAATCAGAATAAATTAACGCAAAAAGTACACAGAAGATAGGACTATAGGTCAGGTATTTGTAAACATGCTCGTCTAGCACTATCCAAAGACCCCGACGAACAAAAAGTCTCTAGAACTCTAGAAGTTGCAAGTGATTTTATGAGCAATAGTATTAAGAGCATGATTATAACAGTGGGTGCTTTCCGATTAATGCTACCTATGACTTGGCTTATTTGACGTGAAGAGTCATATTTATATTCACAGCTTATATGAAATAATGTGCTTTCGTCGCGATACTTATGAATTCATATTTGCTAGCTATTTTTCCTTATATTGTCTTTATCAGTTGATTTCTTTCTGTACCCACAACCTATCGCAAGTTTTTGTGATCATTTAATTTAGATCTTATTGTTTCGTCAAGAATTGTAGAGTGGTTACAAAATGGTCAGGGGTAACTTGAAACAACAACAGTTGTTTGTGTGAATCGGTGTTACCAAGAGACTGTGATGATGATCAGAAAACCAAGGACCGGGCGAAAATTAGTGATCACTAAAAAAGGCGTAGTTTTGTCATGAAATCAACTCAAAAGTAGAGATGTAATTGTTAGTGAGAGGACCGTTAGAAGAAGGCTTTATGCTGCTGTATAGACTTGTATAAGTATGGCTACAGGTCCACCATTGTAATGCCGGCATGGAATTGCAAGATTGACTTTTGTCCCAAATCACATGACATAGAAAGATGAGGACTGGAGGTAATGTTCCCAGATAAGTCGCGATTTTGCCACACGGTCAGGCTGACGTCGGCGCGAATGGAAGAGATACTGAGAATGATAAAGTTGTTACAGTGTTGGACTTTATCGAGTATGGCTACCAGATAGATTTCATGTTAGGCCTTTCATAATTACTATAGGCGATTTAGCATTTTCAACAACATTTGGGAATTGGGAGATCTATTGGCTAGCCTGTAATCCGAACCTGTCTGGGATTGGTGGGAACGACATACTCTAGCTCCAGGATCCCAGGATCTTCTTAGAAGCTGAGAGTTGCAATTGTATGGTAAAAACAACCCACTTCTACTGTACTTCATAAACGGTCCATTTTTCAACTCCATATTCTTTCAAAATGACTTATTAACAGTAGTCTCACCTAGTCCAATCGTATTTGATAAATAACCAAAGGAGCTAACACAAGGCTGTATCTTATACGAAAGTGTTTTTGGAGAGTTGCGTTTCAAACATTTTGTAAACTTTACACTATTTACGTAAGACCCATTCTAGAAAATGCGGGGCCTGTCTGGTATTCTGACTTGATTCAAGTTTATTAGAAAATGTCCAAATGAAAGCCACCCGACTTCCCTTGGGACTGAGAAGACCTTCTTCTGAAAAGAGACTTGTTATGGTCAGCTTAACTTCTTTTGAACTTCGACGTCACCGTGGAAATGTTATCGCAACATTTAAAATACTTTAATAATTCAACTTCGGAAACCTTCTAGTGATATTTACATTAAACCAAGACAACCAGCTCATAGGAGAAGATTTAGACCTTGAAAAAGAATAGAGTTTATAAAAACGGAGTTATTTTGTAATATTTATTGTAAACTATAATTATTGACCTATTATGTGAAAGGAATAAACGTTGAATGTAACAAAAAATCTTAAATAATAATAAATTTTAATAAACAATTTATCCTAAGCGCAACAAGTCACCAGAAGTATAATTCTAAACGTAATATCAAACTAAATATTCAAAGTGTTCACCGTTAACATCAATGCAGTGCTGCAGTCTTAGTTCAAGGCACACCATCATGCAAATACCACATTTGTCTCCGAATATTAAGTGGAACTTTTTCTAATAAAACTGGCAGATGATTCTGAAGAAAATTTAAATAAACCGCACCAGTTACTCTTTCATCAAAGAAATACGGTCCTATCACATGATCACCTACAATTCCACCCCAAACATTTAATGACCATCTCCATTGGCTATTACGAGTTGAGACGACATTTGGATTAGAAGCTGCATAATAATGAAAATTATGTCGATTTACACATCCATTTTTATGAAAAGTCGCCTCATCTGCAAAAAGCACAAATTCAAAAAAATGTCTCTGGCGATTGATTTTAAATTGTGCCCATTCAAAATCTCGATCAAGTAACTCTTGATGGAGTTGGATATGATAGGGATGCATTTTATGTTTTTTTAGGATTCTTTGAACCGTACCATGACTCATGTCTTGATATTTTGAAATATTTCTCACACTTGTATGCGGATCCTCTACAATACTTAGGAGTACATTATTTCATTTTCATCAGTTAAGACTATTTTTGATTGTTTTTTCGTATTTTAATTCACCAGTGCGATTGAAACGGTCCATTAGTTTTTCAAATGCTCTTTTGTTGGGTGCTTTCCGGTCTGGAAATCTTTGAAGATAAACTTTAGATGCAAGCAAACAATTTTTATTACATTCACCCAATACCCAAATCATGTCTACCATTTCTTGAGTAGAAAAATGTACACTATTCATCCTCAATAATTGTTACTTTATTTGAGAAAACTACTTTTAATCACTGCTATTTTTAAGAAATAAAAATAACGACTGACGTTTATGTCAAATTTTGTCAACGCTTACTGAGAAAATGTAATGGTTTACAGCATTGCATTGATGTTAACGGTAAACACTGAACATTTAGTTTAATATCACGGTAAGGATCATACTTTTGGTGACTTGTTCTGCTTAAAATAAATAATTTATAAAAATTTATTATTTAGGAGTCTTTGTTACATTCAACGTTTATTGCTTTCACACAATAGGTTAATAATTATAGTTTACAATAAGTATTACAAAATAACTCCGTTTTTATAAACTTTGGGTATAGGGAATGCTTCACAAAAATTAAAGTAACATAATCGAAGATTCTATTTTTTCTATAAAATACAGGGTGTTCCATTTAAAATAAGAAACAAAATGACAGGTTCGAGTTTCCTTCCACCCTGTATACAAAAAAGAGAATAATCAAAATTCAATATTACAGGGAAATATTGCATCATATTACGAAACTCTGTCAGGCAAAATAAATTTTTTTTCTTCAACGTACAATAAGCTACAGAGCGTTGATTTACCTACGATTTTCACATAAACGTGCCCATATCTTTTGAAGGACTCTGTATAACGTAGCAAAACCTTATATCAACAGCTTCAAAAAAATGAGAGCAATCCGAATTCGGTATAATATACAGGGGTTCCCATTTAAAAAATCATATGTTTGGTTTGTAACGGCATTATGCAGCACACTGTATAGTTCGATATAATTTCAAAATATGGGCCTTAAAGATATCTACTATTTTCGTTGATAACATTTTTTGATATCTCTTAAAATAACCCATATATCAAAGTTTGTCGTAAGGTTGGTACACCCTGTATATAGTTAGAAGGCATGTTATTGGTTTATACTGCGTAGGGTCGTGAGTTTGATACGTGTTGGGAGGTGAGTGGGTCGAACCCGTTATCAGTATTATCATTGGAGGTGAAGAGGTCGCTACTGTCACAATCTTTACATTTCCGTTACTGGAAGACATGTATTGATTGTGATTGAAGTGTATTATTCAGTTCGGGATTAGAGATTCTGGGACGGATAACACATAACTTGTACTGATGAGGCGCAAATACACCGAAACCGGTCTACAAGTTGTGTTGTCCCTTTTAATTGCAAACCAGAATAGTTGGTTTTAAAATATCTTGTAGATATACCAACTCTTTTTGACTTTGAAGTGTAACTCAATATTCGTCGGTGCATGTAGCACGGGAAGTAGTTGTAACTGTATAAACCGTTAGAATAAAAATAATTATTCTTCGACATCTGTTGACAATAATAATGTTCGAAAGTGTCGTTTACAATAAAATTAATATTTGGAATTTATAAATAAAAAATATGTATTGTTCACTGCGTGATAGACTAGTGACATTTTAAAAACAAATACATTATTTCAGCCCATAAAAGTTCAAAGAACATACAATTTTTAGATCCTTCAAAAATAAATCGAACACGAAAACATCTGCTGTAAACAATTTCGCATCAAAGGTATTAAATTTTTATTCATATAACGTAATCTCTCGATACGCTCATGGTGTCATGGCAATCAAACGGGAAATGTGGTCGTGATTCGCGACGACACGACATGCACAGAACAGAAGAAGAAGAAGTAAAAGACGAAGAATTATGTATCGCGAGAACTTATAAAAGCGGATAATGATCAGTACACGAGTTAAAATAAATCATTGTTAATGGTTCTCGGATCAGACGGTGACGTAATAGGTTGTAAAGCTTTTAAAATGTAACTATAACAACCCACAATCAAGATGAGATAAGTCTTTATGGAACATGAATTTACAATTTTTTTCCAAGTCTTGTCAATCTCGATGAGTGCAACGACATAAACTAGGATTTCCCTTGTTCTTACAATAGATCTTGAAACAAGCACATTCATCACGAATATAATGCTATGAAATGACTGAAATAACGAAGTGGTAGACACAAAACAAAAAAAAATATATACTTACCATCAAATATTTAGTATTTCTGTATAAAAGCTAATAATATATATTACAACGATTGCCTTTTAAGTATAGTATTGCATATAACAGCGTAGTTGGTGCCTGTCAACAAATATCAAATGTCAAAATGTTTAATGACCTTAACGCAAAAGTTTCAGATCGCTTCGTTTGAAGCTGTAGCTGAAGTTGATGATTAAGTCGAGAAGACGGTGGTCTTTCAATGCTTTGTCGAGTTGGTTTCTGTTTCGGGCAATGAAGCACCACATCCAAGAGCATCCAAGAACAGGTCCACCACCAACGGCAGTCGCCCAGGAAAATGTTGATTATGTACGTAAGCTGATCCATAAAGGTCTTTATCTCACATATCGTGAAGTTGGAGCTTCATTGGTAATTTTAAAGACCAAAATTCAAAAAATTTCACATGGAGAATTATCTTTGAAAAATTAGTTTTTCTTTGGATACCGCAACTGTTAACGGAGGAACAGAAAGCAATTGGAGTCAATTGGTGTAGAAAAAACTGAATCGGTTTAACGCAGGAAACTTGAAAAGTATATATACAGTATTGACAGTGCTGATAAATCCTGGATTTACTCTTATAAACCCGAAATTAAACGTCAGTTTGCTGTTTGGGTGTTCCAAGAAGAACCAAAACCGACACAAGTTATTCGTTTTCGCAGTGTCTCCAAAAAGATGATGGCCAAAAGCAGAGCATAGTATAGCAACAATTCCTCTTCAAGATCGAAGAACTGTTACTCTGATCGGTACATATCAATTTGTTTGCCGGAAGTAATTGCTGAGTTTCGAAAAACCAACCCCCTACAACGAACAATCCTCTACCAAGACAGTACAATTTCCCAGACATCTTGAAAAACAATTGAGTTGGACCATCTTCCATATTGGCCCGACCTAAGTAATAACGTTTATTTCACTCTAGCGAGTGGAATAACTCCTTCTAGAATACGAGGAGAATACTTTGAAACAAAATAGTGCTTAAACGTTATCTACTGTTTTTTTGCTCTGTACAATACTGATTTTAGTTATGAAATATAATCAGACAACCACGAAGAATTCGTTAAAATATATAAAATCACTGAAATAACGAAGAAATAGTATATTCTTCAACGAGTGTAGAATGATGGATATTATTCACGCGGATGTGAGTTGTGGAATCATCCAAGTGAATAATAGCCATTCTACACAAGTAAAACCTTTACATTTTTGAATAAAATTATAACATTATTAGGAATAATAATAGAGATAACATAAATATAGGTACTTAAACGTATTAAATCTTCACTATCACCACTGTTGTCCACTTTGTTCTCTATATATACGTAAAATTATGTTTATATGATTATTTTGTCGTTTCAAACGACGCGCTGTCAGAAGCGATTTGCGTAGTTAGGTATTTGACGTTTTAAGAGATTTATTCATTTTAGCGTGTTTTCTGATAATTATAGAATGTGATTGGCTAACGAGAGTAAATTCTTCTTCATTCTTTTCTGGCGTGAAGAATTTATATTTATATATTATAAAATAAATTGTGCATTATAATATAGCCGTGGTGGAAAAATTTTTTCCTGAAAATGTTAAAGTTATTATTCCCATTTTACAAAGTTTCTCCGATATTCTATTCTCTGTTATAATAATTTAATAGTACCCGATATTTTTTATGTTCATTGCTACAAAAAAAAAACATCAAACATCAATATGCTTTTAATTACTTGAATGTATTCCAAGGCACGCTTTAACAGTGAGAATGTTGGTTTGTGAATGATGAAAACTGGTAGGAAAACATTTCTAAGCCCCATAAAAGCTAAATGAGTGTGATATAATATTTCTTACAGTCTGCTACCAAGCGAAACGGGTCACAAAGAGCTATTCGTGAATTCTATACACGAGGTCAAAATATTTCCATCATTATAAAGTTTCATTAAAATGAAGTTGTAGCATTGTTTGGACCTTCAATTGCGGCGGTTGTTGTATTCTTCATTTTGAATAATTCGAGAAGGTCAAAGTATATTAAGTGACGTAACCCCGGAATCTACAACGAAAACTTTTATTATTATAATATAACATCGGTGATAAGGTTTATTAATAAAATTAACAAGGTACTTAGAAAAGTTATCTATCTTTTTGAATTTCAGCAGTACTTGTTGATTTTTCTGTGTATATAGCAATGTCATCCAATGAATTTCCAAATCGTCAAAAGCTGAACAAAGCTTATCACCGGGGAAAAGTAAATTAACTAACAATCCACATTGCGAGGACGAGACTGCGACCTTTCCACCAGGGTCGAAAGCAACACAGTTCATAACTGTATATTTTCCAGCTTTAAAACCCATCAAAAATCAAGTTTTTATATATATATATGGTTGTAAATGAAACATACATAAAAAAAAGGAGAGAGTTTATTTGGACACAAAACTGCAGCACAAACTCTTCATATAATTTTTTAATTAAGATTAATTTACATCATGGCACAATTTTGGAATGCAGAAAATGAACGAAATATAACGCTGGATATTCTACTTAACCTTAATCAGTTATATTAGATTTAGAACAAAAGAATTCATATCCTCAAACATAAAACTTGAAAAAGAGAAATTAAATTTTCAAATTAAATAAATTAGCACTGCAATGAATAGTTCATTCCGTTTTTGTCGAATAATTTTATTTCTGAACGATAAAATAGACGCAGCCGCCGAAACATCCCTTATATTTCGGTTGGGCCGCCCTCAGTATCAAGCCACTATTCCTGAAGGTAAAGTATTCGTAGGAGTTGGCTGTATGCCCCGGAGGATTGAGATAGGAATGTATCTGGAATACAAGTTCTATCTCACCGATTAGTGGTCCAATTGTGCGATATAAATTTTCTACCTCACCTTAATTGCGAGATGTATTCATAAAATTGGGCTTCTCTCGCGAATAGCGCACACCCATATATTAGCCGGTCTTAGTGCTTTTGACGGTTCCAGGATCGGTTTCAACAAAAATATCAATGAAACCAGGGAAATTTTCTCTTTCAAAATATCATTAACCAACGAACCTAACGAGTCGTATATACTTATTCGAGGTCAGTTTGCAAGATCGAAAGGCATTGATGTCAAGAGCAAACCTGAAGAGGGGATATATAAACTAGATTCGTCTATATATCTAAGACTAAGGAACTCGTGCTAGAATAAGCTCACAATTAAGGGTCTCACTAGATACAATCCCTTTCCAGGCGTATAGGAAAAAAAATGAGTGGAGTGGGCGAAATAAAATATGATGTGGATTCCTAGACACTGTGGCATCAAGAATAACAAAAAAGAGGGTCAACTCCATATATTGGCCCAGAACCAGCAATCGGATCTATAAAATCCAGCATCCGAGAAAGCATACGAGTCTAGGTCAAACGCAAATGTTGTACAACGAAAAATGGGTACAGGAAACTAGAGTTGCGGAGTGGATGATGTGAAACTGAGGCCGGAGTACACGAAAAGCTGAGGCTGAGGTGTAGTTGACTACCGTGTGACATCGGAGTTTGTTTTAAACTGCTAAAAAATACTCTCCTTAATAGAAAGGCCCAACAGAGTGTCTTTGATCTGGATCCCTAGCCATTCTAGTATGGATAGCAATGAAAAGTCAAGATTGACCCATTTAAAAAGCTTTTATACATCCTCCAAAGGCTACAGCAGGAATAACATACGTTGTCTTACAGGCATTTAAACAAGTCAGTGTCGTCTGAATAATCATGTGGAAAGGTATGGACTGTGATGATGAAATAGCAGATAATTAATTTGTATCCGTTTCATCGCGGTCCGAATTCTGTCTTGCCCTTAGACTTGAAATACATATTCACCAAATAAACTAATCGGCTTTGATAAGAAGAATTTGTTTGATCGTTGTGGGGAGCTGATAGAGCTGCTCATTATCATAACCATTACCTATCTTAAGTCAGTTTAGATAGTGTTGGGATAGTCGTACGAGAATTTAACAGTTGATGGTTAAACAGGTTTTGACTTCAAATCATAGACCGTACTAGTATAATAAGTGTAAAATAGATTATGATAAAATTCGGAGAATTAACAACAAAACAAAATACTATTTTACAAATTTCATGTACCATAAAGCCTTGAGTTACAAGGGAGACTACAAACTTCACGGTCACCTATAATATAATACGGAAAATGAATATAAAGTAATCCTGAAACCCGTCTCTGTTTGGAAAGTATACGGATGAAGGAGAGAATTCCAAGTGTAGGTGTAGAATTTCCTTTCTTAACGCCTCAACTTTTATATTTCGCCTCTCACTTTACTTTCCCGTTCTCTCGAAACGAAACGTTACTATTTAATAGAGTTTTATTCGGCATCGTATTTTTGTTAAATGTGGTGGAAGCGAGAGAGGGTAAGCCATATATTTTAACCTGTGGAATTTTATACGTACATTTACCTGCTGCCTCGGCATTAAATTATATGATGCATCAAACAAAAACTGAACTCACATTTCCGTCTGCAGTCGAAGGTTGAAAGGGATATTCGCTACAGAATAAAAACTCAATTCGTGGTTCTCTCAACGGGTATGAAAACGCGGAAATGTATTATTAATTCATAATTCACACGGCAATAGCAGCCAATAACACTGGGAGTTTGTTTTGATTATTAGAGTACTCAAAAAATTTTATTCAAATTTCTATGATGCGCTTCGAAAACAGTGGAAAATAATTGCTTCTTGCAAGTTCCCTAATCCAGTTTCAGCGCCATAAGAAGCAATATGGCAGCCAAAATTCATCTAAAATTGAGTATAGATTTTGGCAAATAATATTTAAATGCTTAAACATATCAAATATATTCTTGTTCGTCTTAAAATAGAAACTTTTTTCCATCAAACTGGTTAAACAGTCTGGGATATATAAACTTAAATGTCCAAAATGTAATGCTGTCTATATTGGTCAAACCATTCGAAATTAGACACAATGAACACTTACGAGCATACAGAATTAAAACAACCAGATAAATAACAAAGCAAAACATCTACTTGACACAAAACATTCGTGAACAACTAACACACAACTTGAAGTACTACATATTTGTGATAAGAAACAAGAACTAAATTTCCTTGAAGAATTAGAAGTTGGAAGACATTTAAGAGACCCACAATATGAAGTCGTCAATGACTAGATGAATATAGGAAGCTTTCCACTATTAAATTGTCTTCTTAAGTAACAATTGTGAAGCACAGCAGATATAGTTTTCTTTGGTTTCCTATATCACTGCACAGTTATACTGATCTTAAATGAGAAAAACTGTATAATAAGTACAGCCTACCAAATGTAGTATGTGCTCTGGCGATTTCAGTCACCTGCACGAGACGTCAGAGTGAACACTCAATTATGATCAGTGCGCATCAATAAACGTGGCTGATCCAGGATTCGAGCTAAATTTGGACGGACGTAGCGATGTGGCTGAAAAATTCAAAACATCATGAGGAAATAACTCAAAATGAATATTAGGTGTCCAAATAAATTTCCAAAAATTGATAAAAAGTTGAAACAATGAAAATTTATACTATGTTTCACTTAATTTCACCAGTTTTAGTGTTGTATTCCGATCTTAATTATTTATATCCATCAAACAGCTACCGTACTGCGTACTGTAGAAGCAGAACCGGTTTTAGGCTCATAATGTGAATTTTCAAAAAATGATTGCCAATGTTTGTATATTCGAGTGACATTCACTGATGCCTGAAATATCTATTGTACCCCCTTACTTCCTACTCACGGCCTGAGAAAAGTCTCAGAGACTAGTAGCTCCTTTAGTCTTATATCCCGGAGGAAGAAGAAGAATCTAAGGTCTACTAGATCTTTCCAATGATCAGATATTTCTTCCAGTATTACATTGGAGTTCCTGATTCCCCCAAAAGGGTGTTTCAGTCCCCCTCTTGATTGCCAAATGTCGGAAAATATTACAAGAAGTATAATACCACCCATAATAGTAGAAAAATAAGTTAATCATCTGGTGAGCTCTCTTCCTCACTCGATGTGTCATCCAGCTCAATGACAAATGAATGAACATTTTTTCAGTTTAAAAGGAGAAATATTTCCTGTCCATATTTACATACCTATAACAATATCTTCCTCTTCGAATTATGACCAAAAAATAGTCGCAATCAATGAGAACGTTTTAATCAAACACAATTTTAATCACAGCAACAGCTAACAGATATTCTTATATAACAATAATGAACTAAGCCTACCCTGAGAAGTTCACCGCAGGTGCACCGTACGTGTGGACTGTCCGCAGACATACATTTTAGATAGACCAATCGGAAGCTACATTGCACCAATGAGAATCAATTGTTCGCTTGTGGGTAGGTCAAGACTTGAAATGATTTATGGCTTTTTCATCTTTTCGGCTTTTTAATCCTCAAAGAGACCTTGCCGCATACTGTTATTTTATTTTGAAACAGTGCAAACTAATTCTACTCACAACTATAGTTATGAATGCTTGGCAGATACCGATAGAAAAGAGTTTATACATTTTTATGAGATTTTAAAATAATGCAGTAAGAAAATAACCGACTTTAAAGAAATTGTTGATTACGACCAACACTCAAATTTGAGAGTACGAAAGTATAAAGAAACGAGGTAAAAATATTTGTGTTTACGATCTCAACAAAATTGCAAGGGTTTTTGTCCAAATCAGTATTTCAGTTTTTCTATTATCGCAAACTACAAAAATTTGTAATGCATTTACTTACCTTACCCAAGGGATCCATGAATGTTTACCGAAAACGATAGTCATTATCTTTTATGTATCTACATCGTGGCTAGAAAAATTTTATTTTACGAGGAAAACTAAGATATGCATGATTCATATCCGCCGCTCTATAAATATTGAATTGTCAACTGACGTAAATAAGCCTTTAGAATATAAATCCAAACTACATTCAAAATAGAATTTGGAAAATTGAGGGAATGAGAGAGACGTAAGGGGAAAATGCTCGCCTCAACTCTCCGTCTCGATAGGGATATTTGAATGTATTGTCAAGTTTATATGGGAAACAGAACGTATTATGAACATAATAGAACACAAAGACGAGTGGTTTATATAAATTATGTTTGTTTACTGTGGTTCGCTTCATCTTCGGAATTTTAGTTTTAAATTGGTTGGAACAATTGCTTCTTTAATAAGACTTCGACCAATTACGACAAAAGTCATTCCTTCATAAATAACTGGGAACAAATGGCTAATAACTTTTAGTAGAAAGGGATAGACAAGAACTACAAGCTAATGAAGTCGATCTGCTGGATAATCTTGAGCGCTCAAATGCCAATTATTTTTTTGCTTGATTGCTCCACGAGATATGCAATTCGATATAAATACTGTTTCATACAATAGGCCAGTCATATTTTCGGCTTCAAGGTTTCCAAGGTCTGCCTACAGGACGGAGTTCTATCCCCCTACTGTAGTCACTCTTGTTTACTGCTCTAAAAAGAAGAAGGGTAGAGCTGCAATCGAATGCAAATTATCCTTCCACCATGCAAGGACCAAAATAGTAAGAGTAGCATGTAATATTCTACAAAGGAAGTTGAACCGTGTTCACAGTTAGTGCCGAATGTAACCGATGTTCGTTAACACCGGAAAAATTATAACTCTTCTGAATCGTAGTGGAAGGCCGAATTGACCCACTCACGACAAACTACACCCAACATATTCCACTGCAAACAAGTGATATTAGGAATATTTATTCCATCTTCTTCAAAATGGAGTGAAAATGGCATAGGAAAGAATGTTAAATAAGCGATAGTAGCAGAAGACATTCAAAGCATCGATCACAAACTCAGCAGTAGTGGTAGTGGCACTGAAATGACAATATTGAGGGAAATGAAGAGCGCTGACAAAGCGAGCATGTTCCTCCGATCAAATTATTCAAAATTCACCAAGACATCCAATCCGGAATTAAACGAATCACAGTAAAATCGTCAAAAACCCAATGGCAACCTAAAGATCTACTAAGTTCACTAAATACGTTTAGTTTCGTGATAAGTTTTATAAAAGAGTGTAATCTCTATTATCGCATATAAAAAGTGTATTATCAATGTATCATAATGATTTCAATAGACGTAAATGCCAATAAAAAAAATTAAAAATAACACTCGCAACACCAATTCTATCAGCAGCGGTTATTTCAGTTCACTTAGATATCAATTTTCAATATCTTTTTTTGTTGTGTTATTTGATTGAAACGAGGAAATTTAATTTGGTTTCGCGTTTATAGATTTAGCTCAAGTAAATTAAGATTGAAAATATAAAATGAAACATTAGATGATAAAGTCCATATTCGCGGCATATCAGATTACTTGTACGTCAGTAATTTTTATCGATTGAAGGTTTTATTAACGCTGTGCAAACAGCTTTCACTCAGTGTGATATTCGATTTCAATTAAAAAGTGGTGGATAGTCCGGGAAGAATTAAAAAACTGTCATTTGCGCAATGACTGGTGCAGAAAAATTAACTTGCTTTATTCTTTATAGGTTGCTTTTAAAATATAATTCATATTGGCAACTGAAAGAATTATTTTGTTGGGAAGGTAAATGCGAGTTCTTGAAATCTTTAAATCTGGACATATTTTTTAATCTACATATTACTCTATTTTAGTTCATTTCAGTCAGTGACATGTTTTTCTTCTGTTAACTAATAACTTTATTAATTACTTATGAAATGGCTACAGTCCATTGTCAAGTTCAATACTATTTGAAACAAGTCGCCAAGCGGTACAGTTTTCACTTCGTTTAACGAGAGAATAAATAATAAATGAAATAAAACGGTGGGAAGTTAAAAATCTGTACGTAGTTTTGTTCCTCAAAACTTATTTTTTACAAGTGACGAGCAAAATTGGTCTTGGTCTTGCGATCAAGCAAGACCAAAACTATCCGAGACTTGATCTAGGTCTTGCTTTGCTAATCACTATTTTTTAGTTCGTTTTAAAACGTCGTATATTAATTTTTTTTATTTGATTCATTATTTTTTTTAGTATTGTGGATATAAATGTTGCAATGTTGGATATAAATGTTGCAATTGATTTTAAATACATTCATGGGATAATAAAAGGGACATGAGGAAAATTTCACATTCATTGTAAATCCTTTATATTTGATTATAATAGTCCAGGTAATTTAGAGTATTAGCTTTATACACTTGTAAAATGAAATATGTAGTTAAAGAGACCTGATTTTGTAGCTTTTGACATAGTGCATCGATGGGAAATTTCAATAACAAAAAAATCAACTTTCGTTGAAAAACATCGGAGATTTGAGCTGGCAAAATTGACAGACTATTTGAGCGAGTGCAGGTAAAAAAAATATGAGCACGACCGGGAGACGAAGTGCTTTCATCACTCGAAAGATCATGCGATCAGGTAGAAAATATCTGTGGAAAACAAATTTGTTAAAACTCGGGTGGAAAATATCAGTTATTACCGTCGGTCGAGGAGTGGGGGAAGCGCTTGGGCCGCTCGGTCGACTCGCTAAAAATCTTGTCGCAACCATTCAAATTGAACGGTGCAACTTAAAGTCAACTTTTCTTGGGATCCAATAAAGATATTTGGATGATTTTTTTTCAAATTTCATACCCCGCGACGAGAGAAACCGATTCCCGTTATCGAAAATCTGGAAATATCGAAACCTGGGTAGATACGTGTGCGTCAAACAAAGTATACATAGTTTATTATGTTATTTGTAAGAAAACAATGTTATTTTTATAAATCTTAAATGAATGTTATTGCATGATTAACAAAAATTCCTCTCGTCTACAGTATACATGTTAATATTAAACACCATCAATTAATTTAATATTAATCGCCAAATATTCTCAAGTGAATAATTTATGTAGAAAGTAAGGGTGTATAATTAAATAATTACCTTGGCCGTGTGATTGCATTTTTTGAAAAAATAACCACGCAGCACGATTATACCGTACGTAATATACCTTAGAAAAAATCAGCGTCATGCAGGAAAACTCTCAAAGTGGTACAGGTTTATTGTAAAAAAAAGCTACGTCAATTTGTTTATAACGCTATAACTCATCAACTATTCAACTTACCGATTGTGGGTTTTGTACAGATGATCTGTTGGCGAAGTACAGTAATTTAGCACAATTACGGGATATTATTATTTATAACAAAACAATCTAATATTGTTTACTCAAAGTAATGTTTATTTAAACTTTAGTTATGCCTGTAGAATGGATGATTTAGTTCGAATGACACGATGTAGAAGACCTCGAATCTAAGCTTTTATATAGTATACCTGATTCGTAAACCAAAATATAAATTTGTTCCTTTCAAACAAAGTGTTTTCAATCATTTATGTAAAACACTAGCAACTGTAAGGAAATCTTGACTTTTTATTTAAAAAATTTTGTCTGGAATTTCAAAATTTCCTGGTGATTTGCGTAAAATTAAATTGTTTTACTTCATCGCGTCAGTAACATATACTTTGAAGGTCTCACGATAGAAACGTGTTTGCTTTGCTTTGAATTCACTGGATTTCATCAGGTTGTCACATTTTGATTTAATAAGATGGGGAAAACGACGAACGCACTTCGGCTTATGAAAGTTTCACCATATTGAATAATTTTGAGTTTTAGCCAAATAAAAATTCAATATAAAGCAACTGACTGTATTTCTATTATTTGTAATCGTTTAATAAATAATAAGTGTTCAAATTTGTTCTCAAATTCAGAAACATCATTTCCAAGTACCTTTTTATCGGCATATATCATTATAATCTTGAAAATGAATCAGTTGGTTGTTTTAGAGTGACAAATAGTAGGTAATTCAGTGATCAATAGCATCCATTATTTGTCCAAATTTGACCCATATAATCACAAACATATAATTTGACACAATAACTTGGACCTGGACAGATCAAGATATTCCACTGTCAAATATTAATTAACCAATTGGGAAAAGAGTAGAATTAGATTCAATTACACAATAAATTCAACGTTAACAAATTATATTATAAATTTCTATGAGGTACACAGTTGGTTTAAAACCTGATAGATTTATTGTGAGATTACTATTTAAGACTATAATGACACAAAAGCTTTACTTTATGTACCTAATAAGTAACCACTAAAATTGTGGTACTAGAATAGGCGTGCAGTAAATATATTTCAACCGCAACACGAAAACTTATAGATAATAGAAATTTAAAATGACATCTTTCTATGTACGCCCGCGTTCGTCCGATATATTTAGTCTTTCCGAAAATAAAATATATCTTTTGGAAACGGCGAATATTCCAAGTTTATTTATAGTGCAATATTTCGCAACAAGAAGGCAAAATAATGCACGTACTATGCATACATGTGAGAAAAGAGCGAACACATCAAATTCAAATTGTCCGCTTCGGTATTCGTCTCACACGCTTGATCAGAAACTGAAGAGCCGGGCGAGAGCAAAGATAGAAAGAGTCGGCGAGATAGAGAGAAAGAGAAACTCTAAGAGTTATTCAAATGGTGAAAATACAATTTTTCACATGTAAATTCTTGATGGTATCTCGACACGCATCGATATATCAAAAGGCGCTGGTTGCTGCGTGCTCTATTATGTGAGCCAACGGATGAAAAGTCGCTCAATGTTGTGTTACTTACATATATGGAACTCTAATGCAGAAATTTACTGAAAAATGTAAGAATGAGATTGCTATAAGCCTGATACGAAAAGGATTTTAGAAAATCAGCAACAAGTCACGTAGGAAGGAAAACATACTCCGAGAAAAAAATTTCATCCTCACAGCAAGTTTTTTCGCTATTCCAGCCAAAAAATCTATTAAAATAGGCGCTAAGAGAAATATGTGCTATGGCAGTACAAATTGCTTTACTAAAATCTCTTTAGTGTAGTAGTAAAGTATTTTTATAAAATACCTTTACTAAACCAAAATAAAAGTTTTACGAATGAAGCAGAGTATTATTGTAGAAATGGTAAAATTCTTTACTGATATCAAAAAGTGATTTGGTTCTCCTAGAAATCTAGGCCAGCTGTTTTAGATGATGATTATTCCAAAGTAGTGAAGTCGGGTTTTGGTCTAGACAAGATTTTATTCTGCTACTGGAAGTATGGACTGGATCATAAGGATAAAACTAAAGTTTTCCCCTTTTTAGTTTATAGAAACACTTTGCGTAGAATTACAGTAAATGCTCACAGTTTTCACACTGTGAATATACAAGATAAATAATTACCCTCGAGTAGTATACAAAAAATAACTTTCTTGGTGATTTCTGTAGTGCGGAGAGGAAGTTCATTTACCAAATGGAAACATTGGAAAAATAAAACGTTCGCATGAAATAACGTCACACTCCAAAATGACCTAGCTCGTTCCCAACTTTATTCACATATCGGAGAACAATTCCTTTTTTTCCCGAGTATAATATTACTTCATGCTGAACAAATAACTGAGGTAATAAATCTTTCTTGTGTGCGTATATTTAGAGCTTGGATGTTTTCGTATATCACGTTATTCTTTTGTTGTAACCTGGTATCGAATAGCCCTTTTCAAACTAATGAAGGTATTCAGAAAAGTCATGTTACTCATGAAGAGCATAACAGACATTTATTATAATTTGTTTGGAATAACTCAGAAGCCATCGCACAAAAACTGAACAGCAAAGTCAAAATGTTAGACAATATTTCCTCCCTTCTTGTATAAATAATAGTGATGAAAAGGTTATAAAAGGTGATAATTCTTGATAAAGCGTTTTTTATAGTAATATAACTGTTTGTTTACTTCCGGTCGAAGTTTGAACTATTCCAAAAATATAAGAACTGTCCCTGCTTCGCACGCATATACAATGTGTCCAATCAAAATTGTTTTTATGGCATATGGATAATATTGGATATCTGATAATAGTATTTAATTATTATCAAGTTTTTTCAATAACAATTGACAATATTTTGAAAAATAAAGGTAATTTACACTTAAGTGAGATTCATATTTTTTGGCAAACCTTGTAAACGGCTCAAGAAATTTCATAAATGATTTTATTTGCAGTTTTGGACCATGCAGAACTTTTTATACAGAATATATTTTTTTCACGAAACTAAGAATAAAAAGGTGGCCCATATGATACCGACTTAATTGGACACATTGTATAAGGTTCGTTCCAATTGGCGAAAGAACCGTTCTAGACATCATTCGCGCAAGTGCGATATTTCTTTCGAGTTCCAACTAATTTTAGTACCGTTCTTGGGACGGTACAAAAACTACCTTCTGAAGCTCAAACACAGTAAACTGATGGTTAAACAACCCATACCAAATCTTACTGAAGAAATCCTAAAGTTAAATAGGAGAGATATCAGGCTGGTTACCGGCCTTATGACCGGACACTGCTGCCTGAGAAAGCACCTTCATACAATGGGATCTTCCAAGAAGAACCTATATGTAGATTATGTCGTGAGGAGGATGAAACAGCCACCCATAAAATTTTTGAATGTGAGGCTCTACGTTGGTAGAGGTATAGACCGATAGGGCCGGACGACCCTGTATCCAACCTTACTAAAAGAGATACTGTGAAGAGACTTCTAGATCTCATCAAGGTCACAAATCTTCTCACGGACTAGCAGACAAACAGGACAATACAATAAGCCAACGGCTGCAGTGTTGGGGCCCACTAACCCGGCCTTTTTTGTCTGTTTACCAACCAACCAATCGATACGGTTCTAGAACGGTTCCTGAACACCAGTGGGAACTAACCTATAGATAGATCAATTTATTTGTAGGCTCCATATCATGCGTGTACGCGAAACTTTTTGAGGGGGCAATTTTTTTATTTGTCAAAATTTACATATTATGGACGATGAAATTTCTGAAAATTCAGTACATCATAAGCCTAGGATGAAATTTTCATAAGGGATTAATAAAAATTCCATCATACGCTTATATAGAAAATTTCACAAATAAATTAATCCCATATAAAAATTATATCGCACGCCTAAGATAGAAGATAATTTCTACAAATAAATGAATTACTTATAAAGACTTTATCGTACACCCATGATTGATAAAAATTATATAGACATTTTTGAAACTAAATGAATCCCTCAAGAAATTTTAACGTACGTCCATGGTAAATGGATATTTTTACAAACAACCCTTTATAAAAATTACACCGTATTTATATTTTTTTTAGATAAAAAAAAATCTAATGCCTCTTTATAATATGTATTAGTAAAGATCAAAAATCTAGCATTCGTTTTTCGAAATATTATTTTAATATTAAAATCCAATGAAATTTGTGTTTCCCGTTCGATCCTAATTCCGTCTTTCAGCTTCTCTCGTGCCCCTTTTCTTTTAAAATTCCTATCTTCTGGACACGCTCAACCTAAATCCAAACGGTTTGAAGTAAGGCACGATTGGGAGTTTATGTAATGTCCTCGTATAGTCGAGATCAAAGTACAAAGTAGAAAGCCTTGAAAGGCTCAAAGGGCAGCCAGTCAATTCTCTTGGTCATACGGAGATATATTATATATAGATCGAATTTGTTGCTTTCGTATTTCATTTAAAATTTAACGCACAGCGACATTTTTATACGTGTAGATCCGTTTCCCTGCAAATCCGTCTTTACGATTATACGCAAGAAATACGGTTTTGAAGGAAACATGAAATTTACAGACAATTTATACAGTTTTATGCGTTTATCAGCAACGACTTTAATCCACATGACATTTTGATTAAAAAAGAGTACAGAATAGGCATGATGACAGTCACAAAGAATTACTAAAATAATCATTTGAAATAATTGTATAGGTCACAAAGATTCTAAAACACTCACTTAATTTTTCATTACAAACGTGTGACGTCAACCTTTTGCATATTGATCGAACTTTTATCGTATTTTCTGGTTTTGCATCGTTTAAATGATATAGTTCATATAATAGCCTTTTTGGTGTGCGTCATTGATTGTTTATGTCCTTCTAACACATTACGTTGGAAGAAATAGAAAAAAAGGGAGGTCTGTGATTCATCCTAATCAAAATATCACAATAATGAACCGTTTAAATGTATTACAAACGTTAACCCTAATATTTGACTTACAAAAATTTGTTTGGTTTATATTTAGATAACGCGCAAGCACGACCTATTAATCGGCGAAATAACATCGTTTAATTTACGATGCAGACGTACCTTTCGTAAAGGCAATGTCCCACTGACAGTTCTCGTCAGGTCTGTACTTTGTTGTTTACGGTCGATTGTTATGTATGATAAGTGAATATTAATCTTATTGTTAGCATTTTATTTATTTAGATAATACAAAAATATGCCTAGATATATAAGAAAAAAGAGCAGCATCTTATTTTGAAAGTTCTCAAGTATTTTCAGTTAGAAAAAGAAGCTTGTAAACCATTAATACCTTGAACTTCAGTGCACCAAGTCAGTATTTTTTATATTTAAAGTTATGAACATCAAATACATGGGGTCAGTAAAAACATCAATGAGACCGGGACCGATGAGCTGCATCCCATTTGGGCAGGCCAAACTTTTGACCGCTGAATTGCATCCGTCCAACCACTGAGTTGCATCCCATTAACAAATTTAATATGGTGTCTAAAACTGGTGGATAATTAAATAAAAGCGGGCATTGTTGTCATGTTTATTCTGATATCGTAATTATTGATACTAAATTTTATTTCCGAAACTGCGACTAATACAGTTTTATAACAATATAGTGAATAATTATAAACAATTCTACAATTCCATTTTTGATTGGGTTAGGGTAGGGTAGTTAAGAGAATATCTTATGTTTTTTGTATTAAAATATAGCGTAAAAATATTCACGATTCAAATAATATACCGGCAACATTGCTGTAAAATTTGACCAGCCTTTGACCATGATAGGTTAATTAACAGACCTTTTTGGATTACGGATGCAATTCGACGGTTGCTTTTTTTCGTTAAGGTAAAATTTTATTTTTTGAGACAGTGGCCTCATTTAAACAAATAAAACAATCAAATTCACTAACAATAAGAATTAGGTATAAGTGAAGAATAACTTTCCATAAAGCTCAAGAATAAAATACACAAACGATGACGCACGCCAAGAAGGCTATTATATGAACTTTATTTACTCTTTATAGAATTGATGACATAACACGAAATAATACAAATCGCCATTACTATTCTAGCGTCTTAGTACGAAATTTGAATTGTATTTTCAAAACGTAAATTTCTCCTATAAAATATTCATTTTTTTGAAGAAACAACACTTTTTGGATAAAGCTTATGCGTACCAGTATCGTGGAGAAATTTTCAAAATCAGTCATCATGACAACTCAACACAATTCTAGATTTTTCACAGATTTTGGTATTATAGATATTGATTCTAGTATTAAGAATATTAAAGAGTATTGAAATATTCGAACATGTTCTGAACAGTAAGGAACACCCGAGGAGACACTACTGTGCCATGTTTAC
Source organism: Lochmaea capreae (assembly GCA_949126875.1). Taxonomy (NCBI): domain Eukaryota; kingdom Metazoa; phylum Arthropoda; class Insecta; order Coleoptera; family Chrysomelidae; genus Lochmaea; species Lochmaea capreae. The sequence goes on from OX421409.1 coordinate 9,597,579, forward strand.
AACGTTTCAGAAAAAAATTAACACACAAAAATAACAATCTTGGTAGAAATAGGACGGAACGGAAATAGCTTTTATTGTCAACCATAAATTCGAAAATAAACAACATTTTTGGATGAATCGGTATAAGTATACTACTACTCAATATTCGTGAAGCAGACTGAATTAGTAGATATTTATTAGACGATAAAAAAATCCACATTTTTAAAATTTCGCAAGACATTTCGAGGTTAAGCAGAGCATTCTTGATTCTTTAAATAACTTTGTTATCAATATTTCTTTCATCACATAATTTCTCAAAATCCAAATATATTTCAAGAAAGGTTAAATATTTGTACGTACTTAAAAAAACCGAAATCTGAATTCAAAGAAACTTTTTATTTTTAACATTGACAAGAAGTTGACGGCTGGCAGTAGATTCAAGTTATATCAATTTCTCATCTGTACTGTACCCAATGGAATAGAATTAAAATTGTTGTATGTAAAAAACTAAACATAAACGTATGAAATAAATTGTAGTACCAAGAAATTCGTTTGAAATTGAAACACAGCCGCATATATCGAATACTGATCCAACCTTCAATTTAAAATTTAAAACATTGAAAGTCACTTATCGGGATGGATCGAGTACTACATAAACTCCTTGAGAATATTATTGCACTACCTTAATTAATATGATTATTAACAACACATAAGATACAACAAACCTACAATTAGCCAAACTCAACATTATTCTGAAAATCTGGTGTAACTCCAAATTAAAAAAATAAAGAGATTGAATGCATATGTGTCGACACTACTACCAACCGTTTTGAGGCACGCTTGTTGTGAAATATTCCAAAAAATCATGCGGAATATTCTTCCCTTGTTCAATAGCGACATTTGTGAATGGCTTGTCACAAATCTTTAGCATGTTCCCAGATCAGATCTAGACTGGTCTGGGACTGTCTACCAAAATTATTAACCCTGGCTAACCATAATAGAGTTACTTTTAAGTGGGTTCCGGGGCTCAAGGGCATTGTAGGAAACGAAAAGGCAGACATCCTAGCAAAGTTAGGGTCTGAGACTGCATTCACTGGTCCTGAACCAGTATTTGGAATATCTAAAACTGCTGTACGTGGTTGTACATCTCGGTGGACTCAACCTAAACACGTGGAGACACGTGCCAAAACAGGAACACAGCAAACTCCTGGTCAAAAAACCCTCGGAGACGCTGACTAACGAAATACTAAACATTAGCAGGGGCAAGATAAAGATAGTGACGGGTTCACTCACCGGTCACTGTACCCTAAGGAAGCACATGCATACAATCGGCATATGCAGGGAGGAACCTATCTGTCGGCTGTGCATGGAAGAGGAGGAAACAGCCTCTCACATTATCTTCGATTGTGAAGCATTATCTCATTGGAGATATAAACTCCTAGGACTAGAACATCCAACAACTTCAACTGATCGATCCCGTTGCCCTCCAGCACAATATGGCTAACTTGTCAGAGTGAAATGGTCTATAGTTAGCTTGAATAACAACTGTCACTGTCAAACAGAGTGTGGTGCGTCAGCTACTATTTTGGTTTGACGGAATTCTCCGACACATCTACAAATCATTGTAATTAACCAATTAGTCGGAAACCGTCTTTAAATGCCCCAATAAACCGTTTTAAGATACGAGACTCGAACCGATTAACGTTTCTAAAAACGCATTTCTGAGAAGTATTAAAGCCATCTTTAACGAGCTCCCGGTACAAGTGAAATTGCCAAAAACATAGTCGTTGACAGACTAAAGAAATATTTTTACGACTTCATTTATACCAAAAACCGCCGTTTAGATACAACCGAAAATTGGGTGCTGGAATTAAGGCATAGATTAAAAACCGAAATAAGGGGTTCTCGTAAATAGATGTTCCTCTAGCGCGTAACACCAAAGGAAAAAGGGAAAAATAATTGAACGTAAAAGTGCCTTTTGGGAAGAAAAACATTTACTTGATATAAAAGAAAACAGGACCGAATTTAAACAATTCTAAATTGGCATAACAATACAATCTACGGTACAAGTCCCGCAGTATAAGTTGGCACTTGGGATATGTGCGAACAAAAAGTACCAGACACTGACTAACCATCGCACTTTCCTTCATTATAAACGTAAGTACATTCCGGTTGCTGGGTCTCAAAAAATACTTTTTTCTACGCCCATGTCTGTAAACGTCAAAAATCGCACTGACAACTTTCCTTGTAAGTGACATTTAACAATAACATGCACGTAATGAGAATCTCATAACATACATGTGCGTTTAGATAGAAAACCTTACATTTCTTTGTTAAATCAAATTGCAATCAAATTTTTATTTACGTAATATTTTATTTGGTTTATTTACATACTTTTAATCAATTGAAAAACATAAAAGCTCTTAGTATTAGTGAAATACATTTTAGATTAAAAGAGTGATGCCCCTAAATGTCGGCAACACATTTTACAATCTCAAAAAAAGTAATTCATATTTTTGGGATAGGGGAATAAACGTTATCTCATTTATGCTGTCAATTTTGGTAACAAATTATAGTATACGAACATTTTCTCAACTTTAACTACGAATATGTCTGTTAGTAGTGAAAAAGATGAAATTATGAGCACTCAGAAGAAAATAGATGGGCGTAGAAAAAGTATAGTACGTTACACGAGTTGTAATCCCATTACGCACTCGTGAAATTTACGCACTCGCCGCTGTGCGGCTTCGTGCGTAAACTTTTTCACTTCGTGCGTAATGGGTTACTTACAACTCTTGTTACGTAATATACTATTTTCTACGCCCATGTCTGTAAACGTCAAAAATCGCACTGACAACTTTCCTTGTAAGTGACATTTAACAATAACATGCACGTATAATGAGAATCTCATAACATACATGTGCGTTTAGATAGAAAACCTTAAATTTCTTTGTTAAATCAAATTGCAATCAAATTTTTATTTACGTAATACTTTATTTGGTTTATTTACATACTTTTAATCAATTGAAAAACATACAAGCTCTTAGTATTAGTGAAATACATTTTAGATTAAAAGAATGATGCCCCTAAATGTCGGCAACACATTTTACAATCTCAAAAAAAGTAATTCATATTTTTGGGATAGGGGAATAAACGTTATCTCATTTATGCTGTCAATTTTGGTAACAAATTATATTATTCGAACATTTTCTCAACTTTAACTACGAATATGTCTGTTAGTAGTGAAAAAGATGAAATTATGAGCACTCAGAAGAAAATAGATGGGCGTAGAAAAAGTATAGTACGTTACACGAGTTGTAATCCCATTACGCACTCGTGAAATTTACGCACTCGCCGCTGTGCGGCTTCGTGCGTAAACTTTTTCACTTCGTGCGTAATGGGTCACTTACAACTCTTGTTACGTAATATACTATTTAACTTTATCACTGAAAGGTGTTAATACTGTAACTGCAAGAATATTGTATACCTGCATAAAAAAATAGAAAAACGAATTAGAGTTGGTTCGCATATAATAATATCCTGACTTATTAGCTTGGAGGGAAAAATGCTAAGAGCTAATGTTTTTCGCACCAAGTATATTTGGGGTTAACATTCACTGAGACGTAAAATGTTCATTTATATATTTATTAGTAAATTTACATGCACCCCTAAAATAGAAATATGCTTCATTAAAATGTAATTAAATAAATTATCTTAGTTATTGAAGATCAGGATTACGTTTCTAAAGAAATCTATTTTCAACTAATGAGACAAATTATCAATTCATACTAGGTAAATAAGTTATAACTGTTTTATCAATAATTTTGTTTTGTTTAATACGTAATTTGCATAAATAAATATAGAAATAATTTACCATAAATAACAATAATTGCTGTTATCAGATTCTTCAATGATAATCACTTTTTTTCAATGTGTGTCTCTGTCTGAGAGATAAAGATAGCACGGAAACTACTCCATTTGCCACAGAAATTTGGAAATTGCTTTGGCCAATTTAAATAGTAACGTTGGACTCCTTCAAGATATTTATTAATAAGTCATGAATAACTCTATTAACATTATTAATGTGACTCAATTAAACATTTGGATCTCACGACGTTATTATACATATATATCAGCACTGAAGACCTATCTTGCTCGGCTTCGAGATCTTTCACTCTCTCTTTCCTTTTTTCTCTGTTCCTCGCCTCGTTTTGCCAGTCCCTTAATCCCACTGTTCTCAGGTCTCTCCTAACCTCCTCCAACCATTTTTCCTTGGTCTTCCTCTTCTCTTTTTACCACCTTCTCAGCATTACAGGCCTATCTGGCCCTCGGCTAGACTGACGGTCTTATTATTGTACATTCTTATTTTAGCTGTTCGTGATACGTTTTTTGAGTTTATCATCTTTAATACCATTCCTGCTGCTTTACTGCCTTTTGTTAACCTTTTTTCTATTTCCCTTTCTTCATCTCTTTTATTTGTGAGAGTGACTCCCAAATATCCGATTTGTTCTACTTTCTCCATTCTCTTGCTATTATTTCCATTACAATTCATAATAATATCGGTTTCCTCATTGTCTTTCATTACCATGTATTTTGTTTTTTTGCCTTCTCTTCCAGTTAGAATAGTCCGGGAAAGTAAGGAAATAACATTCAAAAGTTTCCCATAATTGACTTTTCATTTTTAAATGAAAATATATTGACCCAGCATCACTCTCCTAGATTGTCTAATAATTTCCGCTGGAGCTTGCGACGCAGCTTGCAAGCACAGCTCAGACCACCTAAAATTCAAGTGATTTATGCTCGTGTCATTTCTGGATGTGTTCTTACAAAAAAATCGTGGAGATGAAAATTGAAGCAAATCTTATGCTCTTGATGGTGACGTAAATAGTTTTTTCAAAAAAAAATTTTCCGATCTTAAATTTTCCAAAAAATGAAAAATTTTTCGAAAATTATATTTTTGGCTGGTAATTATAAATAAAATATTAATATCGAGGTCAAAACATAGATAAACATAGAGGGCAAACTTCTAAAAATTTACATATTTTCAGATTTGGAAAATTCAAAATGGCGGCTGCGCAAATTGGAAACAAATTTTTTTTTTCATTCGCGTCTAAATTTATGAACAGTAACGATATTGAGAAACGGTTTGTTGCAATCGGCAGAGTGAAAGTTATATTTTTATAAATAACATAAACAAAATTTTTAAAAATTTTTTTACATAATTTTTTAGAACATTTACCGAAAATAAAAATTTTTCCATCTAGTTTTTTCTCATTTTGGCGTTGAAAAATTTGTTTAAAATATGTTTTCACATTATAAATATGTGTGTCTTAGTAAGACGAGTATTTAAAAAAAAAAATTTTTAGATGCGACTTTTACAAGCTGAGATAAACAAATTCAAAGTCTGTTAGATACTGTAATAATATTGATTGAAATTTTCAAATTTTGATCACTTCGCTAGGTTGTCGAATCCCAACTCAACTTAACACAAATTTTCATTTTTCTATCGTCAATTGGTCCATTCAAAAGAGAATAGTAATCCTAGCTCGCTCGGCCAAACGGTGCGGCGGCAGCTGCTTGGCGTTGTGGTGGGGGGTCAGCGCTCGTTCGCAGTTGAACGAAGCTCAAGCTTTTATTTTGGTTTTCTTCGAAAAATTTTGCATTCGTGGTTTGCTAATAGTATGGTTATTATCAACCATTACATATTGCTAGAAATAAGGTACAATGATATTTATAATTTATATCTATAAATCCATTTATTATATATATATATATTATACATAATTCGAAACGTAGATACTAAGAATAATATTTACTTACAAATTTACATCTATTTTCTACAAATTCTCGCCCTTTTTGGTCTCTGGGGAAGTGGCTCTGTACAATTTTCCTCGTCATTATCATTAGCAAACAAATCCTCATCGATATTATTGCTACCATCAATTGCAAGTTCACAATCGAGTAATTGACTCATATCAAAATTCGGCTGATCACTCAGAGTTTCATTATCATCTTTGTCATTGTCAAGTACCGTACTTACAATTTCGATGTTACAACAGTTTTTGCCTTCGCAATTTTTATATAATATCGTGCAATGTATGCCAACTTTTTTACAACCACACCTGGAAGTGGAGCACCCTGTGGTACAAGAACACGAAATAATTTTCAATAATTCGTCGGGTACAAGTACGTCGTCAGTCATTTCTGGTGCGAGGCCATAATTATCAATGAATTTCCAACCCCAGTCGGTAGGCTTCATTTTGTCAATAATGGTTCTCTTTTGAATCGACCAATTGACGGGAGAAAAATTAAAAATTGTGTTTACGTTGAGTTGGGATTCAACAACCTAGCGAAGTGATCAAAATTTGAAAATTTCAATCAATATTATCACAGTATCTAACAGACTTTGAATTTGTTTATCTCAGCTTGTAAAAGTCGCATCTAAAAAATTTTTTTTTTACATACTCGTCTTTCAAAGACACACATATTTATAATGTGAAAACATATTTTAAACAAATTTTTCAACGCCAAAATGAGAAAAAACTAGATGGAAATTTTTTTATTTTCGGTAAATGTTCTAAAAAATTATGTAAAAAAATGTTTAAAAATTTTGTTTATGTTATTTATAAGAATATAACTTTCACTCTGCCGATTGCAACAAACCGTTTCTCAATATCGTTAATGTTCATAAATTTAGACGCGAATGAAAAAAAAAAAATTTGTTTCCAATTTGCGCAGCCGCCATTTTGAATTTTCCAAATCTGAAAAAATGTAAATTTTTAGAAGTTTGCCCTCTATGTTTATCTATGTTTTGACCTCGATATTAATATTTTATTTATAATTACCAGCCAAAAATATAATTTTCGAAAATTTTTTCAGTTTTTGGAAAATTTAAGATCGGAAAATTTTTTTTTGAAAAAACTATTTACTTCACCTTCAAGAGCATAAGATTTGCTTCAATTTTCATCTCTACGATTTTTTTGTAAGAACACATCCAGAAATGACACGAGCATAAATCACTTGAAAATTAGGTGGTCTGAGCTGTGCTTGCAAGCTGCATCGCAAGCTCCAGTGGAAATTATTAGACAATCTAGGAGAGTGATGCTGGGTCAATATATTTTCATTTAAAAATGAAAAATCAATTATGGGAAAGTTTTGATAGTTAACAGATTTTTCGACCTTACTTTCCCGGACTAGAAGTTATTTCCTGGATCTTGCCATAAGTACTATGTCGTCTGCATATGCTACGACGTTATTGGAGCAACCAAAAAAGATGTGATTCAGATCACAATAAGAATACTCGTTACAGTTACAGGATGATTATTTAATAATAGTTTTGCAAGGTGTGTATATTTGATGAATAGAGTTTGGATGTTGTATAATTGAATATTTATGCTGGAGTAGGGGGTGACGTATACAGCGATAAAAACATTCTTATTTGCTCAGACAGTCAAGTGTCAATTAAAGCAATTAATAGTAGTACAATAACATCCAAACTTGTCTGCGAGTGCTTAGAAAACCTCAAAAAACGCAGTGTCACAATTAAGGTAACCCTGAAATGAGTGCCAGGTCACAAGGGTATTGAAGGGAATGAAAAAGCAGACGCCCTAGCACGAGAAGGATCAGCAACCGGCTACACCGGCCCTGAGTCGGCAACCGGTGTAACAAAGGCTTCGGTAAGAACCACATTAAACCAGTGGGTGCACAAACAACACCTCAATTACTGGCACACAATTCCGAAGCTCAAACACAGTAAACTGATGGTTAAACAACCCATACCAAAACTTACTGAAGAAATCCTAAAGTTAAATAGGAGAGATATCAGGCTGGTTACCGGCCTTATGACCGGACACTGCTGCCTGAGAAAGCACCTTCATACAATGGGGATCTTTCAAGAAGAACCTATATGTAGATTATGTGGTGAGGAGGACAAAACAGCCACCCATATAGTTTTCGAATGTGAGGCTCTATACGTTGTTGGAGGTATAGACAGATAGGGCCGGATGACCCCGTATCCAACCTCACCAAAAGAGGTACTGTGAAGAGACTTCCAGATCTCAACAAGGTCTAAAATCGTCTCAAGGACTAGCAGACAGACAGGACAATACAATAAGCCAACGGCTGCAGTGTTGGGGCCCACTAACCCGGCCTGTTTAGTCTGTTTACCAACCAACCAAGGGGGTGACGTAGGATGAGTTTAAAAGTATGTGAAAATATTACAAACTAGTCTACTTATAATTGCATCCTTCACTAACAGGTCGTTTCCCGTTATATTTCTATGGCCCTTAACCCAAATAAACGTAACATTTAACTACAAAAGCAAAGTTTGATACTACATAATACAGGACATCCAATTCCTCTGATAGAAGTAGATTTTATTGAATCGATATAAGATTTAGAATCAGAAATAATTACAGCATTATATAATTGGTTTGCAATCAACCAATTGAGGCTTTCCTGTATAGCTACGAGTTCTGCTGCATATACTTCAATGTCGATTTCTTAAATCTACTGCGATCTTTTCCAATGTATGCGCATGATTCAATAATAATTTAGAAGTTTAACTATACATTTCTACGAATTCTCTAAGCCACATGGAGTTCAATTTGTATAATTTCATTTCATCATACTAATAGTTTTGTTCGCAACTTCACTCAATAAAATAAATCGCAAATGAACTAAAACATTTTAAATACCTACTCCAACATTAGAAACAATTCAATTATATTCATTCTCAGCGTCCTTTTTAAATATTTTGAAAGCATTCGATAAAAATTGTATTGTATTGTTTTTTGTTGGTGACATTTTTCAATCGGTAAAAATTCACAAACTATTATACCTTTGTAACTTTATTATTTTCATTGTAATTGTTAATATAATGATAAATATCGATAAACAAAAATATATCATTACGATCCTGCTTATAAAGCGACTATTTCGGCATTCAAAATGTAGTCGAAAAAGGAGTTTTAATATAAGCCCAACGCTCACTCGCGAAACAAATTACGTACAATTTAATCGGCCATTTGAGAAAATTGGCCGAATTTAGCTTTAATAAATTCAAGACTTTACCTCTTATCTTAACGCCCTGCGGGCTACCCGAAACGACGAAGCAGTAGGATTCTCTGCACCATTTCTAATCCAAGAACTTACCTGAAATAAAACAATGTTTAATTAAAAATAATAAAATTCATCCAAGATTCATAGGCAGTTCAAAAAACTTTAATTAATATTCAAGACGGAAGTAATTTATTATTGTATATCAGTCAAAAACCAATAGGAAATTGAACACCTGTGAAAGATTATTAGGTAGTATTTGGTTTACGTTTTTATAACCAGTTTTGATTGGATAAATGTTTAAAGAATGGTTCACAAGGTATATTTTACGAAAGTAAAAGAATAAGACCACCTACTTCATTTTTACAATTTCCAGTTTAAGCTGTAAATTCCCTGGAATTCTCAATATATCTGCATATTTGATAAAATTTATAGTTTCAAGCTATAAATTCTGGAAAACGGACAGAATTTACTATTTTAACTGGGAATTAAGGGAAATTCACATTTTGAATTGAAAAATATAAAAATGTTGCATCTACTCTACATTTTCGTAAAACAACGGATATATTTATAGTGTATGAGATTCTTGTTAGTTATTAATATGTCTCTGTATGATGCAAATCGATTAATCAATAGATATGCACAGTTTTATTTATTCTTTTAATATTTTTAGTAAGTAGTATTAAACCAATTTTTTTCTCGATCTCGTCTGACACAGTCTCCGATAACACTGTAGCCATGGTAATTTTTTTACTCCGCACTAGTTTGTACAAGTTATTCGCATTGCGCTTGGTCATAGCAGGGGTCGGCAACCCACGCGTGGTGTATAATATTTTAAAATGAAGCAATCAAATGAATATTTAATTTTCAAGATACTTATTATAAATTCAATATTTACGGAACTGTACACAAGCTGGCAACGTAGCTTTACTAAGCCAAGTGATGGCAGGCCGAGCTAGAACGACGTGACCGTGACGGGACATTGCTAGAAAAGAAGACGCGAGCAGGCGATTCTCGGCTTCTCGAACGCTGGTGAGTGGCATTGCCACGGGTATACGGGAAATTTCTAGGAGTCGGATTTACCACTATATAAGCGTGTATTCAGTTATAGTTTAATTTGGTACAAGCTATTGTAAAGATAAGATCCGTGATCAAAGTTGTACCAAGTGTTATTGGACGGTCCCAGGATCGTAACATTATTTATCCATCTGTAACGTACAATTGCTCAAGTCTTTTCCGAACTAGATAATAAAGAATGGATTTGTAAATAGATGATTCTAACCAATATTACAAATCATCTCAGCGAACTAAAACTTGAGCTGCAAGGATCGGGTCTAACTGTTCTAGATTTGTAGGATTCTTTTGAAATGAAAATAAATGTATTTATTCGCGATTACCTCCCATACAAATAAATACTTTCCAAATCTAAAAACATACTTACTCAACCTTAATAATTGTAATAATGCTGCATTTAATGGGAAAATGTTAAACTAGATGAGTTTACTGAAAGGGAATTTGCTGAAAGTGGTCAAGATATTGATTGAGAAACAAGAATTGTTTAATGTGTGAAACTCACAATTAGATCAGTGCCCTCTACTAAAATACAACGGTTGAAAGTAAAAAGGTCTATGAACACACGCCCACCTGTTTTGGTAGCGGAGACTAATCTAAGAGTGAGTTTCACACATAATTCTTGTCGTTCTCTTTCGTATAGTGTTGTTCATATTATCCTTGTCGTACTTGTGTAAAACGTATGAACTATTAAACTTTTTTATCGAATTATTGAAGAAAAAATAGAGGCAGTTATGTATCCATCAAAATCAAGATTACCTAACTTCACAATTTGAAACAGTGTTGACAGGTTTCAAGCAATACTTCTGAACTTGTCTGATGTTTCACATCATTTAGTCTTCAAAAGCTTTTGTTCCATACAAACATCTCTATTCGCTTATGAGATAATGCCTAGCGGCATTAGTCTGTATATTCGGAAAACGGGAGTGAAATTAAGGTATGTTTGTGTTTTTCCTTGCCTTGTAGAATAAACGCTAATTTTGTTCAAAGTTTGAAGGTTTTGTGTTAGCGTACTTTAGAATTTTGATGATTGTTAAATGTGTCACTTGCATAAATAAGGATATTTGACTTGCGATATTTCTTAAAATGTAATTTGGAAATATATCTACTTATATTTTGCCACTGATATTGAAAATTCAGTCTTTCAACTAACATACAAGGGGGTCGAAAATATTCTGAATTACTTCGAGAATAGAATAATACGGGTACGGGGGTATCTCTGTTTTCCATTAAAATCTACTGAACAATTAAAACCAACCTTTTTTACCCAACAATAATAACAACTCTTCAACTTCAGAGCAATGTGACGTAAGTCAATTATTGTTAATTTGTCAAAATCAACAATTAAATTTGAATTTTATCGAAAACTGTGCATAAAAGTTTCAAAATACTAATATTCACATGTTACCCCTTGCGATGGCGATTGAAAACGCTGGATTTTAGTAAAAAACCTATCAATGCAGGGTTATAAAATGTATCAAGTTTGAACTTAACATGCTTAAAAAATGACTTAACCGCCAACTTCCGGGTCGGCTAGCTTCCTTAGGAGGAACCTTTGAATAAAAGTATATTACATAAAATCACCTCAAATAGTATCTGGGTAATTCTCATGAAATCTTGAAACTCCTGTCCTAGCAGTTTTTAGAATAAACCTAACCGACTTAGGATGTTTTTTTTTTCGAAAGAACATCATCAAGGCTAAAACTGTTGGTAATAACTTTGGGATTGTACGGGCATCTGTGAGGAATAATAAATATATAGTACTCTGAAAATCATTCCCTCACTATGTCCCAAATTCCAGACTAGAACATTGTCTAAAGTGTTTATTGAGAAGTTCTTAAAAAATCTGTTTGCAAGTATGACTCGTTTATTGTGAATACAACTAATTTCCAAAATGTCTCTGAATTTAGGATCATAAGTCATCAACAACTTGCCTAATGTTAACTCAACATTTGTCCCATAAAAAGAATCATTCAGTCACAGCATTACCAACAGTCGATAAGTAGGTATATTTTTGAGGACTTTGGTAACACTCTTATTAGTTTTTGACAGTTGGTAGTACGGTTACTTGTTTGGAATGGCGAATTGACTTCAAGTTTGTTAGAGTAACTGTTGGAAGAAGATTCATTCTAAGTTTTTAAAGATTACATTTTCTTCAATCATTCCATCACGGTAAAGAATAAAAAAGGTAATTATAATATTTCAATTTTGATGACGTAGTAAAGTATGTTTTTAGAGGTAGAAAGCGTAGCGAAAAGCTAGCTGGTAACGAAAGGTTAAGTTGCGAGATTTTTTTAGGTTATGATTTGTTTCGTCATTCCCTCATCGTCATTTCCTCATTTTGATTAAAAGTGAGGGGATGATGAGTTATGAGGTAATGACTTTCAGACTAGATCGACTCGGTATTCTTTCAGTCATGTTCAAGTTGCAATATAAGTTTTACTTTATAATTTGTAAGTTATTATAACCTAGTAGAATTTTAAATATATTTAAAAGATAAATAATACGATTTCATACGAAAAATAAAAATAATCATCATTTCTTCATCTCAGTTATCATTCCCTCACATTTAAATCGTCAAAACTTATTTATTCTAGGGACCACGATATTTTTCGCTTCTAGTAAGATAAATAGTACAAATTTAAGAGCAAATGAAAATGAATTAATTCAAATATTTTTCATTAATTTATTGATAGGTAATTTCGAGATTTCATGAGAATTACCCATCTGTAGTTAGCGTTTGTTGGGAGAGCTTCCAGACATCCTTTATACCTAAGCTAAACAAATCTTTGCTCAGGCACAATGAAATACCCCTTACTTTCAAAAATCTGAAACACCAAAATAAATAAATAATTATTACGGAGGCATCTTATGGAAGAGAAATTCTTAGGGTTAAATAAAACATGTTGTGGGGGAGATATATAATGAAAATAATTTTTTGGGGAAACAGAACAAAGAAAATGCTAACGCTGATGTAATTAACACTACATTAGGCGGGATATCTGGAACGGATGACGAAAGGATGTTTTGTTGAAAATATTGCATGGAAGACACGAAGCTAATATAAAGAAAGAGAAAGGAAGTAATTGGGGAAGCCAATGAGAAAAATAAAAAAAAAGAATATTGTAAAGAGGAAAGAAAGTATGGTATAAAATAAAATAGAATTATTCTTTTGGGAAAATATTAAAATATTGAGAAATATTACGTTTGTTCATCTTTTAGAGCCATAATATAAAAAATAATTACACTTCATTTATAATTCCACTTAATGATTGAATAGATTAAAGCTTTGGCGTTAGTCGCTAAAGATGAAAAACATGATCCAGGGTAATGCACCGTGTCGCGAGTCGATGGCTACAGTAGCAAAACTGGTAAAATTGTGTTTTCAGTTGTTTTCTTCAGATTTGGCATAAGAGAATTAAGGAAAAAAAGGGAGAAATGATGAAACAATATCGTTTCTTTTAAAATCAGGTTTGAAGATGTAGATTTCCTAGAAAAAATAAATAAATTTCTATTTGTTAATACGGGAATTAAGTGCGGCTCTGTATATTTAAAATTTGAGTTTGTAACGAGAAAATGTATATCATCGAGGATCTGTACTAGTCCCATAATCTTATTAGTTATTCCAAAAATGTTTCATACAGTCATTTGGACCAGCAGCCGGGTTTGAGATGGCTTATACTTTTTTCCGAAGACGACTTCTCTACACGGCTTGTTCGAGTGATAGATGCTCGACGTTATGTGTGCAAAATTGCTAAAATGCACCACTCAGCACTTGGAAAATGATCGGACGAGATCGTGACAGAACCGGAATACGAAAAAGTTAAGATTCAAGCACCGCGAGTCGCATAAACGTGTTCAATAAGAAATGAGGTTTTTCCTTTTAGAAAAATTTGGAGTCGGTATAACAGACTACTTTATCAATAAGCAACAAAGAGCTGGTAAAAATAGAACTATTATTACTATTATCATTATTATACTTGATCTTTTAAGTAAAATGATTAGAACATAGCAAAAACTTAAATCATACCGTAGACGCGATTCCACATAAGCATATTACAACATTATGAGCTGTTTAATTGTTAGAACCGATCGAAGGTTTCTAAACTGATAATTAACTGAATTTAGTTTTCAGATCACTGTATCGCAGTGTTTTTTCCAATTAAGGAATTCATCAGCAAATAAACCTAAGAATTTTACTGAAGATGCGTGTTCTATTTGTTCATTATCAAATTTTATATTAATTTTTTGTAGTTGCTTTTGCATATAGTGAAAATGAACTACTTTTTTTGCATTGGGGTGAAGTTAATTTTTACAAAACCAACTGTATAAGCTAGAAAAACCATCATTACATTTACTTTCCAAAAGAACATTGGATTTATCCGAAATAAGGACCGACGTATGGTACGTATGGTCGAACTTATATTTACAATATCATTTGTATAAAACAAAAACAAGACACGACAGTAATGTTGGTATTTTTACGCAAAACCAACCAATAGAAATGCAGAATAAGTTTATTCCTCGGTTATATCCTGAAACTGGAATAGATAACTTATACTCAAATTGAAGAACCGGCCATAAAACACACAATAAGTCACATCTTTCTTTTTATAAATAAACCTACTCACTGATTTTTATTATTGTTGCCGAAGTTTGAAAGGGCCGAGTAGCAGTTGGTTGGACACGACCGTTAACATTTATGCCCACTTCAACATGTACCACTTTATATAATTCTAACCGAACCTCTATCGTTAATAAATTTAAATCGGAAGCGTAAGCAATATCCATAAAACCCCATCCCCATAAACCCCAAATGTTTCAGTATTTCCGAGGAATGTGGGTACGTGGGATAACATCTTAATCTATTTGAAAGCCACACTTAAAAAAATACGGGAATATTAAGTATACGTAGTTTTACTTTAAGGGACCATTTTAAACAATTTAAGTTCAGCATCTGGAGAATATGTTGGCGTGAAGTTTATTTGACCCGAAAGGGTTCTCTTATACAAAAGGCCGATGTTTCAATATTTGAATACAAATATTTACGGAAAGATGTCTTTTACATGTATATACAGAGTGTCCACAAACACTGTTAAGTCAATAACTAAAAGAGTTCATCCATATCTCTAATGTGGTTAGAATCCAAAAAGGTTCAATGAAACTCAAAGTCAAACCCCAATATATGTATATATTTGTTCCCGTAGGAACCTTGCTACTAGTGTAACGGTATTAAAATACCATCTTCAGGCTATAAAATAGAAAATGGCATACTCAGTAAAAAGTACATTTGAAATGTCATGGTGATAAATACAAAGTTGTGATCTGAAATTATTAAATTGAAATTAAGCGATATATTAAATTTAAGTTATGTTCAACAATGATATGAATATGAAAGTTAAATAATTTTATTTTTTATTGAAAATTTTTAATAATTTAAACAATGTGAAAAAATAACTTGAACAATAAACAAAATTAGTTACCTATATGAAATATGTACCAATAGTAAGAAAGAATATCATCAACAAACAAACTAAACAACTATCATAGTTGTATATATATTGTGAAATAGAAATTTTATATAAAAATTGTGGTGTGCAAGAAAATTGAAATGAAAAGGAAAATTAAACTAATCTGAATAACAATATACTAAATTAATCCTACTTTGTAATTTCTTAATGATTTAATGAATATGAAAATGAATCCAAGAAGTTTTTAAATTTTGCAATTGTAGGGAATGAAAGTTGTGGTGCACAATAGGAAGTGGAAAGCCTTTTATGAAAAAACCAATGGTACACAAAAAAGTGTCCCAAATACACCAGAATCATCTAGCGCTGTTGTATTACAGGTTAACAACCAAAATACAAAAATTATGAAGGCTGCACAAATTTTCACTAATAAAATTGAAAAATGTATCCATTAAAGAGACGTAATAATCTGCACTGATAGTAGACAAGCCCTATTAGCCTTAAACAGACAACGTGTTATATCGAGGCTAGTACTAGAGTGCCACCAAGATTTAGCTGACGCCTCGGCAGATAACAATATTATCCTGAGGTGGGTTAAAGGGCACGACAGGAGTAAAGGAAATCGCATTGCTGATTCTTTAGCCAGGGAAGCCGCTGGACTAAAAATTCTAGGACCCAGTGACACCTACGGCCTAACGACTTCGACAATTGCGGAACTAGCCAAACGCTACACTCATACTCAATCCCTTAAGAGATGGGATGGCATCAAAGGATGCAGTCTTGCCAGGATCACCCTGGGCGACCCTGGGAAGCTGGAGCCGAAGAAGTATTTGGCGATGACCAGGAGAAACCTACGTTTAACGGTAGGATTTCTGACTGGTCACTGTCAACTAGGGAAGCACCTCCATACTATGGGGCTAGTGGACACGCCTCTATGTAGGATGTGTGGACACGAAGATGAAACTGTCAGGCATGTCTTGTGCGAGTGTCCGGAGTTGTCGTCAATAAGAGAGTGTGTGTTCGGTGAGTCTTGGCCTACACCTGCCGATATAAAGGAGATGTCTCCTAGTGACCTGTCCACCTTCCTGAGAAGGACAGGATGGACAATGACCTAGGAAGACAACTCCTCGGGAGGATGTACAATGGGTCACATGTGGCCTAGGTGCTGTGAGCCTACACTCACCCTTCCTACTCTACAGATACAGATGAAATACATCTGGTTTTACATACATGTGGTTTCTTTTACCTTTTACTGTTATGTCAGTTTTTTGAGCATATCTCAAAATAACCGTTTCCCACAAACTTCAAAGTTCGTACGTTGTATAACCCTGCCGTGATCAAATGTTTACTACAAATCCACGTTTTTCATTGCCATCACCCAGCGTTCAACGTGAGAGGGAAAAGAGTGAATTTGTTAAAATTTTTTGTGGATCAGTTTTTTGGCAAACTTTTCATTATATTCAAAAAATATAAGATTTTTTCAAAAAATAAATGTGCTCCTCCTGACAGACGACATCCCAATCGATTTGCCATTGTTGTTTACATCAAATAACAAAACACGTCATTCTAAACTCATCACTCGCCGTCGTAAATAAGTCTAAACAAGAAAAAACCACAGCAAAAAACAATTGAATTTGTAACGCTCTCTTGCTCGTTAATTTTGACAATGGACAACAATTACGGTTTTCAATTATCTCTAGCTAAATAATTAAATTCAAGACAATTTTGTCCCACCAATTAACTGCGATTCAGTTGGAGGAAGGAGGACGCGAAAGTTTATAACAGAATTTCTCAAAATTGTTTTAGATGTCATGTTTGGTCGGATAAAGAGAAATATTTCAGAGGGAGACGCAGACGAATAAAATCCTCTAGTTTTTAATTCAATTGTTAAATACTACGCTATGACGCATAATGCAGAAGCTGGGAGAAAATGAATTTCGTGTACTAAAATTGCTGGTATACTTTGATTTGGTTACAGTGTCCAATAACGACAGAGATAAGAATTGAGCAAACAGAGAAGTTACAGGATGTATTGCAAAGTTTTAAAAATTGCATGGCTTGTTGTATTGAAATAAACAATATTTTGAGTATCTGTTGTAATAGCCATTACTGTATGTTTCCTAGAATTCACAATTTTTGTACCACTCAAATGTGGATATATCTCTAACATGAAACTATTGAAGATTTGTCTTCAGTGGCTGTAGGTTTTTTGCGTCATGATTTGGATAATTCTTTTATTGCACCACTTTTTTCTAATTTACTGACCTTATTATTGTGATTACGTATTAAGAAAGATAAGAAAAGAAACTTGAAAACAAAGGGAGATCAACTAATAGCATACGCTGATGAAGTTGCACTAGTAACAAAAAATAAAGAAACGTTGGAAGAAATGCTACAAGAAAAATTAAAAGAAGGGAAAAAAATTGGTCTTGAAGTAAATGCGGATAAAACCAAGCTATTGAGATTCAAAAAAAGTGTGAATACAGGCAAAAGGTAGATAAAATAAACAAATTGTGAATAACAATATCTCATGACGAAGACAAAAGGAAACCGAAATAAATGAATAGCAGCAGCTAATAAAGCCTTATACCAATAAAAAAAACTGTTAAGAAGTAAATTAATAAGTAAGAAGACGAAAATAAAGATATACAAAACAATTATAAAACCTGTATTAATGTATGGATCAGAAACAGTAACAATGAACTAAATACATCAGAAAGATTTGAGAATACATTGCGTAAGATATTGAGAATGATATTAGGACCGAAAAAAGTAGGAGAAGATTATAACAAACAAACAAATGTAGAATTAGCGCTTGAAATAGGAAAAGATATAGTACATGAAATTAAGAAACAGAGAATAAAATGGTTGGGACACATATGGAGGGCAGGTACAAAGTAAACAATATATGCAATGATTGAATGGAAACCTCAAGCGACCTCAATAGCATAGAAATAAGGCGGTGGAATGAAAAAACATAGGATAGGAAGAAATGGCACCAGATTGCCGAAATATATAAGGAGGAAAAGGGGATTGATCCACCCCGAAAAATGGATTATATATTTATATAGACCTTGTAATGATATTTCTTTTGGGATATAAATTATCAATAATTATTTAAATTAAACGAGTTTATTCAATCATAAATGTATTATTTTAACTTCGGCAAAGATTATGGGCATTATGCTCCAACAGCAATTCAAAACTGGTTTGGATACTAAACCAACTTGGTGCAGCCAATAAGGTGGTCCCGGTTACTCAGTCGAATAAGGTATGTCATTTTGACACTAAAAATTAAATCTATAATAATGTCATTAGGAGACGTCGGAATGTGAAAACTTATTATGTGTTGTGGGACGTTTCTTTTTATATTTATTATATTTTAATGTCAAGCTCACGTTGTACAATTGAATTCAATTTGTAAGTAAATGAAAATATTGTTTATTTTATTCAGTTTAAACCCCTTTTCAATCCAACCCTGTAACCACTTATTCCTTTTTAAAATATTAGGTTTACACAATGAGGCTTAAGTAGATATAGATTATTTAGGGCAGTGAAAGCTAACAATAGTTTTCGTATAGTGCACGCCTAATAATGTAACTGTCTATAGGTGAGAGAGATGAAAACAATTAAATTCAACTGTAATCACAGATTTTTATTAATTTCCAATATAAGATCCACCCACTAATTTTTTCATATTGTTTTGCATCTGACGCAGAGCATAATCTTTTTTCATTAGATTTTTTTTGTGGAATTTCATTATTTCATTATTTGAAGCAATCTATAGTTCATTTGTTAGTTTAGCTTTAACAAAAGTCTAGTAAATATTGTTCAGTAAATTTGCATTTATCAATGGTCGCTTATTCGCAAATTACTGCCTCTGGCGCTGACCAGAACAGCTTTATTGTTTTTCAACTGGAACACGGGAATTTATCATCATCACATAGGCCGCATTGCATTTAATATAAATTCGAGAGAGACGAAAAACCGTTTAAACTGTTATATACATAAAACGTCAACATAAGTACCGATGAGATCAAGGGATCGACAACAGAGGCAGAAGTTTCCATTATTGAAAATATATGAACGGAGCGTTTATTTCCGCATTAACTTTACGACAAATTTCTGTCATTTCTCAGAATCAATGCATTTATTACCGCTAGAATTTTATTTAAAACAAATATTAACCCAGAAACAACATATACCAAGATATTTTACTGACCATAAAGAAATGGTATTTCACCAAATACTCAAATCTATAGAAGTGAAACAAAAATGAGGTTTCAAACCCATCCACCCGAAGCGCTAGTTGCAATCGAGTTGTCAAAATAGGCCTACTACATACTCTAGGAGCTACTTTTATGTACCCTGAGGATGTATTGTATATATAACTTTTTTGGGATGTTTGTACTTTAAGAGGTAATCTTAATTGCATTAAGGAACTACACACAGTATTGGTTAAGTGCGCGATCCTGAAAAGACCTATCGACAGTTTGATGATGAATATTAAAATGCCAGTGTAATTTTGAAATTTTAAATAATAGGTATATTACGATAGTGTATACTAGTATCTATTCAAAATAGAGAAAATCGCGGGCTATTGAATCTCTACAGAGATATTATTCGTAAAAAAAACTTATTCAAATTTTGAATGCTCATTTCTTGAAAGGAATTGTTCTCTTCCAACATTAACCCTAAAACAAACATAAAATTCCTCCCTTCATCGTATAATAGCAACTTCAGAACCATCCAGTTTGAAACTTTACGAGCTATATTCGACAAGGAAAACCGCAACATGATTTTCAATAGAGAAACGATTTACGGCCATATTTTATGCATGAAGTAAACGTGTACGATATGAAATATTAAATGCACTCTCATAATACACGCATTATTGCTTTTCTCAAATCTATGGGTTCTATTTGAACGGAAGTGAATAAAAAACAGTGACTAATCTCTATTTTAACTGCACGATAATTTGTTTGTTACAGCATCGACGTTGTTTACGAGCTTCTATTGAGCCCCTATTCATTGTTGGAAATAGTATTTTCATAAGAAAACAAAAGTCATCATGAATATATTATGCAAATTTCGTTGCAGGCACTTAAGGAAACCTTTTTTTATTGACGATATGATCAAATCTATTATATATTTCCCATTTCCGCTAGAAATTTCTTTTCGTAAACATCAACTCTGGAAATTGTGGCGCATTGTAATTTTGCCAATTCAGCTGACAAAAATGACAACATTTGGCCTGGTTGTAAATATTTTTTTTCACAATAAAAACGGTGTATAGCGAGAAAGAAAAAAAACAGCCATCGGCTGTTAGGGACGTGACTTTCGAAGATCCGACTTGGGACTCTCAATATCGTTACCGTCGTTTTCTTGTTGGTAAAACGTCGGCAATATTTGCAACAACAAATCACCATTTCGATGGGAGCGGCAGGTGTTTTAGACATCGGCGAACTGTATCGAAACATGCAAAATGAAAATTTCCACCGAAATAGACACAGCACGTTCCTGGTAACAATTCACATTTATGGGACCATTAAAAAATTTCCCTTAGTGTAAATTGGCAACGTTCTGTTCTTGCGATATTTATTACAAGTAGCGGGGATCTTAAGAAGCTTCTTTAACAACATTGCAAATATGTGTACATTTTTCACAACAAAAATTTCATTAAAAAAAGAATTTATATAATCATTATATTCATACAAATGCAAAATTAGTTTCTTTTGATGGAAGTTCTATGTTTCCAAAAAATGCATCTCTCTTATTGAACATTTTCTAAATTTATTTAAGGTTTGCAGTAATCGAGGTAACCGAGCATAAAGAGGTGCCAGGATGAAACCTAGTGCAGTTGTAGGTGCATTGAGTTATTGCAAACAAAAAAACCTATGTACCTTTTTTGATTACGAGTGGTCAGTAATTTGTTGTTGACAAATATATTGCAAAATCGCAAGAAGCTAATAAATAAAATTTCCTGGAATATGGTCGTATTTAATAAAGCGTTTTATCAACAAATATATATTACAAACAATTCATAAATTTTGAAAAATAATATTTTTCAAAAACAGTGCCGTTCAACTAAGAAGCAGCAACTAATTTCCATGCTATATGCACCGACGGATATTAAATTACACTTCAAAGTCAAACGGGGTTGGTATATCTACAAGATATTTTAAAACCAACCATTCTGGTTTGCAATTAGAAGGGAGAACACAACTTGTAGACCGGTTTCGGAGTATTTGCGCGTCATCAGTACAAGTTATGTGCTATCCGTCCGATTGGAGGTGAAGATGTCGCTACTGCCACAATCTTCACATATTCGTTACGGGAAGACATATTATATTGATTGTGATTGAAGTGTATTCTTTAGTCCGGGATTAGAGATTCTCGGACGGATAACACATACCTTGTACTGATGAGGCGCAAATACGCCGTATCCGGTCTACAAGTTGTGTTGTCCCTTCTAATTGCAAACCAGAATGGTTGGTTTTAAAATATCTTTTAGATATACCAACCCCGTTTGACTTTGAAGTGTAATTCAATATCCGTCGGTGCATATAGCACGGGAAGTAGTTGTTGCTTCTTTGTTGAACGGTGTTTTTAAAAATAGATACCGAGAATCATTTTTCGTATATTTTGGGCAAATCTAAGCACTTTTCAACTCTAGTAACCTTTTTCAAAAATGCTACAGGTTTCTGTTTATGTGTCTGACTGTTGACTGTTTTCAGGCGCCACACCTGAAACAGAGTTTCTTACTGATTGCCGCATGTTGAGATCCGAATACTCTCAATCTTTTTCTATTTCTTTTCAACTGCTTGTTAATGATTTTCTGGAAAATTTTGCCAAAATTTAGAGTTTTTTGCTCCAAAAAAAATACATTTCAATGTTTTCTTAAGGTGCAGAGTGAAGTGTTACAACATACTTTTTTTGTAATACCGTATAATTATCATTCTACGAATATCAACCTCACGTAAATTAATGTTTTCATTGTAATGCACTTTACATCGGTGAAGCAAAAAGTTACATAGGATATGTTATGATAGGCTACCTTTCCACAGTTGTTAACATGTCCTTGATAAACCTGATTAACTGGACAGTTACCCCTTAACCCATTTTTCTTTTAAACCCTCGGGATCAAGTACCCTTCGTTATAATAAAAATATGAAAATTTATTTGTAATCTCCCCTAGTTTTCATTTCCTGAAGTGAGATTTGAAAGAAAAGGGGGAGCACTTTACAACGCGTTTTTAAAAGTCCCTTTTTTTCGAACAATCGATAAAAATTACATACAAAAAAATTATTTCTTTGGATGAAATATAATTTTCCATTTATAAATATAAAATTTCATATCTCATTCCATAGTTTTTTTTACAATTTATACTTGAGAAAACGAAAACCTTCAACCCTAGACTAGATTCATCTTCTCAATACTTCAAATTCCCGGATTCTTTTGTTAAACATCTATTTGAGAACTAAGTAGTCACGAATATAAATTACTTTTTTTATATAAATAGCTTTCTTTGAAATTTGCTTGAGTTATTTCCTCTTATTGAAATTGCATTTAAGCATTATTATTTGCTCGATTATAACAACTGTTTACATTGTTCCATAGTTATATAATTATTTGTAGAAATTAATTAAATTCACAGCTTGTTAACTGCAGTATAATAATTGCAGTACAGCAACTCAATCTTATCATTTGAGAAAGTGAATACATTTTGGAAAGCAAAAACCAAAATAAATCTTTATTAATAACATTACAAAGAGTAGAGCTGGGAAATGTAATCCGAATTCAAAGGACCACGATAGGTCTGAGTAGATCGCAATGGAATAAACCAATTTTCCACATCATTAAATTTAATTTAATGAGTGGAAAAAAATATAGAATATTCCATTACATACCTAACTATAACATATCGCTCAGGATATAGACACTCAAAGCAAAGAAGAGAATAATGTAGATGGAAATGAGACAACTGGCTTCCGACAAACCCAAAATAGAGTCACAAATCGAGTTAATCCCATTAAGTATTTAAACCACACCCGGAAATGCGTTTAGGTACATACAAAACATTCATACAAGATATGCATCCTAATAAGATCATCTAGTTGGAAGTGAGATTCACTGACAAAACTGGCTCCCGAGAAACCCAAAACCAAGTCAAAAATCGAGTTAATCCCATAAGGTTTTTAGAACACTCCCGGAAATACGTTTAGATACAAAACATTCATACGAGATAACGGATCCTAATAGGATTTTATTCTCCCAAGGGATGCAGTGTACAACCTTTCATGGTAACGAAAACACAAGCCGTTTTTTATTCTACTAAATTATAGCAGTCAGTGGTGGAAAAGTTTGGTAAAGCAAATTAATGGAGTGACTTGGTAAATTTAAATCCTAAACATTTGGTAACGATCGTTTGATATGATGGTATTAAACAAACAAACATTTGCATCTTAGACCAAGTAATGCTCAATCTATCTTCAATCTGTTCACAATTTTCCATACAACTAGTGCTGGAATTATCGTTAATGTTGCAGTTTCTTCTCCCTGCTTGCTGACATCATCACGTTCAATGTGAAAGCTAATCTTCGGTATAGTACAGTACCAGCATCTCGTCGTGAAGTAATGCCTCGAGGTAACCATAAACGACTTACTGGCGAATATGAGTTGAATATTTTATTAGTGACTAGAATTTCGACACTATCAGGTAGCGCATCCGAAAAATGTAAAGCTTCTTTGGTAAATGATTTGTTGCATTATTTTTTGCATAGTGGTTTCGATACAAAATCACTGTTATATAAAGTAAAATTTCATGAAACTAAATTTCCTTCGCCAACGTGTTACAAGAAGCTCAACAAATATATGTCAAGCAATTACTCCATGTCCATGGTTCATCTATATTTTCAATGATATGGAATTTATACTATTAATATTTTCAGGAAATTTCTGAAATATGTTTAATGCAGTTTTTACCTTTTTGTCTTTGGGTTGTTAAATTACTCTTAGTATTCATGAGGGTTAAACTGGCTAGCAGCCGAACGCCATCGTCGTTACCTTTTGAATTAGGGAACCAACAAAAAATTTTATAATTTCTTTACACATCAATAATATTTGATGAAACTTTTTTTGGTAACTAATAATCAAAACAAACTCTCGGTATTAACGGCTGCTAAAGTCGCCTACACTGTTGAAAAAATAGTAATATAAAATTTCACAAAATATGTTGTGGATTATGATAAAACTTTTTTTGAATACTTCAATAAACAAAATAAACATTTGATTTGATATTTCATTATTTTTTAAACGGCGTTGATGGCGACGGCTTAAGCAGCCTTTGACACGGAATGTTTGTTTTGATTATTGAAGTACTCAAGGAAAGAAGGTCTTATCAACTTTCTATGATGGATATTCTGTGAAATTTAATATTTCGTTATCTTTTTTTAAAATGGCGATAGGGGCGGCTATAGCAGACGTTGATACTGAATGTTTGTTTTGGTTATTGAAGTACTCAAAAAAACTTTCCTATGGTGCGTTTAGAATCACAACATATTTTGTGGAATTTTATATTTCATTATTTTTTTACAGTGTAGATAGCAGCGGCTTTAGCAGCCGTTGATATGGAATGTTTTTTTATTATTAGAATACTAGAAAAACATTTTATCAAATTTCATTGATGCGTATAAAAAATAGAACATTTTTGGTGGAAAATAATTGTTTCTTGTGATTCCTTTTTTTCCCTAGTTAATTATTATCACTTTATACTTCACGAGGTAATGTTTACCGCTCTTGTATATGATGGAGAACTTTCCTATTGATTTTTTTTTCGTGAATAAGTATTCTTGGACCGAAAATTGAAGTTCAACATTGTTTGAAGTTGAAGTCAATTTTACGATGTAAATCTTAAATTTTCCATTTTGTCAACTATGCTGATTTTCAAATATGGAAACTACAACCTTGACATTCCTTATAGATATGTCACATCCAATAGTTCGTACTTTACGAAAATATTCTTATTTTTGTATTTTTGCATGGTAGTGAACGTTTGAGAAGAGACAAAATCGAATTTATTATTTCGTTTCATATATGATCTGCTGCCATATATATTGAATTTATGGTGAGGAACTTCTGTCATTTTGTTTTCACATGTAAACATTTTCTTTTATGTCTGTTGACGTTATGGGTATAGTCATGGGCGTCGCTTCTTTTCCACTGAAGAAATACAAACTAACTAAGTAGGTTTCACATTGATTCTTACTTATTTCAAGTTCCTTTGAATAAGAATACTATTTAGCTCTATCAGTCACAAATAAAGAATTTAATGAAAATTTATAACCTTAAACATACAAAGAATCTATGAATATTGAGATGTATGTAGGAGGCAAACATACTTAATAAAAAACACCTGAGAAAAATCAAATATTTTTTACTAAGAAAAATTTGAAATCTAATAACTGGGAGAAATATCGTTGTGAATGTCGCTATATACTTCAATACCACTTATGATGAGTGACAGTTAAAAGACAGGGAGAGAATTTAACGCCCCTCGGGATTTCCAGCTTTTTCCGAACGCCAAAAGTGTGGACCGATTGTTGTCATCTAGGAAAAACAGGTATAATCGTAAATTATTATTTTTCTGTAAAAATAAGTTATATTTTGTGGTGGTTAACCAATCTATTCAATAAATTTTTAATTGAACAAAATCTGACAGCTCACACGATGTAGGCAGAGTATCAATCAAAAATCACATGGAAATTGAAATAAAAACGAAAGCTAACAAAATTTAGACACACACGGAGTCTTTATTATTATTATTATTATTACATATTATAATATAAGCGTATAGGTAAGTAACATTGTCGTATAGAATTTATTTAAAAAATCCCAAACTCAATCAACATTGAAATATGGAAGTAGAAAAAATAGTAAATGCAACTCGCATTTAATAGCTATTACGAAGTTCGCTCACAGCTCGTGTCGTGATTTTCATACTTGTTTATCAATATTTATCATTGATGTACTATTATTGTATGCATAATATGAATCAGAAATGGCAGACCGTTCAAGGGAGGGAGGAAATTCTTCAAAGAGGACCTAGCCTGGAGAGGGTTACTGGTATCTTTATATCAACCGTACAACGAATATCACAAAAACCTAACGGCTGAGGGGCCAAGGACTGGAAACCTCTTATTGGTGCTAATAAATCAATCAATACTTAATTAAATCGAATAATCAAAACGTCAATTACTTATGAAAAATTAACAAAAAGCTCAACAATCCATAATATAAACATGTGACTTTTCTAACTACAAAATATTTCCAGGCTCCTTAAATTCTTTATGTGACGCCCTCTACAAAATACATGGAAATAGGTACAAAACTATGATTTCTCATATATAAGATCCTCATTTTTTTGGAAACACGTCATAAATCGTTGAAGTTATTGTAAGGAACAAAAATTCAAATTTCATGTTTAGCACCCTGTCTCTCTCTTAATATTGCTACTTTGGACCTGTACTGAGGATATGTAGAGGTCCACAAAGAAAAGGTGTATCTTGATGATATAAGGATCATGTCAAAAACTTTTGATGAGCATTTAAAAGTTGTTAAAGAAGTATTTGACAGGTTACGGAGTGTCAATTAAAAACTGAATCACAAGAAATGTTTACAGGTTCAAACGGAAGGCTATTATCTGGGACATATTCGTGTCCGCAGAAGGAACTGAAACCGATACGGAGAAAAGTTTAGCTATTAAAGACTGGTCTAAACCAAGGGACAAAAAGGAAATAAGGAGTTTTCTTGGACTCTGTTCAGATTACCGAAAATTTGTCAAGGACTTTGGTCGAATTGCTAAACCTCTTCATCGACTAACTGAAAACAACATTGAATTTGACTGGACGCAGGATTGTCAAAATGTTCCGTAGAGTTGAAGAAACGATTAACAACAGCACCGGTTTTAGCCTACCCACAGGAGAAACGAACATTTATTTTGGATTGTGGTGCATCCCAACACGGTTTAAGAACAAGTAGGCGAAGGAAAAGTGATTGCATACTTTAGTAAAACCATGGGAAAGGCTGAGAAAAAATGATTGCAGCAATATAACTTTGTAATACTACACCGAAAGAACGTCTCCATAGCAATGCCATTAAGCTTTCCAGGCGACCCTGTTTAGAACGACAATGCCGGTAAAAGGCTTGAAGAAAAGGAGAACCCAGTGAAAGAAATGAGTCTACAGATAACTACAATCAAGCCAGAATCTCCTTGAAATCCTTAGAAAAAGTCAGAAGAACGACAATGACTTGAAAGTCATAGGAGAATGGCTTAACAATGGAGTCAGACATACTTAGCCATAGGTAGCCAGATATAGTGGAAACTTAAAATAGTACTGGGCTCAGTGAGATTCACTGTTTCTTTATGGTTGCCTATTGCAAAGAAGATGTTACAGCCCCGATGGAGTACGTATAGTTTACCAATTGGTACTGCCAAGATCACACATCAAAAGCGTGTTAGAAGAGTTTCAAAGCAGTCACACAGGAGGACATTTTGGAAAAATAATCCATTATAACCATCAGGTATTTGTTTCCTCTTTCTGCCAAAGGAAGTGAACCGAGAATATCAAAAATATCAAGTCGTTCAAATGGCTATCCGGAGAGATAAGGTGCCTTTTCCCTCGGCTTCTTGTTTTAGGACTACTGCTACTATTGCTCAGATCATATTTCTGGTACCAATTTTTCACGATGTATGTCTTCTTCTTTTTCTTCATGGACCTCTACATATCCTCAGTACAGGACCGACGTAACAATATCAACATTTTATTAAAGCTTGTTGGTTCAAATCGCAATATTTTAAAGTGAAGATTGTACTATACTTTTATGTACTATTACTTAAGGACCACCCTGTATAAAGAATACTTTTATGGTTTCAGTTGACAATGGAAAATATAAAAGTGTAATTTTAAAATGTACCTATAAATTCCGTTTTCCACTTAAATATTTGCGAGTATTGAATGAAAAAACTGAATTCTTTTGTCGTTTTGTTGCCGCCTATGGAGTTAGATTTAACATCTCGAGTAGATTTTTGATGCCAGAGGCTGGGAAGAGAGTAAAAGTTGTAAGGATATAAATCAATGTCATACGTTCGAGCTCAAAGTTTCAATTTCCTGGAAATATGGAACGCCACGGCAAGATTGAAAAGTTTGTAAACTATACAATATTTGTGGGTAATGCGGATCAAGAAAGACAGATAATTTATTATTATACATCATCTTTGTCAAATATTATAAAATCTACAAGCTACGTAAAAATTGGTCAGTGTAGATTTGAATAATAAAAAACATTTTGGTAAAATAGAGAAAAACGTAATGGAATTGCCAAAAAAATGTAAAAAGAGGAAGGTGAAAAAGGAGACTACTCAGAACCAATTTTAAGTAAGGATGTAACCGTGGAGAAATTGGATAGGTAGAAATGCCTAAGCCTGCCTAAGCTGTAGCTAAAACAGAAGATAAAGTATCTGGAAATTATTTTGGATGCAAAAGTAACCTGGAATTCACACCTGATCCACAAAATAAACAAAGGAAAAATGTCACTAATGGCTGCCAAACGGGCGATAGGTGACACATGGGGATTAAATACAAAGAAAGCCTAGCTGGAGTTATCAACGTTGCAAGGGCTCGCCTGTCTAAGCCTGAAGGAAGCGATACCCAACGGCGGCATTGGATAACGTACTCAATTTTCCGACGGATACAAAACTGACCGAGGAAAAGTAGCATGAGTACATAGGGGCAATCCCAGAATCAATGCTTAGGCATCTTTGAGGATATGTATGGAGTTCCTTAAAATCTCTGACATTCAGACAGCACTGAAATCCTTAGCATGCCCCCTCATCGGATCTAGACGTGCTTAAGCTCCCGGTCAAAAAAACCAACCAACGAAAGAGTGAATGTAGGGATGAAATAATTTTCTTTGCGAGGTCTTATGATACATGAACCAAATTTGGCAATGATATAAAGGAATAAATAATTTCAAATCAATTTAATTCAACGTTAATTTTTAAATGAAATTTTGAGTCATATTAACAAAAAATGTATTAAAAAATGTGAATAGATACATTAAACTCACCCTTAGTATAAAACAATGCCTCAACATACCTGCAACAAAATAAAATGAATTAATAATAGAAAAAATGTTAATAGATACGTCAGTGAAAAAAAATCTAGAACAGTTATGACATTTATTATAATGTTTTAGTACATTTTCCACTGAGCCATTTATAAATATGTATAAAATACAGAGACAAAGAACAACTCTTAAATCAAATGTCAAGATAGTTATAGCTTCCTACAGCTGCGTAGTTCGGTAATGTGAATATTTCAAGAAAAACAGCAAAAATAAAGTAAACTAAATTGCTGGAAGCGATATTAAATCAAAAGAATCCAATGAACGAGTAAAAATCTAGCTATTTGTGGAATAGTACTACCCGGGGTACCACTGAAAAAAATGTGTATACAGCTTTATCTAATGGGTAAAGTGGTAATGAACTTTTCTTAAATAAAAAATTCGTCGCACTTGTGGTAAAATTTCAAATTTTTATTTAGATCATTCTTAGACAATTCTAGAAAAATTATGTAAAATCACTAGAATCAAAACCATATTTCAACAGCTACATTAACTTTGACCGGTATCTAGAGGAATTCAGTAACATAAATTGCCAACAATTTCCACGTTGGAGTAACGAGTTACAAAATTGGGAATTGGTGTATACTTTGGGCATTGTTTTTAGAAGAATAAAGTATGTTGCTGATAGTGGCAAGGTGGAAACTTTTCGGGGTTTTGTTTCTATCCATATATAAGAACAGTTTCATCCATTTTTTTTTAGTGGAAAGTACTTTGATCGTCGTATAACGCTTAATACCAAAAATATGATTTATTGAACATTCAACTTAAGAACTGTCAGTGGATATGGATATAAATCATGTTTAATTTTCACTTTTCTAAAATGAAGATGTTGAAACTACGCCAATGGAATGATTAATACAATGGTACGTATAAAAGACAGCTGCTTTGAAATTACTAGAATATAAATCATCCTACTTGTCATAAGATTCAAAATTATACTTTTTATAAAAGTGAATCTTGGCCTTTGACGTCCTACTAAACCAATAAATTTCTCTAAATCTTCAAGGACGAATTTTTATATAGGATAGAGTATTCAATTTGCATTTTTGTATTGCCAACACCGTTGTAGCTGTTTAGTATAAAATAGCAGAGGCCAGATGTTCGCTATCTGCCTAAATTAAATACATATTTTTCGTCGGCGAATTATTTACGGCTCTAATATTGTGCATGGCCCTGATGTGGAACACCAGCTTGGATAACTGTATCAAAAATTTATAATCTTTAGATGAAACTCGATGTTAATTCCGTTATTTACGTCAGGTTTTATCTATACAGCATAATAATCAAATAGAAAATAAATTTGACATAATATGAATGATAGAAATTTTATA
Organism: Lochmaea capreae; assembly: GCA_949126875.1. Taxonomy (NCBI): domain Eukaryota; kingdom Metazoa; phylum Arthropoda; class Insecta; order Coleoptera; family Chrysomelidae; genus Lochmaea; species Lochmaea capreae. Next base: position 9,628,669 of record OX421409.1, read on the forward strand.
TCAACATAAAAGTTGTAATAACAGAATTGCATGATACAAAGATTCACTTAGTGCCTGGGCTGTTGAGCACAACCCAGTCGAGTGAATGAGCAGAATTAAATACTGGATATAAACTGTGATTGACTAAATTTAATTTGCGAATATTTAAAAATTGATTAGGTATAATTTAGTTCGAAATAGTTGGCTTCTACTGCCATAGTTAACCTATCCACTTAAGCCACATTATGTGGCCCGATGAGCTAAAAAGCAAGAAATGGATACAGGATCGAATTAAAAGGGGTTGAAATTTAATGGAACTTAATTCATTTTTACCAATTATAAATTTATTTCTATGTCACTATCTTCATCTAACTTAATTTTAAAAGATTCAATATAAGTTACTCAACCACAAGAATTTTCGACCTTAATAACATGTTCCATGTAGTTTTTTCAACTATCTGCAAAAATATTAGTCATTACGTTTTTACCAATTCTACTACAGATGAGCTGAAAGTTGGTAGGATATTACCCATTGTAACGTTATATTTAACCTGGTGCCATATTAGCTCGGTGGGATTAAATAGGCAAAAATAAGTGGGAAGACGCCAAACTATAAGTACACTTCTGTTCTGTAGAGTAGGGAGGGTGAGTTAGGCCCACAGCACTTAGGCCACATGTGACCAATTGTACATTCTCCCGAGGAGTTGTCTTCCTAGGTCATCGTCCATCCTGTCCTTTCCAGGAAGGTGGACAGGTCACTAGGATACATTTCCTTTATATCGGCAGATGTAAGTCAAGACTCACCGAACACACACTCTCTTATTGACGATAACTCTGGGCACTCGTATAAGACATGCCTGACAGATTCATCTTCCTGTTCACACATCCTGCATAGAGGTGTGTCCACTAGCCCCATTGTAAGAAGGTGTTTCCTTAATGACAGTGGCCAGTCAGAAATCCTACCATCAAACGTCGGTTTTTCCTGGCCATCGCAAAATATTTTTTTTGACTCCAGTTACCCAAGGTGATCCTGGCAAGACTGCATCCCTTGATTTCATCCCATCTCTTTGGAGATTGAGCATGAGTGTAACGTTTAGCTAGTTCCGCAATTGTCGAAATCGTCAGACCGTAGGTGTCGCCGGGTCCAAGAATTCTTAGTCCAGCTGCTTCCCTGGCTAAATAATCAGCAATGTAGTTACCTTTGCTCCTATCGTGCCCGTTAACCCACCTCAGGATAATATTGCTATTTACCGAGGCGTTAGCTAAATCTCGATGGCACTCTAATACTAGCCCTGATGTAACATGTTGTCTGTTCAAGGCTAGTAGAGCTTGTATGGTATCAGTGCAGATTATTATGTTTTTGCCAGAAATTCCTCTTTGGGTTAGTTCCTTTGTGGCAATTGAGATACCAGCCAGTTCTGTTTGAACCACGCTGGTGTTTTTCCCATTCCCCACTTAATCCGTAGGCTTAGTAATCTGGAGTAATATGTATCACAGACATTATTCTTTATTGATTTTAAAATGCTTCAACGCTTTTAAGCCACCATGTATTGGATAATCCAAGATTTTCTGTTACTCCGTTACTCAGTGTTTGAAAGAATTTTCAATACTTGGAACTAGTCAAAAAAAGATTGCGATCGTAATTGAAATGTTTGATGATTCTTCCACTTGATATTTTGCTTCTGGGTGGGAAATACTTCCCGAGTTAATGGAAAACGTGTTTAGAAAAAAATATGTTGTAAATTAATTGGCGCAGTCGGTAGGATGTCTGTATATGATACCTATATTTCAATTTCACTCACCCAATTAAATTGAAATGGAGATTCCAATTAAAACTGGATAACCGCACGTCGGCGTTGACGCCATCTAACGACGTTTCCAGACTTAATGCCCTTTCGACGTTGTCGGCGTCCCGTTACGTCAATCATACGTCGCGATAAACGTACTAAATGTGTTGGTAAAACAATTACGAACATCCGTAAGGTTCAGCTCGAGGAATTAGCTGCTTACTGTATAAACCTTCATTTTGAAATTGTCTCGACAAAAATAGACCAAACCGATGTCGATGTTTTAAAGGATTTAGGAATAAAGTACTTGGTAATCTCCTCTATGTATGTTGTTTTATATACATAATACAAAGATAAATACACGGATTAGGTTCCAGTGGATTGAGGAAAGTAAATTTGTTCCATTTCGAGAGCTTAAAGAAATAAAAACACGTTGGAAATGCTTAAGTTATGGGGCCTCCATTAATTTCGTGAGGTGAAGAGAATTATTCTGAAATAGCGACACTTCCTCATTGGCTCCTGAATTACCAATTCCAAACCAAATGCAAATACTTTGATCTGAACTTAGTGTACAGATAAAAACTTTTTTCAACCCAAGTGACAGTCAAAACATTTTCTGATAGTGTATAAAACTGAAGCAAAATCCAATGAAGGTACAGTTAAAAAATATTTATTTTGCTGAACACACACAGTTATCTAATGCAGTACGTGAAGTTTTTAGAAGCTTTATTGGTACATGTTTTTGGATTTATCACGTATAAAGCACGTAGCCAAATTCACAGTTTCATTACTGAATAACATTTTTAATATAAGATTGTACAATAATTATGTTTTAATAAGAATAAGAATTTGCCAATGTTCACACTATCTGTTTGTAGAAAAACATTATGCCATATTAACATATTTATTGCAATGTAATAAATGTCATAGAGAATACTGCTGTTATGACGTTTGAAGTATTATTTATAATTATTTCGAATTCAACATCAAATAAACAATACAGAATACAGTTCTGTTATGATTTGCCCAAGAGTCGAAATTAGAACCAAATTAGTGAATGCGCAAAAAATTGAGGTCAATTACGAATTAATCCTAGGAGCAATCATATCAGTGATAAGGGCATGACTGTAATAGTCGACTCCTCTGTTTTTCGAGAATTGTTATCTTATTTGACGTGAAGGGCCACTATACTTACGGCTTCTATGGAATAAAAGCTCTTTTGTTTTTAGACCCTCTTGTTGCGTCGAGAATTGTAGCGTTGTTACAAATTGGTCATGAGACCGCAAAATATGTTGATATAAGCCTTTTTCGTATACAAAGGATGAACCAGTATGAAAAGATGACTGTTATTTGGTGTCCAAAAGTTTGTAAAACAAAACAACTAGTATGGATTTACTACGAAATTCCCTGAAAGATGTTAGTGGATGGCTTAATGCTGCTGGATTGTCTTGTGAAAGAACTGCTACAGGTCCATCATTGGAACCCCGGAATAGAATTACAGTTGCACGTAGACAGAGTTTGCAGACAGTCCGCCAGAAGTCCTTCCACCATAAATATAATCGAACGACGACGTATCCAAAGACATTTACAAGCTACAAGAACTCCCTAGAGCTCCGAGACTTGCTACTGCAAGAGTGGGAAAACTATATTGTGATCCTTTTCTTAATTGAAAGTATGCGTCGTAAAGCTCAACCAGTCATCAAGAAAAAACATTATTAGTGATTAATTTTTTCAATGTAAATATGTAGTGAGTTATTGTTTATCCCTAAGAATACTCAACTACTTAAAATATTTTAGTTTTCCAAGAAATAAAAGTTACATGTCTCATGGCAGATTTTTCCTACCAAATCAAGTGCGAAATTACAAACTTATGGCATTGTTCCGTACTGGAAACTACGTATATTTCCAAACAATAGAACTGAACACAAAATTTGTCTTGATTCTCGTCTCAGTCCTCCGCTGTTTTTTTTTATTGTATACTCTTGCTTTTACTTTTGCTCGTACAACTCAAATATGACGAGCCAATCTGCTGGAAAGGCCCTATCCAATTTTTGTAGTTCGTATTATATAAAGAGATTCAAGTTTATTGCCTTGTTTTGTTTTCTGCGAGGTTATGCTCCCTTTTTTTGTTTGTTGCATCTTGTATTCGTATTTTCTAACGCATGACTTGGTTCCGGTATTAATCTTTCCTCTTTCAGCTGGGGATTTTTTCGTTTTTTCGTGTAAGCATTGGATGGATGAAGAAATATGAGATGGGGCATTTTCTGGTTGTCTTGTTTAATACTTCATGATAGTATTACGATCGGAAATCATTTTTATTTTAAATACATACCGACGGAGCAGTATAGTTTGGCAGTGACAACAGATTTGTATTTTTCAATAAAAAGAATACTATTAATAACTATTGAAATACGAGGATATATTGAAAAATTCTTAGCCTACTATAGAACCAAACTAAATTTCAATGTCAAAATATTTTATTACCCAACATATTCTACTCTTAATTGGATACATTTTTTACAGCGAACCTGCAACGTCTCTAGACCTTCCAGAAAAAATGTTTCTTCTTGCTCTACAAACCAGACCTCCACAGCTATTATTACCTCCTCGTTGGAAGAAAATTTACGACCTTTTAAACTTTTCTTCAGTTGGGAAAAGAGATGATAGTCGGACGAAGCCGAATCTGGTGAATAAGGGGGGTGTTCTAGTAATTCAAACCCTAAATCACAATTTTTTGCATGGCAACATGAGATTTATGTGTAGGGGCGTTGTCCTGCAAAAACAAAACACCTTTGGATAGCTTTCCGCATCTTTTCTTTTCAACTTTTTCCCGTAGAGTGGTCAGTAATGTCCAATAGTAATCTCCAGTTATTGTTCTACTCTTAACCAAAAAATCAATCATGATTACTCCATGGCAATCCCAAAAAACTGAAGCAAGAACTTTTTCAGCAGATTTTTGGATACGGAACTTCTTAGGTCTTGGAGAACCAGAGTGTCGCCATTCCATCGATTGTTGCTTTGTTTCTGGATCGTAGAAATGTACCCAAGTCTCATCCATAGTAACAATTCGGTTTAAGAAGTCTACATCGTTTTCAAATAGAGCACAGATCGAACGCGAAGCTTCTGCCCTTGCACGCTTTTGGTCAACATTCAAACATTTGGGGATCCATTTTGCAGCAATTTTTCTCATGTCCAAATTGACGTGAACTATATGATGAACGCTTTCGTATAAACTATTCAGTGCTTCAGATATCAGTTTTAGCCCAATTCGACGTTCTGATAAAATCATGTCATGAACTACATCAATATTTTCGGGGACTGACACAGAAACTGCCCTTCCCGATCGGTCATCATCTTCAATGGAAAATTTACCTGTTTTGAAGCTTGCAGTCCAATTTTTCACGGTCGAATACGAAGGACATTGATCACCAAGGGTATTAAGCATACCTTCGTAAATCTGCTTACCTCTTAACCCTTTTAAATACAGGTACTTGATGATGGCTCGATACTCCAATTTTTCGATTTTCACAATTTCGGTGGACATCTTTTTTCTTTTAATTTATTGCGTAACTCTGGTTTACTTTTTTGACGTCAAACTTCACACTGACACTTCTAATAAGTTATTGTTCGTTGCTATGGTAACGAAATATTTTGTTTATGCATGGAACTGGTCTAGGCTAACTAGATATCATTACATCCTCGTATGTTTGGGATATTTTGAAATGAACCTTAGATTTCGTTCATATTAATAATATCGTTGGTTACATTTTGAGTTATTTTCAAATACTGCATCGTTATAGTTAAAATGTACGTTCCTGGCCGCTATCTAAAGATTAACATTTTAAAAACATTCGTCGTCGAAGGGTTCCGCCTGATCAGAATTTACCCCCTTTTTCTACATTATCAAAAAATCCCCAAATGAAAAAACACCCAAGTGCAGTTATGTAGGAAGGTATCTCGTTCAACCGATACCTCTTCGAACGATTCAAAAAAACACACGGCCAAAAAATTAGCATATCTGTGTGATAAGGGTCCACGCTGAGAGCTTATAAAAACTGATTTATACTCGCTAATTGCTAGAAAAGCTTTACTGTACACGAGATCGTTTTTAGCAGAGCTTTCGGCGCAAAGTACAGATTACGTTTTTCGTTTAAATCCGACGGGACAAGGACCACTTTTAAAATGTCGCTAATTAGCTGTTTTGTTAATTTTATTGCAAATATACGAGATAAAAAGTTCCAATTAAAAGAACGAGATTAGTGTGCAACATTGACGGTCCATCATTTTTAATTAAACGAAAAAGCTATTAGATCCTTTTACCAAAATAAACAATAATTTCACGACAAAGAGAACAAAATGGTTAACAATTGGAATTTGTTAATTGAATAATAGAGGCATGGTACATTGTATGACAAGGGATGAAACAAGACAAATTTAGACGAGGGTAAAGTTGTCTGGGAATCACCCACACACTATACTTTTCATGCAACCTGTATTGGAATTGCGAAATTTAGTGTCTCTGCAGACAATCAGAACCAGGAAATGGTAATGGAATGTGACAGAGTTGTGCCCTCTGAAGAGTGTGTCGTAAACATTGTTTCGGACATATCTTGAGACCGGATTGTAGTACAGGTTTGGAAAACAAAATCTTTGACGAAACAAAAACTATTTCATTATTTACAGACTTGTAGGTCTACCGCTAGAGGGCGTAATTGATTTTTGAAAAACTGAAGTCTAATTTTATAAAAATTCACTAGTTGAGCAACAAAGAAGAACAAATATCGTATTCTTGAAGAAATTCAGAGTATGTTTGATATTACAAGTTCTGTCTATCACTCAAATGAGCGGTGCGGGAGAGTGGATACTTTGTTAAGGAAAAAATCCGGTTTTACTTGGTCGCTCTTTGCAGATTATATAGTATAATTAAGAGCTCTAAAACGTATTGAACAATTTATGAATTAAATATTATTTCTTTCTGCATTTTCAGTTTCAACATGAATGCCAATGTTTCATGGCTCTACTAAAGATCCTAAAACGTTCTTATTTGCCCACCCGGTACCAAAAACGAACCAAACAACTTTGTTTCAAGGTAAACTATGAAAATTCGGAAAAAAATTAATTTACTGTGGACCAGTTTTTACATGAGTCAATACTAATTTCACGAAACCCCACTGCGATTAAACATCACTTGTTGCTTGCTCGTCAAATTCTCAATTTAAAATATGCAACCACCTTAATGAAAATCAATGTAAAAATATTGAATTCGTCGGACTAAACAATGTTTATGCAAAAATCGACAAGGAATAGACTCATTAAGATTTTTTGTGAAATAAATCAAGAATCTTAATGAATGGGTTCGGAAAAAATTCACCCATTGAATACAAATAATAATAAATATTCATGAATTACAATTTACAACGAGCAATTCAATCTGCTACGAAATAAAAAACGAGATGTTCGTCATAACTTACTTTTATGAATTTAACCAAACACATTTTTTTATCTCTTATTGATTTAATTTTATGGCAAGTAAATGTGAACGAACTTCAAACAGTCGTTTTTTTTACATCGCCTACTGTCTCTGTGAACGTATATATTAATATTTTCTTGTTGATCGTATCTTGAAATTAGATTGTTGACATTGACACGAACAAATTTAAGCTTGATGGGTTTCAATTTGTGAGGGGATGAATTAAGTCAGGGAAATGTCTGGAAATTCAGTGCTATAATGTTGTTTCGCGGATTCTCAATGCAGTATATTCATTCATTGCAACTAAAATTAGATATACATAATATTAAATAATTCAGTAGCTGTGTAGGAAAATCTAAACGTATAGTGACATAAATCAACTTCAAAACTAATCCGGAATCCCCAACACCTGAAAAGCTAAAAGAGCTATTCTGGAAAGACATTCTAATCCTTTCACTCTCACACACATTTTTAACTTGATATATTTACCCAAAAATTTATCTTGCCATCACTTATCCCAGCGTTATTCCATGTTTTCTTATTTTGTTTATTTCTTTGTAGATTTATCTTATTAAGATACAAAAATATATCGGCTACTTGGGTGTTCAATCGATCCAATCTCTCTGCTCACCCTTAAATACTGCAAATTGCTTTCTGTGTGTGTCAGCGTTAATTTAACAGGACGAAAGGGTTTGGGTTGTTAGTTTGTACCAATTCGAACTCACCAAATCTACAGACAAATTGGAACGTGTGAAGACTAAACCCGAGTTCACTACCGTTCGACTTCTGAAGATTGTACTCTGTATAAAATGATATGTGAGTAGGCCACTAAGCGTAAACGTTACAGCTTCAAAATCTCAACTACGAAGAAAAAAGGTTGCTAGTTCAAAAATCTTATTTTTATGGACAAGTAGAAATCTGTAATCGTGCTGGCACGTGTTTATAAGATTTCCAAGTATGGAAATGGTTTTAAAGGTTTTAGAATAGCCTGGAAACTTACTTGACTCTAATAGAAAACGATTATGAAGAAACTGAAACAAACAGAAGTAATGGCGAATAAATGAAATTTGGAAAAACTTTTAACAAAAAACCTTGTGGGACTTGACATCATAAGTGCATACACTAAATGTCCAAGCTCATTGCTCGGTAGCTGGTGAAGTGTTATGTAAGCAGAACATAGTAATTTACAGATTCATGTCGTCATTCAATCTAGCTATTCGGGTTATGAGATTGGTAACTTTCTGTTTTCCTACATGTATATAGATTTATTATTCCACTCCTGAGCTTAACATCAAACATGGATCTTTTGATTAACTTCCGAGTAGTGGTGTACTGGTTTCTAATTTGGTATTAATGACTGTTTAATTTGGAGGCAATCACGGTAATAAATCCCAAATTTAACTTCATTCAACCGAAATTTGTGTAACGCTGTAGATCGTAAACGTTTCAACTATTTGCCAGGGTATGGAGAACGATCTCTAGCTATCATTAAAGAGAGGGAAAATTATATGAATTTGTATTGTGATACATTTCTGAAGAGATCTTGGAAATAAGCTTCCATTTTACATTGTCTAAAATAATCTTGTCGTTAAAACGTTCATTGGGAAAAACAACTGGAGGTTATTGACAGCATGTCTAGACGAAATTCATTTTATCACATGTGTCTTCTATAATTTAAACACATTTTCCAACTGTTTCATAAAATCGTCGAAGTTCGATGGAATTACAAATAATATTATACTTGAAGAATAATGTAAGTAAAAGTGTCTCCTATCTACAGACTAGTAATAAGAATGTGAGATGGACTTGGTTAAACTTGTACTTGTATCTGAAAGTAGACAACCGAGAAAACGAATTTCAGCTAATCTAGATTGTTATTCAGAACGTCCAACTCCGAAACTCCTCTTAAACCCCCTGGGCTTTTCCTATGTGTCATGTCTCGACCTTTTTATTTGCGCACCGTTTTCAAAGGATTTTTCCTCTTCGTATATATCTGTTACCTATATTTTCTTACAGCAGACATGTAAAGTAGGAAATATGACATTTACTTTTCGCATTTAAACTTTAAGGTGTTGCTTAGCACACATAATATCGCTTCAGAGCAGCATTATCGGCTCAACTTATGTATCCGTATTCAACTTACAAATTTTATGCGTTTAAAAACGGTCTTCTCTTTGAAAAGTAATTTTCAAATTTGTATAAGGCGTAATAATATTATGATACTATTATCTTGACGTCTATTGACAACACGCTTCAGTTAAATTTGCCAATTGTTACAGAAAACTGTAATTAAGTAAATATAAAAAAGTTCGCTTTTATAATAAATATAATTAATTAGTATAAACGAAAAAAGAAATAAGTATTAGATTGATGAATGAAACGTTAATTTTCAATTTTTAGATTATCTAAGTTTCTTGTAACCGTTTTTTTAAAGGTTAATATTTGCATAAAACTTTACTTGAAACAAATACTTTTTACTTCAATTGTTAATCACATATCATTTTGGAAATTGAATAGATGAATAAAATGAATAAATAGACACTCCTGACTACTTGTTAAATTTTATAAAACACCTTTCAGTGTTAAAACAGGTTTATCCATTAAACATCAACATCTGTGTTGAAATTTTTCACGAAACCAGTGTTATAATGACTTAATTGTATATACAAGAATCTCAGTTAATAGTATTTAATTATGTTGATGAAAACGACATTTATATAATTACTATGTTTATTACCAAACGAATAACATTGTAAAATTACCGAAGTTAATTACCAAATAAGAATTATCTCCACTATTTGAGTAGTTTAGAATTACTGAGTTTCCAACCTTGTATGTATGATGGGGTGACATTCACTGAGACCGAAAAGATCTATTGTGCCCCCTTACTTCTACTTAGTTCCTGAGGAACGTCTCATAGACTAGTAGCTCCTTTAGTCCAATTTTCCTGAGGAATTTTAGGATATTTGCAGGCTTCAACTATGGTGAATGTCCCTCTTTTATCCAATAATCTCCTAGGTGATGTTTCCCAGCATTTTAAATTCCTGTGTAATTCGTTAGTATGTGGATGGAGGTTTCTCCTTCCATGCCACAGAATCTACATTCTTCTTCCTCCACTATTTTGAGCTTTTTCAGGTGCCCGTTTGGGCAGGAATGTCTCGTAAGGATCCCTCTTAAAACTCTTAGTGCAGTTTTACTTTGACTTATGCATTCATTTGATCTCAACGGGTTGTAGTCACCCATCAGAATCTTTGATTGTCTAAGCCCTACTAGATATCTCCAATGGCCAGATCTCTTTTCTTCGGCTTTGCCTATTTCTTCCAATATTACATTGGGGCAGATACCGCAAAAGGGTTCCGGCCCCCAAAAGGGTCTTCCAGTCCCCCTTTTTGTTAGTCCATCTGCTATTTAATTTCCTTCTATTCCAGTGTGTCCTGGAATCCACAGTAAGGTTACTATATTGTTCTCGCCTCAGTTCATTGAGTAGGCCTAGGCATTCCCACACCATTTTGGAACTGATTACTCAAGAGCTCAATGCTTTAATTACTACTTGACTATCCGACATTATGATCATCTTTTGCCTTCTATATCCTTTGTCAATTTTGAACTGGACACACTTTGTTATGTCGTGAATTTCCACTTGAAAGATACTTGGTTCCTGGCCTATCCCAGTTTCTTCTATTGCTTTAGAGCCGTGTGTGTACCATTGAATGACATTCTTTCCTAGTCTGGTAATGGTATTTGTTATACCTTTTCATCATACCATCTTGTGGCATGTCCCAGGTTTTTTGATTTCTAAGAAGTGAGGGGGTGGTTTTTTCAATGATTCCCTCTCTACTTAGTCTGTATCACTGCAACACTTTCCACCACCATATGTAGAGGTGTGAGGTTGAGAATCACTTCCATGGCTGCCGTTGGGGATGTTCTCATTGTTCCTGTAATGCATATACATGCTAGTCTTTGAATTTTGGAGAGGTTTTCTCTCGTCGTCCATAGACTAGTTCTGCTACTCCACGCAATGGCTCCTTAAGTGATAATTGGTTCACTATGAGTTCCCAACCATTTTAATCTATTTTCAAAAAAAAATGATGAAAGTTTATACTATGAATTACTAATTATCCAATCCATTTGGCACCCAGTTCAAACTTGGCAGGACACCATCATAAATGAAATCTAAAAAGTCGCCATCGATCCGATACCTGGAAAAAGATTTACTCGTGAAACGTTACATAAACGGGGTTTTCGCGATTTTCAACAAAACGGTAAGTTTTATCATAATAATAGTTCAGGCAAAAATTGTAGATCAGATAATAATCCATAAAAACTATTCCAACTTTTTGAATCGTTATGTGTCAGAAACGGTGGCTCTCAGGAAAAAAAGTATTTAGACATTTTCTATAGATCCCCAATTTTTGTCTGAACTAATTTTATGAAAAACCCGTTGTTGTGACCTTCGACCCCGAGTAAATTTTTTTCCAGATATCGGATCGATGAGGACTTTTTAGATTTTATTTATGATAGTGTTTTCAACTTTGAGCTGGATGCGAATTTTTGTACCTTTGCCCCTATTTTTTGGTATAATTTGACAGGATAATAACTAGATAAAATATTTGTCAAGTAATGTTAGAGAATATTTTCAGATGTCCATTTCTAAATCATTTTGAGTATTGTAAATGTACCCAATGAAATTAATGAGTTTATTTTATTTATTATTTAAATTGTTTCGAACATTTGTCCATTCTACGAAGTTCAGCGACAAAGTTGTCGCATCAGATATCATGGAAATGAATTGGATATGTGGAAATTTCCTTCTGAGAGTTACAACTTCAAGTTGTCTTGACGTTTCTGCCCCACCAACTCTTAATTAAAACTTATTACCCATTGGGCTCCAGAAAAGCGAGCTAGGAGAAGCAGAAAAAGTAGGGAACAAAAAAAAACATCGAGAAGATTTAAACGAATTATACTCAGTTAAGACAAAAATCACATAAGAACTTTCTTTTATGGGGTCGTGGCTAAAGTTACAATCTCTGGTTGTTTGACTTTCCTGCAGTTATCTCTTGTATTAATTCCGAGAGCATCGTTTCAGTTAAATGTTATGTGAAGCAATATTTATTAACTGTTGAAGAAGTCAATAGCTATTGATTTTTTATTATTACTTGATATTCCAAAACTAATAAGAAAGAACATGCTCTCGAATTTTGATAATTTTTTTGTGTAACCTGAAATTCAACCCAAAAACAAACAAGAAATAACCCGCTTATCATGTTCTGAGACGTTGGAACTTTTGCAAAATCGAGGATTATTATTGGACGACCTACAGCTGCGAGTAGGGTTGACACCTGTGTTTGCTATTAGAATACATTGGTTATTACAAGTAAGAAGAACAATACATACATAGTACCAACATAAAGTAAAATTTATTTTTTCTCCTACTTTACCGGAGAACCAATCATATGAACACCAAAAATGGGGCGGAAACTATTATTTATCAGCTTAAGGGCGGAAAATTCATAACGCTACCATTTTTTAAGTTGTTCACCATCTGTCACTTGATTACTTTGATGTTTCGCGTAGGAGAAAAACAGTTGTGTGTCACACATGCAGAAAACGCTTTAGCAGCTTTCAACTTTTCAGCTGCCCTCGCTTCGCTCGCTCGTGAAAATAGTCTTGGGCTGCTAAAGCTCATTTTCTGCCCTTGTGACACAATATACTATTTCTTTATTATTATATTTAAAAACATATTATTTTATGCTTTTTGCAGTTTGTATTAAATGAGTATTTTTACTTTTCAATTGCACAGCATCTTTAGAGTCTATATTTAAATGAAACTAAATAAGTAATTCAGTTTTTATCAAATTCAGAGAGTGTTTGTATCTTTTGTCTTCGTGATTTACTATTCATCACAGGAAACACTCTTTCTGTGAATGCTGAGGTGGCGGAAATAGACAATAAAAATAATATTACACCAAGTTCGATTTCCCACTGGCTTTTATACTCCTGCAATCGTTAATTTTTCCTTTTTGACGTACCATTTTTTTCAAAACATTTATTCGTTGTAACATATTTACTATGCATTTGATCCGTTTAACTATCAAAATTACGTTTTGTAAGTATATGTGGAATATTCTTTTCCATGATTTATTATAGCGTAAATCTATAAAACTTCAATTCGTATTCTTATTGCACTCAAACCGCTTAGCACAAAACAAACAAGAAATTATGACAATGACACTGACATTGTTGACATTTGAGGTTAAGTTGCGTTCAGGAATTGTTGAAAACGAGCGTTTAAGTGATGTGGCGCTGGCGAGTTGCGACATTCATTTCAGCTTCAAGCGATAAGTTTCGTTTAACGAAAAAAACTTAGGACCAAACTTTTCAAAATCCCAAAAAAATCAAATCACGCGAAATAAAGTATTTTCGTATTCTATATTGTTCTCATAAACTATACAGTAGAATTAAGTATCTGAAATAACATACAATACTTCATTATAAAGTACGGACGGCAACACTAGCTGCAAGATCTCGACAACTCGAAGTTCTTCAAATTATTGACCAACGTCCAGGAACGATACCAAAAAAATTGTTAAACAGGTAAATTTAAGTCACATTCATTCATTCGATTGGGTATTTCTCAACAGCCCAGGCACTTGAACTGAATCTTTGTACCATTTCCCATGTTTTCTACTTCCATTCCAGAAGCTTTATGTCTTCTATGTAGGCCACTAGTTTGACTGGAGGGATTTTCAGTAGTTGTATTATTTCCTCTCCAAAGTGCTTCCGTCTGAGTCCATGTGAGCTGAGTATGTGAGTAGGTGTTTCATTATAGAGTTCACATTTCCTGCACATAGGTTCACTAGCTTTGCCCGTTTAATGCAGATGATTCCTCAGGGTGCAGTGTCCTGTCACCAGGTCGGTAACTGTCTTCAAATGTCTCTTACTCAGTTTCAATAGCCTGGTTGAGGATTCCTTGTCTACCTTGTTCAGTAAACTCTTTGTATGGAGGTGCCTTTCTGTCGACCTCCATTTGAGTTGGTGTTCCCTATCTAGCCAATTCCCGATTTCCCCTCGTATGCAATCTTTGGTGACTCCACAAAACGGTTCCGGACCTATAAAGTCTTCTTTAGAACCTTCTTTAGCTAACTGGTCCGCCATTTCATTACCTGCAATCCCCTCATGTGCCAGCACCCATATTAGAGACACTTTGTTGCCTCTTGCCAGCCTGTTGAAAGGATTCTTTACAGTTTTTTACCAGTCTAGACCTAGTTGTTGGATTACTGATAGCCTTGAGCAGGCCCTGGCTGAACTGGTGGAAATCTCCATGACACAGTAGTAGCACGGTTCCAATACTCCTTTTTCCATTTTCTTGAAAATGATCTTCCAGTTATTCCATAATTACAAGATGTAAGTGGTTCGTGCATGACTTTGCTTCACTACATTTTCCATTTAATTGAAAAAGTGCTATTTGTCGCTTAAGGTTCACCAGTTCCGAACAGTTCTGATATTTACTGGAGATAGTGGGTTTCATCAAAATTTATTGTCAGTATTGTAGGTTATTCATCTAGACTGTTTAAAGATCGAATGTGTAACCACAATTGCCTCGGCGGTAGGTAATTACTAATTTTATCGCTAATTCGAAGGTGAGGCTTGTATCTTTAGTCCGCTTTTTTTAACCGGTAACTTATATATTATAACGACTTGTTCGGCGATCATAAATTTAAATTGTTTGACCTTAACCGTGGTAGTTGTGAATCTAATTCACAAAATAATAATTGACTTTCGCACGGATGCCAATGCAATAGGTCATTCCGATCGCGCCAAAAGTAATTTTATGGCTAATTAACTTTAACGTTGTTTGTGATTGCGTATGTATTTTGTATGAATATTTGCCGTTGTTTTTTCGGTTTAACAAACTATTAAACAGACTTTGGAAATTCGCATAAAAAGAGCTATTTGGGAATATTTAAACTTTTTACAGTAATTTTACTAAAATTTATTATTATTATGCCCGGTTGCAAGAACGCTAATCAAATCTCTCATCATATGATGGTTGATTAAAAAATTATGAACCATCAATGGGAACCCGATTTCACGAAAAAAATAATGGTCGGTTAATTGTTCATCATTGCAGGTACCTATCCGTTGTATTTTGATTGTGTAAATGATGGTTGATTTGAAGAATTAACGAGTTATTATTTCATTGATTAGCCGTTAATCATTCATCATTTTTAATAAGCGTTCTTGCAACCGGGCATTAGTCTTACATATTTTTGACAAACATCTTCATGTATGTATAATTTTCATGTTTTGGACACGCTGATGTTTTTCAGTAATTGGTTATAAACATTTAAAACGAAAAAACCGAAGCTATATCAATAGTATGACGTATAAAAAAAAAGTTAGGTCATTAAGATACGAAAAAAATGAGGAGGGTCGCATGACTGGATCGGATAATTGGGAACCAAATAAATTCGGAAAAACGGAAGAAAATTAATTTTTAAAATATTTAATGCTATTTTATCTCGAAGTGAGGTTCCAATCGTCAAAAAAACTAAACCAGAGTTACGCAATAAATTAAAAGAAAAAATATGTCCACAGAAATTGTGAAAATCGAAAAATTGGAGTATCGAGCATCATCAAGTACCTGTATTTGAAAGGGTTGAGAGGTAAGCAGATTTACCGGATTTACGAAGATATGCTTAATACCCTTGGTGATCAATGTCCTTCGTATGCGACCGTGAAAAATTGGACTGCAAGCTTCAAAGAAGGTAAACTTTCCATTGAAGATGATGACCGATCGGGAAGGTCAGTTTCTGTGTCAGTCGTCCAAAATATCGATGCAGTTCATGACATGATTTTATCAGAACGTCGAATTGGGCTTAAACGGATATCTGAAGCACTGAATATTTCATACGAACGGGTTAATCATATAGTTCACTTCAATTTGAACAGGAGAAAAATTGCTGCAAAATGGATCCCCAAATGTTTGAATGTTGATCAAAAGCGGACAAGGGTAGAAGCATCGCGTTCGATCTGTGCTCGATTTGAAAACGATGTAGACTTCTTAAACCGAATTGTTACTATGGATGAGACTTGGGTACATTTCTACGATCCAGAAACAAAGCAACAATCGATGGAATGGCGGCACTCTAGTTCTCCAGGACCTAAGAAGTTTCGTGTCCAAAAATCTACTGGAAAAGATGCGGAAAGCTTTACAAAGGTGTTATGTTTTTGCAGGACAACGCCCCTGCACACAAATCTCATGTTGCCATTTGAATTACTAGAACACCCCCCTTATTCACCAGATTTGGCTCCGTCCGACTATAATGCTGTGGAGGTCTGGTTTGCAGAGCAAGAAGAAACATTTTTTTTGAAAGGTCTAGAGACGTTGCAGGTTCGCTGTAATAAATGTATCCAATTAAGAGGAGAATATGTTGGGTAATAAAATATTTTGACATTGAAATTGTGTTTGGTTCTATAGTAGGCTAAGAATTTTTCAATATATCCTTGTATTATAGAAAAAGTTAATTTGGGGAATGTAGCTGTACAAGAAAAGAAGACAGCAAAAGACATTACACACACACACACACATACAATAGTGTATTTTTATTAAACAAATAAAATAGTCAACAAATATCTTCCTGGCTTCATTTGTTTGACGTTTCTCATTGATTTTTTGAAGCTCCTGTAACTTTTTTTTCTACAGCCTCGTTTATTTCATAATAATATACTAAGAAAAGAGCTTTCGTCACTAGACGTTATGAGAATTTCTCTCGCGACAGAAATAACGTTTTTGTTGAAGGTATTCTATTACGAAATGGAGGACTTTCGTAGGGTCTAAAAACAACATTTATCTGAGCTCGTTACGTATTGAAAATCATTTCAAAATTACGTCACGTTTTTTATTTTATCACAAAGTGGTTTACCGTCGATATATGTACCTCTATATCAAAAATAAATAATGATAAAACGATCAAACACGTGTTGACAAATTCAAGTAAAAAATTTGTGTTTAATTTTTCTTCGGGCGTACACACCCACTTTCATTTAGTTTTTCATGTTCTTGACAGCCGTGACACATTATGATATGGCGAATAAAGTCGAATCTTTTATAAGAAAACCACCCAAACGTCTTTCAAACGACGCATTTTCCACCGCGGGCACTTTCTTAGATAAATCGTTTAATAAAATATGATCCGTCGAGTTGCATGCATCTGTTCCACTCCAAAGAGAATAACCACAACACACAAATTGCACAACATGAATAGCTCTTTGGTTTCTGCTATCAGAAATTAGATTTTAGAATATACATTTATGTCCTAAAATTGAATCTTTATATATATATTCTTTGTTCGACTACGTTTATAGGATACATTTTATACCCATGTCACCCTTAATATTTTTTATTGCAGCTAGAGGGATATCAAGTTCCAGAAGTTTTTAAAAGATGGCGGTATTATATGTAACACCACATCGAAACAGCGTTTGTTGTTTTGAGAAATGAATGGGTCCAACAAACTGTCATGTGTGTATTCGTCACGAAAATGGAAGAGGTGAAAATACCATTCCGCTATTGTTTGTAAAATATCATGTAGTGCCCCTCGTATAATAAGAATAAATGAAATACTAGCGAGTCAGCTATTACTTACGAAACACTTTTATAATATTGGATATTTGTGTTTATCGACAAACATAAAAGTATTCGTAAACATAGATATATTTTTCTTCAAACGTCATAATTATATAAGTGACGTTTCTCAAGGACACTAGGAGTATTAGTACTTATACTCCTAACCGTATAAACACATTATTTGAAATATTTGTTTTGATAGATGCCAAACAAGTACGTGTTTTGGACCGGCCCGCCCTTGATGTAGTGGAAAAAGAATTTTTTTATTTCTGCTTAATTAAAATTTTATTTTTAAACTTAAACCAAAAAAAATAATGAAATAAACATTTTCAAAAATTAGATATTATGTTACATCCAAATACAGATCAAGGATGTGTATGACTGATGACCACTTAAAAAGTCATTTCATATTATTGGAACAACACAACATGAACCCGATGGATAAAAATTGTTAATAAAAAACAACTTCATACCACTCACTAAGAATATTTGTGTTGTGTTTCATTTTGCTATATTTGAATAAATAAATTTTCTTTACAATATTTATTTAATATTTCCTAGCCTAGCACTTTATACATTAATGAACATTTAAGTGAAAAAGTTGAACTCGACTAAAACTTAATTTTTTGCACCTAGATTAAAAAAAATCCAAAGGAGAGCCATTTTGTCATAGAAGCGGCGTTATTTTCAGCAGTTTGTTGGTCCGTTTGTTCTTCAGATGTTTACTGCCTGGCCCTTAGGTAAAATAGTTTGGAGACCCCTGCCCTATTATGCAGCAAATTCACTGGAAGCAGTGAATATTTCAAAAGTAAATTATCTAGTATCAAGAAATTCTAATCAAGACACCTGCACATTTCCTGTGCACCGTTCTTACTAATAATCAAAAAATAAAAATATAATAACAATAATTTTATCACCACAACTGTAGTTTCAATTTTCTTCGTTTTAACTGCTGTGCCTTGCATCTGAATTTCTGACTGTATATACCTATATTAAATGCTTCACAAATTGCACAACATAAATATCCCAGCGAAAAGACCTAGCGCTTAGGGTCAAGATCATTAACCTTCGCCCCCTCACAATCTTTTCTTATTTTTCCTCTATTACACTCGCATCCAATATTCGAACGTATGACTCGCTAGTCTCATGAATAAACATAAAATGTATTCATCAATAACATTAATAACTACAGAACCGGACTAAATAGATTTTGATATTTTCCATTCCAAGTTCAGCTAATACGAAACAGTAATATGCAATGTAAAATTATTTTTGAAGGAGAAATTACATACAGTATCAATACAATTTATTATCCAGAAAAAAATAGCCCTTTTTTAGATTCGAGAATTCAACTCAATGCTCTACTCAATTCTAATAAATGTCACCTCACCAACTGCAGTTTTTTTTTAAGGTACGCATACAGCGTGTCCACGGATGGGGTATCCTATAGGTGAAAAATGTTTAAATATTAGTTTTAGAGAAAAATGTGATTCTTGATAAAAAGTTTTGCTTGTTCTAAAACCCCATAGAATGGAATAAAATTTAAGTTTTTCAAAATCCGTCTCATTTTATATAGCTTTGGTTTTAAGTAGCCCTATGAAAAAAATCTAAAATATTTAAATCGGGGGATCGGGGCGGAAAAAATATTGGTTCATAAAACGTCCCATCCATCGCACAGGAAAATATTCATACAGCCAGCCTCTAATTAGCAAAGTCGAATGTGACGAACATCCATCATGTTGAAAGTACATTTTACGCCTTTGCTCCAAGGGAATATTTTCTCATGTAGGTATTAAGAAGTTGTTCAGCAAACACAAATATATCTCCTGATTTAATCCGATTATTCAATCCGGTAAAACCGCACAACAATATTAACTTTTCTTTAGCAAATTGACTAATACAGTTTGTTAATCCTGTAGCTCGGGTTTTCACTAGCCCAATGTCGACAATTTTGGGAAGAAACGACTCCGTTTGTTGTAAATGAAGTGAAACAACAATATACAATATATAAGAATTTTTACTAAACTATGAATTAGAGCCAATCCGTGTCTGACTGATGAGAGAAATATGTAGGAGTTTTATGTATTTTCCAATGAACAATAGACATCATCCACAACAAAATTAGACTTCGTGTTAGTGAATGATCGTTTTCACAAAAGTTATATTCCGACCATAAAAATATTGGAATATTAGCAAATTTATTTTTCCTTTTGTCACAATGTCTACAATGAACTAATTTGGTACATTTGTATCGAAATCAGTCAAGTATATGCATGTAAAAAGAAGCGTGGCAGATGAACTATTCTGCCTTTCTTAGCAACAGCATTTTAAAAAAGCTAAATTGATTGGTCAATGAACCAACACTGGACTGGAAAGTTTTAGATCAAAACTCAAAGAAAACATCACGAAATGATATTTCCTTAAAAACAACGAAAAACAATTAAATAGGAAAGTAGAATCATTCAAAAGCTTGGGATAATTCCCCTGATATTATTCCTGGTATCAAAGATAACAGTTACCCTGATGAAATTATTGAGACAAATGCCAATGGTCTCGATAATACCAACCAGACAAGAAGACTCAAGAGGATCAAACCTATAAGGAACACCACATGAGGTGGTTTTCACATATAAAAATTTGGATCTAAATATCTGATTCTATTCGACTTTAATCTAAGCAATATAATGTGTGTTTCGGCAACTAGGAATGTCTGTTCTTTTGACATTATTTGAAGTATTTTTATGTTTTCCAGCAATACCAATTAATATTTACCAAATATGATGCTGGGTACAAAATTAATATAATACATTTCGATACCCTCTGTAAGAGCATGTAATAAATTCAAAATTAGATAAGGATCAGTGAAAACTGGAGTAGATTGTAGGTTGTCGATGTGTGTTTGCAAATATATACCATATCCTGTCACGTTTTATTAAACAGGTTTAATTAATAAGAAAGAGGTATGTACTTTAAAGTGAAGTTTGAATTATTACTTTGGTTCAGTTAAGACGCAACATTGATTTATAAGCATCGTTCAAATTATAGCTGTTCCATTCTAGCAATTATCATCCAAAAACAAATTGAGATAAACGAAACTAACGGAAGAGCAGACAGTACGATATCAGACACACAATACATGACTTATGGTTGACGTAAAAGGTATAGTGCGAACTTAAAGTTGCCGGTTTTTTGTTTGACTCTAAGACTAGAGTATACCGTCATAGCCCAGTCAATATTATAATTATTTAAAATGCTTACTTAGGGCCAATTATTGCACCGACTATTTTAAGTGAAGCTTAGGGTTAAGAGCCACTTAAAGTTAATATTTTTGTTGCACCGTATGTCAAACTCAATTTAAACCTCCCTTAACCTAAGCCGTCAATTTCGGAGGCTTACAAGAAAACTTAAATTCTGTTAACCTAAAAGTTGGTTTGTTGTGTTTTATAAGAAAATGGATATTTTCAACGATAATTTAGATGTGTTAGAAATAATAGAACGAGACGGATATTTGTTCGGCCAAATTATTTTCACACAATGGACAATTTAACTTTTTTTGAGACATTTAGATTTTACAAAGAAACTGTTTTGTTTATTTTAAGTTTAATAGAAGATAGTCTGGAGTTTCCTGATGACAGGTAATAAATCCAAATATATGTCTATTATAATTATGTAGTTACTCACTTAATACTTTGTCAAACTAAGTTTACAGACCTTGTGTTTAACACATCTGTCGCTGAAGTATAAAATACCAAGATTATATAGGAACGTTCTTTTGAAATGTATTTTTTAGGAACAACAGCCTTAGTCCAATCAACCAGTGTCTGAGATATTTGGCGAGCTCAGATTTTTTGATGACTGTTGCACGTTTTATGCAAATTGATGTAGCTTCAGCTAGCAGAACCATAGCAAAAGTATCCAGGGAGTTGGCGAGATTGTATTCCAGATTTATCAAAATGCCAACAACCCAAAGAGAGATCCTGATACATCAAGAAAAATTTTGAGAGACATTTTGCATATAGTATGAAATAATTCACCAAATAAATGGAAAAATCACAATCACACCCAAACCAAATGAAAATGTCAAACAAATAATGGCATATAAAGTCGAAAAATTGTTACCAATCACTTAAACTAAAAATTTTCTAAAATATGCATTGATGCCAAACTGCATGGCTACTTAGCTAAGCTGACCTTCAGTTGCCATGGTGCTCTACTTAGTTAAGTACACTTAAACAGTGAGTCGGTGCAAATGGCCCTTAGTTGACAATAAATTCATTTAATGTTATAATTTCAACTGATAATCGTTAATAGTTATTTAATAAACTAGTTTGTTAATGAAGGCAATCAATAAACGAAACTGTTTAAAGCACGAACGAGCCATAGCGAGTGAGTGCCTTTTATAGTTAGACAATGGTTTGACTGAGCTATAACTGTTTTTGAGAGATTGTTGCAGGTGTTCTCTTTAGTGTGTGTTTTTGAGTGGAAATTGTAAGTAAGTATATTATTATTAGCAATTATCTATTTGGGCGAAACTCGGTATGATACACACGATACGGTTAAGAAAGGATGGACTGATGGGTCAAAATACAAATACAATATAGAATTATGTTTGGTAAGTAGACGAAAATAATATAAATACCTTTCAGAGTTTAGCTCCGCAACATAACTTAAGGGGATTTACGATTAGATAGCCGGCACTAAATCTTTCACGTCAACTATACCAAAATTAAAAACATAATGTATTTAGTTTTGATGAGAAATTTTGAAATTTAAATAAGAATTTCATTTTTTTACAACCACTATTTAAAGAACATTTTTCTACATAGATTTTTATTCTCATTGGAATCAATATTTAAACAAAATAACGCGAAAAAGTGACTTTAGTACACGCAAAAGTATGAAATCCGTTTTTGTGCCATTGGCACAGTTGGCTTCCTAGGTGCGCATATTAGGTTTGTTCCAACAAGCTTGAGAATCAGTTCGGAATTTTACTGAGTTTGCGTGGATTGAAATTAGCGACGATAGTTTCAATCTACGCAAACTCAGTAAAGTTCCGAACTGATTCTCAAGCTTGTTGGAACAAACCTATTGTGTCGTCTGTCTAGGAGCCTCAGTTGACAGCATTCGGTTGCGCATAAGTGACATACAGAACGATCTTTGTATGGCCAATTTAAGGTCTTCTCTTAAAGGTAAGAGAATAATAGACTACTAGAAGATAAATTAAGAATAAACGAAAGAAAAATAATAAGTACAGTTCTGGATCCAGTGCAGATCGGAGAGCAGGAATATAGAAGGAGAGATAATCAAGAAATTTTAAAAGAAGTGAATGGAGATAATATAATAAGGAAAATTAAAGCTTCAAGAATCTAGTAGCCGAGGCTTATAAGGAGACAAGGACCAGAAGTAGTAATAAAGAATATGATATAATGACAGTCAGGAGGAAAAAAAAGATGTGGAATACCCAGATCGAAATGGCTAGCAGAAGTAGAGAAGGACTTAACAGGGAAGGAGTTAAAAGCTGGAAGGAGATAACAGGACTCGGGATTAAATGGCAGCAAATTAGTGGACGAGTGGAATGAAAAGACAAGAGAGGGGACTGATCCATCACGATACATTGATTTAGAAATTAAAAACGGCACAAAACGATTTCTTTATATTCAGGATTAATGCGAAATACGAATAAACTTTCTTGAAAATTGTAATGAAGTGAAGTACAATTATAATTACAACAGAATAGCCCTCGTATAAACGATTAAATTCCAAAACAAAACTGTTAACTGACGTTCTGTCTCCAAAGTATGTGACAAGTACCGAAACATTTTTTCGACGCGTTTTGCAGTCTAATTGGCACGCAAAACACGCGAAATATGTTGAAGAGACATGCCGAATATTTGCCATCTCTGTTTAACGTTGAAAAAAGAGATAAGTATGCAAATCGAAATGCATCCTATTTGAGCGTACCAACATAAATCTCTTTCATTGTCATTGAATCCAAAAAAGTTGATATCTGGTAGAACGAACCGAGGGAAAGCAAACAACAAGAAACTATATATATATATAAAATCGTGTAATATGTATATTTAGAACCAGCCTTTTCTGCTTTCATAATCCGTTGAGTGGGAGGAGAGAAAGTTCAATGACGGCGTATACAGCATAACATTAAAAACACGTTTTACAAAGTCATACGATTTATCAATAAAAAACGCAAACAAAAACCCCGGACTGAATTCAATACAAATTTAATTGAGAAACAATTTATTTAAATATGAACACAAAATTATTAGGTTTGAGGCGAATTATTCCAATGGTTTATTCAAAATTTACATTTTTAATACATGAATAAAAATCGAATGGCTACATTAAGATGCGTACTCTGACGACCATCTAGTGATTCTAGTGAGACATAAACAGTTCATAAAACAAATTTTTATCCAAGAACTGAAAGTAGGTGCTTCGAAGTCAAATAAATCAAACTTAAACAGTAGGTAGGTACTCAACAGCTTTTTTTTTAAATTACTGCAAGATAATCAAATGAAATTACATTGAAGAGAAGTGTAAAACTTTTTACATTTAGTGGATAAATAGTGGTATAACTAGAATTAAATTCAAACAAAGTATTATGCGAAGAGCTCCACTGTCAAAGGAGAGACAGAAAACGACTGACAAAATCGTCAGAAACAGGAGACGTTAATTATCAAGGCCAACCAATCATACTTCCCACCTGCTTTCAAATACATTCACATATCAATGTTTTGAACACATATCCATCTACTTTACTTTTCCTGAACAACTTATCAATGTCCAAATATGAAGTAACAGAAAATTTAAAAGAAAAAACATGTTGTATTTGCTAATACAATTAGTGAATATGAAAGTTAGTCAGAATACGTTGAACTAATATCACATATAGAGATAATAATATATTAAATAGTTTACATATTATCACGTAAATTGTTGAGTGTTTGTTATTGATTAAGTTTTTGGACAAGCCCACGAGCAAATTTAATAGTTGAATGTAAATAATTGAATTTTATTTACATACCTGTAGCAAAACAAATGATTTTAAAAACAATCTCGTTCTACTAAAACCTATTACTACTGAACAGTTTTTTAGTATCCTCCAAGCCTTTCAATTTCATATCGCTGTTTTCTATACAAATAATTTCATAATAATTCATTGTTTATGTGCCAAAAGCCACAGTAGAAACACGTAATTATTTATATATGAAAAGAGCAAAATAATAATTTTAAGAGATTCTATTATTATATTTAGGAAATTTCTATTAAAACAAATATCATTGAATGTAGTGCTAGTAAGAAGGCGACGCCACTGGAAGACACAACGAGTAGAATGGCGAAAAAAAGTCGAACGCCGTTATCGCGAAGAATGTAGAGGCAGCTTTAATGCTGTGTTGAAATATGTATGAGTCTAATTTCTGTGTGTGTGTGGTGTGTATATGAAGCTGGAAGAGGACTTGGAAATGTAATGAACAAATGGAGTCCTTCCTTAATCTTCTTGAACGAATATGTCGCAGTTGAAAATCGCCACACTCTGTTGACTACAGTTACTATACTGAAATATACCTCCTTTCCCTCAAGTATTTCAATGTTTCTTTTTTTTAACTCGTGTACCTGTTATTAGTATCTATATAACATACAAAATATAATATATGTGAACGAAATGGTTATTTATGTATCGAGTGCATGCAAACATTATCCCTTAAAAGGTTGTTGACTAAATCAATTTTGTTGGTAATATTCGAAATTATGGCTTTTTGGCGACCATTCAAAGAGGAAGATATTGTTGTAGGCTCCGAACTATGAATATACTAGAAGAGTGACCAGACGTATTATTCTATGCCAAGATAAACAATCTCAAAGTTTATTTATCTATTTTGCTTGATTCCGTGTCGCAGTGAATATAAGAAGTTTTTTGATTGTTGAATGTTTAAAACATGAATATTTTATTGTTAAAATTTTTCACCAAAGGTTTTGAAATTTCTGACAGTGGGGAGTAGAGATTTGAGACAATAGACAGAAAAAAGTTTGGTATGTTCTAGTCGCAAAAAATGATACAAAATATTCACAGGCAACTCAAACAAGGAAATACCTCAGAAAGGGGTGGGCTGAGTAAATTTTGTTATAGGAAAGTCCCATTAATTTCATACGAGCAATCACCTCCTGAATTTTGTCGCATGAATTTAGAAACACCCTGTATATATGAAGCGATAAAGTAGGAGCAGTAAAAAATGTTCGTGCTTTATTAACGATATTGGTTCATTTTCTTACCAGAACCAAAAAAAAATTAGACTTGTTGGCATATTTGTATATAGGGAATTCCTGAGAAAGATCTCAGAAACTTGTGGTTCCCTAAGAATATCCGCAGGCTTCTGTTTGTGTAAGTGTTTCTTTTCTATCCGACAGATATAGTGCACTTCTATACCACAAGCATGTTGATGGAGGTTTCTTCCATTCCACATTCTTCTCGTTCCACTAGTTTGATCTTCCTCAGGTGCAGTCTTACTCTGGCTTAGGCAATCATTTGTGGTCATCTGGTTGTAATTTCCCAGAACTATATTTTGATTCTCTCCACTAAAACTTTCCATTGTTAGATCTACTTTTTTATTCGACGTTACCTTCAATATTACATTGGTGCTGATACTGCAACTCATTGCTAGTTTATCAGCTATTTCATTTCGTTATATTCCAGTGTGTCCTGGAGCCTTCAGTTCTGGCAGAGTTCATGGAGTTTTTCTAGGCATTTACATTTAGCATGACTTTCCGATATGATAATTAATTCTCGACCCTCTATATATATTTCATCACCACTGAACTGGGCACAGTTTGCTATGGTGTAAATTTCCGCTTGAAATATGCTTCTGATTTTTCCTAAGCTCTCAGAGTATTCGGCTCCGGGCCGGTACACTTCTATCCCAGTTTCCTCTATTGCCATTTAATTACATTATTTTCAAGTCTGCTAATAGTGTTAAGAGCCCGTTCCTTCCTGTTACTGTATTCTGTACAAAGTGACATTTATTTACATGTCACATAAGCTAGAAATATACAACAAAAAACGGGCTTAGTATTGCAATTTTTAAAAAACTAATAATTGGGTTAATATATTAAATAATTGTTAATTTGTTTGTTTTTAGACAACTTTGTTAGGTTTTATAAAGATAGATTATTTTTAATTATACAAAAATGTTATTTTTTGATGAGGGTGTCATATGCCAAATTTTTCAAACAGCAAAAGCATTTTTTATAAAACCACTAAAGGGTAGATTTAAGGTGAAATGGTTGATGCTTTTGTTTTCACCCTTAATGTCTTATTTAATCATGACCAATGTTGTGAATATTTTATTTCGTTAAGAGCAAACTGTGGAGAAATCTTATCTCTAAAAGGTGTTTTACTTTAATTGATACCAATCGCTCGTTCGTTTGGAATTTATGATTATAATTCACAAAATTAGGTCTAAAATCATTTGCAGAAGCGCTGAACACTTTCTCAATGTATAACTAGGGAGATGAACAAGTGCATGTGTTTTTGCATTCGATTTTGGATAAACTTTACTCAACAATAATTTCTGATTCATTTATTCGTAACATATTATTGTCACTCCAATATATTTTGAAAGTTTTAATGAACTCTTACTTGTGAGTATAACATTACCATATTCAACTGTTGAACCAACAACGATTTCAAAACAAAGTACTAAGGAACCTAATGTTAGCCAAAAGTTGAATATATTGACTCTGGAGCACATAAATGTTGAGATCATTCAGCTTTTCGACAACACCAATCAGACTAACGGACTCGAATGGAACAAGCAACAAACAGATGAGAATGAAATTATTGATAAATCCATTGCAGTCAACTTAACTAAAGTTATAGTGAGAGTAATGTAAATGACATGTCAACAAAAAACAAATAATCGAAATTTCCGTTAGAATTATTATTTAATTTTTTTGTGTCTCCGTGTATTAGAACGTAATTTATTTTTGGCATAAAATTATACTGTGGTATATTGTATTGAGGTTATCTATGACGCAATACGACTAAAATAGCTGATGCATAAAATATTGCTGTAATAAAAACACTAGTATAATTCACAGAGTGATTCATTAAGTTTTAAATTGCAAAAATAATTTAGTAACGTTGTACGATTCGGTTATTTTTTATATATAATTCAAAAAATTCATTGGGTGATAAGCTTTGCAATGCTTAGAACACGATCGTACATACGCTAAGCCCAAGACCGAGAATGCCAGTTCAAGACCAAATTTGCAGGAGTGAAATAAAAAATGGAGCTGCCGTTGTAAATAGAAATGTATGTATGTATGTATTCACTGAGTCCTAAAAGATCTGTTGTGCCCCCTTACTCCTACTTAGTCTCCGAGGAGAGCCTCAGATACTAATAGCTCCTTTAGACCTAATTCCCGGAGGAATTTTAGGATATCTGCAGGCTTCAGCTTAGGTAACTGTCCCTCTTCTATCCAGTAGTCTTCCAGGTGCTGTGCCCTAGGATTCTGAGTTGCTGCGCAGTTCGCAAGTATGTGGATGGAGGATTCTTCTTCCACTCCACAAAATCTACAATCTTCTTCCACCACTATTTGCTGCTTGACTATCAGACATTATGATAATCCTTTGCCTTCTATATCCTTTGTCAATATTGAACTGGGCACACATTCTTATTGCGTGAATTTCCGCTTGAAAGATACTTGGGGTTTTCCCAAGCTTTCAGAGTGTTTGGTTCCGGCAGGATAACCCGAAACAAGTACCTACTGGAATCAGATACCAGGTTTATGGCAAGCCAAGGCGTTTATCAAAGGACCAAAAGTCACGGAAGAAGCCTTGCTAAGCATGGACAGGAAGAGCAGGTCTTTAACTAAACTATCATCAGCAGGGCTGGTTAAAAACAACGAATGTCGTTTTTGCCTAGAAGAAGATGCGATCCGAACCAGTAACAGGACTATCTTGGTTTTGCCTGCCTCGCCAGTAGTACGGCTTTGTGATGTCAGAATATCGAATATCGTACTTTTTAACTGAAGTTAGTAAGTGTTTTATGCTCTAGAAATTGCAGCTAGGTGAATATAATATTCTATTCATTATGAATTACCCTAAATAATGAAAAGTCAAGGTGACGGTTTAATGCGAATTATTATTACAACTCCCACTTAAATTATTTTAATGAAATGTGTATTAAAAGGAGACAGTTTTAGTTTTTCAAATACGGTTTGCGTTATTCCCAATCCCAAGAAATACATTCTACAACCAAGAAAATGAATCATAGTTTTATCAGAATCATTTGATAGTCAATATCCATCCCACTTTCCGAATAAATACAATCTGCCTACACGTTATAATAAAATTTAATGAATTAGTCGATTATCGTTGTTCTTACAAATATTCAAATAATACTGTTTGGGAAGGAATTGAAATATATACACACATAAATTTCTGGCAAAAAATCTCTCGTAAATGTAGTGCAGCAATAAAGTCGAGATGTGGTTACTTATTCACTGAATGTTATTTGTGTGTTGCTATTTCAAATCAGACTAACAGATATTTTTTGTTAATAGATATTTTATGCTCGTGGTGTAATTTTCAAAATTGTAATGGTTTTCATTGCTTTGTTTTGTGGAGAAACTTTTTTCGACAGTTTGAAAATATTATTATTTGTGGTTGGTATATTATAACGTACGGACTCACATTCACTTGGAAACACTACAGCTATAACGCACGCAAGAAAACGATTATTATTTTATTGATTTTCAATAGTACTTGGTCTCTATAACTGTATATTCATCATTATATAATTATGACTGTGACCCTCAACAATTAACTAAGACCACAATCTCAGCTTCTTTCTTATTCAATATTTGCCCTAGACACCTCCATATACGTGTACAACTAGCATTTCAATTAAACATTTTATAAATGCGCTTCTCCATCCTACGGGTCGGGCAGTACGTACTTGTCTATCAATTCTCATCTTTACAATATACTGACTGCCCTTTTCTTACCACCCTCCCTTTCTTTTAGTAGCAGCCGGTAACGGCTTATTCAATGTAGCCACATAAATGGTTGACCTTTGAAACATTGTGATTGCGATCGTGAACAATGTGGCAATACATACTAAAAGTTGAAAAACCTACTTCATCAGTGATGTGCGATGTGTGTAATCGGTTTTATAAGCATCCACAAGAGTGTCAGATAAATTGAACTATCAGTTAAAGAATTTTCGACTTCAAATAAATCCCGCTATACGAAATTAACTTTTGGTAGCAACGTGTGGCCCCCAAATATTATTAAAAAGATAAATTGAGACGGATGACTAAGAAAAGCCGTTCTCGAAAACGAAAAGACAAAACCAACTTTTAAACAAGTTTCCCGGAGTTTTCGTTAGAGAGAAGAGCTGCGGATGTTCCGTTCCCGTGAAGATTCCAGCTGGCAAAATTCAACACTACGTTAACGATCATACAAATAGTCGTTTGAAATTTTAATTAAAATCGTAATTGAAACAATGAAATCGTCTGGAATTGCAACTCCATGATACAACCACAAGTGTATCTATAGGAGCGATTTCTACAAATTTGTATTGGTGTGCAAATCATTTGACAAAAAACAAAAGTATGTGACACATCTAAATATCAATTCCTTACAAAATTAGATAAAATAAGTATTGTGTTATTTAAAACTACAATGTAGGTACTGATTTCTAAATTTCTATTCAAATATGGCAAAAAGAATCTCATAGCAGATGGACTACAAAGCCAAAATCTATTAGAATGAGAAACTGAAAAGAGATACATTGCTGGCCTAGGAGAAGGTATTTTGCCTATAACCACAAACCATACTGAACACTGCATGTTAAACTATCTTGGTGGAATAGAACTGATTGAAAACTACTGTGTAGTTGCTGGGAGATTCAAACTACAGACTCTAGGAATTACTATTGTAACTTACTCGCCAAAAAAACATTCAAGCAAGAGTACTTTTGGCATAATTTTCTGGTTCATTCGAAGGTTTTTTTACATGAGTAAAATTACCAAAGGTCTTTTAGACTATAGCAGGCATAACCTACATTATCTAACAGGGCACTGTCGTCCGAATTATTATATAGCATGCTCTCGACTGTTAGAAAATACGACGTGCTGGATGATGAAACAGCAGAGCATACACTTTGTGACAGTCGTTTACCACAGGGTAAGAGTGAATATTTAACTTAAGGAAGTAAACTAAGATTTGGGCACAAGACAGTATTATCACAGTAAACGGTTCTGAACAGACCGCTCATCGAAACCAACCAAACAATGTATACTTTCAGTAAAGCGCAACGTTTTGCTAACAATGGTAATCAACTAACAATGTAACACCCAATACTTTATCGACACCCATAAACTTAAGGACACAAGATCGTGTCTATTCACGCTATTAACTTTGAACAGAGCTCCCAACTAAAAACTGCATGTTTTTGCTCTAGACGCTGATATAAACAGTGACACAAAGAATATTTTGGTGCATTGAAGTCGTCTAGGAGTTGATTTGAAATCCTATATTAACACGATTTCACACATCGTACTGTAATAATTAATACATTTTTGGGCGAATTATATCTTTGGTACAGCTTTTTTCATTGATTTAAATACTTAATACACACACAAGCTGAAGTGCTACGAAGATATTGGTATGATACTTGAATTGAAAAAAATTGCTGCTACGAGTAAACGTAATTAATTGGATTTGGAAGTTTTCCCTTTGTTAGGCAAGAATTTCTGTTTGTTGTTGAAACTTCAATCTATTAGGTAAACATAATTAATATAAGAAATGTATGTCTTGGAGTTTACTAGGATCTTGTTGAAATACTCTTGGGAAAACTGTTTTAGAAAAGAAGTCAAAATGTGGTTTGGATGTATGTATGGGAAAAATAATAATTCTCAACCAATCGATTTTATTAAAAATATAAGACTATCTATAAGTATATTGCTTTCCTTTTAGTAAAATGAAAAACCATGCACTTACAAGATTATACGACATCTAAAGCACAGTAGCTTAATTGAAAATTGTATATTATAATTTCAGAATTTTCGATCAGATGCTTCTATTCCTTCATATAGACGAGAGTGAGATCAAAATAAAATTAAGACGCAAATATGCTTTAGCTTTGAATATTAAGGTTGAGGTCACGCTTCTTTGTTTGATTCTTTAGTATATACGTAGTTAGGGTGAACTTTATAGAAGGGATCGAACAACACAATAACAAGTCAGTGTGTACGTACTATTTAAAAAGGAGAATGGAATTATAGTGAACGTTTGTTAATTGCGTTTCAGTTATTTTGTTAAATAGCTTAGGGATATTTTGTTATATCAACACTAAGCATTTTTTTCCGATATTTATTATGAATTTATTAAATTTTGCTACTCCAGTATATATATTACACTCGTCAGCACGAAAAATTGAGAAAAATCATACATTTTAGAAATCTTATTACCCCAGCGCAGGTGATGATTGTTTTATCTTACAAAGTCTTCATGCTATAGCTGTTGAAATCAGAAATCGGCTAGCGTAAGCAAATGGATGGGTTAGACGAAAACAACGAAAAGCCAATCTCACCAGTAGTTGACTTGCCACAGGCCCAGAACTTCTCAGATGTCAACGGTTTGCTCGACTTCAGATTGCCAGAATTCATGAGCGCTCAAGTGATAATAAATAGGGGTGCATTTTATTTACAGAGTAGTCCAGATTTATACTGCTTTGTCCAGATGGTCTTGAGTGAGTATATCGAAGACCAAGCGAGCGTTTTGCAGAATGTACCTTCAGCACCCGGGTAGAATATCAAGTGGGCTCTGAAGACACACACACAATTGTAATACCTTCCGAGAAACTCATTAACTGCTACCAGGTACATTGAGGACATTCTCCAATACTTTGTTGTTCCTTATATTGGCTTTATTCGAAATGGCTTTCTCCTAAGGCAAGATAATGCCCGACCTCACGCCGCGAGAATATATCAACTGTAGGTACTTACAAGAGGTTAACAATCAAGTTATCGAGTGGCCATCGTTAAGTGTAGGTGTTAGCTCCATAGAGCATGTTTGAGGCATGCTTGGGCGAAGGATGCGAAGTCGTGTTGATGTTCCTTTAATATTGAATGAGTTGCGGCAACATAATTTATTGAGTAGTTTCTTCCATTAGATTTGGGACTAAATTATAGAATATTCTCCTCTATTATTTTCAAGTTTTCCTTTAAGGAACTATAATATTTTTTAGTACTTTTGTAGTTTTCTACTGTTTCTGTTTGACCAGGTATTCTCAATATCCAGGTTTCGACTTTATACCATGATTTTAGTTTGACGATGTTTTTGCAATTAAAAGAATTAAATGCAGATGATTAATAGAGGTTCTATACTTCAGTCAAATTTAGAAATTTTATTTAGCACCGCATTAAAAACAACTAATTGTCAAAAACATGCCATTTCATCAAATCGTACTTTTACTAATGCAATTTTACAAGTTACAGCCACACTTTATTCTTTATTCTTCTAGCTATGAATTTTAAATATTATACACATGTCACAGAAACATCTTGCATTAAAAAAATGTACACAGATGTATTTATATTGCAATATTTAACAAAAGAATTCGCGTTTGTCACACATTTGCTATTGGGTTTTAAAAATTAAGTAACAGTATGAAGATTGTATAGTCTATTTTTAATCTTGATAGTAATTCCTACTATAATCTAGAGTATTATTTTGATTGACCTAGACTTATACAGTCACCAAGTGATCTTGTATCTTAACTAGACAGAAACGAAAAAGTTGTATCTATCAATTTTGATAAGTAAACCTAGCCTCTCGACTGAAAAGAAAATTTAAAATAATTTCTTGCCATTTGTTTTCCAATTTAACGTTAAACAAACTGTCATAAACATATAATGACAATTCCTTATTGTTAATCTAATTTATCATATAGTATTTAACAAACCGTTTTGTTGAAATTTCTTCAATTGAAACTGAGAGAATTGAAATATTAATGATCGATATTGGCGATAGGATGCGGTCTTAATAAGAGGTATGCCATTACTTCGTGAAATGCATCCTGATCATCTTAATCTACGGTAAGCAAAATAAAAATAAAATACAGAGGATGTACCAAAGCAAGGTAGACCTACACTCAATGCAAATATCCACCATGATATCATTTGGTAGGTTTTGTTCCAGACTGCTCATTGCAGGAATTATATAATTATCTAGGGATTTGGTTATTAGTCGCGTTCATCCCAACGTAACGCTACCAGAGCGATCAGCAATTTCCTGCTGAACGCGTGTTTTGTCAACTGATCAGATGTGAACGCTGTGGTATCAGTCGCCATTTTTCCAATCAGAATTTAAATATGCTATACTAGCAATCAATGATGCATTAACTATCATTTATGACAAATATCATGTTAATAATAATATAAAATGACATATTTTGGTTTGAAGATATTTGCATCTTAAAAATGAATGAACACCAGTAGAAACTATTAAACTGAATTGGAATCGAAAATGAATCAATAATTATTGAAGTCATAAATCAATAAAATTAGGTTATAGTGTTATATCAAGATAAGCACGTTCAGAAGAATCAAGAAACAATGGATCACTCTAAAAATCGCTATCTGATCAACTTTGTTGGGATGAACGCGACCATTGGAAAGTCTTCAGTAACAAATTATTTTAAAACGGCAAAATACCATCCTTATTAAGTTCGTCTCATCCATGAGTTGGTTAGAGATTAATTTGATCGCAGAACTGACTTTATTTCTGGTTGATATAATGTCAATTTGAACAGGTATATTATGCGGTAAATTATTATTACAGTTTCCTGTAAAATTGTCGTAGTTAGTAAAGCGTGTTACCAATAGATATACTATTCTAACGCTTTACAAAGTTTTGTAAAGTGACCGTTCAACCAAGAAGAAACAACCACTTCCCGGGCGGGCTATAGGCACCGACGGATATTAAATTACACTTCTTAGTCAAACGGGGTCGATATGATCTACAATATCAAGATGAGGCGCAAATACGCCAAAACCGGTCTTTAAGATATGTTGTCCCTTATAGTTGAAAACCAGAATAGTTGGTGAAATCTTGTAGATTATACCGACCCAATTTGAATAAGAAGTCATTCAATGTCCGTCGGGCCCATAGCCCGGGAAGTAGTTGTTTCTTCTTGGTTGAACGGTAACTGTTTTTAAAGTGTGAAAAGTCACATCCCGTTTATCTTTTGTTCCTCACACGCCACATCAAGTGTAATTTACATTTAATATTCCGTGATATTTTTCTAGTTCTGTGTCATTTGATTTTTCAATGACACGTCAGTCATTGTCTGTCATCTTGTGAATATAATTGAAATATAAAATAATTAAGATCCTGCGGGTGTAGAAAAAGTATAGTGACCACCTAGGGTCAAAAACTCGTTTCATACTCAGAAAACTCCTGACTAAAGTAACGTTTTTCACACTTGGTACTTAATATACTATTTTATTGACCTTTCAAATTAATAAGTATAGTTACTTTCACCCTTCTATATTTCTGTTTCAAATCACGACCAATCTTTACTACAACGTATTATTATCGAAGTACTTCCTTCTAACGTCCATTACGTCCAACTGTCATCCGTCTGACCCTACTGAAATTCGAGTCAAAAATTTAACGTATAATGTATTGAAAGGAAATATAAAAAATGTATTATAAGAGGGTGTCGTTAAAAAGTCCACGAGACAATATCGACAAACATCTACGGAATATAATAAAGTTATTCAAAATTTTATTTTCTTTACTAGTGGTGAATTAAACTGTAGTATTAAATTTAAGGCTGATACAAATTACTGTAAAGAAGATAAAATTGGAGACAATGAAACTTTTTATTTACGGATGAAGCAACATTTCAAATTAACGGTTTTGTATATTGTAATATACCTACGCGATTACTAATATTATGACAAGTACATACGGTGCGGTGGAATAAGTGTTACCCCCCCCTATTAACTACTCTATTTTTTTATCTTAAGAAAAAAGCTCAAACAGGTCAATTTTTATATTAAACGTAGTATGTTATGTCATAAAAGTTTCGAACCTGACATAATCCCTCTTCATGGGGGTGTCATCCCTTCGATTTTTTTAAATGAGAAAGAGCATCATGCGTCACCTCATTTGAAACCTATTGAAACACTGATTTCAAAAATGTTTAACACTTTGGTTCAAAAATTAACAGTCTGAATTATGCGAGATTAACGGATTATGATAAAGTCACTATTTAAAATAATGTCGGTCTATTGGGCGGTCAGGAAAGCGTTCATTGAAAATTCTGACCGCCTCATGATAATTACGACCAGCTTCGCCATAAATATCAATCATTTCGCATTTTTCTTGTAAATTGAGAGGCTGTACCATTTTTATCATTCACAAAAAACAAACTTATCTTCAAGTAGTAACAAAACTGAAATTACTTCAATATGTCACTGTCAAATATTTGACAGTGACAACTGATAACAATAAATTTGCTAGGTAACGAAAAAAGACAATTACGGTTTGAGAAAAAATCGACAGTGACTTACTCATAATCCGTTAATCTCGCATAACTCAGACTCTGTTAATTTTTGAACCAAAGTGTTATACATTTTTGAAATCAGTGTTTCAATAGGTTTCAAATGAGGTGTCGCATGATGCTCTTTCTCATTTAAAAAAATCGAAGGGATGACACCCCCATGAAGAGGGATTATGTCAGGTTCGAAACTTTTATGTCATAACATACTACGTTTAATATAAAAATTGACCTGTTTGAGCTTTTTTCTCAAGATATAAAAATAGAGTAGTTAATAGGGGGGGGTAACACTTATTCCACCGCACCGTATAATTTTGTACAGTTTCCAACACGACTAAATGCGATGAATTATTGGTTTTTGCGGCATTGGTCCGTTTCCAATTAAAGAACATTTAACGGGGGCAGGCTTTTCGAAATTTCTTTCAAACAATTTTAATATTTTAATAGCTACTTGTTACTGGTTAAGCAGTAATCATACAAGGGAGGAAAAGGCATTTTACTCCTATGTTATACATATGATTTTTCCGCCTCCCTTAAATAACAACATTTTTAAATAATTTATTTATGAAACTAACATACAAACTAAAACTATGAAGTAGGTACAGTATAACTAATCGACACATTATAGCGTAACATACTTTGAAACTGTTAAGGCGACCTAACATTATGCTATTTAGGTGCAATTTTAAAGCCACGCTATTTTGAAGCAATTTATGGCTTCGTTTTACACTAAGCAATTTTCGAGATAGTTTGGTTGATTTTGTACAATGCAATTCAGTGTGGCAAACTTAAAAATATTTTCATTTTTTCACAATTTTCTGGTATTTAACAATACTTTCAGGTAATTCGGAGTTTGGGTACATTTCTGAAAGACTAGCACATTTTTCATGTGCCTTATTTTTCGTATTTCTATTGTGATAATCTTTTGATCTCACGTCGTAAAGACAGAGGGCTTGCTTTCATATAATAAAATTAAGTGTGTGGCCATACCGGTACTCCAAACATGTTTGCTAAAATAAAAATTAATTATTACATCTATTTTATACCAGATAAAACAAGATAACTTACTATCTTCTGTAAGTTCCTTGTGGCATTACTTATTCTTTTTTTCTTTTTTTGGGAATCAAACCACAATAATGTTTTTTTATTTTTTATTTCGACGTTTCGGTAGCGTTCCACCTACCGTTGTCAAGATTAACTAGTATAGAAATAATTTTTTGGTCCCTATCAGATAGGGTTTGATTCCCAAAAAAAAAGTAAGAAAAAAGATAACTTACTTTTCCCCATTTTGTTTTTCTATATAAACACGATTCGAGGTTTGAGTTTCTGTTCTAATATTTTTAGGGTTGGTAGCAGAATTATTACTAAAAAAATAACTAAAGTTGCCTACAAATTTCATGAAAATAGAAACTGTTCTAATTATTTTTCTTGCTTGAAAATCGCCACAAACTAGCACACGCACATGCGCTTTGTTTATTTTGTTATAGCATGAAACTTGCATTGCACCTAAATAGCATAATGTCAATCTGTCAATGGACCATAGCATGCTATATAATATTTCTGTCCTAAATTCGAAAACCGGATGTATCTAGGAATTGAAGTCAAATTGTTAATGTAAAAATCGTTAAATTAAAATAACAATTCACTGATTTCCACCATTTTGCAAAATACAGGGTGTTCTATGAATAAACGGTGAAATTTATACTTAGATATATAATATTATATAGTATAGGTCGTCAATGCCGTATAAGTTATTTCATTGATTGACGTACCATGACGTCACTTTTACTTTTCCTCCCTAGGGAGTAAAAGTACGACTTTGCTCCCTACAATGAGTCCAGGAAATGTATACTTTGGATAGAGGTAGGCGAAAAAAGTATATTGTTGGTGGTGCTTCCATAAGGACAGTTTGAAATTAATCAAGATGAAACTTTTTGAGTGGCTAGGGACTAAGAAAGTGAATATTTTTTAAATTTGAAGTTTGCCAAAAATAGCAGAAGAATTTTTTTCAGCTGGACAATGAAAACTGTGAAAAAGATCCCTTTTTGTGCTGTATAATTTTTTTTTAAGCAATATAAAAGAGTATGGCGGATGCACAGTATTTCTGCGGCAAAACTTTTCTCCAAAGGCGCACACAGGACTGCAATTTTTATTTTACGATGAATGATTTTGTGATTCTACAAAAAAGCTACAGAAATACGTAGGATTTCTTTGATACATCAATTTTCACAAAAACGGTGCGTTCTTTTTAATAAAACTTCAAATACTCAACAAGAATTCAAAATCAAAAATAGTTTATAAAAACTATGAAGTATAAATATATGAATATAAAGAAAAACCTACGTATTTCTATGTAAAATATAATTGTGCATGCACTGCAAGTCAACTGAACAAGTTTTTTTGGAATTGTGAGTCTGGCAGACTTCAAAAATATAGCGTAGGAAAAAATAATGATTGATTAATTTTATCTATCTATAGTCAGTATGTTATTTCTAAGGAATTAAAACATTTTTTAATAAAAAAATAAAATAAAATCGATTTTCCCAAATCTCTACAGTGGCCTAATCACGTGAGCCAGCCTGAAGCCATTATGTTATATTTACAAGTATGTAATCAGTTCTCATACTGTCATTTGAAACAATTTTCACTTTTCAGTAAAAACAGGTACTACCAAAACAAGCTCGCTCTGTATACAAGGTGTTAAATTAAGAATTATAGTGGTAATATATAGTTTACCCGAGGCGTGCGGTAGGGATACATCTTTACGTCTTTTTATTATACATAATAATTATTGTTATATTAAATTTTTTTTTTATTCCATTCATTTGTTCAATTATTTTCTAATAATTGTTAAAATATAAAATTTTAGCGATAAAAATGTTATGCAACGGAAGTAAAGCGGCAGGACTTCGACTTCATCGACGTTATGACCTTTTTCCATCCAACTATAATAAAGGAGAAACAATATTTTTTGTTGGAATTGTTCTCTTCAATCACACTGGTATGTCGAGAGGGTGAAAGTTTACTCCTCGCTCTGGTAAAGATGTCGGGGGCGGCTTTGAGATTCTCGAGGGCAGCCCGGGGGAAAAGAGAAACACGGGACAAGGGCAGCCGCACCGCCAACCACGATCCATCAAATTCTAGGAAAAGGAGAACGAGAGAGACGGGAAGATAAAGAAAAGAGGAAACGCAGACTGACACTGACAAGTATTGTTGTACGATGTCATCGTAGTCGTACATGTATTGCGATTTCAGTGTTCCTGCAATTGCCGGCGTTTCCTTCAACGGGCCTGTTCCTGCCATTCACATGATGTTTCCTGTCACTGTAAGATAATTATTAGTCGAATATGCGGTTTAGAACAGTGTTCAGACATGTGAAATTATTCAAAACTACTTGTCAAATTTCAATTCAGTCCTTATTAAGGTAATTAATCATTCAGGTAGACTTCCTTAATAGCGTCTTTTATTAGTTATACAGTGGCATTGTAACTAAGGTTGAAATGTTAAAATCATACAGGTAAAATATAAAAAATAAAAAATGCAACGGTATTGTTTGCTATTTGGAAAGCTATGGAACACATCAAAGGCTAAATTAAACAAAGTATTAATCTTGACCAATTATTTAAGCACCATCAGAGCTATACCACAATACCAACAATCACAACTTATCGTCACAAAAATAAAAAATGAACTTTCTACAACTAAAATCGCCAAATTAACTATTAAATTCATGTGGATTCCATCACATGCGGGCATCACACTTCGTGATAATTCGGATTGGTTTTTTGCACCAATTAATTCCTTTATTAAATTGTGAAATTGGACACATTTAATACTGCCTGGTATCATCAAAACCAGTATGAAAATTTAGACGATCAATGTTTTCTACGATCAGGTCGGGTTTAGACCTACTCTTGGAACTCTCCCTTTGAAATCCTAAATTGAGTGAAACCGGAAGACGTCATACTCAAATTTGCAGTGCAATTCACTGCAGTTCATTTCTTAAAGACGATCATCAACTTTTAGTTATGTTACATATTGCTGAATTTAAAGTAAGAAGTCCTTTCAAAAAGTCTTGTGATCTACAATCGAATGAATCAGCTGCGGTGGTACTTTAATGATAAAATGAAGAATAGAAATTCATTTATTGTGAATTCAAAATGGCCACCATTTTCTTGAACGCACAATGCAATACGAGTGTACCAAACTGTCTTTCCAAATATCATTTGGGTGATTATTTTGGAAGGGATGCTTTTTGTCTTAATTTTAGTTTGAAGATATTTCTAAAAGTGGAAATCCAATGGATTATAACACAAGGACTGATGAAACCATTCGGATTTTTCTTTATAATATTCGGTTAAAATTTAGAACCGTTTTTTTTCCCTCACACCACTACATAATGGTGGTGGAAAGTGTTGCAGAAAGAACGAGATACAGACTTAGTAGAGGGAATCATGAAAAAAAACCACCTCCTTACTTCTTAGAAATAAAAAAACATGCCTAAAGATGGTATGATAAAAAAGTATAACTTTTCAAAGAAATTCATTAAGGAATTAAGCAACAAGAAGGAATGGG
Source organism: Lochmaea capreae (assembly GCA_949126875.1). NCBI lineage: Eukaryota > Metazoa > Arthropoda > Insecta > Coleoptera > Chrysomelidae > Lochmaea > Lochmaea capreae. The sequence continues at coordinate 9,669,703 of OX421409.1, forward strand.
GTCTAAATAGCATTACCAGACTTAGAAAGAATGCCATTCAATAGTACACATACGGCTCATAAGCAATAGAAGGAACTGGGATCGGAGTGTACGGGCCAGGAACCAAACACTCAAATACTCAAATACTCAAATACTCAATGAACTAGGCGAGAACAATACAGTAACCATCATAGATACATACATACTTTCCCGAAAAAAACCTATTAAATAGATACAGTGTTACATATTGTTGAATTCAGAGTTTAGGGTACTTTCAAAAAATCCTATCATACACCCTCAGCTGTATCCAATTTAAAACAAATTATGTAAATAGTTCTTTTTTATATTTTCAGAAATAAACACTGACTAAAAAATAGGAATGGGCAAATATGTACTTTCTTGAATCTATTGAAAACCATACCTGATACTGGGGATTACAAAACACCTTATTGTTGTACTTATAAATAAGCACATTCGTTCTAACTCCACCCATCCCCTATCTTTTATTCTTCATATTTTACCAATACAATGCCAATAAAAAGCCTGATACCCTGTATATTCCAGTAGTTCCACTTCGAAATTAATAATTAAATTTTTGGTTAGCTCAACGATTTGTTCGAAATGCTGCCTGGTTAAATGTTGATGCCACGATGTGAGTGGATACGGTTTATATGTCTCTAATTTTGAGCCGAGTTAAATATTCCACAAACTCGAAATTTTCAACGCGTCAAATTGCAATGTCTGTTTAGACAACACGCGTCACCGTACAGATGTAATAAAACGAACCGAGTGAATCGAAGCGATAAAATCAAAGTTACATATAGAACGGAAACAAAAAAAAATACGCAACCGAGCTCTAGTTTCGTAAATAGTTATACAGTGTGTTCAAAAAATGACGGTTTTTTAATCAATTTACAAAAAAAATGTAATTTAATACAAATTATAAGTTGAAGCTATTTATTAATATGCCGGGTCAAGTACAGCAGGAATGCCAATAATTAAATATTGAAGGGAGGCGTATACTCAAAAAGCTTTCGACGTATGAAAAAAGGTTTCGATCAGAATTTTAAAAAAATTGTACAAGGCAGAGAAAACGAGATTTCCTTATTAGCTACCCAGTAATAATATTCTCATTAAGAGCTAGATCCCAAGCCTCTTGTCTTTTTTTCATCCCCCTAATCTTCATTGCCAACATAGTACAAAAAATTATATTTTCGTTCTCTTTCTATTAACTTTTCTTCCATTTTTGTACTCCCACTCCACGGCAACATGCAATAATACTGTGACGAGAATCTGGGACCTCCAGATATTGATAACGAGATCTGACGCGTTTATGGGCTTCACACAACACATCACAATAATATGTGCGGGTCTACTTGAATTAATGTCACAGATATTTGTTAATAATGTGTCCGTACCTTTAGAGTTACACTTGGGGAGTTATTAAAAGTATTTACACTAAAAGATATCTTCTTCCAAAAAATAATAAAACCAGCTTTACTTTCACTGTAATTGAAGAAAGGAACTTTACGTTTGATCCAATCCCTGTATAAAACAACAATATCCGATTAATTTTGCCAAACACAATTCAATCAACTCCACTCAATGAATAATAAATGTGTATCAGCAAACGAAATCTATTTTAATAGGGCCTCACAATGTATGTGAACTAAGCTATAAGTTGGCGCACCACATTCTGATGCCTATAAGACCGGTTTAGTTTTTATCTAGTGTATTACATACCTTCGGGCTTTTGCGGACATCCTACCCGATCATGCGACGTCAAGGCTATACCTATTTACACCCGCATCAACAGCGTTGTCAATTCTTCATTATTTCTACCATCCTAATTTTTGTAATGAGTAATATACCTACATAGGATATAGTTGTGGGTCAAGTTAGACGTAATATTTAAGAGTTACACGACTTACTGTGAAATATTTCTACGTGGTTATACTTTTTTTTGGGAGGTAAATATGTGATCACTGTGAATCACACTTAACAAATACCGTAGGGTTTGTATTTTAAATGAAACTAAAAGTTTCTAATCAACTCCTCTTTGATAATAAAAAATATATGAAAACTCTAAATTAAATTGATAATTATTTGGATATCTAAAAATATCATCGTCAGAATGACAGAAGTTACATTTGAAGTGATAGAATCCGATCACAATAACTTTGGAACTCACGTGGTCGCAGGCGTGGCGTATCAGCCAGTGGCGTTACGGACATATGAAATTTTATGGTTTTGGATAGCTGTAGAAAATTACTTTATGCAGGTAGGCGACGGGATTAAAGTTGGCCTTTTTTGAATTCATAAAATAATTAGCAAGGAAGGAAACAATTTACCTAATCTAAAGTTAATATATTCCAAACCTAAACACTTTCACAAACGTGTCTAACATGTCAACTTTAACTCATCATATATATAATCTTATCATTAATCTGAGTCATCAGCTGATTGTAATGGTTGTGCAGGTGTACTACTGTCGCTATCAAGATCTGAGAAACTTCCATCAGAAGAGCCAGTATTAACATTAAAACATAAGTGATCCATAGTATTATCGGGGATGTGCTCTCGTTCTATTTGTGAGTTTTCATATTCTTTGACGTGTCGCCAAATATTCGTCCTTTCACTATGTGGCAACTCGTCGGGATAATGCTTCAACATCCTTTAAAAAAAATGTAGTATTATGAGTTGCTACCCAATTCTTGACTGATGCCCATATTTTTTTAATAGGGTTCATTTCATTCAATACATAAGTGGGCATAAATGCAGCAGCCCGATCTATAATTTCTTTTGTTTGACTATAAAAAGCTTTTCCTTGTTTCACTCTCTTGGGAGACATGACACAAAAAGTTCCAAGACATGAAAAATTCAATATTCGCAACAACAAAATCGCACAGGACGACCGCAAGCAAAGTACTGGCTGGTCTGCTGTCAACACTGAAATGGAAACGAAGAAGCTACATAAAAGAAAGCGCCCGTTGCTCCCCCGCTGGCTCACAGCCGCAGCCAGTCAGAGATCGGCATCGCATTCGAGGCCTACGTTGAATCACGTGGTGTCCCAAAGTTATTGTGGTCGGACTCTACCTACTTGATGTTCAATATTTTGGCTAGACCAAATAGTGACCTATCTTGTTATTGACTAAATATATATGAATATTAGTTCCATTTTTAATTTTAGTTGTACCTAGATGCTTTGGGAATAATTCAAATATAAACAATGACTGTCATTAGGAATCCACTGGAAAGGATATCATAATAATGACTATTTTGAGAATTTTGTTTGTATGAAATAGCAGTTTTAATGCATTTGGTTGCCTGAAACAGCGGTTTTTATAAATTATCTTGTTCAAAAAAGAACTTTTTATTCATTTTACATTTTAAAGATTAAAATAGCAATTTCCATACATTTTATTGTTTGGAATAGCCGTATTTATGCATTTTTTCATTTAAAATGAAAATTTTTATGAATTTTATGGTTAAAAATAACATAATTTATCAAATTCAATGATTTCAATAGCAATTTTTTTTCGAAAATATAAGTTTTTATGAATTTTCAAATAGTGTTTTACCATGGAGTTTTTGGGATTCTGAATTGTCAATAATTGAAATCGATAAATTAAAACAACAAAACTCCTCAGGAGAACATAAATCATTGATAAATAAATAAATTAATTAGTTATAATTAGTAAGATTGATTCAGAGTATATCAACTGTTTTTCTCTCGTTCAATAATTCGCATTATAATAAAATACAACACCGATGCCGAGAAAAAAAGAAGAAGAAAAAGGGAGACCCTGGAAAACAATAAAGAAGCAATGAAAATATCAATTCGGTGGGAAGGCATTAATTTATTACCGAAAAATAAGACTTATTAAATTCATTTGTCGTATACTCAACAAAAAAATCCAATAAGCAACACGTTGTTTTCATTTGTGATTTTCTAATTTCAGTAAGTTTCACTAATCGTATCCCGTATCAATTTTATCCAGCGGAAGACACAACTACGGTGTTGATTGATTAGTTCGGAACCACCAGTCAGAGACGTTGTACCGTTTGTGTGAAGAGACCAGTAGACCTTGTCAGGCTCAACAGTCTTTCCATTAGGTTCTTCTTGGAGAAGTCCTCCCTTGGGTACTCTAGTCCTAGCGATGTTGATACATATGTAGTTTATTTATTGTGAAAAAATATCTCACGTACACAATTTTATACATCTAACTAAAATGTATGGTCTATCACTAATCCAGCACGACAGCACTTTCACGATACACTGGCAACATCGTAAAACGTGAGTGTTTCGCTTTCTTGTCGGGCTGGTTTTTCGCCGGCCGGTAACAGACCAGCTTGCCGTTGGCTCATGTTTTCGACCCAGACAGTCATTTTCCACAAATAAAAATCGTAGTATAGTAACAAATTAAAAGTATGATGTGAATATCGATTGCGAAGCACTCTCTTGCTTTAATATCTATAAATATACAATTTATTCGATTAGTCTCCTGCTGCTGCACGCGGAAGTTGTTAATTACTATTAGTCACAGTACTTTATTATATTAGGATTTATCAACTCAGTTCAATTATTTATAACATATAAAGTATTTGTTAATTTTTTGAAAAATAATATAGCCTCTACAATACCAATTACTTTTATTTGTTTAATATGAAATGTAGGGAAAAATAAACAGTATAGAAGCCACAAGTAAGTTTCAAATCTTCAAAGTATATTAAAGTAAATAGTTTCCGGTGAAGGTATTAAAATTGAGCCCCAAGGACCTAGCATGACTTGAGAATTGTCCAAAAACTTCGAGGACACGGAAGTATACTATTGGATTTCAGTAAAATTTTCTAGTCCAATTTCAATTACTTCAATGGTGATTTTGTTTTGTTTGTGTGAAGTTTTAGTTGGATTTCTCATGGAAACAATTTTTCTGAACGCGGTTTATCCGGAAAAACTAGAAATCATTCTTCTAGATAAGAGGATTATTGAATTAACAAAAAGATAACTACTAGGGAAAACATTATATTTATTAAAAAAATGTACAAATTGTTTAGACCTCTAAACTGTTTAGGTATGTTATTTAATATTTTTATTTTCATTTGTGTACCCGCCTATGTGCGTAATTTATTTGTAACCCCGTGAGGGTTAAATACGCACGCTCGCTGGGCTCGAGCTGGGGTGCCCATTTTCTCGGTACCGGCTCATTTTCTTTAGTACTAATTGAGACTCGGTGCAACAAGCATGTATTTATCATCTATGCTATATTTGTTAGCAATTTAATAGAATCATACATTATTTGTTCTTAGTTTTAAACATTACATTATTGTATTTTGTATACATCCGTGAGGTTATGTTGTGCTGAATAAACATCCTATTTTTTGTGTGACTGTGTGGAACATTATTTGCAATCCAAAGCACCAGAGACCTATCGAAGGAAAAATCATTACGTGGGTTTAACCGATGAAAAAGCTCATCCTTCACACAAATATTCTTCTTATTCTCTAGTTATACGGGTAAAACTGTAAATGCTGCTGTTGGTTGTTTAATCTGATAATGTTATATTTTATATCGAAACAGTATTATGTCGAAATTAGTTCATTTATTTGACGAAATTAAGACAACAACTACAACAGGATTATATTTGAAAATTATTTATAGATTGATTATGTTAGTTATATGAGATAAAACGTCGTGAAAATCTCAAGTGTAATATGTCGCTGAATGTGATAAATGGCTAAAGTAAATTTATAATCAAATGAAACTTTCTCTTTACATTGGATTCAAAAACTCTATGCTTAAAAACCAAAAGCAATAATTTTATTTTTTCCTGTATAGTTCGAAAATGGAGAGACTCTTCAACAAATAATATAATGTTCTCCATAATAGTAACCATTATCTTTGTAATAAGTATCTATCTGATATCGTGTGATAATAAAAAGATTAGCTAACTTTCTGGAGTCACATTCTGTGCTGTCCGCATCACAATATGGTTTTAGGCAAAATCGATCCACCCAAGATGCAATTGAAATACGGACAAAAAATGTTTACAATAGTGTTGATAAAGCTATGCCCGCGGTAGGTGTCTTTATATACTTGGCGAAGGCTTTTGACACAATCAGCTGGAATTAACGATATTTGTTATATAATACATTTTCAATCAAACATTAATTTATCTAATAAGAAATAATTTGTGTCACGCGTGAAATGACAAGTACGAAAATAGTTTCATTTTTTTTCAAAGGTTGCTTTCATTCAATTTTATTTCATTTTATCTCGATATTGAAGAATTTTTGGACACTATTTTATGAATAAAAGATGTTCATTTAAGTGCCCTCAGTCATTTCTGAAAATTAGGAATTGTTATTCTATGACACCCTGTATAAAAAGTCTAAATTTATTTTGAGCAAATGATATGTAGGTGACCAGCGCATCAATTAAAAATACAAGCAATATTTTCAGCTAGGATAACAAACATCCCAGTTGATAAACGGTGCAATTTAATATATCATGCAATAACGTCCGGACAAACCGTCTCGCTTCCAACTAACTCCAATAACAAACATAGAACTACACAAATCCAGATGCACAGCGTCGACTTAACTACCACCCCGAGCGGCCAAATTAACAAAAGTTGCTGTTTACGTCGAATAATTTATACATTATTTTCCATACGTGTTTGTGCATACAAGTACATCTGCATCGGTGCGTCTACCGAAGAGAAGTGAGATCGACAAATCAAAGTTTTCGAAACGAGATAAACATTTTTCGTCATAATAAAATAAATTGCAGACAAGAGACAAGAAGTTAGTTAAACGTACAAAGCGATTTTGCAATAAAACCAAAGTTGAATGTGAAGCGCATAGGAAACGACCAAACAGAAAAAATTATTTTTTTAAGACCGACCAGAAAATATACACATTCTGGACAGTTTTTCGTCCAGAAAATAACGTTTTGCCGATCAAGACCGGAAAATGGAAGTGGGCAAAAGCATTTTCCGGTCCCTGATTTTTCATTTTTTGAATCGCTCTTTTATAATACAATCTACCTTGATTTCGTTACTATGACAACAACGTTTCGATATATTGTGAGTGCGCAAATTTAACAATAATATAATTTCAGATTTTGAATTATCCGATAAAGAATTAAATATATATCGAAGTGTCTGTCTTAAAAAAAATATTGTACGTCACGCAACCGCATATGGCTCGCCTTGGAATCTGCTTGTCTCTACCTGAAAAACACTACTTTCCGGTCTTGTAACGTAAATTACTATTTTCGTGCAATTACACGCGAAGTCAGTATTTCGCGTTATCAGCACAGTCCGAGAAATTTAATTTCGCGGCCGTTACCCATAGCAACGGCTGCAAAACCAAATGTCACTTCCAAATTTGACATTTCTAAAATACTACAAAGACAAGGATTACTGTTTATTGAATACCAACAAACACATAGGTATTTATATTATTTAGAATGAATATTAACATTAATTGTACAGTTTGTATTACTTATAGTTACTCCAGAAGTTGAAGCAAGAACTGTCAAAATAATTTGTATATTTTGAAACATACCATTTCCATAGCACATGGTGACATTGTTAAATAAATTGAACTGCTGTTGATTTTAGAGCAATAATATATTTATTTACAATTATCTAGTTTAATAATTTTAACGATTACACGAAAAATAGTGTGTATGCCATGGCCGCGAAACTTTTTAACGACCTCAAGATTATCTTGCCTCGGCCGCAAGCGGCCTCGGCGATAACTATTCTTTCGGTACGTTAAAAAGTTTTTTCGCAGCCTAAGCATACAAATAACTATTTTATATACGATTATCAAATACACTTTAAAACGACAGAGCATTGAATTTTTTAATGATAAACAGTTATTAGGATACTGTTACAGAGTTTAAAAATAGCCTATCTTTAATATTCCTGTTTTATAATTGTTTTAGGGTTTCCGGAGCATTTATTAAATCGTTAAATTTATGGGTAATCAAAGTGTTACTACTTACAAAGTTTTGATTTGCGACATTAAAGTAGCTCTAATTAGACGTTATTAAAAAACAATCAACTTCTTCCTGTATGGCAAATCAGGTTTTAAATATTTTATGTAAACACATTGTGTCGTTTCGGTGTTGCATAAGTAAATTTGAACAATGGTAGGTTTAAACAAAAACAGTTTTGAAGCTTATTAACAAAAAATGGATGGATTTGTCACCAGGCCAAGGTGAAATCTAATCTGGCGCGTAACTACATGTATGCGGAGGCACGCAGTGCAAAGGGTCTGGTGCCTTGAGTAACAAATTTTTTTTTAGTTTGCTGTTAATTAAGTTCACACAACACTGCATTAATTAATAAATGAACTATACAAAAAATTAAAACCAACCACTTCTTACTTACTTTCTTATTCAATTTAGTTTTTATTAAATTACTAGTTAATTTACTGTCATAAATAAATCTATAAGCGGCCACTCAAAGAAAAGATAATTATGAAAACGAAGCAATAAACAGTTTCGACCGATAGATAAAGGTTTCCAGTCCCATATGTTATTGAAATACAAAATTTGAATAACTTTCCTATTATTAATTTGTATTATTGTAATTGTATTATTGAAATCCTAATAACAAATAAGCAATAAACTGTTGGGGTGAATGTGTACTGTACGGGGGGAGGGGCCCATCGAAAAGTTTTACGCAAGGGCCCCAAATTTCTAGTTACGCAAATGAATATAATGAAAATTAAATTATTATTAATAATGTTTGGCATACGAGGATATATTGAATAATTCTTAGCCTACTATAGTACCAAACAAAATTCTAATGTCAAAATATTTTATTACCCAACATATTCTCCTCTTAATTGGATACATTTATTACAGCGAACCTGCAACGTCTCTAGACCTTTAAAAAAAAATGTTTCTTCTCGCTCTGCAAACCAGACCTCCACAGCTTTTATTACCTCCTCGTTGGAAGAAAATGTACGACCTTTTAAACTTTTTTTCAGTTAAGGAAAGAGATGATAGTCGGACGGAGCCAAATCTGGTGAATAAGGGGGATGTTCTAGTAATTCAAACCCTAAATCACGAATTTTTTGCATGGCAACATGAGATTGTGTGCAGGGGCGTCGTCCTGCAAAAACAAAACACCTTTGGATAGCTTTTCGCGTCTTTTCTCTTTAATTTTTTCCCGTAGAGTGGTCAGTAATGTCGAATAGTAATCTCCAGTTATTGTTCTACCCTTATCCAAAAAATCAATCATTATTACTCCATGGCAAACCCAAGAAACTGAAGCAAGAACTTTTCCAGCAGATTTTTGGACACGAAACTTCTTAGGTCTTGGAGAACCAGAGTGTCGCCATTCCATCGATTGTTGCTTTGTTTCTGGATCGTAGAAATGAACCCAAGCCTACATCGTTTTCAAATCGGGCATAGATCGAACGCGATGCTTCTACTCTTGCACGCTTTTGGTCAACATTCAAACATTTGGGGATCCATTTTGCAGCAATTTTTCTCATGTCCAAATTGACGTGAACTAGTTGATGAATGCGTTCGTATGAAATATTCATTGCTTCAGATATCCGTTTTAGCCCAATTCGACGGTCTGATAAAATCATGTCATGAACTGCACCGATATTTTCGGGGACTGATACAGAAACTGGCATTCCCGATCAGTCATCATCTTCAATGGAAAATTTACCTCTTTTGAAGCTTGCAGTCCAATTTTTCACGGTTGCATACGAAGGACATTGATCTCCAAGGGTATTAAGCATATCTTCGTAAATCTGCTTACCTCTTAACCCTTTCAAATACAGGTACTTGATGATGCTCGATACTCCAATTTTTCGATTTTCCCAATTTCAGTGGACATCTTTTTTCTCTTAATTTATTGCGTAACTCTGGTTTACTTTTTTGACGTCAAACTTCACACTGACACTTCTAATAAGTTATTGTTCGTTGCTATGGTAACGCAAAATTTTGTTTATGCATGGAACTGGTCTAGGCTAACTAGATATCGTTAATTACCGGAAAGTTAATATTCGTCAATTCAATAGTTTACAGCTTTTTATAAAAAATTAAATCTTGTAACATTATTTCTCTTGCTTGTCAAACATTGTAACTTGAACTAACAGTTTTTGGAAAATACAATTAATACATACAAATTAATATTTCCAATTCTATTATCATTATTTGCATAGATCATAAGAGTTATTTTGAATATTATTTACTGTCGACCATTCAAAATAAAAATTTAAATTAGCATTAAACAAAAATTAAAATATATAATGCATAATAGGTTTGTTCCTGCAGGGCGTTCGAATAAACATGTACGTTCTGCGCATAAGTTGACTCTAATCTGTGAAGGGATAAGAAGAAATCTTTTTTCGTTGTTGGAGGTTACGTTTTATAAACATAAATTATTGATTCGACTTGAAAGTCTATTAAATCTATTTTGAAAATATCTAAAAACCAAATATCTGATAAAACGTACAATTTCCAACCAATTGTTGACATGCGCAAATCCAATAGTTCCAAAGTATAATCAAAACAATTTTGTTGGATTCAAACTAGTACTAAAGACGTTCAAAATATTGCTAGAACCCGATTTTCACACTGTGCGTTATCAAATAGTTCATGTATGTGTATTTTTGTCACAGCTGTCAATATTAAGTGTTTCTTACAGATGAGTTACCTATCTCAAGATCAAGATATATTTCAGAAAACCAACTAATTGACCATAATGAAAATTAGAACAAGACTTCGATTTCTATATGAACTTTGAAATAAACAAAATATTTGCATAAAATCGCAATCAGTACTTCAAAGCACTTGAATTGTTTTCTATACTCATACTGTTTATCTAGTTACTTGCTCATTTTAAATTACTCATAAATTAAGTATATTTATCTATGCAAATGATGTTATTATTATAATTGTATACACAGACAAAAGTAGTTGATTTATAAAGTTTTTTAATGAATATTATTTATTTGATATAATGTGACCCACATTAGAAAGCAACTATGTTCATTGAGATCCTCCTTTTCCCACCAGTTTTGGGATTATTGTGGGTTTATGGTGTTTATTCGTATATTTTATACTTCTGTATTTGTTGCTATAATTATTATTAGGTTTTATCAAAAAAGACAACTGCAGAATCTTAAGAGCTGTATCACTCTACAAGTGTCTGCGATGTTAGCCTCCATCAAGTGTTTTTTTGATTTAGGATAACCCTGTGTACGTGTTGACATACGAATAACATGACGTTTTGGTGAACACTAGTTGGTTGGTTGGTAATCAGACGAAACAGGCCGGGTTACTGGGACCCAACAATGCAGCCGTTGGCTTATTGTATTGAACTGTTTGTCTGCTAGTCCGCGAGAAGATTTGTGACCTTGATGAGATCTAGAAGTCTCTTCACAGTATCTCCTTTGGTGAGGTTGGATACAGGATCATCCGGCCCCATCTGTGTATACATCCACCAACGTAGAGCCTCACATTCGAAAATTATATGGGTGGCTGTTTCGTCCTCCTCACCACATAATCTACATATAGGTTCTTCTTAGAAGATCCCCATTGTGTGGAGGTGTTTTCTCAGGCCGCAGTGTCCGGTCATAAGGCCGGTTACCAACCTGATACCTCTCCTATTTAACTTTAGGATTTCTTCAGTAAGTTTTGGTATGGGTTGTTTAACCATCAGTTTACTGTGTTTGAGCTTCGGAATTGTTTGCCAGTATTTGAGGTGTTGTTTGTGCACCCATTGGTTTAATGTGGTTCTTACCGAAGCCTTTGTTACACCAGTTGCCGGCTCAGGGCCGGTGTAGCCGGTTGCCGATGCTTCTCGTGCTAGGGCGTTTGCTTTTTCATTTCATTCAATACCCTTGTGACCTGGCATCCATTTCAGGGTTACCTTATTTGTGGCACTGAATTTTTTTGAGGTTTTCTAAGCATTCCCAGACAAGTTTGGATTTTATGGTACTACTATTAAGTGCATTGATTGACGCTTGACTGTCTGAGCAGATAAGAATGTTTTTACCGCTGTATCCCTTCCTTATGTTTTCTCTCAGACATGAGTCAATTGCGTAGATTTCTGCTAGGAATACAGTGGTATTTACTCCCAGTGAATGACTAATGTCACATCTGGGAGATTGACAGTATATTCCAGCGTTAGTACCAGTGTCCGTTTTGGAACCGTCAGTGAACCAAACTATTTCTTGTTTGGGTATTTCCTTGAATTCTCCTTTCCAATCTATTTCGATGTTAAAGGGTTTTCCTAGTGATGTGGTCGGCGTCATATAATCAGTACCCATAGTTAGTATGGGATTTGTGATAAAATCACTAGTACTCGAGAAGGTCATTTATTAACATTTGTTTGTGTGTCTAATACGTGAGTGTTCAGAGGTATACAAAATATAGTTTATTTGGAGAATAATATCTACCTACAATTTTTTCTTAACAATGATTATTTTGCACAAAACGATAACATTTTCCCATATGATAAAAAAGTTTTGCTTAGTTGCAATATTTGTCATCCACTGTTCGTCATTTTAGTTTTTGTTTTTGATACTTAAACTTCTTGTACAGTATAAGTAAAAGACATAGTCAAAATTATATATTCTCTTTAGTTGTTAGTACAGGAACTAACTAACAAACGGTTTTAACAATGTTAATAATATATGTGCAATTTGGAATACTTTGCTTAAACATTGAAGATATTGATAAATAAATTAATATTTGTATAATCATATAATGTAAACTTTACAGCGTAGGATATGTTCAGTTTACCTAGAAACAATTTAACAAAAGCACAAAAATATTAACTTGAAATAAATGTATTAAATTTAAATCATCAACTGAACATACTACTATGGTATTCAAATAATTTTAAAATTCGTATAAACTGGCTCACATGTCAAATGCACTGGCCGGCTGCACACGTGCGAGAGTGAATTGAAGAAATTAAACATTATATTGAATATATTTTTGGTTTTTATCATTATTAATATACAATCAATACGCTTATTTAATAATTCTAGCATGATTAAATTTTAACTGCATCAAATACATTTATCGACTACATAACCTGTTCAGGCACTTTGACTGGACCTACATACATTAACAACAAAAATGTTAATGAACACTATATCTTTTACTTGAACTATAATAAGAAATATATTTCTCAAGAAACTTATTGAAATTAATTGAAATGTTTGGCTGTAGCCCCTATTTCATATCTTTGATCATAAAAATGTGGGTATGTTATTATGTACAGTTCGAAATAAATACTATATTATTTTAAAAAAATTGAGGAAAAATTACAAATATAATTTTCTAAATAATCGAAATTCAGTATCCCCCTAAACACGCACTTAAGTCGCTACTAATTTGATTCTTCGATTTCTCTTACATAGGAACGCTACTGATATATTACAAATATTACGTTTGTTCCAAGTGGCATTTAGGAACTGTTCTGGAGTCGCATCGAGAACTGTAGATTGCGCAAACTCGAATTGGGTCAAAAATTAGGAATGAACTCAATAATAATATCTCCTGTCTAATACACTAAAAACACTTTCTTTTGGATAATTATAAAAAACACTTACCTTAATACTATCGTAGCAAGCTATGACACGACCATTCTGGACTTCGACGTTGGTGGCTGGATGTGCAAATTTGCACTCTGAATCCGGCCTGGAGCACTTATTCCTCTGGTACTCCCGACATACTTCCAACTGCAACCATCTGGAATCTTTTCCGTTCAAAAGATTGTTCATGTTGACCATAGCCATCTTGTCGATATTTGGTTTAGTTTGTTTTTTAATTGAAATCGAAAAAATTCAACTTATCACACGCAAAATTACTTTGTTCACCGAAGTGCGGACGCGATAATGGACGTGGCGCGACTAAAATTCAATAGGCTTCAGATCAGGTAGATTTATTGTCCATTGTTCCGTATAAAAAATAAACACTTCCTATTTTCTTTTTCTGCGACGTTATATTTTTATGTTATATAAATGTTGTTACTGGACTAGATTTTTACTTCTCTTGCACAAGCGGGTAGCCAAAAGCAAAGCGATTGTCGACAATGTTTTGTTTTTTGTAGAGAAGGGGTCTAGCGCATGGTCTCGAGTCTACTGTGTGTTTGAAGATGCTGCGACGACTGAACTACTTGTCTTCGAATTCTGCAAAGCAAAAGCAATAATTAGGATACGAGTGGTGGCGCCCCTCTTAAAACTACACTACAGCGTTGCCAAATATTATTATTCACATTTCCTTTTCATATAATGTTTATATAAAGCAAACATGAATAAATTTGTGTAAATGTAAATAATATATTCAATTAATAACCGCATATATATGGTGTTCCGAGGAAATATCACACATTTTAAATGCTTATAAATTCTAAGCAAAATAAGACTATATGACTTTCAAATTTGGAAAAAATGTGCTCTGTCATTTGTGATATTTCAATTTAATTGAAAAATAGAATATGTTTGAAGAACAACGTGCTTTTTTCATTTGTCAAGTTAGTTTTCATTAAAATTGTGACATATGATATATTTTAGGAGGAAACGTTTCATTTATAAATCAGTTCAACAAACAACGGAGCAAAACTTTTCCAAATTTGAAACTGACCTACGACCACTATTGGTTTCTATATAATTATTTTATAAATATGTCACACAATCTTGAGACATCCTGTATTATATAATTAATTTTTTCATCAATTTACTAGACCAATCTCGGTGATAGTAAAAACACGTTTCAAAAGCAACTGTATTAATACCTATTCATATATTTTAATAACATTATCTTTCTTTTAATTTATTTTTGCATAAATAAATTCTGATGGATAAAGTCATTGAAATACTATGAAGTACGAAAAACAGTTTATTTTAAAATAATTCAGTGCACAATGTCAAGTTATTATCAGATAAAAACGTTAAAAAAATAATACTATAAAGGTTATGAAAATTGAGAATATTTACTTTAAACTAAAATGTTATTTAAATAACAATTGAAGAAAATTAGAACAAAGTTAGTAACGACAATTCCCTCATCGAGATATTCACAGCTTGCATTTTTCTCGACATACTAATAAGTTTAAGATAATATTCAATCAGATTTAAGTCGTGGCTATATGGTGGCAGATATAATCTCTTAATCTGGAACGCATCATTGCAATTAGTCTCTATACCAGCTGCATACGGTCGAGCTATATGTCATTCATCCAATTTCTTTTACGAGTTTGTAATAGTAATACCTCCCCCAGAATACCGAAATTTGCTGCAGTTGACATACCGTTCTTCTACTCCTCTCTAAACGTGGTTTCGTCTATCTGGCTTCCACAACTGAATTCTAGTCTCATCCCTGAGCATTTTTTCAATTCCCACAGACTAATGTATTTTGGAAAATTCTAATCGATGAGTTTTGTGATATTGAAGAAGACAGAAATTTGGCCTAACTATTTAGCTTTAAATATGTTCCTTTTAATATTCTTCTGATTGTTTTGAACTAAAATTGATTCGTCTTACATTAAGATGGTCATTTTTTAGAAGCATAGAATGAAGTTTTCAAAATAGATCAATATTTACGGGTTATTTTGGAAAATTCTAATCGATGAGTTTTGTGATATTGAAGAAGACAGAAATTTGGCCTAACTATTTAGCTTTAAATATGTTCCTTTTAATCTTCTTCCGATTGTTTTGAACTACAATTGATTCGTCTTACATTAAGATGGTCATTTTGTAGAAGCATAGAATGAAGTTTTCAAAATAGATCAATATTTACGGGTTATATTCGATACTGCGTAGATCTTGGGACGTCGTGCGATATCTTTTTGTTTATAGAGTTACAATTTGTACCACTTCAGCTTCATCCTTTTAATAGATGAACTATTACTTAATTAATTACACTACAATTTAGTTCACTATAACTACGCTATAATTACGCGAGAGACCGAAATAAGCAATATATTTTTATGCTATTAGAATAAACCATTTTCCTAATATCACAATTATGTATTAAACCATTATTTAATAATATTATTGACAAAAAAACATAGTAAATATTGAATTATTAATATCAGGATGTTGGTGTTAATAAATAATAGGATTCGTTTCATGAAAACCATCCAAACTTATAATTTTTCAAGCTGCATATTGGTAATAATTTAACGTTATATTTAATTAGTGCTCTCAAATTTGTATTTCAGTTAAAAACAAATTAAATATCATAATTAAATAGTATAAATGTATTATATCCTCTATATACCAATTTGGTTTCAATAAATAGTATAAATATTTTTAAAAAACTACCAACTTTTTTCTCACTTTCATAAAACAGTTTCATAAAATTAACAGTTTTCACACCGAATCGAACAAGGTTTATACCTTCGACAACGTCAAGAATTCCACACTGACTGAAGATATTGAGAAAAGGGTTGATGATAGAGAGATGGCGACAGATGCTAGACTACTGGACCGGTCAAGATTCGACTCCAACCCTTTCTTGACCAAAGGTCACCCCCTTCAAAAAGATTCGTATAAGCTTTAAGAATATTTGAATTGTAAATTAGACGATTTCTATAAAATTCTTCACAAAATTTTCACTTAGTACAGTAGAAAGTTTAAATTATGCATAAGTTACCCCTAAGGTATTCTATTGTAGATTTTTTTAGATGAGAAACTAAATTTACAATTAAAATGAACCTTTTTCTACATATAGATTTTGATGTTTAAGTTACTAGAAACATCTGCACAAGTCTCGATTATTTATTTATCACAAAAACAGAAATTTTGTTCTTCATCAATTTTTTTTAGGTCGCATCCACCTCTGTGGTAATTAGCGACATATATATAGCGTTGCTGAAAAAGTCTCCCACCAAGGGATAAATGGGAATTTATGAAATTCTAGTAGAATGAAAGATTACTTTACTCCGCATATTTTAGAGCAAATGTCAAATGTTTTTGACGCCAGCGTCTAACGTACTGATGCCACCATCTTGAATTTTTTGAAATGGTGAACTAGGTCGAGTGACGTATCACAAAAAAGATCTTAATTTTTTTCTATTTCCAAAAATTATAGAAATGTATCACTTTAATACAGTATGTCTCGGTTTTATTTTTCTAGATTGAATTGTACTGTACCTACTAATGACCTTGTAGGTTTTTAAAATTGAACAAAAAACTATAGTACGCATTAAAAACGTCAAACACGTCATTATTTTTGTACAAATTGTCAAAACTGATACTAATTTCAAATTGGCAAGAAGTTTAATAGTAAATTAACAATAATGGCACATTTACCGGAATAAAAACGAATCGAAATCTTAATGTTAGTTGGATATGATGATCGCAAATGTTCCCCCCATGACGAGGCAGCTTATCTTTTTAACAATTTAAATCCTGAAAGTCCTTCTGTGAGTAGATCTACAGTGACAAGATTAATAAACAAATTGAATGAAACAGGTAGTGTAAAGGATTTTCCAAGTTCCAAATTCTGGTAGACCGAAAGTGCAACTATAGTGAAGATAAAACTTTTGTTCTACAAGGTAACACGTTACTTTTGAAGTAACACATTATTGTAACGGGGTAACGATTTCAAGTTATTTTATAAAAGTAACACAGTTATCGTTACTTTTCGCCAATTTCAAAATACGGGGTTGGGATAAAGTATAGAACCAAGTAAATATCTTTTAAACGAAAAGAACGATGTTTATGAAAATTTGCAGGGAAGTGCAATGGAACAAAATGCACCTGATTTACATTTTATTGTTAATTTTATACTTCCGGTTTAATCGGAAATGCCATCAACTTCTTTAATTTAAATGGGACACCCTATATATTTTACAGACTTTGAAAGAGCTTGTTATTTTGAATTCATACATACTGAGTTTAGTGTAAAAATTTTTGTCAAAACGAGGAATAACTCACTGTTAGTTGTACAGGTGTACATTTAATTATTTTAGAATAATGAGAAACAAAATTACTTCAAATGTTCAAAATGCTCGCCGTTTACTTGCTGACAATATGCCATCCTATTAACAAATTCTTGAGTCACTCTTTCCAAGACTTCTGCATGTATTAGTTCACATTCATCAATAATTCTTTGTCTCAATTCCTGTAAGTTTGTTGGTCGTCTAACGTAAACACGTGATTTTAGATAACCCCAAATAAAAAAAATCTAACGGGCTAAGATCCGGAGAGCGAGCAGGCCACTCTATGAATCCTCTACGTCCAATCCATCGATATGGAAAATTCGCATCCAGAAAATCCCTAACCCGTCTATCATAGTGGGGAGGTGCTCCATCTTGTTGAAACCAAACATTTTGTGGTAATTGCTCATTCTGTGGAAGTGCAGGAATAATTTCGTTATTTAGTAGATCCAAATACTTGTCACCATTCAAGTTTTCGTCGATAAAAAATGGGCCTATAAGCCTATTTTCGACAATTCCCATCCAAACATTTAACTTCTGTGGATGCTGGGTATGTGCTTCATGAAACCAATGAGGATTCTCATTTGAACAATACCTTGAGTCATGGCGATTAACTGTTCCATTTAAACAAAAAGTTGCCTCATCGGAAAAAACTATGTTAGAAGCAAATTTGTCGTCGACATTACAGATGTCCATTAACCGTTCGCAAAATTCCAGCCGTCTCTCAAAATCATCGTCTGACAATTCTTGAACCAACTGTACCTTATACGGATGATACTTTTCACTTTTAATATCTTTCCTACAGAACGTCGACTGATACCATGGTTTAGTGCCAAATTTGTGGTGGAAGTTTGAGTTGATTCTTCTAAATCGATTGCAATATTTTGTTTAACAGTTTCGTTCCCTGCAGTCTGCGGTCTTCCAGGTTTTATCAAATTTTTTTACCATCCCAGTTGTATTAAAACGTTGTAATGTTTTAGTTACTGTTGAGCATGATATAGGATTTCTTCGTTATGTGTTCTAGTCGATCACCATAACCATAAATATAACATAACATTAAAATTTCAATACGCTCTTTTTCACTTAATTGAACTATTCTAAATTGTAAAATTTATTTCCGTCAATTAGAATTTGACACTTGGAGAACAAAAGACGTACTAAACAGTACTCGTGTATTTATTACTATGCATACAAACAACATCAATAAGTTTGTCTATAAATAGTTTTTTGCTCTAATGCAAAAAACTCAAAGGAGGTTGATTAAAGTGCTATATTCCTCGTTTTTACACATTTTTTTCCACTCATCTCAGCATGTATGAATTCAAAACAACAAACTCTTTCAAAATCTGTAAAAATATATAGGGTGTCCCATTTAAATTAAAGAAGTTGATGGCATTTCCGGTTAAACCGGAAGTATATTATTAACAAAAAAATGTACATCAGATGCGTTTTGTTCCATTGCACTTACCTGCAAATTTTCATAAATATCGTTCTTTTCGTTTAAACGATATTTACTTGGTTCCATACTTTATCCCAACCCCGTATAACGAAAATACTAGTAACGCCTTACTGAGAAGTAACGTTTTCTTTTCCTGACTCCCAGCTCTGATGATATCCCATAATAAAGTTCCATGATTAATTCGTAAAATATATGACCAATCTTTTCGATAACTCTGTTTAAAACATATCAATCGATTATTTATTTATTTGAGACGTTAAAAACGTAGTAACAGTTATAGTGATATGCAAATTTCCTTATATTAAAATAATTGTATAGGTAACTTGTACGTGTTATTCAATTTATTGCTTTAAAACACACACATAAAAACTCCATGCAATTTAAAGGTTAAGAAATACATTGAATTATGCTACTTAAGTATGGACTCTACTGTATCTCAGTAATAACAAAATTAACAGCCTACAGACACATTTTAGTTTATTATTATCGTCCATTATTTTCTTTTTTTGTTTGTTTAATGTTCCTCGCCTTCTCTTTTTAGCAAGCCTACGCAAATAACGACAAGAAGTCACACAAATACAAATGATTTTACCGCAAACGATTCAATACTGTTACAAAATGATTCAATTGTACAACATTTTCTTAAAAGTATAAGCTGAATTTAATTAGTCAAATTCTTTGGATCTTAAGGAGAATAAGTAAGAATATATGGGTAGATAAAATCAACGATATAAAAGTTATGACTAAGATGTTTTATTGACTTATGATAATAATGGGTGTAATAACTTTTTTCACCCACCTCACCGGAAAACCAATCATATGAACAACATAAATAGGGCGGAAAGTATTCTTTAGCAGCCCAAGGGCGGTTTTTACCATCTGTCACTTGTAATTTTGACGTTCCACCTGAATTTTTTAATGAAGTCAGTGAATATCAAAGGTTTTTGTTATATTTTTTCGGTAGGCACAAAACAGTTGTATGACACACATGCAGGAAACGCTTTAGCATCCCTTAACCATCAGTTGCCCTTGCTTCGCTACGCTCGCTCGTGCATCCAATAGTCTTGTGTTCCTAAAGCTCATCACTAAGAGTTTTAACAGGAATCCTAACGGGACATTGTCGCCTGAATGGACACCTTAAAAAGCTCAAAATAGTGGAGGATGAAGATTGTAGATTTTGTGGAATGGAAGAAGAAACCTCCATCCACATACTTGCGAACTGCACAGTATTTCAGAATCCTAGGGCACAGTACCTGGGAGAGTACTGGTTAGAAGAGGGACAGTTACCTAAGTTGAGGCCTGCGGATATCCTAAAATTCCTCCGGGAAATAGGACTAAAGGAGCTACTAGTATCTGAGACTCTCCTCAGAAACTAAGTAGAAGTAAGGGGGCACAATAGATCTTTTAGGTCTCAGTGAATGTTACCCCAAAATACATACATACATACATACATACATACATACAAAGCTCATTTTCTGCCCTTGTGACATAATATACTATTTAACCCACTTTGTAGAGACACTTCTTTATCACGTGTCATCTATTTTGTAAGACTGGTTGAAACTGCTCCGTACTCCTCTAGAGTAATATTACATAGCACTATCTATTGGAAACACTACTTCACAGGATGTTGAAGTATCTTAATCAGTTCAATGGTTATTTGGTAAATAAAACAAATGTGAGAGGTAAATTATCAGTTTCAACCCTTACTACTCAAAATATTTCCATAATTATAAAACTAAATCAATAAATAACAAATTCTATAAGTGACTTCTGACGATGCAAATGTTCAACCGGTCGAGTTATTTTTCTGCTGTGGAATTTGTTATTTATATATTTTATTTATGTATGAAATTCTTACCATTAATATTGTCTTTAACAAAGGGACCAGTTAGTGGAATCGTTTAAAGTTTCAGTCCAAATATTGAGTTTTTGCTTGTGGTGAATATAAAGGAAAAAACATCTCACACCTTCCAATTATAATCATTTTGTAAGCTTGGAATTTGTATTTTTCTACTAAAAGAGCTACTTTGCTCATCAGTAACGTTTTTGTTGTTGTATATCTTGTTGTTTGAGATACTTTTTACAATAAAGATTATCGGATAAACTTAATTCTTCAAGAATCTCCAGTACTAGTTTATTCTAATAAATTGTACAATTGTAACGAAACTTCAAAAGCAATTATGTCATCCAAACTGATTGATCAGTCTAAATAATAATTTTGACGTTTTATTTATTTGACATAAACGTTTTCTAAAGGTACTTTCAAATTACTCTTTCGTGTTCAAAACATTTTTGTTATGGAATAAACTTGTCAGTCATAATCGTGATATACCAAATGGCTCGTGAACACATGGAAATAATAAACACGTTTCTGAAACCTCAACGGCACACAGGTGTTGCCAGAACTGATACATTATCACCATATCGGGTATATTACCTTCAATCTGATAACTTTAAAACCTCTAATATGGTTTTTGCGGATACCCTGAAGTAAGAACGTTACCAAATGCAAACTACTCGTGAAGTTTGTTTAAAATCAATTACAAAAGCTCAAATACGTGTTCTTTGTCCTGATCAAGTTATTTGTTCAAGCAGACTTGAGCATGTTTATCAGATTATCATCAAAATGACAAATTCACTTATGTAATATTGAAACGTGTAGCAAGTGGGGTGGGCTGTTTATTTTCCAAATAGCAATCATCAACTAAAATGACAGCATCGACATCTGAAAATGAAGGTTTTTAATGAGAAAAAAGGTGTGTCTGTGGTGGTGAAAATATTTTACCATTGATAGTTCAAATAGTTTGATCGTGCATGCCATTGGCTTGTCAAGTTTGTCGTTACGTCTTTAACCGCCTTAGCGCGGGTATTATGAACATGTCTTGAAGTTATATTTATTTAACAGTCAAGTTGTTTCGGTTTTAAAACGTCAGTTTTATAAAAGTTTCATTTTGAAAATAAAAAGAAGAAACGGACAAAACAAAAATATTATCTAGATTTTTTTGATTGGAGTTTTGACATTTTGTTTTGTATTGTGTAGTTTTGTCTTGTCTTTGAGTTTGGTGTATTTGTTCTTGATGTCGAATTTTTATGTTTTTTTTCCTAAACTTAATAGGTTGAATGTATAGACGAGCCATAAACTGTTGTAATGAGGAAATTCAAAATCTTCTATCATTGGTGGAAGAATTTAGGGACGAGTGGAGTGCAAAGGAAGTGACACTGTTTTGTAGAAAGATAAAGAAACTGCTTGGTATAAAATCTCAAAAAAACTAGTTGAAATTGGTTTTGCCCCTAGGACAACTCAACAGAATTTAAAAAAAGAAAAAAAAAGTAAGGACAGGAAAAAGTAGAAGCCTTAAAACTGGTGGTGATCCAAAAAATGTTATTAGGTTCACTCCTATAGATAGTAGAATTAAATCTATTATCGTAGTGGCCTTCGGCAATATTCACAGCATCTTCTTCAACGTCGGTTAAAAGTTCCTCAAAAATATCTTGGATATCGTTTGCTAACATTGCAAAATTCAAAGAAAACAAACTCAATCATATTATTCACATATAATTAATTGAGGTTATAAATACAAATCGTTCACAGATCCGACAATACAGAACAAATATCAAAGCTCAAGAACCAGGTTTTATCACAAAGTTAACTATAATCGATATCCCTTCCATCCGACAAAGTTAACTACGCCATTTTGAAATTAACTATAACATGTGACAAGTGAACTTTGAGTTATTTGTCAAAATAGTTTCATAATACCCACCCTTAACATGACAAAGATAACGTGCATGTTCATATTGAAGTATGTATTTTGTAAAAGCTGTTTACTTATTTGTTTCCTTCTCTAAATTAGAGCATACTTGCTTGTCAGTACTTAATTATAAATGTTTACCTTTACAATGTACGTTTAACAGTAATTGCCTAAATGGAGTGTACACCTTGCTGTAAACTAATTTAATGTTATAAATAAGAAACTTATTTTCCATTTATTCGGTATAAACTGGATGAAATCAGTTGGTGAGTAAATATCAAGTGAAAATATTGATTTTGGGAATTTTCGCAAGTGCTATTAGAACGTCGTATCTATTATTGTCGTGAAATCTAACGATTCCGTATGGAATATAATAATAATAATTTATTCACCAAAAAATAAACAGTTGATTAGTAACCGAACAGGGAAAGGCAGATGAACAATACAAGAAACGTAAAAAATGTCATTGAAGAACTTGTCTTGTCTTGTCTGGTCTCTCTAGCACATTCTGTTAAACCATATAATCATATATATGGATCAGACTTAAGAGAATATGACATTACCACATACTTAGCCGAATTTAAGTATAGCTTGTTAGTTGAACACTATTCACAAATTCGTTATTTTGTGATATGTGACAACCATTATTTGCGACAATTCTACGAAATATCTTCATATCATCAATATTAAACGATACATCAACATCCAATACATTCAAGATATCATTAATAAAGGTTCCAGATTAAAACCCTAAGGTTCTCCAGACAGAGCTAAATATTCTTTAGACTTGAGGCCATTACATGCCACAAATTGCTTCCGATTTCACTAGAATTAAGAAAATAAGTTCATCATACCAGTATAGTCCAGTTTTTGATACATAGTAACAAATGATGATCAAGTCGATGTGAAGCTTTTAAGAAGCCTGTGTAAATAATATCAGTTTGTACCTGGCCTGCTAGTCAAAGTTTTGCGATATTTCCTACCTTGGCCTGCACGTCAAAGTTTTGCGATATTTCAAGTTACATGTGAAAGATTCACAAAATCATGTTAATTCACTGAGGAGTACAGAAAATCTTGTAAAATAATCTAAAACATCTTGGCAAAATTATTAATAATAGTAATTCGCGAAAACGAGCAAAGGGTGCGACATCTACCGTCAAAATTGGAATGGGGAAAACAAACCAAATCCCCATTAGAGTATGTGTATAGTGAGCAAATTATTAATATCGTTTTCTTGATATCTAGAAGAGTTTGGTGAAGTTTGTTTTATCAGAATACTTATTTAGACTCTAATAATGACCAGCAAGTGCAAGAGGTATATTGTGCCGCAATGTAATCAGTAGAAAGATGCAAATGTATCAATACATAACTTCCCAACAGATCCAAAATTATGCAAAGTGTGGTAAAACATTTTGAAAATTAGGAAACATATTTCCGAATACTTGTCAGGGTGTATCAGGCACTGTTTAGAAACATATTATAAAGGTAATTTCACACATTTCAATAAAATATTTTGATGTTCAGTGTTATTTGATGCTTTGAAAACCTGTTCGCCTTCTACCATCGGCTGATTTCTGTCTCCAATGTATTTTAAAATGTGCAACAAACTAATTTTAACAAGCACCATCTCTCACAAAACACCTTTTTCGCCCAAAATTCGAAATCTATTCAAATGGACAGAAAAACAGAAATGGATGTGTTTATTGTATTTCCCCATTCCACTGACAGCTTTGACATATACTGCAGCGCCCACTATCGGAAAAATTTCCGCGAATTGATCTAGAATTAGATGTATCAAAACGGTCACCCTTTTTATTTATAGGGCATACCTTCGATATTTTCCAAATAGAAGGAACTGTACTTGTCTTCAAACAAATATTAATGAGGGTAGTCAGGGGAACCGCAAGGACATTTGCACAATCTGTTATAATGAATGATAGTATGGTCAGGTCCGGTTGTCATCTTAGGCTACAACTTCTGCAAGGCTTTCAGTACTTGTTCTTTCTCAAACTTAGGAACATTGATACAACTATTATTTATAGTAACATCACATGGTGACAGAAGAGGAGAAGGAATTAATCCCCATTTTTGTGTTGAAACTTTTGTATCATTTTCTATTGTTTGAATGTTTGACTTGTATGCCGTTTTTAACTATTATTCCTATTCTACTAAATTTGTCATAGCTATCCTTTTTTTCAATATCTTTAATAACGTTTGAATTGAACCAAGGAGGGTACTTTCTTTTTTTAGTGTTACTATATCTAGGCACTAATTTATCAAACATACGGTATAGTTTCAGTAAAAGTACGTCCATGCCTCTTCAGCATTTTGAAAAGCTTCTTAGAATGTCCAGTAGCATCAGTTGTTTAAATTATTTTTTAGAAACAGAGTTGTTGCGTAATGTTAATGAAATTATCAACGAAGGGAGATGGTTATCTTCTCGTACAAGACGATCATCGGAACGTTCCACTAGGCAATTATGATTGTTATAAAGTACGAGATCAAGGTGATTGTATGTATGTATGTTTGTATGATGGGGTGACATTCACTAAGACGTAAACGATCTATTGTCCTCCCTTACTTCTACTTAGTTCCTGAAGAACGTCTCAGAGACTAGTAGCTCCTTTAGTCCTATTTCCCTGAATAATTTCTTCTGCCATGCCACAGAATCTACATTTTGCTTTCTCCACTATTTTGAGCTTTTTCAGGTGCCCGTTCAGGCGGCAGTGTCCCGTTAGATCCCCGTTAAGATCCCCGATCTCAACGGGTTGTAGTCACCCATCAGAATCTTTTGATTGTCTAAGCCCTGCTAGATCCTTCCAATGGTCAGATCTTCTCTTTTCTTCGGCTTTGCCTATTTCTTCCAATATTACATTGGGGCTGATACCGCAGAATGGTTCCGGCGCCCAAAAGGGTCTTTCTGTTCTTCCTTTATGCTAGTCCATCTGCTATTTCATTTCCTTCTATTCCAGTGTGTTCTGGAATCCACAGTAAGGTTACTATATTGTTCTCGCCTGGTTCATTTAGTATGCCTAAGCATTCCCGCACCATTTTGGAACTGATTACACAAAAGCTCAGTGCTTTAATGGCTACTTTACTATCCGACATTATGATAATCTTTTGCCTCCTATATCCTTTGTCAATATTGAACTGGGCACACTTTCTTATGGCGTAAATTTCCACTTGAAAGATACTTGGGATGTTCCCAAGCTTTTAGAGTGTTTGGTTCCTGGCCCGTAACCCAGTTCCTTCGAGAATGCTGTTACTGTTTTTATAAGTACAGTTAAATTGATCTAAATGATACAAATAAACAAACATTACATACAAAGGATCTGATAGGTTGCAGTGCACTAATCACAACCTAGTCAATCGAGCCACTTGTACACTATTGCGTTTTAAACTTACTAAAATATGGTTTACAGGAGATAATCTTGAAATAACTTTATGTTCCAAGTAAACTTTATAATGTCTTGTAATTACCGCAAGTAGATGGTCATAAACTCGTTGAATTAGATTTATAAGGCTTGTAAACTAAAAATAAGGAAAATTTCCTGCAGCTTAAAATAATTTATAGTATTAATAATAGCTAATAACTTTCTGTGATTACGGAAAGAAACGAGCCTTATCAAATATTGAGCTACTAATAGAGTTTTCAGTAACGGACATTGTGAAATTTGTTTTAATTATTAAAATCTACATCACTTCATTTACCGTGAGTAGTAGAAGTTATCGAAAGTCAACTTCTTCCCACAGTATCGTAACCACGCTTGGGAGATTAAAGTGGATGTGAGGGGTAATACTGGAAATTCAACCGTTTGTCTAATATTTAGTTGGAACAATAAAAGAGTATGCGGTGTGGACCAAGGTATAAAATATGCGGAAGGGACAAATTGAAGATATTAAAACTGTCGAACTCAATTAATATAGCTTGGCCTTTGTAATTTAAATGCGCAGTAAACAAATCTTCGTTCAGTAGTAGGAGCTCATTAATAAAATGGTTCTTGTGTTCTTTACTTCTGTACAAACTGAATAAGTTATTAACTTGGTCATCGGCTAGTTTCATTCACTGTCGTTTACAAGTGGGTAAATTGAAACCTGAGGTGTTGTCAGTACGAAGTCAAAATAAATTGATGATAAACTGATAAGAAGCAAATTAATGTATGTTTATATAATCATGGTAAACTTCCCAGATATTCATCTGCCTTCGTTAGACAACCACGTTCTCTGTTTATTTTGTGTCCATAGTACGTTAGTTTGGTTGTATCACAGTAGCAAAAGATCTAAACAAGTTAGTACAGGGCAGCATCTGCTAGATAAACATATCAGCGAGTCGTAATTACACCAAAACTAGTATGCCTAGAAAGCAGAATAGTATGTATAATACTATAATAGAAGATAAACTTAGATAGATGATTCCCACAGGGAAAGTTCTGTCTCTTTTATAACAACAGATGACAGCTATAGCTGCTTAAAAAAAATCACACCTCTGTACTTCAGGCGGAAGTATACGCAATCTTGCAATGCGCGAGAGCTGACGAGAGCAAGCAGATTCATATCAATCAGACATTCAGACGGAATTCGAGGCAATTTCGACCGAGATACTACTATCTAGACTAGCATGGGCAGCACAGAGCCATATAGCAAACACCCAGCTAAGAACGTGTACAAACCGGTGCAGTGCAGCAGACAAAGGTGCAATGAAAAAATACGAGCAAAAATACGATACTAAGCCTTTCGGCTGCAGTGTTATCAGAGACATTCTAAGATGACCTAGCAGAGGAAAAAAATAAGGCATCAAAGTACTGAACTGGATAGAATGATAGGGATACTGATGCAAGTGCAAAAAGGTATTGTGCATTCGGGAATACCTACAGAGACGAAAAAAGTTTGTTTAAATTGTAAGCATAGCTGCTGATCCGGCTCTGTTTGGTCGCTATGTATAAAAATAACCACAGGAAACACTTTCTTTTTCCTTAAATTCAAAGTAGCAATTTACTGGCGAATGGAAATGTTGACCAATGTTCCGGCCAATCTTCCAAAATAGGTCGAGAAATGACTAAGCGACAAAATACAAGTGGGCGCGACAAGAATTAATATTTGAAATATACTTAATGGACAAACTCACTCACTGACCGCCGGTTTCTGCTGTGCAAGGCCGTCCCAGCTGCTGCCATTATTAATAAAAATAAATGTTCATTTTAAAATATTCCTTTTCGTTGTGTGAGTGAATCTTGATTTGGGTATTGTTTTGAAAAAGCAAGATGACCTTGCGATTATCAGTTTGTATTTTCGAATATGAAATCAGAACTGTAACTCCCACTCAACAAAAAAAAAAAATTAAAATTCATATTTAGGTGCAAAGTGGGAAAATAAACCTTTTTGGATAAATTTCTATAACTATGGAAATTGAGAAGGAGAAGATGCTCAAAGATGCTTTACATAAAATGATCATTTTTCTTTCTGAATAAGATCCTGAAAATCTATTTCGGTTTTCATAAACGGTGGTTATGTTCCGATATTCCTGAACAGAACTGCCCAGTAAATTTTGTCATTTCGATTTTACTGAAATTCACTGGTAATGATTTGGCGCCACTTTTCAAGAGACCCTGTTAATGCACTCCTTGTATCCCTTCTTCAAATTGAAATAAGTTAGGTTATGTATTTGTTGAGAGTAGGTGATCTGTGGTTGAGAGCGTTGAGACAGATTTTTGTATTAGTAATCTATGCAGATCTGATTTTTCTGAATCAGTATCGCTATCGCTTAATACTTCATCCAATAAGATTTGATTAATTTCGGCCATCATTCCACTCCAGTATGATAAATAAATGGGTTATGTTTTGTTTGTTCCTTTTCAAACACTGTTACTGACCAATACGTTCCGAAAATCTTCAGCAGTTTAAGATTACTGCTATTGTAAAGCGTTCCGAAATTGCTTGCTGTAACCAGTAATAACAGCAACATCGAAACATAACCGGTGTCCACGAACTCAACACCTAATACCAAAATTCAAGATCAAGTATATGAGGTTGAGACAATCAAGAAGTTGAAATAAATTATTGTGATACGAGCCTTCGTTTCGGAGTTATAGAACTGTAATTTCTTAATTATACGAATAAAAACTATAAAATTTAAGGTATTTATTACGAACATTCAAGTGCTTGTTTGACGGAAAGAATAAACCTACATTACCCACAGAAATCCTTGGGCTGATTGTCTTCAGATTTCTACAGGTGCAATAATTTTTGAAATCGTTTACTTACTGTTTGAATTTATGCGTTAAATACAGTAGAAACGGTGGAGGAGCTTCACCATCACGTGACTGTTACGTCAGCAACAATATTCATATGAATCAAATCAAAACTTCTGTCAAATCAATAGAAATAATCGTTATGACTAATATTCCAAAGGTCGGCCTTTTACGAATTGGTAATTAAACAAGAAATTTAACTTTTTTTAATTGTCTTTATTTTATTTATATTATGGCTAACATCGACATATTTATTAAAACTATCGATATACTGGGTGAATAAGTTACAAAGTCCAAAATTAATAAGTAGTAAAATAAGCATTGTAATATTCCCGTCACACGGCATTTTAGGTGTTATGAAATGTCACAAGTTAACATGTTGATAATGTATTATATTCGTACTTACCAATGTCAAATGGAATAAAAAGTTAAATTAGTTTATACAAGAACTGATTTTAACAATAAATACACTTTCAATCCAAAAATTCGCTAAAAACAAGACAATAAATCAAACTCGCATAACCTCAAATGCGATAGTGTCAAACTCAACTTTTAGTACGATCAGTTATACACTTAACGTCAATTATATCGTTGTCTCTTTTTATGATTACTACGGCAAATTTAAAGAAACTATTACGTATGTCTTGTAGTTGGTCTTGTGAAGAAGACAATCGATCGTACGTTATTATTTATGCATGTAGAATATATGTGTTGCATAAATCGTAGATTGGGACACGTGATGGTAAAGCTCCACCGTTTCTACTGTATGAACAAACATTTAAATCTTCCGTTTTAAAAAATCCAGCTAAAAAGCCGGCGGCACAGTTCGGTGAAGTCTGTGCTGAAGACGTGGTGAGAATTTGGGATAAGTTAACTCAGTTTATTTTTTTTTATTTTTTTGGTTATTTCACGTCGGTCTATTTCTGCAACTTAGGCTAATGACCGACGCCGGGAGACCACTACCCATACTCGGAAAATTTTGCAGAATCGACTGGTGTTCCAGCTAGTGGGGGGGATCTTTATCCAGCCCAAAATTCATGGACTCGGGACTGTTTAGTTTAGTTTATTCTCGGAATTATTGCGCGCTACGGCAACAGTGTCATAACTCTAACACCACCACTTTCCGATCACCCCTTTTCCGATTGCGAGACTCGGTGGCAGTGCGCAGAGGCAGACTTGTATCAACAACGAGAGAAAACGCATCAATTTTCATTTTTTAACATCTCTCATAATAATTATTGTATAATTCATATTATCAAGTTTCAGTTTTTTTTTGTAAGTAAAAAAGGGCAAATTAAATATTAGTGTATAAACGTGTAGGCCTTTTACTAACGTCAGCAGTGAGAAAATCACCAGTAACAAAATACAGTCCACTACAACCATAACATATTTGAACAGGGACCTCGGTTTTACAAAAAACGGTATATCTACATTATTTCTCGTACTCATTGGTGTAATCCCTGCGAGCTGTGATATTCGACTCACCTCACCCTAGTAGTCTAAAGTGCTTCGCTGCTGGTTGTATGGGCTCTATGACAGCTATCACACATCCAAAAACCAACCGCATAAAAGGTTCAAACAACATCCTTCATATAGTAATTCACTTTTTACTTTGAAAATACAATTCACATTATTGAAAACTGAATCTATAAACTGAAACTAAAAGATTATTATTTGAGTGCTTTTGGACAAATTGAAAATCCTCTTTGTGTATATGTACGTTATGAGGCAACTATTCTAAATGTGTCAAATACCTGAATTTTATTCACGAAGCAGATCAATAGTAGCACCGGAAATGTGCTCTCGTGTCGAGAGAAACAACATGAGTTTGAAAAGAATATTTATGTTTCAAACAGCAGTAAGTCATTGTTTAAACCAGTAAGTATGGATACCAAATTATACTTTATTTAATGTGGAAACACTGATAGTTCAAAACATGAAAATATTATCATGAGCGCCGAATTCCACTTATAGACCAGGGTAGAAGCCTTCAAAAATAATAAAAAGTGGAAAAAAATAATAGTAGGATGAAACCCTTTGGAAAAGGAGGAGAATATTATAAAAATAAAAATAATTTACGTGAGATCTGAGATCGGGAAGGAAAAGGGGGTGAGTTTTTAAGGGTAAAAAACGGTTTATCTCGATTTCCATCGGAAAGTAGAAATGTCAAGGAGAAGAAAGCACACCAACTTTTTGAAAAAAGCTGATATTTTGACGGGTGAATTTTCGACTGAAAATTTTCGATATTAAGTCAAAATAAGGTGAAAAAATAAATATTTCAAATCAAATAAATTAGTGTATTTGGGACAAAAAAAGGTAAGTTTTCACCAAATTTCGTGAATTTTTTTTTTGTAAAAGATAAAAATAAAAAACCAACAACTTGGTTTTTTAAATTCTCCACATAAATTTTGAGGTTATGTGAAAAAAGTCCAGAATCTTAGCAATAAAATTATTTTTATAAAATATTCCTAGCTCTTCATTAGCTCCTCCCTCGGCTTTTTCTTCAATTGCCTTACACTAACCACTTTATAATCCAAAATTGGTTGAAGAGCACAAGGCTACCATGTTTCATATAATTCATGCTGTTTAAAGAAGTTTATAAAAGAAGCTGCTCAATGTTAGATTTACCCTCACTAGTCCAAAAGTCCTAGTGGGTGCTGGTAATGAACCACGCTTTCCTTAAATACGAATCGGAAAGCCTCTTCACGAACATGAAACATTATCCCTTCACGAGTTTAAGTAATACCCCAAATTTATTGTTTTAAAAATTGACTAAAATATTGGAAAAAAATTTGAAACTTGACTTGTACTTTGAGGATACTCTTTTTAGAGGGAAGGCCCTCCATAATATCCTACGTGTAACATGTCCCTGGAATTTTTTCATATCATAAACGATGAAGACAAATAATGAAGTTTAGGTTTATACGTTAGTTCTGAAATCACTCCCTACGTCGTAAAATTTCACAACTTATGCTTATCTTGTGACTCTCACATTTACATAGTTATATTATCATTTCTGTTCATATTTATGTTCGCCATAAGTCCTATCTTAATCATTAGATCTGTCCGAGGATATGTCTGTGAAACTGGTCTTTAAAGATGATTACTTCTAGTAGAACACTTATTTTTAGTGAAAAATAAAATATTATGGATGACAATAAAAAACATGTCATTTATGTTTAATGGTAAATGTGATCATAGAGAATGAGAAAATTGAATAAAAAATGTAAACAACACAAAAATTATTTATAATATTCTTTATGTATAGGCGATAACTGGTGCGAGTGAGACACGTGATCCGCTAGTCACCGCTGCTTGTTACTAAAAGTTAAACATGTCGAACAGCCGTTCGTAATATTCGCCGAATTTCGCGCAAAGCTGATCGTAGCAGCTTTCTCAAATCACGGCTAGCAACCAGCCTAGTGTGACCCGTGCTGAGACTGATGGTACCTAAACAACTTTTAAGCGGTTCAACAATTTCCATTACTTTTACGGGGATGGAAAATTTGGTCCACGCGAACTATGTGAATCCGTTAAAAATGTTTTGGATAAAGAGGTGGTTTATATGGAAATGAAGACCTTGAATTATTATGATTTGCTATCATTTTGCTTTTTACTTAGTTTGACAGTGAATTGTTGTGAGAAAGCAAATTATGGAGGTGAAAATTATCAAAAGTATTCGTGGCAAGGATTTACTTGTGGTTAACGGTTACAAGTTTAATTTCCACAAAAAACTGAAAACTTCTGAAGAAACTTATTGGAAATGTACCAACAGAAAATGTAAGGCTGAAACTTCATCCAAACACTGCCATGCTGCGGACACTTCAACGTTAAATAGGCAAACAGTTTCTGCAGTTTGCAAAAGAAAAGCTGTAGAGGATATTTCGGAAAGACCGTCAAAAATTATACGTATGGCTTAAAAAAAACCTACCAGCGACACTAACAACCAGGGACGTCGAGTACATTAGGAACAATATGTACAATACTCGATGTAAGTTTATATCAGCGCTTCCGAAAATATTAACGAAGTACATGAAATTTTGAATTTGATTGACGTTGAAAACTTCGCGTGATGAACAATTCCTTCTTATGAATTTGTATAATATCATAGTTAGTTACATTTTTGCGTATTTAAAAGTTCAAATATATAGTAAATATTCACGTAGTTGAATTTGAATAAAGTATTTTAGTTAAGTAGGTAGTGTGGTTTAACAAAATAATTTGTTTAAATAAATTAAGTTGATACTGGAACAAATTGAATGTAACATGAATAGATTTACATTTCCAACATGAATTATTGTCGCACCTTTTTCACTACGAAATAATTGCACACTATAACTAATTAATATCAAGGAAATAATTAGACAGATATATCTTTGCGGAATCGTAGTTGCAGTAGTCAAGATTAATTGATGAAGACACTGAACTAATTTTCACTATAAATTAGAGTGAATTGGAGTCTTGAGCACCACTGTGGCTAATACAACAATATTTAATGTAGTTAATTTTAAAAATCGAAAATGTCAGAATTAACTGAAATGTAATAATACAAAAAAATTATCGAGGAGAGTATTATTTATAATAATCACAGGTAGGAATAATCTCAACAAGCCTTGAAGACACCAAGTATTGGATCAGTGACAACAAAAGAATGCCAAATAATATGGTTTCAATGTACAAAAAGATCTCTTCAGAGGAATTTGGATATCGGATTCAGGACAAAATGTAGAAGTATCGAAGTTATTTGTGGGGTAAGTAAAGTATATTTCACAATATTTCGTTGTATCTGGTCTTGAGGATTTGATAATAAAAGTTTAAAAATCCCTCACAGTAAACAATAACAGATCCGTAGTCGGTAAAGTTTAGATACTGAGACTAAATATTATTTTACCAGCCAAAATTTCAGTTGTAAATCAATCATACTATTACTACCTGCTGTGGGTTTTTCCGTGAATCAATCATGTTGATGTTAATTTAAAACAAAATATCTCGCAATGGAGAAAACTTACTTACTTTTCGCTACGAAAAAGTCCTAGTAATATTTGCCCCACTTGGAAATATCCTCTAGGACAGCCCGAAGCGTTACTACTGTATCTTGTTCATAACAATTCAAAGGCTCTATCGAAGGGCAAAAAACAAATTCCCTTCTCAAGCGTATTTCTATCAATTATTATATGTCTAACGGAAAATGTAATAAGAAATTGTTTCCCTCATCCTTTTATTCTTACTAAAACCAAACTGGTCATTCGTAAAGTTTGTTTTTTCTACTACCGTGCGTAAATTAAGTACTTTAGACACGTTTTAGAGTGCGTAAAACTTTACTTTACGCACTAGTGGACATTTCTTCGTGCATTGAATCTGACATTTGAAATTTAAATTGAGATCTTCCGACTATACCTAGGGTAAGCCAAAGTATTTATATTTAGGTATCTATTGAACATTTTTAGGAAACTATGATGTTATTTTAGATTCTTTTTTAGAAAACGGAATAGATAGGTACATATAATGATAAAGATAGATTCCTCTGAAGATCATTTCGCAAATACACCACCAAACATCTTAGACTTAGCACAGAATGCTTCTAATGATTTATTGCCCCAAAAATATATGAATATTTACGAAACAAAATACAATTTGTTTAAAGAATGGTGTAGGAAACATAAAATAAGAAAATATTCCGAAAATGTCCCCATATCGGAGCAAATGCTTATTGATATCAAAAGTCTCTTGCCTCTTATTCCAGAAGATGTTGAAAGTTTTCATCAGAATTTGGACTCCGCGAATTTTGATGATGTGGACGGTTTTGGAGAAAATATTGATTTTGAAGTTGATGATTTCTAAAGACTAAACTGATTTTTTTTTACTTTCGACTGTTCATTTTGTGAAAGATAATTTCTTTAAACAAAACCAAGTGATTTTTTTTTAAATCTAAAAGGAAACAAGTACAAAACACTAAATGTGTAAGGAAGCCCAGCTTATTATAAAACTAACTATTAGTGACATAAAATATTATAATTCTTTTATCATATTGCAATTCACATAGTTTGTGCATTCCTAATTACTCCATTATTACAAAGATGTCACTTGGTTCCTTATCGAATAACGCTATGCAATTATTGTTATGAAGAATATGCCGATGTACATTTAATCTATGGTGAAGTGCAATCGTGCAGCCGAACAAATACATCCCAGTCGATCGATAATTACAGCTCTCCAATAACTCCTAATCGGTTCAATAGTACCTGAAAATACTGAAACGGATGGTGCAATGGTGTACGAAAAGGATATTTTGTTTAGTACTAGAAGATTCGCGGCTATTTGTCCCGCAATTTCTTAATCATCCATATGGAATATTATTAATTAATAACACCTCTATCCCTTTGGATAGGTGTAAGAAAGGCAATCAACTCCTGAGGCCAGTAGAGTTACCTGGCCGTGTAACAAGACAGGCTTACCTTAAATTTTTGCAAAATAATTTTCCTAGTTTAGTGGACGACGCTCCTCTAAAAACACGGCAAAATTATTGATTCGTACACGAAGGCTATCCTGCTCATTTTAGTAGAGTAGTTCATCAATATCTTGATAATTCGAATGAAAATCGATGGATTGGACGAAAAGGGCCAGTCGATTGAACTGTAATATCGCCCGACTTTAATCCATACGATTTATGTTTTTGGGACTATTTAAAATAGTTTATGCAGATTTAATACAAAATCGTATTCAGCTGTGGGAAAGAGTAGAGGGTGCATGTGATGAAATTTATTCCAGAATGTTTCAAAGAGTTAGACAATACTTGAAGAAACTTATGTCTTTCAGCAAATGGCCGCGATATAGAACAAAGTTATTAAATTCAATAATATAATTGCTGTTAATAGTCTTTATTTTTTCATACAGTAAAACTGAGCTAGTCAAAAAATAAGAATTGATTTTTATCGAAAATATTGCATAATAAGGAATAACCCTTTTTGGGAAAATATCTTATATTTTATTGAGATAAGTTTTAAAAACTGTCTCAACAGCGTCATCTTCCAAGGTGTTTAACTTCTTTAGAAGGAAGTTTTCGATAAAGTAAATTAGGTTAGGAGTTTTTTAACATTCTGTACTTTGCATAAAAAATCACTTTCATATATTAAATTAAATGAAATTGCCATATCAAAGTGTCTTGTTATAAATTGTATATCTATTGTTCTATAAAAATTTACTATATTATTCAAATGTCATATTGTTTAAACATTTCAACTTGTATGTAACCAATTTCAATCTATAGATGATAATAATGTAAATGTATGGATCCGGTCGAGATAATGAAAAGCGTATATGCATAAAGGCGAGTCCACACTATGCCGCTGTTTATCAATTGGCAAAGCCGTTTCGATGTGGACGCAACCGTTGGCACATGCCAATAATCAAGCCGTATGCCAATGAAAATCTCTGGTGTCGGTCTCCTTCAAAGGAAGCCAATAAGAACGGAGAATGGAGACGTGCCAACACCACTGGCCTCTGGCGGCTTAAGTTGTGATTTAGACTGGCTGCCAGCAATTAGTATGTCCTGTTTTATGAACACTGTGCGACGAAACTAAATGAATGCCATTACACGTGTAGACGTTTTTACAGTCGCTGGCTTTGCCAACTGCAAATCGCGGCGTAGTATGGACGCGCCTTAAGTATAATATCAATTTGTTCGGTTATATCATATGTAACAATTTCAAAATTAACATTTATGAGATAAGTTTATGTTAAATAGTGTTTTATTACTTCAAGAATCCATTTACGCACTTATAGAATATTGTTTTGACCTCATCATGCAACCTAGTGAACTATCTATCAACTAAACTGTGTAGGTGAATCCATATTAAACAATTTCTAATTATTCAGTGAATTCAGATGAATCACAAACGATCGTGCTTATGAATATACCAAAGATAGCAAGACGTTGACAGGTTCATTTTTAACGCACGTAATATTTTGATTGTAGTCCATGTGTAGGCAGGGATTTATTTGAGGCGTTACAAATTGCACAACTGAATAAATGGCTATTTGATTGTTTAATCAGAAAGAATATGCGATGATGCTCAGGGATATTTGGAAGATTTGATGTAGAAAATGAGTGTACAGTGTAGTGCAATATTTTGCGTTATAAATAATTTCAAAGGTCTGGAAATAGAAAATTAAAATATTTACAGGGTGTCCGAAACCTTTCTTGCCAAACACAAACTGCAGATACTAGATGTGATTTTATGTTCATTTTACCTA
This sequence comes from Lochmaea capreae, assembly GCA_949126875.1. Lineage (NCBI taxonomy): Eukaryota > Metazoa > Arthropoda > Insecta > Coleoptera > Chrysomelidae > Lochmaea > Lochmaea capreae. Next base: position 9,707,336 of record OX421409.1, read on the forward strand.
ATTCACCTTTATGCAAACGTTCATCATAAGGGAGCTAGAGCACTTTGAAGATGACGTTGTTAATATCATTTATATTTGGTGAAAAAACAAACGAAAAATTCAACCAACGTCTCACGTTGAACGCTGTGCTCCTGGAGACTAGGCTAGACTGTTCGACAGAAGATGTTGCTGTGTATGAGATTTATATCCGAAATAAGGAAACCCTTTGTTTGTGGTCCTCCTCAATGTTTGTGAGAGATTGTATTTTAGATGTGCTATAAGCACAAAACCCAATTTATTACACCATTCGATATTCGGGTCTTTTCCCCATGTAAAAGGTAATTTCATAAAAGGTGATATCTCATTACCTATAACATGAACAGAAATTAATAAGCTACCGTCAACATTGTAGGAATTGGAAAACAAAAATAAAGAAAACATTACGTTCTGATTTTCACGCGATGTTTTACAAAACGTTAACGACTAGGTTCAATATTTATAGTTAACTAAATGCTAAATGCTTTCCTTTTTTCGTCTTAATTTGTTAATAACAATTGCAATTTTTTAAGTGCTAAAACATGAACTCATTATTAGGAGCTTCATCAAGAGTTAACATGTTGTTAAACTTGTTGGATAGACTATTATACGGTTTCGACGATTTCGCCGACCCTTTTAATCGAATTCGCTGAAATCATGAAATCCGGGATGCAGTGATGGGAGTATTTTGGCGGGTAACTACATATTCAGTAATGTTTATTGATACTTTCAAATAATAATACTGTTAACGTTTTAAAATTACTTTGGTGAGAACACTGAATTATTTCTTCAAAAATGTATAAAGTTTGCCATAAAGTCATAAACAACCCAGTTTTCGTAGTTTAAAAGCAAGTAAATTACGGTCCGTACTTAATAGCATATTTTGTTGAACTGTCATTTAACCTACTTCAAAATAAAACGGTAGATTTTAAAAGTTTACCCAATGTGTATTTAATATTACAATGAACAGGTCATAAATACACACTAGTTATAGTTACTCTAATGTTAATGTAATGACCCATATTTTTAACCCCATTTATGAGAAATGCCGAGAAAGTGCGTATACATTTTTTTTACCAATTCGAATATCGTGAAATAATGTTTTTCATTGAATTTAATATAATAGAACTAAACTCACTCAACCAACAAATAGATATTTTATTAATAATATTTCTCTACAACACAATTCACACACGCCCCTGGATGAAATTAATACTTCATTAGGTCGTTAAATTTTTTTATGAAGCAGTGGACCGCGTTAATAACTGACCAGTTACTTCGTTATATTAGGCCAATTACTGGAGTTGGACTATTCGATTTCCAATCCACCTGCTGCCACGTTGCCAGCTGTTCAAAAGTTTCTTTAAAATATTAGCATACATAAAGTGGTTTTAATTAATTTTTCTTTTTCCAGCAATTTCAAGCGGCTTATTTTAATGCTTACTAATAAATGCATATTCGGTATTTTTTTTTAATATTTCCAAACCAACTTTCCAAGAACATCACGAACTAACGGTTCACTGAAGTAAGGGGAATATTTGTTTAGTGATCCTGACAATCGCAAGGGAAATTGTGACACGTAAAAAAAACTGAAATAAATTGATTTGAAGAATAGAAGACCAAAAAGGAATCAGTTTAAGGCAATGAGCAATTTACATAAAATTAATCTCGACATTTTATATAGTATGAACGAAGAAGTATGTATGTATAATTGTATATATGTATTATGGGGTGACATTCACTGAGACCTAAGCGATCTTTTGTGCTCCCTTACTTCCACTCAGTTCCTGAGAAAAGTCTCGGAGACTAGTAGCTTCTTTAGTCTTATTTTCCTGAGGGATTTTAGGATATCTGTAGGCTTTAACTTGGGTAAATGTCCCTCTTCTATCCAATAATCTCCTAGTTGCTGTGCCCTAGGATTCTGAAAACGATCGAAGATGATTCTTCGGGTCCTAAACTGAAGGTTCTGCAGATGAGTCTGGAGATTGTCGTTTTTGTAACAACGATTTTGCCAGTATGAGATAGAGTCTAAATCAACTAAGCAAACCACACAGCCATTATACCTAATTGATGACGCTGTGTGGTTTTCTTAGTGGATTCAGACTCTACCCGCATCTCATTATTGTTATTGTGATAATTGTTTGACAGTTCCAAGAACCAATCAAATTTCCTCATTTTTTATCATATGAACAATTTCACCCAATCATGTCAACATTTTACTGATAACAGACCATGAGCTATTTTCACGTTGCTATGGACACATATTGATTTATTTAGATTTTGGAGTTTCAAATATTCAATATTTCGAATCGTCACGATTTTTTTCTATAATCAGCAAAAAAATTTCTATCCGAATAACCCTTGGACATTGATAAATGCTCAAAAATTTGATGACAACTTTCTCAAGCTTGCTGCTTGTAGGCAACAAGCTTTCGAAATCTGTCATAAAATTTTTTCGAACAATTATCAATGTCCTTGGGTTATTACTACTGAAAATTACCATCTCTACTACGTAGATTAATATGTTTCAGGGTGTGTTTGTTTAAGAATGTTAGTATGCCGGCTATGCCGTTTCTATGCTAACGTCGCGCGGAGTTTTTGAGGCTGGGACGGAATACGAAATTGAAGTTTTCTGATTTTTTCGCTAATAAACATTCATTGTTCGATATAATTGATTGTTTGATTGTGTTCCAGATACATTTTAGACTATTAAAAAATGTTGAATGTTATTGCACCTATCACATTGTGAATATAATCAATATCTATATGCATTTATATTTATACTATTTTATTGTATGCGCATTGTCAACGCATAAAACGTTTATAATTGCCTGAATAAAATGGTACATAAAAAATGAATATGAACAACAGAAAATTTTACTTTCAAACTAGTTTTCCATGCCCATTTTCGTTTTGTTGTACAATAAAGTTCGATAAAATTATGTTTCAATCACTGAATATTTTATTTTAATGCTCGAAAATATCAATATATAACGGTAAATATGGAATATTCAATAAAGAAGGCACATCATTTTTTAACTAACAGTCATAACCGAAATATAACTGAGCAGCATTCTCTACGAAATTAATATATTTTTTTGTATACTTGAAACAATACCAAAATCAATCAAAAGTAAAAAATAAAGACACGTAAGATGCGAACTGTTTGTGGTATGACGAATTCGGTTACAAACAAACAAACATACATATAAGTGAAGCTAATATAAGCATGTTAAAAAAGATATAACTTTGTCAATCACATTGTAAAATCCTCCGTGATTCCAATGTGTACCTTTACGCAGACTATTAAAGTCAACAACTCATGGGTCTAAAGCAGTCTGGAACTATAAACAATCTCTTAAGCTACTGGCTAGTCACAACAAAGATGGTTTGTTATGGGTGATAGGGCATAAATAAATTGTCGGAAATAAGATTACTGAAGGGCTCTGAAAAAGGTGCTTCCATCGGATCCAAACCATTTTGTGGTATTCCAAAAAGTCGCACCGTGAAAGGAGTCCCAAAATGAACAATACATGCTACTGCAGGTTACACAAGCTATCTCTGACCAAATCGAGAAAAGGTTTAGTTTTATTTTTTAATTCCTCCAATCTGGAATTTTATAATCTACGTGACTTATTTTTAAATTGAAAAATTTGCTTTTAAATTTAATAATTTTACTACACGACAATGATTCACTACCACCAACTTCAAAGCGATGTCGAGAAAATAATAAATCCTCAGTTTTAGTTTCCTAAATAAGTAGGTTATTTTAAAATTGCTTGTGAATTCAATCCTCAGCTCAATTTTATTGTAAAATGCAAAGGCCATTATATGTCCAGACACTACAAAATTTTTTCATGTCATACCAGTACATTATTGTTTTTATGCACCTTAGATACCATCTACATAATGGATAACTTTATCCCGTGCGGGCATAAAGTACACATTCTGGCCCTCGCTGGCATCAAGGCGCAAAAAACAGTTTTCGATTAACTTATTCTTTATTAACAAAATAAAAATATATAAAATAACGTTTATATATTATTTCGTTCTATTTACATAGAATGGGCAATTCTAGAAGGTTCCTCTGATAGCTAAATTTCCTGCAGGAAAGGTATACTCATGATTTATTGTCTGGATCTCTAGTTTCTGTAAAAATATGCGAGATCTAGATAATACACCTGTCAACATCCTCATTTTTTGAGTATATGCTGTCTAAATATCCTTTAGCAATTCTTGTACTCTTCCATCCTCCTTGGCGCTTCAGCGAAGTCACACTTGCTCCAGCTCCTGCTGTGTGTACTTTTCGGGGCTGTTCAAACTCGTTTTTTGTCAGTTTTGGTTACAACAAAGACTTATTTTCTATCTTCTACATGTGTGACCAACATAATATTTACAAGTTCTTGCCGCCGACATCCAACAAATACATCAAATAATAATGCGACCTCGCTCATTAAAAACGTTTCATTTGGTGCCTCATCATCAAGTTTTAGGACATTTTCTCTAAATAACACACTGGATTTTTTTGGTTGGTATCCTTTTGTCCTTTGCTTTAAATACTCGCATCGTTTGTGAAAATATTAATATTCTTATTTACCATTAAAGTCTTTTTTGTCATCGAATATTTAGCACACAGAGAGCTCGGAATTTTTTTTTCGGATACATCATTCAAGTACCCCAACAGCACAGTTTCGTTGTTTTCTACAGCATTTTCTGACATCCACTTCAAAAGTTGGTCATATCCTTTGTCGTATGCGTCTCTTGATTTTCTCGGTAACAGGTTCTGCTTTGCCTTTTCAGCCTTCTTGCAATTTCGTCGGGAATTTCAAAATCTCGTCACTTTTTTGATTTTTTACTTTGACATATTGAACATTTTGATAATTATCTCCCTATTAACGAAAACGAAGAATATAAATAAGGCAATGTCGACAGGAAAAATAGAAAATTGGTAAATCAAATTTAAAAAAAAATAATTATTATTCAATGACATAAAAGTTTGTATGCACCACGGGTACTAATAGATATACGGGGTTGGGATAAAGTACGAAACCAAGTAAATATCTTTTAAACGAAAAGAACGATATTTATGAAAATTTGCAGGTAAGTGCAATGGAACAAAATGCATCTGATGTACATTTTTTTTATAATAATATACTTCCAGTTTAACCGGAAATGCCATCATCTTCTTTAATTTAAATGGGACACCCTATATATTTCCACATATTTTGAAAGAGCTTGTTATTTTGAATTCATACATACTGAGTTTAGGGTAAAAAATTTGTAAAAACGAGGAATATAGCACTTTAATCAACCTCCTTTGAGTTTTTTGCATTAGAGCAAAAAACTATTTAGACAAACTAATTGATGTTGTTTGTATGCATAGTAATAAATACACGAGTACTGTTTACTACGTTTTTTATTCTCCATGTGTCAAATTCTAATTGACGAAAATAAATTTCACAATTTAGAATAGTTCAATTAAGTGAAGAACAGCGTATTGAAATTGTAATCATGATCGGTTATGGTGATCGTATTAGAACTCATGAAGAAGTGTGTCATATTTTTAATAATTTGCATCCTGAGAGAAATCCTATATCACGCTCAACAGTAACTGAAACATTACAACGTTTTAATACAACTGGGGTGAAAAATTTGCTAAAACCTAGAAGACTGCGATTGCAACGAACGAAACTGTTAAAACAAAATATTGCAATCGATTTAGAAGAATCACCTAAAAACTTCCACCAAAAATCTGTACACTGGACCATGGTATCAGTCGACGTTCTGTAAGGAAGATATTAAAAAGTGAAAAGTATCATCCGTATAAGGTACAGTTGTCAGACGATTATTTTGGCCGACGGGTGGAATTTTGCGAACGGCGAATGGACATCTGTTTTTTCTGATGAGGCAACTTTTTGTTTAAATGGAACAGTTAATCGCCATAACTCAAGGTATTGGTCAAATGAGAATCCTCATTAGATTCATGAAGCACATACCCAGCATCCACAGAAGTTAAATGTTTGGATGGGAATTGTCGAAAATAGGCTTATAGGCCCATTTTTTATCGACGGAAACTTGAATGGTGACAAGTATTTGGATCTACTAAATAACGAAATTATTCCTGCACTTCAACAGAATAGGCAATTACCACAAAATGTTCGGTTTCAACAAGATGGAGCACCTCCCCACTATGATAGACAGGTTAGGGATTTTCTGGATGCGATTGGACGTAGAGGATTCAAAGAGTGGCCTGCTCGTTCTAAGGATCTTAGCCCGTTAGATTTTTTTCTTTGGGATTATCTACTTGATACATAAATACCCTTAATACATTAATAACTATTTTCACATCTTATTTTGCAGATAAATACAATATTTGAGTAACAATAAAATACACTTGTCTTTACTAAGAATATATTTTTGAGATTGCAAATAAAAAAAAATAAACGAAATCAAAACCATCCATTAACTGTTCTTTTCGGCTTGTCTCCACTTGGATACGGTAATGGATATCGTTTTCAAACCTAACAAGGAATGTCTGAGTGGTGGCATCTTGTCTGCGAGCTGCTTGTTTGTAAATAACGAAGAACAATTAGAAAAGAAACAAGTAACGATTTGCTTTGTGAGCACAACCCTGGGGAATCTAAATTGCAAATTGACGGTTTTAAAATTTCAAGGATCTCAAAAGACGACACCATGACCATACATATTTATGGGCCAGGCTCGGTGCCGGTTAAAGTACAGAAAGGCTGATCGCTATCTAGGGGCTCCTAATTCGGATACGGAATGCCAATTAATTAATTACTGTTAAAATAAATGCTATTTGAGATTTTAACTTAAGAATAACATAAATGGAGATCACACAATAATAAAAACCAGAACTTCATCATTACATCAGGGGAGTTAAGTAATTTTTGTTAAGAAAAAGTAACCTAGAGACAAATTAACTTTAGCTCAAAAATACACGGTGTTTCAAAAATATGGTACAATAAAAGCATCAATCCTCTCAGTTTCAACCCTTCATCGATATTTTAGTCCCAGAGATCTAGGCTTCTAAGAAAGTCAAATATATCCGTTTTGGAGCTAAGTCAGACTCTTAGGTATTCAAGGCGTTGGCAGACGATTACCCTGTAATTGCAAATAATGTGTTCCGCCATCTTATCTGCGTAGTGATCAGATCTTAATAACCTTTTTGCCTATGTGGGTCCAGGAGCCTGCACTAACTCCCTTCTCCCATTTCCGGACAATAAAAGCTTTAAAGAAAGTATATAAAACAGATTCCCCTTTCACTTAAAATTAAATCTGTCAGCGGGTTTCTGAAATTTGGTACTTATTCTATATTCTATATTTATCTTCTTTTCATTTGGTTTCTGTCTGACAACGTTGTTTGAATTTGATATTCCGTCCTCTATATATCGGTGTATTTGTTATTTTGTGAACATTTGAGCTTGATTCTCTTGTTTTAAAGGGAGAGATACCCTGCCAAACATCAGATACCTGATTCGAGTCGTAGCAAGCAGTCACAAATTATATGCACTGCTGTTTCATCATCTTCCAGATAAAGACGACAAGTCGGATCTTCCGACAGTCCAAGACTTAGCATAAGATAATTCAGATGACAATGGCAAGTTAAAAGGCCTGTTAGACACCGTAGGTCATGCTTGCTATAATCTAACATTTGTTTGGAGACATTCTTCGAAGGGTTTATAAAAGCCTTTGAATTAAATAATCCTGGTATATTATGCCACAAGTCTAAAGCTCTTCTTGTTGTCCAGGTATTTTGTGTTTGTTAGGGCAAAACTTATTGCGATGCCAATTGTAGAATCTGGTATGATAAAAGCAAAGTGCGGCACCCTCCACGCCAGAGTTACCAGGGATCCAGACCAGCCATATCTATTGAGGCGAGTCTTTTTTGATAGTCTTTCAAACCCGCTTGGCTGTCCAAAATTATATTGTTCCATGTGTTGGCTACAATCTCTCCACCTATGAAGCAAGGGCTGCGCCAAGTTCCTTATCCCATTTTCGGACTCCTTTCATGGTGCGTCTTTTTGGAATACCATAAAATGGTTCGGGCCTGATAAAATGAGTACCTCCTCCTCCATCAGCCATCTCATTACCACAATGCCCTTCATACTCACAACAAAATTACTTTGTTTGCGGTTTCAGACTGTTTTTAGACTATTAAGTAGGATATACTTCAGAGATTTTAATAAGGAATAAATTTGGTGTGGACAATTAATTTGATTCATTTCAATTATTACCGGCTTTGACTACAAAAAAGCTCATATTTAAAGAAACCTTTTTTTACGAAAATCATAAAAGTTGTCGCAGATTTTTAGATTAATTGACATTAGTTGCAATCAAATAATCAATTAGTCAATCAAATTCTGAATGTTTTTATGTAATAACAAAAATATTAATGGTTTATGTACTCCGTGGCGACAGAAGAAATTCTCACGCCATATCAAAGCATACAAATGAACCGAGCGAAAAACAACACCGAGAAAAAGAGATAGAGAAAAAAAGGGAGCACCGACTTTTACAGTTTCCCCGATGGTGCACGAAAGCCGGCAAAAGGAACCGGTGATTGTATCGGGAAAGCTTTAATTTAGCATAATAGGTGTTTTTATAGCGGGAATATTTCTTTTGTGAGCGTTTCATTTTCGAGTTAATCTCGGGAAAGGAGATTGTGTAATTGTGGAGGTATACGCATGGAAATTCAGGTGGAAGAACGGTAGGAAAAAAGCGAGTGTTTTGGGACCCTTATTGCTTGGCGACGAGCGCATTGGGATGAAGAAAATTGACTGTTCAAGTACAGTGTATCCGATTTCATGTAAGTAAACTTTCATTGTGCCTTATAATTACACGCTATTTATTTATACATTTGAGAATAAATACTTTATTATGTTGATTTATCCTTAATAAACTATTTTGTATAAAAATGAATCAATAATTATGTACAATAATTTATAGAGCTAATAGTATGTCCAAAGATGCCTCCGAAAGTTTGGGAAAAACCCCAAGTATCTTTTAAGCGGAAATTCACACCATAAGAAACTGTGCCCAGTTTAATATTGACAAAGGATATAGAAGGCAAATGATTATCATAATGTGGGATAGTCAAGCATCCATTAAAGCACTGAGCTCTTGTGTAATCAGTTCCAAAATGGTATGGGAATGCCTAGGCATACTTAATGAACTAGGCGATTACAGTATAGTAAACTTACTGTGGATTCCAGGACACACTGGAATAGAAGGAAATGAAATAGCAAATGGGCTAGCAACAGAAAGACCCTTTTGGGGGCCGGAACCCTTTTGCTGATCAGCCCCAATGTAATATTCGGAGAAATAGGCAAAGCCCAAGAAAAAAGAGCTTATGGCTTAGCTTAGACAATCAAAGATTCTGATGGGTGGCTACAACCCGTTGAGATAAAATGAATGAATAAGTCGAAGTAAAACTGCACTAAGAGTTTTAACAGAGATCCTCAGAAACTAAGTAGAAGTAAAGAGGCACAATAGATCGTTTAGGTCTCACCCAATCATACATACATATGTCTGCTTTTGCCAAAACAGAATAGTAAGGGAGATTAAACTCTTTGAAGAGGTGAATCGAAAACCCTACTTTATTAAGTCATTTGATTATGGAGTTTATATTTTGGAAGCAATTATAAGACATTAGGATTATACATTTCATGTCACCTACACCATCACATATGGATACAAAGTATTTTTTGAGGGTTAGTATATTTTTCTTACGCAAAAAAGTGCTTGTTACAAACAGAAGTGTCAAATCCAAAATCTACTTGATGTATTGCAGAAACAGTAACATGTAACAGTACCTTCGAGTTTAAATAAATCGAAAACGGTAATATCTATTATCTAATTACGACAAAAGCAACTATTATGCAAGGAAAAATACGAGGAACCGATTTTTCAAATAATTGGAAAATTGTAACGCAATAATCCTCACTTACTTTCCAAAACTACCTTGTATTCATATGGGATGAGGTAGGCGGTAACATGAAATTAAATAGCCTGTCATATACTCACTCCTGAAATATGAACAACTACAAAAGGTTGTACGTCCCTTCTAATTCATTTTTAGAAAAAAGTGTACGTAATTACCATTATTTTTGGACGTACCAGCTCTAGAAACTAATGTACATAATTCTGGACCACCTTGTATGAGTATATGTAGTTTTTACTTTTCTAATGCTAAGCACGTCCTTACAATTCTAACAATATTCATGTGCCCAGATCTAGCCAGTAAGGCGGGTCATCGTATATTTCAATCTACGGATGGCTAGTCTTGCTTTTCCCTGTATCACAGGGTGTAATGGAGGTAGGTCTAATAGTACTTACATTGATGCTGTAGTACCTCCGTGATGTCCGAACCTACGGACATGCAAGGCATTCCCTTGCTCAGTCTTCGAACACGTACTGAAGAAGCGTATGCTATGACTGGCTTTACCATCTTCTTGTATAGCCAAGACAAAAAATCAATCACACATTTTATGCTCAAAATAAAATCTGTAAATCTATTGTATATCTAGTTAAAATGTATTGCTGTATGTTATTCCATCGGTGGTAGACGCGAAGCTCACTATTTGTCTACGTAGGCAACATAAATGCGAAAGATTTATTAAAATTTTCAAATTATTAATAGCAGGAAAAAAAATTAATAATGCCATAGAATGCAATATAAAAGTTATATCATCTACTATAAATTCATGAAAATAGTAAACATTGTTCCATTATATTTAAAAATATTAATTTTTCAAACTTCAAAATATTCTTAGCATCAATAAGATTCATAAGAATTTTGTTGCTAAGGAATTTTTCATTATTAAATGTATCCTTTTTTTGTTTTGCTTCCACCTGTAGCATTCAAGAAATTTGATTTTTCTTAAAAAGAAAACTCTCGTCTATCTAACAATGTAATATTGTTATTTTCAATTATGGCTTGAGAACCTAAATTCTTATATTAAATAAAATGTGCCAAGCAAACAATGCTCAATAAAAAACATTATATAGAATCTTCACTTAGGTTAGTAATAGCAATTCTTTATGATGCCTTTGATTTTTATCACAACAAAAAAATCCAGTTAAAATAAAATATTTTTTGATTAAATTAACGTGCTCAGCTACTATGGCCACTTGTACCACGGGTACATTTCATTAATGTTAATAATACATAATAGTATCAATATTGTATTAAACATTGGATTAAATTTTGTGGTAAAATTGAACTGTAGGACGGTATTTGCTCGTCAACAATAAGCTGACCCCGAATGAACAAACTGGAAAAGTTATAAAAAAATTCTTCAAAGCAGCTTAGGGTTGTGTCGGAATCCATCCGCGCTGTCATATTATCAGTCTAAGAAACAAATTCAGCTGTGAAAACCAAGAGATTTAACCGAGAATAGTGGTGAGCAGAATCTGTCTTGATTCAAAAATTGTAGTTTTCATTTTCAATAGGATATATGAGAATATTCGTTTTAACTTCAATACATGTTGTTGATCATTTATAATTTTTACCTTTCAAACGACGTAAGAAACAAACTATTTGAGCAAATCCAAGTCCAAAACCGAGATCACGACTGAATATGCAAGACCAAGACCGGACAAGCAAGACCGAAACCCTTACCAAGACGGTTCCTACTTTGCTCATCACTAATCGAGAAAGCTCGTGGTGGAACGACAGTCTAGAACGCCTCAGAAAAGAAGCTTATTGTAAGTTCAACAGAATTAAAACTTACGTAGATTGGGGATACTTGTGACATGGCGTTAGCAAACTATATGAAATCTGCTGAATTTCGAGTAAGAGCCCTTTCAGACTAGGATACTGTATCTGAGATACGCGTATCCAAGATACAGAAAATACATGTGTTTAAATGTAGGTATTCACACTAAATTTCCGAATCTCGCCCCTTCAGCCGTCGGCGACAGTATCTGAATCCAGATACCGAATTATCATTGTGGCTTATGTACCTGTTCAGACTTGCATACTTTTGCGATTCAAAAAGCAACATAGCATAGGTGTACAACATTTTTATTATTTATTAGTAGAAGTGAATGGAGTGTGCAACAAAAAATTAACCTCCTGTTTTTTCTTTATTAACAGTTAGAATTAATCAAACCCAACCCATTGAGCTCAATTTTATACCGTAATTTGAGCTACATTTTAAAATATATTAATTTAAAAATTCAAATTTTTAACCATTTGAATAGCCCGCCATTGCGTTAGTGACGTCACCTATGTGCAATGAAGTTATCGAGAAGCCATTAACTACAAACGTTTAAAGAAAAGACATGCGAATGAAAACCATTAATCTATAGGTGTTAAATCTAACTTGTACAGACAAATATGGAGAAAGTTATTATGTGAATATTAAATAAAGATGAAAACTGCGACGTCGTATCACTGGAAATTCGCATTCAAAATCGAGAGACATGAATAGATATCAGGTTCCGCTGTTGGATAAAGGTAACAAAAACGTTTAATAATTTGCCGTTTGGTACATAAGAGTTCCTGATGCAATATCTTATAATTATATAATTTTAGACAGGTAGTCAGGGTTCTAAGCAAACATGAAATCAAAAATGGTGTTTATACGTGTGGCCTACGTTCATATCATGTTACAGCTAATGCACATAAGTGACGTAATACACTACAAGTTGCATAAATGCATTAACTTTTTAATATCGACTTTTCCATATTATATTGAAGAAAAAAAACGAGAAAATCGTTTTTTCATAAGAAAAAATTTATTTTTTATTCAAATAATGTAAAAAAAGTTTGGGTTAAATTTCAACTTGAACTCCCCATTGGGATGGAATGATTTTTCGATGGTACGATGAAGCGTTAAGTTTTTTATAACGACAAATGCATAAGTTTCGTAGAACCAAATTCCTGTTTATGGGATACAAGCGATTAAAATTATTTTGATAGTAAATAAAAAACAAAAATGTTGGGTGGAAATTTCCAAACAGACGTGTGAAAATTTTGAAAAAATGACAGCTGTTCAGCAAAATGAGTATAGTAGGTATATTTATAAAAGTAATTATAGAATGCGTTAAAACAGTAATGCATACATTCATTATTAGCTAAATAAACAATATTATTATATTATCCAATTTCCCGAAGCAAGACTATTTTTTTGTTGAAAACATTGATTTTTACAATAATCATCACAGGATAAATAACAAGAATTGGAAGAAACCTTTTGATAATATTGCTTATTAAGAATTTATTCGTTGATCTATGTTAGGTACTTTTGAGGTTTTACGGATTAGAGTAATAGTAGTTTGTGCTCGTACAAGTTCGCAAAGCGTCATTTTTCCCATATGCGCAGAAGTTTGTATCTCGAGCCATAAGGCGAGTGCCAGCGAGTGGAAAAAGTGTTTTGCGTACGAGTTGAGCACAATATTTTTCTACAAATACGATTATTAATGGAAGAAAATTATATTTCATTTGAACTTTGAACAGTAAGAATTTGAGAAATTTACATTGACGATAAGAAAATCAGGTAAACGTAGATATAGTTAATAGCGAAATTTGATCTATTTTAAATTGTTATGCCCGATGTATCTGTTTTTGATAATAACTTTCCATTAATTGTAATATTAGTGTCAACGATATTGTAGTAAATCTTGGTGAAGTAGGTAAGTTAAAGGTTCCTTTAATTTCCCTTAATTCTAATATAGGATGAACTTTTTCTTTTTGTATAAAATATGCCACGGCATAATGCACTCTTCAATGTCCATTTTATAAAAAGCACCGTACAACACTGATATTGTCTTTGTATTGGAAAAATTTGTTTACAAAACTATATTCTGACAAAAGTATCTTGACTGTATCTGGCCTAAATTATGTATCTCGCATACAGTATCTCAGATACAGCATCCTAGTCTGAAAGGGCTCTTATTTAAAGCCACCAGAAAATTCCTAACACCGTATTACCATCACTGTAGTATTTCCGATACAATACATACTCATGATATTTACAAAAATTTAGTTTGTTCCAGATATGTGTTTTTTAATAAAAATTTATAAATTTTGCTTAACAATAAAATGTCGAGAAGAAAAGTCATTAAATTTTTTTTTCCTATTTATTACTGTAATATTTATAACCTTTATTCACACCGTATTAAACCTTAATGCCGATAATTTTAACACGTAATTAATTCATTATTTTAAAATAATTTTCTGATTTCTTTTAGGCCTCACCTATAAAAACGGACTACTGTAACTAAAAGCTACCATCAAAACTAATTACCAAACATGACTGAGCATTTTTGTAATATGGATTTCTCGAACTCGAGATGAAAGTGTTTCACTTTAAAAGGTAATTATGTTTTTGGTGGAGAATGATAGGTACTTCGATAAACTAAAATTCGTTTGGAAAAATTTATTAAAAATGGGAGTAAACAATAATATTTGGCCATGACCTGAAAAAATGAAGAAATAAAGCCAAATAATTGTTACTTTTGAATAAACGATTGAATTGGAGCTGTACCTACTTTAAATTTTACCAACAGTGTAGTGGAATTTCGAAATATCTGACAAACAAAATCCCAGCGAAGAGTTTTACGTACAGAGTAGAAGCAACAACTCGACCCGAATATTTCCGAAAATACATTTTCCTGTGTTTAAATTCAATATCTTTCATCGATTACTAAAAACAAAAATAATTTTTCTTTGAAAATTATAATAAACGATTAAAAAGCAGGTAAACATACCAGAATTCTTTGAATATTGAAAAGGTTGTTAACCTCATTCATTTTTGTACAGCTTGCAAATGGTATTCTAAATATATATGGTGTGGGCAACAGAAAACAGTATAATATCCTGATATTTATCAGTATCCATGAGATTGAAAAGAATTATGAAACAGGTCGATTCTCAATTTTAATTCTTTAATTCACTGTTCTTTAAAATAACATCCTAATAGTCCTAATAATCCTACTATCGTGTGAAGACGTTTTACATTTTACTATTTTCTAAACTTCCCTAAAAAGCTGATTTCAGAAATAGTCCTCGAGTGAATACTCACTGGATGTTGAAAATAATATGTATTCAATACTGAATATTTTGAAAATTAACCTCAAAATAATTGTGTAAAACTATTAAAGCGCTTTACAAATTAGAAAATTATTTTCCAAAGGATAGACCGTTCACCAATAAGCAACATCTACTTCTCGGGCAATATGCTCCTCCAGACAATGAATTACACTTCCAAGATAAACGGGGTTTGTATATTGCCCGAGAAGTAGATGTTGCTTCCTGCAGAACGGTCTATCCTTTGGAAAGTAATTTTCTAATTTGTAAAGCGCTTTAATAGTTTCACACTATCATTTTGACGTCTATTCATAACACGCTTTTCTTAAATATGACAATTGATACAGGAAATAACTTTGAAAATCGTTTTCCCTATCATAACTTCTCATTTCTTGTTCAATCCTAAAAATGATATTTGTATCATGATATTAATCTTTATCCACCAATTATAATTGAGCTTGATCATGTACTTGTTGTTAATTTCTTTCTAAATTATTCGAATATGATCCTTCGTTTAACAGCTGCGTGAGAAGTGGGCGTCAGCGAGCGAAGCCGGGGCGGTTCTTTAGTGATAAGTGAAATAGTTTCAACGTGAAGGTTCACAACATGATGTCTGAATGCACGAAATGTATTAGACAGGTTATTGGTCCGAGATGCTTTTACGTAATCTAGTGAATGATGTTGTTTTGAAAGGCCAAACAATTCGTTGTGGATGATTTAATTATGATAAAACCACTGACCGAGACAAATAGATTGTTTTGCTAGTGATAATATTGGAAAAAGTTACGCAACTA
Organism: Lochmaea capreae; assembly: GCA_949126875.1. NCBI lineage: Eukaryota > Metazoa > Arthropoda > Insecta > Coleoptera > Chrysomelidae > Lochmaea > Lochmaea capreae. The sequence continues at coordinate 9,723,203 of OX421409.1, forward strand.
AGTAGCATTCTAACTGAAACTTTCTAATTTTTGTTTCGGTTTTTTCTTCAAATTAGTTTCCAAGAATCGTGATCTATTTCTATATTAATGGTACCAATCGACAAAGTCATGACGTATTCAATTATATCAATATTGAAATATGTATCTCTTCTTCCACTGGCGGGTGGAAATCGATTTTATCATGCTTACATCAACTTCCACCTATAAATTATATATATGCAATAACGTAACTTTCATTGTCTTCAACACGTCAGATTAAAGTGAATCTTCGCACACTTAACAAGAACCGATGACAATTTGTTCATCACAATATCCTAACCGGGATCATCAAGATACATGATTATTTCATCATATTCTCAACAGTCTCCTTCGACAAAGGCAGCGAGCAAGTGTTTAAACTGGTTCAATGCTGTCTTATTGCTATTACAGCAAGTAATCTTTTGGCTCACAAAGAAAATAACACAATGTTTTTTTGACATTTTAATTTTGGATTGCTGCTAGAGTAAAGTAGTTTTTATTCTTGCATTATGATAAATATTGAAAATAAAATTCTATCACTTTCTCCCAGTTATAAACTTCAAGTTTTTCGAGGTTTCCATTCAGGCGGCGATGTCCTGTTAGATTACCTGTCGAAACTCTCAGTATAAACTTACTTTGGTGTATATGTATCTCTTGATCTCACCAGGTCATATTTACCCAGGAGTTTTATTGTATTAGCCCTACTAGATAGAAACAATGTTCCGATTTTCTAGTGTTTCCAGTTTCACTTCCAATATTGGTGCAGATACGGCAAAAGGGTTCCATACCCCAAAAGGATGTTTTCCCTTTCATGTCAGTTCTGAAATAGTATGCGAAAAACACGATTTTCCTCAGCGACTAATTGATATCTTCTCACGATTTCGCAGTGGGCGTCGTCGCCTTACTGTGGGTTACCGGATACTCTGGAATAGAGGGAATGGAATAGCAAATAAACCAGCTAGGAGGGGTGCTGCAACACAATGTAATATTGGAAGAAATAGGCAACGTCGAAACAAAGATCTAACCATTGGAAATGTCTAACTAGAGAGCAAATGAATGCATGAGCCAGAGTACACCTAGAGTACCTACTATTGGATAGAAGACGAAGAAACTATTAGTCTCCAAGACTTTTCTCAGGAACTTATGTAGAAAAAAAGGGGACACAATCTTCTAGGTGTCAGTCGTTTCTTAAAAAAATTTCGGGGCTGTATTTGGGGACTGCTGATAGAAGTGAAAACTAGGTAACTTGTGAATTGTATCGTAGAGCTATTAGATTATTATTTTTGAATTTTTTTTTTGTAAAGAAGTTTTATTGATCATGCGCATGTGCTCTCTATCATTTTACGAGAAAACTGAAATGTATCTGCCTATATATATTCAGGGTGTCTCGGGACTAATGGGATTTTTTTTAGTACTGTAGGTAAATCTTGGACATCGTATAAATAAGTTAGTTTTACCTCGTTGTGTACTTATAAAAATGGTGAATGCGTAAATTGGTACGTAGTGCATCAATAAAACTGCAAATATTAGCCAAACGGCTTATTTTATCGAATTTCAGCAAGAGTACCTTTTCGTTAGCTTAATGTGTGGGGAAGTCAATTTCTATAATTTCATACAGGGTATGCCATCCCTGCAAAATTTTTGGATCACTAACCACTTCGAGTAGTCCGTTCCTGGCTTCAAGGCACTACTGTAAATCTGTTAACTTTTCAAAAATAAACATACATGTACATTATAGCTTTGCCGTGAATTTTATAAATATCAAATCAAAATAAAAACCAAATTCAAAATTAAAATTTTGGAGGTCTATAACTCGAAAACGAGGGCCTGCGTAGAAAAAGTTTATATGAAATACTAACATTATTTTGGCTCAGATTATACTTATACACTCCTTACTTTTTTCCCATTAGTCCCGGGACACCCTGTATATATGTAGGAACCAGCGATAAACATTTTTCTCCACGTGTTTACTTTTTTTTAAACTTATAATGTAAATAATCTACAATATAATAGTTGACACTTCACACTGATAAGTTAATTTTATGGCAAATGGTTCGGTGACGATGACGCGAGTTCCATGTTTTCTGTTAACCCAAAAAATGCTCAACGCGCATAAAGAAGTTTTCATTAAAAAAAAGTCAGAAAGCAGCACTGTGAAGATATTTATGGACTGCTGATTTCCGAATTCATTAACTCCAAATTAACCAGTTTTTATTTTTCATGATTATTAAAAGTTGCCGGATAATATCGTGGCTTTTATATTTGTAAGCGAAGTGACTTTTATTTTTATTGATATTATTTAACATAGGATCACAAATCCCACTCATTTTTTACTATACTGGTTGTTTCTAAATTCATGCGACAAAATTTTCACAGCCCACCCCTCTCCGAGATATCGCCCTTAAAAAGTGGTCACTAAAATTGAGTTTTTTTGTGCACTCGCAAAGGACTAGCCTTGGGTATTTTTTCAATATTCCTGTTACATTATCCGGTGGTGAAATTAGCAACCTTTACTTTATTCCATATAAAAACTTTTTTTCGAGATGAAGTTTTATGAAATAAAATTCAACTTAAAACAAGGTTTTATTTAAAAAAATTCTAAATTTTTTTCCCAAAAGCATACGTTCATGTATTTTGGCTAGAGGTGGTCATTCAATTTATTAAAAAAATGTTGGTGTTTATTTTTTTTTCTCTGCAACTATTGGTTTTGGGAATAAAATTGAATCAATTTTTTTTAGGACTTAGACTAAGTTGAATTTTATTTCGCTAAACTTCATCTCCAAAAAAAGTTTTGGTATGAAATAAAGTAAGGGTTGCTTATTTTACCCCCGTATAATGTAACTTGAATATTGAAAAAATACCCGTGGTTAGTCCTTTGGGAGTGCACGAAAATTACAGAATTTCAAGTTTTTAGCTTTACTGAAATTTCAGAAAAAAAATAAAAACTCAATTTTAGTCACCACCGTTTAAGGGTGATATCTCGGAAAGGGATGGGCTGCGGAAATTTTGTTATAAAAAGGACCCATCTTAATTCCATACGAGCAATCTCCTCCTGAATTTTGTCTCATGAATTTAGAAACAGTCTCTCAGAAGAGTAATAATTATCATTATAAGTGAACTATTAAAAATAAATAAATTTTTTTTATGTTTGAAATAGATAAGTAGTGCAAATTATAAATGCAACAATATTGAATTGAGGGTACTTCTCAAACATGACGTGTTTTACAACTACCCATACTCTATTCAAATTTTATTTACGCCCCGTCTAAACAATATCCCCTCCTGAAAACAGCTCTAGCGGTAGATGATTTTATTGGTTGAAGGATCATTAATCATACATAATTTCTTTCTGCACCAGACATGATATTCGCCAGTTTTGTATATGTTTAAAGTTCATATGTGATTGAATATTTTAGTATTTCAACTGCTGTATGACTTTATTGTGACTGTTGATATTATATTAATTTATTGTTGGATATTAAGTCATCCACGGAACCAGCGGATGAAGTTCAGAGCAGTATTTTGCTTCCTAAAAAAACGGAAAAATACCCCGAACAGCGACAAGAGGAGAAAATAGCTATCGGAACAACAAGCTAAAAGTGCAAGTCATGAGTGTCTCGTACAGTATTATAAGTAAGTGACAGATGAAATGGACAAACATCAAAATAAAACAATACTTCGCCTCTCACCATACTACTAATTACAAAGAAAATATTTGTTAGTTTTAATTGCTAAAACATATTTGAAACAATTATTCTACACCAACTTAATACGTGTTTTTCTAAATTCTACATTAATTGCATTTTTTAATAATATAGCCTATCAACTTTTTATACAAATAAATATTTGATACACAACATATAATTAGTTGTTCCGCATATATTACGTAATACACAGTCTTGCAGAAATCCTTAATAAATCTCTTCTCAAGCTCAACCTTGATTTTTTATTAATTTCAATTTTAAGTAGTTTATTGCCCAAGGATATCAAACTTAGTCTACCATGAATTATTATTTATTTATACCCAACAAAAAATATCAAATCGATTCCATATCATGGAAACAGAAATATACTATACTATGGACAGATTTCATTTATGCCCAATGTAAACTAGGATTTGACGGTTTTTCAAAACCAGTTTTCAACAGAAATTTTTCGCATTTGATCTGAGGTTTTTAAATTATAAACAACCGGTTTTAAGAAATTAAAATTATTTTATGAAAATTGATTTTCAACTTATTTGATTTCTTTTCATTAATCAATGTTTTGGGAAATGAAACCACAATATTTTTTATATTTTTATATTTTTAAAAATATAAAAATTAGTGTGGTTTAATTTCCCAAAATATTAACGAAAAGATTTAGGAATATACCTTAAGGAACATACAGATTTGATTTATTGTTTATTCTATGGCATTGATAGGGGAGTGGCCCTCACTTAATACTGATGAGTCAAAAACAAACAAAAAAAAAGAAAAAGGGATAACAAGTCCTGGCAAAACTCCAACAATATTCCAAGCAAAACTATTAGTAAGTAGACTGATAGCCAGAGTGCTTAACAAGCTCTGAAGTCTGCAATTCATGAGTCTAAAACACTCTGGAACCCAAAACAATTCCTTAAGCAAGTGTGAGTGTCAGAGGATAAAGGAATTGTCGGAAATAAGATTGATGATGGTCTAGCAAATGAAGGAGCTAATACTCCTGCCATCAAGTCCAAACCATGTTGTGGTACTCCAAAAAGTCGCTTCGTGAAAGGAGTCCGAAAATGGGAACAGGAACTTCGTGTAGCCTACTGGAAAAAGTATTCCTGATCAAAGACAGGCGTATCGTATCAGAGAGTCCCACGGAGATGGCGGTCCTGAGCTCCAGGATTTCGGGGGGTCAATTTGAACATTATATTCGTGATCAGCGACCTCAAAACCCCCGAGTACCAGATCTGGGCCAGTTCTGACACTTATTTACCAAGTTTTGACATCTTCCAAGAATGCATTTTTGGCTGCAGCAAGGCAATTTACGATTTGTCAGAAATTCCATGTTGCCACATTTTTTACAAACAATTTTTGGAAGAAAATGCAGAAAACCGCATTCCGATCCGTCCACCACAACTAGTTTTAGAATTTTTTTAGTTCATTGCCTCGACTAGAAAGAAATATTCGGACATTACCTCAAAGCTATCAACATGGTCTGGTCACCAACATCGAATCCGCTTGTGATATTTACCAGAACTTCCGATTGACGTTTTTGAAAAGTAAGCTTTGCGGGTTTTCAGCTTTACATTTTAAAATGGTATATGACAATTGTGGTCGTTAGTCATAGGATGATGATCTATTGTTTTGTAGACAGAAAATAAAAGTCGATGCTTTAGGACTGAGTTTTACGTTTTTCAAGCAATGACAACTTCACTAAACGATTTTAGTTCAATCGGATAGTTTTTTTTTTTAAACTAGTCAATCGAAATGACATTTATTTCCACGTTAATTAAACCCAACAACAGAGAACATATTAGGGAGTTTTTGGAACCATTAACTTTAGCGTTTGTTATTCACGTTATTGTTATTTGGCGCAAGTGCATTAAGTTTAATGATCAACTTCAGTGAAATCCTTAAATTGCTATAAAACCATATTTTTTAAAAAAGTAGAAGCTTCAGCCTATCCGAAGGTATAAAAACATACAGGGTGTTTCATTTAAATGGTCTAAGTTATTGATTAATTGGTTAACCAAAGTTCCTACCAACCAAAGCGGGCCCGGGACCAGTGAGTTGCATCCCATTTGAGCAGGCCAAACCTTTGACCACTGAGTTGAATCATATTGTGTCTAAAACTGGTAGGTAATTAAATAAAAGCGGGCACTGTTGTCATGTTTATTCTGATATAGTAATTGATACAAAATTTTATTTCCGAAACTGCGACTAATACAGTTTTATAACAAAATAGTGAATAATATATTGATTTAATTTAAACAATTCCATTTTTCGATTGTATTAGGGTAGGGTGGTTACGAGAATACTTATGTTTTTTGTATTAAAATATAGCGTGAGAAAATATGATGACATTTTTCAAATCTCATACAGATATAATGTTCCAATTTTTATAAAATATATCGGCAACATTGCTGTGAAATTTGACCAGGCTTTAACCACGATAGGCGATTATTAATGAACAGACCTTTTTGGATTACGGATGCAATTGCCTTTTTTCGTTCAGGAAATATTTTACTTTTTGGGATGCAACTAACTCCCCGAATTCTCTTTGTACGACGCACGTGTGATTTAACGATCGTTTTTTGGAATTTATTGTACATAAATATGTCACAACAAAACTTATAGTAATTTTAAACCTTACTGTGGAAATCGCATCTCAGAATATAAGCTTCAAAAGCGTTCGGAATACAACGTTAGACTCTGTATAATAAATAGAGTTTCAATAATTAATGAACTTTTAAATTTCAGCTACCAATAAACAAATCATTTTATATTTACAAATAATGTTACTGATTGTGACATCATTAATCAAATCACAAAGTTCAAACAATAATTTTTCGAAGCCCCTTTCTCGTCATTGAGTTTAATCCGCAAATGGCAAACAGGATAAATGGACTACGTTATTACTCGACAATTTAATTAATTTAATTCGTCGGAATTTAATTGATGATCATTCAATTCCAACTCAAATATAATCAAAAACATCAACCTCTCGAATAACTCATCCCTCTCGAATCCAAATAACAGTTAAATATAACCTTAATTTCCGGTTCCTTTTCAAGTTATTACACAAACCAGATTTTGAATATTTATTATCGTGGCTGCGTTATGAAGTGGATGATGGTTCCATGGATATTCCTTAGACGTTTTCCGAATTGGCGTATTTACAAAATGACTTGATCTCACGAACTTCTTTCCACGTTGCCAGCTCTCAACGATCGGAGTTTTATTGAATAACTAGAGAATCCGACAGACGTTGTCCTGTGCTAACCTCTTGTCTTATACAAATTATTTGGATTAAAAATTTGTTACTAATTATGGGTAGAAAAATCTGATAGTATCGTTAATTTTTTTTGTGCTGGTGGTATAAAACCCCAGAACAAAGGCACGCTAAACTATTCCTTAAAAGCCCTTCGGCCAAACTGTCACGCGACCTACTATGTCAAAGTCGAGAAACGACGAGGATGATGGTGAGAATGCTGACCGGACATTGTAGGCTGATGAAGCATATGCACACAATTGGCCTATCAGATGACAGCCTATGTAGGTTTTGCCAGGAAGAAGACGAAACCGCGGAGCACATACTTTGTGAGTGCAAAGGCCTAGTGAGGGTGCGGTTTCACCTATTCGGAGAAGAAAAACCGAAGGCAGAGAGCTACGCAAGGGAGGCGGTATCCAGACAAGTATGTCTAACAAAAAGAATAAAGCTAGATATCGAGCTCTAAGGATAGGAAGGACCACAATAGATCTGCAAAGGCAGCAGTGGGATAGGACAAAGAGCCACTCCATTTCTAATTTAATCTAATCGTTAATTTTTGATAGAATGTTTCCCTAAATTGCCGAGTTTTTTTCAATTTCTCGGCAAACAATTTTGTTTTTGTGTTGACACATTTTTCAATGACCTTGCCAAAAAACTCCTATGCAAAATGTAAACTAAATCAGACCTATTGTTTAGGAGAAGCTCAGCATGAACCTGATTGCAGCGCCACCTACCGGAACTAATTGTCAATCTAAATCATTCTCGAAATCACTTGAACATACATGTACACAAGAAATATATACTTATACAGTGTGTATATAAAGTAACGTAACTTGCTAATATTTCAATTTCAGTTAGGTTTACAAAAAAAATGTTACCCACCGAAACTTGTAATTTTCGGCGGGAAACCTAAAATTTGAGCGGGAAACTTGAAATTCTTAACGGGAAACCGGAAATTATGGCGGGAAACTCGAAATTTTTGGCGAGAAACCTAAAACTTTATTAATTAATATTGATGACAGAAAATCCTACTACTTTTTTGACATAAACAATTTTTTTATAATTTTAGATTCAAACCAATGTATGTAACTTTGTTATCATTAAAGGTAAAATTTTGCGGTCTTGACGGTTGTATTTGTAATTTAATAGATTATGAAAAACTGAAAATATATACATGGTGTACTATCTGAAAAAATATGTTGATAAGTTATTTTGGAGCAACCCTGTATACTTCTAATCGACTTATGGAGCTGAGCTGATTCCAAAAATGTATCACATGTTGATTCCAATTGGTACAGGATGGACAAAAATACAATAGTTTTGTGTGTGTGCTCATAAAGTAACGCGTAACATTCTTTATTAGTTAAATTAACAATATTATTAAAAACACTTATTGTCTAGCGGACAAAATATGATGAAATACATGACTTTATAAATGTTCGAAATGCAGCCCTTGCTGTATTTGGCAGTAGCCCAAACGGTGTACAAATTTTTGTTGAACCTTGTTTATTGTGTCTTGAGAAATATTGTTTATTGCTGTCCGAATTATCTCTTTTAATCCTTGAGTATTTGCTGGATTATTAGTGTCCGAATTATCTCTTTTAATTATTGAGTATTTGCTGGTTTCGTTTGATACACAATATTCTTCAGATGGCCCCACATAAAATAATCCAAAGGAATAAAATCTGGTGACCACGCTGGCCATTCAATAGGTCCACGTCTACCAATCCAAAAATTTCATCTAGGTACCTTCTAACATCTACAGTACCATAAACTTTCATCAAAACCTCCAGGATTACTTCATGAGCACACACAAAACTATTGTATTTTTGTCCAACCTGTTCCAATTGGAATCAACATGTGATACATTTTTGGAATCAGCTCAGCCAGGGTAATCCGAAAACTGAGAAAAAATGGGGATGTAACATTTAAAAAAAATGACTCGAAAGTAATTCACCCTGTATATTAGATTATTATTCTAAAATAAGGTAAATTAAAATCAAAAATCGACGTGTTTCAGGATTATTTTTGAAAATGTTCTGTTTAGCTGAAAATGAATTTGTTCCATACTTTACGGACACAGTGTATATAAAGATAACAACTTAAAATGTTATTAATGTCTATTGTCAACGTATTTAAATAATTACTATAATTACTACCAATTAAATATTAACATAATTATTATGCATTTTTTTAGTCACGGTACCTGTTACAATGTATGCAATTTTTTTTCAAACTAGTTTTCAAATAGTACAGCTGATAAATAGTATGACTGAACCTGCCAAATTAAGTAGTTCTTCTCTTTTATCGACGCACTAAATATTTGGAAAAATTTCATGTTACATTAGCAACAACAGAAAAGATCTTCTTTATCGGTTTTGATTGATTGATTGATTAGTTCGTCACCAACACTAGGAGGCTTAGAGACCTCGGCTCCCCAGCTTATAAGCTTTTTGTGCTCTTGGTTGTGCTGTTCATGTGAAGAGACCAGTTTATCGGTTTACGACACAAACTTTATGTGAATGATTGTACCTTCACATTTTCTATCGATATTTAAAAATTCCAGACAAAACTCCCTCAATTTGATCTCCCACTCCACAGCCCATCACAGTGAACGGATAAACACGAAGGAAAGGAACGGGTCCAAGGTCCAACAAACTCAACATTCGTCATAAAAATGTAGGGGTGACAATATCGTTTCTCTTTGGTCGGTAAAAACCAGCTCATTATACAGGGTGTCCCATAACTAATGGACAATATAAGAACTGTAGAAAGGGGTGATAAAAATAAGTCGTTTGATACAAACATGCACTAGTAAAATGTTAATAGTAAGCGAGATATGGGGCGTTAAAGTTGACAAAATATTTTTGAAAATTCGTAATATTTAGAAAACAACTAAATGTATTGGTCTCAAAATTGGTACACTATGGTTTTTAATGGTAATAAGCCTGATATTGCCTTAATTTTTAATAATACTTCTAGATGGCGCTGGTTACACAGTTAAAATTTGATAGATCAGCGGTATTTTTCCCCCCTGTATAATGTGCATTTTACTACAAAATATTAAAAACTGCATCATTTTGGAACAAAAAAGGTATACTTGTTCAATTCCCATATTTTAAGTCGTTTTCAAGATATTGCTATTTTAATACTGCTTGCCACGCCGTCATTTAAAAATTATTACCTAAATAAAACATTGGTTGTTCAAAGAATACAATTTAATTGGAAAAAGAAAAGAAAAAAAACAATAATTACATTTATTTCATTAAATGTTGAAAGTGACCACCGTTTACTTCAATACATTTTCGTAAACTTTTTTGTAAATGTTGTCTTACTTTAAAAAACATCGCGTTGCCATTTTTTAAAGTATTTGCGGCTTCATGAATTTTTGCCAATAGTTCGTTTTGGTTATGAATTTCACTATTGTAGACTAACGATTTTAGATATCCCCATACATAAAAGTCCAAAGGATTAAATTCTGGGGAACGAGGCGGCCAAGGAAACTCACTGCCCCGTCCAATCCAACGATGCGGAAAATTGTTATTTAAATTCTCCCGGACTATAAGTGGATAATGTGGGGGAGCACCGTCCTGCATAAACCACATATCCTGCCTTACAATTAAAGGAACTTCATCAAGTAAAATGCCTAAATCATTTTGCAAAAATTCTAAATAATTTACCGCATTTAATCTGTTAGGGAGTTCAAATGGACCAATGAAATTATCGCCAATGATTCCACACCAGATGTTGATTGAAAACTCATGCTGAAAATGAGTTTCTTTGTATTGATGAGGATTAGCAAAATCGTAATAGTGGTTATTTCTCCAATTATATACTCCTCTGCGTGTGAATGTAGCCTCGTCCGTAAACAGTACCTTTTTTAAAAATATTGGATCTTGATTGATCTTACCGAGCATTGATTGACAAAATTGTAGTCTCCTTGGTAAATCATTGGGTAATAAATTTTGTACAGGCGTGAAATGATATGGGTACAATTTTTCTGTATGTAAAATTCTTGACACACTTGATTTACTTACACCAGTAGCTGCCTGCAAGCGCCGAGTACTCAATTCAGGATTTTTTATAATTCTTGTTAAAATTTCATCTTCCATATCAGCTGTAATTATTTTAGGTCGACCACCAGAATTTTTCTTACGAAAAGAGCCGCTTTCACCTAAATTGGAGTACAATCTTTGACATTTCTTACGACTGGGTACAATTCGGTTTGGATATAACTGCACGTATCGTCTAACTGCAGCACATGCATTATAATTTACTTGTGCATAAACACAAATCATATCCCTTAGTTCATTATTTGTAAATTCATTGCCTCTAGGCATTTTTAATGAAAGCCGTATTTTTAGTTCAGAAGTTAAAAACACAGTAATGACAACTTTTCGCTTTTAACTAGTAAATTAATGACAGTTCTTTTAATAGTCACAGCCCTCTTTAAAATATTCTAGTAATTAAGTTGCAGTGTAATGATATGCACTGCAATATTAAAATAGCAATATCTTGAAAACGACTTAAAATATGGGAATTGAACAAGTATACCTTTTTTGTTTCAAAATGATGCAGTTTTTATTATTCTGTAATAAAATGCACATTATACAGGGGAAAGAAAATACCGCTGATCTATCAAATTTTAACTGTGTAACCAGCGCCATCTAGAAGTATTATTAAAAATTAAGGCAATATCATGCTTATTACCATTAAAAACCATAGTGTACCAATTTTGAGACCAATACATTCAGTTGTTTTCTAAATATTACGAATTTTCAAAAATATTTTGTCAACTTCAACGCCCCATATCTCGCTTACTATTAACATTTTACTAGTGCATGTTTGTATCAAACGACTTATTTTTATCACCCCTTTCTACAGTTCTTATATTGTCCATTAGTTATGGGACACCCTGTATAGTTGAGGTACTAATGACTTAAGGTCTAATCTGCATCTGCGTTATCCTGGGCCAATTTGGTTTGCTTTCTTTGATCCATCTCTTCTTAATTGTATTGATAAGATAAATGAAGGTATTATTATTATTATACTATTACAAGATCAGTTATTTATCGGTATTATCCAAGAAACAAGAGTGTTATTCTGGTAGATATCATATATTTTATATGACGGTATAAGTAAATCAACTAATTTGGGTGTTTTGTTAGGAACAGAACAAATGTTATAACAACGCTATGGTGTCAAATATTATAGACACCACATCATCTTCTTCAACGGAGTTCAGCAGACAATTCAGACAAAGTTTCCGATATTTCACACCTCCTTGTTCACGTTTTGTTTTCGGGTGTCGTTTCATAATAGATTTGTTTTAACAACAATCAGAAACTGTCAGCAACTATAAGATAACAGTTGGTCATAGCAAACAACGAGTTTACTTTCGCGTAATTTCTATCACTGATTGCAATGATCGACTATCCTCTTACAGTTTTCGATCGTTTCTGATTTAGTTCATTTAGTTTCACAAAAGCGTGAATAATTGTGTAAGACAGGGGAAATGGGGTAAACGTAGTTCAAGTTGAAAGTGAAAATAATTATCAATGCATCCATTCCACTATGAAAGCTCCAAGTATCTTTCAAGTGGAAATTCACGCCATAGGAAACTATGCTCAGCTCAATATGGATAAAAGATACAGCCACTAAAGCAATGAGAATTTGTGTAATTAGTTCTAAAATGGCATGGATATATCTACAAAACTCAAGTAGCTAGGCAAGTATAACATGCACAAGCTGGAATAGAATGAATATAAAACGCAGTTGAACCAACAAAGAGAGATGTTACGGTATCTAAGTAAGACTTTCTAGGGCACAACACCTAGGATAGAAGAGGGACACTAATCTAAATTGGAGCTAGCGGATAACCTAAACTTCGTCCAGGTAATGTAAGGAACTGAGTACAAGAAAGACATACATTCATTGCAAGTTATGAATCAAATGAAGGTATATAAAAACCACAATGTGTCCATTACTCTAGGATGGTTTCTACACTCAATGAAGTTTTAATAAGCCTCCCCCAAGTTCAAACAACCAGCAGACGTACTAGCGGGTATCATTTTCTAGAAGTTTGAGATCTACAGATGTAGAAAGAATAATTATTTATATTCACATATTTTTGAAAAATAATATTTTTCAAAAACAGTGACCGTTCAACTAAGGAGCAACAACTACTTCCCGTGCAATTTGCACCGCCGGATATTGAATTACACCCCAAAGTCAAAAAAATTTCCGGATTTTGGTTTGCGATTGGAAGTGAAGATGTCGCTTCTGTCACAATCCTTACATTTCCGTTACTAGAGTACATGTATTGATTGTGATTGAAGTGTTTTCTTCAGTCCGGGATTAGAGACTCTCAGACGGATAGCACATACCTTGTACTAATGAGGCGCAAATACGCTAAAACCGGTCTACAAGTTGTCCCTTCTAATCGCAAACCAGAATGGTTGGTTTTAAAATATCTTGTAGATATACCAACCCCGTTTGACTTTGTGGTGCAATTCAATATCCGGCGGTACATATTGCACGGGAAGTAGTTGTTGCTCCTTAGTTGAACGGTCACTATTTTTGAAAAATATTATTTTTCAAAAATATGAAGTGTGAATATAAATAATTATTCTTTCGACATCTGTTGATAAAGCACTTTATTAAATACGACAATATTACAGGAAACTGTAATAAGCTTTATAGTTTGAGATCTCTTCAACGATTGAACAGATTGGGGTTGAATTGCTAATAAAACATCCTTGGATGATCCACAAGCTTGTTGAGTTTTCGAATTTCAATTTATCATTACTTCATATTCAATAATTAAATCTCTAATAATAAAACTCGACAAATATGGTTATTTTTTGTAACTTTGCTTCATGAATTACTTTCACTATCAAGAAAGTTTTTCAATATTTTCTTTCTACCGTTGATTCTAAAGAAACGATTACTGGTTAAACCTTACTTAAAAGTTGAATGAACAATTTAATATATCGCTACTTACTACCCTTAATTAGATATAAAAGTATAATGGAAACGAGATTTTAATCTGGCAACATGGCATCTTTCTCTTTAATGACCATTAGATATAGAGTAAAACAAAGGAATAAAAGCCAATATTGGAAAATTTAATTTCTTGTTTCGGTATAAGGAAGTGATTAATGGAGTTTCTGTAACGCCTCTTTCTTTTTCCTCCCGATAAAAAGTCGACATTAAAGAAAAACTGCGTTTTGACTATTTCACTGGTAATTGTTTTTCACGTTCCACATAATACAGGGTGAATAATGGAAAATCCTTGTCCTCAAAATATCTGATGCGACCTCCTAATGAAATATTGATAACTAGCGGACCCAACAGACGTTGTCCTATCTTGTCTTACTAATCTAGGAGCTAGGCCATATGTCTCGTGTGCACTTTTATGTCCCCTAAGGTTTGTTGCGGGGCCTTGATAAACACCTATAGGGGTGTAAAAAAAAAATTGGTCACGTGATCCAAATCTCGGTCGTTTGATCGCCACATTGGAAAATGGCTGCCAAATCGCTAGATTTATTTTAGATATTACCAAACACATACATTATAGTGGATATATTAGGGCTAGATTGTTTCTTTTAGTGTTTCTCTGCACCCAGTTGTTGGATTTTAATGTTGTAAAGCTTATTTTATTCCTCGACCATTTACTGTTTTAACAGCTTTACCATCTATTCATTCTTTAACCGGCTGCGACACGACAAGCAAGATCAGTGCGAAATTAACAGCTTGAAAAGTAGCTGAAACATGTGCAGAAGACCTTTTGTTAGATTTTGGGAAAGAGATGACATGGTAAAAAAAGCAGAAGAATTTCTAGTTCGATCACTTGGCTCAAGCTTAGGAACAATTGATAAATTACGTTTCCATCACTAAAAGTTACGAAACTTTCAAGATTTGACCCCTACATCAAAATCTATCCGTCTTCATATCAAAAAAAGCTACTTGCAATGCTACAAATTGATTTAGGCTTTGGAACCGTCTGAGAAACTCAATCCATTGGACTATGGCTATATAGAAGAAGATGACACCTTAATTCCACAAATAACAGATGCTCTAACGGACCCCGAAGATTTTCCTAAGCCATGTTGTTGCCAAACATGCTTCAGAGATAATGTTTGTCCCTGTAGAAGACTCAAAGTAATGTGCTGCGACTTTTTCAAATGTAAAAGTTGTGTTTTGGACCAATGCAAGAACCCTACTATATCCACTATAATGTATGTGTTTGGTAATATCTAAAATACATATTTTTGATTAAATATATCTTTATGTTTTTTTAATTCTTTCCTTTATTCATAATACAGAAAACCCGCCATTGTTAAATTTTTATTGTACCTCCAAAACTAATTGATTTAACAAAAAATGTTTTATAACAAAATTTGTTTGCCTTGAAAAAAGGAATAAAATAAGCTTTACAAAATTAAAATCCGACAACTGGGTGCAGAGAAACACTAAAAGAAACAATCTAGCGATTTGGCGGCCATTTTCCAATATGGCGACCGAACGACCAAGATTTGGATCATGTGACCCACTTTTTTTTAAGATGTTTAACAAGGTCCCTAACAAAACTTAGGGGGCATAAAAGTGCACATGAGACATGACCTAGCTTCTACACTATACCATATTATACAAATTTTGACTATTTTTATTTTGATAAAAATTGTTACTTATTTTAACTTGAATCCTAACGGGGCATTGTCACCTAAATAAGGAAGAAGAATGTGAAATCTATGGAATCCATATACTCACAGATTGCATGCCAATTCAAAATCATAGGGCGCAACAATGGATAGAAGAGGGCCAGTTAATAAATTGAAGCTTGCAGATATCCTAAAATTCCTCCGGGAAGTAGGTCTAAAGGAGCTACTAGTCTCTGAGACTTTCCTAAGGAACTAAGTAAAAGAAAATGGGCACAATAGATCTTTCAGGTCCAAAAATTGAACATACTGCAATAGCAGCAATAAATTGTTGATCGGGCTGCAGGCATAACAGTTGGACGAACTCGCAGCTGAAAGACAACCCTCTTTGATTTAAAGGTAGAAGTGTCAAGTAAACTGAAAGTATGTTAGATTCTACCAACCAGTCTTAGATCAGATGCACGAGTATCTTCAAAACAGCAACTTTCTTAGATAGTTTTAAATAATGTGATGGATAATTGCTTTAAGTCTTTGTGAAAAAGATATCTATGAAAGTCAATGCAGGAGCAACGTGCAATAATAATGTTATAGTTATAAATGAAATTTTAACGAGTTGTAATTCGCTTCAGTAGATTTTAAAAATATGAAAGTTATGGAACATCAAATTCAGTAAAATGGTATCTGCACTAAAAACACGTTAAATTTTTTTGACAACTTATCGATGATATTTCAAAAAAAACCCTAATTATCGACGATTTAAAATATCCCAAAATTTGCCTTTTCCATACATATAACAAAGCATGGTTAACATAACAAAAAGATATTTTAACCAAGACTTCTAATTAATATCTTGAGTTATGAAAACCTTTTTTTAGAATTATTTTAAATATAACAAGGATATTAGTTTGCAGGTTCATCGACTTATGATGACTACTTTTGTTTTATCAATGTTTATTTTAAGTGACAGCTGATTTTCCGTAGACCGCACACGTTATTTCATCTAGAAGTTGATGTAATGCATCTGGACCTATCATTAAGATATATATTGCGGTTTGTTAATTGTAGAGAATAGCGAAGACTGATAATTTTAACTTTCAACAAAACGAAATTCGAAATGATATTATTTGTATTATTAAACTGAATTTCTTACCTATTTTCTTAATTTGGATGAACTGGAAATCTGAAACAAAAAAAAACATTTAAAAATGTTGAAGCGATTGTTAAAGAGGAAATATAAATTGATTTCCGCCTAGTCCCTGCTTCTAAAGTCTAAATTTGTGGGTGTTCAGTTAATCTAATAATTTGATAAACTAGTACATAATTGTAGGGTAATATTTCTTTATTAGTGCGTGGTTATTACTGGATTACTAAAAATAGTTAACGTACAGATATTAACATAATTACTTTCTTCTCCAACCGTCATATTATAAGTTATAACTTAAGGACATTAAGTGTCATTTATATGACGGAGTATAAGTACTTATATATACTCCTAAGCATATAAACACATTATTTGTTTGTTTTGATAGATTCCAAACAAGTACGAGCTCGTGACAACGATACCAAAGAGTGAGTATACAGTGAAATGAGTTAAAAATTCATTCATAAAAATTATCTTTATAAAAATTTCGTTTCCTTTTATTGCTTTATCTCGAATAAAATTATGCACGTTTGAAGAAAAAATAGTTATGAGTATATTCAGACAAACTTTCCACACTCAGCACATAAAGTATCACTTATTCTCCTAATGTCATAATATACCATATAAAAACAAACTAACTGTTTCTAATACTATATATTGAAATATAACATATATAATGAAAAAACTAATGATAATTCCTAAATATTATTAACTAGCGGACCCAAAAGACATTGTCCTGTCTTGTCTTACCATTATTATAGAATATCTTGTGTATGTTCCTTGTGGTGTATTCATTATTCTTTTTCGTTAATTAAACCACAATATTTTTTGTATTTTTATTTCAAACTATTGACTATTTTTATTTTGATTAAAAAATAACACAGCGTTACTTATTTTGGGTAAAAAAGTCAGATGGTTTTGTTAATTTTTTCATAGAAGCAATATTTTTCTTGAAACCTCGACTTGAATTTTCGGACATCGCATAAAATGTGACTTCTGTCATTCTGACCATATATCATTAGCAAAATAATTATAAATACTTCAAATTATTTATTAATTTTTCCATTAAATAGCCGAGTTAATTAGAAACAGTCATTTTCATTTGAAAATGTAATACGAGTAGATTCCACAAACTAAGGGTCCAAACAGTAAATTCAATTATCATAATTGCTAAAGTGTTATTTTGGTCGTCTTTATAGATAGACAAAAACCAATGGTGCACCCTCGTTGTCTTTTTTTGAAATTAAATCACTGGTAATTCTTGTTTTTTTTTTTACTTGTTATTTAGGGGAAATATAAAAGTAGTCAATTTTAATAAATTTTGATATTTGCGTTACTTTACTTAAACAAAAAAGTGTTTTTTACATAAAGTGGCGTACTCAATTTTTTCAGTGTAATAAAATTCTTTCAAAGGAACCCCCTATATATTATTGCAATATTTTAAAGCTTTATTTCAACACAATTCTAAAACATATGAATAACTTCTACTTTTTTCTTAAAAAAAGGATAAAAAAGAAGGAGGTTTCTATGTTTTTATTTGAACGAGAATGTAACAGCAAAAAAAAGAAAATAAATTAACTACTCAAATTGCAGTTCCCTTTGTAGAATACAAAATACGCAGTTTTTGAAGATAGATAAGTACTTTTTGAAAATTTTGTTTGGTTGATAAAAAAAAATTAACAGGGTTTATTGAATAAATAAAATAGATAGATAGATAAATAATTTATTAGTCTTTACCATCATATACATGACATAAGACAAGTCAGACACAGTATAAAACTATAGTTAAAACAATTAAAATTAGAATTTAAAATGTATACAGGCAACAGCATAGAACACACATTTGGTATAAACAAGATTAAAAGGAAATAAAATAAAAAAGTTACATTTTTAAAGTCTGAAATACAAAAAGATCTAAAATTAGGTAAGGAATTAAGGGATGTTACGCCTCCTATCAAATTCATCTAGCGAGTAAAAACAATATTGTATTAAAAAATTTTGAAGGCTAGTTTTAAATTTTTTGAGATGGTTTATTTGTTTGATATCATCTGGTAACCGATTAAAAAATTCACCCCCGGCATATGTTGGCGACTTTTTTAATTGGGAACGATCAAATTTGTATAAGTAAATATCACTCTTAGATCTCGTATCATGATTATGTATGTCACTATTTTTCTGAAGGTTGTTTTTGTTAATAATATTATATTACGTAACAAGAGTTGTAAGTAACCCATAAATTTCACGAGTGCGTAATGGGATTACAACTCGTGTAACGTACTATACTTTTTCTACGCCCATCTATTTTCTTCTGAGTGCTCATAATTTCATCTTTTTCATTACTAACAGTCATATTCATAGGTAAAGTTGAGAAAATGTTCGGATACTATAATTTGTTACCAAAATTGACAGCATAAATGAGATGACGTTTTTTCCCATATCAATAAAAAGCGAATTATTTTTTTGGAAATTGTAAAATATGTTGCCGACATTTAGGGGCATCATTCTTTTAATCTAAAATGTATTTCACTAATGCTAAGAGCTTTTATGTTTTTCAATTGATTAAAAGTATGTGAATAAACCAAATAAAGTATTACGTAAATAAAAATTAGATTGCAATTTGATTCAACAAAGAAATCTAAGTTTTTCTATCTAAACGCACATGTATGTTATGAGATTCTCATTACGTGCATGTTATTGTTAAATGTCACTTACAAGGAATGTTGTCAGTGCGATTTTTGACGTTTACAGACATGGGCGTAGAAAAAGGTATAAATTAGAAGTTTGTAGAGATATATACCTGTGAATGTCAGGATGTTATGGCTTTTAAAGGTGCTCCTACAGGACTCCTTGTAGTCTAAGTCAAAGATCAAACGAATAAATCTCTTAAATTATAATAAGCTATTTTTCTGGCACTCGCAGATTTTACTTGATATATACATAAAAGACTTCATTAAATAAATAAATTGTTTTTTGTATTCAGAGATAGTTGCACCGAAAGGGGTCAAAAACCTTTTGAGTATATTTTGATTGAATAACCAATGTACTTAACTGTATATAATTTACAATAAACATTGTTGATTAACTAACGGTATTAACATACAATTACATAATTATAACTTTTGGTATTATATCATTAACTGATACAGGTTTGTTCACCAGAATTGTTTCATCACACAAAATTATCATCTCATAAAACAAGGTAGTATATAAAGTGGTACTGACGTCGTCAAGTTATGTTAATGACTTTTACCATGGAAAACCTTGAGGTAGGTCTATAGTTTTGTTGTAGTCACGGTTGATTCGATATAGGGAAAGTGCTTGAAAACAAATTAGGTGTTTTTTTCAAATTATGCAAAAACCGTTGGAGTTACAGGAAAGAGTTTAAAAAAAAATGTAGGGCTCCAAATTTTACACCAAAATGGTCTCTATCATTTTCTCTACAAATGACATTAGGGTGATTAAAAGTTAAGAGGTGATTTTTAAAACTTATAACTCGTAAAAAAATTGAGATAATGGCAATTTTTTTTGTAATAACTCAGCATACAGTGAACTTTTCATTGCAGAGAAAAAATTGTTTTTTAAATTTGTTTATAACAAAGTTATAAATAACAATTTGAAATTGAGAAGAAGTAGTTTCTGAAAACAAATGGATGAGAATTCAATAAATCAAATTGAAATTTCCTCAGGTCAATTGCACTGTGAATTTTTTAAATGGCAAGTAGTAGTGTTAGGAAACAGGACAAATTTGTGGAAAATTGTAGTCGAAAAAGGCGAAGGGGATAGTAAATCAGTAAAAACTTGCATATTTGTAAGTACAATACATTATCCACAATAAGCCCAAGAGGCTAAGGTGGAGCCGGCGAAGGGATGGCTCCTTTCAAAAAAAAAGTACAATACATAGTTGTTTTGGAAACTCCAGTATCATGTCCAGTTTTTCAGAAATAAAAAAATACAAATTTGTTCTTTTTGTTGTTAGCCACAGTGTGTTTGATTATAAAAATAATAAGAAAAGTTTAAATAATTTGTTTTTATTGAAAGTATCTAAAGGTGCAAAACTAGAATTTTTAGTGCAAAGTTTAGTTTTTCAAAACAATCATCAACGTTTATTTTTAGATACGGACCTATACATTAAGATATTATCTTTGGAAGTACTGGTGATAAATAAGTTAAAAATATCCGACAGAAAGAAAAAATAGTAGATGACCAATGGTTATATTTCATCATATTCTCGTTATTGGTGGAATTAATGTTTTTTCTACGCCCATGTCCATAAACGACAAAAATCGCACTGTAGACCTTCCTTGTAAATGACATTTAACAATAATATGCACGTAATGAACATCTCATAACATACACGTGCCTTTAGATAAGAACTACTTAAATTTCTTTGTTGAATCAAATTGCAATCAAATTTTTATTTACGTACTACTTTATTTGGTTTATTTACATACTTTTAATCAATTGAAAAACATAAAAGCTCTTAGGATTATTGAAATACATTTTAAATTAAAAAAGTGATGCCTCTAAATGTCGGCAACACATTATACAATTTAAAAAAAAAATTATGTGCTTTTTCTTGATATGGAAATAAACGCCATCTCATTATGTTGTCAACTTTTGTAACAAATTATAGTATCCGAACATGTTCTCAACTTTACCAACGAATACTTCTGTTAGTAGTGAAAAAGATGAAATTATGAGCACTCAGAAGAAAATAGATGGGCGTAGAAAAATTATAGTACGTTACACGAGTTGTAATCCCATTACGCACTCGTGAAATTTACGCATTCGCCGCTGGGCGGCTTCGTGCGTAAACTTTTTCACTTTGTGCGTAATGGGTTACTTACAATTCTTGTTACGTAAAATACTATTAAACTATGGATGCTTAAATATCCTGATTGGCGAAAGGCAAGTTATTTCCTTTGGGAAGAGACATTCGAAAGGAAAATTTAGTGAGGCGCTGGAATACATCACCTAATTTACTATCGACACTGATATGGCCCTAGCTGGAAATTCTGAAGCAGGTAGGAAGATGTTTTTATGTGAATAAAAAAGGAGAAAAAGTTAGGTTACATGAAAAAAATTGGTAAGTTTTGAAAATTCCAGTTCTTAAATTATTTGTTATAAATATAACCAACTTTTTTCAACAAAAATTATGTTTTATGTTATAAATAATTTACTCATTTTCACCATTAATCTTTAATTTTTTCAGGGACTTATAGACCATCAGTTTATACCTATACCCCTTCACGTGTCGGGCAGATTTTCTGGAATTTCTTGGAAACCAGACCTGGTACTCCATTCCAAAACGTCTTTTGTCCATGACCACTTAATAATAAGTCAATATTTTACCTCCTAGCAAAAGGTATATGGTACCCATATATCTACTAGAGTGAATTATGGCCTAGAGATGGGGGTACAATATGAAATGAACTATTAAATTTGTTTCCGAAATATATCGTATCGATAAAATATCGAAATTTTTAGTATTGATACTTTTCATAACGATATTTTCTAATAATGATATTTTGAAAACAATATATTTACAACGGTACGGTGTATCGATACTTTACACAGTATCGCCCATCTCTATATGTCACATTATTTGACGTACTCCAGAAATTTATTAATTTTAACGTTAGAATTGTTAATAATACCAAATTATTACTTTCCGTTCTAGGCTCACATTATTTACTTAACTTAACTATTTAACAAAGAAATCAAGCGTCGTGGACAAAGTATAGTATTCAACTCGCAATTTATGGCCATTATTCACTCGGATGACTTGCGCCCCTCGCCTACGGCTTGGGACGCAAACGTCACCCTGCGTGAATAATGGCTATCATAAACTGCTCGTTTAATAATATACTGTAATGCATTTAGAATCAATTATAAATCGTTAATCTTTAAGGTTCTATTAGTCTGGTTCAATGTACCATTTTTCGTAACATTTTTGTATAGTCACCGAAAATTATGATCAAAGTGTAATTCGATTCGGAAAATCATGTAGAAAGGGGCCGATAAAAATTGCAAAAGTTATAAGCAATTTATTTAAAAAAAAGTAAGAAAAATATCGAAGATACTCGAAATTAAAAAAAAAGATCTGAAAAGGGAAGGGAATTTCACAAAAAAGTTCAGACTCCCAGATTCTATTATTTATAATTTGAATTAAACGCCGAAAATAGGTCTTCGCGAGTCATTTTCGGTATGCGTGCGCCTCGACAAATTAAAAGCAAACAGGTCACATTAAATAATTTTTTAAGGTATTAATTGTTAGTTTAAAAATTTGATAAGATTATGGTGTTTTCTAAACACTTCAAAGAATTAATTGATGTTGGAAAAAATTCTCAAAGTTAATTTTTCAACAAGCTTGGCAATTGTTAATTAACAAAATGTTTTTAAACTTCCTTGTTTATTCGATTTATTGTAAACTAAATTTTTTTTTTAAATAATTGTCTTAAAAATGTTTCGCATTGTGGAGCTTCTTCCTTCTTATATACATACTTAACAAGATCACGTCATGAAAGTTTAAAAAAATTCATTACTTTGTTTATAATAATTCTTTAAAGTTGACTGATTTGCCATTTTTGCTAACTTATATTACTTATTACAAACAAAGTATTGAAACTGTGTAGTCAATGAAAACAATTTTTGAAGATTAAACAAACTTACATAACATCATTTCGTAAAACCACAATTTTCACTATAAATGTCACAAAAATCACAAGATAAAATTTGTTCATAGTCTTTCTTTTTAAAAACACTCCCGATATAATTATCTACACCGTCGATTGTAAAATTCTTATTGGAAATAAATTCGAACCGAGTTTTGTTTGTTATTCACAGTCGTTAACTTTTTTTGTGTAACGAAAAAACCAGTTAGCTGATACACCGAGACACTTTTTATTTCCAACGTCACAAAAGCTAGAACAATTGAATATTTCAATTTAGAACAGGTAATAGACTTAAATTATATTTCTATTTTTAAATACCAACGTGCGGGTGGGTGTTTTGGTGATTTTGATGATGAAAAAAACATTCATAAACAATAAAGGATAATTGAAAATACCAAACTATAGAAAATATTTAAAGCAATGAGGACATTGATATTAACTGATGTATGTGAAACGTGGGTGCTAAATTAAAAACAAAAGAGAAGAATACAGGCAGTTGAAATTAGTCAGGGACGTTACTGACAAATTAACAAATTAGGAATAGATGACTACAACCCGTTGGATCGAATGAATGCGCATAAGTCGCGAGTGCACGAAAATGACAGAATTTCAAGTTTCTAGCATTACTGAAAATTAAAAAAAATGAATATAAACTTAATTTTAGTCACCACTTTTTGAGGGTGATATCTCGGAAAGGGGTAGGCTGAAGAAATTTTGTTATAGGAAAGACCCATCTTAATTTTATACGAGCAATCACCTCCTGAATTTATAAACACCCAGTATAAACATTTTATACCTGTTGTGTAGGTATAACTTGGGCAACGTCAGTTTTATAATTTTCCATAGAGTTATCCTATGTTACATTAGTGATATGTTTATAATAAGATTGATTTTGTATGTATTACACCTTCACAAGAAAATATTTACATAATAATGCTAAAGAAGTAATAAAAAACGTTTATGAATATTTGCTGGCGTATACAATGAGGCTCAAGTAGTTTAAAATAGTTTTATGCGAAGTCGAGGTCTGTTCCAACGGCAATCCGACACGATCGGAGAATAGTCGGCCTCCGCAATCAGTGATAGGAATTTAGCGTTAGTAAAATCGTTGTTTGCTATGACTAGCTATTCTCTGATCGTTTCTCACAGTTTCTATTTGGGGTTGGAACAGACTTGGTATAGTTGACGTAAAAGGTATAGTGCGAACTTAAAGTTGCCGGCTTTTTGTTTGACTTCAAGACTAAAAGTATACCGTGATAGCGCAGTCAATATTTTAATTATTTAAAATGCTTACTTAGTTGACGATACATTCATTTAATGTTATGATTTCAACTGATAATCGTTAATAGTTATTTAATAAACTAGTTTGTTAATGAAGGCGATTAATAAACGAAACTGTAAAGCACGAACGAACGATAGCGAGTGAATGCCTTTAATAGTTTGACTGAGCTAAATCTATTTTTGAGGGATTGTTGCAGGTGTTCTCTTTAGTCGGTAGTCTGACATAAAGAAAGTGTGTGTGTTTTTGTGTGGAAATTGTAAGTAAGTATGCATTTATTCATTAGCAATTATATATTATTATATAATTATACACACGATACGGTTAAGAAAGGATGGGCTAATGGGTCAAAATACAAATACAATATAGAATTATGTTTGGTAAGTAGACGAAAATAATATGAATACCTTTCAGAGTTTAGCTCCGCAACATGACTTAAAGGGGATATACGATTAGATAGCTGGCAGTATATCTTTTACATCAACTATATATTTTGAACTAAACTATACCTACATGATTCAGCATTTGAAAAAAAACGACTTCAAAAAGTACTCAAAAAGAAGAAATTTACACTGTTGAACATATATGAAAATAATTTCGGATTACACCTTATTATTTGATAATATTATTTTCTCTCCAAGCTGTTTTAACGTTGGTATATTTCTTTCACATAAAGCTTGTCGTTTATTCCCCTTGAGGAATTTTAAACATTCAATTTAAAATATATTCCGCCGTTTTAGGAATGTTGAATTTTTATAATAAACCAGGTGAGCGAATACACTATACGAATAATGTATGAGATTCTATGAAAACCCAAGTATATACAGTATGTCGCTAATGTATGGAATACATTCATTATTTTCACAAAAAACTACTTTTGAAAAAAATTCAAAAACAGGTCAATTTTAATTTTTGAATCGTCATCACATGATGTAGATGTAACGAACATTGCGTCACCAGTATTAACGTGGTGACGTAATCGGCAATTTTTTTAAATGCAACCATGTGTTTGAAGGCACCTCATTGGAAAGGTCTTCTAATCGTCTTTACAACGATTTTGAATATTTATTTCTTCAGGGTCGACCAAAACTGATTATTTGAAAAAATTGATCGTAAATTCTGATTCAATGACCTAAGTTATTGTAAGGACCGCCACTGGAAATAAAACATCGTAGTGTTTTTGGATAGATAATAAATTCTAATTTTACACTAATTGATGTGTATCAGTCAAGTGTTCAATAGTTAAAATCTTTAAATTAGCATAATTTAGTAATGAAACTTATAGAAACTGAACGAATCGAAATATTAATGATGATTGCTATGGAGATAGAGTAAGGATACAGAAAGAAGTTGGTAATTTATTTAATGCTAAATACCCCAACCGTGAACCCATTTCTCAATCAACAATTAGTAAAATCGAGAAACGGGCCATGTTAAAGATCCCCTCAAAAGTGGTAGAAAGTCAATTTCCGAAGACAAAAAAAGTTGACGTTTTCCTTGAGTTTCAAGAAAATTCCCACACCAGCTCGAGACAAGTTGCGCTGGATAATAATTGTCAACATTCTACTGTTGCTAGAGTGCTGAAAAAGGAGAAGTGGCATGCATATAAGGTACATTTTGGTCCAAGAGCTGTAAGAAGATGACTTTGATAGGAGAATCGAATTCTGTGAAACAATTATGGAACGATGTAACAGAGATCGTAATTTCATAAAAAATATACTTTTTTCAGATGAAGCAACTTTTATGCTCAACGAACATGTCAACCACCAGACGTGTCGATACTGGGCAAGTGAAAACCCCATTGGATGCAGGAGTATAGGACACAATATCCTTAAAAGGTGAATGTTTGAGCCGGCATTTTAAACAATCAAATAATAGGGCCATATTTTTTTGAAGGAAGCTTGACCGGTCCTCGATATCTTCAATTTCTTCAGGATTATCTACAACAATTAAATCAACTATTTCCAAATAGATGTGATTTGTGGTTTCAGCAGGATGGGGCACCCCCACATTACGCCTTTGATGTACGAACCTACTTAAATGCTGTTTTTCAAGATAGGCAGATAGGAAAAAGAGGAACGATCGAATGGCCACCAAGGTCGCCAGATTTGACACCTTTAGACTTTTTATGGGGATACTTGAAGAGCAAAGTTTATCAAAGTCGCCCAAATCATATAGAAGAGTTGAAGGATCGCATCAAAACGGAGATTGCACAAATAACGCCTGAAGTTCTCGTAACCGTTAGAGACGAATTTATTGCTTGGCTGTCTCATTGCATTATTGCTGAAGGTCATCAGTTTGAACAATTAATATAATTTAATTGTTTTTTACCAAACAGTTCTCTGTATTTTAGCGAATAAACAGTTTTGGTCGATCCTGTAGAAATAAATAAATAAAATTGACCTGTTTTTGGATTTTTTTCAAAAGTCGTTTATTTTGGAAATAATGAATTTATTTCATACATAAGCGACATACTTTATAGAATTTACTTGTTCCAATTTTCGTTGAAATTCACGAGGTTGTCTGATGTTTTCATTCATGGAAAAAACAAAAATCACCGACTAATTTCGTGCATGTTGCATTCGTTTGTCGTTTTTATTTGAAACAATGAATTTTTCCATTCTTTTTTGTATAAGCACTATCATCAACTGATTATAGGGTCCCCTTTCATCCATTACATACATTAGCGACATACTGTATACATAATATACTTTGTCATTACTCAAATAAATATTTAATATTTGAGTAACAAATGGTTTTTGTTTTTATTCTTATCAGGTATGGATGTAGGTATGCAGTAAGCTAGTTTCCCATAGTAAGAATTTTTAAAATATGTCAGAATATTATTTTGAAAAGCATACGTTTTTGTACTGGACACGAAGAAAAACTCATTCTTCCATCTATTATTCTTCAAATTTGGTAGGAGAATTCCAAAAAATGCACAGCAAACTAAAAACAGAGTAGAGATTAGGAATGGCTAAATATTCACGATCAGCTACATTTGGATCTATTATGTACAGGGTTTTCGTATATTGCGTTACAAGGTCAGAAAATAAGCTGTCACAAAGTCTAACAAAACAGAATTAACCGAAAATACAAAAAACACGTGGAAGCAATCGAGTTATTGGTGTTTTAATGGTATACCTTCGTTAGTTGTCGCATGGACGCATGCGCAATACTGAAAACATACTCTTTGACGTCACAACCAATATCAATGTACGTATTTACAAAAGCTTTAAATAATTTGAAGTTTTCGGTATGTTAAATTCGTCTTAGTGGTTGTTTTTTTTTTCAAGCCAGTCGTTTTCATGAACATTTTTATTGATTAAAATTTTAGACAATTTCCGTAGTTCTGTTACACCAACGTCTATAACAATTAAGTTTTTCATTTATTTTTATATCAATCTATTTTCTATTTTCCTAATTTAATATTAAATATCAATCAAATTGCGAAGTATGCATATCATACATAGTTATGAAGTTGGATTGATATTATTGAAAAAATTTCAATTATTTAACCTTCTCCCCAACAAGAAGGTCATACTTTCTCCGTAACACCAATGTATCAATGTCTGAACACCTTCTATTCATTAATTAAAATTCTAGGTTAGTCTATAGTTACTAATAGTAACATTATCGTTCAACAACTGCGGTAATATAATCGAAAGACACTGGTGGCACGTACGCCGGGGTCAAATCCGGACCCTCGAGCACTTTGGGCACTCAAGCACTACATTCTCGTAATTATGAGGTTGAATTCCTATCGTCGTAAACATCGCCGCTGAGTGCCAAACTGTCGAAAATAACATCACGGTGCCAAAAAATGCATCTACGAGTTATCTTTTTGTCGGGAAACTGTGGAACTATTTTGTATACAAAAAATTTATTTTATAGACTGAGCAATAATTTGAAAAGCATGTAAGATACTTCCACTGTTTTCCTAGTTATTAGACCAGGGTAAAAGCCTTTAAAAATAATAAAAAGTGGAAAATAATAATAGTAGGATGAAACCCATTGGAAAAGGAGGAGAATATTATGAAAATAAAAGAAGAAATAATTTACGGGCGATCTGTGGTCGGGAAGGGGGAGGAAGTGAGTTTTAAAGGGTAGAAAATGGTTTATCTCTATTTCCGGCAAAAATAGAAGTCCTATGGGAAAAAGTAAAATAGCAGAGTTATAGGTAATAAAAAGATCTACAACTTTTGTGTTCACACTTTTTTCACATAAGCTCAAAATTTATGTGGAAAATTTAAAAAACCAAGTTATTGGTTTTTTATTGTTATATTTTACAAAAAAAAATTTATTCACGAAATTTGGTGAAAACTTACCTTTTTATGTCTCAAACACACATTTTTGGATTGAAAATTAGGGTGCTTTTTCGATATTAAGTCAAAATAAGGTGAAAAAATAAATATTTTAAATCAAGTAATTCAGTGTATTTGGGACATAAAAAGGTAAGTTTTCACCAAATTTCGTGAAACAAATTTTTTTTTTTGTAAAAGATAAAGTGAATAACCAAGAACTTATTTTTTGGAATTTTCCACATACATTTTGAGGTTATTAGAAAAAAGTGTGGGAACAAAGGTTGCAGATATTTTCACTATCTACAACTTTGCTATTTGACTTTTTTCCATAGGACTGGTAGTTTTGCCTGAAATTTAAATAAACCGTTTTTTAATCTCTAAAACTCACCCCCTTCCCCTTCCCGACCTCAGATCGCCCATAAATTATTTTTCCTTCCATTTTAATAATATTCTCCCCCTTTTCCAATGGGTTCCATCCTACTATTATTTTTTTTTGGTTTCAAAAATTATCAACCCTTGTCTGGATTTATTATCCTCTAAAATCTTAAAGGGTAAGGTTCGGGAATCAATATAGTACCTATTATTACTTCAATCAGGGCGATTGATTAGTGTGATAAAACTCAGTATGTCTGTTATCATCAAAGATATCAAAAATAGGTTCAAGGTTGATATTTGGAAATTGGTTACAATAATACAGGGTGCTCAATAACTCCGTGCCAGATCAATGTTCTGGTTTTTTTAAATGAAACAACCTATATTTCACTTTAAAACTAAAGTCTGCTCTTCTTTCCCATTTCAACAATATCCTTATCTTTATAAAATGGCAATCTCTTAAAGACCAGGAGTATGTATGCCTTGCGTTATCCAAATAACAGCTTACCATGTCCTGAACCGTTTTAAATTGCATATTCGTTTACAAGAAATTTGGAACTTTTACAACATCGAAGATTATTATTGAACGACCTAGAACTGCGAGAAGGTTCTTCAAATTATTGACGAACATCCAGAAACCAGTACCAGAAAAATTGCTCAACAAGTAAATATTATTTGGAATGTTCTAAAGGAAAATTTATTATATCCATATCACGTTCAACGTCTTCAACATTTGCTACCTAATGTTCCGTAGGCAGTATTGCCAATTGATTTTAAAAAATATTGCAAACAATCCCAATTTTGTTCCTTAGAGATTAATTGAACTGCTCAATATATGGTATTATGAATTTTCATGGTAACCACACATGGGCTGACGTAAATCTACATGCTACAGTTGTAGCACGGTTTCAACACTTCTTTTCCTGTCTATAAACTTCCTGTATATTTACCTTCAACGTGTTAAAAATTGTATGGAATCGGCAACAGTTTTTAATACTATACACAAAACCATCGCCAAATTGTCTCTCATACCGAACATGAAATTTTTTGTTTAAATTTCCAATATAACATGTAGCAGTAGCCTATTCTGTCGTTTTGCTCATCCCCCTCGCAATATCAACACCAAATTCTAATCAACAGAGTCCCGTGTAGGGCAATCGATCAATTAAATGACAACACAATCAACTCTTCCCAGTCTTGCCTCACTATCCTCCGTTAAAATTATACCGATCGGCGTTCATCCACAGTGAATACACTATACAACTCAGCTATACTATAGTATAGTATACAGTGTTTCACTGAAGTATGGAATAGATTCCTAAACAAAAATAATTTTTTTTAAATCTGAAACTTGGAAATTTTCATGTTCTACATTTTACATACAAATTTTATTATATACTGTGATACACAATAACTTGGTGTCGTCATAGGCAATATTTTCAACTGTAACAGCCTTTATTTGGTGACATTCATCAGGAGCTGACTCCAAAAAGTTCCAGTGGACAGAATTTGAAACATACGTGCTAACAATGAATTATTTCTTATCAATTGAAAAAAGCACCAAAATACTTGTTTGTGAAATGTCATAATTGACAAGAAATATAACAGACAAGACAAAATACCGCTAGGCCTTGGTAAAATCCAGAGGTCACCTTCTCTAGGTACCGCAGTGGCTATAGGATCCTGTCCCAAAGTTGCAATGAAGATGATACTAGACCTCATACCTCTTAATCTGGTGATAGAAAGAACGTTGATAAGAATGGACAGAACAGAAAGGAAGAATCCTAAGTCACCCCACTTGTCATGGCGGTTTACAAGGAAGTAGCTATTCCAGATGACATCACCAGACAATGGCATGAACTGAGCTCTAAAAAACAATGGATATCTATTTTCTCAAAAAGATTGTTATATACTGATGAACCAAAAACAATATAAGGAGCACAGACTGCAATTTACGGTCCCAGGCTTCGATAGACAATGTCAATTGGAAAATCATGCAATAAAAATATGTACATAATTCAATTTGAATGGAAACAATAGTATGTCGATGTCCTCAGATATTTGAGTAGACACCAAGGCGATCAGTTTATATTGCATCAAATAAAAGTCGCTTTGGAACTGCTTGGGTAAACTTGATGAACTAGGAGTAGACAGCTTAGACTCATTGCTGTGGATACGAGACCAGGCTTATGATCAAGTAAGGATAGCTGGTAAGTTAGCCATGAAGGCAGCAGGTACTCCCTTTGTAGGACCTGAACCTTTCTGCACGATTGACTCTTATACTTTCAGGGCGGAGCTGAAAATAAACCTGAACCAGTCCAAAACATAATATTTCTCGAGCCGAAAGAGATCAAAGGCAGTTTTAAACATAAGAATCTGAGAGTCTCAATGTATGATGGAAGATAATTCTCCTTCTATCATTATTTTCCAAAAGAATGACTCTTTGTATCTTTAGACACATCTATCCACCTACATTTAGACTCGGTTTCATCAAACTATACTAGGTCGGCGGCACAAGCAGCCTTTTCACTGCATAAATTTCAGCGGTTTGCTCCGCAAGTGTACTCCTCAAGTACACATAACAAACTAATTTGAATAAAAGTGTATCAGTGTCTGCTACTCGCTATACTGCGGAGAATCCTTTGATAATCACCGAATTTTGGCCGCTGGCATTCTTATTGCAATGTTTTTAGCGGTTAAAGCCGGCGGCATCGGCATTATCCAGTTTAGTGAGGATCATATATCTCAGCAGCAAAGTTTATGGTTTTTTTTCGTTGAATTTTTAATAGAAACAAATTAATTTTCTTCTCCTCGATATATACTTATAAACCCGAGAGAACTCATAAAATAAAAACGCTCTGCTGTTATATGAATCTGACCCCGTGCCACCGCGTGTATCTTCTGTTTTTTTTTTCTCAAAACGGAACAGCCAAAATGAATGTTCACAACAATATATCAAACAAAGCAAAAACCTTTTACGGTAAGAGAACAAAACAACAGAAAGCTATTAACGTCTACAGTAGAAAAAAGGTGAGTGGAAATCATTAGGAGGCGAGTATTCGATTTCAGAGTTGTATATATATGAATGTATTACGTTTAAACATTATTATGTCTTTTGTTAAGCATTTGCGTGATAGAAAAGAAAGAGAAATGAACTTAACTAATAGAGGCGATAAGTTGAAGCTCATTAGTGCATTCAGAATAAATCAATATGTTTGTTTTACATGTACAGGTATAAATAATTGATTAACTGTAATAAATATTCAAGTGAAGATGATACATTTGAGAGTTATCCAACAAATATATTCAATACAACCTGATGAGAGGAGTACAGTTAAAACGGTTATTTAAATCAAATGACAGTTTTTCTACATAAGATGAAACAAATTGCTGCAAACTACGTTTTGTAACAGGAGTTCCGGCCGAACATTGTCAACTAACCAAACAGCTATCAGACACATTCTTATGTCAAGGCTGTGAACAGGAAGATCAACCGATAGAGCATAACCTCTTTGATTGTTCGGCTGTACCATCAATTCGTAAATCGTGTTGGATGTGTTTTGGCTAACACCAGCCATGTTGAAAGATGTTTCTCTTGGGAATATCTAGAAATATGTTAAAATCTTAGGCTGGTTGACGTACTGAGAGAGATTAGATCAGGTGTTGAGAATTTAGAGTTATATTCAATAGCAAAAAAATATTTGATTTATATGCTTCAGTCGTCAGCCAAACTTATTGTATTCTGCTAGCCAGCTGACTTTTGGTCGGCAATGCTTATCACTATCTGACAAGTAGTTAAGCGCAATCAGTTCAAAAGGTATCAATAATTTTTAACGTTACCTTATTGGTACACATAACTGGTACAAAATTATCAATACCTTTCGAATTGATTCTCCTTAAATGGTTGTGTTCACTTTATCATCCTTCTTTTTTCCTTCTGGAATTTTTGTAATAATTATTCCGGCATTCGTCCAAGATTTCCGTACATATCAGTTGCTTCCGATGACATCGAATTTGCTCGGTATGGCACGGTATTATTAGCACCTTTTAAAACCCGCACATTGACTCGGATGAGATCCGCAAACATCCGTTAGTTGACAAATTGATATTTTAGTAAATTAAAATGGATAGTACATCAGAATATTCAGATGATGAAAATAGGATTGTTGTAGAATGTTATGAAATGAGAAATCGCAGCCACTTTTATGGAAAAAACACAACTGATGATGTGACACTGACAGTCTAAATAAACAATTATTCCATATACAGGTGTAGTTGTGCCGAACCGAATCACTACGTGTGCTACAATCTATTTGTGTAGGAATCAAAACATTTTATTGGGCCAATACTTCCATTTTGTTACATGCCAAAAAAAAATGCTCATGTAACTTTGCCAATGCATATGACTCCCTAGATATTACAGATATAATGAGTTCAGTTTATGAGAAGTACGAACTAAAGCAGATAAGTTTTAGTGAATAAAACGCAACTAAAACACGAATGCAGATTACTGAAATTGATTAAAAAAATTTGGGATTTGTTAAATGGTTCCTATTTATACTTTGGATTGTTTATCGAGTCCATTTGTGATAATTTGTGAATGTTGTGAGAAATGATTGTGAAGTGATTTTTAACATAATACTTCAGAAAGCTGAAGAAGCAACTCACCAATTATTGCCGGCGAACTGCGGAGTCCAGGAAACTTTATGAAAAGGTATTTGGGTGAATAAATCGAAATATAAAAAGATAAATTTTGTGCCTTGCTTGCGAGGCAGTCTCGAGCCAGAACGTGACGTCTAGATTAGTGGGGGAAAGCATCAAAGAACTGGAGATGTTAGTCGAACAAAATAACGTCAAGTTGATATAGATACCAGGTTACCAGGATATCGAGAGCAATGAAAGAGCTAAGGAACCGTAGTAGAAGGATTTGTAGAGACCGGAGAACAACATAAAAATTACTGGATGAACATACGCATGGGTAAACCTTCATGGAAGAACCGAATCTGGATCATACAGCGAAACTACTTACAATGCGCAGGAATTAGCAGATAATTAAATAGCTTTAATGATTGATCAAAGTTCTGCAGAGTAAACCAAACTGTACATATGCGAGATACTTGATCGTGAAAGACAGTTATTATTTGATCAACAACAAAGTGACGGGGACGGGAAACATCCAGCTAATAATTCGTACAAACTGGTGCAGAAAAAACTTTGTTAAACGGGCTCCACAAAAACGTAATGACGTTTGTCACAAATGTAACTTACCTCCTTAGTTTAGGTTAGCTAAGTGTCTTTCAATTCGGTTTTGCAAACCAAAAATTGAAGGAAACTGTTTTATAAAATTCCTAACAATGTATTAAGCAATATAGTGGAATATTATATTCCAAAAGCAGAGCACGGAAGTAAAATTAACAGTTTGAATAACTTACCAAGAGGTGGCATATACATGACGGAATACAAAATGCAGGTCAAACATTAATCCTACCAGTGAATTTATTTATTTCAGTACAAACCTAACGCTTGTACATGTACGCTAATTCTACGTTACACTATGTAAATGGATTTCAAATTAAAAGCCCAGCAAAGCTTCTAAAACGGCGAAATGTTACGTATATCACTGCAGAAACGGTAATGTTGAAAACAAATTACAGTAATAATTTCCAATGCAGCATTTTCATTACTAATTTTGGAGCATTGCGTGCTTGTAGACTTTTCCTACTATTGCCATAGCAGCACGAAACAAATGAAGGTTGTTAACAGAAATTGTCCGGCCAATGAGGTGCCATTAATAAAAGAGCGCTGCGTTTACATGCTCTACTCACAATTTTAAACTTGATAATGCAGTTGTGGAAACTTTGTTATTACGTCTTTGGCCCTTGCAAAAACTAGATTTTCTTCTGAATATTTAGTTTTAAGCGTCTCAATTAGATATTCGGAAAATGTCCCTGTTCCGTTGAGATTTTAAAGAAGCTAATTAAGGAAATTATTGTTTGCATAAGTTCTCAGGAATTGGAGTGAAAGAAAACAAACATAGGGCACTAACATATTCTAGAGTAATGTTTCTTAAACTGACTGATCTCCAGGTGGATCGCGGGCAATGAAAAAATGAGAAAATTTCTAGGTCCACACTACAATAAAAAATACAACTTCTGTTAGAAGGATCGGCTTGTTTATTCTTCAAAAATGTTTCAAATCGCGGCTCTATATTTAAATTAGAATGTCCACCAAAAAGTGTACAGAAGATCCAGAAATGTGTACAAAAGTTCCAAAAAGGTACGAAAGGACCAGAAAGTGTGCGGAAGACTCTAAAAGTGTACTTAAGAGCCAATAGGTGTAGGGTAATTCCCCTTCTTTGTAGGATTCAACGTGAGGGCACGAGAAGTGCGTATGAGACCCGAAAAAGATACACAAGGCCCAGATATATCAACAGAAGGCACAAAAAGTGATCAGGAGACTCAAAGTGTGTACAGAAGGATCGGAAGGTGTACAGAAGCCCAAAAGGTGTGCGAAAAGCTCGAGAAAGGCCCATGAGCCCCGAAATTGGTACACAAGGCCCAGAAAAGTGTACAGGATACCAAAACAATGTAAAGGAGTCCCAAAAAGTGTACTGAAGGACCAGAAAAATATTCAGTAAGCGAGCCAGGCTATTTCAAGTGTAGGGTAAATATGTACTTTCGCAGCTTTATTTAAACAATGAAAGAACTTGTATGTCAATTTCTATAAACTTCTACAGTAACTATTGTAATGTATTGTAAAATTATTCACTTAATTAGAGTTTCCTGTAAAAAATTGTCATTTTGGTGAAGCGTGTTATCAATAGATGACAAAGATAATAGTTTAATACTATTACAGCGACAAATTTGAAAATTACTTTTCACAGAGCAGACCGTTCACTAAGAAGCAACAATTACTTTCCTTGCTATATGCCACGAAGGACATTGAATAACACTTCTAATTTTAACGACAAGATATAACCAACCATTCTGGTTTGTAATTAGAAGGGAAATTATCACTTGTAGACCGGTTTCGATGTATTTGCGCCTCATCAGTACAAGATAGATATCATCCGTCCAGAAGCTCTGAGGGAATAAAACTCTTTGAAAAGTAATTTCCAAATATGTAAGACGGTATAATAATATTAAACTATTATCTTTGTTATGTATTGTATAATGACTAAAATGTATACATCTACACGATAATTTCGTAGGGACTTCATTTAAAAGACAAAAAAACTGGTTTATGGTTGAAATGTTCGAACAAAAGTAAATTCACGACAATCAATCGAATCTAGTCGTCATCTGAACGATTTATCTTCAAGCTTTATATTTACAGGTTTTTTGTACAAATGGATTTAAATTTAATACGGAAGAGAATTTAAAAAATATTCATTTTATAACACGATTGAAGTAAACTCATAAATATATTGTTGAAGTAACTTAGTTAGTTTGTTTTCCTGTTTCAGGTAAAATTGTTTATCCTGTTCTCTAAAAAACTGGTTATTACTGTTCATCACCCAGAAATGCTATTAATTCTATGTATATTTAAAAATAATTTTGAATTTTATTAAATTAGAGATAAATACAGATATCTACTTCGTTCAGGCTGCCATATAGTTAACAGACATTGTATACGGTATATCTTACAATATAACGTTATTGTATTGTCTGAAAACGATGAACATACAATTTTCCATTTTTGTTCGAGTCTTTATTTCGTTAACGGTATCAAATTTCATTCATCTGGTAATTCTATATCAGTTGACATTGCGTCTTCCGCAAATAGATTTTCCTTTTTTATTTTCGCAGGATTGGAAGTTGTTTTTACTAAAATTTCATGAATAATAATTTTTTTGACGAAAATATGCTGAATGAGGGTTTTTGTTTTCACTTTTTTCGAATGTTTAGATTCGTTATGAACATATTTAGTAAATTGGAAAGTTCGGCAGGAAATTGGTGATCAATGTCCTTCGTATGCGACCGTGAAAAATTGGACTGCAAGCTTCAAAAGAGGTAACTTTTCCATTGAAGATGATGACCGATCGGGAAGGCCAGTTTCTGTGTCAATCCCCGAAAATATCCATGCAGTTCATGACATGATTTTATCAGAACGTCCAATTGGGCTCAAACTGATATCTGAACCACTGAATATTTCATACAAACGCGTTCATCATATAGTTCACGTCAATTTGGACATGAGAAATTGCTGCAAAATGGATCCCCAAATGTTTGAATGTTGACCAAAAGCGTGCAAAGGTAGAAGCATCGCGTTCGATCTGTGCTTGATTTGAAAACGATGTAGACTTCTTAAACCGAATTGTTACTATGGATGAGACTTGGGTACATTTCTACGATCCAGGAACAAAGCAACAATCGATGGAATGGTGACACTCTGGTTCTCCAAGACCTAAGAAGTTACGTGTCCAAAAATCTGCTGGAATAGTTCTTGCTTAAGTTTTTTGGGATTGCCATGGAGTAATCATGATTGATTTTTTGGATAAGGGTAGAACAATAACTGGAGATTACTATTCGACATTACTGACCACTCTACGGAAAAAAATTAAAGAGAAAAGACGCGGAAAGCTATCCTAAGGTGTTTTGTTTTTGCATGACAACGCCCCTGCACACAAATCTCATGTTACCATGCAAAAAATTCGTGATTTATGGTTTGAATTACTAGAACACCCCCCTTATTCACCAGATTTGGCTCCGTCCGATTATCATCTCTTTCCTCAACTGAAAAAAAGTTTGAAAGGTCGTAAATTTTCTTCCAACGAGGAGGTAATAAAAGCTGTGGAGGTTTGGTTTGCAGAGCAAGAAGAAACATTTTTTTTAAAGGTCTAGAGACGTTGCAGGTTCGCTGTAATAAATGTATCCAATTAAGAGGAGAATATGTTGAGTGATAAAATATTTTGACATTGAAATTTTGTTTGGATCTATAGTAGGCTAAGAATTTTTCAATATATCCTTGTATAAAAACTCCAAGGCCAAGCAACCCAAGAGATCACCTTAATAAAATTATATTAATTCAAATCGAAAAAAAATGACGAAATAAAGAAGTTCGGAGAATGGAGAAATTGGAAGATCACTGTCTAAAAAATCAACAAATACGATCAAGTTATTAATACGTAAGGCAATGAAATAAATCACATGAACAGTAATCAAAAATTACAGGCAGGTTAAAATTAGATTAAAGTTTTTTCAGCTCTGATCCAATTATATTCACAAGGAAGATTAGGTGGAATCGTGAAGTGTAACAGGGACAAATTTCAAAAGAGGAATTGAGTGGATGTTCGCAACTTTAAGAGTTATTCTTTCGAGTTACAGTTCGCCCCATGTAATTTGATAAGTGCCTTGAAAGTTTGACTATTTCCTAATCCTTATTTTCTGTCTGCCATACTCGCAACTTCAAGGCAGACGAGCATTGAAATAATTCCACCAAAAAAAATATTTTCGGATTTTAGACTACCACGGGTAATGTCATATTATAACACATTGTCTTATACATAAACTAAATCAAAAACAGAGAAAACGAAGACTACAACTCAGTCCGTTTAGATTTCATTTACGCCCGATAAAGATTTTGTTTCGTAATGTTCAGTCTGTATTAATTCCTTGTAAATGAAGACTTTCGAACCACTATTTCTTTATATTTGATGACGTCGGATACGAAGTTAAAAGTGTAATACCTAGGAATAAAAAAAAATAAATCTAGCGTTGGAACAGTAAAAAGATGTTTCATTGTTGTACGGATTATAATTATGATCTGTAACTATACATTGCCACTTCTTTGGTAAACATGTATACTTGCGAAAGATCGGTTGGATATAATGGATTGAATCCAAAATAAATGTTGGTCGTTGGTTTTTGGAAAATAGGAGAGGGCAAATCGTTTTTCACCGAGTTAAACTTTTTGGGTTTAATAGACGCTCAAAGTTGGTGAAAATATTTATTTTGACGCATTCAACACACCAGACAAATTTTACCCTTAAACAATTTATATAGGTGAGATGTTGGTATTGAGGAACGAATTGAGCAGCATGGCGAAGAACTGGGTAAGGAAATTGCATGAAAAGTCAACTAACTAGAGAATAGAGTAGGGGAAACAGTTTAGAACCGACGAAGGTTGTAGATAATAACAATAGAGAGGTTTGCAGTGATGAGTGTCGAAGAACGTCTTCGAGCATTGGTCAATTATGGCCCAAAAGTAGATGAAGCAACAAGACAATATAGAATCAGTACCATCAAAGAACTGGAGGATCTACATGGAGACGTGAAACGCGCCGTCCAAATTGTAAAGAAAACGTCGTCGATTGAGAATATACATTAACGATTCTAATGGACATAGGTATTATTGCCAAAGACCTAAGTCTAATACGTATTGATAGACCACAGTGAAGGAGACTTATGGTGGAATCGGCAAAGTCCTTCCCAGAGTCGTGACCCATGGAGTAGTAGTGGAAGTAGAAAGTTGTAGAGTTCGCGTGGAAGATTGCACAAAGCTAGTCACACAGAAAATAGTAAAATTTGTTTCTTAATATGCTACTGGTCAAATCAGCTTGCCCTAGATCTGAAAGGTTTCACTGTCTTTTTTTAAAATATTAAATGTGGAAAATTGTAGGAGAGAAAAGGAAAATTATAGGAGAGAAAAGCACTGAAAAAAATATTGTTCATATTATTAATAAATGCAATTTATTGACTAATGTTTCGTTGCAAAAACGATTCTTTTCTTTAATATAAAGAAATGTTACGTACAATTTTTGATTAAATAATGACACGATTTTTTAATACCATGAACTAGTGTTCTTTATGTGAATTAACAGTTTAACATTATAATATACATAAGTTTTATTCTGAGAATAAATTTTTCATTAGGTCAATAAACGATTTCATTCAAGGTGCAAACGCGTTCATTAAGTTTCACAAAAACAATTAATAAAATACTTTAATTGTAACAATGTAATAAATCATTAAACGATGATCTATTCGTTGTGTTAAATTCCGAGTTTTTATTATCAGAACGAAGAGGTGTACCTTATATTAAAGAACGCATTCATTGTATCAATGGATTTTAGCTAAAATAATGAAAATTTGTTGAATAGTGTAATTTATAAACTCCTTCATCATATTAACGAACGCAATCTTTGCATTGATGTAATGATACCTGAGGACATCAGCGTTCTTATATATTAACGAAATTTTTCATTGTATTAATGTAAAACTATATCAGCACTACTACTTTAGTGCGTTGTGATAAAGAACTTACGAATCGTCTTAGTTTGCGGTTCGCGCGCTCTTAATGGCATAGTCAGCATTGCCAGTCTGTGTGGAAACATAATAGCTGCACTGTGTACTGAGTGACGCAAGTTCTAACTAGTCAGACCCAAGAGCCAAAGAAATCTAATTTGTGTGCTGTTCGGTGTTTTTTTACTGTTAAGAAAGGTAAGAACACGTTGTTTTGATTGTAAATTGTAACTAAATTGTAACAGTTAAAGGCGTAAGTTAGTGCACAGCGTCTTGGACTAGTTTTAAAAATATTAATCATATTATGCACTTTGATAATTAATCAATTTTATCTTCTTTACCTTTTAGTTACCTACATAAACTTTTAAAACAACAACAAGTTATAGATTAGAGAAAGAAATTCTGGAGAGATTTACGTGTGAAAAATTGGTAAATATTATAATTACACATAGTCTTAAAATTGAAACTATATGTTTGCTTTCTATTTCAGGAGTTCTATCGTTCTAGCAAAAGAGGAAGAATTTATAATAAATTTTGCAATTTGAAAACCTCATGTAAATCTGCCGTTGGTAAATATGTAGTTGAAAAACATCTTAAAAAACAGGATTTAAAGAAGTACAGACCTGAAAAAATTGTTGGTAAGCAATCATATTACATTTTGTTGATCGTGTTTATAATAATTATTAACATATAAATAATATTTTAATAATTGTTTTGTGTCCTAGAACCCGAAGATGATGCAGAAGCTTGTCTTAGAGCCCTAAAGACTGATAATTTAACTGCAGAACAGTTCGATAATACATGGAAAGCTTGCAGTCAATATCGTCGAAAAGACTTGCAAACTTTTACCAGCACGGACGAGATAATGCAGAAATGGCCGTTTTATAAAAACCCTACTGGTTTTCGACTGGTATAATAATTTGTCTGATTTCATTTCCTCGTTCACCTATTACTTTTCTGTTTTCAGATCGACATGGACTATAAATTTGGTTTCGACAACCCTGATGGCTTGCTAAATAATTGGGAAAGGTCCTATGACAAATTGCTGGAATTTTTATGCACAGAAAATAATGTAAAAGATAAAATTCTTAAGGGACTGTTAGATAACTTAAAAACCAACGATAAAATTTCGGAAAGTAAGTGCAAACGTTTATATTTCTAGTAAAAAATTATTCCTTTGTATTTCTTTTAGATTCAAAAACTGCATGTTTATTTTGGGCTCTTCATGGGTACCTTGTGCCCACTAATAAATCCATCACAAAAGATTCCAAGAGTGGTAAAAACCTCACCACTAAATACACCATAAAAGATTCGCAGGAATCTTTCCTATATGTGGGAAAATGTGCGCAGGAAATTGAAGAACACATTAACAATTTGATGGAGAGAAAAAAAAATATCCAGCCATTTATTTATTGTCTTGGTTGTGACATTTTTTCAATAGAAGAAATTTATATTTTTTTTGATAATATAAGATATAAATTTTTTAATTTTTCAAGAGCAGTCGATATTTGCTTTAAAATTTTTTATGTTTTCAATTTAGACTTTCCAGTAGAATCCAATATGTTTTATTCTTTTATTGAAACTTATTTTTTTAATTTAAAATCGCGGCAAAACTATCCAAAAGTTTTTATACTTTCAGAACATTTAAGTTCTGAACAGTAACATGATGAAACCAGTTCTAAAACAACAACAATATGATGAAAATTAAAGGAAAAATAATTTACGAACGATCCGTAATTTATTTTTATCTAAATTTTTGTTATATTTTCTTTCATTTACAATGGTTTTCATTCTGT
This sequence comes from Lochmaea capreae, assembly GCA_949126875.1. Lineage (NCBI taxonomy): Eukaryota > Metazoa > Arthropoda > Insecta > Coleoptera > Chrysomelidae > Lochmaea > Lochmaea capreae. Next base: position 9,765,650 of record OX421409.1, read on the forward strand.
TACTATTTTTTTTAACTTTTCATAATTTTTAAAGGCTTTGTATAAATGTGTTTGTTTAATGTTTTTTAACAATTTATGTGTTCAATAAATATTTTAAATATACCTATTAGTCTCTTATTTTTCCTATTAAAAAAATCATTACAACCATAATTAAGGATCATGATATCAACAAACACAATTAATTTAATAAATATTCGTGATCCTTAAAACAATAACGAATATTTGTTAAGGCTATGAATAATATGCAAAATACTGATATCTAAAGATCATCAAATTAATAAAAATAATTCATTGAATAAATCTTCGTATTCATTGTAACAACTACAACCGTTCGTTAAAGCTGTGAATAACATATAAAATATTAATAACTATTGTTCATCGAATGAATTAAATGAAGTTTTTGAAAAATAGATGTACGTTGAACCAATGAAAGTTTTCATTAAATAAATGTAATATATTTTTTATTTTTAATAAATCTGATTTCATTCATTCAACAAACTGTTTATTGTTTAATGAACTTATTTATTAGTTAACGAAGTACTTTTAATTGTTTTAATGAAATTGTTCGTTGGATCAATTTTAATTAACGATTTCGTCTATTCAACGTAGTTTTTTATTATATTTACAGTGTTTTTTAGTTCAGTGAGGAAAATTATCCTTCCTATTCTTGGTAAACTTTTCATGAAATTTGTTGTTCCAAAGTTTTCTTAAATTTTGTTCCTTTAGGTTAAGTGGACGAATGTATAGTAATTAATGACATACCCAGGGTTTACTACAGGACAGAACAAACTAAATCATAATTTCTAGTTTTAGGATAATTTTTTTTTCAAAATATTCGAGGTTATTATTATAATAGAACAAGGTACAAATTTAATCATTGTTAATTCAATATTACAATTTAATACATCTTGATACCAGTTATTTTTGACTTTTTAAATAATAGTGTTTCAAGAATATTGGTCCTTGACTTAGTTTATACGATTTCAGTTGGACAACAAAAATTATTTTACAAGACCGCTTGACTGCCGCCAAAAACACTGACAAGCGGTCTTTTCGAATTTTGTTTGTTTGTCCAACTGAAATCGTTTAGTCTATAACTATATTTTATATCTGTCCTGTTGGCTTTGTCAGTGTCAAAGAAATTGGGAAGAAAGGAAATATTTTTTTGGCATACTTGGAAACATTTTAAATTTCAATTTTTACAGACAGCATAATTAATATTCTTGCCAAACGGTTCAACTAATTAGTGTCGCACGTTATTTTGAACGAGTACTATAATAAATTTTATATTTTTATGCAACAAAATTATTTTACGATGGATAAAGAAATTGAAGTATTCAAACCTTAAAATGATCTTTGAAGGGAGTTTCTTGAGAAGAACGGCTTACCTGTAACAAAAGAAAATACATTAGCGAAAGCAAATACAAAAAATATTACTTAAATAATTGAAAGAATAATTTTTTTTTTTTGGAAATTCTTTCATGATTATTGTCATTTTGATAAACATTTTTTTAAACAAAAATTAATGATAACTGAATCGAATTCGTTTGAAGCAACTGTTACCATAAGTTCAAACTGGCCACTTCTCCAGACAGTAGCAAAAAACAGCTTTTCGAATGTTGTTTTTGTCCAGACATTTTTTCTGTGGACCCTTGTATCAATATTGACTCGGCGCTTTTAGATTTGATGGGTTGGCTAATCAGTCTATTTCACTACGATATTTATTTTTTCTGTTGAATCTAGACTACATTCTCCAGCCCGGTTCTTTTCAAGTAACCAATCAGCATCGAAACTGGACCTTTCACGTAGTTTCTTGCTGGTACAAGAAACGTACATACACTCCGTAAAGTATGGAACAAATTCATTTTTAGCTAAACAGGCCATTTTAAGAAATAATCCTGAAACACGTCGATTTTTGATTTTAATTTACCGTATTTTAAAATAATATTCTAATATACAGGGTGAATTAATTTCGAGTAATGACGTCAGTCATTTTTTTTAAAGGAACTCCCATATTTTGTCTCAATTTTTGGATTACTCTAGCTGAGCTGATTTCAAAAATGTATCACATGTTAATTCCAATTGGTACAGGATGGACAAAAATACAATAGTTTTGTGTGTGCTCATAAAGTAACGCGTAACATTTTTTATTGGTTGAATTGACAATATTATCAAAAATACTTATTGTCTAGCGGACAGAATATGATAAAATACATGACTTTATAAATGTTTGAACTGCAGCCCTTGCTGTATTTGACAGTAACCCAAACGGTGTACAAATTATTGTTGAACCTTGTTTATTGTGTCTTGAGAAATATTGTTTATTGCTGTCCGAATTCTCTCTTTTGATTCTTGAATATTTGCTGGTTTCGTTTGATACACAACATTCTTCAGATGGCCACACATAAAATAATCTAAAAGATTGGAATCTGGTGACCTCGCTGGCCATTCAATAGGTATACCAATCCACCTGTTCGCAAAAATTTCATCTAGGTACCTTCTAACATCTACAGTATAATGTGGAGGTGCACCATCCTGTTGAAACCATAAACTTTCATCAAAACCTCCAGGATTACTTTATGAGCACACACAAAACTATTGTATTTTTGTCCACCCTGTACCAATTGGAATCAACATGTGATACATTTTTGGAATCAGCTCAGCTAGAGTAATCCGAAAATTGAGACAAAATGAGGGTGTTCAATTTAAAAAAAAATGGCGGTGACGTCTTTACTCGAAAGTAATTCACCCTGTATATTCGATTATTATTTTAAAATACGGTAAATTAAAATCAAAAATCAACGTATTTCAGAATTATTTCTTAAAATGGCTAAAAATGAATTTTTTCCACGCTTTATGGACACAGTGTACACCCACCTCTGCTTTGAAGTCTTCTGTATAGATACCAAGTTGCCTCCAGTTTGTAAGGCTACTTCTTCCATCCAGTTTTTCTTACCTGGTAGAATTCCCTATTGAAGGGTAATAAAATTGCAAAAATAATATGATTTCTCAATTCTCAATTACAGTTATTTATTTCTATCGAAAACCATGATTGATTTTTTATAAACTTCATGTACATTTTCAAATTCAAAAGTATGTCCAATAATGTGAAATTATTCGATTGCAATTTGTTCATGGCGAAATATAAAAATCAGTTGTTAACGTTCAATATAAAATTATCCCATTTCTCTGTGATTCTGACAATTAGGTGGAATATTTCGAAGCCGACCTAGAAATACGCTCGTTTTAGGAGTCCCAAAAACAACGGAAACACTCGATTTGAAGCGAATAAAGTTTTCGGCAAATAACAGCGACTCGACTTGCTATAGATTTCCGAATCTTTGTTGTGTGAAATTGGATTTGTAATTTTAATTATAAATTTTATCTGTTACGTATGGTCTCTTAATTAACCGTTTTGATTTATTGTCCAAAGTTTATTGTGTACGATTGGATTACAACCGCGGTGGATAAAGTGCTCTAGTTGCACGAATTTGTCAAATTGTTCAATTTTACAGGGTAATACCTGCTGGCATGGTGGGAATCGAAAAATAACGTTAAAAACTTGATATAATATAACTAATTCATATGTTTAGAATATTGTGTCGGAAAATGATCAAACTTATTATAAATAAAACTTTCGTTCTATGTTTGTCTACTAAATTCTTGTAATTAATGACAAAAATGTACTTATCAACATGGTATAGGTCTAGTATGTTTTATTAAGTTTTGTTATAATTTATATTTTAATAATAATAGTCAAAAAACCAGTTAGCAAATAAATAGTATATTACATACCTAGCGGGGAAGTAGATCATCATTAGCCGTGGCTGGAATGATCCTTCCCGCGTGGTATGTATACTATTTTATTCACAATCGCTTAGTTACAAGCTTTTAAAAACATTAGTTTTAAGAAAATTTGTTATCACAATTTAATATTTTTTTCGACAAAGAACTTCATGAATCTGTTGCTAGGCAATATTACTCATTTATGGTTTTGACAAGGTCTCCTCCGGAAGTCCAAGAAGCTGCGGTTGAGGGAATAATTCCTTAGAAAAGGAAAGAAAGGTATTAACTTTTTTTGAAACCAGATTAACACAATATTTTCATACTTCAGAAAAGTAACACATGCTTCTAGCTGGAAAAGTACTTTTCCGTCTATAGCGTGGAAGTGAAAGTAAGTAGTGAGTCATTTCCCTACCGTTTTAAAGGTAAGAAATGTCCTATATTGTCCTATATTGTCCGATTGTGAATAATAATTATTTATTATACAAGCGGAAAAAGTATTAGATTTTAGCTCGAGGTTATGTTGTCTCCCGACGCGACTATTTTTTCTGTGACTAGAAAAAAGACGTTGTAATATTGAAAAAGTGTCTTATTTCGGTTGCTCTAAATGGATTAAGAATGGCGTGGATTTGAATGTTTATGTTTGTCATGATGACAAAACGCTGTAGAAAAATGTCAGATGAGTGCAATAATATATCTATATATATGCGGGAAAAAAGTACTCACCTTTTTCCCGGTGAAAAAAGTAAGTTCATAAAAAGTGATATTTTGTTATGATAATATGTCAAACTTTTTTCCCATCACAAAACCATAGTATATTATATACCTAGGCGGTAAAGTGGCATTTTTCAGACCGAAAGAATATATGGACAGGCGAGGCACAGCCTAGCCTGGCCACTTCCTTTTGTCATTCTGGTGTCTGGCATCCGTTGTATATGACCTAGCCATCCAAGTCTTTTTGCTCTTATTACGCTGCTCATTTCTTGTTCTCCAAATATACCTCTTATTTCTTAGTTTGTTCTTCTTTTCCACACCCTCCTTCTTTTTCCCCCCTAATATCCTTCTGAGTATTTTCCTTTCTCATTTGTTTACTTTATTTTCCTCTTCTTTACTCAATATCCAAGTTTCACTACCGCATAGTGCCGTTGGTCTAATAACTGTTTACTTCCTTTCGTTAGTCTTGTTTCCATGTTCATCTCCTTATCGCCATCCTCCTTAATAGCAGTACCTAGAAAGATATAGCTTTGGACTTATTCGAATTCCATTGTTCTCAGTCCGTTCAGCTCTACTACGAAATTTCTCTTTGTTTCTCTTTTTTTTGGAGTTGTGTGAGCCAGAACGCTGTGCCACATCGCAGTTACATTTTTTAAATGGAACATCCTATATTCTACTTCAAATTCTAATTCTACTCGACTTCTCGATTGCAATGATATAAAGGTTGTAGTAGGTTATACATTGTGTTTATAAAGTTAAGACCACTTGTTATTGAAAATCGTAATGAGTTCAACACCCCTCTGTACAATTTAAAATTAATCTGTTATAGCTAATCGTCTGTGATGGTCTTCTAAAATCATAATTCACTAGACTAACCAAGAAATCGTATACAGGACGAGTCTAAACCCGAATAATCGGATTCACAATTTTTTCAAATGGATCACCTTGTATTTTATACCAGTACGTAAAAGTTACTTCACTATACTTCAAATTCGACTGATCATTGCAATCGACAAGTAAAGCAGAATTCAAATTTGAAATAAAATACGATAAGGTATTGGACTTTATCGGAATAATGAGTCAACCTGTATATAATCGATCATATAGGTAAATATCACTCCCTGTACATTATCACGTTTGTTTAGCACTTACGTAACGTCTGTATAAACACCAGATCGATATAGACTTTAAATGTTTACTTAATGTACATGTAAACTCGATTTTCAAATTTTACAATTTGGTTTATGAAAAAATTATTTTTAGTAAAATTGCGTACGTCTTTGTTACTGTTTTAATGTAGCACAATTCAATACAAATCTGCTGTAAGTATGTTAAATGTCTAAAAAAAGAAAAATAATCTTATCTTTCGCTAACCCGATATTATATCGTTTAAAGAACCTTGACGAATTCAACCCGTTGATTATTAAATTTTTCAAAGTCAATAAGTTTTATTAATTTGAACAAATTATATATGGTTCCATATCGTTAACAATTGAAGTTAAAATCGATTTTTTAACAATAATATTAATGAAAAAATTACTTCTGCCTTGTAATAACTAGTTACTATAATGAAGTTGTTTTCCGAGAGTTTATATTTGTATAATTGAGGTAATTTTCTTAAAGAGAGTTCTTTTGAACTCAGCATCGTTAAAAATTTAAATTTTTTTGTAATCCATGCAGTTTTTGGTAATATCCCCAACGCCTAAGCGGTTGGTTGGGTCGCTGATTTATTAAAAAATCGATGTATTTTTCGAGAAAATCTTTCCTTCGTCGGTAAATCTTTTGACCATATTTTTTGACCGGCTTGCAACTGCAATCTAGAGGTAATTTTTTCTGAATAATATGTTTTGTCCTCTTCGATTGCTGCAAGCGATAAAAATGTTTATCATCAAGCATTAAATGGGTCATTAAAGGTCGCCGGCAAAAATTTGTACACCTACTTCCACCATACTTCCACGAAACTTTCCCATTCTTCCAACTTAATGAATAGGTGTTACAAACTGGAGGGGCATGTAGGAAATGCGAAAATAGGCGAAAATTTCCTTGTAGACATGGTTCGTTGGAGATACAGGATGTTAAAATTCTTTGAAAATTTTTATATTTTTCAAATATCTAAAAATTGACTGATCAGAATAACAAGAAATTGTTCACAGTTGTTGTACTAATTGAAGTACATGATTTGATACTATGGTACTCCCGACGAAAAATTATTCAATCCAGAGGCGGAGATCTGGGTGTGTTGCTACCATTTTTATTAAATAATTCCTACTTCACTTTCTTTAATGCAATTATGACAATTTTGGTAGGTACCTCATTTTGTTTAAAGGAGAAAAGTCATCTTACGTTTTTGTTGTAGTGCGCACTGTTTTCAAGATAGTTGACAATGTGAGAACCCATGCAACATTTTTGTAATGCAACACGCTTCCATAACGAGCACAAAAATTTATAATTTCTGAAAACACTCAATAACACTGATTTTTATGATATTTTACTTGTTGTATAGGTAACTTTAACACCCTGTATCTCAAAAACTAAAGCTCCTACGACCCGTGTCGACAGGAAATTTTACGCCAATTTTTGCATTTTCTACACGCTCTTTCAGTTTGTAACACCTATTCATTAAACCCTGTATAATGACCTATTCAATAATTCTAAATTCGTTATTTTCACCGCACTTCATCTGATTTCTGTATTAAACCTCCACATACTTCCACTTGCGGTTTACCCCTCGGGTGGGATTATTATAGCAGATAAAATAAAATAAGGAACTAATTAAAATAACTTAAGAACTGAGGACAAAAAACATTGGTTTATACAGATGACTGAAATAAAATAAGAAATAATAGTAAAGGTCAGAACATTTAGAACAGATATATCTGGGTCATGCGCAATATCGGCTTCCAATCAAAATAAAATAAGACAAAAACATAAACGTTGGCCATCCTTTGTACTCTCTTATTTTCTATTTTACCTTATTTCTTGTATAAACACTTTCATACAGATGCGTATGTTCATTTTTCTTATTTTGTTCCTTATTTTATTTATTTGCTGTATAATCCCACCTTAACACTTCTTAACAAACCAAAAATAATTAGAAAGTACTAATCTAATAGCTGGACTATACAATTCACATATAATATTTTTCTGAAGTGACGCCTATGCATCTACAGCTGTGGATAAAACAGCATAATTATATAAAAAAAGACCTTTTCCCAAATGTCACATTTTTCTCGCGAAGAGGCGGTATGTTTCGTTTGTAGACACTTCAAAGTAAATTCATATACAATGCAAGTTTTAATGTCATTCAATATTAATTCTCGACGTGCCCAAATCTACTAAGTTTTTGTTTGATATATTTTAAATGTAAATAATAGTGAAAGAGAAAGTACTCAGGGCCGCGCTAACCACGTATACAATGGGTGCACAGCACACGGGCGGCAAGACTCAAAGGGCTTGATAATACAATTATTGCAGTAAAAAAATAAATAAATTTGTATTTTACATGTTATCGGGTTTGGGTAGGTTAGGTGAATATTCTTCAATACGGTCAGCAATTATTATAAAACATGGATTGTGGAATATTAAATCATCGAAAATTTTATTTAAATTCAAGTAAAATATGTATAATACAAAAAAAATAAAAAAGCCCTACGTTGGGGGTTACATGATCCAGGTGTAGAGAAAATATGGTCATTTGAAGAAATTGAAGAAAATTTTAAAAATACATAAAAACAAATTAAAATTATACCGGATTTCATTTTGTGTAGGGGTAATAGGGGGCAGCCATTTATCGTTTGCACACGGCGGCAGAAACTCCTTTGGCGGCCCAGGGTACTTTGAAACACTTATGTCTAACGGCGTTAAAAGTTGTCAAAAAAATTTATAGGGCAGGCTGACTTTATATTTGGAGATAACAAGGCCAGTTCTCAGGGCTTAGTTATCTGATGGAAATTAGGAAAAGAAATTTAAGGGCGCCACTAATTTTGTTTCCTAAAACAAAAAAAGAAAAAGAATCAAATATAACAAAATCAGCTAACCTTCAACTGAAATTAAAGTAAAGATGGTTGCTGTGTAATATATAAAATTTCCAACATAAAAAAATATATATATAATGTGAACAATTGATATAAATATTAACAATTATAAAAATGGATTGGTAATCATGTGTATATGAATAAAAAAATTCTAAATTCAAATCAAGTGAGGCCTTATTCATTTAAAAATTACTTTCCTGTTTCTTTATAAATGTCAACCTCTTCATAAGTCATTGTGATCGAGCAATTGAATATGACCCAGGAATTGTGTCTGTGGTATTGATTAAGGCCCAGGAATTGTGCAAGGTATTTTGTTGGCCCGGTAACTTGGTTGACCCGGAAACTTGGTGGACCCGTGAACTTTGTCCCACGGAACGGTGCAGTAATCCTAGATAAATTTAGGTAGGCCCAGCTACTACTATATTACTTCTGGTACGATTTTTAACTAAAATGAACTACTGCACAGTTCACTGCTCTTTTCAGTCTGCAAGACAATTAGAGAAGACTGCCGGTACTACTATTCCGTTCGTATATAAGGAAGGTTGAAATATTTTAAATTTCGCGGTAAAGCGACTTACAGTTATTGATTTTTTGTCAAACAGATTTGCTGTCTTTTCCACCAAAACTATAATTATAATTATTATTGAAAAATTAACCGGATATTTTTATTTTTAAAAATGTTAACTGCAAAGTTAACGTTTCAACTTTCCTCTGCTAAAGTTAATTGAATATTAAAACTGCATATGGATCGACGTTCCAAATAAATTCCATGAAATTCGATATCTTAAGCAACTGTTATCAAAAAATCGTTTCCAAGCAGTATGACATGATTGCTCTTGCAATTAAAGAAAAATGAGGAGGTCAGTTGCGCTTAAAAATGTAAAATTACGAGTATACGAACATTTTCGAGTCAAAACCTATTTACGTAACATTTCCCGTTTCTGCTGCTAATAAATTTTAACGCTTGGTTGAATTTTTGATGACGCAAAAAATTTGTTTTCATTGCAATGGTACACAAACTTTCAGTTCATGCGATACTATCAAAATCGAATACCCAATTCAAATAATAAAAGGTTCGTTCCAGCAGCGATTTTTTAACTAATTGATTATGCGCAATTTAAAAATCGCCTTTCAGCAGTTCAAAATTCGAATAATCAACAAAAAGTTTCATAAAACTTTGTAGCTTTTGCCCACACTATCGACAACACACTCTGTAGATCATATCTCGGAGCTAGGAACTAACTGGTCAGAGCTTGTGTATGTATGTATGATGGGGTGACATTCACTGTGACCTAAAAGATTTATTGTGCCCCCTCACTTCTACTTAGTTCCTGAGGAACGTCTCAGATACTAGTAGCTCCTTTAGTCCTATTTCCCTGAGGAATTTTAGGACATCTGCAGGCTTCAACATAGGTAAATGTCTCTCTTCTATCCAATAATATCCGACCCGCCCCCAGTCGTTTGGATGCCTGCGACAACCACTTATTCGATGCCCCCTCTACATTTAAAGGGTACAACGTCGATAAAAAAAAACAGTCTGATGCCCATTCAACAGTTTTTTGCTGGTGATCGTATTCTCATAGTATTCATCAATTCATCACTTTCGTCTCAATGTAATGAATAGACTTTTAATGAGCAATATTAATTTAACAAAATTTATAATGTCATTTATAAAGGTTGAGTTTAGTCCTCAATGGATTTATAAATAGCCAACCTTGGAAACAACTAAATTTTTTCTGCGTTTTTGACGATTGGAAGCACTTAGAATTTGATAGCCAGCGGCAAAGTAGTCCATTTTCCCCCCTTTTGGTGACGGCCATGGATACAACTGAGAAAATTTAGATCAATCGTAGAAATTGTGGTAATTATAGAAAGTGTAGAAACTATTGCTCACCAGTCACTGTACCCTAAGAAAGGGATAGGGAGGAACTTATCTGTAGGTTGTGCATGGAAGAGGAGGAAACACGCTAACACATTATCTTCGAATGTGAAGCATTATCCTATTGGAAATGTAGACTCCTAGGACTAGAGCTTCCAAGGGAGGATTTCTCCAAGAAGGACCTAGTGAAAAGACTGTTGAGGCTGATAAGTGCCACTGGTTTCGTCACATAAATGGCACAACCAAGACTACAAAAAGCCTAAAAAATGGTGATTCGCTGTAAAGTGTGGAAAAGAGAATGCGAAAGTGGTGCTAACAATGCATTGTTTCACAGGTAGACAAGTTCTGAGCTTCATATTGGCTTCAGAAGAAAGTGTGTGATTGAATGCGCATGTCATCAGACAATTTACTGTCAGTTTGACGGTAGGTGGTAATAATAGATCGTTTCGGAACAATTTCTTCAGATGAAATATCCGAAAGCAATTGGAAAATACAAAAAGGTCCAAAGTGTACACCTTGGAACAATTCACTGCCTTTTGTTATGAGCGAAAGCACAATTTAGGAAGTCAAACTACAGATGAGTAACTAGCAAAGATTGGGAGTACAATATGCAAAAAATGGATTTGGGGAAGAGTGGAGTTGGTGAAGAGCAGTTGATTAAAATAACTGGTCACTCGTCTACTGGTTCAATTGTGCCTTACTCACAACTCAGAGAACATCGTGGAAAAATAATTTAAAAAATGAGGGAAAAACATTAAAAAGCTCCTGAAACCTTGGAAAGATCAAGTCCAATAGCCTCTGTAGAAACTGTACCACTGTCAGCAATAATAGTAACGTCGAATTCTGATGGCGTTCAATAAGCAACTTCCAAATACCATTCACTATAATAACTGCGTTTTTAATTGTAATAATTTGTATCGTTCGAAATATTATTTATAGTATTAGACATATAACTTTTTATTACGTGTACTAAGTTTTTTATGCAGGAAAGAGTAACCAAAATATACTTTGTGCTTGTAAAATCGCTAGACAATAATTAATTCAAGTTCGTTGCCCTAAACACAACTAGAATTCAGTTTTATTGTTGTTTGATCAGTAAGTGCTTGTCCCGATTCATGGATGATTTTCAGCACCATCCATCGACCTGGAAAAACTTGATCTAAATACTGGCGCACAATTCTAAAATAATGTGCAGATGCACCGTCTTGCTGAAACCATATGTCTTCAGCAGGAATTAGTGGGTTATTTGACGATAAAGTCTTGCAATAGCGGGTACAATATTATTTGTTAATAAATCCAAATAGCGATTACTTCCATGAAGAAAGGCCCAATAATATTATCGTCTATCATTCCTGTCCATACATTTATTTTTTGCGGATACTGCATATGTACTTACCTCATCCAACGGGGATTATTTCTAGACCAGATACGATAGTTATGCCTATTGCTATACATAATATGTTCTAAATGTTTTCAGAAAATTCTGTTCTGCGATCTGGATCATCAGTTAATCTGGATCTGGATCAGTTAATTCGTGACAGAAGTGAAATTTATCTGGTTTCAATTTCTCGGATTTAATTTTGTTCATGACGGAAGTCTGGCTTATGTCAAAGTCAAGAGCTAACTGGGTAGTTGATGTTTGTGGATTTTCTTCAAGTGATAGTAACACATCCAACTTTACATTGTCATGTGTCGCGGATTTTGGTATTCCTGACTTGGGTTCATTTACTACGTGATATGTTTTTAAATAACGACTTACAGTTTTCATAACTGCTGGTTTTGTGATTTGGCGACCTGGATTAACTTCATTGAATAGGTTCTATTTAAAATAACAAAGTTGATATGCATTTCCGGTACATTAAATTTGATAGCATTTTTGAATTCTTTGGATCCCCTAAGAATGGAATGAGCAGTTTCATTTAAAGGAGATGCTTAGGGGGTTCCATACTTTATACTAACTCTGTATAAACTAAATATAGGTATTACTGCTGCTCGTTAATCTTATTATCATCATTCGATGCTGAAAGAGTTTTATATTTATAGTTTAGGAATTGCTTCAAAAGTTTGACAAAGCAAGCAAAGATTTTTAAATTGGCTTAAACATTAGATTCAAACATAAACGCATATTTACTAATATAAACAAGTCTATGCCTTTTATAAACCAATTACGTACTTTATCAGATTTTGTGTAAATACCCGTTGGAAAATGATTTAAGCTAAACGCCAAATTCCGAATTTAATCCTTTATAAATTCCAGCGGAAGACAGGGAACAAATTTAATTCGACAGACGCTTTCTACCACTGCGGGGTATATTATCGAATATTTGCGTAAACAAAACTTCGAGTTCGAGTCAGTATCAAATAATTTGAAACTACTTAGGAACAGAAGGGGAGAGAGGTATTGAATAATGAAGCCACAAAATATAGGTAAACCACCGGAAGCTTTACAAGGTTTTCCTTGGTGTTCGCCTGACGTTCTGTGAAACATTCTATACCTATATTTTTTGTGAGTACCTAAAAGGGACGGTTTAGTTGCTTTTGTGCTATTACGGTAATTACATTATTGTAGCACGGAATGTTTGATTTACATGAGAACAATTTACAATTGGTACAAGTATGGAATTCCTTTATCGTGATATAATTATTTTTTGGGAATCAAGTGAATATTGTTGTTTTTAACGGTTCAGTTGCATTTCACCTGCTGTTATCAAGAACTATTATACTTTTCAGTTTTTCTTCAACTGATGCATAATAAAAAGCTTTTTCGTGCAATTGCACGCGAAGTTAGTATTTCGCGTTCTCAGCACACTCCGCGAAAATTAATTTGGCGGCCGTTACCCATAGCAACGGCTCCGAAACCAAACGTCACTTTGACATTTCTAAAATACTACAAAGACAAGAATTATTTTTTATTGAATACCAACAAATTCATAAGTACTTATATTATTTAGGATGAATATTAACATTAATTGTACAGTTTGTATTATACTTATATTTACTCCAGAAGTTGAAGCAAGAACTGTCAAGATATTTTGTGTATATTGAAACATATCATTTCCATAGCACACATTGTTAAATAAATTAAACTGCTGTCGATTTTAGAGCAATGATATATTTATTTACAATTATCTAGTTTAATAATTTTAACGATTACACGAAAAATAGTGTATATGCCATGACCGCGAAACTTTTTAACGACCTCAAGATTATCTTGCCTCGGCGATAACTGTTCTTTCGGTACGTTAAAAAGGTATTTCGCGGCCTAAGCATACAAATAACTATTTCGTGCAATTGCACGCGAAGTCAGTATTTCGCGTTCTCAGCACAGTCCGCGAAATTTAATTTCGCGGCCGTTACCCATAGCAACGGGTCCGAAACCAAACGACACTTCCAAATTTGACATTTCTAAAATACTACAAACACAAGGATTATTTTTTATTGAATACCAACAAATACATAAGTACCTACTTATATTATTAAAGATGAATATTAACATTAATTGTACAGTTTGTATTATTACTTATATTTAATCCAGAAGTTGAAGCAAGAACTGTCGGTATGTTAAAAAGGTATTTCGTGGAATGAGCATACAAATAACTATTAGCAAACGAACAATGTAAGCAGAGATGCCAACACCAAATAACTTCCCAAGAAGTTCATGGTCGATAAAGGCCCGCTTTAGGTCAATAAAGACTGCCAAAACTATGGAGAAAATAAAGTTCAAAATAATCTATGTCCATTCACATATACAAATTTACACAAATCATTTTTTGAATTTTTACAAAAGCAAACATTTACAAAAATATTATGCTTTGGGATATTAAACTTTTTTTAGATTATTATTAAACATTTCAATAGTGAACCAGTTATCATAAATGATTAATTGTCCTGATAAGCAAGGAAATTTCTCTTTTTTAGTTGCACTTTTTCCAATTTTAGATCTTCCTCCCTATGTTAAATGTAATTTTGTTGCTCTTTTATTCTGAGTTTTTTTAAAATAAGCATAAAAATAGTGGTGAAAGCAAAAGATGACATAAAATTCAGAGCCAAACTGAAAAACAAAGAAATGTAGCAGATAGATAATTTTAAATATATTGTAGTTCAGTTCAAAATGAAGGGAAAAAAATGCAGAAATTAATAATGGAATATGAAGTGCAACCAAACTGTTTTACCCCCTAAATAAGAAACTTTTGAGTATAAGTGAAATCAGTAAGAAAACAAAATTAACAGTTTACAATTAGACCAGGGTCGATAATTTTTGAAACCAACAAAAATAATAGTAGGATGAAACCCATTTGAAAAGGAGAATATTATGAAAATGAAAGGAAAAATAATTTACGGGCGATCTGAGGTCGGGAAGGGGAAGGGGGTGACTTTTTAAGGGTAAAAAACGGTTTATCTCGATTTCCGGAAAAACTACAAGTCCTTTGGAAAAAACACATGGCAAAGTTGTAGGTAATAAAAAGATCTACAATCTTTGCAATTACACTTTTTTCACATAACTTCAAAATTTATGTGGAAAATTCAAAAAATTTTTGGTTTTTTATTTTCATCTATTATTATAATTATTTTTTTCACGAAATTTGGTGAAAACTGGAATAGAAGAAAATGGAATAGCAATTGAACTAGCAAAGAAGGGAACTGAAACACCCTTTTGGGGGCTGGAACTTTTGCGGTATCATCTACAATGTAATATTGGAAGATATAGGTAAAACTGAAAAAAACACTTAGGAAATTATTGGTTAGAAGAGGGAAATTTACCTAAGTTGAAGCCTGCAGATATCCTAAAATTCCTCAGGGAAATAGGACTAAAGGAGCTACTAGTCTCTGAGGCGTTTATCAGGAACTAAGTAGAAGTGAGGGCACATAATATATATTTTAGGTTCCAGTGAAGGTCACCCCAGTATACATGCATATATCAACTATATTTAAGGCTGTTTGCATAACCTAATTTAGACTAGACTTGATCAGGTGGTTAAATTGGCCTATTCTACTTTTCAGATCTTTTGTGACCTAACCTCACCTAACCTAAGATGTATTTGTTCGTCTTGACGTCTTCTTACATAACCATAACCATAACATAACAAGTATACAAATGACTTTATTTTTTAAATGTGAATTATACATTGTGCAGATGGGCATAAAATTGTATATCTCTTGAACCGTTAATATTATGGACTTATCTCAAGAGGACGCTTTTACTTTGAGAATATTTTGGGGACAAACAATAATTGTTTTACCAACTATTAAACTTAATCCATACCTGAGTTCACAAGGGTAGTGCATATCTTTTCATAACACCAGTAAATGTGCCTTTTTTATAAATCAAAATTTGATTTATTTCCTATAAGTCGTTAAACAATTACAAATACAAAATATTGTATCTCTAATTTTATAGGTTTAAAGTACTATCATTATTATAAGTGCATCTATCTCCCAAGTTTTTGGTACTAGCTCCTGGAATACACCGTATAACTGAGCTTTATAGTATGTACTGATTTGTTCGAGTTAGTAAGAAACGAAACTCAAAATTGCAATAAATAAAACGTACAATTTGCTATTGTCGTATGATAAAATTTTTAATAAAAAATCGATATGGCATCATCTTGCTGGAAGTACACTTCCAATAGAGGGTAGAAATTCCGACTGCCTTTGTGTAAATTGCGCCTCAAGGTAAGAAAGTCCTGCAAATGTTGTTTTTATTGCTCTTGGATAGTATTTGAACAAAAGGATTTAATCAACACCAATTTCAAATGATTCGTTTGTGAAATAAATATTGGAAGTTTAAATAATATACTTGATTCTTAAAACTTGGTTTAAGTGAACAAAATCAGTATTGATTTTTATGTGGACGTGAAAGTTGAGTAATTGTCAGAAATTTTATAATTCTTGTATCTTTTATTTCAATGTAATAATATTCATAATTGATATAGTCACTAGTTATATCACAAGAGGTGAATATTTTTTTAAATGTTTTTTGACATTTTTGTGAAAAATGTCTGTAAAAATTCTTAAAAACTCTTAAAAACCCTTTAAAAATATCCCGACAGCGAAGCTGGAGCGATATTTTTTAAAAATAATTTTTGTCGAAAAATTTTTGCGGAAAAATGTCAAAATATTCAAAACAAAATATATGATTTCCTATTTGCCTACCGTACCATTTCCGGTAAGGTAGGGAAACAAATTCACAACGCCACGATTTTTGAAGTTTTTCAACATCTATCACTTGATTACTTTGACGTTTCACGAAAATTTTTTAATTGAACGTCAGTGTATGTCAAAGTATATTTTCCTATTTTTTCGTTTATTCGTTAGGCCAAAACCAGTTGTATGTCGCACATGCAGGAAACGCTTTAGCAGCCCTTAACTATCAGCAAGCCTCGCTAGCTCGTGCCTCTAATACCTTGCGGCTAATAAGGATTATTTTTTTGTAGCCTTGTGAGACAATATACTATTTTGACCAGGGTAGAAGCCTTTAAAAATAATAAAAAGTGAAAAAAATATAATTGTAGGATGAAACATATTGGCAAAAGAGGAAAATATTATAAAAATGAAAGGAAAAATAATTTACAGGCAATCTGAGGTCGGGAACGGAAAGGGAGTAAAAAACGGTTTATTTCGATTTCCGGCAAAACTACAGGCTCTTTGGAGAAAGTCAAATGGCAAAGTTGTAGTTAGTAAAAAGATCTACAACTTTTGTACTCACACTTTTTTCACCTAAGCTCAAAATTTATGAGGCAAATTCAAAAAACAAGTTTTCGTTTTTTTTTGTTTCACAAAAAAAAAATTTTTCACGAAATTTGGTGAAGACTTACCTTTTCATTTCCCAAATTCACTGTAATTTATTTGATTTGAAATATTTATTTTTTTACCTTATTTTGACTTAATATCTCTCCAAACAACAGCGTAAATTTCCGCCTGAAATACGGTTGCATAGGATCCTAGAGAGGTTGAGATTTCTGTCCTAGGTTTGCGCCCATATACACCTGCACCAGAGCCTGAAAGTGTTTTTGAACCGTCTGTATACCAACAGCTGTCTGCTCTTAATAGTTCATCCTTACGGAGGACCCATTCATCTCTATTTGGAATTAGGACGGTATAAGGCAGGTCGTAGTTTACTGTTGGAGGCATTATGTCAGAGGTCATTCCCAGAATCCTGTGACTTTCAGTGTCCACTAGCATTCTGCTTCGTTCTGTACCTCTTCTTTAACGACTTGTGATATGTCTCAGAATGTGGAAACAATTCATATGTGACTAGAAAGCGGAAGAAATAGATAAAGCAACATAATTATTCTTCTTCATTAATCTATAACTCAAACAGACCTGAGCACTTATTACATTGCATATTCCATCTTGTTGCTCAAATGACAAACAATATAACAGCACCAGCTTGTTTTGAAAGTTAGCGTTGACATATAATATTACACGGCAAAGACATGTAAAAACACGCTAAAAATTTGTTATCGATCTGTTCATAATGATAAATTATTTATTTTTATTGTGTACTACCAAAGTTTATCTGCTCCCAAGCTGGCCACATTGACGAATATTACCAACGAACAATTGGGAACATAATTCATCACTTACATATTTAATGCGGCCATTTTGGGTCGGAATCCAACCACAATGAACATAATAGATGACTGTTAGTGTGCTAATTTGCGAACTAGTGCACTCCGTGGACGTTTTCCGAAAAATTAAATTGAATAAACGGCTTGGTAAAGGCACCCACCGCCTCTTGGGGGCACTTATTTCAACCGAAGCGCCCTACCTTCCACCACCATGGCGATTTCAAATGTTCGGTCATGCCGTAATTCGGAAATGTAGATCTGCGAACATTTCTTTTGTCTAAGTGTCGACAATTTATTATGCTGTTGTAACCAACTATACGGTGCAGATATTAAGGCTCACTTCCTCTAGGAGGTGTTTTATATAATACATACAATTGTCATCCCTTTTACCCCCTACACTCATAGATATTCATGTAATACATTATTTTTTGATTATTTTTATTTAATCAATTGTTCCATACAAAATTGAAATATTTATACATTTTTGAGTTCTGCTTTTTAAACCCTTTCTAACGAAGTATCACACCTTGCTATTTAAAAAATATGGGGGGGTAGCTGTCAGGTGTGGGGGGTGAAAGGGGTGACAATTTTTTGTATGTTATAAAACACCTAGATTTAAATAAAAATTGACGGTTTAAAGGATTGTTCATCTGTCTCAAATAACTAGTGGAGGTAAGACTCAATATCCGCTCCGTATCTATCAATACACATAAAATGCTTTTTCCTGAATGACTGACTGACGGATCAACGCACAGTCTAAACCGCTGATCGTAGAGACCTGAAACCTGGTGGGTGTGTTCTTTGTATGACGTGGGCATCCGATAAAAAAAGGATTTCCCGAAATTCCACCACTAAGGTGGTGAAAAATGGGGGCAAAGTTTGTATGGGATTCCTTGGTCCAATATACTTCAAATTTTGCATCAATATTCTTCAACAGAATTGTTTCGTTTTTTATTGAAACTCATCGCCTAACGGGGTTAACAAGGGGTAGAAAGTTATTTTGGGGATGATTTGCGTCGAAGTTGATATTAATGCTTTTAATTTAAATTACATTTTATTTTGACACGTTTCGAAAATTAATCCGTTTTTATTCAAAGCTTGGTCCAATGCAATATTGACATTCATAATAACGAAAAAAACTAATTAAAAATTCTATTAGAACAATTTTCGACTTCTACGCGGACAAATTCGCGGCAAAAGCTAATATAGTATAAGTTGGAAATTTACTAAAAGTATATATATGCGTGACATTTCCATTTGCTTAGGTAATTTTTGCTAACAATACAAAGTGTCTAAATAGTTGAATGATATTTCTAGTGATTCAAATAAAAAGTAATTTTTTTTGTAACTATTAGTGTCCTTATTATGTCAATATTGACATACGTCGCTATATACTTCACTGTTTTAGTTATAAACTAGCTAAAATCCGATTACGCGTTACTCATACATGTATTATTGGAGTTAGACTATCTTATATTTTGACGAAGCAATCAATGCGGTTGGATTCCCTAAAAAATTACTGTTTTTTTGGAAAATTGCACATAACATATATCTCACCTCGATCGGCATCGATAATAATTATTATATTGAGTATTTGTTGAAATAATATCTCGTTTAAAAGACTATTCACTAACGGAATGGGAATATTAGCGGTTCATTCATTCATTTGATTGGGTTGTGCTCAGCAGCCCAGGAACTTGAAATGAATATTTGTACCATTTCCCATATTATCTACTTCCATCCCAGAACCAATGTGTCTTCTATGTAGGCGACTAGTTTGACTGGTTGTAATGGTTGTATTATTTCCTCTCCAAAGTGCTTCCGTCTGAGTCTCTGTAAGTTCTCGCAGAAGCAGAGTATGTGTTTCATCATAGAGTTCACATTTCCTGCACACAGGTTCACTAACTTTTCCAATTTTGTGCAGATGTTTCCTCAGGGTGCAGTCACCAAGCCGGTAACTGTCTTCAAATGTCTCTTACCCAGTTTCAATAGCCTGGTTGAGAGTTCCTTGTCTACCTTGTTCAGTAAACTATTTGTATGGAGGTGCCCTTGTGTCGACCTCCATTTGAGTTGGTGTTCTCTACCTAGCCAGTTCCCGATTTCCCCTTTTATATTTTGTGATTCCACAAAACTGTTCCGGACCTATGAAGTCTCCTCTAGAGCCATTTCGTCAGCTATTACATTACCTGCAATCCTCTCATGTGCTGGCACCTATATTAGAGACACTTTGTTGTCTCTTGCCAGCCTGTTGAGGGATTCTTTACAGCTTTTTACCAATCTAGACCTAGTTGTCGGGCTGCTGATAGCTTTAAGCAGAGCCTGGCTGTCAGTGAATATTTTTATTTTTTGTCCGGTGTATCCGCTTCTGATGTTTTCATCAATACAGGCTATAACGGCAATAGTCTCTGCTTGAAACACAGTAGTATATCGGCCAAGGCCAAAGATCATTCTCTTTCTAGGTCTTTTTATACCAGCCCCAGTGCCATGGTTTGTTTTGGAACCATCAGTGAACCAGATACTAACATCGATTAACATCGATGAAAATAATTTCATTTTGTTTGATTATGTGCGATCAAATCCGAATGACCCTTATAAAAAAAGTTTCGTACGCTTATGTTCTAAAAACTATTACAAATGAATGAACCCACTTTGAGAATTTCATCGTACGTCTATGGTTGATTGATATTTTCGTATATAAATAATAATAATATGAGAAATATTTACAAATGAGGTGAATGGAAATGAGTACAAATGAATTAATCTTATATTTTTTATCTACCTTGGTAGTACTATAATAAGGGATTGAATCATTTGTTAAATTTCTTATGTTTTCGCCGTACGATCAAGTATTTAAAGGGGACCAATTTATTGGTAAAAATTTCCTATATTATGGGCGTATGATCAAATTTTAAATGGGCATCAATTGATTTGTAAAAATGTATTTAAAAAATTTTCTTATTTGTATCCCTTAGTTATCCCTAAGCTAGTGGGATAATAATCTTCACAGGAGTATAAGCAATAAGTTGTCAAACTTTCAACGCAATGATATGAACGCCCATAAAATACGAACAAACAATCAATATTAATTTTAATAATCTATCTATTATATAAAATTAGACAATTTATTAAAATATATTTGATATTAATTGTTCCAAGTTGACGACAAATAAAATATCGAATACTTTCTAAATATGATAAATTCTCCCACACAATTATTAGTTATTTTCACCACAAGCTACATTAAACAGCAGCTGCTATCTACCCATTCTAATTTTTGAGTATATCGGGTGGCGTTTATTCATTAATTACAAAATGTCGTAGAATCCAAGATGGCTGATGCTTTCAACGGCACAGGACTGGTATACCGATGACATTTAAAAATGATATGAGCCACTTCAGTGACATGATGGAAGCAGATAGTAGTGACTAGATGGACGGATGGACGTGACGACGCACCGGCTGACATCGTCGCGATTTTCCTCCCCCGGTTGCACAAATCTAATTATTTTCAGTTTTCGAGGGACGATTACTCAAAACGAGTCATACCGTATATACTCTAGTCGATTTATCTTTCGAAGTAGAGACAAAAAATATTAAACGCAGGGGAAATTTTTATTGGTATATCCTGCTTTAACAAGACGCTAAAGTCGAGTAACAAAATTATAGGCACCAGATTTTTAGAAACAGTAAGTGCGTTAATTCGAAAACAACGTTGTCGGATGAAATGCTAGAAACATTACTATAGAAATGTTATATGTTTTATAGTATCTTTATTAATCTTATATTCAACCAAATGACCATAGAATAACGAACAATGTGTGTTGTATACATATTCAAAACCAACAATAGTAATTGAAATATTCTTTATTTAATATAAATGTACTTGCACGTCATCAAAGTGAAGAAACCACGCTGTTCGTTTGACTCGGTTCATTCGTTTGCTGCTGTCAATCAGTACGTTTGGCCACTGTAAACTTGGTAAATATTGGAATTTGTAGGTCGCATATTATTAAAAAACATAAATAAATATCCAAAGAAACGTTTTGTATTTAATTTCATACCAAATGCATCTCGTTGACTAATTGAATATCAAATTCAAAGTAGCGTCAGTTGTGCTGAAAATTTTGTACCTATGACGGCTGAAATGCGCGCCGTTGCCGCGATAAAATTGGTTTATCAGGCTTAATTTGACGCCTACTCTTGATTTGAGTTTATGTTTTAAAAATTTCAATTTGTTCATTTGATTTTTAGATTCTTTAATTTGCGAGTTTAGTGATCACACCAAGAATGCTATTAGAAGAAAATTCAATTCGTTCTTTATTCGAAAAGAGATTCCAACCTTAAAGAAAGTTGCCGTCGAAATAGGTTACGATGATTCGATACCCAAAATATCACGACGAGTTTTATTGCGAACATTAAATCAAATACATGAAAAGAAGTTGGAAAAGCCTCCTTATAGAAAGAGAAGAAATTGTCGTACGGCGGAGAAATTTCTTGCAAAAGATCCGAGAGTTTCGTCTTGAATATTATTTAGATGAGACTTGACTGAATCAAGGCAATACTGTCTCAAACGGTGTGGATGGATTCGGTCCCGGCAGGTCATAGATTAAAATGTGTAAATTTTAATCCCTTTATCTATAGGCGTATTGGGTCCCAATGGTACTTAGCTACCTGAAGATATTCTTCGGGGAAATGTACCTCTTTTCGAAAATCCAATCCTCCCTCTTTTTATTGTATCTGAATGTTTAAATTAAATACTATTTCATTCATTGTTTATATTTCATCGAGTGCATTTCATATTTCAGATCAATTTGTCTGTTGTTTTAAACATTTTAAAAATGAATATAAATATTATTTTAAGTGAAAAAGGAAAACAAATGTTAGTGATAAATAACTTTAAATATAGTTTTCAAAAGTGCTTAAAAAGTGGAGAAAGGCGTTGGATATGTACAAATAAAAAGTGTAAATCATATATACTTAGTTTGGGTGAATCGAAAGATATAACTTTGACAAAACATATTGAAGAGCATTGTCATAGCGCAAATATAGAAAAATTGAATCGCCAAATTGTAAGCTCTTCTTGCAAACGCAAGGCAGTTGAAGACTTGTCCGAAAAGCCTGCAAAAATTATTCGTCGTGTACTTCAAGAGAATCTGCCATCAACCATTACAACAAATGACGTAGCAAATATTAGAAGGTATATGTACTGCTCCCGTAGGAAAATGCAGCCGGCATTGCCAAAAAACATCGATGAAACTTTCGATATTTTAAAAAACAAAAACATTGGAACAAATACTGGTTAGGTTAGGTTAGGTTACAATAATATTTCAATGTAATAAATATATCAAATTTTTAAATTAGTTTTACTACCTGTTTTTCATTTGGTTTAACAACAGGTGGCTGGGACCGAATCCATACATTATTATTCAGGTAGGACTAAAGTTCGGGACCCAATAAGCACGCTATTTTTGAACTACCTGCTACTTGGGACCCAATAAGCATATGCCCGTCTCAAAGGTGTAGCAAGATGATGAAATAAAAAGCAGTAGACAAGCTTTTGTAGAAGGGTTTAACAGCGCCTGCTAGCAAAGGTAGCGATTTGGGTTTTCTAGAAAACGGCTTGTTACTCTTCGAATCGAAGAAAACTAGCGATTACCATGAGGAAATGGTTGCCGAAAAATTCGAAACTTGGTTTTCTAAGATTTTACCGAACCTATAAGCAAATTCTGTCGTCATTATCGACGCTTGGATCCATCACCAATAACCGCTTGGCGAATAGGCGACATCGTCTGAAATAAACATACTTTTCGATCACATGTTTAAAGTGCAATTATTAAATCTTGCGAGAATACATATACCCCAATTCAAGAAATATGTTGTCGATGAAATGGCTCGTGAAAGGAACATAGTGGTGCACCGTCTTCCTTTTTATCATTGTGAGCTCACCCCTATTGAGCCAATATCAAAAACTCAGTGGCAAGAGAAAATTTAAGTTTTAAAATGGATAAAGTGAAAAATTTGCTAGACATGGAATAATTGCATTAAGTAGACTATAAAAGAAGAAAACAAAATTTATTATAGTATACGTTATGGTTGAACCATTAATTATTATCAACGTCAACAATCCGATTAGTTCTTCATCATCCGACGAACTTTCTTCAGACAAACAATATTAATAATTTCTGCAAATGGAATAACTTTATCACGACTGTTTTATTCCATCAATAAAGGTAAATTTCATATTTTTCGACCGCCACTGGACGACAAATAATTACGCTTAAATGTCACCATATTTAAAAGGAATTTTGTGCCTACAATCTTGTTTCTCAGGTACAATACACCGAGCTATCCATATATACCTGTAATCAAGGATGATAAAATTAGCTGCCCCAAAATATCATCCAACATTATATTACCTATAAAGAGAAAAATTTTTATTATTGTTCAGTTTTTTTCGTAAAATTACTAATTTACAAAATTATTTAATTACAAAGGAAAATTTATTCGGTAAAAAGCTCTTGTGTTTTTATTGTTAAAAAAACTCGGAATTAACGAATTTTCATGACAAATACTCGCTACCGTATAAAATAACAATTCATTTCGTTTTTTTACGATTTTTTAAGTCATAAATTTGCCTAGGTATAATTGGAAGTGGAGCATTGTGAGGCGTTTATTAAAAATTATCATACAACAAAATGTTCGAAAATATATCAACACCAACGGAAAAAACTTTTCGTATGCAATTGAAAGGAATTAGATTTTTTGACATGTTTAAAAGACTACTAGGAATACTTAATAACTAATATGAGATGGTAAAAAGTTTAATGATGGTATTGACAATCGATAGAAAGTGATAAATTTGAGCTTGACAAAAATGTTATTTTTTTTGTATGAATAAAAAAATAAGATATCTCCATGTGACTCCATTAATCATTATCATTAATCATGACTTCTCACTTTATGAACAGAGTTGATGGCAACATTATTTGAATAAATTACTCAACTCACAAAAATCAAAACGGTTCATTGTGACTGGGATTTCTTATCTTTTTAATATTTACATTAAGAAACCACTTTTTCCTAAAGCAAAAATTTAATTTAACCAAATTAACAAACATTACATCACCACAGGAGTAATATTTATCTACTCGATAACTGTATCCAGTAGAAAAACTGAACATTCTATAATGTGTGACTATAACAGGAAGAATCGATATTCAGTCGAAAATGGAAATAATGAGAGAAAGAGAGAGGATGGGCACAAGAAAAAGGAAGAAAGGAAGATATCGATAAATATGTAGTGAAATAGAGACAGGTGGTAAAGAGGAAGAGGAAAGGAAGAGAGAACGAGAGTGAGAAAAGAAAGGGCGAAAGAAAAAAATAGAGGGTGGGGGAGAGGGAGGAAATTAAAAAAATAGAGATAAATATAAGAGAAAAAAAATAGAGGAAAATAAAACGGAAATAGAAAAAGGAGAGAAGGAGTTAAAGAAAGAGATAGACAGAACCTTCATAAAAACATAATTTTTTCAAATAATCGGCTGTAAACCTCACCAATTTAGTCTGAGAACCTCGATAAGCCTTGGTACAGATCAACTCGTCACTAAAACCTTGAGGTCCCAAACCATTGAGAGCAGGAAATTTTTGAATGTGGTCTTAAAAGCTTAGCCAACAGTACACTTGGGGTTAGGGGATTATTACTACATCAGGTTTTGTATCTAGCTCCATGTCTATAAATATTTGTAAAATGAATGAAACCCATCTCTTGACTGCATTAATTAGAATTTGCTAGTGTAATAAAAGTGTGTAATTATTGTACTGGATAAATTTGTTTTATATACAATTTAATAGTATATTTCCAATTACATTTTATAATATCATTTGTGTCCTTCAGAAGTATTGAAGTTTTTTGAAATTAATA
This sequence comes from Lochmaea capreae, assembly GCA_949126875.1. NCBI lineage: Eukaryota > Metazoa > Arthropoda > Insecta > Coleoptera > Chrysomelidae > Lochmaea > Lochmaea capreae. The sequence continues at coordinate 9,791,549 of OX421409.1, forward strand.
AAATGTGTGATATGCTTGCCATTAAAAATGGAGATACATTTCCCCCCCTATTATTACATATTTAATCCCATTGAGCTAATATGATACTAGGTTAAATATAGTGTTAGAATAAATAAAACTATTCCCGCTTTAATTAATTGAGTTCCAACAAACTGATATGTGTTGTAGGACGTTTCGGTTTATTTTTATCATATTTTAGTATTTTAATGATAAGCTTACGTTGTACAATTTCAACAAATTCAATTGCTAATAAATGAAAATATTGTTTTCAAATATTTTAATTTTATTTAGATTTAGATCTTTCCAATATGACTCTGTAACGATTTATCACTTTTGTAAATTTTACCGGTCCTAGACAATGAGGATTAAGCGGATAGGATATTTATGGCAGTAGAAGCCAACGATATTTTGAAGTAAACTATGTCGGTGTTTCGGAATTCGGTCCGGGTACCTAGCAAAAGGGCTACCTGCTCACAGGGACCTTGTCCAAATCCGAAAGGGTGATTTCGTAATTCGGTCCGCTGTCGAAGCAGGTAGATTTCATGTGGGTATTAAAAGATTATTTTTAGCAATTGTTCTTCTGAAGTGCAGAGTGTAAGACGTGTTTATTTGTGTCCGTTATTGTGATTTTGTTTGTTTGTTTGACATGGAAAATATTAATTTCACCTCTATGACGAGTGAAAAGGGTAAGCGTTTATTAATAATAGATGGATTTAAATTTTGTTTTCAAAAATCATAATCTCAAAAATACGAAGGTGGTTTGGTAGGGGTAGGTTTGGTTGGGTTATTATTGAAAATTATTATAATTCATTCTACAAAAAAATTGACTAAAAATACGAAGGTGGTTTGGTAGGGGTAGGTTTGGTTGGGTTATTATTTCACGTAATGTTTTTATTTTTGTCGATACGCATTTAGCGTAAATTTTTAAACATGCCAGTACAACAACAATAAGTGTGTCCTAAGCCCAAAAAAATGTGAAGAAAAATAAAAGTTAAATTAAACAAATAGTACGTACATGGGACCCAATTCCGAAATCGCATTTTCGCTGGTGTGACCACACTTCGAATTTAATCCGTTACAGGTAGTCCCTTCCGCAGGTAGCGGGACCGAATTCCGGTGCGTCCAACTATGTGAGCCCAAGTGTAGAAAATATGTAATTAAAAACTGCAGTACTATGAATTCAGACTGTAGTTTTTTGCTGTAGAAACAATGCGAAAATAAATGATATTGTATAAAATGATAAAAGTTGTCACAAAACAGCTCAGACAATTGTAAAGAAAACCACAAGTGCTATGAAACATTTTACTCGATCCCAATTGAAATAATTTGACCTCCAAGCTACCTCCACCTGGGAACAAGCCAAGGCAGCGGAGTAAAATATACGATAAGGATTTTTTATTACAAAAATTTTGTTTGCAAATTTTTTTCTTTTTGTGTGCACGAAGATATTGAATCTTCTTCGTTTTCGTCAGATCATGTTGTATTTTATAATGTTTTACATATTATCATCGATTATATTCGTCATGTCTGTCTAAAAAAGTTGGCAACATATGGGGAACTTTTTAATTGTTAAGGGTACGAAAAAAACTAAAAAATATGAATTTTCTAAAAGAGTAAAGTACCTTTATTATATTACAATATTATCGAAAACATTCAAGATAAAAGGTATCGAAAAATACGTTGTAATATGCAACTTTATCCTCACATACGTTTCTAACTTTTTAAGACATACTGTATACGAAAATATTTGTGTTCTATGTATTCGATAACGATTTCTTAGTTGAAATTCGGAAACACCAAACGGTATAGAACGCCAACAATAATTATTGTTTCCAGAATAGAATTCCATGTGTATGACCGGATTTAAAATGAATCTACCATTCCGTGGAAAAGCGGCATTTTGGCTACAAAATATTAATCATATGCCATTATAAATTCTATAATATAATCTGTTTCGTGTATAACCTTACTATGAATAGCGCCTCACTACAGTTATGAGAACATCGAAAAATACAGGACGATTCTTCAACGTAAGTCATAAAAAATAAATCGGATTTATTTGATTAATAATTGGGGTCCAGATAAAATTTTCATTTCATTGATGTTATTTTGAAAATTCCATATTTTCTAATTTTAAATATCTAGTTTGTTTTATCATGAACATATCTTAAAAACTGCAGGTTGAACATTTATATTTAAATGAGCCCGCAATAACTGTTGCTTTTGTTTTAAAAGACGAAAACCGTGAGCTTCCATTGAATTTAGGATTTACTAGTAAAGCATCTAGCATATTATGTATATAGAGGTAAACATCCAATACGTTGTTTCAAAATTATTTCCCGGTTGCTGCTTTAGCCTAAGTTAATATTTTGCAGTTTACTGTCCATCTTAATAACAGATAGAGCACTGAATTCGCTTGACTCGGACCTGCAAAACACAGGATTGAGGAATGTTTTACATTGTGATTTTGCACCAACCACTTTGAAACTATTGCCTTCTTGTGTAGTTTAGAAGAAATTGGATTGCATCCTATCCTGCCAGTTATATTTCCAAATTTATGAAGGTCGGGCTTAGAAAAAAGTTTGCATACATTTTTTCGCTACTCCATATAGGTTTGTGTGAAGTTTAATAAAATTCCTTCTGAAGTAGCCCATCTGGTGCGTTTTCATCATAGGTGTTTCTTGACCTCATCGTAACAACGAGATGTGGAGCTCTGCCTTCTTTTCTCCGGGATGAATTCAAGTTCTTTTAGCTTAGCATTTTTCGCTTTTCTTGACTCCTTGTGAGTTGTGTTTTCAAGTGGGTTAATTTTATTACTGTTTTCATTGTAGTACTGTTCCATACAGCTTTAACTGTGCTTTCTTTGTAAACTTGACCATCCATTTTCCGCATATTGTTCGACCAGCATGCGAGTTTAATTTGCTAGATACTATCTGTAGCTTAACCTGAATTGTACTTTCGCGCATTACAAAAGGCAGTAAACTGTCCCAAGATGTGTGGTTTGTTCCTTTTTGGGATCCGGTAAAGTATGCGACCATCGGCATTTTGCAATGATTTTTTGTATTAGAAAGTCCCATTGATATAGAACATTTTAATAGAAAAAAATTCTTGGATCATTCGCTTTTGAAAGAGAAAATTGCAATTGAAAGTACTAAAAATCCGCCATTTTTTTTAAATTTTTGACAATTATGTCTAGATAGTGTTATGTTATTGACTAGACGGGTTCTTACGATATGTATGGACATATGATGTTGTTAGATTTATTGAAACGACTGATTCTCTTGAACATTTATTTTAGATCGACTTGAGACGTTTACAAGCTGACGACTGACTTTCGAGTCTACCTCACGTTTCCAACGAAACTACTACTAAGAACATTTTCCATTTGCAAATTGTGTATGTATTCCTGATTGTATACCTATTTGAGCCCGTATTATTTTAGGATAATGTGGATAATCATGTGAATTATTTTCTTTACCTGTACTATATATAATTCCAGGCCCTTCAATTTTTGGTTGCATTTATGTAAATACACTTGTGACCACTTCTCTGCAAGGGTAGCACCGGACAATTTGTTAGTATTGAACTATAATTCGTGATAAAAGAAAAATACTTTATTTTTGTATAAAACAAATCTAAGATAAACATTACATTCTAAGGATGTTTATTATTTCAATTTTTATGATTATAAATGCAAATATTTTTCTATTTTTATGTAATATTCATGTAATCTATTACAATGCATAATTAAGTCAACTGAAAGAAAATAAACGCCATTTGACAACGCCGCTAAACGTGTCACCTGATCCCAAAATTGTGAACCTAGGCTACCAAGACATAAGATTTTAATCTGTAATTTTATAAAAATATTTCTTAAAATTGGCTTCAGGTTTTTTTTGTGAAACATACTTACATTTACTTCAAGATAATAAACCTTTACAGTTTAAAGTGAAAATATTTATCGTAAAATAGCATTAATAAGTGATGAAAAGGTACCATTTTTTGAACTAAATTCGTGATTTTTGAAGTAATTACTGCTTTATTTAAGGTTTGCTATTAAACAAATTCTAAATTAACATAAAATTCCGAGGGTCGCGAAGTCGACCAGAACCCCATTGGGGTCCAATATACTTTTCTCGACGTTTTCGGATATGTTATCCAAAGAAATATCCCGAAACGATTAATTATTACGTTTTAACCACGTAACGTCAAACTGACAGGAAATTTAAATCAATTTTATGATTTCGAAATAGCCAGTGATTTTGCTATGCAACGAACCAAGGCAGTGCAATTTCTAGCTAAATCGTAGTCTCAAATGTATCTCTTATGATGTTTAAATTAAATTTGGTTTATTCATGGTAAATTTGATGTTGACTAATACCAAAGCGGACCGTAAAGAATCGCCCTATTCGCTATTCTCTGTGACCAAATATTTCGTCGGAAATATCTGCACGAACCTTATGGTAAAATTGCATGCAAATATCACATTTAATATTAATTATGCATTTTGGAAATAAAACTTTGCATGGGTAAATGGGGAGCAGACCGCAGTGCATATTTTTTTCAAAATAATTGCGAAACACGCGAAATGCATGCACGTGATGACATGGCTCAAAATTAGCCATTCCTAGTATGAATCACCAGCGGAAGCACTTAAATGGTAACCCTAACGGTTTTTAGTAATGTCAGAACGACAGTAACAAAAAATTTAGGAACAATAATATTTAGGTAATCGTAACAAGAAAAATCAAACAATTCTATTGCGAAAAAGTTATTGAAAAGAAATTATTTTTTTTCGAAAACTATTGGATTTGTGAAAAAAATCAAAGATATAGAATAGTTTGAAAGTAATTTCTTAATATTCTATATTTAAAGGAATCCGCGCTTTTCTTATGACAAAGTGGCGTTCCGTCCAAATGTTATAAATTATGGATATGATGTTGTACTCGACTTCTTGACCGAAAGTGTTCATGGGATTAATTCAATCCTATGACTAGTTTCCGATATACAGGGTATTAAAGTTGAAAAATCCTTGTTTTTGGTGACCACGTAATTTTATTATTAACAAATAAATATGTATTTTTAGTTGATAGTACCTTTGATATGTTCTAGTATATCGTAAAATTACACATAAATAGTTCAAAATGTCAACATATATAGGGTGAATAATTATATAAGGACGAATTTTTGGAATTCTAGGAAATTCTTATATAGAATGAAAACAAGGTCACAAATGAAAAGTTACTTCATATTTAATGTTCTGGCATCAAATATACTAATTCTAGAGGTATTCCATACAGGGTGATTCTTAATGAAACCTGAAATTAGTTTTTTTTTCTATAAGAAATAAATAAGTTGGACCATGTATTTCAAAATTAGTTTTTGATGTTGAGAACGTATTGGTTACCTAGATATTAGTACTTTTCTCATAATAAAGGGTGATTTGCACATACATCTTGTTATTAAACCGAGAAAAATTAGAGAAAGTACACTTTTTCTGAATCACCCTGTATAATTCGATCCGTCAAAATAATTAGTCTATTTTGTTTTGTGATAAGCTTAAAATAGTAAATGAACTGAAAGAATTTCATAATCTTACTATGACCAGTGTTTGTCAGACAAAAAATATCAGCATTTTATTATTTTTTAATTTATTTATCTTTTTATCAAGTGTACTGACTTCGGTATGTATCCATGGAAAAGTGATTATAATTTCGTTCACTATGCCTATTTTGTTGAGTGTTCTACCCTCACCCTGTAATATAAGAAAAGTACTAACATCTAGGTAACCAATACGTTTTCAACATCAAAAACTAATTCTGAAATACATGGTGTAACTTATTTATTTCATATAGAAAAAAACTAATTTCAGGTTGCATTAAGAATCACCCTGTATGAAATACCTCTAGAACCAGTATATTTGATGCCAGAACATTAAATGTGGAGTAACTTTTTATTCCTGACCTTGTTTTCATTCAATATGAGAATTTCCTAGAATTCCAAAGATATTATAATTGAGTCCCACCCTGTATATGTTGACATTTTGAACTATTTATGTGTAAGTTTACGATAAACTAGAACATATCAATGGTAGTATCAACTAAAAATACATATTTATTTGTTAATAATAAAATTACTTATCTTCTGTAAGTTCCTTGTGGCATTACTTATTCTTTTTTCTTATTTTTTTTGGGGAATCAAACCACAATAATGTTTCTTATTTTTTATATCGACGTTTCGGTAGCGTTCCAGCTACCGTTGTCAAGATTAACTAGTATAAAAATAATTTTTTGCTCCCTATCTGACACAACGAAAAAATTTTACTAGTTAATCTTGACAACGGTAGCTGGAACGCTACCGAAACGTCGAAATAAAAAAATAAGAAACATTATTGTGGTTTGATTCCCAAAAAAATAAAAAAAATTAAAAAAAAATTACGTAGTCACGAAAAACAAGGATTTTTCTACTTCAATACCCTGTATATCGGAAACTAGTCATAGGATTGAATTGGTCCCATGGCGTTTCAGCAGAGCAGAGTTCAGAGCAAATTATAATTATTGTTTGGTGTTCCCGCAAGACTAGTAACATGTTCAATTTCGCGCATGCGTTTTGATATAAAATGACTTTCTTTAGTAGGTACTTTTACTTTTTAATAACAACTGTGCTTTTTGGTTATGTTATACTTATTTGTTAAATATTGATTTTTGTGTACGAATATTATTGTTATTGCCTTCCAAATCTATATAATACCAACTTTGTTATAAATCTTTCAATATTTCTTTTCTAAACCTTTTTTAAATAAGATTATAAAACAATCTTATCTCTCACTCAACAATGCATGCAACAGCAACAATAATAGTTAGAAGTTGATATTTATAACATAACCTCATATCTCATTTTGTTATTAAAATATTCAGCCAAGATCACTTTTCAGAACTGTTCCAGCACACATTTATTTGGAACCTACTTGGTACATTATTCTGGTCACGCATGCGCATCAGATAATGCTAATAACATGTTTGGAACTCGTTTCGGGAACAAACCTACTTGATAAATCTCGTAGTGCTTTTCTTGGTAACCTCTTAGGTTTTTTTATACATACATTTAATTTTTATTTGTCCATTCTATGTCTGGCAAAAATGATCGATACTCACATTATTAAAAGAAACTAAATTACCCTTATTACTGTCACGACCAACAATAGAATTAAAATTTCATTTGTTTTACATTTAGACATAGACTATCGTTAAAAATTCACCCCATATGTATGAGAATCACCCCACCGAAATATTACATCACGTGCTTTTTCGCAATTTTTGCAGTAATTTCTAGTAGATTACACGCGAAACTACCCCTAGAGAAAGGGTAAAATATGTTAGAGGGAGCTTTGCGCACATTACTCACAAAATAGATAATACGATATTATCTATCACATGTCAATATTCAAGAATTTTTGTTTTCAAAACAATAGACACGCGATGATTGAGTGGATGTGGGAAGTAAAAAAGTATTATTATCATTATAGTACTGCCTTTCCGGATATATTTTTTAGTTTATCAATATTAAAGTTGTCGTTAACATGTTAACGACAAATAAAATTTTTTTATGTGTATTATTATAAATATCCCATTGTGATTTTTTTGAATAATTTCTCATTTTCAACGCATACTTTTGACAAATGATTTTTTAAAAGAATATTCTATAATTATTGTGAATTTACACAGAAATACGGGGTTGGGATAAAGTATGGAACCAAGTAAATATCTTTTAAACGAAAAGAACGATATTTATGAAAATTTGCAGGTAAGTGCAATGGAACAAAATGCATCTGATGTACATTTTTTTGTTAATAATATAGTTCGGTTTAACCGGAAATGCCATCAACTTCTTTAATTTAAATGGGACACCCTATATATTTTTACAGATTTTGAAAGATCTTGTTATTTTGAATTCTTACATTTGTAAAACGAGGAATATAGCACTTTAATCAACCTCCTTTGAGTTATTTGCATTAGAGCAAAAAACTATTTAGATAAACTAGGTAATTGATGTTATTTTTATGCATAGTAATAAATAAACGATTACTGTTTAGTACGTCTTTTGTTCTCCAAGTGTCAAATTCTAATTGACGGAAATAAATTTTACAATTTAGAATGGTTCAATAAAGTGAAAAAGAGCGTATTGAAATTTTAATGATGATCGGTTATGGTGATCGTGTTAGAACTCATGAAAAAGTGTGTAATTTTTTAAATAATTTGCATCCGGAGAGAAATCCTATATCACGCTCAACAGTAATTAAAACATTATAACGTTTTAATACAACTGGGATGGTAAAAAATTTTCTAAAACCTGGAAGACCGCGGACAGCAACTAACGAAACTGTTAAACAAAATATTGCAAATCGATTTAGAAGAATCACCTTAAACTTCCACCAGAAATTTGGCAACAAACCATGGTATCAGTCGACGTTCTGTAGGAAAGATATTGAAAAGTGAAAAGTATCATCCGTATAAGTTACGGTTGGTTCAAGAATTGTCAAACGATGATTTTGACCGACGGCTGGAATTTTGCGAACGGCTAATGGACATCTGTAATGTCGACGACAATTTTGCTTCTAACATAGTTTTTTCCGATTAGGCAACTTTTTGTTTAAATGGAACAGTCAATCGCCATAACTCAAGGTATTGGTCAAATGAGAATCCTGATTGGATTCATGAAGCACATGCCCAGCATCCACAGATGAAGTTAAATGTTTGGATGGGAATTGTCGAAAATAGGCTTATAGGTCCATTTTTTATCGACGGAAACTTGAATGGTGTTAAGTATTTGGATCTACTGAATAACGAAATTATTCCTGCACTTCAACAGAATGGGCAATTACCACAAAATGTTTGGTTTCAACAAGATGGAGCACCTTCCCACTATGATAGACGGGTTAGGGATTTTCTGGATGCGAATTTTCCGAATCGATGGATTGGACGTAGAGGATTCATAAAGTGGCCTGTTCGTTCTCCGGATCCTAGCTCGTTAGATGTTTTTCTTTGGGGTTATCTAAAATCACGTGTTTACGTTAGACGACGAACAAACTTACAGGAATTGAGACAAAGATATATTGATGAATGTGAACTAATACGTGGGGAAGTCTTGGAAAGAGTAACTCAAGAATTTGTTAATAGGATGGTATATTGTCAGCCCGTAAACGCCGAGCATTTGGAACATTTGAAGTAATTTTGTTTCTCATTATTCTAAAATAATGAAATGTACACCTATTGTACATGTAACAGTGAGTTATTCCTCGTTTTTACAAATTGTTTTACATTGAACTCAGTATGTATGAATTCAAAATAACAATTTCTTTCAAAATCAGTAAAAAAATATAGGGTGTCCCATTTAAATTAAAGAAGTTGATGGCATTTCTGGTTAAACCGGAAGTATATTATTAACAAAAAAATATACATCAGATCCATTTTGTTCCATTGCACTTACCTGCAAATTTTCATAAATATCGTTCTTTTCGTTTAAAAGATATTTACCTGGTTCCATACTTTATCCCAACCCTGTATAAAGGGTAGATGGATTTTTAATAGAGCTATAAATAAACAATGCGCCCCCCTACGTAATAAAGTATAATACAGATTTCGTTCAAACATAGAAATGAAGAATATTCCTGTTTCAAAATAATATAATTTCTCAATAATTCTATTATTTAGTGAATGAAGCCCCAGTTCTGTCACACAAAACCTTCTTGTATTCCGTTTTGAAATTAAACCGTATCTGCCTCTGAAAAGACTGGATCTGGAAGTGAAGTGGGAAACTTGAAGGTTATGACCTGAAAATTTCGATACCCGATAGTTGTATTTTTGGTTTTAGACCATGTAGAGCTTTTTACAGAGAATAACTTTTTTCATTAAATTGATAATAAAAAAGTTTCCCGTATGCTACTAACTCAAATGAACACACTGTACACAGTATCACAAGTTTCAAATTTGTGTACTTCGGAAAAATCTACAGTTTTCGGTGGCGTTTATCTTTTTCAACATTTTTTTCTCACAGAAGATACAGATTGCGAAAAAGTTCAATAGGTCATCCGATTTATACAAGTACGACAAGGATAATATGAACAATACTATTTGAAAGAAAGAGACAAGAATTATTCTATGTGTGAAACTCACAATTAGATCACTCTCTTCTACCAAAACAGGTGGGGGTGTGTTCATTGCCCTTTTTACTTTTAACCGTTGTGTTTTGGCAGAGGGGACTAATCTAATTGTGAGTTTCACACACAGAACAATTCTTGTCTCTCTCTTTCAAGTAGTGCTGTTCATATGATCCTTGTCGTACTTGTGTGAATCGTATGACATATACATTTTTTTCGCAATCTGTATATAAAATGTGTATGAAATAAGATATTTATTACTAGGGAAAAAAATGCTACTCTTCCTCCCGCAGGTTATAGTTTACTGCCCGAAGCGGAGAGCGGTAATCATCCAAGGGAGGAAGAGACACTACTTCTGCCTGTGTAATACATATAATTTTTGTTAAACCTTTTTCTGCATAATTATTTATTTTGTTGTCTTCAGCGAATTGTTTATATCATAGGTGGGCAAATGCGGCTCTTCGTTGAGTCAAGTCACAAGTGCGGCTTCCACTAAAATTAACTCAGAACTGTTTGTTGTGCCCGTGTGCGCAAACCGTATTAGCTAGTACAGTCATATATACAGATTCGGCAAATAATTATCTTCCGTATTGCCTTTCTGTGAGTGAAAGAGAGAAAGCTATAGAACAATGGAGAGACAATGTCACATTCCCCTCTCCGGAGAGTGTATCAAGACCAATCGAGACTAGAGTGGTGGATGTTTCATGAGGGGGGCAAGTATTTTTTTCTCTCTTGGATAACTGCTCATTGTTGCTCCTATAGATGAATTTAAGATGAATATTTGCCGAACCTGTATACAGTGACCAGCCGAAAGCGGAAGTCCGCTAAAGTAGGGGTAGTACGAGTTCTTGCATATTATACGAAGACAAAAATAGAACCTTTCAAGAAAAATGGGTTGAAAATTATGGTTTTATTGATTATAATAAAAGTCGTTGTGTCGCTGATTTTTAATATTAAAATTAAAAAGTACAAAGTTAACAATTTACGTCGACATTACGACACAAATCACTTTGCATTGTAGTATATTATTAAAATTTTGAAATAATCATTTTTTTCCATAATTTTGGTTTTTATGTTATTATGAATTGAAACATTTGAATGTGTGTTGTGTACGTGCATGTTACACTATATAAAAACCTGATTGCGGTCCCCTTTGGTCCCATGTGTGCCCAGTGCCCACGCCTTGTTCATATTGTACATATTGTTTGTCTTTGGATTAATGTGGTAATAAGGTTAATGAGATTATGTGGGCTTGTTCCCTAATGTTAGGTGGCGTAATTGTAAATTGAAAATCACTTGAATCGCTCTTTATTTCTCAAAAAGTCAATGAAGTCTAATGAACCTAACAACTTTGCACTCTTGAAGTCAATTGCAGTAGTTTATGACAGTTAGCCACATCATATTATGATAGTTTTATTCGTGAGTCAAAAAACGTATGTAACAATCCTGAAGTTAAAATTTTCATTCGTTAACCTATCGTTGAAGCATAATTAATTTTTACCAGAATACAGGATATACAGGAGCCATTTGAATATAATAGTTTCACAAGTTTCATCACCTACCAATAAAAGGAAGGAAGATTACTTTTCTTCCCTAAAGGTTACACCTTGATTATGAAAGAGGAAAGTGTGTACTTTCTACAGGGGTAGGAGGAAAAAATGTTTGTTATCACCTATAATCGCAAAATTTCTTTCGACTCGATCACATCAACCTGAATTTGAAGGATGGAATAAACGTTACAAGAGTACTGATTACAATATATTGAATCAGCTATAAATTAATGGATTTAAAACAAAGAAAAAACTTCAAAACAATTTATTACGTATGAGGTTAATTTATTTGGAATACAATTAACAAGTGTTAAGGTTGTCGCCCACTTGCTCGGCACGGCCTGCATTGCTCACGTTTAGGGCGACAACAGCTGGATTTGCCTACACATTCAGTTGGTAGTTGGTGTCTTGCTGCGAAACAAGATGTACCACAACATCGACAGTGGCAATTAGGATGATCTTAATATGGTAACCTTATTATTTACAGAAGGAACTGGAGAGGTAACGTGGGTCCATCCTATTAATCAAAAGCAAGCGCTTGAAAAATTCCACCATTCATTCGTAGATTTGGAACATCTTGGAAAACTATTTTTCCCACAGTTCAGAATGTTGTTTCGGAACATCAAATTTTCTCACGCGCCTATTAGACTGTTTCAGTACGGCACAACACGTCATTCATTCGTTTGAGTTGTACTGCTGAACCCAGGCGCTTGAACTGAATCTTTGACTGGAGGGATTTGCAGTAGTTGTAATGGTTGTATAATTTCCTCTTCAAAGTGCTTACGCCTGAGTCCTTGAAGTTTTCACAGAAGCAGAGTACGTGAGTAGGTGTTTCATCATAGAGTTCACATTTTCTGCACATAGGCTCACTAACTCCTCTCATGCAATCTTTTGTGTTTCCACAAAACGGTTCCGGACCTAGAAAATCTCCTTTAGAACCTCCTTCAGCTAACCGGTCCGCTAATGTATTACCTGCAATCCCCTCAACTGCCGGCACCCATATTAGCCTTGCCAGCCTGTTATTCTTTACAGTTTTTTTACCAGTCCTAATTGTTGTTGTTGCCGGTAGCTTTACCAAGGCTAAAAAACATTCTATTTCTAGGTCCATTTATACCAGCCCCAGTGCCATGGTTTCTTTTGGAATTACCTGGGTACCTCGGGTGCTCAAAATCCTGATATTCACCGGATCTACCGTTCAGTAGAGTGCCGTATTCGTTTGCATGGCTTTTATCTCTTTCACCCTTATTTATCGACAGTTATTTTTCTTGCCAATTTTTTTTATCGTATAATAACAAACAAAGTAAACATTGCCGGCGGCCTCGAATTGCGGACCGATTACCTGATTCCAATAATTCCGTACTCGAACTGCGGACCAAACCAAGAAGACCCCTCTTTTAAAAACCATGAATTGCGGACTAAGCTTAAGTTTATACAACTAGGGTATCTCCGGTGGCGCTCGGCTTTCATGCGAAGCGCGCACGGCTTTTAACCTTCTATCGATATCGTTAACGTGTGCAGAGATTAGCCCAGCGTAAGTGTGCTGGGCTCCTAACACAGAGGTACCAGGTTCGAGTCGTGTCCGAGTCAAGATATTTTTATTTTTATTTTTATTTTTATTTTCTTATTGTTTTTTTCAAAAATTGACTAAAAATACGAAGAATTTTTCGATTCGGATTAGGGTAGGGGGTAAGGTAGGGTGGTTTTAGTTAGGTTATTATTGAAAATTATTATAATAATCTGTCAATTACACAATTCAATTTTTCGATTCGGATAAGGGTAGGGGGTTAGGTAGGGTGGTTTTAGTTAGGTTATTATTGAAAATTATTATAATAATCTGTCAATTACACAATTCAATTTTTCGATTAGGGAAAATGTATCTATGCATTCGTGATAAATATCATTATTAAAATATTTTTACTTTCCAAAACACAAACGTTTTAGTTTAGGACTACACTTGGCAACGTTGGTAAGAGCTACATTTAAACGCTCCTGATTTCAGGTGGCCCTTTCGACTTGGTCCGCAATTCATGGGTCATTAAAAACACATGACAAATTTTAAAAATCATTTATGGTTTTTGGTCCGCAGTTCATGTACGCCCAACATTGCTCCGACTATGAATTATCACACAATCGAATTAAAGTTTGAACTGGCACATGAATCATCAATTAGCATTATTTGTATTCTGGTGACACTCAAGGTCGAATCTATGATGTAATTAAACAAATCGTTTTTAGCTGAATTTGCAGTAGTTGTCGCCATTTTGTAAAAAAATCACCACTATAAATAGATCTACCCATGGACGCGCAGTGTTAACTTATTTAATTACATAATGAATCCAATTTGTTGCCTTTTAGCAAGTCGTTGTGTCTTTGTAACTCACATTATGCAAGCCTGCAATCAATTTTAATCCGTGTTAAATTCGTTAATGTGATATTATTTTTATACAGAAGCTTGTATTGTGACTGTAATTAATCAGACAATTCAGAATTATAAAAATATACCTACACAGTTATTAAAATAAATTAGATAACGATTTGATAGATGTGTCAATTTGGTAGCTCACAATCAGCTGAATAAGTGACGATTTCAAAAATCCTCAAAAAATTACTCTTTCTAAAGTCAATGATCATGAGCGATAGATCAACTCGAATTGTCGTTCCAAATGATCTCCAAAATGCCATACTAACCAAGTTCTATGAAATAATAGGTTTGTTCGTAGAGCGATCACAAATGGTTGGAAACTGGACGACTCATGCGCAGAGCCTATCTGTGAACGGTTTTTATCCACTGCGCGTGAGCCGTCCAGTTTTCAACCGTTTGTGATCGCTCTACGAACAAACCTTATATTTACAAAACTTACTGGTCGTTCAGCAAATAATTATAATGGAATACTGCTCTACACATCTGAATACAACAAAGTCACAGCGCCACCAGCGGGAACAACTAATTTTAACAATTTAACTATACTACATAGAGGACCGCATTAATAACTAACCAACTTAGTTGGTCCGAATGCAAAATACTGTAATTGGTAACTTTTGTTCTTCTTTTATTTTAGCAGCCAAATACTTCGAAGCTAGCTTTCTAGGAACGTCGCGAACATTTGTATAGTGAACTTAGCAATTTTGAAAAATATATCTGGCATTCTTGCTTTTTCTCATATCTTCACTTTGACTTCAAAAAGAGTGTAGGTACCTTCTACTTTTTGGGTAAAAGAATACAAATACTTTTTTGGGTAGTTGGTTACTAGAGAAATGTAAATTTCCATTTTTCAATATGCCATCACTGATTATGTAATCAATAGTCTTGAATGCTCACTTGGAAGAGACTATACCATCGCTGTAGACATATCGTAGCGTTTGTGAAAAATCTAATGGTTTAGACAAGTCCATTGGATATATTATTATGTGATGATTGCGATACTGATAATCAAAATGTGAAGCTATTGCAGAACACAGCCACAACAAACACAGAGAGAGGATTATCTGACAATTATTGATGATTGATAGAGAGGCTGGATGGACAACATATAGAATTGATGGTGGTCACAGTACGTTACAGTATTCTGGGAATATCCTCTCCAACAGTAAACTAAGAACTGTCTAATACTTTCTTAATTCCGATTAGAGATCACTGAGTCTTCCCTAAGAAGGAACTACTAAGAGCATATAGCTATTGGTAGCTATTGGTACGTACTTAGATCTTACCGTGTAACGTCAAAGTTGGTATAAAACAAAATATATCTGGTCTGTATACTGGGCCATTTTGGTAAGGATGACGATGAAGAGGCAGTTGTACTAGCAGAGGAAAGGTGTCGCAGGTTTTAT
Source organism: Lochmaea capreae (assembly GCA_949126875.1). Classification (NCBI taxonomy): domain Eukaryota; kingdom Metazoa; phylum Arthropoda; class Insecta; order Coleoptera; family Chrysomelidae; genus Lochmaea; species Lochmaea capreae. Next base: position 9,807,083 of record OX421409.1, read on the forward strand.
CAGAGGTGAGCGATTTACCAGGGTTGGTTCATTCAAAGGCTTTTATACATCCTTCGAATAATTAATCCAAACAAGTGTTGAGCTACGTTGTCTAGCTGGCAATTTAACGGGTAATTGTTGTCTGAATCATTATATTGTTAGTGATAGATTGTAAGAAGATTCGACGGGTCGTATTTGTTTGGAGTTTGGAAGATGATGAAACAGCACCATATATACTTTGAGCTTGCCTCGCCAGGGTCCGAATCATCTAGGTATCTCTGTATTTCTCGTTCTCGTATTAGCGATATAATTCATTAAACTAATCGGAAGCTGAATCGGTTTAGTGAAATTTGATTAGGTGTGTGCCACAACAAAATCGCGAGTCGCAGTGAAGGGCCGCACGGACCTAAACAGAAACCAAGCCTCGCCTGACTAATATTTTGCTATAGATATTAATTGTGGACCAAAAAAAGTACCTGAATACAGATTCCAAACTAATAAGAAAAATAAATATGCCTACATAGAATAAATTTATGTATCGAAACAGAAAAGTATAAATATATAAGCTTTTCATACATGTGCAAGTGAGTGCGTTTTATACTATTCTCTCACTCCATTTTACCAAATTAATATGACTCAAACACTAAGAAATTAAAGAGAGTTCTCAACTGTCTCCACTCAAATTGAAATAGATTTCGAGAGACAGGTACTTATGTGCATCAAAAATGAATGTTTCTATTAAAGTTGTTTGTATAAGTTGGGAGCGAAAAAGTTTGTGGAATCATCAGTTAGGCGAGTGCACTTAGCGCACACGAATACAATATTTTTTCTTGTCAAAATTAATAGAAAATTGATACGAATTATTAAATAAAATCAATAAATAGCCCTAATCCAATTTTAGAATAGAAATATATCAACTGGAATTTCCTCTGATAGATAAAAAACTAGTATGTAATTGAAGACTTAAAATGTAAATTATTTAAAACATCAAAGATCATCCTAAAAAGGACTTTAAAACATTTTCCTCGACGTCTATTGCCACTGAAATACTTAGGGGTGAATCGCACCCTCGATTGAAAAGTTAAAGTAGCGTAGTCAAATATATCAGAGAAGAATATCCCCATTTAATCAAAAATTGACGGGTCCGAGATACGCAGATCCTAATAACGGCTCCAATTCGATTCATCTACCCACCTTGTGTATTTAATTCGATTCAAAAAGTCGATTGATATTGTCCAATATTCATTTTTCAGTTTCCTGTATAGTATAAACATTCGTATCATGATATTAATCCCTATCCAACTAAATAGTTTCATAATTGAGGTTGATTATGTACATGTACATTCCTCTTCACATTATTTCAATCGGACCGTTCGTTTAGAAGTTACGATGAGTGTAAAAATTCTAGAAGTAATAAAAATTCCACATTGTAGCCTTCAGTTTACCCCACAGGGTGTTTAGAATTTATGGTAAGTACATAAATATTGTTTCATTCCACCGGGTATAACAAATTGTCAAATTCATTTTCACAAAAATTCAAAATACTTGTGATAATTTTAATGAATTTCCCACAATGTACCAAAAAAATCATCGGTCGAAAATTAAAAGAATTATTCTAAATCAAAAATAAGCAGAGTTTCAAGTGTTTCGTTAATTTTGTCCATGAGTTTGTAAACAATAACAAATATATTTTTTAAATATTTGGTTGGTATTGAATCATTCAATAACATTGTCCAGTATTGTGGAACATGGTCGTTGACACTCTACTCATCTATGCGGACGACTTAGTCGAAACAAAAATATTTGGAAGCGACTTTTGCAATAAAATACAGGTTGCTTAAAAATAATCGAAGAATGATGTGAGGATCTCTGACTGTTGGCCCTGTAAACCCACAAGAAAAATTAAGCAAGTGAATGGCACCTACATAGTAGGAAGAGATTTCTGGTAGAACCATATCTAGATGGTTAGGTGAAGAGAATACGTGTCAGTGCTAGAATGTCATTATAGCTTGGTTGAGGTGACAAACAACAATGAAGTCGTGGACCAAAGGCCACTGCAAGACTAAAAGTCACATTGAGGCTGATGAAACTGTTTGAACTAGCCTGCACCGCCAATGCAACAGTTTCAGTAGTAGCAAACCCTGTGCGTGAACAATCTCACCATGAGTTCAAAAAAGGAGGGATGAAACAAAATACTGCAACTATTGGGGACGTTATCAACTAGGTTGAAGGCATAGTGGTTGAGGTACTGAAAGGGACGACCAGGAGGGATGCACAAAGGGCTTGGGTGCTGTGGAGTTACCCTACCTTTCCAACTTATCAGATCAGTCAAAGAATACACCAACTAACAAGAAGCGAAGCCCGACGTAATCTCTTTGATGTTTTGGTAACAAAAATTTATGACCTTGAGAGACCGACGTTCACAGATAACTTACTAAATACACTGAGAAAATGATCAAATTTTTAAATATCGGCGATATAATTGGTTGACAAAGTGAAGTATGATAAGTATCTCATTATAAAAATGGCTCCTTTCAAACATGCGCATACAAAAAAAGGAAAGGCAGCTTCGCTTCTTGGTTGCTGGTGTATTCTTTGGATCAGTTGAGAACATAATTGAATACATTATTTTTGTCATTTTGCTACCTGCACCTGGTGCCCAGTTTATTTATTGTGAACAAGACAGGTAACAAAAATATATCTCTTTATTTTCTTATCATAATATCTAATTTATTTAACAATTTCAGTAAATCTTCAAAAAACCAAGGCCAATCTACAATAAGAGGGTACCAAGGACCCTTGAAACGACTTGTACGTGCTATTCGCCTTACACTATCTGAAGATTGCTTACAGGTGAGTTCATAAGCTAAATTTAATTAAAGTTGAACTGTGTTTCGATTACTTATTTTATTATCTCTTTCTAGGATCCAGGGAGTGAGAGCACAGATCCAAAGTGTGAAATTTTTGATTATATTACTGGAAAGATCTTACTTGGATTCTTTTTATGGTGGTATCCGACAGCATCCAGAGTTCTGCAGATCTCAGATAAAGATTAGGGGACTAGGTGTAGGCTTGGTATCAAGATTTCCTTAAGTTACATGCACACTGAGCAAGAATGAAAGTAAGCGTGTAGATAGAAGGCCTAAAATAATGTTAGTGTTCGCATTAGATTTATCGTAACCTATAAGTATAGGTACAAACCTTTGGTAGAATGTGGCCTGATATGTATAAGGTTTATTTTTATTTAAGAACCCTCACTAATCCTCAAGAAGTGGAGTATGTCACCCAGACATAAAAATTGAAGGTTTCTCAATAAAAATGGGATATGGATGGCACAGATATCCGAAGATTTTCGCTTGTTTTCCCCAAAACTGTTATGGACCATTCATCACCCATTAAAAACCCAAAAAAAACTGGATTCCTCTGACAGTTGACCTTCTTATCAAAAGTGGCCTTTTATATATTGGTTATTAATCAAATTAGGAGAAGGTCAAGGTCACCACATTCAATAATTTGGATTGATACCAAGCTGATACACTTCTTCCCTGTGGTCCTGTCTTTATAGACTATTTAGCAGACTGATTTTAATTATTTGGATATTGTTATTTTTTTTTTGATGTCTTACTAAATTTTTAGTATTATTGAACGCTTTTTTAAATATTAGTAATTTTTTATGTTTCTAGTTTTATGAACCCATAACAATTTTTATTTTAATACTTCTAGGGATTGCCAATAAAACGTTATATATTCTCACCTACAGAAACACTCGCCTAAGAATCCTGTTTCAATTATAATAGCTTACCTGCAACAAAAAAGAAAGTATTAGTGATTAGAGAGAATTATCAAAGTGTTAATGGTATGTAACTAGTTAACAACCAAGCAGAATAGTGAAAGGTCATTTTGACGCTTAATCAGAAAGAATGGTAATGTCAGAGGCAAACCGGTTAACTTACAAACATATGTTGGATGTTGTTAACGGCGCCAAGAAATCACTTATTCGTTATACGTGCATAGTTTACAACACGATAATTTAATTTTTGATAACCAATTTAAACAACAATAATTGTTTTTATTAACAAATTTAAGCTCATAAGCAAGTTCAATAAAACCATACATTAAATATACAGATGATATCGCGAACGTTGAAGATGATGCTGACAATTTTCTGCAATTATTGAATAAGGTCAATGAAACATTGATGGAATTAAATTTAAAAGTAAACTTCAACAAAATCTAGTTAATTGTTGTGAGCAATAATTATTTACCATGAATAGGTAAGCTCATTGGAAAACCAAAAATAGAAAATTAGATCCATCGTAGTACCTACAAGCAAAATAACCTTCTCCAGGGTTTGAGATTCCTCGCAAATAAGAACCTACATATTAACAAGCTCATGTGCAAAATTTGACCAATACCGAATTAACAAGACCAATTCCAAAACCAAGACCGAGAATGCAAGACAAAACCAAAGGCAAGACGAAACTGAAAGGTACAATTTACGTTTCAAATGTAATATATAAGAATATTTCTCTTAATTTCAATATACGTTGTTTATCATTTATGATTTACACCTATCAAAAGACTCGAAAATTTTCCGAAAACGACGTAAGTAATAAGTAACAAATTATTTGAGCAAGACCAAGACCGAGACGGTCATGGTAATGGTCTTGGTTCTTTCTTTGCTCATCACTAATTAGAAGTAGTTTAGGTGTGGCTTCATTATTTCCACGACTCTTTCTACATTTGACAAGCTATGAATGTAAATATCTCCTTTGATAATGAAATTTATGGGAACGAATCCTCTGCGTAAACGAGGTCTCGTCAAATCATTCAAACATTCAAAAATAAAAATTATTATTTTGCTTGTTTTAAAATGACCGGTTTCCTTTCGGATTTGAATACCCGGTACATATTTAAACATGTTTGTTTAAAAGTTCTTTTTATTTTCCTCATGGAGCATTTCAACTTCAATCGTCTACTGTCATGTTCTTAAAAACAGAATATACCTCTGGCATTCCAGCACGGCTATAAATAGAATAAATAAAACATTCGGATTCGGAGGTTTAACATGCGATTAAAATTTTTCATCGCTGGTTTTAAAACATTTTGAATTTTTTTAATTAATTATGAAATTCAATGCATCACGTCACACGTTATTATTCAGTATTTTCACTACAAATATTTATGGCTGCAGTTAAAAAAGCTTTTTTTGTGGGCATAAAAATCGGTTATGAAAAATATAATGATTATATGTTTGTAAACAAGCCGCTGTCTAGGCTTAATGAATAATAAATTATTCAATTAGCCGAACATTCACTTGAGGTCTTCACCGGTACCTGTGATAACATGGTGACGAATATTATGCCGCCTCATAGCAATTATTTGGGCACAGGTAAATTGCACACTAATACTCTTTAATAAGTTTGTTAAATTGAAGGTACCATGTATGGGGTGACATCAACTGAGACCTAAAAGATCTATTGTGCCCCCTTACTTCTAATCAGTTCATGAGGAACGTCTCAGAGACTAGTCGCTCCAGTAGTCCTTTATCTCTGAGTATAGTTTTAGGATATTTGCAGGCTTCAACTTAGGTAAATGTTTCTCTTCTATCCAATAATCTCCTAGGTATTGTGCCCTAGGATTCTGAGTATGTGGATGGATGTTTCATTTTCAATGCCAGAGAATCTACATTCTTCTTCCCCCACTCTTTTAAGCTTTTTCAGGTGCCCGATCAGGCGGCAATGTCCCGTTAGGAATCCTGTGAAAACTCTTAATGCAGTTTTACTTTGACCTATGCATTCATTTGATCTCAACGGATTGTAGCCACCCATCAGAATCTTTGATTGCCTAAGCCCTACTAGATCTTTCCAATGGTCACATCTTTTATTTTCTTCGGCTTTGCCTATTTCTTCCAATATTACAATAGGGCTGATACCGCAAAAGGGTTCCGGCCCCCATGAGGGTCTTACAGTCTTCCTCTTCGCTAGTCCAGCTGCTATGTCATTTCCTTCTATTACAGTGTGTCCTGGAATCCACAATGAGGTTACTATATTGTTCTCGCCTAGTTCATTGAGTATGCCTAGGCTTTCCCATACCATTTTGGAACTGATTACACAAGAGCTCAGTGCTTTATTGGCTGCTTGACTATCCGACATTATGATAATCTTTTGCCTTCTATATCCTTAGTCAATATTGAACTGGGCACACTTTGGTTCCTGGCCCGTATACTTCTATCCCAGCTCCTTCTATTGCTTTTGAGCCGTCTGAATACCATTGAATAGCATTATTTCCAAGCCTGGTAATGGTATTTGTATCCCATTCCATTTTGATGCTTAATTCCTTCACTAAATTCTTTAGAGAAGATAGTTGGTTTTTCCAAATTAAAATCAATTATGATATATTTTTTTCATACTTGGCTAATAGATTACACGTATTAAGACCCTTTAGGCTGAGGCGAGGAAATTGAAAAAGTCGCAGAAAAAGCCACCACAAGGAAATTGCTGATAAGATGTGAAATCCACGCGCTAGAGAAAACAAACAACGAACAGGAGAAGAAAATCGAGAGAATGAAAGCCAAAATGGAAGGATTAGGGAAAGCTATGAAAAACACGGCACAGGCAATAGAAAAACTAGAAGAGAAGAGGAGAAGCAGTAGCCGAGTCGAAGATAGACTTCCCGGAAGTGACGCGTACGTTTCAGTTTAAATCTTCACTTTATAAGCTAATATTTCTCCAATCACTATATAGCCAATTCCGAGGGGGAAATCACCGGGGAGATTTGGTGTACATGGTGTAAGAAATGTCTGGGAGATGTGAGGAGATGTGGAGGAGATGTGGAGGAGATGTGGAGGAGATGTGTGGAGATGTAAGGAGATGTAAGGAGATGTAAGGAGATGTAAGGAGATGTAAGGAGATGTGAGGAGATGTGAGGAGATGTGAGGGAGATGTGGGAGATATAGAGGAGATTTGGGTGAGATGTCGGGGAGATGTGGGTGAGATGTCGGGGAGATGTGGGTGAGATGTGGGAGATGTCGGAAGATATCGGAAGTATTCGAGAATTGTTGTAACGATGTGAAAGAGTTGGTGAACACAACTTGGCGTTAGGGATACCAGAACAGCAGGCTGCAAGCATGCGTAGTAACTACATGCTATTTTCCCCGCATGTTGAGGTGCGCCTCGAGGTGCGCATTCAGACGAGTCGATTAAGTCCACGTTCGCGCACGTATTGTTTACGCTTCGATCTGCTTTCTTCAATTGTTAGTGAAAGTATAAATGATTCAAGATTAATTAAAAATGGCAATAACTGTGGACGACTTTTTTGCAACGATTGAGAGGTAGTAATTCCTCTACATATGAAAAAACAACTCACACTACACGGCTTCGCTAATAATTTCTCACTCGAAAATATCTCCGAGGCTGATGTCTTAGAAATTGAGCGATTTACTAAAAACGAACTGGACCTTGTTTTGTCAAAAGAAGAAATACCGGATTATCTAGGTATATTCAAGCTGATATCGCGATGGAGGATCGACTGAACGATTTGCTAGATTCAGATGATGAGAGAACCAACAGTAGTCCGCCCCCAGATATTGCCGATATTATCGAATTAGGTGATACGTATGGCGAATTTTTAAATATGCCTGACCTAGGTAGTAAACACAAATCGGAGCGCCCTTTTCTCAAAATAAAAGTCGGTGATAATATCAGAACGATCCGAAAATCTTCACTGTGCTGGCTATTTAATGAACAATCCGCCAAATTAAGTGCTGATCGACTCATAAGAGTCCGCAGGAATCCCAATATTGTGAGTAATTCTCGAAAAAATGCCAATACACCCAAGGATATACTAACTGCTATTTCCATTGCCGTAGAAAAGTATTATGCGGTGTTCTATGATGAAGGATGGTATATTGGGCGTGTAATTGAAGAATTGAACCATTGAACGACGAGAATTCAAGATCATATAAAATGAAATTTTTACGTGAATCTCTCAGCCAATTTCAATGGCCTAAACCAGACGATGTTCAGACGGTTGAAGATTGTTTTATTTTTTCCGGACCCATAAATATGATTGGCAGTTTACCAATGACAATATCCCGTACAGAGATCTATGATAATTAAACAGTATAAAGAAATCTCGAAAGAAATGAAACGTGGCAAGAGGGATGCGTAGGTGAGAAAGAAAAAGTCGGAATAAGTCATACTTGGAGAAAGAAAGACGAAAAACAACATTCGGTAGGGCGACTTATGTTCTGGATTACAGTTTAATTTTTGTTAACGTTGACGTTCATATATAGTTTCTAACTTTGTTCTCGCTTTAAATATTTTTGTTTCGTACCAATTGTATTAATGCACATGTGCAGTATGTAATATATATGTAGGTATGGGTATATTTTCTTACCCATTTTTGCTGAGCAATCAAAGGGAAGCAAATAATTGAACTTTCAGTTTAATATTTTATGCCCACTGTGTATACTGTATAATACCACAATAAAGTCATGTTTGATCTTGTCGCTAACTTTTTATACGTCAATTTTTTCATTAACCTTATCTATCAAGAAACGTGTGTTTATTAGTGTGTATAATAGTATATTACTTTAAATATTTGAAATGTCTGGGAATTGGAGAGATGTGATGAGATGGTGGAAAAACAAAAAAAATGTCGTGAGATGTCGGAAGATGTGAGGAGATGTGAGGAGATATAGGGGAGATGTGAGGAGATATGGGGGAGATGTGAGGAGATATGGGGGAGATGTAAGGGAGATGTCGGGGATATGGAGGAGATGTGAGGAAATGTGGGGATATGTGGGGAGATGTGGGGAGATGTGAGGAAATGTGGGGAGATGTGTGGAAATTTCGGGAGATGTGAGGAAATTTTGGGAGGTTTTGAAGAAAAGGAGATGTGGTGTACGTATTTTTGTCGGGAGATTTCCCCCTCGGCCAATTCTTGATAAAACATCCTTTGTATTTTCATATATTTGTTTTAGTACAATTAAAAGTGAATTTCACCGACGTAGTAAGAAAATATTTACCATAAACTTAATGTTGTTATCCCTAGAGTTTATATCATTATTATTATTGTTTGTTACCTGTCCTTTGTATGTAAACAAAGAGGAAAAAGCAGTTCGAAAGTTAGACTTTTGGCAAATAAACAACTTTTGAAGAGATAATAAAATCATTGATGAAAACACCAGTAGATATTCAATTAATGTAATATGTGAAATAACTTCGCCTATAATCATTTCCGCTGAGTTGAATAAAGTGGTTTCATCAAATTAATTTGGAACCTGAATGTCTTTATGAAAAGCGATAAAATATCTTTGGCGTAACTGATTGAAAATGCATTCACTAGTAAATAATTTAATACACCTATTTGCGAGTTTGTTATTAAAAAGAAACGTTTTGAAAAGTTTACGAATATAACATGGAATTTGTATCACTAGAAAACGTAAATAGAAGATTGCTTCCAGCTGGCGGCTTCTCGATTTCAACGGACATGTATATTTATTTATAGCATATATAAATATTTTAACATGTTGCATCAAGTGCATAATAGTATATTATTAAACGAGCAATTTATGATACCCGAGTGAATAATGGCCATAAATTGCGAGTTGAATACTATACTTTGTCCACGACCCTTGATTTCTTTATTAAATGAGGCGAGTGTGGAACGGAAAGTAATAATTTGGTAGTATTGACAATTCTAACGTCAAAATTAATAAATTTCAGGAGTACGTCAAATAATATGTCATATAGAGATGGACGATACTGTGTAAAGTATCGATACACCGTACCGTTATAAATATATTGTTTTAAAAATATCAATATTAAAAAAGATCGTTATGAAAAGTATCAATACTAAAAATTCCGATATTTTATCGATACGATATATTTCAGAAACAAATTTCCTAAACAAAATACGCAGATTTAATAGTTTATTTTATATTGTACCCCCATCTCTAGAAATCTATGTACACCTCGACCAAATTCATTTCAACTCTGAGATGCGCAAACAAAGAAGCGAGACAGACAGTGAATAAACGCATGTACACTCGGCGGAGAACGTTTAGTTAGTTAAATAATTTCCTAAATAAAATCCTGAGAATTTGGCAATAAATTCCATTTTACTTAATAACTGTGCACTATTTCACGACTTTGTGCACACAAAATCTTGTGTTTAGCGACTTAAATTCCATATTAAAATTCCTACGCGGACTGTACCACTATTAGTTCAAATGGATCTTTACATTGCAACGTTTCATCTAGGACTGCCTTCAGTATCGTACGCGTGATCTACGCGCATCCGAATTTCATAGTTGAAATGAATTTGGTCGAGTTATACCGAAATTTTGTAAGTGTTGAGTTGTCATGGCATGTTATTTAAATGCAGAAGCGTCAATAATGAACTCATAATTCACTCTAGTAGATATATGGGTACCATATACCTTTTGTTCTGAGTTAAAATATTAAGTGGTAGTGGACAAACAATATTTATTGAATCTTGTCTAGTTTATCGACAATACAATCATATCAATATTTTGCGTCACTTCATCCTATAGCCAAAGCCGCCTCACAAATACCTATACCCTCTTTCGACTTGATGGTATGACCGTACTGAGAAGTACACTCGAGAATTCCTCTTATAATTTACCACCAGACTTTGATCTCTTTGATAAATACTCTGTAAATAGCAGCACGATGAAGACTAGTCTCCAAAGTATACAAGTAAAAACCAACAAATACCTCCTCATCTGAACTGATGCCTCAAAGTTTCAGATAGTTTGGAGCAGCGGAAGCGAACTTGCAAATCATAGATACAATTCAAACGAAGAGTAGTGAGTTGTTAATGCAGTAAAATAATTAAGCTGTTTAGACACAGATTTAAAATAGTAAATCAAGCAGATGATAATTTCTTAGCTAAAGAGACCATGAAACTAAATCGAATTTGAAGATATTATCAAGTAGTTGTTAAGTTTGAGATGTTGCAAAGCTCCTTTTGTAAGAATTTAATAAATGAGGCTTTCACTTGATGAAGAACCATAATGACACGATAAAATAAAGCAATTTATATATATATATATAATAGGTACCCTATTTACCAAATAATTGGTGTCAGGGTATGTGTCTTTAACTAAATGCTTATAATGCTTTTTCAATTTTTTTGTTTTTTGCCATTTTTTTTTGCTTCTAGCCACATTTTCCCTTTATTTTTTAATATTTCTGGAATAATTTTATTCCATGTTTGTCTTGGTCTTCCTTTTTTTTTATTTTTAACTATTTTTGCTTTCCATATTCTTTTAGTCTGTCTTGTGTTTTCCATTCTTTGTAAATGCCCCCACCATCTCAATTGTCGGTATTCTATAAATTCTAGAATTGATTCTATTTTTAGATGACTTCTTATATCTGTGCTCCTTATTCTGTCTTTTTTTGTAACGCCTCGGACTCTTCTTATTGTGTTCCGTGTTGATCGATTGTTATTCCCAAGTATTGAAATGTTGTCACTTGTTCTATAACTTGTCCTTCAATTTCTATATTTATGTATTCTTGTCCTTCTCCTATAACCATAACTTTTGTTTTATTTTTATTCATAACCATTCCGTTTTCTTTCAAGATACTATTCCATGTTTCTATATTGTGTTTCAGGTCTTCTTTAGTTTTCGCAAAAATAACTATATCGTCAGCAAATGCCCCTTCTGAAACTTCTACTTTGCTAAGATCCATGTTTCCTTTATTGAATTTTTTGTTTTTAATCTTACACTTCTTTATTATTTCGTCCATATAGGTAATGAATAAAGTTGGGCTTAAACTGCCTCCTTGTCTTAGTCCTTCAGTGGTTTTAAATGTTGACGATTGTAGATTCTTGGTTATAACTGAGTTAGTATTATTACTATATATCATTTAAATTAGGTTTATAAGCTTATTACTAACTCCGCGTTTTTTAAAATATTCAATAGCTTTCTTCTTGGTGTTTTATCAGATGCTTTTTCTAAGTCAATAAATGCTAGATATACCTTTTTCTTTTCTTGCCAGGCTTTTTCCGTTATTTGCTTTATAGAAAAAATATGATCTTGTCTGTTTCTGCCCTTCCTAAAGCCACTTTGCGACTCATCCAACGACACGATGAAATAAAGCAATTTAATTTGTTTAAATCTTCACTATGTTTGAACCTATGTTCAACTTAAACTTTTTACGCGATTCGCTGACGCAGTAGCTTTGTTAAGAATACAAGACTGGACAAGTGGGCGAGAAATGACAGAAAAAGAAAGAAACACAAACCGCTTTTCAATTTCCCTCCAACTTTCGAGAAATACTATTTAGTCATACACGTCATACAAAAAAATTTAAGATTTAATTAACCAGTTGGGTCTACTAACTACTGTCTTAAAATGACTGAGATGCAATGGATATTTTTATTCGATGTTAACAGTACTGTAAACATGGAGTTGTCCAATTAACGGACTTCGTGGGCGTCATTTCCTTGGTAAAAAGAAATTAAAAAGCTATTAATACACCTTATCGCATACTTGTTTTTTTAAAATAAAAATCGTTGAATATCTTTTAAGTAGGCGTCATCCTTATTTAGGTATTTATAATTTAATTAAAACTCAATAAATAACACATTTTTTGGCATTGTATTAAATACACATATTACATTACATTATTGAGGTTTTTTTTTATTATCATTTTCGCCGATGATTGTGATATTTTCATTGTCAGAGTCCCCAAGACTTGGTACAGTTGGTTCGGTGAATCTTTTCCCATGTATGAAATTATTCACATACTACTTTTTATAGTACGTCTCGTTTCTACTCACAGAATCTAAACCCTCGAAATGAAACCATTTGTTCCATTACAACATAATATAACAAACAGAGATAGCCATATGATGAATGTCGGCCATAGGTGTAACCCACACAACAGAAATTCTGTGGTTTAAACTTGAATTTGTACATTGACAGACGAAAGACTTTGTTTACATTTTTATTCTACATTTTTGTTCATTTTTTTGCCACTTGTATATAAATTTATTTCAAAAACAGTTGTTATAACGACTAACTTATACCTGAGTGTTCGAATTATTGTTGTAAGTAAATATTATTACACCAGCTTCAATACAATAATAACTAACGTTCACCGTCATTTTAGCCACATTCTAATTAAACCATCAATCTACGACCTACGTGTTACTGAATGTATTGATGTATTGCGTTTGTATATGAACGATGACGCATGGGAAAAGATCCACCGAACCAACTGTATACTATCCGATTGGTTAATACACCGTCTCAATTACTTTCCCTACGTATGTTATTATTAACAAAATATAATTAATCAAATTTCCCTTCCCAGTGAAATGTTGACATTCCTATTCTCACAAAATTTCACTTGATTTCAAAAAGCAGTATTCTTGGAATAAGGGAATAGAAATGAGTGAGGGAAAAAGAAAACAATGTTGTCCAGGTTCTCAAAAATGTACTACTAATCAAAACGTACATGATTTTGACAGTATATGTAAACTGTGCTGTTTTTGCCATAAATTTTAACTAAATACGAAGAAGATATTTTTAACTTCAACCTAACTCTTTTCGCGGTATTTTTGGTTTTGTCGTTTGTCCATTAGGCAATCCAACGACCTGTCAAATTCAATATGGCGCCTGGTTGGCAAACAATTGTTTAATACGTTTGTTTACTTGTTCAGTTTTGTTAATTGTTGAAGCTTTTTTGAAGTATTTGGGTATAATTACCTTTGGTTTTATTCAGATTTATAGAAAATAGTGAGACCTAAGTTCAGTATTGAAAAAAAATGCCAGTAACGTGTATTGTGGTGGGTTGTGGAAGCCGTGCAGATCGGGACCATTTGCTTAGTTTTTTTCGCATTCCCACATTGAAAAACTTTGTACATTGCCCACATATAAACGATTTATCAAGGAAACGGAGGGATATGTGGTTAGCAGCCATCAAGAGGGAAGATCTAACACTTGAAACTCCTTGAAACAACTAACGATTACTTCGATAATAATCAAAATACAAAATAAACACCATTAAAACTTGCTGTATATAGCTACCTTGCTACGGCTTAAAAGCTTTGTTTGCCAACCAGGCGCCATCTTGACAGTTGAAAAGTCACGTGGTTTGGATTCCCTAATTGTGCCCATAAAAAAATGAGTAATCAAAAAAAAAGTAACTAGTGAACAAACGAATTTTATAATAGGATTTCTCAAAGAGAAACCCGAAATGTAAATGGAGAGGTTTACTCCCGAATTTACAAAATCGAAAGCCAAAGAGTTATGGGAATAATTAACTGTAATATATGGTGTCACCATTTCAATAACGTCCTCAACAAGAGGTTTTGTTAATCTAAACATTTGTACAAACTTTCTAGAGAAAGTTGTAACGGATTTGTCTTTGGAAGAACATCTCTTCCCAAGCCTCCTCAAAATCATCAATCATGCTAATGCAAAAGTGGGTTGAGTTCATCCATATTGCACTAATTCACCGAAAAACACTGAAACAAGTCTACAAAAACCAAGAATAAAATATATTTATCATCGACAAAAAACAAGCCAACGATAAGTTTTGAGGTTAGATCTAAATATTTTCACATTATTTTGGCTTTTTCTCTCAGTCATCACCAATAAAATAAAATTCCCCTAGGGAGTAATAATTTTATTAATTTTTCGATAGAAATTTTTCAAGCATACGGCATTTTAAAATTTGAGGGAACCACGCTTACTTTCGATCATTTCCCTTCTCAATTTCTATTCCCACAAATTGAAAAATTGCGACCCAGTTGCGAGTACATGGGCCTTTAGTTTATTGTACACTATTAAAATAACAATTACTCGGCTTTGCGACGAGCGATAAAGCCTGGTTTAGATCAGTAGAGAGACTGAAGTAGTACTCGTCTTTCTAGTTTTTGTTGTTGATGTTTCACATTGGTAGAGTGGCTGGAGCGAGTAGCAGTGCCCACTAGCTCGGGCTTTTTCGTTCAACAGAATATTTTTATACTGGAACAGACCTACTCTCATTACCTTGTAGGGGCACTGGAGTGGATCGAAAACTTGCAAATTTTTCGAATCTCAATTCGAATACTAATCAATAGATGGAAATGTTATTGAATAATTTAAAAATTTTAGTTATGCAATTCACAAACACCATTATTCACAATCTTCATAATTCCATAACATGAACTCTGATTAATCTTTAGCAATTTATGGAAGTTAAATAATGCAAATTTAAATTTAAAAATAAGTCAATTTGTTACAGTGAATTCATAAGATACGATTAATTAATTTACATAAAGAAATCATAAATATGACCTCATTATCTCGTAAACTAAAAAAAAGTTGCACATCTTTATTGTTGCCACGTTTATTAATCTCCTTGTCTCCCGATCATTCATAATTAAATGGTTAAAATCACGTAATTGTTACTAGTCGGAAGTACCTATTTGGTAGCACCATCTGAATAATTGTATGTTATTTACTGAAATAATACCATGAATGTAAAACCGACGCAATTTATTCTCGTGGTAAAGGAGTTTTTTAATATACCCACCAATTTATCGAGCATCTTTTGACCGCCGATATGGGTGGCAGACTATCATTACCATACGCATGGCAGACACAACACATTGTCAATTCAAAGTTTAATAATGCACCGACCTGTTAATTCAATTTTAATAATAAAAAAAAACGTTTTCAGTTACCAGTCAGATCAAATTTATTCATTATCAAATAAAAGGTATGTTCCGCTTGCGTTCCGAATGAAGGTCCCTTTAAAATTTAGGCAGTAAGGTTGGCTACAGTTGGTGAAAATTGCAAATGGCCATATAAACAAGAATTACTGACAGTTACAAAACTGATTAAATAGTACTTAGTGAGCAGTTTCCTAATCTACTTGATTTTTATAAAAAAAGATAATGGATCCACAGAATGAAATGATTAATGTAGTACTGAAAGAGTTAGTGTCATCTTCGAGTAGTTCTAGTGAATCAGATTCCGATGATTATTGTTTGCTTGGTCGCCATATGCAATTTCGACCAACTTTAGCCAACCTTACGGCCTAAATTTTAAAGGGACCTTCATTCGGAACGCAACCTCTAACAGCAA
The DNA here is from genome assembly GCA_949126875.1 of Lochmaea capreae. Taxonomy (NCBI): domain Eukaryota; kingdom Metazoa; phylum Arthropoda; class Insecta; order Coleoptera; family Chrysomelidae; genus Lochmaea; species Lochmaea capreae. The sequence continues at coordinate 9,823,176 of OX421409.1, forward strand.
TCAGATACTGTCAGAAACCATCGGAAAATAAGTAGTTATAGCAAACAATGAGTTTACTTTCGCGTAATTCCTATCATTGATTGCAGTGGTCAACTATTCTCTGATCATATCTGACAGTTTCTGATTGCTGTTGGAACAGACCTAAAATCAATAAATAAATAATTTCATGGTCAGGAGTATAAATTATAGGATTTGATACGAGGGTTGTCGTGTATATAATCACATATTTGGCACCTATCAACAAATATCAAATGTCAAAATGTTTAAGAACCTTAACGCAAAAGTTTCAGACCGCTTCGTTTAAAGCTGTTTCTTAACTGAAGTTAATAGGTCTGTAGAAAAATGAAGTGAGGCCGAGAAAATTTTCGCGAAATGTTCCAACAAGAATGCTTTTTGCCAAGTTGGTTTCTATTTTCGGTAATGAAGCACCATATCAGTCGACAATTTCTCGTTGGTATGGAGAACTTAAACATGGACGAATTAGTGTTAGCGATGATCCAAGAACAGGTTCACTAGCAACAGCAGTCACCAAGGATAAAGTCGATGCTGTACGTACAGGTAAACTGGTATCTCGTGACAAGGCGGAGCATCCAGTACGCAGAGAGAGAACGTATTCGGCCAATATCGAGCTTTCCACTTCATAACGTCTACCGCTCGATTGGCTTTGCTGGATCCCCACTTTCAAATTTGTTACGGCGCATCGTCACCTCATTTCACGAGATATCGGTTGGAGTGTAAACTGGTCCTAGAAGGTCGATACCAAAAAAATGCAAGTTCCCGATTCTTTTATTATTCCAAAAATTAAGAATTAACTGCTTGATCAAAGCTTCCAGTCCTCAGAAGATGCAGTCAACGTCATCAAAAATTCTATTTCTAATATACAGCGAGTGGAATAGCTGCTTCCAGAATTGTTTCTAATATAGTTATTATATGCAACAAGTGCAAAAAGTGAGTGTTTATTTCACGCGACGTGAACAACACGTTAAGTGCAATAAACACTTTTAGCATGAGTTCCATAAAACATTTTATCTGCGTCCATGCGAAATCCAAAAAATGTCTTATTTAGGTTACTCTAAATGGACTAAAATTGGCGTCGATTTGAATCTTTATGTTTGCCATGATGACAAAACGCTGTAGTAAAATGACAGATAAGTGCAATAAATTTTTCATTGCACTAGAGCAATAAGGAACCATTTTGTCTACTAAATAGAAGTAGTTAAAGTTTTGTTTTTTGCATGAACGTAGAAAAAAGTTATTTACTGTTTTTTTGAACTGTATGTAAAATATAAAAGACAACCGAAGTATGAATAAACAAGTAACTAAGCACTCAATTACAGTTTCCTGTAAAAAATTGTCATTTTAGTAAAGCGTGTTATCAATAGATGTCAAAGATTAAACAACTCATGTTCTAATGAACCAATACAATCCTTGAATTTCCCTTAGTTACGACGTATTTATAAGTGAATATACCCCTTGACGACGTGATATAATCGTTTTGGTGTTTCGCCTCCTGCCATATTGTGATCATTTCCATAGTAACGGGCAAGCTCAATGAAATGTCAATTAATTCTTCAAAATGCAGCGCTTTGGTTTCAGTACAAGTGATGAAATTGATCAAGAAATTGAAAATTTAACACCAGATTATTCGTTATATAATCGTAACGAATACCAACTCGAGCATAGACAATATTTTTCGATTATTTACCACTTCACTCGACGTATTTCGCACTCGGTGAATAATCGAATATTGTGTATGCTCTTGTGGTATTATAACTGATATTACTTAAATACTATTATAACGCATTACAAAGAGCAGACCGTTCACTAAGAAGCGACAACTATCTCTCTGGCTATATACCACGGCAGACATTGAATTACACTCCTAAGTTAAACGGGTTGGGATATCTGCTCGATATAACCAACCATTATGGTTGTTTGTAATTAGAAGAGACAACATCACTTGTAGAAGTAACTAAGCATTTTTTGGGCGCCTATGCTTATTTAATGGCAATTACAACTAAGAAAACAAAAAGGAAACTGATCTGATTATTGGTAAGCAAGTTAATCATGATTGTACCTATATTTATATTTACCAGTATCTATTTATATAATACTAAAACTAAATTGACCTAGACGTAAAATACGATTACAAAATTACGTTAATTGAAAGCCGACCTACTTTCATACACTGCATGGAAATTTCTTAGGATCAATACATTATTGATTCGATGATTTCCCTTTTTTCACTGTGTGATTTAAGACGCCAATTCCATTTATAAAAAATCAATTGATACTAATTATGGAAAAAGGTAATAAATCAACACAATTTGATGACAATAATAAAAAAATAGGTTTAGATAGCCAAATAATAGTATCCTATTCTACAAGCAAATAAGTTGTTATTATTTGCTAGTAAATAATCGATACGGCAAGGAATGAAGAACAAATACTTGATGATCGGATAATTGCACTGATCCTATACCAATTCATAAAACGGGGGATAAGCACAATTGCAACAATTGCAGAGTAATAACTCTACTAAGCACGGCTATGAAAATATGAGAATGTAATAGACAATTTTTTTGCAAATTTGGCACTGACGAACCATGATTTCGACAAAAAAATATTTTTTTTAATTATATTTGTACGCACACACACAAATATCAGTTGAAAAGACGAAAAGAAAAGCTCAACTACACTAGGAACGTTGAAACTTCGTAGTCGAATTAGGTAAAATTGATAGTAAAATGGTTTCCGCCCTTTTCTCGGTGTTGCCATATTTCAGACAGACAAAATTATTATCAACTAATAAAGAATGTTACGCGTCACTTTATGAGCACACACAAAACTATTGTATTTTTGTCCACCCTGTACCAATTGGAATCAACATGTTGTGATACATTTTTGGAATCAGCTCAGCTGGAGTAATCCGAAAATTAAGACAAAATGGGGGTGTTCCATTTAAAAAAATGACGGTGACGTGATTACTCGAAAGTAATTCATCCTGTATATTAGATTATTATTTTAAAATACGGTAAATTAAAATCAAAAATCGACGTGTTTCAGGATTATTTCTTAAAATGGCCTGTTTAGCTAAAAATGAATTTGTTCCATACTTCACGGACACAGTAGGTTTGTTCCCAAAGCGAGTTCCTAACTGTGACGAACATATTGAGTTTGCGCAGTTAACAATAATTGTTTCCTATTTTAAACTGCGCAAACTCAGTCTGTTTATAACAAGTTAGTAACTCGCTTCGGGAACAAAGCTAAAGTATGTGTTGGAACTACAAAGTGTAGGCGATTTATGAAAAGAATTTTGGAGGTTTTGACGATTTTAAGTATCTCCCATATTTGTGTAGATTAAATGTAATGACACGATAGATTTGTCGTTACATAAATTTTATTTCATAATCTGTTTGTCCAAGCATTCATTTAACATCAAACTGAACGTAATACACCATAAAGATTGTAAGTATTTATCTATAACTTAAAACATGTTGCGAGTCGAAAGCAACCACAGTATTTATTTCTGTATCTGACATACATGCACATATATAAATAAGATAAGGTTTAGATAAAGATTTTCAAAAATACGATACGGAGAGAATAGAGAGTGTTTAAGTGATATCACGAACGTTAACATTTACGATTTATGAAAAGAATTTTGGAGGTTTTGGCGATTTTAAGTATCTCCCATATTTGTGTAGATTAAATGTAATGACACGATAGATTTGTCGTTACATAAATTTTATTTCATAATCTGTTTGTCCAAGCATTCATTTAACATCAAACTGAACGTAATACACCATAAAGAATGTAAGTATTTATCTATAACTTAAAACATGTTGCGAGTCGAAAGCAACCACAGTATTTATTTCTGTATCTGACATATATGCACATATATAAATAAGATAAGGTTTAGATAAAGATTTTCAAAAATACGATACGGAGAGAATAGAGAGTGTTTAAGTGATATCACGAACGTTAACATTTACGCAAGAATATTACGTTTACGTTCAATTGTATAAAAGTGCGTTTAAGTGATGTCACGAACGTTCACGTAAAGTTTTGTTTACACACATGAACTAACCTAACTTTTTGTTTTTTGATTTTCTACGAAAATTTGCGTTTTAAAAATTCTTGTTATTTTCTATTTCATACTCAATTACAGGTAAATAAGAATGTTTCAATTTTTTCAATTTAAAAAACATGTTTTATGTCAGTACTATGAATTGTTAATATCATATTATTTCACTTCTCAAAACAAGATCCAGATCATAACAAAATATGGGAATCGGTAATCTCCAGTAGGGCTTCGGACAGCATCGATTAACGCTAGACGTTTACGTGGGATCACGTAAGTTAACAGAGGTCCGTAAACCTTAACGTGAATATTTATTTACTGCGCATGAGCAGCTGTCAATTTACACGTTTACGTTAACGTTCGTGACATCACTTGAACTCTCTAATATAAGGATTCAAAAGTTATTTGAAATTGCTGTTAACTGAAAAATCGTTGATTGAATTTTCCACAAATTATTGTGATTTTGGAATAAAGTATCTCAATGCACGTATTGATGTTATTTTCAATAAATATCCAGTGTATCCAGATCTTTTCTATTTCTTTGGTAATAATAGTTCCGGAATGGTGGTAATTTATTCAACATTTTTAATGAATCAGCCTGTATGAAAGCCTCTCTTAGGTAAACAAACAACTGTCAGTCAAACAACTCAAAAGAACAAAAAAGTATTGAAAAACTGATTTGGCAAGGGCATACTTTTTCTTTGTAGAGAGAGCACATAAACAATCTTGCTGCAGAAACATAAAAACAAGAACTTAAAAAGAAAACTAGTAAATTGCGCATGCAGTAAGTGAATACGTTGTTTTTAGGAGAAGTTGATTTATTTTTGTTCACAGTTTTCTTCACTGAAATCGTAATTGAAACTAATACCAACAACAAGCTTAAAAAACGAAATAGAAATTCCACGACCAATAAAAATATATAGTTGTCTGATACGTTATCGTGAATAACTGATAAGTTAAAAATACGAAATGTTTTTAGATAGCTACTGAAGTACGTTATCCTGATAAAATGTTATTAACGTAATGTTGTTAACTTATAGTGAAAGGATTCCAAAATTTTTATTAACGTAAAAATAAGACAAAAAACACACGAATTGTGCATGAAATTTATATATTACTGTATTCAATTAACTATATCACAGATTAAGATTGAAACGAATAAATTTTTTTTTATTTAACGTCGGTCTATTTCTGAGACTAAGGCTAATCACCGACGCCGGGAGCACTCTACCCCTAACCGGAAATTTTGCGAACCCACTAGTGTTTCAGCCAGTGGTAGGATTCTTTATCGAGATTTATGGGCTATTTAGACAACGGTCTTCCCAGTGGGTCACCCATCCAAGTACTAACCGCGCTCGACACTGCTTCACTGTAATTATATGTAATGAATATAAAATTGTGAAGATTAGTTTTCGGCCAGTGGAGTTTCCTCAGGAAGGCTTAACCTTCCCATGGAAATTCCGGGAAGTAATTTTCTTCATTCCTTTGTTTTCTAATTTCATTCTATTGAAATTTCTAGAAAATAATTTTCTTCGTTCTTTTGTTTTTCTAATTTTGCATTGCCCATGCACAACCTAAGGGTTCTTATGGGCTTTTTGGGATTATTTACTTTTCAATACTTCTTTATTATAACTATTTTTGTAGAAAAAAAATTTGAACTATTGATATGGGAATGAACATCATTCTATTCTATTCTATAATGCAAATTTTAATTATGTCCATTTGCAGGCCATATATTCGCTGTAAGCGGCCCTTTTCTGTCCTGTGTACAGTCTATTAAGGCCATTAAACATATTATGGCATACTTCGTTCCTATCTTTCATTTTGACTTATGCCAAAAGTTGTCTACAAATTGAAACAAACAGATATTGGTGCTGGTATCACAAAATGTTTTTTATTGTCTCTCCCTCTCTTTGGTAGTTCATCTGCAATTTCGTTTACCACTTCATCAAGTTTTTCTAGGCAATCTCATATCATTTTAGAGCTGATTACACAAAAATTGAACGATTTAAAAGTTGCTTAACTATCAGACTCGATAACAACCATTTGTTTTCTTCTTTTGTGATAAACTTGAGCTTGGAAGATGCTTGGAGGTATTTCCAAAACTTTCCTGTTTCTGGTCCGTACACTTTTATCTCAGTCCCTCCTTCCCATCAATAAATTTGGTGATAATTATTTGAGCAGTAATTGATGGTGAGATATTAAATGTACAAAAAAATGTTCTTTATGATTGAGAAAGTAAGCTACAAATTAAATATTAATGGATTAAAAGACAATTTCGATGAATAATAAGAATAATCGTTTTGATATATTTCTTACAATGTACTTATATAATAATATCAAATTAATATAAAATACGAATAACAACAGATTAACGTTCCGTTATCTATTTTATTAATAAATCATATTAAAAAACAGTCATATAATAAAAAAATTCTTATTTTTGTTCGGTAGTTACAGCCAGAGATAATATACATGTATAGATACAGCCATGTTTTTCTATTTTACAATTTAAAAGAAAGGAAGGATATAATTAAACATTCCAAATTTATGTTGAGACGAATAGATGAAGTAATTTTTCTATTAGAAAATTATCTCGTATTTAGACTAACCAATGAGCAACCATTTTAAAATACAATTTGTGCTTCAATGAAATGGTTACGTGTGTTCGAAATGTACAAAATCTTCTTTTGAATTTTGGCATGTATACATTGGTATGACGAAGATAATGAGACTGAAAATTCGGAACACCCTGTAAAGAGATGTTTACTACTCAATCGTGGAATAGATTCAACGAATGTCCAACTATTTAAATGTAAGAGAAAATTTGCTAGAATTTTTTATATCAATGAGTTATTAATTTTTTTCGAGATGTTCACATTTTAAAAAAAGTCAGCATAACTCGGAACCCTCTATGTTTAGGTATAGGGAACCATTATGAAAGAGTATTTTATTTTTTAGGGGCAATCAGAAAATGCAATAAAACAATGGGGTTCCCGTGAGAAAAAATATAACTTTGATACACCACACTATGTTGGAACATCCTGAATATTTCAAAATAATTTTAAAATGTAGACTTTATGAATTTACAAACTACTAAAGTAACAAACAATTTATAACTTTTACCGTTTCGCTATAAACCTCTATCCCGTTGGTCGTGATTCGCCCTGTATATATATAATAGGAATTTTTGTGGGGATGTGGCAATTGTACCAAAGTGTACTTTTAAAAATTTATTTCCGAGCTTTCGAACAACTATGTGTTCATTTTCAAGGACTAAAAAATGTATAAGATGAAATAAATTATATAGCAGATAAAATGATACTTACATATATTTAAGTGAGATTAATGGTAAAATGTTTTCAAAAATGTAATAAATCTTAACATTGGTATATATATATTATGTATTTTGTATTAATATGCTGACGTTGGATATTTTCAGCACACAGTGTGACATTTGAACATTAAACAAGTTCTGTTAATCGAAAATTACGAACCTTGATTGCGTTTAAGCATAAATAATCAAACGCTATTAACAAACGTTCTTATCGCTAAAAATTAATTATTTCTATTAATAAACATTTTCTTACAAATATCATCTAAGATTCTGATGTTTAGGGTCATAATTGCTGTTTATTTACTGATAAATTAAAAATTATTGCCATTATATTTAAATATATGACAAGTAAATTCAAGCCAAACATTGATAGGATTAGCGAGTTTGAGTGGTGCGAAATTATTTTCAAATAGGGTTCATTTGGGAAAATTTTAGTTTCATTAAAAACTAAGCTGCATGAGATTCTAACGAGTTGTATTGTCACTTGTAATCTTCCAAGAGCTTGTAAAAACTTCCTGAATACTTTCATATAAAAAAAATTAGATATATATTTCTTTAAATTCATACAAGTCTGCTGGGGATTATATTACATTTATAAAATAATTATATTTATACTATACAGTTCCATAAAAGTTAGGAAAGTTCGCAAATATTGGATTTATGTTAAAAAATATTAACTGTTTTATTCAAGGTTTGGTCTGTGATATATTGAATGTTTCTGAATATTTTATATAATTTGTAAAATGAAGTGTCTACAAATGAAACATACATGAGATTGTTTCATTCCCCCGGAAAGGGGTTGAAAAAAAAAAAGATTTTTTTGAAATAACGCAAAAACCGTTGGAGTTATAGAAAAAAGTTTCAAACAAAAATTGTAGAGATTTAAATTTTACACCAAAATAGTCCTTATCATATTTTCCCAAAGTACATTAGGGTAGCTGAAAGTTAAGAGGTGGTGAACTATCATTTCAGAGAAAAAATTATGTTTTTAAACTCAAATTAAAACTACTCTATCTCATGAATTTAATTTTTCTTCTTATTATTTTGTTTTCCAGACAGGTATAAATTATTTGACCTGTTTAATATTTTTCTGTGGTGACGCCTATGCATCTTCCCAATAATAATAAGTCAACTAACAGTTTTTAAAAACTTAACAACGCCGAATGTAATGGTTTATCAGAAAGAATTAAGAAAATTGGAAATCTATCTATTTTATATTCGAACTATCTTTAAATCTCAATATATTGTTAGATCTAAACTAACGAAAACTAAACAAAAACATGAAGAACGATCTTCAAAAAACTGCATATATCAGATATCCTGTGAAGGCGAAAAATTTTATATAGGTTAAACATCTTGACTATTGAAAATCCGAATAAATGAACATAAAAAGTATATTAAAGATAAGGAGGTCTTTAAGTATTTGCAAACATACTTGGGAAGAGGGGCATCATATACAATGCGATTCGACGCACATAATAAGAAAAAGAGCCCAATAATAGAAAGAGAATCTTTAATATAACTAAATGCCGATAAATGTGTAGCTAGTATTTCAGCCAAATGTAGAGAAATTTGTAAAAATAATTACTTTTTATTAATTTGGAAGATAGTAGTGAAAGTGAAATTGATTTAGAGTAAGATATGGTGTGATTTATTTTGTTCTTTAATGTAAGTATTATACACTGTTAAATTTACTGCAAATTTTTGTTTGTTTATTTAAGGGGAATTTAAAAAAATAAATAAATAAATTGTGAAAATTAATTTACTCAGTAATTTTTCATCAGGCCCTGCACGGTAAATCCGAAAAGTTTTATTGTTTAATTGCATCTCAAGCCTAAGTCAAGTCAAGTCAGTTTCTTAGATCGTTAAAAGAAAAATTAAAAAGAGAAATTTCCAATAATCAATTACCTGCGTTATCAGGATAGTATCATAAGTTTTTATCCAGGTTTTCTTATGATTGGAATTGTTTTTAATCGATACACACTCTTCAATACGCAAAATCACAAAACTAATTTAGACATATTTTAAAACAAAAATAATCATATCACAAAAAAAGTGGCCATACCAAACGCAAAAAAATAAGCAAAAAAACCATTTTAATTTAATTAATGGTATTAACTTTTTTTTGTGATTTTCTATAGTGTAGTGTTTTGTGTTTGTTCAAAAATGAATCAATGTACTCGTGGAAGGACATTTCATAGCCAAACTAAAGAGGTGATTGCTAATGTTCATATGTATGTGATAATATTAATTAATAAATCAATATTGGTACCTTTATGATAGATGTCAAACTATAGGTACTTAGTAATGTTGCCTAGCAACCGTTATGAAGTTCTTTGTCGAAAAAAACATTAAATATGATTACAAATTTTCTTAAAAATAATATTTTTGAAAGCTTGTAACTAAGCGATTATGAATAAAATAGTATACATACTACGCGGGAAAGACAATTCCATCCACGGTTTTTGGCCTGGGCTGTAATGATCTACTTCCCCGCTAGGTATGTAATCTACTATTATTTCACATTTTACCAAGGATATGATCTACTGTGAATGGACCTTAAAAATTTTACAACAAACTTTTTGTAGTATTAAAATTTTTTCGTAGTTTCGGATAGGAACTAGAATTTTAAAAATATTGTGATTTGATTCCCCAAAATTGTTAACAAAAAGAGTAATGAATACACCACAAGGAACATACAGATGATACAAATAATACAATCGACTCAGATTTGATTTTTTACATCTGAAGCAATAGCCATACTAAAATGGTTAGAGCTAAATAATAGTATATTCTTTAACAAGTGTATAATGATGGCTATTATTCACGCAGATGAAGATTTACCTAGTTAGTTATTTAGAATAGAATAGAATGATGTTTATTCACATATCAATAGTTTACAAAATAGTTTACAAAAATAGTGATTATAAGGACTGTATTAAAAAGTAAATAAACACAAAAAGCCCATATATCATTATTCAGCTAAATATGTAAAAATAATGTGTCCATTATTATATTATAGTCGTGGAGAAATTTATTTCCGTACGTAAAAATATCTACTAGTTTTGCAGGTAAAATATTTTTCTTCAATAACATTATATAAAAGTTATTTTTAGATGAAACAAGATATGAAAGTAACACCTACGGCATACACTTTGATGGAAGATCGTGGGTGTTGCATGCAAAGAAGCGTGTCTCTCTAAAAGTAATCTCTATTACGAACTTTCAGGTTATTTCAAAAACATTCGAACACGATACAGGAAGCAGATGGAACACTGAATAATTAACCAATATTCATACACACATCTATGATTCGTTTATAATATTGTCATGTAAATATAATATGTATAATAAATTATTGCTGTAAAACATAGTTAAAAAAAACATCATCTACAAAATCAAACAAGTTTTATTATTATAATTTCAATATCAGGGTAGAGTAGGGATATTTTTAATTTATAAGCCATGAAATATGCAAAAAAATCTCAATTAAGAAGAACGCATAAAAGTTTTTCAAAGACGCACGTTTTTGTTGTCACATGATATGAAGAAAATGAAATAAAAAGAGACAACAACCGTTTCTTACAGACACGCTGAATAATGGTTTTACTTTTGCATTGATAGTGTGCTCGTAATTAATGTTCTTTTGAAGAAGCGAGAAAATTGTAGGGGTCGGCGTAATTCAGGAAACGCTCTCGAAAAATCGGCATAAGTCCGCCAACGCTCATAAGTCTGGCAACGCTGTCGAGAAATATTAAAACGAAGCATGTTCGTGCTTCAGACGGTTCTGTAGGTGTCATGATAATACGTGCTCGTCGGTAATAGACGCGTTTTCGGAATGAATAACCGTTACAAGTTCACGCTTTAAGAAAGAGTTTTTTTTTATTACGTCGTATCTTCATATGAACGCGGATTACGAAACTATGTTTACCGAATTTCAACAACAATTTATGAATTCGCCGCTACCAAATCGTTCAACAGTGTGGAAGATGTACCAGAAATTCTTAAAGACGTTTCCGACGTGCCGCGTTCTGGACGACCGGTATCTGTAACAACTGACGAAAATATGGAAACAGTGGCGCTGGCGTTTGTTGAGCAGCCGAACCAATCTGCAGTGGGTATCGGGAGAGCTTCAAATATCCGATCGTTCTTTACGACGAATGCTGAAACGCATGCACTATCGAATTTACCGTCCGCGTCTCCTCCACGCACTTCACGAGGATGATTTCGATCGCAAGTTGGAATTTTGCGAGTGGTACCTCGGATGCAGTCAGGATGATCCGCAGTTCTAACGTTCCAGCTGAACAGTACGGTCAATCGGCATAATTGCGTGTGCTGGAACGACCACAATCCTCACGTCTCCATTGAAGAAGAATTAAACCTGCCTGGGGTGTGTGAGTGTGGGCAGGTATCCATGCGGGAGGTCTCGTGGGTCCGTACTTGTTTGAGGGTAACGTGACGGGCCAAAGTTATCTGGAAATGCCCGAAGACTTACGTGTGCAAGTGGACAACGATCCAACACTCGTGAACATCCGAATGGATAGGCAAACGAGGAATCGTTGAGTGGCCCGCACGGTCATGTGCCCTGACACCCTGTGATTTCTTCCTGTGGGGTCTTCTCGAAGACCGCGTTTTTGCAAGAGGACCACGCACCCTATTCGACCTCCGAACTGCAATTGAAGAAGAATTTGAAAATCTTCGCGGGCAACTTGACTTGCTTCGCCGGACCTGCCTCTCCGTCGAGTAACGTTGCAGTAAATGCATTGATCAAGATGGTCATCAATTTGAACACTTACAGTAACCGTTTTTCGAATCCCTTTTGTAATTTCTTTGAATAAATTCATTTTGACGCTGCATTTTTTTCTCTTAATGCAAATTTGTTGCCTGACTTGTTTATGATATAGGTAAGGATCGTGATTGTTTATGATCCGAATTTCATACAAAATTTCATATTACGACGATTTCTTGTCGCAATACAGTAAGTAATGCAAACATAGCTTAATTTTGGTGATATGTGTAGCAACGTAATGGAACAATAGAATTGCTTGCATTCTCGTGTCTCTCTCACTGTCAAAGTAACATTTATTGAAAAGTTCATCAGCATTGTGAAATGAACAATTCGCCCCCAGATATTGAAAATTTAGCCAATAATGCAGTTGCTGGATTAATACCTAAAAAGTTCAGAACAACCTATGCCAATTTTATGAAATTTGGTTTTACAAGAAAAATGTTGAGAATCTTGTGCAGAAAAAGGCTTTTTAAGCTTATTTTAAAAAGCCAATCAACGATGAAAAAGTTGATGGAGTTATTACTCAATGTAACGAAGCACGATGGTGGTGAGAAAAAAGTTGACAGAATCAATCTTAGTCACCTGATTGGTTATTTAAAAAGAAATTCCGATTCTCACAAACCCACTCGTCCAGATTAAGACTAAAGAAAATAGTACAATGAAAAATATTTGCTAGTGAATGTTTCAATAATAATAGGTATAAGTAGAGCATACTGAAGAGAGGAGCTAATAGGATGGAGAGACTGTTGTAAGAATTGTAATAGTACAAAAATAAATGTTTCCCGATCATTCTTCGTAACGCCTGGTGATTTCGATTGGGTAAATATGATACAATTGGTGCTAATGCCTATGCCTCAATGGACCCAACGATGCCAAAATTTCTCGTCTTTTTCAGAAACAACAAATGTACGAAGCAACCAATATGTATTCATACTTTTGGAAACATATTCAAGACAATTGCTTTTTTTCTGTTGTTGGCCGATTCCCGAGTAGATCTTCTAAGAGAAAAAGAGAATTTCGGTATCCTTGCTTGGAGAAAAATCATTATTGGATGTTTCACGGATTGTCATCTCTGCACCAGAAACCGAAAAGTTACAAATATACAACCAGAACATTGAAACAATTTTGACACCTTTGTCCAAAATGAATTTCAACGAATTGCAATTATGTAGTAGTTAATATTAATTGTTAAATTTTGTTGTTTTCGATCAAAGGAAGACGAATTTTTTCTTTTGCAATTAATTTTGGACAAACTTTTATCAAATCAATAAATTTTTTATCCAGGAAATAAATCACATTCCATAGACTCATTAAATATAAATTCAATGAATCGCTAGTTTTCAGACAAAAATTAAATACGATCGACCATGCAATAAAACCATACCTGGGATGGTGTCAAAAAGCTGTGGAAAACCATTGTCGACTCTTTTTACCTTATTTTATTCATTGTGTCGTTGTTTTCCCTAATAGGGTGTTTTACTAAAAATAGATTCTTCTTAATAATTAGCAGATCGTTAATTCTAAGGGAAGAAATTACATCGCACCGTATTTTATCCAATGTAATAGTGTTGTTTGGTTTTTATGCTTATTTAGAAAATTCTATTTTAAAAATTTCTCGAAATCCGCCTATTATATTTTGACGTCTCTAGTATAAGTTGAAATGTTAGCCACATATTTTGAACAAAATATTAAAATAATAATAAAAGAGGATATTAGAAATAATATTCTTAATATTTTATCTCACTTTGAATCTGTCGGGAATAAAGTAATATTTCTATAGGTACCAAGTCATATTGGCATCGTTGGTAATAGATGTGCTGACCTAGCTGCAAAAAGAGCACTCAGTGAGCAACAAGAAGAAATTCCAGATGATTACAAGCTGCACATTAAGCAAATAATAATATCAACATGGCAGAATCAATGGAGTGAACATGCGTCCATGCTAGGTAGGCTAAAAACCTCTGTTAAACCATAGATAGCGAAATTACATTTGAACAGAAGAGAACAGGTCAAATCAACAGGAATTAGGATTGGACACAGATCTTACATCCTCCTTTATGCTAATGAGACAAAATCCGCCTAAATGCGAAATATGCAATACAATTGTAACAATTGATCATATTATACTGATAAACTGTCCAGAATATCTCAATCCACGACACCAAACGATGCTTCCAAATGATATTAGACTTTGCCTAACAAATGAAAGTAAGTAATATTAAAAAAAAAATAGATATTTTCAACAGAATTTAACGTATTTACCCAGAAATATTGAATATCGATATAAAAGGCTAATGACCTCGTAGTCGATGCCTCTCAACAAAGAAAGAGAAAAGGTAGTTGAAGAAGAAAAGAAGAAGTTTAGGTTAGAGTGACAGTAAGTTGTTTGTATTCGCATGTGGTTTCATCTTGGTTTAAATTTTTGATTACTTCGAGTTTAAGCTTTAAGCATCCCAATGAAGGGGAAACAAGAAAAAGCTGAAACATTGAACAGCAAAGGAAGACTATCGACAATTTCACATTTAAACTAGCAATGTATCTACATTGCATAATTTCATTGAATTTTTGTTTACATTTTTTCTGTTAATCCAAAGAGTAGATTCAACATTATTTTATTTTTGAATATCGAATTTGTCATTTATTAATATTTTCTAATAAAACATTTGGTAAAAATTTGAAGTGAACACCCTATTGAGAATGGTTTGCATATTTTATTGCCTATTATAGTTTGCTACGTAATTTTTTCTTCGATTGCAACTAAAGAGGATAATAACTTATACGTAGATGCTTTATTAATAATTTACATGAGAATATGATGCTTTAAATTTAAATTATATAACGTAATCATTATTTATGCATTTTCGATGTCATGGTATTTTATTATTCTACTCCGCTAAATAATAATTCAAGTATTGAATAATTAAATCAATTAGGGATCACTTTCAAATTTATTTCGAATGAACAGAATTCATCTCTTAGTTGGATTGACATTGACAAGGAGGTAATGTTGCTTTTGTTAGTTCAATTCAAAATTTGACATCTAGATCTACTAAAACTGTCACTTAGTTTTAACTATTTTAATAATTAGGTATCAAATGAAATCAATAAATACAAATTAGATAGCTCGGAAGCAAATCGTTCTATCAATTTTATTTATTCTATTAATAGTTATTATAATCGAATCATTTGTAGATTCTATCTAACCTTATTGTGAAAAAAAAATTTCAAATGATCGGCACTTTCGGTGGTCGACATGCGGTTCTTTTTTCATTTATACAGATTGCGAAATAGTTATTTATACTATAACGGATGTCAGTAGCATTCACTATCATAGTCGAGAACGATTTTGCTGGCAATAAAGTTCGAGACTAGTAAATATCGCTTGTCTGTCACTGCTGCCATAAAAATGAAGGAAGAGGTACGGATCATCGTATCAATACTTCTAGAAATGGTGTCAAGCAAAGACTGCTACTGCAGTTTCAGAAACCGAAGAATCTGCTGTATTAAAGTGTCCATCAAGCTTATGGTGAGAATATTCCATGCTGAAGAACACCCTTTTAATAGAGGAAAACAAATATTTTCAAGTATCCCAAACTTTGAACAAAAAGAAGAAATGATTAAACCAGCATGTCGGGACAAGCTCGATTTCTTCAATTCCAAGTGAAATTTCTGAATTTCTGAGAACTTTAATGAGTATACAGGACTTAAAAAAACATCGGCCACTTCATTAGCAAATACTGGAGTTGATGTCTTAGCTCTCAAGCGACATGGCAGATGGAAATCTGCAACTATTGCGGAAAGTTATGTAGCGGAGAGAGAGGAACTTGCAAATAAAATTTTATAGGATATAACGAAGCCATAAGTCTCCTGCAGTATTTCAAGAGTAAGAAAAAACTTGATAAGAGGTGGATAAATTATGAAGTCAGTACATTTCATACAAAATGACAAAAAAATTATAATAATTGTACTATTAATATTCATAAGATACACGTTCATATGGCATAAAGTCTTACCACCCAAAGGGTGGTAAGTTGACTTACAACCCGTCGTCAAGGGCGAAGGAAAACTTTTTTGTACTTACGTCCTAAAACAGTGTCAAAATGCGTTTTTTGTTATATTTTTCTACTTTTTGGTTGAATCGGTAGGCCAAAAACAGTTGTGTGTCACACATGCAGCAAAAACGCTGTAGAAGCCTTTAACTATAGGCTGCCCTCGCTTCGCTTCACTCGCTGGTGCTAATAGTCTTGGGCTGCTAAAGCTCATTTTCTGCCCTTGTGACACAATATACTATTGGGACGCGTGACATAGAAAAATCCCATCGAATACAAATATTATCACAAAACTACTTGTACGTAGGTATTCTAAAACTTTTTAATAAACCAACAACTGGAATTTATTAGAAACTACGAAAGCATTATAACGTTTACAAGGTTCGTAACGGATTAATTGAATTATTCTAAGCCCTTTATAACTGTTATTTGATTCGGTAAGCGGATGTGAATTTGTTCATTCTATCAATCAGTTATTGTCTCGCCAGAGATAGAGCAAGAGACAGAAGGGCAAGTCGAGCTTTCCTCTATATTTATGAAACACGTCATTTCAATAATCGTTAAAATCCTTTTTTCATGTGAAATACGGAGTGAAATATGTGGCCGTTATTACTTCGCAATAGAAGATATAAATGAAATTCCTCACCTTAGACAAGACTCTAAAAATAAGTGGCAATAGATCCATGTTCAGAGGGATGATACTTTTTCTTTTCATCATGGAATAATGTACTTACTGATTTTGTTTTTAATACTGCTGGTCTCTTAACTAAATTGAATTTGTACGTATACTCTTTAAAGTTATTTGAAGAAAGTATGGTTTTTTATTTCAATCTGAATTCACACAGAAGGCTACTGTTACTATATTTAACGAAAATTCTGTACCTTTTTTTTCGACTTTTTTCAATTTTTTAATTCTGGTATAATGGATGTCATATTATTGTTTATTGGGCCTACGTGCAAAATATTTAATATTAGTCGATATAAGAAAATTAATTTTTGTCTGGAAGATGAACAAATATCAATATTCAAAAATTACTAGATTCCGGTTACGTTCCGGTTAAATTTGATGTAAAACGATATGGACTTCCGACAATGATTTTGTTGAAACGGCAATAATTTACGAGGCATATAACATATATTTTCTCCAACACAAAGTACATTCTTGGTTTCAAAATTCATCGTAGTAGTTGCGTTCTTAATAAGTTCGGTTCAAATAATTTTCGACGGCTTTTCCGAGAAAACATTTTTGACCTTTCTTTTTGTAGCTGCTCAAGTGTTTGTTTTTGTAGCAGATTTTCTTGCTCTGGGTTATTGCAGTGAATTTCGCTCATGCTTGTTATTACCAGGTTTTGGAAGCCTTACAACATGTCTTTATATACCGCCCTAAAGCTTACTTGTGTTCTTTAAATTTACATAAATTTAAAACTAATATACCTAGTTTTCCCTTCTGGCTCACCATTTCATATTTGTTGGCATAAAAACGTGAAACCACGTTTAACTTGACACAAAACAAATAAGTATATAATTGCGTGATGCATGTTTGTACTAATGCCGTACCACAATTCTGCTAATTGAAATGAAATATATATATTTGTGAAGATGCGTGCCATCCGTTACACTTATGTCCATCACTTTTCATTCGGAAAAACCATATCCATTGTTCTCTAGTGGTCAAAACTGTGAGTGTGAGTGATTTTAACGTTACTTCTATTTCCCATATTTTTCTTTAATGTAATAACTTTTTATTCTTCAAGTTTTTGAGTTAAAAAATGTATCTTTTGATAATAAAATAAGTTCATTCAGATTAATTATTAATCCAAATTTAAGAAACAATATTTTATACTCGTACCTACACAATATTTAAATTTACTCAATACAATTAAACGGATATTCAAAGTCAAACATCTTAAAAATGTTTTCAAAGATACACGAGAAGTTTTATGTTGATTAATTAATTAAATCCAAAGTCTCCATAGTTGTCTAGTAAATTCTAATCATTTTAATTGAATTAATTACGGACCTACTTCTTAATTTAACGTAGACGTCGTTTGTTAATTATGTCAAATAAGAATTCTACAACACAAACTGCAGTTCGCAACTAAAGTTATCAGCGAAAACCAAGAACGAGATCTAATTTTCAACTTTATAATAGTCTATATATGCAGGAAAGTTATGCAATCAAAGTTATACACAAATCATACATCAACATAATATCATTTTGTTATGAAATATATCCACGTTTTATCTTGATTCCTAAACATTAAATAATAAACGGTTTTTGAACTTCGATATCAAGCTGCTGATGTACGTACCTATTTCTATTTTCATTTTCAAGTTTAACGTTTAATTAAAATTTTCTACATTGCATATTATGTTTACAATAGTAGAAAACAAATATATTTGCTAATTCATATCAATTTGGTTTTAGTATCTTATTTATATGTATGTATTTCCCTGAATTCTAACTAAGTAGGCACATCGCAAAGTTTATTTGAAATACGAACATAGACATTCACTGAGTAATACATTGATAATTTCTTATATAAACAACATTTTGTACGTAAAATTCCACCAAAAAATTACTAGGAATATAATGCGAAAATTAATTAATCTATTTACTGTGTTTCGCTAAACCTTCACTGAGTAATTTTATAATAGAATACTTTAAGTAAAGTTTAAAATTTAAATCACTTAGTTGTAGTAGGTATTTCATAACATACAACAATGTTAAGTAGATTTTATAAAGGATAATATTTATGTATGATTGAATAATTTCGTCACAATTTCCGGTGTATTATAAATTCTAATGAAAGTTTTTTGTGATATCTGCATACCTAGTCTGATTTATTTATATACCACAAAAACTGTTTGATCGTTTTCATAATCTAAATTCCTTTAATTCATTAAACGTTTTACTCAACTTCGTACTCGAGATAACGAATGAAAAGTGAATTTTTTAATATCCTTCTGTTACGGTTCAAGTGTTTACTTCGTTAGTTTAAATAAACTAACATACCTATATATTTAATGTTGCAATAACAATACTCTACTGTTTTTTAATCCGCTATAATTAATATAATATTTCAACTTATTTTGTTGAATTTACTTTTTGAATTGGAGGAATAAATCTTTACTTACTTGTGAGTTATATCCTTAAATAACAAAATCGTCGTTGGATAGAATGCAGGAACAAACCAAGAAACGATCCAAATAATGTCACAAAAGCACAGTCAATCTCACAGATTTCCAAAATGTGGAAATGTTGTGCGTCGCGTCGTCCAATTTTTTTATACCTTAGTATATTAAAAATATCTAAACACTTCTGTTCGTTGAAACTATTAAAGTAGGCCTTATTTAACAACAATATAAGTAGAAGAAATAGGTTTTAAAACTGTTAGAGAGTGAATATAATATACAATTTATATCTATACAATGTACGCCTCGGAACACAGTACACACTGATTCTGAGAAGCTTTTCGGCGGCAAGCTAAGCGATCAGGCAACAGCGAGGGACTGCCGTCAGATCGCGAAACTAAACCGATTCGCGGTGTTGCGTCGCGCGCAGGTTAGTTGCTCGGCGGCGTCGTCGTCGTCGGCAATTGCGCAATTTCCCCTCGTGCTCCTCCGACCCCACTATTTTTCCAGTTCTCTCTCTTCCGCGCGTACAGTGTTTTACCAGTTTCCGTTCTCTCCGCAGGTTTAAGCCCCCTCCTTGACGATGTTTTGGCGTTTCGCTAGTGCAAGACGACGCGCGAGTTCGGGGTTTCATCTAATTACGTAAAGCCTTAGCCGGTCCGTCTCTTCTTTTCGATATATCTCGCATCGGTAACGGCCTCGAGACTCACGAGACACGCAACCGGAATTTCCTCTTAGTGGTCCCTCAAGCCGCATAGAAACATCGTACAGCATACGTTTACTTTATTTCGAAACAAATAATTAGTTTTGCAGCTAATGCAAATTAATGATTACTTTTATTTATTATTATCATTGTATTTTGAATAAATTAGGAGACTTTTAATTAAACAAGCATATTAGATAAATGGTTTCATCAGTTTTCTTATAAATTCTTCTAATTTCAAGATAATCTCCAAGCTGCAACTATTTTCTAGTAGAAACGGAATCGTTGCATTGTTTGAAATATTATGTATGATGGTCTGGATCTGATCTGACCTATGTTCATTTGCAAGCACGTACCGATAGCATAGATTTACGCCTGAAATACGGATGCAAACTTTCTGAAAGATGCGTGGACATTCCTCCTGGATGTAGCACTGTGGAATTCAGCTCCTGCTACTATCAGTTTTAGATTCGTCAGTGTACCACAACGTTCCGTTCGGACTACATGTTCCTGTATAAGCTAGATATTGTATGGTTGGTTGTCGTTTAATATGGACATGTTTTTACTTTGCATTCCAAGAAGTGAGTTTGTGATAATATCTGTTATTCTGGAATGATTGGGGGTGTTAGCCAATTCCCAGTGCATTCCAGCCTTTATACTGCCGTTCTCGCTCCCACTTTAACATACAAAGTAAGAGGCGTAACATTGAGTATGGCTTCCATTGTTCGCTGTAGCAGTACCCCGCCGTACCACATTAAGGCAGGAGGTCCCCGGTATTCCGGAAATATTTGGCAACTTAGCTTTGTTTTGTCAGCCATACCTCGCAAGGGCCAAGCTGCGCCTTACGTTGAGCTAAAAGTTAGAGTTGTGGCTATTAAATAGTTCAATAGCCCTATTCGCTAGTGTAACTCGGGTTTGCAACACGCATATGCCCATCTCACTGTATACCAGTATTGAATGAATACTATTAATGAGATAGAATTCAACAGCGTTATTTATACTATGGTGCAAATGAAAGGAATAAATTCGTTATTTCGTAAACCGGCGACATTAAGGAAAAATCCTGAAACCCGTTATTTTTGACGTAATCTATATGAGCGTGATGACGTGATCGCTAAAATTTTTAATTGGAAATGTGGGTGTTGTAATACAATATTTGAAAGGTCTTTTAAATACCTATTCAGCCATACCAATAAGTCTGAGTAATTGACTTTTGTATTTGTTTAAAAAATTAATAAAATTTTATTATTACAACAAATATTTAATATGTATTACTCATCAAATACAACGAAACCTAAATTAGGTGCTCAAATTGTTTATCTTCAGCTAAAATACAATGAGGAAGACGACTCTTCTCGAACCTTCTCTATAACTTCCGGAGTTATTTGTGCAACCTCAATACGTATCCTTTCTTTGAGTTCATTGATATTTTGTGGTCTATTTTGGTACACTTTACTTTTCAAGGTTCCCCATAAAAAGAAATCAAGAGGAGTCAACTCAGGTGACCTAGGCGGCCATTCTATTGATGACGTTATTCAAACAGTTGCGCACCAAGACAGCATAGTGTGGAGGCGCACCATCTTGCTGCAGCCATAAATCATGTCTGTATGGAAACAGCCGGTTCAATTCGGGTAGCAAGAAGTTTTGAAGAAATTCTAAATATCGAGGACCTGTTAAGGTTTCTTCGAAAAAGTATGGTCCAATAATCCTATTATCTATTATACCCGCCCAAACCTTAACTTTCTCTGGGTATTGAGTACGGTACTCATGCATCTAGTGTGGATTTTCCGTAGCCCAGTACCGATAAGTTTGACGATTGACATGACCGTTTAGTAGAAATGTAGCTTCATCCGAGAAAAACCCTTTTTAAAAACATCGGATCTCTGTTATTTTGTTCCATCATTATTTCACAAAACTTAATTCGTCTATCAAAATCATCTTCCATAAGCTCTTGTACTAAACTTACTGTGTAGAGATGCCACTTTTCCTTCTTTAGCTTTCTAAGAACTGTTGAATGCTACTTGCCGTGAACTGGTATGGGGATTATTTTGAAAGGCTAACAAAACATCTAGTTGTTTGTTTTCTGATATTGGTTTTCTACTATCTTTAGGGAGCTCTTTGACATGACCCGTTTCTCTGAATTTCTTCTCAATTTTGCTTATAGTGGACTGTGAAATTGGTTCTCGGTTGGGGTATTTATTATCAAATAACGTACATACTTCTTTCTGCGTACGTGCTTTATCTCCACAACCAATCATTATTAGAATTTCAATTCTTTTCGTTTCTGTCAGCTTCATGTTGATAGATACAAAGACTTTTTGAATTCGTCTAATACAAGTGTCAATATTGATGTTGATAAGGTAACTAATGTTGATGTTGATAAGGTAACTAGATTTTTAAAAAAGGTAAAAAGTAGGTAGATAAGACATTTCATAAAAAGTGACTGCCTTCACAAAATTTATTTTTGGGTGTCAATAAATACCTACATCATACCAATACTTAATACATTTTATTGAGAAATCTATTGAAATTTCATCAATAATATTTGTGACAATACGCAAATCAATTACTGTACATATTGATATGGCTGAATAAGTATTTAAAAGACCTTTCAAATAATGTATTACATTACCTACATGTCCATTTAAAAATTTTAGCGATGACGACATCACGCTCATATAGATGACGTCAAAAATAAAAAGGTATCCTTACGAATAGCATGTTTAAAAATAAAAATCGACGGGTTTCGGGATTTTTCCTTAAAGTCGCCGACTTACAAAATAACGAATTTATTCCTTTCATTTGCACCATACTGTATGAATATATTAAAGAACCATTAAGAAAATAACATCGGTCAGTTTTTTTTTGTTTGCCTATATAATCTACATGTCTCCTGCCTGTTTTTGTAAGAGGCCAAATATCTGTTAAAATCACAGGAATCTCCTTGTGCTTCGTGGGTGGCAGAGAAATTGACAAACTTTTATTTAAATTAGTTTGTTTGGTTGAGCAGTATTCACTTTCGCAATTTTTGATCCAATTAGGCGAATGAGTTCTTCAAAATATGTTTCGCTTATCCTAACAAAATCTTAAAAGGTGCTACTGATGGTATCTAGAATCTTAAAGCTCCTTCCGAGATCTCTTATATACTATTTAGGAGGGTCAACAGCGTATAGGTTGGTGATCTCAACACCTGACGCACGACCTTTATCGTATAACATTACTCAGGCACTAGACCATAATCATCCCTTATTAAATAATGTAAAAATTAACTTCCTCTGTAAACGATTATATTTAAGTTCGGTTGTTGTCAAACTTGACAAGAATCAGTTAGCAATGAACTAAATACGCCAGTTTGCTGTACTCAAATTAAGTTCCATGGCAAAGCCGCTGAGTTTTATGCCGCTAGTGTCGTCGGCCACATAGTAATTTTGAGTGAGTGTGTCAGTGACAAATTTAAGTAGCTCAGTTCACTCATTTAGCAGTGAAAAATGACCCGAATGGCTTTAAATCCAGTTTGGTGAAGCACCGGCATGAGATTTTCGGTATTTTTTAAAATATGAACATACATTGTTCATCAATTTTCACTTCTATCACGTGTATGGTGCTGTATTTCAGTACCTTTTGCAACATACTTTTGTGATAATCCATTTTTATGAAATGATTCTCTAATAAATTCTTAAATTTGTGTATTTGCATTGGAAGGCAGATGAATATATTTTTGTTTTATCATTGTTTTCAACATCCATTGAAGGTCTGTGTTAATTGCCCCATCACGTTTTAAAGACTCTGCGTTCATATAATTTTGGGTCATAAACATTTTCAACTATAATAATCACAATCAAGATAACCATGTCGGCATCAATTATATCACCCATTTTAAAGTTAATAACCCTCAGAGCTATATGTACGCCAGAGAGAATATTAATTTCAAGATGTCTACGTGTTGAAAACTTTAATTGTATGGAAGTTACTCAGGAAATGTTTGATGATAATATAATTTAGGTATTAAAAAGAATTCTCTTTAATTGAAAATATAATTGAAATACTCAAATTCTCATTCGAAACTTATTGCTGGAAATGAAAAATGGATTGTTAAGATGACATTTGATTTGGGGAAATACATTGAGGAATTAATTTATTAGTGCTGTATTTGTTTAGTTTTAAAAATTCAATGAAAAGAGGATTTTCTTTTACGTGTTTATGGCGGAAATTACGTTTTCCAAATAATTCGATTATAATCTAACTATACAGACGTTTCAGAAATTAAAGTTTATTGACAAAATTTGTTTTAAATAAACAATACAAATATTTACTGTTACACAGAATGTTCTGAGAAAAAATGTGATTGACGTAATGGTACCTACTTATTATTAATTTCTAATCAATGCTAGATTGATGACAAGAACACATTTTTGACCATAACCAGGTCACAAAAATGTCAGATGTTTTCAACTCCACTTTCGGCAAACATGAAAATCGTTATTTCTCCTTCTTCTACTTGGAGTTTGTCCAAGTGGAGAAGTATAGAGAGGGTTAGATTCTGTCAGTATATGCAGGGGTAATTCTCCTTTTTTCCAGCAGAAGCTATATATATTTTGATCAATAAGTATTAGTTGTTGGTTTTTGCCAAGTCTTGTATGTATATTGGGGTGACATTCACTGAGACCTAAGAGATCTACTGTGTCCCTCTTCTATCCAATAATCTCCTAGGATTCTGAATTGCTGTGCAACAAGTATGTGTATGGATGTTTTTTCTTCCATGCCACAGAATCTACATTCTTCTTCCTCCACAATTTTGAAATTTTTCAGGAGCCCATTCAGGCGACAATGCCCCGTTAGGATTTCTGTTAAAACTTTTAGTACAGTTTTACTTTGACTTATGCATTCATTTGATCCCAACGGGTTGTAGTCACCCAGCAGAATATTTGATTTTCTTAGCCATACTAGGTCTTTCCAAACGTGAGATCTTCTCTTTTTTCGGCTATGCCTATTTCTTCCAATATTACATTGGAGCTGATACCACAAAAGGGTTCCGGCGAAACGCGATATTCTGACTACGATAGTTGCTTCCTAAATTCAATCGCGTACATCTTTTTATCGCCTGAATTTTCGCTGGAAATATGATGTGATTTTTCATTGGAACAGCAATCAGTATACCACATGATGGTAACATTAATGTTGATCGATTGATTGATTTGTATGGCTCCACCAGTCAGGGACTTCGAGTCCTAGTCATTTCGGCCTTAGGCGTTTCTTGCTTATGGTTGTACCATTTATGTGAAGAGACTAGTTGCCTTTATCCAGCCTAACAGTCATTCCACTGAGGCCTCCTTGGAAAAATCCTTCTTTAGGCTTTCTAATCATCATCAGTGCTTCACATTCGAAAATAGTGTTTGTGCTGTTTCCTATTCTTCCAGGAACAACCGACAAATAGGTTTATCCCTTATTTGGCAACTGTCAGCGTTAAATATTTTGTTAGTCAGCGACTCCAAGAGTTTTTTGATCGGGTTTACTGTGTTCCTGCTTTGACTCCAGCACGTCTCATGATATATGTTTTGTCATGACCATAGACGCAGAATTGACAAAAGCAGGTGCACCAGCATACTGGTTAACGAGGCTTAACTAATCCAGGTTCAAGTTCTGTGGGCTATTAGCATTAAACTACGCAGCACAAAATGTACATTTAATCCACTCGGTTTAATAGAAGTCGGTGTAAGAGGCCATCAGACGCCACATTTTGTTCTACCATCTCATATAATTTTTACTATATTTTAAATTAAATCAAACATGAATTTAATAAGAAGATAGTAGTTCAAATAAATATTGTGGGAAAATTGGACCTGTGAACTTAAAATGAACGTTTCTATACAACAGTTTCAGCAATTACTACATATTCATTAAAATATACGGAAACTTTTTATGGAAAGACCAAATTTAACTTCCCTTATTAAACCCTTTTTCCAACCAGTTCGCCGAAACCCTTCAGAACACGAGAATATTATTATGCAGTGAACTCGAAGGGCATGTTCGAGTCCCCTATTAAGGACAAACACGCACAGAGTATTTGAGAAATAAATGTAATGGGTACCTAACTATAGTCAACCAAATGATTGTTTTTTAAATTACAAGTGCAATATTCGGAAATAACCTTTTTTATACATCGGTTAGTTCGACCACGTATACCTGCATTGATCAGGCAATTTAAAAAGGTCGGATTATTCCCCTTCATCAGTTCGATCATATAGTTTATTTAATAAATGTAATTGAGGTCGAATACTCCTATCTATTGTTGCTCATACTACTACTACTACTACTACTACTAATTTAGTCAGGCGAACGTTGGCCAAGACAAACTCAAGCCAAGGTTCCGGCACTGAGGCCACTGGCGAGCCTATTGTGCCATTCCTGCTACTTTAGCATCCATAAAGCCGAGTCCCTCAATGAAGGACTCAATTCCTCATACAGCAGTGCCCTGTTGGGAGTCCTGCTATCTTTTTTAACCTACTCTTTGGTAGTTCTAGAGCAGCTCTACCATGTCCATCAGTTCATCCCCTCAATAGGAGCTTGGACTGCCTGAGACACTGTAGAGCCGTTCAGAGAGCAAGGTGCTGGTTTCTCAACCACTTCCTCGTCTCCTTACGGATTGTTTGTTTTGTGAGGCCCAAGGTCGGGCCCGAGCCGTTAAAAGGAGTAGCCTCCCCTTCCACAGCCAGCGCGTCCGCCCCTTCATTGCCTTCAAAACCAGAGTGGGCCGGAATCCATTCTAGCCACACTTTGTTCCGCCTTGCTTATTGTTGCTCATAATCCTGTTTAATAAAAATACCTCAAACTTTTGTAACAATATTTTGTTCTGTATGGAGGGGGGGGGGTGGTCTTTAGTCAATCAAAAGGAGTCGGGTTAATAAGGGAGTACAGCGTAGACATTATCTTATTAATTAAGCTCGTGAAGAAGTGTGTCTGAAATTGAGTTTAAGGAGAATTATGAGAAATAAAAGGAAGTCTTAAGAAAAATTCATGGACGCTGTAAACGACGAAAGATCATCCACAGTCACGAAATAAATAATAAGTGTTCAGCAACGGTGTATACATGGAGACTAGATGATGAGGTGAACGAACTCATACGGAAAAATTGACAAAATCTGCCCTCAAAATCGTCTATCTAAACAGTTTGTTTTTCAACCACGATGCCGCCATTGCAACTCCTGTACCATTTCAAATCAATAACCACAGTATTCTTTACTTCACTTTTTTATGTATAACAGTAGTCAAATAGTAAATGTTACTTAAAACAAGAACAAGAACGAGAATTATATAATTATAAAATAATATAATATAATATAATATAATTATTTAAGTTTAAAAATAGACCTACTAGATCTACTTATACAATGGTAATAGTGAAAAGGCACAGTTGCATACAAAAAACTTTGATGATGACATCATTTTGTTTTATACAAGTACAACTTAAGAGAACGGGAAAAAAAAAGGTGAACAATGTATTGAAGAAAAACGAGAGATGGTTGATAAGGAAGAAGCTGAAAAACGGATGCTCTTTATACAGAAAAATATTAATTCAGTTGATATTCACATGAAAATGGGAAATGAAAATATAAATAAGGTGAGAACATAAATTGAAGCAAACATAATACCTATACAACAAATAGAAAAAATGTAAGTTTGCCAATTACTGGTCCACTTTACCAATATAGTGTGACAGTTGTTTCTTCCAATCTGGGGCACTTGTGGGATAAGCCACACAGAGGATTCAAAATACGAGTTCTATAGTGAATGTTTTGTGCAAGTTTACTTACAAAATGACAACACATACAGGGTGGCGCACCGAAAACGAAACAGATGCATTTACTGGCAGATGATTCCTTTTTAAAAAAATCCCTCGGACCCGTCGATTTTGTTTTCGAGGGGGACACAAAATTGGCATAAAATCACAGTAACATTTGCAGCCCCCTAAGCGGGGGTGGCACCATCCCTAAAATCTTAAATGGAAAGGGGGGTCGAATGATCCATCATTTAAAAGGTCTTTCAACTCCCTTTACAATGATGTAAAATTCATGTACTTCAATTCAGTAGTTTTGGAGTTTTATTGATTTAAAGTTTAAAGTAGACTTTAATAGGTACATCAAATTAGTTTGTACTTCTTTCAGAAGAAATTTGAGTAAAAGCATTTTCTTGATAAGTAAATGCTTTTATTTACTACGCCCATGGTTTATTAATAATAAAAATAGCAATTGAAGTGTCCTTTGTGACAAAAAAAGTTGTTTCTTGAAGAAAGATAAGTAGAGAATGCCACGTACTTATTTTAAATAGGAAATAGTACATTAGTTTGCGATTGATTTGACCAATCTTTGTTGTTAAAATATCATTTATTGCTTTTACATAAATTAACCATGGTATATTCCACGGCAGAAAGGGTTGAAATTATTGAAATATTTTTCGGAAATAATCAGTGCGCTAATAGAACAGCACAAATTTTTAATGAGCGACATGAGAACAATAATGTGCACCGAAAATATGTTATAGAACTTGTAGCTAAATTTCGGGAAACTGGATCAGTCGCCAATAAAAAACGTAATATTGAAAATCCTATAAGGAACGAAGCAACAGAAGTGGGGGTTTTAGGGCAAGTTATTGTAGATCCTACATTAAGTACCCGCAAATTGCAAACTTCGTGTGGTGTTAGTCGACGTACTATCCAACGGATTCTAAAGGCACATAATTTTCATCCGTATAAAATTCACCTTGTACAAGAACTTAATGAAGACGATTTTGATAAGCGATTACAATTTTGTGAAGTTATGAGTGAACGAATTACAAACGATGAACAATGTTTATTTAACATTTGCTTTTCCGACGAATGTTCCTTTTTTTTAAATGGCGAAGTAAATCGTCATAATTGTCGATATTGGTCGGACTCTAATCCCAGAATTTACCATGAGGTACACACACAGCAGCCACAAAAATTAAATGTTTGGGCTGGCATTTTTGGCGATCATTTGGTTGGTCCTTTTTTCTTACCTGGAAATTTGACTGGTGAAATGTATTTGGAATTACTGCAAAATGCACTAACAGATATAATTGAAAATCAGAATGATGGTCGATACGTTGAGAATATGTTGATGTTCCAACAGGATGGTGCCCCACCACATTACGCATTAAGAGTTCGGCATTATTTAGATCAGACCTTTCCAGGTCAATGGATTGGTAGAAGAGGTGCCGTTGAATGGCCCCCAAGATCGCCAGATTTATCACCTTTGGATTTCTTTTTGTGGGGTTACTTAAAAAGCAAAATCTATGCTACTCAGCCAACATCCTTAGAAGATTTGCGACAAAGAATTGTGAATGAGTGCCATCAAATTACTCCTCAAATATTGCAAAATGTCCGGCAACGTTTTCAGCAAAATCTTTATTATTGCATGGAAAGTAATGGTGGTCATTTTCAACATTTACTCGGCTGACAGGTCAGTTCATTCTTTATTTTTTAACAACTTTGCTGCTATGTATTGATCTCCTCTTACGATGATGTATTTAAACTTTAAATCAATAAATCTCCAAAACTACTGAATTGAAGTACATGAATTTTACATCATTGTAAAGGGAGTTGAAAGACCTTTTAAATGATGGATCATTCGACCCCCCTTTCCATTTAAGATTTTAGGGATGGTGCCACCCCCGCTTAGGGGGCTGCAAATGTTACTGTGATTTTATGCCAATTTTGTGTCCCCCTCGAAAACAAAATCGACGGGTCCGAGGGATTTTTTTAAAAAGGAATCATCTGCCAGTAAATGCATCTGTTTCGTTTTCGGTGCGCCACCCTGTATATATTTTGTGTACTTGTGTATTCTACTATTTGTGACTAAGTAATGTGGTTGATTTATTAGGAAATAAATGTTTGTAAATTATAAAATTTGTATTGTTAAAAGTACTTTAGAAAATAATTTTGTTGTATGATAGGAATTATTTAAATATATTTTAAGGAATTATTTAAATATATTTTATATTGACAATTTGATTCATGTATGAAAAATCCCATAAGCCGCGTGATTTTGTCATTATGACAGCGAAAAAAGTTTGCCCTAACTTTTCCAGCAACAATAACGAAACCTAACTTTTTAAAGCATGACAACCAGCATTGTAAACAAATTAAATAAACTAATTTACATCTCATTTTTCAATTTATTGATTTACATATTCATTAAATTGTCCCACCGAATTACACTTTAGCTTTTTTTTGAGTCGAAGTAAACTTTACATTTATAATTCGAATTTTGTTGCCATTAGGTAATTCAACTCAAAAAACTGCCATAAAAAATTATTCGTCCTACTCGTAATTTTTTTCAGAGGCAGTTTTTTTCGTTAAATTGCCAGGCAACAAAATTCTTATTGATACATGTGAAGTTTACTTCGACAAAAAAAAAAGGCTCTCGTGAACGAAACCTCTGCATGAACGAATTAGTAAGTTGTACCCATTGACTAAACATATATGGTATTTTTTTATTGTTATTGAATAGATTGAAGATTATGCATTGAGTTTTAAGGCATTTATAACTTTTTGTAGTTCATTCACTGTTATTGGGAGATTATTATGACTGATCAAAGCGATGTCATCTAAGTACCTACATACTGAATATATGTTTGCAAATTTAAATGTTGATAGTTCTGTTGTAACAGTACAGATACATTGTAGAGCAAATACTTTTACTTGTGGTAGTTTTGAACAATCAATAACCGGTAAATAACAAATGCATTTAGTTGATGTGGTTATTAATGGTTATAAGGGGATGACATCATTAGTGAGCCCTTAAAGACGTCACTATCTTTGACATTCTTAACCGCGATAATTACTCTGCTCTCGAGCTGTGTATATACCGCAGTTTCAGTTGTCAATTCGTATTTGTAAATATTCACCTGGTTATTCACGTAAATGTTAGGATGTTATTAGTATTTATTTAGGCGCGCTTTGATGGTGATATTACTGTATTTCTTCTATTTGCATGATGCTTCAACTCAAAATTATTCGAAGGTCATTTAATATAGTACATTTGAAATGGCGCATTTCCTCCAAGCACTTCAATTGATTTTTCCTTTTTTTCTTCGTACTTTGGTGAAGCTAATATTTTACTATGTAGGAAGCCAGCCAGCATAAAAAAAATTGTCCGAACCGAAAAGATCATTTGTTCATAATCTGTTTAAAAAATTGCGATTTAAACAAAACGTACCGATTTTTCGCAAAAACGCCGGGCATATTCGGATCCAGCGGCTCAAAATACATAAGAGCATTTTTTTATCCTTGGACCTATTAATGCACACGGCAGCATTGACCGCTCCCGGACTAACTTGTGAACTTGGTTTTAGAATATACTTACTTGCACATAGGGTGTTTTCTTCATTCTTTAAATTTCTCTTTTAAACACTTATTAAACTGTGCTGGACCTTCAAATGTGTTCTAAAATTCCATACCGATAAGAAGACATGATAGTAGATATTTGTATTTTTCATCACGTTTAAAAATATGAATACAATCAGCTAATTTTTTACCACCAAACGGATTTCTGATTCAAAAAATATTTCCAACCTCACCTATGAACCGCGAACTGTCAAAGGAGGTAGCAACCAATCAAACAGCATTAACTCGAGTTATATGATTGGCTGTTATTATTCTGCCGTCAGATGTTATGGAGCGGGTTTTAAACTGGTACCCTCTGCCATATGACCAAAAATTGGGATACATGGAAATCGATTTCCATATATAGTCTTCATGGGTGTGAAGATGATAAGTACATGGTTTCGTTGATTTTGTTATTAAAATTGTATTAATAAACTTTGTTTTTACATTTCAAGGAAAATGATGTCACTACAGCAATCATATCAAAAGACTAGGAATGGATATGGTTAAAAATCTACAGATCCAGCCACTTTTTTGCTGACCATAAAACATGAAATGATTTAATACACTCCCATCTCCAAGTTACGTCATCAACGTGAACGAAGAAACATGAAGGAAAGGAATGTGTCCGACAAACCGGTGAAACTTTCCTCATGAACTGAGAAGGAGAGAGGGGATGTCAGCCCAATATACATAATATATGTAAATATACAATCATGGAATATTTCTCGCCAAGTTAGGATAACACCATGATGATCCTGTAATGAGAATTTTTATGCCGATCTGAATCACAATATTTTAGGATGCAGCAATTACATTTTCAAGTTAAACAGTTCTCTCTAGTCGTTTTTTAAGCAAAACTTCTTACTACCTTTCAACGTTCTAAGCAGAGATAGCTGGATTTTAATTCCCTGCAAATTTAATAATTGGTATTTGATTAAAATGACAAAATTCTGTCGCTAATTAAGTCATTTTTCTTTTCATACATACCCTTTAATTAAAATAAATTTCATACCAATATATTCAATTTTATAAATGCTTTGAAAAACTTAATCAAATTGTTCTTCGAGAAAATTGAAAAGTTTTAATTCGTGACAATCATGTCTTTCAAATATTCAGCAGTATAAATATTGAATAAATGTCTACTATTTTTTTCCTGGAGGTGAATAAGCTCCTTAGTCCTCTCGAAGTTATACGGGGTCGATTTCGATGTTGTAATTACTGTCTGGTTGTCGAACTCACCGGTTCCACCTTTTAGAGGCAGTAGATGATAATAAGGAAAAGTTGAATAACAAACAGCCAAAACAATGTCGCATGTGATATTTACATAACCAATAAAAGAGTAACGCATAAATTCATTATTAGCTAAATAATCGGTAATATAAAATAATTAAAAAACCGGCCAAGTGGAAGTCGGACTCGCGTACGAAGGGTTCCTTACCATTATTTATAAAAATTGGTACAAAATCACGTTTGTTGTATGGGAGCTCTTCTTAAATATTAATTTCATTTCAATTTAATTATCTATTTTCAACGTAAATATATAACTAAATATTCTGAGAATATTTCAAGCATCTACCTGTTGACGTTATCAATATCAAGCAAAAAATGACGTTTGTTGTAGGGGAACCCCCTTAAACATGAATTTTATTCTGTTTTTAGTATTTGTGGTTATATGTAAAACTTTCAACTGTCTAACTATCACGGTTCATGAGACAGCCTGGTGACAGACTGACAGCGAAGTCTGGGTAACAGGGTCCGTTTTTCACTCTTTGGGTACGGAACCCTGAAAAGGTCGATTTCTCACAATACAAGCCCATACATTGATATTTGTGGTCTTTGTGCATGGCATCAACCCAATATCGGTTGCTTTGACGATTAATATGCCTGTACAAATAAAATCTTGTCCCATCCGAAAATAAAATGTTATCAATAAAATTATTATATTCAAATTATTATTGTTTTTATTCGTCATCGATCACCGTCATCTTTTGAAGGCATAAAATTTTGTCTGTTTATATTATACATACCTCTTGTGCTTGCATCCTATCACCAATAATGCACTCCGAAATTTTGTTTTTTGATGATGACCTTAAGTTATTTAAATCGATACAAACATTATCAGATTGTGGGAAACTGCAATATGTCAACGCTTTCAATTACTGGTGCAACTTAAATTTAATGCAAATTAATATTAGTTGTTCATAATAAAACGTAGTAATAGCGATAACGTTGTTTATAATTTTGTAATTTACAATAATGGACTGTATAATTCACTCATAACTTTCAATGCCTTTTATAGGTTAGATTTTTACCGGCTTGTCACAAAAAAGCGACACTATTTTACCTATTATAAAAAAAATAAGTGATATTTTCTCAGAGGACTGCTCTTTATGTCAGTTATTCTGATTTTTTTGAATAAACTCTCTTTTTGTTCTATACATACACTTGAGAGGTTATGACCTTCAAGATAACACAATACATAAATTAGAATATTTTGTTTGGTAGCCGACACAGTCTAGAAAACGACCGTTTAATTAAACCATTCAGTGTTATTAAAGTCGCCACTGTGGCAATGCCATCTTGTCCCGGATGTAGTTTTACAACTCTTGCCATACGCCAACATAATGGTGGTAAATTGTCATCCTTAACCACCACCAACATTCCATCTTTACGTTGGTCTTGATGGTGTTTCCACTTCGTTCTGGTTTGAAACTTCGACACACAGACTTTGGACCACTGATGTCAAAACGTTTGTTGAGTTTTTTGGAGTTGCTGGTATCTTGACAACTTATTGTATAATATCTCAATTACTGACGTACTCGGAAGTGAAGTAAGTCTTCTGCCGATCAGGAAATGAACGGGAGTCAATGCATCGAGATCAAAGGGGCTAGAGGACAAGGGAGTAAGATGAGGACGGGAATTCACGATAGCCTCTATCTGGAACAATACAGTAGAAAAATCTTCGTATGCCAAATTTGTTGTTACCGATCTCCCTCTTCAAAATAATACTTAGTATTCCTAACCACTGCTTCTCACAATACGCCTAAATGCGGTGAATAAGCAGGCATGAATTCTCATTTTACATTTTTATTACCTGCCATTTTTGACAATCCTAAATTATGCGCAATTGGAGATTGTACCAATTCTCTCAATTTTAAAAAAGGCGACCAAATGGCTTAACGCGCCCCTGGAGATACCTTTAAACTTTCCCAGTTTAGTGGAGCGGATAGGATTACTTTTAAAAGTGGATAGCGATAGATACAATGTTAAAATAACAAATAACAATAAATTTTGCATTGCGGTAATGCCGGGAGAGAACAGGAACAATTTTGGTGTCTCTTTTTGTAGGAAAAATTGACTGTTGTTCAAAATTCTATGCCAAATGCCAATGTCAGGTTAATTTTCATTCACATCTACGGACAAAAATAGGTTTATGATCACTTTCCTATAGCCAAACAAAAGCGTTTTTGAGATTTTGAGATAGTAACATGCCTTTAAAAATTTCAAGTATTTCTTCCTGCAATTTTTTTGTAATAATAAGAGGATAGAATATGCATTTGCCGATCATAGGAAAAAGTCGACATGGGCTACGAACGCGTGTTTTGGTTTCTGCAATTTTGGACAAAATTCACCAATATATGAATGGACAAGAGATTCCATGTGTAGGTTTTGCATTGAGGCGGACTCCCACTACTCGTATATTTGGCAAATATTTGTCACTTGCCTATGTTTGCCAAGTAGTGGGAGTGGTTCACTCGGCCAATATTTGTACAATTATTGGCCGCTGGCGAAGTCCCGTAGGTTGTCGGTAAAAATGCCACGAGTCAAAGGGATTTCAATTATTTTCATATTTTACAAGTACGTACTTGTCGATGCGTTCCCACAACTTGACGGCCGGCCGCAATTAATTTCTGGTCTGCTTTTGTTGTATGACTTCCTTCACGTGTGCGTATTCCTCTAGAGGTTTTTCGAAATGTAGTGGTCTAAAGAAGTCGTTTTTGAATTTCTCGATATGTTCAAAGAAGTCAT
Source organism: Lochmaea capreae (assembly GCA_949126875.1). Lineage (NCBI taxonomy): Eukaryota > Metazoa > Arthropoda > Insecta > Coleoptera > Chrysomelidae > Lochmaea > Lochmaea capreae. The sequence goes on from OX421409.1 coordinate 9,858,706, forward strand.
CCACCATCTTCTTTTTCTTTTTGTTTTCTGAGCTTGACATGCGTTAATTCTTCTCATATAGCAGCCACTCAATACTACAAACGCTGCTCCAGCAACAACGCGACTATCCATAATCGAAACAAATTAAACACTGAATAAATGTACTTGCCAAATACAGGAGTAGTGGGAGCGCCATACTTGTCAAATGGAGTTCAACACTTGGTGTACTTTCCAAATACACAAATATTGGCGTACTTGCCAAATACACGAGTAGTGGGAGTCCGCCTTTAGCTTAGCTTCAGCGGAAAGCACAAGTGAAAAAAAACTAGAAAATATATAGAAAAATTTATGGAGTGATGTGAAATTAATCTGCAATGTCAACCGTTCTGGACATATAAAATACATCTTTGGGGGTGTACCAAATCAATCATACACATTCAAAATAAAGTTGTCAATGCACCCAGTTATTTTGGTAATGATGATTTCTATAGGCACCTAGGTTAGGTGTGGTTAAGAAGATTAAAAAACTGAAGAAGATTTCACCAGCATGAGAACATCAAAGCCATCACTCAAATCAGAGAAGAAGACTAAATATGACCAAACCACACGAGTTAATGTAGTGTAGTCTAAATTGAAAGTCTTGGTGCGGTTTAAATAGTGTGCAGGAATAATATGCCCTATGTAAAATAGCTAAATAGGTTGTAGCGAGAAAAATAAATTCAGGCCGTGTGTGTAGAGCTATCTTAATTAAATTGCCATTATTTGTGGTTATTACAACTTTTAGAAAAAGACAAAAATGGCTTGTTTGAAATTAAACCACGAACTTTTAATACAATGGGGAATGTGATACGAGCATGTGCCTTATTTGCTACAAGATATCCAGATCGGCCACTATTTCATTTAAAAAGTGAACAAAAAAAGATTTGCTTAAAGTGGAAATTCTAATTTTTTTGTTGAATATATAAATAAAAATGTCATTTATTTATTTTAAATTATATCTATTAAAAAATCAAGGATATAATCGTATTTGTATCTTGAAATAGTTCATTTCATGTGTTCGAACCTACCCTTAAAAACAAGATTAAATTAATGACATCCACCCTTTTTTTTCCTTATCACATATTCCCCCCATATTTTTTTCAGAAAGGTCTTAAAGACCCGAATAATTTGATAGGAATTATTTAGCAGTTCGGCCCAGTTGATGCCTTTTAGTCTCACGAAATTTTTCGTGTTCATAGCACAGGCTGTGGCGTCAACTATCCCCCGGGAGAAGTATTGACACGAGGTCCGCCCTCTACTGCAAAAATAAGAAAACCATTTCAGACTCGTAAACTTTTACGATGTACACCGTAAAAGTTCACCATTGGGCCTACCGGTCGACACGAATGAAACCTTCCTGGACCTCAATTCCATCTTTCACATTATTTATTAAAAACATACACTGAGATAAAAGATACACGAAGACCTGCAATCACACCAATATCCATTTTTGTCAAAAAAAAAGTAGCTCGAAAAGCATGGTGTAGAGAGTAAGACATCTAGGTATATATTCAACTGGATTATATTGGTCAAAGAAGTAGGAAAGAAAAGAAAATGGGACAAGAGTGAGCAACCTCCCAGGGAATCAATTCTTGACGGCAATAAAATAAAACTTTCCCGGAGATCATCCTTCTATTCGTCTGTTAGAAAACTGCAGATAGCAACAAATGTAGTAGTAGACTGGACCAAACAATAAAAGAGTAATTTTTACCACTAAAAGATTACCAGAACCCCATCCTCTAAATATTAACGGAACAATTGTACCATATTCGATAAATGCCAAATACCTTGGCATGACTCTTGATGCCAAACTCAGGTGGAAAGACCATGTCAAAAATAAAACAACCGAATTAGGCCTAAAATACAGACAGCACTACTGGCTGATTGGAAGAAACTCCAAGCTTTCAATCTTCACAAGTTATTGATTTATAATCAGATTTTTAAACCGGTGTGGCTTTATAGTATCCAACTTTGGGGCTATGCTAGCGATTCCAATATCAAGTGGATCCAAAGATTCCAGAACAAAGTGTTACGAAACATATTGAATGCCCCCTGGTATGTTCGTAACTTGGATATTCACAGAGATCTTCAAATACCAACCGTCAAGGAAGAGATTAAAGGGATAGCCGAGAAGCATGAAGCCAGGCTCCATCAACATATGAATGCAGAAGCTCTTCAGCTGCTGGACGACCAACATCATGTCCGAAGATTGAAAAGAACCAAGCCAATCGATCTTGTGTAGTGTGTTTTGTCTAAAGTAGACTACAGTGCATGAGTGTAGTGTATGCTATACCTAGATTAGGAAAATCTGGAAGACATCATTGGATTGACTCTAGATGATAAGTACCTAGTTTCAAGAATAGTAAGATGCAAATTAATGGTTAGTCTTGCAAGACTAGTTTTAATTACAGGAAGATACGGCAAGGGGTATCTTTTAATAAAAAAAAAATTGTCTATTCTACTCTACGGCTGTTTTCTTAAGATCATAATTACGTATATTGGAATATCAAGGAAGGAGCATGAAACAAGGAACAAAGACACATCGATGCCAAGTTTCTTGACCAATCATAAAACTGAATTTTTTTTTATAGTAACAATGCACGTATTTGAATCTGTCACGAGAATTCTCATCAGTTTTCAATTTGAAATTTTCAATTATATACAAATACAATTATTGTTGAGTTATAATAAAAAATAACAGCTCAGTGCACAGTATTGAAGTGATAATAATAATTATGCCATAATATACCGATCCTCGAACATCTACCATCATTTCTTCTCACAACAAAAATCTACGAAGATTGTTATTTATTTTTATTTTATTGAATAGACCCTTCCAGAATTACGTCACTGGCAGGTCGGCCATATTGTTCCCGGTCCTCATGTCATATTTTATTTAGTTTTCATTGTTGACTGGTAAACAACGGATTATAGTTAGACTTTCAATTTACAATTCGTTCTTAAAATTATCTAAAATGCCATAGTATTGTAGTGTTGGTAAGTGTGTAATGCGGAAGGAAGAGATAAGGTACCATTTTTCGATTTCCGGCTGTTTTAACCAAGGTATATAAGGTGACTATTTAATTGATCTCTCTGTGCACCTGAATTTGTTGCTTTTTTGCTTTTGGTCGTTTGACATTTTACTTATTATTTAATTCAATTCAAAGATAGTTTACTGACTGCGCCATGTGTTGTTATTATTGTTTAAATAAAATATATATTACAATTACATTGTTCTACAAAGTCTGTCTGACAACCAACTGACTTACACCACATATCAAAACACACAAACTTCAACTCCAACTGATCAGGGGACCCTGCACAACAACACCCTATATTTCACTATTATTATTTTGTATAGTCATTGGTCCTTGACGAGTGTGCAAAATTTCGAAAACCTTAGCGTTTAAAGTGGGTAATTTCGAGTCTAAAGGTTGCATTATAAATGGAGCACCCTATATTTTATTATTATATTGTATTGTCATCGATCATTGACAAGTGCACAAAGTTTGAATCAAATATGTTCGTTTAAAGTGAGTCAAAATCGGGTTCAAAGGAGTTACAAACATATATTCAGGTGAAGCTAATAAAATCGTGTTAAAAATATAAAAATATATTTTTCGTACTTCCGGGCCTAAAGTGACAACTTCACTCCCTTGTGACAGGTACTAAAGTGTCACATTTAATCCCTCCGGGATTAAATATTGACGAAACTCCCGGAACGATTAAATCACAAACAAACGAATTTAAGGGATATTTTATTGAAAAATATAATTAATTAGAATGGTAATTAACGTTAATATTCAAATTAATATTGTGACAGTTCGTCATATTGACCAGTCTTTCCTGGGTTAATGCAGCAGGACACTGACGAGTAACAGATAGGTCCTTTTCATATTGAACTGGTGTTTGTTTCGAAGATCCTGCGGAAACAGGAAGCGAGAATGAGGACTGTGGCATAACTATAGTGGACGAATCGGCGACTTGACCAAATATTTTATCTGAAATTTTTTGTTTATTTTTAATAGACGATTCAATATATCCCTCGGCCACGTTGGAGGATTTCCATCCTCCATGTCTCTTCAGCACGTCTATTGTTGCTCCCGAATCAGCTAACAAAGACGCAGATGTGCGTCTAAAACAATGTCCCGTATAAGACGTCGCATTTTCTAATTTCAAGAAAGCTGCTATTTGCCGTGGAAATGTACCAAACATGTTTTTTCCTACTACTCGCGTAGTACATTCTTTGTTGATGTATTGAACAAAAAATTTTGAATGAGTTGTCCCTGTCTTTCGCAATGCCACATATTTCCGAAATATCGCCACAAAACTGATGGCACTGTTTTCTGAATTTTTGATCACAAAATTTCGGTCAATTTTACTTTTGGTGTTTCTAATCGCAATTAGGAAGGAATCGCCCAAATCTCTCACATCGTCGATTTCTAAATCAACCAACTCTTTTCCACGACAAGCTCCCGCAACGCCCAAAATAAGTGCAACCTACAAAAAAATTGATTTCTTAAAATTTCTGAATATAAACAAATTTCCAAATTTACCTTAAGCATTAAATATTTATCATCCGGAGCCTCCCGTAAGAACTGATCTACCTGCTCAGACGTGAGAATTCTTGACTTCTTTGGCTTAAATCCCTCATTTCTTCTCTTCAAAAAAGCTAATAATTTTGGAAATTTACTTATATCAATATCTTCTCTAATGTTAATAACCGATTTCAGCATTGAGTAATGTGCCCAGAGAGTTAAGGCACAAACCGCTTTTGATTTATCATCGAAGTAGACTAACAGCGCATTTTCAGTAGGTTGTCTCACATTTTTTAAGCGGCACCACTTTTTAAAAGCATCGTACTGCTGCTCGTATAGTTTTCTAGATTTCGGTGGTAACAATTCTTCACCTACTTCGGCTGCTCTTTTATCAATATCAGATACACCTTCTTCACTCATGATACCAATAATTATCAATAACAATGTTTCTTTACAATGACACTAGTAATGACAATGTTTCTAAATTATAACTGTCACAACGCAATGTTACTATGGTAACTTATTTTAAAGACAGTTTATTAAATGAGTTGAAGAGAGAAAAAACTGATTGAAATTATTGAAATAATTAATAAAATCATACCGGAAGTACGAAAAGTATCGTATATACCTTGCGACTGAAGTACATTTAATCCTTCAGGTAAATTATGGCCCTCCCTGCGGTCGGGCCATAAACTTTACCTTCAGGATTAAATGTACTACTTCAGTCCCGCGGTATATAATATACTATTTATTTATCTTAGAAGGATACAACTAAAAAATTATTGACTTAATTTGACAAAAGTGACGTCCGACTTCCACTCGTTACCCAACTTGAAACGAGATATGCCTCTACGATAACATACAATTTCCATATGTAAACTGTAGCGGACTTCAAGATAAGACATATTTATACAGGAAAACGACAGAGACCGGTTGATGATAAGAAAATCCGAACGATTTGAAACTTAGAATATTCAATTCTTGAAACAAATTGTATACAACCATGATACTGTTTACCATATTTTCTGTGTTTTGTTTTCTTATCGTCAGCAGAATTAATGATAATGGCGAGAGCAAAAAACATTTTTATTCCTATATTTTATAAAAAAAGGGAGAGATAGGGTGAAAAGGTTAAAGGAAGATTCCAAACAAAAACAAAAAACATGTCCCATACATTATGTATTCCAAAAATTAACCACCTTTATATATCACTTATTAAAGAGTTTAACCTACATTTTGGGATTGTCACTAAATTCCTATAAATGTTATCGAAAATACTTTCAAATGGTAATTTGACAGGCTTTAAATAATTATTTCTTCTGCGTGCAAATATACATTATACTAGATGAACCCATACTTCAAAGGAGATAAAAGGACCTAGGAAGAAAATGTTCTATAGTCTTGGTCAATATACGTCAGTATTTTAAGCAAAAATAATTGCCCCTATTGATAAAATCATCAGGAGATTAGACCGAACAAAAAATTTTAATATGTACAGTCAGGCTCTGCTTAAAGTTATCAGCAATCCAACTACTGAGTCTAGACTGGTAAAATCCTTAATAGGCAGGCGAGGTTATACACAGTCTTTAGTATGGGTACCAGAACATGAGGTGATTGCTCCCCCTCTTTTAGGTGTATAAATCGGAAAATATCGATCCTAGGAAAAAATTGATTGGAACCAAAGTTGTAGGAAATTTAATTCTAACTATCTTTTGTTATTACTATTATTTTGTGTAAGATTCAAAATAAATGAGTTATTCAATAAACAGAAGTTGTCCCTAAAGTTCAAGATGGCGGATGACACAACGGAACGGGTACCACTCAAAACAAAATTTAGTCTGCCAGTAACCCCCTCCTCGAAGGAACTCCGTAGGAAAATTGCTACTTGAAATATTTGCTGGGATTCCCCTTTTTTGAGCTAATCTGGCGGCTGCTTGCTTCACAACAGGATGGTGAAGCCTTCCATACATACGCTTCTTTGGTATGGTGGTAGAGTCAGCAAGGAATGGCCATGATAAGACTTATTTAGGTATAAAGGCTTGCATGCCTGGGTATCAGTGGAGCAGTGAAAGTGAAATGTACCTACCTTGTACCTTCTAATGCAGGAAGAGACATGACTAGAAAACGCTATGAAACAGAAGCATATCATATCAGACAGACAGGGAGCATTCAATTCAATTAAGATGCAGAAAGTGAGGTCTAAACTAGTATGGAATTGCATCGAAAAACTGAATACATAGGCTGCTATTTATATTTTGAGCCTAATAATGAAAAGACAGTAATTTATTATTAAAAATGGCTTTATTGTTTTTCGAAGTATTCTCCATGATGATCAATACACTTTTGCATGCGCTCGAACCAATTTTCGTAACACTTTTTCCATTCCGATTGAGGTACCTCCAAAACATGGTTTTTGAATGCATCAACAGCTTCTTCAGGCGCCAAAAAACGTTGGCCACGTAATTTATTCTTGATATGCGGAAATAAAAAAATAGTCATTTGGTGCCAAATCAGGGCTGTACTGAGGATGACCCATCAATTCGACGTTTTGGCCAGTCAAATAGGTGGTTGTTTTAGCCGATGTGTGAGAACTGACATTGTCATGATGAAGAATGATCCTTCGTTGCCGGTTGTTTTTTCGTATTTCACGAAGCACTTCTGGCAAACAAATGGTTATGTACCATTCAGAATTCACCGTTCTACGTTGCTCTAACGGCACGACTGCCACATGTTCAGTTATTCCGAAGAAACAGGCGATCATTTGCTTCGAGGTGCTTCGCGCACGAACCACTTTTGGCGGATTGGGTTCGTCTTGGAAGACCTATACAGTGGATTGCTGTTTTATTTCGGGCTCATATGCATAGATCCAAGATTCGTCACCTGTGTAGATGTTGTACACAACTTTTGATGCACCGCGATTGTATTTCTTGAGCATTTCTTTGCACCAATTGACACGAGCATCCTTTTGAGCTTTTGTCAAATTATGCGGGATCCAACGCGAACAAATCTTTTTAACAGCTAAATGTTCATGCAATATCTTATTGATGCTTGTCATACTAATGCACAAAGATGCCTCTCTCTCGCGATATGTCACATGTCGATCTTGCTTTATCAGTTCGTGCACAGCATCGATGTTTTGTGGTAGAACAACTGATTTTGGACGACCTTCACGACTTTGGTCCCCGAGCGAACTGCGGCCACGATTAAATTCGTTATACCAGCGTTTAACAGTGGCCGAGGATGGGGCTTCATCGCCAAAAGTCGAAGTGAGTTGATCGATGCACTCTTGTCTTGATAAGCCACGTCGAAAGTCGTAAAAAATCATCGCACGAAAATGTTCACGAGTTAATTACATTTTTTCGCTGAGACAAAATTTTCAAGTCGCTGTAGATAACACAAGTTATACTTAAATGACAAAAAGTTCTGAAGAAGGTTATGGTTAAAAAGATCAAACTTTCAATTGGAAACATCAGATGGCGCCTGTAAACACTTGGTAAGCCAAGGCTCAAAATATAAATAGCAGCCCTCGTACGTTAACTGAACGATATATCATCAAGCTGACTTGGGTTCCTGGTCAATGAAAAAACTGACGAACTTTCAGAAAGAGGGTCAAATAATGATACTCACATTTTGCAGACATCAGTTAAGAATTGTAACAGATTTCATGAGTGGTTATGGCCAAGTCTCACGAAAAAAACTCAAGCGTAAATTAGAAATAGACAAATAATAGATTATGCGGTAGGAACATACGCACCCTTGCCCGTTGCACCGGTTTGCGATGCTACAAAAATGTAAATACAATTAGCCATTCGGTTGCAGTGTTATCTGAGAGCTCATGAGGCGGGCTCGGGGAGACAAACATGAAGAGATGCTGAGATGAAACATAATATACAGACCGATTCGTTAAAACCGTCCAATTTCTAAAAAGTAGATTCTAGTCCCCGAAATATATGTCGTATACAAATATTTTTTTCATCTCGTGAATGAATAGTATTATACACAAGATGTCATTCAACAAAGAATCTAATAATTTTTATCGATTCCGATCAAGGTGAATATCATAAAGCATGTTCATTGCTGCGTATTTCTGAGATAAGGTCGAGAACCATTCTTATTGAGACACCCGGTACAAAACACGTCCATATATACATATTTTCAATACACCTTCGAATACTTGAAATCAATAAAATTATACGATAACGAATTGGTTTAAAACAAAATTAAATTATAACAATTGGGCGATTAATGTTTTACATAGTTTGGAAAGGTAACAAATTGCAATGATGGCGTTTTAGCTTTATTAATGCCTCCGTATTTAGCAGGGCCGGCAGACTTACTCACTCATTTAATTATTAAAATCATGTATTCTAGAGACCATTGTATTAATGGTGTATCAATTCTGCGAAGTTTCGAGAGATTATGTTGGGGATATATTCCGAACCGCTTGGTGAATTAAATATGAATCAAATAATTCGTAGGGACTAAACAGAAATATCGGCTAAAGCCAACTTTTTACTGTAAATTTCTTAAGCGCTACTATAGAGATTTATTAGTTCTTTCACACAATCCTCGACCGTTTTATATTCAACTGAGATATACGAGGACAACATTTAAATCAGGAACTTCCAAACTATTTTGGGCCGGAGACCCTTTTTCCAGAATGAACTGATACCTCAGACCTCTAATTACTTTAAAAATCTTTTCTCTAATTTTTTTTTGTTAATACAAAAATGGTTGAGTAGGTAAACTTGACATAATTTTCTCATGAAAATTTGAAAAAATTAATATAACAATATTCAGTAAATATCAATTGTAATTAATAATTATTAATACAAATTACGTAAAAATACTTATAGCCTAGTCAAAGTTGTGTTTAACATGAGAAAATATTTACGATGTTAGGCATGCGATTTTCCGGAAAATCGTCGAGTGAAAATTTTTGTTTTTGTTTTTTCGCTCTAATTGTTTGAATAATAAATATACAAAAAAACTTCCAAATAAAAATTTGTAGCTGATGCTTTTCTCTACAAATTTGGCCTGATGTAAATTAAAAAGTTTACGAGATAAAATTAATTTCAGTGGTATTCAATTCGTGTTTACGCGGGAGCGGCCCGTGAGCCAAATTTATTAACCGCTCCACTTGAAAGTTAATAATTTTGGGCTTATAACATTCTGAAAAAATAAATAAACTCATGTAAAATGTAAAAAAAGATCTCAACTTTTAGATAGAAATACTTTCAAAATTGAAAAAGTAGATTTTCTGACTGTAATATCAGTTTATTATAATTCCTATTTAATGAATACTTATCCCAGCGAAAATTCCTTTTGGATTTAGAATTGCAAACATTATTATTATAAAAGCAAAACCATCAATATTTAGAATTTGAAACGAATGCTTCTTAAAAATCTGTTTTTTGCATGCTTAATTTTACTTGTTTTTTTAGACTTCATTCAATTATATCTTTTTTCGAAATTAATATAATTCAATAAAACTTTACACTTAACACTTTGGAGCATCTATTTTCGAAACTACTATACAGTTTTTCTATAAATATCAAATTTTTTAAATAATAGACAATTATTTACAATAAATACTTAAATCAGAGGTCTTTCAGCAAACCGTCTATAACTTTTTATACCCTTTATGATATTATCTAAAAATTTGTGAACTTTATAATAAACCTATTCAGAAGTGATCGCGATACAAAAGAACACACGTAAGGCTCAGGTAAGAAAGAGAAGGGAGCACAAATAAAGGTGAAAACGCAGGTGAGAGAGCGGCTTAAACAAAAATAATAATAATAATAACAAAAATATTTAACAAATTACATTAAAAATAAAGGCTGTTATTACAACAATAATGAAAACAAAGTGGGGTCAAAAAAATGAAGGGTCAATGAAAGTTCACGTGGAAAATCGTATGTATCTTTGTGAAAAATGCAGATACAAAAAAAAGTTTCAAATAAAGTTTGAAGATTAAACCATAATCTTTGAAGTACGCTTTGTTATATAATTCAATTTTTTAATTTATTTATGTTTAAGGTTTACGTGGAAAATCGATGATAATAAATTAAAAAATAAAAAAATAAAAAATTTTTTTTCAATGTATTTGTCGATACTCCATTTTAGAACACATTTCATATGAACATTTTTTTCTAAATGTCATTGTTTTTTTACTATCGTAAAATTAAAAATATGAAATACTACTAGGGAAATTTCGTATATTTTAAAAACTAATGCAGATACAAAAAAAATGTTCAGACACATTTTGTAGATAAATGTAATAGCTACAATTTCTGATTAGAACATTTTTCTGTGTTTTCATTATTTAAACAATTAGAGTGAAGGAACAAAAACAAAAGTTTTCACTCGTAAAGTTTTTCTCATGTTAATTACAACCGTTTTAAATACTCAATTTAGAATTTTCAAGTTTTTTGTGTTTTTTGCCGCATTTTACGGATTTTTTGTGTACTTTGACTAGGCTATTAATTATTAAAAAAAACATCAAAATCGCAAAGTAGAGATTGAAAAAATTGAAAATTCTGTGTGATTAATTAACCTGGTGACTTTCTACTAATCTAGCTAAGCCTGGTACAATATTGGTTAGTTTTAGCCTTAAATATCAGCTTTCGTTGATATTCAGACAGTTTCTTTGTTTTGTTAAAATGTTTGTGACCTTTTTCGACTAGTTATAATGATGGAAAGGCGATAAGGTATTTTTTCTACTACCTTACCGGAAAACCAATCATATGAACCCTAAAAATAAGGAGGAAAGTTTTGATTAGCAGCCCAAGGGTGGAAAATTCGTAACGCCACGATTTTTGAAGTTTTTCACCAGCTATCACTTAATTACTTTGACGTTTCACGTGAACTTTTTAATTAAACTTCAATGTCAAAGTTTTTTGTTATATTTTCCTATTTTTAGTTTATTCGGTAGACGAAAAACCGCTGTGTCTCACACATGCAGGAAACACTTAAGCAGCAATTAACTATCAGCTGCCCCCGCTCATTTTCTGCCCCTTGTGATACAATATACTGTTTCAGCGATGTTCCACAATGCAGGCAGGATACTGTGTTTCCAAGTTGCGCTGCCAGCAGAACTTCTGACAACCTTGGTTGAACTTCTGCTCACGCTTCTTTTCTGTGCTGATGGTAACCAGCTCTTCTAGCATTATACACTTTGGCTATTTCCATGGCTGTGATATTGTACGAATTTATTATCCATTGAAGAATTTGTAAATTCAAGAGATCCTCAAATATCTTAGTGAAATCCTTGTATAATGCATCCAAGTGAGTGACATATGATAAAATAACATCGTCTTGAAGCATTTCTGGTAATTTTGTCAAAAAATGCGGAAACTGTGAATATTCGTTTGAAAGGACAAGTTTACCCACAAAGGTCCATATTGTTGATTTTGTTTTAATCAAGTTGACATCATCACCTTGCATCTGCAAATTAACTTGGTTAAACATACCAAATATATCAGAAAAGTAATGAATATCCGTTTTACAATTGTTCAGATTTTCTTTCACATTTAGGTCTTTTCCTGTAAAAACTTCAACACAGAATCAAAAAAGCAGAAAATCTTACTAAGTATGATTAGTTTTTCTACTTGTACAAACTTTTGCACGCCTATTGACCTGTTGATTGTCTCAAAATTACAATAATAATACTTCTTACCAAAATATTCGTCAATCTTGTAACAAGGTGGTACACGTAACAAACAATATCTTGAAAGTTTCAAATAAGAACTTCCCAAGGGGTCGAGTACTTTGGGAATCCCTGATTTAAATCACAGAACCAATGAGGGAACATATTTTGAATACTGTATGTTTGATAAAGAAAGATGAGCGGCTGTATCTTAAAAGCTATTTATTGAACAGGTTCCGGAAACATTTTTTATAACAAAATCAGTCGAAAGAAACAGCGGGAAATTGTCTGGCGTAATTAGTAACGCGCTAACTTAATATTTCCAGTGGCCTATTCAAAATTCAAAGCAAAAGTAGGGTAGAATTATAATCCTAAGCCAGTTCGACACCACTTGTTTCTCTCGATCTTTTGAAATAGCTGGTAAGGGAGACTGGGAATGCCAAATAAAAAAATCGCTATAACTTGTGTATTACTATTGAAACTTTTCGGCACAAATATTATGTTAGTTTTTGTTGTTAAAGTATGTTTTGCACAATTTGTATCCCACCGTGATCCATATGTTTCAGTCTAAAAGATCTAGGCTCCTGGCTGATCAGGGATCAAGGGATCAAAGATTCTACATAGAGTTTTGAAGGAACTTTGATAATGTCATTGGCTTGCCCTGGTATACCTGGTATAATCCATCCCAAAATAGTTCGTATCAACTACTAAACACCAGCATTGTTTATTCTAGAGAAAAACCCACAGCAGGTAGTCATTAAACCGATACCAATAGCAAAGATAATGCCTAATAGTATGATAAGTTTGCAACTGAAATGTTTGGTTGGTAAAATAATATTTAGTTTCAGTATAGTTGAGAGTAGAATTAATTTTCACCGTTTCACAATTTGTCGGCGAGATAAAGAAATCTGAAAGTAGAAGCGGAACCTGTGAAATTTACAGTCCACGTGGACTAACCCTTCTTGTAAATTTTGCATAGACCAATCGGAAGCTACATTGCACCAATCAGAATCAATTGTTCGCTTGTGGGTCGAAGTGATTTATGGCTTGTTTATCTTTTCGGCTTTTTAATCCTCCGCCTTTGCCGCATACTGTTATTTTAACGTGAAACAGTGCAAACTAATGCTACTCTCAACTATATATAGGTAAATTTTACCGATTATGGATATGTTACTGTTTATTTTACAATGACGGGTTCATAAACTTTTATTAATAAAAGGTATAAAACAAGGTGATAGCTTAATCCCACTGTTGTTTGTCATTATTATGGACAAAATAGTAAAGGAAATAAAAAGACAAGGAGGAAATCTGGACATAATAGGGTACAGAAACATGCTGCCGGTCAGATTAAGTAATCTACTACATGCAGACGATATTGTACTCAAAGTAAAATCAAATAATAAAATGCACAAACTAATTAACTTATTGGCAAGAGAACTAGAAAATATGAAAATGACACTAAATACAGAAAAAAACAAAGTAATGGTAGTAAATGAAAAACAGCGAGAGGGGAGTAATTACAAGGAATTGAAATGTAATCACAAAACATAAGAAAGCGTAACAACCTATAACCGCATCGCACGAATTGCGAACAGATGCATGAACTGCGGACAAGTGCCGTAGGGGTCCGTTAATCACTGCACGAATTGCGAACAAGGGTCGGTCAGGTAAAATGAACAGGTAAAGGGTTGGGGGGTTAGGTTAGGTTAGTTGAATATTATTATTCATATTTCTATGGAATCGAAATTTATAGCCATCAATAACCAATAGTTTTTTTCCCTTTTCACTCAACATTACTAATTGGAAATTCAATTACATTTCTGAGAAGTAGGGTTACGGCGGTTAAGCGGATTAGATATGGCCTGTCCACAATTCGTGCGCTACCTGCTCTCAATCCATCGGTTGTCCGCAGTTCATGATCACCCCCTATAACTACCTAGGAAGTATCATAACAAAAGAAGGGAAAATGGATGCAGTTAATAACAGAGCAAATAAATCAACAAGATTATGTTATTCCTTAAATCGAATATTATCAAGCCATAGACACATTGATATGGACACAAAGCTGGAAATCTACAACAAAATTACAGTTCCAACTATAACTTATGCTAGTGAGAACTGGGTACTGCAGAAAAAGCAGGAAACTAAAACAAGTGCAAAGGAAAATAGAAGGTAAAACGAAATGGGACAAAGTGAGGAACGAAGATTTCAGAATCAAAATCCAATAATATCAAAGATTAAAAAGAAACAATTAAACTGGTTTGGCCACCTATAGTTTATTTCAGAAAGGTATAGGGTAATAAAACCTCATTATGTATGCAAAGGGAGCACAGAGTGACCCAACGAATATTTAAGCAACTTTCATAGTTTGGCATTGATTTCATTGTAAAATTCATTCTTTTTATGAAGTTATCAAGTGCAGGTAGTACCACATGGGTTAGGGTCAAAATATGGGTTTATCCTATTGTTATCCATTCACAAACACTGAAAATAGTGTGCCAAAGGCGTGCCGGTAGGATACTCGTAAAAAAAAAGAATTTTATGTTAACAGAATAAAAATTAGGCATTATGTACATAGTATTGAGTACACTTATTTTTTATTGAACATTATACAAAAAATACATTATACAGAAATTAAATTATAAAAAATCATAATATTCTTCGACATCTGAGGAACTGTCATCTCCTCTTGGCGTTATAATTAACGGGTCGACGGTCCGATCGATCAAGTAGTCAAGATCCCACATTTTCTCCTCTTCTTGAATGGCATGCTGGACTGCTTTTCGGCAGGTGTCACCTCCTTAATGGCTTGATGAAACAGCAGCTTAAAGTCTTTCATTTTGAATGTATTGTGTCTTGCCACAAATCCTTTCACTTGCGCCTATATAAGTTCTATAGGATTTAGTTCGCAATGATATGGCGGTTTGCGCATCACAGTTGCACTATGTTTTTCTGCTACATCTTTTCAATTTCATCGCTTTCCAGTAAAAGTGCTTTACGGTTATGCTTTTCCCCGGCAAAATCCATATTTCTCAAAGTGGCCCATGAAAGTTTTTTAGTTATCAACGGAATACTGTCATCCTGACCAAGCTCCATTAAAATCTTATCTATGGTGGGTATTTGTTTTTTAAAATAAAAAGAGTGAACTTTATTTCGAATTACACTTTTGGTGTTTTCATCTAGGACTTTTAATGGTCTGCCTGGACTTTTCTTGGGAGGCTCCACTTGGCCTGCTATCTTTCTTCCCCGCAATAATTTAAAAACGGTGGACTCCAGTCATTCGGGAACATCGGTCGACAGTTTCTTGTACAGTAAATTTCGGGTAATCGTATTTTATGAAATTGTGTACATTTAAAATAATAAGTTTTTCATTAACTGATAGTGGAGAATTATTGGAACATCTTTTCGTTGGTGTAAATGTCGCCATTTTCTTACTAATCTTATAATACTGTGAACACTATTTATGGCTTAACAGCAAATACTGATGCGTTAAACTAAAAAAATATACTCATAAAGGTCTACAAATTTTGGGTAAGGCACCTTGCAGCGCATGGTTAAGCCGAATCTGAAATAGGGTTGGAATTAGGCAGAGGCACTAATAGAAGGTTAAACGGTACCTGTTAAAGGCAAAACGTAACTGTATAATCTACTACCTAAGTAATCCCTACACAATATTTCGATATTGACACTTCAGGCCAGAAAACATACTTTTCCTTATTCTCTTACACCATAACTTGAAATTTTAATATTACAAGCAATACTATTTCAAGACCTACGCCTATGGCCGACACCGAAATTGAGCCGAACTAGACGGAATTCCCCATCTGATTACGCTATACCTTTCCGAAGTAGACTATAGTAAGAATGAAGCAAGATAGAATTGCGAGAAAAGTTATGGAAATGGGAATATCAAGAAAAGGACAAAGAAGAAGATTGAAGAAATTGGAAAGAAAAAAGTAAAAACAGGAGAAATTAAGGCATTGGCCAGGGACAGAAAAGAGAATGAAAAAACTGGGTACAGAAGGAACTCCAATTTGACGCCTGAGAAGGCATAAGGATAAGAGAAAGGAAGATATTAATAAATCCTTAAGACCAGATACCGATCTAACCTAATTATTATGAAATATACTTTATCTCATTCCATTTTCGAATTAGTAGTTTTCATTAATAATTAAAGTGAATTTTTGTGAGCTAATTTAATCACAGCAAACTATTTTAAAACTTATTCCCAATTTCTCCAACCATTTTCTAAAGTTAGGAAATACCCAAATTTTGGAAATTTGATTGCTGAAATCGAGCATACGTAAGACATACTTGCTAGTATGCAATCTAAGCAAAAGAAAAATACATTTGTAAGAGGAAAAAGTAGTACTGAAACACGCTGAGTATTAGCAAGAGTTTTAGTTAAAGTATCCACTTTATTCTGAGTTTGCAGTTATTTGTTTAACTCTAAAATGAATAATTTTGGAGTTACCTGAGTGAAGTGCTGAATTTATTTACCTTCGAAAACTATCCAATTAGTTTACTGAAGTTGGCAGAAACAGATTAGAGTTTAATAAATTAAATACTACATTTAAACAACCACTGTGATTTTCTTATAATGGAATCGCCATCGCAATCATATTCAGATAAAACAAGATGATGGAACTTTAGGTGTATTTTACTGTATTTAATGAATATAAAAAATAGTTATTTATACTATAAGGCATGTAAGTAACATTTACAAGTCGAGAACGATTTTGCGACCAAGCGATAGCGAGGGCTGGCAATAAAATTCGAGACTAAATAAAATTGTAGACAATATAACGGAGGCATAAATTAAATAGATGAGGCTTTTACTTGATGAAGATCCATACTTAACTATGAAATAAAACAATATAATGTGTTTAAACCTTCATTATAATTGACATTTCAGGCTTCACCAGCACAACTAGGCAATTAGATAACTTCATTAGGTACTTACATCAATTCAATTCATAAAAATATCAAATTTACCGTAGAAATTGAATAAAACAAGTCTATAAACTTTTTAAACCTTACAATTACAAATATAAATAATAAACATAATTTTTCTATATTTCACAAACCATCACATACAGACATTGCAATTCATAATAGTTCGGTCCACCCATTCAATCATAAATTAGCAGCTTTTAATAGTATGATACAGACTTTTAACAGTTCCATTAAATACTGACAATTACAACAAAGAACTAAATATCATAAAACAAATAGCAGTTAATAATAATTACGATCCAAATTTAATAGACAATATCTAAAAAAAAAGATACTAAAACATACTAGTATTTCCTTCTGATAAAAACAAAAATAACCAAACCAAAAATCAAATCATTTTCAGAAACTTTAGACTTGAATATTTGCTTTACAACCGATTACAATTTATCCAAATACATTAAAACAACAAATCTAAATCTTCAAAATTAAACAAATCAGGAGTTTATAGATTGAAATGTGGTAATGACAACTGTGATAAAATTTATATAGGTAGAACTTTTAGGAATTTTAGAACTAGAATTTCAGAACACAAACCTATGATAAACAAAAATTAGATTCCAACTACTCAAATAATTTATTAGCAAACTAACACATTTTCGATTCAAATTATGAAATTTTGCATATAGAACCTAAATCCATGAAATTAAGTCTTTTAGAAGCTCTTGGGATAAATAAAAACAAATACTCAGATAACCTTCTTAACGACCAAATAGTGGAGAGCACGAATTGCGGACAGATGCATAAACTGCGGACAAGTGCCGTAGGGGTCCGTTAATCACTGCACGAATTGCGGACAAGGGTCGGTCAGGTAAAATGAACAGGTAAAGGGTTAGGGGGTTAGGTTAGTTGAATATTACTATTCATATTTCCATCACTCAACATTACTTCCATTTTACCGATTTGTTAGGAGAAAAAAATCTAATTTGAAAATCAAAAAAACAAATAAAAAGATATAAAAGGTATAAAAATTTTGTAAAAAAACTCACCGTACCGCTAGAACTAGATACTCAGCACACCACCACCACCTAACAAGAAAGTGAAATGATTTGTGACACGAAATACCTGAATACGTCCCTAGAGATGTTTTTCTAAACGATGCAATTCAATTACATTTCTGAGAAGGGTTGCGGCGGTTAAGCGGATTTGATATGGCCTGTCCGCAATTCGTGCGCTACCTGCTCTCAACCCATCGGTTGTCCGCAGTTCATGATCACCCCCAAATAGATATCAACAATTCTACCTTATTAAACCTTTTTACCTAGAAACTTCTTGTAAGATTGTTGTGAATGGATTTCCAGGTAAACCTGTTCAATACTTTAGTTAATCCCATATTTAGAAACTTTTTTGCTTCTCATTTCCAGGTAAATAACTTATAATGATTTTATCCGTAACATTCCCTATTAATGCACTGTATAAATTAAAAGCTTTTCATTATATCTCCACTCGTTTGAGAAAGCTACTGTGTTAGCGAAACGCGACACAAATTGTATTTTGAACTTAGTTCAATTATAATGAAGGTTTAAACAAATTATATTGTTTTATTTCGAAGTACTTCAAGAGTAACAGAAAATAAAAAAGTTATTTTGCAGCCTAAATAACAGCATCCCATTATCTCGAGGTTTAGTGGAGGAAGGTCAAATAAATGTACATGTCCCCAGCTCCCCCAAAACCTAAATCATAAAATTGAATACGTAGCAATTTTGTACTCATTATGTACATTTTTGTACAAGCATAATTGATTTTTGTACAAGTGATGTTCAAAAGTTATTAACAAATGAAAGGGGGGGGGCTGGCGACATATGTCGCTAATCCCCTCATACACCGAAAGAAAAATCTCAGTAATAATTATCGAATGTTTATTAATGTCAAATTTGTTCATAATTACGTATTGATATTTATAATTGAAAAAGCTTATTTATTATAATCATTCCTGATGATTTCTTTGATTAATAAATAATAGAAGATTTGTTTCTGCTATAATTGTTTATTTTGAATAAAATATTTTAATAATAAACAAATCATCTAACACGCCAACTTCGCGATGATAATTACTAAGTTTAATTAATAATTATAACTTAATTGATAATTATTATAAATGGTACAGTGTCTGTTAATAAATTTTTTTGTATCATTATAACATTCAATAAGTTCATTTGTTTGTTATAAACCTACGTTATACAAATGAGTAAAATATTGTTTAATAGTTAATCTTGTTTGTTATAAATCAACAAACTGTCATGCGCGTGATCTTACGTCTGCACATGTGATGTAGCTACCCTTATTTAGATTTGCACGTGTGCTGTGTATCGTCGTAAATAATAATCTTTCCCTCAGTTTCAGTGTGTTTTTGCCGGTAATTATTTGGATATTAGCAATAGTGTGGGCAGCGTGGGGGTTGGTAACTAGTTTAGTGTTTACTGAGTATGTGCTTGAACTGGTGTATTTGGATATTACACCCAAATAATGGCGGACGGCGGTGTATGTGTCGACTTTAGTAGCACCCCCCATATATTACATCTATGAACCAAGAATAGGTTAGTAACCATAGTTCCTAGTAACTCTACTATTTTTTACCGTAATGTTATTACATCATTCCTTTGTGATTGACATTTATTTATGTAAGTTCCCTTTTTGAATAAATCGCTTGATTAAAAGTTTTGTTGTTTCATTCACCAGCATCTAGGTATAAGTCATTTTGAAGAAAAGCACAACAATTTATCATTTATATATTAAAAAAACTGTAATGGTGTAGAAAACGAATAATAGGTATAGCTATAAACACTAAAAAAAACAAAGAAATTTTCAAAAATGTCTCAACACTTATTTCATCAACAGCAATAAGTTGCTATCTCCAGTAAGATCTTCTAAAAGTAATCAATTTATTAGTAGATATGGTTTCACTATAATATCGGCTAATATCATGATAACTTTTCGGGTCTTTTCGGGTCTAGTTGCCGAAATAAGTATTTTGACATCAATCTATAAATATTGGTAACAAAATGTAAAAAATATTTGTTTATTATCAATAAAGGGGCTTTGGTCATGTTGTCATTGTGAACAAATATGTGGGTATAATAATTCAATCTGGAATAACAGTGACAGAATATGTAATAACTATATACAATGACTTTGTAATAATAAATAACATACGGTGTGGTGGAAAAACATATATTCTTAGTGATTAATCATTTTTTCATAAAAACAAAATAAACATTTATTGTTAATTACTATTTATTATAGGAAAATATTCTAATGTAATAGTAAATAATTCTTTATTTATAGAGTGAAAACAAATAATTTGTTTTTTACTAACAAACGTTTGATAAGCCATATTTCAATAACGGATTTGGTGATAGTTAATTAGTCTTAGTGATTGTAACCAAATTGTTCTTTCAGTGTAGGGTAAATTGGAAATTGAACGATGGCATTTCGTTCTATGACTTTTGTACAATATTGTACAAGATACAAAATTCGCCCAGTTCATTGTTATAAAGAATTACAGCCATATATGTCGCCAGCCTCCCCATATGGTAAATTGAAAAATGAACCATGGCATTTAATCGTTCTACGACTTTTGTATAATTTTGTACAAGATACGATATTCGCCCAATTTATTGTTATTGCCCAAATTTCCCCCACCCCCCGCCTCAAAATTAATTATCCGCTGGTTAGCAATATAAGTTGCTGTTCATCAAGTGCACATTGTGAGTAAACCATCAAGTATATTATAAAATATGAGTACAATCTACACGGAAATATTCGTTCAATCAAATTTTCCTTTCATGGATTGAAAATTAAACGGCTATTGTTTTCTAGTGTGAAATTTGTACCTCATATAAAAATTAATTACGTGGGTATATTCTCACCCTACTACTCAATATATACCCTTGAATCAATTTCCATAGCAGTGTCTTCAAGAAAAAAAAAAGAAAAAATTTATCGAATTGTTACATTTCGGTAGAAAAATCGGGTAGTAAATTCTGCAATGTCGGTTTGACAAGACATTCGCAACTAAATAAATGAATATTTTGATGTAACAGAGATATTTTTGGTGAACAGAGTGCCAAAATGATTGTAGCTCTATCTTTATAAAACCTTCCATGAAATTTTTTTCTGTTAATTTAAATACGAAATCTACAAAGATATTGCATTCTCTGAAATGCTGCAGTTCTTCTTTGAAATACTTGCTGTCTACAATCGAATGCATCAACAGAGATTCGATAGCATCGAATGCACGAGTATTACTTAGAATGACCTGTGTGTATACTTTAGTGAGACGTAATGGGCGTAGAGATGCTTGGTTTCCATTTTTCAGTAGGGGCAAATTATTATTGCGTTTTTGTGCTGATGCATTCAATAGCAGTAAGCTCTTATCTAGCACCATTACAGGCTTACTTTTTCTCCCTCTTCTGTTCCATTCTTCTTTGGCGCTTTTTTCTTGCGATAATTGTTCTTTATATGTAAATGTCATTTGTGAATCTGAAGAATTCGCACAAGAAGTTTTGCTACATTCCGTACTCAAAAAATTATACAAAAGTCGTAGAACGAAATGCCAGGGTTCATTTTTCAATTTACCATATGGGGAGGCTAGCGACATAATATATGGCTGTAATTGTTTATAACAATAAACTTGGCGAAATTTGTATCTCGTACAAAATTGTACAAAAGTCGTAGAACGAAATGCCATGGTTCATTTTTCAATTTACCATATGGGGGGGCTGGCGACATATATGGCTGTAATTCTTTATAAGAATAAACTGGGCGAATTTTGTATCTTGTACAAAATTGTACAAAAGTGATAGAACGAAATGCCATCGTTCAATTTCCAATTTACCCTAGAGGGGGGCTAGCGACATATGTCGCCAGCCATTTGTTAATAACTTTTGAACATCACTTGTACAAAAATCAATTATGCTTGTACAAAAATGTACATAATGACTCGCATAATGAGTACAAAATTGCTACGTATTCAATTATATGATTTAGGTTATGGGGGGCTGGGGACATGTACATGCCAAATTAGGCTTCTAGTGCTGCACCCTGCAATACTGAGACAACCAAGTCTTTGCACCTTGCCTATTCTCATTATTGCATTCTTTTGTGTCGTCTTTGTCCACCAGACCAAAAACGTAACATTAGAAATTGATATGGGATATCGATTTCGTGTTTATTTAAAGGTCAGTAAGAATATAATATAATATATATTATGACTTAACTCGGCATTCATTACGAATGAACGAGTTATGGTCTAATTATTCTTCTTTGAAATGATTTATAGGATGGTGTAAGGGCTTGATTATTTCGAACTTCACTCAATATTCGGATAAATCTTCTATTACATTCGTCATTGAACATGGGAACTTTTCCAAATGCCCTTGTAGTTTTTATATAAAATCTACAATACCGCTATTATTTATTATTATTATTTTTTATTAATAATTATAATATATTGTTAATTATATGCTACGGTAGGTATATAAGTATATAATTTTTACTCACGTATAACCATAAATGTTGAATATTTCGCAATAATTTCATTTGCCTATTCAATTTTATACCAGGTACTTAATCTTTATTGTCAACGTTTGACCGCTCAATTACAACGACACCTTTCTATTGTTAAAAGGTCATAATTTATATATTGTTTTTTAAGAGATTTCTGTGTTAATTTTTTCCTAATCCAAATAATAGCTTTTTATAAACAAAATTATGAAGACAATATAGGGATATCGAACTCAATGCATTCCAATTTCTGTTCACTACAGGTAGCGTCAGTTTAAAAAATATCTGACCGTAGCACAATAACAGCCAATCATAAGTCTTGCATAAACTTTAACTTGGTGTTTGGTAAATGGTGTTTTATTGGTTGATAGCTCAGAAATGAAAAATTTTAGGAGTAATATCTAAATAACAACTGAATTCATATATTTCTGTATAAAGAGCATACCTATGGGTAGTTTTTTCAGATTAATTTTACAGCTTATTCCTTATCAACCATCCCTTGTTTTTCTCCAAATCACTGTTTACCTTTTTTTACCAGTTCTCTTAAATTGTCGCAAGGAAATAACAATTTAATTTATTCACAATCGGTCAGTAATATAGACATTTCTTACCTTTAAAACGGTTGGGAAGTGACTCATTACTTACTTTCACTTCCACTTTCACTTTTCCGGCTATAAGCATGTGTCACTTTTCTGAAGTATGACATTATTGTGTTAAGTTGGTTTTAAAAAAAAATTAATACCTTTCTTCGCTTCTCTACGGAATTATTTCCTCAACCGCAGCTTCTTGGACTCCCGGAGTAGTACAGGTTAATTCAAAATAAGACATGTATACTTGTTTGAGCAAAAAAATTAAAATTTCGTGACAGAAAGAATATTTTATGACACAATTGTCAAAACCAATAAATCAGTAATATTGCCTAGCAATGAATTTTTTTGTCGAGAAAAATATTAAATTGCGGTAACAAATTTTCTTAAAATTTATGTTTTTAAAAGCTTGTAATTGAGCGATTGTGAATAAAATAGTATACATACCACGCAGGAAGGATCATTTCATCCACGGCTTTTAGCGACCCGAGGCGCGTAGCGCCTCGGGTCTCTAACAAAGCCTGGGCTGTAATGATCTACTTCCCCTATTGTTTAAATATTTTCTAAATTTGAACTGATGTTCAACTTGAACTTGTGATGCGTTTCGCTAACACAGTAGCTTTATCAAAGAGGTGGAGGTATAATGTTGCTTTTTAGCAGAAAATCAATAAAATTTTCATTTTACTTATTATTGTATGTATGTATTTTGGGGTAACATTCACTGAGACCTAGAAGATCTATTGTGCCCCCTTACTTCTACTTAGTTCCTGAGGAAAGTCTCAGAGACTAGTAGCTCCTTTGGTCCTATTTCCCCGAGGAATTTTAGGATATCTGCAGGCTTCAACTTAAGTAACTGTCCCTCTTCTATCCAGTAGTGTCCCAGGTGCTGTGCTCTAGGTTTCTGAATTGCTGTGCAGTTCGCAAGTATGTGGATGGAGGATTCTTCTTCCATTCCACAAAACCTACAATCTTCTTTTTAAGGTGCCCATTCAGGCGACAATGTCCCGTTAGGATTCCTGTTAAAACTCTTAGTGCAGTTTTGCTTTGACTTATGCATTCATTTGATCTCAACAGGTTGTAGTCACCCAGAAGAATATTTGATTGCCTAAGCCCTACTAGATCTTTCCAATTGTCAGATCTTCTCTTTTCTTCGGCTTTACCTATTTCTTCCAATATTACATTGGAGCTGATTCCGCAAAAAGGTTCCGGCCCACAAAAGGGTATTTCAGTCCCCCTCTTCGCTAGTTCATCTGCTATTTAATTTCCTTCTATTCCAGTGTGTCCTGGAATCCACAGTAAGGTGACTATATTGTTCTCGCCTAGTTTATTAAGTTTGCCTAGGCATTCCCACACCATTTTGGAACTGATTACACAAGAACTCAGCGCTTTAATGGCTGCTTGACTATCAGACATTATGATAATCCTTTGCCTTCTATATCCTTTGTCAATATTGAACTGGGCACACTTTCTTACTTATTATTACAACTAATGATTTTCAATCACTAACTTTTTCAATCTACCCTAGATTTTTGAGTTATATTGGCATAATATTTAATATTGTGTATAATTCTTTTCACGATCTGAGAAACTGACCTGACCTGAGATGAAATAATGACATGCAATAAAGCCATAAAAATATTAGCCGCAACAGGGTCGTATTTATTTTGTTGTTGTTGGCGAAAAATAAATTATTACCTGGAAACTCTATAAGACTTTTGGGTCATTCTTATCATAAATACTTTATTTTATTGCAATTTATACTTGATGGTAACATAAGTATAAAATGAATCTTTATTTCGACACATTCTGAATTATTAAGTTCTGCAGTGATAGTGTGTTTGAAGATGTCCAGTGCAAAAGCCGTTTCAGGCAGTAGCCGAAAATGTTTGCCCGTTGAAGCAAAAATAATTGTATTTAAAGTTAGTACAGCGGGGCCACAAAAAATGTTTCATTAAAGGAAACATCAACTTTAACCGGCGTTCCTGAAAGTACAGTGTGTAAAATTGTAAATAATACTGTGTTGTATCCTCGTGAGTTAGGCAAGTGAAACAGGTTTTTCAAAAGATAACTATTTATTCGTTTAAAATGTATAGTGTAAACCCGACAAAGAATGTGCGAAAAATGACCAATAGTCCTGCCAAGCTTTCTGTTTTATAGAACATGTAAATAATGTGATCGAAGCTTCTAGAACTTTAAGTTAAACCAATGAAATTATGACAATTTTTCTAATACTGACCAATGAGACAAAAACGCAAATGTTAGTATTTCTATGAACTAGTTATGAAAACAGAAAACTCAGCTAATTACGAAATAAAACCTTTTATGAAATATATAATGTAGAAATATGAAGACTGATATAAAGAATGCGATTAATATGCATTTCATTAATAAAATAACAGAAATAAAATAAGAGCAATACCTCGAAGAGGGTGTAAAGTAGGGGCTTTACAACAACTGTGAAGCTTGAAAAAGTACGAAAAGACAGTGGTGCACCTAAAGATAGTAGTGCTAACGAAATTGATTTAGAGTAAGTTATGGTGTGTTTCATTTTGTTCTCAAATGTAAGTATTATATACTGTCAAAATATAGTATTACTGCAAATTTTTGTTTGTTTATTTAATTCCCAGCCAATTTTACACATAAGTAGGGGGAATATAAAAAAAAAAAATTGTAAAAATATATTTACCTAGCCCTTTTTGTTTTTCATCAGGTATAGTGCGGTCCTGCACCGAAAAGTTTTATGGTTTTAGTGCATCTCAAGTCAAGTCAGTTTCTTAGATCGTGAAAAGAACTATAAGATATTATATTATATTAAATTTGTTTATATTATTTTTCGTATTGTTAGTATAGTGTAGTCAGTCAATTTTTTTTTATATTTTGTTCTGAATTTTTATTTTTATATTTTATCTATTTTCTAATTATGTCGCTTTATCCATAAAATTGTGAAATTTTTCATGATAATAAAGCTTATCTCTTCATTTATTGGGCCTAACAGGTGCATTTGTTTTAAACAGTTACCTCTATCTATGAAAAATGTTTGAGAAACTTTTTCATGTCAAACTTGTATGTAAATAAAAATAACTAATGAATCTAAAAATATTAAAGGTAAAACGGAAATTCCAATAATTAACTTTTTCAATAGACCAAGTAAAGCTTCTTCATCCTGTAATATTAATAGTGCAGAGAATTAACAAGCATAAAAAATAGTTATTTATGCAACAAGTGCAAAAAGTGAGTGTTTTTTGCACGCGACGTGAAATTGTCCAACGAGGCCTTTACGCCAAGTTGGACAACACGTCGAGTGCAAAAAACACGTTTTGCACGAGTTGCATACAATATTTTTTCTACATTCATGCAAAAACTGGAAAATTAGAATATAATATGTTAGGAACTCAAACTTTATTAATATTAAAAGTAAAGGAACAATATTCAATACAACTTAAAAGATGTTACTTTATAATATTACTCTGATATTTAATAAATATCATTTACCATGTCAGAACTCAGTGTATTTTAACCGCTCTTCGTTTTTTGTATCTTTATGGCCTCCACCTTGTCAGTACTTAATCATAGCTGGTTTTCGCTTTGACCATTTAAATTTTAAATAATCAAAGATTTTTGCAATAATTGTGACTCGTTGAGATTAAGTAGTAATATATACATATATTATTGCTGTATTAGAGCAGGATCAGACACTTTCTCTGGATTTTTATTTTATTTAAATGTTTATGTTTGTCATAAATCATCACAAAACTGACAAGAATGACAGATGAGTGCAACAAAAATTTTGTTGCACTAGTGCAAAAAAGAACCACTTTTTCCATTAAATTTGTTTCACAAAAGTGTTGTTTTTTGCATGAATGTAGAAAAATACATTTATAGTAGGTACTTCCTCTTTACAAAAAAGCCAGGTAGGCTCTATGTCAATTATGTTGACCGTAACGGGAAGAGATTTTTCGCGGATCACGACAGCTGTGTTTTTTTTTATTTTCTTTTTTTGAAAAATGATTAAATTTTAGGGACAAAAGGTTTTTGTTGACTTTAATAGAAAAACTTATTCAAGGCATTCACAAATAAAATAAAAATTATAAATTACAAAGCTACTAAAAAGAAAAATTATTGGATAGTAATGAAAAATTGTAAAAATATGATTTTAATCGATTTTCTGCAAAAAAGCAGCAAAAAATTGTGGAAGCGCACCATCTTACATAGAAATGCGAGTGATATGGCAAAACTACTCTCCTTAAATTGCATGCGCATAAAAAGCATGTTGTTATTAAGAATAAACAAAGTATTTGAAATCTGATTACGCCATATTGTCTATTAAAGTTCAGATATTTTATAAAATAGAAATTACGGCATGTTTTTCTACCCTTTTTCTAGTAAATTGCATATTATCATAACAGCAACGTAATGACTAGTGCGTAATAAAAAAATTTCGCTTCAGTTTATTAATAGAAATTTATACAACCAGTTATGAAATGCGTCATTTTGTGTAACGAGTGGAATGTTTGCGGGACGAACGAACGGAGTGAGCGAGTTCCCGCAACATGACACGAATTACACAAGAAAGCATTTCATAACGTGTTTCATACAAGATTTTATCTCATTTTGACGAAACGTATTATAACTAATTTTCTTACAAACGCCAACATGACTGTTTACATGCAGGAACTCTAGGCATTTCGATTCGAATGACAGTTTCCATGCTATTCATACTAATTTAAAAATTGTATAGTAATTATTGTCTGTGTCATTGTGAGACACAACTTCGTAAGTATTCCTAAGAAATGCAAAAAAACACATGTATGGGAGAAAACAGGCAATAAATAAATTTATTTCTGAAAAACAGGAATAAGGAACGAACAAACGGATAAGAAAGGTAAACTGAAATAGCATAAATGTAATGAAATAATATGCAAAGTCTAAGCTTTATCACTGACAAAATCATCTTCATCATTGTGGAAGTTCGATTCATTCAGATCTATGATAACAGGACTGCATTTAACGGCAAAAGCGGCATTCCAGCATCTCTTTCTCTTGAAAAGTAATTAATTAACTTCTAAATTACACTTTGCTCTTTTTCATCATACCGGGAAGGCATTTTGAAAATGAAAAATTAATTGAGAAAGGCGAAAATGACCAAAAATACTGAACAAATCAAAATATGACAACTGAACTGTCAAAAGTAACAAATAAAATTTACGTCGACGTTAGTTAAGAAATACGTTAATGACGTCATAATTCCGTCTCATCTATTTCATGAATGAGAGATAAAGCTGAACAATGTATGACGTAACTGCGAAGGATGGTTAAACAAACTCTACTATTGCTGTCGCTGAAGCAGCTAACCGATTTGAAGGCAGACAACCACACTGGCCGTATCACTAGCAAGATAATTCATATATGAAATACATCGTCGGTGCCAAATTGGGTATAAACCGAAGCGTTCATAAATAACATCCCCAAAAGCCGACTAATTTTCTTCTAGGAGGAAATGCGGGCATAAGCGACGTAGTAGCGTCCATAAATATAACGGAATGGAGGGATTAGAAATAGTCAACAAAAAATGGGTGAACCAATTGACTAATTAAGTAGAGCCATTGGTAGTATAAATTTATAAAAATTGTTGAAAACCACTAACACTTTGATTTCTCGAAATAATATAAGACTTGTGGCACAATGTTGAAATGTAGGGAATAACAGATAAAGGTTCACAAATTACTAACGATCTCGTATTTGCGCATCCTTTCCAAAATTTAGCGATTATTTTTCCTGTGCATTACCATAAGGTGGCCCTATAGCTTTTACAGAATTGAAATTGGTGTTTTTTTTAAGCAATTATTGGTTACTGTTTGAATATGTAGATTGATTCGGTTAGTCTATTTTCTTTCAAGAGTACAGACAAAGATTGCCAATGGTCCTTTGCGCTTGGGACTTCCAGAATCTATTAGCAAGTATGTATTCTACTTAGCAGTTACCGTTTGATTGATTCATAATATTTTTCAGTTGGTGATCGGACAGAAGCTAGTGGGCTTCCATCCCATGCATTTTAATCAAGCTGCCCTCCTCAGGAACTGAACAGAAGTAGGTATGCCCCCTGGTAGAACAAAAATCTGTAAGAAGTAACATATTTCAAGCCCTGGACCTCTTTAATAGAGCAGAACTAACCGGGAACTGGGAAACATGCACTGAGGTGCGAAACACTTACACCACAAGAAAATTGTAAAAGCCAAAAGAAATAGCTTTAGGAAATTCTGTTAATACATAAATAATACACCCGCTGCGGCAAAGTTTTATAAACTCATGACGAAAAGTAGGGTCAACACAGATATGGCCATAAGAAAATCAGATGGGAAATACACCAAAAATGAGAAGAGAAGTAGGCGACTTTTACAAGAAACTAATTTTTCTGGAAGTAACTCAAATAGGAAAGTAAATTCTTTCGAAGGTTACTACAAACATTTAAGAGAAAGCTCACAATGGCTATGCTTAAATGTGCTTTGAACGCATTTGCAGCTTTCAAGGCACAAGGAACCGGATGGGATTCTCCTACCATTGCTTCTGCAAGAACAAAACGAAATTCTACCACATTTGGAAAGAATTAGGTGAAGCAGCTTAGAACTGGGTTATGTTCCAGAAGCTGGAAAAAGGGACACAATAAACCCGAAATTTTTCTGGCCAATTAGCTATCGACAACTATATTAGAACGGATATCCTAGACACTAGGTACTTCTCCACTTACGTCAACATGCATATCGGGTATGCAGATCTATCGAGACTGCACTGGTACAACTGGCGGAGGATATTCGAGAACCAAGAAACACAAGTGCGTTTTTGGACCCCCCCATGGGGCTGTCAAAAAAGTGTTAAATAGAAGAGGCGTAGACACCACAACATCCACATGGATGTTGGAATTGCTCACCACTAAAGTAGAAGATACGATGACGAGTTAAGGCATCGTCCTCATCTGCACAACCAGAGGTTAGGAAAGGAGGAGTATAATGTGAAGTCTGATGGTCGAAGTGCTCCTATGTGGTTTGACTGACCTCGGAAAAGCCTAACAAGGATATCCATGTGAAGTGGACATTACCGATTATAGCCAGAGCGGATCGCTAGTATTCAATACAGTGACAGTTTATATTAAATTTATCATTATTCATTAGGAGGTATAACAGATATTGGAATATTAAATCAAGTATAATGTGCAGAACTCAAAAGGGCAAGGATTTGAATATCGATGGTTGAAAAATAAACAAAAAAATTCCAGATTAATTTTGATAGCAACTGCTTAAAAACAATCCAATACACATTAATCTTACCTTGTCACCATGTAACACTAAAAGTATATTTGGAAGTTGTTTCTAAGTCATCATTTTTTGCAAAACTCACCTGAAACAAAAAGAGGATTAAGTGACAATCAAATTATTAAAATCTACTACAGTAAAATCAGTTTTAAGTATTTCGTTGTGAAATTATGTCATTTTGATAACCTTAGGTGTCTACTGAATGTTTTCAAACATTTGTGTCGTAGTGGCTAATGAAAAAATTAAATTAATATAACAATACCCCTCCGTTTTCTGATAGTATTTCCATTCACTTAATAAATACGAGTAATTAACAAAATAACATAATATCTATTTTGACGATTTTTTCTTATTCGTAACTGGTAAGTTTCAATTTCTCCACTTTTCGTTGTGTAGTTCATGCGATATTAAACAACTTTTTGTCGACCTTATATGGTCGATAATAAGTTTTTAGCTTGAATTAAAGAAGTATTTTGGTAGATTTATGACCCTTACCATGTAATTTGACTCCACCCGAATAAACTTTTTGTGATTTTCTATAGATAATGAACATGTTTTCTCAACTAACCTAACCAGCTTTACGTATTAATGAGATAATTAGCATTTTATCATCTTTTCTTATTAGGATGTATTTCACATAGGTAGTATTTAAGCTATAAAACTACAAACCAGTCAGTTTTTTTTATCAAATGTCAGGTTTTGTAGACTGGGATCTATTATCTCCTTTCTATAAACATGAAAGGGAATTATTTAAACAAGTATACAAAAAATTTTTTAATAACAGCTTTCAACATTATGAGCAGTAGTATCAAAAGTTCGTCAATGAATATAGGGTGTCCAGAAACTCCCATGTCAAACGAAAACTACAGGTATAGTCGGGTCGTTCTTAGTTTACTACTTTCGGATTGGAAGCTTGAAGCGATAAGGTGTTCTGTTCGTTGGAAATTTCAGCATTACTCATTATTTCTACCTGGCTTGTAGCAGAAAACACTTAATATTGTGTTGTTTTTTTATGAGCGTATAGCCAGATGAGACCCAACCAGATCTATTCTTTCGTACATTCAACGGGCAACGGGTAAATTTGGTAAAATCAAGGGGGGGGACATTTAAGCGTTAAATAAATATTCACCACAACCTATTCAGTGGTAGCCTAGCTGAATCTAACACCACTTTTTTGTGAGCACACTCAGCCACAGCTTCTGGAAAAACTCAGGGGACGTATCGTTGAGAATATGTCACATAATTGCCCCCGAAATGTTAAGCAGCGTTTTCATTATTATGTGGAAGTGGGAGGTGGACATTGTGAATAATTTATTGAATGGTTGATGCATATTTAATTTCCATTGATTTCTGAGCATAAGTTCATTTCATAGAATCAGAAAAGCATTACAACTAATTATGTTATTTAATATTTTTGATCCATTGAATAACTCAAGTAGGGCTTCGTGGCTTGATGTATCAACAAAATAAAATTTGTCCAACATCAAATGCAAAAGTTAAAATACGTGTTCGTCACCATTGCCGACCATCACGAATTCAAGGTTCTGTTATTGATTGTGAACCACATGTTTCCCCGAATGTAAATTCAAGATGGCGGCCCCGCGTCCTGCTAGCTTTGATATACCTTCGGGGAGGGGGACCGTTAATCTTTTCAAAAAAAAAAAATTTGTGTGGAAAATGTGATTTTTAACCAATCAGAACGTGTATTTCTAACAGATCACCATCGCAACGGATGAATTTTAGTGGAAATTTTTTCCTCGTGGGTACCCAACAGCGAATTATACTGGACATTTTTTTGACGTTTACAATGACAGAATATTTTTTTTGACAATCTAATTTTTATTTGTTCACATGATAATTTTGATTCATGATTTGTTATCTTGATCTTGTTGACATCGATTCCAATCACTGATGCCGCCGCTTTGAACCAGGAAGATATTGTATTTTGTCCAACCATATCTTGTACCAGCCTTTGGAATTGGGGTGCTGCCAGTTTGGTTTTGTAGTTATAAAAAAACGATTCGTTTTGATAAATTGGTCTCGCTGCTGATCATACGCTTTTTCTGCGCAAAAGTTTATAAACTGCTTCCATACACTTGCCTTTGATTTCCTAGTATTCGCGGGTGTCAACTGCTTAATATTCTGGCGAATATTTTCTTTACTTTCTTGACCGAAGCGAGACATTTTTCTACAACGTGCTGTTTTTGACAAATTCAAAACAGAAAGAATTTCTAGCTTAGAGTTTCACTGAGTTGCCATGGTAACTAAATAATCAAGTCGACAAAACCTTCTATGTTCTGCAAGTACTTGATGAAGACGAAATTTGATGTTGGAAATAAACACATTTGGCGTGGAATTTTCTTACCGAATACCACACGAGGTCAAATTATTTCCGGAAATTTGTTGACCTCTAGTGGTATTACTAGTGAAAATTTCAAAAATGGTAATACTTGGATGTAATTAATATTTGCAAAACAATTCGTGTTTATGTATGTTGATAATTATCAAAAAAAGCTTTGGCTAATATATTTTGATTCTTTCACTTCCATCCAACTATACAGGGAGTTGAACTTGTTACGATTTTGACGGAGAATTGGCTAAAACTTTTCAAATACCCTGTATAACAAATAAAAACCTTGTATTCTATTGTTTACCTTGATATTCCATGGAATCCATATCAATTTTATAGAATGCCTATGCAATATTGGGAAGGGGATGAAATAAAAAATATAAAACTATATTAACTAATAATCCCGAGGAACTCTTTTCGTTGTTGATTTCGCATTTGTAACATTATTAATTTGAACGTCTCTCAGTGTAAATACTATTTTTCATTAACGATACCCGTAAATGGAACATTATGTACTGAAACAATATACAATACTAAACAAGAACAAACAAATCATGTAACGCTACAAGCATGGTTGCCAAATTCAGGTATAATATTCCGTACATTGCCGATTGGTAAATCAATATTCCATAAAATGCCTAGGAGATGTATATAACATAATTAATTTCATACAATACCTGATAGTTTCAGGAATTCCCTTTAATACCTAGGAATTCTATACGATGTCGGATCTGAAACTTATATACAACTTTACTTTTATCAGTGTATACACTGCCATCTTAGCAATATTTATTATCATCGCACACCTATTATAGTACTTCTGAAAATGTTAAATTATATCTTGACGTGGGTGTCGTGTCGGGTATTAACGATTCCTTACCCTCCACAAAACAAGTCGAAACCCAACAGTCGTATTGCTGCCTGTCGCAATATTTTATTACAAATTCATGTTCGTTTTTAAATTGGATATGCCATCTTATTAAATGGATTCTCAAAGTTAACAGGTAGGAGTAAAATGTCAATCTAAATAGTTAACAAATTTACTTTTTGGTTCTAAATTTCACGACTATATTTAGGTTTGAAATTACTCTTAAGCGTTTTGTTAGATGCTAGGTACAGTTAAATGTGTAAGGATAACTGTTATTTTGGTAAGAATTCGAGAAATACACCAAATCAATTTCAAAACATACACTCACACCATATCTCGTGAATGAAAAATTGTTTTAAAAAACCTTAAAACCGTTCCTAGGGTATATACGAGAAAGTGAAATGACATAAGGGATAATGTACTCCCATCAATCCCATATTAGAGATGGTCCACACCAGAGTTGACAGAAATGTTGTCGATCAGTCTAATCAACTTGTCTGATGAAGATTCATTAGCAATTTCCATAAGGTCATCGTGCCTCATGTTTCTGTTTTTATAGTTATTGGTTTTGGAATACCATAGATTTGATTTTAATTTGTATGCCTCAATAGAAGCTATAACTTTGTCTTGTTCTGATTCCATTTCCAACGAAAATACACGACGTCACTGAGTACTCAATTTGTCGAATGTCGAACGTCGAAAACATGTCTACACCCTAAAGTCGATCGACAGCTCTTTCATGTTTACCGACAGTCGATGGAAAACAATTCGACATGTCGATCGATTTATTTTGTCGATCGACTCCGTGTGGACGTGTTTTCTACGTTCCACATTCGACAAATCGATTACTCAGTGACGTCTTGACGTTTACGTTGACATCGTAGTCGTGTATTTTCTTAGAAAATGGAATGAGAACAAGACAAAGTCATAGCTTTTATTGAGGCATATCTTCACATCTTCGTCAGATTTGTTGATTAGACTGATCGACAACATTTCTGTATCTCTGGTGTGGCACTTTGGCACGCAAGTCGGCACGAAATTTGCCATTCACAATAACTTCAAAGTCGACTTTAACGCAAGCGCATTCGTACCTAAATAATTGTCAGGATTCCTTCAACATATGGTCGAAGCATGATTATGTCTGTATTTAGTTCAGTCTGAGGTTATAATATATGATTTGGATTTATTTTTAATAGTAGTATATACTGGAGTATAGTGGTGATGGACAACGCGGAATATCAATTCGATGAAAATGTCAAACTATCAGACAGATGTCAGATATATCAAAAGACAAATAACAAAAATTAATGCGCATGTCCCATAGCCGACACGAAGTGCGAGTCGAAGTGAAAGTTTGCAGCTTGCAAGAAATTTCGACGACTTCAACTTCAACTTTGACACCAACTTGCGTTGTGAACGATCACACTGAAATAGATTTGCTTAGCTTGCGTGCAAAAGTGCCACTTGGCCAGCGAATTGATTACGAATGTAGCCTAACTAGTGTTTGGAATGGCGGTAAATGAGTGAATCAAGCGAAAGGGCGAGAGCGCGATTAGCTCGTTGGGTGCGCGCTTCAATTCTCCCGCCATTGCATCGACAGAATATCGGTTGTCAGTTGTTATTTCAAGTTTTTTACCTTCAGCATTGTATCGAAGAAATCTAGTTTTTCCCGACAGGCTGGATTAGGTACTTTCCATTTTGATATCCCATGATGATGCTAGGATTAAAATTTGTCATGTGGGATCTTATAACAATGTAATTTCGAACTATCTTGAAGTAACCAACTTTCTCATCGTCTCTTTTAGTCACTGTAAATTCACGTGCCATTTTATTTTTGGAATCAGGAATAGTAAGAATTATGACTTCATGTCTTAATTCAACATTTTCGATTTCTGAAGTATTGATACGTTGCTTCATACATCTTCTTTCATTTTTCTGGCAGCAGCGACAGACAAGCGATATTTGCTAATTCTTCTATATCCATTTGACTGTTATAGAAATCAATAATTTCAATGTCTCTTAATTTTTGATAATAAACTATATCAGCTTGACGTTGTTGATAAAATAACAATGCTTATGACGCTATAGAAACCGGTCTAAGCTATCCATAATATTATGCGAAAAGAATAAATTCTGTGGTGAGGAGAAAAAATCTTATATACTTCTCGGGATGTAAGTATATTCACGAACTTTATTCTCGAACTTTATGCCAGCCCTCGCTATCGCTCGAGCGCAAAATCGTTGTCGACCAGCAAATGCTACTTACATCCCTTATAGTATAAATAAATATTGTGCCTGTGTCATTTAGCATGATAATTATCAAAGGAGCGATCTTTATTAAGTTGTTCCATCGAAAAAGTTTTACATAGAAACCCAATTATTAGTAGAAACAAATTGTAAATATCTTTTTCAAACCAGGTGTCACTTAACAATAGGACTATTTGTCTCAGAGGACATCTGACATTATCTAGTTTGTCACCTGTTACCACCAGTAGAAAAATGCATGCTAAGACTGACCGTTTTAAGTAAAGGAAGGAAGAGAATAACCTTATTAAATACGCTTAGGGATTTTATAATGGAAAAAAAAGTCTGGATTGTTAATAGCCCTCATTAATACACTAGTTAATATTTTTTAGTTAATGATTGAGATTGTTAATCGCCCTTTTAATTTTTGTGTTAGTTACAAAACTTTTCCGTCGACTGCACAACTTAAATCTTACAAACATACTAGAAGTCCGTTTTTTTTTATTAATATTATTGTATGTTTGGTTACCTATACCAAAATCGTTTATTAATACGGGTCATTAATGAATGATTTTGTGTACATTAATATAGCTCAATAACGCACGGTCGACGGAAAATAACTATTTAAGTATTTATTACATTTTCATAGTGATGTTCGGAAATTAGACGAGTCATATGCCACTTATCCTAACAAAACAATGCATTCTAACAGTAGGCATTCATTATAAGTTTTAGGGCCAACTAGAGATAATAACTGGAATAGGGTAACAACAAAATTTAGGAGTAACTATATACAACCTAAATCTGTTTACCTTGTTTTGTTATAGATATCTTTTCATACCATAACTGTAGTTGCTTTCTCATTTATTTGCAGATCAATTTTCTGTTTTCTTGTTATTCACTATCTTGCACACTTCTTTCAATTATTTTTTACTTCTTGTTATGATCCAATCCAAACATGCTTCTTTTGATAAACTAATCCGGATCTATTAAATATGGCTTCTTTAATAAGTTTCTGAAGCACACAGTTCAATAATGGTATCCCCTCGTCTCAAACTGTTCCTAACCTAAAAATTATCCGTCACAATTCCTTGTTTTCTTACACAGTTCCTTGTCTCTGTTATCGTTACCCTTTGATACTTGACTAATAATTTTTAAACAGAATCTATTTAAATAATGTTTGAGATTTTTTTATAATATATTTTTATAAGTTTTGCAGATACACAGAAAGTGTCCAGATGTCTTTACAGCCCTTAGTTTTATTAAGCAAAATCTTTTCCGTGGAGCTAAGCAAAGGCAATGAACAGAATAAAGTGCTTTTTACATCGTATTAATCCAAAAAAAAGAACACCTCACGAATAATGAATCGGTAAACTTTCACAATAATAAGAATTTATATTTCCAAGAACGATGGAAACAGACAGAGAATAAGACGTTCTAGTAGACTTCGAGATAACGAACCTTTTCCTTTAAATTTATAATAACTAAAAAAAGTGTAGTGTACTCTTGACTATTTATTATTGCGCATTTCGTTACATGTCACAAGGTACATATTTCGTAATAATTTATCTCCTTAAGACAGAGAATGTTGTCAATTTTTAACAGCCGCATCCATCATGGTGAGCTATTTACTCATAATATAGACCATTCCAGAACACCTGATTTTGATAGGTCGGTCATATTGTTCTGGAAGACAACCGATCAAAGACCCAATTCTTGAAAATCTGGGAGTAGTAGAACAACCGAGAGAAAGGAGGTGTGGTTCTATCGAGGATGAATAGATGGTATTCTTGAATGTCAATAGGAGGATGACTCCTTCATTCTCCTAATGGGTGAATTGAAGGGATCAGCCAGGGAACATGGAATAATATGACCATTAACCTCACTTCTTTATACTCTATAAGAAATGATGGTAGATGTTCGATGATCGGTAAATTATGGGATACTTATTATTATCACTTCAACACTGGGTAGCGTGGCCTTGAATACCTGTTCCATTACATCTACACGTACGGAGGATCACCCTGGAAAATAACTACAGATTGACTCAGGGTGACTCTTGAATCTTTGAATCCCGTCGATTTATTCAGGTATCTTGAGATACTAAGGATTGAAGCAGCCCAATTCATGTAGATGCCCACGGATTTTACGTCTGCGAAACAGGATTTCGAACTCTCCTTATATGAAATGATAATTATCTTCTCATATATCTGTTAGTTATCAGTTTGAGTGTGAAGATTTCTTGGTATTTGAAAAAAAGTTTCAAGAGAGTTTGAACAATAATCCCCCAACCAACCAGTCTTCAGTCCTGCTCACATTTAAGTCTAGTGCAAAGTCAAATCTTACGAACAGATCATGAGGGATGTCTGCTCTGAAGAATGGATGGTAGCAAAATTGAGCTGTTGACTATGAACTTAACGAATGGAATACTGTTATTGATTAACCATGTGCCTATTAAATGAACGAATATGTGTCCTTGTTAGTTTTTTGTTTGGCGCGTTTATTCATTAAGTGTTAATGATTTAATTACGAGTTTCAATAGTTGTTTTTCTTCCGATTAATAAGACTAAGCTACTATGAAATTGTTGTTTTAATCAGACGATTGCGTACTTTGAGAAATATATTTTCGATCTTCTAGAGATGAAAACAAAAAAAACTCCAACAGACGGATGCCTCGAGCACCCTAGACAATTTAGATATTGCAAAGTTAATTAAAATATGGGATCAGTTCAAACAACGTTTATTTATACGTTTGTTCTGGCATTACTCTTTGAATTTCCTCCTGTAGTGAAAGACTTTATTACGATTGTTTTTGTTGGAGAAAGTTTAGTTTTACGTAAATGTGGGTATTAAGCGATTTTTTGTAGGTGCAAAGGTAATTGGTTCCCGTTATAGACATGCTAATATGACGTATTGCTCCTCGACTGTATCATGTGCGTGTTAGACTTTTTTTGTTTGGGTGACGATAAAATTTTTATGGAGGGTTTAATTTATTTGTGATGAATTTCATTTATTTCATTACAGTTTTTGTTTTCTAATATTTGCGTTAATAATAAAACTGAGTGAACATAATTATTTAAATAATATTTTCATTCTAAACATATTTGTGGCGACCGTGACATGACTTATTATATTTTGTGATTACCTTTAAAAATTGATAATTTGGTTTACATATAATGTCGAACGCAATATAAGACATATTAAAAATGAGCAGAAAAGCTGGACGGCCATATTAGGTCACGTGATCTGGATTGCCTAATACTCAAGCATGTTAAATTAATTTAAAATGTCAATGGGGCGGAAAGAAACATTGGATATTGTTAGGTCGAAAAATATTGAATCAGCAAAAACCAACGAAAGAAAATCCAAATAAATACAATAAAGAAGCTAACTTAGCGAATGTATCGTTGATACCAGAAGTTTGCCTTCAAACCGAGAGTTGTACGAGCAATAATGGATAGTGGATCCCATCGATCATATATATCAAAGCAAGCAGCAGAAGAAATGAAATATCAACTACTTTGTGAAAATCAAGTTGTTCATTTATTATTTGGAGGAACGAGAACGAATCCGCAAGATCATAAAGGTTATTTAATCCATCTAAAAGGTTTAAATAATGAGTATGCTTGTAATTTTATGGCGTTGGATCAGGATATAATAGGAAGTTTTCGAAAACGTACATATTCTGAGCCAGTAGCGGTTAACATAAACCTAACCGCACGACTATTTTGACAGATTAATATATTGTTTCCGAACCTCCCGCGACCCAACGAAAATGGAAACGGTAACACAAGTTTTTGTTTGTTATAATATTATTTGATTTGACGCAAACTGTTGCTGCTCGCAAAAGACGTATAAAAGTTAAAAATGTTTAAAGAGAAAATTGTTGCATTTGATGCTAATTCGGATAGTGACATCATTAAATTGAGGTTAGATTTTCGCCTGCAACCGCTATGTCTACCTCCGTAAGCTACCTGTGGTGTACGGGAGCGATATACGCTAAATGACATACCGTATGTCAAATAGCGTTAATCGTAGTGTTTTATGAGAGGCTTCGAAAAGTCTCTAATTCGTCATGGGATTTCCAGCATCAATAATGGACCGTGAATTCAAGAATTAAGAAATAAAAGAAATCGTATTAGCTGATGTGGGTCAAAGTTCTGAAATATTGATTGGTGCGGACGTACTCGGAAAATTAACGACTGGAAATTTACATAATTTAAAGTGTGGAATGACAGCCATCGCAACAAGGTTACGCTGATGGGCAAAAAAAATGAGTTCAACCTTAAAATAATTAATCTGGGTTACTTACGCGTAGAATGCACACCTCGTATGTACTAAGTCAAAAGCAAAAAGGTCCCTTTGGACAAGCCGCAGGCTTTTTGGGAATACGTGGGGTCTGAAACCGGAAATGATCTACTGGTCATTTCTAACGGACGTCAGACCAATTATTAACTATGCTGCGCTGATCTCTTATTTCTTGGTTTGTTCTTCTTTTTCATACCTCTTCTATTTTCCCGCTTCTCATATTTCCTTTCCCTTTCTAGGTACTTTTTTTAAACTATGATTTTATTTAAGACTCCTGCCTACTCACTTTCTATTGTTGTTCTTTATATTCATCTCCTCATCACCATCCTCCTTAATGACTGTACAGAGATAGATGTAGCTTGGGACTTGTTCGAATTACATTCGTCTCTGTCCATTCAATTATACTTGAAAATGTCTATTCCTGTCTCTTCTTTGCGGGATTGTCATTTTCAAAAACTTTGATTTTCCAACGAAAGCTTTGCATTCGCTTTTCATTTATTTTTCTGATGTTAACAACATTACCACATCGTCTGCGTAGGCCAGAAATTGTCTCGTTTTGTTTCCTGTGTCCCCGAGCTGTTTATTTCACTTCTTCGCACTATCCATTCTAGTATCATATTGATCAACCTAATTGACAGAGATTTCCTTGTTTCAGTCCAGCATTTGTCTCACAATAGGGAACTTGCCCATTTTTTTTATTCTACTAAAATGTGTGTTTATATATGAAAACACATTATACCAAATATCAGTCCTTAAATCGCAATACTTATTTCACAATAAATAATTAAAGTTGGAATCGCCACCGGGTGTATTCAAACGAAGAAAAATGCGCGGCAGCGGCTGTGACGTCACACCGCACCTCGCGCATCGGTAACCGCAGAAACAGCCATTTGAAGCATTATTGATTTTTTATCGAATTCGAATCGTTAGCGTCAGTTTCTCAGTCTTTAAGTGTTGTTTGAATTGTCGGTTCACAATCGCCTGACTCGAAAAGTGCGGACTGACGTCACAACCAATGGCAGCGCGTTTTAAGAGCAGTTCAAATTATTCAAATTTTAACCCTTTATTTCTCAGGTAATTTAATCGTTATTGGAATTTTTCTTTTTCTATGAAGTTCCTTATGATAATATCTTACGATTTTAATTGTTTTTAAATGATTTTATTTTTTGGCAAGTTCCCTATTGTATTAGTAACAATTATCTTCGATTTTGTGTTTTCGAAGGTCATTTTAGATTTATCAGTTTTTTTATGTCTTCAAGTTGTTAATTACTTTGTTGTTAATGCGTTTTGCAAGTAAATAAAAAAATTTATTTTTTTATTTTAGCTTAACGTGCCTCGACAGGGCTGGTCATTGGCACAGAAAAAATAAATACAGATATTTACACAATTATTACAAATATTTAAATTAGATTTTACAGTATAGATTAGTAGCTTTCAGGAACTGTAAGACTTTCTTGATTTCGGTAGGGCAGTGGAGCATTTCCTTGAGGTTGGGACTAAGATCAAGTTGTTTATATATAGCAGAAAATTGTTTGCAGTCCGTCAGTATGTGCTTAACGGTCACAATATCGTTACAGCTAGGGCAAACGGGACGATTTCCTGAAGACATCAGATATCCGTGTGAGAGTTTGGTATGACTGATTCGGATTCTTCTGATTGTAGTAGCCTCTCTCCGGGTTAAGAAGTTCAGGGAGAGAGGAGAAGTGGATGGATGGATATCATGAAGTGCTGTCGTGCTATTGCGCAACAGGTGTCGCCAAGAATCTCGTGTGACGTTTTTGAAGTGGATCTTCAGGTCACAAATAAAAATTGCATAATATTGGTATGTCGTATTCGTATCCCATTCTTTCTGCTTGCTTCAGAGTGAATATATGGTCTGTCACTGATCTCCTTACTCTGAAACCCCCCTGGTAATCTCCAAACAGATTTTCTCCACGTTCCTTTAGCCAAATACATTTTGTCATAATTTTATAAGATGTTCCTGTTTTTTCTGTAAAGGGGTACTACTATTGCAGTTTCCGATGCTTTTGATATTCACTCTTGTTCCCATAAGTTGGCTATTAATTGGTATATTTTTTTGTTAATAAGTCTCAGAGTAATGACAGGAATTCCCACTGGACGCTGATCTTTCAGATACCATATCTGACATATAGGCAGAGTGGACAGTGGAACATGCTGATTCTGCAATGATGCAGATGAGACAGCGGAACACATTATCTGCAATTGCAGGGTACATTTCTGAAACAGGTCCACTTAGAGTCTGATCAGGTTACAGACCTAGCTCCACAACGAATAATAGGCTTTTTCAGAAGCCTAGATCTTTAGGACCAAAGCATATAATCATAGGCGTCCGATAAAATGTTCATTTATTTGTGTTTTCCCTTCTGTCAACAGTAAAAATCTTTTTTATCACTGAACTAATACAAAGCCAACAAATTAATTTTATTCATAAATTCACATGATATATTAGATATATTTACCTCAACGAAGAATATTTAATACAGTTTGGTGATAGTAAGCAATTAAATATGTATTACAGGTCGCATTTCGAAATTAACTGACTTCATATTTGTTTTGGTGAGGAAAATGACTAGTAAATGTGTACAGAGCACTCAAAACTTTTCGACACATCATGTGCCATAATTGAAGTGAGCTATATAAAATAATTTGAAAAATATTCCAGCCAATCTCCTGTCGGAACATGTCCACATCTAGTACATTCAAATAAAGCGTGCACAATTTACGACATCATAAGGTTTTAGCAGTCAGCGGGACTGTTCGTTCTAATGGAAGGTTCATTTAAACTTCGTTTATTAAAATAAAAACTGTTCTTTTAACAAAAAAAAGTTGGCCGTCACACGAGCCGTCCGGCAGATGTAAAACTTAATAATAATAGTAATAGTAATAATATCAACAGCAGGAATTATACCGTTCAACATGCACCAATTAATACATGGAGAAGATTCAATTACACCCAAACTCATAATATACAACTTCAGTCAGTGAAGGGAATGCCAAGAATGTGATAATAGGGACATCTCCACAACTAAATATAAACCAAAATTCCATATTTACAATTACTTATTCTTTTTTCTTATTTTTTTTGGGAATCAAACCACAATAATGTTTTTTATTTTTTATTTCGACGTTTCGGTAGCGTTCCAGCTACCGTTGCCAAGATTAACTAGTATACACAAAATCACCAAACTGAGTTATACATATTTTGAAAACAAAAATAATCATACACAAAAAAGTAACAACAAACGCGTTTTTATTAACAAAATTTCCAAAATAAGTGAAAAAGACAGCGCTATCCCAATAAAAACCGTTCCTGGAACGTGCACTTCACTGGATTCCATTTCTAGTGGACTACATATCGTTAGAATGTAATAAAATGAAATATTTTATTTCACATTTTACCAGAGGTGTGATCTACTATGAATGGACCTTAATAAAATTTGTCAACAAAGTTTTGTAGTCTTAAACTTCAAAATATTATTGATTGTCTAGTTGTCAAATTTTTTCGTTGTGTCAGATAGGGACCAAAAAATTATTTTTATACTAGTTAATCTTGACAACGGTAGCTGGAACGCTACCGAAACGTCGAAATAAAGAACATTATTGTGGTTTGATACCCAAAAAAATAAGAAAAAAGAATCAATTGTCATATTTAAGTAAAGCGTGTTATTATTAGAAGTCAAAATAATAGTGTTTAATGTACCTATCAATGTGATTTCAGCGTTGTCTTCAGTCCAGGATTATGCTCTTAGAGCTTCTGGACAGATAATATCTACCTTGTACTGACGAGGCGCAAAAACGCCGAAACCGCTCTGCAAGTGATATTATTCCTTCTAATTATCAACCAGAATAGTTGGTTCTATATTTTCATATATACCAACCCCGTTTAACTTGGAAGTGTAATTCTTTGTCTGCAGGGCATATAGCCCGAGAAGTAGATGTTACTTCATAGTGAACGGTCTATCTTTTGGAAAGTAATTTTCTAATTTGTAAAGCGTTTTAATAGTTTCACAATATTAATTTGACTTCTATTATTATTTTAAGTGTACACTCGCTCAGTCATTGCTGGTAATGTCCACCCGACCACCCGATAGTGTGTAAACGCAAAAGGGATAATGCTCAGCTTATTCAGAAATTTAAGGACAGTGTGACAAATATTTAAAATTGCATTCTTCTACAGATCGATGTATGTGTTTTTGTTGAAGACCTAGTTTGGTGAGGCTGTCTCGTAGAGTTTTGGGAATTAGTCCAGTAGATGAAACGATTTCCGGCACCACCTCTATTTTCTCTGCACGCCACGTCTGCCCTATCTCAATTGCAAGATAGGTGTATTTTGCAATTTTCTTGTTGTATTTGTCTAAAATAT
Source organism: Lochmaea capreae (assembly GCA_949126875.1). NCBI lineage: Eukaryota > Metazoa > Arthropoda > Insecta > Coleoptera > Chrysomelidae > Lochmaea > Lochmaea capreae. Next base: position 9,903,479 of record OX421409.1, read on the forward strand.
TGTTGTTATTGGATACAGCAGTATCCACTAGAAGAACCGAGTTAGTCATTTAGAAATATTGACTGACTTCGTTTTGGTTGAAACAATCAATATATCATACTTTTAATAATTTGAAATCCCAAAACACCTCAAAATGGCCAATTTTGTGAATCAAGCCATTTTTTGGTTTCTGGGAGTAAGGGCTGGTTTTCTACCCTTACCAAATGCTTAGAGATCTTTTTTGTTTCACTTTAAAAATGTCGAGGATTTTTCCTCCTGGATAATTTTTCAGACATTGTTGCTGTGACAGCAAACCAGCCAATTTTACGGCCAAGGCGCGTGCCAATAGATGTTTTACATCAAAAATATACCCAGGAAATAACATTCTTCCAATCTGCTGTCAATATATCACATCTCCAAACTAACGTTTGCACTCCTGAGTTTAATCATAAGAGATCTACCGGATAACAGGAACAACTTAACAAATTTGATAAACAATGCCGGATTTCCACATACGATTCAAAGTCAAATCTGGGAGTTGATTGTGCTGCATACAATCAAGACTACCAAGAAACTTGGATGTTTCAATAGAATTAGCCCTGTTTCTATGTTTAACAAAACTGTTTGTTATAACTCACGTACAAGTTTTGGAATAGATTGCTAACACTAACCAAATTTTAATTGAAGCCGATTCCAAACCTGCCTTATCAGCTTAAGAAAAAATGAGCTAATTGTTGGAATTTCCATATTAAGCAGATTCACAACCCCACGGTCAATTGAATTTGGTCCAATAACATATTAATACAATTGGTATTATAAATACCTTACCCATTTTGCTACAAATATGCCAGAGAAACGATTATTTTCCGATTATCCTTCGTAAATGACTCATCATAGACTATTTTCAGTTAACTGGAATTATTTAGCGTAAGAATTGTTTTGACAGATACTATTACGCATTGAGAAATATCGAATATATTTAAATTGTTTCCATTGAGAATTATATGCAAAATATTTAAGAAGGACCAATCTAAATTAATAGAAGGAAAATCATTTGGTTTGCTATCAATAGGGTGTTCAACTTAAAATTTTGGCCCCATGCTTCATTAGGTAATATTAATAAGATGACAAATGGGATGTTCAAAAATAAAATAATTTTGAAATGATGCAACTTATGAATGCAGATACGCCACTGGTTTAAATATGAAGTTGTCGATAGTCTTCTTTTGCTCTAAGGTTAGCAATAGGGGTCTTAAAGAGTACGCCTATCCCTAACTTATGTGTCGAACGCTGTGAGATGCCACTTAACCATAGGAGAGAATTTTTATATAAGGTTTGCTCCAGCAAGCTTGAGAATCAGTTCGGAATTTCACTGAGTTTGCGTACTTTGAAATTATCGTTGCTAATTTCAATCTACGCAAACTCAGTAAAATTCCGAACTGATTCTCAAGCTTGTTGGAGCAAACCTATATTAAGTTCCTAATGAAAAGAATGTCCAAGAACAGTAGTCTAGTTAATAGAAACTATATGTACAAGTAGAAACGGTGGAGCTTTACCATCACGTGACTGTTATTATACGCATATACGTATACGTATATACGTATAGTAACGTATAGTACGTATAGTAACGTATATACGTATACGTATATACGTATAGTAACGTATAGTATGTATAGTAACGTATATAGGTATACGTATTTACATATAGTTACAGTCACGTGATGGTAAAGCTCCACCGTTTCTACTGTATATGACTTAACCTGTGAATACTGGAGGAAAATAAATCCTGATTAATTTGTGAATCATATGCAGAATGTCTAGAACTCACAGAACATATGTATGAAATTGATGTGATTCCCTTATACCAAACAAATTTAACGAAAATAACTGAAATTGAGGTAGATTATTCGAGAGATTATTCTCTATATCCCCCTGCCATCAGAAAACTACTTTTCCTACAACCACTATGCAAAACACGCTTTTCTACACAAATTTCTATACGCAAAGTAGGCCTTTTCTTAATTCCTTTGATAACTGTTGGAAAAGTAATGCGAAAAGTACACGTTATGGCACTTTTCCGCACCGAAATGTCAAACAAAGCTACCTATGACCTGTCAACTTTATTTGACCATTCAACATTTTCATTATACCTACTTAGTTAATTTCTGGGTGTAAAAATTTTAAATTTGTACCAAAAATATGTAAACTATTTATTTGATTATTTATTTATTCATTATTCACTATTAAACATACACTCAACTGATTTTTCTATATTAAATTTTCATTTTGTATGTTCTTTCTGTACAAAGTTTTAATAAAATACCTAAGTATATAAATTTCTGTTTTTATTTCATTAATAAATGTGGTTGTAGAAAAAATATTGTGTACAACTTGTACGCAAATCAATTTCCCGCTCGCTAGATTTGCGACACTCGCCATACGGCTCGTACCACAAACTTCTGCGCTCGTGGGAAAAGTGACGCTTTGCGCACTAGTTGTACAAACTACTATTTTACTTCCGATATAAAATACAAATATCCTAATTATCACTTAATATTTACCGATGCATCAAAAAGAGGTGATGATGCTTCCTATGCTTTCTGGGATCCAATCGAAAAATTTTCCGAATCAATAAAATTACCAAAAATTTTTTCAATATACTCTGCTGAACAATTAGCAATACGAGAAGCTCTAGCCTATATAAAAACAAAATTGACTAACAAAAAACATATTCTAATAATCTCAGATTGTAAAACTGTTCTACAAAAACTTAAACATCTCTCTAGTAAACATAAATTAAATTATATATACTTAAAGACATATTAAATACCGTTATAGATCTAGAACAGGAAGATAAACAAGTTAAATTTGTTTGGGTTAAAGCTCACTGCGGAATAATTCATAATAAAAAAGTAGCCAAAGAATCATTTCAAAGTAAACAGATTGTAAACTATCCGCTTAGTCTAGAAGATATCAAAATATAAAAGTATTGCTTAATGGATGGTAAAATATAGAGATTCCAACAATTTTTATTTTATAAGGAAATAAAACCAACTTCTACATCAGCACCATGGTTCAGTGGCCTAAGCTTGTCGAAAGATTTGATAAGAATTATATCTAGAATTAGATTTAATCAGACGCTGGTTCCATTTCATTTATGCAAAATTAATATCATAGATTCCCCAAATTGCGAATGTGGTGAACATGGTACAGTAGAACACAAAATATTAGGATGTGAACTAAATCGGAGAATTATTGATCAGCTTATGAATAATATTAGTAAATATAAATCTTTAGAACGACCAATTAATTTATATGAATTAATAATCTCAAACGTGGATATTTATAAATTGATTTGTCAACATATTCGCAATTTGGGTTTAAGAATTTAAGCATCTTAATATATATTATGTATGTATGTATGTATGTATGTATATGTATGTGGGTGTGTATATAAGTATACATATATAGGTACCGGGTGTCCCAAATTATCGTATACATACAATAGCTATGTTCTCGGGTCACAATCCAAACCGATTCCGAACCAGTTAGGAATTAACTCTAAATTGTCTAGAGCGCATGCTTAGTTCCGAACCGGCAAATAGTTTTAACTAAACCGCGAACGGCCTTGGAACCACGGATCACCTTTCAGGACTTGAACAAAAACAAAACACACTTCTGACAGCTAACAAATGAAAAATAATCAAAATACACTAAAAATAAACAAAATATAAAAACCAAAATAGACTAAATAGATCATTTAAATTTACCTTCGGTACTTGGATACTGGACAGCTATATTGGAGATTGATATTTATTTACAACGTTAAAACACAACAAAGCAAACAATAAACAAGTGAAACAACAGGTAACTAAAATCAAACAACTGATCATTTGCGCATGAGCATCCGAACCGAACTTTCAGTCCTTACCAAAATCAGAGAACTGCTAGGACTGATTCCGAATCAATAACGAACCAATCCGATATGATCCGCGAACATCGAACTATTATTAAAAATTCAGAATTATATTAACCGCGAACGCCACTTTTCAGAATACGCATGCGAATAGTACCTGAACTGGTTCGGATTGTGACCCGCGAACATAGCTAATATCTCGCTTATTTGACAAGATAATTCAAAAATTTAAAAACTGTTTTGAATGGCATTAAAGCACCTTCATAATGACTTATGAAAAATCTTTATTGCATTTGACAGGCTTGTGCACCCACCTATCACTTTTTATTTTGAAATGATACACACTGTATATTGTCATTGAAAATTGCGTGTTATTCTATTAGGAATACAATACAACATACTTGTAATTATTTTTTATTATTAACAACAAAAAATTAACATTTCTGAAATTTAACTAAAATGCATATGCAAGTCAAAAAACTGAAACAAAATTATACTAAGTGTTCAAAATTATTTCCTGCAGATTCCATGTACGCTTCAAGACGTCTTAAAAGCGTTCTTGTGCAGGCCGCCTGAATCATAGCTGGTGTAACAGCACGACATGCTTCACGAATGCGTTCTTTCAGATCATCTACATCTAAAGGTTGCGTTTGATAAACCAATTCTTTAAGGTAACCCCACAAAAAAAGTCCAGTGGTGTTAGATCTGGCGAGCGAGGAGGTCAAGCCATAGGTCCATAAGTACCAATCCACCTGTTGGGAAACAGTTGATCGAGATGCTCCGCAACAATACCTGCATTAAGAGGTGGAGCACCGTCCTGTTGCCAGATAATTGTATTCCGTTGTGCCAAAGGAATGTCTTCCATAAGTTCAGGTAACTCGTGTTCAAGAAAATGTAAATATCTTTCTCCATTCAATGTGCCCTCATAAAAGTATGGCCCAATCAAGTGACCATTGAATAAACCGCACCATACATTTATACCCCAAATTGTCTGAAAACGAGTTGAAGAAACCCAGTGTGGATTTTAGTTCGACCAATAATGGGCATTATGTGTATTCACTACACCATTGTGGAACCGGCTTTCATCACTCCAAAATATTTTATTTAAAAGCAAGGGATCATCGGTAATCATAACATCAATTAGAGAAATAAATTCTAAACTTCGGTCGAAATCAGTAGGCTTCAGTCCTTGAACTAAATGTTATTTAAAAGGGTGATATTTTTGTTTCCTCAAAATTCTCTGTACAGTACTTTTGCTTATTCCGATTTCTTCAGCTATTTTTCTAAAAGTATGTGGATTAACACCAACATACGCAACTACATTAATAACATTATCATCATTGCTCACATGATTTCGGTGTGGTGCATGGTTTTTGTTTGGGAATGAACCGTTGCGCAATTTTCGTTTCAATCTAGGAAACACCATGTGTGCTACTTGATGACGTTGAGGAAAACGTTCTCGATATAAACGGGGGGCTGCTCGTCGAGCATTTTTCCTGCATTCACCATAAACTAGTAACATGCCAACGTATTCGTCTGAACTAAACGTGGCATCTTACTGATAAAAAGAGTAATTATTTTTTAATTGGAACTTGTGAATAGTGGACACAACAAACAATTAAGTCATCGATTAACTACACTAGGCACTGTTTAACAATAAGTATTTGAAGTTCTTTTTTAGTCCAGTAAATGAAGGGATCAACCTGTAAATTATCGCCTATAAATTTCATACTGCGCGAATTAAGGGTTGGTTCACTAAAAGTTACTTTTTAAAAAGACTTTATTATAAATAATGATAAACCCTGTTTTACTTACAAATACGAACTAACTAGATATTGGATTACAACTTCGTTTATATAGTAATATAATATGCTGATGAAATATTTATAGAAAACAATTTAATAAGCTAAATATTGTCGACTAGCCTAAATAAAGTATTAAGAGTATTGGTAATGTATATATTCAATAACTAAGAATTAACGAATGTAACTTCTCCATCCCCTGAGGAAGTTTTGTAAGGGACGAACAAAACTGATGGTGGCTCTTCCTGAGAGGTATTTGGTTCAGTAGTTTGGTTGGTCCTTGATAGCTGATACTTGTAGTATCCGAATAGTAGGCATATAGTTACCAATATGTATACGGGGGTCGTCCAAAAGTGTGTGAGATCCATTGGTGGTTTTTCAGAAAGAAGAGGTTGCAGTTGTTGTTCTTCTTGGGTTAGCTTATGTAGTTTGTCTAGAGGAATTTTCTCCAAGTTTAGTGGTCCGGTTTTGATTGGCTGGTTTTGGTGTTTTGTTCTAATTTTTGGATAGATAGATTGGAGTTTCTTCGTTACTGTTGCTAATGTATACTGTAAATTTTGATCAAAGTTTTGTAAATTTTCAAAATAAGGTTGGCTAAGTCCTTTGTGAATGGCTTTCGTAACTTCTTGATATTGTGTTTGTAGAATTTCTATTTCTTCGGCTATAGGACGTAGCTGGATGTAGTGAATGAAGTCATGTGTGCTCGTCTGAACTCTGGCTTCTCCTAGCTTGAGGAGTAGCATCCCTGGGTTGTCCTGGAGGTTCTGGATTCGGACCTCTTGAGCCATGCTGAAGGTACATCTGTAGTATACGGTTGTGGTTAGTTATTTTACTAGGTTGATGTCTTATATTTTTCTTGTGTACAGTCGTGTTCGGTGTATCAATTGTTACGACGTTGTCTTGTTTAATGGTTTTTGGGGAGAATCTAGGGAGAAGTTTATTTCTGTTGACCATTTTCTTTGTGTATATTCTAGAAGATGGTTTATATGATAGAGGGGCCTGACGTTTTTCATTTCTTTTCTCGATAACCTTTTCCTTTTTATCTTGAATCTTTTTGTTGATTTCTTTGTAAATTTCGATTATCTTCTTTTTGTGATCGTGGGTGTAGTTATTTAGTAGATTCCTTTGAATATCAATGTCAAAAGGATCTTGAGAGTTTAGATGGCCATTTAAAATTTCTATAGGTCGATGCTGAGTAACAGAGTGGATAGAACTGTTGTAGCCGAGTATAGCATATAGCATTTGCTCTCTGATGTTGAGAGACTTCTTCTTTTCTCTAAGTATTCTCAAATGCTCTAGTATTGTCGAGTGAAAACGTTCGATCATTCCATTTGACTGTGGATTGTCTGGAGTGGTGTAGTGGATACTGATTTTGTGTGTATCTATGAATTCTTGCATTAGTCCATTTTTGAATTCAGTTCCATTATCTGCTACGATCAGTTGAGGAAGTCCATGATGGGTGATGAAGAGTAAAAATGCATTTAGTACATTAACTGCGTTGGAGCCTTCTATTGGGTATGCTTGGCCGTATTTCGAGAAGGCGTCAATGACGGTGAGGAACTTTTGGCCATTTGCTTGGAATGTATCTACGTGAATAATCTCTAGCGGTCTCGTTGGTGTTGGTGTCAACATGAATTTGGGTTTGCTGGGATGTCTGTCATATTTACTTACTAAGCAGGTATCGCAGAAATTTATTATATCTTCTATGTCCTTTTTCAGCGTTGGCCAATAGTAGTGTTTCCGGATTTCCAGCTCAGTTTCTTTTATTCCTCTATGATTGGTCCTTCCCTCATGATAATCTTTTATAATTGCCTTTTGGGTATTGGTGTTATTAATATCCTTTAATATATAGTTGCATTTGACTAGATCATAGGCTGAGTTTTTAAAAGTTTCTTTTATAACGTTGCACAAGACTGTATATGTGGTATCATCCTTGCAGAATAGTGCGTACTTCTTTTTAGGATCTAAGTATTCCTTAAATATCTTAAAGATGTCATCTTTGAGATTTCCCTTGTCGAGTTGCACATGAAGTCGTTTCTTGTTAACAAATATTTCTTCCATTATTGGTTTTGCTGGACTATGGTTAACAGGACTGAAGATAATTTGATTTTTATAATGGTTCAAAGGGTTCTCACTTATAGGGATTCCCAATATAGGGTTTTCTTGTGCGGTGTGACTAGTTTCGGCATCTTCTGTGTCATTTAATTTTTGACTCAGATTTGGAGAGTCTTTATCGCTTTGTTCACTTGGTTGGCCTTCTTCAAGAAATTCTTCCAATACAGTCAAATCTTCTGGATGCAGTTGGCTTGTTTTTTGTCTTGAATTGGTTGGATAAGTAGTCTCAATAAGAATTTCGTCTATGATTTCTTTTTCTTTTGCGCTTAACTGTGACAATGGTTTGCTCGTAGCAATTTCTGTTAGATCTTCCAGAGAACCAGGGTGATTGCACATTGAGATTTCGTCGAAGTTTTTGGTGACTAGAGCGTTAGTTATATTGTCAAGATGTTCGTTTAGATTATAGGTTTCTTTCGTATGTATTTCCACTCGGGAAAGGGCGTCAGCGTTGGTATTCGCTTTACCTTTTTTATAAACGACTTCGTAATCAAATTCCTCTAACTTCAGTCGCCATCTTACAAGTTTGGAATTTGGATCTTTGAGAGAAAATAGCCATTGGAGTGGTCGGTGGTCTGAGAGAATTTTGAATTTTCTTCCAAATAGGTACGGACGAAAGTATTTGGTTGCCCATACGACTGCTAGCATCTCTTTTTCTATCGTTGAGTATTTTGATTCTGTTTCGTTGAGAGTTCTTGAGGCATATGCTATCGGTTTGTCGCTACCTACTGGCCCTTGAGATAGTATGGCTCCTATAGCGATGTTGCTGGCATCTGTTGTGAGGTTAAATGGCTTTGTGAAGTCGGGGTATTGAAGCAGAGGCTCGTTTGTCAAGAGATTCTTGCAGGTCTTGACACAGTTAAGAAATTCGGGTGTGTGTTGTATTTTTGCATCTTTTTTCAGGCACGAGGTGAGAGGTTTGGTTATTTTAGCAAAGTCTTTGATAAATTTTCGGTAGTATCCTAATAATCCAAGGAATCCCCTGACCTCTTTTGGTGTTTTTGGGACTGGGTAATCTATGATAGCTTTGATTTTGCTTGGATTGGGTTTTATTCCGTCTGCTGTGACGACGTGGCCTAGGAAATCAACTTCTTTCTTTAAGAATTCACACTTATCTAATTGTATTTTGAAGTTAGTTTCTCTTAATCTCTGAAATATTTTAGTAAGATTAACCATATGTTCGTGAAGAGATGTAGAAAAGATAATTATATCGTCCATGTAGACCAGACATATCTCTCCTTGAAGGCCCTTGAGTACATTGTCCATTACTCGTTGGAAGGTTGCTGGAGCGTTTTTTAGACCAAACGGCATTCTAACATATTCGTAGTGGCCGTTCTCAACGTTGAAGGCTGTCTTCCGAATGTCTTCTTCTGCCATTTCTATTTGATGGAATCCGCTTGCTAGATCAAGTGTTGAGAAATATTGACATCTTCCAAGTTTATCTAGGATATCCGTGATATTTGGTATCGGGTATCGGTCATCTATGGTTTTTTCGTTGATCTTGCGGTAGTCAACAACGATTCTCCATTTTCTTTTTCCGGAGGCGTCGGGTTTCTTTGGAACAACCCAAATTGGTGATGACCAAGGTGATTGGCTTGGCCTGACTATTCCTTGGTCTAGCATTGATGACACTTGTTTTCTAACTTCTTCTTTGTGAATATGTGGATATCTATATGACTTTGTGTAGACTGGAATTTCATCTGTCATTTTGATCTGGTGTTTGACTTGGTTAGTAAAGGTTAGCGGAGCATCCGGGTGATGGAAGACATCGGAGAATTTTCTGCAGAGCCGTTTAATGTGTTTTTCTTCTTCTGAATTCAGATGATCTATTCTTAGAAGTGAGTCGATATTTGAAGTTGTCGTTTGCTCTTGAGGCAGGATGTCGGATGAGTAGAGATGATACTCTTCAAGATGGATGGGGTGGCTTTTTACTGGTTTCGTTAATGCTACTTGAATGGTCTCATCGGTATTATTGATGACCTCTGTCCATGCCAGTTGGTGACAAGCGGTGCTGAGAGTTTCTCTTAAAATTGCACCGTCGATTTGTTGTCTTGGTAATAGGATAGTGCCTTCTGATTCTTTTACTGGTAGTCGAACTTGCGTTATTGTTTGTGGTTCGAGTTGAATGGTATAGAATTGGGTTTTATTGGTTTCATAATATTGGATGGGGAGCACTGCATTTTCAGTAGTCAATGTTGAATCTGGGAAGTTCAGATTTGCTTTAAGTACTTTGAGGTTGTCTAAGCCTATAAGGCCATCGAAGGTTTTGTGGAATTTGAAAAGGTAGAATTTGAGATCTATGTTTGATTTGAACTCTGAGAAGATGGGAATTTCTGCACAATAGTCCTGGGAGTGGTTTTGAAAAATTGAAGTGACGACAAATGGCTCATATTTTATTTGATTTTTGTAGAAGTTAAAAGCTATATCTGGGTTAAGGAATGATTTTGTTGCTCCCGTGTCGATTAAAAGTTTTAGTGGAGGGTCAGAAATAGTTATGTAAGGAAGCTCCTTTTTGTCAGCGAAGGAATGGAGTTCGACTATGTTTCTGTGCTTTGAAATGGATCCTCGAGAAAATTTTCTTCGCCATCGTATTGAACATCAGAGGTGTCTTCCGGCTGGTCGCATGCGTAGTTGATCTGATTGTCCTGATTTTCAAAGTTCCCGTTTTCATATGGCTCGTTGATGTCATATCCATAAGCTTCATCGTACTGTTCGATGTTGAATAATTCTTCGGAAACAAATCTTGGGGTATTCTGTTGTATGGGCCTGCTCTTGTATTGGGATGTTGTTCTTGACGTGGTGCTCATCGGGGTTGGCTTAGGAAAGTTTGTTGGTGATTGCCTATTTGTCCATACATTAGTTTGTGGCTGGGACGCCCTGTATTGTTGCTGGTTGGGTTGAAATCTTGGTGGTTGTAGGAGTGGCCTTGGTCTGTTTACATGTTGTTGTTGTTGTCTAAAAGTGTTTTGCTGCCATTGTGGTCTGAATGGCGCTGGCTGTGATTGTTGTTGCCATAGTGGTCTAAAGCGTGCTGGTTGCTGTTGCCATTGAGGTAACGTACTGGGCTGGGATGTCAGAGGCTTGGTTGTTCTGTTTGGTACTTGCGATGGTTGCTGGGAGCTATTTCCTCTTTGAAGGTATCTTATGTTATTTTCCTCTTGAATGAATTGAATAGCATCGGCTAACGTTGTTGGTCTCATGGCTCTTATCGTAGATCCAAGTGGTTCTCGTAGACCAGCTAAGAATGTCGTTAATGCTTGTTGGTGAAAGAACTGCTTCTTGCTTTGTTTAATATTTGGTTCATCATTATGCAGTTCTATGTAGTTAGAAATCGTGTTCAGAAGTCCCATAACCTTTTCATAAAACTGTTGCGGATTTTCATTTGGTTGTTGGCGTAGATTTACTAGATCCCTAGTTAATGAGTTCTCGTTCCGTTGGTCTGCGAAGTTTTGGATCAGTGTATTTTTGATTGAAATCCATTCGGTACAACCATAAATGGATACAACTTCTTTTGCTCTTCCTTTAAGTTTGCTTGATATCCCAGTTGTAAGCATCTGGTTCTGGAAGCATTCTGGTTTGGTGACATTCCAGTAGTAGTTGAGGAGTCTGGTGGCAACATCTATGAAGTTATACAACTCATTTGGATTTCCGTCAAATTCTGGGAGAACGGAAAGATATTTGATATCGAAATCTGGCATTGTTGTTGTATGGTTGTCAGGGATTTGACTTACAGGGATTTTAGGAGTTGTTACTACAAGTCTAGGAATATTAACTTTGAGGACAGGTGGTCGTAGAGGGGAGCGATTGAGGGTAGCGGGAGAATTTACTCGTGGAATGGGAATGGGATGGTTTTGGAGGTTTAGAGAATTTAGTCGTATCAGTAGATCTTCTTGTTGGTCTGAATTTGACATAAGTATGCTTACAGTGTGATGATGATGCTGAGTTGCATGCTGTTGGTCACTAATTTCTTCTTAGATTTGCACTCACTTTGTTTTAAACTATTGCGGCACTTAATTTTTATTATTTTTAGCACCGTATTCACTTTGTTTTTAAAATTATCACTTAAATTATTCACTTTGTTTTAAAATGATCACTTAAATTATTCACTTTTTATTAGTACTCACTTTGCACTCACTTTACCCGTTTAACTTTAAAGTTACTTAGGTACACTATTTTTGTTACTTTATTCTTTTTCACAGAATTTTGTTTATTTATTTTTCTTGTTTCTTCTTCTTACTTTACTAAGTTGTTATTTACTTCAAATTCTTTTACACAGAATCCTCGGATGTGGTTCGTTTCGAGTGGATAAACGTTTTAAAAAACGAAGAGGGACACTAAGGGCTCTTCCACTTCCTACTGACTGCGCCAATTAAGGGTTGGTTCACTAAAAGTTACTTTTTAAAAAGACTTTATTATAAATAATGATAAACCCTGTTTTACTTACAAATACGAACTAACTAGATATTGGATTACAACTTCGTTTATATAGTAATATAATATGCTGATGAAATATTTATAGAAAACAATTTAATAAGCTAAATATTGTCGACTAGCCTAAATAAAGTATTAAGAGTATTGGTAATGTATATATTCAATAACTAAGAATTAACGAATGTAACTCGCGTAATAACAGATAATTACATATCATTTAAAATAAGCCAACCTCTACAAATATAAACACCCTGCCCGGGCCTGAAAATGGCCCTCAAAACCTGGAAAATTGGGTTTTCAGCCAATATCTCCTGAAATATGGCCTTTAGAGAAATTTTGTATAAAACAAAAAATGAAGATCATTTCATTTTCTACAAAAATGGTCCCTATCATTTCTCCCGAAAAATTGACCGTTTACGAGATAAATGGGTCCAGGCGCAGCCACAATTTTGAACTCCTGAGCTGAATATCGGATAGCACGCTCCGTGAATTTACACATCCGCGGGCGAACAAATTGTTCAATAACTTGGGTAAAAATGCATATTTTCTCATGATACAAAATTCATGTGAAAGAGAAAATCTGCCGCTATCATCCCCTGTCACTTGAGTCACGTTTTGACTCTTTGGCCATATTGAAAAAACGGGTCAAACTTTCTGCTCCGAAAATGTGAATCTTTATTCTGAAGACCCAATATTGATTGTTCGCGAAAAAATTGGCGAAAATTTGCAATAAATTGCCAATGAACATTATGCCTGAATGTAAGTAACTGTTTAAATTTACCCTTTTTCCTTAGAAAAAATCTCATGAACTCCAAGACGCTGCCACGTGGGGAAAACTGATTTTTGATAGTTTAGGGCCTATTTGTGAGGTCCATCCCTATGTAATCAATCTTATGCTCTGTTTCCTAATACACATAGCCTAAACACTCATCCCTGGGAAGAAAAAACGGTCCATAAGCATAAAAACTCTTGAAAAATGCATGGTGAACGACGTTTCGCATTTATGGCAGCGAGGATTTTGCAAGTGGGGGAAATGTGGTGGCGCCATCTACAATTGGTTTCCAGAGGTCAAAACATTAAGGCCAGTGTATTTCCAACATTAACCACCTCAAATTTTGTAAAAAATTGGCATTTGTTGTCAAGCTCAAAATTTGGAATTTTTCACCTGTACTTTTTGCAAAAAATATAAATGTTGCGAAAAAAATGATAGGAACCATTGTTGTAGAGAATGAAATGATCTTCATTTTTTGTTTGAACAAAATTTCTCTAAAGGCCATATTTTAGGAGATATTGGCTGAAAACCCAATTTTCCAGGTTTTGAGGGCCATTTTCAGGCCCGGACAGGGTCTTGATATGTATAGAGGTTGGCTTATTTTAAACAATGTGTAATTATCTCTTATTACCGGCGGTATGAAATTTATAGGCGATAATTTACAGGTTCGCCTTTTTTTCCTCCTTCATTTACTGGACTATTTTTTTGAAAGAGGCATCGGTTTTTGAAAAAAAAAATTAATGTACTTCTTTTCGACATTTTTATAATCATCGGCGGAGGAAACATAATTTTTATAAGGATAATTAGGTAATACTTATAAAAAAAGTCTAAAACGTTAATTTTTTGTAGATAATAATAAAAAATTATTACAAGTTTGTTGTATCGTTGAATTCTTAATAGAATAACACGCAATTTTCAATGACAATATACAGTGGGTACCATTTTAAAATAAAAAGTGATAGGTGGGTGCACAAGCCTGTCAAATGCAATCAAGTTTTTTCATAAGTTGTTATACAGGTACTTTAATGCCATTCAAAACAGTTTTTTAATTTTCAAATTATCTTGTCAAATAAGCGAGATATTGTATGTATACGATAACTTGAGACACCCGGTATATTATATAAAAACACGGGAAAAATGTATGTTTGATTTAGCATAATTTCAATTTGGCTCCTCGTGTTCTATATTTTCCCTTCTATCCGTTGCCCGTTTTGTGTGTTATAAAGTCGCTAAGAACGGCACCTTAGCGAGAAAAGTATCCCTGTGTAATCCAAAGAAAAAAAAATAGAAAAAAAAAACTAAAAAAGAAAAAAGAGTGAAAAAAATGGATAAATAAAAAAAATAGGATTTATGGTATCGAATTATAAAATGTATATATCTGGATTTATTGTATAAATTAGATTCAAAAAAACTATTAATGTTTGGTAAAATTATGGTAAGTCAAAGAATTGGTTAGGCTAATGGAACCGTAAGGATCCGCAGTCAATATCACAACCTCACACACACACATAGTCTTCTTTTGCTGTTCCATGTTTCAGCTTCTCCTTCTTTCTCATCTCTTCTCTCTCATTGTTCAAGACAAAAATGTTGACAATCACTCTTTTGTTTTTGTTTACCTTGTTCAATTTTAATTTGAAGCATTTTATTAATAAAAGGCATGGAGCTTAATAAACATAATTAAAAATTTAAACCAAGATGAAGACACATGCAAACGCAAACAACTCACTATCACTCTAACCTAATCTTCTTTTCTTCTCCAATTTGGGTAACTAACCCCCCTTATGATTATTTTGTTCCATGTTATAATATATACTAGTCCAGGAGGAATCGGCGCATGAGTACCGAAAACTATTTGACCTCAATTTTTTTATGCGATCCTCTTCAAATTGCCCTCCTAATGATATAAATGCATGTTGCCATGGCGCAACCCGGTGCCATATTGTTTAAACCGAAATTGTTTAAACAATTGCAAGGAATTGTTATTTTTCAACCGGACAAATTTTTTTTATATTCTTTATTGAAATACCAATAAAAAAGTTCCTATGACTTTTAACGATAAAGTTAATATTTTTAAAGATATGAATTTTTAAAGGTTCGAAAAATCTCAAATTTAGGTACTTTCGACCCATGAAAAATATATTAAAAAAAAACATAATGTCTAAGTAATATTTTTTTTTCAATTCTCTATACAATAGTTAATAATATTGTTAAAAGAGATTTAAAAAAATTTCATTGTTTATATCTTTTTTTTAATTGTTAATTCCGCGCGCTCACAAGTATGCGTCGCTTACCTTTAAGTATCGCTGTCTCTCTCTGACTCATGCGTTGCATCGGCCTCTCTGTGTCTTGAATCATTATTTATCATTTATCTTGAAAACTATCAACTTTATCAAGATTGTTAAAGAGAGCAATGTTATTAATAATTAAATAAATAAATTTTTTCTGAAATCAATTTTTCAAAATTTATTTAAGCATAAATCGAAACATGTAATTAAAATTACTTTTTTATCAGTTTATATTACTTTTTTGTTATTATTATTATTGTTGATATAAAGGCAAAAATTACTATATATACTAATAATACTAATGATAATATACTATACTATATATATACTAAAGATAAATGATAAATTATGATTCTAGACAGAGAGGCCGATGCAACGCATGAGTCAGAGAGAGACAGCGATACTTAAAGGTAAGCGACGCATACTTGTGAGCGCGCGGAATTAACAATTAAAAAAAAGATATAAACAATGAAATTTTTTTAAATCTCTTTCAACAATATTATTAACAATTGTATAGAGAATTTTAAAAAAAATATTACTTAGACATTATGTTTTTTTTTAAATATATTTTTCATGGGTCGAAAGTACCTAAATTTGAGATTTTTAGAACCTTTAAAAATTCATATCTTTGAAAATATTAACTTTATCGTTAAAAGTCATAGGATCTTTTTTATTGGTATTTCAATAAAGAATATAAAAAAAATTTGTCCGGTTGAAAAATAACAATTCCTTGCAATTGTTTAAACAATTTCGGTTTAAACAATATGGCACCGGGTTGCGCCATGGCAACATGCATTTATATCATAAGGAGGGCAATTTGAAGAGGATCGCATAAAAAAATTGAGGTCAAATAGTTTTCGGTACTCATGCGCCGATTCCTCCTAGACTATACAGATACATGCAATGAGAAATGGAATGTATTCTCCGATCTAAATAGTCCACCAACAAAAAATTTCTATAGAGTTACTTCAATAAATAGCTGGATTCAGAACTACTGTAAGAAACCCCGCCTCTTCTCCTTCCAATATTTGTTAGTTATGTGGTTTTCAAGTATTCAAGTGTCTTTTGATGAGTAGTTAGCGTCACTACATATTGAAACAATATGCTTACGTTTCATATTGTTCAAATTGAAAAATTAATATCTTTAACAATTAGTGTTTCGAGTTAAGATAATTTGTTTTGATTTCTTTTGGCCATAACGGCTTACAAAATTATAAATGAACTCGTAAATAAAACAAATTGAAAATAAATTCTGAAAAACAACTTAAAATGTTAAAACTAGAAAATTAATGAATTAAAGGTTCAAATAGTCCTCCTTGTCGAGCCAAGCAAAAACCGAATCTATTGAACAAAGATAATCTTGTATTTCTGAGCTGATTCGGTGTAATGTTTGCACAATGTTGGACAAAATTGTGCCGATAAATTTCATTTTTTAAAAAGAAATCATTCGGGGGCAAATCTGCTGATCAATATTTTTAATGCTAAAATTCACTGTTTCCGAGGTAATAAAGAACTTTTTTCCCTTTTTTTCCTTTTACTTCTAAATTTCCCTGCACCTGGCAACACTGTCTCTGACGCTAATTAAGGACCGTCCACAGTTGAGACTACGGAGTGGTGGAAATTCTACGATATCTTGTAGGTGTCCAAATGAACGATTGTAATAATCGCGTTTTTAATCTGTTGAAGCTTGATATTGGTCGACTAGTTCAAAAGCAGTTCTGATACAATGCTTAAAATCCCTATGCATGTATCTGTATAATAACTAGCTTCTAATTATACTAGTGACGTTAAAATCTGAAAGAAGAAATTTTTAAAATATAATTTTTTAAATGGGGATAAAAACAAAACAACACTATTAAATTTCATAAAATACGGTGCGACGTAATTGGTTCCCTTGGATTTAACGATCTGCTAATTAAGAAGAATCTAATTTTAGTTGAAACCCCTATTGTTAAAATGTAATGTATAAGTGAAAACGGATGACATAAATTCATACTTCGATTATCTATTCGCTTAAAATGTCATTATTGCAACGTTTATGTGATTGGGTTAAACTCAATGGAACGGGGCTCGTTTTTTAGCAGTTTTATTCGAATTATTTTTATGAAAAGCAATTTTACTCTATGCAAATCGTATTGCCGGTGTAATATGAATTGTAATAGTATGATCGATTCTCTGTGACACAACACAAATATTCTGCTGTTGTAAACATCCTAATGTTGGTGTAATCATGTCAAACACTACGAATGGAATAATGAAAACGATTATATACGAATACTTTTAAATAAGTTAACTTGCAGTTTCCGGCGATTGAACAAAATAATTATTTATCTATTAATATCCTATGTACCATCAGAGCTACTAACAGTATTAACCACTCTTTTTTCTGGAGGAGAATAATGGGCATGATGACAGTCGCTAAGGATTACTGAAATAATAATTTGAAACAGCTGTATAGATTACAAACACTTATTTATACATTACAACTGTGATTATATTTATTTTGATAAAAATATAAAATACATCCTACAGCTACAGCCATCTTAGCTAAAACATCGATTACAAATGTGTGACGTCAACTTTTGCATCGTTTTTACAGATGTGTGATGCCATAGAGACGTCATTATTATTCTAGCAGTTTGGTACGAAATTTGAATTGTACTGGTTTTATTGATACCATTGTTTATTTAACGAAAAATGACTTTATGCGTTATTTTATATAATATTGACTGTTTTGTTTGAATGAAGAAACGATGAGAAGTATCTCAGTTAAGTTAACAATTGCAAATTTCGTTTCAATGGAATAATTCTCTTTTAAAAATAAAACAGATCCGTTAAATTGAATTAATTAATTTTTAATTTTCACTTTCAATGAACTTTTACAAGCTTTTATATATGGAGGGACCTTCTCGGAACCATTAAACTTAACTACTTTAAAAAATAAAAATGTTCATTTCGTAAGAGTAACACGTAGATTTACCCTTGCTTAATACCATCGGCCGTTACCGAAATCTGCGCAATACTTAATTTGTGAGTTGAAATTTCAAATCGGACATTAATATTCCCGTCTTATTAGTTTCAGGAAGAAAAATCTTTTCAGTAGCGTAGTTTGAAAACTGGAAAAAATATTTACATTTCGAGATAAGAAAATGTCATTGGTTGTTAAACTAGAGTCTGCGTTTGAAATGCATTATTGACATCCTTTGATATTTGATAACCTTAAACTTTAATAATTCCAGCTGGTCTTACGCTAATCAGGCCATTCAGATCACGATATGACCGTCCTGGGCTAGCCTGGGATCAAAAATGTCGCAATCGACATTTGTCGAACGAAAATGTGAGATCGTATTCTCGAACCACCTTCGACATTAATGTCACAGTTCGACATTTTGTCGCATATGTACATGTGGCAATGCTGTAAATTTATGAAAGCGTGTCTGGTATTTGCAAATGAAGTCAAACAAAAATCAAAAAGAAGAGTTTTAATAACGGTTTTGTTTTAACGTATATTTTTAATGTGTTTCTCGTTACTTATTTTTAAACCTCAGTATTGTAGTAGCGCAGATAGAATTAATTATTAAATTATTTTAAACATTTTCTTATGCATATTGAATGCATTTTGAAATACATTACTACTACGTCCAAACCCTTCTTCAGGATATAGATGTTTAATTTGAGAAAAATTGACCTTTTCTACACTTAACCTAACCACAACAAATTAAAATCTCGCATTTATGACAATTTGTCACTTGCTCAAACTCTAGTGAGATTTTTTCGCATGAAAATTGTCGATTTCGACATTCAAGAATTCCAGTTTTGCGTTTCGTGCGACAATTTTGAAATGTCGCTTACGACATTCACCGATCGAGATTCCAGAATACGGGCCCTGAGAAAACAATTTGGGCAGCTGGTCAGTTTTGTATTGTCTATTCAATGGTGAAGAGTGTTCAAGATTTTTTTGTTCCATTTTATTAGTGCGGTTTATATGCAGAGTACGGTAAAAGTCCGGGACCGGACAAGTATTGAAGAAAATATAAAATTTTTGAAAAATCTTCTTATACCTCAAATTTTACTTCAACTTAAACTATAATTTGGAAATATTTTAAAATATACAGGGTGTTCCAGTTTTGAGAACATAACTAAATATTCTTTCTTCAAATGGATCTTTGGCTATCTAATGGCAGATTTAAAAAGATCACGCTTCAAGCCTTCAGAAAATATAGGTTTTTGCTATTCTATACCGAGCGGATAAAAAGATACAGCCACTATCCACTTAGAGACATTTTATAAAATAACAAAAAACATGTTTTAAAGATTAAAAAACTCTAAAAAAAATATTTATTTTTATAAAATACTAGACCTTATCCCTTAATAATAATTATTATTTCGCAATAATGAATACATTTAAAATAATTATTAACATACATAATTATCCTCTGGTGAATTATTAAGATATTCAGTAGCCGTAAAGCAAGCCATGGAACTGTCATTATTAAAACGTCTAACATGAGTTTCGTTCTGGTGTATTGTTAAAATTTTTAGTAGCCGTCAATTAGTTTTGGCAGTAGAATTCTAAGTATTGTTGCCCGAGTTATTTTAGCGTAAAATGGCTTTTTTAACAGAAACAGAAAAATTATTTTGATGATGATGGTAGGTTATGGAGATCGAAGATGTATGTAATTTATTTAATGATATTTATCCAAATTGAAATCCTATATCAAATGAACCATGAACCATCATTGGGAACCCGATTGCGCGAAAATTATAATGGGCAATAAATTGTCTATCATTGCAGGTACCTAACCGTTGCATTTTGATGTGTTAATGATGGTTGATTTGAAGAATTAACGAGTTATTATTTCATTGATTAGCCGTTAATCATTCATCATTTTTAATAAGCGTTCTTGCAACCAGGCATAAGTCATAAGGCCGTATTACATATCTCTATCAGATAATTGGTTTGAATTTTTGATGATTCAGTATTTGTGTCTCGAAATTTTGAATTGTAATTTTTGGTACTATTTGTACTGAATGAAATTATGAAATTTCTGAAAATTCTAAATAATAAAGTTAGTAATCAGTCTGACTCTCATTATGTAAGTATCTGAAAGTACTTAAGTAATAATACTATTAAACTCTTATTAATAATCTACACAGACTTAAAATAACAAAACAGTTTTTTAAATTTGTACTTATAAAATCAACCTCAGTTCATAATCCTAAGAAACAATAAAACAAGATGCATTTATTTTTTGCAAAGCAAAATGCAAGTGAATATTATTTCTGTGCCTTGAAAAAACGATCTAAGAAAACATATAGTGTTGATGGTACCATCTCCCAATCTACTTTTGATGGCACTACAAATATAACCTGCAGCAGAAAAGGCCTTTTCTGCCTCAACTGTAGATGAGCGATAAGTGTTTTCCTTTTACTCCTTCTACTTCATACGCAATCGTTTCCTTTTTAAGTATTTTTTCATAATCTGTTTCTTTTTTAGCTTTAACTTTTCCCCTATACCCTTTTTTTCTTGCAGAATTTGATTTTCCAGTTCCTCTTTCAATGTAATGAATCAATGAATCTACAATTTGTCTGCTGTTTCTATCACATTTTCATCACGTAAGAATTGGCTTATTATTTTTTTCATTTCCTGTCGCCTGATATTTTTTTTAGGCATAGAAAATGTATCGTCAGCTTGCCTCAAATATTCCTCATATTTTTTTGGATTATGTAAGTAAGTTAATATGCCAGTCAATAGGTTTATTTTTTTTTCGGCACGTCTAGCGATCTGGCAAATGCGCGCGCGCGACTTTCCCAGTTCGCGTTCGCGTATTTTTTGCTTTACGGGATTCGCCACCGGATCCGGCGCTGACTCACCGGATCCGGTATGTAAAATAATACGCCGGATCCGCCGAATTACCGGATCCGCCGGACCGGATTGCAATCCCTAACCACAAGGAACATACAGAAGATCCTAGTGTGTTTCGACATGTGCTGTGAGTCAGTTGGTTGTCATAATATTGACTTTGTAGAATAATGTTAATGTATCGAACATTTATTAGAATAACGTTAGTTTTGGTTTTTGTTTAGTAATTAGTTTCAGTCTAATATTTTATAAGTTGTGTTTTTTGAGGTTTTCTTAATGGTTTGATAATGTTGCGTTCAAAATTTTGATTAAAAGCAACTGATTACGTTTTTGCGTACCTATTTAATTCCCATGAAATAAGTTCTCAATGTTTTTACCAACTGCTATCATCAAATTATTTTTTAGTAGTACTGTAGGTAAATCTTGGACATCGTATTAATAAGTTAGTTTCACCTCGTTGTGTACTTATAAAAATGGTAAATGCGTAAATTAATAAAACTGTAAATATTAGCCAAACGGCTTATTTTATCGAATTCCAACAAGAGTACCTTTTCATTAGCTTAATGTGTGGGGAAGCCAATTTCGATAATTTCATACAAGGTGTGCCATATCTGCAAAATTTTTGGATCACTAACCATTGCGAGTAGTCCGTCCCTGGCTTTAAGGCACTACTGTAAATCTGTTTACCTTTCCAAAATAAACATACACGTACATTATAGCTTTGCCGTAAAATTTATAAAGATCAAATAACTAGTACAAAAAATAAAAATAAAAACCAAATTCAAAATTAAAACTTTGGATGCCTATAACTCGAAAACGAGGGCCTGCATAGAAAAAGTTTATATGAAGTACTAACATTATTTTGGCTCAGATTATACGCTCCTGACTTTTTTCCCATTAGTCCCGGGACACCCTGTATAATTTTTTCAAATAATAAAAACTTTACAAATAACACAAGGCGCAGTCTGTGAACTGTCTCTGAATTGATTTAAATAATTAAAATGTCGGACGACGAAAGAAGCAATCAACAGAGGAGTTATGTGATTCCAACGAAAGTCAAAAGCAACAGATTCATGTGCACAGAGAGATCAATTAAATAGTCATCTCGCTTGGTTGAAACAGCCGGAAATAGAAAAAAAGATACCTTATCTCTTATTTCCCGCATTTCACACTTAACATCACCACAAAATTTTAATAACTTATTATTAATTATTAAATTCTAACCATCATACGTTGTTAAATGAAAACTAAATAGAATATGACATGTGCCCTCCACAACAATATAGCTGACGTTGACGTCTCTTTCTAATACTTGTAGTCTTTTTTTATTAATATTACTGTAGATGGTAAATAAAAAACTTTTATCAAATAGTATGTCTACAATAACTTATCCTATACACAATAAGATATATTATTGGAGAGAAAAAAGTACTGATATCACTCCTACTTTGTTTGCGTCAAAAATAAGCTGATAGGAGCACAATCAAGGTTAATTAATCCATTTTTTGAAATGACAGTAACAACCAGTACAGTACTGGAAAAAGTTCATCCAAATCGGTCCACCCGTTTAATAACAGGTCCGTATGAATCCGATTGCAGTGCACCTGCCGAAACCAATTGTGAATCTAAACCATCCAAGTTCTTACTCAGACAAAAAAAATGTCTTCTAATTCGGCCAAGACCTTTAAAAGGACTACAGTGTGGACTCGATTGAAACGACATCTACCGGTACCAATTGTAAACCCTCGCGAACCCTTTAGGGGACTCACTCAAACTCAAACATACACACACAAAATTCCATCAAAAACGGCCCAACGGTACAAGTACATACACAAGAAGAATTATATACCGGGTGCCCCATTATATTTTCCGGTATTTCAAGAGCTTATATTTTTTAAATGGAAAAAAGACAGGTACATGCGGTTTTCATTGAAATATATCAAAATGATATGTTTTCTTTGAGAGGGAGAGACAGAGAGATTTTTTTGGCAAAGCGACTTGATTAAAAAATTTTCCCACTTTCGGTTAACGAGAAAAAGCAGTATGGTATTTTGCTATAAGGTTTTTTCAATCGGTGCTGAATTGACTGATTCACTGAAAATTAAGCATACTGCTGTAATTAGTCGTATTCAGACAAATATACAGGGTGACTCAAGAGTAAATTTCCCTTTCCAACCAACTTTTGTAGTGAATTTTGTAGTGAAGCTTACTTTGCTTTTTCCTTTAAAATTATTTAAAAAGGGAACTATGAGCCACCCTGTAATTATTTGTTGAGTGCTGATTTTGCAGGCGTATGTTTAAATTTAATAAATCAGTTGAAGGGGAAGGGCACAATAGATATTGGCGAAGAGTACTTAGTTTGAAAACTAATTTCCTCGGTAATTTTAAAGTTTTTTATTCACAAAATGTTATTTTAAGTGATATAAACGCCACTGCCGTCTTGGATCTTTTGCGATGGGTGAAAATCAAATGACGATACGCAGCCACTTCGAAATTACAAAGTTTTCCTGTGTAATATAGAAAAAAGGGGTCATGAAAATTCATGAGGCATTTCCTTGATCGAGAAGGAGGAGAAGCGGTGGTCCTTATAAAAATGTGGTGGATTTTAATATTCCTTGGTGGACGCGTTATAGGAAAAGAAAAAAGATTTTTTTTGCTCGCTGCCTTATAACGTGGAATGTGAAAACTTTAGCCTTGATGAAAGTGTAATTTGTTGGATGAGTTAGTACCGGGTCGCCGATTTTATATAAAATGAAAAATGTTGAAATTATCCAAACAATAGAAAGTTGTTTTTAAACAATTTTTATTATAATTATTGATTCATATAAATAAATGATAGTCGAGCAAGCACATTTTGATAAAGATAACGGTAGGTATACTCGGAGAAATATGTACCCCATATTCTCTTTTTTTCTATTATTTACATATAAAATTTATGACTCACAAAATTATTAGATTTGGTCACGTCGTAAATAGATATTAATAATATATGCTCTACAGGCCTTGTAGACCCAGGGCAGTTATTTTTCTCCACTCCTCTCTATTCTTAGCTTTCTGTTTCCAGTTTCGTATTTTCAGTTTATTCATATCAGACATCACACTTTCAAACCATCTTTTTCTAGGCCGCCCTCTTCTTCTTTTGCCAATAAGAGTCCTGTAAAGAACCATTTTTGTCATTCTTTCTTTGTTTCATCTTTCTACGTGCCCCAACCACCTTAACCTGTATGTTTTTATTCTTGATGTTATCTTTGATTCTCCATATAACACGTCTATTTCTTCATTCGTTCTCCTTCTCCAGCCTTCAGGTGTTTTTATTCCACCGAAGATTGCTCTAATAATTTTACGCTCCCAGCGCTCCAGCTTTTCTTCCTGTTTTTTCGTTAGAATCCATGTTTCACTTTCGTATGTTACAGTGGGTTTTATAATGGTATTATATATTCTTATCTTCGTCTTTCTTGAACAGTATTTTGATTTCATCAGTGACTGGAGCATTCCAAATTTTCTGTTGCCTTTCGCGATTCTTGAGTGTATTTCTTGTTCTTCGTGTGCATTGCTAGATATTAGTACTCCCAAATAAATAAATTCATGTACCCTTTGGAAACTGTAGTCCATTTCCCTTCTCGTTTTTACTATCAGATTTTCGCCAATACTTCCAGTATCTCCAAGGACCATATATTTTGTTTTTTCTTGATTAATTTGCAGTCCTAAAATGTTTGCTTGTTCTGCGAGTTTTCTTGTAATTTTAGTGAGCTCTTTCTTTGATTTTGCCAATACTGTCAAGTCGTCTGCATACGCAATGCACTGATGTTCGTTATTATAGATTGTACCATCTGTTTTTACTTTAGATCTTCTGATAATGGCTTCGAGTGCTAAGTTAAATAAAACAGTTGATAGCGGATCCCCTTGCCTTACACCATTCCGACCATGAAGACCGTTGATTTGTACCCATTCCAAGTTATTTTGTTACCTGTGTTCAAAAGAGTCATTTTTGTTAACCTGATCAATTTGCCTGGTACTCCTAACCATTTAATAGCTTCGAAAAGTTGGTCTCTGCTAACTGTATCATACGCCTGCTTAAAATCTATAAATAGAGCATGTAATTCCGTTTTATACTCATAGCAGGTCATTTGAATTTCCTTTAAAGTGAAAACCTGGTCTGTTACCGACCTGTTGCTCCTAAACCCTGCTTGGTACTCCCCTAGTATATTCTCAGCGTATTTATTCAATCGAGCTCTCATTAGTCTTGCCAGGATTTTATACACTGTATCTAATAAAGCAATACCTCTAGAATAGATATTAATTGATATTAAAACTCTGAATAGATGTTGATAGTTTGCAAAGGAGTATCGGTTGCAGCGATCAAAGAAGACAATACATATTCAAAAAAATTGTCTTGCATAAATATGGACAAAATAAGGACGAAGAAAATATGTTCATAGGAAAAACCAGAACTTTTTTTGAAAAATACATCGATCTCTTAAAAAGTTTAAATAATTCAGCATCCTATCAAATGTAATTTTTGTCATTTTGACGATGATATATCAATATCGAAATAATTAGTATCAATAAGTATCTTGGAATTTTCAAAAATTTTTAATTAAACAGTGAAATCAATTAGAAACTGTTAGTTTAATTTGTAAGAGTAATATGAGTAGATTCCACAAACCAAGGGTTCAAACTAAGACTTTTAATGATGCCAAATTCAAAATAACTGTCTCTGAGAAACTTACTGAAATAAAAACTAGATATATGGTAATTCGAAGATATATGACGTAGAAGGTTAGATGACGCAATAGTTTTACAGCGCAACCGCTAATAGTGAAGATGAGAGGAGACACCAATTGCGTCCCTAATTACGTAGTAAACCCGCCAACTCACCGTTTGTGTCAACTGGTCAAAGGCCTATTTTAATATTAATTATTTTGTGATCTAGTTGGGACAAAAATTTTTTTCCTAATACCAATGTCGCACATTCGAGTTTTCCAGTATAAACTTAAAATATCGAATATTTTAAAATGTGTTCAGCGTTTAAGATGCGCTATCGCAAACGGCTCACTTATTACTGAGATACTGTGATATTTCTCTCTTTTCAATATGCCTACCAAATACAAGCGCACTGGCCTTTGCTCCAGGGCCAGTTGCCTTAGCAGCAATTAACAGGAGTCATTCAAGCCGTTAATGAAAATATAATGGGAGTGAATGAAGCTTCCCGAAATTTTGGAGTACCGGCAATCACTCTACGAAGAATAAAATTGGAAAATTGTCTAAAGAAAGGACCTCTTGGACCCTCCTCCACATTAGGCGTACCTGCTGAAGCAAAGTTGGTGGACTATAGCTAAAAGTCTATCAGAGTAACCGAATGAACTGCCTGCAGAAACTGATGCAAATTACTATTTGGCCTACCCTTGAAAATTACTGGATATGATCTCGCCAGTTCCAGTTGTTTCTGCTGAAGTTGATTCGGTCTGACAAAGAAGCAAGCAGCTGGTAGAAGTTTTAACCACAGTGATAACGATTAACGAGAGAAAAAAAGAAGAAGCTAAAAGAACGCAAAAAGACGAAAACACTAGTAAAAGAAGCCAAGAAATCTGGAGTGACCAGAGAGAAAACTAAGAATATGACTCGTCATCAGAAGATCTGGAAGCACCAGTATTGGATGACTCTTCAGATGATATGGACGATGCTGAGGAATGCGCTGTTTGTATGTTAACATAGAATTTAAAAACTTGCGGCATCTACACCCTACATCTCTTATTATAAGTAGTTTACGACAAGTGGTGCATAAAATGTGTGACGAAAGAAAACATGTATCGTGAAGATTTCGTGAGCGGTTCGGAGAAGGAATATCTTTGCACAATGTAGAAAAAGAACCACTATTAACTGGATACATGAAACTGATATTTTTAATAAAGCTTCCTTTTGGATAGGACGTGGATTTTTAGCAAGATTTTGGCAAAATAATTCTGTATTAATTGCAAGAAAACAGTCGTGAACTCAAAATATATAATCGAGCAGGCAGGATGAGAAGATGGTTTTGTTAGAGATGCAGGTATAGTTTTCAAATATAACCAAAAAACTGGAGACCACTATAAAAATAAGAACTGCGAAAAATGGTTCGAAACCAAATTTAAACTCAACCTAGAGAAGCCCAGTTTAATTATCAGGGACAACGCCAGTTACCATTCTCGATTGGTGGAACCATTTCCTTGTTCTAGCAGGTCTAAAGCAAAATTAGTAGATTTGTTCAATTATAAAAATATCAATATTCAAAAGATTCTTATGAAGTATCAAATATGGAAATTATAAAAACAGAGTTGTCAAGAAGAGAGTATTCTTTGAACTGTTATGCAGAATTAAATGGGACAAAAGTTTCACGTTTTTACTGCCATATCATTGAAAGTACAGTATTATTGAATGGTTTGGTTAGAAAGTGGAATAATCTAACAAGAAATTATTAAAAGTAATTGATCTCCAGGTTATATAATTCGGAGTGAGACACTTGAAAAAAGTACCAAAACCCATTGGCAACATTACGTGGAGTATAGCGACAAACTAATTTTGAATGACTGAGAAATTGAAAAATTTGTAGACCACGCAGAAATTTTTATAAGGAACAACTTATGTATAAATACCAAAAATAGGGCGAAAAATATTGTTTAGAAGCCAAAAGGCGTAATAGTATATTGTGTCACAAGGGCAGAAAATGAGCTTTAGCAGCCCGATACTATCAGATGCACAAGCGAGCGTAGCGTAGCGGAGGCAGCTGATAGTTAAGGGCTGCTGAAGCGTTTCCTGCATGTGTGACACACAACTGTTTTCCGTCTACCGAATAAATCAAGAAATAGGAAAATATAACAAAAAACTTCAACAAACATTAACGTTTTATTGAAAAAATTATGTGAAACGTCAAAACAATCAATGACAGATGGTGAAAAACTTCAAAAATTGTGGCGTTATAAATTTTCCGCACTTGGGTTGTTAAACAATACTTTCCGTCCTATTTTTGGTGTTTATATGATTGGTTTTCCGGTAAGAATTTTTTAATTAAACTTCAGTGTATGTCAAGTTTTTTGTTATAATTTTCCTGTTTATTTTGTAGGTGAACAGCAGTTGTGCGTCACACATGCAGGAAACATTTTAGCAGCACTTAACTATCAGCTGCCCTCACACACATGCAGCCCTGTTAGACAACCCCGATTATAATGACGATGAAGTTAGCCGCGACATTCTAGCCGCGTTTGGAAAAAAATCTTGATAAAAAAGTTTTCCGCAGCCTGGCGGGGTCGGGCATGATTTTTTCTCTAATATAGGTCTTTAGCTATTCAATAAAAAATATTAGAGCATGAAAGTTTGAGGCGATCAAAAAAAAATCGTGCAACTTGACGTGTTTCAGAAAATTCATTTTTCATTCTGAAAAATGAAGTAGATCGTATGATTATAAAGTAATATGAAAACAAATTAGTCCTAGGAATATTTGCATTCTTTTTATTTCCTTTTTTTCTAATATATATCAATGGGGCAAAAAGTATGGTAATCGTTCCGTTACAAATATTAGAACCGCAATGTTAGTAGTTCAAGATACACAGTTTACTATTATATCAACCAACCAAATTTCAATTCGATGTTTTTTAAAACTTTTCCAAAAACAATAAAGTTAAAAGCGTTCTGAATAAAAACAATTCTATGTGATGTAAGATGTTTGTATTCCCTAAGAAAATAAAAACACTACCACCAACGGTCTCAATCATAACATAGGCAAATCGATATACACGGTAACTCCCCGTTGATTTCCCTTCTAAAAATCTAATAAAAAATCAAGGTCCTAACAAACCAAATATGCCTACGGACTTAACCATATGGCCGTATCAAAGAGAGTCGCTTTACTTTTTCCATTTTCAAAGATGATGCATATATAGGTTGTTCTTGTCCCTAGGGGAACGCACAAGACATTGAAAGGGGACCCAGAAAAAGTACGATGAAGGTCTTCGGGGATTGGTCAGGGTGTTAATGAAAAACTTGTTTGTTTATAGTGGACTTTTCCCTTTGAGGGAGATTTGGTGGAATATTTTTTTTCATCTAAAATATAAGTAGAATTATTTTTTTGTATTCCCAATATCCGCTTTAATGTTTAGGGTAGTTAGCGACGAAGTTTACAAATACATGGTTGGTTGGTAATCAGACGAAACAGGCCGGGTTAGTGGACCCACCACTGCAGCCGATAGCTTATTGTATTGTCCTGTTTGTCTGCTAGTCTGTGGGAAGATTTGTAGCCTTGATGAGATCTAGAAGCCTCTTCACAGTATCTTTTTTGGTGAGGTTGGATACAGGGTTGTCTGGCCCTATCGGTCTATACCTCCACCAACGTAGAGCCTCACATTCGAAAATTGTATGGGTGGCTGTTTCGTCCTCCTCACCACATAATCTACATATAGGTTCTTCTTGGAAGATCACCATTGAGTGAAGGTGTTTTCTCAGGCCGCAGTGTTCGGTCATAAGGCCAGTTACCAGCCTGATATACCTCCTATTTAACTTTAGGATTTCTTCAGTAAGTTTTAAGTATGTGTTGTTTAACCATTAGTTTACTGTGTTTGAGCTTCGAAATTGTTTGCCAGAATTTAAGGTGTTGTTTGTGCACCAACTGGTTTAATGTGGTTCTTACCGAAGCCTTTGTTACCCCGGTTGCCGGCTCAACCGGTGTAACCGGCTTACAAATTAATTGAATAAAAAGTTTTTTTACAGTTGGTGAAAAATGTTTATGAATTTTAAGAAGGAAATAAGGATTTAAAGGTTGCGGTTTTCTACAATTATATCTTGAAGGGTTCTTCCTATTTAAGGTTTTTCTTTCAGTTTCATGTGACACAGTTATAGTTTTGTCACATAGAGCGTATAGTGCAGGCATGATAAGCCTTTTCCAGATTGCGTGCTATTTTTTATTTAAGCAAAACCCTAACGGGCAGCACATCTATAGATATCCACAATCCGTTCACAAAACCCCAAAAATCAATGTTTTTCATAGATTACCAAAATATGGTTTTAAGCATGAACGCCAGGCTTACGATCATAGAAAACATTACCTTTTATGGTAATGTTTGTCGCGTTTTGCTGCTGCTATAAATAGATGCGTCGTGAGCACATTTGAGTTAGTTTGTTTACTACTTTTATTGTGGAAACTACAAGATAATAAGTAAATTTTTAATGTGCATTGGATTTTTTCTCTGATAAAGATGTCTGAAACAATTGAGGAAAAACGTAAAGTGTTAGGACATCGCTGTTTTCAAAAGTCTTGGATGGATAAATACTTTTTTATTCAATTTAGGGAGAAACAAACTTGCATGATTTGTCGTGAACCTATAGCTGTTTTCAAAAAATTCAGTATCCAGAGGTATTATGAAACAAAACAGAAAACAAAGTATGATAATTTTACAGTTAGAGCTAGCGAAAGTCAGTTGCAGTAAATAAAAAAGTTTGAGGACTAGACAAGCGATGTCAAAAGTATGTTGTAAAAGGATGACATCGTTACAGCAAGTTATAAGATCGCTAGTCTTATTGCGAAAGAACAAGCGCTCAGTTGTGGCGAGTTTATAAAAGTTCTGTTCCAATAGCAATCAGAAACTGTTAGAAACGATCAAAGAATAGTCGACCACTGCAACCAGTGATAGGAATTAGGCGAAAGTAAACTCGTTGTTTGCTATGACCAGTTATTCTCTGATCGTTTCTGACAGCTTCTGACTGCTGTTGGAACAGTCCTAAAGAAGTGCATCAGACATCGGCCAAAATTTACAAGACCAGTTGCAAACAAAGGCAGAAACATTTTAATTTTTCGTCTTGACTATGGACAAAAGCACTGATATTTGTGATACAGCGCAATTTACTCGGCTTCGGAATCTCAGCTCTCGATGAAAACAATATCGTGGAAGGTCCAGTGTGCAAAATGAGTCTTAGCAGCTGTGATTTAGCCATTTTGACACTTTCTTTAGTGATGCAGATGAAGGAAAGTTGTGAGAAGAGCTGAAACGCAGATTTTGGGTAAGTGCTGCTTGGAAAAGAAGATTTTCAGAATTAGAGGACTATACAATTTTAGCTCATCTGTTGGACGACCCGAAAATTTTAAATTTTAGTGTCAAAAAAATCCAAAAATATTACCGAGGGGAAAACGTATACACAGCATGATCGAAGCATGATTGGAAGCAGAGACGGAGTTGTGGAATATTGTACCATTGCCCCTACGACTATATGATAGTAGTTGGATAGGAAGAATGCGTATGTTAGGTGTGTTTCTAGATGTTTACTGTGGAGTGGATGCACATTGAGTTTAGTTCACGTCAGTAGAATTGAAAGAAGTGCATCTTGTTATTTAAATTTTAAACCAGATTCGAAAAATTGTTTCTGCGGTCATATCATCAATTTGTATATATTTGGCGATTATTTAGTCTTCTGATTTATACCAGATGTCCCAGGATATGATTGAGAAACTAATCATAATTTTGTTACTTCATATAAAAGCAATATACCCATACTTATGCCTCCAAAATGGAAACTGGAGTTGGAGCTGCAACCCCAAATGTGATCATTAAAATTAGACTAACTCATATTACAATAATACGACTGAACGTTATGGGTGTTGCGAACAAACTGTTGTAGAGGTCTTCGGCAGAACAACATCACCAACGTGTTGCGATACGTAGCGCAACGTCCGAGTCAATGTTGCACGCAGTGCGCACCACTATCATTTGATTTTACAAAAAGAAAAAATGCATATCGTGCAACGTTACTCAACGTTGCACAACAAAATATTTCAGCCGGTGCGTTTCCAGCTTTGCTGACGCCATCAGACCCCTGGGAGAGCACAGTAGGTACTAAGAAGAAATCCTATGACTGAACTATAAGTTGAGAAATCAGATAAAATGAAGAGGCGCAATCGAAGAAATCTTTAAAGATGTCGTAGTAAACCTAATTGCATCCCGTGTTATGAAAACAAAAAAATAGAAAACTAAATACGTGAACACGGTAAATTGCATTTAACAAAAAAAACTAGATCAGTAAATAAGAAAAGCAATATCTACTACAAATCTGATATATGTCGGTGGACAATAATCTAAATCGATGTCTCAAATCTAAAGGGAAATTATCGCTGTCCCTGAAGAAACCAACTCCATATCACTCGGTCAGCTATTTCCTAGCTGTATAGCTTTAGTTACATTTTCATTACACTTACAAGGTCCGACAGAATTTTTTGACCTCTCTCATAGACAAAAATTCATTTAGAATGCAATATGTACCCAAATAATGTTATTTAGGTTGGAAATGATAATGTTGTATCTCTTTAAATTTCCAATACTTTTTTTGTTTAAATAAAATTAAATAATGTCCTCAGTCCCAGCATTTCCTTTACTGAGGATCATTACTTTTACAGGAAACTGCGATTAAGTAAATAATTACACAGCCGAGATGGTTTATTGTCAATATAGAAAATTGGTTTGTGGTTAGACTTGGGGATGGCGCTATTATCGCGAAATGGTTGGTTAGATCGTGAATATGTCCGAACCACTTAGAAGTTTTATTCAATATCTGTCGTAGCATATTGCCAGAGAAGTAGTTGTTGCTTCTTAGTGAACGATCTGCTCTTTAAAAAGTAATTTTCAAAAACTTTGTAATGCGTTAATATAGTATTTAAATATTATCTTTAAAATTTATTGATAATACGCTTTTCTAAAATGGACAATTTTTTACAGAAAACTGTAATTGAATAAATAATTATGTAGAAAGTAATATACATCGTTTGATTCTTTTTCGTTGATTTATTGGGAAATTAAACCACAATATTTTTTGTATATTTATTTCAACGTTTCGATAGCCTTCCAGCTACCGTTATCAAGAATTGTTAAGTTTTTAAAATCTTTGGTCCCTAACTGACAATACGAGAAAATTCGTGAACTAGGCAATCAATATTATTTTGAAGTTTAAGACTGCAAAAAATTTGTGGCGTTCCGTTAAATGTTATAAATTTTGGATATGATGTTGTACTCGACTTCTTGACCAAAAGTGTTTATGGGACCAATTCAATCCTATGACTAGTTTACGATATACAGGGTATTAAAGTTTAAAAAGTCCTTGTTTTTCGTGACCACGTAATTTTATTATTAACAAATAAATATGCATTTTTAGTTGATAGTACCATTAATATGTTCTAGTTTATCGTAAACTTACACATAAATAGTTTAAAATGTCAACATATACAGGGTGGGACTCAATTATATAAGGACGAAATTTTGGAGTTATAGGAAATTCTTATATTAAATGAAAACAAGGTCAGACATAAAAAGCTACTTCATATTCATTGTTCTGGCATCAAATATACTAATTCTAGAGGTATTCCATACAGGGTGATTCTTAATGCAACATGAAATTAGTTTTTTTCTATATGAAATAAATAAGTTACACCATGTATTTCAAAATTAGTTTTTGATGTTGAAAACGTATTGGTTACCTAGATATTAGTACTTTTCTTATAATATTGCTCCTACATCTTGTTATTAAACCGACAAAAATTTGAGAAAATACACTTTTTCTGAATCACCCTATATTTCATAATTCGATCCGTCAAAATGATCAATTTGTTTTGATTTGTAATTAGCTTAAAATTGTGAATAAACTGAAAAAATTTCATAATCTTACTACGACCAGTTTTTCAGAAACATGGTCCTGAGGGTAGAGTCAACAAAATAGGCCTAGTGAACGAAATTATAATCACATTTCTATGGATACATACCGAAGTGTACTGAACCATTGATAAAAAGATGAATGAATTATAAGTATTTTATCATCCTGTAGGTATGTACTACAGTAAATTAATTATTAATTAAATAAAATGCTGATATTTTTTGACTGAAAAACTGGTCATAGTAAAATTATGAAATTTTTTCAATTAATTTACCATTTTATGCTTATTACAAAACAAAATAAACTAATAATTTTGACGGATCGAATTATAAAATACAGGGTGATTCGGAAACAGTCTACTTTCTCTAATTTTTGACTGTTTAATAACAAGATGTATGTGCAAATTACCCTGTATTATAAGAAAAGTACTAATATTTAGGTAACCAATACGTTTTCAACATAAAAAACTAATTTTGAAGTACTTATTTAATCCATATAGAAAAAAACTAATCTCAGGTTGTATTAAGAATCACCCTGTATGGAATAACCGTGGGAATAACTCTAGAATTAGTATATTTGATGCCAGAACATTGAATATGGAGTCTTTTTATTTCTGACCTTGTTTTTATTCAATATAAGAATTTCCTGGAATTCCAAAAATTCGTCCTTATATAATTGAGTCCCACCCTGTATATGTTGACATTTTGAACTATTTATGTGTAAGTTTACGATAAACTAGAACATATCAATGGTACTATCAACTAAAAATGCATATTTATTTGTTATTAATAAAATTAAGTGTTCACGAAAAACAAGGATATTTCAACTTTAATACCCCGTATATCGGAGACTAGTCCCATGGACACTTTTGGTCACGAAGTCGAGTACAACATCATATCAAAAATTTATAACATTTGAGGGCACACCACTTTGTCATAAGAAAAGCGCGGGGACCTTTCCAAGATCCATTCACAGTCCTTGGTAAAATATTTTATTCTATGACATTCCAACAACACTATAGTCAATAAATTAACTAAGGAACATGCAGAAGATATACATTGCATGAGTTAGAAACTACTAAGAAACAGAAAAATCATAAAGATGTATTTTAATTGAGCAAAAATTTTAGCATAAACTAATTGTTACTATTCCTGATTCCAAACATGGAGTGGCACGTAAATTTACAGTGAATAGAAGTGACGATGAGAAGGTTGGTTATTTCAAAATAATTCGAAATTACATTGATATAAGATTGCACGCTTCTTCATGCGATATCAAAATGGAAAGTGCTTAAACCAGCCTGTCCAAGTAAAATTGTTAAATTTCTGAACTTTAAGGACTATACTTAGAAGAACGTCGACCACTTTATTAGCGAATACTTGAGTTGATGTATCAGCTCTCAGGCGACGTGACGGATCGAAATTTGCAACTTTTGCGGAAAGTTATGTAGCGGAGACCGTCAACAATAAAAATAAAGTTGCAAATGAAATTGTATACAATGTAACGAAGCCAGAAGTCTCCTGCAATTAGAGATGGAGAAATAATGGAGTCAGAATATTTCATACAAATTGAAAAAAACGAGAAAACATTTGTCCAAATTTTGTGAATATTGTTCATAATTGCACTATTAATATTGACATAAATAAATAAGATACACGTTTTATGAGGCATAAATTATTACCACCCAAGGGTGGTGAGTTCATTTACAACCCGTCGTCAAGGACAATCGATACTTTTTTGGTAATTGTTACTTATATCCTTCGAAACAGTGTCAAAATGCAGTGTTTACAATATAGGGAGGAGAAAAATAAGTATTATTCAGTCAGAGCTTGTTTATTACAAAAAAGTCAACACCCTGTTTCACTTTAACGACAAAACTTATCACAAGTGTTTATAGGAACTTTTCGTCTGGAAATTGAATGACGAATCACCCACAATGATTTTTCGCATTACTTTGGAAACACCCAGTATACAGTACAAGTCACTGAAGGACGGGCACGGGGACTATAGTTTTTGTCAAGTCTAGTTGTTGAATTTTTCCGTAGTGTCAGATAGGGACCAGAATTTTATGGAAAAGTTAATTATTCTTGATAACAGTAGCTGGAAACGTTGAAACAAAAAAGATTGTGGTTTAATTCCCAAAAAATTAACAAAAATAGTACTATCGTCCTCACACTACCAATCGATAAAAAAAGTCGATCCATATTTATAATTTGTGATAATGCAAGAACTTATTTAATTCAAGGATAAAACTTTTTTGTGAATATCGCTTAGTAGACACTGAAAAGAAAACGCATTCTACGCGTATATAAATGACTATTAGTGAAATCCAATAAGGAATTCAATTAATTCTGAAAAAACATTAATTATTGGAAAACATCTTTTTCATATAAGAAATGTGTGATTGGAAATGTTTTACTACTAATGATTTATTGTAGTTTGGTAGAAATAAGCTGTTTAATAAACATAATACGATAATGGAATCCTTCAGTATTTCTTTCAGAACAGTAAGTTAATGATGACGATGAAGTTAGCCGCGACATTCTAGCCGCGTTTGGAAAAACATCTTTGATAAAAAAGTTTTCCGCAGCCTGGCGGGGTCGGGCATGATTGTTTTCTATAATATAGGTCTTTAGCTATTTAATAAAAGGCGATCTAAAAAAAAATCGTGCAACTTGACGTGTTTCGCCTCAAACTTTTTCCTGCCACCTCTAATCATGCTTTAATATTTTTTATTAAATAGCTAAAGACCTATATTATAGAAAATAATCATGCCCGACCCCGCCAGGCTGCGGAAAACTTTTTTATCGAAATTTTTTTTCCAAACGCGGCTAGAATGTCGCGGCTAACTTCATCGTCATACTTAATGTTGTAGAATAAAAATTGTTTTATGAAGATTCATGGAGGGTTCATGAACTTAAATTTAATTCGAAATGCAGCAGGTATAATATCATTTTTTTTATAAAAATCAGAAAACTCAATCAAAAGATGAATTAAAAAAAAATAAAGTCATATTGAATTGATATTAGAGAGTGAAACGTCTTTTGGGATTTCCTTTATTAAAAGATTCCTCTATTTTGACATATACGCATGCGCATTTCCTAAGTTTGTCTTAAAGGTTTTTATGTAAATAAAGGATATCCTATATTTAAATTAAATACAGGAAAGGAAAATTTTAGTTAAAGCTTTTTAATTTTGACATACTTTGTCAATATGTGACACAAAATAATTGTTTTGTCGAGCGAAATATTTTAAATTGCACAATTTTTCGTTGGATTTGCTATATTTTTTATATAATTATGAAACTATCATCAAAACCGTTGAAAAACCGTCTTCGTTTGACCTATCAGGATGATATTATTATGCTATAGGTACGTTTTCCTCCACATTCGCAGCGAATTTGGGTAGCAGCTACTCAGTACGCGTAGGAAAACACTCCCGTTTAAATACATGAATAGGTGTCTTGACGAATAAGTCGTCGCTACTTTTTCGCGGCTACTAGCGACTGGCGAATGTTTAGGAAAACATACCTTATGAGAAGTGGTTTCCCAGAATCCATTTAAAAATGGCAAACATACATGGGATGATGTCAAACATAGTATGTTTGTGCTCACTAAAAAATATTTTACAGTCAAACGTATTTGCCAATACAAAATAAACATCTCTATCTCTTCAGCATTCACTCCCACTAAAATTGCTATTTCTAATTGTTCTTCCATAATATAAATTAATATTACAATAAATAGATCCACATAAATAAGCAGCATAAAACATAAATGTCATAATAAAATAAAGTTTTTGGTCTTGTATTTCTTACTTTCAATAACTCTATCAAAAGTCACATTAAAGGATACTTTAATAAAGGAACTTTTAATAAAAGCAGCCTTTAGTACAAATCTTCAATAACTCTCTATTAGTTTTTGAGAATTTTTTATTTTATTTTTATTAACTGGTGATGTATCGCTTGCTATACTTCTTCGTACTTCACAACTCCTGTTAGTGTACGCGTGCTAATCTGCTCCTTCCAACCTTGAACTCCGTACTTCTGCCCAAGAGAAAAGATCTGTTTCTAACGGATTTAGGGTGTGTATAAACAATTCATTTTGATTAATTTGGAATATTAATAAAGTATAATTATAAATAAAAAAAATGTATACAGGGTGTTGAAATGTTGACTTTGCGTTCAACCGATCAGCTAAAGAATTTTTCGATAAATTTCTTTAGAATTTTGATTTTTGGTGGAATAGATTATATATATTTACTGGAAATTTTTCAATCGAAAAATTCATAAATTATTTCACATATATAATTCTTGGTGGAATTAGTTATTGGTTCAAAAATCAATATTCTTTAAATAAGAACGGCGAAGGTACCGGCAGGACTTCTCTTATCGTATGTCGTCAAGTCAACAAGTGTGGAACTGTGCAGTAATCCATAAACTATATTTTTGCTGAAATTGAAAACTAAAATTTGTTGACATAATTATCTTATAAGAATCTGGATTACTGGTATGTTACTACATTTTATTGTTTCTTCTGTAATTTAAATTTTGATATAGAAAAATTTACCATTTTTAAAGCAGTAGTTAGAACAAAATAGCTACCCATTTTGGATGCCACATGGATTTACCTTCATATTCGTTGACAACATTTTTCCTATAAATATATAATTTTTTCCTTTTGTCATATTTTCATACATTTTTTCATATAAAAATCAGATATTTGTCCAGAAAAGTTATAAAAGTTATAAGTTATAGTATTCAATTGTATTTATTGAGCTAAACAGATATCCATGAAACCTTCTAGTTTCTTTATTTTTTTCTTATACCTGTATATCTTTGTAGCACAGTTTCCTGGGATTATAGTTTCCTGGAATACAGTTTCTGGGAATACAAGTTTCCGGGAGCACAGTTTTCTGGTGCACATTTATCAGAAGCACAATTTTCTTGGAGTACCTAATATTTACTTGGATCACAGCGGCGCACCAGTCTCAATCAGAAGAGTAAGCTAATTCTTTCCGTTAAAAACGATTTTTTGAAAATAGTATACATAACACTTTTTTATAAGTCAGAAAGTAGAAAAACCACTAGTTCTATCCGTTCAACGCATCAAGACAAGAACAAAAGAGAAAAAAAGAGCTTGTATCACTCTAAGATCTTTTTTTATCAATTGTTACAATATTTTGACCATTTTTTATGATATTAGTTACTAACCGTTCTAGTTATAATTATTTTTTTTGTAAACAGTCTATCTTTCAAATTTTTATGTCAATATATTTACCTATATTAATGTTTTTTGAGTGAAAGTTTTATTTATTAAACCCTACAGTTTTTATTTTAATTTTAAATTAGCCTAATTAGTTTCAAGTAGATTGCAACAGTTGAAAGTTAACTGATTTTTGTTCTAATTTTGTTTTAGGGAACAAAATTAGTAGTGCCCTTAAATTTCTTTTCATAACTATTCTCGTTTCTTAATTTCCGTTAGATAACAAAGCTCGGAGAACTGGTTTCGTTATCTCCGAATATAAAATCAGTTTGGTAAGAACCTGCCCTATTAATTTTTTTCATCTTTCAACACCGGGAAACTTATAGTGTTTCAGCGTCCAAGGACTTCGTACCAAAAACTTGTGAGATGATAGAAAGACTAAAAATAATTAAGGTACTTCATATAAAATTGTTTCCTTACACTACTTACTCTTAGTTTACCACTTTCAGATTAGAAGGTTATCGCGATAAGGTGTTGTGTTCTCAAACGTTATTTTTACCTGGCTTCTAGCAGAAAACACCTAAAATGTGTCATTTATTAGCATATCCGTATAGCCAAATGAGACTTCATTCTTTGCTTTGTTAGAGACCCGAGGCTAAAAGCCGTGGATGGAATGATCCTTCCCGCGTGGTATGTATACTATTTTATTCACAATCGCTTAGTTACAAGCTTTTAAAAACATTAATTTTAAGAAAATTTGTTATCACAATATTTTTTTCGACAAACAACTTCATGAACCTGTTGCTAGGCAATATTACTAATTTATTGGTTTCGACAATTATGTCATAAAATATTCTTTCTGTCACGAAATTTTAATTTTTTTGCTCAAACAAGTACATAATGTCTTATTTTGAATTAATCTGTACTCCTCCGGAAGTCCAAGAAGCTGTAGTTGAAGGAATAATTCCGCAGATAAGCAAAGAAAGGTATTAACTTTTTTTTAAACCAGCTCAACACAATATTGTTATACTTCAGAAAAGTGACACATGCTTCTAGCCGGAAAAGTACTTTTCCGGCTATAGCGTGGAAGTTAAAGTAAGTAATGAGTCACTTCTCTACCGTTTTAAAAGTAAGAAATGTCTATATTACTGACCGATTGTGAATAAACACTATTTTTGCTAGAAAACTTTGAATTTGTGTTTGAGAGCGCACGGCGTATGGTAAAGTAGAAACGTGCGGAAAAGTAGGAGGAACTAAATGCGAGCGGAAATAGTTATTTTTCTACAACTGCTATGAAAAGTGACGTATTTCTCATACCTTACTTAATTTCAAAACCAAATATTGCTCATACTGTGAGAAATATTATTTCTGACGGCACTTTGCCCACGCCACATACATTTATATGGAGATTCAAATAAAATCGACCACTGTATTGAAAAACCAGTCGAACTCTATACTGAAATATGAATCAATCCTCAACTTCTACTATTAATATAAGGGATAATTTAATGAAAAGAAATGACGTTCCGGGTTTGACCATACAAAATTGTACAAATTTCACCATCAACTATGATTTTAAATAAAATTATTTTACAGGTTAGATATAGGATACTTTAGTGTTATATTTGTTTTACTAACTATAAAAATAAATATTAAGTAACTTTACTTGTGTTCTTTAAATTTGTGCAGTTGTAGAAATACTATTGTGTAAAACGTGTGGGGAAAGTACTTTCCCACTCGTGAGAAAAGTTGAACTTTCTCCACTTGTTGCACAATATACTATTTTCTAACTAGTGATACTTTCTTGCACGTATCATGCAAAAATTACGCATGTGTTAAAAATAACATTTTTTGCTACGATAGGGCGGAAAATAAGAAAATTATCATTCAATTGGGCATATACGCCTATAC
Organism: Lochmaea capreae; assembly: GCA_949126875.1. NCBI lineage: Eukaryota > Metazoa > Arthropoda > Insecta > Coleoptera > Chrysomelidae > Lochmaea > Lochmaea capreae. The sequence goes on from OX421409.1 coordinate 9,944,414, forward strand.
AAATACAACACATTTTCCTTCACTTTATCATATTTTTCCATTTTTTTTGTTTTGTTTTTTTCTGTTTGGATCATACAAGGTTCACAAACACTTATGGATTTTTATAAGCGAGCCATTGTTTGAATGTCGATAGTTGAAAAATGTTGGTATTGAAAATAACCAAAAATATAACGTACCTATCCCTGCAAAGACTTTAAAATGAAATTTTTTTATAAAAATTTCAAACGTTCTAGCTTGCCGGATTTCACAGAAATTATATTTAACTACACCGAATTCCAGCTGAATTCCCATTTGAAAACTTTCACTATAATTGAAAATACAAATTTTTATGCGTTCATAGGAATAGAAAAAAAAAACAATTCAAAAAGCATGTCAAACCAAAATGCTTCAATATTTGGAATTAACGGAATTCAGTAAATTAAACCATAATAAGCAAATTGGAATAGACCGAAAAAACTATGGTAATAATAACAGTCTGTAAGCGATTTTAAATGGAAATTGAAAAATAGAAAAATGTCTACGACGAATGACATGTCAAATAGTAATAGCTACAAGACGAACAATTTTAACATCTTTTCGGATTAAAGGCCTTAGCTGCTAGGCATATTTCGACAACTCGATTGAAACTAACACTTCAGGTGGATGGGTTTGAAACCTAATTTTCATTCAAGGTCATTCTATAAACTTTCACTTCTATATGTATGTTAGACTGCTTTGTGGAATTGTGGTACAAGATATGTCAACCCTTTTGTAGCTAACTTCTCTTTTACATATTGCGCGTAACATCGAAAATGGCGGAATATTAAAATCAACCGAAAGTTGAATTTTCAAATCGGCATAAAAACCTTATGAAAATAAAAATATCACAAATAATTTATTCTCCATTATACTTTGTTCACCATTAACTATTATTATTGAAAAATCATTAAGTTTAGCGGCTCATTTAAACAATTTGTTGACTTACCTGTATATCTTCTCAATTGGTACCTAAAACAAAAACAATATTATAATCGGGGAAATAGTTATTCTATCTGATCATACTGTGAATATAGTTTTTCTCAAAGTATATCGTACCTGAAATGAAACTCAACAACAGTCGAGTGACAAGGCAAGGGCAGGCCATCAGGTAAAAATAAGTTTTGAGACAAACATACGTATTTTATTATTTCGGTTTTAAACTATCAGTGGTTGTCAAATTTATGACTTTGAAGGATCAAGTACTCGGATTCTACACTTTATAGACAACAGTCATTGGGCGCATTTATTGGTTCACCAATGCTTAGTGGCTGTATGTGAGCGAAAGCGATAGTTCGCCAAAAGCTTTGATTCTAATAACTCAACATAAATCATTATACTTCTTTTTTATATTGTTAGCGTAGACACAATGTTATATTCTGTACCTTGAAGGTAAATAATTATATAGTCGGGACGCTCTTAGTTTACCACTTTCGGATTAGAAGGTTATAGCGATAAAGTGTTGTGTTCGTCTGAAATTTCAGCAGTATACAAACGTTATTTTGTTTACCTGGATAGCAGAAAATACCTAAAATTGTGTCGTTTTGTTATGAGCGTATAGTCAGATGATAACCAACCAGATTTATTGGATACCTACTTCATTCTGCATATGAAAACAAAAATTACATCCTTTTTTAATGGTTATGAACTCTCTTATTGATAAAAGAAAGAAATTTTTCAACCAAAAAGAACTAATATTTATTTTTGAAGATAAAAGAGACCATGTTGATAGTGAACCTCCATTGTTAGGGGACAGTAATGACAAAGATTATAATTTTATTGCTACAAGCAAAAAGGAAAATAGCGATAAAAATGAAGAAACAAACAACGTCAAGGAAAATGGGATATTATATTAATCTGAGAGTAGAGAAGAATGATACAGAAAATGAACAACAAGGAAACTTTGTTGAGAAAGAACATGAACTGTTTGAGGAAAATGATGGAGTAGACCAACCAAGAAAATTAGACAAATAATGATGCTGGCTGGCACTTAATTTATTAATTATTCATGGTATTAACGGGACGTAGGTTCTGTTTACATAACCAATGAGCACGAGGTATAATGTAGGTATGCCGTCTTTCGGAGGAGACGTAAAACCGAGGCCCCGAGTCTATGGATGTTGGGCTCGATAAAGAACCCTACCACTGGTTGGATCACCAGCGTCCGTGATTAGCCTGTCGCAGAAATAGACCGACGTTAAATAACCAATTAAAAAAAAATTATAGATGTCTCATATTTTTCTTATCTATGATTGACGAAAAAGAATAGGATTATCCACAGAATAGTTTCCAGTCGGGTAACGCTATATTCTGTGCTAGAATTTAAATTCAAATATCATAAGCAACCTGAAGTTCGTCCAGAGGCTAATGCCCGGTTGCAAGAACGTTAATCAAATCTCTCATCATATGATGGTTGATTAAAAAATTATGAACCATCAATGGGAACCCGATTTCACGAAAAAAATAATGGTCGATTAATTGTGCATCATTGCAGGTACCTATCCGTTGCATTTTTATTGTGTAAATGATGGTTGATTTGAAGAATTAACGAGTTATTATTTCATTGATTAGCCGTTAATCATTCATCATTTTTAATAAGCGTTCTTGCAACCGGGCATAACTGTGTCTAATTAACTCCACTATTTATTGTAAAAATTAATGAAAATTTTATAATATTGATAATTATATCGATATTGACATAGGTATCACCGTCAGAATGACAGACGTTACATTTTCTTGTAAAATGTAAATTTAATTTATAGATGTAAATTATTAATATGATTGAAACATACACTGTGTCCGTAAAGTATGGAACAAATTCATTTTTAGCTAAACAGAACATTTTAAGAAATAATCCTGAAACACGTCGATTTTTGATTTTAATTTACCGTATTTTAAAATAATAATCTAATATACAGGGTGAATTAGTTTCGAGTAATGACGTCACCGTAATTTTTTTTTAAATGGAACACCCCTATTTTGTCTCAATTTTCGGATTACTCTAGCTGAGCTGATTCCAAAAATGTATCACATGTTGATTCCAATTGGTACAGGGTGGACAAAAATACAATAGTTTTGTGTGTGCTCATAAAGTAAGGCGTAACATTCTTTATTAGTTAAATTAACAATATTATCAAATCAATTAGAATTGAACAAGATAAAAAACAGAGTGATAGATGTCAGATGTCAACATTTTTGTCCTAATCAAGCTCAAACATCCCAATAAAGGAGAAAAAAGAAGAAGAAGAAGCTGAAAAATGGAACAGCAAAGGAAGGCTATCGACAATTTCACATTTAAACTAGTGACGTATCTGCATTATAAGTTGCATAATTTTAGTAAATGTTTGTTTTCATTTTTTTCTGTTAATCTAAACACTAAATTTAAAATTATTCTATTCTTGCATATTCCACTTGTCACATATTACCTAATAAAAAATGGGGTCAAAATTTGAAGTTGAACACCCTATTGAATATTTAGATATACATTCATAGCTATTTAGTATTTTGTTTTGTTTTTTATTATTATTAGGAGAATTAATAGAAGAAGTTCTAATTGGTTTCGATACTTTACGTAATTTAACGGTCCCATATAATTGTGAAGATTGAGGATTTCTTGAAATCATTGAAAACATAATTTGAGCTGTTGACTTTTCAGTAAAAGTATTATAAATATAGGGTGAGTATCACTTTTTTTCTATGTGGAATAAAATGATAAAACAGGTTGGTTTTACCAAAATCAATCGACTCGTCCTGTATCGCCTCCAATACAATAGGGTCGTAAATTTCACAACAATGGATGGGGATTCATTAATATGATAAGACGGTGGCCAGTTTCGTGAAGTCAGTTTAACGGTTTTGCCGAGTAGTAAGGAGTAACGTTACCCACCGCCGCTTTCAAAAGTTCTCTAACATCTTTGGTTTTAAAGGTACTATTATGTCTAGCAATAAATCCTTTTACTTGAACCCACATTAATTCTATGGGATTTAATTCGCAATGATGAGGTGGCAAACGAAGCACAATTATTATATTATGTTCTTTGGCCATAACATCAACAACATGCCGTTTAAATTTTGCCTTATTATCTCTCACTACTGTTAGATTAGATTAGATTAAATTAGAAATGGAGTGGCTCTCTGTCCTATCCCACTGCGACCTTTGCAGATCTATTGTGGTCCCCCCTATCCTTAGAGCTCGATATCTAGCTTTATCCTTTTTATTAGATTTATTAGCCTGGATACCGCCTCCCGTGCATAGCTTTCTGCCCTCGGTTTTTCTTCTCCGAATAGGTGAAACCGCACCCTTACTAGGCCTTCGCACTCACAAAGTATGTGCTCCGCGGTTTCATCTTCTTCCTGGCAAAACCTACATAGGCTGTCATCTGCTAGGCCAATTGCATGCATATGCTTCCTCAGCCTACAATGTCCGGTCAGCATTCCCACCATCATCCTCGTTACCCCACTACTGTTAGAAGCTCTGCATCATTATCAAAAGGTATTTTTTTTCAGTAAGCAAATTTTTTATTTCCCCTTTTCTTTAGCTAGATGAGGGCAATTTTTCTACTAGTCTGGAATGATAGCTGGCATTGTCCATAACAATGAAGGAATTTACAGGAATTGCTTTAATCATTTTGGTAAAATAATCTTCAAAAACATCAGAGTTCATTTCCTCATGGTAATCTTTAGTTGACTTAGATTCGAATTCAAATAAACCACCATCTAAAAATCCTTTATCGCTACCAATATGAGTAATTATTATAGCAGGTATTTTGGCCCAATTGAATGGTCTCCGTAAAATCGGCTCTTAATACTGTAATAATTACTTGCTAATGATATGATACTTGCCCAAATTTTGCACTTTTAGATAAACCCGACAAATGAAACGATTCAGGTCTTTATCGAAAAATGTAACGCCAATGGTTTATTGCCGTTTTATGGGTGTCGACCCTTTCCTGAGCTCCTATGCAATAGGAAATCGAGATTAGTGGATTGTCTAATTTTTAACCACGCTTTAAAATTTAAAAGTTGTTCACAAAATTGCTCCTTATATCAACATATCATATGGGATAGATTATTCCATTACGAGTTCAGAAAATAGGATTTTTTCGTGTGCGCGAGACGGGTTCCCGTCGTGCAAGCACGAAAAAAGCATTTATAAATGTGTAATAAACCATACTTTTCATTATACCTTTCTGTATAATGAGAATTGACCCTCATAAAAGAAACAGTACCGATTAAAAATTGCTTTTAACTAGACATTGTTTCTATGTTTCGAAATTTGAATACACCAAATTTTATAATCTACTTTGCTAGCTAGAACAAGTTCTTGTTTACATTATGGGAGCGAGTAGGGTAGTTTTATTGTAGGTAATAAAAAAGCACTTTACACATTTATGGTTATATTGAATTTTGAACGGATGAAAGGGGACACTATAATCAATTAATGGTAGTGCTTATACAATAAAGAATGGAAAAATTCATTGTTTCAAATAAAAACGACAAACGAATGCAACATGCATGAAATTAGTCAGTGATTTTTGATTTTTCCATGAATGAAAACATCAGACAACCTCGTGAATTTCAACGAAAATTAGAACAAGTAAATTCTATACAGTATATCGCTAATTTATGGAATCAATTCATTATTTCCAAAATAAACGACAATTGAAAAAAATCCAAAAACAGGTCAATTTTATTTATTTATTTCTACAGGGTCGACTAAAACTGTTTATTTGGTAAAATTTAATCATAAATTCTGATGCAATGAACTGAGTTATTGTAAGGACGGCCACTGGAAATAAAACATCGTAGTGTACCCAAAAATTATTTCTGTTTTTGGATATGTTATTGATAATAGTACTGAATTCTAATTTAACACTAATTGATGTGTATCAGTTAAGTGTTCAATAGTTAAAATCTTTAAATTAGCATAATTTAGTAATGAAACTTACAGAAAGTGAACGAATAGAAATATTAATGATGATTGGCTATGGAGACAGAGTAAGGATACAGAAAGAAGTTGGCAATTTGTTTAATGCTAAATACCCCAACCGTGAACCCATTTCTCAATCAACAATTAGTAAAATCGAGGAAAAGTTTCGAGAAACGGGCCATGTTAAAGATCTCCCCAAAAGTGGTAGAAAGTCAATTTCCGAAGACAAAAAAGTTCAAGTTTTCCTTGAGTTTGAAGAAAATCCCCACACCAGCTCGAGACAAGATGCGCTGGATAATAATTTACACCATTTTACTGTTGCTAGAGTGCTGAAAAAGGAGAAGTGACATGCGTATAAGGTACAAGGTCCAAGAGCTGTTAGAAGATGACTTTGATAGAATCAAATTCTGTGAAACAATTATGGAACGATGTAACAGAGATCGTAATTTCATAAATGAATATACTTTTTTTAGATGAAGCAACTTTTATGCTCAACGGCCATGTGAACCGCCAGACGTATCGATACTGGGCAAGTGAAAATCCCCATTGGATGCAGGAGTAGGTATAGGACACAATATCCTGAAAAGGTGAATGTTTGGGCCGGAATTATGAACAATCAAAAAATAGGGCCATATTTTTTTGAAGGAAGCTTGACTGGTTTTCGATATCCTCAATTTCTTCAAGATTATCTATTGCCACAATTAAATCAACTATTTCCAAATAGATGTGATTTGTGGTTACAGCAGGATTACCCCCACATAACGCCTTTGATATACGACCCTACTTAAATGCTGTTTTTCAAGATAGGTGGATAGGAAGAAGAGGAACGATCGAATGGCCACCAAGGTCGCCAGATTTTACACATTTAGACTTTTTTTATGGGGATACTTGAAGAGCAAAGTTTCCCAAAGTCGCCCAAATGATATAGAAGAATTGAAGGATCGCATCAGAACGTTGATTGCACAAATAACGCCTGAAGTTCTCGTAAACGCTAGAGACTAATTTATTGCTCGGCTGTCTCATTGCATTATTGCTGAAGGTCATCAGTTTAAACATTTAATATAATTTAATTGTTTTTTACTAAACAGTGTCCTGTATTTCAGTAAAAAACAGTTTTGGTTGACCCTGTAGAAATAAATATTCAAATAATTACATCGTTGTAACGACGATTAGAAGACCTTTCCAATGAGGTGTCTTGAGACATATGGTTGCATTTGAGAAAATTGCCGATTACGTCACCACGTTAATACTGGTAACGCAATGTTCGTTACATCTACATCATGTGATGACGATTCAAAAATTAAAATTGACCTATTTTTGGATTTTTTTCAAAAGTCATTTATTTTGGAAATAAATGAATTTACTCCATACATTAGCGACATACTGTATGTTGATTGAGTATTCTATTTTAAAACAAGGAAAAACTTAATAAATACTATGTAAATCGTAGATTAACTACGACTCTAACGCTCAAGTATCTCGTTATGCATGCAGGCAATACAATTCATCAAAAGAAAATGCGTTTTGTTTCACATACAAAAAGATAAAGGTAGCACCTGGTATGGATAATTAACCGAGCTCTTAAAATAATTAGACAATATTCAATTTATATTTTACTCATCAATTTGCATAAAATTTGCAATTAGTATTAACGACTTAAATCTATAAAGTCTAACAGCTTAAAAAAAGCAGAGTGTTTTGTAACGAGTTATTTTTTTTATCATGTTGGATCTTCTTTTCTTTTTCTTTACATAACTCGTTACTTAATTCCCGACTTAAATTTCTTGTACCGTTTTAGTATATCTGCATTACTGTAATTATTTATTTTATGAGTAATTCAGAAGACATGAATTCCGAGTTAAAATATAAAAATGTTCATTAATTTCCATTTTCAAATGTTAAAGACTTGAGGACATACGGTATATAAACTATTTTAATTAAATCGAAGACCGTCCAGTATATTAGGAACTTTTTGTTGCAAGTAAGTAATATTTCGCTAATGACCAAACATTGTAGAAGAAAAACGGCTTAAGCTCTCGATTCTTACCGTTCTTAATAAGAATTGAAAACATAGTACCGATCGTCTTATATATTTCCGCTAGTCCGAGTTCGAATTTTGTGAATTTTAATAGTGCCCGACCGTCCGAGTCCTAAATTTTATTTTGAGTAAGTTACTTGCTTTATAATATAAAATTACCGTGTGTAGCAACAGAGAGGAAAATTATTTTAGTAAAGCCGGGGAAATATATTTGGATTAGTTTAAAATATAAAATTGATTTTTGTTAAAATTTTAGTACCGTATTTCAGTGAATGGGTTTTTCTGTAACCATAGATAAGAAACTTGATGTTTAGTTTTTATTTAGTGTTTTCTTTTAGGAAAGGTTTTTGTAAGTGAATTAGTTGAATATTTAATATAAGATACAGTTAAACAGGATTTTAGATTTTATTTTCAGATCACAGTTCTTATACCCGTTGTCCTACCTCCTGACCAAATTTATAATATAACTTTTGTACGTTAATTTGAAATTAATAAAAACTGATTGTGAAACAGAGCAGAGGCCTAGCCACCAGCTGTTTCCCTTTCAGCCGGTTATAACTTCAGTTTAAGCTAATTTTGACTTATTTTATTCCCAAATTTCTAGTTTCGTTTTCCGATAATTTGGTATTTTAAAAACTGATTGTGGAACAGAGCAGAGGCCTAGCCACCAGCTGTTTCCCTTTCAGCCGGTTATAAGTTCAGTGTAAGGTAATTTGGATTTATTTTGTTCCCAAATTATATATAGTTTAGTTTTCCGAAAATTTGCGATTTTAAAAACTGATTGTGGAACAGAGCAGAGGCCTAGCCACCAGCTGTTTCCCTTTCAGCCGGTTATAACTTCACTTTAAGCTTATTTTGATTTATTTTATTCCCAAATTTCTAGTTTCGTTTTCCGATAATTTGGTATTTCAAAAAAACTGATTGTGGAACAGAGCAGAGGCCTAGCTAGCCACCAGCTGTTTCACTTTCCGCCGGTTATAACTTCAGTTTAGGCTAATTTTGATTTATTTTATTCCCAAATTTCTAGTTTCGTTTTCCGATAATTTGGTATTTTAAAAAAACTGATTGTGGAACAGAGCAGAGGCCCAGCCACCAGCTGTTTCCCTTTCAGCCGGTTGTAGTTTCAGTTTAAGCTAATTTTAATTTATTTTATTCCCGAATTACATATAGTTTCGTATTCCGATAATTTTGAAAACTGATTGTGGAACAGAGCAGAGGCCTAGCCACCAGCTGTTTCCCTTTCAGCCGGTTATATATTTAGTCTCTTTCTTACCTATCCCGCTTAACCATCCCTACTGTGAAGATAGTTTTATTTTGCTTATCCCGATAAATAGGGTTTTGGGTTTTGTTCCTCTTTCCTGTAAGTTTTGCTCGCTGTTTGCTTATAACTGCTTATACCGCTTTATCCGTTGCTGATCGCTAAACTAACTTGCTTACATACGTGCTACCGGCAGGTTTTGCATGTGCTATACTGTATATCTTCATCTCGTTTGGTACTGTTGAAAGTATATATAATTTCTAGAAGGTATTATTAGTGTATATATATTTAGTCCCTGTAAATATTGAATCCATTGCTTTTATATATATATATAGGAATTTAGTACTGTGCTGGTATATTGTCCGGCCCTGTATATATTTGAAAATATAGCAAATCAATACAATCAGTGCTGTAGTATAATTATCTAAGAGCTATAGTGTCATAAAAGTGTTTAATTCAACGAGACCCCTGGAATTTTCCGTAACCTCCATCTGAGGCTATCTGGAACTCTTGACGTTAAGGGTCAAGGGGCCGTGGAGCAAACCACGTGAAAAATCTGGCGCCCGAACATTTATTTAACAGCAATTTGCATCGAGGGTGTCCAAAGTGAAGTACTTGTGATAAGAACCCGTAGGAGGTGGAAAAACACGTCACAGTTTTGAAAAAAACTCGGACCAACGAAACATAAATAATTAATTTAAATTATTGGAAAAGAGTTATATCTTGATCATTGAACTGATTGAAAAAGGGGTCTATTCTGTGACTAATTCTTTAAAATTTAGAGGCCTCTTAAAAATAAGTTTTTAACGGGCCTCTAAAAATTTTTAGTTGAAATGCTATCCTGCAAGTATACATTTTAGCGGACTGTTAAAAAATATTTATTTTAAAGGGCCCCTTTAAAATTTCAAGTAGAGTATCTGGTAACAGTGCTTTTTGTCATTCAATAGCCAAGTTAGAGACCAAATTCAATAAAAAATAAGATAAAGTTTATTTATTTTTGCATTGTGTTTGTTTATTTTATGGAAATATGTTATTTAGGCAAGGTTTTTTATTTGCATATTATATTATTTTTATATATTTTTGTAAAGGATGTTTTTTTTTAATTCTAAATAAATGTAGGTATTTTATAACTGTGTGTTAGTTTATAGTTTTAATTAAATATGGGTTTTTTTAAAAGTACTTGTATTTTTATTTTTCATAAATGCAGTACTTACCTAAGTTCAGAAGTGTTCATAAATTAATTGAAAAAAGGTTACAGCATATTTTTAATTTGTGAGATTTAGCGCCTGTAAAATTTTTAACATCCTAAATAACCAAGTCACAATACTCACAACTCCAGTTGAGGCGGTATGGATTCAGGGATAATTCAAAAATTGTGATGAGCGATATTTCACGTACTGTTACTTTTTCGCTGATATGAACACAGTTCCCATTAGCATATCTGGAGCGTGACGTGATCACAATCAGTGACCATGATAATGAATTGAATGAATGAATCTAAATTGAACATTATATAATATAATATCATCAACATTCATCTCTCTCATTCGACAACAAAATTGAATTCGAAAATAAGAGACAGGGATTTGAAATTTTTTTTTAATTTTAGTAGGGAAATTTGAGAATACAATAAAATATGATATACTGATACCGATGAACATAGATTCATTTTTCGAATCATAGAGTCAAAACAGAATATTAAATATCGTGATCACCATACATAACTGATGATATTAAAAAATCACGATAACATTTCACAACGTGATTAAAAAATCACGATGTCGCTCATCACTACCCAACAAACATATTTTGTGGCTCAAACGTGATGACGAGCCCGCCCCCATGCGCACAAACTCACTTTCAATGTTACCTACCACTACAGCTCTTGCAATATAAATGCTCTGTACAGAGGCGTATCATTAGTTGTCGTTCAATTCTGTTGGCGTTTGGCATTATCTGAATAATTTTTTTGTTGTTTCTCACAAAATGTCATCGCCTAACAAAAAACCAGTTATCAAGAGTCAGGCACATGAAATAATTTTTAAAGCGTTCAATTATTTTCAAAGTGTCAAATGTGAGTCGAATACGTTATCAAATCAACATTAAATAAATTTAAAAAATAACTATTTCAACACGAATCTTTATTTTGTATCAGGTGTTTCGATAAGAACCATTGAAAGAGTGGTTAAAGAAGTGGAGCAATTAATTTCTGCAAATAACGTGCAAGTAAAATTTTCCACCCCAAGAAAGAAGCGGCCTAGAAGAGCACCAATAATAAAAACTGTATAACATTTTTATGAATTGTACTACTACCTATAATACGGAATAAAATATGAAAAGAAATTACGATTACGACACTGACCGGCAAGGGGCTTATCGTAATCCAATAGTAATTTAGTTGGGATAGTCTATACCTGCGCGATCGCTTGCCATCACGTTTGGTGCTTGCTGTACTTTTCTGAGATTCTGCAACGTGCACTTTGATAGTACTTATCGGGTGCGACCGATTAGTTGTTAAATGGCTTGTGAACAAAGTAAATTGTTCAAAACAAAATTAAGGGGGCAATGAATTATATGATTTTGAATATATTTATACAAAATACTTTGTCCTGAATGACGGATCAACGCACAGTCTAAACCGCTGATCCTGGAGACCTGAAACTTGGTGTATGACGTAAGGCATCCGATAAAAAAGGATTTTGCGAAGTTATACCACTAAGAGGGTGAAAAACGGGAGCAAAGTTTGTATGGGATTTCTTGGTCCAATATACTTCTAATTTTGCATATACATTCTTTTACAGAATTGATGGAAGATGCGTTTCGTATTTTATTGAACATATCGCGTAACTGGGTTAAAAAGGGGTATAGAAAGTTCTTTTGGGGATGATTTGTATCGATATTGATATTAATGCTCTTTTTATTTAAATTACATTTTATTTTGACACGTTTGAGAACTCAATCCGATTTTATTCGAAAAACGTTGAACTCACTTAAAACCTTGGTGCAATCCAATACTCACTTTCATAATAACGTGAAAAACTAATTAAAAATCCGATTACAACCATTTTCGACTTCGATGCGGACGAAGTCGCGGCAAAAGCTGGTTTATTATAACCTCTTAGGAGGTAAGTCGTTGGCTGTCTTAATTTTTTTTAAAACCATACTAAGTAAATATGTCCTGGAATCCACAGTATGGTAACAATGTTGTTTTCACCTAGTTCATTGAGATTCCTAGATTTTCTTATACCATTTCAGAACTAATTACGCAAGAGCCCATTGTTTCAACGACTGCTCAACTATCTTACATAATTATAATCCATTGCATTCTATATATTTTATCAATATTGAACTGGGAATACTTTCCCATTGGAGAATTTACGGCAATAGGAGCATGGCGTTTTTGACACAACGTCAAACCTTAGAAAACAAAGTTTGTTTGATGTTCTTAGCGGTAAAAACTAAAAATGACGTGCCAAAGTCTTAATCCGCCATTGTCGTTTTGATATGTTTGCTTAACTTTGTTTCGTTTGTGGTGTGTTACTAAATTTAGTGTAATTTTGAAATTAACGCTCTCATTTATAAACTTTGTAATAGTTGGTTGCTTTACAACTATTTTAGACTTTTGTTTGATTAGTTTGTGTGTAAACTGTTTTCTATCGTTATCGATAGCCATTGAAGTTAAAGAATCGGTTACATTTTTATATTTTTCAATTATTTTTATTCGGTATGGCTTCAGTACGACGATGTTTCGCTCGTAAGAGCAGTGACCGTTTAACTAAGGAGCAACAACTACTTCCCGTGCAATATGCACCGCCGGATATTGAATTACACCCCAAAGTCAAACGGGGTTGGTATATCTGGTTTGCGATTAAAAGGGACAACACAACTTGTAGACCGGTTTCGGCGAATTGTACAAGGTATGTGCTATCCGTCCGAGAATCTCTAATCCCGGACTGAAGAATAGACTTCAATCACAATCAATACATGTCTTCCAGTAATGGAAATGTAAAGATTGTGACAGTAGCGACATCTCCACTTCCGTTATCTGTTGATAAAACACTCTTTATAAATTTGTTTTTTTTGTTTTGTATTTTTTTTAATGAAAGAATGAAAAAATAAAGCAAAAATAAACAAGATGGCTTACGCGCGGTTTTTTAAATTTTCTGAGAAGCGCGTGCGCCATCTCCACTCACTGTATAGTTCATTATTGTAGAACAAAAACTTCACAGGAAGGTACTTGGTCGTCTCTGGTTGTCTCTGATATTATCCAAGTTTGGAGTGTTTGTGGAAGCAATATTTGGAGGAAAGTTAAAAATTTGGAATCAGGATCCATAAAGTGATCCTCTTTTCAAAACTACCTTGAACATTGTAACTATTTCCTGGCTTAGTATCTGATAACAATGTAAATATTGTGTAACAGTATGTATGTAACAGAAATTATACACGTGTTCGATACACAATATACCACTGTTTTATACACGATTTTAATTGTCAAATATCATATACTAAATTCTCCTTTTTTTTAAATTTTGGACAATTTTGTATAGTCGAAATGTTATATTACGGTGGGTAACTGCAGATATGCATGTTTCTAGCTAATTTGTTGGTATCACAACGGTAAAATCAAACTTACAAGTGTCGGAGCTGGTAACTAGGTCAGAAGCAAAAAGAAAATGATTTTGCATCATATTGAAATTATTATTTTCAACCCATTGCAGGTATTAAAAACATCAGAGGTAAACTATATGCAGACTACTTGGTATTACTGTCAAAAGGAATTTAAGTTCAACACCAAATACAATGCTCCATACAAAAATTAGAAGCGTGGTCCAAATGAACAGGACTACAACTTTTTACATCCAAGACAAAATGTATGATGTTTTCACGAAAACACAATCAAATAACGTCAAAAGAGAAACTTTATAGCATGGAGACTAGATATAAGGAGCACAAACTCTGTATATAAAAAGTGTCCGTCGAAATTAGGAAAATAGTGGTGGCGCTGGGGAGGCTAGAGATTAAAATCATATTTGACGTGCTAAATTTTAGGTTATGTAAATGGAGGGTTTGTTTATTTTCATTGGGTTACCTTTTATGCTTGGTTTTAGCAAATTTCAAGGAAAAAATAAGTATTTCGCGTAGCTGGTGCTATGTTTGGTTAAAGGTAAGTTTCTTCAGTATCATTATATAGGTAATTGTGTTGCAAAATAGTAATGAAAACAATAAACCTAACCCGAGAGTCCTACATCAACCACTTACTGTTGCTCGAAAATAAGACAGGGGCTGGGGTGTGTGATTTTTTTTATTTTTAACTTTACTTCTAGTTGGACAACTTTTCAAGACGCACGTTTTTCCCATTGTAAATTTTTATAAAAACGTCTATAAAAATAAACACTATTTACATTTTTTGTTAGGTTAACTTGTTGAGCAAACTTCACTCTGTAATTTTAATCGCTAGCTACTCTCGCGCCATCTACTATTTGTACCTTACCGCTGGACACTTTTTCGACATTTTTCCTATACAAGTTTGTGCTCCTTATATCTAGTCTCCATGCTTTATAGTACCAAAATTGAATTCTCAGATACTGACCTTTTTTTGGGAATGATCGTAGACAAAAAATTCAAATGAAAAAAATATTTACCGGAACTTAAAGAATCTTGTCAAAATAGACCGAACGTAATGAAAACCTTATTCAACAACATCTGGGGAGTAGATCAAAACACTTTATTAAGGCCGCTTGACATGGTGCAATACAACGTACAATGCGATGCAAGCTGCAAGATTTCGTGATCGAAAGCATGCGCAGTTGAGACTCAGCTGATCAGTTTGGTGCCATTTCTACAGCATTTCTCACCTACCAACTAGCTATTTTCAATCGAATGATACCTATCAGCTGATTGTGATGACTGATGTTTTGTCATTTGTAAGTAATTTGATAATAGACAGTGGTGATTCACTTAGTTTTTTCCTCTGAGCTTTTCTCACTTTCGTTATCTTCGTTTTAAATAATAATAAACTTTACATATTGTTTCAATAAATTATTTTCTGAGTTTTTTTATACACTTTTTCTTTTTACTATTGGTTGGTCTGATATTCCCGAAACCAACAATACCACAATTACGTCCTTTGCCGACGATGTGGCGATACTTTCAGTAGACGAAGACTATACAACAGCTTCTCAAAATATGCAAAACCACCTCAACGTACTCAATGTATGGTATACACAATGGCGAACTAAAATAAATAAGACAAAATCAGTCCAAGTAACATTCACCACGCGTCATAACACATGCCCACCTGTACTGATTTTAAATATTTTCAAAAGTTGACTGTCAACAGACGTATATTGAGATCTCTATATAAGCATACAGTTAAAAAACAGGGTATTTCATTTGAAAAATATATTAATGACATACCAAATGGGCGTATTACTTGAAATGATATGTAGTTGAAAATAAATGACATTTGAATTTTTTTAAATGTCTTAAATTTGGAAAATACAGAATATAGTGTGCACATAAAGTAGCGTAACTTGCTAATATTTCGATTTCCGTTAGGTTTACAAAAAAAATGTTGACCAAAAGTTTTTTCAAATAATATAGACAAGTGGTTTTCAACCTTTTTCATGACACGACCCCCCTAGTATCAAAAAATATTTCGCGACCCCTCAAAAATTAAACAAACAAACTCAAGCGCAACCTTCACATTAAAATGAACGAAGATAAGCAAGCACAGATGTAATCATTTTCTATTTGAACACATTTTTAATATTTATTTTTTGTAATAACATGTTTTGAAGTAGCATTTTTCTGACTTGTATGATTGATTATATGGAAATTTTGTTAAATATAATAATTTTATCTCTTATCGACTTTTTATTCAAGTCTCACAAATTATATGTATTATAAAAAAAACTGAAGTTTTCTCGACCTCTCGCGACCCACAAGATGAAAAACACTGATCTAGACCATCTGCATAAGTCAATAAGAAGATTACGGGGGGCACCGTTGTTCCAAAATATTTTTTTAAATAGTACGCCATGTATATATTTTCAGTTTTTCAAAATCTATTAAATTACAAATACAACCGTCAAGACCGCATAATTCTACCTTTAATAATTGGTTTGAATCTAAAATTATAAAAAATTTCAGGTTTCCCATTAAGAATTTCAAGTTTCCCGCCGAAATACCAGGTTTTCCGCCGAAACTTAAAATTTCTGGGCGGAAAACCTGAAATTTGGTCGGGAAAACTAAAATTTGAGTGGAAAACTTGAAATTCTTAACGGGAACCCTGAAATTTTGGCGAGAAACCTAAACCTACTACTTTTTACAAACAATTTTTTTATAATCTTAGATTCAAACCAATGTAACTTTGGAATTATGCGGTCTTGACGGTTGTATTTATAATTTAATAGATTATGAAAAATTGAAAATATATACATGGTGTACTATTTAAAAAAATATGTTAAGAAGTTATTTTGGAGTAACGGTGCACCCTGTATACTGTATACGGAAATCGAAATTTTAGTAAGTTACGTTACTTTATGTACTCACTGTACCTATACTTTATATACACAGTTTGCGAAGCTCTTATCATTTCATTTTTTGTTGTGTTTGTTCCTCCAATAGACTATTTCATAGAAATTCCAAGTCTCTTCTTAATAGTTCTGTTTATTTTATTTATCTAATATTTATATACGTATTTTTTAAAATATAATTAATTGAAAATGAAATAATAATGCTGCAAATACAATTGAGATAAATACAGCTATCTATCTTTGAAATGATATCTTAGTAAAATTGGTTCGGGGTAAATGAGCCACACTGATTCGATAGACTGGTCCATGTGCAGATTTTGAACCGGTTATACAACGTGTATTCGAATTTACTATCACAATGTAAAAACGCACAAAGAACTGCTTGGTTATTTCCTTCTTTATCACTTCCCTCGTGTTCTTTTGCAAATGTTTACAAATCTAGTAACTACAGAAGGAACTATGTGTTATACAATTGGATGCATTATAATGAAATGTACAAGTTTTGGTTTTAGAAAGGTGGCTACTAGTATGAGCGATGGAGTTAAAAAAGAGTGAAAAAGATGTAATATGTGTTCATATTTATATAATAGGTCTATTGTGTTTTTTTAGTATACATTTTTAGGAAGAGTCTCTAAAATACAGTATCCGCCAAAATAAACAGTACCGAAAATAAAAATAAAAATTAATTTTTAATTTCTGTAATGTAAGTGTTCAAAATCTTCACCATTTCGACGCAAACAAGCTTCATATCGATTTTGTAAGTCAATAAACATATTTATAAAAAGTGTGAATGCCGAAAAATATTTTGTATTCTTTCCCGAAGTTCGGCAATATTCGCCGGCGGATTTTCCGAGTGAAATATTTTGTCCTTCATTATGCCTCAAATGTATGCGTCAGGTGGCGTCAGATCAGGTGAATGAGAAGGATATTCGAAGTCTGTTCCCTGAGAAATTATTCTATTATCGAAATGCTGACGGAGTAAGTCCAAGGTGCGCACAGCTGTATGGCTCGTTGCACCATCTTGTTGGAACCATTTTGTGCGAAACTGTAGATTTCGTGCACGGCAAAAGTTATTTAGATCTCTCACAAAAGGTATAATAATTTTCTCTCTATAACGCTCTTGGTTGACAGTAAGTGGATTCTGATTATCATCTTCAACGAAATAAGGACCAATCATTCCATGACCAGATACCGCGCACCAAACGGTAACTCGAAGACTGTGGAGTGGTTTCTCTACAATGACATCAGGACGTTCAAATCCAAGGAATCTGGTTGTTTGTCGATTAATATAGCCGCTAAGATGAACGTGACTCTCGTCTGAAAATCATATGTTTTTCAAAAACTCGGGATCTTCGTAAATTAAACTCAACATGCGACCACAGTAAATTTCTCTTGCACGTTTGTCCGCAGCATTTAGTCGTTGTCCAACTTGAATACGGTATGGATAACCACCAATTGATTTGAACATGCGACGTAAAGACGTTTCACTAATGTTGAGTTTACATGCAGTTCTTACAAGACTTCTTTGAGGTGATTGCACAACTTGGTTAAAAACACGTCCTTCATTTTCGTTAGTGCATACTGTTTTTCGACGACCTGAAGAACCTTTACGTTGACACAATACACTACCAGTGTGACGAAATTTTTCAACAACAGCTAACATCACACTTTTACTAGGAGCTGCTTTATTAAATTTTTGTTGATATTTTATTGACACCTGTTCTAAGCTTGGACCATCATTACGACCTTTTCCGTATGAACGAAAATAATGCTCTACCAAAAACACTTTTTCTTCCGTTGTTAGAACCATTTTTAAATCAAATTTAACTGCAGCGTACTATTAATATATCAACTAATGACAATTAAGTCAAATATGACAAATCCATATTACATAAACAACTCCACAGCACTCTCTGTTTCGGTACTGTTTATTTTGGCGGATACCGTACATAAGAAAATATTTTAAAAATTTTAGCTAGACAATATTGAGAATGTTTTATTAAATTGCTGAAATTAAATAGGAGTATTTAATTTTTTTTCGAATTTTTTCTTAAATATTTTATTGAGTAAGCCGGAGTGAGAGAATATTGTGAACACAAAACGTTTTCAAGCGAAAAGTGACCAACATAACTGGACAAAATTTCAGGGCAATCAGAAATTAATGAATATATTATTGAAGCTGCTGATGATACCGGGTGGCCAAGTGTATTTGTGACCAATTTAAGTGCCGTAATATTACGGTCCTGTTTTTACCGAACGCCATTAGATATAATTAAGTTTGTTTTGGCATTTATGTCAAGTTTGTACCGGGTGTCTGATTAAGAAAGGTAACCCGCTTCATCTTCAGTTTAGAGAAAAACATTGATATATATACAGGGTGTTTTCAAATGACACTTACAACGTTTGCATGTAGAATTGGACAAAATGATATGAGGATTGAGGGGTCCAGCCTTTTCTAAATACAGGGTGCTGAAGTTATGAAAAATAAAATGTTTTAATTTGATAACTTTAAAATGGATGAATATATTGATTTGATATTTGACAGGTTGTTTTTAAATGTAAAAGGGCATATTTTGATAGAAAAACATGTTTCAATTCTCTATCCAGTGGTGTACATTTGGAAGAACATGTAACCTTTCCTCTCCCATTTTTTAGGCCACTAGCATTTGAAGCTAATTTCAGTTTATTTTGTATTCCTCAATGCTTTTCACGTAAAAAACGCATAGCCTTTACATATAAAAAAATTAGTAGTTTTGAAGATATTTAATGTTTTACAATGTCTGCAAGATCACTTTTTAATGATGAATTAAAAAAATATTTTTCTTCAATTTATTTTAATAGCTACTAATGGTTAGAATGGGTAACAGGAACTAATTTGTGAAACAGCAATGAAGCAATGAATCTAAAACATTGAGAGAAGATTGTTGGAAATACAATAAAAAATAAGATATGTTTAAAGGTAAATAATATCCCACTCAAACATAATTTTTTACACCATTGAATCAAGAATTGAAACATGTTTTTCCATCAAAATATGCCCTTTTACATTCAAAAACAACCTGCCAAATGTCAAATCAATATATTCATCCGTTTAAAAGATATCAAATTAAAACATTTAATTTTTCATAACTTAAACACCCTGTATTTCGAAAAGTAAATAGGCTGGACCTCTCAATCCTTATATCATTTTGTCCAATTTCACGAGAGGTATCTACATGCAAACGTTGTAAGTGACATTTGAAAACTCCCTGTATACAATGTTTTTGTGTTATTATTGTGAACTACGCCATCTAGCTATGGAGTAGAACACTTTTAAATAATTTCCAGCAGTTTCTCGTATGCGAGTTTGTCATAAAGATTTTTTTCTTTAAGCTGTACAAAAAATAATTTGAGATACAGTGGGTTACCTCTCATAATCAAACACCCGGTAAACCTACTTACGTTTATGCCAGAAATGATTATGTCCTGTTGGGATATTTGTTATTCCATATGGAACACTATGTCTATTTCTGATTTTTCAAAAACCTTAATCCAAAATGGTAGAGCTTGTGATAGTTTTTTAAACTCATGTAGATGTTCTATTTCTCTACACTTTTACATCTAGTGATAAATTATTTAAAATGGGCTGAAATACACTTGACCACGCGGTATTAAATTATTTATAAAGGTAAGTTATCAATATTTAACTAAAGTCTATACAATTTCGCAATTATACCTTTTTTAACGTTGTGCCGATTATGGTTGTATCTGGTGAAAATAGCAAACAGGAACTTTCTAGTTATTTTTCTGAATTGCAGAAGCTAAAAATGCCTGTGAGACTTGGTAGGTATAAATAAAATAAAAAATATACCCAAAGTATTTTAGAAAATACACTGGGAACTCATTTCGTCGTTCATCTGCTACTATATGGGTAGACGAAAAAGGAGATCTAGCCAGTGTAAACAAACATAGGGGTTGGAAGTCGTTTAGAGTAGCGGAAAAATGTGTGATTTCTCATTCCCAAAAACATCATGTTTTTGTAAAAAACAAAATTCACCTTCAGCGTCCTGTATATCGCAATTTTTAAGTTTTTGTAGTTGTAAAAGGTATACCTTGTGAAAACTGTTCCATAATCGGCTCCAAAATTCCTAATGCGAATTTAACATCCCCTTGCGTATACAAAAACCAAAAGACTATTCAACGACCATGCACTATGCTAAAAACTGGTTTAGCGACTCTTAGAGAATGAATAGAAAGAATGGCAAATTCGACGAAACAAAATGTGTGCGATTTCATTTTACCGTGACACGAATAGATTGTAGATTTGTAGATAGAAGCTTGTTTACCATACTGGTCTAAGAAAAGAAAAATGATTAGTTGGACAAGCGTAAACTAATAAAAAAAACGAATAGTAGCCAAAGAATCAAACCACGAATGTTTCATTAGTATTCAGTTGTGCTGAGGCAGATATACAGGGTGTTTCTTAATTCATGCGACAAAATTAAGGAGGTGATTGCTCGTATGAAATTGAGATGGGTCTTTCCTATAACAAAATTTCCTAAGCACACCCCTTTTCGGGATTTCACCCTTAAAAGGTGGTGACTTAAATTGAGTTTTTATAACATTTTTTTTATTCCTTTGTTCCCAATTTCAATAACTTCAGAAACAAAAAATAAACATCATATTTTATAATGTTTTAAATAAATTGAGTGGAAAACAGTAAAGATGTAAAATGTAATACGATTCATAATATTTTTCCTCTGCAGCTATTGAATAAAAAAAATTTGTAACTAAAACAAGGATTTTAAATTAAATTTTATTTCAATGAAGTTCAACTCGAAAAAAGTTTTGATATGGAATAAAGTAAGGGATGCTAATTTCACCCCGTATATTGTAACAGGAATATTGAAAAAATACCCGTGGTTAGTCCCAATGACGTATTAAAGATAGACAAGCCTTGTTTACATTTTGGTTGTCCCCAATATATTTAAAACTAGACTCTTCTTACATGATGCCAAGTCCCGTATAACAAAAATAGTAATGGCAGCATTTCCTGTTTAAAACGTAAGAAAAAAGTGGAAAGCATTTAAAATAGGTATGACCAACCCACGGTCCAGCTCTCTATTTGTTTTTCGGTTACAATTTTTTATGTTCTATTAATGCCATAAGTAAAATAGTTTATACATTTTTAGCTTGGCAACCTCGAGCTACTTCTGTCAGTTTGGAAAAGTTTGTGAATAAGATTTTAATTATAATTGTGTTTTTATTTAATTTCTGATTGATACCTATTCGTATATTAAAGTGCTTTTAAGAAATTTATGATGATGAGAAAATGTGTAGTGAGTGAAAATGCATTTAATAAGAATGATAATCGTTCATTTCACAGGTAATGTTATAGTAACATGAGCGTAGAATAGGTATAAGACGAGGGATTCAACATTTGTTTTCATAATAATATTGTTTTTTTTTATTATCAGGTTTTTGAAGAATACTTAGTATTGTCAAAAGATCTTCGTGACCATGATTATCTTTCGGTTTATTTTTTGAGTGAATATATTAAGGATGTGGTTACTTATATTTTTGGATTTGTAGTAAAAATCTTTAACAAAAAAATTATTTCTATACTTTTAGAAGGTCATTGTAGTTTGCATAAACTACAAATTAAAAAAACTTTTGGAAAACTTAGAAGAGCGTATAAATTTATAGTTACTGTTGGTTGTGAAGCTAAAAACTGTTTAGAATACTAACTATGAATTTAGATGTTAGTAATATTAATAAAATTAAACAAAAAACCTTTCAATATTATATTAACATGTTTATAATCTGTAGAGCAAAACTTGTTTTAACTTCAAAATCCTATAAAGGTTTTTATTAAAAAATAACTTATCTATGAGCTACGATCTTCGATACAATTTCCACTTATTTAAACGAAAAAATAAATAACGTACATCACTTAATCTAAAAATAATTTTTATAAAATAGTTTAAATGAACCCTTTCGAAATATACGCTACTGTGCGTTGTACTTGGCCTGATTTATGTTGCGACCAAAACATTGTGTAGGTGATAATTTGTGAAGGCTACTCTATCTTTGATACGTCATTACAGAATTACAGAATTTCAAATTTCTAGCTTTCCTGAAATTTTAGAAAAAAAAATAAAAACTCAATTTTAGTCACCACCTGTTAAGGGTGATATCTCGGAAAGGGGTAGGCTGAGGAGATTTTGATACTGAGGTAATTTCATACGAGCAATCACCTCCTGAATTTTGTCGCATAAATTCAGAAACACCCTGTATATAAGAATAAAGCATAAAAAAGTTACCATAAAAGGAACAAAATTAAAATACAAATACCGACACTTCGGTGCTGTCTCCATATACGGCCGTTTTAAATCAATGGCCGTTTTTATTGTGTTAACAACAGGGTGTTTATCGGATTTTAGAAAAACAAGCTATTGGAAAATCTTTAAAAATGATTTAAGGATTCAGTGATTCGTGAAGAAGTAAGTAGATTCTTTATGAATATATCTATACTAATAGTTATTTCCAGTGATACTGTTTGCACGCGACCGCTTTCAAGAACCCTTTTTGCATGTGTTAGAGACAACATTTTTATTACGAACGGGTGGAAAATGGAAAAATATCATTTAATTAGATATAAACTAACTATATACTGTTTCCGTAGACTATGGAACAAATTCATTTTTAGCTAAACAGACCATTTTAAGAAATAATCCTGAAACACGTCGATTTTTGTCGTCAGATGGAGACAGATTGCGAACTCAGATAGAAGTGTGCAATTTGTTTAATGATAAATATCCAGAAAGACCTATAACGCGTTCAACAGTCAGTGAGATTGAAAATAAATTTCGAGAAACTGGTACGGTTGAAAATGCACGCAAATCAGGTCGTCCCTCTGCAAATTCTGATACAGCATTAGATGTTTTACTTAGTTTTGAAAAAGACGCGCACACTTCTGTGCGTAAAGTTAGTCGCGATATCGGTGTTAGCAAAACAACGGTACAAAACCTATTAAAGCTTGAAAAATGGCAGCAATATAAAATCAAACTTCTGCAGGAATTAAACGAAGATGATCCCGATAGAAGAATCCAATTTTGCGAAAAAATGATGGATAAATGTCACCGAGACCCTCTCTTGATACAAAACATTATTTTTTCTGATGAGGCCACTTTCACGTTAAATGGCGAGGTTAACCGTCAGAATTGTAGATACTGGGCAAAAGAAAACCCCTACTGGATGCGTGAGCATCATAAACAATACCCGCAAACGGTAAATGTATGGGCTGGAATTGTGAGAAATCGAATCATCGGACCCTACTTTATCGAACGTAATTTAAACGGGGCAACGTACCAACGTACCAACTTTACGTATTTTGTTTCCCAGCAGACGTTATCCTGGAGGTTTTGATGAAAGTTTATGGTTTCAACAGGATGGTGCACCTCCACATTATGCTGTAGATGTTAGATGAAACTTTTCCGAACAGCTGGATTGGTAGACGTGGACCTATCGAATGGCCAGCGAGGTCACCAGATTTCAATCCTTTGGATTATTTTATGTGGGGCCATCTGAAGAATGTTGTGTATCAAACGAAACCAGCAAATATTCAAGAATTAAAAGAGAGAATTCGGACAGCAATAAACAATATTTTTCAAGACACAATAAAGAAGGTTCAACAAGAATTTGTACACCGTTTGGGTTACTGTCGAATACAGCAAGGGCTGCAGTTCGAGCATTTATAAAGTCATGTATTTCATCATATTCTGTCCGCTGGACAATAAGTATTTTTGATAATATTGTTAATTTAACTAATAAAAAATGTTACGCGTTACTTTATGAGCACACACAAAACTATTGTATTTTTGTCCAACCTGTACCAATTGGAATAAACATGTGATACATTTTTGGAATCAGCTCAGCTAGAGTAATCCGAAAATTAAGACAAAATGGGGGTGTTCCAATTAAGAAAAAATGACGCTGACGTCATTACTCGAAAGTAATTCACCCTGTATATTAAAATATTATTTTTAAATACGGTAAATTAAAATCAAAAATCGACGTGTTTCAGGATTATTTCTTAAAATGGCCTGTTTAGCTAAAAATGAATTTGTGCCATACCACTCCAGGTATATATTTTGTTTTGAATATTTTTTGACATTTTTCCGCCAAGTTTTTGTAAAAATTGCGCGAGACAAAATTTTTTTAAAAATATCCCGACAGCGAAGCACAAGAATGTCAAAAAATATTCACCTCTTGTGATATAACTAGTGAATATACTCAATATACATACATACAAAGGTTGTTCGACACAAAATATAAATTTTAACGTAGAATCCAAAAAATTAATATCATCATTGGTTTATATTTAAAATAATTTAGAGACTGTTCACTTGCAATTATTGTGTTCTGACGAATTATTCATTTAAAAAACGTATACATGCAATTCATACAAATAAATATACATCAATATATTGGGCGTACATGAACTGCGGACCAAAAACCATAAATGATTTTTAAAATTTGTCATGTGTTTTTAATGACCCATGAATTGCGGACCAAGTCGAAAGGGCCACCTGAAATCAGGAGCGTTTAAATGTAGCTCTTACCAACGTTGCCAAGTGTAGTCCTAAACTAAAACGTTTGTGTTTTGGAAAGTAAAAATATTTTAATAATGATATTTATCACGAATGCATAGATACATTTTCCCTAATCGAAAAATTGAATTGTGTAATTGACAGATTATTATAATAATTTTCAATAATAACCTAACTAAAACCACCCTACCTAACCCCCTACCCTTATCCGAATCGAAAAATTGAATTGTGTAATTGACAGATTATTATAATAATTTTCAATAATAACCTAACTAAAACCACCCTACCTTACCCCCTACCCTAATCCGAGTTGTCCCTAGTTGTATAAACTTAAGCTTAGTCCGCAATTCATGGTTTTTAAAAGAGGGGTCTTCTTGGTTTGGTCCGCAGTTCGAGTACGGAATTATTGGAATCAGGTAATCGGTCCGCAATTCGAGGCCGCCGAATATATTATATTTACCATGATTTCCATTAGAATGTTCGTGAAACCACTATAAAAGTCACAAAAGTCATAAGAAAATTTCTTCATAGTGAAAAATACACTCCCGATATACACAACCTTCGATTGTAACATTTTTATTATGAATAAACTCGAATTCTTTCTTTTAACAAAATACCCAGTTCTCTCCGTTATTCATAGTCGTTAAATGTAAATGTTAAAAAAAGTTAACTGATAAACCGAGTTGGTTTTTATTTCTAACGTCGTCGTCGTAGAAGCATGTAAAATAATTGAATATTCCAACTTAGAACTTGTAAAAAAAGTAAATAATATTTTAATTTCTATTTTTAAAAACCAAGAAATAGAAAATAGCTTTGACGTGCGTATAGAATTAAATAAAATGGCAATTATACTGAATAAATTGATCATTAAGTCAATGAAAATTACATTTGAAGTTTCCTGCACATACAGTGCGTCCATTTAAATGATAACATTAGCACCCGTTATTTTACATTACACATTCAATTTTTTTAAATTTCCAGATTTCCCTTGCTGAGCTGATTCCACAAATGTATCAAAAGTAGATTTAAATTAAAAAAAAACGTAGAAGTTGTTTGTTATTTCAGTATTTCATACGTAATTCTAGCCGCCCGACTAAACAGAAAAAGAATTTCTTGATATTTGTTTTCAATTCGATGTTGGAAACTCTCATAAATTGAATAATTCAATTCATCTTATCGTATTTAACAAAACGTTCTGCCAAAATAAAAGTGGGGTGATTGAAATTTAATGATGATTGGTGTTGGCGATAGGCTGCGGACTCAACAAGAGGAAAGCATATTATATCACGGGACCAGGACTCAATTCTTGAAGAACATCCGCTTCGGATTTGGCGAGAGCTCGCTCCTTTCTTTTCTATTTCCCTTGCTTGCTCGCTTTTTATTAAAACTAAGACCAAACTAACAAAAGTATAGCAGAATGTGGTCCTATTACTGCTTAAACCCAAATAAAAAAAAGAAAAGTGTTACGTGGTTTTTCTTATTGGTTTTAATTTTCGTTATTATTGGAAAAAAGGCGGTAGCGAAAGGGAAAACCTGTTGGAATTTGAATAGCGATTGAAGGATTATTCTTCCTGGACAAACGAACTAATTTTCGAATAGACGACACATCTGGTACCTCCCCTATTCAAGACATTTATTCATTTTCTGAACCATTATAATTTGATTAAAATGGTTGATTAGAAAAATATTCAAATAATTCAACTGATAAATTGTCGTAGTCCACTTGGGGTGGACGAAAAATGTTGGAGATATTTGTTACTACTGCAATACAAGAACATACCTCAGATTAATACATTAAAAAGATCCATTTGTTTACATTTAAAAGTGAACCCAATATTACATCACATTCTAAGGTAACTTGCCGACCCTTTGCCAGATGTCATACTTTTCCTTTGAATTGCGACAACTGAATTATAGGACATGATAGAAACGTACAAAATAAAAATGTATTTTCAAGAAATTACATAAAACGACTTTAAAATAATTATCCTGAGTAGTTTATGTAATAAAAATATGTTTTTGTTTGAAACTTTTGAGGTTTAAACGAAACAAATGCGTGTTAATAATTTTGTCTGTCTGAAATATGGCAACACCGAGAAAAGGGCGGAAACCATTTTACTATCAATTTTACCTGATTTTACTAGAAAGTTTCAACGTTCCTAGTTTATTGAAGCTCTTGTTTTTGTCTTCTCAACTGATATTTGTGTGTGTGCGTACAGATATAACTAAAAACAATATTTTTTTGAGAAAATCATGGTTCGTCAATGCCAAACTTGCAAAAAAACCAGTCGAAATTTTCCTAACCTCTCTTTTCACCTGTAAGTAAATAGTTCTATTGGCCAGTGGCATTGTCCGTCTAGTCCGACAGTTTCTCCCCACTTCTTGAAAGTCATTGATGAAAACATTTGTATGGCGATAGAATGTTAGCCGTCTTTTCGGATAGTTTTATGAATGACTTGCGGACTCTAATTTGTAGTATTACTCTAAGGAACATACTCTTTCTAGTTGCTGTTGTAGTAAATTGCTACAACTGAATTCTGGAGAAGAGTGGATATCGATCGTACCAAGTCCAAAAATTCCATGAAATTTTGAAAACGTCATGAGGAAAACTGGACTCCTCTATGACTTTCTTCTGAAAACTTCGGGCGAGCTCGGGTAGAAAGGAACAAATACTACTTAACTTGAAAACTTTTTCAGAATTTCTATATCCCGTGATGTTTTTGACATTCATTACAATCTACAAAAAATGCAGAGCGTGCAGCTTACAAAACGTTGCGAGACATTGCGCAACAAAATATTGCAGCCGATGCGGCCAGTAATATGGATTATTTCCATTTATAAGTTTTGTATTGATGTCTTTTTATTCTGCCATTCCATAGAAGATGTATAATTTTTTTTATCAATCTTTAAAATATTAGAGAATTCATTTGTTTCATCTAAGTATTATTGACATCACGTATTGTTGTGCTTCTTGGTGCAATGGGTTAGTGAGTAATGTCCACAGTGAGGGTCGGAAGTTTATTTTTAATTTTTTTTAAAGTTTCAACACTAACTATCACAGTTTTGCAGACAATATGAAAAAGCGATATGTGAGTCAAAAGCCAGAATTTGGTGTATTTTAATAGGTGTAGCTCAAAAATGCGAATAAGGCCCAAGTTTATTTAATTAGATCCAACCATGAAAATTGAAACAGAATGAAAAAATGCCTAAGTAATCATTTTTAAATGAGAATAATAAACGATTTCAAGAACCTAATCATACACCATAATCAACATAAATGATGGCAAAACGTGATGAGTATGTTTATAGAAATACCCTTTCAGCCGTTTCTATTTATATCTGCCGAATATTCACACAAAACTACTCGGGAATATCCGAATAGACAACCTTACAAGAAATTTCCGAATATAGAAAGAAATTTCTGAAAAGAATGCACGTGCTGTGCTTCTTTTTTATGCAGCTGATGAATTTTTAGTTATTTTAGTTTTCAACACGCTTTTATCAGCTTCACCTGTATGTATGTATGTTTGTTTATTTGTATGTTTGTAGCCGATACTGCTAATAAGAAGCTTCCACTAAAAGGGCGGCGCATCAAACCGGGCCTATGGCGGCAGTAAGCCACTGGTTGTGGAAAAACATTGCATACAAAAAAGTCATATTCACTAATTTGTTGCTGTTAATTCTGAAAATGATTACAAAAGACGTTTTCAACATTATTTTTTAATACATAAATATTTACAACCACTAAGCTATCAACCAATATTCGATTTAGGCATACCAAAAGGTCAACGGCATTTAATGTTGTTACAGTATTTCTCTTCGCCGGTTTGGGTTTGGGAAGGAAAGTTTAAATTTAACGTTGAAACAGCTATTTAGAGACATTTCTCGGGATAGACTGACGTATCGGAATGCATGGAATGTTTCCGTTTCCCTATTTACCATTTATGGTGTATAGTCGATAAGGGAGTTCAAATTTACTATCAAATACAATAGTTTATCAATTATTAGAAATACAATTGTTCATCAATAATTTCCCAAATAAAATATTCAATTAATCAAGTGTAATAAAGAAAAACTTTGCAAAGATGAAAATGTAAAATTATGTCGTATAAAGATATGTTATATCTTGTTTTTAAACTAAGGGGAGCAATTTCAATTAATCATTCCAACGACCTGTCAAAATTTATTCAATGTGGCGTCCGTGGGACAAACAAAGTTATTATCTCGTTTGAGAGTGTAGGATTTAAAGTGTATTTTGTGACTAAACTCTGCTTATTTTTTATTTAATTGACTTTATAAATGTTATTTTGAATTGAAAATGCCACATACGTGTCTTGTAGTTGATTGTGGAAGTCGTTCCAACAGGGATGATGTGAGGTTTTTTCAGTGCCTACAATTTTAAACTTTAAATTTCTTACTGGAAAAAATGAATTATCCAGAGAACGAAGAGCACTCTGGTTAGCAGCTATTAAGCGAGACGATCTCACGGAGTCTAAACTAAAGAACCAGAAGGTCTGCAGCAGGCATTTTATTGCAGACAAGCCTTCAAATAAGCTCCAATAAGCTCCCAGGACGCCATATTGGATCACGTGGTTTGGAGAGCCTAATTTAAGTTGACATTTCTGGTGCCTATATAGTGATTGGTCAGATTACCGCCTGTCTCACACAGGTAATTTGATACAACTGAAAACGACATTTGTCAGATTTATTTATGTAAAATATGCATTACTTCAACCTTTACTACCATTTTTTTGTGTTTGTTGTTTTATTTGCAACAACAAAACCCTAAGACCATGCTTCTTTTTTCGTTAATAATATGAATTTCCTAGAAAATTCTGAATGGCTGAAAGTAAGTGGGCAACCCATGTACTTTAGAGACTTTGCCTTCATCTCATCTTTGACGGACATTTTTCGGCAATGCTCACGTCATTGGTTCGTATAGCAATATTTCTATACTAGATTAGATTAGATTTTATGAGGTGGCTTTTGGCCTAATCTACTGCGACCTTTTCAGATCTATTGTGGTCCTCTCAAACTCTAGATTACATTCTCCAGCCTGACCCTTTTTAAAAAGTCTATTAGCGTGGAGACTGAACCTTTCATATAGCTCTCTGCCAATGGCTTTTCTTCGCCTAATGCAAAAAACCGCACATTTGCCAGGCTATCGCACTGACATAGAATGTGTTCCGCCGTTTCTTCTTCTATACTACATTCCAAAAACATTGAACTTTTTTAACTGATGGCAACATTTATTAAAACTGAAAAAGAAATTACAAAAATAAATTACCTCTTTTCCATTATGTATTAGAAAAGTGTGATGTGTATTTTTTTTAAAGTGGTGTAAAATAGTTAGTATATTAACAATCCAATCCAATCCCATCCAATCTATTAGAAAACGTGGTGGAGAAGTTGTATGAAAATGGGTTAGAAAAAAGTTTGGAGGATAGTTCCATCTTAACTAGAAATATAAAATAAGGTTTAAGCAAAAAATTACTGCACTGTTTGATTTGTATTAAAACGATACGTATTAAGGCATAATATATCCACGCCTCTTCAATTTGTCCTGACAAATTGAAGTTTTTGTGACATTATTTTGGAAAATAAACGGAGTGGGTGTACTATGTTATACTGTTATAATTATACTTAATTAATATAAATATTTTTTGTTGTTTTGCTATAGGTTTAGAAACGAGTTTTATTTTGTTTTTGCTTTTTTGATTAAGCTTATCAAAATAAAAAAGGATTTTATTCTGTGAAATATAATCCCGGGATTCAATATCTTGATCCTGTAATACCGGGATAGCAAAAATCTTTCAGGATTGCAATCTATTTTTGACCCTTCGCAACTTATCGAGTACCGAATCGCTATTATCACAATTAACCAAAACGCATATAGTATTCCATGTATTACTGTAGCAACAACGATATTAACAAGTATTCGTCCAGTTGGAAGGGTCAAGAATTAGCCTACTGAATTGCTAAAACACTTTTTTCAACAGAAACAAAAACTAATAAGTACCTAAGTTTGTTTATTATTAACATTATGTCTTCCCCAGTTTCTTTGGCCTTCTTCGAATTGCTTTTGCAAATAGCAACACAATGCATTTTTCCTCCAGGCTTCTGGTAAAATAGAAAATACAATTAGATAGAGAAATATAAGCTTCACATTCACCCACACACACACACACACACACACACATACACACACTATTAATTATTGTCTTTCTTTTATGTATGAAATTACACGAAACTTCAATGAAAAACTACCATAAGCACCAATATGGCGACGTCAGATGACCTTTAATAGTTGATAAGCAACCTATGTACTTTAGGGACCTTGGTACTAAGTATTCTTTTTGTTGAGAGTGTAAATTACATAGTGCCACTCCAGGGGATCATACCTGTTTGGTTGGGGTTGTACCAAAGATAGTAATAAAAAAATTGTTTAGACCCTTCACAATAACACATCTCTAGACTCAATATCAAGAGCATCGAGACGAAAAGGCATCGATAAGACCTATTGAGGGTGGATAGACTGCACAATTACAGAAAAACTAATCTACTCTTCTTTGGTGGGAGAAACGTTGGCATCCAAAGTCACTAGGAGCTGTATATGAATAAGAGAAGGGGGTTTGAATATCAAACCCTCCAAATCAACAATTGTTATTTATACCTGAAGAAGGAAGTTAGAGAGACTAGGACCTCTGATCTTTCAAGAGATCCACATCCAGTTGTCGGGATGTTATATATCTCGGGGTGATTTTAGTCTCGAAATTCACCTAAGGCTAACTTCCAAAATGGTGTATATTGGTATGAAGATAATAAGCTAGTTGCTGCTGAAATGAACTAAGAACAATTACTTACATACCTCAACACAACAAGGGACTATGAAAACGAGAAGCAACAGATCGATTCACAAAATTAAGGAAATAGTGAGTGGTAACATTATAAAAATGAAACCAAAGGGCCACATGACTACCATATACTTCTTTAACATTAAAATCGAGGTCAGTATTCAGTTGAGGAACTAGCCAGATTGAGCCCAACTTTATATATTGTCCCTAGCCCGTACTAAATTTGCCGGACGGGACGGTCAAATTGAAATAAAGGGTGTGGTGGAATTGAGCCCTTTTCATGCACCATGGGAAAACATTCATTAGAGAATCGTCGGAATATAAAAACGAAGTACTACTCAAGAAGAGTAGGAAGCAAATCAGAGCCATAGCGGGTCTTTTCACTGACGGAAAAGAGACAGAAAGGTCCAAACATATATTGTAAAAATGCGAGGAACCAAACCACAGAAGACTGACAATGTTTGGACAGCCTAGGCTAACTCCCGAATCGGTGAAGAGCCTATACAAACTGTTACAGGGGACTATAGTTACGGAGGTATAAATAGGTCAAGAGGCTGAGGTGTAAATGGCGGTAGGAGAAGCATCCAAGCAAAAAAGGTTTGCAAAGAAGCATCTACTGTATAAAAGAGGTGTAGGCTAATAAATTAAACGTTTTCCAATACCAACATATTTGAAATCTGATCTACATCGAACGAGGCAATCAAGTATCTCCAGCCTTCTCTTTTTAGTTATTATTTATGAAATCTTAAAATGCTACTAATATTTCCAATATAATTCAATTTAAATATCACGGGTTATGGAAGCCCTCCTTAATAAATCGCAAACTATTTTGTACAGTGTAATTATAATGACTAACTTCAATAAAATGCAAATACTCCGTAAATTAACCTAAACAACCATATCTGCAGTACGTACAAGTTTTTGTTGTTCAAAAGTCTTTCCACCGTCGACCTATTTGTAAGCTGCGTTTGTGTGTATTACAATGTAATCGTTTTCTGGTGCATTTGTCGCAGCTGAGCACCGTCGTCCCCGACATTGACGTCCTAGGCGTCGGGGGTGCGCTTCCACCACCACCGGTCGTGCCGATGCCGGGAGCATCCAGACGCCAGCCATCCAGACGCCACATGCCTCCTCGCGAACCGACCGGATTTATCCTTATCGTTTCGGTTTTATGTATGCCCTTTTATTCTTTATTAACGACCTTAAGCCAACCTTGTCTATTATTGCGTTTGTTCCTAACGTTTCATTACTGAATCGTAAATTCAGTCAACTTGACTAGTCATCAGCAATTTATTATTCTCCAAGTAATTTTTTAATAA
This sequence comes from Lochmaea capreae, assembly GCA_949126875.1. Taxonomy (NCBI): domain Eukaryota; kingdom Metazoa; phylum Arthropoda; class Insecta; order Coleoptera; family Chrysomelidae; genus Lochmaea; species Lochmaea capreae. The sequence goes on from OX421409.1 coordinate 9,977,956, forward strand.
ATTACAATTTCAACTTTGTAACCAATGCAAACATGTTGACGCATCATAAATCGGTCTGTGTTTACCATTATTAACTTTTCGTTGAGTGCAAGGAGCAGTTATCGCTATAACTAAAGTGTATCCAAACATTTTTTATTTTGACTCGAAAAACTGCCGCGTTTTTAATGGTGACAGTTTTTCTCGTCTAATTGCTAGGCAATAGTTTCTCATTAAACAACCCTAATTTATCCGATAAAATACAAACCTCCTATAAAACATTTTAGAATAATTAATTATCCATATTATTATTTTGTCCTTCATACTATTTCATGTACATTTCAAAAACTGAAATAGTTCTATAATTAATGTATTCATAAAGAAGAGAGAGTAATAAAACGATGAAAACCCCATTTTTCCGAGCGTACCATTGGCGTAGGTGTTTTGCTTCAATAAAACAAGATGATGGGTTTCCAAATATTGGAAGAACGAAATTGGAAAACTTTAAGAGAAATTAATTTTTCTTGGGAAAAACATAACAGAAAGGCGGTTTTAATAGAAAGTGACGAGATAGTTTGCTGGAGAAGAAAATATTTAAGGCAAACTAGGCAATTTCGAAGTGAGGGCCAAAATATATATTTTCTTGATGGATAAGTGAAGATCACACTGTTGGCAAACACTGGCAAGACAAAAATGTGAAAAATGCCCGACAGGCATTCATGGAAGGCTGGTCGACAGGGATGAAGCCGCCGCCAGGAAAGGGAAAACGTTTGATAATTGTCCATATTGGCAATGAAAAAGGTTTTGTAAAAGGAGGTCTTTTGATCTTTCCGTCAAACCATACTGGCGATTATCACGAGGACATGAGTGACGATACATTTGAAGAATACTTTCAGCAAATGCTAGACCTAATACCTACTGGTTCAGTAATAGTAATGGACAACGCCAATTACCATTCCAGAAACCTTGAAAAACTACCAACCACAGCATGGAGAAAAGCTGATATTTGTAAGTGACTTACAGAAAAAAAAAATTGGAGACAGATATGGTAAGAACAGATCTACTATCATTGGTAAATAGCCACAAGGAAAACTTCAATAAGAAAGTTGTCGATGATATGGCTGGAAAACGAAACAACAGTATCAAGACTGCCGCCTTACCATTGTGAACTTAATCCAATAGAATTAATATGGGCTCAAATGAAAGGGTATGTAGCAAGGAATACTACTACCTATAAATTAAAGGATGTGGAGGAGCTTTTTCAAGAATCAGTTAAAAAAATAACTCCAGATAATTGGCATAAATGTGTACAGCATGTTTTAAAAGTAGCAGAAAAAATGTGGAAACTTGATTGTCTAATCGATGCAACTGTGGAACCGTTAATTATTTCTTTGGACGCAAATGAGAGTGATGATGAGAGCATTTACTGTTCTTCTGAATCTGAGTAATTTATTCCGATTTTATTTTTGACTGTTTTTAAAGAAACGTATCTACCTATTTAATAAAAATTTTTTTTGTAATTCTATTTTTGACTGTTTTAAGAGAAACTTACTGTTTAATTTTTTATTACATTTATTTATTCCTATTTTTTTGACTGTAAAAATTTAAGGAGTGCTTCACCAAACTGTGCTAAACCGGTAGCACAAGCGGCCTTAAGCATTTCAACACATTCCTTGTATTTATTGAAGCTTTCAACATTAAATAAGTTTGAGCTCTTTTACAGGTAAATGTGCTAGTATGTATAGATGTAAGCCTAGAAACAAGAAAATCAATTAGTACTATACCTTATTTTAAACTAAGAGGAGCGATTTGAATTTAAGTTGACATTTCTGCTGCCTAGTGATTGGTCAGATTGCCACCAGTTTCACACAGCTTTTTTGATATCACTGACACTGACATTTGTCAGTTTTGTGTTTATTTATATAAAAATAGTCATTAGTTCAAACATTACTACCACGTTTGTTGTTTATTGTTTATTTTTAACAAAGTATTATATTTTACCCAAGGTATTTGCTATTTTTATTATTTATTCCCTTTCATGAAAAAAGTCCATGCTTCTTTTTTCTTGTTATTAATATAAGTTTCGCATCAAGTTTTACATACACTGCAGTACTATATTATGGCATTTTTAGATAACAAAACTTCTGTTCGCTTTTAGTTTTGCTACACCAAAGCCTCAAATGTTGAAAAAAAATTTAATCATACAATTGCATTTCTATAGTCTCATTAATCCTCAAATTCTTAAAACATTTTACATAAACCACTTATTATAACCTCACATCTTTTCACAATAATGTGACATTTGGTTACTACTCTCGGAATGACCTGTGACCAATCATCCTTCGATATTTAGACATGCCTTGATCCCTCATTGGCCACGACAACAGCGAACAGTACAATACATATTTCACGTGATTTTCATTTAGTTCAAAAAGTCTGAACACGACCCTATCGGAACACACTCCCAATCTAGTAACTTTTAGTGGTGTGGTTGAGGTTTCCTAAAATGCTCCTCCTAGTTTAAAAACAAGGTATAGTAATGCTGTACAATCAATTTTCCAATGAAAGTGTAGCATCTAGCTTGTGAATGTAGGTACAGTGAAGTTGTTCAATAGGGGAACAGGAGCATTATTAATTGCTTCTGTATTCAAGTTTCGCTATACTGGCTTTGTCTGTATAAAACAATAGAAGTGAAGTCGAGTGTTGAGTCGTCTCGTACTAGCAATCAGGTTAGGTACTTTTTACGATCTTCAGTGAATGAAATTATTTAATTGTTTGTTTGTCTAATGCCCGGTTGCAAGAACGCTTATTAAAAATGATGAATGATTAACGGCTAATCAATGAAATAATAACTCGTTAATTCTTCAAATCAACCATCATTTACACAATCAAAATGCAACGAATAGGTACCTGCAATGATGAACAATTAATCGACCATTATTTTTTTCGTGAAATCGGGTTCCCATTGATGGTTCATCATTTTTTAATCAACCATCACATGATGAGAGATTTGATTAGCGTTCTTGCAACCGGGCATAAGACTCATCAAGGTTACTTAGCAGAATTTCACCTGCCCCAAGTATTCATTTTTTAACATGTACAGTTCTTTAGGATTTTAAAAAATGTTGAAATTGAAGAAAGTATACCTGAATTGAATGAGAGACAATCCGGACATGAACCTTTTCGAAAACAAGTAATAAAGTCCGGTTCGGGAGACAACTCGACCACGACCAATTAAAGTTGCCCTAGTAGAAACAAATTTTCAATCAATTTTATTCACTTGCTAACTAGCCTGTTTATTATAGGTATATATTTTGTATCCCATATAAAATACATATAATTAAATGCTACGAAGTATACGATCAATGATACAAATAAGAAAATATATTTTAGAATTGAAAAAAAATTTGTTTTACTAACATTATAAGCGAAAAACTGTAATAAAAGTAGTATTGAAAAAAAGTTGAAAGCTTCACCGCAAAATTGTTCAAAAGCTGGTAACGTTTCCAAACATTATTTTTAAATTAAAATTATTAAGGAAGCGAGGTTACATTATAGAAACTCAAATAGAACTGGTTGTGGCCTTGTTCATCAGTTTAAATGCTGACGTGCTTTTGTTTACACTTTTTTAAATTAATATTGAATGTGTGACTTATAGAAACGTTAATTTGACAACACAACAATTCACACAAACTTAAAATACACTTAATTTATTTCCTCATTTTTCTTTGTATTTTTTGTCACTATCAACATTCAAACCAAAAATAAATTTGTTGTCATTTGGTGGTCACAGAAATCATTTTTAACTTTGTATAGAGTTAAAATTGGGATAAATCGCCAAACATCTGAAGTGAAAAAAAAACGATTTTCCGAAACCCTCATGAAACGCTCATGCCAAATATACCTCCAACAGGGATAATATAGGGGATCATCCACAAACTGCCAGTCCTGTCACACTAGTGACCAAATAGTCTTTGTCATATCGAGATATACCGCTCTTTAGTCTAATCCAATTAGTGTAACTTAAGCATTCAGTAGAGGTATGCATATATCCTCAGTTTAGGCTTCGATAAGTGTGTTTGGCATTGAAATGTTAACATATCGTTAACTTACCTGGATACACGGAAAGTACATAATTCCAATAATTGGACAAATAAGATAATCCCAATAATTACACTCGGATGCAATCAATACTAATTATTTATTCGAGCCATTTTTCAATTAGGTATTTGCTTTAACAATGAGATTTGACGATATAATCTGTCAGAAATTAGCATAATTTTTTTGTAAAAAATATTTGGTAAAAAATATTTAATGCTAAACACCACGAAGGCACGAAGTGTATCCAAGTCCTCGACAACACTTACTGAAGGTGAATACTCAAGAGAGTTAGTAAATTGAGTGTAAGTGTAAAGTACGGATTTATAATATATATCCGTACGTATTATACATATATTATAATAGTATTTGACAGTGTAAAAAAGAGACACTTTATATTCTTGTTGTATGTATAAATATTCTATATTGGCTAAGGCACTGACGCAATCTTCATAGTGGCTAATAAATAATGTGTCCTGCTTGTACCAGTTTCGTTTAGTGCAGTACAGGAATAAGGATTACGCCTACTATGCCTCAACTGGACCCTTTTTTTATTCGAGCATGATTTTACAGTTAAAGTTTAAATTATCCTTCCTTGGATATGCAAAATTTGAATCTACCCTGTTTTAGGATTAAGTTCTCGTCAGGGTGAATTAAATAACAAGTGAAGTTAAAGGTCGCACTGAAAAGTGTGTTTTTGTTTGTTTTGAGCCTAGCAGTTGGATCCTCTCGATGCGTTCGTCGGTTGCGTTCTTCGCAGCTTTCCAAGAGGTTAAGAGATAGGCGTGAAGCTCAAATATGGCCGGTTGCCCTGTCCTTGGAGAGCAGTTGTAGTTGTAGTAGGCCGGTATCAGATAACGGAGAGTCTCCTTTACCGTCCTACGGGAGGGTGGGAGTGCATTTCTCAAGATAAGGCAAGTTATCTCAAGAATTTTTTGGACTTCCGTGGGGAAGTCGAATGGTATTGGAGGTTTTTGGAGAATTATGGGAGCTGTTTTCTCGCGTTTTGAGGATGGGAGTTGCCTTTTCGGGTATTTAGGGTAGTTTGTGAGATGATCGCAGCTACAGTTCCTGCAAAAAGGTTTTTTGGCCTTGTTGCATTTGTCGGATCTGTGTTGGTGATTACCACAGTTGGGACAGGTGTAAAACTTGGTATTACAATTGGAGACGGAGTGGCCTAGTTTTGTAAATCGTGTACAATATTTTTGGACGGGAGGTAGAAAAAGGATTTGGTTGTTATCAACGAGCGTGAGTTACCAAAAAACGAATCACTCTAGTTACGAGAAGTGCTCTCACTTATTATACTGTTGCGTCAAAGACAAACAATGAACTAGAAATAACAGTTCCAAATTGTAGATCAACTACTTCCATGGGAAATATTTCAACAATCTCCCAAGCCTGTGGGTTGATATTAATGTATGTACTTTTTTCATATACCTTTTTGAGAACACTATCTTTTCATGCCTATTTAGCACACCTTAAATGGACTTCTGCCCGGGAAAGCTCCATTCCAAGATAGTCAAGATTTCGGGTTCTGGACTACACTATTTTCATATTCCAAAAAAATATGGGCCTATTGCGAAATATTTTATAAAAAGTAGTTAAATTATAGTAAAGGGTTTCTATTGTGTCTCTATTGTGTTCACCACTTTCGGAAACAGGTTTAATCGTATTGTCTTTTAATTAATTAACGGTTCCCGATGTACTTACTGTAGCGACATAATCTATACCACTCGTAGTTAGTAGTCAAGAAGGCAAGCTTTTAATTATATCAATCACATCTGACAGAATTTTCGTCTAAGCCGATTTACACTGTCATTAATTTGTTAAGAGTAATTGAAAACCAATGATGACACGTAATTTCATGTTAAGTTGTGTAAATTATGTTAATATTTAAACAATGATCCTTATAGACTGGTAGCCCATGACACATGTCGGCTCCATTATTTTGAATGGAAGCTGTTTTCACCATCGAGTTTCACTGGACAATCGACGCTACAGTGGACATTGAAAATCTCAAAATCATTACGAAACTAGAACAATTAACTTATGGATGTCGTCTACTTGGATGAATTCCTTGGGTACTACTTTTCATCCAAAAACAACATGGCATACAAATCCAAGCGATACTAAGGGTTGATAAGCGAGGAAAATTGATAAAAAGGTTAAGAAAAAAACAATTAACTTATGTATATCGAAGAGTGTTTAGATTTTGTTATCTTCGTAGATGTTGAAAACATTAATAGCATTTTACAATACATCATTTTTTTTATTAATTTTCAAATCCAAGATTTTCAATATCCACTGTAGAGTCGATTATCCACTTTGGACCTTGCGGAATTACCTTATTATATTCCTTTTTCCCATGAAACTCGAAATAATGAAGCCTACTTGTGACATTGGGTTTAATTTTCATAGCATTTTTTTATTATAAATACAACAAAGTACAAAACGTGTAAGAGCAGCTTGTATGGTAACGTGAAGCTTACAGCTGATAATATTAGTATCAATTTAAAAAATCACCTACCGAAACGATGACATGAAAAGATATAAAAGATTGTGGTTTGAATTTCCAAAAAAGAATGAATTTATATTCGTAGTCTCCAAAAATTTCCGGTTTTTTTTCAGGACACTTGGTAAAATTAATGGCAGAAAAAAATGTGACCTAGTATTGGATCGAAATGAGCATAATAGCCAAATCGAGTGGGCCAGCAACAAATACGAGTCTTTCATCACTGACATGTTTCCAAGATGTCAATTGCGAATTTTTTCCAAGTAATCCGTTTCCATATTTTTTTGGCAACATCACAAAATTTCATAGAAATTGTTGAAAAATACTAAAGTCACCCATTAAATCTTATAAAATAGAAAAAATACATGATCGTCGGCTGCCAAAGCTTTTGTTGAAGTTATTCGACCCCTTAGGGAGGTCACGTTCTTCCTTCAACGTTTTTCGGCATTGCAGTCAGTGGCGTAGTTTCGATAAAAATTAACCATCAGTCGGCAGCACCTGGTTCAACTAATTCGATTTTCTAAGTCTGCAGTAGCAGGAAAATTAATGTCGTTTTTTTACGTAAGTATTCACTAAATTAGATTTCTCGATAACAGATGGGTATGAAGTAACTGTTTATTAGAGAGAAGATATATTTTATTTATCACGAGAATAACTAAATGAATTTTCAGTATTTTATTTTATTACATTCAAAATTTTATGTGTATTTTCATAAGTGTTTTGGATATCAATTAAAAAGACACAACGTTACCATGGCAATGGTTTAATAAGGGTCGTTTGTAAAAATTTTCATAGGCGTACGATGATAATTCCATAAGGGATTCACTTGCAAAAAGTTCCTCCAACCATAGGCTGCAAATAATTTTTTAGGAGGGAATAATTTATTTGTAGAAATTCCCATCTACCATTAACGTACGATAAAAGTTCCATGAGGAATTCATTTATTTGTAAAAATTTCTATATCATAGGCGTGAAATAAAATCTTAAAAGAGATTTAATTATTTGCAAAAATTTCAATCAACCATGGGAGCACAATAAAACTTTTATACAGATTGATTGCTTTATAAAAATGTTCTCCTATCATAGGCTGCGAAATATTTTTAATAACAGATTAATTTATTTACAAAAATTTCTTTATCATAGGCGTATCATAAAAATTTTACAGGGGGTTAATTTATTTGTAGAATTTTCCTTCTACCACGGGCGTGCGACACAACGTTACCATGGCAATGGTTTAATAAGGGTCGTTAGTAAAAATTTTCATAGGCGTACGATGATAATTTCATAAGGGATTAATTTACTTGCAAAAATTTCGTCGCACCATAGACTGCAAAGAATTTTTTAAGGAGGGAATAATTTATTTGTAGACATTCACATCTACCATTAACGTACGATAAAAGTTCCATGAGGAATTCATTTATTTGTAAAAATTTCTATATCATTGGCGTGAGATAAAATCTTTAAAGGGATTCAATTATTTGCAAAAATTTCAATCAACAATGGAAGCACAATAAAACTTTTATACAAATTGATTGCTTTGTAAAAATTTTTATAGGCTGCGAAATATTTTCAATAACGGATTAATTTATTTGCAAAAATTTCTTTATAATAGGCGTATCATAAAAATTTTAAAGGGGGTTAATTTATTTGTAGAATTTTCCTTCTGCCACGGGCGTGCGGTAAAAATTCGATGAGGAACTAATTTTTTATTTGTAAAAATGTACTTATATATCAAAGGCGTAAGATGCAATTTTTAGTTAATTTATCTATACTGATATTATAAAGCGAGTATCATATGATGTATTAAAAAAAATAATTAGACAGTCATAGGGATTGTCGGCAAAAATTAAAATACAATCAAATGAACACCTTAGAAAAAGTTCATCACAGGCCAATGGAAGCACAAATAAATCAACCTTTTTCTTCAACAATTAACAAGTCCCATTGCGAAACCGTCAGTTTAGTAGGAAAAGAAATGCTTTACATACATCTGAGCTTCCGAAAATCAATTTATTTTTACTACCAGATAATAAAACAACATCAAATAATGTTTACAGGGAAGCTATGAGACACTAAAATGTTGTGGTTCTTAAATGAAACATTTATTTGGTAAAATAACCTTCGCTTACTATGTAGAATCTCCGGTGAGAATTATTCTAGTAAGTAATATCATAAGGGCATCTCATTTTTCCGACAAAAATGGAAAAAACACGTTGCTAAGTAATATTTTAACAAGAAACGTGAGTGCTGATGGCAACAAAAATTCGAGTCGAAGACGAGGATTTTTGCACCTGCACGAATGCATTTTATGAAAAAAATAGTACTTTGCATTGTGTTTTTTCGATTTTTTTCACATGAAAAATTAGATGCCCAAATGGTATTTGACCAGAATATTTCATGAATAACAGATTATTCTGCTTACAAAACATACTACCTATTATACATGCATACATAATAAATATGTAGGTTTTCATTTGAAAACTGACAAACAGGTAATTTATTCAATCACAAAATACTGAAAAACTTAATTATTTATGGTAGAATTAAAATTTAAATTGCATTTTTGGTACACAATGGAAGTATTGTTTGAAATCTTTGTTAACTCATTGATAACGTTGAGTGTAAATAATAAATGTGGTTGATGGGTCCAGCTGTAGAGTGAAATGCTCGAGGAATGGCTGCAGGATCTACTGGTTTCTAGCTGGAGGTTCTGAGGCGTCACTTCTAAAGGTGTTTATGATGTTGGAACAATGCTTATTATCCATTTGCAGATAAGGCTTAATTGGGTTGGCTGAACTGTGGCCAGTAATTTTAATTAATTGTTGTTCACCTACCCCTCCTTTAGCCAGGAGACTGCTGTCGACCGCATAGAACGGTTTACTATTTTCATTTCTTTTCTATTCAATCCTGCTTTCTCTGCTGCTTCTTTGGTCCATTTCGAATGTTCGTTTTTTCCACTGGAGTGTTTTCGTAACATCCAACTTGTTTCCATGATGGGTTTACTGTTAAGAATAATCGAATCAGTTGTTATTCTAGATGAACGTTTAGCCTGGTTCATATATTTGAGGACCACATGTATAAATATTTATTTATATACAGTTGTATACCCAATTTACAATGACTGAATCTAAACCGTATTTTATATGTTGAATTACACGGCAAATAATCTTTTATGACGTTAATAAAATCCTAATTAGCACTAACTTTAGAAATGTATATCTCAAAAACTAAAGTCTTGAAAATTTAACAATCCATTAAGTTTTTTTTCTCTCTTATTTTTTTGGGAATCAAACCACAATAATGTTTTTTATTTTTTTTATTTCGACGTTTCGGTAGCTTTCCAGCTACAGTTGTCAAGATTAACTGGTAATGAAAAACATTATTGTGGTTTGATTCCCAAAAAAATAAGAGAAAAAAGAATAAGTAATGCCACAAGGAACTTACAGAAGAAATCCATTAAGTACTAAAACTAATACAAGAAAACACAGAATTCATTTTAAATATGATGATTTATAAAAAACTCAGACTGTATATGAGCGTCGGATTATGTGTGATTTAAATTGATCATAGTGAAGTATGCATAACACTTGAAATATGAAAAATACATATTCAAAATCAAATCAAGAAAAATCAACTTTTTAACTTACCTGTATGAAATATTGAAAAGTTTAATTTTAATACAGTCAAAATGAGAGCTAGTAAGAATCTAGTTTGAAATATTTCTTGACGAACCCTGTAATTATCAATATTTTTGATAAAAAACAGTCTAAAACCAATGCCTCATAGATAAAGACTAAAAGTCGTGCGTATGATTGGAAAGGTTTTCCTAGAGCAGAATATTACTTTTGAAAAAACACTACTTTCCAACTTTCACGTCCTGAATCTCAAAAACTGTCATATGATTGAAATGTGCTCACAGAAACAACATAAATATACACAATGCAGAAAAACTATCCGAGAGAAGTGAGTGGTCATTACTACTACTACTTATTCAAGGTTACAACAAATGCCTCAATATCTTTAGAGTAAGTGAGGGTAATTCGGAATACTGTTGGTAATTTGGAATACCTACTTATTAAAGCTATGCATGGCGCCATCTCATTAAATATGGTATAAACTAGTAGTTTAGGCTGTATTTAGTGGATAACTGATTTTCTAGTTGCTTTGATTCATGGTAGAAGTCAAACAACTGTCAATTATTAATGGGCGTGTGAGAAAAAGTTTCTAAGTGAAAATTAAATCTGCAGTAATCACCTGAAGTTTTGTTAAAAAATTTATTTTTATTGGATACCCAGGTAAATTAAGGCTTATATTTGAAGATGGTAATTGTATTTTTTGATAAGTTGATGCATTTATTTTTTTTTAACGGATTATGGCGTAGGTCTTTATGTTGCTAATTTGGAATACTATAAATGATGCAAATTTGGAGTATTCCAAATTTTTAGGAAATTCCTCAAAAGAACTAGCATTTGGATAAAATGCCAGAAGATCGAGAGACTGTATGTTTTTTCTGCGATGGATAATTTAGCGAAGATACAAGGGGAGATCAATTGGTTCAATGCCTCACATGGGTGCACTATAAGTGTGCCGGATATGACGCCGGAACATATGTATGCGATTATTGTAAATAATGTACCAACCTAGTTTGCTTTGAAATAACATCTAGCAATGTTCCATTTACTTTTCTAATAAAAAACGTGCTGGTATTTTGGAATATTCCAAATTGGTAGTATTCCAAATCAACTGCAAGTTATGCAGACTAAGATTTTTGACACTTTTTCATGTTACTAATTATAATCAAAACGATAACATTCAAATTTTTTGCAAATCTTTTTGAAACTACTGTTTCAAAATACCTTCACTTCCTCTACCATTTATTCCCATTTTGAGATAATGAAAATTTACATCTTACACTGTACGTTCTAAAGAGGGCGTGATTGAACGAAGTCGGAGCAGATCGCTAGTAGTTAATATTTATAAAAATATCGAATGAAACTATCGGAAAATCTGTTGTCCGACACATGAAACTACTAAATATCCTAAATCTCACATTTTCCAATATTTAAGGGAAACCCTATTACTGGAGACGCTTATGCTCAAGTTATACCTAATAGATTATGCTAATTTAGCTCGCAAAACATACTGAAAACATTTTGATTTATTTGACATTTCAAACCGTTGCTTTCGGTTTTATTACTGAAAATAATTCAAGTCGGTATATTATCGTAGGTAGGGCATCATGACTTTTATAAATATGGGTAGGTTAAAATTCGAGTTTAAAAATAGCATACGAAATTAAATATACACGCAAGCTAGAGCAACTCACGAGTTCTGTTCGGTAAGAGTTCATTCTCCAACTTTATGGTTGTCTTTTACTACTTTTACTACCTTTAGACCTAGATGAATGAATGTTAAAAAAATGGGAAAATTTTATTTGAAGGCAATTGTTTGTCAATTATACTGGGTGGTGAAAAAGTACCGCATCAAGGCGTTATGTTTAAAACGGAAGAGTTGAATAGCTATGGAAATCTACGACGATGAATGAGATTGAGTCAATATTTTTATTAACACGTTTTTATTATAGTTTAAAAATGTGTGGTTCAATATAAGTTTAACTTTCAGACAAAATTATTAACACGCATTTGTTTCGTTTAAACCTCAAAAGTTTCAAACAAAAACATATTTGTATTACATAAACTACTAGGATAAGTCGTTTTTATGTGATTTCTTGAAAGTACATTTTTATTTTGTACGTGTCTATTGTGTCCTATAATTCAGTTGTCGCAATTCAAAGGAAAAGTAAGACATTCGGCAAAGGGTCGGCAAGTTACCTTAGAATGTGATGTAATGTTGGGTTCACTTTTAAATGTTAACAAATGTATCTTTTTAATGTATTAATCTGAGGGCCGACTAGACCGCCACCTGGGGCAGCAAAGTTTTATACAGAAAAAAATTTAGAACAAAAATTGAATTTTTATTATCTAAAATTAATTATTACCGCTACTATAAATCAAATACATCATTTTGGTATACAAACAAAACAATAAAATTAAAATAACCAATGTACATTTAAAAAAATGAATATTAAAAATTGCGAGGGTGTATGAGGCTATAGAGTGCAGGTAGATGGTGGAAAGTTCTACGATTGTGATGTATCCGGCACTGACTGGCACGTGTGACGTTATGAACTGGTACATGCTCGTCGATCGTTATGACATGAATTAAAAATTACGTCACTAACTTGTCAAGACGCATTCGGCGGTACTCGGAAATCCGATCTGTGGTTTGTGTCGATAACTTATGAATATGCGTCAGGGGAAGTTGAAACACAAACATCAGATTTTTCGATTATGTCCCTAATCAAAAACTTATCGACACCTAATCTTTTTGCTCGAAATTGTATAAATACTTTCTAGAATAAAAAAACTGCATAAACAAATATTCGTAATCATAAGATAATTTTGAGGTTCTCTACGGTTAGACCTAGCCATATAAAGATTTTGTACGGGGGTGATAGTCCACTTCTAGGTTTTTTTCTCATGGTTTCAGTTACTCGGCGAGAAGCCGTGAAATGACAGTTTCACTGATTTGGCAAACGTCTGTAACTTCCCACTGAAGACGACCCGCCTTAATCATAACAATAGTTCTACTAGCTTCATCCGCACTAAGTTGACGTCTAGGCATTTATATTCAAAACAAAATTCTAAATTTCAAATCACAGTTTACTGAATAAAGTGGAAAAAATAACTGAGGTAAAATTCTGAAAATACAAAATAAAACAACTATCTTAAACTTATCAACTTGGAAACATAAAAACTAGTCAGATAAAAGCAAGTAAACGTTCAATATATTACAGACAAAAAGTGTTAATAAATCCAAACTTCTGTGGAGTAGTTTATTTTACATATTAAAGAAATAAACATTATAATAATTACAAGTAGATAGATATAAAGAAAGTAGATACTTTCATAGAACACTTGTTATATCTGAATATTGAAAATGCTAATGCACTTTTAAATATTTAAAGCAGAAGTGTGCATGTTTTCACTAATATTTATCTTGGTATTGTAAAATATATTATTCAGGTTTTCCGAAACTGACTATTTTATTTTTAATGGAGTCGTCAATGTCCATTTCCGCCACGCTACTTGCATGCCATCCGCAATGTAAGGCATTTACAAAATTATTGGACAAGGGTCTGAAATAATGACCAGTATAGAGACAATTTGCCGGATCCTATATTTTTTGTTGCATCATGTAGGCAGGAACCAGTATATTTTTGGAACATATTGTAAAGACATCCAGTTATAGCAAATGCTCATTTCATGTTTTAACTTTGGATTGTAATGCGAAATTAATAGCTCCATATCTTCAATTTTCAATTCAATCCATTCCCCAGATATTGCTATAGTGTAGTCTGAAACAAAAAATAATCTTTTAAACAAAATATTACTTTAAATTTTCTGATTTAATTTTTATCAAAAAAGTAAATTCCGATTTTCGATTGAATTAAAATAAAACAGAAAACTGCGTACAGACCGGGTCAACGAATGAGATTTAGCGATAGTTTCCAAATGTTCGTAGACCTTTCAGGGGTAGCTTCTGAATCCCAGTTTCGTAAATTCAGAAAATTCACTGATGAACAAAAGTAAATCATATTTTAAATATTTGGTGCTATAAGGAAAGTTGTGTTTGTTTCACAAACTCTCGTTTAAATAATAAATATTTTTAACATAAACCCATTAACCCAAAACAAGACACTTGCACAAGTCGAAAAAAAAATTGTTAATGTAACATTTGTTTACTTCGTTGCTTTAGGCCGGGCTCCCACTACTCGTGTATTTGGCAAGTTTTCAAATATTTGCGTAATTGACACCAAGTTCTAATTCAATTTGACAAGTGCGTCTCTCGGCCTTCAGTGTTTATTTTGCATCAAAATTTGTGGTATTGAGTGGTTGCTTTGTGAGAAGAATTAAAGCTCATCAAGCTCAGAAGCCAAAAAGAAAAAAAAGATGGTGGATGACTTCTTGAACAGAAGTTGAGACAGGTGAGTTAATACCTCTATCTGTCCTTATCGATCAAATGCAAAAACCATGACTCTATATATTTTCAAAATTGATACACTAATCAAACATTTTTTTGCAGTACAATGCCTCCATTATGATAGAGGACCTGATTCGAGAACCCTCAGGAAGTCTGGAGAAATTCCTGCGAATGCCTTACACCAACTGATACTGAATAAAGTGGGACATATTATAATAAGGAGAAAGATGCTCAGCTAAGAAAGGTAATTTCAGTTCAGGAAAGGTTCTGCGTTGCTTTTAGATTCTTCGCTAGTGGTGACAGTTTCGTGAGTTGGCCATACCTTTAATTTTGACAACAAGTTCGCGCATACTACTGCAGCTTCAAGTAGCTTCTTCTTACGTGATATGGATTCTAACTGACTCATTTTCGTACAGCTCGAGAAATTCAAAAACAACTTTTTCAGACCACACACCACCACACGAGATATCACAAAACGGAATAACAGCAGAAATTGAATGCGGAGAAGATGGCAAGTAGTGGGATCGCATCGACAAGTACGGACTCGTCAATTACGCAAATAATTGAAATCCCTTTGACTCGCAGCATTTTAACCGACAACCGGAGGGACTTCGCCAGCAACAAATAGTTGTACAAGTAATGGCCGAGTGAACCACTCCTACTACATGGCAAATATAAACAAGTAACAAATGTTTGCCAAATACACGAGTAGTGGGAGCCCGCCTTTAGATATAATCGTCATACACAAAATTTTCTAGGGCCGACCGAGTTGCCGAAGTGCTATTCAGGACCGTTTATTGAAGCTTACGGGTCTAAGAAATCGGGCTACTTTGGCTTCTGAGCTTAGTGGACATCTACAGAAAGCTACCGGAATGATTGTAAACAAATTTATCTTCAGAAGGCTTAAGGAAACTGGTGTGAAAGCAAGACGACTTGCAAAAGTCACCGAATTGCTGCCACATCGCAGGATAGATAGACCAATTGTTCAGGATCATTTACCGTGGACTGTCGAGCAATGGAGTACTGTGTCCTTTTGTGACGAAGTACTTATTCAACTGTGTCATTCAGATGTGTTCATGCGAAAAATGAACGTTTTGGACCATGAACGTTGTTGAAAAATGTAGCATATTGTGGAGAGTTATTGATGTCTAAGGCAGGTGAAAGTTTAGAAGGATGAAGGTAAATTAAAGTATAACAGGTATTTGGTACCTTAAATACATCCTTCAAGGTCATGGTAAGTCTAAGGGTAACTACGCGGCTGATGCTCTGACTAGGAAAGCAGCAGCTTAAAACGTTTTGAACCTGTCTGCTCCACCAATGCAACAGTTTCAGAAGTGGCATGATTAGTGCGTGAACAACTCACAATGAAATAAAGTGTGGGGTGATTCAAAATGATGCAAACTAGCCAAAGAGTTACTGTACTTTCTTGACAAAGCAGAAGCAAAAATATTTTTGACGATGGCCCGGCGAAACCTACGTTTTGCAACTCAGGGGTTCTGATCGGACATTGTCCATTGAAATAGAGAATGAGGCTATTAGACACATCCTTATATCGAGGCCGTGAACAAGAATATAAGACATATCGTCTTTGAATGCTCGGCTCTTTAATCCATTTTTCGAGTTTTGACTAACACTAGTCATGCTGAGAGAAGTTACTTTTGGGAACGTTATCCAATATGTTAAAACCATAGACTGGTTGACGTACTTAGAGGGACTTTCCAGGATGCACAAAAGGCCTAATGAGGCCTAGGTACTGTGAGGTTGACTTAACATACCAACTCATCAGATCAAGACTATGTTTTCCTTTATGCTGGCTTTATTGGGAAAAATAGGTTCATTTTAATGCATAATAGAGCCGATGTTGAACATCTATACCTTACTGAGGATGGAATTGAAAATTTTAACTGGCCATATTGCAATCTAACGGATCACTTGGCGAATTACTTAAAGAAAAGAAAGAATTCGGAAACGAAATCAGCCTAGCTACAAAAGCTCAGAGCTACAAAAGAGTTACGTGTAGCTGCTTGGGAATAATTGCAAAAAATGTCAACAAAATAATGTAAGACTTTTGATTGAACTTAAAAAGGAAGAACATTAGTTGATACCAAAATGTTGCTTTCGATTTAAGGTAGTTATCATAGAATGGGTCCAGTGTCAAAAAACTTCGAGTTTGTGCTAAATATAGTAGTACAATTAATATTATAATTTGAAGTCGATTGAGTCTCTAGCTTGATATAAAGATATAACAACGCAAAGTTTAAAAAACTATGAGCAGTACACGGACAGAGACTGAGTACTAGCGACTCTTACTGATGTATAAGTCAGAATGATGGGTATAGTATCTCTATGGGTACAGTCTGTGACGAAAAGTATGGAACAAAATGATACAAGCCCCTCTACTATTACCATGGATATGAACCAATGCTTTTAGGCGATATTGTTCGACGACAAAGACGGTCGTTGGTCTTCGCTAAAGCGTCCTAATTAAAATAAAAATATTTGAATGAACGCCTTCGTTGGTCCGGTCTGTACACATTTTCAAAATAGTATCAGTATATCATCGCGGAGATAATTCCACGGTCTCTTAAAATATCTATGACTATTACTAATATAAAAATTAGAAAAAAAAAGTTAAAATAGTAAAACTAATTATTAATTATAGATAAATTAAACACAAAGCTACATACGGGTTACAAATAAACAGAATTAAAGAAGCTGTGTTAATCAAGCCTTACCTTTGTTAAAAGCACTACTCATCTGGGGCTACATTAAAAATTGTTTGGATTTTTTCTGCAATCGAGATTTTTTCAGAAGTATATATTAAATTGCGTTTGGAAAAGCATCCTTTGATTATTTAAATATACAGCGTTGCTGAAAAGTCTCACATTTTGTATTAAAGTGATGCATTGCTATTCTTTTGGAAAGAGAAAAAAATAAGCTTCTCTGTGATACGCCACTCGTCCTAGGTTGCCAATTTAAAAAATTCTAGATACTGGTTATACGCTAAGCGCTAACGTCAAAAACATTTGACATTTGCTAAAATATGTAGAATAATAATTCATCGTCCTAGAATTTCATAACTTTTCCTTTATCCGTTCCAAAGATAATTCCTTGGTGAGAGACTTTCCAGCAAAGCTGTATATTAATAAAGCTTATTACAGTTTCCTGTAATATTGTCGTATTTAATAAAGTGATTTATCAACAGATGTCGAAGAATAATTATTTATATTCACACTTTATGAATTTTTTAAAAATAATATTTTTCAGAAACAGTGACCGTTTAAATAGGGAGCAACAACTACTTCCCGTGCAATATGCACCGCCGGATGTTGAATTACACCCAAAGTCAAACGGGGTTGGCATATCTACAAGATATTTTAATACCAACCATTCTGGTTTGAGATTCATAAAGTGTGAATATAAATAATTATTCTTCGACATCTGCTGTATATTAATGTTTTCTTAACACTGAAGGCGGGCGGCCACTGCGAGCGAAACTAAGCTGTGCTAAACAAAGCTAAACGCTACTAAACTAAGTTTCAACGGCCATTGGGAGCTTTGTCAGCTTTGTTTTCACACCCGAGGACGTATAAATATACTCAAGATAAGTTCTTTTGTGACAAAAATTATGTTATTGGATCTTTATTCAGAATCATCATCAGAAGAATCAGATTTTTTGATATTGCCAATGTGATTTTAGCATCACTGTATTGTTTTGAGTTTCTGTCGTATAACACAACCTGTTTTCGGACACATTCAATTAACAGTTCACTTTGTGATATTTTGCAGGACATCGTAAATCCATGTTTGCACAGCGAAAGGTACATAAATATGAAGGGGACCCTCTAAGGCTGGCGACCACTACCAGCGAAACGAAACTAAGCTAAGCGAAGATAAGTTTTCAGTAAATTAGTATAGTTTGTCACAAAGTATACCGTCTTAGCTTTCTAAAGCTAAATACGACCATTTACGACCTTCTTAAAATAATTTTACCTGAAATGAAACCCAAGAACAGTCGACTGACAAGGCAAGGGTGGGCCATCAGGTTTGTATCGGGTGTGTGATGGTTGCATTGAATTCATTTGGCAGTATTAAATATTCAGTCTTAGCGTGCGTTTTCAAAGAGCTTTCTATACGAGATCATTAATTTTGTTTCGCAATGTTGCGTCGAAAACACTTGTCATTAGATGCAAGGCAAAAATGTGTATGATTGTTTTGTAAGTAGAGGATTCATTAAACAAAAAGCTTTAAAAGAAACCTGCTTATTTACAAAGACACCAGTATCCTCTATAAAGGATATTATTAACAGTGAAAAATTAAGTGTAAGAAAACAACGTAGTGATTTTCAATCTCATCGTCTGGACAATGGCCAACAGGATATAATAAGAAGAAAAATATATTCCCCCTATGGAAGCCAGATTGTTCCTACTTTGGACAATCTGAAAAGGAAGCTTGAAGAAGATGACTCCAATATAAATATTAGCCGGGTCACCCTCCATAGAGTTATTGGTAAAATAGGATTAACATATCGTAAAATTGACAAAAAACAAGTGGTAATGGAATCGCAAAGACTGCGCACTTGGTGAATCAATTTTCTTCAGGACATTAAGAAATACCGATCCGAAAACAGATCTATAATCTACCTGTACGAAGCATGGTTTGATACACACGATACAGTATCCAAAGGATGGGTTGATTCCAGTAAAAACTTCAAGACTAAGGCACCTTCAAACAAAGGAAAGCGGATAACTATTATTCACGTTGGATCAGAAAACGGATTTGTTCCAAATTGTCTGCTGATGTCTACAAAGGATATTAAGGATTCAAGCTTGGATTATCATGAAGATACAACTGCAGAACTTTTTGAAAACTGGTTTCAAAATCACCTTATGAAAAATATTCCCTACCACAGTGTAACAATTATTGTAATGGATACCGCAAGCTACCACAGACGCCTACTACAAAAAGCACCAAATTCATCAAGTGGAAAGACTGAAATTCAAGAGTATTTGTTACTTAATGATATTTATTTTGAACCGGATTACAAGAAGAAGCAACTTTTGGAGGTGTTAAAATCATAGAGCGTTTTTTGTATGAATTGCAGCATTTGCCTTCGGCTCGTGCTGCAAATTTCATACTCGTGCAAAATGGGCATCATTTTGTGCTCTTTGCATAATATACTATTTTGTCACAAAATAACTCATCTTGAATATATTTATACGTCCTCCGGCATGAAAACACAGCTGACAACTAACCGAAAATCGTTCCCAGTGGCCGCTGAAACTTAGTTTAGTTCCGTTTCGCTCACAGTGGTCCGCCTCAATAGTACTCAGCGAAGAATATTCTAACATGTTTGAAAAAATCTCCAGAAAATATATCTTTAAATTTCTTGGCATTCGTTTTATAAAATGCAAGATTAATCATTTTCTTTATGTTTGCAGATGGTTCCAAACTGCCGATTTCTGTTCTTTTCACAAATTTCAGCCATCACTGTAGGCACTATAGATTGCATACTAACTATTTCATATCTATTGCAGATACCGAAATACGTTTTAAACCGTTTATACACTACTCTCCAAAATTATCGCACCACCTAAATTATGCATTAAGTATAAAGTTATAATTACGTCAAACTTAAAAGTTTGTTTATCTTTTTTGATGATTCTTGAACGAAAATGGAAAGGACGGATACGTTTATAACGTAATGTAAATGGGATGTCACGTTTGTTTCTGATAACTTCCACTGGTTGCTGCAAAATTTAAAAAAAAAACACTTTATATCCACCCCCGTATATGGGTAAGACGTGGACATTTATCAAAAACCATCGATACATATCTTCCTATAAATCAACCTACACCATGAATAAAAAATGAGCAAAATCTCACGGCATAATTTAGGTGGTACCACCAAATATTTTGAATCCAAATGAATATTATCACTTAAATCAATTGAAGAGTAAGTGTACGTCGAGGTGTACGTGCTATAAGGACAATGACAGTCCCTTTTCTTTTCAATGTTTAGCCAGACACAAGCGAACAAAAAAAGCAAAATACTCAAGCTGTTGACATAAAATATTTAGAAGGCATTAAAAGAGACAAAATAAAACAAATTTGGTAAATGGACAGATGTAAACTCGGCCACTTAAGAATTTATAATCTTCTCAATCAAAAAACGGTATGTAATCTCGGCCGATCGTAAAACTAATGATACCAATGTTGCCAAACATTATTTAAAATCAAAAAATTAATAAAATATATATTTCATATCAACAAGACAGAAACGTAAAATTCTGGCAAGTAATCTCCTCAAATAAAGTGCCATGAAAACTTTCACATCCCTGGATTTGAGGCGGCCGAGTTTACATACCTGAAATCAGATACAAAATTTTGGCCAACCGAGATTACTTACTTAATAGTGAGTACCTGATAATCGGCCCAGTTCACAATCGCCGTGGAAAATATTCGGGAAAGGAATAATATTAACATCGTCCTGCAATTGTTGGTAGGTAATTAGCTACTGAATGTGTTACTAAGCTTTGAGAAAAACGCTCAAAAAGTCGTTATACAAACTCGGTAAAAGCCAGTCAGCAACGAACTAAACAAGTCAGTTTGGTGTAATCGGGCTGCGGTAAGCTTGTGAATTTTATGCCGGTGGCAAAGCCGTTTGTGCCACCGGCCTAGCGCAGTTTGAAGACGCATCCACACAAAGCCGATTCGATGTAGACGCAACCGTTGGCACGTGCCAATAAGCCAGCCGTGTGCCAATGAAAATCGCTGAGAACGAAGTGTGGGGACTTGCTAACCACTGGCCTCTCGCAGATTCAGACCACAGGCGTGCCTACAGGATGTCCACCCCAATTTCTCAAAATATCAATCTATTAAAAACAATTTATAATCTTAACGTTCACTTTAATTTCACTTTAATTGAAAATAAATTTATAATAAAAAAAGAAGAATTGCTTGCCGAACTGAGTAATAAAATTTGATAATTCTATTTCTAAAGGTGTTAATCTTGATGATCCTTTCCTCAGACAACTACAAAATACACACTAGCTTTTTCACGCTTTTAAAAATGTTTGCTGTCATACCAGTTGCTAGTTGCTCTTGTGAACGTTCGTTCTCAAAAACGGTTCAAGTTAAATCAAACCTGGGGAGTACCATGTCACAACAGAGACTCGATTCACTTCTCTTTTTATTCATTGAACAAGAGAAAACGGCGAATGTGAATTATGACAAATAGACGAGTTTAAAGTGTTATCCGAAGCAACACGTCGAATGCGTTTGTAGATTAGTTGATAGGAAATTATCATTACCTATCTTTTTCCTCTGGATTTCATGTATTGTTACGAATGTTACGTTCTGTTTTTCTAGTTTATTTTTTGGTTCAATATATTTTGTTCTATTACTTATAATTGCGTAATTACTAAATCCTCTAATTAGAAATGGGGCAATGACGTTTTTTTATTTCGCCGATGAGCCTGCAATGGACTTTTGCGTTATAGAAAAGGCAGCGTTATTGCTTAATTATCATTTTTAATAGGCATACTCAAATGAATCAATGCCCCCCCCCCCAATAAAAAAGTCTGCTCACGCCTATGATTCAGACTGTCTGCCAGTTAGCACGTGCTTTCAAATTGTGTGGAAAATTTGATAAACTAAAAATGAATACCAACACATTATGTAGACGTTTTACAGTTGCTTGCTTTGTCAATTGGCATTGCCAACGGCAAATCGCGGCATAGTATGGACGCGCCTTAAGAGTTATAGTAAACTAAAGATACTAATTCCACCAGAATATATCGCGAATATTATTGTTTAGTGTTGTTTAGAAAGACATAAGCATGACAGTTTCATGTAACTATAGTATTGATTGTTTAGTTGTCAAATTTCTTCGTTGTGTCAGATGGGACCAAAAATGATTTCTTTACTATAGTTAATCTTGACAACGGTAGCTGGAACGCTACCGAAACGTCGAAATAAAAAAATAAAAAACTTTGTTGTGGTTTGATTTCCAAAAAAAATAAGAGAAAAAATAAATATCGTTATTACGCAACAATTTAATTCTAAGTTTCTTTGATACAAAGTAATTATGAATGTTATAATTAATAAAGATAAAACGGATGCAATTTAATTTCTTTATTAAACCATGAATTTCGTTAGGTCTTCCAATTTGTTCAACTCCATAAACCTTACATCTAAAAAATTCAAAAATGCAAAAAACATATTTCCTGAAATGTAACGAAATACGAAAAGTTAGGTATATTTTATTTATATCTTTTACTTTATAAAAAGGCCGAATTTGTCAAATTATTTATTTGAAAAGTAATCACAACCACCTTGATTAAGTATTTCATATACTTAAGTAACAGTTTACCAATAGAAAAAACTGGACTTTCCTTTTTCCTTGCTCGACCCATAACACATAGGTATCTATTATTTGTAATTAAGATAATAAGACCAATTACCTCTACTAGAACATAGTCATAATACCTACATATTTTTAATATTTCAAACGAAAACCCAAAACTATTTATTAAATATGTTACCCACGTGATGTACAATGTCATAAAAAAAATGTCAATACATAACAGTCATTTACATGAAAAAATTTCAAAAGATTTTTTACTAATCTTTTTAACCTTTTTACCTTTCTCTATTATAGATGTAATATGAATAAAATAGAATTAAAATTTTATTTAATTCCGCCAGATATTAATCGGGTGTCGAGTGTATAATCGTCTAATATCGTGCAATCGACGCATAGGATAGAATCCCCGATTATAAGCAGACAAAACATGATTCACTTTTACAATGCTTTACACATGATCACAATGAATATAGAAAGCCACGTGCAAAATTATACCTGTTCTAAAAGTACAAAACATACAATAGGCATTCCGACAGGGTATGTTAACCCCGAATAGACATAACCTGCTTATGGTAGACATTTATAATTCAATCTTACCTTTAACTGGTTTATAACTGGGACATCAAAGACAAAAACACCACAATACAATTACAATCAGTTCAAAATTACACAGTACACAGTTTGCAGGACACATAAACAAATTAAAATTTTAAACATAAAGTTTACTAAGCAAGCACAACGTTGAACGGCTGTTAAAGAAAGCAGCTGACAGAAATTATCAAACGCTGTTGCCGGTTTTCATATGAATATTTCGGGTAACCAGACAAACGTACAGACATCGATATGGCAAATTATGCAAAACTGTTATAGGATGATAGTAGGACATGCGGAACCGTTTAAAACAATACATTTAACCAAATATGTGAAATGAATTACAAAATTGTACATAATGTGGGAAAATATATTTTTTTAATTTGAAATATGTATGTTTAATTCAGTAGTTCTCTTTCTTTTTTTGTAACTTCTCCTTTCAAACTATCATTATTAAATATTAAAAGTTTTTAGCTGATTATTCCACCGGCATTTTTTCTACTGACAACAAAGGACAAAATTCACACGGAATGTTTACAGCGACATAATTTTAATTTTGTCAAGGTGCGTTAATCAAAGCAAATTTTGTTACCTAGGCTCTGATATTTATTTAAATTGACATTGTGTACCACTATAAAAAAAGGTGTTGCTGAGCAAGAAATGATCAGATTAACACAACATTTCCAACTCTTTGAAACCTTATTTGCAGCTGGACTCTGAACATAATATTTTAAAATTAATTGAAAACTTAAGAGAAACAGTACTAGATCGTCCTAGTTATGCTCCATTGTTTAATAAAAAATCTCTAATTTTATTCTTTTTAGTCTTTTTCTCGTGAAATAATCATGTCGAATACAAATCGAGAAAACATTTTGTAGGCAAAATGGTTCTCAGGGTTTTATTCAACTTTCATACTTTTCGAAAATTTCGAAAATTTTTTTCTTGTGATATTATATATGAAAATATGATGGAGATGGAGACACTGCATCATGTAGTGAATAAATTTCGAGATATACTTTATGCACTCCGTTATTGTGTTGTGCTTTGTTAAATTTGCACATCTTCACATTCAATTGTCCTGCTTTTTTATCGTACCCTAAAGATACCAATCAGAAGGTTAGCTTCCCGCCTGCACGCAACCGCCAAGCTACCAGCTCAACCGTTGAGCTCGTCTGAACTAGCCCAATTACTGATTTGAAATAAATTTGACAATCAACAGTATAATATGCAACTAGAAAACATGACCGACATGTCTAGAAATACTGGTATTTGGCCCAGTAATTTTAACAAAAAAGCGGGTTAGGCTTGGGTTGATCACTTCTAGAACAGTACGGTGTGATATAGAACACATCTCGTTGAAATAAAACTATGACATCAATTATCATGGAGACTACATAACGAGCAGGGCATCAAATGAGAATCTGGCTACAAAATAATGTAGTAGGTATTCTTTTCTTATCACTGGCGTCGCTAATATTCCTTTTGTACTGTATTTAAGGCTAGTGTGGATGATATTGTTCTACCGACAAAGGTAGAAATGGAACACCACCGCCCTCTTTGGCTTAGAACTTTTCTACAAACATGGAGTTTGTGCTTCTTATCTCTTCTCCGTTATAATAATGTGAAGGTATTATTAAATATTTCATTCGTGTACATTTAGTAATTCACAAACAAAATTTTGTAATATTCACTGTTTAAAATGAAACCTTCTTCAATTTTAATTCATAAGTTTCTATTATTTTAGCTATTTGCTAGTTGCTATACTATTTAATACTCTTCTGACGCTTTCCAAGTATTCGGTTCCTGGCCCGTACATTCATATTTTATCCTTTTGCACTGTTTTAAAGCCATAATATTATGTATATCATGAAATTGCATTGTAACCAAGTCTGGTAATGGTTTTGAGATCATTTTCCTTCTTGCTGCTGTATTCTGTGTTGAACTTTTTCGAAACGTTACACATTTTCATCATTACAATATGGTCTTATACCAAATTTTCTTAATATGATCAGAACACCTGAAAAATTAAGTGTTTTGTAGATATTAGCAACAGGTTAAATTCCATGTATGCCCTATTAGGTAAAGCAGAAAACCCTTTTTTTTAAATTTCCACTGACAACGCCTCTGAACAATTTGTTTTTAAGTTCTGTTTAAAAAAGTATTAATAGATAGTATTAAATTAAAAGTAGGTATTCCCTTTTTTTAATCATAAGGCAGTAATTAAATACTTTTCCAATCATTGATACATTATTTTTGAAATAATTCTAATACATAAAAATAAGACCACTAAAAAGAAGCAAATATTATTCAGATACATTTTTTCTACCAAATAATTCAAGACGTGGCAACGCTGTCGTTTAATATGCACTTTGCTTCCGTGAACATTCGGATTCGTTCGTGTGTAGGAGGTTGGTTTGTGGCACGCGGGGATTTTGAACATAGTGAATTATTGATCATGGAAAAATAGACAAAGTGAGTTAATTGTCGTGGTTGATTACTTTTGTCCAGAACTCCCCTCTGCGTATTTACTTCTAGTTTTCATTGCAGTGCTCTCAAGTCGCAAAACAAAGCTTATTGTACAAAATGCGAATTAGGTTCCAGTTTGTTTACTCTTTGTTATCCTAGATAATAGCACTTGTTTGAAACCTGTTATGAAATTTGTGGCATTTAATTTTTTGAATAGGTAGAAAAGGTGAATCACAGGTAAGACATCAATAACGTAAAGTGTGTCTACCTATTATTATCGCAGTGGTAGTGGCTTTAAGGGGTTGAACACCTGTTATTTTTGTTACGCATAAAGAATACCTAGGTACTATCTCCTCATTTCTGTAACAGATGTTTTCTTCTAGTTTCTTGAGTCGAAAAATATTGCCACAAAAACAGGTAGAAAATATTAATTAAAGAGATACCTACTACTTTTTTTATATCAAACAATAGTTAATCTTCAGAACGTCGCTTCCTTTTAGAAAAAGTCGATTATAAAAAAAAATTATGTATTCATATTATCTTCTTGGTAAAGAAAAAAGTTAGTGGCATTTCATTAATTCAGTGCCGTAGGCAAAATATAGTTGAGAAAGAAAATTTTATTTATATTTTTACTTAATTTTTCGACCATCACTTTGCAATGACCTACAAGAACGTTTAAGCCTCATATAGAATCTCATACTAGCTTTGAATTCATCTCTATGGAATCAAGTGCCTTCAGTGCACCTTGGCTGTCGGTAAAGATGGCAACTGAACGGTATGTCCTTCCCTGCCTTTTAATTTCTTCATCGTAGTTGTGGCGTCCTTAGATAGGCTTATTGAAATAGCTATCCTTTGTTTTATCCCTCCAATTCCTGCTCCTACACCTACTCCTGACTTGGAGCAGTCGATATATGAAAAAAGTGCAAAATATCTTTCCATAAAAACCAAAGAAAAGTCCAGTGCAGTAGGAAATTTATTTTAAGAGGGTTCAGGTTAGTAGATATGATATAAACTTAGGTATTTTAAATGGGACAGCCTGAATATTTTGAGTTTCTCGGTATCTTCTTTAATTCTTTTCCACCTGATATGTCATAGTATACATGTCTATAGGGTGACATAAAATGTATCTTTTCAAAAATTGAGCAACTCTAATATTTTAAGTTTAATAAAGGACCCCGCGCTTTTCTTATGCCAAAGTGGCGTTCCGTCAAATGTTATAAATTATGGATATGATGTTGTACTCGACTCCTTGACCAAAAGTGTCCATGGGACTATGAGTAGTTTCCGATATACAGGGTATTAAAGTTGAAAAATCCTTGTTTTTCCGAACCACGTAATTTTATTATTAACAAATAAAAATGTATTTTTAGTTGATGGTACCATTGATATGTTCTAGTTTATCGTAAACTTACACATAAATACTTCAAAATGTCAACATATGCAGGGTGGGACGAATTTTTGGAATTTTAGGAAATTCTTATATTAAATGAAAACAAGGTCAGAATTAAAAAGTTACTTCATATTTAATGTTGTGGCATCAAATGTACTAATTCTAGAGGTATTCCATACAGGGTGATTCTTAATGCAACCTGAAATTAGTTTTTTTCTATAGGAAATAAATAAGTTACACCATGTATTTCAAAATTAGTTTTTGATGCTGAAAACGTATTGGTTACCTAGATATTAGTACTTTTCTGATAATACATGGTGATTTGCACATACATCTTGTTATGAAACCGACAGAGATTAGAGAAAATACACTTTTTCTAAATCACCCTGTATTTTATAGTTCGATCCGTCAAAATGATTAATTTATTTTGTTTTGTAATAAGCTTAAAATAGTGAATAAACTGAAAAAATTTCATAATTTTACTATGACCAGTTTTTCAGAAACAGGGTCCTTAGGGTAGATGAATAAATTATAAGTATTTTATCATCCTGTAGGTATTTACTACAGTAAATTAATTAATTAAATAAAATGCTGATATTTTTTGTCTGAAAAACACTAGTCATAGTAAAATTATACATTTTTTTTAGTTCATTTACTATTTTATGCTTATTACAAAACAAAATATGCTAATCATTTTGACCGATCGAATTATAAAATAAAGGGTGATTCAGAAAAAGTGTATTTTCTCTCATTTTTGTCGGTTTTAAAAAGATGCATGTGCAAATCACAGGAAACTACTAATATCTAGGTAACCAATACGTTTTCAACATCGAAAACTAATTTTGAAATACATGGTGTAGCTTATTTATTTCATATAGAAAAAAAACTAATTTCAGGCTGCACTAAGAATCACCCTGTATGGAATACCTATAGAATTAGTATAATATTTTGATGCCAGAACATTAAATATGAAGTTACTTTTTATTTGTGACCTTGTTTTCATTCTATATAAGAATTTCCTAGAATTCCAAAAATTCGTCCTTATATAATTGAGTCACACCCTGTATATGTTGACATTTTGAACTATTTATGTATAGGTTTACGATAAACTAGAACATATGAATGGTACTATCAACTGAAAATACATATTTATTTGTTAATAATAAAATTACGTGGTCACGAAAAACAAGAATTTTTCAACTTTAATACCCTGTATATTATAAACTAGTCATAGGATTGAATCGGTCCCATGGACACTTTTGGTCAAGAAGTCGAGTACAACATCATATCCAAAATTTATAACATTTGACTGAACGCCAACTTTGTCATAAGAAAAGAGCGGGGTACTTTGCAAATCCAAATTGTGAAGTGTACACATTCTTGTTTTTACAAAGAGAAATAAAATTGTAATGAAGTATGTAATCTTTTATCAATCTTAGCTTAGCGTTTTCGACCTTACATCAGTCTGTCCAGAGACATGATAAAATTGTATTTATTGTTGTGTCAACTTGACTGACAGACTGACGAAAGCCTTGAGGATGACTTAATGTCGAAAGCGCTAGGCTTGATTTAATAAAAGATTACACACTTCTTTATAATTTTAATTCTCTTTGTTAATAAGTTTGCAAATTCAGTCCTTAACGATTGTTGGATAAACTTGAATCATTGACTTCACTTAAAAATAACAAATTTATGACAATAAGAAACAATGAAAATAGATAATTTCCTCTCTACATATAAGTAAATGATCAAAATATCAATTTTCCTGAATGATTAAGTGGCATCTTTACGAACAGATTCGGTATTTCCTGATCGGTGGATCAAAACCATCGGTATCAAATGTACCCATGTACACCATAAGTAAATCCTCTAGATATTATTATTTGTGGATTTGAAATTAATAATATTCATAAGAACATATAACTGCAATAAATCCCATTACTTTTGAGACATTATTTTTTAGATTGTTCAAAACAATTATAGTAGATTTCCGTATAGTATTCTTTAAGTAATGAAGTTGAATTTGTTTTGAAAATTTTATTGGAAAATTTTTTATTCTCGCCATTCAAACTCAACTTCTTCATTTTAGTCGAGAGGTTTCAAACAAATCAAATTCATGCAAAATCGCTCGTCATAACGTACTTGGGACATAATCAATTGGTTTGTTTTCATATTTTTGAGAAATAAACGAGTTTTCGTTGGAAATAAAAATTATTCTTAATAAGATTTCAAGGTCTCCTGGTTTAACAGGGACTTGTCAATTGTGTGCACCAAATTTCTATACAGTGAATATTTTATTGTCATGCAATGAAATTGTGAATATAGAATTTTGTTACAGACTTCATTTAATAGCTATTTGTATTACTAGGGAGAAAGTGCCACTTTTCCTCTCGCAGGATGTAGTGTACCAAGGGAGGAAAAGGCACTTTACTTCTGTGTAATACAATTTTTCTTCCTACCTATTTATTTTGTTGTCTTATATTCTTTTTCATACCTGATTACTTTGGCTTGTTCCACTACGCTAGAACTATGGAGGGTAGATAAAGGTAAACAGGCCCCATGTATCAAAAAGTGGACTTCATTTGTCTGTAAGTAAGGGGGGTAATAGTGTAACAAAATTAATTTATTTTCAATTTGTTTTAATTTAAAGAATCTTATTTTGTTTTATTTACGAATTAATTTTTATTTTGGAAGCCGTTATGGTCAAAAGAAATCAAAACATATCTTAACTCGAAACAATAATTGTTAAAAATAATTTAACAAATTAATTTTTCAATTTGAACAACATAAAACGTAAGCATATTGTTTCAATATGTAGTGACGCTACTAGCGTCAAAACACACTTGAATACTAAATCGCACGCAAAGACGCACATAACTACATAACTATCAAACATTGGAAGGAGAAGAGTATTCACAGTAGTTCTGAATCCAGCTGTCCAGCTAAATACTTGATATTTATTGAAGTAAATTTATAGATATTTTTATTGGTGGACTATTTAGATCGGGGAATACATTAAATCCCTATGTTCCGTTTCTCATTGCATGTATTCGTAAATGAAATAGGATGCTTTCAGAAAAATATAGACATAAGGAAATCCGGGACTGCATTTAACAAGGAAAAGTATTCACAACCGACTTTTTTAAGAATAGATGTACTATTAATTAGATGTCTGCTCATGCGCAGAGATTATTTGCTAACGGTTTCTATACAATAAAGATACTACATATATAGAGAGACAACAATCCAGCTCAGAACCGCCACCATGGGAGAAAGCGAGATAGAAAGTCAGAAGTTCATTCGGTCTTTCTCTAATGGCTCTCACGTTGTAGACATAAGATAAGATAAATATGGGGCGTATGTTCTTTTACGAGCCTCTCCACTACGACCTCTGTAGATCTATTGCGTGAGCCCTATTATTCTAGAGTTCCTAGTCTAGATCCGTCCTTATTACTAGACTTCCGATGGCAGGTCCTCCAGATACTGGGAGGGTTGTGGTTTTTCCTCCCCTCTCATTGAAAACTTTAGCATAGCCAGGCCTTCGCAGTAGCACAATATGTGTACTGAGGTTTCCTCATCTTGTTGGCAAAACCTGCATATGGTTGTGTCGGCCAATCCGATGTTATTCATGTGTTTGTTAAGTCTACAATGCCCTGTCAGGAGCCCAACCAGGATCCTGATTGTTTTCCTATTCTCGCTCCGTAGATACTCCGTGAATTTCGGCGAGGGTTCCTTGATCAACTTTTTGGCCTGCCTCATTTATGGCGCCTTCTTCCACTATTCTCCAGACTGTTTTTTGGCCAAGTATTGCTATTTGTTTTTTGCAGCGCTTACCATACCACAAAAAGGTTCTGGTCCAATGGGAGCACAACGTGCCCCTTCTCGGGCTAGTGAGTATGCTGTAGACAGAGACGGAGACAGAAAAACTTCTGATCGTCTACCTCCTTCTCTTTCACTGGAGTTAAGACGGACATTATCTCTTACACAGCGGCCTATGGTTTATTGCCTCTATCTGTAGTATCTCTATGTTTAATAAACTAACCAGTTTCCAACCGTTTGTGTTGCTTTCCGAATATGACTTTAATGGCAATTCAGTTGTTTTTTTTAAATAAATATTAATATTCACACCGTCAAAATGTTTTGTTTATATTGCTGAATGATGTATCCGGTTTAACTGATTTATACAAAGGATTTAAAGGAGCTACTAGTCTCTGAGACTTTCCTCAGGAACTAAGTAGAAGTAAGGGGGCACAGGTGCTGGAGTCCATGGTGCTAGACCCAGGTGCAATTTTCATGCACCGTTGGGAAATCTTGCTTCTGTATTCCAGGCAGAAATCTACGCTATCGATATGTGTTTGCAACTGAATATTGAAAGGGGGTACAGGGGTCAAAAGATCCTAATACTCTCTGATAGTCAGGCAGCATTAAAAGCTTTAGCATGTCCTCAGATCAGATCTAGACTGGTCTGGGATTGTCTACAGAAACTTAAAGCCCTGGCTAACCATAATAGAGTTACTCTTAAGTGGGTCCCAGGGCATAAGGGCATTGTAGGAAATAGAAAGGCGGACAACCTAGCAAAGCTGGGGTCCGAGACAGCATTCACTGGTCCTGAACCAGTATTTGGGATATCCATAACTGCTGCACGTGGTTGTATATCTCGGTGGACTCAAACTAAACACCAGTCGTACTGGAGACACGTGCCAAAACAGGAACACAGCAAACTCCTGGTTAAAAAACCCTCGGAGAAGCTGACCAATGAAATACTAAACCTTAGCAGGGCCCAAATAAGGATAGTGACGGGTTTACTCACCGGTCACTGTACTCTAAGGAAGCACATGCATACAATCGGCATATATAGGGAGGAACCTATCTGTCGGTTGTGCTTGGAAGAGGAGGAAACAGCCTCTCACATTATCTTTGATTGTGAAGCACTATCTCACTGGAGATATAGACTCCTAGGACTAGAATTTCCAAGGGAGGATTTCTCCAAGAAGAACCTAGTGATAAGTCTGCTGAGCCTGATAAGGGCTGCTGGTCTCTTCACATGAACGGCACAACCAAGAGCACAAAAAGCCTTAAGGCTGAGGTGCCGAGGACATCAATCCTTTGACTGGTGTGCTGATCCAATCAATCAATCAATCAAGGGGGCACAATAGATCTTTTAGGTCTCAGTGAATGTTACCCCAAAATACATACATACATACAAAGGATTTACATTTCTTAAAATATCTATCAATGTATGACTATTCCGACGATAAAGGTGGATAAGAACTTAGAGTAATACTACAAATAGAGTCATTGATAAAACTATCCGAAAAGGCGGCTAACATTCTATCGCCGTACATATGTTTTCATCAATGACTTTCAAGAACTGGGGAGAAACATTCGGACTAGTCGGACAATGTGTTCTTGCAACACCAATGGCATGTAGAACTATTTACTCACAGGCGAAAAGAGAGGTTAGGAAAATTCCGACTGTTGTTTTTGCAAATTTGGCACTGACGAACCATGCTTTTCACAAAAAAAAATTGTTTTTAATTTTATCTGAGTATATCTGTACGCACACACAAATATCAGTTGAAAAGACGAAAAAAGAGCTTCAATAAGCTAGGAACGTTGAAACTTCGTAGTAAAATCAGGTAAAATTGATAGTAAAATGATTTCCGCTCTTTTCTCAGTGTTGCCACTGACAAAATTATTAACACTCATTTGTTTCGTTTAAACCTCAAAAGTTTGAAACAAAAACATTTTTTTACTACGTAAACTTTATGTAATTTCTCAAAAGTTCATTTTTATTTTGTACGTTTCTATCGTGTCCCATAATTCAGTTGTCGCAATTCAAAGGAAAAGTAAGACATCTGATGAAGGATCGGTAAGTTACCTTAGAATGTGATGTAATGTTGGGTTCACTTTTAAATGTAAACAAATGTTTCTTTTTAATGTATTAATCTGAGGTTAAGAATTCGATGAAAAACAGAATCTCCACTACTCATGCAGTATGTATATAATCGAAGGATATTATCCTACCATCAACATAGTTGGGGAACGGTTTTGTGGCTGTTCAATGACAAAACGGATATCATATAATCTGCATGTCAACACGGTCACTGCATTCTAGGATAACTAAACTATTGTGGAAAAGCAATTTCAGGATTCTAGCGGATCAAGTGGATGTGATAAATATTTGACATGTCCTGGTTTTTCATTCATAAGGTGATTCTAGTAGAAATTATTTTTTCAAAAATATGAATTAAAATATAAATAACTAACATTGTGTCTACATATTCTGTATTTGGAAATTGCTGTAGCCTTTTGAATGAAAACATCAAAAAATTTATCACAATTAGATCTTCACACAAGACAAGATCTGGACAAAATAATAGCGTAAGTTAATTCTAAGATAATTCGAAATACTGTAATACTAAATATTATAATTAATAAACTTGTAAACAGTTTCTAATGGTACGTCCGAATCCGACTTGGTTAGGTTAGGTTTATATCAATTACATCTACTGTGGTCACTAGTGGATGACGACCTCCTAGCGAAGTTCAAAATAGAAGCATTTCGTGCTCTGGGCTATGCTGATGATTCAGTTATAGTGGTTAGGCAAACACTATGGTATTATTGCCGATTGCATGCAAAGTGCTTCAAGCCTTATAACCACTTAAAGTTCGAAGGAACGACTATCAGCAAATCCTAACAAAACGACACTTATTTCATTCACTAATAAAAAGAAATTAAAAAGTCTCCGATCGTGAATGGAATAATTCTCTTTTTCTCAGAAGAGGTCAAATACCTCAGAGTCTTCCTTAATAGGGGACTTACGTAGAATACACACCTCGCATATATTACCTCAAAAGGAACTCTGAACATACCGCAGGCTAAAAAGTAAAAAAACGTGGGGTGTGGAAACGAAGAACCATATCTAACGGTTATCAGACCAATTACTACCCACGCTACGTCGGTTTGGTTGAACAAAACATCGCAAAATGGCAAAAACATAGTTTCAGAAAATGCAACGACTCACCTGCATAGGAATAATGGGTGCAATTAGATCGTGGCAGCAGAGCATTAGAGGTAATACAAGACCTTCTTCCACAATATCTTTATGTACGGAGGATCACTCTGGAAAATTTCTACAGGCTGACTCATACTAAATCTTTGAAACCCGGCAATCCAAGGGTCATCTTGAATTACTAACGGCTAAAGCAATCCAATTCCTGACGATGCTCACGGACTTTATGCCTGCGAAACAGGTAGTTGCTTGGTTTTCATTCGGATATCAACATTTACAAGTTCCTATCTACCTCAAAAATTATGTATACTCTGCAAGATAGAATTGAAAGGATTATACTACGAAGACAATAAATCTGCAAGAGCCACAGCTAGACGATTTAATGCTGCTCATCCCGGAAGAACTGCCACATAAGTACGTAACTGAGTTAATGCAAATATTTTTTGGAACAGGATCAGTTGCCAATAAAAAACACCAACCACAACGAGGCTATGGGAGTTGCAGTTTTAGGACAACTTACGTTAGAAGAGCAGCAGTCAATATCACAGATTTCTAGTGCAGTGCATCAGTGTCTTCAGAATTTTACATGAACACAAATTCCATCCTCACTCAATTTAATTAGTCCTAGAAGACGGTTTCGACCGGCGTCTACAGTTTTGTGAATTGATGAGTGAACGAATGCACGACACTCCAGCTTTATTGTACAATATCTGCTTCTCCGACTAATGTTCATTTGTATTAAATGGTGGAGTGAACGGACGTAATTGTGGCTATTTGACAGATAATGACCCACACGTAATGCGGGAGTTTCATAGTCAAACTCCACAAAAATTGAACGTCTGGTGTGGCATTTTTGGTGACCATATTGTTGGAACATATTTTATTGATGGACACTTAAATGGTGAGTCTTATCTACAATTACTCAGAGAAGCTATTGATCCCGAAATAACACGAAACTAGAAAATGATGATACCAGGTCGAAATATTTGCTACCGTTTCAACAAGATGGGGCACCTCCACATTAGGCTCTCGATGTAAGATAGTTATTAAACGAATAATGTCCTGCTTGGTGGATAGACAGACGAGGCGCGCTGTTGGAATGGCCACCCAAGTCACCGGATTTAATACTCCTAGACTTTTTTTATGGAGATATCTGAAAACCAAAATTTATGCCACTCAGCCAGCATCTATAGATGATTTACGTCAGCGAATTATTCGAGAATGTCAGCAAATATTCCCAGAAATGTCACATAATTTTCAAAACTAGTTTGAGATTCGATTGTATCATTTTATGGAAACTAATGGAAGTCAATTTAAGCACCTTATAAAATAATTCAGTATTGCTATGCAATGCTTTGCTGATTGACTTTTCACTTATATAATATACAGATTGCGAAAAGTCTATTCGCGCCATACGATTTACTCAAGTACGACAAGCAAAACAACTTAAAAGAGAGAGATGGGCGTGTGTTCAGTTCCAGCTACCAAAAACAGTTGGG
The DNA here is from genome assembly GCA_949126875.1 of Lochmaea capreae. Lineage (NCBI taxonomy): Eukaryota > Metazoa > Arthropoda > Insecta > Coleoptera > Chrysomelidae > Lochmaea > Lochmaea capreae. Next base: position 10,013,915 of record OX421409.1, read on the forward strand.
GGTGTGTTCAGTGCCCCCTTATTTTAACAGCAGTTTCGAGCTCATGCACCATTGGGTAAAACTAAACACTCTCATCCGGCAACAGTGTCCTTTACAGAGATAATTCACATTTACACTTTTACACGCCCAACGCTGAGCGCACAATTATTCTTCTCTCTTTCAAGTAGTTTAGCTCATATTTTTCTTGTTGTACTTGTGTAAATCGAATGGTGCGAATAGACTTTTCGCAATCTGTATAATACATTTTTGTAATTCTCTTGTAGAGGAGAATTCAGTAATGCAATAATGTATAGGGTGTTCCATTTAAAATATTGGGAGAGGTGACCATAGGGGGAGGGGGTTAAAGTTATAATGTCTACATATGAGCAAAAAGACGTCTCCCTCTATATGATTTTTGACGTGTTTTTTCGTTTTTTTCATAAAAATGACGCCCTCAGAATTATGTGGGGTGGATAGTTTTTATTGAAATGCTCTGTATAATTGGTTCGTTCCATATATTACCTTCACGCCTCGTAAGGTGTTTTCTATATTAAAATTTGTTTGGATATGCTTTGGTGAGAGTTAGGAATGCCAATGGTACCTATTCCAAAAAAGGTGATAAAATTCCCTATTTCATCGAAAGCTTTCATAATGAAGTTTCCATGGGTAATGAAGTATTGGAATTTAATTCTAGAGAGAATTCCAATGAATCCTGAGTTGTGTTTCCCAAAGGATATGCATTCATTCGGTTCAAAAGAAAAAAGCATATTGGTATATTTCCATAACGAAATTAAAATTTAAATATCAAAGACATTCGAACGATTGATGTTCCATATCCAATAAATAAAGCACAATATTAGTCCCAATCAATTACTCGCTTCCAAAAAAGAAAATAATATATTTTCATTTTGAATTAGAATAATGGCATCATATTTATTCATAATCATTTATTTTTGGCTAAACAGCTTCACAGTAAAGTGCTTAGGAGCACTGTCGTCAAAAATTTCATATATCATTGAAATTTTAAAAATTTTCCATTACATCGTTCTTTATTTGAATTTTATTCTCCACTTTTGTAATACAGCACTGATGATAATATTGGAGTATGCCGATCGATTCGTATACTGTGGATTTGGGTAGAGTTGTTAGTGAGAGCGGAATTCTTTCCATCTGACTTTTATAAGTCCATCATATCATAAGTAGTGCCGCTGCGAGTGTAGTATTTACCTCTGAAGCTATTGTTTTGTGTTTCCCCGCAATGCATCTCTACAGCTTCGTCTCTCTTGGAGAGGACAGCTTCAATTATGGCCCTTAAGCTCAATATGGTATTAGCCATTTGTCCCATATAGGAATAAGCTAGGTTTTCTTTCAGACAAGTGTTCTAGGAGATGGATTGCTTCTGAGTCTCACCTCGGGTTCTAGTTTAAGCCTATAACTATAACCGGAGAAAGGGTTGGCACGATATCGTCCAGACTTTTACTACGTCCTAGATCCTAGACTGATATCTACAACTTCATACCTTACCCTCATTTTAAATGTGGATTGTTTATTGAGGTCTTTATTGAGAATATATTCTAGAATATGCTTACATCTTTGATGGTGTTACTACTGCTCCAAACAGTGTTGTGTGCATTGGTATCTCAACCTAGAAGTAGAGGTAATTAGTACAGTACTCCACTAGCCTTTGCACTCCCGCAAAATTGCTAGAGGCTATTAATTTTTCCTTTTTCAGCTGGTTATTGAATGATCAAGGTTCTTTGTGAATGACCTTGCGATCACTGCTAAGGTGCGCAAAGCCAATCACCACCATCCTGTACACGATTAGTATTTCCACTTCTAATAAAAGTGATGACCCCTTCCCTGAGGGCATTGTCCCCTTCTTCCTCCGAATCAATATGGTCCTGAGAAGACCACCAACAAAATAAACTTTATAATCGTTAGCAGGGAATCTATTCCTGGAAATAATTTGGTGGCGTTCAGAAGTCATAACTGCAAGCAAAATTATTTTGTGTATTCCGTTTCGCTTTATGTCCTGAGGTACATTTCGCACCAAGCCAGTCCAGTCATTTTAGTCTAGTCCAGTGAAGCGTCAAGACAGTTTTTCTTTCACACTAATTACATTGCGTCAGTGATCTGAAGAATTTGTGTTAAACAGAAAAAGGATCCGAAATATGTTTTGGGTTCATCTCATACATACCAGGAGACTTACCAGTTCGGTTCTTTGAATATTCAATTATTTGACTATGCCTCTCCAGACAGCAACAATGAAATCTCGTTCTCTGAGGCTTTGATATATAAAATCTTATACTGCATTTGTTGATTGCACTAATACAACCAAGGTATCCACATCTATTCTGAAATGCATGACTGTCAGGACTGGCATTAAAAATTCAACCAGCTGCGTCACCACCAGTTTTGTCACGATGTACTGGACGTGTCACGCTTTAGTGTGAAATGAAATTTATCGAAAGGAAAAGTTCTAAGCCAGTAGCGTCCGAGTTGACTGGAATGGCTTGGTGCGAATAAAGCTTAGAGACTTGGATATAATCCAAATACTAACAAACAAACGATAGTTTTGTACCTAATGCGCAGATTGAACACAACACTAGAACTAATAAATTTGAGACATATACAACAGCAAGTTGTGTCTCCGGTAAAAGAAGTATCTGATTAGATATGTCCTCAGCTGAAATTTTTAATCCAATTTTTTATATCATATTTAACAAACTGTTTTGTTATAATGCCTCTAACTGAAAATTGGAAAATTCAAATTTTAATGATAATTTGGTGTTGGCGATAGGATGCGGACTTAACGAGATGTATGCACATTATTACATGAAATTCACCCTAGCTGTGAATCTACGATAAGTAGAATAGAAAGGAAATAAAGAGAATTGGGACACATTAGGGTACATCCCTACTCAAATATTAAACAAGATGCTATTTTGTCGACAGTAGACGAACCACCTTGTATAGTGCGGGAGTTATCCAGTGATTTGGATATTGTAATGTCTTAAGTATCAAATATTTTTATGACGGTAAAATACTATGCTTACAAAGTAGTTTTTATCTATGAGTTGGATAAAGATGATAGCAGAACTGAATTCAGTCATCACTCAAAGGTATGATAATTAATTTTTTTCAAATAGTTAATCAAAATTGAAAATCGTCTGATTCAGAAATTTTCATATTGCAATGTTTATTTTATAATAGTGAATTTGTTTGTGCATTTTGTACATTTTTCTACTTGCGTGCGGAAAAGTTCACTTTTCCGCACTTAATTTAGTTTATAAAGTGCCACTAGTGCGGAAAAGTAAAAATATCAAAAAAGTATACACATTTGTCACAACCCTCTTGACACAAGAAATCGAAGCAGCAATAGATTCACCAACCGATCTTATTGAACCAAAAAAACTAATAGCATCAGCGATCAACTTACAGAGTGCATCAAATTGCCAATTCATTATTAATATTAATCATAAGTAGTAGAATAGATTGTAGTTTCTCTTTATGCTTTAATGAAAATTAATAAAATTTCAATATGTTGTTTCTTTATTTTTACATGTTCGTACGCACGCTCGTAAAAAAAAGCGTTCCTAACTTGTGTGGAAAGTGTCTTTTCCTCACTTGATTGCTGCAATCGCAGTCGAACTTTCCGCACTAGTTAGGAATAGCTATTTGTGTATCAAGAGCAGAAAGTAGTATTTTGGTAGTCGAGACAGAAAGTCGAAACTACCAAAAAACTTTCTGCTCTAAATACACACAAGATTTTTTCTACTATCACACCAAAATTAACTACTAGCTCTCTTTTATCTATATATAAAATTAGGCGTGCGCCAAAGTTACTTTCTGCTTAAGAGTGCCAATAATGTCAAATTATGACAGCTCGCGGGAAATTAGACGTGCTTCAAAGTTACTTTCTGCTTAAGAGCGCCAATAATGTCAAATTATGACAGCTCCCGGAAAACATCAACTTTGAGGTTCCTTTTCAAGGCACAAAAGAAGACTTTCGATAGTGATAGAAAAATATACTACTTGAGCACTTTAAATCGGTGACAATATGCAAATTGCTTATAAGAAAAATAATAATTGATATAAATCTTTAATATAAATACTTTAATTTTTAAAGAATTATTACAGTTTGCTGTAGTAATAATTAATATTTATATTAATAAAGCGATTTAACAACAGATGTGTTGGTTTGCGATTGGAGGTGAAGATGTCGCTACTGTCACAATCTTTACATTTCCGTTACTAGAAGACATGTATTGATTGTGATTGAAGTGTATTCTTCGGTCCGGGATTAGAGATTCTTGGACGGATAACACATACCTTGTACTGATGAGGCGCCGAAGCCGGTCTATAAGTTGTGTTCTAATTGCAAACGAAAATAGTTGGTTTCGAAATATCCTGTAGATATGCCAACTCCGTTTGACTTTGTAATTCAATATCCGTCGGTGCAAATAGCACGGGAAGTAGTTGTTGCTTCTTAGTTGAACGGTCACTGTTTTTGAAAAGTATTTTTTAAAACTTATAAAGCGTTAGGATAAAAATAATTATTCTTCGACACCTGACCTCAATTTTTTACATAATAAATCAATTTCGTTTAAAAATAAAAAAAACGTTCTTCCAAAAAACCAATCATTCTGTTACAGTTTAAGTTTATTGGTCGCCAGTTTCTTTGTAAGTGTAAAAGGGTTTTGTGAGCCAATAAACGACATTTAAAGCGTAAATGATCAAATTTGTAGCGATGGATTAAGTTTTAACATTAATTTGATATTAAAGCTGGTCGTGGTCTATAAAAAAGTAATTATCCTACTGTTTTACGTTGAAACATTAAGTTTTATCGAGGACAGATTTATTAATGAAAATTTCAATAAATAAAAAAATCATAAGCAGTAAGAACTTGAATGAAATATTCGATTATGGTTAACTTCACTTATAAAACGATTTGGAAAATAAATATTTTTTACTTGTTTATGTATTTTAAATTGCAATATTTGGTATATATATATAAGAAAGTAGTTCGTTGCCGATACTAGATAGGTTTCAAATTTTGTGGGGAATGCGGCAAGAATCTGTAAAAAAATTTAAAAATTGGACAAACACAAATAATAAATTAGCAAGAGAGATCAATAGAAGAATTTTCCTCTTGAAATGTAGACACATAGGTATTATTCCTAACCACATAAAAAATGCTATAAAACCAATAAATAAACTTATAGTAAGACAAGAAATCAATATTAACAAGAATGATAAATATAATAACAGGTTGGGTTTTAAACTTTTAAATATAGAAATTAATAATTCTCATTCTATTATTCATAATCTTAAAAATGATATGGTAAAATTAAAATCATCCATTATTCATTCAACTTCTGAATTAATTTTTAATGAATTCAACCGGATATTTGCAAAAGGTAATTTGACAAAATATTATTGACATGATGGTAAAAACATGTTTGTTTGCGTATTTCCAGTAGCTGAGGAAAACGATATGTTGTACTGCATGCTGGAAGTAACGAAGAGTTTCCACCAGAAGCCAGTTTAGTTTTTGCTGCAACAAAAAATACTCAAAACCACCATGATAACATGGACGCTGCAATATTTGAAAATTGGTTGGAAAAACAATTTTTTAAAACCTTAGAAGGGCCATTTTTAATCATTTTGAACAACACTTCATACCATTAGCGCCTTCGAGAAAAGGTTCCAAATTCGAATTCCCTTAAAAATTATACAAGCCAGGTAAAAATAACGTTTGACTACTGCTGAAATTTCCGACGAACAAAACACCTTATCGCTATAATTTTCTAATATGAAAGTGGTAAACTCGGAACGACCCGAATATACTGTTTATATTCAAGGAGTAGAAATAATAAGAATTTAATTATTCAAACATGCAAGGAGAGTTCTAAATATGGATTACCTCATTATTTCGGAAACAACTTTAGCGATTTTCATTAATTTTGGTTTGTGTAGGTGTTGTATTACGGCCGATACAAATTTTTCATTATTGCAAGATCCCAACGCACTAGCGATTTCTGTACTCTCTTTTTCCGATGAATAGCAGTTTCACCGATAACTGTAATAATGGATTTTTTTGTAACTATTGTTTTGTTCTCTTGTTTCAGTTGACTGTACATATTTTGTATCATTTTTTGAGTAGATAGCGACTAGAACATACCAAATATCTTTCTGTCTATTGTCTCAAATCCCTACTCTCCACTTTCAGAAGTTTCAAAACCTTTGGTTAAATGTTTTAACAATAAAATATGCATGTTTATTACATATAACAATCAAACAACTTATTATATTCTCTGCTACATGGAATGAAGCTGTAACATGTCTATCGACCTTTCTCGATTTTACGAAATAAATTCCCTAATTACCGCTCGCCGTCATAGTAACCACTCCCAATATAGTTCTGAGATCTCAATTTTCCCACTCTACCGCTAAGAAAATTGACATATTATGTCAACGGTCGATTCCATGTGGTGGTTTCATCTTTTTTCGATACCGACCGTTGAGTAGCAAGGACATACTTTATATCGTCTCTTCAATTTTACTAAGTTTTACCTTAAATTGCTGTGGTAAGCACAGCTGCCAGGTTACAGCTGCCAAGATACACTGCTAGGAGGATACCGTTACATTTCAAGACATCTCTAACCACTAGGATAGTCATCTCTAATTTCACTTTCAAGACATCTCTACTTCAACTTCGAGACATTTCTACTTCAACTTCAAGACATCTTTCGCTTCTCCTGTTTTTACCAGACCCCTCCGTCTAAGCTGAGTACCTATATAAAGTACAGGTTTCTCACTCTTCCATTCTTACTTTTCCTCAATGGCAGAATAAAGTTAATATTTTGAATTTCTTTTTTTAATTTCTTTATCTACCCGGCTGTAAGAGCTGTAGGGGATCGTGTCCGGGTTCGGGTAAGTTTGTAACTTTTTTATTTTCAACTTTTATTAAATTCTACAAGGTGTTCCTACCTTTCTCACCTTAGTTTCTTTTCTTAACTTTAAATTCATTTTTATCGTCGATGTCTAAAAAGGTAGTGGCGCCCTAAGTTCTTATAGTCTGTCAAACCTCTGACATACCTAATGTGACATTAACATGGGGTTGATCCACCCTTGAGAGAGTCTCTAGCCGTAGGTTAACTACAAGAAACAGTCACGAATCATTCTATATTTAAACATTTAAATTATTTTGTGGTTAAATTTCCAAAAAAATTAATAAAAAATAACTAGATTTGTCAAGATTGAGATTTTCCTATTTATTTAAATACATTATAAATTACATATTTGGAGCTATTTAATCAAGTTTGAAACTCGTCATTTCGATAACAATTTGCTTCCTTTTAGAGTAGATAGCAGTAATAAATTTACCTACTTGAAAATAGAGTTTCCTGAATATCATTATGTTAAACAGAAACAACAAAATTCGGCCCGCACGATAAGCATTTTGTCTGATATAGATACAAAGTACTTCACGAGCTGAATGAAATAGGTCCTCCATATATTATGTTTTTATATAGAATAACACGGAAGGAGAACAAAGTCCCAAGGGAGTTTTTTTCAATCAAATTTTGACCAACAAACACTAGTTGGTATTCTTTTATAAATACTCTATGTTCTATTAATATTTTTTATATATTTTCTAATTAATAATAATAATACTAAAATTCACCTATACCTAAATATGTTTTGTCCTCGGTTATCTAGTTATTGATAAAAAACAAAACTCATTTTGAATTTGCTAGTAATATTCTATTTGACGTTATAAGGTAGTCCTGTAAGGTCGATAATCCTGGAATTGTCATTTGAACTATCTCGAATTCCAAACTCTTCCTTGACTGCATGCATTTAGATACCTAAATCTGATCTGAATTTTTCAGTAAAATAAAAAAGCTTGGCCTATTTGTTAAAACATTAATTATGACCGGTAAATACACAACCTGCTAAAATAAAATAATAAATAACATGGCCTATTGTTTTTCAAGTTTATCTGAAGTTACGCGGCATCGGTAAGGGGCGAGGAAACATGGCGGATATCGGAAAAATAATAATTATATATAGATACTGATTTTTGCTCTGCTTTAAAGTTTAGTTATTTTTCAAAACACGGTATTTGTTAAAACAAATAATGCTAAGAATCGTACTTGAATTCAATATGTATACGAAATAGTTCAAAATCTGACACTGACAATACCAACGCCACTGGATAATCAATGTCAATCAATTGACAAAGTGAGAGGGAAGAGCACACGCACGAGCTTGCCAATAGGAAGTCAGCTGGTCGCTAAGCAACGAAGGCCTTTAGATAAATTTCACCAATTGAGTTAGTTCGGAGGGCGTGAAAATTATGGTTTTCGCACAACGCTGCCAAAGCTTGAAGAAGCCCATAACAAATTTGGAAAAGTGTTCATCTTTTAATATTCATAAATTGAAAAAATAATGTTTATCGAAAAAATCCAAGCACATTGAAGAATTAACGTTTAATCATATTGTTTATATTGTTAATAATAGATAGTCCATTTTCTGTTTATCATCACTACTTACTTAGCACTTTAGCTTTTTCATAGTTAAACGTGGCAATATCGAATGTTTTCGAATGCATTCCTTCCACGGCTTCAGATAAACTTGCCAAACTATACGTCTACGCAAAAACACTTAAGATTAGGTATAGGGTAGTAAACATTAAGTGCCATTATTTTCGGCCTAAGAATTTAGTGAAATAATATAAATATGCTTGTTTCATTTAAAAAAATTAAGATATTTAATATTTTTGAACTTGAGCTTTTCATCATTTTTTTAACAGCCCTGTATACAAAAACAGTTATTTACTTAACAAATGTGTGAAGTTGCCTTTTTCCGACGAATGTAAACACATGAATCGAAAAAAGGCCTTTTCACACGATTTGCATACAATATTTTTTGTACTACCGAAAATTGTATCAAAATACAGAAGTTTAATAGGTCACTAGGACATTTTCGGAATATTTTGTTATTTTATATCTCCTACACCGTTCTTTAAACAAAAAAGTATTTTTTTCGTAAATATTAACAGATTTTTGGGACACTAAAACATTAGAAGCAGTCTGTGGATAGTGTAAGCTTGTCATGAAACAGTCTATATGAGTATTCTGTTCTACGTCTCATATTTTATCAAACAAGCTTATTAATAATGTCCCACCATGTTTAGAACAGCTTCCATAAAGATGTCTTGAACAGTCTTAGAATAACCCAATCCTGTGAAAAAAATGAACACCTACAAAATGAAGTAATAACAAGGCAAATGAATTTCTGTAATTTCTATCCCCGAATTCGTCTACATCGTTCGCGTCGTGGCGCTTGGAGAGAGCGTCGGTCCTCTAAATAATTTAGTGAACCAAAGCTCTCTAATAAGGCATATCATAGTAGGTGGAGGGACGAGAGCGGCCCCACATTGCCGGGGCGCCACGGAACACCAATTTCCGTAAATTACACATAGCTTTGTTTTCAGCTGTGTGCACAAATCTTCCTCGAAAGCAATTTCGGTGCCCAGAAAACGGGAATAGTTACGTTTCTTAGGCGATAAAGATTCATTACTGGCTGTTCCGAAGAATACACTTCGTGAAAATTCATTTCTCAGGGGTTACTTTCACCTCTCCTGCCCTAATTTTCGCCCTATTAGACATTCCTATTGTTTTCGAGGGAAAATATAGTTGAGATTTTTGTAGGGAAGTGAATTGTATTCTCAATCTATTTTTTCCTATTTATTTTTGTTATCTCGGAAGAAAAATATTTTTTGATAAAATAATATACACACAAATTGTAGAAGAAAGTGTTTGATAAATAGCACCGATGCAAAAATGGGTCCATGACCAGTAATAATAATAGATTTTTGGTACAATTATTAGTCTGCTGAACAGGCAAAAAATAATATTTCAATATTGGGTCGATTTCCTAACCTAACCAAAACTATCCCAAAATCTAACCTCTCACTCACTTAGACTTAACAAGGAAAAAACATGCTACGATCTCATAAAGTGATCCTTTTTAGAATAATTCAATGAGAGCTATATAACCGGATCCTCTTTACTGACGCATCCAAAATCGGGACTGGACTCGGATGTGCTGTTACCACCACAAAAGCAGTTATTGGATCCAACAAAATTTCTGCGTATTGTAACAATCACATTGGTGAACTGTCAAGCATTGATACTTCGTAAATTACCCCACTAACCTAAACTGCTTGTACAGATCCCTCTCATTCATTCAGTCTATTAATAATCCATTCACCAATCATCCTGTCATTCAAGGCTCTCACGACAATTAGCAAAACCCTATTTCGCATGTTGTTATTTCCCCAAAATTCTTCCCCATCCACCACTAACCCAATTAAGCTGCAAATCTCCAGCATTATTTTTCTCAGGTATTGTATCAAAGGTCCTGTTCCTCTAGCCAATTCAAGTAACTATTGATCAGACGATGGATCAATCGAAGAAGTTGAAGTTGTCCAAAGTCACTGGTTATTAACTTCTGGTCAAAAATCCACTGGAGTCGTTGACTCAGCAGGGACCAGATAAGGAAAGTGATGGGATTACTTGCCAGTCACTGTACCCCAAGGAAGCATGCATGTAATTGGCATATATAGGAATGAACTTATCTATCAGTTGTGCAGGGAAGCGAAGGAAACACTCTCACACATTGTCTTCGAATGTGAAGCACTGTCTCATTGGACTAAATAGGACTAGCGCCCAAGTGAGAATTTCTCCAAAAAGGACCTGTTGAGCCTGATAAGGACGACTTATCTCTTCACATAAGTGGTACATCGAAGAGAGCGAAATGGTTGAGAACTCGAAGCCTCTGACTGGTGTTGCCGAGCTAATCAATCAATCGGGTATCATGTTCTTAACAAAATTTGTATTTTCAAAAGGGTGTTAAACCGATATCCGATTTTTGGTCTTTCATTCAAATATATTAGTACTTCTATGCAAAAATTAATTACTCAAATCAAGAGTTGACGTCAAATTAAGCCTAATAAACCAATTTTATCGCGGTTCCGGCGCGTATTTTAGCCAAAATATAAAAATTTTAGCACAACTGGCGTTAGTTTGAATGTGATATTCAATTATTCAACAAGATGCATTTGGTATGAAACTAAACACAAAACGTTTCTTTGGATATATATATTCATATTTTTTAATAACATGCGACCTACAAATTCCAATATTTACCAAGTTTACAGTGACAAAACATACTGATTGACAGCAGCAAACGAATGAACTAAGTCAAACGAACAGCGTGATTTCTTCACTTGGATGACGTGCAAGTACATTTATATTAAGTTATGAATATATGAGTGTTTTGATTGTTTTTGTTTACAGTTTATACGAGTTTGAAGTTTCAATATTAAAAAAAAATGAAAACATTGTGTATTTTTTAGCTAAGTTTAGGTAGCTTTTTTCAACAATTATTCAAGTTAGAATAATGTCAATATTATATAAATCTTGTTTTGTATCATATTGCAACGCCTCGTAAAAAATAAATATGAAAGAAGATGACGGAATTGTGGTCCTATTTCAACCCTTATGCAGCTAACTCATTTTTTAGGATATGTACTACGTCTCAGCATAAATGGCGAGCTATTTAAAACATCCAAAAGTAAAATTTTCAAATCGACATAAAAACCTTGTGGAAATAAAAACATTAAAAATAATTTATTCCCCATTATGATTTCGTCCACCACTAACTGTCAGCATTGAGAAAACATCCAAATTTTTGTTAAGTTTAACACTTCATTAAATTTATATTTCTCAATAATTGTCAATCATGAAACCTCAGTTTTAAAAGTATTAAAAACTTGCTAAATTTTTTAAAGAATAATATATTATAGTCATTATTCGAACAGAAAGTGCCAGCTGTAAGAAGATATTATAGTAAACACTTAATTATTCTTTTATTCACTAGCCCTATAAAAATAATGTCTTAAAATGAAGTGGTTTGCTTATCTCCTTTTTTGTTGGCCACTACTTTTCTCCCTAGTAAAACAAATATCTATTATCTCGCTTAAATAGGATTTCTAATATTAACGAAATGTGATCATCATTTGTCCAGAAACGTGCATTTAAGCACGTTTATCCATACGTCTCTAGTGTGTAATTAAGAATATACATAATGAAGTAACTCACTTTGGAAGGAGTTTAAATCATTGTAGGTATATACGGGGTTTACCATTGAACACTTTCTACTAGGCATATTTTAAACTACGTACCAAAATATTAAAACTGCCGCGGCACGTCCATTCTGTTTTCAAGAGGGTTTTTAATTGTGATTGTCATCATGTAATTTATTTCCAATTTTAGTTCAGCAGAGTATGAGGCATAAAAAAAAAAAAAAATTGACTAGTGGAGCTAAAGACTTATTGTGGCAATAGATGCCAGACGCCACGTCAAGCGTTGACTCTGTTTAAATTGAAAATTAGTAGTAGTACAAAACCCTTTATATACCAAATGGTATAAGGGTGGGTATCTATATCTAAATTTTTTGTTCATAGATGAAGCTGGACCATTGCTTTTCATTTTCTGCCATTCTTTTTGTTTCTTCCCATTTTGTATCTGTTTTTTCCAGTATTTCTACAGCTCCTTGGTTCCAAGCCTACTTAGGTCTTCCTTTTCCTTTCATCTTTATTCGGGCCTCCACATATCATTGACTGGTCTGTTGTTCATCATTTTTGACCGTGCGAGCCACTTAAGCTTTTGGTTATCAAGTACGGACCGAAACCTAGAATTGGCATCGCAATAAGTTTTGCCAAACAAACACTGAATACCTGGACGGCAAGAAGAGCTTTAGACTACTGGCATAATTTACCAGGATTGGTTCATTCAAAGGCTTTAATACATCCTTCGAAGAATGTCTCCAAACAAATGTTAGACTATAGCAGGCATGACCTACGTTGTCTAACAGGCCTTTTAACAGACCACTGTCATCTGAATCATCACATGCTAAACCTTGAACTGTCAGAAGATCCGACCTGTCGTCTTTGTTTGGAAGATGATGAAACAGCAGAGCATATAATTTGTGCCTGCGCCGCCGCGGCTTGAATCAGGTATTTGATGTTTGGCAGGGATTCTCTCTCGCCCTCGGACCTGAAATATCATTCACCAAATAAACTAATCGGCTTTGTTAAGAAGCTGAATCTGTTTGGTGAAATCTGAATAGGTGCGAGTCGCAGTGGAGGGCCTTATAGACCCACTCACCATAAACCTAACCTAACCTAACTTCAAGTAATAGCTCTATTTCCAGCTGCTTTCTCACAATTTCGTTTCTCATCCGATATCTTCGTGTAATACTCTTCACCCTTCGCATATATTTTTTCCATTGCTTGATTCGACTTTTAGATTTCTGTGACAGTATCCAGCTTTCACTTCCATAAGTAAGAATTGATCAGTAGCAGTTAACCGGTTTTAACCGAGCTGCTCGAGACGAACAAAAAGTTATAGTTGAAACAGAAAAAAAGTCGTGTGACAGATTTAAAGTATGGAAAGGCTCTAACGAGTATGCGTCCGTTTAATAGGACATAGCGAGTGCTGTTTCGATCGAAAAATAAACAAAACCCCAATGTAACTATTTCCAATCTAAAATTGTTTTCTTTTTAAAATATAACTGTAGTCACACGGTATAAATAATAACAAAACAGGTTAAGCTTTAAAATGGATTCAAAGAGCGAGTGAATATAGGGTGTACAAACCCCTTAAAGCTTGTTAAACATAAAAAGTTCTCAGCTATAAAAGTTTATATTAACCGGCCCTGGAGAAAAACTCGTTAAAACAGTCATTTGCCACAATGAAACGAGAGAAAATTATATTTCTGTGGTATATTGACTGCTATAAAACTTAACAACAACTCGCCGCTGTAAGTTATAGACTGTAATTGAATAATACAAATCTTAAAGTGTTTATTTCTTTTCAAGTTTTGCTCAGTAGCCAGTACAAAGCGTCTGTTTTGTAGAAAACTGTAATCGGACGGTAAACTTTGAGAGAGAAAAAATAACCATTAAAGAACTTAGTATTTACGAGTTTGTTGACTTCTTGGATGTAATAATGTGTAACCCTAAAGGAAGTAAACATTATCTTAATACTTCTCAAAAAGCAATTTGACTCGAAAAACTATAAGAAAAAAACATTCTACTTGGTCATTAAAAAAACCCAATTTCAGCCGGCAAAGTACCGGGTGTCTGATTAAGAGAGGCAGCCCTCTGTATCTCAGAAACTATTCATCGTACAGCTTAGAAAAAAAATCTGTATTACCAACTCGTATCATTTTTCTATAATATGTACCGTTATGATACCACAAAATTTAAATATTAGACCATTTTACGTAAGTTTGCTCCAGTAATGTTTCCCCTATCTTGTAAAATAACTGATAAAGGTGAGTGGGAAAGCTGACTCAATAAAACTGTTATAACTTTTATTCCTCTTCATGGATTTTGACAAACTCAGTATCATTTGAAAGGAAATTCAATGCACAATATTATATCATAGTTTCATTCTAAGTGGTTTTAACGGTTGCTAGGTGGCGGTGATTCAACAATTGTTTTGTTTTCGGCTGTGATTGGGAAAGTCGATGCTATATTTTTAACCATTCACTTCAAAGAGGATGGAAATTTGAATATCTATTCTCTAAGCGAAGATACGAGAAAAAATTAGGATATCTCTTGCTACAATTTTTCTTTCTAACTCATCGTTATCAATGTGTCAGAATAAACAATTATATTCCAAACACAATTCCTGTTGCCTCTGGTGTACCACAGTCCATTATTATTCAACCTGTTTGTGAACGATATTAGTGACCATCTTCAACATGCTGAATTTTTAATGTTTGCTGATGATCTTAAATTATTTTTTCCAATTTCTGATATATTTGATAGTCAAATCCTCCAAAACGACTTAGATACATTATTTGATTGGTCCAGAACAAACAACTTACAACTCAATATACAGAAATGCCATATTATCACTTTGTCAAGATCAAACATCTTCTTAACTATGATTATAACTTCAAATCAACGAAATAAAAGACCTTGGTTTTACAATTTACCAGCAATTAGCATTCAAAAGTCACATGAATAATGTTTCTGCAAAGAGTAGTAGAATGTTAGGGTTTCTGATGAGAAATGGCAAACAATTATCTTGTAAAACTCTCAAAACATTGTACTGTTCTTTGGTATGACCTCACATAGAGTATGCCTCTGTAGTGTGGTCTCCTTATTATAAATGTGACATTGTGAAGATTGAAAATGTTGAAATTAGATTTCTGAAATATATTTTATTCAAAATGGGTACGTATTTACAATTTAATTACCATAATATTTTAAACACTTTAAACCTAACTAATATCACAACACGTCGTTTTCACTTTGATTTGATATTAGTTTATAAAATCTTATCTGGTGGAGCTGATTGTCCAATTCTGTTGAATCAAATTAACCTTCTTGTTACTTCTCATAGAACAACTACTTCTGGCACTGGGATAAGTTCTATTTATTAATTTAGTGAACTACTATACATTACACTACTTAAGACTATATATAAGTAGTAAGTACCTAGCTGTATAGCATACTTATTTATGGATTACTGATTGCCGATGATTAATTCATCTTAATAAGACTTATTATAGAATGATCACTGATCGATCTAATATTGATTGTTGACTGATCTCTCTGATGCGTTGTCGCTTGTATATTTATAAGACGAGTACCTGTCGACATTCTTACTTATATCTATGTAGTATTTAAACGTTTTAATGATTTATTGAAATAAGTTTCAAGGGAATTTATTTCTTATTTAAATATTATTGTTATCTTATTATATTAGGCCAAAAGGTAGCACACTCCTGCAAATATAATAAACTCACCATTGAATGGAAGTGAAGGAATATCTTCAAAGTTCTGTTTCCTGGTTTTTTGTATATCAACATCTTCCCACTTCGTTTGAAGAACATCATATTCCTTCCCGACGCGATCCTTGTTATGATAACAAGGACGTCTGCATATGCTTCAAGTTCTATTCCCCTGTCAATGCGTCACATCAAAATAATACAGAGAAGTTTATGTTTTTGGAATTATGACATTCTGGTGACATTTTTTTTCAAGTCTACACTTCGTATAGTTTCAGGGTAAGCATAAAAAGACAGAATTCTTTTTTGGGTGTCATAAGCACTAGGTTAAGTTTTATCTCATTGTGGTAATTTTGTTTTTCATTATGTTAACAGTGTTATATGACATGCCTGTATTTTTATTCTCACGTAGATATTTCCATAAAATGAACTATTTATGGAAAAAAGCTAATATCTCCACCAATGTCAAGTTTAGGTTAGACTAGATACGTCGACGCTGGTGAGGCGATAGCGATGGTGTGAAAACTGAGATTGGCTCTCGGTATCGTCCTCATTTTGTATTCAACCAACGATTTCTTGTGGTATTGTAACAAAACTCATCAAATTTGAAGCGTGTTGACAATATGGATTATACTCAACCTGTGTGGGGTTGATAATCTCATCTTAAGGATACGGAAATTCCAGAGAGAACTTTGATCATCTTACGAATTATGAGGATGTACGGAATATAAAACACTTCGTGTCTGATATGCCGCGCGTTCCTCGATTATTTCCACAAGCTGATCTCGTCTGAATTCGAATTCGACTATAGCGTATAAATCTAAGGATTTTGATTAGTTTCCAGCCATATTTAATTATGGTATATCTAAACATATGACGAAATACATCCCAGGCCATTTCGTGAGTTGTTTACATAACACCCTCAACGTCTATAATTTGCGTAATAGGTATTAAATAATAAAGTACAAAACATCACATTACAGAAAAATGTTTTCAGTATATAAGCCCTAGTTTGTTGTTTATAGTTAGGGAGACTTTTAGAAATGCTTCACCCTCGATGTTTTTTGAATTACAAAATAAAGGGCGAGCAAGTGTATCTTATTTTTGTTTGGTTATACCATAATTGTAACTTAATTTGTTGTATTTATAGTTTTATTATTTTACCAGCAAGCAAACCGTGCCACGCGCTGCTGTAGCAATTGATATTGTTAAAAAATATTCCACATGGTCATAATAATTATACACCAGCCCCTCACTTAACCAGGTTAAGAAGAGGACCTTCAAGCGGTGCTTTAGTGGACTAAACTTACCTACCTCTAATTTCATCACCATGTTCAATGCCACATTCAGGTAGGAATACCTAGATATAAACATTACTGTGGATCTAATCACGGAAGTTCAGTGTATAATAAAGCTGAAGCTTCACTTCTGCTTTTGTAAAAATATTTACAAAATTATCTTTAATAAACTTTATGGCGGTAAATAACGCTGATCGTCTCGAAGCCAGTCAAAGATAAACTACACAAATTTCTTATGGTCGACGTCATCCTCCGTACGAAAAACGACTAAAACCCATTAATCAACCAGCTTTCACGGCCCGTGGAATGCAGAGAGACATAATCATTACATACAAAGCAATTAACAATGAATTTAATACCGATATTTTTCACCTAGTTTCCACTGCACAATGATGCAAACTTCTTGGATATTCTCGTTAGTTATTGAAACAACACTTTCATAGCAGTTGTCGTCATCGCCAGATCTTCTTGTCAATACGGGGATATTACATTTGGTATTCTCCCCCATATTGTTAATGCCTCTAATGAAAATATATATGACTCATAAGGTTTTGAGATCTACAAAAACATTAGTTTTATTTATATCTGATCATCTTTACTTTTAGTACTCATAGGAAATTGCTTTAAGAACTATATAGGCCTCGGCTCTTTATCTCGTAAAATAATAATAGTCATTATTAAAGATTAAAACGTTTTTGCAGACCTACTGGATAGAGAATTGTGCGTTACGTCAAAAATTTGAAAGTAAAAGAAGTCATTAAATTGGTTGAGCGACGTCGAACACAGTGAGAAGAAGATACTGACATAACTGGGGCAATACAAGGTAAACCCACATTTCAAATGTGCTTGGATAGCGAGTAAGTATCAACATCTCATTCAGGAACAGGTGATGCATTCAGATATTTCTAAAGACACCATATGGTTCACCGATGGCTCTAAAAAACCATGTCACTCGAGATGGTATAAACGGAACTAGAAAGATAATGTTCTTTAGCATTGGTATTTCAAGCAGAAACAATTTCCGCTATAGCCTGTATTGATTAAAAATAGTATCTATCAAGACTGGTGAAAAACTGAGTGTAAAGAATCCTCAAATAGCCTGGCAAGAGACACAGTGATTGCATTAGAGGGGGAATCAGGAACTGGCTAGAGCACCGAATGGAATGGAAAAATAAACAATAGTATATTACACACCTAGCGGGGAAGTAGATCATTACAGCCCAGGCTTTGTTAGAGACCCGGCCGAGGGTCGCTAAAAGCCGTGGATGGAATGATCCTTCCCGCGTGGTATGTATACTATTTTATTCACAATCGATTAGTTACAAGCTTTTAAAAACATTGATTTTTAAGAAAACATATTATCACAATATTTTTTTCGACAAAGAACTTGAATCTGTTGCTAGGCAATATTACTAATTTATTGGTTTTGACAATTTTGTCATAAAATATTCTTTCTGTCACGAAATTTTAATTTTTTTGCTCAAACAAGTACATAATGTCTAATTTTAAATTAACCAAGAGACTGCGGATGAGGGAATAATTCAGTAGAAAAGCAAAGAAAGGTATTAACTTATTTTTTAAAAAAAGGCTTAACACAAAATTGTCATAGTTCAGCGGCTTTTAGCGACCCTCGGCCGGGTCTCTAACAAAGCCTGGGCTGTAATGATCTACTTCCCCGCTAGGTATGTAATATACTATTTCTCCGATCGTGGGAGAAGTGACACTATTTTGACCTGTTTTCTATGCGCAAAGCTGAACATTGCAGAATAGTGGG
This sequence comes from Lochmaea capreae, assembly GCA_949126875.1. Lineage (NCBI taxonomy): Eukaryota > Metazoa > Arthropoda > Insecta > Coleoptera > Chrysomelidae > Lochmaea > Lochmaea capreae. Next base: position 10,032,848 of record OX421409.1, read on the forward strand.
CAGTTGCTAAGCAATTAGAAAATAACAGTGCGGTAATATTCTTAGGCTGCTTTTATGCACGCGTTTTTTGTCGCCTGTCGCGTGGCCACAAAATACGCGGCGTTCTCCAAACGAATTGCTTTGTATGTACCATTTTATGCATCAACGTCGGTGAGCCGCTCGGTGCCTGTGTCGCGGCGTTCTCAAATTCTGTCGCCTGGAATTAGAGAACGCGTCGCGACAAGCGTTTTATAAATACGTTGAATTAAATTGGTGCTTTTATGCAACGCATTTATTGTCGCTGATGCTTCGATATGAATTATTTTGCTAGTCAGTCTGCAGACGTGTATCGATGTGTGAAGACGTTGTTATCATGGAAAACCTCGATGTTGAACTATTTATCGACGAAATAGAAAAACGACCATCTTTGTGGGATTCATCATCAGATGATTACAAAAACAGGCAACTTAAAAGAGACGATTGGAAGGAAGTGTGCCACATTGTTATCCCCAATTTTGGTGAAAAAGATGAAAAAGAAAGGCAGGAAATTGGTAAGTATTTAGGTTATATATTTTAATACATCGTTACACTTATGATTTTTCGGAATTATATTTTTGTGTCCTGCCATGAAACAGTCCCTGCAGGACTGCAAAAATAGTCAGCGAAAGCATCTCTGTATTTGTAAGCAGAGTTACGTCCTCGTCCTTCTGGGTCTGTTCTTTCATTATCATATAGCCCTGTTATCGTTAAAGTATCCTCAAATCTAATGCCATCCCTTACACGAACAAAATTGTGTAATGCACAGCATGCTTTGATGATAGATACAGCGACTTCCTCAGACACATTCATAGGTCGATGCAATATACGCCATTTGTTACTTAAAATTCCAAAGGAGCACTCTACTCTACCTCTTGCTCTAGACAAGCGGTAGTTAAAAATTCGTCTCTTTTTTGTTAAGTTTTTTGCAGGATAAGGTCGCATTAGGTTATCTGTTAGTCCAAAAGCCTCATCGCCAACGAATACATAAGGTAGTGTTGTTCCTGCTACTTTTTCCGGTTTTGGAATATGTAATGTACCTTCTTCCAATTTTCTAAACAAGGAGCATTGTCTAAATACTGTGGAGTCCGATTCTTTACCATAAGACCCGACGTCTATATATGTAAAACAAAAGTTGCTGTCTGCAATCGCTAATAAAACAATGGAAAAGAAGTTCTTGTAATTATAATTCAGCGATCCGCTATGTGCCGGAGCAATTATCCTGCAATGTTTACCATCAATAGAACCAATGCAGTTAGGAAAATTAGTACGCTTCGCAAAATCTTGGGCAATTTGTAGCCAACGTTGTTCAGTTGGTACAGGAAAGCACTCTTCTTGTAATGTTTGCCATAGTCCAACGCAAACTCTTGGCACTATAAGACTTGCCGTTGTGACTCCTACTCTGTAGCTGTAGTGCAAATCTGTATAGGTACATCCTGAACCCAAGTACCTAAAAAAATAGTGTCATTTAGTGTTATGATACAGCTGCTTATAGTAATAATGTTTATTGTAGCAACAGGAATACCAATGAGCAGCACCATTACTTTTTCTTATATTTTATATTTACGTATCTAACATTCATTTTTTTCAGGTAAAGGAGTTCAACTTAAATGGAAAAGTGTAAGAGATGCTTTTGTTCGTAACATTCGACACTTTAAAGGAAAAAAATCAGGAGGGTCCGCTAAAACTGTGAAAACATACATCTACGCTAAACAATTAGGATTTTTACGAAAGGTGACTGATTCCCGCCAGACAGAGAGTTCACTGCCAAGCACATCAAGAGAGAGCCAAGAAGATTGTGATATATCACAGGACCATAATGATATGCAAACTACTCCATTAGATGTCGAACACACTCAGTTAGATAGCAAAATGGAAACTGGACGAACTCCTAGCAAAAGTACTCTCTATAGAAGAAATAAATCATCTTTGGAAACTAAAATTTCAAACTATATTGATTCTCAGAACAGACAGCCACCAGTTAATCAAATTCAACCACAAGAAACTGATGACATTACCTTTTTTAGATCATTACAAGCAAGTTTAGATACTCTCACACCGAATGATAAATTGAACTTTCGAATAGAAGTAATGCAATTATTAACTCGCTATACCAACAAACGACCAAATCAGTACTCGTACAATTTTCTGAATCGTACACCCCATTACCAACCACAGCAATATCCAGTGATGCCCAACTACTCAAATATACATTTTAGTGCACCCGCACCATATCCTCCAGGATCATCTGAGATCCCACCTCATCTGCCTAATACAGATACTGTTGAATCGCAAACTGTGACGACACCACAACCGCCATTTTCTCCGTTGGAATCAGAAGATTCAATAATTTCACAAGCCGAATCAGCAATATCACTATTTTCAAATCAATAATATGTATGAACTGTTCTGTTAAAATGTTTAATGCTTATTGTTTATTCTTATTTTCCAAATAAATGGTTTATTTTTTCTTGAACTTACCTCAACGTCATTGATAACATTTCTCCTGGTTCGAACGCAAATCCTTTAACCAGCTCCACATCTTTATTAAAGGTATTTTTTAACTTTTCACGTAGTTCATCAAAGGAAGCTATCGACATACGGTAAAAATTAAAGAATTTCTCATTGTCGCTTCTTAATTCTTCATGTAATGTATAATATGTGCCTCTGAGGATTCTTGCACTATTTATTGGGTGAACACTCCAACGTCTCTGGCGTCTCTTTTTAATTATATGCTTGTATACCAAATATATAAAACACGGGTCCATTTTTCAATCAATACACACTTTCATGTTGCACAGTACGATGGCCGCTGATAATAAATTTTATTTGAAAGCGGCACGCGGCAAAAAAACGCTAAACAAAAGTTCCATTTTGTTTCATCTACAAAAGCCGCGTTTTTATGTCGCCACGCGACAGGCGACAAAAAACGCGTGCATAAAAGCAGCCACAGCACTGCTGTAGTGTGCGGAAATGTTACAAATGGACTATTACAATAAAATGAAACAAAGTATTGTTTTAATTTTTATATTGATAAAGTTGTTATAAAAGAAATAAAAGAAACATCTAATTTATAACGATATTCTTGAATACAAATTAATTGTTGTTAATATTTATATTTATTGTACAATTTGTAAATTGTAATTAATTTTTTAAATGTAAATCAACGATCGAAGAAAAAATAGTATGTATAATTCGTGGGAAAAGCATATTCCCAAACTCCTGTGTTACCAGACTCGTCGCTACGCTCTTCGTCTGGTAATTATCACAGTCGCTAGGGAATTTTATGCTTTTCCCACGAATTATACAATATACTATTTCCGTATATAGCGTGGAAGTCAAATTAAGTAATGAGTCACTTCCCTACCGTTTTAAAGGTAAGAAATGTATATATTACTGACCGATTGTAAATAAAAGTATGTTTTCATTGTAGAGTCGATTAGAAAATTTAGTTTTTGTAGCTGGTCATTGTAAAAGTTGTCACAGTGGAAATGATGAATTTCTTACAAATGGGCACAATTTTTATTGGCAATGTAGAGTAATGTATACTGTTAAACACAGCACATAAATATATCGGATGGGCAAATGAGAACGACTCTTGGCCATATCTTAGGATCGGATTGTAGTACGGCTGCTGAGAGATGTCAAAATGACTATATATCACAATAAGGAGAGAGTTTTTTGTTATATATAGAATGTGCTGTTACTGGACATCCTATATACCGATTCAGTTGTTACTCTGACCATAAACAACACGGGTTTTTACTGAATAGGTTATTTATGATCAATAGACTTAATCTTAGTCCGAAGTAAATTGTCTTTTATGAACTTCAAATAAAGAAAAACAGTAAATGCTGGTTTTTAACTCGATCCTCTACCAACAAGATGAAAAAATTTCAGCAATAAACGACTTAACTTTTTGTTTCAATAAATCTCTCTAAATGTGTATTTATGACCGTTTCCAGTACCTTAATTACATTTAAGCTAGCTGTTACTTGAGTCATGACCTTTTTTAATGGCTGAATTAAGATCGACTGCAATTTCATTTACAACTTTTTCTCTCGCACTAAACTTGGTTACTATTGTGTACACTCTAGAACCATTTCACCTTTATTATCGATATAAAGGCCATTCAAAGATACTTAATGGAATTTTCCGGTTTTAACTAGTACTAAATTGTGACGGAATATCATTTTTATTTTTTGTGTCCAGTTAAATTGAATTCTTTTTTCTTAAAACGTTGCGTTTCATGTATTCACTTACCTGAAAGTATGCGCATGTGCATAGTTAATGTATTTATCCAAATACATACAACCACACAAATTTGCCTTGAACGATAAGATAAAACGAATGATGAATTTAATCTAAATTATTATATATACAGACATGACGACGCCGAAGATAAATATGAGATATTAATGGTAACGGGCAGACAATCCTAACTGCCTTACGGAACTACCTGGACACATTAATCCCAAGTACTTACTGCCCCACCTACAACAAAATTGAGGATTAAGTTTAATGACCGGAAATTCAAAAACAAATATATTCAAATATTGGAAAACCAAATTTGATTATAGTTGAAAGAGTAGGGATGAATTTAAAAGAAGATGAATATTTTCAGTTATTTCAATTATTACGTTACAGTTTTGTCCATTAGTATTTGTTTCGTATCGTTAGTGTTCAACTTTTAAATGGCGAATCCAACGATGATGTTTAGTCAAGGAGTTTGGGATATGTGCGAAACGAGGAAGGATGCAGGTAAGTCATTATAAGCTCAGGCTTCTGGGAGATGTCTCAGTTCTGGCTCGAGCAGCTGATGGTCGCCTGCGCAGGTACTTTTTCGTAACCCCCTATAGGGTGAAAATCCGGAATAGAGATTTCTGGGAAAGGGAGGGAAATTCACAGCCTCATAGGATCGTCTAGTACAGAGATGGTTCATGCTTCAGCGATGGCACGGGGGCTGGAATTTACTCCAGGAACCCAATGGCACAAGTCTGTGTTCCATTGGGTAAGGGTGTGTCTGCATATCAGGCTGAGGAATACGCTATCTTGGAATGTGCGCAGATAAACATAGACAGTGTGGCTAGAATGAATTCCGGCCCACTCTAGTTTTGAAGGCAATGAGGGGGCGGACGCGCTGGCTATGGAAGGGGCGGCTACTCCTTTTAACGGCCCGGGCCCAACCTTGGGCCTCACAAATCAAACAATCCGTAAAGAGACGAGGAACTGGTTGAGAAACCAGCACCTTGCTCACTGGAGGGCTCTACAGGGTCTCAGGCAGTCCAGGCTCCTATTGAGGGGATGGACTGATGGACATGCTAGAGCTGCTCTAGAACTACCAAGGAGTAGATTAAAAAAAATAGCAGGACTCCTAACAAGGCGCTGCTGTCTGAAGAAACACCTCTGTAACCTAGGTTTAGAGAATAGTCCCCTATGCAGGGGATGTGGCATGGCTGACGAACCGTCGGACCATGTTCTCCTCGTATGTCCACATTGGGCTGTGCTACGCAGGCAAATCTTCGGAGTCCCTGTTATGGCCTCTGGGGACATAAGCAGGCATCCACTGAAGAGGATTGAGCCCTTCATCGAGGGACTCGGCTTAATGGATGCATAAGTAGCAGGAATGGCACAATGGGCCCGCCAGTGGCCTCAGTGCCGGAACCTTGGCGTGAGTTTGCAAAACTGAGCTTCCAATAGACCAGAGGACCACATTAGATCTGAAAAGGTCGCTGTAGAATTGGCCGATTAGGCACCTTATCAAATCTAAATGATTTAAATTCACACGTGTCGAAAATAAAAAATTTCACTAGAAAGGGTGGGGAATGTGAAAGGTTATTGAACATTGAGCAGGATTAATTCAGAAGTTACTTAGGAATCTTGACTTTATTATTGACTTAAAAACTTCAACTCATTTGTATCGATTCATTATTTTTTAGATAATTGGAAATTAACGACAATTTTTTAAGTTGCCATAAAACTAATATCAACAGCACCTACTTTGCTTAGTAACTTTGTTTAATTGCAAGCAAATTGATATACAAATTACCCAGTAAATTCGTTTCACATACATATATTTTATGCTATTGAAAACTCTAAAATTGTTACCTTCCTTGTTTTCAAAGTTTCTACATTCCACTAGGACGTGTTCTAGGTATTTATCTTTCTACAGTCTGTTTGTGCTGGGACCAACACAAGTAAGTAACAGAATTTGTTCTTGTTTGCTTTGTTTACTAGGTACAAATTTCATGAATTATCATGAGAACAACTCATATTATTGTTACATTAGATTCATTATATAAGTTACCTACTAACCTGTGTTTTGTGGATAAACTACCGATTGCGAGATGGTACAAAGAGTGAAAAATTGTGCAATTTTTTTCAACAATCCTAATAAGAACGGTATAGGAACAGTTAGATAATAAAGTAAAGTAAATATACAGGTTGTCCAGTAACCTGCCAAAAAGAAACTACAGTTACTAGAGGTGATTTTAAGTCGATTTAGCTCAAATAACCTTAATCCGAAAATGCTTTTTAAGGGAGCTATAGCCCTTTGAAGAAGACGTCCTCATATTAGTTTTCTTCAAATTATTCAAAAATACCGTTACTTATAATACTTAAACTTGCTTTAATCAATAAACAGTTACAAACTAGTCGTTCGCTGTAAATAAATTATTTTTCAGAGCCATCACAAGCGTGTCAGTCGGTGGGACCAACAGGTATTTTTATTAAAAAAATTTTATTTATCAAGTTTTTTATGTATCCGACACCGAATTTGGAGAATTCAAGATAATTTTCATAAAAAATGTTTTCTTCTTTCAAATCGATATCATGAACCGTTTTCGAGAAAAATAAATTTAAACTTTTTGTGTTTGGCTTTGAAAAATCAACAAAATCTGACAATGTGTCAAGTTATTTTGATTCTAAACAGTTATTATTGTTATTGTATGAGAAAGGTAAAAAATAATAGTTAATTTGATCAAAATGGTTTATTGGAATGAAGAATATACTGATATGCATTTAGTTTATGGGAAACTACAATGTAACGATCGTGCAGCAGAGCGAAGATATGCGGAAAAATGTCCAAACGGAAGGCAACCTGCTCGCGCAACATTTGTAGCCGTACACCAAAGATTAAGATAAAGTGGCTCAGTAGTACCTAAAAATACTGAAACTGGTAAACGACCTGATGTGACAATGGAATACGAAGACGATGTTTTGATTGAAATCGAAAATAATCTCGAGGCTAGCACCCGAAGACTCGCTGCTATGTATCCTGGCATTTCCAAGTCTTCCATATAAAATATCATTCATAAAGAAAACCTGCATCCTTATCATAAATTTGTGTATTGAGACAAATGGTCGTCATGTAGAGCATCTGTTGTAAAATTAATTCTCTTATTTCTGTTGGTAATTACCTCTAGTAACTGTAGTTTTCGTTTGACAGGAGAGTTTCTGGACACCCTGTATACTATTGTCCGGCAGTAACAATGATAAAACTGCATCGGAAATAGTGCGGCTGGAGCCTCTGAACAAACGATAAGTCGATATAGAGAAGAAAGAAAAATTAGACCACTCGTAACTACCAAAAAAATAGAACCGGTTATTATAATAGCTGTGAGAATAAATACGATGAAGGAACCCGCTCAAGAATAAGACAAAATATGGAAAACATTCCTTCAGCATTTGACGTGGTATAAAAAAAATTTATCAAACGGAACAACTTCCAAATTTTTCTAAAAGCACGACATGGGATTTGTAAATGGTAAGCAGGGTAAAATTCTGTATTAATAGAACCGAGAAATGAAGGAACAAATATCAAGTCGAATTAAAACATACAACAATAAAAAATCCCCTTAATGGATTTTGGTTTCTTAAGCCGTAATTCAATTTAATTTTGTGCCAAAATTTACGAGGCATACCTACTATTTAAATAAAAATAGAATAAAAAAATTAATACGATGAAACATCCTGTATGACTCGATTCACAAATCTAAGCAGCATAAGTGACAATTTGTAGCATTTCTCTCATTATAAAATAATAATAATTAACGGGAACAAGTAATGTAAAGTACTCTCGGCGGGAAAACTTGCATAATTATTATTTCAAGTAAAGCGTACTTCCAAGGGAGTGAAGCCTTCTCAAGAGGATTGGAGAGTCCTTCATGTAACGTTATTCTCTTGACCAAGTGATACCGCATGTAGTCGGTTTGATCGATCTGAAAGATGAGTAGTCGCACGCTGGAGCTGGCATAATGGTAGAATGTTTAATTGGTTTCCATTGACGGCAGTCAGTTTACCCTAATAACACCAATACGTCCCCGTAACGTTTTTATACGTACCAAAAACGTTTTTGTCCGTTTTTAAAGGTTATTTGAACGTTTTGTCAGAAAAAAGAACGTTGAAAGGGCGTTCAAAAGGACGTTCCGGAAACGTTTTTTAACGTTTAACAGACGTATTAGGAACGATATTTTTAACACCTCTTTAAAACGTTGCCACTAGGATTTTTGGAAACATTTTAGGAACTTTTTTCAAACGTCAAATACATACCTGGAACATACTAATTATTTCAATGTTTATTTTAGTTACAAGGAAAGAGTAATCTTCCAAGAAACTGCCGATTTTATTCGAATTCCAGAAAAAATAAATAAAAACGTATAAAAACGTTTAAAAACGAACGAAAATTAATGGTCATCAGAAGAAAACACGCTGTCAAATTGTCAACCATTTGTCAAACGTCACTAACATTTTTTGAACGAGGTGTGTTGAAGAATTAAAAAGGGTGTATTCGATTGTCATCTAATTATCTAAATAACCGAAACGAAAAAGTAAAAAAACTCTTTTGCAATCAAAATAATTCTCTGAATAATTTTACGAAGCTTTACAAACACTGTATTTTATATGCAAGGATCGATATACGGGAATAAAATAAATATTTTTTTCTACTCCTGTTTTATAATATACTTATTAAAAGACTAAAATCTGTATCATAATGATATTCATTATGATACAAATTTTCATTATGATACAGATTTTTAAGCCAATAGGAATGCGACATTCGCACAATATTTAATATAGCCATGGATACCTGGTTGACATTTCTGAAATTAATTATATTAGGTCTGTTCACTGCAATAAAAGTGTAGCACTGAGCTATACGATTTTATTTATTTTAATTATGTTTTAATGCTTCTTGCAGTATACAAATGCAATATAGGTACATAGATAGTCCCAAATTTAGCAATTTTACACGCATTTTTTCACAGATAGACCTGAATTTTTCAAAATTATATAGCTCAGTGCTACACTTTTATTGCAGGCGAACAGACCTATTAAGTGACACTTAATTTGACAGCTGTCAAATAGTTTTGATTTTCAAAAGTAACTATATTTAAAATTTATTAAACTAAATAATTAAATTGTGTTAAAATAATGAGTGATAACGAAGAATTTTCTCTGACGCCTCCAGAAATTAGAGAAAGAGCCGAAAATGCAGTTGACAACATATTACCAGAAAAATCCAAGAAAACATGAAAAATTATACAAACAATTTTGAATTCAATTGAAAATAGGAATGAAACAAACTTTAACATGCCCTCCAGTTCAACAACCATCCGAACAGGATCAGCCCCCCAAATAAATAAATAGATTAAAGAATTAATATTATTATGTTCAAAAGTTTTAAATTTATTTGTTGAACAATTTGTAAAATTTATTTGTTGAAGTTCCTTTCATTGTTCTTGTTTTTTATAATAAATGATAATTATTAATTAAATAATTCTTATTAATCGGAGTAGAAAAAATATTGTATGCAACTTTCATGTAATGGCCATTAATACACTCGCATATTGTATACGAAACTCGCCTGCGGCTTGTTTCGTATCCTACAACATGCTCGTGTCTTAATGGCTATCATTACATGATCGTTGCATAAAATACTATTTTAGATAAATTTGATCGAGAAGGGACTAAAAAATGCAGTAGTATATTATTATAACCCGAATTTTTTTCATTTCGTTTTCAGAAACAGTTACATGGGAAACTTTCTTATATTTAAAACTTTTTTTAACAAAATAAAGTTTGTTTCTTGTTTTAGTTTTCGTTAAACGTTGCATACACGTTTAATAAAATATGTCCTAAAACAAAATTCATAAAACGTTTGAGAAACGATTTTTTTTAGGTCTGAGCTGAGAATAAATGTGTTTGTATTAAATATTAATCAGAAATTATAAAAAAGATTGCTTTAGAAGGGCGCCATCAAATTGTATTACCCAAAGTATCAATTTTCCGTCTGGTACAACTCTCATAAAAATAACCTTGAGCGCCAATAAAAGAAGCATAAACTTCCCCATGAATATTACCAAGGACCATTCGATACTCACAGTAACCTTAAAATAAAATACGACTTCCGAATTGTCATAAACTCTCACCGATATTGCTATACAGAAAATAATTTGCTCGCTGTATACTACATAAATTGTACTTTTTTTATAGTCTTGGAATTGAACACAAATAATTAATGTGACTGCAACAGGGACAGAATTGTTTTTTTTCTACGCCCATATCCGTAAACGTCAAAAATCGCACTGTAGACATTCCTCGTAAGTGACATTTAACAATAACATGCACGTAATGAAAATCTCATAACACACACGTGCGTTTAGATAAGAAAACTTAAATTTCTTTGTTGAATCAAATTGTAATGAAATTTTTATTTACGTTCTCCTTTATTTGGTTTGGTCCCTAAAAGTCGGCATCAAATTATACAATTTAAAAAAAATATATTTCGCTTTTTCTTGATATGGAAATAAACGTCATCTCATTTATGCTGTAAATTTTTGTAACAAATTATAGTATCCGATCATTTTCTCAACACATCCTACGAATATATCTGTTAGTAGTGTAAAAGATGAAATTATGAGCACTCAGAAGAAAATAGATAGGCGTAGAAAAAGTATAGTACGTTACACGAGTTGTAATGGGCTACTTAAAACTCTTGTTACGTAATACACTGTGTTCGTAAAGTATGGAACAAATTCATTTTTAGCTAAACAGACCATTTCAAGAAATAATCCTGAAATACATCGATTTTTGATTTCAATTTACCGTATTTTAAAATAGCAATCTAATATACAGGGTGAATTACTTTCGAGTAATGACGTCACCGTCATTTTTTTTAAATGGAATACCTCCAGTTTGTCTCCATTTTCGGATTACTCTAGCTGAGCTGATTCCAAAAATGTATCACAAGTTGATTCCAATTGGTACAGGGTGGACAAAAATACAATAGTTTTGTGTGTGCTCATAAAGTAATCCTGAAGGTTTTGATGAAAGTTTATGGTTTCAACAGGATGGTGCACCTCCACATTATGCTGTAGATGTTAGAAGGTACCTAGATGAAATTTTTCCGAACAGGTGGATTGGTAGACGTGGACCTATTGAATGGCCAGCGAGGTCACCAGATTTCAATCCTTTGGATTATTTTATGTGGGGCCATCTGAAGAATGTTGTGTATCAAACGAAACCAGCAAAGATTCAAGAATTAAAAGAGAGAATTCGGACAGCAATAAACAATATTTCTCAAGACACAATAAACAAGGTTCAACAAGAACATGTGATACATTTTTGGAATTAGCTCAGCTAGAGTAATCCGAAAACTGAGACAAAATGTTGGTGTTCCATTTAAAAAAAATGACGGTGGCGTCATTACTCGGAAGTAAAACACCCTGTATATTAGAATATTATTTTGAAATACGGTAAATTAAAATCAAAAATCGACGTGTTTCAGGATTATTTCTTAAAATGGCCTGTTTAGCTAAAAATGAATTTGTTCCATACTTTACGGACACAGTGTATACTATTACTTAGTTCTACTTGCATGATGGACCAATGTAAAGTAGAAGCAACGAACAGCAGTTAGTAGCCCCTGCCGACTTCTTTCTTTGACCGGCTATGGTTTTGTCATTATCACCCCATCATACTCACATACATACATGGTGAGAATCAAGTTAAATTGTACAATTATGAAAACATGATATTTCGGGGTTTACAACACATTTTGATATCCTTTAAGCATTCTTTGTTAATAGAGAAAATATTCTACATTGAGAACAGACCAGCTCTAGAAAGTAAATTTTCAGAAAACTGCAATCTTCGCATATCTAACTTCACTCGACTCATACTTTAATTAACTTTCATTCCATTGCTTTACTTTGCAAACTGATTGTAAAATTATTCATGTGAAAATTCTCCATTCGCTAACTATTTAATTATGTTTCGATAACAATTAAATATTATTTTTGTCTGATACCAACAGTTGAAATTGATTAAATTGTCACTATGACCGCATACGTCACGCCAAAAACGACAGAAATATCGATCTATAAATAACTGGAATATCTCTGTCAGCTCAATTTACACTTATTTGTGAAAAATCTTTGCAAATATCCGATATAACTTACAATATTTCAATTTTCTAAGTTTAAGTTAATTCAAAGACATTTATTAGATTCGGCTCCTTTTCCATACCATCGTTAAGTAACTACTTTCTTGTTTATAAAATCTCTCCTCTTTTAATAATAATAATAATAATAATAATCGTCTTTATTATTTTCAAATAAATATATACAAGAATAATGATAACTAACCTAGATATTTTTGAAAATAAAGGGCGAAGTTTATTTTTGTTAGTGTTGAACACCATCAAAAATATTCTTCCACTTAACCCTAAAACAGAGAAGTGTTCTAATTTGATATAAAATTTTAAGTTACTTATTGCGAATGCATTCCTCACTGAAAAAAATTATCTAGTCCAGAATTGAATTGTAGAAAGGGAAAGAAAAAAGAAAATTAACTACTGCTATACACACTGCATATAATTTAGGATGACTCCTATAGATATGTTTACGCACCTATGTACACTCAAAACTCGAGCATCGACAGTTCGGAAAATGAAACTTGAAAATTCAACCGGATCAATACAGTGTATCTTCCAGCAAAATCTAATTACTCCATGAGTTATTTTATGTGAAATTTCAGAAATAAAGTATTTATTTCTGACAATGCAAAAGATGAGTCTTAAAATAATGTTTGAAATTTTTAACACTATGGCTTTTAAGTTCTGAAGAAATTGAGTTGTAAAGGCTATATAATTGGTAACTAAACGAACGTCTGAAAATTTCTGTCGCAAAGGAAGGAACACTTAATAATCCTCTATTTCTAATATTTATGTTATGTATATCAGTGCGATAAGTAATTTTACGATGAAGATACGCTGGTTTTTTATTGACAATAACGCTATGACATAAATTAGCAAAATGTAGCTTCCTCCTGTTCTCCATATTCAGCCATCTAATTTCCCCTAGTTTATGCGAAATTCTTTGCCGTCTTCGTACTCCAAAAATCAGACGTAGACATGAATTCTGAACTTTCTGAATTTTGTTTTTGTATTGTACAGTTAAATTAGGTCCATACAGAGCATCCGCGTAATTAAATAACGACAAAACTAGTGTTTCACAAAGTATCTTTTTTATGTTTATTGGAAAAAGATGTCGGTTTCCATAGATCAACTTGATGTTAGAATAAGCACGCTGTATCAAAATTTTAATATGCTTTTCGAACCTCAAGTCAGAATCCATTACTACGCCTAGATTTTTTGTTTCATCAACTAACGCTATTTGCTCATTATTTATATTAATATTAATATCCACAGGTAAGGTTTGTCTATGATATTTACCTCCAAACAGCATGACTTTAGATTTTGTTGCATTAAGGAGCAGGCAGTGATCAGTGGCATAATTGATAAAATTCCTTAAATCCTCATTTATAACTGCACACGCATTTTCTAGCTCTTGAGACTTGAAACTGTAGTATAGCTGAGTATCGTCAGCGTAGAGATGCACATTGCAGTTTTGGATTTTGGTAAGAATATGGGACGAGTATATGGAGTACAATAATGGACCAAGTATGGATCCTTGTGGGACCCCAGATCTCAGCGACATATAATCTGAGCAAACACCATTCATACATACCTGCTGTTTTCGATTTTTGAGATAATTTTCTATCAAATTACAAGCATTGTTGGAAAAGCCCATGTATTTCAACATGCCAACCAGTAAATCATAGTTAATGGTGTCAAAAGCTCGACTAAAATCCAATAGCACTAGTATTGTTACCTGTCCTTTATCTGTAGCCTTCATGATATCGTCAGTAATGTGAAGTAAGGCAGTGGTGCAGCTGTAAAATTTACGAAAACCTGATTGAATTGAGGGAATTAGGGACTGATTGCATAGGTAATCCTTGATTTGGGTTTCTAGAGCCTTTTCCAAAATTTTTGAAAGCACCGGCAAAATGCTAATTGCACGCAGGTCTTTGAATTCAGTGGGTGCCTTTCTTTTTGGTAAAACCCTTACAATCGCCTTTCTCCATGCATTTGGAAATACATTTTCGGTTATACAAAAATTTATTATATGCGTTATGTAGGGAATAATATGTGGACAACATAATTTGACCATATCAATACCCAATCCATCAAAACCCTTAGCCCTAGTCTTTATACTACAAATTGCTTCGTAGATAAATAAATCATTGATTTCATGAAAAGAAAACACAGAGTCAGTAAGCATGTTGGATTTATAAAAATTAATTATTTCATCAGATGGTTTGGTTTGGGGTATAGACTCGATAAAAAATGTATTAACATCATTTGGATCGCTTATCATATCAGGTATGTCAACATTTTTCTGAGGTAGGAATTTATTATATCGTAAAGTTTTCCACATATCATTTGGAGTGACAGTATTACTAAATTGTTGCATGAAATATGCTCTTTTCTCTCTTTTAATTGATTGAAATGTGTAATTACGTAAGTCTTTATATGATTGAAAATGAACAGCTGACTTTGTTCTCTTATATTTATTTAGTGCTTTGTCTCTCTCAGCCATCATCATTTTTATGGGAAACGTTAGCCAGTGTGCTTTAGGTTTTGTAACTCTTGAAGTTACAATCGGAGCGTGCCTATCGAACAAATTATTTAACGAGTTAACTAGGTAGGAAACTTTATCATCTATAGATTCTTGATCATATATTCTAAAAAATGATGTGCTGAGAAGGTCATGACGAAAACTATCTTCGTCAAAATTTTTAAAGTTTCTGTAAGTTATAAATTTTGGCCCTGCCTGTATATTAAAATCAGTTTGGAATTTGCAAAAAACCATAGAATGATCCGAGATCACCGGCTGCATGATCCCTTTTTCGCATTCAAAACCCTCTGGGACTATTACATAATCTAGAAGGGTTGCAGATGTTGCCGTGATTCTCGTAGGTTCATCAACCAATTGACGCAAATTCAGCGATTCTAAAACTGAGTTGAACTTATTGACGTTTGAATTTTCAAAATCAAGTAAATTTAGATTAAAATCACCCATGCAAATAATATTATCAACAGTGGGGTATATAGAGATAAGACTATCTTCGAACTCATCCAAAAAACTACTCGTGTTTTGCTCGTGAGGTTTGTAAACAACACCTATGGCGTACGACTTTTTATTTAGGCCGACTTTCATCCACAACTGCTCCCAAATACAATCCTGCCTACTAACGATTATCTCGGAGTGAATTTTATTTTTACTATATGATTCGTCTAGCTTATTTATTAAAAAGTATTTCAAATAATTAATAATTATTTAGTTGAAACCTATCAAAACAAAAATAAACGCAGATAAATCTTACTATAATTTTCAGTTGTGTTCTCTATTATTTTAAAATAGTTATTCATGGACGAAAAACTGTATTATAGTCTGGTCTGCAAATTGATAGTCGAGGCGTAGCCGAGACTAGCGAAGAGGCAAGACAATAGACATTGGTGCATAATATACATGACGGATATAAACCCAAAAAATCTAATGTGTTTGACAGGGAAGATGTAAATACATTCCTGTATAAAGGCCCCGATGATATTTATTAAATGATGATGGGAATTGCTGGAAAGTGCCGTTCTAGTGAACTCTGTGCAATGAAAATGGACAATGTTGAATTATGTCATAATTGTTACTATTCTTGATTCCAAAAATGGAACGGCACGTAAATTTACAGTGTCTAAAGGTGACGTTGAGAAGGTTTGTTATTTCAAAATAGTTCGAAATTACATTGTTATAAGATCCCACATGGAGAATTTTAATTCTCGCTCATTCATGCGATATCACAATGGAAAGTGCTTAAACCAGCATGTCGGGAAAAACCCAATTTCTTCAATTCAAAGAAAAATTGCTAAATTCCTGAATTTTTAGAACTTTAAGGAGTATACTGGACACTCCCTTTGAAGAATGTTGGCAACTTTACTAGCGAGTACTGGAGTTGATGTCTTAGCTCTCAAGCGACATGGCGGATGGAAAGTTATGTAGCGGAGAGCGTCAACAATAAAAAGGAAATTGCAAATCAAATTTTATAGAATATAACGAAGCAAGAAGTCTCGTGCAGTACCTACTACAAGAGTAACAGAAAACTTGGTTAGAGATGGAGAAATTATGGAGTTTTATACAAATTGAGAAAAAACGAGAAAACGTTTATCCAAATTTTGTAAATAATGTTCATAGTTGTACTATTAATATTCAGAAAAATAAATAAGATACACGTTTCATACGGCATAAATTGTTACTAACCAAGGGTGGTGAGTTCACTTGACGTCCTTAAAAACAGTGCCAAAATGCGTTGTTCACAATAAAGGGAGGAGGAAAAATTTATTTTCGTGCAACCGGACGCGAAGTCAGTATTTCGCGTTCTCAACACAGCCCGCGAAATTCAATTTCGCGGCCGTTACCCATAGCAACGGCTGCGAAACCAAACGTCACTTCCAAATTTGACATTTCTAAAATACTACAAAGACAAGGATTATTTTTTATTGAATACCAACAAATACATAAGTACTTATATTACTTAGGATGAATATTAACATTAATTGTACAGTTTGTATTTACTCCAGAAGTTAAAGCAAGAACTGTCAAAATATTTTGTATATATTGAAACATATCATTTCCATAGCACACACTATTAAATAAATTAAACTGCTGTTGATTTTAGAGCAATGATATAATTTATTTACAATTATCTAGTTTAATAATTTTAACGATTGCACGAAAAATAGTGTGTATGCCATGGCCGCGAAACTTTTTAACGACCTCAAGATTATCATGCCTCGGCCGCAAACGGCCTCGTCGATAACTGTTCTTTCGGTACGTTAAAAAGGTATTTCGCGGCCTAAGCATACAAATAACTATTTCGTGCAATCGCACGCGAAGTCAGTATTTCGCGTCCCCAGCACATTCCGCGAAATTTAATTTCGCGGCCGTTACCCATAGCAACGGCTGCGAAACCAAACGTCACTTCCAAATTTGACATTTCTAAAATACTACAAAGACAAGGATTATTTTTTATTGAATACCAACAAATACATAATTACTTATATTATTTAGGATGAATATTAACATTAATTGTACAGTTTGTATTATTACTTATATTTACTTCAGTAGTTGAAGCAAGAACTGTCAAAATATTTTGTATATATTGAAACATATCATTTCCATAGCACACATTGTTAAATAAATTGAGCTGCTGTTGATTTTAGAGCAATAATATATTTATTTACAATTATCTAATTTAATAATTATAACGATTGCACGTTTAATAGTGTGTATGCCATGGCCGCGAAACTTTTTAACGACCTCAAGATTATCTTGCATAGGCCGCAAGCGGCCTCGGCGATAACTGTTCTTTCGGTACGTTAAAAAGGTATTTCGCGGCCTAAGCATACAAATAACTATTCTAGTTTATGTCTTAAAATTATACCATCAACCGACAGAGTCGGTATTGTGGCTAAGGTACAGCAGGCAGAGGGTGAATGAGTCTATTTAGCAGACGCATTTGTCATTTATTCAGTAGCAAATGCTGAACAATTTCAATTTGTCTGACTTGTAATTTCAAGCTTCTCGTTTGTTTCCTTATATTAAATTTTATTGACTGTATTTCAGACAAGAATATATGCGGATATTATACAATACACAGTAAAAATGTAAATGCAAGAAATAAGGTGTTAAATAATTTGTATACAAAGACAAATTCTTATCATTTCTAAGTGAATTGAAGAATTTTCAAAAAATGTAACACTATAGGTCTGTTCCAGCCGCAATCAAAATTGATCAAAGAATAGTCGGATTACGCGGAAGTACACTCGTTGTTTGCTATGACCAGTTACTCTCTGATCGTTTCTGCTTGCGGTTGGAACAGACCTTATATTAATTGGATTGACCCAAATTGCATTCTAGTCTTAGGACTATTTTTATTAGTGAATGAAGTCCAGCATTCTGCCTTGACGACAGACGACATGAAAGTATACTAAACAAAAGGGTTGACCTGGCTCAGGTCAAAGAATTTGCCTTTTTCACTTGAAGAAGTTCGCAAAATAACAAGTTCTTGCCGCATATGCAATGAAATTAAACCCAAATTTCATAAAGCACAAAGTACACTCATCAAATCTACAATACCTTCCGAGAGACTTAATATAGATTTTAAAGAAACCCTTCCAACTTCTTCTGGAAAACCTTATATGCTTACAGTTGTAGACGAATTCTCCAGATTCCCGTTTGCATTTCCTTGTTCTAGTACTACTTCTTCTGAAGTTATAAAGCATCTCAAACAACTCTTCTTTCTATTCGGTTCACCTTTCTTATATACATACTGATCAAGGTTCCTCCTTTATGTCCCGTGAAATTAAGTCCTTTTTACAACTTCTGGGAGCAGAACTACTCCATACAATCCCCGTGGAAATGGCCAGTGCGAACACTACAATGGTATTATATGGAAAACGATTAGATTGGCTCTTCAGTCTCGTAATCTTCAGATCAATCAATGGGAACAAGTACTGCCTGAAGCTCTTCACTCTATCCGATCATTATTATGAACAACCATTAACTCTACACCTCACGAAAGAATGTTCACCCATCCGAGACGCTCAATGAATGGAACCTCTCTTCCGACTTGGCTGAGTACTGGTCCCGTTTTAATGAGAAATTTTAATCGGACAAGCAAGAATGATCCCTTAGTTGAAAAAGTAGAGCTCATTCATGTGAATCCTCAATATGCTCAAGTACGTTTATCTGATGGATGAGAAACCACCGTATCTTTGAGACATCTAGCCCCTCTTGAAGAGTATGACACTCTACAAGTTTCAGAAGAAGATTCTCCTACGGTCGCTCAAGATGAACAAAAAGGTCCACTGTTATTCAAGATCCACGGACCAGTGTTGACGATGCTGTAACACCTCCTAATCGTTTAGTTGACCATCAAATACCCGAAACGGATACTATACCTTCCGTGCAGGATTACGATAACATTAGACCTACTAGAGCAAGAAGACCTCCTGCATTCCTGGAGGATTACATTCATTAACTCAGGCGAGAAGAATGTAGTATATACTTTTACTTAGTCTTAAATTGTTACTAGGATTTTTGTCATGTTTATTTATTTAGTTGTCATGTTCGATTTTGTTCATTAAAACCTATCTTGAGGTTTCCTAATTTTATTTCATGCATATCACGAATTTTCGATTGAGGGGGACTTGGTCATGAAAATCTGTCACTGGCTCCTGGGCTATAAGTTTAAAAGGGAAATTATAATCATTGAAAAGTTGTATTCAACTGTGAAATTTTTTTTTTAATATACAGGAAGGATAGATTCTTGGATTCTAACCACATTTGAGATATGGATGAACTCTTGAAGTTAAAAATATACTTTTCGTACAACTGTCAAAAAAATTTGACATTTCTGCATCTTTATTGATGCGTAAATGTTTACTTCTTTTCACTGCCAAAATAATTCACAAAATAAACGTGAAATGAACTTTTGTAAGAATTTATTTTTTACAGAGTCAATCACTAATTGATTATTCATCATAAAACAATTTCATTTATTGGAATAATAATCGATAGTGAAAAAAACACTTGATGCTGTGAAATTGTATTGGAAGTATTGATAAAATTAAGGATAACATGTATGGAAAAGAGAAGTATATATAAATAATCAAAATCCCTGTTACCATTAAATGGTGTAGGGTATATATGTTAATGTCTGTTAATGTTGTTAACAATATATTTTAATGTCACGAATTTTGCCCACGCTTTTTTGTTATTTCCTAGCGCCTTGGCCGCTAGCCATGTTGTCTCTCGTTTCTTCATTATTTCTCCTAATACTCCATCCCATGTTTGCCTCGGACTTCCTCTCTTTCTAGCTCTTTGTACCTTGGATTCCCACACTTGCTTGACAGGCCTCTTATCGTTCATTCTTTGGAGATGCCCCATCAGCTAAGTGGTCGCGCGTTTCTCAATGAATTCCAGCATTGGTTCTATTTTCAGGTCTTCTCTTATTTTTGTACTTCTCATTTTGTCGTTTTTTGACTCTTCTAAAATACTTCATTTCTACGGCCTGAATTTTACTTTTTTGCCGCTGTGTGAGCACCCATGATTCACATCCAAATGGTTTCAATTATGGTTTTATGAACATTCATCTTTGTTTTCTTTGATATTTCTTTTTTGTTTTTAAATGACCTGTTCATTGCATAGTATAATTTCAAAGTGTTTTTTATCCTATTATTAGAAAGAGAAGTATTATTTAGTTATTTTGGACTAATTTTTTTCAAGACAACAGTCGTTTCAAAGCGATAACTTTTCGGGGCAAGAAACCACGTCAAGATGTATTGGAAGTATTTATTTTTAAATAATATTTTAGACGATGTAAATTCACATTCACAGTTGTACAAAAAATGCTGCTTGCATTTCGTGTATAAAATTCGTGTTTTCTTCGAACATTCGAGACAATTTTTGGCTTCGTCCTGCGGTCTCGGCCAAAAATTAACACTCTCATGTGCCATTAAAAAAAACACTCAATTTACGCACTTAATACAAAAATAACTATTTCCACACGCTTCCACTTTTGCTCACGCTACATATCAGCTATTGCATTTTATATTTTAACAGTGTATCAATAGTTAGAGCTGTATAGCCATAACTGCGGTTTATTGAATGAAAATAGAAGGGTGACTTCTTGGTTCTTGTTAACATGCACATCTATGCAGGATAATAATCTTCGTATGCCATGTTATTCTGATAACTTATATATATATATATATATAATAAAGTAATGTGAATTAAACTTTCGACACGTCTCGAGAAACTTAGTTGGATTTTGTACAAAATTAATAACCGAAATTAATAGAACGCCATAGCAATGGTGAATTATAAATATATTGTGTTTGTTTCTCATGGTACATTCATTATTTTTTTGGTATTATTTGGGAGATATTTTTTAATATTTATATTTCAATATTTCGGTAGCGTCCCAGGATCAGCTTTATTTCATTTCTGTTATTTACAAGACCTTGTGTTCTTAAATGTTGCTGCGATTGAGATTTTGTTTTATTGACTAAAACTATTTTGTTGGCAATAATTAAAATTATGTCTTTCTGGCGATCATTCGAAGAGGAAGAGATTGTTATGGGATCCGAACAATGAATATACTAGACGAGTTAACAGACGTATGCCAGCATAAACAATGTCAAAGTTTATTCATTTATTTTGCTTGATTCCACAGTGAATATAATAAGTCGATTGATTGTTGTATGTATAAAATATGAATATTTAATTGTTAAAATTTTCCAACAAAGGTTTTGAAATTTCTAAAAGTGTATGGTAGGGATTTAAGACAATAGACAGAAATAAATTTGGTATGTTTTAGTCGCGATCTACGCAAAATATGTACAGGCAACTGAAACAAGAAAATAATGGGTAAAGCATGGAACTGCTGAAAGAATACATTACAGATTTCTTTATCTCGCCGATAAATTGTGAAACGGTGCAAATTAATTTTACTCACAACTATACGCGATTTACGAGTAGCTTAAAACTTTTAGCTGAACAAATCATTATGTTCATGAACTTATATATTATTAAACAATATCAAATAATAACAGTAATATAAAACAATGGAAAATCAAAAACTGACGAACATTGTAATAAATAACAAAGGTGGATATATAGGGAACATCACTCTGTATAACTTATTTTATTTAATATGTAACACAAACTTTATTAAATATATCAAAGTTCTAATTTCTAACATAACAAACATAAAGTGCAAAATAAAAAGACAGCAAAGCAGTTTCATAATGTTACAAAAGTAACACAGGAAACTTGGTGTCGAAATAATTTTTCCGCTGAGTCAAAGGCCGAGGACAAATTACTGCTGAAGTCACTTGGTCGAAAGGTAATTACAGCCAATCAAAAAAGCACCAGGTTTCAGAAGGGAAAAAGGCTGACGCGGCAAAGTGCAAGAAGCCGGGAGAGGAAAGAAAGACCTCAGGCAGTTGGCAAAGAATCACGGTTGCGAGTGGTTGCCTAATTACGCGAGTAGCGTTTTCCGGGAAATTCGGAGTTATATTTAAATTTTTAATTAAAAGTAGTGTTTGGGTTTTGAAAAACAGTTTCTTTTCGAAGCTTGATCTAATTTTACAAGAAAGCGTCTACTGTACGCGCTTTGGAGGGTTCTTCGATATCGAAGGATAGTGAACGGCTAAATACGATTCGCTAGAGGCGAAAAAGTTTTGTGTACACGAGTGTTGGAGCCAGCGATCCCCGCCAAGGTAAAACAGCCTGCCTCCTTGGGATAGCATCCAGTCTACAGATTGGCGAATCAATATACATTTTGTACTAACTGTGTACTCTATATTTTTGTAGTTTAATTAGCCTGATTATGTTATTGCCACCTCGCACCTATATATATATACAATATATCCATATATAGAAAACGATTTATGTGGGGATGTGGCAAGAAAATACCAGAGAGTACTCTTTTTAAAATTTATTCCAAGCTTTCGAATATAACATATTCATTCTCAAGGAATTATTTAAACGAGGATGTAGGTATAATTGTAAAAATATATAAAAAACATTTTTTTTTACATAAACTTTATTAAAAATTAAACTACATCCTCGTTTAAATAATTCCTTGAGAATTAATATGTTATATTCGAAAGCTTTTAATAAATTTTAAAAAGAGTACTCTTTGGTATTTTCTTGCCACATCCCCACATGAATCGTCTCCGTTACTGAGTTGGCAAATATTTCTAGTAATTTATCCATATATATATATATATATATATATATATATATATATTTTTGTTATATAACTTGTTTTATAGGATTTCATTTTTTGTTATTTTTTATCTCCAGTGAGAGAACCCCACTGTTTGGGTATCTCCGCATGAACTTGGATAGGGAGCACGTCTAAGATTGCTTGCTAGGTATTACAGACGTAATCCTCATAACTAAGGTGTAAGGAACACTTAGTCCGCACCGAAAAACCTTCAGTTTAACCAATTTTATTTTAACCATATAAGATACTAATTTTCCTGTACTTATCATATAACGAAAAGTACTCCTAATCCAATAGTTGATTTTGTTAATTGTAGAAGTATCTTTTTTATATAGATATTTGAGTTTTTCACTTTGTTATTGTCATCCATTTCATTAATTTTTATTTCTTGTTTTTTTTTGTTAATAATAAACCCGTAAAAATTCATAACGACGTTTAATTTCCCAACCAGGGGAGCCTGATCGTATGAAAGAGGGAGTGAATGACCCGAGGTCGTACAAGTGATTTGCTTAGGTAACATATAAAAATTCATAATATAGTGGTAAATCAATATGTGTAATTGTTCCTCATCTTAACCTTATTCCAGACGTAACCCTATGCAAGACCTTTCATTATCGACAACAGCTGATAGCAGCGGAGGCCGAATCCAGCCTTTCGGACAATTTCTCTTAGGAATCGTCGATTCCTGTTCCCCACGTACTCGCGGGTGGTGACAGCCAGCTACGCTGCCTTTGCCTTATTTTCAGGGACACAAGACGTAGGGTTTATTACAGGTTCTGGAGTAGCAGATAATACAGGGAGTCCAGGATCTCGACGTTCGCCCGTATTATTAGTGGTGATAGGTTCTGTCGGTATTACATTGGTGACAGAAGAAGTACGCCAGTATTACAAGATCAAAAATGAGGTATATGTAGCAACAGCTTCCTAACGGCATCAACACAACAATCTAGTGAGTAGTGACGTCAAAATGTGATCCTATTTTCGACAGACTGTCACTGCGCACAAAAGCTGCGCGTACTTATTGTTCTATGGCAACAGACCCTTCTGATTGTTTTATAGTCCTTATGGACAACAACGTTCTCTAGGTATCGCTGGTAAGTTAAGTTGCCTACCGAGTCAGGCTCGTATTTAATTGTACAGAGTATTTCCAATAGTTTATTATTTTTGGTGCCTTCTTCTGTTCCCAATGAATGTATCGACCCAAAAAGAATGGTTTGTAATGAAACACAAGCAGGTGATTAAACTGCTTTATGGAATCTATAATACGTACTATGGCTGCTGCGTGATCTATATCTGATCGTTTAACCCATACTTTTTCTTTCCCTTCATCTCACACGAGCAAGTACTAAGTGCTTCCAGATTGGGAACAAAAGAGTTAATTAAGTTTTGATTGGAATTGATTTTGGAAACAATAAATGGAGAAAGAGTATCTATCACAACTATAAGATAATTAGAGGAAATATTCTTGCTCATGTTAACAAAATAATTGTGGTTCTAATAAAAGTTCATCTGGGTCGAGATCAACGGAATTTGATGAACTAGTTTGGATTCTTAAATCATTAATAACATACTTATATTCTCTAGACGAATTTTTTTTGCTCTAGAGATATGATTTCAGAGGTAGCTCAGATTGTATTAATCCAAAAACCAGGCAAACCAGCAGAGGAAATAAAGTCTTCTAGACCTATCAGCTTGTTACCGATAATGTCCAAAATCCTAGAAAAACTCCTGATTTCAAGAATTGAACCTAAAAAAGTCTCGCATAATACCAAACCATCAGTTTGGCTTTAGACCGCAACATACAACAACCGAACAAATCCACCGTGCCTGTAACTATGTTCTAAAATCCTTGGAAGAAAAAAAATATTGTGCTGCTGCCTTTTTGGACATTACGTCGTTCTCGACAAAGTCTGGCATAAAGAACTACTGTATAAAATTAGAAAATGCTTACCTCCTAACCATTACGTTATCCACAAATCCTACCTACATGACCGACATTACCATGTTAAGTACCAAGATGAAACGACCTCACTCTATTCGATTAACGCCGGTGTCTCTCAGGGTAGCGTGAATGGTCCAGTCCTTTATCTCATTTACACTTCAGATCTACCAACTTCCTGTAATAGTGAAACAGCAACTTATGCTGACGACACAGGGGTCATGTCAGCATACAAAAATCCAGCAACCGCATCTCTACAGCTACAAATGCATCTTATTATTATAGAAACATGGTTGACGAAATGGCAGATGCAAATAAACGAAAACAAATCAGTTCAAGTAACATTTACCAACCGAAGAGGAAACTGTCCACCATTTACTCTAAATGGTCATCAACTTCTACACCAGGAGGACGTCAAATACTTAGGATAGCATCTTGACAGAAGATTGACTTGGAGGAAACATATTTTCACAAAACGCAAACATTTAGGGTTAAAGTTAAATAAACTATACTGGATTGTTGGACGTAAATCCAGACTGTCCCTAGAAAACAAGCTCTTAGTTTACAAAACCATTATAAAACCGGTCTGGACTTATGGTATCCAGCTATGGGGAACTGCGTCGCTATCAAACATAGAAATACTAGAAAGGTTCCAGTCAAAGATTCTTCGAATGATAGCGGATGCCCCCTGGTATGTGACTAATCACATTATAGCACGCGATCTACAATTGACAACCGTCAAGGAAGCAATTAACAAATTTGCTTAAATATGACTTAAGATTGCAAAAACACCCTAATGATCTAGCAAGAAGCCTCATGCTGCAGCCTGCTAAACAGATTTTAGTGTAGATTCTTTATTTCCCACGTCAAAAACTTATTCCAAGTGAGGTTTCTGACTTAATAGGACAATGTTACTAAATGTTGATTCTTCGTGTTAAATATATATTGTCAAAAAATTTACTAATTGTAACTATGTATTGCAGATTGTAAGTAAATAGGGAGTAAAAAAAAAGAGATATGATTGTTATAATAGTTTGTTGAACAGATTTGATAGTTTTTCATTACAATATTCTCTAGTTATTTATATAATTCAGTATAAGATGTTCAGTTTCAAGGGAGCGGAAAAAACATCTTCAAAAGGATCAGTCTAATCAATTACTGAACATAAGTTATGGAATTTTGTTGAGAAAATATTTTAACCAATAATAAAAATCCAAGGAATACTGAGTCAGGTAACTAATTTCAAAATTGTGGACAACTCCCTTAAAAAACTGTTTCTCGAGAAAATTGTCGTTTCAGAGCAATTAGTTATTTATATAAGATTATTTAAAAGTTCAAGCGTATCATTTGTTTCATTTTAGCGTTAATTTTGAAAAACTTCGGAAATTCTATGCAGATCCCACGATTTATGTATTTTTAAAAGAACATGCTCTTCGAGCTCTAGAAACTTTTCTAATTACTTATAAAAGTGAGAAATGCAATTAAGGAAACGGTCCTTTCTCTCCGACACCATTACAATTAAAGAGAAGATTAAAGTGGCATTCTATCTGGTGGTCGGATTTTCTAACACCGACCATTAATCAACGGCTCTACATGAGCAACTCGTGGTTTGTGGTCTACCCCTGACCGTCTACGGCCCTATGTATAAGCCGGAATATTACCCCAAGTTTATAAATTTCAAATTTCACGCTCTCCGATATAACGTCCTCGGTATAATTCAACTTGCGGTTGACGGTGAAAAATATCGGTAGGAGGTTTATCAATGATAGCATACGAACAACACCAAAAATAACAACACACTAAACATTATAATGTTACCTAACAATACATTTGGATAACTTTTTGTTTGCAAGTGACAACATTTGTGTATGTATGTATGATGGGGTGATATTCACTGAGACCTCTATTGTGCCCCCTCACTTCTACTTAGTTCCTGAGGAACGTCTCAGAGGCTAGTAGCTCCTTTAGTCCTATTTTCCTGAGAAATTTTGGGATATCTGCAGGCTTCAACTTCGGTAAATGTCCCTCTTCTATCCAATAATCTCCTAGATGCTGTGCCCTAGAATTCTGAATTGCTGAGCAACTCGCAAGTATGTGGATGGAGGTTTCTTCTGCCACAGAATCTAAATTCTTCTTCCTCCACTATTTTGTGCTTTTTCAGGTGCCCGTTCAGGCGGCAATCTCCCGTTAGGATCCCTTAGTGCAGTTTTACTTTGACTTATGCGTTTATTTGATCTCAACGGATTATAGTCACCCATCAGAATATTTGATTATCTAGGCCCTACTAGAACTTTTCAAGTGATAACATATGCTACTTTTTCCTGCACATTCGCCAGTCGTTACCAGCCGCGGAACACTAGCGACGATTCATTCGCAAAGAAGTACGTAAACTGCTACTCAAATTAATTCGTTCATTCGCTGGTCGTCCGACCTCTCTGGGAGCAGACAAGCGAACTATCAGGCTCAAGATGAAAAATAGTTTCTTCAATGAGCACTAGAGTCTGAAAGAGGGCGGAAAAGGGTAATGCCAATGTTTAAAAATAGTCAGTATAAAGGATTTCTCTCTACCACTGAAAGCGGGTCATCTATCGTAGCTAAAAGTAAATAAAATCTAGGAATAAATACATTTTTGATCAAATCATTGACACTACATAACCTTAAAAACACTATCTAACCTGAAAAATTATTACGAATCAGTCGCTCGTCTGCTCCCAGAGAGGTCCGACAAAGAAGAACAAGAAAAATTAAAACTCTTAATGATTCTCTCTCTCTCTCTCTCTCTGAGAAAGTTACTAAAAAAAACAAGATGTACACTTCTGATTTTAAGTAGTTCACTACGAGTGGTGCATAAAATGTACGGCAAAACAAAACATGTATCGGAAGAAACAATTCATGAGCGGTTCCGACAAGAAATGCCTTATGTATAATGTAACAAAAGAACCATTATAAACTAGATACATGAAAATGGTTTTACTTTTAAGTAAACTAATAATAGAACATTTTTAATGGAACTTGTATTGTACGATCCAAAAGATTGAGTTCCAGGGAAACTATTTCAAACAAAAAGGTACCTATCAACTTACATAAACTAAAGATTTAGGATGAGACGTAGATTTCCAGCAAAGATGAGATGAGAAAAACATGGGAAGTTATAACTGAATTAACTCAGTGCAAGACATGCGAGGGCTCAAGAGGATGGTTTTGTTGAATATGCAGGTATAGTTATTAAAAATTACCGGAAACCCGCGAGTATGATGATAATATGAGCTGCGAAAACTGGTTTAAAACCAACTGTTTATCCAACCTAGAGGTACCCAGTTTAATCATAACATTTTGTGTCCTAACAGGTCAGATGTTGATTACATATTATTTGGTGAAATTATCACGTCGTCGTAATAAAAACACTGTTTAATACTCGTGCGAAAGTAACTTTCCACACCCGTGCTTATGCCTCGTGCTATAATATTTCCCACTCTTGTGAAAAATGTCACTTTCCGCACTCTTACTGTAATCTATTTCTGTCGTACTTTTTTCGTGAATTCTTTTCCGAAGACAATAAAGCTACTAATATTATTTCCCATCCTCATTCAAGTTGTTAACAGCATAATTCCATTGCATTCATCTACACCCGTTGTACGTACCAACATTTTTGAACCGATTCCCTTGACAGTGACTTTTTTCCCTTCTTCCATCGAAAAAGAGCCATATTAAAATGTTAAGCCTGTCACCAAACTTGGAATTAGATAAGAGGGATGGGTGAAATTCTCCTTACAAAGTATAAAGTTAAATAAAAAAAAAGACTTTTCGCGCTCAACATAGGCGTCACTAAGAAACCACACTAAAAAATTTCAAGACATGGTATGTTTTTTTTATTTATTTCATATGTTCTCCAAAATTAGTTTACGAGGTTGTTGTATGAAGCCATTTGTTTTAGTTACAGAAATTTTTACAATTAATTGGCCTTATATATCTATGAAATATTTTTTTTATTCCGGTGTGATCACCATTTAAGTCAAAAATTAAGTAACTATCACTTTAAATTTCACCTGTTGTTTCTAATAGCTAATTAAAGCGCAATGAGATGAAAATATCGCTTCTTGGGAAATACCTTTTTCCGTTCTCCGTTGATTCCACGATAGCTGTTGTTGCAATAAGGCGTCGAACAGACGACACCAAATGTCGGTGGATGAAAAACATGCTTTTCAACAAGACAGCTACCTTATTTGGAGATGCCCAAATCTTGATAATGAAGGGATGCCTATAGAGAGGAGGCTTATGTTTATCTCCTTTGATGCGGGACCTCGTCATAGAGGAACTCCTGGAGGAATGGAGCAGGAAGGGGCTTTACACCCAGAAGTATGCAGATAATCTGTCGATACTTGTACTGGGGAAATATCCTAATGTTACATCGGAACTGATGCAACATGCTCTAGAAACGGTGGAGAAATGGTGTAGGCAGTTAGGTGTAGGAGCAGGAATTGTAGGGCTTAAAAAAGGATAGTTATTACAATAAGCATATCTAAGCACCTCACAACTTGCCAAGCAGAAGTAACGGTGACCTCAAAGCTGTAGAAATTAAAAGGAAGGAAGAGCATACCACTCATTTACCATCTCCACAGACAGCCAAGCTGCACTGAAGGCACTCAATTCCAAAAAGGCCAATTCTAGGCTAGTATAGGATTGCGTACGTGACTTAAACGAACTCAAAAGGCGAGAAGACAAATAAAGCTGGTTTCTCGCACGCCTAGTTTCGTGTCGAGTATCTCAAGTGACGAAATCCGTTTGGTAGAAAATGTTGCTTTAAAAATGAAATAAAGCTAGTGTTCATCATATAAATTGTGATAGAAACGAATATGGAGAGTATATTTGTACAGTTAAAAACCCATCCAAATAGATTTTATAAGTATGTAAGAATGAAGAACGTTTGAATATATTCTGAAAAAAATTGAGCACCGCCTAATAAAAACATGGTGCAACCGGCACCAACAACGGATTTTACAAGAGGAAAGACTGGTAATTTGTTTGAGGTAAGTTATTTGAAATATTACGAGTTCTGCATCAACCATTTTTGTCCAAGAGGTACGTAAACGCCGCAAAGTATGTAAGCATACTGAATAAAGCGCGATCCCTCCACGTATCGCGCTGAAAAATGTTTGGATAGTTCCGATAAACTTATCGGAGCGTATTACTAGCGCCGATAAGCTCGGACCTGCTTCTTTTGTGCGCGGTTGCATGTATCAACATGAATACATTTTTAAAGCTTATCTGCGCTTATAGACAAGCGGGAGAAACCAGATTTCTTTGTGTTCTCGCCCAAAGACATGGTAGCCTGGGTATCAGGCGCGAGGGTAAAAAAGGCAACAAAAAAGCGGATAAAATGGTCAGAAATAGCTCGTCATTGCCATTCCTTGGAGAGAAATTCTTCTATAGAGACTTACCCATTCCTATTGGTGTGGGACTATCTGAATTTATGATAAAGTTATTTTCCAGCGGTTAATACTTTATTTGCCATTGAAAACAATTGTTCTATTTTAAAATATTTCCAATTCAACTATTTAAACTTTAGAAAATGCTAGTTAATTAACATTATTTTATTATTTCAGGTATCCATAATATTAATAGTGAAGTTATTTGTTGAGAATCTTTGAAAACAGTTTTCTGAAATTATACGCCCTAAATTATTATTCAAGTTACGTCTACCATCTGAAAAAGAAACGAAAACTCACACACATACAGTTCTGAAAATGAGAACATACTCCTTTGAATTGAAAAGAACAACAGAAATCCAGAGTTTAGCAGAAGTTACGGTATTTTCTGTAAACAGTGCAATCCCGAGAGACAACAGCAGAGAAATACTAGAATACTTCTTATATCAAACAATCTATGTTGTCATCATTCGAAAAATAATAGAAAGAATATTGGCCAACAAGTTTCCAGTCTGGTATCATTGTTTGATCAAAAAGATTTTCAAATTAATCTATTTATCATAACAAAATTATATACTATTGAATGCTCTGTATATGTAGAGTAGGGAGGGTGGGTTAGGCCCACAGCACTTAGGACACATGTGACCCATTGTACATCCTCCCGAGGAGTTGTATTCCTAGGTTATCGTCCATCCTGTCCTTTCCAGGAAGGTGGACAGGTCACTAGGAGACATCTCCTTTATATCGGCAGGTGTAGGCCAAGACTCACCGAACACACACTCTCTTATTGACGATAACTCCGGGCAATCGCATAAGACATGCCTGACAGATTCATCTTCTTGTTCATACATCATGCATAGAGGTGTGTCCATTAGCCCCATTGTATCGAGGTGTTTCCTTAATTGACAGAAATCCTACGTAAACGTAGGTTTTTCCTGGTCATCGTCAAATATTTTTTCGACTCCAGCCTCCCAGGGTCCCCCGGGGTGATCGACATTTCTATCGCTGCGCGGCTTCTTTAACCTTCTCGGGGTTCCCTCCGTGGAGGTGCTCAGGTGAGGTCGCTTTCCTGCAGGGACAGCTGGTTCCTTGACTTTTTTCAAGGCGGAGCTATTGGCGTCCGCCGCAGGAGGTGACCTTGATGTTGGAGGTGGAGTGAGGGAGGAGGGGGGTACACTCGTAGTTGCCGCCACCCCTGCCTACTTTGCTCTCTTCCTCCCTTTAGCCTTGGCACCGCGAATGCGCTTTCGCCTTGACCTTTGTGTGTCTTCACGAGGTGATCTTCCGTGTCCAGCCTCATTCTGAGCAGTAGCTTGGGGTGTACATTTCTGTTCCTTCCCGACCACTGCCTTTGATTGAGGTGAACACTTCTGTCCAGCCTCGGGATTGGTTTTTGTTTTGTTTTTGTACATGTGTACCTAACCACGAGTAGCAAGGGAAGAGTTGGTCACCTGTGGCAGAGCCCCACATTACCAGAGGAAGGCTGATTACAATGAGGTTTCGCCCGGTTCCTCAAGGAGATCATTCGTAACCGCATATTACCCTGCGGCCATTCATCTGTCGGCACGATTCCTCACAACTTAGCTTGGGTAGGCTGGTCCGCGGTGGCAGGCTTCGCAAAGGATTTTGGGGAGGTTTAGCTCCCCTCACCCTACTACTTCCGCCACTGACCAAGGGATCCAGCGACCCCGCCCGTAAGGCCACATTGGCCTCCCGGGCAGGGTACCCAATCCCTTGGCCGTTCCCCTATCCGCAAACTGGGGACGCGCCCGATGGGTAGCCCAACCGCACGGGACGATTGAATGCTTTGAACGTAGCAATTATTCTGACCTGGCCAAATTGCTGATGAGCAGAATCGGCCAATGTGAGAGAAACCCCTTCACTACCGATTTCAAGAGCGGAACAAATTGAAGCTACCCGTTTAAGGATTGGACACACAGCCCTAACGCACAAATTTCTAATAAGTAAAGAAGATGTGCCCAATGTGCCCAATGTAATGAGAATATGTCCATCAAACACGTCATTTTAGAATGTCACCAGTTTGCAAACCAGCGAAGACAACATAGAATTCCCAATACATTACAGTTAGCTCTAAGAGACCAAATTAACGATTCCTTGAGTTTTTTAAACATATAACTGCCAATAACCCTAGTGGTTGACGCAGTATATGTTAAATAAAAAAAAAAAAAAAAAAAAAAAAAAACAAGACCAAATGCAAGACTAAACTGAAATTGTAACTTCCGTCGTAAATAAGATATATGCCTTAACTTCAATATACATTGCTGGGAAAAATGACCAAGACGAGACCTGTACCAAAATTGTGTTGTTTCAATAATTGACAATCATTCACTGTGTACTATATCTACTACGTCTAGTTTCATAGTTTTTATAATTCCAGAAAATATAAGTTACTTTCACTAAAGTATCGGCAACCAAACAAACACTGTTGCAAATGTAGTACGTATGATATAAATAGGTAATGCCTTCCTTTATTTTTTGCTGCTACTTCATAAGTACGCAGGTTAATTTAATAATTTAAAGCAGAAAAGGCACTTTTTGCATAAAATTAACAGTAACCTATTCCACATTATCAATTTTTCAATTTATTTGTGATCTCTTTACACGGTAAGATTTTTTTATGTTTTAGTCCAGATAACAAATCTGTCATCATACTGTTGAAATACGTGTTAATATGATCACGATTTAAGGTTAGTAGTCATTTACTGTATTTTTGGATCTTGTAGAAGATGTGAATTATGCATAGAGATAATACAGATAGAGGCAACAAGCCATAGGCCGCTGTGTAAGTGGAAATGTACGACTGAACTCCGGTGAGAGAGAAAAAGACAGACAATCCGAGGTTTTTCTGTCTTTGTGTCTGTGTATATAGCATGCGTGCTATTAGAAAAAGATAGCCTAAGCCTTCGAATTTCTCTCTCTCTCTCTCTCACAGCAACACGGGTTCCGAGCTGGCTTGTTGCCTCTATCTGTATTATCTTATGGAATTATGCGATTGACGCTTAATGACAGTGAAGGCTCGGCGATTTATTGTAGCGGTCAGTGAATAACTGAGACTCAGTCCGTCAAATCCAAGGGCCACAGTTCTAAGTTCTCAACCTGGACGATGAATCATGATTTGATTTTAGAGATGCCATAACTGTAGAAGCAGAAAGTCCTGATCGATTTTTTCACGTAGATGTTTTCATGCCGGCACCACTCAGTGGAACGCGCCACATCACCCTTGAAAAAGATCATAAGACCGCTGAAGCCGTCTCCTCCAAGACTTTAGTGACATCTTCGATGACCATCTCCGCTAGTCAACAACAGATGCAGTATCGCTGAGAATCCAGATAACCTCGGACAAACCCATCAACATCCGCCCTTATAAGTACTCCCGAGAAAAGAAGAGGCTTATACACCCAGAGGTCGAGGACACGCCGATGTGATTTGTGATTGTGACCAAGAAGGACGGCAAGCCAAGGTGCGTTGACTACCGGAAGTAAATAAACAAGAACATGGAACACTTAAAAGAGCTTCTAAATTTGTGGTTACTTTTTGTGGTGTAGCTGAAAAATGTCTAAAATCCCTTACTATGAACACCTCAATTAGATATTTACCTTCAAACATTATTGATGTATTTTCAAATCAAATTTTTGATTTTGAACCATTCAAGGATCACTGCATCGCTAATTTTTACTTTTTTTTTACTCATAAAATTTGTATTTATTCCTTCCTTAGTTTTGCAAAAACAATTTAAAAAAAGCCTCTCAATATTATATTAACATATTTATAATCTGTAGTGCAAAACTTCTTTCAACTTCAAAATCCTTTATAGGTATCTTTTAGAAAAATCACTTGACTATGAGATACGATCTTTGATAATAACCCACTTATTCAAACGAAAAATTAATAACGTACGATACACTTAGACGATAAAAACTATTTTCATAAAATAGTTTAAATGAACCCTTTCGAAATTATACGCTACTGAGCTTTGTACTCGCACTGATTTATGTTGCGACCAAAAAATATACACAACAAGAAGTGAAGCCCGGTGAAAATCCTTTGATGTTGAAGGGGCAAAAATAAATAACCTTGAAGGTGACAGTTACTTCCGGCATACACTGAGAATCATAAAAAAGTATTTTAGCGTAAAGTTTTATCAAAAGTACCTATTATATAAGTATTTTTCCATCAGTGGCTACTTCTGCACTTTTCGTTAACAATATACATGTGAAATAGATCATTTAAAAAATAATTTCAGCCTACAAGCAAACTTTAACCTAATTTGGGTCTGTAAAGACCATAAGAAAGAGGCCCACATGTGACATATGACATATGCGAAGCTTCGCTTCTTGTTGTTGGTGTATTCTTTGGTTGCGACCAAAACATTGTATAGGTAATAATGTGTGGAAGCTGGTCTATCTTTAATACGTCATTGGTTAATGCTAATGTCACAGAATAACCCATTCAAACAGAAGTGACACGTTTCTTATTAAAAACTGACTCTAATATTAGGTGCTGATATTGTTATTTCAACAGTTTTTTAGTGCGTTAATTAAAAACGTTCACCCTAGCAGCAATGCATTTCTTATGGAAATGTCAAGAGGTGTCTCTTCTGTTTGAATAAGTTTTTATATACGAGGATATATTGAAAAATTCTTAGCCTGCTATAGAACCAAACAAAATTTCAATGTCAAAATATTTTATTACCCAACATATTCTCCTCCTAATTGGATACATTTATTACAGCGAACCTGCAACGTCTCTAGACCTTTAAAAAAAAATGTTTCTTCCTGCTCTGCAATCCAGACCTCCACAGCTTTTATTACCTCCTCGTTGGAAGAAAATGTACGACCTTTTAAACTTTTTTTCAGTTGAGGAAAGAGATGATAGTCGGACGGAGCGAAATCTGGTTAATAAGAGGGGTGTTCTAGTAATTCAAACCGTAAATCACGAATTTTTTGCATGGCATGAGAGTTGTGTGCAGGGGCGTTGTCCTGCAAAAACAAAACACCTTTGGATAGCTTTCCGCGTCTTTTCTTTTTATTTTTTTCCCGTAGAGTGGTCAGTAATGTCGAATAGTAATCTCCAGGTATTGTTCTACCCTTATCCAAAAAACCAATCATGATTACTCCATGGCAATCCCAAAAAACTGAAGCAAGAACTTTTCCAGCAGATTTTTGGACACGAAACTTCTTAGGTCTTGGAGAACTAGAGTGTCGCCATTCCATCGATTGTTGCTTTGTTTCTGGATCGGAGAAATGTACCCAAGTTCCATCCATAGTAACAATTCGGTTTAAGAAGTCTACATCGTTTTCAAATCGAGCACAGATCGAACGCGATGCTTCTACCCTTGCACGCTTTTGGTCAACATTCAAACATTTGGGGATCCATTTTGCAGCAACTTTTCTCATGTCCGAATTGACGTGAACTATATGATGAACGCGTTCGTATGAAATATTCAGCGCGTCAGATATCCGTTTTAGCCCAATTCGACTTTCTGATAAAATAATGTCATGAACTGCATCGATATTTTCGGGGACTGACACAGAAACAAGCCGTCCCGATCGGTCAACATCTTCAATGAAAAATTTACCTCTTTTGAAGCTTGCAGTCCAATTTTTCACGGTCGCATACGAAGGACAGTGATCACCAAGGGTATTAAGCATATCTTCGTAAATCTGCATACCTCTTAACCCTTTTAAACACAGGTACTTATGATGGCTGAAAATAGTTTAAGAAATTAAATATTCTTTGATATCGCTATATAGCATTCGAATTAAGCTAATTCAATATCAAACTGTGTAGCAATTTATTTCTTCATTTCAAATTTTGTAAGCTTAAGTCGTATATTTTCCTAGTGGAAAAAGTTAATAAACAAACTAATCTATTGAAATTTTTCTATTAATATTCCATTCTCGTATTCCTTCTCCCTAATTAACTGGCATAAATCACAATACATTTCATTTTGGTATTAAAATGCAAATATTCATCTAAAATTCTTTTAAATGTCGACTTTTCGTTATTTAATATTCTTTTGAGAGAACGAAAAGAAATGTTATTAAACTTTTTGGCGAATATTGCACCCATATTAGAAAAGTTTGGAACATTTACTAGTGATTTAAATTTCATAGTCATGCGGCATAAACTCCTAAAAGGAAGTCTTATATGCAAAAAATTTTATGATTATAATAATTTCAAAACATTAAAGATGCATCTATCGCTAGTACACCATGTTATTTAAAACACGAAGTGTTTTTAAAAAAATCTAGTGTCTCAGTAAGTGCAGTATTGACGAGATAGTAAATGCATCTCAAATGGGCGGATACTAAGCATTGTATGTAAAAATATACTGTTAGGATTACTATTCATTGGCTACACCACCGTTAGTACCCTTTTGACCTTTGCTTCAAATACTCGCATGATTTGTGAAAATTACAAATATTTATATTCCCATTTACCATTTATTAAGTCTTGTTTATCATCGAATATTTAGCCCACAAAGAGCTCGTGGAAAATTTTTCGGAGAGACCATCACCCATTAGCCAGCCATTTTATATTATCCAGAAGTATGAACATAGCGATGTTTCATACAGGTAATAAAATAAATGTTTTTACAAAATAGTAATTTACGTTACAAGACCGGAAAGTAGTGTTTTTCAGGTCGAGACAAGCAGATTCCAGGGCGAGCCGTAGGCGAGTCCTGGAAGCTTGGAGAGACCTGAAAACACTAATTTCCGGATGCGTGACGTACAATATTTTATTAAGACAGACACTTCGATATACTTAATTCTTTATCGGATAATTCAAAATCTGAATTTATATTATTGTTAAATTTGCGCACCCGCGAAATAAGTTTGACATAAACGACAAATTAAAAATCAACGAACTGTCATCACTCGACCATATATCAAAACGTAGTAACGAAATCAAGGTAGATTGTATTATAAAAGAGCGATTGGAAAAATGAAAAATCAGGGACCGGAACAAGCTTTTGCCGGTCCCTCACGTCCATTTTCCGGTCTTGATCGGCAAAACGTAATTTTCTGGACGAAAAATTGTCCGAAATGTGTATATTTTCTGGTCGGTCGTAAAAAAAATATATAGCCTAACCATAGCGTGTACTTTTCGCATTACTTTTCCAACGGTTGTCTACAGAATTAAGAAAAGGCCTGCTTTGCGTATAAAAATTTTGTGTAGAAAAGCATGTTTTGCATAGTGGTTGTATGTATATATTGAAATATATCATTTCCATAGCACACGGTGACATTGTTAAATAAATTAAACTGCTGTTGATTTTAGAGCAATAATATATTTATTTACAATTATCTAGTTCAATAATTTTAACGATTGCACGAAAAATAGTGTGTATGCCATGGCCGCGAAACTTTTTAACGACCTCAAGATTATCTTGCCTCGGACGCAAGCGGCCTCGGCGATAACTGTTCTTTCGGTATGTTAAAAAGGTATTTCGTGGCATAAGCATACAAATAACTATTTTTAAAATTTCTACTTTCCATAATTTACTCATAAGGGATGACTACCACATACACCAAAAAATCTATCAAATGTAAATGATGATGACAATAAAATATCGTTTAGTGGAGTTAATCCTGGCTCGTGTCCGCTCGCACAACGCACCCTGTCACCATCCAAATAGCACCGGCCCTGTATCAGCTGAATGATTAATGTTGCCGGCATTAGCATATGCCGAATGATGTATGATTTCCGACGAAATCAACACTAGCGAATTATGTTTCCATTTCGCCATCTATAAATCTAACGTTTACACATTTTGGATGATTCAATTTGACATTACCCCTTGACACGGAATGAGGAGAAAAAATATATAAGAAAAAATAATTCGTGTAGAAGTGCCTTATTTATATGGTTAAAACTGTCTTTAAGTAGTACCTGGGCACCGTATATAAGCTAGAGGTGGCGCAAATACGCCGAAACCGGTCTGCAAGTGATATTGTCCCTTCTAATTATAAACCAGGATGGTTGGCTCTATATTTCGTATATACCAACCCCGTTTGACTTTGGAGTGTAATTCAATATCCGGCGGTGCATATTGCACGGAAAGTAGTTGTTGCTCCTCAGTTGAACGGTCACTGTTTTTGAAAAATATTATTTTTCAAAAATGTATGAAGTGTGAATATAAATAATTATTCTTCGACATCTACAATTTATGTATTGACAATTTTTTTAGCAAAATTAATAAACTGCTATTGGGTGCCATTTTTCCAATATCGTGGCACGAACGGCAAAGATACGATGTGGTAAAGTTTAAATTCGGAAAGAGCACATCCAAATTACCTATTTACAAAACTCCCAGATTCTTTTCAATACTAAATATTTATCGATAGAGGAAGAATATGGTAAAAAAAAATATTTAAAATAAAAACATTTATTTACAAGTAATAATCTTCTAACACTTATTGTTTTTTAACTTTTTTTGTTTTTTTATCACTATTAGTTTTCTTTTTGAAAACTTTTTTAAATACCCATCGAAAAGTCCTTGTGATTACGAAATAAATGGCAAAAATAACTGCAAATATGATTCCAAATACATCCAGCATATAATACTGATACCAGGCTAGATCCAAATAGACTACTCTAAGATGTTGTGCTCCATTATGTCTTACTATGTACTCCAACGTATAAGTTGTTCCATCCATTGGTTTCATTGGTCTATCGTGGAAGATTTTCGAACGTTCTTGAACGCTTTTACGATCTCTGAAATAGAATATAGATCAGTAACTTTCGAAGGTAAATATATACTTTTAAAATTAGATCCCAAACTGAAATATATCACTCCCTCTTTGGCATTGTCTAAATATGTTTGCAAATCCTCTAGCAACTTCTTGGGGGGTTGAACATGAAAACCAGCTATATCCTTCATGCAAGGTACTGCAGTACCAGCTGGATTTAGTCTGGTGAGTCCATTAGATAGTACCAGAGAAAAATGTATTGAGTTTCGTATCGATCTATATCCTTGGAAATACATTTATTCACCAATTCAATTTGAGGAGGATACTAGAAAAGATTTTCGTTGAAGTAACCAAGAAATCTAAATAATGTTTTCAACAATCTTTCTTTTAAATTCAAGTTACCCGTAAAGCCCAATACTATCCAAGGATATAATGAGGGTAATATGGAATTACCAACGAAGTGATTTATCCAAGAATTGGCGCTGACAGTATTAAAAATCACCAGATTTGCATCAAAGTATGGGGCTATCGCTTTTGGAGCTTCTTGGAAGTGTAATTCATTATCTGCGGGGCATATAGCACGAGAAGTATATGCTGCTTCCTATTGAACGGTCTACCCTTCGGAAAGTAATTTTCTAATTTGTAAGGCGTTTTATACTATTATTTTGACTTCTCTAGACTAGTCTAGTTTATTTTCGGTGACCTGGGGCTGTATTTTCGAGATCACGAAAAACAGTTATCCGTATTTTCGTATCGTTTTCGAAGGCTTCGATTTGTTCCGTATGTGGTGACTTATTTCTGTTCAGTTGTGT
Organism: Lochmaea capreae; assembly: GCA_949126875.1. NCBI lineage: Eukaryota > Metazoa > Arthropoda > Insecta > Coleoptera > Chrysomelidae > Lochmaea > Lochmaea capreae. The sequence goes on from OX421409.1 coordinate 10,072,953, forward strand.
GCTATATTGTGAGTCACATCTGAAATGAATAAGCATAGCTAATTTTTGAAAAAAAAAGGAAGGATCGATTTTCATTCTCCCCCCCTCGAGGGGAGCGGGCCGCTATAGGCTTTCCGGAGCCTCTTCAGCCAACATTGGAAGGAATAAGGATTGTTTATGGTTCAGGGGATGGGAATGGAGGGAACGGTGGTAGGTGCCTGAGAGGTGTGTACTGACCCAGCATTCGCCTATTGCTAAGAGAAAACCTCTGAAAAAACTCATAGCAGGTCAGGCGGACCTGGGATTTGAACCCCGGTCCTTCCGAATGCAAGTCGAGAGCGTAACCACTCCACCACTTACTCGGTACGGCATCTGGAAGTGTGGAGCTAATTTCAATTTGGATCACAAAACTAAAGTTATTTACAGGCAGGAACCGTGTTTAATGGAAAACATGTAAGTCACGTGGCAATCAATTTGGGAATCGAGCCTCATGGTAGTTTATCTCATTACCATTTTTATGTTTTTTTCACTCTTGTTTATTTTTATGGAGTTGAGCTAATTTTTTTTATATCTACTTTAATGTGTTTAAAATTATTGACGACTGAAATTATGTGATATTTATAAGAATAAACTATCTACCTATCTAGAATGTTTCAGACAGTTCAAAATAATTCCGAAAATTGAAGTTTGAACGTCAATTAGTAAAAATCTACCATTTTCCCAAAATCTATAGGAACTTTTAGTTTCATACAATTTAGTTGTAAATAATAGAGAAGGGAAAAAAGACTTGGGGTATTTCTTCGACTATATTGAGAATTGGTATAACACATGATGGAAACAAGTTTAATAGTGTTGTATTGTCACTAGTGAAATCTGTAGTTTAAATATTCTGAGTAAGAGCAGGATCAGGTTTTAAATGAGTCTCCCTTACAGCGTGACGCGAAGCGACGCGTCCTCGACTTCAGCGTGTGCATTTTTATTCCCCCTCGCGAATGTTTTAAGAAGGAGTAAGGTATTAAAGGAGAGACCGCTCGACAAAGCTGAAAAGAATAATGATTCTTAATTTTCATTTCGTTCCTATACCCGTGAACGTGACCAGAAAATTGAAGTTGAATATGTCACGGGGAATTTTTTGCCAACTTTCCAACTTGAGCCATTTGTTAGGAAATTCAATAACGTTCCTCTGAGATGTCATTCCCGGAACATCATCGCTCACTCGTGAAATATAGCCATGTACTCTTTCTCATACGATGAACTTCGTATGTCGAAAGACGTATTGACTAAAGCGATATTTTTTCGTTAACACCGACCATGGCGTCTTTATTTGGACGCCGTCGTCACTTAACGCGTCGTAATTGGTTCAAAAATGTGAGCTGAGTACAAACTTACTGGTAAAGCTGTGAACAACAGCAAACGTTCTAAGAAATTCAAAACGTAGTAACGTTACATAATAGTAACGTTATTTTTAAATGAACTCTAGTTCTTCTCATCGTTCATTTAAGAAGTTTTCTCATTACACCGTATCTCTCAGTACATTTAAATAAAGTTCAATAATAAGTGTGGTTGTGTTTAGAACAAATTTACCTATTTATAAGTACGATACGAATACGTTTTGTTGACAAGATAATTAAAAAAATCATATGAATGAATTTTAAAGTGAATTCATATCACAGTGTCATAGACCGAACACCAATAGAGAAGAAATACTGTCATTATGCGCAGCTGATCGACTTGAGGTCGATCCACACACATCAGTGACGTGACGTGATTAACTTTCAGTGAGCTGATAGTTTTGTTCTCACAGAAAATATCTGACAAATAATAGACAGTTTTCAAACTAATAGGCGTATTCGTTTATTTGGGCTCTTGCTATTTGGGCTCTTGCTCAAGCACTTGTGCGTGACGCCTCAGTCGTCACGACTTTTAAGCAAAACGAACACGATTTTAGGATCCTCAAAACCACTTGTCATGTGTCAAATGTCAAAGATTTTGTAATTTTAGTTAGCTTATTTATTTCCTGTGTTGTTAGAAGAACAGTTTTCAATTATAATGTGTTTAATATAATTTTGAATATTTAGGTACTTTTTGTAAGGTTTATCGTAATCGGTACAATCTTAACCTTAAACCTTTGTTCAAACGTCAAATAGTTAATGTCCGTGGCTTGAAGCTTACACTTTTCGGTATGTGCTCAAGGGACAAGGGGAAGGTAAGACTAGGCGTCACGCCCGGTAATAAACGAACGAAATTCAGTCACTACGAGCTGCTGCCAGCAGCCAAAAGTGAATAATCGAATAATCGAAATATAACCTCAATTAACTACAAATTTTGTTCACGAGTTCTGAATCATCAGATATCTCAAAATCACTCATTGTTACATATAAACTTCTATAAAATAACGTAAGCCGAGAAAATCAATTCCAACAAACAATCACAACACAAATATGACAATCTAAATTTATTTGATGTTAAAAAAACACATAAAAAACACTTCACATGATCCGGACACATTACTTGTAAAAGATCCGCAGACTATCCACAAAACGTGTGTGAACACAGTACTGCGGATTTCCAATCTGTCAGAAATTTTTGTAGGAACGCTTTCGAGGCTGTGCGCCTAATCCGGATTGTCAAGGACTGTCTGTGATGCTTATGAGAACAAACCTTGAAGTGGAAAAAAAAATTAATGTCCATGTGAACAAATGGCGATAGACGCGTCCGATGCAGTGAAGCTCTGACATTCACAGTGCTCGTCAGGTATCCGTCATGGAAATAAAAATACGTTGTCACCGATATTTTTTGTTCTTCACGGACGTTAAAACACAAATTTTGACTAGCGTATTTTGTCGTTATTGAAAATATTTGCGTCAAGAACTTTTGATTGAGCTAGTGCGGAAGAGTAAGGTTTTCTATCATTTGAAGGACTCAAAGTATTTAAATGCCGATTAGAAGAGTATGGCAGAAAATTGGCAAGAAAAGAAGATTGATGGTGAGTTTGTATTCGTTTATTATATAGATCTTCTTTACTGAAATTCATAGTGCACTTATAAATTCCGAATATAACAAGAAACAAAACAAGTTAACACCACTGATCACGAGGAATCACTGACACGAAAAGGTATGGTATTGTGAGGATGTCACTGAACACGGAGGGCATGGCCAATTGGCAAAGTCGATTCCATGTAGACGCGACCGTTGGCATGTGCCAATATGCCAGCCGTATGCTAATGAAAATCGCTGAAATGTCGCTCTCCTTCAAAGGAAGCGGCTGAAAACGGCGAGTGGTGACATGCCAGCTACAGGCCCCTCATGGCTTCAGTTGTGATTCAGACTGTCTGCCGGTTTCACGGCATCAAATGGAGTGGACAAACGAAAAAGTTATTAATTTGATAAATCTGTCCTATTCTGTGAACATTGTGCGACTAAACTAAATAAATGCCAACACATATGTAGACGTTTTTACAGTCGCTGGGTTTGCCAATTGGCATTGCCAACGGCAAATCACGGGATAGTGTGGACGCGCCTTTACAAGCGAAGTGCCGGAAGTTGAAGATGCGCGAAACTATGACGTATGTTTCTTCTTTATTGAAGTTCATTTTACTTGAATTCCAAGTTTAATTTTTTCATTATTAACACTTATTTTTACCTGCGGAACTGTACGTTAGGATATGTTTTTTTGAAAATGCTCATATCTTTAAATTCAGTATCTATTAAATACGTTTTGTTAATATAAAACTCTTCATTGGGAAAGTTTTTCAGTACCGGGTGGGCAAATAAGAATGGCCATCGGTTATATCTCAGTATCGGATTGTAGTACAGCGTAATTGGATTTTTTAAAAATTGAAAAGCATGATTTTACAAAATTCAACCAATTAAGGAGCATAACAAAAACAAATATAGTATTCATCAAAAAATAAGTAACGTGCAACTCAGAGTGATCTATTTCACCTAGAAATCTAGTATTAGAAGTATATAGCTTAAACTAAGTTTATAATTTTGGAACTGTTGGCGATGCTCAACTGAACACAGTTTACACTTCCATTAGACCAACACAAACACTCACACTATCTTACGCGCGCTTCGATAACCAAGTTTTATTCTTCAGATACTATGGAGTATACCTTCAGTTTACCTAAAAAGCATTCAATAAATATACTCAGACAACTACCTACTGAAATTCTAGGACAATATTAAAAATTATTATCCTGAAATCTCCACTTTATATTTAATCTATAAATATTTTTACCAGCCAAATATTTCAGTAGTAAAATAATCATACTAATAGGAATTACCTTTTCACTTATCGAATAAACGAATACTGTGCTGTTGTTATCGGATTAACGACGACCTGCTGTGAGTTTTGATCTTAAATCAATCATGTTGGCATAAGTCAAAACGAAATATCCTGGAACGAAATATAGGTACAGTATAGCCAGCATGTTTAAGCGATCGCTAAAAATGTTTGTAATCATGGACCATAACGTACGCTTAATGATTTTATATGTAACTATTTATAATATTAATACAACTAATTAATAATATAATTTACTGACGTCTTCATCTTGGCTTTGGGGATCGCTTCTGCGACTCCTTTCCTTCGTAGAATTCTTGACTAGAATAAAAATCAGCTACCACCAGTGAAGTAACTTTAGTTATATGTAGCTACGAATTTCTGGAAAAGGATATGCAAATCTACGATCGGCCAAGGGCACTAAAAGCATCGGCGTTCTTAAAAAAAACCTGACAAACGTACTAATCATTTTTCAAAAAGAAAAGCCATCTCGACCTTTCGCTTTTCGGTAGAATCTGAATATTTTTTAATATATAGCTCAACTGTTCCCTAATATGTAAATTTTTTGACAATTATTTACATATACGTCGAAAAAAGTATTCCAGAAGCGTAGTATGTGAAGGCATTATTTCCGTTGAATGGAAAGAATACCAATGGTACACAGACGGCTCAAAAACAATAGAAGGAACTGGAATAGGGGTGTACGGGCCAAACACCCTGAAAGCTTGGGAAAAACCTCAAGTATCTTTCAAGCGGAAATTCACGTCATAAGAAAGTGTGCCCAGTTCAATATTGACAAAGGATATAGAAGGCAAAAGATTATCATAATGTCGGGTAGTCAAGCAGCCATTAAACCACTGAGCTCTTGTGTATTCAGTTCCAAAATGGTGTGGGAATTCCTAGGCATACTTAATGAACTAGGCGAGAATAATATAGCAACCTAACTATTAGCTGCTCTAGAACTACCAAGGAGTATGTTGAAGAAGATAGCAGGACTCCTAACAGGGCACTGCTGTCTGAAGACCACCTCTGTAACCTAGGTTTAGGGGAAAGTCCCCTATGTAGGGGTTGCGGCAGGGCTGACGAAACGTCGGACCATGTTCTCCTCGTATGTCCACATTGGGCTGTGCTACGCCTTGTTATGGCCCCTGGGGACATAAGCTTGCATCCACTGAAGAGGATTGAGTCCTTCATCAAGGAACTCGGCTTCATGGATGCATAAGTAACAGGAATGGTACAATGGGCCCGCCAGTGGCCTGAGTGCCGGAATCTTGGCTTGAGTTTGTCTTGGCCAAGGTTCGCCTGACTAAATTAGTTAGTTAACCGAACTGTGGATTCCAGGACACACTGGAATAGAAGGAAATGAAATAGTAGATGGACTAGCAAAGACCCTTTTGGAGGCCGGAACCCTTTTGCGGTATCAGACCCAATATGCAATAATAGGCAAAGCCGAAGAAAAGAGAAGATCTGACCATTGGAAAGATCTAGAGGGGCTTAAACAATCAAAGATTCTGATGGGTGGCTACTACTAGTTGAGATCAAATGAATGCATAAGTCAAAGTAAAACTGCACTAAAAGTTTTAACAGGGATCCTAACGGGCACATCGAAATGCTCAAAATAGAAGAATGTAGATTCTGTGTCATGGAAGAAGAAACCTCCATCCACATAGTTACGAATTGCACATCACCTAGGATATTATTGGATAGAAGAGGGACATTTACCTAAGTTGAACCCTGCAGATAAACGCTTTTTGGAGGATAATATGCTACCATTCTATATAACTTTGCAGCTCTAACTCTCTTCTTTCGAGAGCTGCAAGTAAAACGTTCATCAGAAGTAGCCACAGACGGGGATAGTACCCCACCTTGTGGGAAGCGATGGTTTTTGAATCAAATGCTTCAATGTTTCTTTTCTGAAGCTAGTGTCATTTGGTCGTTTCAATGACCAGATTTCGGCAATTGACTCTCTAGAGAGAATCCTGAGAATTTTTGTTCGGCGAGGTAGGTACCTAAGTCAGATATACTTTCATAGATCATTGTCCAAGACTTTTTATGACATCGCTTGTAATCAGAATCTTGACTAAAATAGGGTTTTATCAAAAATTCTTTGTCGTGCTTGTCTAAGGTAGATTTAGATGCCGTTCTTTGTCTTTTTTTATTTGGCGCTGAAAAACTTGTGATGGCGAATTCTTAAAAGGAAATCTTTCTAATTGTGGACCAGCTTACACCGGTACACCATATCTGCACGTTTTATTCACCTTTTCAAAGTCATTAATAAAATTGGCTTGCCATTTTTTACTGAACAAAGAAATAAAAACAATTATTAATGATTATTGACTTGATATTGATAAAACACAGCCAACTGAATTACACTTTCACTTACTGTTAACTGTGATATTTACTCGTCAACATATCTCTAACAACTGATGAATTTAATGCAAATGAAAATAGATTATGTAAAGTGAAAAATTACCTAGTACAAACAGCCTGAATTGTTAGATTGATTAACGAATGTCCTGAAAGCATAGAATTTGCATATGGCTTATGTGATTTAAACTGGAAAGGTAAAAGGTAAAGCGACATAATGGTAGTTTTTCAGGGGAGCGTTTTAAACGTTAATATTCAAAAAAAATCATAACAAATCGCCTTCTGAATTATTATTAGGTTTGAATTGACTATCAGATACATTGATTTTTTTAGAAAATTGTTATAGGAATGATTGTCTCCAAAACCAAATAATTCAATGGATAATTGGCGCATGAGTCAAATTGTACTTTTAATGTCCTTAAATACAGGGTGTCCCACTATAAAGTAACACATTTTGACGGCTTATTACTCGAGAAAGGAAAAAGATATCGACGTTAGGGTAGGCCAGAAATGATTTTTAATTTTTTTTTTCTTAGTTACCATGAAAATCTCATCCGACATGACAAAAAAAAAGCTCTGGTAAGACCTGAGCTCTTAATATTAATATTAAGAGGTGCCTCACTGCTATTTTTGATTTCCCATTTAAATAACACAGGAAATTTTGTTTTTTTTTTGTTTGAATTTTTACTGGACACAAACAAATAATTGTTTAGCGTGAATCAACACATATTCTTATAGGAAATTTACCGATCTACAAAAAAGGTTTAGAACATTTTTTGGCTGAGTCAACTCATTTAAAGTTATTTGTTGTTAAAGTCCAACAGAAAATTATAAAAAATGATTTCCACAATTTTTCATCCTATATTACAAATTAATGGCTAACAAACATAACAAATCATATTTTTTCGATTTATCTTCTTTTTATTTAATTAATTCATAAAAAAAATTTATGCAATCTTATCATGCTGAACTTAATTGTTAATTTTCATTACTATGTTTGTATTTTACCGCTTAAGTCATTGTAATTATCGATCTTAGCGACACCTATGTGGCAATATAAGTAAATAAATATTATTCAAAGTTACGTCAATCTCTCCAACTTTGTTTACTGTCTGATATTTTGTGTCGTTTTGATTCGTAGTTGATTATTGTCTTTAGTAACAGAAAAGTGAAATGTTTTAATATTGCAATTTTTTGCTGTTTTCTAAAAATGAGCTGCAAACCGATTTACTTAATTGGTGCTCCCAACCCTTATTAATTTACATTTCCTGAGAGTCAAAAGCAAATAGGACACATTATTTTTTCAGGAAACGATTAATGTTTCTAAGTCATCACTTACACAGAGTAGAGTTCTAAGTTTTTGTTTAAGTTAAGTACTTGAAAAATTGATTTGATTAAACGATTATCGATATTTTGTGAAAATTTTATGGTTGAGTCTCTAAACACTCGATAAGTTTTACGAAAAATATGATTTGTTATGTTTGTTAGCCATTAATTTGTAATATAGGATGAAAAATTGTGGAAATCATTTTTTATAATTTTCTGTTGGACTTTAACTACAAATAACTTTAAATGAGTTGACTCAGCCAAAAAATGTTCTAAACCTTTTTTGTAGATCGGTAAATTTCCTATAAGAATATGTGTTGATTCACGCTAAACAATTATTTGTTTGTGTCCAGTAAAAATTCAAACAAAAAAAACAAAATTTCCTGTGTTATTTAAATGGGAAATCAAAAATAGCAGTGAGGCACCTCTTAATATTAATATTAAGAGCTCAGGTCTTACCAGAGCTTTTTTTTTGTCATGTCGGATGAGATTTTCATGGTAACTAAGAAAAAAAAAATTAAAAATCATTTCTGGCCTACCCTAATCGACGTGCAGTTTTCGCTAAACTTCTTATATTTCCTTCAAATTTTTATTGACATAGTTGCCAAATGTATATTTTTTCCGAAAGCGCCGAAAAAAAAATGACCATTTTTGAAACGAAATTATCGGCTTATTTTAAATACAACACCCTATATTTTTTAATACCATCTGAAAGTCCCTTTCTTCTCCTTTCCAAAAATGTATACATTATCGGCATATACTCAAGTTTTTAGGGAAAGATTTAATTTTTTATGAAACCATGTCAATACCTGCCAAACGTAAATTGTCACATTTTAACAGCTTGGAAACGATATAACTCGAAAATGAGACAAGGGATTAATGAGCGGCTTTCACTGAAATTCTTAGAAATGTTTAAATTTTTTATGACACCGTTGGTAAGTCTCAAAAGTCGTCTAAAATTTTCGTAATAAATTTACTTTTGTTAATTTTTCACGGAAAGGTCGCTTTGAAACAAATACATATAACTGACATTAACAAACGTCAAAAGGTTATTTTTGTAGTATGAAGTATAACAACGAACACTGTAAAATTTATCAATCGAAAATGTATACTTTGATAGAAAAAGCGCGATGCGTCGTATTATATGCCGAGACAAAATCAGTAACAGTGACCAGAAGGAGATTCAGAGCCATTTTTGACAGAAATCCGCCTACACGAAAATCGATATTAACTTGGGTACAACAATTTACAGAATCCGGAAAAACAGAAAGGAAAACGAGAACACCTGAAAACGCCCAGGACAATATGCTCAATGATATTCTGGAAGTAAGTAAAATTCTAGCACTTAACAATAATAGAATATCTGTAAGAAAAATATCCCAAATCACACAATTTTCAAAAAGTAAGGTTCACCGGCTCCTGAAAATTATTAAATTTAAAGCATACAAAATACAAACTTTCCAAAAAATAGAGAATCATTCATTCGAACAAAGGTATTTCATGTCAGAAACATTGTTGGATCTGGTAAGACTTCAGCCTAATTTGAACCTAATAATGTCAGACGAAGCCACATTTCATATTATTGGAAGAGTTAATAAGCATAACTGCAGGATTTGGGGAGATGAGAATCCAAGAGCGTTCAACGAATTTGAAAGGGATGCTCCTAAACTAAATGTCTGGTGTGGTGTCTCTAAAACTAAAATCTACGACATGAAGCAACAGTTAACGGAAACACTTACAACGAGATGTTGGAGGAGTTTTTGTATCCCCAATTACAACAAGATGAAATTATAAACACTGTATATTTTCAACAAGACGGTGCTCCTCCACATTACTCCTTAGTTGCTCGAAAGTCATTATCAGATCATTTTGGCAACAGATGGATAGGTCGAGCTGGTCCCATCGAGTGGGCCTCATATTTCCCGAACTTAACCATACCAGACTTCTTCATATGGGGTTATGTAAAGGAAAGATGCTATAACCCAATCCCTACAAACCTTCAGGAGTTAGGAAATAACATAGTAAATGTTTTTAATACCATAACACCAGAAATGCTGCAAAATGCGTTCAGTAATTTTTGGATGAGATTAGGATTATGTAGAGATGCAGATGGAGGTCACATACAACAACTTATTTATTTAATATAATTTTTTTTTTGTTTTGATGTGTTTTATGAAGTTATGTTTGGTTCTTTGTTCTTATATGTAAATAAAAATGTTTGTTTTAAATGTTTTCTTTCTTTCTAATTTTCCCGATTCTGTAAATTGTTGTACCCAAGTTAATATCGATTTTCGTGTATAAGCGTACTTCTGTCAAAAATGGCTCTGGATCTTATCCTGGTCACTTTTATTAATTAACAAAAGTAACTTTCTTACGAAAATTTTAGACGACTTTTAAGACTTGCAAACCATGTCATAAAAAATTTTAACATTTCTAAGAATTTCAGTGAAAGCCGCTCATCAATCCCTTGTCTCATTTTTCGAATTTATAACGTTTCCAAGCTGTTAAAATGTGATAATTTATGTTTGGAAGTTATTGACATGGTTTCATAAAAAATTAAATCTTTCCCTAAAAACTTGAGTATATGCCGATAATGTATACATTTTTGGAAAGGGGAAGAAAGGGACTTTCACAGGGTATTAAAAAATATAGGGTGTTGTATTTAAAATAAACCGATAATTTCGTTTCAAAAATGGTCATTTTTTTTTCGGCGCTTTCGGGAAAAAATATACATTTGGCAACTATGTCAATACAAATTTGAAGGACATATAAGAAGTTTAGCGAAAACTGCACGTCGACATCTTTTTCCATTCTCGAGTAATAAGCCGTCAAAATGTGTTACTTTATAGTGGGACACCCTGTATTGAAAGGCAAAATGACTAATACGATAAAAACAGTTTTGTTAGTATAAAGCACAGTTGCTTATAGTATGATACAATTTTATTATGAGTCGTAGTGATTCAACTCTTTATCAGAGTAAAATGCATAATGAAACAAACTAAAAGAATTGAAATCAAAAATACCTAGTAGTGTAATATAAAATTTACACTATTTAAATTAAAGAAGTTGATGGCATTTCCGGTCAAACCGGAAGTATATTATTAACAAAAAAATGTACATCAGATGCATTTTGTTCCATTGCAATTACTTGTAAATTTTCATAAATATTGTTCTTTCCGTTTAAAAGATATTTACTTGGTTGCATACTTTATCCCAACCCGTATATATCATTTATCGTCATGGTAATTTATTGCAATGATTTTTACTGCATACGCCACTGTTTAACCTGTGCTGTTCTCTTTTCGCCTCATCAACCAAATACAAATAACTTCTCATCTGCTAAATTACACGCCGTAAAAATAAAAGGATGCCAAAAGGACCTAATCATTTCATCGATGTTAGCAAATCTGATGAGGTTGAAGCAACGTCCCATATCCGTACCCGTTTCCACACCCCATCGGGCCACTGTTCCGACACACATCGATGAATACTAACATCGCGCTGCTTACAATTCTGATGACGACTCAATTCACACTTTTCGGGCAATTTGTTCGATCTCATGTACCGCCGAATCGTCCAATTTCTTTGCTAATTTTCGGATGTTCGGGATTGAAGAGCCATTTGTCCTTCATTAGAAATGGAAGTCGAGTGTTCACGCCAACGTTTCAGTTATAGATGTAGGATCAGGATAATATATTACTTTGTAAGTCTATTCCATGGAATTTGTTTTCTTTAAAGATGGGAACAATGTTTACATACAACAAATATTTTTTTATTAGATTGGGCTGTGATGAAGCTTTTTTTGGGTGATTGTTCTTAGTTTCTGGTATTTTCGCTAGCAGCCATGACGTTTCTAAAATGAGAGGCTAGATGGACAATATATAGAACTTTGCACATTTCCGAATTCACAAAACAGGCATACACGGAGCGTAGCAAACAAGTATTCTGGAAATGACCTATGACCTAATATCTTCAATAATACCCAATTCTAAAGAAAAATACTTGGTTCTCTAGCAGGTGAAACTACTAAGAGCAGTTGGACCAAAAATACCCTCAGGCTTTGCAGCAAATGTTTGGTAGCCAGTCTCATGCCGTTGGCTTATTGTAATCTACTCTACTCCCATATTTAGTTCTATGGCGTTCTATGCCAAATGAAAGGAAAAAGGATACCTTTGGAGGTTATGGTTTTATATTTAAACTACCAACGTGCAGAAAGAGCATCATCTCTGTAATCAAGGAGAATTTCAATGAAAAACATTTTTTTCAACTCTGGATAAATTGATAAAACTTACCTTACTGTTGAATGGAAAATAGCCGCCTCAATTTCTTCCAACAACAACAGAATTTCCGTCCCGTCGCATCCCGGTGATTTATATGGTTTAAATGTGTCTATGGCATATTTTATTCTACTTTGATTTACCACTGCTCTAGATACTCTCCAGCATTCATCGTTATTCCGATTCGGAGTCTTCGAAAACATACGCTTTTCTCTGTGTCTGTCCAGTCTTATCATTTTCGTGTGGGGGACATAACTGAACGAAAATATGAGCATAATAAGGTTATCTACAAGAGACTGACACAGATATAAAAACACAACAAATTTTAAAACTTGATATACATACACTGATTGATTGGTTCAGCACACCAGTCAAAGGCTTAGAGTCATCGGCACCTCAGCCTTTAGGCTTTTTGTGCTCTTGGTTGTGCCGTTTATGTGAAGAGACCAGTAGCCCTTATCAGGTTCAGCAGTCTTTTCACTAGGTCCTTATCCTCAATCAATCAATACATACACTGACTCCCAAAAACAGAAAACGGAAGTACTAGCAAAGATAAATGGAGACGAGTAAATAATATATTCACGTTTTTTATAAATACTTACATTTATGTAACAAAAATTATGCCAACAATATAATCTGACGAAATTACTTAGCATCACCTTCAACTTTAAATAAATATTAGAACAAGAGTTAATTAGTAAATTTTTCGGTATTTGGCACTAGAAAGAGGGTAATTTTCAAAGATAAGAACGCATTTAAGAGTGCCGGCATAAAAACTTACTTTTTAAAGAGCTACTTTTGCATGTTTATGATAAAAGAGCGGAAATGGAATTTTTGATAAACGAGTATAAGCCAAAGGTATAAAAGGGGAGCTTAAAGAGAACAAAATCTTTTGATTTAAATTATGTGTTAAGGGAACCTTTGTACTTAAGATTTTTCGTATCTCTAAATGCGACTTATGTTATTTCATAAAAGTTGATTAAATAATAAATATTTTTTTTTGTCAGAACTAAAATATTACGCTTTCAAGTGTATTTAAAAATGTTTTTCCAGTGAAGCAAGAAATATGCAAAATAAAGTAGATCCCTTTTATTAAATACAGCAAGCTGGAATGTAAAAGGGACTAATGAAAATAAAATGAAAAAGTATGAAATTGAAGTTTTAGACATGCGAGAAACAAAACAATAATTAAATGAAATTATAGAAATGTCAGATTATATATTTTACGGTATTGGAATGAAAAATTGTTGGGAACTTGTCAATAAAAAACTAAAGAATATGTTTTGGACCGAAACATAAATAAATATATGCTGCCATCGAAGATAAAGAAATAAAATAGGAGAAGAAGAATTATATGACCCGGCAATTGCAATAAAACCGACAAAGAATAAGAAACTGTTCCCATATCATTTTAGAACTGATTACACAAGAACTCAGTGCTTCAAAGGCTGCTTGACTATCCAACACGATCATAATATTTTTCATTTTTCGTATATACTTTCCCATGACGTGAATTTCCGCTTGAAAGATGTTTGGTTTTTTTCCAAAGATTTCAGAGTGGCGCAAACACTCCTACTCTAGTCCCTTTTGTTGTTTTAGAGCCATATGTATACCATTGAATGACATTCTTTCCATGCCTGATAATGGTGCTGGGATCTTCTTCCTTCTTGTTTTGAATTTATTTGAAAAGTAATACTTTTGCACCATACCATCCTGCGGCAAGCGCCAGGATTTCCAATTTCTAAAAATCGAGGGGGGTTTTTTATGATTCCCTTACTTATTCCGTATCTTGTTCTTTTCGCAACACCTTCCACCACCATATGTAGTGGCGACAAGCTAAGAACCAGTTCGATAGCCGCTGTTTGGCATGTTTTCTCTACTCCTGTAATACATAAGTCCATGAGTCATTATTGGCTTCAATATGGCTGCGAACATCTACCTCAGGATCCTTGAGGTACACCTCAATTTTTCCTGCCAGGGAGTCTAGTTTTGAATATCAGTGAAATTTAATTCACCAGTGAAATATTTCGATTTTTATTTCGCCATCGAAATAGTATACCTAGTTTTGAATTATAGTGAAACGAAATTATTATAAATTCACTTAAATGAATTTAATTCGAACGATACAATCTGACAACAACGGAATAGCACTCATAATAGTTCAAACGTTAAGAAAAAAGAAGAATAGTTGGCGTTAAAATGTATTAATGTCATAAGATAAATTGAATTATACATTAGTATCTATACGTTATTATTTTATTATTACCTACCTATTGGAACCATTTTTTTAGTTATGGCTGAGGTGAAAAAACAAATATTTGTTAACAAACAGCAAAAGGAAGCATTGGTGGAATATATTGTAAATAATCCTATATTGAAACATACTCCAAGTCTCTGTTGATGTGGTCTTTTTATAGTATTTTAGAAGAAAGATTATAACAGCAACTTTTGACGTCTCAAGATATATTTACTAATGTCAAACTACATATTATTAAAACAATAACTCCAATAAAATAAAGGGATGGTCAAACATAGAAAATGTTCTTCGTACAGTCTCATATTTTTGACGAAGGTACAACACGTCGTTCTTACATTAGTAGATTTGTCTATTGCTGATGCTTTTGTCTGTGCTACCAAATGCGGATCTAAAATGTTTATCAATTCGCTATCAGCAGCTTCTTTAGACAGTCAGTAAATTTTTAGAAAGTGGCGGTGACTAAGGTTGAAGGGATCTTGCCTAAAAGAATGAAGCACCGTTCTTAGCGTTAAAAAATCATCCTCCACAAGTTCCACATTATTTAGCACTATTTGCTGAAGTTCCTCTAAATTTGCCATATACATTTAAAAAATATAAAACGTTCTCGCGTCACTCTCGTCTTACTAATAACTTATTACTATGTTAATTAACTAAAAAGCTTCGAAAAGGTAATTCAACTAAAAGAAGGGATGTTAAAACTACACGAAGTATCTGACAAAACCACAACAAAAAATTCGATGATTCTAAAACGTCAAATAAATTGAAATTTCGCAAGTGAAATAAGCGTTTCGACAGCTAAACAGCATTCGAATTAAATTTGTGAATGTTTTTCGAATTCGAATTTTATTTCACACATGAAATTAGTTCGAAACTTGGATTGATCGGAATCAATCGAAATATGAGAAATTTCACTAGTGAAATATTTCAAAACTAGCCCCCCAGGATGTATGTATATATGATGGGGTGACATTTACTGAGACCTAAAAGATCTATTGTACCCCCTCACTCCTACTTAGTTCCCTACTAGATCTTTCCAATATTCAGATATTCTCTTTACTTCTTCCTGTCAGGATGCTGCACACTATTAACGCCATTTCTGACAGTTTACTATCTAGGGTCAGACTTAGATACTTGTGACCATTCAACCTGACTTCCATTAAATTCAACGGCTTTGAGGTTGGGTTCTTTTCTCAGTGAAGACTATTAAGAAGGTTTTATATCATCAGCATATCTTTGGCAGGATATTCCTAGCTCAGTTAAACCACACAGGAGTTTATCTACCGTCACCATACTGAAAATGTTAGGAGAGAGAACATGTTAAAAGACATTTTAAGACAGTTACGGACTTAGTCACTACACATTGTACCCTGAGAAAACATCTTCACAAAATGGAAATAGTCAGTGAACCTATTTGCAGAGAATGTTAACTACGGGATGAAACACCTGTACTCACATACTTTGCTTCTGTGAGAAGTACTCAGACGGAAGAAGTGTGGATAGTATATAAGACATTGATAATATATTCTATATATTCTAGGATTTTCATTAATTTTAGTGGAATTAACTAGAAATGGTTAGTGTCATTTAAAAAAGTAATGTGAGTAGATTCCACAAAGTAAGGAACCAACCAGTAAATTCAAGGAATGTTGTAGTCTGCTTATATTCATCATACCTAACATTTTTTATTTTCCTATATAATTTAAAGTTGATAACTGAGATCGAAAATTTATTTTTCTTTTATTGGTTTTTTAGAAAAAATAGAATGCAACCCTCGTACGCTATCGAAACAACGTACAAGCAAACAAAGCAGATGAAATATTACTTTTTTCTTACGAAAACGCTAAAAAAAACTTTGAAGCAGAAAAATTACAAGTCATGACATCATCTCAGAAACCTTCTGTGCACATCTATGGCATTTTGCGAGATACAAAATTATAGTGTTCTGCTTATTTTTTATTCAACGCGTAACAAGAAAATGCCATTTACGAGGAAAACTCTTATTTCGGGTAAACCTGATCTGTGTGGCGAATCATTTCAACTTTTTCAAATTATTATGAAGACTCTGGTGACACACTATAAACATTATTCTAAAGAGAGATGTCAGATATTAAAAATATCAGTCTGTTTTTGATAGTTGTTACACAAAAATAAATTGCTGTACATGTCCCAAGTTTTCTTTCCTCCTACTGCTTTTATTTGCGAAGCTGAACTTGTTACTGTTTTAGCATATTGAAGTTGTATTGTCTATTAGCCGTCGCTTGCGAATATCCACTGGAAGGATAAAATGTTCCAAAAAATCTTAACCGATTATTGGTTTAGATGTATGTATGATGAGGTGACATTCACTGAGACCTAACAGATCTTACTTCTATTTAGTTCCGGAGGAAAGTCTCAGAGACTATTAGCTCCTTAAGTCCTATTTCCTGGCGAATTTTAGGATATCTGCAGGCTTCAACTGAGGTAAATGTCCTTCTTCTATCCAATAATCTCCTAGGTGCTGTGCCCTAGGATTCTGAATTGCTGTGCAATTCGCAAGTATGTGGTTGGAGGTTTCTTTTTCCATGCCACAATCTACAGTCTTCTTCCTCCACTATTTTGAGCTTTTTCAAGAGCCCGTTCAGGCGGCAATGTCCCGTTAGGATCCCTGTTAAAACTCTTAGTGCAGTTTTACTTTGACTTATGCATTCATTTGATCTCAACGGGTTGTAGTTACCCATCAGAATATTTGATTGTCTAAGCCCTACTAGATCTTTGCAATGGTCAGATCTTCTCCTTTCTTCGGCTTTTCCTATTTCTTCCAATATTACATTGGAGCTGATACCGTTCCAGCCGCTAAAAGGGTATTTAAGTCCCCCTCTTTGCTAGTTCATTTCCTTCTATTCCAGTGCGTCTTGGAATCCACTTGAGGTTAGATTAGCTCAGTGCTTTAATGGCTGCTTGGCTATCCGACATTATGATAATCTTTTGCCTTCTACATCCTTTGTCAATATTGAACTAGGCACATTTTCTTATGGCGTGAATGTCTCCTTGAAATATACTTGGTTCCTAGCCCATACACTCCTATCCCAGTTCCTTCTATTGCTTTTGAGCCGTCTGTGTAGCATTGAATGGCATTTAGCAATAACAAAACGCCAAGTGAACTGACGACGTAATGCAAAACCAATGGTAATGTTATAAAACCGAAGGCTGTAATCACTGTATTGTTTGCTACGAAAAGTTCATAGGATAATTTTATTGATCCGTACCGATGAGAAAATATTGCAGAAAATGGACAACGTTTGAAGGTGACATGTGTCCGTGCCGGTGGTATCATTTGCACCAACAGGCTTGAGCACATCAATTTAGATCTAATAGGACCGCTACCAATTTCTTGGGGATACAGATACCTATCAAATGCGTTGACCGTCTTACAAGATGGCCAGAAGCTTTTTCACTCGAAAACATTGAGGTAGAAACTGTTTCTCGGCAGTTTTTCGAAGGTTGTGTAGCACGTTTTGCCGCTCCTCTCCGTATCACTAAAGACCAAGGACGTCAAAATTATTCAACAGATTCAGTAAACTCATTGGTTCAAGACACTTTCGAACCACAGCATACCATACTTGATTTTCGATTCATTGTCTTTTTGAATACAACTTATTTTTCTTTGGTCATTTGTCCTGGATTTTATATATATTTGACCGGAATGGATCTAAAAAGGTCGCAGTGAGCTAGGCCAATTAACCAACTCATTAAATCTAATCTAATATATAAAACAGTCAGAACTCCAGCTACTCTGTACATACGGTCCGTTATATCTCTAAAAAATGCAATACAATGTAAATTGTACAAAATAATGAACAGATTTTACTTATGATTTCTATACACTATTTAAATCGAAATGAAATTAAAGTGTCCCTTTGTATGGTGAAGGGAATTAAGTAGTAGTAGTAGTGGGGAACGCACATGTTTCAAGTCTCACTTTGGCAATATACCGGCTCTGATTTTATATGTAAATAATTCGACAAATTCCACAGGTTTAAAATGATTAGTTTATTCAAGTTAAATATTTACAACAGTTTATTGTTTATTGTCATACCAAAAATTAAATATTTACTCACAAATAATCAAGACCAATGAATAAAAACGTTCAGCGACAGAAATGATAAATGCTAATATTCGTATTAACAGTGAGAAGAAGAGGATACTGCAACAAACTGAGTGTTTACTTTGCGCTTTCACCCCTGAAGGTTTTAAAAAAAATCTCTTTAGATGAGAAAATAAAAAAGCAAAATCCTGTAATCATGCTTTCGACAAAGTGGCATTTCGTGCTCTAAACTCTAACATAAAAACCCCCAATACGTGCCATACAAAAATGCAAGATCTCTGGTAAATATGGAAAGTTCTTATTTGTGGGGTCAGTGTCAGTGGGAGTAGGGTGGTAAAGGGCGAATCAATTGCGGATACGTAGAGCAACCGGAGCACTCACGCAAACACATAAAGCACACGTCGTGTGTCACTTGGGAGAAATTAGAGGTCGCTAGAGTCGTAAGTAAGACTGAATTTACGACGGAATACGCTGTATACTACGTTAGAATGCCGTCTCCCGCTTACTACGACCACCTCGCAGCCCCTGCACCATTTAGATACCTAAAAATAGATGCGGCGGTGAAAAGATAAGAATGATTAGTTACTTCTTTGACAAACAGACCCACTTGAGGGTTTTATAATAGGGTGTAATTGTTTTTACTTCGGAAAATATGAAAGAGCTTTTGTGTTTCATAGCGTTTGTCAACGGCGTCAGTTATTATTATTAAGTTGAGTTTTCTGGAGCCGCTGGCTGTAATCTCAGTTTACACTACCATTATACCAATACTAACAATTAACACAAGCACGTGTCGATAACCCAGTTATTTTCTTCAGGGACCGAAGGTAAACTCAAAGAAGCGGTAAAAAGTCCTACGAGAAAAGCATGATGAGAATTATTCATAGAAAAAAACTCTGATTTTTGGAATCTCTGGAGGCTGTCGACAAGACGAACACATTAAAATTACTATAGACGATAAAAATAAATACTCCATACTTACTGTACAATAGAAGGGACTGGAATAAAAGAGTACAGACCAGGACCCAAACTCTCTGAAAGCATGGGAATCCACAAGTATCTTTCAAGGAAATTCACGCCATAGGAAAGTGTTCAATATTGATGAAAGACTTTTTTTTTAAAGGAGCCGTCCCTTCGCCGGCACCACCTCAGCCTCTTGGGCTTATTGTGGATTCTCCTAGTGTTCTGACTACAGCCTATTCAGCCAATCCGTTCCCTGTATTAGCTCATACAGGTTCTTTACTGGTTGGTTGTAGAAGTCTTCTGGAGTCATTTGGGGTCTTCCATACAGTTTCTGCCTCCTGTGGTCCAGCGTTTCACAGTTGCAAAATATGTGCAGAGCTGTTTCGGTGTCATTTTTGCATCTTCTGCATGTAAGGTCTCCCTTATACATCCCTATTTTGTTCCTGCTCGTTGAGAGCAGTTCTTTCGCAACTTTTTCTGATGGATCTTTTATGAATTTCTTCCCATGGATGAAAGACTTAGAAGACAAAGGATTATCAGTATGTCGGATAATCAAGGAGCCAGTTGAACACTGAGCTCTTGCGTAAACAGTTCTAAAATGTTTTGGGGTTGCATAGGTTGCGTCACCTTACTATGTATTCTAGGAAGACTGGAATAGAAGGGAATGAAATAGCAGATGAACTAGCAAAGAGAGGGGCTGAAACACCCTTTTGGAGACCGGAACTCTTTAGCGGTATCAGTTCAAATGTAATATTGGAAGAAATAGGCAACACCGAGAAGAGGAGAAGATCTAAACATCGGAAATATCTTAGACAATCAAAAATACTACTGGGAGAGAACAAGTAAATGCCCTAGCCAGAGTGAAACAGCACTAAGAGTTTTAACAGATTTAACTTCCATCCACTTACTTGCGGATTGCATGGCAATACAGAATCTTAAACCTGGAAGACTACTGGATTGAAAAGGGACATTTACCTAAACTAAAGCTTGCGGATATCCTAAAACTCCTTCGGGAAATAGATCTAAAGGAGCTACTAGCCTCTGAGACTTTCCTCGGGAACTAGAGGTAGAAATTCCGTTCGCAGTTCTTAACTCAAGTTAAGTATAAGACTACTAAATTCCTAGAGAAAATTTTGATTTTGCGAGGCAACATCTCCCCGCCAGCTTTATTATGTGGCAGGAAACCGTTTACGAGGTTGCGTTTCTTTCCATATTTATCACTTTACGCTTCTACTCAATTTTACTGTGATAAACATTCCCAGTAATACAACAATTTGAAATTCGACATCTTATTTTTGTTCATCTATTTCAATCTAAATAAAAATGTAATTAAAATTACATTACGATGAAGTACAACCCACTTTTCATTTTTCACCCACTTACGTCCAAACGATGCATTCCTAGTGAAACAAAATGACAAGATAATGATATTTCAATCAGAAATCGCCATGATGGCCATAAAATGTTCCAATAAAAGCAATACCAAACGGTAGAGTGAAATAACATCAGCAATATGGTTAGAATGTATAGTAGACGTGGATCTTGCATTACATCAAGGGCGTATCCTAGGCTTTTTATACTCTAACCATAAATGCTCTTCACTAACTACGTTAAAATTTATGGAATAGGATGAATTTAAAATGTTTCGTATTTTTATGTTTAGTTTTTTATTATCTTCGCAGTAAGGTCTGGTCCGTTTTCTAGTTGATAAGGATTTTTATGGCTACATTTCTACTCTTTTGTTAGAACTTAATTTCATCCCCAGATTTTCGGAAAGTTCTTGTGAAGGGACAACTTGTTTATGTGAGATTTTAGGTCCACATAGTGATTTGGTACCTTGGCATCATGTTCATGGATGAATTAGTTGACCATGTTTTCCTGCAGGAGTCCTAGACAGATCTAAGCAACATTCCCGGTTATGTAAGATTTTGCCCTGAGGATATACACAAAGATTATTCACTCAGTAGGAAAAATAATAAGTTTTTTTTTCTTTACAGGCTTTTGCACTCCAGTCTTAGCGATCCAAATAGGTATCTGATATAACAGAAGTGACCTACGTTGTCTAACATAAGTGGATAAGTGGAGGTCTAGCATTTTTATTTTGAGACCACACGTTTTTCCAAAAATCCTGCGGCACGTCCATAGAGCACTTGCAGATTTTGATGTAATATATACGAGGCGTGTATTCCACGTAAGTCTCTTATAAAGGATTACTCCTAGCTTCTGATAAAGTGAGAGTTACTGCATTCATGTTTGGAGGCAGTATTTTTAGTTTCCTCCTGTTAGTGAATAGAACAAGTGTCGCAATTGTGATTGGGGTCGGCATCATTCCAATTTACAAGTCTTCTCTGTACCCTACTTTGGAGATTGCTTGTTTTGCAATTGTTGTTATGGAGGTACTCTATCAACAAAAAGAATATGCCGCGATAGTGCAGCCATCATCGCATTTCGCAGATAAGGGTATTGTAGTTAAACCTTATTTTATTATTAATACCAAGTTTTTTTGAAAAAATTACGTTTTCGCAAAAACAGTTGCCGTATACGCTTGTGTATTTGAATCTAAAGCCGTAACGACAAGATGTCACTCATCGATTGGACAAAAAAACAAGTCACATTTTTATTGAGGCTCACGGTGTCACATACACTTCGAAAACAGGGACATTTGTTTTTCCGATCCAGGCATCATGACCGTCTGCCCGATTGAAAAGCAAATAATCCAATCTTAATATTTAAAAAATGTAAAGATGCAAATGAGAATAAAAAAGAGATGCTGATTTTTAGATGTTGTGTTGACAAAAAATTAAATTAACTTTTTTTTAACATTTACTGTCATTTTACAATCTACTTCATCACAAGAATATTTAGTAAAAGGGTTGTATGTTATTGGAATATTCACTTATACAGCACTAATCACTATTAGTGTTGCTGGAGAAGATCTTCGGGCCAGTTTTTATTTAATCTTCGGTTGGTTGGTCCATCGTTGTACAAGTTTACTATTCGGTCGTTTGGGTGGCCAGTCAGTCTCATTTGGTAATTGGTGGAAACTGTTCTAATTACTTGTGTGACATACGGGATTTGCAGGTCTTCATTGAGAGTTTGATTGCTAATGTACCAGGGAGCATTAACAATTGATCGCAGCGTTTTCGACTCGAATCTTTGGATAGTTTTTATTCTGGTAGGTTTTGCACAGCCTCACAGTTGCAAACCATATGTCCAGATAGGTTTTAGCGTTACTTTATATAGCAGCAGCTTGTTTTTGGTTGATACTTTGGACTTTCGGCCCAATAGCCAGTACATTTGTTTGGATTTGTTATCTAGCTGCCTTCTTTTTGTTTGTACATGTTTCTCCCAAGTTAATCTCCGATCTTTTATTGGTACTGGGACACCATCAATGGTAACTGGTGGGCAATTGTTGTGGCAGGTACTGAAAGTCACCTGAGCAGATTTGGATTGGTTGATTTTAATTCTCCTTTTTCTATACCAGGCATTCAATTGGTTCAGATGAGTTTATATGTTTGTTGAAGAGGTGACTGGATTACTATCTACAGAGAGGATGGCAACATCGTCTGCAAAGGTGGCTATCGTAGTGTTGTCTGTTTCAGGCAGGTCATTAGTGTGCTGGAGGTAGAGGAGTGGTCCTAGCACGCTTCCTTGGGGGACAAGCCGGATTTTATAGGATAGCTCTCTGATATTGAGTCATTGTGTTTGACTGAGAAGCGTCTTTCAGTTAGGTAGGACTTAAACAGGACGTACAAGTTTTTTGTTAAGGGTATCTTTTACTTTATAGAGCAGACCTGCATGCCATACTTTATCAAAGACCTGCGAGACGTCTAGGAATACTCCGTTGCAATACTCTTTTCTTTTTAGAGTTTTGCCGATGATGTTGACTAATCTGTGAGCTTGATGGGTGGCAGATGGGTGGTAACTGAATTACAAAAAATCTTTTATACAATGTACTAGCTATTAAACGGCTTGAAAAATTATTATTTAAATACTCGGTAATAGGATTGTAATTGTGGGAATATCTGGGAAGGACAAACAATATGTTTAAACAGATTATAATCAAATATATCTTTTGCTACTCCACAATAAATAAGGAGGCATGTATAGAAAAAACAACTTACATTTTTTAAATTGCTTATTTTTTAGTTTCTCTGTGTAATTGAGAAAATATTATTTTGTTCCTGATTTAATCTTTCCTTATATATCAGTGCAGATCCTTCCATTTTATGTGGATTTTATTTTTATATATTGTTTTTTAGACTTAATTAGTTTCCTGTAAAAATTGTCATTTTAGTAAAGCGTATTATCAACAGATACCGAAGATAATAAATAAATAGTATTTTAGTGCCTTACAACGTTTTTGAAAAATACTTTTCAACGAGCAGACCGTTCATTAACAAGCAACAACTATTTCGCTGGCTATATGCCAAGACAGACATTCAATTACACTTCTAAGGTAGACGGGGCTATGATTTCTGCAAATATGAAAGAGATAGTGTCAAGAAGAAACATAAAGCTTAGGGCTCGAAATCCGCCACCGCACATAACGCTTTGAATTAAAAAGCTACCTACCTTACTGGAAAACCAATCATATGAACACCAAAAATAGGGTGGAAAGTATTGTTTAGCAGACCAAGGGTGGAAAATTCATAACATCACGATTTTTAAAATGTCTCACTATCTTTGATTACTTTGACGCTTAAATGAAAAATTCACCGTTTGGGCCACCTATGGCAAGTGAAACTTTTCTGCCAGGCCAGGCATGCTCTGCACCATCTAGATAAGATCTAGGGAGCATGTCAAGGCGGTGAATGTCAAAAATTTGCTCAAAAATCACAAAAAATCGTCACAATTCTGTCAGTTGCTATGACTATTTAGTAAAAAATTTACTAAGATCGGAGGCTAGAAAGAAAGTAAGGAAAGTAAAGACTTATTGTGATGGTTGCGACATAGCTATTGCACAATCATTTTCATTAAACAATCAAAGCTATGTTTCGATAAAATAAGATTTTCCATCTGCCAATAATATTTATTGGTTGTTTCACGTAGTTTGTAGATATCTCATTTATTAGGTATCAAAATGTATGAAAATAATCATGGTTGAGATATTTTAAACTGTGTACATGCCCAACCTTATATTAAGGTTAATTATTCGTGGTGAAATTTTATTGGTAAACAATGTGTCAATTTAGTTAATTGAGGTATTGGGGGCTCAAACCATGACCGGATAGTTATTGCTGAACTCGCGTTTCTATAGCAACTGGACATCGAATATATTTGCAAGGTATGCATAATATTCCCTCAATATCAGTTAATCACACACACTCACACACAATAGAAATTATATTCACATCCGAAACATACATTCGGCCTCGAACTTTAACTTTAAATACAAATTGATTTAATATTCGGCAGCAAATCTTTAAATTCTCGGTGTCCTTCAAATATAAATTAAAAACTATTCCAAATTTTTGTTTTAAGTTAAAATCACATTTTCGCTTGAATTTAATTTCAATATATATGTCCACCAGGATAGTCTAAACGAGTTTTTATCTAGGATAACCCCCAAATATCTCACTTCCAGCGCAAACCTCACCATTGTAGGAAAGTGGAGGAAACTCCTCCAATTCCCTTATCTTAGTGATGGCAATTATTGCAGTTCTGCTTTGGGTAACATACATTCACATATGTTCTTCACATATGTTCCCCTTGACACTTACTGTGTACATCGTCATCCATCAAGAGTGACTACCGAAGGGAGGATAATACCTCGTCGTTTGGGCGACCTCTGGAAACCTTAAAGCTGATGGTCTCATCCTGAAGAAATGCAGTGTCTGTTTTATTTGTGAGTTGTTAAATGTTCCGCCGATGTGTTGTTGTAAAAGAATTTTGTGATTTTCTGTGTAGTAGTATAGCAATGATTCTGTGGATTTTCCAGTTTGATAAGAATATTAGTGGAAACTCAGAAGGGAATTATATCCGGCAACCCGCCTGACATAGCCATCCAATACTCTTTCAAGTTCTTTGAGCTGGAAATATGTTAGTCTAACTGGTCTAACCGATTTAGGGTGTTGGTCTATACAATCTAATGAGTTATGCTTGCAGAAGAGTTAGAAATATACTTTTACTATCCTCACCGGAAGATTTGAAGAGCTGAAATGATTTGACGTGCAAGCCGGTAAACAAGCTTCAAAATGTCATTTATGAGCGTTATGCGGTGTCTAAGAAAACAAATTTGCCGAAAAAAATTTGATTTTTGGAAGGAAAACTAATGGATTCTGCACCACGATTCCACAAGGATATTGAGAGCAAATTTCTGGCTAAATAGTGAACTAATTTTATCGGACAGCCATCGTATTCCCCTTGAAATTAGTGTAAATGACTATTCAATAAATGTACTCTTGTGAGAGGCGATACAATAAATTGGGATGAATAATAAATAATTGAATTTACGTAGTTTGGCCAACCAGTAGAAATTGAATACTTATGAGCATAAAGATAACAACAGTTAGATTAATCCCATTACGCAAAACGTCTACGTCAATGAACAAATAAATCTAGAGGGTTATCCACCATTAAACTGTCTTCTTCAGTAACAATTGTAAAGATCAGCAGATATAGTTTTCCTTAGTTTCCTATATCATTGCACAGTTATACTAATCTTAAATGGGAAATAAGATATCCAGGCTATCTCCATAGGTCTAATAATACCTTCATATCTTCATTTTTCGCCTCCCTATATTGTAAACAACGCATTTTGACGTTTCGAAGGACGTAAGTAACAATTACCAAAAAGGTATCGATTGACTTTGACGACGCGACAGTCTGTAAGTCAACTTACCACCCTTGGTGGTAATAATTTATGCCATATAAAACGTGTAGGTATCTTACTTATTTGAATGAATATTAATAGTACAAAGAAATTCGTTACGGAACTAAGCAACAAGAAGGAATGGGGCCCAAATACCAGACTTGAAAAGAATGCCATTCAATGGTACACAGACGGCTCAAAAGCAATAGAAGGAACTGGGATAGGAGTGTACGGGCCAGGAACCAAACACTCTGAAAGCTTGGGAAAAACCCCAAGTATCTTTCAAGCGGAAATTCACGCATTAAGGAAGTGTGCACAGTTCAATATTGACAAAGGACATAGAAGGCAAAGGATTATTATAATGTCTGATAGTCAAGCAGCCATTAAAGCGCTGAGTTCTTGTGTAATCAGTTCCAAAATTGTGTGGGAATGCCTAGGCAAACTTAATGAACTAGGCGAGAACAATATAGTCACCTTACTATGGATTCCAGGACACACTGGAATAGAAGGAAACGAAATAGCAGATGAACTAGAGAAGAGGGGGACTGAAATACCCTTTTGGGGGCCGGAACCCTTTTCCTTTATAATGTTGACGCTCTCCACTACATAACTTTCCACAATAGTTGCAGATTTCCATCCGCCATGTCGCTTGACAGCTAAGACATCAACCACAGTGTTCGCTAATACAGTGGCCGACATTATTATTCTAAGTATGTCCAGTATACTCCTTAAAGTTTCCAAAGTTCAGAAATTTAACAATTTTACTTGGAATTGAAGAAATCGGATTTTTCTCGACAGGCTGGTTTGAGTACTTTCCATTTTGATGGGAGCGCGAATTATGTATTTCGATTCAAAAACTATGTTTTAAAAAAGAATTTTATTTTATTTTATTTATTACAACTTTTCGTTAAGAGGATTAAACAAAGAATGAAATTTTATAATAGGAAAGTAACTAGGTACGTTGTCTTGATAAGATAACCAATTCCTAGGATGGCATGATATCTCTTGTGTGGGTTTGTGTGGGGTGCTTATGTGTGCAGAATTGTTGCATGTAACTCGCGGATTGAAATTCGTCATATGGGATCTTATAACAATGTAACTTCGATTTAGTCACTGTAATATAATATTATGCGAAAAGAATAAATTCTGCGGTGAGGAGAAAAAATCTCGATTATTGAATATTTTGGTCTGGCCATCAGGTAGGCATTACATAAAATATAACTTCTGACGATGATATATTAATATCGAAATAATTATCAATAACCTTTCATATTTTGTTCTTTAAGTAGTAGTAGAAACAGTTAGTTTCATTTATAACATTAATAGAATAATAGATACATATTTTTTTTTTCATTGGCCAATTTGAATATTATAATTTTTTAACTGAGTGTATAAATTCCGTCCTTGGAAGCGGTGTGCTGTTCTCTCGCCACTATTTGTGTCTATTACAAATTGGGAAAATGAACCACAAGCTGTAAATTATTTAAAACATGATACTAATCGAAATCGTAATTGGCGAAAATAATACCAATAGCGGGGAAATTGGAAGCGAGCTATTTGAAAATAATGTGTCTATACCCTTCCGACCATTTTTGCTGTCACTAGTTAACAATAATTCATTTATCTTTAGTTTACCATTAATTTTTGTGAATATTATTTTCCTAAAATCGATTCAAACAAACTATCCAAAAATTTGTATAATTTGTAATAATTTGCATTGAAAAAATAACCAAAATTTACAGATTGGAAGCTTTCTTTCAAGAAAACATTCAAACTGTGGTTTTGGGTTGGGACGAATGTAATGAAAAATAAAACATAGCATCTTGTAGGGGAAGTTTTTTTCTGCCAAAAAGATATTATGCATTTTTTTTATCAGAATTATAATTTGTCCGCAAAAAAAAATCATTTAGGAGTTTACGAGATCTTAAATTTGAATTTAAAATACTCTATTTTCAAGTAGGGAATCTGAACTTTCTAATGGAATAGTTTATATTTCGATTTCAATAAACCATTGTTATTTAGGTGACCTAATTAATGAATAAAACTTTAAATAATTCTACAACCTATTAAAAATTACTCAACAACCGGCTTCAGATTGCATAATGAAAATAATTTTTTGCTCCTGCACAACTGGAAGCATGAGGAAAACATGCACAGTGATGATGATAACGATAATATACAAAATGCAGATGATTCCATGTAATAAAAATATATAAATGAAGAATTTTCAATTTATGTTAATTATTTTATACCTCGAGAAAAATGAAAGATCTAAAAAAATCATTTTCATAAATTTCTTTGAGTAAATTTGGAAAATTTGGGATTTTTCAAATTTCTTACTAACAAATCCTTAGAGTAAAATCCTTCTACATAAAAAGGTAATAGATATTCGAGTGGAATGTAATCATTTTAAATTTAAAGCGTGAATTTTATCGTTTGTTTCTAGTACAAGATGCCTCAATGGCTTATCGAATTTTTTGCGGACAAACTATAACTCTTAGAAAAAAAGCGCCAATTATTTTTTCCTATGACCCTTCATAAAAAGGAAATTTTCGTAACGAATTATAAAAAAACCCATAACGTTAACTTTCGTCCATGGAGACGAAAATTATTTCACTAATTTCGAGTTACCTGCTGTCACTGTATCAGTGTCAGTATTGAATCACCTTAGTTTGTCGTGATTTCGAAATGTATTCTGATTCAGAAAGTTACTTGGAGGTTCCAAATACTCCACCAGAGATAAGAAATCAAGCAGAGCAACGAGGCCCAATGTTGGAATGGCCACTTAGGTCACCCGATTTAAACCCCCTAGACCTAGACTTTTCTATGGGAATATCTGAAAACCAAAATGTATGTCACTCAGCCAGCATTTAAAGATGGTTTACGTCAGCGAACTATTCAAGAATGACGACAAATAACCCCAGAAATGTTACATAATGTTCGAAACTCGTTTGAGGCTTGATTGTATTATTGTATGGAAACCAATGGAAGTCAATTTGAGCACCTTATAAAAAAATTTAGTATTATCCTGCTGATTTGTTGCGAATTAAAATGTTACTATCAGTAAATTGGAATTATCCCAACTGATTGACTTTTCACTTATGTATTATAAATTTTTATAATCCTCTTGTAGAGGAGAATCCAACAATAATGTATAGGGTGTTCCATTTAAAAAATTGGGAAGGGTGACCATATGGGGGGAGTGGGTTAAAGTCATAACGTCAACATATGAGCAAAATGACGTCCCCATTCATGATTTTTGACGTGTTTTTTCATTTTTTCATAAAAATGACGCCTGCTTTGTAACATCTTTCGACCCTCGTATATATCAGAATTATATTATTTAATACACATGATGAAACTATAATAATTTATTTTCTTAACCAAAACCTCTGTTCTGTTTACACTTTCACTCATTTGCTTAGACATATATTTTTAATGTTGAATTAATTGGTAACTATTTGTTGTTTCTAATACTCAATTACAGCAACGTATAGACTCCCAACTAAATTACTATTGGATTACGATAAGCCCCTTGCCGGTCAGTGTCCTACCTATAATTATGATTTCTATTCATATTTTATTCAGTATTATAGGTAGTAGTACAGTTCACGAAAATGTTATTGTATAATGATACACTTATTAAAAAATAAACTTTAAACAGTCACTATCTGAATACAAATTTTCTTCATCTTCACTGCTGCTTGTGCTGCTATCGTCATTTAAATGTATAATCACTGGATTTACTCGGGAATATCAGTTATTGGTGCTCTTCTAAGCCGCTTCTTTCTTGGGGTGAAAAATTTTACTTGCACGTTATTTGCAGAAATTAATTGCTACCCTTCTTGAACCACTCTTTCAATGGTTCTTACCGAAATACTTAATACAAAATAAAGATTTGTGTTGAAATAGTTATTTTTGAAATTTATTTAATGTTACCTGTAGCGAGAGATGTTTTATTTTCCACATTTGACACTTTGAAAATAATTGAACACTTTAAAAATTATTCCACGTGCCTGACTCTTGATAATTGGTTTTCTGTTAGGCGATGACATTTTTTCAGAAACAACACAAAAATTATTCAGACAATGCTAAACGCCAACAGAATTGGAGGACAACTAATGATACGCCTCTGTACAGAGCATTTATATGTCTTGCAAGAGCTGTAGTGGGAGATAACATTGAAAATGAGTTTGTGCGCATGGGGGCGGGCTCGCCATCACGTTTGGCGCTTGCTGTACCTACATTTTAATGTTGAACATCTGACGAACTCCTTTGATATACCTATGGGATATTACAATTTTTTTATTTCCAGCGTCTTGGTATCATTCCAGCTATGGCTACAAGAATTATTATTTCTAAAATGAGTGCGCTGTCCGTGAAAAAATGCGTTCCTGGAACGTGCACTTCACTGGAGCTTATTTTTAATAGAAGGTACTTAGCAGTAGTATGTTATAATACAAAATATTGTGAACAGATTCAAGAACAATTGACGATTTTGTGGAGTCTTAAGCACAGTAAAGGTCATAGATTCCAATAACAATGCCGTGCTGTGTGAGGAGTAAAATTTATTTAAAATATACATATTGGATATATTTATCACGCGTGGAATGAATTTTGCCATCGATATTGAAATATAAACAGGTAGAGTTACACATTGTTTATTTTCTCCTAATAAGATAATTTGTATTCTTACTAGAATAAATAAATAAACTTTGACATGTATTATTGATATAAGTTTGTGTCCCTAGCCTGAGATATCTTTACTGTTTCTTTTTCTGTAATATGTCGGTTTCAATAAATTTTCGTAAGGCTGTGGAATAAAATGGAGGTAGTAATATCGATTACATGGAAACTATCCTTTTTAGAAGCACCGCAGTGGTTTGTACCTGTTGTTACTAGGCTAAGATTAAAGTGGAGTAAATATAAGAAAACGAAGACAATCTAGATATTTTTTAGATTTATTATATTAACCAAACGGACGAACATTAGACAGAAGCCAATAAAATGGCCATTAAGTTGTGGCTTAATGTATTTAACTGTATAACAAACTAATCACTAGTCACTATCAATCAAGACTGTTTCTTTGACAACACTTTATAAAACTTTGTGATACAACGGAAACATTCTAACTACAGACAAAAAATGAAGTCTATAAACTTTCAATATTCTGAACTTGTTTTGATTTAAGTAGTTCTGTGTTTTTGCTTTGGCACGTGGCTTCCAGTTCGTTTAATTTTTTGTTTGAATCCACCATGCTGCAGTTTTTGATTACCTATAAGTTGGTGCAGGACCAGTGGATGCAGTTTCAGACCCTTGGTTTGCTAGGGCATCTGCCGTTTTATTGCATACAATACGCTTGTGCACAGGACCAACTGAAGCGTCATCCTATTGTAGTTTGCTAGGGTATTGAGTTTTTGAAGGCAGACAGAATCTGATCTGAGAGCATTCTAAGGGTTTCAGTGCTGTCTGACAATAAGAGTATAAGAATATTTTACCCTCAGTACCCCCTTGCAATGTTCATTTGCAAACACGTGTAGATAGCATAGATTTCCGCCTGGAAATGGATGCAAACTTCCCCAAAGATGCGTATACATTGCACCTGGGTTTAGCATCGTGGACTCCAGTTCCTGTTCCTTCATCAATTCTAGATCCGTTAGTGTACCACATCAGCGTTCCATCCTGACTGAATGCTTCCAGCCTGTTCCAATTCAGCTGACTGACTGAGGGTGTTGTTTCTTCGTGCCAGTTACCATTGCATTCCAGCCCATAGGCAGCCTTTCTTGCTTCGGCATTAACGTGCAGAGCAAAAAGCGGAAGACTGAATGGCTTCCATAGCCGAGGTCCAGCTGCTACTAATCGCACCCGTTATGCACAGATAGTCAAGTCTCTACTGTTGATAAACACATCGAGACCTTCATGGAATCACCAAATAAAGTTGACATTGCTGTCCTCTCGAAAAGAATCAGCAGTTATCATGGAGTCAGAGGAGATACTATCGAAAGCTGCTTCGATATCAAGAAATACTTCTAGTGCCATTTTTTGATATTCTAGGACAGTCTCAATTTTTTACACCAGTTGGAGTACAGCGGTTTCAAAGGATTTTCCTGTTGGTAGGCATAAAGTTTTCCTTAACATGCTCTCAATAAGGCTTTGCATTATCATTAACATGGAAAAAGTCAGTCCATTGGCTTGAATTACTTTACCTTACTTTATCTACATATATAAGTTCCTTAAAAAAGCTAGCAATAATAACCCTGTGATTGAGAGTACTCTACACAATTGCAGAATGATAATAACAGACTAAGAATGTATGATAATACATTGTTAAAACAGATATTTGTGCTTTTAAGGTCGTTATGTTCAGTTCCAAACATAATTTAAACTTTTTATTTTAATGAGTGAATCAAAAAATTATATTTGTAACCTCAATGAATTAACAAACTACTCATCCATTTTCCGATAGTAAGATTAATTTCAAAATTCTCATAATAATGTCAAAGTATTGTGAAGTTTATAGACTTTACGAACATCTTTTGGGTGAGTATCACATCTAATGTGCTAAAATCTCACACGTATCTATGTTTAAACCTTCCATATGACTAAAATCAGTGATAACGTCCAGATTTGTTCCAAACGCTGCTATACATCCCTCGAAATTATGTGTAAACACACCACTGGTCTCAGTAATCAAGCTAGTAATATTGGGTATCCCTCCAATGTAAAAATTTCCAGTTGGATGAAATTGTGCTATCCTATCAACTTTCTGGATTGTAAAGGGTTTGTCGTCGATTTTTAAAGTCAGAAGGTCAATATTTAGGTCGAGCTTATGCCAAAGGCCGTCGGCTACGTTAGTGTACGAAGGGACTTCAAGTATATTCTGTTTAATTCTCTTAGAAGCAATGGAAACTTTCAAAAACCCATTTTCCAAGCCCAAACCCAATTGATCGTCTCCCTGCAAATTAATTAAGCCTGATTAATATAATTACTGAGGAAGCATGTAAAATCGTTACTTTATAATTTAATTGGAGAATAACCCACTAATATAGAAGCGACATATTTTTAAATTTCCGCAAAAAATATATTGTTGCTACGGTAAGCGATTTTGATTGGACATTGATGACAGTTTCGGCACCTATGAAGCAATGAGAAAACTGACGAAACAATTTAAGCTGTAGTGCTTGTAGTTTTGTCCGATTTAATTAGCCTGCTCAGAACTGTTAGCAGTGGGAACAATTCGGACCTTTCGTAAGTTGCTCAAGTTCAGACTATCACTGATGTCTCTAAAAGAAGAAACTTCTCGTTTCGTGCAATAATTTTCGAAATATGTTAGGTTATAGAGGATATGAATCGGCGAGCTTTTGCAGTTTTGTAGCGTTCACGTTGTGGATGACGTCACTGCTTCTCACAGCACTGAACCAGAGCGCTATGAACACTAGTCGGACCTGAACTCAAAGTGCTGACAGAGCACTGCGAAAAAAAAGTTGAGCGTTTTATATTACAAAAGTTGAAAATTATGTTAACAGTTCCATTGCAGATAAAAAGGAAAATTACACAAATGAAACGAAAGCGGCAAGTGATGTAGGTTACTCAGATAGCATTCATAAACAATAAAATGAACGTATTGGCACCTAATATTGGTTTCGTTCGTAAAGAACCAGCACATTGTTCCATATATCCAATAAAAATTTAATTCATCATATATTTCTTTGAAGGGGATGTTTCAAAATAAATGGCAACCTTGCTGGGATATATGGATTGGTGAAAATTGAGTGGAATTTGGTTATTAAATAGTAGATGAAACGGCGGGATACATTATCTGCAATTGCATGGTAATTGTCCACCAACGCCTCAAATACCTGGAACAGGTCTATTTAGAGCCTGATCAGGTTAAAGACCAAGCTCCATAACGGATAATAGGCCTAGATCTCTTGGACTAAAATATAGATGTAGGACATTCACAACAGATCGTATAGGTTGCAGTATGTTAAGTCCAACCGGGCGCCAATCGACCCTCTTTGTAATCTAATCAATAAACGTATAAGTTTGTTTGATTTCCTTAGGGCCGCTTTTATAGGTTGCAGTTATCTGTGACTTTGACATAACTTCTACTTTGACCTACGGATTCGTTGTATGGGTGGAGGTTAACCCGAAAATGTAACGTTAACTTACTAGGTGGATGAGGTGCCAGATAACTTGAAGATTTGACATTTGAAAGCATTATATATTATTATTGTGGGTTTATAATTTTTCAACCTTTCATTTCTGTCTACGGTTTTGATAAAATGTATGAGGACATTCAAGATCGATATATATCAGGAGATGGTTACAGATGACGAGGATGATATTACTGAAATTGTTGAGGCACCCCGTCGAAATAAGATATTCAGAGAAAGGCCTGAACATATATGTACACTTATGGTCAGATGATGAATTCTTGAACAGATTTCGTATTAGTAAATATTCTGTCAGACAACTACTAGATAATCTTAGAGCACCATTTAGTGATGCCATGTCTACTTTTAAAAATCATGCTCTGACTCCGTTAACACAGTTACTAGTGGCATTGAGGTTTTATGCCACAGGCAATTTTCTGGTCACTGCAGGTGACTTTGGGGGAATCCATCAATCCACAACCTGTAAAGTAGTACAAGAAGTTACAAGGGCAATTGTATCATTAGCTCCCATTTACATTCCCAATGTGACTATCCTCATCAATTAATAGCTTACATCAAGATGACATGGACTTATAAAATCAACAGTTTTTGCAGGTAGAGTTAACGGTATGGTTAACCAATGTGAGTTAACTCGAAGATTTAACAGTAACCTATAAAAGCGGCCCTTACTAAAAAATTATTAAGCGTGGTGCTCCAGAAATCAGCCAATAGAAATAAATGATTCCTCATCTTTATAATGATTGGAGTATTCATTCAACATAAAATTATTCCTTTTCATTTTATCCAACAATGTACTTAATGCCAAATATTGTCAATATAAAGGCGTATCCACACTACGCTGCTTTGATGTAGACGCGACCATTGGCATGTGCCAATAAGCCAGTCGTGTGCCAATGAATATCGGTCTTCTTCAAAGGAAGCCATTGAGAAAGGAGAGTGGGGACGTGCCAACCAATGGCCTATCGCGGCTTCAGTTGTGATCCAGACTGTTTGTCAGTTAGCACGTGCTTTCAAAATGAGTGAACGAACGAGAAAGTTATTAATTTGACAAATCTATACCGGGTTCTGTAAACATTGGGCGACTAACCTAAATGAATGCCAACACATAATATGTAGACGTTTTTACAGTCGCTGGTTTTGCTAATTTTGCAAATCGCGGCATAGTGTGGACGTGCCTTAATAAATTATCGTATTTATTAATTTAGGTAAATTTATTTTCAAATAGTTATATGTGGTGCTACCTGTTAGTATATATCATAAGTAACGCAGATTACAGTTTTAGTGTAGGGTCCAGCGCCTAATTCCACTTTTCTCCGCTAAAGATATAGTGTAAAACAACAATTTCTGCCACTATACATTCGTTCGGTAGAGGGACCTACCCAATTCGGCTCATGTACAGTGACTTTATACAGAGTCACGGTAACGGTTATCTTCTGATTTTCCGAAACAAATTCTAGGAAGGAAAATGCTGCGCGGTAATGTAAAGTGGGGACTGAGGTTTGATACATTTTACCAAAGTTTAGATAAAATAACGATAATTTTGCCTAATATCATTGTCACTGACAAAACAATAAAAATTAGACGTTTCAAATTATAATAAAAAGTATTTTCAATTTTATACGAAAGACTAGCAGACCCGACAGACGTTGTCCTGTCGTCTTATCATATGATACAAATTTTGACTATTTTTATTTTGAATGAAAAATATCACATTGTTACTTATTTTGGGTGGCAAAATCAGATAGTATTGTTAATTTTTTGATAGAAGGAATATATTTTTGTTTTTGGAAAATTCGACTTTCCTGAATTTTCTTACAATTTTTCGGACAAACCAATTTTTTTAAATGACCATATAAAAACACTCCTATACTAAATGCCATCAAAATCGGCCCATCCGTTTGGGAGTTGCTCAGTATGAATCCGATTGCAGCGCCACCTACCGGGACTAATTGTTAATATAAACCATCCAGTTACTTGATCAAACACATATAAAATTTCATCAAAATCGGTCCATCCGTTTAGGAGTTGTTCAGTATTAACCCGATTGCACCGCCACCTACCGGGACTAATTCTCTAAACTGGAGATTAAATAAAAATGTATTATATTCGATTGCCATGCAACCTTATTGCTCATGAACCCTATTGCTCATGTGTGGATTAAAAGAAAAAAGATTAAAATTGCAATTTAAAAATAGGGGTTGATTGTAGAGGGGTGAAAATTTAGGGTTGTATGTATTTTTGTATGCTGTATCATAAAAAAATGAACAAAAAAATGAACACAAAAAATTTTGTCCACAAAAATTTAGGGGTGGACCACCATTAACATTTAGGGGGATGAAAAATAGATGTTGTCCGATTCTCAGACCTACCAAATATGCACACATAATTTCACGAAAATCGGTCAAGCCGTTTCGGAGGAGTTCAACGTGACACGAGAATTTTATATATTAGAAGATTAGTAGATAAAGTATCTTTTTTGCACTTGCAAGTGAGAGCTTCTCACGCCTGCAAAAAGGGTATTTCTATTTGGAATACAAGAATGTGTAAGCAGCTAGAAAAATTGCCAATTAAACTGAAAATGAAAAAAAATTACTTACCTTTTTATTCCAAAAAAGTAGACCATTGGGATTAACAGTAGTAAAATTCAAATATATTCTAGTAACTCCTTCTCGTAGCTCTCTCTTCCTATCGCCCACTTTTTTCATCAATAAGTAACTCTTTCCGTTAAATTTTGGATTATTAACAGTGATTTCATATTCGCAAAAAGCTCCAGACCAACCCACTTGACAAGTACATCTATTACTAATACAGATTCCTCTATTTTTGCAAGTTTTCTCATTGCATACTTTCATATTTTCACATTTTTCACCATAATACGGAAAAATACAGGAACAATGTGGATTCATGAAAGAATCTAACCAACAAGTACCACCATTTTGACAAGTTTCTCCGCCACATGGAGTACCATCACAATCGATCAAATTTCTTGATTGTTGAATATTATTAGCTGTTAATGGTACAGATGTTGTATCAATAAACAGATGACGAATGCATCCTTTGAAATGCACTGGTACGTCAGATTCAGCAAACAGAGGCAACTGAGACATATCAGGAAGTCCACCTAAATATATTGTTTCTTTATTGAAGTTTGAGGTATACATTATATCCAGAATTCCTGTATTAACAGTGTTGTCCACCCATAGATAAACTTTTTTGCCAAATCTTCCAAATTGTATTTTGTGCCATAATCCTTTAACAAGAAGTTTTGAGCTACGTACAATTATGCCTGATGAAACAATTTTGCTGCTACCTACAAAAGAAAATAAATAAACTATACAATAGTACTATAAACATAAGGAGCCTTTTCGGGTACCGAATTAGCAATGACCTTTTTGGGGTTCAGAAACAAATTACATAATATTATAAACAGGCACCTTAAATTAATATCTAATCTACTACCTGCCAGGAACCAAATTACGAGCACCCCTTTTCAGGGTCAATAACAAAATTAGAAAAGTTACCCTCGTTAAAGTTAAAAATAGAGGGTCGTAATACATACTAATCAAAAGTAAGGATATATTTTGCATATAGAGGGGCATACAAAAAAGTTATATTAACTCTAAAATTTAGTATAGACTACCTATTTTATTTAGATGTGTAGCTCGGTACTGTTCAAAGAAAATCTTTTTTATCAAACTCATACCTAGTACCAGTAGCGTAGCCACACTGAGCGAAAGACGGCAATCGGCCCACCCCCATCTACCGGCGTTCCCTTAAAATATAACTGGTGTTACTTTTTTCTTTATTTTATTTTGCAGCAGTGGTCTCCCCGATCTCCAGAATTGAATCAATGTGATTTCTGGCTATGGAGTTACCTTAAGTCATTAGTTCACAGTACACCGATACTTGATATCAACGATTTTAATAATCGTATTCGAATAGCGTGTGATACTAAGAAATTCGACTCAAATATTTGAGCGTACTCCACGTTCATGTATATTGGCTGCTGGCGATCATCTTCTACATTTATTATGAATCCTACTTTATTCTTGCATTTCCAATATTTAACGTTTTCCACTTTCATTACGTAGTTTATTATTTAATAAAGAATAAAATAATGGTTATATTTTTTTCTCAGAATTTATAAGTTATAGTGAAGAAAGACTAATAACATTTTTATTTCACAAAACTCAAGCTTTACTTTAAACTTGATAAAAAAATTAAAACTCAATTTTACTCAGCACCTTTTAGGGATGATAATTCGGAAGGGAGTTGGTTGGGAAAATTTTGTCGTTGGAAAGACTTGTTTTAATTTTACACGGCAGTCACCGTTTTTGCATGGATTTAAAAACCCTGTATATATCGAAAGCATACAAAAATTTAATAACACTAATATTTCTGTTATTTTTTATAATTATCAAAAAATATATATATTCACCTGAATGTATCTTTAACTCTAGTAAACCATTTTGTAATGATAAACAAATAAATCTGATATCTCTTTTTCCCATAAATGTAACAATTCCTTGATCTTTGAGGATTCTGATTTCAAATTCAACGTGAAATTTGGTTCCTTCAATTTCCATAGGATGAAGCATAATAAATGATCTAATTCCAGTTAGGCTTACATCGGTTATATTTTCACCTAAAAAATTTAATCAAAGACAGAAATCAATAACAAATATGGGACAGATAATAAATAAGAGCAGGTCATACATCCACCTAACTTAAACTAAGCATCCACATGTCTTATCACGTTTTCTATTTTTTTTTCTTGAAGCCATTGCAATCGAAAGAATGACGGTATAAAACACACGCAAGGAAAACCCTGTTCTATAGAGAAACTGATCACCTCGAACTTAATGTTGAAGAAGTATATAAGAGGTATGTGGTCCGTTGGAATCATTTCGAGAAAGTTAGTTCCCACTATTTCCTTTATCTTGTTGTGATCTGATCTATCGCTCTTGTTTTTTTGCTTTTTAAGTCCCATTATTGCCTCACCCATTATTGTTATGTCAATCAGGGGAAGACCAAGTAGTGCTTATATGGCTGATGTTATTTTCGTAGCCCCCTTATGCTGAGACAAACAATTCTTTGTACCTCAGCCATGCCTACTTTTTATACTACGCCAAAAACTATCGTTATCCTACGGTTACTACCTACTACGGTTAATATAACATTACAAAAAAAATTTTCTTCATACCTCGGTCGAAAGTACGCACTTTCGTCCCTCATAGCAGGGACGAAAGTTCAACATTTACTCCCTGTGAAAAGTACACGCGTTTCCTCTATAACAGCGGGAGGAAAGAGTTTCTCATGCGTATTTATACTCGTAACTACGACCAGCGGCACTCGCTTCCGACCGGCTATGAAGAAAAATAGTATACACTCCACGGGCCGAAAGTTGAAATCTCGGTCCTGCGCGTCATGATGCCCTCGGCGAATTTCGGCCCTGCGCGTCATGATGCTCCGAGGCGAAGCATCATGACGCGCAGGGCCGAAAATTCAACTTTCGGCCCTTGAAGTGTAATATACTATTGTTTTACTTTAATACGTACTTTTTTCACAAGATGTCCCAACTTGACCGAAGGAACAGTCACATTCAGAATGTGACAATAAAGGCACACATCTTGAATTCTCTGAACATTTTGAAATATTACTATCGCATAGGTTGGATCTGGAAGAACACAGTGGACCGAACCAATCGTCTTGACATAAACACCTATATATAAAGAATATTGTTAAAAGAAAACAATTTACATTATGGTTTTAATTGTATTACATAAAAGTGCTTCCATGATGCAGACAAGCTCCGCCATTTTGACAACTACGCTCATAACATTCACTGGTACCGCATTGACCAACTGCTCTTCCAAATGCCTTCATGGTGCCCTGGAATGGTATAATAACACTTCCCGATTTCATTTCGATATCGTAAATGCACCCTGAAAAACCTGTATGTAATGGAAGGTCATGAGGCAGTGTTGAAAAGTTTTTCACGTCAAAACCTCCTAGAAGTAATAAAATAGTATTAATAAGAGAAGATAATGAAAACGAGGACTATAGCTTGAGGACCAGTAAAAAGAGCCATGGAAACTAGGAAGCTCAGCTCAACATTCACCTCGTTAAAATAAAGAATTTAAAATAATTATCGTAGTAAGAAACAGTTAAGAATTATTAATCTAGCACTTATTTATAGTTTGATAATAATTTACAAGATGTTAATGAGAGACATCATAGCATTGATAAAGGAGACTGCAGGAATAGCATCTAAACCGAATGGATAATATTGTGAATCGAAAATTACTAGCGAACGAGGAGTAGCATCTCGGTTAAATATAGAATCTGACAGTGGGCGAACTAATGTGTGGTTTGATTGAACTCGGAATATTCTGCAATTATATACCCGTGCAAGGAGAACATTAAAAAATACCCTTTGTGACATCGAACATAACTGATTGAACTATACAAATAGCTGGTGCAGGCAGCCCTTACTAGAAATAACCTCAATACCGTTAAACTTGATGGAAGTGAGGTTAAATTGAGACAAAAAGTGTTGTAGTAAGAACAGGCTAAAATGGAGGGAATCATTGAAAAAAACCTGGGTTATGCCACAGTATGATGAAAAAGTATAACTTTTTTAATGAAATTCAATACAGAATCAGGATTCAGAAACAAGAAGGAATTGGATCCCAATATTATTACAAGATATAGAAAGGATGCCATTCAATGGAATACAGACGGTTCTAAAGGCATAGAATGGACTGGGATAGGAGTGTACGAGCCAGGAAACAAACGCTCTGAAAGCTTGTGAAACACCCTAAACATCTTTCAAGCGGAAATTCACGCCATATGAAAGTGTTCCCATTAAATGATGACATTAACCAATAGTTAAATATGACTTGTATTACCTACATAAAGAAGTGGCACTACATCTAGCTGGACTAAATTTCCTGGAGATCTCCCCGTAACATTTCCTAAATGCTCTACATAAAGCCATGCCCTTCGTCCGGTATGGCCTAACTTCACTAAATAATCAGCAGCACCTGGTTTGATCGACTGTGATGTAAAAATTCTCCTAGGACCTAAAAAATAATTTATTTTCCAAATGCAATATCTTCATTGATCGATTTGCACCGTTTCATTCTTTTTTGATTGTTTTATATATTGTTGTAGTAACTGTACTAGCTTAAGTGTGAGATTTT
Organism: Lochmaea capreae; assembly: GCA_949126875.1. Lineage (NCBI taxonomy): Eukaryota > Metazoa > Arthropoda > Insecta > Coleoptera > Chrysomelidae > Lochmaea > Lochmaea capreae. The sequence continues at coordinate 10,114,687 of OX421409.1, forward strand.
TGGAGAAAAAAAAGCCTAAGGCAACATTTAAACTAACTGGGCCGGTACATATGTTTTATGAATAGGTTTATATTTTAACGAATTCTTGAATTGGTTGTTAAAATCTCAGCCATGTAAGGGTTTTTCTATGCGTGTTGGAAGATATATTCGAGTAAAAATAGTGTTTAAGTTCATCAACTTTAGACATTAACAACTGTGATATTTCAAATAGAATACCCTAAATATTATAACATCTGAAGGAAGGTTATTTTGGTTCCTTTATCATTGTTACTAATATTATCTAACAGCTTTAAAGACTTGTTAGAAAAATGCTAATAAAGCAATACCTGTTCATTAAGATGACTGCTGATAGTTTTCTTGCATTTATTGATAGTATAGTGACTTTTCATTGTATTATCTTTTGTGCGGCGTCTTATTTATTATAAAAATTGTATGACAAATTATTAATACTTGAATACGCAAAAAAATTAATAGACATAAAATATATCAGAATGGTGTGTTTTATTAGACATTTCACATCCGAAAAACCGTAATTTTTTGAGTGGCCGATTTTATTCATATCCAATATATTTAATAAATTTATATTCAAACTTACCCGACCCCAAATTCCAAGTAAGCATAATATATCCTCTAATGAAGCTCACTGCTATATGATCTGAATAAAAATCATGATATCCAGCTTGTCCTATAAATAAAAGTAAAGAAATCTGTTCCATAGTTGTTGGAGCAAACCGGAATTTTATTTCCATTGTTCGGGATATACCGTCCGGGAACGGGTAAGCTACAAAAGAGGATAGACCGTGTACCGATGATGAAAAATAAGGCTGGGTTATTTGAGAATCTAGAAAAAAATAGGAGATATATAATAATATCTTTTATGAAATTTGCATTTTTACACATTTTCAACAATCATTCACGTTATGTATCTACCTTTACGTATTTCATTTTCTCTTTTTTGCAACCTTTGTGTATTATTAATAAAGTTATCTTCACATTCTCGTTGAAAATTGTTTATTCAACTATTTTAACCCGCTCCAGGTCTGCAATACCGAGACCAGCTCCAAGCAGTACAAGACTTACGCTAGAACAAAACCTTTTCTTTTTCTCGAGCCAGTTCGACAAAGTATCCGATAATTTAGTAGCCAGAGTGACCTATTGTATTTTTGCTCGTATTCAGAAAAGACCAAGACCTATTTTTACAAGACTTCTTGTTGTTGGCAACCTAGCATGCGAGCCTTGATTCATTGATTTGTATGATAGCAGCACCAGTCACAGACTTCGAGTTTCCAGCACTTCGGCCTTTAGATTTTTTTGCTCTCAGATGTACAGTTTATGTGAAGAAACTAGTTGTCCTTATTAGGCTTAACAGTCTTTTCACTAGATCCTTCTTGGAGCAATCCTACCTTGGGCAATATTTTTCCCTTGGTAACTCTAGTCCTACGACGGTATTTGACCCCGTACCTTCGAGTAGACGATATAGGTCTACTGGATGAGTTCCATATGTTTCAGCACATTGGCTCCTCAGAATAATGTTTGTCTCGTCAAGTCCAGTGCCTCACAGTCAGATAAGATATGGGTTACGGCTTCGGTTTCCATGCCACAAAGTCTGTAGCTGAGATCCCCGTTAAATAGCTCCATTTTCTGCAGGTAAATTGAACCCACCTAGTATTGAACAAATTTACCTGGAAATTCATCCACAACAATCTTACCGGAGCCTTTCTAGGTAAACAGGTTTAATAAGGGAGGGTTGATATCTATTTGGTCTTAAGAAGATTATCTGAATATTTGTTTTTATTTATCTCAAGAGCTTCTAAAAGATTTAATTTGAGGGATTTAGGTTCCATAGGCAAAATTTCAAAATTTGAATCGAAAGTGTGTTGGTTTGCTAATAAATGATTTGAGTAGTTGGAATCTAATTTGTCAATATCCGTAAAATTCCGTATTAATGCACTGTATAAATTAAAAAAATGTTCATTACACCTCCACTCGTTTAAGAAAGCTACTGTGTTAGCGAAACGCGTCACGAATGTATATTGAGCTTAGTTTAAATATATAATGAAGATTTAAACAAATAAAATTACTTTATTTCATCGTCTAGTATGTCTTCATCAAGTAAAAGCCTCATCTATTCAATTTTTTAAACCTCTTCGTCGCTCGACATTTCTTTTAAAAACTGGAAGGTAGGTATCTACCTTTTTGACTAACACAATACATTGAAACTGTCATAAAACACAAACCTCTTAGAAACTGTCAAACATTCTACAGAAAATATTGGGTCTGCCTACTTAGTTATTGAAAAATCTAGATTTATGTTGGTCAATTTTTCAGTTTCATAATGAAAACCAGTGTTAGTATAGGAGTAGAAAATAGTATATTGTATAATTAGTGAGAAAAGCATAATATTCCCAAACGACTGTGATAATTACCAGACGAGGAGCGTAGCGACGAGTCTGGTAACACAGGAGTATGGGAATATGCTTTTCCTACGAATTATACATACTATTTGTTCTTCGATCGTTGATTTACACTCAAAAAATTAATTACAAAATATTTTATTCAAGATGTAATCAAGTAAGTTTAAATATTAACAACAATCAATTTGTGTTCAAGATTATCGTTATAAATTAGATGTTTTTTATTTCTTTTATAACAACTTTATCAATATAAAAATTAAAACCATGCTTTGTTTCATTTTATTGTAATAATCCATTTGTAACATTACCGCACTGTTATTTTCTAATTGCTTAGCAACTGCCCACTATTCTGGAATGTTGAGCTTTGCGCATAGAAAACAAGTCAAAATAGTGTCACTTTTCCACGATCGGAGAAAAAATCATTTATGACACATTTCACTTATTACATTCAACCGATTATGGGAAGAAGTGTATAGATATTAAAACAAAAAATAAATACAATCTTACCATATTCACAAAAGTGGCCATGCTTTCCGTACGGACACAAGCAAATATACCCATTATTGGTGAAAGGAATACAAGTACCGCCATAAAGACATGGATTATCGTCACAAATCGATAGTTCACATGATTTTCCCAAATAACTGAAAAAATAATGTTTAAACAAGGAATCTCTGCGTAAGTATATTGTCTAACCCGTTCCTACAATGACATTTCCACTGGTCGCCAATTGAGCTGCACGACGCTCCATTCTTACAAGGGTTCGACAGGCAAGCTAGTGAAGAACATTCGGTAACTTCATGCCCATCTTCAGCATCATCATATATCTTCACTATATTTCTTCCAATCTATGAAACAAACATACATTCTGATAAACTCTAGCAATACAGAAATCGTAGAGCTATATTTAATTTAACTGTGCTTAAATCACTTTTCAAAAATCATGTACAAAGTATTGAGACCTTCGATCATTAAACAGACTAGATGAATAACCCGATATACTGACAACACACTTTGCTTACAACTAACATCTAAATCGATTCTCTCATTCCAAAACAAAGATAGCAATCTATATCAAAGGTCCCTGATTCCAATAACACTTCCGTGCTGTGTGAGGATTTTAATCAAATGGAAATATTTATTTATTATTCGAAGAATTAATTTCAGTTGCCGTCGATATTGAATTATAAACGCATTGTTTATTTTCTGTTAATAATATAAATTTGTACTCTTATTAGAATGAGTAAATAGTATAAATTTATATATCAAATGATATGACACTGGGAATTTCAAAACTGTAAAACCTTGGAACTGTTCAGAACTTGCTGCTTACCTGTGAAAGGATGTATTGTAAAAATTACATTATACTTTATTTCAGAACAGTAAATATCAAAACACAGTTGTTAAAAAATGTAAATATTCTGTATAAGCGGTTTTGTCACATTTACTGAAAAATGCAGAATTGCAGAAACCTGACATTCTGTTTCATTCCTGATTAATGAAATTTTGTATATTGTCAAAGATTAAATAAATCTTATACATTTATTTCAATTATATAATAATAATTAAAGGAACCACACTGAGGAACCACAAAAAATTTCAAGCCGTTGGATATTATATCCTTATACCCTAAGTTGTCGGATTAACATTTACATTTAATTTTTATATATGAATTTTCTCCATTCTTCCCTGTATTTTTTTAATGTTTTAGCCTCTTCCCATGTTTTGCCTCTGTCTTGTAGAATTTTACCCATTGCCGTATTCCATGTTTCTCTTGGTCTTCCTATCTTTCTTTTTATTTGTATTTTAGCTTCATATGTTCTTTTAACTTTCCTTTTATTGTCCATACTTTGAATGTGTCCCCACCAGCTTAGTTGTCGTTGTTCTATAAAGTTCAATATTGGCAGCACCCCTATTTTTCTCGTATTTTTTATTTTGTCCTTTGTATTCACTCCTAAAGTTTTTCTCAGGTATTTCATTTCAGCAGCTTGTATTTTGCTCTTCTGCTTTTTTGTGAGCGTCCAGGATTCACATCCATATGATAAGACGTCGTTGGATTATTATTAGACATGGCAAAATCTGTGGAATCAAGCACAACAAATGAATAAAGTTTGAGATTGTTTATCTTGGCATAGGACAATACGATAATACTCTTATAGGAAATTAATTTTTCGGAGATTGACACTCTGCAATTAGTAATAATTTTTTTTGTCAGTCTCCTGGGATTCCGTAAAAATGAAAATGAAATCTCTGGTCGTTAGGCCCGTTCCATAGTCAATCTTTTTTTTGTGTTTAATATTGTTGATGAGTACTTCTAATTTATAATGTTATAAATAGTTAACAATCAAGGTTTGTTTATAATCATATTTTTCAAGTGAATAGTAGGCTTTGTGTTCTACAATTTTAAAACAAGTGCAAAAATTATTCTCCTCGAAAAATCCCCCATTTGACATATAATTACTATAGACGCGGGCGGTGAGGTTATAAGACCTTTGACTAAACATTTAAATATCTAAAACGTTGACACAAAGGTATGTACGTGCTTCTTATCTTTCACACTCCTAAGATGACATAACTGGCATCCAACCGCGCATGGAGTGGCAAGCATGGGTTGCAAGTAGAGCAAGTCGGAAGCCGGGAAGCCTCCGTGCGTTTTCATGGCGTGGATAGTATCGTCAACCTAGACTTCAACAAGCTCTAGTGCAATGCTAGCAGTGTCGGCGTAAAAAATGTCATGGTTTTAGTGTAAAGAAGAGATTAACCTTTAACGAGCCCGCGCCCCTAGGAGTCATGCATTAAATTCATGTTTTTGTGATTTGGATCTCGTGGATTCCAAATAACAGTTTCTGACTCATACTTGGATAAAGATTCCAATAACACTTCACTAGACCACTCCATATTGATAAGAACAGCTCTGATGATAGGACGCGATAAGCCACGCCGGACCGCAATGTAGGAGTCCTTCGAGTCGCGTCCGATTTACTGACAAATGACGGGAATGCCGGTTAAGATAATAAAAAGATTATACTGGATTGTCAACCTTTAAATTGGCCATACATCCAACGAAGCCTCCAACTGGAAGACCAATATCCAGTGCCAAATATTGTGGTAGACCTCCTATGTGCAGCCAAGCAGAAGGTTTTGGAAACTTATCTATTTTAGCTATTTGATCACCTGTCATAGATAAACTGTCGTTCACTTTAATGGATGCATTACAATGGCTAAAATCACTGCTGAAATCTAACCTGAAAATAACAATGCAAAAATCAAACTAGAATAATAAGATTTAAAAAAAGATTTAATTGCAAGTTACCCAGCTTTAATATTCATATTATAACCATTGTTGACTGGTATCTTCAGTTCGCTTAGCAACATAGTTTGGTATCCACAAGAAAATATAAATTTCAAAAATCCATTTTTCATATATAAAGCCATGTGAGGGGAATCGGCGTTTGCAAGGAATATAACACCATCGTTTGCCATCGATTTAGCTTCAAATTCAATTGCTATATTATGGTACGTCTTCATATGGAGTCGATGAGAAAGAAATGAGCTACCACTAAAAGCTGCTCTTTTCACACCCAATTTTGATTCACAGAATTGCCCTTCATAATCAAAGTTACACAGACACTGTAAGTAAAAAAAATATTCTCAACGAAGCTAAGTACAGAGTATCATGTATTTTTCAATAGTCTGTATGACTAAAACTTTGCATTAACAATCATACAAAAATATCATAAAAATACCTTATATCCTTCCTCGATGTATATGCAAGTACCACCATTTAAACATTTTGTTTTAATATCTGTACAGTCTATAGGAGTAAAAGTCGAAGTTTCCTGAGTAGTAGGTAAAAGCGTTGTTGTTAAGGTACTTGGTAAGGTACCGATAATACTACTTGTTTCAATTTTTGTTACAGGTTCCGTTGTAAAAAATGTAGTATACATGGTAGTTTCTTCAGACATGCTTCTATTACTATCATGGTCTTTAAGTGTACTACTTAAAGTACTGTCAAATATAGTTGTAAACTCGGTAGCCTCCAAAGTTGACAATATTTGCTCGCTACTAACTTCTGCAGAAAAAGTACTAGGAAATTCGCTAGTTCCAGAAGAAGCATTAGCATATATGGTAGAAGCTGTAGATTCAAATTGAAAGTCTGTAGAATACACGGAATATTGAGTCATTGAAGAGGTAGTACTTTCATAAAACGTACTACCTTCTGAAACGTCTGGAGTCAAAGTAGTTGATTCTGTATTAATGGTGGTAAAATCAGTATTCATTGTACTAGTAGATAACAAATATGTTGAATATAAAATTGTACTAAAATTGGTCTCAATAATAGATACAGTCGACGGCGGAACATTTGTACTTAAGGTACTAACAGTACTAATAACTGTTGTATCTGGTAAAACAGTCGTTAAAGTTGTTGTTTCAGTAGATTCAGTAGTTTCAGTAGATTCAGTAGTTTCAGTAATTGGCACTTCAATTGTAGTACTTAAAGTAATAGTAGTAGACGATATTGTCAGATTGTCAAACCTTGTGGTTGTTATTGTTGGGGAAACACTTGGCTCTGGACTGATATAGTTACAGTCTAAGCTTCCATTCGCTAATATTAGACATTCACAAAGTACTCCAGTTAAGTTTGGAGGACAAGAGCATGTAAAATTGTCCACTCCATCAATACAGCTACCAGCGTTCATGCATCTGAAACGAAACAACTGCACTCAAAGTAATTGTATTTGCGGGTGACTTTAAAAAAGATTGATCTGTGCCAGACACTAAATTTTTAGCTATTTATATTGTCATTACAATTATAAAATATGCAACTTTGGTTCATATAGTTAGCAAACATTGGAGATAGTGTAAAGTGTTGGTGTAGTTAGAGTGGTGGTGTGGCTGTGCTCACTAATTGAAAGGTTTTTTTAGGTAGCAATGGGAAAATATTAAGCCCATGTAGTTTTAGATGGTTCAACAAAAAATATTGCTGCGTACATATTTATATTTTTGATAAAAACGATTTATTAATAAACTCACTTAGGCCAAGTTACAACTCTATACCGTCGACAACCCAATTTCGGAAGAATCTCACCCTTTACTGAAAAAAGTTGAAACTATTATTTTATAAGACAATCCTTTGCCATTGTTGGGTCTGTTGAGGGTTAAATTGAGAAGTGCGTGAAGAAACAAAAATATTAAAAATAAATATGGTTTACGGTAAGGAAGGCGGGAAGAAATTTATAATAAAAACACTACAGTGGATTCCACAGAGTCTAAAGAAGAAGTAATAATCTACCAAAGTGGAAAGATCGGCAGATAAACAACCACTACTATCCCAAAATGAAAGATATTTTGGAAATTGTGGTTGTTTGGATAGAATGCCTACTGGCCTTGTACTTTGGTATCAAAAGTTACTGAAAAAAGCTGTAAGCTGAGATTAGAAGAGACGTCATCCAGAATTGCCAACAGCGTAAACCTAAAAGAACGTCGTGCAAGAAGATATCCATGAATAGTCTGTCTGAAAGAAGTAAATAGTAAACTATAGTGTAAGTGTTAAGAGCGTGTAACAAAGGATTAGCAGGATAAAAGGTAATGTATTTAAATTATTTCATTTATTTACTGGAGGATGCTGGAGTTTTCCATAAATTTTAATAAGAATAATAATCTAGATAGGAAAATTAAGTTAAAATAAAGAAATAGATAAAACTTATGAATACCAAACATAATGATAAAACAGTGTATCAATTTTCCAAATTTGTTTAAGATTTGCTGTTCAAAGCTTATCACAGTTTCCTGTAATATTGTCGTATTTAATAATGATTTATCAACAGATATCGAAGAATAATTATTTATATTCACACTTCATGCATTTTTGAAAAATAATATTTTTCAAAAACAGTGGCCGTTCAACTAAGGAGCAACAACTACTTCCCGTGCAATAGGCACCTCCGGATATTGAATTACACCCCAAAGTCAAACAGGGTTGGTATATCTACAAGATACTTTAAAACCAACCATTCTGGTTTGAAATTAGAAGGGACAACACAACTTGTAGACCGGTTTCGGCGTATTTGCCCTTCATCAGTACAAGGTATATGCTACCCGACCTGAGTAGTATGGTTGGTTTTAAAATATCTTGTAGATATACCAACCCCGTTTGACTTTGGAGTGTAATTCAATATCCGGCGGTGCATATTGCACGGGAAGTAGTTGTTTCTCCTTAGCTGAACGGTCACTGTTTTTGAAAAATATTATTTTTCAAAAATGCTGGAAGTGTGAATATAAATAATTATTGTTCGACATCTGTTTGCTGTTTAACCTTACGCTCACTCAAAGTAAGGAGTGATCACCCGGGACTTGTTGAGTTGATAAAGGCACCAACGAATTGTTTTGAACTATGTCCCGTAAATAACGAAGATCTTGGTACAGTAGAAAATATTTGATTATAAAAAGGAGAATTTAAAATGTATAAAAGATTTAAATGTTTACATTCGTCATGGACCTTTAGCCATTAAGCCATTAAGACACGAGCATGTTGTAGGATACGAAACGAGCCGCAGGCGAGTTTCGTATATAATATGCGAGTGTATTAATGGCCATTACATGAAAGTTGCATACAATATTTTTTCTACTCCGATTAATAAGAATTATTTGATTAATAATTATCATTTATTATAAAAAACAAGAACAATGAAAGGAACTTCAACAAATAAATTTTACAAATTGTACAACAAATAAATTTAAAAATTTGAACATCGTAGTATTAATTCTTTAATCTTCTTTGTGCATGTATAAATGATTTATTGTACAATTTGTAAAATTTATTTGGGGGGCTCCTATTTTCAATTGAATTAAAAATTTTATTCGATACATTTATTTTATTTTGGATACTTTCTTCAATATAACCCTCTGCAACCGTAGTGGATTTCCAACCACCGTGTCTTTTTAAGGTGGTAATATCACCGCCGGCATCTACCAATACGGTTGCAGATGTTCTACGAAAGCAGTGTCCCGTATATAAATTGGGATTGGGAAGCCCTAAAAGGGTGGAAATTTGCTTGCCCAAGTTTCCAAATTTGTTTATTCCAATGTCAATGTCAACCAGGTATCCATGTCTATATTAAATATTGTGCGAATGTCGCATTCCTATTGGCTTAAAAATCTGTATCATAATGAAAATTTGTATCATAATGAATATCATTATGATACAGATTTTAGTCTTTTAATAAGTATATTATAAAACAGGAGTAGAAAAATATAATTATATCACTTTTATATATTTCTGTTTTGGTATTGGGTTGTTTTGTTTTAAAACTATATTTAAACAATTGCATTTGTCTCTAATATATTAATGTTCATTCAAAGAATTTTTATTTTTGGTTGTATATATATATTTTTTATTTATAACAATTATTGTTTCTGTTTATTTAAGGTAAGTATAAATATTATATTATTGGAAAGTGTGTGTTTCTGTTTATAGCAATTGGCATATTATTTAATGCTTAATTAATTATGCCAACTGGGATATTTGTTAAGTTAACATGTAGGTTCATTAGACGAGTTCCATAGAAAAATTGTTGCCAACATAACTGATAAAAAAATACTGAAAAATGTTAGTCCCATAAAGAAGTGATTAAAGTGCTATAAGCCTCGTTCTTACAAATTTTTTTACACTAAACTCAATATCTATGAATTCAAAATAACAAGCTCTTTCAAAATCTGTAAAAATATATAGGGTGTCCCATTTAAATTAAAGAAGTTGATGGCATTTCCGGTTAAACCGGAAGTATATTATTAACAAAAAAATGTACATCAGATGCATTTTGTTCCATTGCACTTACCTGCAAATTTTCATAAATATCGTTCTTTTCGTTTAAAAGATATTTACTTGGTTCCATACTTTATCCCAACCCCGTATTTGAGTCCCTTTACCAACGTTGTACCCGAAAAGTTTGGAGGTTTTCTTAGTTTGGGATATTTTAGATGGTTTGTAATTATCAATGATTCATTACAAGTTTCAGTCAATTTTTTAGGATCCTGAATAATTGACAAATACATACACATTTTTTTGGTAATTTTTAAAACTTATCCTACCTCTGTTCAATTTTAAATATTTAGAAATGGGTATCCGGGAAAACACGATAATAGATATAACCAGCAATGGTAAAAACTATTCGTTTCAAAAAGTCACTTTGAATATCTGGGAATAATAGTGACAGATAAAAGCGAAGAAGATGTGGACATAAACAAAAGGATAATAAAATCCAGCAGAGCCTTGAGAGCCCTAGAAAATATGATACAATCAAAATTATTAACAAGAACAAGAAAAATCAAGCTATACAAAACAACATACAACCTGTCCTGTTATATGGAAGTGAAGCTTGGATATTAAATAAAAATAATAAAAGTAAGTAAACTAGCGGAATGGGAACGAAATATTCAAGAAATTCTTCCAGCCCTACTTGTACCAAAAATAATATTCATTAAAAATAATAAGATGCCAAAAATATAGGTATTCCCATGGTATCACTTTCTGTCGTTTCGGACTCCATTCTTCCCTTCTTTTTTTATATCAACAACTACTTAAAGAAACAGTCATAGATAAGAACCAGTCAGTAAGAAACGGTGAAAACACTATTTTCAAAACAATTCAGTAAGAAACGGTGAAAACACTGTTTTCAAAACAATTCAAAAACTAAAAACCCACTTTTCTAACCTATTCACGTTTTCCATAAAAAAACAAATTCGAGATTTGACAGTTTAAAACAAAAATGTAACCTTTGCGCCTGTTCATAATTTTGTATGTCTGAAATATGGCAACACCGAGAAAAGGGCTGAAACCAGTTTACGATCAATTTTACCTGATTTTACTACGAAGTTTCAACGTTCCTAGTTTATTGAAGTTCTTGTTTTTGTCTTTTCAAATTATATGTGTGTGTGTGTGCACGTACAGATAGATATAATTAAAAACAATATTTTTTTGTGAACATCATGGTTCGTCAGTGCCAAATTTGCAAAAAAAAACAGTCGGAATTTTCCTAACCTCTCTTTTCACCTGTAAGTAAATAGTTCCATTGACCAGTGGGACTGTCCGACTAGTCCGACAGTTTCTCCCCACTCCTTTAAAGTCATTAATGAAAACATATGTATGGCTATAGAATGTTAGCCGTCTTTTCGGATAGTTTTATCAATGACTTGCGGACTCTATTTGCAGTATTACTCTAAGGTTGGGCCTGTTGAGGGTTTAAATGAGAAACACGCGACAAAAAAAATATTAAAAATAGTTATAGTTTAAGTAGAAGAAATAAATAATACCTAATAAAAGCACTACCATGGTTTCCACACAGTCTAAAGAATTTACTTCTGAATATAAATTGTAATATAAATGCTAAAGTTTCAAGTAAGGGTGCTTATAAAATAATACTTACTTAGGACCCAGTTGGCATTCATCATATTGAAATTGGCAAAGGTCTCCATGAAAATCAGGAACGCAGTAACAAACATGATGATCGTTTTCAAAAATACACAAAGCACCGTTTTTACAAGGACTATCGTCACAGATTTGCATGACTTCTTCGCAATTTCTGCCAGCAAAACCTTGAATAATTTATATTTTTGTAGTTTAGCAGTAACATTTGTTATCCAAGGTTAATTAGTTACCGATATAAGATAAGTGGTGTTAATTTTTATCTATAGGTACTGCAAAAGAAGCAGATTTCATGTTCCACAAAGAATAATTTCTTTAAAACGGTGTCTATATATTAAACTCTTTTACAAACTTAAATATATAAATCAACAATAAAAAAATGTTGTATTATTTCGAAATGTATCTCCAGTTGTTCTTTGGGTTCATATTGAAATACTGTATGATCTTCCAGTTAATAATCTCCCAAAGAGTGACAGGAGCCTATAGACTCTATCTAGAAGAAATCAAAAAGGACCAAGGTCCAGAGCTAGCACCTATCATTAATTTGATGTTAATTTGCAAAACCGTTACTTTCTTAAACTAATGTATGTATGTATTTATGGGGTAACATTCACTGAGACCTAAAAGATCTATTGTGCCTCCTTACTTCTACTTAGTTTCTGAGGAGAGTCTCAGAGACTAGTAGCTCCTTTAGTCCTATTTCCCGGAAGAATTCTAGGATATCTGCAGGCTTCAACTTAGGTAACTGTCCCTCTTCTATCCAGTAGTCTCCCAGGTACTGTGCCCTATAGGATTCTGAATTGCTGTGCAGTTCGCAAGTATGTGGATGGAGGTTTCTTAAACTAATACTAAACCTATTCCATTTTTTCAAAAATAATAAAACAAAATATGTAACTCCAACTGTCGATTTTACTCACCAAACAAGCAGGCACATGAATAATCTGCCAGTAGATCTATGCAAATAGCTCCATTTTGACAAGGTGCTGAAACGCATTCGTCAACTTCCCAATCACAAAGAAAACCTTGCCAACCTATAATAAAATTATCGTTACAGTCATTAGGGTCAATTCCACAAGAAGTGGTTAAAAATTAACTGCAAGCCGTTATATTTGACGAAGTTTCCGCTATTAGAAATGTTTTAATCTATACAAAGTCAAGATTAGGATTTGAATTTTAACAGATATGGTGTCCAATTAAGAGTTTTCCGTTCATATTTTAAAGATTATTATGCATACAGAATAGTAAAATGGAGTTAGCATATTGTCCAATTTTTAACCATGCGTTAAAAGTTAACATTTGCTTACAGAATTGCACCTATTGAATTAAAAAGGTAAAAAATAATATTGTTGCCTCTGGTGATATTTTTTATTCATTCAAAACAAGGATTATCATTAACTTAAAGCGTCGAGAACAAGAACAATAGATATCGGGGCTCTCCGAAAGATAAGAGAAGGGCTAGCAAGAGTTTGAATAAATAAACAACAATATGTTATCAGTTAAATTTTGTGTTTTTTTTCAAATTTCAATAAAAATTAATAACAAGTTTTTGGAGAAATTCCAAGTATCGCTGACCATTCAGGTTAATTATTATCAAAAAAATATGGACCTACTAAATTATTACCCACTATTCCTGCCCACACATTAACACAAAATCGATGTTGATTCTTTGTTTGAATTGTACCGTGATTATTTTAATCTGCCCATAATTGTAAATTATTGGATTCAATAAAACCGTCTCGTGTGAAACCAGCTTCATCAGTAAACAGTACTTTTCCAACAAATGTATTATCAACTCGTTGTTTATCTAGAAACCAACGAGCGTAGGCCAGTCTTGCTGGATAGTCCTCTACTTCCATGGCATGCACTTTCTGGATGTGAAAGGGGTAAAGAAGTGGTTCCTGGAGAATCCTATGAATAGTTTTGTCGTTGATACGTTAAATTGCAGTGACATTTTGAGTTCGCTAGTTGTGGGATCAGCATCAACTGCATCTAATGCTTTTGTTCTAAAGCTGGTGTTCGTATAGTTCGTTGTTGACCTTCGCCACCTTTTTTTGGTAGGACACTTCCCAAAATATCATTTTATAAAAATAATGGAAACTAGTTTACTTAATTTATGTAGACAAATCTGTTTCCCATAAGCTGATATCAACCCTAACAAAAGTTCTACAATCGGGTATAAAGTTTAGCAAGTTTATCTGAAGCTAAACGGCATCGGTAAGGGGCGAGGAAACATGGCGGATATCTGTCAAAAACGTACCAATGGCGTTCGGTACCTATTTTTATAAAAGTACTAAAAATGATAATAATTATTATATAATAATTAGATATAGAAACTGATTTTTGCTTTGCTTTAAAGGTAAGGTATTTTTCAAAACACGGTATTTGTTAAAAACAAATAATGTTAAGGATCGTACTTGAATTCAATATGGATACGAAATAGTTCCAAATCTGACACTGACAATACCAACGGCACTGGATAATCAATAACAGTCAATTGACGAAGTGAGAGGGAAGAACACACGCACGCGCTTGCCAATAGGAATTCAGCTGGTCGCTAGGCAACGAAGGTTTCGATAAATTTCACCAATTGAGTTAGCTCGGAGGGCGTGAAAATTATGGTTTTCGCACAACGCTGCCAGAGCTTGAAGAAGCCCGTAACAAATTAGGAAAAGTGTTCATCTTTCAAGATTCATAAATTGAAAAAATAATGTTAATAGACAAAATCCAAGGAACAAATGCTTTACAACAGTAGTTACGTACTATACTTTACCTACGACCTACTTGTACTTGTATTTATAATCTTATTATTAATAATACTTGAACAACATCAACAATGGATATTTTTAATAATTTTATTGTATAACATTCAATACCATAATATTAGTTATTATAATAATTGTTTATAGTAATAGTACAGTTATTAAACACAGATCGCTTCCTTTGCTTGTTGAAGCATAAGAAACAACAGTTACATTATTAGAGGTGCTCGGTAAACTTTCATCTCCATCTCTTTTACCAATGAAAGATGCACATTAAAGAACTAACGTTTAATTAATATATCAAATGCATGTCGGCATATTCACTAAAGGTAAATTCTACCATATTGAAACTTTAATTATTGATGTCAGGTTTTGAAAAGATTGACAGCAAACTAACATCAGCAAATTAATTCGCTTACAATTTTTAATTGAATATCACGTAGTAGCTTATTTGACAGTAGCCTACTAGATGAAAAATAATTATTAATCTCTTTCAAGTTTTTCCTTATGCCAGTAATATGATCCTCGATAGTATGTAGTACAAATGTTTATTTATTCATCAGTTCTCCAAGAAATGTTTGGTTCTCACGAATTTGAAAGTTGCGGCACGAGACTACAGATAAGCAGAATGACAATTTGCTGTAGGTACTTATTTTGGGTATGCCTAATGTCACTTTGGCTATGCTTTACGTCACTTTGGCTATGCCTTATGCCACTGCTCCCACAACTTTTGTTGCTTTGAAAATTTATTAATTTTGCGTATTATAACCTATGTGCAAAATAGTGTTTTGGATGGTGGTCGTAGGAAAATAACTTTACATTGTTTAACTAGTTACACAAAATGTGACATAACGGCAATCAGTTTCAAAAAGCGTTACGCCATATTATATCAAAATATGAAAAATTATAAACTTTTGATATTATTATTATTATTATACATATTAAATTTTTATTGGTTAAAACTGTACCAAATATAACTTTTACAAATATGCCGAGTTCCCTGTTCCACAGAGTATTTTTTAATTAAATCATTTCCTACCTTTTTGGCATTTACAGGAAAAAGTCTCTCCTGGTCCTTCTTCGCACATACCTCCATTTGCACAACGAGTTTCCCCTGTTGCATTACAAACTGCTATATCTATATCACAATGAATTCCCGAATAACCAGGAAGACAATTGCAAGTGTAACCATTTTGTGCGTCCAAACAAGTACCATTATTTTGGCAAGGGTTGCTTTCACATTCGTTAATATCGTCTTCACAAAATTCACCTTAAAACAATAGTATATTGTGTCACAAGGGCAGAAAATGAGGTTTAGCAGCCCGAGATTATTAGATGCACGAGCGAGTGTAGCGAAGCGAGGGCAGTTGATAGTTAAGGGCTGCTAAAGCGTTTCTTGCATGAATGACACACAACTGCTTTTCGCCTACTGAATAAACCAAAAAATAGGAAAATATAACAAAAAACTTTGACATACACTGGCGTTTAATTAATAAATTCACGTGAAACGTCAAAGTAAACGAGTGAAAACATCAAAAATCGAGGCGATATGAATTTTCCGCCCTTGGGCTGCTAAAGAATACTTTCCGCCCTATTTATTATATTTTTTCCTTGTTGGGGAAACATCGTCATCGCTCACACCAAAACCAACGCATTCCAATCCAGTTTAAATGTGCCGTTCGTGGATGGCGTTGGAAAGTCGTTCTATGCGATACTGAACATATAAGTTTCATACGAAAACTCCTCAAAATCAACAAAATTGTAACTAAACTTACCCGAATATCCTGGTAGACATGAACAATTGAACGAAGCAATTCCATCAATGCAAATTCCACCATTACGACATGGCGAAGACCAGCATTCGTTCCAGTTCGTTTGACACTGTATACCTGTATATCCGTCTATGCAATAACAGAAGTACGTAGAATTTAAGTCGTCCAAGCATACTCCATGAATACATGGGTTACTAACACAGGCAAATCCGTTTTGTACGTCGTGGAATTGAATGGTAAGAACAGCCAGCAGAAACAGCCATTTCTGGCTACCGATTTGGTACATATTGCATTATTATTTGTTACCTTAAACACAACATTAAATTTTTGTTAACAAGTTATATAAGTAGTAATATTTAAATAAATATAACTTTTTTTTATTTTTTTTATTTGGTTATTTAACGTCGGTCTATTTCTGCAACAGAGGCTAATCACCGACGCCGGGAGCACTCTACCCCTAACCGGAAATTTTTGCCGAACCCACTGGTGTTCCAACCAGTAGTAGGGTTCTTTATCGAGCCCAACATTCATGGACTCGGGACCTCGGTTTTACATCGCCACCTACATTATACCTCGTGCTCATTGGTATAATGCCTGCGAGCTGTGATAAGCTACTCCGCTGCAGGCTGTAAGGGCTATTTACAAGGAGTACTAACCGCGCTCGACACTGCTTCGCTGTAATTATCGCATCAGAGGCGCTCCACTACAGTGCTGGGCCGACGCCCTTGTAAAAACTTAACACTTATGTTAACTGGTAATAATGAGGAATATGTATAATACATTCACACAAAACTACATTTATATTAATTGTACACTTTGTTTGATTACTTAAAACCGTTAACTTGATATAAAGTAACCCGATGCTTACTAAGAGAATATCATGATTACTTGAAATCGAACCACCTGTCACCTATTCCTCAAATTTCATGACACGGAAAAATTGGGATACTGAGGAGGATATAGGTACAGAACTATAGTGAGAACACTAATCACTTGCGTGGGATAGTAAGATTAGCCTATTGACGACGAAAGACAACCCCTTCATAATACACATTATTGGTCTAATGATAATCCACACTGGATGCAACAAAATTTTAACTAGGGCCATAGTTAACGTATGGTGTGGGATTTTGGTAGTAAAATTAAAGGCCCTTTTGTTTTTGATGAACATACAAATGGTGAGCGTTGCTTCTTCTTCATTTTTCATTCCAAGGAGGTTAAAGAAAGGGATCGAGTTTTCTCGATGAAGAATGTCAATTTATAATTTTGTCCACGACCACTTAATAATAAGTCAATATTTTACCTCCTAACAAAAGGTATATGGTACCCATATATCTACTAGAGTGAATTATGAACTCATAATTCACACTTCTGCATTTTAATTACATGTCATGACAACTCAACACTCACAAAATTTCGGTACATAGGTGACTAGAGATGGGGGTACAACAACATGAAATAAACTATTAAATCTGCGTATTTTGTTTAGGAAATTTTTTTCTGAAATATATCGTATAGATAAAATATCAAAATTTTTAGTACTGATTCTTTTCATAACGATATTTTCTAATATTGATATTTTTAAAACAATATTTATAACGTTACGGTGTATCGATACTTTACACAGCATCGCCCAACTCTATATGTCACATTTGACGAACTCCAGAAATTTATTAATTTTAACCTTAGAATTGTCAATAATACCAAATAACAAATCATTACTTAACGTTCTACACTAGCATTATTTACTTAACTTTTATTTAATGAAGAAATCAAGGGTCGTGGACAAAGTATAGTATTCTACGCGCAATTTATGGCTATCATAAATTTCTCGTTTAATAATATACTATAAATTTGACGTGTTTCGGGACTTTTCATAAAGATTTACAGTAACCTAAAGAATGAATTTATTATGTTTGGCTTTTACACACTTTAGTATTAGCTTAGACCGGCGGGTGTAATTTAGGCGCTAACCATCCTTCTTTACCTGTCTGACCAAGAAGGGTAGATAATCCGACATGTATTTTCGCCGCTAAGAAGTGCAGGTAGGTCGAGTCATAAAATAACTTATCTTAATAAAATACGAAGGTGGTTTGGTAGGGGTAGGTTGGGTTGGGTTATTATTGAAAATTATTATAATTTATTCTTCAAAAATTGACTAAAAGTACGAAGGTGGTTTTGTAGGGGTAGGTTTGGTTGGGTTATTATTGAAAATTATTATAATTTATTCTTCAAAAATTGACTAAAAGTACGAAGGTGGTTTTGTAGGGGTAGGTTTGGTTGGGTTATTATTGAAAATTATTATAATTTACTTTACAAAAATATATCTTATTATAAATGTCGGTGATTTAATAAATAACTGTATTTCATAAATCACGTACTTCAGTCGGTTAGCGCCCAAAATACACATAGGATTAAAATGACCCTTTGGTCTTGGCGCCTAGTTTACATGTTGTAAAAAGTGAATTATCCTTTAGCGCCCAAATTACATCCGCCCGCTTAGACGCTTGTAATGGTCATAGGATTATTTGTTTTTAAGTTTCGGCTAAAGTTAATATAAATATAAAGTACTTACTCACCTCAACTGAAAATTAAATTTATGAAAATAATTGTTATTATTCAGTTTGGTATATAGCAACAAAAAATGCTAACGTGCATATAGCATGTTTTGCGGTAAAAATAAAACTAATAAATCCTGAAGTGAAACAATTCAGTGGATTAATACAGTCATCTCCGCTTATTGATTTTTGGCAATCTAATTCATGTCTCTTATTATTGTTAAAAAATATATATAATCAAATTTTAATAATGATGTCATAATATGTAAATAAACCCTTCAGTTAAAAGGTTTTCTTACACCTACCTTGAAAAAATAATCCTTTGGTTTCACTTCAACTTTCTCCACCACTAACCCCGATTTTTTGAACCCTTTCAAACGCCGACAATACCACAAGGTAACCATGGTTACCGGTAAGCAAAACACACAGTATATCAAACCAGTACGAAAGTTGTTTGACCGCTGCCAGTGTGGTTTAAGCGATCAAATAATACGGCGTTGCCAGTGGAGCAGCGAAATTAACTAATTCTAAAAAATAATCAAATTCCAATGAAATTCAGGAATCGCGTCAATACAGTAACAGTAAAAAAATAATAACGAGATATGTATGTATTTATATTTTTATTATGTTTTCTGTTTTTAATTATATTTATTCAAGTTTTATGGCTTTGTCTACAAATTTTTTATAAATTTTTCATAACTATATTTTTCTCTCTATAGGTATACTACGGAAAATATTGTAGCAGACAATTTTTTAAGGAAATAACAAAAAAATACATAATTCAATATAAATAGTTTAAAGCGGGATTTATAGTTTGACGGACTGTAAACGTAGACGCACTGTGGAAAGATCAACTATCAGAATTTACGTACCTTGTTTATAAAGGAACGTAAGTGCATGACGTAACGTAAGGGGAACGGACTGGAACGGAAGAGTTGGCCAACTTTTATCTTTTTACAGTGCGTTCTTACGTCCGGCCAATCAAAGGAAATAATTTTGTGTGATGTCAGCGTGGCTATCAGCTGTCATTTAATGTTGTGTTTTTGAATGTATAATACAAAATTTAAAGCTCAAAACAACATAGGTCACAGGCTGTAGATGATTTGTATAATTTCTAGGTTAATTTGAATGTCGCGAGTACGTTACCTCTGCCCATGCGCAAAATTTCCGTTCCGTTTATTTATAACTGCAACAATTTTTACATACCGTTCGTTACGTATCCAGTGCGTCTACATGTGGTATACGTTTATAGTCCGTCAATCTATAAATCCCGCTTAAGAATAATATGCAATGAGTCTAGCAACACAAATGTTTTTTTTAATTGTTAGAAATGTTAGAAACAAAACTTTTAAAAGTGCTTTAAAACGTTTTTTTTATAAATTCGTGTATCAAATCAATTACATGGGTACCAAAATGGTGGAGTACATTTTTTTGTGGCTAGAACACCTTTTTGCCACACCTAATTGTGACCTTTTCCGATTTCCCATTTAGACGATTACAGAACGTCCAAATAACGATTAGTTACACAATATCCCAGCAGTATTCCGAATAATGAAATCTGTGCATCGTAAAAGTTCCAGGGTATCTCTGCTTCGGAGCATGCTTCCGAAACTGCAAACCAATTTAAACAGCCCTCAACATTTCATGTTGATTACTTGGAGGATATAGAAAGCAAAGGATTATCATAGCGTCGGATAGTCAAGCAGCCATTAAAGCACTGAGCTCTTGTGTAATCAGTTCCAAAATGGTGTGGGAATGCCTAGGCAAACTCAATGAACTGTGGATTCCAGGACACACTGGAATAGAAGGAAATGAAATAGCAGATGAACTAGCATAGAGGGGGACTGAAACAACCTTTTGGGGGCCGGAGCCCTTTTGCCGTATGTAATATTGGAAGAAATAGGCAAGGTCAAAAAAATAGATCTGACCATTGGAAAGATCTAGTAGGGATTAGACAATCAAAGATTCTGCTGGGTGACTACCACCCGTTCAGATCAAATGAATGCTTAAGTCAATGTAAAACTGCACTAGGAGTTTTAACAGGGATCCTGACGGGACATTGTCGCCTGAATGGGCACCTGAAAAAGCTCAAAATAGTGGATGAAGAAGAATGTAGATTCTGTGGCATGGAAGAAACTTTCATCCAAATATACTTGCGAATTGCACGGCAATTCAGATTCCTAGGGAACAACACCTAGGAGACTGCTGGATAGAAGAGGGACATTTACCTAAGCTACAGCCTGCATATATCCTAAGATTCCTCCGGGAAATAGGACTAAAGGAGCCACTAGTCTCTGAGACTTTTCTCAGGAGGTAAGTAGAAGTAAGGGGGTACAATAAATCTTTTAGGTTTCAGAAATTCACCCCATATATACACATACAAGACAAAAATATGGAATAAATTGGACATAATGTAATAATTATGTTTTTAAACATAAGTAAATGATGAGGTTATGTGTCTTTTCTTCGCATTCGATACAGATTGTAAAGATCGCTGAACTACTTATTTGTAAAGGAGCGGAGGAAAACTGGATGAGAGACGCTGTAATCCTAATCTCTGCGGAAGTGGTAATCTGTAATATATGTTTAAACTTTTCATTCCGTTCGTAAATTGACACTCCTATATCTGTGACATCACTACCTGCATTGAAAAGTATTGTATATATATCTCAAGAACGGGAATGCTATGATTTTACTCCTTATTTCCATTCTTAAACTGAATATGTATTGGGTACAAAAAATTGGATATTTCTCAAGAAGAAGAGTGCTAGTTATTATTTTCCTTTCTCCTTCTTAAGTAACAACATAAAATTAAATATTTTTCAAGAAGGGGAAGGGTGAATTTCATTATTAGTTACCCATCCTCCTTCTTGAGAATTGATGTGCATTATAAAGTATTGGATATTTTTATTGAAAGGGTATATAGTCAAAAAAATAATAATGACATTGATCCTTCCGCCTTCTTAAGAAAATATACAATTTTGTATAATTAATACACGTTCATCTTAAAAAAATTCTCAATTATAATTATTCAAATATTTATAAATTTCTATTGACACATTTTTAAGGTTTATTATTGTACGGTCTACTATTTCATATAATAACTTTAAATCTTTAGTAGAGTTGACACACTTTTAAACCTTTGTTCTGTGGGAACTGAATACTTTCTACTTCAAGTCTGGCAACCTCGCTATACAAACACAAATGAAAGTATTTTACAGTAACCTCACTATTCATCCGTTTGTGAATTTTGTTTGTTAGCTAGTTTAGGTGGTTTAGTTAGTAACCTTCGGTTTGATGTGGATGTTGTGTGTGTTATAATAAACGTTTACATATTTACAGCTGACTTCACAAAACGCCAGTTTAAAATGCAAAGATTATTATAAAATATACACCAAATTGAGATTTTATTATGATAAAGTAGATTATGGCAAACTATGAGGTCATTTCCGCACAAAATATGATTAAGCTCCTTATACATAAATGAGGTGAGTATTTTTTATAACACAAGATTTTATTTTAATATATACGGGGTTGGGATAAAGTATGGAACCAAGTAAATATCTTTTAAACGAAAAGAACGATATTTATGAAAATTTGCAGGTAAGTGCAATGGAACAAAATGCATCTGATGTACATTTTTTGTTAATAATATACTTCCGGTTTAACCGGAAATGCTATCAACTTCTTTAATTTAAATGGGACACCCTATATCCTTTTACAGATTTTGAAAAAGCTTGTTATTTTGAATTCATACATACTGAATTTAGTGTAAAACAAATTGTAAAAACGAGGAATAACTCACTGTTAGTTGTACAATAGGTGTACATTTCATTATTTTAGAATAATGAGAAACAAAATTACTTCAAATGTTCAAAATGGTCGCCGTTTACTTGCTGACAATATGCCATCCTATTAACAAATTCTTGAGTCACTCTTTCCAGTATTCTCCACGTATTAGTTCACATTCAATCAATAATTTTTTGTCTCAATTCAAGTTTGTTGGTCGTCTAACGTAAACACGTGGTTTTAGATAACCCCCAAAGGAAAAAATCTGACTTTCTAAGATCCGGAGAACGAGCAGGCCACTCTATGAATCCTCCACCTCCAATTCATCGATTTGAAAACTTCGCATCCAGAAAATCCCTAACCCGTCTATCATAGTGGGGAGGTGCCTTGTTGAAACCCAATATTTTGTGGTAATTGCCCATTTTGTTGAAGTGCAGGAATAATTTCGTTACTTAGTAGATCCAAATATTTGTCACCATTCAAGTTTCCGTCGATAAAAAATGGACCTATAAGCCTATTTTCGACAATTCCCATCCAAACATTTAACTTCTGTGGATGCTGGGTGCTTCATGAATCCAATGAGGATTCTCATTTGACCAATACCTTGAGTTATGGCGATTAACTGTTCCATTTAAACAAAAAGTTGCCTCATCGGAAAAAACTATGTTAGAAGCAAAATTTTTGTCGACATTACAGATGCCCATTAGCCGTTCGCAAAATTTCAGCCGTCTGTCAAAATCACCGTCTGACAATTCTTGAACCAACTGTACCTTATACGGATGATACTTTTCACTTTTTAATATCTTTCCTACAGGACGTCGACTGATACCATGGTTTAGTGCCAAATTTGTGGTGGAAGTTTGAGATGATTCTTCTAAATCGATTGCAATATTTTGTTTAACAGTTTCGTTCGTTGCAGTCCGCGGTTTTCCAGGTTTTAGCAAATTTTTTACCATCCCATTTGTATTAAAACGTTGTAATGTTTTAGTTACTGTTGAGCGTGATATAGGATTTCTCTCCGGATGCAAATTATTAAAAATATGACACAATTCTTCATGAGTTCTAACACGATCACCATAACCGATCATCATTAAAATTTCAATACGCTCTTTTTCACTTAATTGAACCATTCTTAATTGTAAAATTTATTTCCGTCAATTAGAATTTGACACTTGGAGAACAAAAAACGTACTAAACAGTACTCGTTTATTCATTACTATGCATACAAACAACATCAATTAGTTTATGTAAATAGTTTTTTGCGCTAATGCAAAAAACTCAAAGGAGGTTGATTAAAGTGCTATATTTCTCGTTTTTACAAATTTTTTTACTTTAAACTCAGTATGTACCTATGAATTCAAAATAACAAGCTCTTTTAAAATCTGTAAAAATATATAGGGTGTTGATGGCATGTCCAGTTAAACCGGAAGTATATTATTAACAAAAAAATGTACATCAGATGCATTTTCTTCCATTGCACTTACCCGCAAATTTTCATAAATATCGTTCTTTTCGTTTTAAAGATATTTACTTGGTTCCATACTTTATCCCAACCCCGTATGTATACATTTTATTGAAATACTTGGTACCGTCTTTTCGAGATAGGTAGGTCGAACTTTTTCGTATGCGATTTAGTCCTTGGACTAGCTAGTCCAAGGCTTAACTAACCAGACCAATACCAAGACTGAATGTGCAAGACATAGACCAAATACGCAAGACTCAACGCACAAAAAAATAATTCTGTACCCCAGAGGTAAACTGCACTAAGCACCATTTAGCAAATTTTACAGAAGAGCGGATTAAAGTTTTACTTGTGACCAAAATGACGATTATTTGTTATAATTATTGTTTCCTTTTCTTAAAAATTGGAACAAATGAACATGAAACAAAATGCCAAAATCCCAAAAAAATATATATTTCTATATTTTTGGTTTTAGTGGACTTAGTACAGGTTACCTCTAAAAAAAGGTTATAAAAAATTGGAGTTGATATTAAAAATTTCAGCAGATGTGACTTACAGTAAAAGTCACGAATGTTTCTCGTTACGTCTTAGATACTTCCCTGAATGTACAATTCATACAAATGGAAAGGTACATATTATGTCTTTTGCGCATTAATTAAGCTACGCCTCTACGTCTTTTTCGGTTTGTCACTCTGTCTTGTGCTGTGACAACGATTGTACTTGAAAAGCGAAACGTCACTTTATACGGAAATCATTCTGTCACCATTAAAGTTCGTTGTCATTGACATTACTAGATATTTACGTTACTAGTCCGGTAAGTACACTTTTACAGTACGACTGAGATGTTTACTGACAGGCATCAGTCGAGTGAAAACAGTGAAAAAATAAAATATTAATATATTTATCGGCGTTCGCTATTTTTGAAATTTCCGTTCAATGCCAAGATAGCTGGCCTGTAGTTGGTACCCATAGAAACATAATACTGTTTTTAAATAATATGATACTGTCAGCGATTGTCATTATCCGATTTTCACGAAATGGCTCAAGATCAATTCATTCTTGAGGACATTTTGCGCAAATCTCATGATGTCTTATGTCTTATTGATTCGATTCGGATGTTTATGAGTTATGACGTAACGAGAAACGTTCGTGACTTTGACTATACTGATAATTTTGTTTAATCAAATTATTCTCTTCAAGGTGTAATGAAAATTATGGATCCAGGAATCTTATGCTTCCAACACTGTGGTCCAAAAATATTTTGTTTTACATTACCTGAAACTTGTCCAGTATGCCAAAAAGATTTGAAGATGGCGAATTTTTCACTCTTGCCGTTTAGGTAAGTTAAAAACTCATTTTGTAATGATATATGTTCAATAAATCGACCATGTTTATGACCAATAAACATACAGTGTGACCCATTTTGTTTGGAAGCACCCCTATAAAATCCCCATTTTTCAACCGATTTTGATTTAGTCTTTTTTGTTAGATTCAGTATCAAAAAAAGAATTTGAGCACAAATTTTCATACCATAATAGCTATTTTTCAAGGCCCTCTACGTTAATTTTTCTTTGCCAAAAAAGACGAAAGTATATTAGGCATTTTTTTTTCTTAAATATGACTACACCACTGGATTCGGAATCATCACAAATGTAAACTATCAAAATTTTATAAAAAAAGTTTTATTAACAACAAAGTTATCACTACATGAATTTGGAAAAAGTTGTTTTTTAATCAATTTTTTACTAAGAATGTAGACACATTTTAAAAATGGCAACATGGTAAACAAAAACTAGGACTCAAACATATTGCACTGTAAAAATTCGAAGCCGAAATTTTAAAAGACAGGATAATAGGTCCATTCTTTTTTGAGGGTAACATGAATGCCAATAACTTCATGGAATTCTTTGAAGGTGAGTTATCCGCAGTGATTGACGAACTGCCACTAGCAGAAAGAAGACATTTGTTATTTCAGTAAGATGGTTGTTCTGTACACTATTCTAGAATTTTCAGGCAGTGGCTTAACGAAAAATTTCCAAATGGTTGGATAGGTCGCGGTAGCGAGTTAATCGAATGGCCTCCTAGATCGCCCGATTTAACTATATTGGATTTTTATCTGTGGGGTCTTTTGACACAAAAAGTGTATAAGACACGTCCAAGGAATAGAGCAGAACTGTGTGACAGAATACGACAGGCGTGTGCTGGAATAACGCCACATGAAATAAAAAAGCGCTAAGACATAGTCGCAAACGATACGAGAAATGTGTAGAAATTAACGGAGGTGTAGTCGATGTAGAATTAAATTATTAAGTAGTTCAATAATCAAAATATATTATTTGGTGTTAATTTGTATTTTCGTCACATCAGCACAATTTTACATTACTCGCTCAGAAACTATAACTCCAGAACGGGTTAAGGTATCGGCTTCGAATTTTTACAGTGCAATATACTTGAGTCCTAGTTTTTGTTTACCATGTTGCCATTTTTAAAATGTGTCTACATTCTTAGTAAAAAATTAATTAAAAAACAACTTTTTCCAAATTCATGTAGTAATAACTTTGTTGTTAATAAAACTTTTTTTATAAAATTTTGATAGTTTACATTTGTGATGATTCCGAATCCAGTGGTGTAGTCATATTTGAGAAAAAAAAATGCCTAATATACTTTCGTCTTTTTTGGCAAAGAAAAATTAACGTAGAGGGCCTTGAAAATAGCTATTATGGTATGAAAATTTGTGCTCAAATTCTGTTTTTGATACTGAATCTAACAAAAAAGACTAAATCAAAATCGGTTGAAAAATGCGGATTTTATAGGGGTGCTTCCAAACAAAATGGGTCACACTGTATGAAACCAAATAAGAAGATCGGTCAACCAACTAAACCAAAATGGAATAACTGAAACCACTTTTGGATAAAAATGTTACTATTCATTAAAATTTATGGGTACAGCTCTATTGATAAACCCAAGGTGCTTTTGTACCGGTAACGACCTATTAATAATATGTATTTTTCTTTTTTAGAGTTCCTTATCCTTTCATTAAAGCATCCCAGTATCCTTGTGCAGTAGTTATCAAACCAACAACAGGAGATTTTTTAAAGTAAGTCCATTGTTTATTGCTATATGAACAGCGCCGGATTAATGATATTATGCGCCCTGGGCAAATAATTTTTTTTCGCCCCTTCCATCTATCCCCGCCTCGTCTTTCAGACAGCACACACGCAAAAGGTATATGTATTTACACAAGAAAAAATAGTCATAATAACGTTTTATTTATTATTGAAAATAAATTAAAAAGAACACATAGAGAAAAAAACGATTACGAGAAAATTATGAGAGTGAGGACAACGAGACAAACACTATAGAACAATTAAACATATAAAAATTTACAGTATGTAAGCAATTGCTAATGAATACTCACTCAATACTCTTGATGATCAATAGTTCAATACGACTTTCTTTCTAGCTTTCAGGGTATTTTCTCGACGTTCCTGACCATTTTGAGTCATTTGAACAAAACAAAAAAATACCATCTGTGTTGACCGAGAACTTATCTTGAGAATTCGAGCAGCTCGGTTTATTAATGTCGATGAAGAAATTATCCAATTTGGGAGTTTTCTCTAGCAGTTTTTCAAACCTCTGTTTTTTTCTGAACCTTGCGCCTTTGTGCCCCACCAGATTTTATATAACTCATTTTGAGTTTAATTCAAATTTTACAAGCGTTTATTCCAACTTTTATCACAAGTCACAATAGCAACAGTTCAGAGGATTGGATTGGGAAAACTGATTCTAGAATTCGGGCTTCCGTCCTTTTATATAGCAAATTGTAAAGTCTAACTAAACTTAGTGTGATGACCATAAAATAAAGCAATGTTGTCAGATATATTTTCTAAAATTGATGGGCTCACTATACAAATGTTTTCCATTACTTCAGTAAACTGTTAGCTCGTGATGTTCTCAGAAAGCTAATTTGGAAATATTTTTAAAAAATACATAATATAAATTTATTAGTAAGCATTAAAAAAAGTCGCTCGAAATTGCTGTAAAAAGAGAAATTAACTAAAACAACTTTTTAATGCCTACTATATTTAAGAAAATTTCGCATATCTGGCAACGCTCTGGCAACGCATTGCAGGTGGTCAGGGTTATACAATCATCAAGTACATTATTGTTTATATTATAACGGAGTAACGGATCGCTTTCAGGCGGGCCACTGTATCAGGAAAAATGCGCTCCGCAGGTGGCCTGCGATATTAGAGAGATATTAGTATTGTGTGTCGATTCAGGGGCGTGTGTGAATTTTGTTTTAAAGAAATATTTAAAATAATAGTAGTAAATATCTAGTATTTATTTCTTGGTCGAGTGAGTTTAGTGAATTGATATCAATATAATATTTATTTGTTCGTGGACTTGAGTGAATTGATATCAATATAATATTTATTTGTTCGTAGACGTTAGGGTGAGTTTTAAGATTATAATTTATTTGTAATTAATTAGAATGGCATTTTGGAGACCATTTGAAACAACAGTCCAAGATGATGCGCGGGAATCTAATAATTTGGCGCCACAAACAAATGCAAATGACTTAGCAATAAATGATAATGATGATAGGGCCGAATTTAAAAACAAAGATTTACATGTTCAGTGTCAACTCGTTGTTTTAAATATGTACGCGTGTTTGAAAAAAGAAAATTCTGTAATTTCTGATAATGCGGTTATCGCGAGAATTCACGAATTGACGAAAATCGGGCTTACAACGATTTATAAAGTAATTAAACTAGGCACTGTTACGGATCATTCTTTAAAGCGGAAACGAACAAATCAAAAATTGAGTTAGGTTGACAATGCTACGAAACATGTTATTAAACGGATTGTTTACGGGTTTTATAAGGACAATATAGTACCAACTTTAGAACTGATTCGTGATAAATTGCGAGATATTCCTGAATATAATTATCAATGTTTAGAAACACTGCGCGCGGTTTTATTAAATTGTGGATTTAAATATAAAAAGTTAGATAATCGAATGGTTATAATGGAATCTCGGCGTGGTAAAGAATAGCTCATACCTCCCCGTGGTTCTTGCTGGGCAGACAATCTTTTCAGATTGTCTGGCTAAATGAGCATTATTTACAAAAAATTGTATTACAAATTTGATGCAGGTTAATTTTAATCCACTTTATTAATTTGAGTTACATTTGAAAAACATTATTTCAGAATACTCGAATTTATAAAAAAAATTCATGCATGCCATTGGGCGGCTTTTTCCTTCAAGGAGATTAAAAATATGGGTCTTCACACTGACTTTAGTTAAACTATAAGTGCAATAATTCTCTTTGAGTCCTACTGATTTTTTTAATGATGCGGTCGATAATGCTGACAACGTTCAAAGAGTCGAAAAAAGTCGGTTTTGCCTTTGAAGCCAGTAAAAGTCACCGGCACTTTTTGGTATATATATAAACATGAAACATCATTTCCCTATTCCGATTTAAGACTTTTACCACTTTAATGAGTATGATTTTAACAATCATGAAATTATTTCGCCCCCTATTTTAATCTCGCCTCTGTTAATTTTGTGCTGTGGTTAATCCGGCGTTGTACATGAAAAAAAGTTGATCTCGTCTTCAATTGACCATTATTAAAAAACTGTTTACTACATTGCACGCAAAAATGACAATATAATCTCTATCAACTTCAAACATTCAGAGTTACTGGAACCAAATATTTGCTCAATATTTGGATACCTATTGCAATTCCCCTATAATTTACCAAGGAAGTACTTATTAATAAGTTACTATATTTCTTTCCTAAAAAACTCTATAATATACACCCATGGTATTAGAACCTACTATACAATAATAAACAATCAGTAATACCTACCTACTTTAATTATGTTTTCCATTGCCTATTAACTCTAAAACTGTTCAGATATCAAATGCCATTTTTTTGATATGATTGAAATGATAGCAGCACTTACTTGGTCTTCCTCCACTACACCTCGTGATAATGGGAAAAGCAAGGATGGGGTTATTTTTGTATTTGTCCACGGACCACCTTCTTTGTGGTCCCAAGAATTCTGGTCCAACATATACAGAAATATCGCTATTTCCCAGCACCCACACTAATCTTACTTTAATGTGGTATCCGAATCTTACACCACCAGATGCCTACGTAGGAGAAAGTTTTCAGCAGCACAGACCCACCCAGAACTGTTAAATATTTACATAAGAAGATCGTCTCGTTTTTCAAGAATATGCAGCAGCCTGTGTTCTCGAATATGTATGAAAATCTGCGTGACCGTTATGAACAGTGCCTACAACGCAATGGCGCACATTTTGAACTAGTATTGTGTAGACATAATAATGTATAAGTAACATACTTCAGTATTTTCAGTATTGTATGTTTTGGCGCATACTGTATTTCATACTTGTCAGTATTCGTGATATTGGATAGTCAAAACGTCGTGGAACAATAACAAGTATCAAATAATTTAGAACATTTGCCCTACCCCTAAATTGTATCCTAATATTTTCTGTCATAAATGGGTAAATACAATCATTACAATTCAGTATACGATTTGCAATAACATAATAAGTAATGAGTTTGATTTTTCCAGTGATTACCATAACTCAAAAGATCTGCACATCGGAGTCACTACGTCTGAGGGAAAAATAGTAGAGTTTGACAGACACGGACTCAGATGTCATAGAAGTACTCAATGGAGCCAATGTCTCCTTTTAGAACAAGTACCTGGACCTTGGAGAGAACATTGGGACAATGTTCTCAAGAAAATTTGCTTTCAAGAATGCTGGTCTCCTGAAATATATCGAGAGGACACGCATAATTGTTTTACATTTGTTTTGACTTTTTTAGTTAATTTAGGTTACGCTTCCTTGAGTTCTACTGCCAAAAGTAGAACCAATTTTTGTGAGAAATTTATAATTCCTAGAACCAGCTCTGCTGGAAAATATATTTCGGTATTTAGAAGGTTGAAACACGGTGTTTATATTCATAGAAACCATAAAAGCTAACTTGATATCTATTTATTTTTGGTTTGTTATGAATTTACCCTATATATACTGATTATCAAAATATTTTTCTAAAGCGTAAGTGACAGCAATCCTCATTATCATACGTTTGAAACTATGAATTTTGTATTTTGTTTCGATGATATTGATGAACAAAAATCCAAAATTTAATAAAAAAAAGGTATATAGACAAATTTTAATTTCTTTGACTTGCTATGATAATTGAACCTAAATGCAATCGTTTTATAGTAGATTGGGATTGGATATCAGTCCTGCAACATAGATATTACTCCTTTCAGTGTCCGAAATTGAATTTGAATTTAATTTAAATCCTTAATTATCTCATAGATTTCAAAACATAAACTACGTCAATAAACAAATTAGAAAAAACGGCATAAACATTCTCGTTATCGTTTCTTAGTCTGACGCATCGAACAAGTAAGTGGAGATTTCTCCTGGCCACTTTTACATTGAACAACTTTTAAGCTTTCACAGAATACAAAAAGAATCTCTCCGTCTGATAATTATGGGTCGATCCTACCGGTTTCAGTTATCTCTAGCTTGAAGTTAGTTCTAAATTATTCATTCCCACTGACTCTTGGTATAGTTGTGAGTAAAATTAATTTGCTCTGTTTCACAATTTGTCGGCGAAATAAAGAAATCTGTAAGCAGAACCAGAGCCGGTTTAGACTAATTTTCCATTATTGCAGTATCCCGACGCACTAGCGATTTCTATACTCTCTTTTTCCGATGAATAGCAGTTGTTTTACCGATAACTGTAATAATGGATTTTTTTGAAACTTTTGTTAAATATGTGTTCTTTCAGCAGCTCCATGCTTTGACTTATTATTTTCCTGTTTCAGTTGACTGTACTGTATATATTTTGTATCATTTTTTGCGTAGATAACGACTAGAGCATACCAAATTTCTCTCTGTCTATTGTCTCAAATCCGTACTCTCCACTTCAAGAAATTTCAAAACCTTTGGTAAAAAATAAAATATTCATGTTTTATACATACAACAATCAAACAACTTATATTCACTGCTACATGGAATCAAACAGAATAAATAAATAAACTTTGACATTGTTTATGTTGGCATAGAATAATACGTCTGTTTACTCTTCTAGTATATTAATTGTTCGGAGCCTATAACAATATCTTCCTCTTCGAATGGTCACCAAAAAGCTATAATTTTGATTATTACCAACAAAATAGTTTTAGTCAATCAAACAAAATCTAAATCACATCAACATCTAAGAACACCATATCTCGTAAATAACAGAAATTAACTAAACCCACCCAGTCCGTGTGAACTAACAACTCAAGTAAATTTTTCATAGACCAATCGAAAGCTACATTATACAAATGAGAATCAATATTGTTAGCTTGCGGGTAAGTCAAGACTAGAAATTATTTATGGCTTTTTATCTTTTCGGCTTTTTAATTCTCAAAGAGACCTTGCAACATACTGTTATTTTATTGTGAAACAGTGCAAACTAATTTTACTCACAGCTATATATACCTGTAAAATTTAACAGGTATAGCGGTAAGATCAGCCCTTCGTTGTTATCTACACAGTATTATTAAAGTATAAGATCTCGTTTGAGAAAAAACTGTGCGCTTTTTAAATTAGGATTTATTTTTAGTATGTCACCAATATTTTAACGGGTTACATATGACGTTTTATTAGATGTCTATGTTACGGTAATTGCTTTATCAATTATAAATATTTGTTGTCAATAGAAAGTTTTACTTTAAAAGCTTCCTTTGCCACAAAATCCGCTATAGACGCTGTTTTCAATACTATGTCTGCTAAGTGTGATATATAAGTATCATATATATACCTAGAAGAAAAATTGGCAGACCATATTCTGAATTACTGTTGCTCCTGAACAAGTCATACCATAGGAGATGGGTTTTTGCGCCCTGAGGATGTAGATGGACTTACCACTTGCTAAAATTGAAAATAAAGAGGTGATCTTACTTGGATTGAGCCACAATATAAATATTGTCGCATCAATTATTAGGTATTGCCAAGAAAACGTCAAAAATCACCTATTCAGCATATTATGTAAGTATGTAAAAGTACCTACCAGTTGCTTTAAAACGTGTTAGCAAAGCAGTCTACTGTTCTACTGTGTCAAAAAAAAATCTGCTGCTTCTGCAGTTACACTATTTTTACAACACTATGTTTTGTGTTGTAATAAATATTGAATCTTTCTTCCACATTCTTACTACTTTTGTGGTAACAGCGAATTGCATTTGTGCTTTTGGGAGATTCTGCTTATTGATAATAAGATAATTGGAAATATTAATATATTAAAGTGTCACAGTTTTCCTGTTATCTTTAACTTATAGTTAGCTTCAAATTAATTCCTACCGCCTCATCTTGGTATATACCTTTTAAGATAGAAATTCAAGTAGCAGCTAGAACACAACTGTTAGTTTGCTAAACGGAGGATATAACAAGTTGTGGTTTGCAATTAAAATAAAATACACATAACTTTCAACCGAAATAAACAGTATTAAGAGAATTTATTAGAGTTGTTATAAAAA
This sequence comes from Lochmaea capreae, assembly GCA_949126875.1. Lineage (NCBI taxonomy): Eukaryota > Metazoa > Arthropoda > Insecta > Coleoptera > Chrysomelidae > Lochmaea > Lochmaea capreae. The sequence goes on from OX421409.1 coordinate 10,148,448, forward strand.
ATTGTATTTTTTTACATTTGTTAAGTTCTCACATCACATGAACAAGTATATTTGTTGTACGTTGTATTTTAAGAATATATTTATGAGTATATAGATTTTATTATCAATTTGAGAGTATTTATTTGTTGAATAAATTTATTTTTGATTGTTTTTTGCTTTATTTATACAAATCTATTTCTTTCGACCTCCAGGAAATCGTTGCAGTATTTCTAATGTAAGTTTTATAATTAGATATTGCATGGCGGAGTTCGTCGCATTAATTAGGAAACAGGTTTGTTAATGCGGTTTGTTAATGTGGAGAGTTAGTTTTCGTTATTACTTTAATGTTGGCTATCCATTCCATTTCCAAACAAAATAAATAGACCCACCATACTATTACGGTTTTGTATTCAAACTTATTTCTGCAGTTAAAATATTAGTGGGGAAGTTGGAATACTAAAATGCGAAGAAGAAATGAAAATGATTCAAGAAATAAATTATGTCGTTAACTTCACTGCGACCTATAAAATGCCTCTGTCTACATCTATATTTTTGGTCCAAAAGATCTAGACTTCTAAGAAAACCTTTTATCCGTTTTGGAGCTAGGCCTCTAACCTGATCAAGCTCTAAATAAGTCTTGTCCGGGTATTTAAGGGGGTTGGCGGACAATTGGACATAATGAGTCGGCCATGTAATCTACATGTTCCACTATCCAGTTTGCCCATCTTACAGAGAGAGTACTGTTCAGAGAGAACTCCTGTGAGTGTAATTAATATACTGTGAGGACAGTTTGAATGTCAAGATCGAATATATTTGTTGCTTTGTGTAATTGTATAGGTCAGTTTTGTTGTTTAATATTTTGTGTCGCATTCTGAAGGTCGTGAATTGTTCTATAATGTTATGTCATTTTTATTAATTGATATAAATAAAGTTTTAAATATGTAAACTTAAATCAGATTCTTTTATATAGAATATGTTATGAATATGACATAATAATTCATTTTTTGTCTCCAAGATAAATTTCAACCAATCGATGAGAAGCCACCGGAAAGAAATTACATGAAAGATTCAGTCTCGAGGCTGATTGACTACTTAAGAAGAGTTGGGCTGGATAATGTAATCTAGATTTAGAGGACCACAATTAGCCACCTCATCAAATCTAATCTAATCTAAAATGAATGTCTGCGTCCGTTATATAGGGGGCCGTTTATACACAAATGGTCATTGCAGCATTCCGGTCATGTGTTTTTGCCCCTTACATAAAGGTGTCCACCTGTCCAATAATAGAGGTTTTACTGCCAGCAATGCATTTCAAGTCACAACAGTATAGTTGGGAGTAAAATTAATTTGCACCGTTTTACAATTTGTCGGTGAGATAAAGAAATCTGTAAGCAGAAGCGGAATCGGTTTCAGACAAATTTTTCATTATTGCAGGATCCCGACGCACTAGCAATTTCAGTACTCTCTTTTTCCGATGAATAGCAATTGTTTTACCGATAACTGTAATAATGGATTTCCTTCGAATGGTCGCCAAAAAGCCATAATTTCGATTATTACCAACAAAATAGTTTTAGTCAATAAAATAAAATCTCAATCACAGCAACATCTAAGAACACAATGTCTCGTAATTATCAGAAATGAACTAAACCCACCCTGGGACGTTAACACTCCATGTGGAAGTCAAGTAAATTTTTTATAGACCAATCGGAAGCTACATTGCTCCAATGAGAATCAATTGTTTGCTTGTGGGTAGATCAAGACTAGAAATGATTTATGGCTTTTTTATCTTTTCGGCTTTTTAATCCTCAAAGAGTGAAACAGTGCAAACTAATTTTACTCACAACTATACTTGTTTGAAACTATAGGTGCTTTCTTTTTGACTGAGATCACATCGGTTCGAAGTGAGCTGAGATTTTTCCTCCCCCGTTACCTATGCTGCATATTCTATGCGGGAGTATCACTTAGAGTTGAGTCGGAAATAAAGTGGAGGGGATGCAGAAATATTTAATTTGTGATTTGCTTGGGCTTTAAGCAACATAATACATAATCTAATTTTCTTTGGTTCTGAGTGAATGTTATCTATGGGACTGTGGAAAGAGTTACTTCATTATATGCTAATACAAATCTATCTTATATTTTAAATATTTTCTTGAATTTTATTGCGACGGCAGATCGCGCGTTTGAATTAAGTGTGTCGCTCTTTTTGCAGCTTACTCAAATCACTTATCTCCGATCACATTAACTGAAGTGAGCTGAGACCCAGTCAAAAAGAAGGCACCTCATACCTTGTTTTTAAACTAGGAGGAACATTTTAAGAAACCTCAATCACACCACTAAAAATTACCATATAATTGTACTGTAATGTATGTGAAGCTTGATGTAATAATATTTACGAAAATGGGATTTTAATTGGAAACTCATATTAACACCAGATCGGTGCGTTTTGTTTATCGAACTGAATAAATAATAAAAATAGTAACTAAATTGGTTGGAATATAATACTTTGTTAAAATGAATCACTAAAGAACAAACGCAAAAAAGTGGTAATAAAGATTGAAGTAATCAATATTTTTATACAACCAACAAACATTGTTGTTAGTTGTATGAAAAGAGCTGTGTGAAACGGGCGACAGTCTGACCAATTACTAGACAGCAGAAATTCCAACATAAATTCAATACGCACCTATTAATTTAAAAACAAGGTAATCTCGTACTCACAGCTTTATTAATAGTGAACAAAAAAGTTACAAAGAAAGAAGACCAATATGGCGAGTTTCACAGTATTTTCCTACAACCACTATGCAAAACACGCTTTTCTACACAAATTTTTATACGCAAAGCCTTTTCCTCATTCATAACCGTTGAAAAAGTAATGCGAAAAGTACACGCTATGGCACTTTTCCGCACGGAAATGTCAAACAAAGCTACCTATGACCTGTCAACTTTTTTTGACAATTCAACCTAATAGTGAATTTCTTATTGGTGTACAATTTTTGAATTTAAACCAAAAGTAAGTAAACTATTTATTTCATTATTTATTTTAATTTATTAATTATAAAAACAATAATCTATTAAGCATTATTTTAGGAATTATGAACCAAGATCAAAATAATGTAACTTTTGAGATGTCCAAAACTATATATCAATTACTGTATTTCTTTCATTAATAAATGTGATTGTAGAAAAAATATTGTGTACAACTTGTACGCAAATCACTTTCCGCACTAGTTGTACAAACTACTATTTTCATGGCTTGGAGCAGCATGTAAAGTTAATTGAATATTTTAGAATGAAATCGGAGACATTTTCGTATCTATCTATATCCCTTCCACAACGCGTTTACTTTCAATTACCAATGTTTAGCAGCCATGACCTAACATTCACTGTCGGAACAAACAAATTTATTTGTTCTCATCAGCTGTTGTCCGATAAACTGTTGATACAGCAGTATATTACTGTAATACTGTGGCCATCTCCAAAAAAGAACACCATTTTGTTATTGTCTGATTTCGGCCGTGTACGGCAGGAGTTGAAAATTCTGCCGATACCGAAGCTACTCTGATTGCACGGTATGAAAAATATAAACCTTTCTTTACAAAAAAATTTGCAGCAGACAATATCTTTCAAATTTCAATTAGTATTATTATAAATAAAGATAAAAATAATGTTATCAACCTCGTAGTTTTTATGTTTCAAAATTAAGCACTCAAGAGTTGTAGGTATAAATAACGGAAAAAATTATTTTGTTACACATCTTCAACAGATTACTAGAGAAAATCTACGGAAATACTTCGAAATATAGCACTTTAAAGATAAATTAATTTCTTATCCTCCTAAAAAACAGCTTAAAGTACTAACACTATCCTTTTGTCATCCGTAAGTCTCATGCTTGTGTTTACATTGAAGAAAAGTACGTTCGTTTTGAAATTGGCTGTTAATAAAGAGATACAGGGTATGAGAACAAAAACACAAGATCTCCTTATCAGCTTATCAACGGCCATACTATACGATGTACTTGCCTTCACTGAAACTTGGTTAACTGACTCAATAAATAACTCTGAATTTATCAACACTCACGATTTTGATGTATTCAGGTCGGATAGACCATATCATCTAACAAACAACACTAGAGGTGGAGGTTGTTTATTAGCTTTAAGGAAAGAACTATCAGCTTCTCTAAATAATTTAGGACCTACCTCAGTATTCCTGGATCTACCTAATATTGACATCATCTCGGTAAAATTTAAATACAAAGGCATTTATCTGTTCATCTTAACAATATATATTCCTCCTTACATCTCCGACAATGATTTTGAATGTTTTACGGTTTTATCTTTAAATAATTTGTATGGTAATAATTTGTTGATTATAGGTGATTTTAATATTACAGAATATGCATCCTATAGAAACGCACCTTTAGTAAAGCCATCAAAAAAACTTGAAACGTTCATAAATTTTCAAGATTTTTATGCTCTTGACCAATTTAACGCTGTACTCAATGATAATGGCCGGCTTCTTGACTTAGTTCTATCAAATGTTTCTCCTTGCAACATAGATAAAGCAACATATGTGTTATTAACAACCAATTTTCATCACCCAGCACTAACGATATATCTACCCTTTGAACGGCAAAACTACTTATCTCCCACATCAACAACAGGTTTCAACTTTAAAAAAGCCAACTTTCCATACCTATATCAATGCATGTTAGAAACGGACTTAACTAATATCAATTCATTCGATAACGTAGACAATGCTATAAGTTATTTATACCAGCAGTTGAATGACATCTTCGAAATACACGTCCCCAAGAAAAAACACTGCAAAAAACACTACCCTCAATGGTATAATTCTGACGTCATTAAGACCACAGTAAAGAAATGTAAATTATGGAAAAAATATAAATCCAGTAAAAACAATACTGACTACATTAACTTTTCCAAATGCAGAAGAGATCTTAAATTAAAAGTTAAAATTGCCTATGATAATTTTGTAAAAGTAACCGAACAAAATATTAAAAACGAACCAAAATCATTTTGGTCTTTTATTAGCTCACAAAAAAATAGTACCTCCTCAATACCTAGCACGATGGCATATGATTACAGATCATTAAATAAAGCTGAAGACATAGTTAATGGATTTGCTGAATTTTTCTCAAACAACTATACGATACCTAATGACACAAACTTTGTTAACAAACTAACCAACAATACTACAATCAATATATCTTACATCACTGAGGAAGAGGTACTTGTTGCATTAAAAAAACTGAAGCCCAAGCCAACAGCTGGTACTGATAATATTCCCGCCTTTATAATTAGAGATTGTGCTCAAGTTTTGTCTAAACCATTAACGGTCATTTTTAACATCATTTTGAAAACCAGTCATTTTCCAGACTGCTGGAAATCATCATATATCTGTCCTATGTTTAAAAAAGGGAATAAAAGTGATATTTCCAACTACCGTCCTATAACTATTTTAAATAATTTTTCTAAAGTATTTGAAACAGTTATCCACAATCGTCTAGCCTTTCAGCTACGTAATATTATTATACCAAATCAACACGGTTTTGTTGTAGGATGGTCCACAATAACCAACTTGTTTTGTAAGACACAAATGATCTCCGAGGCTTTAGATTATAGAAGAAAACAGATAGACGTCGTCTACACTGACTTTTCTAAAGCTTTTGATAGGATTAATCACAATCTTTTAATTCGCAAACTAGACAGTATTGGTCTGCACCTCTCATTAATAAATCTAATTAAGTCGTACCTTTCCAACCGCCCCCAGTTTGTCCAATGCCTTGGTCATAAGTCTTTAGTATTCATTCAAACATCTGGTGTTCCTCAGGGCTCTGTCTTGGGACCACTCCTCTTTATACTTTTTATTAATGATATTATCGATGAAATTGAAGCAACGGGTCTAATATTTGCAGACGATTTCAAATTTATTTCTGTCATTGACAGTTTACAAGATTGTATTATACTTCAAAACAATATAGACCTATTAGACAAATGGTGCATAGAAAACGAACTACCCTTAAATGCCAGTAAATGCAACATCATGTCTTTCCATAGAACAGACACCTCAATAAGATTTGATTATCAACTGCACAATACCGTGTTAGCTCGCCCCAATTTAATAAGGGATCTTGGTGTTTACTTTGACTCCAAACTAAGTTTTTCTACTATGTTCTTGTTATTTTCGACATTTGTAAGATCCAAGCTTGAATATGGAAATGTAATTTGGAGTCCTATATATAATAATCACATAACGTTACTGGAACGTATTCAAAGACGTTTTTTCAAATCAGCCTGCTTCATGATAGATGGTGTTTATCCTGCAAGAGGTATCGATCAGGAATACTTTTATGACCGTTTTCACGCACAGAGCCTAATTAAAAGACGAGTAATGCAATCTGTAATATTTTTGTTTAAAATTATTAATTATAAGGTGGACTGCATTTATATTAATAATTTATTATATCTTCGTGTTCTTAGGGTCAACTCTCGTCAAAACCAATTATTTTATCAGAACAATTACAGGACAAACGTATATAAGTCGTCTCCTCTATACAAGATGATTTATAATTATTCAAATATCGAAACAAAAATAGATATTTTAAACTGTCAATTGTCCACAATTAAATGTGCATTTTTAACTACTTAAATCTAATTCTTATAGTGGGGCTACAACATTATAACTTTGTAAGTTTGTAATTTTGTATATTCATTTCAAAGCTGAAATAGGCATGCTGAACACACACTTTTTTTATGTAGTATTTTGTTATGTAGAACATATTTGTGTTTGTTCACCTTATCCTGGAATTAGGCGTGTCCCGTTGGATATTGTATTAAAAATAAATAAATAAATATTGCTTGTTAAAAAATGGTCTGCGGTGATTATGTTTGCGGTATTTTGTCGTTTATTAAATGCGCGATTCACTTTTTTACGTCTCTAACCCCTGATTTATAGATTCCGTAACGTAACGTAACGCAAGGATTTCCGTGAGATGATAAAAGATAAATCATAGGACAACTCCACTACCATTCATAGATTACATCTGTCATCGTACCACAACACAACTTCATAAAGATGGAGATGGGTATCTCTCGCCTTACAGCCGCGATCAGCGTCATGTGTAAGGGCAATCTATGAATGGTAGTGGAGTCGTCTTATGATTAATCTTTTATCGTCTCACGGAAATCCTTGCGTTACGTTGCGTTACGGAATCTATAAATCAGGGGTAACACTAATAACGTTAGCGCTACGCGTAATTTACGGTTACGTACTGTTGAGTGTTATTCTAAATACGGCACATAATTGTCCTGCGCAGTTGACAAAATAGAACAAATCGCATCGGATTTCTGCATATTTACCAAATCGAATTCAATAATTGAGACTTGGCGATCTTCTATTTTGGTTTTGCTCCACTCCAATATCATTTTCATTAGCTCCAGCTAAGATCGCCGCTTCGAGAGCTTCATCCATATTTCATCACTTTTATTTTTTTCTAAATATGCAAATAGTAAGGTTGTTTGGTTTTTGATATTTTTTTAAATTATAAGTATACACAGAAAAAGACAGGTTATGTCACTTCCTACATAACGCAGCGCTACGTTATTATTATAGTGATGGCAATAGCTCTTATTTCCAAATAAATTTTAGGTAGACCGTTATTAAAATAGCGCTACATAAATACCGCACCGTATGCGGTATTGCAATTGGCAATATCTCTCTGTGTGGTTCACCAACAAATCACAGCTCGCGAGAGTTTCAAACATGATATTTTCTATTGGCTGTATTTGTCACATAAGGAAAAATTATTTATTACAGATTAATAATTATTATTATTGATCACACGTTCTAAGGATATTAAGATAAAAAGTTTCATAACCGCTTTGTGTGCTTTAAGTGTGATATTTTAGCTTAAATATTCCTTGATAAACTCTTTTACTAATTTCCAAACATTCTATCAAAATTGACGCTTCGTCTGACATTTTTGTTCCCAGTTCTCTCAATTATAATTTTATTTATTTATTTGTCAGTATTTTACAGAAGATGAACCACATTAATTCTTAAATTAGTTAACCAAATCTATTGATTGTAAGTATGGATTCTTCCCAGTCATCCCTTAAGTTTTACCCAAAACCAATAAACATCTTTTATATATGGTATTCGGAATTATGTCGACGTATGAATTGCACACCTGCACGAGTCGTGAAACCTGCAAAACCAAGAAGTCAAACTATACTCGAATTTGTTGGGGATCGATTAAAAGTAGAAGAATGGAATCCAATAGTTAATGCTCTCCGTAATGACACAAGTCTGCATGTAATCAGTATTAAAAGTAGAATAGGTAATTGCCCGTTTTTACATGACGTTGATACGGAAGAAAAGGCAAGGCACATGAAAAGGAGATTCGGATCGTTGTGGACAGCGTATGTATTATGTCAACTTACAAGATCAATTTCAGTTTCATTGAGAAACACGGAAGTTCTTACTTTTCTAGAATTAGACGGTTTACCCATGTTCTCCCAATACCTTGAACCCCTACTTCAAGCTTTAAAAAAAAATAAAACTGTTAAACATCTGTCATTTGCCAACTGCGCTATTAAAGATGCTGGTTGTGAAATGGTGTGCGGATATTTAAGATATGCACCAAATATTGAGGTTATAAATCTTTCTGGATGCAGTTTATGTTCAAAAAGTGGTGAATATTTAGCAAAATTAATAAAATACCAACAAATTAATAGATATTGTGAAAGTTGGCACAATTCGCTAAGATATGAAAACCCTCAAAAGAATGGTATAAAAGGAATTAAGCGAATCACTATCAACAATAATATTGATTTTATTGATGAAGGCTTCCAGTATATTTTGGACGAACTAGAAGATGACTTATGGATCAAGGCTCTAGATCTCCAACGTTGTGGACTTACTGAAGACTTATCTTCAAAAATTATTGATGTTGTTCGTTACAATAGATCTTTAGAAATTGTTGATTTAAGACAAAACGATCTAATAAACATGAAGACTATTGAAAAAGTATTGCAGTTACTACGAGAAAAACAAGAAATTGGATTTCAACCAGAATTTCAATGGTGTAATACTTCTTTAAGTCTGACTTTAGATTCTATTGGTGGATCCACGTCGAAATTTTCTATAACGACTCCAGTCCATAAAACAAAATCCGCACCTGTCAAAAACAACCGTCTACGATCAAGTGGTATACAATTTGACATGGCAGTAAGAAAATCTAAAACATTAGACAATGTTTCAAAACAAGTAAGCACAACTATTATTTCAGAATTGAACATGAAAATCCAATCAGAAATCCAAAAAAGAAAATTTCTGGAAAAGAAAAATGAACAACTCCAACAAAAACTTGAAAAAATTCAAACTACCCTTAAACTGCCCCCACAACAAGGAAATGCTATAAAAAAACAACAGAAAATTATTGTTGATTCCGTAGATAAAAAATCCAAAAGTTCGAAAACAGTAACGAAATCTTTGTGTCAAAAAGAAGTTAGTAATGAGCTAAACGGTGTAGTATCTGTTAAAACTAACACAAGAAATGGTGTTACAATTAAAAAAAACGGATATAGAACAGAATTCAGCAGGAATGGATTCAAACAAGAAACTACGTCGCAGTGTTCGAATGGTATTACTAATGGTCACACAAATGGTTTTTCTTCAAAAATAATCAACAGTGCGTGCAAGATTTTCGAGAAAATGCTAAATAATGATACCTTCGTTGAATCCAGCAACGATGGTGAAGATTTGTTCAAATATATAACCGACGAAAAATCTGTCAAATCGGAAGTAGACAATCTAAGTGAAGTGTCGACAGAGAGCCAGCAATCTCTTTACAAATACATTGCCGAATTAAAAAATAACTGAGAAATATTTTATTAAGGAGAATCGGGAAACCTAGAAGAAAAATAATCTTAAGATATTTATTTTTTCGTAGAAAAATTAAAATGTCAATTTTATTTTAATTTTTGTTATTGTGTAGATATGAAAAGAGCGACGATAACAGAATATGTAGTTGTATATCTAAATATCAATTAATTCAAAGTTTACAGGTTTCTATCAGAATATATCCCTAAATTTATTTTTCACAACTGTAATTTATATCTATTTATATAATTATATAAAAATAAATGTTTGTTTGTCTTTTGTGCGTTCCTATACCATTCATCCGATTGTAATAAAGTTTTGGCGAGGGGTTGACAAATTATCAAAATATGTATGTATGTATGTATGTATTTATGGTGTACCATTCACTGAGACCTAAAAGATATATTGTGTTCCGTTACTTCTATTTAGTTTCTGAGGAGAGTCTCAGAGACTAGTAGGCCCTTAAGTCCTATTTCCCGGAGGAATTTTAGGATATCTGCAGGCTTCAACTTAGGTAACTGTCCCTCTTCTATCCAGTAGTCTACCAGGTGCTGTGCCCTAGGATTGCTCTTGGTTGTACATTTACGTGAAGAGATTAGATCTCCTACTTGGATATATCATCTCTTTTGTGCTCTAGTCCTAGGAGTTTATACCTGCAATGAGTCAGTGCTTTACTTTCGAAGACGCTAGGTGAGGCTGTCTTCCACTTAAGTCTTAAGCAATATGCCGGTATAAATAAAAATAACACTTTTGCCTGTATCGTTTTTATTACTTTTCTAGGAATACATAAATAGTACTTAGGTATATAATGAGTTTTATATTTTGTATTAAAACTAATAACTTTAAACGTCTTTTTTTTTTAATTTCTTTCACCGTCTTTCATTTTGTTTAGTGGTAATAGGGGGTTTGCACACGGCGGCAGAAACACCTGGCGCGGCCCTAATATCTATAGGTACTATATTATAATATGTATGTGTAATTATAGATTAAACAACATCCAGGACACACTGGAATAAAAGGAAATGAAATAGCAGGTGCTGAAACATCCTTTTGGGGGCTGGAACCATTTGGCGATATCAGCACCAATGACTGGAAGAAATAAACAACGCCGAAAAAAGAGATCTGACCATTGGAAAAATCTAGTAGGGTTTAAGACAATCTATGATATTCCAGAGAAATTACAAACAGGTGAGAGCACATTGGCATATACAAGTATGGACATGGAAAAAAGATCATATTTACACAATCTTCGAAGGTGAAGCACTTTCATTAAAGATCTAAACTCCTGGAACTCGAGCGGGAGAGGAAGAATTTCCCCAATAAGGATCTAGTAAAAAGACTAACAATCTGATAAGGACATAAGATAAGATAGATTAGATTGCTGTTTTTTTTTTGCTACAATTTCTCCTGGTAGTAAAGTTTGTCCAAAATGAATTACAAACGTCAAAGCACCTGGGACTCAATTCTTGAAATTATACGGATTTCAGTAGCATACGAAATAAATTCGAACAAAAGATTCGAATAAGAACGTCAATCTTAATTCTAGAATGGTGTGCGGAAAAATTTCCGTATACGGATGTTTTATTCGAATAAACAGTTTGAGAATTTCTCTTTTCTTCTTTTCTCTATCTTCTTTTTTGGGTAATATCCCGGCGGATAATTTTCTCAACTTATTTTCTTCTTTTTTGTACGTGTGCCGAAACAAATGTACGATGTGTTAAGAAAGAAGAGCAAATAAACCGAAATTTTTTCCCAATTTGTATTAACGTTTTTTTGCTTGTTTCTTTATTTTATCCTCAATACATATGAATTTAAAATGTCAGGTCGATTAAGTGCATTAGTGACTTCATCAACAGCACGACTAACAGATGTTTGGGAAACCCCATGCATCACGCTGTGTCCAACAGCTGTTTGATATGATCCTGCAGCAAAAAAACCTAATACTGTAAGGATCTGAAAAAAAAAATTAGTTTAGGTACTCATTTACTAAAGATTGAAATTACCTTTGTTTCAATATCTGAGGCTGGATGTCATAGATTTGGTTCTAACAAATCAATTAACTCCGTGGCCAAAGATAAATTTTAATAAACAGATTGTCAATTAGTTCTTCAAAAGCTTCCCACTGCTGAAAGACTATACATCGATTATTGCCATCAATTTCGGCTTCTTCCAATGCTCCAATCGCCCCCAAAAGGGCAAAATCCTCCAAATTATCCTTAAACAAACCTTAATACCTACCAATCAATAAAAAATATGAACAAAGTAAGTTTAAGTTCGTTGTTGGTTACCAAAAGAAAGTCTTCATTCACTGCTCACTGAAATTTATCTCAAAACCGTTATTCCACATAAACCGAGATATTTGTAAATTGTTTACAAGTATATATACCTACAAAAACTCAAAAGTATACAGAAGAAAACAAGTAACAATAATAAAAATAAACAAAAATCTGTAAAAGTGTGGTTAGAGGTTTTGCAATCAATTCGTATACGGAAAATCAAATTCGCCTAGCTTGACCCATTCGATGTCAAATTCGTATAACAAAAGTCGCATACCGATTTCAAGAATACGAATACTCGATTTCATTCGAATTTTTTCCGAATATCGCCAAATCCGTATACGAATTTATTTCAAGAATTGGGTCCCTCCGTGTCTTCCCTTTTTTGATTAGGCATATGCCGGAGTTGGCTTAAAAATTTTAACAATAATCATGCTCTCGAGCGACAAATTGCACATGTGTTCATCCGAAAAATGAAATAATTATACTTCAGAATTCACACAATATCAATTTACAGTTACCATAATCTTTTGTTGAACAATATTCTTATTTCCCGGTTTCTTCTTTTCATGCATTATCAAGTAAGTAAAAACAAAATCGAAGTAATCTAAAGCTCAATGCGGATATTGTTATGCAAGTCGATTGTTGATTACAATATTACACTGAAATACTGTCATTGAACTTTTACTTAAACATACGGTATCAAGTTCAGGTATTTATTTAGTAAATATACTTCTGTTTGATTAAGAATAATCAACAATTACGAAATATATAAAAGAAACAATTTTCACCTATGTTGTCATATTACAATCTAAGCGAAATGACAAAATTAATATTATCCATAGCTGCCCTAGTGCTGCTTTTTTCTGTACCTGCTGTAAGTATTTGGAGTTGTATAAAAAATATTATTTGATTCTAAAATTTTGGAATTTTTACTGACCAGAAACTAAGTTATAATTTTTCATCGAATAAAAATTTATATGTAATTTTTTCACATTGTTTCAAAAGTTAAATCAATGTTAAATAATAGTGAATATTCTAACGTAAAGGGGTGTTTATTATTCATACCGATGCAGTTTATGTATGTAAATTGGTTGATTGGAAAATTATTTTTTATTCTTACATTCTTTTATAGTTGAGCTGTATTAGAGTTCCTCCATTCTCTTCATTCAACTTTTTTAAAAAACCATATTTTCTCGATAAATATATATATATCTATACATTCCTGAGGGAATTGTAACCGCTCCAATGGAGCTCTCCGATTCGTACAGTACGATGAATCACTCCTCTTTTCTTCTCCTTTGTTTTATATTATCTTCTCCGTTTTTGATTTTTCAGCTACTAATTTCTATTTCTTCCTATCTTTGGTGATTTCAGCCCAGTCCTTCATTTCCATCGCTCGTAAATCAGTAATAATTTGGTTTCTCATGTTATTTCTGATCTGCCTCTTAGTCTGCTTTCTGCTGACTCCAATTGCTCACCCCATTAATTCCTGCATCCGGTTCTCTTCTATTCACATGTCTGTACCATCGTATTCTTTGAGACTTTATTTAGTTCACATAGCATCTTTTAATTCAAAATTCATTAGTGGTCTAAGCTCATTGTCTTGAATCTTTTTAGTGCACAATATCTTTCTTAAAATGTTTCTTTCAAAAACCTGTAGTATTTCTTCGTGTTTCTTTGTTAGGTACAATATTTCACTTCCGTATGTAACTGTTGGTCTAATGGAGTTCAATAACTGCCTCTGTCATACTTTTTTTTATCTCGTGCAACTGTAGCTATATCATCCTGAATTACACCTTCCAAGGATATATTGAATAGGGATATAGACAATGTATCTCCTTGCCTTACTCCAGATTCGATGTTAAAGGGATTTGTATAACCTTTAGATATTGTCACCACTGCCTCCGCTTTTTCCATTGTCATCAAAACGAGCCTAATTAATTTTGCTGGAATTTTCATGACTTGTATTTCTCCACTAAGTTAGTTATAATTAAGCTGTCGAAAGCTTGTTTAAAGTCGAGAAATAGGATATGTAGGTAGGTCTATGTTATGTTTGCACCGTTTCTCTATTGACTGTCGATAGCATCTATCGTAGACCTGTCTTTTCTAAACCCTTGTTGATAGTCACCGATATGTAATTGTTTTTCTAATCCATTTCTAATCATTGAGGCTAAAATTTTGTAAGCAGAATTCAAGAGTACAATACCTCAACCTCAACCACACTCCTTTCTTGTGTATTGGATTGTTATGGATTTGATTTTGTTATTCAACTTTTTTACTCAATCTAATTAGAGTCAACAATATGTTTATTATATTGTGTCCAATTAAAAAGTCTAGAACCACCATGTTATAATCAAAATAAGACTCTCATAAACTTAACATTTTTTATTTCTCCTTATAGTTTAGGCATTTTGTAGATTTTTTTCAAAACGGTTTGTTTAAACGGTATAAAGTGTTTCATACTAGTGGTTGAATAAATATAAACAAAACATAAACAACTTAATTTATATAAAACATAAAATTATAGAGACATAATTGAAATTATAAAGTAAAACGTCACCCACTATAAATATAATAATTATTATAACACATTTTCTATGATTTTCAGCAATGTTTTAAATTGTCTGGATTAGGTTGTGGGCCCCTTTTGGATCCTTGTTGCCCACCCCTTCTGGATCCTTGCTGCTCACCACCACTTAACATTCAAGTAACACCTATAATTGATAAGTTGGGACTAGTGGATAGAGTAAAATCCAGACTTTGTAACAAGTTGTGTCGAGGTGGATGTGGAGGTGGATGTGGAGGAGGATGTGGAGGAGGATGTGGAGGAGGATGTGGAGGAGGATGTGGAGGAGGATGTGGACTTGGAGGTCTTGGCTGCGGGGGTCTTGGATGCGGAGGTATTGGATGCGGAGGTATTGGATGCGGAGGTATTGGATGCGGAGGTCTTGGATGTGGAGGTCTTGGTTGCGGGGGTCTTGGCTTGGGTGGCTGTGGCTTTGGTGGCTTGGGACCACTGGGTAGAGGAGGATTATGTAACCCATGCAATTTGGGATGTTTGTAAAATATTTCCAATGTATATTAATAAATAAGTATATTTACTACAATTATTGATTTATTTCCTAAATACAATTATTAATTTATTTAAGAAGTTTAAAAAACGTGTATCGAATATACAAACTTTTTCATATCTATTTTAAATAAATGAAATTGAATCATTTGTAGTCCAGCAACGCATTTCAAACTTAGAAAGGTTATATATTACTATTTATACAAGGTAAAGAGTATTATATTGCAAATAAGACATGTTTAACGATCAAATCCATTTATACAAGAGTTAAAGATAAAACTGATATTCTTAATCTTTCAAATGTAGTATACTGTATCCCTTGTAGAAATTGCGAGGATAAATATATTGGTCACACTAGCCAAAAATTAAAAAATCGTATTTCTCTCCATAAAAGTGATTCCAGGTTATATCCCGATAGATGTGCTTTGGCCAAACATATAATTGATAAAGACCATTTTATGGATTTTGATTCTGTCAGTATTTTAGATATACAATCTAATACCAAAAAAAGACTTTTTTTGGAAATGGCTCACATATCTCAAGAGCAAAATATCATCAATAAAAAGAGTGATCATAAAAATTTGAGTGATACTTATTACTACCTTTTGTCTATTGATAAGAAACATGAAAGTCATCAAATTTCAAATTCGTCTATTTCAAACATTTGAGGTTAAAATAACATCAGGCAATTAAAAAAAGAAGATTAACCTAACCAATCTCGATATTTTTAGATATAGATTAGTTATAATTTTTTACTTGTTCTTATTCTATAAAAAACAAATGAATAGTTATCAAGGATACGATTTTTTTGACATCATTTAAACATTTATTTTAAAAAAAAAATTCAAATCAAAATTATTGTTAGATGTATTTACCATTTAAAACCACTTTTTGTAATACAATCTCGAATGCTATCCTTGAAAATGGAAATGAAGATATTCCGAAAGCTTGGAAAATAGTGTAAAGAGTACTCTTTTTACAATTTTTGCCGCTTCCCCAATATTCCTGTCCTTGTACATTATTATTCGGCAAATATCTACTATAACTATATAAGTATATATATATATTGTTTTGGTTATTTTAAATTTTTTTCAACGATCTATCATTACTCTGATTTACAGGACACCTTGAAAAATAATAACTCGCATAGAATAGAATCGTTGAGTGATAATATTTATCACTCAACGGTAGAATAGTCAGAATAGTTGTTCCAACTGGCATGTATGAACCCTTCTGGAGTTTATAGATATGTCTGTTGAATTAACACATCAACATTATCCGTGATATGCGCATCGCATGTCAGTTCCGCCAACTTTAGGGCCACAATATTTAGGTTGATGTGGGTTGATGCTTTGATTGGGTTTGACAACTCAAAAATCTTAGTAAATAGACATATTTAAATTTCATAACTACGAACTTATTAGTGACTCTTGACACAAAAAAAAGGCTATTTAACGTCAACTAATATATTTTTTAAATTCACAGCATAACTAATCTTCTACTTTCGTTACCCACAACAAAAGTTATAATAGTTTTATTGAGTCAAATTTCCCCTCACCCCTACCGGCTATTTTACAAGATGGATGAAAAATTACCGGTGCAAACTTACGTAAAATGACCTGATGATTACTAATATTTTAATTTTGTGTAACGGTACATTCATTATAGAAAAATAATGTTTTTTGTTATGTATGTGAACTACGGTCTCTAGCGGAGGAGTAGGAAACCTGAAAATTATTTTCAGCAGTTTCACGTATACGCGAGTTTGTAATACAGATTTTTTTCTCTGAGCTGTACGATAAATAGTTTTTGAGATACAGCGGGTTGCCCCTTTTAATCAGACACCCGGTACAGTAACCGAAATAATGAATTTATTCCATTTGGTTTTTCCGTACTGTATATTCTTTTTCTCGGGTGTTTAACCTTCATATTGTATCGTCGGCTTAATAAGATTCAATTTCATTTAATAATATTTATTGTTCACACGTAAATTATTGTAAATACATGACGAATAAATAAACAAATTACAAACTACTACAACCGTAGGTTAAATCACTTATTAAATGTGAATGAACGAAGTTTCATTGCTCATTCATCCCATTATAAACTTTATAATTTAGTCAGCAGTATAGAAGATATTGTATAGATGATGAAATCAAGTCTAAGTCAACCGAGATTCCTCGATGCTCGAGATTTAATAAAAGTTTCTCGAAAATGCAGACGGTAGAGACATATTCTATGAGGCAGACCATAGAAAAATAAATTTTTCTTCATACCTCGGTCGAAAGTACGCACTTTCGTCCCTCATAGCAGGGACGAAAGTTCAACATTTACTCCCTGTGAAAAGTACACGCGTTTCCTCTATAACAGCGGGAGGAAAGAGTTTCTCATGCGTATTTATACTCGTAACTACGACCAGCGGCACTCGCTTCCGACCGCCTATGAAGAAAAATAGTATACACTCCACGGGCCGAAAGTTGAAATCTCGGTCCTGCGCGTCATGATGCCCTCGGCGAATTTCGGCCCTTGGAGTGTAATATACTATTTCCGCCATTGTAGGGAGCAAAGTCGTACTTCACCTCCCTAGGGAGGAAAAGGAAAAGTGACGTCATGGTACGTCAATGAAATAACTTATACGGCATTGACGACCTATACTATATAATATTATATAAGTATAAATTTTACCGTTTATTTATAGAAATGCAAAATGGTAGAAATCAGTAAACTGTTATTTCAATTTAACGATTTTTACATTAACAATTTGACTTCAATTCATAGATACATCCGGTTTTCGAATTTACGACAAAAATATTATATTGTTTGTTACTTTAATAAATAAATCATTTAAAAATGAGTTATGTTAGAGAGGCGGAAAAATCATATATGTAACATCACCTTAAACTTAAATTATAAATTGATATTCTTTAACGTAAAAAAATGGTCCCTGTCGAGTGACAGTTGTATGTATGTACACAGTGGCGGATTAAGTATGTTGCCGCCCTAGGCCATGTCTGATTAGCCGCCCTTTTTAAAAGATGAAATTTTATTTCTTTGAGTCCCTTCATATTATTTAGATATAATATTTATTTCATAAAAGTACAATTGTTGAACAATACAAATAAATATTAACAACATAAACAACAGTCAGTTTTCTTAAAATATCTTCTTTCTGGCTTTCGTCTGAGCAAAATCATCAACTATGTCGTTGTAATCAATTTCTTGTAAGATTAATTTTACTAAAGATACAAAAAGTCAACAGAGCTTTGAAAATTCTTCAAAAAAAGCTCAACAATATTCAATTATTTCTGTTATAAAACATTTTTTATCAGTATTGCACTCACGAATAAAAAAGTTAATCAGAAAATTAATTTCATTCTATTTCATAGAAATTTATTTGTAAATTTATATAAAAAAAATCAGAATAAATCCTTAAAATGTATTGTCGTTATATTATATCAGATTTAAAATTTTGACATTCTGAAAAATTTGCCGCCCCCCAAATTGTGCCGCCCTAGGCCCGGGCCTCACGGGCCTAGGCGGTAATCCGTCACTGTATGTACACTGGGATGACATTCACTGAGACCTAAAAGATCTATTGTTCTCCTCTATTTAGTTCCTGAGGAGAGTCTTAGAAACTTGTAACATGCTGTTTAGCCTGTTACGTTTTTCGTTTTAAAAACTATTTTATTTAGTTAATTTTTGTGGCTCATTAGTCACTTCCTCCCAAATTTCGACTAAATTTCTAAACATACCGTTTCCTTGTCGCATTAGTCACTCCAAAATAAAACATTAATTTTTATCAAATTCCCCTTCTATTTTTGTCTTTAGATATTCGAAATTTCAAGTTTCGATTCGAACTCTGTCTTTTCCTCTAACTGCCACTAACAAGGCACTATTTTCATAATTTATTGTTGGTGAACAAATTTTTATCGTCTGGTTGCTCTGCAGCCGGCAAGTTTAAGCTATTCACCTTTAGGCAAATTTAAGGCAACTTTTAGGCAAGTTTCAGATCCTGTTTTTGTTCCCGTGCACGAGGTACACCGCCTGTTGAAGCCATCGCCGCCATCGTCGCCAGAGCTACACAACATCCCAGCCCTCTAAGATAAGTTCCTTCGTCATATCTTTAGCGTATGTAAAATTTGGATTTGGCGTGTTGGATTATAACTTGGTATCCTACTCGTTTGGTTTTTTTTTGGTATTCAATTTTTGTATTGATTATTCAATATTTATTAAATTGGATACACGTGTTCGGGAATAAGTAGCTTCATTTTGTTAATTTTTTTAAGTAACTCAAGTTTAATTTTTACAAGGTGTTTCCAGCTTTCCACCTTTTGCTTCTGTTTTTTATTGCATTCGTTCGATTAAAAAGCTGGTAGCGTCCAATTTAATATTAATTGTACACCCCATCCCAGTGATAGCGAATAAAATAGTTTAATTGGTGCCGAATTCCACTCCCCGAGGTGGAGTGCTCTCTAATTAGAAGGGACAATATCACTTGTATGCCGGTTTCGGCATATTTGCGCCTCATCAGTACAAGGTAGATGTCCTCTGTCCAGAAGCTCTGAGAGCATAATCCTGGACTGGAGACAATGCTGAAATCACATCAATACATTTATCCTCATTAAAGGAAATGTTAAGAATGCGACCACAACGCCATCCCCACAGGAAACTGTAATTAAGGAAACCCTAAATAAACATTAATATGAAAAAAAAGTCAATTAGTTTGATTTTTAATATTTATTTGAAAATGACAAAGAATTTTAATATAAGATGAAGTACTTCTAATATCAATCAAACTTAAAAACTATGAAAGGTAAACATTTTTGCACTTATAAATTTGGTTATAGCACATAATAGGGTCAATTCTAAATTTGTTATATTTGACGTTATATTTCCACTATTAGAAATGTTTGGATCTACACATAGTCAATATTAGGATTTAAATTTTAACAGGTATGGTGGTCTGTTAATATGTTAAAGCTTATTATGCTTACAGAATATTAAAATGAAGTTAGCAGATTGTCTAATTTTTAACCATGCGTTAAAATTTAACACTTGCTTACAGAATCGCTCTTTATATCACTAAGTTGTTAAAAATGTCCTATATTGATGGTTAATTATAATATCAACAGAACAATTGGTTAATTGAATTGTTCTCGTTTTAAAATATTGTACACATTAATCGGAACATTTAATTAAAATTCACGATCTGATAATACCACCGGAGCAATCAATGTCCATCCGTAGAGTAATAAGCATAGCCAGCTGGAAATTGTCTTTACCCACATGGAAGCTGTATTGTAATTAAGCCCTTCCAAACTTGAATTTGGACTGCAACGAAAAAAAAAGTTTTTTTTATTTACATAACATAATTCACCTGCTTACAACGTCTAAATTATTATTTTTAACTTACTTAAACCAATTGGTAAGTGTCATCATCACATATAGAGTAGCCAATGCAAACATAACGTGGAAGAAACTCCAACTGTAGGCAACTGTTTCTTCTTCATTATCCCAAACTTTTTTGCCGGCACTTTCGCCTCCATCATTACCTGCGATAGGAGCATAGGGTTCTTCTCATTTTTTAAACAGCAAGAAAAAAAAAATACTAAACAAGAGTAACAGGAATAGTGAATGATCCAAGGCATTATACATAGTAAATGTTGATTAATTGAATAGTTTTATTTACCTGTATGCTACGTACAAATTTTAAAAGAAATTAAAAAAATAAAACTGTAATCATTTATTTTTATATCATTATTATAATTCAATTCTAAGCTAGTATTTCAAGGTCACTGTAAACTGGGTACTAGCGTCATAAGAGCAATGAAAAGGTCGATGGTATGCCCAGAAGTTTGGAGGTAAATAAATCTATAGAATGGCTGGATCTCCCTCTGGACATGTGGGGAACCTCGTCAGGACAGAGACAGGGGAAACAGTTCATTAAAGGACATTCGTCAAAATTTATGGCAGACCTAATAAACAAAGGAAAGCTATCAAAGACGTAGTAAAAATAGGGTTGACAGTCAAAGCTATGTGCAGATTCTGTCACCTAGACAAGGAAAGTGCAGAGTATATCTAATACCAGGGGGTCTATTCTCAAACAGTGACATTTTTTGAGAATAGGCCCACAGTGCGACTGCCTTGTGAAAGTGCGCTTTCTTGTACTAGGCGTTGCACCAGCGGCAAGAAACTATGAAGAATGTCAAGGCTGATTGGCTAAATACAAAGAGTCTGGCTGGACAATGTAATCAACATCCAAAGGACCACAATAGACCTGGAATTGTCACAGTGGTTCCAAAAGGTGTATTTATAAAATGAGGATGGCTAAAGAAGTTCAAATTTTATAATTACTACTACATTAAGAGTCAATGCGCTGCGTGCGTTCTCGCCAAAAAAAGTGTAATGTACTGAAAGTCTCTGTAGAATTTGTATTTTGGTTTAAATTGATTGAAACCTGATAGGTATTAGCTCAAGTATAAAAAGAAATAGAAATCACTTCTAGATTAGCTTTAAATTTGAAAAATAAGTGATTTTTTCTACAGACATTTTCTCCCTTATTATTTGAGATAATATGTTCAAAATTTCAAGATTTCAATGAACCATTACAGTGAAGAGACGATGCATGTTATTTTCTGAAAAACAAATTTTAATAATATCTTATCAATGCTATTATAAAAATGCATTGGCTCCGAAACTATTCACTAGTAATACAGTCTCAAAATTTCATTATGTTCTCTGTATCTGTAGAGTAGGGAGGGTGAGTTAGGCCCACAGCACTTAGGCCACATGTGACCCATTGTACAACCTCCCGAGAAGTTGTCTTCCTAGGTCATCGTCCATCCTGTCCTTTCCAGGAAGGTGGACAGGGCACTAGGAGACATCTCCTTTATATCGGCAGGTGTAGGCCAAGACTCACCGAACACACACTCTCTTATTGACGATAACTCCGGGCACTCGCATAAGACATGCCTGACAGATTCATCTTCCTGTTCACACATCCTGCATAGAGGTGTGTCCACTAGCCCCATTGTATGGAGGTGTTTCCTTAATTGACAGTGGCCAGTCAGAAATCCTACCCTTAAACTTAGGTTTTTCCTGGTCATCGCAAAATATTTTTTCGACTCCAGCTTCCCAGGGTCGCCCAGGGTGATCCTGGCAAGACTGCATCCCTTGATTTCATCCCATCTCTTTAGAGATTGTGCATGGGTGTAACGTATAGCTAGTTTCGCAATTGTCGAATTCGTCAGGCCGTAGGTGTCACCGGGTCCAAGAATTCTTAGTCCAGCCGCTTCCCTGGCTAAAGAGTCAGCAATGCGGTTACCTTTGCTCCTGTCGTGCCCCTTAATCCACCTTAGGATAATATTGTTATCTACCGAGGCGTTAGCTAAATCTCGATGGCACTCTAATACTAGCCCTGATGTAACACGTTGTCTGTTCAAGGCTAGTAGAGCTTGTCTGCTATCAGTGCAGATGATTATGTTTTTGCCATAAATTCTTTTTCTGGTTAGTTCCTTTGTGGCAATTGAAATACCAGCCAGTTATGTTTGAACCACGCTGGTGTTTTTTCCCATTCCCCACTTAATCCTTAGGATTAGTGATCTGGAGTAAATTCCTTATCCTGAGCCTTCTTTGGTTTTTGAACCGTCTGTATATATGCCTATTACATTTGCAGCTTCTGACTCTGGGTTCTGTTTTATTTGTATTTTGTAGGGTTTATTAAACACAAACCTGGGTTCAACTGCATCACTGGCCGCCTGCAGCAGAGGTAGAGCAGTAAGCGCTTCCCGCCACAGTCGCAGTCATTATGTTATTCAGTTGAGGAAAAAAATGTTATGGTGCAATCAAATTTGAAATAAAAAGGTGCTGCCAAAAGCGACGGAGTACAGTCTGTTGCAAAACGAGGACTGTATCTACAGCATAATTACAGTTCATTATAATATTTCCCGAAATAGTCAACCAGTCGTAAAATTAACAAGTTTGCATGTATTACACAAAGACTCTTTTCAAATAGTAAGTAGTATTTATTGGAAATGTGAGGGTGATTATTGTTTCAAGTTTATACGTTGTGTTGTCGTTTTGTGGATATTTTTTGAAAAACTATTTGTAGTAAAGGATATTTATTGCTTAAGACCTTTCTAATTACCTATAATCTTAATTTGATTTGGGATTGCTTCCGATGACAAAAGTTATATGTATATATAATTCAATACTCATTTGTTGTTTCGTTTTATATAATTTAGAAATTATTGTTCATTATGTAATGATTAATTATTGTTTTATAATTTTGAAGTCATGCCAATAAACCATAAATTTATACTACGAGTAATATAACAAACTTTAAGCGATACGACAACTAAGCAGTGGCGTAGCTATTATAGGGCCAGGTGGTGCAGTGCACCAGGGCCCCGAAGCTCAGGGGGCCCTCTAACCTCAGCTTTGAAAAAAAAATATTTAATATTCGCGAATGATACGACGCATTGTCCATAACAATTACCGAATTTGGCAGAGTATTAGGCGAAAGCTGTTCATCAAACCATCTTTCAAATAAATCGGCTGTAATATCTTCGTGGTAATCAGCAGAAGAGTTTGTTATATTTTTAGCCGACAATAGCAACGCATTAGGTACAAAGCCATCTTTACTTCCGGCATGAAGATTAATAACGCGTTTTCCTCTAGAACGCGGAGTATCTAAAGAACAGTTATTTGTATCGTCAACCCAACCATACTTGACATCATGGGTATCAAACCAAGTCTAAATAAATGTTTGTTTATTCCCTTTTTCTTCTATTAAACACATGGAGATTCTAATAGAGACGACGTATGGATTTAGCCTACTAGGGATAAGTTTTGTTTCCTATTCTTATTCCTATCAATAATTTTGAAGGCCAATATAAGTTCAAACTACGCGGAAAGAAGGGAGGAGGGCCCGATTATTTCCCTATGCACCAGGGCCCTTGTCCCCCTAGCTACGCCACTGCAAATAAGTATTACATTGTTTTATGAATAATTTACTTTTTGTTTGTTTTTTAATTAACTGTTTGTTGAAGTCTGTTTTCTGTTTCAAAGTTATTTATTTACTTTTCAGTTTGATGCGCTTTAAAAACAAGGTTTTAAATCGATTGTTTATTCATGCATTTTTAGTTTTTGAACCAATTTAAATTAAGTGTCTATGTATAAGGTAGAGTAGGAAGGGTATTTAGACCATAATATGGAAAATTTAACTTTCGATGGGAAGATAAATTGAACCTTTGCCAAAGATAGCAGCCTCCGTTAACAGAAAGTAAAGTAGGAGCTTTAGTTGAACGTGTAACAAAAATTTGGACAGTATAATATTGTGTTATATAAGAAAAAAATTAAAATTTAATTATTGCGTAGAATATTACATACAATGCCAGATAGATCGAATGCAATAACTAGATAAAATGTTTAAAAATCTGTTAACTTTGATTACAGCATTCACTATTTCTACAGAACTCTTCAAGAAACCAGAAATTATTTTCCTACCTTCATTTTCAACTAAACTGTCAGATCCATAGCCCCTTACTAAATAAAAAATAAGATTAATAATAATAATTAGATCCAGTAATTTATCATTAACTTCATTTTAAAACAAATTAAAATCAAGCATAACATTTATCACTACACAATGCCAAGGATATCTATTCACACAGAAATAAATCATAATAAAAGCCAAACAAAATGAAAAATATGCGCTACAATAAAAAAATCAAGTAAATATCTATGAGCAGTTCATGAATTTTCAGAGTAGCAGATCGTAAAGCAATTATTTCAAGACTATATTGAACCAAATTATTCGTCTTTAAAAAAGCAGTGACAAAAAATCTTGAAATATTCAAAAGCAGCAAAGAATGACATTTCATAGCATCATTTTCTTTTCTATCATATTTTTTTAACATTACAAAATATCTCAACTTCTTTTCCCTTCTCTTTAAGGAATATAATCCAGTTCTTCTTCACTTAAACTTCCGATCACTTCACTCATAGTCGATTTAAACTTATTACTGCTACAGAAGTACTTTGAAAGGCTTTATCGGGGACCATCAGAAGTCGAAATATATTTTCCAATTAAACTAAATAGATTTCTCATATGACCTATCTCTTTTTAGTTATTTAACGGTGATAGAAAATAAGTAACTTTATCATTCCTTGAATTCCTTCGACGAGTTACTTAGTTAAGGTGAAAAACCTAACCTTGGGATATCTTTATCATTTTCCTGCCGTAATCCGGCAAACAATTTAGGTGATCCTGCCACTTCCTGACAGATAACGTCGATGTTATCTTTACGAGTCATCACTTACGAGTGACTATTCTTCAATCTCAGTATAAGCAGACAGATAATTATTAACATAATCCTTGGGATATGTATTTTTTTGCGTTTAGAATAAATTTAATATTTTTTGCAGATCAAACATTATGAACCAAAATACTTAACACGACAATTAAGAATCCATCATAAAAGGAAAAAATCACACAAAGGTTGTTTACAATATGTAGGTATCTTTAGGGAAGGCAACACTAATATGTTTGGTGTATTATTGGTTGCCTATAGGTACGCTCGGTAAGACACTAATATCTATTGTCCTACTCTCGCCCTAAGACAATAGATGCGGCAGGGGCAGTATGTATTATGATTTTATGAAAGGTGGTTGTGTGAGCGGTGCATCCACCAAATGTTATGTCTTTTTATGTTATGTGATTTAAGTTATGAAATAAATATATAAAACCAAAACTATTAGCATCGTCATTCTGCGCTTAACCCAGAGAAGCCCTACAACAGTCAGAAGTGGGATAAAAAAGCCGGATGACCGAAATATTGGTAGATTATTAAACATATCTGAAGCATGGCCGAAAATTCAAGAGCTGAAATTCCCGTAGAAACGGAGAACTATGGCAACAATACTCAAGTGAGTGTGGAAGATATAGTCCAAACGACGGTCCAAGCAATTTTGGCCTATGAACAGAGTAAAAATGATAGAAGAGAAGACAGTAGCTTGCGAATTACGAATAAGGAGCTGTCCTCGCTCTTGCCTGAATTCCATGGATCTGAAGACAAACAGCAAAACGTCAAAGTATGGCTAGAACGAGTCGATTCAGTTCAGAGAACGTACAATGTCCCGGACGAGACTTTGAAATTGCTCGTTGTTGGAAAATTAAGGGGCCACGCGCTAAAGTGGTATCACAGTAAAACGGATCATGTGATAATGGAATGGAATTCCCTAAAAGCCGAACTAGGAAGAATGTATATGCCGATTGTAGATCCAGTTTCCTTAAGAAGGATAATGGAAAGAAGGAAGTGGAAAAAATTCGAGAGCTTTTCAAGTTATTTTCACGACAAAGTTTTATTGGGAAATCAAGCAGAAGTACCTGAAAGTGAAATGCTTTTTTATGTGATCGACGGCTTTGAAGATAAAACTTTACAAAATCATGCAAAGATGATGATCAGTTCGACGAATTCGTTGGAAGAATTATTTTCGATAATGAACAACGTATCAAGAGATGGCGCTAGTTCTAGCGGATTTAGAGAAAACCAACATCGTCAAAGTGTCGGAGTTTCGAATAGTGATAGTGCGAACCGAGGGAGGGCGCTAGGGTTAAAATGTTTTAATTGTGGTCAAGATGGCCACAGAATAAGTGAATGTGCAAAACCCAAGAGGCCACGAGGATCGTGCTTTAAATGTGGTTCCCCCGACCACAAAATATCGACGTGTCCCAGTAGAAGCAACCCTGTAACGATTGCACCGGATTCGACTACTAATCGAGGTAACGTAGCTTATCTCGACCAGAACCAGAGGAATATAAAACCTTATTCGGTGGAAGTTCAAATTGTAAGTAGACAATCTAATGTTATGATAGGCGTTTTAGACACAGGTAGTCCAATATCATTGATTTGCGAAGAGTTTGTTGAACCTAGTGATATAATGAGTTATGACAGCGATCAAACTTTTTCGGGTATAAACAATTCACCATTAGAAATAGTAGGAATATTTTGTTCAGATGTTATTGTAAGTCAAATTAAAATGCATTTGAGGTTTTTTGTCATCAAGAAGAATAGTATCAGTTTTAATCTACTATTAGGCCGCGATTTTATTACAAACGAAAATATCAAAGAAATTAGATTTAAAAAAGAGAATTTAGAAATCATAGGAGAAACTGGGGATAATGTTGATAACGATTTTCAATTTCCTTTTTCTGAGATTTTGCTGATTGAAAATTATAATAAACAAGATATTGATATAAATGAATCATTACCATTTGATATAAAATCACAAGTTTCACAGATTATGGATGATCATTATTTCTCTTGTGTAAAACCACAAAAACCAGCTACTGATTTTAAAATGAATTTAACTTTAAGGGATCCATCAGTTTATTTTAATACTCGTCCAAGAAGACTTTCTTTTACAGAAAGAAAAGCTCTAGACGAAATTGTGTCAGATCTTTTAAACAAAAATATTATTCAGGAAAGTGAATCGCCTTATTGTTCAAATATAGTACTTGCCAAAAAGAAATCAGGAGACTATCGGATGTGTGTTGACTATAGAACTTTAAACAAAAACTTAATTAAGGATCAGTTTCCTCTACCTTTAATTGAAGATCAATTAGATAGATTAAGAAATAAAAATTATTTTACTAAGTTAGATTTGAAAAATGCCTTCTATAATGTTTCACTAGACAAAGATTCATACAAATATACATCTTTTATTACACCTACAGGACAGTACGAATTTTTAAAATGTCCTTTTGGACTTAGCAATAGTCCAGCAACTTTCGCTCGATTTGTAAATAAAATTTTTAAACAGTTATGTGATGAGGGTAAGGTTTTAATTTATTTCGATGACATTTTAATTGCCACTGAAACAGTTGAAGAAAATCTTGCAATACTTAGAGTAGTCTTAGATTTAATGAATCAAAATTTATTGGAACTTAGGTTAGATAAGTGCTCGATTTTGAAAACGCAAATTGACTTTTTAGGTTACTCAATTCATGAAAAGGGTATAAGCCCAAATCCAGCTAACACCGAAGCCATAAAGTTTTATCCAATTCCAACCAATGTTAAGAATGTTCAACAATTTATTGGTTTGGCTAGCTTTTTCCGGAAGTTTATTAAAAACTTTTCCATTATTGCAAAACCTCTTTATGACTTACTAAGAAAGAATGCGAAGTTTACTTTTAATGCAGAACACTTATTAGCTTTTGAAACTTTGAAAGAGTTATTGACTTCTCAACCAATTTTAGCCATTTATAATCCAAAAGCTGAAACTGAATTACATTGTGATGCGTCAGCACAGGGTTATGGCTCGATCCTATTACAAAAACAGTCGGATGGTAAGTTCCATCCAGTTTTCTTTTTCAGTAAACGAACAAGCAATTATGAATCGAATTACCATAGCTATGAACTAGAATGCCTTGCGGTAATTTATTCTTTAAAGCGATTCCATGTGTACTTACAGGGAATCCAATTCAAAATCTTAACTGATTGTGACAGCTTTAGACTTACTTTAGCCAAAAGAGACATAAACCCTCGTATAATGCGTTGGTGTTTAGTTCTCCAAAATTACAGTTACACTATAGAGCACAGACCAGGTGATCGAATGAAACATGTAGATGCCTTAAGCCGTGCTCACTCTATTTTAGTTCTAGAAGGAAATACGTTAGAGCAAACGTTAGCAATAAAACAGACAACCGACGAGAATATTGTGCGTATTCGAAGATTGTTAGAAGAATCAGAACACCCTTTCTTTGAATTAAGAAACGGATTGGTTTATAGGAAGTATAAAGATAAACTATTGTTTTATGTACCAGAAGACATGGAAAGTCAGATATTGCACTTGTATCATAATGAGATGGGTCATTTTGGTATTGATAAAACTTATGAACTAGTAACACGAACTTATTGGTTTCCCAAGATAAAAACAAAAATTAATGAATTTATAGGCAATTGTTTAAAATGCATTGAATATAACCCTAAGTCAGGTAAAAGGGAGGGATTTTTGCATAACATACCCAAAGGAAATTTACCCTTTGAAACAATTCACATAGATCATTATGGACCTCTTTCTCCTGTAAATCGACAAAAACATATTTTTGAAATTATTGATGGTTTTACAAAACACATTAAATTCTATTGTTGTAAAAGTACTGATAGTCAGGAAGTTATTAAGCATTTACGAGACTACTTTCAATATTATTCAGTTCCGAAACAGATTGTATCGGATCGGGGCTCATGTTTTACGTCCCAAATGTTTTCTGATTTCATTAAAGAATATGATATTCAACATACTCTCATAGCTACTGGCAGTCCTAAAGCAAATGGACAAATAGAGAGGATGAATAGGTTATTAACCCCTATGCTAGCGAAAATTACAGATGAGAAGCAAATAAATTGGGTAAAAGCTCTAGGCGAAGTAGAATTTAGTATAAACAATACTGTCAATAGAAGTACGGGTGAAACACCTGCTAAGTTGTTATATGGTAGGAATCAGAGAGGGAAAGTTAAAGATAATATTAGGGAAATTTTAGAACTTTTACATGAAGGTGATAGGGACTTAGTTAAGGTCAGATCAGAAGCTGAGGAGCGACTAGAAAATAATCAGCTAAAGAACAAAAATTATTATGATGCCAATCGCAAACCTGCAATGGAATATAAAACTGGGCAGTATGTAATGATAGCAAATTACGACACTACCCCAGGAATAAATAAAAAGTTGATTCCGAAATACAAAGGACCGTATGTTATAAGTAAGGTTCTACCAAATGATCGTTATGTAGTTACAGATATTATAGGATTTCAGAATACTCAAATGCCTTATGATGGAGTTATTGAAAGCGCGCGATTAAAACCATACGAAACCTCTGATTGATGACAGAAAGAACGTTAAGTGCATAGGATATTATTTTTTGATTATTATACTTTATGTAGAATCTTATGCGTGTATTGAATGTTATGTTTTCATTCTATGTTCTAGGTTATATCATGACACATTTTAGGATTAGTTTTATTTCTTCATAATTTTTGATTATTTAGAATTATTTAGGTTTATGCAAAGGACAAATGTTCCATAACTTGTACTATAACCATATTATGTTTTAAGTTTATGACAAGCCAAAATCCTGATGTTAAGACCATTTTATGTTTTATGCCATTATGTTATTTATTATGTATAATTGAAAATTAATTAATTATGTTTATGTGCTATAACTAAAATTTATATTTGATCGAGGACGATCAAGTGTCAGGATGACCGAGCTGTAGGTATCTTTAGGGAAGGCAACACTAATATGTTTGGTGTATTATTGGTTGCCTATAGGTACGCTCGGTAAGACACTAATATCTATTGTCCTACTCTCGCCCTAAGACAATAGATGCGGCAGGGGCAGTATGTATTATGATTTTATGAAAGGTGGTTGTGTGAGCGGTGCATCCACCAAATGTTATGTCTTTTTATGTTATGTGATTTAAGTTATGAAATAAATATATAAAACCAAAACTATTAGCATCGTCATTCTGCGCTTAACCCAGAGAAGCCCTACAAATAATAGTTTTCAAAAGATGATATCTTCTCATAGTACAAATGTTAACATTTTACTTTCATTATGTTGCAATGTATTTTTATTTTCAAGATATTTATGGCCCAAAGTTCATACAACAACAGTAAAAAATTCCTGGTGATATTTAAACAATAATAAACCAATAAAATACGAAATATCTCGGTTCTTATCTAGTGAGAAAGAATCTTATACAGTTTTTTAATTTAATAAAATCAATATCTGTAGCAAACGTTTACATAAAATTCTGGTTTTGGTAGATATTAAAATGTCTAAAATTGCTTTTGGATCAACTACAAAGAAAATCATGAAGAGTCAATGTAATTGTATATTATTCAATTGAGTAAAATAACAGAACGACTTAACATAAAGAAATAAACCTTTTTCATAATTACCTGCTCCAGTATCTTTCGCCAGCATATTTTCAGACATTGTGATTTTGGAGGAATTGCTTGCAGAACGAAGGGATGAATACAGAACACAACACATCCAAATAGCCAAACCAATTATATCAAAACCACTGCTTCCTTTCTCACTATGTTTTCCAAAAATACCCCACATTCCAGGGTTACACTCCTCTAAAAAAATAAATCTTCTAAAAAACAGCTATGCGCCATATTAATTTTGATCGATTCACTTTCTGCTTTACCTTGGATGGTCTAAATCATTTTCAAATTCTCTAATAAACTTTTTTCCTCTATATGCCAAAAAGAAAGAAACATTGACATGTAGAAAAGATAAGAAAATATTTGAGGGGTAAGCAAATAATATAATAAGTAACACTTTTGTTTCTTATTACATTAAACATTTGAAAAAAACAAAAATAAATTTTTATACTTTTTTTTATTATCTGTTATTTAATATGAAATCATGTCCTACCCCTATTGTTCTCTTTTCAATAATGGGTCAAGAGGAGCCAAAATCCCCATGGTCACTTTAGGGCAGATAAGCAATAAACTGTATGGTATTGTATACAGAGTGGCCCAAAAGTCTGGAAACGGCCAATTATCTCGTAAATTATTAGTCCCAATTGTACAAAATTTGGGGTACATCTATTTTGGGATACGGAGATTCCAGATTTGATATTTGCAACGTTCCCAGATTTGCCGTTTCTCTTATATTATTGATAAGTTTGGTTTTTCAAATTCATCACTCTGTATATTCAGTCATTATCGGAATATTCTATTCAATAAGAGTTCAACCATATGTTGTTGGTGAATAATAAATTATCACCTGAAAACTCTATAGTACTTTCTCTTTTTTATCAGGTATAGTGCAAAGGTAAATCCGAAAAGTTATCCCATCTCAAGTCAGGTCAGTTTCTTAGATGTTGAAATAAACTATAACACTTATGATTTTATGTAGTCTGGAAGGTCTTAAATACATAACACATTCTACCATCAATTAGGGTACTGTCAACTCACAAATAGAGCACATTTTGAACACTTCATAAAGTATCCATTATGTTAAAGATGATGTAATCTTTCAATTGTTACGTTTGAATGTAGTTAAAAATAGTTTGTATTAAAAAAATTATTGAGACAATCAGGCGTTGCCAGACTTCTGTTTTTTGTATTTGACTTTCCAGACTACATAAAATCATAAATGTTACATATGGTTGAACTCGTATTGAATAGTAGATTCCAATAATGACTGAATATATAGGGTAATGAATTTAAAAAACCAAAGTTACCAATAATATAAGAGAAACGGCAAATCTGGCAACATTGCAAATATCAAATCTAGAATCTCCGTATCCCAAAATAGATGTACCTCAAATTTTGTACAATTAGGACTAACAATTTACGAGATAAGTAATAGGCCGTTTCCAGACTTTTGGGCCTCTCTGTATACAATATCTGATCAATATTAACTTATCATAGCAAAATTGTAGATATATTCCATAAAAAATAGTAAGTCTGGGAAAGTACATGTGATTTACTCAGATTTTTCTAAGGCGTTTGATAAAGTAAATCATTTGGTTCTTTTGAGCAAACTGGAGTCATTTGTAATTTTTGGTTCGTTTTTAAGATGGGTTACCAGTTACCTTTTAAACCGATCATTAATTGCCAAGATCAAGTTTTAGACCTCATGAAATACTTGGAGTACCTCAAGGCTCCCATTTAGGCCCTCTGCTATTTAGTGTGTTAAATGATATTTGTGATTGCTCAAGGACAGTAAGTTTCTTTGTTTTGCAGATGATCTTAAATTTTATTTAAATATTAACAATGCAGAAGATTATAGAATGTTTAAATCTATTTAAACAGGCTGGTTGGGTGGTGTGATTTGAAGGGTATGGAACTTATGCTGATAAGTGTTTTTACATATCTTTTTCCAGGAGTAGGATGAGGAGGAAGTTTGATTATAAAATTAATGTTCCATCATATTATGGGTATCAGTAAACAAGGATTTGAGAGTATATATGGATTTTCCTTCCACATTGATAATATGGTACAAAAAGCACTGATATTGCTGGGTTTTGTCAAAAGGTTACCAGAGATTTTGATAATATTTAAGCAATCCGATTAGTATACAATTCCATTGTCAGACCTATAGCGTAGTCAAACTACACAAACTATCCGTAAAATGCCGCAAAAAACACAAAAAACTTGAAAATTCAAAATTGGCTATTTAAAAGGGTTGTGATTAACATGAGAAAAACTTTACGATGCTAGGCATGCGATTTTCCGGAAAATCGTCGAGTGAAAAGTTGTGTTTTTGTTTTTTCACTCTAACTGTTTAAATAATGAAAACAGAAAAATGTTCAAATTAAAAATTGTAGCTAATACATTTATCTACAAAATTTGTCTGAACATTTTTTTTGTATCTGCATTAGTTTTTAAAATATATACGAAATCTCCATAGTAGTATTTTTGAACATCTTCAATTTTCATGTTTTTAATTTCACAATATTAAATAAACAATGACATTTAGAAAAAAAAATTTCATGTGAAATGTGTTCTAAAATAGGGGTATGTATCTACAAATACATTGAAAAAAATAATTTTTTTTAATTTTTTAATGTATTATCATCCATTTTCCACGCTCTCTCACTCGCTTATTTGTGCTCCCTTCTCTTTCTTACCTGAGGTATGTTCTTTTGTATCGCGATCACTTCTAAATAGGTTCATTATAAAGTTCACAAATTTTTAGATAATATCATAAACGGTATAAAAAGTTATAGAAGGTTTGCTAACAGACCTCTGATTTAAGTATTTATTGTAAATAATTGTTTATTATTTAAAAAATTTTAAATTTATAGAAAAACAGTATAGTATTTTCGAAAGTAGATGCTTCAAAGTAAAGTTTCATTGAATTATATTAATTTCGAAAAAAGATATAATTGAATGAAGTGTAAAAAGAACAAGTAAAATTAAGCATGCAAAAAAAACAGATTTTTAAGAAGCATTCGTTTAAAATTCTAAATATTGATGGCTTTGCTTTTATAATAATAATGTTTTATGCTCATTTGCAATGCTAAATCCAAAAGGAATTTTTGCTGGGATAAGTATTAATTAAATAGGAATTATAATAAACTGATATTACAGTCAGAAAATCTACTTTTTCAAATTTGAAAGTATTTCTATCTAAAAGTTGAGATCTTTCTTTACATTTTAAATGAGTTTATTTATTTTTTCAGAATGTTATAAGCCCAAAATTATTAACTTTTAAGTCGAGTGGTTAATAAATTTGGCTCACGGGCCGTTCGCGCGTAACCACGAATTGAATACCACTGAAATTAATTTTATCTCGTAAACGTTTCAATATTCAGAAAAGCTCTTCAGACAAAATTTGTAGACAAATGCATCAGCTATAAATTTTGATTTGGAAGTTTTTCTGTATATTTATTATTTAAACAATTAGAGCGAAAAAACAAAAACAAAAATTTTCACTCGACGATTTTCCAGAAAATCGCATGCCTAACATCGTAAAGTTTTTCTCATGTTAAACACAACCCTTTTAAATACCCAATTTTGAATTTTCAAGTTTTTTGTGAGGTTTGATGTGTACTTTGACTAGGCTACTACCCTGGAACATGCATCTTTGGTTCACTGTCAATTTTTAAGATACATCTAATATAAGTATGATTTCAATCTCCTCTACTACAAGATCAAACTCTCTACTCTGAAAACCCAAATAAATCATGATGATCTTTAAAATATGTTCAAAATATTAAATTCCCTTTCCAAATGCCCATACCTACTTAGTAATATTAATTTCATGGTTCCTGCAAGAAGCTCTAGATAAGCTAATACATTTTATCAATCTCTCTCATACAACATAATTTATAATTCATACATTTCCAGAACAACACATTTGGCAAATAACTTACCAGAATTAGATTTCGTCAATAGTTTTGAGCATTTGTGGTATAAAATAAGAGGAGGAAAACGTTCGTTTCTTTAAGATTGGATAGAATGGAATATGGATGTCTTGTACTCATGTGACTCGGTGTGATTAAGCAAAATATTTTAATGATTTTAAACTGTTTTAATTTTTGGTTTAGTAAATTTAAATGTTATCTTTCCATTTTTATTTGATACTTTTAAAAAAATTATGTAATAGTGTAGTAATACCCATAAATAAGTAAATAAAATTATGTTGAAAGATTACAATACTTACGATCTGAATTGGATACAGCTGACCATGTAAGATAAGTAACATACAGTGAAACTACGGAAGATTGTAATAATCCAGATCTAGGTAACTTATCTTGAACAGCAGGCAAAATAGAGATTACGCTAACAATTATGGACAGGATTAGGTTGATCGAAATAAAGAATTTGTTCAAATCACAGCTGCTTGACTAAAATAAATAATCAAAAATAGACAAAGTATACTTTATAGATCAAATAGTAAAGTGGATTTCCATCATATGCATACTATAGAATACTATAGAACTTACCTTGGTATAAAAGACATACAAAAGAACTACCCAAGTTATGGTTAAAGCATAATTCAGTAATGTAATTCCAATTAGAGAAAAATACCAGCATTTTGATTCTGTCTCTTCGTATTTACCAACCCATGCTTCTGCCCATGAGTGAGCAAAGTCAATTATCAAAATCAATTGGATTATTATGAACAGAAATCCACCAATCATGCCAAAATACATCCATGTTATACCAAAAGATCCTTCAGGAATGAAGAAGGCACCAATTATTCCGCCTATTACTAGAAGAAATTTTATACCCCAGAATCTAGAAAAACAATAAATCAAATTTAAGTAAAGCAAGAGACTTGTTTTTAGAGTCCACTTAAATGTACAAACATGAAAACCCAAACCCAATATGTACTTGCTAAATTTTTGTTTTCACATACTTATTTTGAGAGAACAAAAGTAGTTACAAGAAGTTAGAAAGGTTTTGTAAAGACATTTTTGTCAGAGGCTTGCATTAGATCATATGACTGATTTAAAAGATTCATTTTTGTCCAAAGTTTCACTTCTTGTTAGTTGGTGACTTCTATGATATGACAAAAATATTTGACCACTGTTACTTTACTAACATTGGTTCTTCAAAATAATGAATTATTTTTCTAGTAAATTATTACTACCTACCCGTTTTGTATTCCAGCTCTTGGATCTTTTGAAGTTTTCACTCCAATCATCATTAATGCCATTAGAACAAAGAATAGTGTTAAAATAAAATATATACGATACACTGTCAGGTAACCAACAATTCCAGAGCAATCGACCACCAAAGGACTGGAAACAAGTGAAGAACTGTTGCTTTTGCAAAATGGTACCTAAAATAATTTGTTTTCAATTACTTGTGGGAAAAGGTGGTACATTTGACCAAGAACTTTTTATACCTAAGACACTATAGAGTGCTATTTTTATTAACATTTCTTGACTTAAAAATATTGTATGATAAAGCAGGAGTTAAACTAGGACAATATTTCAATACATTTGCAAGTAACCAGTGTGTAAATCATAATAATTATGAAGTAAAAATAATAAACCTACCTTTTTTAAGGCATTTTGTAATCCAGGCGTCAATGTTATACATGCAGCTACTGTAGCTACTAATAACATTAGAGCATACATTACTCGTGATGAAGTAGAATTTCTGCATGATGGACAAGCAGAGCAGCATAGCGAGCATGCTGTACTGGTACAACAGCAGGCCATCTGAAAATGCAATGTTATTAAAATAAAAAAAAAACAAGATACCTCATTATCTTGGAATACCTCATGGAATACTTAATAAAAAATGTTCAGTCGTTTTTTTATTAGTCAGGACTAACAGTACATTAGGGCAGTGGCCTGTATAAGTGTTTTTGAGAAACAGTAGTTCTTATTAACGATAAGTCTACTATACATCTGCATTGTAGATACAAGAGTTTTTGTAAAAGTTATTAACTTCCATAGTAAACAGATTTATTGATTCAATAACATATACCATAAGATTCTCTACATTTTTGTATTTCTAATAAACTGAAAGTATAAATATTTTAAAAACAATGCAGAAATGTCATATAATCCTATCATAAAACTTTTTATCTTTGTTCCAACAAAGTTATCTAAGAAAATTGATTTTCACCTACCAACAGACAAATAAACTTGCAAAAAAAAATATTTTGGGGTTTATTTGAATCTTAAATATTATATAGGATTAAAATAACTAGAAAAAAAGAATAGTTTATTACCTGTGCTGCTGAACAAAGACCTAGGACTGCTCCCATTTTTGTTCACGATTGAACGATGATGGCTCTCTGATAAGTAATTTTTAGTTTTGCAAGTAGTAACGTAGTAACAAATACTTTTTATATATAGAAAAATGATTGTTCACAAAGAAATACAATACAACGGAATAGATTAAGAAACAATATTTGTGTAACTGAGTAACTGACAGAAAAACATATATTGATTGTCAATTGTCAGCCCAACCACAGAGCATCTACTCATCAAATGTCCGACCACAGATAACATACTTTGTCCTACCACTGACACCAATGTCTAGCACAGATAGCGATATAATCATAGAGATAAAATTTATGGATAGAGTAGATTGCCATTTGCACGTGTGCATTGAAAGAAGCGAATCGAAAACAAGACAAACAAAAGTACCTAGCCTACCACTGTGTATAGTATCTCTCTGCTGACTAAAATCAACCATCCCTGGCTGGATCTTTTCCATACTCATAAATAGAAATGCCAGTACATCTCCTCAAGATCAGACCTCTTGGGGCTGCCCACAATGCAGGGTACTACCATTGTCTAAAAAGACAATGGTACTACCCAACCCTGCTGCGATTACTATTGATAGATAATTTGCTTAGTATTCTCGAAAAAGAAAAGGGACAAGGCAAGCGTGTGCGTACAACTTTGTCATCATGACAAGGATCACGTCACAGAGAGTTGTCTGATAAAATCCTCCAAACGACGTTGGATGATGTTGAATTGTTGCGACTGTTTGTGCCAAAGGGAACAGATGTCTCAACCACAGCAAAACTGTTATTGTCCCCTTCACCAGGAACAGGAACATAAAAAGAATCTTCTTTCACTACCTAATACCTAAGAATTCCTAAATTCAATTTACGTTCCATCTTGCGCTAACTATAATACCTAAGAGTAATATCATATTAGGTATTCCTTATTCTTATTAGGTATTACTTTAGAGCGAGGTGAAACGTAAATTGCATTTAGGAGTTTCTAAATCCGATTTAGGTATTACCCAACTGGCTAACTTTAGGAAATGGTTGGTAAAATCGGGCATGAACGTCACAGTATCCTGTGAATGACCTCCGACGTAGTGCCTCTAACAGTAGCCTACAATCTACACCGACCTAATTCCGAAAAGAAAGAACCACGTCCCCTGAAATGCACAAAAACACCCTCAGGCGCTCAGGCCCAGGTACAGGTGGATAGGACAGAAATATCAACCTGTCTAGGATACTATGTATTTTAAGCCATATATAAATAAATCTAAAGTTGTCTGGTGGTGGAGAAGGCAACCGGAAAGGACCATATACGGTTAACATTAAGCATCGCGACCTACTTATAGTAAGCAACAAGCAAAATGTGTTTGAGATTTTTGAAGTTGAGCTTCTTATCAATTTTTGATGAAACCTGTATACAATGAAGACATTTTTCATTGGGTATTGTGAGGATGTATTCTATAGAAAGAGTCATAAAATTTAACATAAAATCCGAAGAGATAATAACATACAGAGTGAAATAACAATGTTTCTGTTCACTTCTGGTATATCCTTATTACAAGGTTTGCATGAATTTTCTCCGTGACTTGTAATCCATATATACCGATTTTTGTAACAAACGTGTGAGCCATTTCCAACATATAGATGGTGTGACCTCGTGAATCATCCTGTATTTCAATAAAGTGGGAATAGAAAAAAACGTATTAATTCCAATAATGTATATTTACCAAGGAAGACTACATATACTAATTCTATCAATATAATAATCTTAAGGATATTAGAATTTTATGAAAAATATCATTTTTACAAGTGATTCCTATATTTTGAAACGACTTGACTTGTACAAAAACTAGTCAACTATCTTAATGTTGCTACTGTGTTATTTCTGAAATAAAAGTTATAACGCTAAGGTCAAAAGTAATCAATAACCTTTAGTCAAAATATATTTTATTGTTAAAGATAAATACTGCGAAAACTTCAAAGAGAAAAGTAACCATGAATTACTCGTATATCTAATTATTAAATTGACTGGAATGTTGAATGTTAATTGAAAACTTTTTATTATAAAAATAATGATTTATTTACTGGCATCCTTTGAACAATTTGGGTAGTAGGTACCTACTGTCTAAAATATATATATAAGTAAATCAGAAAATTCTACCAATTTATTGGAACACACACCTTATAGATCACATCATTTTAGAATGTAATGAGCTGTCCCTAGATTTCGTTTGCAATATGAGTGTGACCATATCAAATATATTGAAAACCAGCTTTTGGTCTTATTTTAATCTGGCTCGGCTCGGCTTCGAGAAGTAGCCGTGAGAATAATAGACATAAGAAATCAGACAGGGTTACGTAATACCGATCGTACCTGATTCCGAATTTCTGTTTGACTTCTATTTGATTTTACTCATTTCCATTCGAGTTAAAGAATTGTCAGAGAAACAGCTCTGATCACTGCTATTTGTCACATTACCACAGCCGAAACAGTCGCATTGAATCACAGCTCTATACCTCATTTAACCAGGAGGAGTAATTTGAATTTAAGTTGGCAATTCTGTAGACCTCTGATTGGTCAGATTCCGCCCAGTTTCGCACAACACTTCGTAGCATTGACATCAGCTGATAATTTATTAATTTCCATTTTTGACAATTCTGACAGATGAATATGCTTATCTTTGTCATTGCATCCGCTGTTGTTATTTTATTATTTTTACTTAGTTCGCACTCTATTTCGTTAAATCTGTTCCTTCAAAACCTTCAGTAAGCAATTGTATTGAATATCTGCAATTATGGATCCTTCTACTTCGAGTGCAGCTCTTCGCTTATTAGGCCGGCAAAACAATGTAAACGCTGAACATAGGGTATTTAGGATTCTCAGAAAAACAATGTACAATAAATGTGTGTAAACAAATATAATATATTGGATGAAAAACCAAAAATATTCATGGTAACTCCAAAATGTCTCAAATTGTTGGTGGCGTGGTTGATTTCTTCGTCCATCAAGGCATATTTAATACATTTGGAACACGACTGTTGACTACTTTCTCGGCACACACCCTTTAGTAACTAATCTGGTAACTTTTAGTGGTGTGAGTAAGGCTTTTCAAATTACTCCTCCTGGTTTTTAAATGAACTATAGCTATTATAAAATTTCACCCACATAATGAGCAAAGTGTGTTGCCTATTGACATAAGAATCAACTAAGTCAATATTTTAAAAGTAGTTCTAATGCTAACGTTAGGATCACATTATTTAGAGTATGACATGCTGGTTCAACAATTAGATGTAAAATAATCCTTTTTGTATGGAAACTGACCCAATTGAGAATAGCTTACAATACCTGAGTAATTGTCATGTTTATAAATCGATTCATTAATAAATGTTGTTAAAATGGACTATATACAGCAAGCACGTGAATAATAAAAAAATAGTGTCTGCTGTTCAGTTGTATGTATGTAAGTATGACGGGTCGAAGACTGGGGAAGGGACAGGAGCAGGGGTGTATAGTGAAATGAGGAACACAAGGTGTTCCTTGTCACTAGGAGTACATGCCTCTGTATTTCAGGCGGAGATTTATGCCATCCTAGAATGTGTCAGAATTAACAAACATAGGACTGACACTTATAGGATAAACATATTAGCTGACAGCCAGGCAGCCCTTGCAGCTCTAAATAGCAGCAAGGTAACATCCAGACTGGGAGAATAATGCCAGAAAGAATTGAATGAACTGGCAGACCACAGTAGAGTAAGACTAGTGTGGGTGCCGGGACTGAATGATATTTCTGGAAATAAACAAGCTGATGAAGTCGCGAGAAGAGGTTCAGCAACGACATATGTTGGACCAGAACTAGTTCTTGGGACCACAAAGAAGGTAGTCAGAGAACAAATACGAAAATGGGTACAACGCCAACATAGACTACAGTAGAGAAACACTCCATAGCAGGTACACAGCAAGACCTTCATAAGTGATATATGTGTAAAGCGTGCTGAAGAACTACTGAACAAGCTAATAATTATTACAGGTTATAAAACGGGTCATGTCCCGGTAAAGGATCATCTGCGTAAAATGGGGCTATATAACGGGGATCTCAGCTGCAAACTTTGTGGCATTGAGACCGAGACCGTAACCCACATTTTATCCGACTGTGAGGCATTGGACTCAAGGAGACAGAGAATCTTCGGAGAGGCCTACGTGCCGCCTGAAGCATGGCATGCACCCATTTGACCTATATCATCTACTCGAGGGTACGGGAATGGCTGGGTGGGTGGATGGAATAAAGGTGGGAGTAGAGTACAATAAGCCAACAGGCTGCAGTGCTCCCGGTACTAGAACGGCTCAAAAAAAAAATGATGGGGTGATATTCACTGAGACCTAAAAGATCTATTGTGTCCCCTCACTTCTACTTAGTTCCTGAGGAACGTCTCAGAGACTAATAGCTCCTTTAGTGGAATTTTAGGATATCTGCAGGCTTCAACTCAGGTAAATGTCACTCTACTATCCAATAATCTCCTAGGTACTATCCAATAATCTCCTAGGCGCTGTGCCCTACGATTCTGAATTGCTATGCAATTCGCAAGTATGCCACACTATCTACATTCTTCTTCCTCCACATTTTGAGCTTTTTCAGGTGCCCGTTCAGGATTCAATTTCCCGTTAGGACCCCTGTTAAAACGCCTAGTTAGAGACTGTCAGGGGTAGCAAATAAATATTTAAACCGTGGTTTTTCATCATTTTTCGGAACCAGGTGATCATTTAGTGGCTATAGAAAATTATTTTGATATGGTGTAAAAAATCGAAAAATCTAAAGCGCCAAAAAAATTATTGAGAATTATTATTTATTTGCATGACATTCTAATATCTGTAAATATGGTTGAGGTAAAGAATTTTCAGCTAGCCAAAAATAATAAAATAATGTTGCCACAGCATATTTACACTTCTCTCCCAAGCATGTCTTACATAAACATATTTTTCCACATTTATTTCATGATATTTCTCTTTCATATGAGATGCTTGGATGCAAATGGCGTTAATTGCTGTTACATCTTTATTATCTTTTCAAATTCGTTCTGTATCGTTTATTCTTTTTCTGATTTCCGTTTACACTCGTTCAATATAATTTTTAAATAATGTTCAATTTAAGTTTGCTTATTCACACTACTATCCAATGGATTACAATTTCAATAGTGAAAGTTATGTTCAGACAAGTTTTTTTTATTCCACGCTCACCTGTCAATTGTCAGTTTCCAATATGGTATGAAAAATCAATCCGCGAGCGCTGGCCGTCACTACAATACGTTACAGATTGGTAAATTAATTTTGACAGTCGGAAGTTCGGCAACGTCCGATGCGCCGAATTCGTAAGCCCCACAACCTTTAAAACTTTGGATGCGGAATGTACGTCGCCTGCTCTACCCGGTAACTGCGTTTAC
The DNA here is from genome assembly GCA_949126875.1 of Lochmaea capreae. Classification (NCBI taxonomy): domain Eukaryota; kingdom Metazoa; phylum Arthropoda; class Insecta; order Coleoptera; family Chrysomelidae; genus Lochmaea; species Lochmaea capreae. The sequence continues at coordinate 10,191,349 of OX421409.1, forward strand.
AACGTTGTCAAGTTGTATGGCTTTCTCGCGCATCGTCATCTGCCAAAATTAATTTGCCACCCTGTAAATAAATCAACATGGTATAGTGGTGAGCAACAAACTAAACCTAATCTTCTTTATTTCTAATGATTGTTTCGCATCATTGAGTATTGGTTGAGTGTGAGTGACGCACAGTGCATTCAAATTGCAGCAATCAACTTTTATTGTATAATAACACTTCACAAACAAATATTTATTTTGCTGCTCACCACTATTAACATAGGGCATGTCTACCGGACAAGTTGACACTAATGACAGTCGCCCTAATGATAAACAATTATTTGGGGGTCTATTTTGTAACACATAACGACGTCGTTCGGTGGCGATTATGAACGACTTTCTCTATTTTATAGTCAACGGTAGTCGTTGTTGGACGACAAAAATGGCTACCAAGTTGTCGTCCAACGACGATACCTTGACAGCTCTCGTTGAGAAAGTAAAAAGTCGTTAACTAATATAAAATAAGGTGAAGGTCATTGTGCTCGCCTTTATCTATCTGAAGTGTTCGTATTAATAAAAATTATGGCAGGTGAAATAGCTAATTTGGTTTTAGATGAGTCACAAAGGAGGTAATGAATTGGATTGTCCACATAAATATCAATTTAAAATGTTAATTTTTAATAACTTGGTGTCTACATTTAGAGAAGAAACCCGAGAAAGATTACGTACACTGAGTGATACCAGTAATCCTTTTGAGCTCCCAGAGAAACCTTTTTGGCAGTTATATAGACTGGATGTTGTATCGGCAAAATATTTATTTGAGGAAATTTTAACTCGTCTATCTACTTACGTTTTTTTTTAATTGAATCCTTATCCTCAATAGAACCCAGAAACAGTCCCAAATGATCAAAATGGGCACTTAAAACATCTAGAAAAATAAATATTCGAAGTACTTTTTCTGTCAATTTAATAATACCAACCTTAAAATTTGCCGTTAACTTTGATCACTGAACGATAATGTTACAGAATAGAGTTAGGCTACATTCGTAATCAATTCGCTGGCCAAGTGACACTTTGGCACGCAAGTCAGTACGAAATTTGCCGTACACAATAACTTCAAAGTCGACTTTAACGCAAGCGCGTTTGTACCTAAATAATTGTCAGGATTCCTTCAACATATGGTCGAAGCATAAATTCTAGTTCAGTCTGAGGTTATAATTTGGATTTTTTTTTATAGCAGTATGTACTGGAGTTTAGTAGTGATGGACAATGCGGAATATAAATTCAATGATGATCAATTCGATGAAAATCTTAAACTGTCAGACAGATGTCCCGCGAATTGATTACGAATGTAGCCTTAAGAGAAAGTGTCGTTGACAAATAAGTTACGATATCGTCTGGAAACGACGAATTACAAAATAGACCCCTTGGATAAATTTAGATTTGTAACTTGGTTGTTTTGCTCCTTTTTATTATAAACAGTCAGATATACCTAAGCAATTAAAACAATGTCGAAAAAAGTACTAAGTCAAAATTAAATGAACTCAAACCCGAGCAAAATAACTATTAAGAACCACGTATTGTGCAAAGAGCGTTTGTTTCTCATCAGAGCGACTGTCACATGACGTCAAGCGCACTTGCCCTATTCTAATGTACATCAATAAATGGCACCCTCTTCGTCGACATTATGCCAATTAGCATGTACTTACCTGTATGATGAAAATTCCAAAGTTATTTCAAAAATGAAAATCATTTTATGGTATTACGCGAACACCAAATTGATGGTATTGTTTACATTATTTACATTCTGATAAGAATTCCTGTTTACACTTCTCTGTTTTTATTAGTTTGTTTGATTAAATTTTATCAAAAAGGAATTAGACAAAGATTAAGGTGAAAAAATTTGATTATAGCCAAATTACATTTTTGGGATAAAAAGTGAACAACAAAACAATGGGCCTTTCTCATTGCGCTACTTTGTTTCGTATATAAAGGTTTAATAAGAATATTAAATATATATTATAGTAATTTGACCTTAAAAATAGTACCTAGCCTGGAATTATGTTGGCAGATCTTGCCAGAAATATATCAAAAGGCGATTTCGGCACGCTTTGGTTCCCCACTTTGGTCTGTCATATAAGTACCAATCGATTTCGTTTCGAAAAACGATGACGTCAATCTAACTTTGGTACCCTTTTTGGTCTGTCAAAGCACATATCGAGATCTGCAGAACGATTACTGAAATTGGTAGCTTTCTATCCTTGTCTAAAGTAGTTTTTGTCTTGCTTTTTATTTGTAAATAAACGAAGTCCTTGGAGCGAATGGTATTTATGGCCAGTATTCGAAAACTCATCAAGTTTTGACTGTTTTTCCTTTTTTTTAGTCTCGTGATAATGGAATCTGTTGATTTTATTATAAATGACAAGAAGCTGTCGTTTTGGGATAATAGGGAGAATCGCCAATTAATAAGGACTGGTAAGCACAACATTTTTACTTTTTTTTTGTGTTTTTGTTAAAATTGATTTTTAGATGATGCTTTTCTAACCATACAAGAATATATAGGTATATTTAACTCAAACCTTAATAAACAACTTTTCCACATATATATATATATATATAACTAACTTTTCCGAGAACAATAAGCAATACATAAATGCATTAGATTCATAACAATAAATAAAATAATGTGCTAAATGTCAATTTTATCAATCATCTGTACCAACTGAGAACCAAACGATTTCACCTGTAATTGGTACTTTAGAGTGGCGGATCTATGGGGGTGGCTACAGGGGCTTTGGCCCCCTCAAGCCACCTCCCATGTGACCCACTAAATAACAGCTGCCATAAATTAAAAACGTCTTAAGAGAAAACATGGTACTTATTTAATAATACCATATTACTTTTCTCCCTATATCTACAAGAAAATAATGCCGGCAACACCGCTTGCTAATAGACGTAAACAACGTAAATACGTGGATATCTAATTGTCGAATTGCACTCCGCAGTTTAAGCAGAGAGTAACTTTTTGGCTTGATTATAAAGCGAACAATTTTGGATTTTTTTAATTCTAAATCTCCAACGGCAAACAGCCTTGCCAGTGAAATTGGTGCGACCATTTCTGTGCCTCGAATATGTAAACGGCAAACTGAGAGAAGCAATATCGGATCATCAAGTACAGAAGAATATTACAGAATCAACCTATTTATACCATTTATGGATAATATAATTGCTCAAATTGAATCCCGTTTTGATGGCATATGCAATGTTGTTGCACTCGAAGGCTTAATTCCAGTATATCTTCACAAATACTTGAAGCATCTGCCTTATACGAAATAGATATGCCCGGATCAGTTATGGAATTAAGTTATGAGCTTAAAATTTGGAGGCAGCAGTGGCAGAATCATCAAGCAATTCCAAAACCTGCTCTGGATGCTCTAAAAGAATGTCATCATTTATTTTTTCCAAATTTAAGAACGTTACTTCATATATTCATTGTATTACCCCATGGTATTACCGGTAACAACAGCTACCGCGGAGCGGAGTTTTTCCGTTTTAAGGAGGCTCAAAACTTACCTTCGAAGTACAATGGGTGAGGTAAGGCTGAATGGGTTAGCATTAGCGAATATAAACTTATCACGCGAGGTTGACATTAATGAAATAATTGCTACCTTTTGTAAAAAAAGCCTCGTCGTTTGGAAATGACAAATTGGAACTAGACCAATAAAATACATTATATTTATCGATAAATTAATAATTATTAATTTATTGGTATATAATATGTATAGATATTATATTATATAATAAATACAAAAAATATTTCATTACCCATTATTTTTTTTATTGATTTTTTTAATCTGAAAATGTAAAATTTTTGAGTTTTTGATATTCCATATATTGTCAATCAAGTCCCCCCCATGAGAACATCCTAGATCCGCCACTGGTACTTTACATCATACCGATGACGTAGGACCTACCAATTGGTTAACCAAAGTCCCTACCAACCAAAGCGTGCCGAAATCGCCTAAAGTGAACTTCAGGCTTGTTTTTATGGTTAGATGGGTGCGACACCTACCGTCAAAATTTTATAACTTTGGAATGGGGAAAACAAACCAAATCCCCATTAGAGTACGTGTATAGCGAGCAAGGTATTAATATCGTTGTCTTGATTTCTAGAAGAGTTTGGTGAAGTTTGTTTTATCAGAATACTTATTTAGACTCTAATAATGACCAGCAAGTGCAAGAGGTATTTTTATTTCTTATTTTTTTTTGTTAATAATAAACCCGTAAAAATTCATAACGACGTTTAATTTTCCAACCAGGGGAGCCTGATCGTATGAAAGAGGGAGTGAATGACCCCAGGTCGTACAAGTGATTTACACAGGTAATATATAAAAATTCATAATATATCAGTAAAATAATATGTGTAAGTGTTCCTCATCCTAACCTAATTCCAGACGTAACCCAATACAAGACCTCTCATTATCGACAACAGCTGATAGCAGCGGAGGCCGAATCTCACCTGTCGGACATTTTCTTTCAGGAATCGTCGATTCCTGTTTCCCACGTACTCGTGGGTGGTGACAGCCAGCTACGCTGCCTTTGCGTTAATTTCAGGGACACAAGACGTAGGTTTTGATTACAGGTTCTGGATATTACGAGTACATTCGGCGCCAAGGTGTCCTCTGGAGTAGCAGATAATACAGTGAGTCCAGGATCTCAACGTTCGCCCGTATTATAAGTGGTGATAGGTTCTGTTGGTATTACATTTGTGACAGAAGAAGGACGCCCGTATTACACTCTGTGTCGCAATGTAATCAGTAAAAAGATGCAAATGTATCAATACATAACTTCCCAACAGATCCAAAATTATGCAAAGTGTGGTCACTGCTTAGAAAAATATTATAAAGGTAATTTCACTTATTTCAATAAAATGTTTTGATGTTCAGTGTTATTTAATGCTTTGAAAACCTGTTCGTCTTCTACCTTCTCGTCACCCTAATTATCAAACCTCGTAACTCCAAAATCACAAAATTTACAGGAAAGACAAAAAACATTCCAAAAAATTCAGATAAGTTGCTATCATTTGAATTTTTTTGTAGTTTTTTAAAGTACATTAATTACTCTAAAAGTAAGTAATTTTATATTATTATATTTAATTTTAATAATTTTTCGGGAGATACGAGTTTTTCTGGAATTAAAGCTAAATAAATATAGGAGATACGAGGTTTTATTTTCCAAGCTAGTTCAGTGTTTAAGTTCAAAAAATTGAAAACTTCACTTATTTATTTTATTTTATACAAAAAAAAATTAACTAGTTCTTACAAAAAACTAAACGCTTTTTTAATAAATTTACAAAAAAATTTAGGCCAAATTACTCGTGAGGTAAGGAATCGTAAAACTCGTGGTAATCAGTGTCAAGACTTTCTTTTAGTTGTTGCCAATGGTTATATTTTTCGGTTTTAATTTTCAACCTAGAATCATATAATGGTGGAATGTTCTCACTCGTAGTAGTAGTTTTTCTATTTATTCGTATCGGAAGCTCCTTCCATTCTTCAGAATACCTTAGTTTAAAATCAATGGTATACCACTTGGATTATACTTCAACGCACGAATATCTGTTACTGCTGGATCTCCCACCTTCTTACCTGGTCTCTTTCAAAATAGCTGATCTCTCTTCTCTTGAAGTCCTTCTATTTTTCTGCCTTACTCCTTTATCTTCCTGCCCAGTAACGTGCTCTTCTTCATGAGCAGCCTTTTCTGTTTCCATGAGCGTACTATCTATTCCCCAAACACATTTTTTTGCACACCTTGATCATCTCATTATCTTTTCGTGAATAGTAGATAAATGAGTTGGTTCTCCTTGATTTGTTTTCATTTTTTCTATCTCTTTGTCTTTTAGTACTGGACACCTTTACATGCAGCTGAATAAATAAATGTTTTTCCTTCCAATTCAATTGCCAAAAGTCATTAAATAATTTGTTTCTATTGTCTTCTGTGAGTAGATAACATTTTAAGGTGTTTTTTCTTGTTTTTTCCGTTATTTTCATATTTCGCTTTTCTTTTGAAACATCGTACTTCCATCCAGTGTCTACCAGTTTTTTTCCATTATACTCCTTTCCGGATTCACGATTTTTTTTTATTTTTCTCTCTTTTCCAAGTACTCTGTTTCACATGTCTTCTTTTTCTTTTTCTTTTTAAAAGGTTCCTCTTCAGTTTCACTTTTGTTTCCAATGTTGGTAGATACATTTTCATGATTTGGATCTTCACTCTCTATTGTTGCATCAGGGCGTTGTACATTATTTAACAAAGGCACAGTGTCGGAATCAGAGAGTGCATTTTTAGTAGGAGGGGAATCACTTTTTACAATGGTATGTCACCAATCACCATCAGTATTTACAGTACTGGTCCCAGTAACAGAATCTTCAAAAATTAATTCATGTTGGAGTGCCATTTCCAAAATTTTTTGAGCGCGAGACGTTCTGGAAGTAAATTTACGATTTGTTAACGCTATTGAACAAAAGTAATACCAGTGACTTACCTCACTTTTTTTATTATTTAACGTAAAGCACAATTAATACACTATTAAAGCTTCTATCAAACCAAATATTATAATAAATTTTGTCTTTTAAAATTTTTAGGTTAGAGATCATGAAATCACGAGGTATTCTAGGGCACGTGGTTGTATATGGAGTTGAAAGGTTTTCTCTTCTTTCCATATTATTAAAATAAAGTAATGTGGAGTTACATGCTTTTCTCCAGCATAGGTAGTTTTTTTTCTCTCACAGATGACACCAAAATCTAATTTTTGACCAAAATTGGAGTTACTAGGTTTGATAATTAGGGTAACGTAAATCTGTCTCCTATATATTTTAAAATGTTCACCAAACTAATTTTAACAAGCACCATTTCTCACAAAACACCTTTATCGCCCAAAATCGAAATTTAATCAGAAAAACTGAAATGGATTTGTTCATTGTTTTCCCCATTCCACTGACAGCTTTGACATATACTGCAGCGCCCACTATCGGACAAATTTCCGCGAATCCTTGTTCTTTGTTTGTCAATATTATTGTAAGAAAATGGAGCCAGAATTTTCATAAGCTACATAAAAACAGATAATATCCAAATAACAGAAATAACGAAGAAAATTCCAATTGTCAAAATAAATTTCGATGTTATCTGTCAAAACCCAGCAAAATTCTGTTATAACACCGATCTGTCATTTTCAAGGTCGTAGGCTACTTGACATCAAACAGAAGTGCAATAAAACAAATATACTGAAAAGACCCATTATCTCTGCAATCTAAAAATACTGAATAAATGAATTTAGTTTTAAATTAGGAATGAATGACTAAAAATACCATTTCTAAAGTTCCGCATGTATCGGGAGTTCGATTACTGTAAAAAGTAGAAAAGCTTTTGAATAAGGAGAAAAATTTAAATTATTATAAATCAATATGTTCATTTTATAAAATGCCAGACAAAACTTGATTAATAAAATTAAAAAATATGTGCAAGGACGATGTTTATTTCCACAGAATTCTGTAACCTACAAAAAATTGGTGTTCACTAATTCTTAAACAAAACAATATTAAACGAACTAAAAATAAATTCAAGTTTTAATCATTATAACTACCTAAAGAAAACATTTACGCTGCGGAATCAAAATAGTTTAAGTGTTATGATGTTTCAATCTTATATTTGAATATAAAATAAGCATTACATACTTCAGGCCCATATAACAAATTAATATTTTACATGCGACGCCGCAGCAATTAAGGATCACATCCTTTTAAAAATTTAGTCTTCATTTAAAGGTAAAAATTGAATAATTACCGAATAAAATGATTAGTAGTGTGTAAATCAAATAGCAAAGATATTTTTTTTTGACAAGCTTTATAAAGGCATTTCGGCTGGCATATTTTGAATATGATTAAGTAAAATAAGGAAATTACTGTCCTACGCCAATGGTTTGTCTTCTGGAATTGTTGGACTCGCTACTGATGAACCTGAACGAGATCTACCAGCTTCATCTATACTGTGGTTTGAACCGGAACGAGATACGACTTTTGTCTAAAACAAAAACAATAAATAGTAAACATACTTTTTTTCAATTAATTTTACAGCTTTGAAATAGACCAGAGTAGCAGAGTAAAAACATCGTCCCCATCTGCACAACCAGAGGATGTCCACAAGGAGGACTAGCATCCCCGTGAATCTGACAGTAAGGTAATTTCTGTTCGATTTGACTGACCTGGGAGTATCCTGTCATTGTCTTAACAGCCAGGGAAAAATTCAAGAAAAACTTTGTGACAAAGGGGACTGAACTATATGATACAAATACCTGGTATAGGCTTGAAAGCCATCTTAATAGCTTTCATTAATCATTAAAAAATGAAATATCAACTTGATGGAAGTGGGGTTAAACGGAGACAAGTCAAGTATCTAGATAGTAAATTCCGGTTGAACAAACACTAAAAGGAGATAACACATAATACAAAAATTACCAATAGTATACAGGAACCTGGCAGAAACAATTGGGGTTGTAAACCAAGGATCGATGTACACAGCCATAGTAAGAATAATGATGAAAAAATGCCCAACGGCGGTCATGGAAGTTGTTCTTCACACCACTACATATGGTGGTAGAAAGAACAAGATACGAGGATATATTGAAAAATTCTTAGCCTACTATAGAACCAAACAAAATTTCAATGTCAAAGTATTTTATTACCCTACATATTCTCCTCTTAATTGGATACATTTATTACAGCGAACCTGCAACATCTCTAGACCTTTCAAAAGAAATGATTCTTCTTGCTCTGCAAACCAGACCTCCACAGCTTTTATTACCTCCTCGTTGGAAGAAAATTTACGACCTTTTAAACTTTTTTCAGTTGAGGAAAGAGATGATAGTCGGACGGAGCCAAATCTGGTGAATAAGGGGGATGTTCTAGTAATTCAAACCCTAAATCACGAATTTTTTGCATGGCAACATGAGATGTCTGTGCAGAGGCGTTGTAATGCAAAAAACAAAACACCTTTGGATAGCTTTCCGCGTATTTTCTCTTTAATTTTTTTCCCGTAGAGTGGTCAGTAATGTCGAATAGTAATCTCCAGTTATTGTTCTACCCTTATCCAAAAAATCAATCATGATTACTCCATGGAAATCCCAAAAAACTCAAGCAAGAACTTTTCCTGCAAATTTTTGGACACGAAACTTCTTAGGTCTTGGAGAACCAGAGTGCCGCCATTCCATCGATTATTGCTTTGTTTCTGGATCGTAGAAATGTAGTCTCATCCATAGTAACAATTCGGTTTAAGAAGTCTACATCGTTTTCAAATCGAACACAGATCGAATGCTTCTACCCTTGCACACTTTTGGTCAACATTCAAACATTTGGGGATCCATTTTGCAGCAATTTTTCTCATGTCCAAATTGACGTGAACTATATGATGAACGCGTTCGTATGAAATATTCAGTGCTTCAGATATCCGTTTTAGCCCAATTCGACGATCTGATAAAATCATGAACTGCATCGATATTTTCGGGGACTGACACAGAAACTGGCCTTCCCGATCGGTCATCATCTTCAATGGAAAATTTACCTCTTTTGAAGCTTGCAGTACAATTTTTCACGGTCGCATACGAAGGACATTGATCACCAAGGGTATTAAGCATATCTTCGTAAATCTGACAACCTCTTAACCCTTTTAAATAGAGGTACTTGATGATGGCTCGATACTCTAATTTTTCGATTTTCACAATTTCGGTGGACATCTTTTTTCTTTTAATTTATAGCGTAGCTCTGGTTTACTTTTTTGACGTCAAACTTCACACTGACACTTCTAATAAGTTATTGTTCCTTGCTATGGTAACGCAATATTTTGTTTATGCTTGGAACTGGTCTAGGCTAACTAGATATCAATACATCCTCTTATAGACTGGGAGTGAGTGCAAAATCCCTCTTCCCTCCAGGATTGAATCATGAATATTGATTTTATTTTTTAATATAAATCCAATACTGAATACAGAAACAAGAAGGAATCAGATCCCAACACAATTAACATTATCATCAGGTTGGTTAGCCAAGCAGCCATTAAAGCACGGAATTCTTATGTAATCAGTTCTAAAATGGATTGGAAATGACTAGAAAAACTCAATAAACTAGGCAAGAATCAGAATAGCATCTTCACTTTACTGTGGTCTCCAGGACACACTGGAATAGAAGGAATATTTGGTTATTTTAGAGCAACGACGAACGACTTGGAAACGACAAACTACACGACAACGACGGTTTATAAACGCATGTATGTGTTATCAATATTTCATTTTCGAGCAGCGGGAATCATGAGCAATTAATAAAGAAATCCAGCTTAATTCCACAATTTTATACTGTTGTGAAAAAATATTTGCACTATTTGTCAAGAGTCCTCCCTCCCACAACCATTCAATAATTAATGAACGCTCTTTTAGGGATCTGATACTAGGGCAGCTCTTTTTATCAAGGATACAGTAGAAACGGTGGAGCTTCACCATCACGTTACTGTTACGTCAGCAACAATATTCATATGAATCAAATCAAAACTTCTGTCAACTCAATACAAATAATCGTTATGACTAATATTTCAAATGTCGGCCTTTTACGAATTGGTAATTAAACAAGAAATTCAACTTTTTTAATTGAATTTATTTTATTTATATGTTTAACATCGACATATTTATTAAAACTATCGATAAACTGGGTAAACAAGTTACATAGTCCAATATTAATAAGTAGTAAAATAAGCATTGTAATATTCCCGTCTCACGGCATTTTAGGTGTTATGAAATGTCAAAAGTTAACAAATTGATAATGTAGGTATTATATTCGTACTTACCAATGTCAAATGGAATAAAAAGTCAAATTAATTCCCACAACAATAAATACACTTTCAATCCAAAAATTCGGTAAAAAAATGACAACAAACTCGCATAACCTCAAATGCGATAGTGTCAAACTCAACTTTTAGTACGATCAGTTATACACGTTACGTCAATTATATCGTTGTCTCTTTTCACGATTACTACGGCAAATTTAAAGAAACTATTACGTATGTCTTGTGAAGAAGACAATCGATCATACGTTATTATGTTTAGATTTATATTGATAGAAGATAGTATGTAGAAAATACGTGTTGCAGATTGAGTCACGTGATGGTAAAGCTCCACCGTGTCTACCGTATCTTTATTGTGAAATGTATGATAAACCCCATTTATATCGAACTTTTTGGGATACACTGTATTTACATTGTAATGTTTTTTCCATTTTCCTGTTAATTCAGCTCAATTTAGTATTTAGGTTATATAAGCTATAAGAAATTGGAAAATTTCACATGTATACAGGGTATCAAGAAACTCCCTGCCAAACGCAAACTATAGATGCTAGATGTGGTTTTATGTCCATCTAACGTAATTTACCTTTATCCATTTGAAGATGACTCAAGGCAGTTTTTTAGTAGCTTTACCAACATTAATACCAATTTGAACTTGTTGATCAGTGTAGCAATAATTTAGGTTAGTTAAATGATTCGTTAACCAATGAAATGATAAAATATCGCTCATATGACCACCCAGACAAGTTAGGTACACGCTGATGTCAATCCGCAATAAAGAAAAAGTAAGAAGTAGAGTTCATTTTAAATGGAAATAGCTTTGAAATTTTTATTTCCAAAATTGATACAACGAAGTAAAAAATCAAACATGCATGTAATGAAATTGATTCAATTTTATTCAATGTGAATAAATTCCAAAAATATAAATGTATTAGAATAACTAGGTACTCCTGCGCCAGTATGGTAAGAGATTTATCAACTTCCAAATCCTGAGAAGTTCTACGGGATTTTTAAGAATTTAAATTGACAGGAAACCCAAAGGAAAAACATATTTTTAGAAGCAATAGTTAGTAGATTTGCAAAATATTCATAAATAGTTCAAGAAGAAAGAATACTGAAGCAACAGTACAGGCACATTTTTTCTCAAACTGAAATTGACATTCACATCCAGAGAACCCATTTACAATTTAAGCGCAGCAATAATTATTGTTTTAAATTGCAGTATTAGCCACAGCCTGACAGTAAGTTAGCATTTTGATTATATCAACTTCAATACCAACCTCATAAAAACTCACAACATTTCCCTAAAACAAAAACAGTTAATTACCTACTACACATTGCTCATTACACTTAAACTTTGAAACAATAAAGTTATAAAAAGTAATAGTGATATTACCTTAACGTTCTCATAAGCAGATCCTACTTTTTCTTCAAATGATTTGAAAGATTCGGAATGTCGCATTTGGCCTATTTTGTTAGTGATATTTCCAGCTAAGCCTCCTATAACCGATGATGTTTTTTGATATCTGTAAAAAAATGAACTTATTCAATTACATATATTGCAAAATGTAAATAATCAAGAGCCATTCATAAGTTAAATGGTGCAGAAAGGGCCAAACGAGGTGTGAAACAGGAGGTAGGCGGAGCCATAAGCTTCTTGACATCACATATCAAAATTTACAGTAATAAATTAGGAAAGATTTTTTTACAAACTTACCATAATTATAAACCAAGAATTTGAAAATATTACAAAGATTAACAACCAAAATTATAATATACAGGTATTGCTCTTGCTTTTTTTGCAACTGGAGTGATGAAATTCCTGTGACGTAATTTATGGATGGCCCCTTATTGAACAAATAAAACTGAATACTTACATCGGAGCATCTGTTACAGCTTTTGTTACTTGACCAACTTTAGTTTCTACAGTTTGGTATCTATTAACAGAATAAAAACCATGCAATAATAAAAATGAACTACTAATAAATGTAAGCTATCGTTGATCAGAAATGGCAATAATTTAGATTTATATCATCTAAATTATGAAAGATTAAAATTAAAAATACTTTTAAAACATAAACAATGCACAGATTATAAGATCTTCTATGGTTAGGTTATGTTTAATATGAATTATAAGGTATTATACCCAGGTCTTCCTTGTTTTTACATATCACCAACTGATTGATATATTTATTTTGAAAAGATCAAAACATAAGTGCTGTGTAAAATGCATACTTGCTTAATAATTTTTGCATGACTTGAGTGCAAAGAAATCTAGAATTTAGCTTGTTTAAAAATAATAGTCATATCTTAAAGTCATAGGTGCTCAAGGTGTCCGATAGGCGTTTGTGTAGTTAAATGGATAATTAGCATTTTGTAAATGTAAAAGAATACAATTGAAAATATACAAGATGAAGATAAACAAAAATGCAAAACTATGAAGAGATAATGAGGAAGGCACAAGTTACAGTCTCAAGGAGATGCTAGCGAGAAGATAAACCACTGACTAGAAATGAAGCATTATCAGTTTGACTTGAATGTTTTGTTAATAAAAATTTTTGATTTGGACATAATGAATTCATTCATACATTTTGGTTGTGCTCAACAGCCCAGGTACTTGTACTGAATCTTCGTACAATTTCCCATGTTATCCACTTCCATTCTAGACTCTTCGTGTCCTCTATATGTCTCTTACCCAGTTTCAACTGCGAAGATGAAAGTTCCTTGTCTACCTTATTCAGTAAACTCTTTGTATGAAGGTGTCCTTGTGGCAGCCTCCATTTAAGTTGGTGTTCCTTAACTAGTCAGTTCCCGATTTCCCCTCTTATGTAATCCTTTGTGATTCCACAAAACGGTTCCGGACCTATAAAGTTTCCTATACAACCTTTTATTACCTGCAATCCCCTCATGTGACTGCACCCATATTAGACACTTTGTTGTCTCTTGCCAGCCTGTTGAGGGATTCTTTACAGTTTTTTTTTCCAGTCTAGACCTAGTTGTTGGATTACTGATAACTTTAAGCAGAGCCTGGCTGTCAGTGAATATTTTAATTTTTTGACTGGTATATTCTCTTCTGATTTTTTCATTAATACAGGCTATAGCAGCAATCGTCTATGCTTGAAACACAGACGTGTATCGACCAACGCTATAGAACATTTTCTTTTTAGGTCCATTTTTACCAGCCCCAGTGACATGATTTGTTTTGGAACCATTGGTGAACCAGTGAACCACCCCAGGTCGTATTTCCCATGTTTTGCCCATTACTCTTCTGCATTGCCTGAAAAGCCTAGTCGCCTTGGTAGTGATTTTTTCCACATGTGTCTTCCAGTTCAGTTTGGAATCTTAATCAAGTGCATGCACAAAATTTGAAGCTCCAAAAGAAAATTAATTCAGCTTTTTTTTTTCAATAATATTCTACCGACAACTACTTTAGCGAAAATTAACTACTTGGCTTATTTTTGGATCATAAAAATACTACAGCTAAATATCCATTGATCCAATCCATCAAAATCGAATTGAGGTCAAAATTGGGGGTCTTTAGGTGTGGCACCGAGTTTTTTCAGAACATTCAGAGCAAATTTTTAGTGACTAATTGAAACGTTAACTTTGCATTCAACCCTTCAGCTAATAAATGTATCGATTAATTTCTTTAGAATTTTGATTTTTGGTGGAATCGAAAAATTCATAAATTATTTCACATATATAATTCTTGGTGGAATTACCTATTGGTTCAAAAATCAATATTCTCGAGATATTTTACCGCGAAATTTAAAAATTTTGAAGAGTCTTTAAGTAATAATGGAGATGGAGAAGGTACCGGCGGGTCTTCTCTTATCGTCTGTCGTCGAGTCAACAAGTATGGAACTGTGCAGTAATCCATAAACTATAATCTTGCTGAAATTGAAAACTAAAATTTGCCGACATATTATCTTATAAGAATCTGAACTACTGCACAGTTTCCTGGAATACAGTTTACTGGAGTACCTATAGTTTCCTGGATTACCTACAATTTTCTTGGAGTACCTACAGTTTCCTGGAATACAGTTTCTTGGAGTAGTTTTCCTGGAGCATAGTATCCTGGAGTACCGACAATTTCTTGGAATAATTTTCCTGGAGTACCTATAGTGTTCCTGGAGTACCTATAGTTTTCCTGGAGTACCCATAGTTTTCCTAGAGTACCTACAAGTTTCCTGGATTATAGTTTCCTGGAGGACAGTTTACAGGAGGACTGTTCCTGTACATAGTACAGTTTCCCAGGATCATAGCAGTGCAGCTGAGCACCAGTTTCTCTCAGAAGAGTGTGCTAATTCTGTCTGTTAAGTGTGCTTCTTTAAAGACCCCTATAAAGTTAGCAGAGCCACTTGCAAATAAATCGATGAAACCTATTCCAATAATTGTCGAATAATTGTCGAGAATTTGTCGTGAACGTAAAAAATTTGTCGCGCTCTTAGTTTTTTTTATAAGGGGTGGCTCTGCTAACTTAATATTAAGTTAGCAGTGCCACCCATAAATAAATATTAAAATGCATCAAAATTATTACGAATAATTGTCGAGTAATTGTCGAAATCCATCTGACGTAAAAAAAACGCAAAAAATCTATTCCGTCTAGCATATATATACGTTTTTCTTGGAAATTCCTGGTTTTTGTAGGAATTTCGTATTTTTGGCAACAGCGCATGAGTATATTGATATTTTACGTGTTTTCCATATCATTATTGACGATTATAATTTTTTTTAAGCAACTTCCTATTTTCCAGAAGCAAAAAAATTATGTTTCAAAGCTGAATGATAGAACATTAAGTAGTACACTTATGTAACGTTGTTGATTTATTATTTTTTCAATAACAATTTATCTGAACAATTGTCAAATGGCCAAAACGTGTTTGTCGTGGGGTTTTAACGAGGGTTTTCTCCTATATATGCACCGTGTGATGTAATGAAAGAAATTTTCCGATTTCTCAGTAATACCCACTTGTAATTTGGTTAAATATGATTTTTTCCATCCAGAATTGTACTGAACAATTGTCGAATAACCTAAATGTAATTGTCGTGAGTACAGAACAAATGTCGCGCTCTTAATTTTTTTTATAGGGGGTGGCTCTGCTAACTTAATATTAAGTTAGCAGTGCCACCCATAAATAAATATTAAAATGCATCAAAATTATTACGAATAATAATTGTCGAAATCCATCTGACGTAAAAAAACGCAAAAAATCTATTCCGTCTAGCATATAGGTATATACGTTTTTCTTGGAAATTCCTGGTTTTTGAAGGAATTTCGTATTTTTGGCAACAGCGCATAAGTATAATGACATTTTTCGTGTTCTCCCTGTCATTATTGTCGAATATAAAGTTTTTTAGTTAAGTTATTACATCAAAAAAGAATTTATATTTTTATAATAGGTAACATTATTATTAAAGAATAGCTAAATCATCAATGTTCAACACAACCATCGTTGTTTTTACGGTCCGACGATTGATGATATAAAAAAAGACACTTTTATTATCGGCACCAATAGCAAAAATTACAGAAAACTATTTGAAGGTACAAACTGTATCGATGACGTAAACGAAGTTCTTTTAACTTATGGTTTTGAACTTACAAAAGAATGTCTATAACAGTTCACTTTTCCAACAGAAACTAAAAATGTGCCTTTAAAAGTGTTTACAACAGATTACTGAAATCTATCAAGCAGAGAAGGAAACGCTTTAGTGTATGTTACGGGGTATTTGTTAAAAAAATGTCTAATACAACATTCTTGTCAAACCTGCCTAAATTTTGCCCATTCGGCTGATAATTTAGTAAACAAAGAAACTATTTTGTGTAAACTGAAAGCCTACACGACAAAGAAGGATGAATTAAGTGGGTTATGTATACTATTGTATACCGTCAAGGGACATTGTTGAAAACATTATTGTGATGTAGAAAAGTTCAAATCCAAAAACCTTTGTTATACCTAAAGAATCCTATCAATTTAAATATATATTTCTTAAATTACCCTTGTATAGCTTAAAATGAAATAATCTTTTCGAACTTCTCTGGTACCTACCGGTCTAATTATTGACAACAAAGGCGATTCGTAAACATGATTTATGAGAGCGGCGTCACTTCCGGACAGCAACTTCAATCAAGCCGCCCTGGAGTGAAACATCTTATAGTTTTCTGTAATCTTTGCCAATAGGGTAGGGTATCATCTTACAAGATTTATATTTTTCACAATAACACGCCGCTTTTAATATTGCTGATAATACCCCTTGTAATACCCTTTTTTAAATAGACTTAGAATTAAGACTATTTATTATTATTTATATTTTGAAAATAAAGATATGCGGTTTCTTTTCATGTTTTTTTTTATCTCAATTTTGAATTATTCAAAATATGGGGCGGCAGTTGGGAGACATGCGTCACCCTGAAAAATATCACCGCACTACCCAGTCTTAAATCGTAAGTATTGTCTGTCTTGTTGTGCTATTAGGATTAAGTCGATTGTAATTCGTATTTGGTGAAAAACAATAATTAGTGACTCTTATTACTTTGGTGAAAAACAATTAGTAGTTTAGTTATCATCTTGTAGGTAGTTTTATTTAAGTTTAAAAACAATTTATAACTTTGGTGAAAAACTCTTGGTGTTTCAACATTCATTCAGAAATGAAAAAATTCGTTCCTGGAAAGAGACCCCTAGTTCCTCGCGACACTTTGGTCGAAACTATACTTCTACACAAAAATGAACTTGTTTTCAATAACGAAATTGCGAGGGCAACAGCAGCTATTTGGAAAGTGATTGAAGATGAATTAGGCAATAAAATAAAGGCAACCTCTCTTCACTCCATGTGTGTGGGTAATCGATACAATTTGAAAAGTTTGCTCACAGACATAGCATCGCTGGATAATGAGGACAAAAAGGAAGTATCCTTAAACAATCTTGAATTGTCTCCTGAATTGTCTCCCGAATTGTCTTTCGAATCAAATTCTATCAACTTCATTCTTTCCATTAAGACGTCCAAATTTGAAAGTCTCCTAACCGAAAGAGTTTGTGCGAGAAAAACAAAAAAAGGAAAAATTGGTGAACGCCGGATCACGATTTTTCAACCCAGTAAATGGACTCAAATTGTATCAAAAAAAATTTTTGATGATTACAGACTCACCCATGGATTCCATTTTAAAAACCATCATTTGACCAGGAAAGCTGACTTCGGTATTTTCAAAGGTGAGTTTATCAATTTTTACCTATTAAGTTTCACCTGTTTCGGTGTCTGTGTGTCTGTCAGTCTTTAATCAAATCACTTCTAATCGTTCGATTGATTTGAAATTTGGCAGGGTTACATAAGAAAATGGCGAGGGCGTTGTGGGGTCGGACATTGGGAAAATTTAAATATTATTCAAGTAGAGGATGAGTTTTGTGATTATGGTCCGATTGTATTAAAATTGGGTGTATAGGGGTCGGAGATCATGATTTTCTAATCAAAATTCATGAATTAAAGATGGCGGCTACAAGATGATGATGAGATTTGTTATCATAGCCCAATTTCATTCAAAATTTTAATTCAATAAAATGACGCGACTTAAGTTTCTTTCTCAAAAAACTTTATTTTTAAAAACAACTTTTATTATTTTAAATACAAAAATGAATCAAACTAGTGGTAAATTGGAATATAAGTTTAATGTTACTGTTAAGAATATAAAAATCAGACTGAATTAATTTGAATAAAAACATGTAAGCGAAATTGTATAAAATTGTAAAATAGTAAAATAAGCATTTCTCCTTTTACACATGTCCGGGTGTTGGGTTCAATAATTATAACGGTAGTTATAAGGGTCAATGACTATAACTCCTCCCTTCTAAGATTCTGGCATGTTTCATGGAGTGAAAAATGCCCTAGGACTTGCCTCCGGTCGCTCTTCTAATTTCACTTCTTCTCTTGATTCATCTTCTTTGATGGTTGAATTATTTCTCTTGATTTTTCTTTTAACGATATAACTAACTACTATCCAAAGAACACTAACTACTATTAAAATAAAAATTACTATATTACTATAATTAATAGAAGTCTTTTGTAAATGTTTTAACACTATAGGCTGGATTTCACTTTGTTTATTAAGAAGTTTGTGAATTTTATCTAAGGGAACTGTTTCTAAAGAAATTTCTGGAACGTTTTCTTCTTTTTCACCATAGGTAACTTTCAATTCGGGAAGTAGTAACGGCTGGCCTCGTGAAATCAATTGTTGATTGATATATTGTTGTTTTTCTACCAGAAATTTACACTGATATGGAATAGATATCAAAAAATTTCCTTCCAGGATGGAAAAGTCGGTACTTGTACATATTGTTTTAATTTTAGTTTGATTAACGAAAATGGCTATATAATGTGACTCATCAATTGGCTGGATTACGTTTTTCGAGATTTTGATAGGAATACTTTGGCAGTTTTTTGGATTTGATTGAAGCTGAAGTAACTGGAAAATGCAATCTTCTTCTTCGTCTCCTACAGACAGATTTCCATCGGGACAATAATAGTTTGGCTTTAGGTCTAGGCAGGGCATTGAGTGATATTGGTAATAGTTTTCGTTCATTGTCAGAAAGGTGTTGCGAGGTATGATAGTTGTGTGGTTTGTTGTAGGGATAGAGAAAAGATGATAATATGAAAAGGTTTCAGGATAAACAATAGGAAAGTGAACAGCGAAAACGATTTTTGTATCAGAGTAGTACGCTTCAATTTTTAAAATTTCGTAATATCTATGCGTGTCATTGCTTATATTTGGAAAAATTATTTCATTTCTAGAGTGATATTTTAATACTGTATCAATTATAGAATTCATTTCATTTATATCTACTATACTAGTGTGTAAAACTCCTAATCTAGCAAATGTTATAGCATTTTCTATCTGACTTAAGAGATGTAAAATAATATTAAAGTTAACATTTAATTGATCTAAAACATTTCGAGTTTGCATGTAATCGTTGAATTGAAATATGAATGTATTCAGTGAATTACGTATTGTCTGAATTCCAGAAAATATTGTTTCTTGATTACTCTTTATAAGTGATACTGTATCATTAAAATTTTCAATAATGTCAGTTGTAAGTGAAATTTGCTGATTAAGTTTTTGCACGATTTCTTTTTCATTATTTTGTAAATCAAATATTGCTTGATCATAGTACGTTGCATCATTTGCATCAAGATTACCTGAGATACTTTTAATTACTGAACCTAATCCATTGATGAGACCTCTTTTTACTCTAGACGATGGCATTAGAGAGTGGAATTTTTGTTCAGCAGATTTTACTTGATAAAGAAGGGCACGATCAAAATAATCGAGCTCTCGAAAATAAGGGTGGCTAAGCCCTGATTGAATCGCTAATGTTACATTATTATATGCATATTTTAAAGTTTCAATTTCTTTACCTATAGGAGATAAATCGTAATAATGAAGGAAAGTGTGAACACTTGCTTTTAATTTTGCTGTGCCTAGTTTGTACGGAAGGATGCCAGGATTATTATTTAATTTATTGATTAGGATTTCTTCACCCTTTACTAGTGGAAGGAATAGGACTGGAAGGACTAGTAGCGCCCTGTAACAATTTTTTCTGATTAGCTTTTGGTCTTTTAAGATTTTGTTTATGTAAAAGTTTATTTTTATTTGTTTTTATTTTTATACCCTTGTCAGAGAGGGTTGTTGTTTTATAAAACTTTGGGTTAAGTTTGTTCCTAGTTTGTGTTGTATTCTTTTTATATATGTCAATGCCAGGTTCGTACTGTAATGGGTCATGTCGGTTTTGATTGTGGTAGGTTACGGTCGCCTCTTTTTGAGAACTTAGTGTTTCGTTTAATTTTTTATAAATTTCCGTAGTAACTTGTCGATGTTCTTGAACGTAGTTATTAATAAGGGTTTGATCAAGGTTTATATCAAATAATTCTTTTGAATCAAAATGTCCATTTAGTATATCGATTGGCTTCTGTTTTGTTACAGAGTGTATCGAATTATTATAGCCTAAAATAGCATAGGTCATATCATTAAGAATATTTATTTTACCGTCATTTTTTGCTCTAATGATGCGCAAATGTTCGATAATAGTAGAGTGAAAACGTTCAATTGCACCTTTTGACTGTGTACTATTTGGGGTAACATAGTGGGTTTTTATTTTATGAACATCTAGAAATTCTTGCACAATTGAATTTTTGAGTTCGGTACCATTGTCCATTACAATTAAACTCGGGACACCATGGTGAGACATAAATGTTAAAAATGCTCTTGTGATTTCTATGCCGTTTAATGCTGCTAGTGGGTATGCTTGACCATATTTTGAAAAAGTATCGATTATTGTTAAAAATTTGTGACCTTGAGCAGAAAGAGTGTCGCAAAATATAATTTCAAGTGGTTTTGAGGGTGTTGGACTTATCATTAGTCTCTGTTTCGGTGGATTTCTGTCATATTTGTTTGTTTGACAAATATCACATTTGTTAATAAAGTCTGTAATGTCATTTTTCATTCTGGGCCAAAAGTATGTCCGTTTTATTCTTGTTTCGGTTTCAAGTATTCCACGATGATTATTTCTATCCTCATGAAATAATCTTATAGTTTCGTGTTGTTCGTCCTTGTCAGTTATGTCTGTTAATATTTCATTACATTGTATTAGTTTATAAGCAGAATTTTTAAAAGTTGTCTGTAATATTTCTAATACTCGAGGGATGTACTCATGACGTTGAAAATGCACACCATAAGTAAATTTTGGATCAATATAATTTTTGAAAACATTTATAACGTCTTTATGGAAATCTTTAATTGAAATTTGCAAATGAAGCCGTTTTTTGTTAGGAAATACCTGTTCTGTTTTAGGTCTTGTGGGAGAGTGTAAGACAAAATTAAATATTATTTGATGGTCGAAAGAGTTAAGACATTTTTCAGAAATTTTCATACCTAAAATAGGGTCCTCTTCGCTTGTATGAACAGTGTCATTATCGTTATCGTTTGTAATTGGGGGTTCGTCTACGTTTGTAATTGGGGGTTCGTCTACGTTTACAATTATGGATTCGTTATCTTGATCTTCGTCTCGTTGGTTTTGTAAAAAGGAGTCATCAAAGCTTTCAGTGTAAAAGTCAATTAGTTCTTTTGTATGTATTTCAACCCGAGAAAGTGCGTCTACGTTAGAATTCGCAGAGCCTTTTTTTGTACTCAATTTCGTAATCAAATTCTTCGAGTTTAAGCCTCCACCTTACAAGTCTAGAATTTGGTTCTTTTAGATTCATTAACCACTTAAGAGGTTTGTGATCAGAATATATTTTAAATTTTCTGCCAAACAAATATGGCCTAAAGTATTTTGTAGCCCATACGATAGCTAAAAGTTCACGTTCTATAGTGCTATAATTTTGTTCAGACTCGTTGAGAGTCCTGGAAGCATAAGCCACAGGCTTTTCGGTTCCAGATGATATTTGCGATAATACTGCCCCTAAGGCAAATCCGCTAGCGTCCGTTGTCAAAATAAAATCTTTAGAAAAGTCTGGATATTGTAGGATAGGTTCGTTAGTGAGTAAATTTTTACAAGTTTCAAAGCATCTAATAAATTCAGCGGTATGTTCAATTTTTGCTCCTTTTTTTAAACAGGATGTCAAAGGTTTTGTCAGTCGTGCAAAATCTTTTATGAATCGTCTATAATAACCAAGTAAACCTAAAAATGATTTGATATCTCTGGTTGTTTTAGGTATTGGGTAACGTTGTATTGCACAGATTTTATCTGGATTTGGTTTTATTCCGTTAGGTGTTACTAAATGACCAAGATAAGCAACTTCTTTTTTCAAGAATTCGCATTTGTCGATTTGAATTTTAAAATTTGTGTCTCTAAGTCTTTCAAATACTCTGTCTAAATTTGTAATATGTTCTTGTAGGGATGTCGAGAAAACTATTATGTCGTCTAAGTAAACTAAACATATTTCGTTTTGTAAACCCCTCATAATATTGTCTACAACACGTTGAAATGTCGCAGGACTATTTTTTAGTCCCATCGGCATTCGAACATACTCATAATGTCCATTTTCGACATTAAAAGCAGTTTTTTGGATATCTTCGGGATTCATCTCAATTTGATGAAATCCGCTAGCCAAGTCTAAAATCGTAAAATAATTACATCTACCTAATTTGTCTAGTACATCCGCTATATTGGGTATTGGATAACGGTCGTCAATAGTTTTTTCATTTAATTTTCGGTAGTCTACTACAATCCTCCATTTCTTTTTGCCAGAACAATCGGCTTTTTTCGGCACTACCCAAATGTTAGATGACCAGGGCGAGTTGCTAGGTCGAATAATATTCTGATCTAACATGGATTTTATTTGTTTTTGCACTTCCTCTTTATGAATAAAAGGATATCTGTATGATTTATTATATACCGGTAGTTCGTCTTTAGTTTTTATTGAATGTTTAATACAGTTAGTAAAGGTTAGAGGGTCTTTTTCTCTGTGAAATATTCTTGAATATTTCCGACAGAGTTTTATGATTTGATCTCTTTCTTCAGAGTTCAAATGATCTGTTCTTAAAAGTTCGGCAATGTCAAATTGGTCATGTGTTTCGTCTGGTTGGATGTCAATGTGAAATAAGTCAAAACAATTATATTCAAAGGGTAAAGTTTGTAATGGCTTAGATAAAGAAAAAATAATTTCGTTATTTGTATTGTTACGGATTTCTACCAAAGCTGTGCCATTATTTGCGTGTGATAAAGTGGATGGAATTTCGCAGTTTTTAATTATTTGTTTAGAAATAAGAATGTCTCCTTCTATTTGGGAAACAGGTACTTTTGTCAAAATACAAGTGAAAGGATCAATTTTCCTCTTAAAAATAGTGGGATTACTTTCTAGATAATAAATTGGTAAAATAGTTTCAGGAGTAATTAACTGTGAGTTTACAAAATCTAAATGTGCTTTTAATAATTTTATATTATCAAGTCCTATAAGACCATCAAAAATCTCATGAAAATTGAAAAGATGAAACTTAAAATTATCATTTTTATTAAATTCAGAAAATATTGGAATAATTGCGCAATTTTGATGACTTGATGTCTGAAATGCTGATGAAACAGTAAAAGGTTCTCTGAATATTTTATCTTTAAAAAATTTTTCGGCAAGTTCAGGTTTCAGAAAAGATTTTGTTGCACCGGTATCTATCAATAGTTTAATAGGGGGATCGGAGATTTGGATATAGGGTAATTCTTTTTTGTCTGTGGAAATATTAAGTTCTATTAAGTCATTTCGTATGCAATTTGAGTTTCCTGAAAATTTTCAGAGTTGTCCTCTTTTGCATATTCAAAATTGTCATCGTAATTTGTTTCGTCAATTTCTGTGTTAAATAACTCTTCAGAATGGAAATTAGGTTTCTGGTTGAAATTTTGGAAATTATTTGTATTTCGAAATTGAGGTGTGGTGTTTCTTGTTGAAACAGACATAGGAACGGGTTTGGATTGAACGTTATTTGGATTTTGTTTCCAAACATTTGGAGGTTTACCAAAAACTTGTGAATTTGTTGGATATCTAGGATTTGGTGGATTTGGGTTACGTTGCATCTGTATTGGTCCTCTGGGAAATTGAGGTGAGTGATTATTTGTCATTTGAGACGTTGTTGGTTGAAAATATTGGGGAGTTTGAAAATTTCTTTGGGATGTTTGTTGAAAATGTTGGGGAGTTTGAAAATTTCTTTGGGATGTTTGTTGAAAATGTTGGGATTGGCGTGAGATATTGGATTGGTTAGGATATTTCCGAATATTATTATTAAAATTAAAATTTCCAAAATTTTGATTTCTTTGACAATATTTAATATTATCCTCCTCTCTAATGAATTGAATCGCTTGTTCTAGTGTATTTGGTCTCATAGCACGAATAATAGGCCCTAATGGTTCCTTTAAACCAGCTAAAAATGACTTAAGGGCTTGTTTAATGAAAAAATTTCTCTTTGATTCACGTTCTGCATTTTCATAGTGTAAATCTATGTAATTACAAATTGAATTGAGCAAACTTAAAATTCTTTCATGAAATACGTAAGGAGATTCACTACTACGCTGTCTTATATTAACTAAATCTTGATTTAAACAATTCTCGTCCCTATGATCACCCAAATTTAAAATTAAAGCATTTTTTATATCATTCCAAGTTTTAGCGCCAGTTATGGCTACTATTTCCTCGGCTTTACCTTCTAATTTATTTAATATACCATTGAGAAGTAATGTATTCTGAAAATTACCGATATTTTCACTATCCAAATAGTGACGTAAAATTGATTCAGAAGCATTTATGAAACGATGCAATTTATTTATGTTTCCATCAAAATTGGGGATAATTGACAAATTTTTGATGTCTAAAACTGGTGGTGCCATTATAGTTAAATGTCTAAAATTATCAATAAAATCTAACTCTTCACAATTGTCGATTTCGCTTAAGGATTCGTCGTTAGAAGAGGAGTCTGACATAAAAAAAAATTCTTACCACATATGTGCCCTTTTTATTGCAATAGACCTTTTCTATTATCTGTCCTTGGCTTCCTCGATGGATTCCTTGGGAACTGGAACTTGAAGTTGATTCTGGTTTTCGTCCAAAGAGTTGAAACTCACGGTTTATCTACGATAGATTTCCTGACGAAAATCCTACTGACTGCGCCACTTAAGTTTCTTTCTCAAAAAACTTTATTTTTAAAAACAACTTTTATTATTTTAAATACAAAAATGAATCAAACTAGTGGTAAATTGGAATATAAGTTTAATGTTACTGTTAAGAATATAAAAATCAGACTGAATTAATTTGAATAAAAACATGTAAGCGAAATTGTATAAAATTGTAAAATAGTAAAATAAGCATTTCTCCTTTTACACATGTCCGGGTGTTGGGTTCAATAATTATAACGGTAGTTATAAGGGTCAATGACTATAACTCGCGTTTCACGAATGACTACAAAGAATCATATGAACTGTGAGAAAAGAACATTTCAAAATACAAGCTTTCATTCAACTGCACCCAAGTGAATAAAGTAAACTTTGAGGAGTAAATTGAACCCATTATTTTATTACATTTTTTTTATTTTTTAGTGCACTTTGAATAAAAGCTTGTTTTCGAAAAAGCTTTTTTTATAATCAATTTCTTCAATTCAGACTGAAACCTTTTAATTTGTTTTCAGAACAACCACTACTAATGCTCAAATTAAAAACTGTCCAATAATAACAAAATTAGAATTTATGAATTTTAACAAAACTGTTTCATCATCGTCTAGGTGTCTATCGAAATATGTCTGTTCACACGTTCATCGCGGAGGGGCCTTTTTAGGAAGTGAATACAAAAAAATATTTTCTATATTGTGGTTATCGATATTTTCACACCCGTCATTTCATTCATTTCTCCCGCAGAAAATTCCACAAATGATTTAATTAAACTATATTTGATTGAACAAGCAAGGAAAAAGCAATTCGAAAAATAGAATGTTCAATTTCTGAAGGCAGAGGAGATTGTGGAAAACGCCAACTACGCGGAAATCTCAGAAAAAAAATCGCGAAAGACCTGCAAACCGAATCTACAGTTAAATGGAGATGTAGATTAGCTGGTGAAATGATGGATGTGGGGGAAACAAAGGAGCCACCGCACTTGTATGACGCAGAAATTTTGAGGGTTGCAAAACATGAATACATTCGATCACAGTATCTGGACCAAGACCCAATCAGAGCAATTGCAATTTTGAAAAGAAGTTCCTTTGGACAAAATGTAATTCGTGAAATTGGGTATGACCCGTTTCATGTCGTGATCGCCTCAGCTCATCAAATTCGTGTTTTCAACAAAATGAATAAAATATACGAAACAAATTTATGTATAGATGCAACTGGAGGAGTTGCGAAGAAAATCATTCATGTTGATGGAAGTGTTTCCAAACACATTTTTTTGTACAACGCAGTGGCATATTGTGGAAATCAACAATTTTCAGTAACATCCCAATTTTCAGAATCCCATGACATGGTGTCGATTAGTAAATGGCTATTAGGTACAATAAGATGTGGAATGGAATTTCCTCGAGAAGTGGTAAGAAATAAATAATTTGAAATGAATAAGAAACTCATATACTTATATTCAATTCACAGACTATCGACGAGTCGAAAGCACTTGAGAATGCATGTGCTCTGATATTCTCGGGGGATTTTAATATAATCGTTGAGTATTTTTCACTCAACGATTCTATATATTTTTTGTGAACATAGAAATAATAGTTATTTACAAGGCAGTAAAGTGAGTCTTTATCGGACGAGTCTGAAATTATGAGGCGACTAACAGGCGAGTTCGATAAAGACACTTTACTGACGTGGTGCATACAAAATGTTATCGCCAACTTCTCTTGAATTTCATGTGGCGTGCATTGAATATCTTCCATAATTTGTTATGAATAAATTGCAAGAAAACTATTATCGAGCCGTAATAGGGAGAAGTGTGACACTGACAGATGATTTTCGATTAAATGTCAAAGTGTGCAATGAGAAAGCACGAGCAAAAAGACAATAAGCATTAGGCTGCAGTCTATCGGAGACTTGTCAGACGGGCTCAGAAAAAAAAAAGATCAATTATTTTTATTAATAATACAGGGTTGGCATAAAGTATGGATCAAGTAAGCATCTTTAAAACTAAAAGCATGATATTTATAAAATTTTGTAGATAGCGTTATTTCGGATATTTCAAAAGTAAAATTTAAACGAACCAAGGTCTGAAGAACCAGAGGTCACTTCTGTGAATCCATCGATTTGGAAAATTCGCATGGAAAAATTGAGGCAAAGAATAAAAATGTTAATTCAACGTCTCTAAGATCGTCTTCTGTAATGACGATAAATTAATGGTTGTTGACAGTATATCCAAATAAATGTTCCCATTTTCATTGTCGAGTAAAGATATGGGCGGTAGCCAACTATTTTATGAAAAACATATTTAGTTCTTCCGGGTAATGAGTACAATATTATAGAATAATTTTATTCTTGTATAGTGTTATGATGTTAATTAGAAGTGAAGTAGAAGGCAACCATACACACAGTTGTGGTTATCAAGAATTATAATGTACTAAAAATGATTCATTAATGACCCCTATTAATGAACGATTTTCTATTAATAAAAGATTTTGGTATATGCAACCAAACATACAGTCATATTGAACAATTATTTGTGTAATGCTGAATGCTTTAACAGAATACTTCTGGTTTTTGATTCACACATTAGTCGGGGAGCCCAAGAGGGTATTTTGCGCGTTACACTTTTATCCATGTACTTCACTTACCTTGTCTTTACATATTTTTTTAAAAATCCGCACACAACAAGCCATCATTTTATACATTCTTGAGAGAATAAAAAAAAGAAATTAAACAAAATCCCTTAGTGCTTCTTCATTTTGTGAATCAGGGAAACAAATTAAAGTAAAATATCCCCTCGAACACATACATCAATACTACAATAAAATATTTCTCCTGTATAATCCAGGTAAATTATCCCCTGTTAAAGAAAAAGAAGAAGTTAATAGATATTCCTTAGTCTCTTCTTCTTTCCGTTAATCGCAGAAAAATATGAAGGTAAAATACATGTTAATTGTGTCGATATATACACTGCCTGCCAAAATTATACTGAAAATAGAATTCACAATAACTATTTTCTTGTAAATTCTTAGAATATCCTAAAAAAATTGATTTAAGAATTTTTTTTAGAACTTTTCTACTTTCCCTGTATATTGAAAATATCAAAAATAATAGAAAACGTTTTTTAAAATAATATATATTTATATTCTTATGGGGCGGCCAGTGTATATTGAATTCACATCGATGACAAATACTTGTTTATGTGTAATAGAGTGACTAATGAATATCTTATTGCTTTCAGTAACGAATGAATTTTTAAATCGGACGGTCGTGTCGGGAGTGTATTTTATTAATTTACGGGAATATAAGTGTGTTTTCGAATTTTCGGGAGTGTACCTTTGTTCGAAATTATTTTCGGTAGTGAAACTGTGTGTGTCTTCGAACTTTTCGATGGTGTACCTAAGTGCAGTTCGAATATTTGGTCATGATTTCCAAGGATTATAATTTTTTATATAAGGTAAGTCAGTATTTTATTATTTGGTAGTTACTAGCACTACATATTATATACTCTATTTATTCATTTTCCATTTTTTTTTCAAAAGACATAAGTAACTATGTTGCTTTGTATATTTTACCCGTATATATTACCCTTTCTTTACTAGATCTACTAGCAATATATGAATAGAGTGTATTTAAAGGTTTTTATAATATCATGGAACTTTTACAAATAATTTTCATACAAAAATTTCAACCGATTCTTAATTTATCAACAAATTGGATTTTAAAATGGTTTAAGACATTCATAAATAGAGTAAGTTATATACTTTTCGAATATTTTTAGTTATCGTATTGTCGGTTACTTATTTTATAAAATATAGTCTGTATTTATTTATTTCCAAAGACATAGGATACCTATGTTGTTTGTTGTATTTTCCCAAAATATTATCCTCTCTTCATTTCTCACTACCACTATAAGTACGAGCAATAAATAAATATACACACTGTATTTAAAATATTTTGGATCTTTTACGAATAACTTTTATACAAAAAGTTTAACTGATATAAAATTCATCAATAATCTGAGTACTCGCTTATTAGATTTTAAAATAGTTAAGAATAATCTTTGATACAGTAAGTTATATACTTTTTAGTTATTGTACAGTTGGTTACTTATTTTATAAAATCCATTCTGTATTGATTTATTTTCAAAATATTTTTTTCCAAAGACATAGGAGATCTATGTTGTTTCCTATATTTCCCAAAATATTATCCTTTCTTTATTTCTCACTACTACTAGCAATAAATATACACACTGTATTTAAAATATTTTGGATCTTTTACAAATAATTTTTATACAAAAAGTTTAACTGATATAAAATTCATCAATAATCTGAGTACTCTCTTATTAGATTTTGAAATAGTTAAGAATAATCTTTGATACAGTAAGTTATATACTTTTTAGTTATTGTACAATTGGTTACTTATTTTATAAAATCCATTCTGTATTGATTTATTTTCAAAATATTTTTTTCCAAAGACATAGATCTATGTTGGTTCCTATATGTTTTCCAAAATATTTTCCTTTCTTTATTTCTCACTATTACTAGCAATAAATAAATACACTGTATTTAAAATATTTTGGATCTTTTACAAATAATTTTTATACAAAAAGTTTAACTGATATAAAATTCATCAATAATCTTAGTACTCGCTTATTAGATTTTAAAATAGTTAAGAATAATCTTTGATACAGTAAGTTATATACTTTTTAGTTATTGTACAGTTGGTGACTTATTTTATAAAATCCATTCTGTATTGATTTATTTTCAAAATATTTTTTTCCAAAGACATAGAAGATCTATGTTGGTTCCTATATGTTTTCCAAAATATTTTCCTTTCTTTATTTCTCACTATTACTAGCAATAAATAAATACACTGTATTTAAAATATTTTGGATCTTTTACAAATAATTTTTATACAAAAAGTTTAACTGATATAAAATTCATCAATAATCTGAGTACTCGCTTATTAGATTTTAAAATAGTTAAGAATAATCTTTGATACAGTAAGTTATATACTTTTTAGTTATTGTACAGTTGGTTACTTATTTTATAAAATCCATTCTGTATTGATTTATTTTCAAAATATTTTTTTCCAAAGACATAGGAGATCTATGTTGTTTCCTATATTTCCCAAAATATTATCCTTTCTTTATTTCTCACTACTACTAGCAATAAATATACACACTGTATTTAAAATATTTTGGATCTTTTACAAATGATTTTTATACAAAAAGTTTAACTGATATAAAATTCATCAATAATCTGAGTACTCTCTTATTAGATTTTGAAATAGTTAAGAATAATCTTTGATACAGTAAGTTATATACTTTTTAGTTATTGTACAATTGGTTACTTATTTTATAAAATCCATTCTGTATTGATTTATTTTCAAAATATTTTTTTCCAAAGACATAGATCTATGTTGGTTCCTATATGTTTTCCAAAATATTATCCTTTCTTTATTTCTCACTACTACTAGCAATAAATAAATACACTGTATTTAAAATGTTATGGATCTTTTACAAATAATTTTTATACAATAATATTAACCGATTTATAATTTATCAGCAAACTGATATAGGTACTTATTTGATTTTGAAATAGTTTAGAACACTTCGATAGAATAATAATTGCCTACTCATGATTATTAACTTATATGAACTTGGAATATTGTTACAAATTATGTATTAGAATTTAAAACTGTTTATGCACTTAATTTTCAAAAGACACGAGTAAGCTATATTGTTTTCCATCTTTTCCAAATTTTTATATCTTCTTTATATGCCTTTTTCCAAAAGACATAGGTTAGTATACCTTTTGGTGAAAGCATTATTGAAAATGTAAATATTTTGGTAATATTTGACATACCGTTTTTATAATTCCTGAATTCATGTGTTCATGTTTGTACATTTTCATTCCTACACTTAGCAGGTAAAGACAAACTTCTGGTAGGGTTTAGCCAATGGAAAACATCCTATGAGCCGGTGGGGAATATTTTCCATCGGTTTTAGACTTTTTGACCGATTGATTATATTTTCTACTGGCTGGGGTCTTCTTCCAGCCATGGGGGACAAACTTCCATCTACGCAAGGTAACTTTCAGCCTTAATTGCTTAACTTTTCAAAATACATACCTAAGTAAGCTATGTCGCTCCCCATTTTTCTAGATATTGTCCTCCATTTCTTTTACGAGGTGGTTATTTTTCAAAAGACATAGGTAAGCTATGTCGTTCCTCATTTTCCTAAGTATTGTCCTCCATTTCTTTTACGAGGTGGTTATTTTTCAAAAGACATAGGTAAGCTATGTCGTTCCTAATTTTCCTAAGTATTGTCCTCCATTTCTTTTACGAGGTGGTTATTTTTCAACAGACATTGGCAAGCTTTTTATTTTACATGTCAAGGACACTACATGTAATCACTAGGTTGCTTCCGATTGACTTTTTCCTTCACGGATGCACGTAGTACCACACTGTGGGAAAGTGCTCGTTCCCTAGGTTGTCCGTCAGTCTCGTTTGCAAAGCGGGCAGTCAGCCAGATGGGGCGAGTGCGCTTAAGTGTTTTCCGTTTGTTGAATGGGTATGGATGAACAAGTTGGGGAAATTGTTGCCCAGTATGGGCTATCAAAATATCGTAGAAGCCAAAGCTGATACATGCAAAGTGACTACTTGACAGATTCTGACTAACAACTAACAATAGGTAAACTATGACGTTCCTCATTTTCCTAAATATTGTCCTCCCTTTGTTTAACAAGGTGTTTATTTTCTCAAAAGACATAGGTAAGCTATGTTGTTCCTCATTTTTCTAAATATTGTCCTCCCATTCTCTTATGAATTGCTTATTTTCTCAAAAGACATAGGTAAGCTATGTCGTTCCTCATTTTTCTAAATATTGTCCTCCCATTCTCTTAGGAATTGCTTATTTTCTCAAAAGACATAGGTAAGCTATGTTGTTCCTCATTTTTCTAAATATTGTCCTGCCTTCCTTTCACAAGTTGGTTCTTTTTTCAAACAGACATTGGTAAGCATTTTATTTTACTTGTCAAGGACGCCACATGTAACCACTTGTGTGCTTACGATTGACTTTTTCCTTCACGGATGCACGCAGTACCACACTGTGGGAAAGTGCTCGTTCACTAGGTTGTCGGTCAGTCTCGTTTGCAAAGCGGGCGGTCATCCAGATGGGGCGAGTGCGCTTAAGTGTTTTCCGTTTGTTGAATGGGTATGGATTAACAAGTTGGGGAAATTGTTGCCCAGTATGGGCTATCAAAATATCGTAGAAGCCAAAGCTGTTACATGCAAAATGGCTACTTGGCAGGTTCTGACTAACTACTAACAATTTTTTTCAGCGCTTCCTTTTCAGCACACTAACACTCTCTTACAGGCTTCAAGATTCCAACGGATTTTTGTTGAATTTTTTAATTTTGTTTGATTTTTTGTTCTAGAAATTTTACCAGCGATGGATATGCTCTTCAGAATTTATTTGGAATATATCGATATATTCAAACTTGCTGATAGGCCTATTTCAAAAATTATAAAAAATTTTGATACTTTTTTTTCATGAATATAATTTAATTTAATTTTTTTCAGCGCTTCTTTTCAGCACACTAACACTCTTTTACAGGCTTCAAGATTTCATCGGATTTTTGTTGAATTTTTTAATTTTTTTTGATTTTCTGTTCTAGAAATTTTACCAGCGATGGATATACTCTTCAGAATTTATTTGTAATATAACGATATATTTAAACTTGCTCATAGGCCTATCTCAAAAATAATCAAAAATTTTAGATAATTTTTTTTATCATTAATTTAATTTTTTGTTCCAGAATTTCTTTCAGGAAAGGATTTTTCAGGTTACAAAAGTTATCTTTGACTTTTTCAATTTGGAGCTCCAGATTTTTTTCCAGTACTATTAATAAATCAAAATTTCCATTCTAATTCATTATAAGGCTTATATTATTTGGTAAAGTACATATTATTTGCATGTTTATTTTCTTATCTGCATGGGTTTAATATTTGCATGCTCAAGCTTGAGTGTGGTAGGGGTTGGTGAAGTAGTGGTGATATTGGGGTGTTAATATGTTAATTTTAAAATATATTATGCTGTGTAATTTGTGTTTGATATTTTTGGTTAAAATATTGTATTAAATGTACATTGTTAATTTTTTGTTGATATTTGACATATAATGTTTTATAATTGTTGATTTTGAATTTGTTCCTGATTGTATATTTTTATTTCTGCACTTTGCTAGTAAAGACAAACTTCTAGCAGGGTGCAGCCGGTAGAAAACATCCTGTAAACCGGTGGGGAATATTTTCTGTCGGTTGTTGATTTTTTGACCGATTGATTTAGTACGAGAGCTAGCAACGTCGGGAAAACAAAAATTTCAGGTAGGCCAGTTTTTAGATATGCTATTTCTCTCACTCTTCCGGACGCCATACGGGCTATCTGGCTGGCGGTAGTGGTTGCGTTCATCAGTGCGCATCCTACCTGTACAGGTAAAATATCAATTTTTCAAATCATTTTAAGAAGTTTCTTTTTTTTACTAATATTTTTATAGAACTTTTTGCAACATGAATCTACTATTGCCAGATATTTTTATTGTTGTTTAAGCTGTGCCAGAAGCTAATTTTAAATTAAAAAAAAAATTTCAAAATATTTCAGTATGGCTGAAATTTTTATAAATATGATATTATTTAAGTAGCTGAAAACCTAAAATTAATTTGCCAAACAATAATTCGATTGTTAAACCTTCAGCCTGACCGATCTAAAAGTGAAAAGTGATGTATCATTTTGCTTGGACTAGAAATAGTTGTCGAATAAATTACAGAGAAAGAATTAAAAACTATTGAATCAATTTGTGGATTACTATGGTATCAAAATAATGACTGCTGTCATTTTCATTGTCATCATCGTCCTTTGGATTGTCATCGTCTTGTAATAAGTTATTATCTGTGAAATAATGAAAAATTTTACAATCTTTCGACAAAGAAATTTATTAGTATTTTATTTTTAATTTCTATCTTTAATAATAATGTCGGCAACTAATGATGATAATTACTCTCCAACAAACCAGATAAAAAAATCATATTTATCGTCATTTCTGGTCCAGCCGGAAGCTTGAGGTGATAGAGATGTTGGGTGTTTTAAATGAGCATTTCTCCAAAACTTTGTGACGTAACGAACTCGTAGAAAATGCTGATACAATTCAACTTTGCATGGTGGTAGGCTTGGTGGATCAAAATTACGAAATTTTTTTCAAAATTATCATCTGATTTTTTAGACCGAAGTGTTTGAAAACAGATGGAACCGAACTTCATTCACGTACCAAGAATCACGAGCTCCGTAAATATGACAAATTAACTTTTCTAAGATCTTCCGGAAAACAGCTAGTGTGTAGTCACATCCTGTGAGTGCATGAAAGCACGATAGAGTTCCCTAGAATTTCGTGTACTTGATTGACGCTTATAAATCGCTCATGATTCCCCACACCCAAATTTGTCCAGATTTTTAGTGATGCATTCAAATGATCCATGTTACCAAGAAGTGTTACCAAGGTTTAACAACCGAATTATTGTTTGGCAAATTAATTTTAGGTTTTTAGCTACTTAAAAAATAACATCATATAAAAAAAGCCACACTAAAATATTTAAAAATTTTTTTTTTTAATTCAAAATTAGCTTCTGGCACAGCTTAAACAACAACAAAAATGTCTGGCAATAGTGGATTCATATTGCAAAAAGTTCAATAAAAATAATAATAAAAAAAAGAAACTTCTTAAAATGATTTGAAAAATTGATATTTTACCTGTACAGGTAGGATGCGCACTGATGAACGCAACCACTGCCGCCAGCCAGATAGCCCGTATGACGTCCAGGAGAGTGACAGAGATAGCATATCAAAAAACTGGCCTACCTGAAATTATCTCTCAAAAACGTTGCTAGCTCTTAGACTAATTATATTTTCTACCGGCTGGGATCATCTTCCAACCATGGAGGACAAGCATCCATCTACTAGGAGCAGCTCCAGCCACAATTTTATTTATATTTGTTTATATTATCTTGTATTTTTCACTCAACGATATAATGGATTACACAAATAGGTGTTACAATTCTGGAATATCGGACGTCCCAAAAACTTACATAAGAACAGATGTAGCACATTTTATCAATAGCTGGGTAAATTTCTTCAAGAAAGAATGCAAAGAAAAATGGAAAAAAAAATTCTACTTGTGTGCGATTGGACAACTCATTTTATGTCGTGACAGAGACTCTGCCAAGCGTGTTATTACCGCACTATTGACAATTTCTTTGTTTGAAAAAGCGGGTGTAGGTGCAATTTCTTTGAAGGAATCTCTTGATGTTATTGTTTCTCTGATGAATAGCAATACTTGCCAAGAAGAAGTTGGGGAAATCATAGATAAAACAATCGAAGACTCCGAAAAAGAAGTGAATTTCGAAGAATCAACAGATGAAGAAGAAAATGATGAGGAAGGAAACGAAAAATCAGATCTGGTTGGGAACCTATGGCAACAATGGGGTATTGATATAAGGAAAGGAGTTGAGAGAAAACTGGAGTGCGAAGACGGAGATGATTTCAACCCCAGATATTTTCCCGTCTTCGCCGATCGTCTAATAAAAAAAATGGCAACAATACCCCTTTGGAGTTGCATTTGCAGGGATGATTTTGGCTATGGGCGAATACCTGCCAGTAGTGCTCCTGTGGAAGCTGAATTCAACATAATAAAGAATCATGTTCTCTGCAATCGCATATTACGAGTAGATGTCGCAGTGAGAACATTTCTCGAATACAATGACGGAAAGTTGAAAATATTCGAAACTAAATCGAATGAAAATGTACATTCAGCTACGAATATTATGGATATAAAACCAATATTGAAAAAATCACAAAGGAAAATGAAAATTGATGTTTCAAGTGACGTCTCTCTGAATCGTTTTGAAATCGAGAAGGAATTTTCCGCAGATTTTCCCGTCAGTTCAGTTAACACCACAACTGCTTCTGAAATTGTCCAAACATTTAATGACAGTCGACTGTCCGATATATTTGATGATCATGATCATTTGTCCCCCCCCATTTCTTCCACAAAAAATGAAATTTATGATGAAAGTTTCGACAAAAAAACATCTGATTCCAATAATAAAAGGGAAATAGAAGACGAATCTACGGAGAGACAACCTTTTCAGGACTTGTCGTCAGAAGTAAATGTATTCAAACGAGTATTTGTTTGCGAATATTGCAAAGGAAACTCCTACAATGCTCGAGTGTGTGCAATTTGTAAAGCTGCAATTTGTTTAAATTGTACAAAATATAATAAAGAAGAGGAAGATAAAATAATATTATGCCCCGAATGCTTTTACAACTCAAGGAAAGACGACAGACTCGCAACTCAAAAAATTGATAATTGGAGAGGAAAGGGTGGCTCACCGAAAATTTCTAAAAAATCCAGATATTTGAATAAAAATACTGTGGAGTTTCTCGACGCAATGTCGTACAAAAGATACGGTAAATTGCCATGTTTAAAAAATGGAACCGTGTCATCTTTACGACTAATTAAATTGGGAAAATCAGAAGTGTCGCTCACAAATACTTGTGCGTTCGACAGTATTTTCCAAATATTACTAGCGGCATTTGGCGATAATAGAAACATAAGAAATTTCATCAATTTAAATAAAAATGAAAATAATTTTTTTCACCTTGTGTGTGATACAATGGAGAACGGTGTCAGACAAACGACATATAAGAAAAGGGCCGAAATAATATGTATATTATTTGGGGAAGATTTCAAAGAAAATACACCAACACGAGAAATTAACTGTACCACCAGCGTGAGTTCTCTTGCAGCAAAAATTTTCAAACAGTTTCCCAGTTTTGTGGAAATCCGAAACTGTAAAAATGGGTGTTTTCGAAGAATTGAATACCCAACTTACGGCTTGCATGCGAAATTATCAAAGGAGAACTTAGGAAGCTTTATAGAAGGAATCATAACCAACGACAAAAAATGTAGAAACCACCACGAAACATCACAATCAGTTTCATTGGATATAGGTTAGTTAATTAACTTTTTTCCACTTTAGAGCAATTAAGTTTGATAAGAAATTATTCCAAAAGCTTACTCGAAATTTTGATATGAATTGATTTGTTTTACAATAATGACTTTAAAAACTTGAAATTTTGCATTCAAGGTCCCTTCATGAATATATCTATCAGACCTCACTTCTACCACTGCAATTAAACAAAAATAGGGAAACATACTTGTTAAAAATTATCCAAACTCTTTTTCTAAAATTTTGATGAAATTAACTATATCTAGTTCGAAAATAGTTATGACTTGCTTAAAAAAATACCGGGCTGAGTGAGGCCACAAAGTGGTGCGGTGTTTTTGTACCGTTTATTCATCCCAACTGAAAAAGTTCAGTCATATTTCTTTCGTTCCTGTGATAATTTCCGGAAACCGAAGCTATGACAATGTCATTAATCTGACGTTTTTCATTTCACGAAATAAGATTTCTTGTTTAGAAAAGATAAAGATACTTGCCTACATAAAAAAAGACGGGACAAAAAAATTCATGATATTCGAACATTTTCGCTGGTGACAGATATTAACAATTTTCAGGGCCAATATAAGCAAGAAGTAAGCTTCAGAAAGTCCCCACCCTCTTTTGAATTCAAATTTTTTGTTTATTTATTCAGCCGTTTGGAATACATCATTTTGTTAATGTTATATTTCAGGAAATATCGTTTTGTTCGAAATATATGGACAAGAGGAACCAATAACTATAGATTCGATAACAAATTCATTCACGGATGGAAAAACAAAGGAAAAATACGAACTTATAGGATTGATAAATTTTACTGGATCCAAGATACAAACTAGGACTCCTATTCCAGGTCATTATACGGCGTTCTGCCGAAGGGGAACGTGTTGGATCCAATATGATGACCTCAAAGAAAAAGGAGAAAGTTGCCCACCAAATAGAAAAGTCTATCCAGAAATTCTTATATTTTGTAAAATATAAATAAAACAAGTTTTATCCAGGGTTTCTATTCAAATATCTACATCACTGATGAATATCGGCGAATCTCCACAGTTTTGATTATAACTTCCGAAGTAAAAATCTATCTAATAAGGTCAAAATTTGCATAATTTTACTTTCTCGCACTAGTGCGGGAGAGTGACACTTTCAAAAATAAAATGCGTGCGGGAAAGTTTAAATCGCACGATCGTGGGAAAAACAATAATTAACCAAGTTTCCTGGGTATATTATTGATAAATCGGAATATTTTTTTCATCCAATTTCACCAATTACTTAGTTTTTTGCTTCAAAAAATTCAAATACCCCACGACAAACACGTTTTGGTCATTTGACAATTTTTCAGATAAATTCTTATTGAAAAAAAATAAATCAACAAAGTTACATAAGTGTGTTCTATCATTCAGCTTTGAAACATAATTTTTTTGCTTTTGAAAAATAGGAAGTTGCTTGAAAAAAAATTGTATTCGTCGATAATGATATGGAATTTCCAAGAAAAAGGTATATACAGTTTGTCCGCGTAAGTTGGCTACATATGGAAAACTTTTTTATTATTGGTTTTAGGGAAAAAAGTTATTCCTCATAAAAAGCTCTGCATTATCTAAAATGCAATCATTAGATATTTCTTATTTTGAGCCGTATACGAGGTTTGTCAAAAAATATTAATCTCACTCAAGAGTAAAGTACCTTTGTTTTTCACAATACAGAAAAATTGTAAGAAGTAAAGTTGTTTAAAATTGGAAGTTATATCCAAATAATGCAATTACAGCTATTTAGCATAAAAATTAAGATTTGGTGATTACTTACGATTACAAATAATACTTTATAATGTAAAACTTAAATAATCACCAAATCTTAATTTTCATGTTAAATAGCTGTAATTGCATATTTGGATATAACTTCCAATTTAGATTAATATTTTTTGACAAACCTCGTATACGGCTCAAAATAAGAAATATCTAATGATTGCATTTCAGGTTTTAGATAATGCAGAGCTTTTTATGAAGAATAACTTTTTTTCCTAAAACTTACGCGGAAACACTGTATATATATGCTAGACGGAATAGATTTTTTGCGTTTTTTTACGTCAGATGGATTTCGACAATTACTCGACAATTATTCGTAATAATTTTGATGCATTTTAATATTTATTTATGGGTGGCACTGCTAACTTAGTATTAAGTTAGCAGAGCCACCCCCTATAAAAAAAATTAAGAGCGCGACATTTGTTCTGTGCTCACGACAATTACATTTAGGTTATTCGACAATTGTTCAGTACAATTCTGGATGGTAAAAATCATATTTAACCAAATTACAAGTGGGTATTACTGAGAAATCGGAAAATTTCTTTCATTACATCACACGGTGCATATATAGGAGAAAACCCTCGTTAAAACCCCACGACAAACACGTTTTGGTCATTTGACAATTGTTCAGATAAATTGTTATTGAAAAAATAATAAATCAACAAAGTTACATAAGTGTACTACTTAATGTTCTATCATTCAGCTTTGAAACATAATTTTTTTGCTTCTGGAAAATAGGAAGCTGCTTAAAAAAATTTATAATCGTCAATAATGATATGGAAAACACGTAAAATATCAATATACTCATGCGCTGTTGCCAAAAATACGAAATTCCTACAAAAACCAGGAATTTCCAAGAAAAACGTATATATATGCTAGACGGAATAGATTTTTTGCGTTTTTTTTACGTCAGATGGATTTCGACAATTACTCGACAATTATTCGTAATAATTTTGATGCATTTTAATATTTATTTATGGGTGGCACTGCTAACTTAATATTAAGTTAGCAGAGCCACCCCTTATAAAAAAAACTAAGAGCGCGACAAATTTTTTACGTTCACGACAAATTCTCGACAATTATTCGACAATTATTGGAATAGGTTTCATCGATTTATTTGCAAGTGTCTCTGCTAACTTTATAGGGGTTCTTTAAAGATAGTGTACACAATTTTTTTGTATAAGTCAGAAGGTAGAAAAACCAGTTTTATCCGTTCAACGCATCAAGACCAGAATAATAGAAGAAGAAAATAAAGATCATTTTTTTACAATTGTTACAAAAGTTTGATGACCATTTTAGTTTTATTTATTAAACCACCTTCTACAGTTTTTATCTTAATTTTGACCAAGCATAATTAATTTCGAGTAGATTGCAACATACTTAGAAGTTAGCTGTTCTTTAAATTTGACTTTATTTCTAGTTTTATTTTAGGAAAAGAAACTAGTTGCACCCTAAATACCTTTCTCTCTAGTTTTCCTTAACATATAGCTGATAACAAAGTCCTGAGATCTGGCTTTGGTATCCACCAAATTTAAAGACAGTTAAGCGAGAAGCTACATTATATTTTCCATCATTTTTTTTAAGGTTTCATTAGCAATCAACAAAGAAAATTAACAAAGAAAAACGTTAGTGTTTCATAATGCAGTCAGGTCAGAAATTTAGCTTCATCACTACATTTTTTCTAGAAGGCATGCATGTAGAATTTTAACCACGTGACCTACCATTTGTAGTAGTGATGTCCTAATTTGCTGTTTTTCCATAACAGTTATACCTACCGTTATTTTGGAAATAATAGTTGAAAGTAATAGCTTATAAATAACACAATTTTTGAAGTGAAAACTTCTTTAGCATCAAACCTAGCGGACTTATGCTTTTACAGGTTGGTGCACTTAATTTATCATTTGCCTTCTGAAAAGTCCCTACTTTGACCCAAATTATTTTTTATTTTGATGGGTTGGGCTGGCTAGTTTAATGGGTATTACAAATAAATCTAAAAACCTTCAAACTTTTACTAAAATAAATAATTCGCAAAAAAATATATAGCTATTCTTTATAGCAAAACAAAAAATAAATTATGTATACTTACACATTACTTTCTTTTACATTCTTAATGCCTTGATTGATGTCATCAGAGACCTCTTTCCATACAGTGATGCCTAAATTCCGTTTCAACTCGGCGCTTCGGCGCATTTTCGATGCGAGTACTGTTCTTAATGTTGAAATTTCATCTTCAACTGTGGCTAGTTCTTCCCTCCAAAGTCGTTCTTGTTCTTCTTTTTCTTCAGCAGACAGATGTGACAAATCAGGAATTGGATGGTCTGACACAGCCATGGCTTCTTCTACTCAAAGAAAAAAATAATGTGGACATGAATAGATAATGGACAAATTATAACTACAGGAACACAAAGACTACAATTTGAAAAGATATAGAAGCCCACAATTGAAAGAAAAATTAAATTTTCATTAATAAATTAGCTATTTTTTATATAAATTGCTTTTGCTACAAGAATGTTGACGACAACAGATTTTTTAGTTATTTACGAATGCAAAATCTAGTAATAAAATGATGTGTTGTTTTTGTAGAAAATACAATGTTCTCCCATATGCAAGAACCAGTGACATTTTTTAGTAATGATTCAGTTATGTTGAATATATTCATCATTTTTCATTGAGTACCATCATTTACTATCTGAATTAAATGCAGACTTAATAAAGATTCTCAAGCAATACTCATAACTGTTTTTTTTTGAAAAACCTTATTTTAGAAACGTTCTCATTAAAAAGCACAATCTTGAAATATATTAATAAGGAAAGCCATGCACATGGAAGCATTACTGGAATTGGTATAAAGAATGCTAAGTATGTCAAATAGTACTGTTCAAAAATCAGCTAATAGGGATCTGAAAAAAGTGTTTTTATACTTTTCCAAAAAGTGATGTATTCAGCCAATTGTTTTAAAGGATTTTTAAACATAAGAGGTGTGTTAGTAGTAGCTTTTTTAGATGCACTACGCAATAATTGTCTTTCATTCATAAACAGTACAAATTTAAAAAAAATTTCCAAGATCTAAGCATCAAATAATACAAGTTTAGTGGAATACAAGTGACAG
The DNA here is from genome assembly GCA_949126875.1 of Lochmaea capreae. Taxonomy (NCBI): domain Eukaryota; kingdom Metazoa; phylum Arthropoda; class Insecta; order Coleoptera; family Chrysomelidae; genus Lochmaea; species Lochmaea capreae. Next base: position 10,233,795 of record OX421409.1, read on the forward strand.
GATTACTCACCAATCACTGCACACTGGGGAAGCACATGCATACCACTCAACTATTTGTCTGTTGTGCATAGAAGAGGAAAAATCAGACTTACATTGACTTAAAATGCGAAGCACTGACTAACGACTCACTGGAAATATACTTCTGGTACTAGTGCGCCCAAGAAAGGATTTTCACAAGAAGGACCTAAAGAAACCAGCCTCATCACATAAACAGTGTAACCAAGAGCACAAAAGGCTGAGGTACAGAGGACTTGAAACCTTAACTGGTTGTACTAATCAAATCAATCCATCAATCAGTATCCCATACAAAATATTTTTTTTTGTTAATGACAGGTCACTTACCGTTATTACTAATATCTAAGTATTTTCTAAAATTACTATCTTTTGGTAACTTTGCTAAATAAGGTTTAGTAAGATCACAATATGTAACACGCACTTGCTTCTTGAGTTTGTTTTTAAAAAAAGCTCTGACAATCGAATTCGCTCGTTTCACGTTAAAAAATTCAGCTTCAACATTAACCGATTCAGATTCTTCTTGAAATGAATACAAGCTGCTATGTGTAGCCTCATCGAAATCTAGCTGACGCAAATCAAATAAATCTAATTCGTTTTCCAGTAAATCATATTCATCCAAATCAGGTTCATCTAAACTTGGAGTAACACTCGAAGACTGGGGATTAAAATAAGGGTCTTCAATATACTCTAAATTTTGATCATCACAATGCATTTTAGACAAACTGTTATCGTGGCAATCATTTTAGGAAACGCTACAACAATAACTGAGAATATGAATATAAAAAACTAAATGCTTACGCGGATAGAAAGTTGAACTTTATACCGTTATTTTATTGGAATGTGAAATTCAACATCTTAAAATTTTCGCCAGTACTTAGGCAACCAACTTTGAAAGTAACTGGTAGTGTCTATCCTACCATACCCCCATTCATCTTAGATCAAAGACACGTTCGATTGAAATAGATAAAAATAGATTCTTGTTAATGATTTGAATATCCCGTTTGTCACTTATTAATATTACCTAATAAAACATGAGGCCAAAATTTGAAGTTGAACACCCTATAGTTGGAATAGGAAGCCTTTAAAATGGAGAATGTTTTATTATAAACCAGGCCGCTCTTAGTTTACCACTTATAGCGAAAAGGTGTTCAGATAAAGTCCACAAAACCGTGACCTATATTATCCAAAAATCGCCGCTATGATCAAGTGCTAACTAGACTACATTTAGGCTACTATAGCTATACCACAAAAAATGGTTTTAGACTTAGCTTGGAAATGTATTAGAAACAACAAATTGCATAACATGACCTAAATAATTATTGTTCATAGAATTGTCGGATGGTCAGTTTAGTCCAGTACAGTATTTTGCGCATTCTGCTAGTTGCTAAAAATAGTTATTTAACGAATTTAAAATTACTTAGCTAAACAAATGCCTGTATTAACAAAAAAAGTTCAAGCAAAATCTTACAATTGAAAGTAAAATAAAAAACTTGAGTCAATCATTACCAAAAACTTAACTTATAGATTAACACAGTACTGTGGCATTGTTATAGAACTAAGGAGCTAACTAACTAAACCAGTGTGTAATATTACAAGAAAAGAACCAGTATATAGCCACAGTAGAGTCTTGTGAGTCACAGTGGACAGTCAAACCTAATTTGCTTTCTGTATTTAGACGTGCAAGTATATATTTAAATTATATATTTTTAAATGCGCCTAAATATGAATGAAATTATATGTTTTATAAAATCTGTGCGTTCATGATTGTTGTAAAGTTGTAAAATGGAAGATATCACTGATAAAGAGAGTGTGGCTATTGATGTTCCTTATAAATAGAAATTTAAGAACATACACTCACATTATTTTCACAATTATGATGAAAACGTACTAGGCAGTAGTTATTGATAAATTACAAACAAACAATACATCGATTAACAATGCAACTAAATGATATTGACCTACAACAATGTTTTTTCACATTTAAATTTGAATCATAGTTCAGTCTTATCAAATTTATAGGTGCTCAGCTTAACACATTGCAATACGTTTATTTGTAGATAAACCTGGAATTTGGATATATTATATTTATTTTTACATACTTAGGATTTGTTTATAACTAAGTAATTGTAAATCAAGTAATAGTAAATTATGGGATATTTTACAAGGCCATTACAAAGCAAGAATAAGAAAACATGCAAATTTTCTGCCTTTTGACATTCCTTAGTATTTGAAAGTTGGCTGAATAGACACTACATAAACATAAATGTTTTTAGAGAAATGCATCACATATCTGAAATGCTTTTCTAACAACACCTAATTTGTGCATTTTAAATATTAATCACATTACCGTTTTATTGGTTTACTCTAAGTATCTATCCTAGATCATTACAATTTTATTTACCTACTTGTACAAAAAAAGGTTACTGACAGTACTGACACGTCATGTTGAAATCAACTTGCCGGTTCCCTGGCAATTATTAAATCATTCTTTATCGAAAGTTAATCTAATATGACTAGATTGTATGGAATTTAAAGTAATTTATAGTGGCAACAAACATAATGGAACATTAACATTACATTTAGTAAGCTATTCTGGCCTACCTGTTGTGGGACTAATGTTGTTCATTTTCAATAAAATGTATTACCTCACCAACAGACAATTCAAATATTGATGAAAAACCAAAAAGCCTAATTTTTTCTAACAGTACTTTTTCACTTGTGACTTTTGACAAAATATTGACTTGTTTGCTTTTTGTACTTTTCAGTATTATCAGAATAGCCAACTAAAATAATTTGGCTTGTCAACATGAAGCAAATTTTGTAAATCATATTTTTAAGCCAAGAGGGTTGTCTCTGGCCAAAGTCAAAATATTGCTAAAATAATTAATTGTATTTCGATATTATGTCTATATTACGTTCATGGATTTTACATATTTGATCTGGGAAAGGAAGAAAATAAAATTTTCTTTATTTTTGGTCGGAATAATCTACCAAAAAGTTGTTCTCTAAAACCAGGCTAAGATCAAATTTGACATATACCATCATATGACAAACAACATACATCATAATATGTCATTATTGTCATTAAACTTTTCAAAATAAACATGATAAAACATAAAATTTATGTTAGTATGTTAAACAAAATACAGTTCTAATTAGATGAAATGAAAGGATGCAAATGAAGTTTTAAAATATACGCTAGATAAATAAAATGGAATCACGAGAAACATCAGAATTACAGCAGTTAGTTTCAAGCGATGCAGAAAATGAAGATAGTATCGTTCAAGATGAAACTGAAGGGAAAATTATGTCACCAGTTAAGAGCAGTAAAGTGGTAAAAATATTCAAATATTTCTACACTATGTAATTTCATAAGTTTCAAGTTTCTGTTGCTCGTATTTTCATATGACTTGAATTTTAAGTCACTGTTATGTATGTTTTAGATTTCATCATCAGGCAATACAAGTCGAAGTTCGGTAGTACATAGTGCTAGAAAAGGTGGACATGCAGTAACTAGCTCAAAGATAACATTTGTTAATGAAAGAAAAGTTAGAGATGGTAGTAAAACTACTATTGTACGGGCCCGAAATCCACATAAAGGTAAATCTAAATCACATTTAAAAAAGCAAAACAAAACTTTTTTCTTTTTTGGTATGAAAACAACTTTTAGTTTACTTTTATTTTATTTATATAATTTTTTTCATTTTGTTTATTTTTTATTTGTCATATAGTAGATAGCACAAATAATTCAGATACTCGACACCATTCTTTTATCTCCCAAGTGCCTGATGTACGACATATGGAAAGAGCTTTATTGGGGCTCTTAGCAGATTTCCACTCAGGAAAGTTACGTGCATTTGGTAGTGGTTGTACAATGGAACAAATGACAAATATAAGGGAACAACAAGAAAAGTTAGCCAAGCTACATTTTGATCTAGCATCTGCAACGGTACCAAGCCTAAATGAAGAAGATATTCAGAAATCTCAAAGTACAATGAGTCAACTAATACAGAGATTAGAACAGTTGAGTGATTCCATTGAGGGATTACACAACACATCTAGTAAATAATTCATTTTAATGTTCCTTTTGAATATTGTTAACTCTTGCCATGGTTCCAATTTAATTTTAAAAATCTATTTAAATATATTGGTTCAATTTATTTTAGTAGTAAAATTTATTTAAAAAATGTGTATTTCCCATAGATGGTTAAGATTGGTATTAGGTTATGTTAGTTAATGTTAAATAAACTTTTCTTAATGCATAAAAAAACGTACATCTATCAGTTTTCATCTGTTTTACCTTCAACAAAAGATTGTTGAAACAACTTAAATAAAACGATATATTATTATTTCATTGGGCACTGAATTATGGTACTAAGTAAGTTGTACTTGTATTATTGATATCAAATGAATAAAATGGGGACTACAAACACTACAAGTCCAGCAAGTGTACAAATAAATTGCACAAGTGTAGATATTCTGTAACCTAAAGTAATTTATAATGACTAGTGAGACACTGGTAATGTTGGAACTTTTTTTACAGTTTCTTTCCATATCACAACAATCACACTGGTATAGTTGTTTTAAGAAATCGTGAACAATTTTTGACCTATCTTGAACACTGAGTACATTCAGTACAGTGAAGTCTGTCACTATGTCTCTAGCATGTATGTTCTGTAGGCATTATTAAACAAATGCTTTATCGGTCAACTTTTTTCAATTTGTCAGTAAAAGTACTGAACAGATCTTCTTTATTTTCTTTAACCACATACTTGTGTTGGCAACAAAAAACTTGGATAATTAAATTATTGTTTTGTAGCAATGGAATGTACAAGTGTAGAATATCTCACTAGTAATTACAAGTATATTAAATAATATTGTGTTACAGGAAATCGGGAGAATTACTAATCAATGTTATGATTGTGCTATAGGCACTTGATGTACTATTACTGCCTTATTTTCAGTATAGAGGAAATGAAGTTAAATTGTGATACTTCTTAATTAATTCTGGCATTGCACACTACCTGTTATGTAACAAAGTATATAAATTTGTCTACCTACATATTTAGGGCATCAAAATGAATGTGTAATATTTAATTTATTGGTCAAGAGTACAAATGTTTACTTACCCTTTGTATATCTAGCACTATTTTAAGCTGAAACTCAATTGCTCAAAATCAATATTTTGTTATAATCACTGTGTACTCTGAGATCTATTACTACAGGTAGGTTGCCAAACTTTGTGAAAGTAAGTACTTTTAGTTATTGCATTTAGGATGTGATTTTGTTAATAGACATAAAGATTGTGAAAAATACAAATAAAAATAAATAGGGAATTTTTTACATAGGTATATATACATTAGGTATAGTTGTTTTTGTATGAAATTTGTGTTGAAAAAGATATGTTAATAATTATTAGAGGCTAGTGAATTAATTACATTTTGTCAGAGTAAATTTATTGAGAAAAGGTTTTATATAAATATTTTGCAACTTAATAAGTTTACTTTTTTAATTTTCGTTGATTTTATTTTATACAAAATATATTTTAAAAAATTGTTTGTATTTATTTTTCTGCCTTGGATATTTTAACCTTCAACCACTACTTTCTCGGTCCTTTTTGTTGTGCTCCTGGGTCTGATCTTCGCGATTCTACAAACATAAATGATAATTAATAAACATATCTTATTAACAACAAATGTATATTTTACAGCATTTAAACTGTTGTGAAAATATAGTGAAGTTACCAGAAATTTTGTGAAACAAAATTATGTTTGGAAACAACATAATATGATATTTTTGTTATTGACCAGATTGATGCAAATAATTAGATATATATATTTAAATTAGTGAACCTATATTGGTTTTTATTGATTATATACTACAATTATGTTGAAAATTCAAAATGAATATTAAAAATTCGAATATAAAAAAGTATGACACTTGAGGAACCAATTTTCCAGGTCACAAGATCATTAATTATGAAATGTATGTCAGTTAAATTTGGGATTTGTAAATAGTAGAAAAAATTTACTTATTTTAGTTTCAGCAGCACTAGAGGCAGATACGAATGTTCTTTTTAGTTTAGACTTTTGCTCTTCCCTGTAAGATTCAGCAACATCTTTTGATAATTCGGCTATTCGCACCATCAATTTTGCTGGATAACTACAAAATTGGAAGATAAAAATAATTTTTTGATCATTTATACTTTAGTTATATTTACCTGCATCCCATAAACTCAATATTAGTAAATGATTTTGCTAGGGCTACTAAGTAGTCTTCGCTAAATTTGCCTTTATGTGCTTCTATAAATTTTTTTCTCAATTCCCAATGATGTTCTGGTTCTATCTCGTCTCTATATTTTTCAATATCCCAGTCAGTAGGGTATGATTTAGTCATTTTATTTAATTAATGATATACCGCTCTATATTTACAAAAACTTAACCTAAACCAAACGCCAAACAAAAGCTCTTTTTTTCCTAGTGAGGTACGATGGTAGAAAAAATATCAGTCTGGAACTGTTACACATAGTCTCTGTAGAAGCTTAGAAGCTACAAATATTTACAAATTGTTTTAGGGTATTATTGTACTACATATCACAGATATATTTAAACGTTCTACTAATGTTATTAATTGTTTAACGAAAATCTGACTTTCTGCATGATGGGAAAGACATTTACGTAAATCACTTTCGCTTTTCGGTATACTAAAAATCGCTTAATTTAATAATTACATAAAAGATGGCAGTAGAATCGCGTTACTATGAAATTATCGACTGATGACGCAAAGAAAAATATTAGGTGACCTTGTAATGTTTGTAAATAACATAGACACGTTGAGCTGTTTTTGTGTTCGATAGAGTGTTTAATTTGCAAGTTTTACTCATTGTCTTTAGCAAACAACATTAAAAATGAATTTTGAAGAAATGGCTGTAATTGAAGAACATAGTGTTTGCGTAAGTAACCCATGACAATAACTTTGTAGACGAGAATTAAGTATTCAATTTGATCACACACTAGGCTAGTGATATCAGTGCATGCTTCTCTTATTGCATTCTGAACTCATTTGTATTTATAAACCAGTAAAATGTGGGTAGGTATCTACTCATAAATTTAACAGTGATAGTAGCTTAAGAAATTTTAAGGGTTATTATTAGTTTCTGGAAAAGGTTGTATCTTGTAACAAAATAATTTTCGAGAGGCACAACTTTGGGTAAGTTATATACAGCGCATGCGCATCTCAATATAGAATTTAAATTAATTGAAGGGAAACTGATAAACTATCTCAACAAAACGTGTTTATTAAATAGTTGATACGACCAAAGTAAATATTGCAGATAGTTTTTGATTTGGCTATGTCAAATTTAGTAAAAATTGTTAATGTGAAAGATACAAAAATGGGATATAGAGAGTAAATTTCGAGAATTGGGTTATTATTCCCTTAGTTTATTTTTTCTTTTTGCTAAGTAGGTAGGTAGGTAGTACCTATACTCAGTAATATAATTCATTTTTTCTACGCCCATGTCCGTAAACGTCAAAAATCGCACTGACAACTTTCCTAGTAAGTGACATTTAACAATAACATGCACGTAATGAGAATCTCATAACATACACGTGCGTTTAGATAGAAAAACTTAGATTTCTTTGTTAGATCAAATTGCAATCAAATTTTTATTTACGTAATACTTTATTTGGTTTATTTACATACTTTTAATCAATTGAAAAACATAAAAGCTCTTAGTATTAGTGAAATACATTTTAGATTAAAAGAGTGATGCCCCTAAATGTCGGCAACACATTTTACAATCTCAAAAAAAGTAATTCATATTTTTGGGATAAGGGAATAAACGTTATCTCATTTATGCTGTCAATTTTGGTAACAAATTATAGTATACGAACATTTTCTCAACTTTAACTACGAATATATGTCTGTTAGTAGTGAAAAAGATGAAATTATGAGCACTCAGAAGAAAATATAGATGGGCGTAGAAAAAGTATAGTACGTTACACGAGTTGTAATCCCATTACGCACTCGTGAAATTTACGCACTCGCCGCTGTGCGGCTTCGTGCGTAAACTTTTTCACTTCGTGCGTAATGGGTTACTTACAACTCTTGTTACGTAATATACTATTAAACTAAACAAACGATTATTAAAAAATACGAAACTAGTAGATTTTTCTTTAATTTAGTGAACGTTCACCTAACCCTACCTACAAGGTTAACCATGTGTCCAAGTTTTTTGCAACCTTATAATAGGTATATTTAATCCCATATTAGTTTGCTAGCCAATAATTGTATTCTTTGACAGAACTGTCTGGTCAAAGAAACATCACCAACAACAAGAAGCGAAACTTCAGATAAAATCGTGTATACAGACGCCATGTTCTAAATTAGTTGTCATAATGTCATATTATAGGTAGTTTGATTATAGGATGAAATTATTTTTTTAAATGACCTACTTCACTTCATTTCTTTTTGTCTGTATTCTTTTGCTGATGCCCTTATAATTGGTAGGCGGCAAAGTAGGTATGTAATTTAATATTCCACCGCCCTTGCATTTTCAGCGGATTTCTGTTTATTTGGCATAAACTTCCGCCTCGAGGCGGAATTTTAAATTCATACTTCTTAATTTCTTAGCCGAAAGTTGGCCACATTTCTTAGTTTTAATTTAAATTAAATCTTAATTTCTTACATGAACATCCTGATAGTTTTAGTGTTAATTTTTGCTTACATGAATCCACCTTTAGGAGTTTTTAAATATTGTTCATAGTTCATTACAAAAGTAAACTGTCTTAATTTAAATTGAATTCGTTGTTTTCAATAACTGATAGGTCGATTCTGTGTTTTTCGTAATAGCTTACGAATCTGTAGCTAACGAAAGTTCTGTAAATGGGATTTTACAGAATCTGTAACTTTGCGATTCTGTGATGTTGTCTGTAACTCACTGAATTACAGATAGACATTTGAACTACTGTACGTCAAATTTCGATACTTCTAACCTATAACTTTAACCAAATAACCAGAGACAACCTCAAACTGTACAAAAATATTCCATTTCCAACGACAGCAGTCAATACACACGTAAATATTTACCAAATCTGTAACTATTTTAAAGATTCCTGTAAGATACAGTTGTACGCAGAATAGCAATTCCCCTGTGAAGTTACAGATTATCTTACAGACGTGCACAGAATAGACCCATTAGTATCGATAACTGAAAACAAGATATCTAAAGGTGAACCTTATAGGTACCCTAACTCAAAATTCAAAAACGCACCGACCTAATAAAAAATAAAATTAATTACCTACCTACCTACTTAGGTATTATATTGGATTAAAAAAACTTCTTCGCAGTAAAATTTCAATTTTAAAACGCATGTGTATGAATGTAGGAGGCAATGCTCTCTACCAAGTTTACGATAAATACGTAGCATACATCTACGTATTACTTTATGCATGTAACCTCAGGGCTGTAGTCAGTAGGCACTAGAGGTGTTACGATGGAACTGGACCTGTTACTTTGGAATAGGTATCGCCCACCTGTTCCAGGAACCTATTACCAAATATTACCCGTACCTATTACTTGTGTCACCGTCTGACTGTCACTTTTCACTCTTCTTTTCTCAAATTGTATAGCATTCCGTATGAAGTAATAGTCAAAATTATTATTGGCAATATTAAAAGCTGCGTCAACTGCGTGTATTTGTGAAAAATCATAAATCCCGTACGATGAAATCTTAGGTACCCCATTGATGCCGATAATAAACATGTCTTTTTAAAATAATAAATCGTCATACAGTCAAAACAACCATGGGTTGAATACACTATTACTGACTCAGATTTTTGTATTGATGATATAGCTATTCTTTAAAAATTGTGTTTCCTATAATAAATATAACGTCAATAACATAAACAACCAAACATCGATCGATACGACGTATTTGGTAGGTAGGTACCTATTATATAACGTCACTGACAGCGATAGCGCGCCAAGCGCCAACAACATTCTGTCATAATATTCTAGTTGGAATAGTTTGGAACGGGAACAGGTATTTGGAATAGGTATCTATTCGGAATAGGAACAGGTCATACTAGGTACGTCGAAAAGCTATTCCGTAACACCTCTAGTAGGCACACCGTTGTTTTTATGTTGCAATAGTGCTGCGCAATACACGATACAACGTTGCCAAACGTTTTTTCCATATTCTTGATAAACATACAAAGGATTACGTGCAAGTGTAATTTATAGAAATACGCACAATTTTTTGTTATTTGCGTTCTAAAAATAAATATTATACAAGGAGTGCTTTTGAGATATTCGTATAGTTTGTTTCAAAGTTTCAAATAATTAAATTTAACTGACGTTTTGTCAATAAGACGAGAGTTTTTAAATCGGAAAAACTCCAAAACGGAATTAGAAAGTGATAGTGAAGATATGTTACATTTGTTTCCGCAAAAATCTAATTAAATATACGAAAGAGCTTATACAAAATTTAAATCAAACAGTTAATAGCGTCCGAATAGTACATTATAGGTACTATAAGGGAGAGAAATGCGTTATTTTGGCAGAGGTGCAATTTGAAGCCCGAGGACTACAATGCACCGAGGACAAAATAGCATCTCTCCCGAATGGTATATAATATTTTGTCCACGGTCGGGAGTAGAAATCAGTTTCTATTACATCAAAATTAAAACAGAAGTAGTCGATTATTCCCAAGTGAGTTTACATTATAGAGAACGGTTTTCATTATACTCCCTTGGGAATAATCGACTACTTCTGTTTTAATTTTGATGTCATAGAAACTGATTTCTACTCCCGACCGTGGAAAAACATATTTTTCTACTATCACTATCGAAAGTCGTCTTATGTGCCTTGAAAAGCAACTGCAAAGTTGATGTTTTCCGCGGGCTGTCATAATTTGACATTATTGGCGCTCTTAAGCAGAAAGTAACTTAGAAGCACGCCTAATTTTCCGCTAGCTGTGATAATTTGACATTATTTTCGCTCTTAAGCAGAAAGTAACTTTGGCGCACGCTTAATTTTATTTATAGATAAAAGAGAGCTAGTAGTTAATTTTGGTGTGATAATAGAAAAAATCTTGTGTGTATTTAGAGCAGAAAGTCTTTTGGTAGTCTCGACAGATTGTCGTAACTTTCTGTCTCGACTACCAAAGTACTGCTTTCTGCTCTTAATACACAAATAGCTATTTTGGCATAGGACGAAAAGTGTTACCTAGATAACAATGAATTATTTAATACCTTACTGAAAAGGTTACCTTTTCGTCCAAATATCTAAACCATAAAACGTAACTTTTTGTCACAATCGAATAAAAATAGTTTTCAGCAACTTTGTCAATTGAGTCTTTTTCAATCATCATTTGGTTAATTTTAAGAGAAGAATTTATTACCATTGAAATAATTACCAAGCGTAAATAGTAAATATAAAAATAGAAATTGCGTTTTTAGTTGTCAGTTTTCATTACAAAATATTAAGTCGCAACTGTGAATAATCTACAATTTGTAAAACAAACACATAAACAATAAAATGTGATTTAAACTTAAGCATTGATTTATCGCTAAAAGTAAATTCCGCCACTATCTGCTTGATAATATTGTTGTTTTAATTGTTTCAATGTTATTGACATTAGACAATGTTTGTGGGAGGTATCGATACGTACTTTACATACGATACTCTAGTCTAGTCAGATCAAGCAATCGGAATATTACTTGAAATCAATTTCATCCTCCAGGAATCATATACGTCGCGTCACCTGTAACAAAATGTGAAATAATGCATAAAATAATATTCCTCGTCTAAAATTTATTGCGATAATAATTAATAAATTTAAATTGAAACTTTAGTTGAAAATGAAAACATTTTTTTTCAAATTCAACGCCATGTATGTTTTTCCACAGCAATATTTCGTCCTATCTGCATATTTTGGTTCAAATAATCCGCTCTTAGCCTGAGAACACAAGGGTAGTGAAGATCTGCTTATAACACTCCATCAAGTGTGCATTTTTGATGTTTATGAAGGGCTAAATTTTCGTTTAATTATGGTGAATAAAAAACAATTTTTCATTTGTAACTCAAGAGGTCTATAACACATTATCGAAGGGTGTGGGGCACACATTTTTCATGAAATACTCTCATTATTTTTAGCTTCTTTATCATCTTCCAGGTTTTTGGTACAAACACTATATATACTGTTAAATATATTTTCATAGGTAATTTTTAACTCTTGAAAATCTTACATAAAAAACTAGAGATCAAATAATAGCCTAATCAAAGTAAACATAAAACCTCACAAAAAATACAAAAAACTTGAAAATTCAAAATTGGGTATTTAACCTGAGAAAAAGTTTACGATGCATCCCTCGTGCCCGTGGAAAAATTGGAACACTCGTTTCTTAGTAATTTGTTTTAACAAATAGCATGAGCGAGAGTGGTTTTAAAAACCCGAGTCAAAGACGAGGATTTTTCCACTTTCGCGAACTAAGAAACTCGTTTTTCCGGAAAAATTGAATGCACTAGGGATATTACCCCCGAAAATTGACCGGTAGAATCCGAAAATTCCCCGCTAGCTATCGAAAACTTCCCTGTAGGTCCGTAACTACAGTAACGAGTGTTAAAATTGCGCATTTGTCATTTTGACATATGCAAAATTTTAAAATTCGTTGAAATGTCGCGATTTGGACAAAATTCTATTCAAGAAAAAGTGACCAAAAGTAAGCCCAAAAATACAATAAGTACTGAACCATAAATATACACTGTGGGCCGAAATATAGGAGTACATTTTTTAATTGAAAATATTTTTTTTGTTTTTTGGGCGATTTATTTTCTTTTTGCAGGGCTAATAACCTAACATGTCCTCAATATGACTGTAAATTTTAAAGCAAAAATAATGTACAGGGTCGGACTTATAAAAAAAATTATATAACAGTGCATTTGAGCTCGTTGCAAATGAAAACTGTATTAGCTAAAATTGTACTAATATGCTTTTTTGGTAGATAAACTAACCAGAACACTTCAGTAAAAACGAAATTTTCCGAAATTACCGGATTCGCGAAATACAATTTTTTTATTAAATAATGGTGGCCACATTCATAATATTTTACTCTAAGTTTTAAACTTACTAAACTGTTTTCATAAATGTGTTATTTGTTAAAATACTAGTTATATTGTTCTTATTATTTTATTAAAAAAAAAATGTTTATTTAACTCAGGAAATAATCTTACCAAATATCCCTCGTGCATCAGCTACAAATTTTGATTTAGAAGTTTTTCTGTATATTTATTATTTAAACAATTAGAGCGAAAAAACAAAACAACAATTTTCACTCGACGATTTTCCGGAAAATCGCATGCCTAGCATTGTAAAGTTTTTCTCATGTTAATCACAACCCTTTTAAATACTCAATTTTGAATTTTCAAGTTTTTTGTATTTTTTGTGAGGTTTTATATGTACTTTGATTAGGCTATTATTTGATCTCTAGTTTTTTTGTAAGATTTTCAAGAGTTCAAAATTACCTACGATAATATATTTAACAGTATATAGGGTGTCTCGGCATTTTACGGATATTTTGTGTACTTTGACTACGCTATAAATATGAATCCGCAGACCATAAGTTTAGATAATAAAAATTTTAAATCGTAGAAAATTTGTACGACGTAAAATATCTATTCAATTATCGGACATAATTACACAAGTGCATCAAAATTATCAGGTTTATTTTGATGCACGAGTGTAATTCGGTAGAATATTTCTCGAGCAGAAGAAATAAAAAGTGTAAACTAAAATTTCTCTTTTTAATAAAATTCATAAACTGTCTCCATATACACTGTGGGCCGAAATAAAGGAGTACATTTTTTAATTGAAAATAATTTTTTTGTTTTTTGGGCGATTTATTTTCTTTTTGCAGGGATAATAACCTAATATGTCCTCAACATGACTGTAAATTTGAAAGCAAAAATAATGTAGAGAGTCGGACTTATAAAAAAAAGTCTTAGCTAAAATTGTACTAATACGCTTTTTCGGTAGATAAACTATCCAGAACACTTCAGTAAAAAAGAAATTTTCCGAAGTTACCGGATTCGCGAAATACCATTTTTTTATAACTAGCTAGGCAACATGTCAAACTATATAGCATGAGATTTTTTTTCCGGAAAATCTGCTGACAGTTGTTATATTTGACATACCAATTCTTGATAGCGATTGGTCAAAATTAATAGGAAGGAAATAATCGCCGGAAAATTCGCGGATCATATGGGATTTTTAATACATGAGGGAAAAATTCTTTGTAATTTGTTTTCACGATTATGACAATTAAATGCGTTTTTGCGTTTGCTTCAACTAAATTAAAAATAAAATTATTCTGAAATGAGTAAAAAGTGCATATATAGGGTGATTGATTCGTGTGATAAAGCTCGGTGCCTCCTTTGTCCTTTGAGATATCAAATTGAAAATTTGAGGGTTTATAGACATCATCAATCTCCACATTTTAAAATTATTTACAATCTTACAGGGTGTTCCAGAATGCCGTGCCAAATCAAATTTCCATTTTTTAAATGAAAACCCTATATTTTACTGCATATTTGGAATCAGCTTGACCTCCCCATTACAATAATATAGGGTTGTGATGTATTCTACGGAGTATTTAAGAAGTTATTTCCAATTTTCCATAAAAATCGTAACAAGTTCAATACCCTGTACAATGTAAGATAAATTCAAGAATAGAAATCTGTTGCGGCCAAAGCATTCGAATAGTAGTAAAAATCCTGGAAAATTATTTATTTTGTTAATACTCATTGAATCTGATACAGGGTGAATCAAAATACGAATACATTATTTTCTCCGTTTTTTCAAATAGATCACCCTGTATTTTATGTGAGAATAGAAAAGTACTACCAACATACTACTTTTTTTATAAAGCATTCCCTATACCTAAAATTATTAGTTCTTGAGATATTTTGATTTTTCTATGCAAAATATTGATTATATCAAAAAAATATGGTCCTACTACATATTCACCAACAATACCTCCCCACACATTCAATGACCATCTAGTTAGACTGTGTATTACTATGTGATATGGATTAGTTTATGAATAATAGTGAAAGTTATGCCTATTGACACAACCATTTATATGAAATGTGGCTCCTTACACTTGTGTGTGGGTTTTCAGTAACATTAATTTCATTTTATTCTGTCACAGAAGTTTTTGTTTTGTAGGTTGTTGCCTTTCAGGAAAACGTTCATGGTATACTCTTGCTGATAGTAAGGCGTTTTTATTCCATTCTCCCAATATCCAGATCATATCAATCATTTCATCACTAGTGAAATTCATTTTTGCCCTAGTTCAAATTCTTCAAAACACCAAAAATTGTACCAAACCGCTAAATCAAAAAACAATAATTAAACCTCCACCAACAGTTTTCATTTCAATTAACTTAATTACTTTCGAGTAGATTGCAACAGTTGAAAGTTAGCTGATTTTTGTATTTGATTTTTTTTTCTAATTTTGTTTTTCAAGTCTCATAACAATTAGTTAATATTTTTTGTTTTATTGACTGTCATCAGTTTTTGACAAATCATTCACACCCAACTCACAATTAATTGTTAAATAATTAGATATAATCAATGTTTTGCATTGAAAAATCAATATATCTCAAGAACTAATAATTTAAGGTCAAAAACGGAGAAAATAATGTGTTCGTATTTTAATTCACCCTGTATCAGATTCAATGAATATTAACGAAATAAATAATTTTCCAGAATTTTCACTACTATTCGAATACTTTGGCCGCAACAGATTTTCATTCTTGAATTTCTCTTACATTGTACGGGATATATTGAACTTGTTACGATTTTTATGGAAAATTGGTTATAACTTTTAAAATACCTCGTAAAACACATCACAACCTTATATTATTGTGATGGGGAGGTCAAGCTGATTCCAAATATGCAATAAAATATAGGGTGTTTCATTTAAAAAAATGTAACGTTGATATAGCGCAGCATTCTGGAACACCCTGTAAGATTGTAAATAATTTAAAAATGTGAAGACTGATAATGGCTATAAGCCCCTCAAATTTTCAAATTAATATCTCAAAGGACAAAGGAGGCACTGAACTTTATCACACTAATCAATCACCCTGTAGAGGGTGTACCAATATTGTTGTAATCCAATGTCTTGAGAAGTTGGCTTCATCTGTAAACAAACCGTTGGCAGCAAAATTAGGAATGTTTGAAATCTTTTTTACAAATTCATTGGTTATACTGCATACGGAGCATTAGGTAGCAAATATTGAACATGATATGGATACAATAAATTTTGTTTTAGAACATTCCGAACTGTTTTGTGACTAACATTCTTGTTGAGCAATTTTTCTGGTACTCGTTTCTGGATGTTCGTCAATAATTTAAAGAACCTGATTTTCGAGTTGTAGAGGTCGTTTCGAACATGGTAAGCGGTAATCCATATGCATATTAGTCATTTCAGGCATCATTATTAACTCAACACAAACGAAAGCAGAACTGAAGTTACGACAAAATTAGAACGATAAACATTTCTATTGTTTTTCTGTAGGATTAAAGGTATAACACACCAATTGTCAAAATTCCAAATGCCATTTACCACAAAAAAGTCAATACCCTGTATCTCATTCAACGACAAAACTTATCACACGTTGATAGTAACTTTTTGTCTTGAAATTGAATGAAGAATTGCCTACAACAATATTGCAGATTACACCCTGTATAAGGAGATATAGTTTCCATTTAATTCCAAGTTGCAAATCCAAGAGTGGTGGAGGTGTGATTGGTTGTTTATATTTTGTAAAATTTAATTCAATATTCCCAACTGGAGGTCCCGGTATATATGATTTAATTATAATTTTTATACATTTTCCATGTTTCCTTTATATAAATGTAAAACCGGCAACAGAGTAAATGCGTTCTGACATTCGTCGAGCGGTCTCGATGAATCTGATTTCCGATACTCTGCTTTGCCGGTTGTTGGGTTTTATTGTGAGGTTGGTCGAGTGTGTAGCTTTCTAACTGCGTGTTTGCGCCGGCTGAACTACGCATTTTCTTCGGTGAGCATTACACTTTTTAAATTGTTTTCTGAATTAAAACTATTTGTTAATATAACTTATTTTATAGTAATTAATATAACGTGATTGTATTTCGTTGCACTTTCCCTGAAGAGTGTTATAATTGGTAACTACAGGGTTTTTGCTTCGTATCTATGTAACAGTCCTTGACTGTAAACTTATTTCCATCAACTTTTTCTGTTGTTGGTGAATAATTGGCTTAAAAATTACTGTTGCAGCATCTAATCTACGCAGGTATTACTACATACTTTTTATTTATTTCGTAGCCCGCAACAAGGATACCCAGTATATACACGTCATTATTTGTTACTGACCAAGGTCTCTAAAGTGAATGTTGAGATTAGTGCTCGAAGATGATGTCTTACATTATTTCATTGTATCGAATATTAGAAAAAAACTGGTGATTTTTTATGTTTCCTTTTGATTTTTGTGCTACACAAATCTACGTAGTATTTTTTTTAATACAGTTGGGAGAATTATAGTATCATAATCATCGACTACTAATCTTGATAATATATAAGATTATCAGTTATGAACCTAATTTACTAAATTTAAAGTGCTTCCAGGATTTTGCACAATTTATTAACAAATAATTATACAGCGTACTAGTAACGCATAAAAAAGTCGTTAAAACTTAGGTCAGGACTGTATGGAGGATGGTCCAACACTTAGATATTTTCTTGCTTTA
The DNA here is from genome assembly GCA_949126875.1 of Lochmaea capreae. Lineage (NCBI taxonomy): Eukaryota > Metazoa > Arthropoda > Insecta > Coleoptera > Chrysomelidae > Lochmaea > Lochmaea capreae. The sequence goes on from OX421409.1 coordinate 10,251,611, forward strand.
AAAACTTAATTGTTTTCCGAGCTGTGAGGGAAATTGCATTGTCTTGGTGGAGAATCATTTGTCGTTGGCGAGAAAATTCAGTAAATATTCAAATTATTCTCAATTCACATTGATTCACATTGATTTACCCATAGAATAAATTCGTCTTAAACATTTTGTGGCACAGCGGGTGTTACGTTCTGCATTTCCTGCCTGAATCGGGCTTTTATAGGTCATGGATTTAAAAATAATCCACCAGAGGTTGCATTTTTCATTTGATAGCAGCGCTAAACGTATCTAATAAAAAGGGAGTTAACGGAAGATGTTGTACCTAGAGCGAAATTAAAACAGTAAAAAATCATCTTATTTGGTATTTAAAATGAGCTTGCAAGTCGAAGAAGATGATATTTTACTTTTCTAAATTTTCCGTCAATTCCATTTTTATTATAGTTAAATCGCAATCAAGACGGAGTGTTAAAACTGCCCGAGCTCGTGATTTCAGGTGTGGTAGGTATATATTATTTTTTACAGCTTTAACGTTTAAATCGTAAGCAAAAAAACTTTATCAAGTCCCTAAATATACGTAAATTAAAGTGTAATAAAAGGGTCGGTCATTGATATAATTCCATAATACTTACCTGTCGGCACAGGTACAATTCTTAATTACCAACATTTTTAACAGTGGAATTGAAATCATAGATTTTGTTTGGGCCGCCTGTGCTGTAGTTATATCTATCATCAAATTTTGTTTTAATACTCCCGTCTCGATCGCGATTCTAGTATTAGGTACGTTTATTCCTCCGGGAAATAGGACTAAAGGAGCTTCTAGTCTCTGAGACTCTCCTAAGAAACTAAGTAGAAGTAAGGGGGCACAATAGATATTTTAGGTCTCAGTGAATGTTACCCCAAAATACATACATAGGTACGTTTAACATTGCTGTCAAATGAAAAATAAAAACATATATTATGTACCCTCCACTAGCGTGGAACCTGGTGGACTATTTTTAAATCTTGAGAAGAAACAGGATATCTGTTAGTGTTGACAGGAGTTTTTAAATAAATTTATAACAAGTAGTTTAATAGAATAAGATCAGGTGAAAAATAGTAAATTAAAATCAATTTGTTGGTCCTTCGGGTCTCTGAAGAAACATACCAATGTTCTTCTTTCCATATTATAATTTCTTCCCATCAACGTTCTTAACGGCCTAGTTGATATTTTTATTCGAATGACCTCCGAATTCTTTGAAACTGCATTGATTGATATTTTTTAGTATAGTCAAATGCAGTGTTATCATGCGGGTCATACGATTCAACAAAGACATACCTACTCACAGCTTTTGTTTAATTTTATTGCGTTTAATCATAACTTCCAAATAAAATCCGTAAGATCAATAAGACAGACTTATGCAATTATGACGGGGAAAAAAAGGATATGTATATAGTTTTCAGCGATTCTAAAAAGTTTTTCACCAGCTAAGTTTTTATTTAAATATGTCAGTTTTGTGACTTTGGCAATTCAAAGTGACAATATGAATAATAAGAAGCAATTTTCCGTTTTTTTGCATCTGATAGATTATTTCGAGAATGAAAGAAAAAGTGGAAATTTGTCAACCAGTGTACAGGAAACAGTATCGAAAGCACTAGGAATTAGTTCAAGGACTGCGCAGAAAATTGTGCATGAAAAAAAGCATAATATAATACCGAGGAATACTAAAAAATGCAAACGAAGAAAGCCAAAGACTGAGGATTTGCGGAGAATATTAAAATAGAAGTTTGAGATGTTATTTATGATTTATATAGAACAAAAACCAATATAACTCTTCCAGTTTTAAAAGAAGCTTTAAATATTCGAGGTGTTTTGGAAATCGGAATTACATCATTATCAAAATCAATAAACAAGTTGGGGTTTCGCTATAAAAAAGAATGTAACCGAAGATTTTTATGTGAGCAGCCACAAAATATAGTGAGTGAGCGTGTTCAGTTTTAAAAAGATATACGGAAAATGACAAATCAACATTTATAAAAGTGGTAATTTTGGACGAAACGAAGGAAATTTCCATTTTTTCTTTTTATTTCTTGAAATAGTTAATCAGATTAAATACTAAATTCTAAAAAAATTGCTCTATTATTATTTTCGTTTTAAATAAAGAGACTATTGATTAGGTTATCTGAATAACGATTATATACAGCGTGTTTTTGGAAGTTCTTACCAAACGGAAACCTTTTTATCATTGATTTCTCAGAAAATTTTAATCTTGATAAATGTATGTGTATGTTGAGAAAATTATTTTGACATATCCAGATTTTCTTTGGTGTATACCGGGTGAAAATTAAGCACAAAATATGACGATAGTAAATCAAAGTTTTTTAAAAATATATAATCCGAAACAGGAAAATTCAACAACTGACAAAACTCGAATTTCTGCAATTTTTCGCAAATTCATATTGACATTTCTTAGAAAATATTAGCATTGGAAAGAACTTTGCTTAACTTTTTATCTCAGATTTATAAGTCCTTCAATTTGGCTGACTCAGATTCCATATTTTTAGAAAAATTTGATTTACTATCGTCATGCTTTTGTGCTTTATTTTCATCCGACATACACCACCCACAACCTAAATACGTCAAAATAATTTTCTCAAGGTACAAAAACATTTATCAATATTAAAATTTTCTGAGAAATCAAGTATAAAAAAGTTTGCCATTCTGTAAGAACTTCCGAAGATACGCTGTATAGTTTTTGTAATCTTTGATCACCACATGTACTTACTACAGAATTTTTGTAAAAATAAAAATACCAGGTACGTTTATGTTAATTAAAATAATAAAACCATCAATCTTTTCTCCGGGTATATCTGTAGTCTCACATTTTGGTAACCTCTGTGTTTTCTGATTTGATACATACGGGTACGATAAGAGTGCTTTTGACTATATATGGCTCATCTTGCCCTCAACTGATTTTTTGGGGGTAAAAAATTCTGATCAGCATCATCGTCATTTAGTTCCCGAGCCAGGTGAATTTTATATGGATGGTATTTCCCTTTTTTCAAAATTGTCAATATAGATTTTTTATTTAGGTACATCATTACCACCAGCTACTTCTCTTTTAGGTTTCTATGGGTTTTGAAGTACTTTTAACAATATACCCAATTCCTTTTTGTCATACAATTTTGATCTTCCAAGTATGGAATAATATCGATTCTTCGAAAAAACTTTATTCCACATTTTTTGCTTAAATTTTGTCCTTATCGATTTCCAGGGTTATTTTGAGAAAACAAGGATTCCATCCCCAAGAGGTGAGTCAACTCCATCCAAGGTGGAAGCGTCAATCGGTGCTACGCCACTAATGTTGGTTGACACATTTTCTAATTATCTACAAAATTGGTTTAGTTTGAAATAATTCGGAGGTAAAAAGCTTTAATGACTGTACTATTACTTGTACTGTTAATAGTACAGGTGTCGCGACTAAGTATGCAGTTACGTCTGGACATTATTCAATGGTAGTTTTGTAATTTCAACTATCCTGTCACTAAGCCTCATCGTCCAATTAGTATTAATTGTACGTAATTTACTTGTTCAAATTTCTCACTATCTATTATTATCTTTTTATCGTTTGAAAATGGTTGTTTAAAATGTTTTAGCAACCTGTTTAACTAGAGGTCATTAACCGCTATAATTTAACGCAAAAAATATATTTTAATTCATTATTTTCTTTTGTTATTGATTAATTCACCGCTAATTTGTATAGTTTATTACATTCCACTATTATTTCAAGATAATTTATTTTTTCAAAACATTCAATACCTCCCGTACTAATGTTTGTGGCATAGACCAAAAATTGTGTCGAAATATGCTTATCTTGTTGTGAATTTAATTTCACAATCTGTGTAATAAATAAACAGCTCATCTAGGTGTAAGACGTTTCTGACTTGAAGATTTTATTTATTGTATAGTTTGATCGGCTTTGGGCATCAAAAAATTGTTTTTTGTAAACAATAATTTTTTTATTGTATCTTTCGACTTCAAAATATTGGGAAACACTTTGGGTGTATAAACTTTGGTTTTACATAATTTTTTTTTACAGGAAGGTCCGGCGCGAAAGGAATCAGGAAAGCGTGGACGAAAGCCAGGCAGGAAATCGGCGGAAAAGGTGGACATGAAAGCCAAATTGGGTAAGGAGAAAATAATATATAATTTTTCTATCTACAAGTGGACCAAATATTTTTTTATGAGTTTATTTGGAAACAAGTAATATTATTGAATCGGATTTAGACTGAAAATATACAAACCGATATTTCTCACTCAAAGTTGACTGAATTTATTGACATATAAAGAAAAATTTGTTCTGTTGATGTAAAGTGGCTTCATTTGATTGAAGGCTATTAAAAGAGGTGATTATCATATGGTCCCATCAGGCACGTATCCAAGGGGGGTCCAGGGGGTCCGGACCCCCCCCCCGAAATGTTTTCAAACACATACTAGAAAAACGATGATTCCATAATTTTTATGTAGGTACAGGCAGTAAAGTAAAAATGTATAGACATATTGAACAGCATACAGTTTTGAAAATATTATTTTTAAAATGTCCAAGTTTAAAAATAAAAATCAATTGCTTAACTATTGGCAACACAGAGGAACTTATCGTCGATCAACTTATAATGAATCTACAAGATCGGTTTGACACAAACTCAACCAAACTAATAGCTTTTCAAAGCTTATTACCAGGCTTTACCTCAAATGAAAATGCGAGTCAGCTAGAGCAATTTTCTATGTATATTGAAGATAATTACTCGCTGTCTGCTCGTCAGGGTGAAAACTACTTATGGTACAATCAAGTGGGAGAAGATTTAGACAGAAATACCGAAACCCTAAAGACTTTGGAGCACTGTAACAAAATTTTTTCCCTGCTCTTCATCATTTACTGGTTATTCTTTCTACTTTACCTGTTGCTACAGCCAGTATCGAAAGATCTTTTTCTACTCTTAAAAGGGTAAAAACCTTTCTAAGAAATAAAATGTCACACGGAAGGCTAAGTTCCCTGGCTGTGCTCTCAATACATGGGGACATCGTTGTTTTTCCTGATAATACTTGACATTATGGCTAATAAAAAAAAAATCGAAGATTGTCTTTGTAACCATTATTCTTACTACACACTTATACCTCAATCAACGCTTATACTTTTTATAATTATGAGATTGGTTGTAACTATAGGTAATAATAATAACTCAATTTTTAACGGAAGATTTAAAATGTTTCTAACAAAAGCTGTATTTTAACGTGTTGTTTTGTACCTTGACAATTTTCTACTTTTCATATAAGGCCTTTGACCTTGACCTTTTCAAAAAATTTTGTCTACGGCGCCGTTTTTCTTTCTCGTTGGGCCACCCCCCGAAACCAAATCCTGGATACGTGCCTGGGTCCCATTTTCCAAAAATATTCGTTACTACAACTTAAATTTAACATTTTTACTAAATTTTTAGTTTTTTCACAGGAGTTGATTGTCCGTTTATCTTCAAACTATTTTGTTTCTATTTTATCTTGTATCATCTTTTTTGTACTTTTTCTCATCCGCTATTCTGTTCATTGTATTCCATTATATCCTGTAAACATACTGTATAAAATAACATTATTACTAAAATTTCTTCGTTTCAACTTCATTTATATAATTCTTCACTTAGAAATATAAAATTGATTATGTTTAAAATTGTTTTTTTTATTTTTTAAAGAACGCAGTAGACAAAGTGCCAGAGAATGCAGAGCTCGTAAGAAATTACGTTATCAATATTTAGAAGAACTTGTTGCCGATAGAGAAAAAGCGGTGTTTGCTCTGAGAAAGGAACTCGAACAGGTAAAGTTGAACAAATCAGTGTCCACACATTCTATCAAGTAATATAGGTACGTAAAGTGTTGTACCAAAAATTTCGTGTTTTATCCATAAATATTTTATCTAAAGCTAATTTCGTATTGATATGATAACGGTATATAATAGCACAAAAAATGCTAATATTTATTTATTGCAATTGTTTTTATTTGATTATTAAGAAATATGTCAAGGAAACATGTAGAGAAAACAATTTAAATAATTGGGTAATAGAAGAATACAAAAAGTTATAATTTTACGGTCTTATTTATTGATGTACTGGAAATGGCTCATTCTTTTTCTGGGTAGTTTCACTTAATTTCCAGAAGATTGGTTTCAGCCGTGTTTTCGAATAGGAATATAAGTGAAATCTTTAGAGTTTCAGTATAAAATTAACCTTTTACAATAAATATACACTAAAAACTAACAAACTACTTGTCCCATGTCACTTTTACTGTCCCCCATCTCAGAAATTATTCATATAAAAAATTGTAACTGATGCAAATATTATATTCCGAGATATTGGTCTCAGACGTCTCAGTATTCGAATACTCAGTATTCTGAATCCTATTCAGAATACATTTGGCTGGTATTCGAATACATTTGTGTGTTTGGTGTTTGGTATTCGACTGAATACTTTTTTTGTCGGTACTCGGTATTCTGGATTCTAAATACGATTTTTGAATCCCAGTATTCAAATACCTACTTTGTATTCGAATCCCAGTATTAATGCCGGTGTAGAACACCAAATAGGTATTCAAAAACCAGATTTTAATGGAGAAGAAACAATGCCCAATAATGATCTTAAATTTTTCGACTTTGAGAATGAGGAGAATCCGAAAAAAAATAGCAATTCAGGTTCCAGGGATAATAGGGATAAACTGAAAGCAAAAATTCAACTTAAGCTTTTGCAATATCTTTAAGATAAAAGATTTGGAGATGCTTAATGATTACCCTTTAATTAAACAACTATTTTTAAGGTATAACTCCATATTAATATCTTCTGCTCCAGTAGAACGATCGTTTTCTTTTGCGGGTATGATAAATACGCCAAAGCGTCAAAATTTGGGTGACGAACTTTTTGAAATTGAAATGTTGGTTTTGTTGAAGGCGAACGGGATAGGAAACACTTAATTTTTCTCTTTATATTTAAGTACCGGTGCGTCGTCATATGATATTGATTGGTTCCTATTTTTTTATTTAAATGAAAAGAATTTTATTTTAAGTTTTTATTTATGTTTTTGTTACCTATAAACTATAAACCAAAGGATTTTATTTGAAGTTCTATTTATTTTGTTGTAAAGCATTTTTAATTTTGTTATACAGGGTGCGCCAATTATTTCCACTCGATCTCTAGCACCGAAACTAAAAGAGGTATCAACAAGATTTCTTGTAGGTTTATACGGTGTCACTCGGACTACAATTGTAAAATATTTTGATGTATACAGGGTGGCTAATTTTTGTGGAATGAAAATTAATTTGGTTTTCTTAAATTGAACACCCTGTATACGATTATGTCTTCTGATTCTACTTAATATTAGCTTTACGGTAGTTTTTTGAATTTGTAAATCCGACGCGGCGTTGACAAGTTATTCCTATTATAAGCAGATTTAATGAAAAAACAGCACTTCAGAAATATTAGCACAATAAACACATTTTTTCAAAAATTCCTCCAAAAGGCTACTATGATGTAAATGAAACATACACCTACCACAATAATTACCCAACATCTTCACCTGTTGCACAGGGTGTTTGCCGATGGCGTGCAAATAATCTAGTTTTCAAATTGCAATAACTTAATTTTTTCAAATGGGACACCCTGTATATTTTTCTTCAGTTAGAAGCTCTCCTTAATACACATTAAAAAAATATGGGGTTTTGGACATCTAGCTTTACTATTTACTTTAATAATTGACGTTAAATGAGAAATAACATATTTTACACAATTTTTAATAAGAAAACAAGTTATCTATGAAAATGACAGTAGATATATTTTGTTGTAGCATTAACATAAAATTTTGTATTATATCACGTCTACTATATTTAATCGGTATTAGGTATAAAAAATGGATTATAATAAGAATTATAGTGTTCAAGAAAATATTGATATGATATGGATACTGGGTGAATGTCAAAAAAATGCGTTTCTTGCTAGTAGGGTCTATCGTCAAAGATACCCAGAAAGACGTCATCCACAAAAGGATACTTTTGAGAATTTAAAGAATAGATTTGATAGAACGGAAACCGTCAAGTATGAAAAACATTCACGTGATGCTACAGCTGTTACTGTTGACAACGAATATAAAGTAATGATCAGTATAGTTGAAGATCCCAATGTAAGCACAAGGCAATTAAGCAATCAGTTAGATATTTCCAATACCACAATTAGACGCATAATAAAGAAGAATAAATATCACTCTTACCATATCCAGCTTCACCAAGAATTGTTACCGCGTGATTTCGCGCGTAGAGAAGAATACTGTAGATGGTTAATAAACAAGATAAATACAGAGCGTAACTTTTTAAACAAAGTTTTATTCTCCGACGAAGCCACATTTCATAAGAACGGTTGTGTAAATAGACACAACTTCCATTATTATTCGGACCACAATGAACATTTATTTAGAACCACATCACAGTATCGATGGTCTTTGAATGTGTGGGCGGGAATAATAGGTGATTATGTAATTGGTCCCTATTTCTTTGATGGGACTGTAAATGGAGCTGTTTTTTTAAATTTTTTAGAACTTGATTTTAGAAAACTTTTGCAAAAAGTGCCTCAAAATTATCGCAACGGAATGTGGAAATAGGGAATTTCAGGATCGTTGGATAGGAAGGGCAGGACCTACAAATTGGCCTGCTAGATCGCCGGGCCTTACACCTTGCGATTTTTTCTTGTGGGGTTTTATTAAAAATATTGTTTACAAAGAAGAGGTTACCACAAAACAAAATATGAAAGACAGAATTACTGCAGCATTTAGACAGGTGACCCCTGCAATGCTAAGAGATGTGCGTAAATCAATGAAAGAAAGGGCAAGAAAATGTATAAATGAAAATGGAAGACATTTTGAACACCTATTATAAATTTCAACTTCCAATATTGTAGTTTTCTTACGATTAAACTTTGTAAAATTTTGTACTTATTAAAAATTGTGTAAAATATGTTATTTCTCATTTAACGTCAATTATTAAAGTAAATAGTAAAGTTAGATGTCCAAAACCCTATATTTTTTTAATGTGTATTAAGGAGAGCTTCTAACTGAAGAAAAATATACAGGGTGTCCCATTTGAAAAAATTAAGTTATTGCAATTTGAAAACTAGACTATTTGTACGCCATCGGCAAACACCCTGTGCAACAGGTGAAGATGTTGGGTAATTATTGTGGTAGGTGTATGTTTCATTTACATCATAGTAGCCTTTTGGAGGAATTTTTGAAGAAATGTGTTTATTGTGCTAATATTTCTGAAGTGCTGTTTTTTCATTAAATCTGCTTATAATAGGAATAACTTGTCAACGCCGCGTCGGATTTACAAATTCAAAAAACTACCGTAAAGCTAATATTAAGTAGAATCAGAAGACATAATCGTATAGAGGGTGTTCAATTTAAAAAAACCAAATTAATTTTCATTCCACAAAAATTAGCCACCCTGTATACATCAAAATATTTTACAATTGTAGTCCGAGTGACACCGTATAAACCTACAAAAAATCTTGTTGATACCTCTTTTAGTTTCGGTGCTAGAGATCGAGTGGAAATAATTGGCGCACCCTGTATATTTTTATTATTTCAAGCACGTAAATAAAAATAGAGTTTAAAGTGCGCATATGTTTCTTTTTAGTTGGAATATTCGAAAAGTATTCCTATTTAAATAAATCCAGGTATCCAAATACAGCGTAATTCGAATACTTTTTTTTTCTTTGTATTCGAATACAATTTAGAATACAGTATTCAGGATTCGGATTCGAATACCAAATTTCAGTATTCGACCCAAGTTTGATTGGTCTGCACGCTTATGTCTATTATCATTTGAATTTGTTCTATAGTTGTTCTGATTTATTTTCTGTTTTAGTATGTATTTTGGGCGAAGGAAATTGATGCCGGTAGGATTCCAGAGGGTATTCACGAAGCTCTTGAAGACTTGAATATTAATCAAGAACAAAAGTGAAGTGAATTTGTTGTGATAATAATAATTGGGGAACGGTAAAGGACGGTGTTTTCATTTTTTTATTGGAGACATGTACAAGTTTTATATTTATTATTTTTATCGTATTTTATGACAGAATATATTTTATCTAAATCATTACTCGTTTTTATTTAACAAATTGTTATAAGTTTTGTAGCTGTAAGGTTGATTTCTGCATATGTCCCTAAAGTGCACTTATGCTTGTGAATTAAGTACGTCAATAATACCAAAGATCATGAATAAAATGTGTTGATATTCAAGAAATTAATAACTTGTGAAGTTGGTATATATTGAATATTTCAGAAGTGTGTCAAACAACGGTAAATATATTGAATTGTTCACTTAATTAAAGGATTACATGTAATTAATCTCATTATATGATACTATTAATTAAGAATGTCTTACTTCAAGCAAAAATAGTATATCTAATTCACAAAGTCTTATGCAAATTCGTTAATATTGTCTAATGGTAGTTTTTTATTACAACTGTTGAATATTGTAGAAGAAAATAATCGAATTATAGATAGAGTTCATATAATAGCCTTTTTGGTGTGCGTCATTGATTGTTAATGTCCTTCTAACACATTACGTTGGAAGAAATGGAAAAACAGGCAGGTCGGTGATTAATCTTAATCAAAATATCACAATAATGAACTGTTTAAACGTATTACAAACGTTAACCCTAATCTTTGACAGACAAATTTGATTGGTTGATGTTTAGTTTACGTGCAAGCGCGACCTATCAATCGGGCGAATTTATATCGTTCAAAATACGATGCAAACGATCCCTTCGTATCGGCAATGTGTCTTACGTCTTTTTCTAATGTCCCACTGACAGTTCTCGTCAGGTATGTACTTTGTTGTTTACGATCAATTATTATTTATGAAAAGTGAATATTAATCTTATTGTTAGCATTTTATTTATTTAAATAATACAAAAATATGCCTAGATACACGGAAAAAGAGCAGCATCTTATTTTGAAGGTTTTCAAATATTTTCAGTTAGAAAAAGAAGCTGGTAAACCATTGATACCTTTAACTTCAGTGAACTAAGTAAGTATTATATAACAATAAGTGAAATTAATATAAATCAAGTTAATCCTATTTCATTAGGATTGTTTGAATATTTTATTTTTATCTATTGTGTTTCAGTGCGTTTCGGATGCATTGGGAATATCCTTGCCGACTGTAGGAAATTTGGCAAAACATGGCATTCACAATGATTCAGAATATACCACTAAAATGAGTAAGTCTGTCAAAATGTCGAAGGGTCCCACAATCCTAGAGAAACACGAGCATGCCATTAGGACGCGTATATACAGAATGTTTAGTGAAGGTGTGTAGAAAAATGTTTTCTATGCAACGGACATTTTTAATTAGTCCGATGAGTGAACCATTTTTACACACTTTTATTTAACTTCACTTCTCTGTTTGTCTAGATCAAATCTTGCAATCCACTTTTTACCTTCTTTTACCTAACCGATTTCTTTCAAATTTTGCACACGATCACATTTTCGGTGACAATACATGTTTTTGAAAGTTTTGGATTAAAAAATTTAATGGAATTAGAGCCTAACACAGAGAATGTAAAAAAAACTTTTCAAATTACACTTTTATTAGGAAATGTACTAAAAAGTGAAAAATTATTTTTTTCAATTGTTTCGTTCATTACTTCTCACTAAAAATAAAAGTGAGTGGTAGGTATGTAAGTAAAATATTCGAGAGCTCATATTAAATGTTTGTTTTAAACCAGTAGTCACATTTTATAGATTGCGCCACCCATTTTAGACAACCAAGAAACGGCAGTATGTGCATTTTTGGACATAGAAGGAGCTTTTGACAACACTCCTGAGACTCTCCTCAGAAACTAAGTAGAAGTAAGGGGGCCCAATAGATCTTTTAGGTCTCAGAGAATGTTACTCCAAAATACGTACATACATAAATTTTCAATACACCACCTGTACATATTTTAATGAACATCAAATACATGAGGTTAGTAAAAACATCAATAAGAATTATAAGTGAAGAATACCTTTTTCCATAAAACTTAAGAATAAAATATGGTCCCATACGGTGCAGACTTGATTGAACAGGCTATATAATTATTTTGCAGGACTATATTTACTAATGTAAAATAATTTTAATATGTAAATTTAATACACAATTTGTTTTATGTTGCAGTGTTTTCATATTCCAAGTATTATTAATTTCATAGCCTTTTCGAATTTGGCTGAATACGATCCTGATCAAATTTAAGGTTAGCTATATGTCAAAATAGCAAATAAAATAAACGACATACCCAAAACCCGGATATACATCACAAACGATGACGCACCGCAAGAAGGCTATCATATGAACTTCTAGAGTTTGTTTAATCGACCTTTGCCGTTACGTCATACATTACTTAGCTTTATCTATCATTCATGAAATGGATGAGACGGAATTATGACGTCATTAACGTATTTCTTAACTAATGTCGACGTAAATTTTATTTGCCACTTTTGACAGTTCAGTTGTCATGCATCATAAACAATTCTTAACATATGTCATTGATTATAATTTTGAGGTTAAGTGTAAAATAACATTCAACTAATATAAGACAAACGTAAAACAGCAGAATACATCACCGATTATGACGTAACGGCAAAGGTCGATTAAACAAACTCTACCTACGTTTTTATCAACTTTCAATAATACGAAGTTTTTTCAAACGAATAATGAACAGTTCAACCTACTGATATAGAAGTTGCCTAGCTAAATTATTTGAACTAGTATATTATAGTCACTGTATTTTTTATAGAATATGTGCGCCATCTATTACAATAACAGCTCATTATGAATCGAACATTAATATATTATAATGTTCTCTTCATAATTAACGTGTGAAGTTCAATACTTTTACAAGAGGTAAAATTATTTAAAATAATAATCATACTACAAACATTGCTGTCGAGCAGTTTTGTTGGAAATCTAATAATATGGAGCTAATTCAAACAAAGTGAAGAGCAGATAATTCAATATAGTAATCTACAAGTTGCCTAGCTAAATTTTTAATAGACTATGTGCGCCATTTCTTATTGTAAGAGCAATGTATTATAATGTTTTCTTCAGACATGATATATGTGAAGTTCGATTCTTTTAAAAGAGGTGGCAGGAGATCTACAAGTTGCCTATCTAAAATTTTCATAGAATATGTGCGCCATCTATTACAATAACTGCTTAATATAAATTGAACAGCAATATAATATAAAGTTTTCTTCATAGTCGACCTGTGAAGTTCAATACTTTTGAAAGAGATGGCAGAACAAGTAAATTAATAAAAAATAATAATTATATTACATAAATTGCTATTTAGCAGTTTCTTGAAACTTCCAGTAGTGAGTAGCTAATTCAAACCAAATGAAAAGGAAATAACAATACAGTAATCCACAAGTTACCTAGCCAAAATTTTTACAGACTATGCGCGCCATCTATTACACTAACAGCTTATTATGAATCGAATAGTAATATAACATAATGTTTTCTTCAGACTCGACGTGAAGTTCAATACTTTCAAAAGAGATGGCAGGCCTGGTAAGATTATAAAAATTATAATTATATCACATTCATTCCCATAAAGCTGATTTTCAAAATTCTCATAATATGGAGTTTATTTGAACCAAATAATAAGGAAACAACTCAATACAGTAATCCACAGGCTGCTTAGCTAAAATTCTTATAGACTATGTGCGCCATCTATTACAATAACAGCTTATTATGAATCAAACAGCTATAGAATATAATGTTTTCTTCAGCCTCGACATGTGAAGTTTAATACTTTCAATAGAGATGACAGGCCTGGCAACATTTTAAAAATTCCAATTATATTACATACATTGCTATTAAGCAGTTTTTTAAACTTCTTATAATAGGGAGCTAATTCAAACCTAATAATAAGGAAATAACTCAATACATAATCCACAGGCTGCTTAGCTAAGATTTGTATAGACCATGTGCGCCATCTATTCCAATAACCGCTTATTATGAATCAAACAGCTATAGAATATAATGTTTTCTTCAGCCTCGACATGTGAAGTTCAATACTTTCAAAAGAGATGGCAGGCCTGGTAAGATTATAAAAATTATAATTATATCACATACATTCCCATAAAGCAGTTTTTCAGAATTCTTATAATATGGAGTTTATTTGAACCAAATAATAAGGAAACAACTCAATACAGTAATCCACAGGCTGCTTAGCTAAAATTCTTATAGACTATGTGCGCCATCTATTACAATAACAGCGTATTATAAATCGAACATTAATATAATATGATGTTTTCTTCATACTCGACATGTGAAGTTCAATACTTTCAATAGAGATGACAGGCCTGGTAACATTTTAAAAATTCTAATTATATTACATACATTGCTATCAAGCAGTTTCTTAAACTTATAATATGGAGCTAATTCGAACCAAATAATAAGGAAATAACTTAAAACATAATCCACAGGCTGCTTAGCTAAGATTTTTATAGATTATTTGCGCCATCTACTACAATAACAGCTTATTATGAATCGAACAGCAATATAATATAATGTTTCCTTTAGATTTGACATGTGAAGTTCAATACTTTCAAAAGAGATGGCAGGACTGGTACAATTATTAAAATTATAATTATTTTATGTAAAGCCTTACAGCCAATTGGTAAAGATGATAGCTTTTATGTCCAGCAAGGACAAGAAGAAATTGTACCACATTTGGTTAGAATTAGTCGAAGTAGCTTGGAACTGAGTTATATACCAGAAGCATGGAGGAGGGCAATAGTAACCTTCATTCCAGAAGCTGGAAAAAGGAACTCAACAAACCACAAATCCTTCAGACCAATTAGCCTAACATCGTTTGTGCTTAAAACGATGGAAAAAGCTATTGACAACTATATTAGAACGGAAATCCTAGAAAGACTACCTCTCCACCCGTATCAGAGCACGCTTACCGGGCAGGCAGATCTACGGAGACTACAACTGACGGAGGATATCCGAGGTGCCTTAGACAACCAAGAAACTGTAGTATGTGCATTTTTGGACATAGAAGGAGCACTTCACATGAGGCTGTCAAGAGAGCATTAAATAGAAGAGGTGTAGACAGCACAACATCCAAATGGATGTCGGAACTGCTCACCACTAGAGTAGCAGAGACGAGAACGAGCAAAGACATTGTCTCCATCTGCACAACCAGAGGATGCACATAGGGAGGAGTAGCATACCCATTAATGTGGAGTCTGACAGCTGACGAAATCCTTTGTGGTTTGACGGAGGACCTCGGAATATCCTGCCAAGGATATGCCGATGATATAATCATAACAGCCAGGGGAAAATTTCAAAACACCCTTTGTGACATCGTATGAAAGGGTGTGAACTATACAAATAGCTGGTGTAAGCAAGTGGGACTCAGCATCAACCCCACCAAAACCATCTTGATAGCCTTCACTAAGAAAAGAAAACTCAACCTCAAAACCATTAAACTTGATGGGAGCGAGGTTGTATGGAGACAAGAAGTCAAGTATCTAGGTTTGACTCTAGACAGTAAACTCCTGTGGAACAAACACGAGAAGGAAATTACATCCAAAGCAAAAAAGGCTCTAATTGTGTGCAGGAATCTGGCAGGGAGAAACTGGGGTTGTAACCCAAAAATCCTGAGCTGGATGTACACTGCCATAGTGAGACCAATTATCACTTATGGAGCCATTGCGTGGAGTAGTAGAACTAGCCTCTTGACAACGAGAGAAAACCTCTCCAAAATTCAAAGACTAGCCTGTATAGGCATCCCAGGAGCAATGAGTACATGTCCAACGGCAGCAATGGAAGTGATTCTCAACCTCGCACCATTAAATATGGTGGTGGAGAGTGTTGCAGAAAGAACAAGATACAGACTAAGTAGAGAGGGAATCATTAAACAAAAAGCCACCTCTTCACTTCTTAGAAATCAGACAACCTGAGACATGCCACAAGATGGTGTGATGAAAAAGTATAACTTTTCAAAGAAATTCGTTACGAATTAAGCAACACGAAGGAATGGGATCCAAATACCATTACCAGACTTATTGGAAAGAATGCCATTCAATGGTACACAGACGGCTAAAAAGCAATAGAAGGAACTGGGATAGGAGTGTACGGGCCAGGAACCAGACACTCTGAAAGCTTGGCAAAAACCCTAAGTATCTTTCAAGCGGAAGTTCACGCAATAAGAAAGTGTGCCCAGTTCAATATTGATAAAGGATATAGAAGGCAAAGGATTATCATAATGTCTGATTGTCAAGGAGCCATTAAGCACTGAGTTCTTGTGTAATCAGTTTCAAAATCGTGTGGGAATGCCTAGGCAAACTTAATGAACTAGGCGAGAACTGTGGGTTCCAGGACACACTGGAATAGAAGGAAATGAAATAGCAGATGAACTAGCGAAGAGGGGAACTGAAATACCCTTTTGCGGAATCAGCTCCAATGTAATACTGGAAGAAATAGGTAAAGCCGACGAAAAGAGAAGATCTGGCCGTTGGAAAGATCTAGCAGGGCTTAGGCAATCTAAGATTCTTCAGGGTGACTACAACCTGTCGAGATCAAATGAATGCATAAGTCAAAGTACAACTGCACTAAGAGTTTTAACCGTAATCCTAGCGGGACATTGTCGCCTGAATGGGTACCTTAAAAAGCTCAAAATAGTGGAGGAAGAATATTGTAGATTTTGTGGAATGGATGAAGAAACCTCCATCCACATACTTGCAAACTGCACAGCAATTCAGAATCCTAGGGCATAGCACCTGGGAAACTACTGGATAGAAGAGGGACAGTTACCTAAGTTGAAGCCTGCAGATATCCTAAAATTCCTCCGGGAAATAGGACTAAAGGAGCTACTAGTCTCTGAGACTCTCCTCAGAAACTAAGTAAAAGTAAGGGGGCACAATAGATCTTCCATGGCTTCTAGCCACTTATTGCTTATTTGACTGTTACCTAATTTTTTCTTAAAAATTGTCAGAAGTCTTTATTGTACTTAGTATATTTTCTGCAATCATTATAAAATCTAATTTTGTAGGTGGTCTGAACTGTGACCTATCTCTTAAATCATAAGTGGATGATGTCATGTTATCTTATTCTGTCTCTTCTTCATCTATGACTTCATCATCGTCTTCACTATCTATGTCCTCTTCATGCTCCTTAACTCGTCAATATTGTTTTCAAAACTGTTAAAAATGCAGCCTGCTTTATTCGACTGAATATCATGTAGTGGCAATCTCACTTCTTCTATACAATCTGTTAGGTAATATCTCGTTAAAGTGTACATTGTAGATACAATCGTTTCTTTACCCCAACTTCTATACCTCTCATCGTATCCTACGAGATATCCTCTAATATCATTTTTATCAATTTTTTACGGTTTTGTTCAGGAATATGTGTGTAGCATTCTGATCCTATAATTCTCAGATACTTTCATTCATTCATTTATTCGATTGGTTCGTGCTCAAAAGCCCAGGCACTTGAACTGAGTCTTTGTACCATTTCCCATGTTATCTACTTCCATTCCAGAAGGTCGGTAGTTGTCTTCAAATGTCTCTTACTCAGTTTCAATAGCCTGATTGAGAGATACTTTATTCTTGGCTTCTTTTCTAACCACAGTAACCATGAAAATTGCGTTCCAGCACCAACAAATTCCAAATTAGTTCGAGTTATTATTTGAATTGTCATGCGCAATGAATCAGTTCAAATTATGTGTTAAAACTCATTGCTGGAACAAACCTATAGGTAGTAAAACACTTGACTTGACCAAACCGAACTTATCCTGGGAAACTCATTAACGAAGGAAAAATTAAAAATAAATATTTCACATACACAGTTATTGCGTTACAAATTCAAATGGATCCTTAAAATCAAATTTCGTTTATTTCACTGAGAGTGTTTGGTATTTTTGTATTTCTATTTCTAGTGCACATACTCTTATAGTTTATTCATTCTAATTTCGAAATAAAAATATCCTCCAAGAATGAAATATTAATAAATAAGCTCACATACATGACATCCAAGATGTAATATATCACCTAAAAATAAATCCCATTCGATTTATTTCAACACATAGTTTCTAGACAACGAAAGTAAAGGGAAAAGCTACATTGGTGATCATTACCCTATGATAAGAAGCATCTAACGTAGTTCCCAAAAGAGATCAACATCCTCTCATTGACTTTCAACAGTTTCAAACTTAGTCAGCGGTAGCGAGACAAACCACACGGTTGCTATAACAACCGTGAAAAATATTTTCAGTTCGGGGAAAGCGCGCGGCGCGACCGATGCACGCGGAAAATTGGAAAATTCCCCTTCGGATAGTAGATCTGGTCTCTGTTTTCACTTTCGACTGATGTGTACACTACAGACGGTGTAGTTCAGAGGAGAGGGAAGCATGTGGTGAATGTTTTTCTCTAAAAAAATTTCGCGCTGTGTGTATTTCATACGTGTAGCGCTTGAATGGATATGGTAGAAAAATATTTGTTTAGGTAAGTCAACTATGGTTTCTAATAAGTTAAATAATCAACACTATAAAATTATAATAGTAAAATTTAGTTATAGGCGATAATAAACATTTTCTATACGCTAGATTACAAGTAAGGTCAAAAGTGTCGAGTTAAATTAAACTTATTTAAAATTTTTAGCGAATTACGCGTTTTATTTCCATTTCTAAAATAAGCGAAAAGCACCATTCTTAAAAAAACCGTTCCTGGAACGAGCACTTCAATAGATCCGTTTCTTAGTAGACTACTAGCTATTCACGAAATATTTTCTGATCCCTATCATTTTTATTTTATTAACGAAATAGTCTACTTAAACTTAAATAAATTGGACACATTTTTTTTCAGTTTTAAACTTTCCATTTATTGTCTATATAGTTGTCGAATCTTTTAGAAGTGTGTCAGATCGGAAGAATTTAAATAATAGAAATAATGATGACGGCAGCTACAACGCTACCGAAACGTTGGAAATTGTAATATCAAAAAACATTGTGGCTTAATTTTCCATCAAAAACAACAAAATAGTGAACATGCCACAAGGAGCATACATGAGATATTTGTAGTTTGGTTTTTATGAAATAATTTCTGTTTAGTACAGTGAACATTGACAAAATATAAATATCTTGTGGTGTGTGCCTTATTTCTCTTTATAAATTATTTGATCATTCGAATTTCTTAGGCTACTGTAACGACCTCTGCTTTCATTCGTCTTTTCGTTCTAAATTTTTTTCATTGTTTAACTTTATATTAAATTTTAAATAATACGTGTCTTCATCTTTTATTTTATTTTTAACTACTTTACAATTTATTAAATTCTACATTCGTACAGTTTGACCTGGAAAGTTTTCCGGGAGAATCAGAAATTGGTGATTTTATGTATTTTGACGTATTCATTCCGAATTTCTACTTTGTATGTCGCAATATTGGAAAAATGTCGACTAACATCTATTTTTATTTCATTTCCGACTCATTTAACGATGAAAATAGTGTTACAATAAATGAAACTATAAGAAACTTCCAATAATTTATGAAACGATCTTTTTTTGGCCAAAAAACTGATTTTTCACACCACCAAGATAGACTAAGTGGCACATTTTTTTCAACGTGGTATCGCCAGTACTTAGGTCTCATCCGCATGCAATACACTATTCAACGCACCTCTTCCGTTTCGCTTTTCTTGGACCATGTAGGTGCTGCGAATTCATCTTCAGTACCGATCGAAACGCCACAGATTGAAATTTCTTCCTCACAATCCGCGATTGGATTATCAGTTTCGTTGTCATCTTTTTTCTCAATTACATCACAAGTCTGCTCGAGAACATTCTCCGTTTTTTCCTCTTCATCGCTATCTTGTGGTTTAATAAGATACCACTGCTCAACCGGCTGATAGGTTCGGAACTAATGTTATCATCATCCTGCTAATTCTGTTGGTGGTAGCGATGCAATTTTGAATTTATTTTTATATTCGGAAAGTATGAAGCATGATAGTTGTTACCATAACCCTACAGTGCAAGAAGGAAGCGCTCTCCAGCTTTAGAAATAATCGCTGGGTCAGCAATTGAGTGAATTGAGCACCTGGACAACCTCATATAAACCTAGTTTTTTCGGAGTACATATTGACAAATATTATTTTTCCTGGGTTAAAGATAGATTCGACATAAAATATAGAAAACTTTCTTCAGTTCAATTTTTCACATAACTATTTTCATCGTAAAATTTGTCGGAGAGGAGATATTCGGACTGTGTTTCAAGCAGAGACGATTGCCGCTATAGCTTGAATTGATGAAAACATCAGAAGAGGATACACCTGCTTAAAGCTATCAGTAATCCAACAACTATAAAAAACTGTAAAGAATCTCTCAACAGGCTGGCAAGAGACAACAAAAACTAAAGGAGACTTCATAGGTCCGGAACCGTTGTGTGGAATCACAAAAGATTGCATAAGAGATAAGGAAACTGGCTCAAATGGAGGTCGACACAAGGGCACCTCCATACAAAGAGTTTACTGAACAAGACAAGGTAGACAAGGAACTCTCAACCAGGCTATTGCAACTGGGTAAGAGACATTTGAAAACAGTTACCGACCTTGTGACTGGACACTGCACCCTGAGGAAACATCTGCGCAAAACGGGCAAAGTTAGTGAACCTATGTGCAGGAAATGTGAACTCTATGATGAAACACCTACTCACTTACTCTGCTTCTGCGAGAACTTACATGGACTCAGAAGGAAGGACTTTGGAGAGGAAATAATACAACCATTACAACTACAGAAAATCCCTCCAGTCAAACTGGTGGCCTACATAGAAGACACAAAGCTTCTGGAATGGAAGTAGATAATGTGGGAAATGGTACAGATTCAGTTCAAGTGCCTGCACAAACCAATTGAATGAATGAATGAGATATCCGGAAAAAGAATATCAACATTTATGGAATCACCAATTTCCATTATTTTTTCTCACCAAATGACTGTACTATCTGGAAACTTTTTTAATCTTCTCAAAGTACTATATTCAATACCGCTACTCGCTTTTACAATTATTGCTAATTGTTTTTCACACACCCTTAATCAACCCTTATTAACTCCCCTGCGTTTAAACATCTGCTAAAACTATTAAACTTTTTGGTCAGGAAACATTCAACGCGCTGTTTGTCACACCCTGCGTCATAAATGAAATAAAGAAAAGTTGAGTAATTCGCATTAGTGTGGTGCAAGCAGATGTGGATTTTGTTTTAGTTTGTTTTTTAGTTGTAATTAACTAAGTATAGATACACACAAAATAGTTATTGTTAGAAGGGTTTATAGTCGAGAACAAAGAGTTTAGTTAAAAATAAACTCTACCGTTTAGATTGGAATGTTCTTTGCAGATGAAAGGTTTGTTATAGTTGGGGACAAAAAAAAATATAAACTTTCATCGGTGTTTTTTGGAAGTCCAAAATTAATTTGAAGTAAGCCTTGAAGATTTTGCAATTATTTGTATACCTACACCATGGAGACTATATAAGGAGATCGAACTCTGTATATATTTCAATTTTTGGTAATGGTAGAGGGCGCCAGTGCCAATACCATATCAAAAACATCTGACTGCAGAACAATAACAGCCAATCATGAGCCTTGCATACACTTTTTTGTGCAACTGTGCTTTTTTTAGACTTTTCACGAGTAATATTTATATAATTTGAATTCTATCATAATAAATATTCGTTCATACTTTATTTATCTTTGAATATTTTTAATCACCTTTGGTAACTGCAAAAACTATGGTTTTCTTAAATTCAATTAACGTCTTCGTTTTTAATCAGACGCACTACCAACCACTATTGTATTGCAATAATGTCTAACAACGCACATTCTGCCCCTTTTTCGTTTTTAACAATTTTAATCTTTCTAGTTCCTACTTTGAGTTATTATTATCATCATAAGTAATGTTTACAATTTGACGACTGTCATTGGCATCAATGGAAGCCCTTATTGGACTTTTTGTAAGGGCCGAGGCGATGATGGCAATTCTTATGCTAAAATCGGGAGACTTATGGTCACCGAACAATGTTCAAGGAGGACAATACTAGATGAACCCATATTTCACATGAGTTTTGATAGCATGACACCGGAGAATATATTCATTGAGCGAGTGAACATCATCATCATATCTAGGGAACAGGTGATACACCCAGGTAATTCTGGAGATATCATCTGGTTCACTGATGGTTCCAAAACAAACTATGGCACTGGGGCTGGTATAAAAGGACCTGGAAAGAGAATGATCTTTAGCCTTGGCCGATGTTACTGTGTTTCAAGCAGAGACGATTGCCGCTATAGCCTGTATTGACGAATACATCAGAAGAGAATACACCGGACAAAAAATAAAAATATTTACTGACAGCCAGGCTCTGCTTAAAGCTATCAGAAACCCAACAACTAGGTCTAGACTGGTAAAAAACTGCAAATAATCCCTCAACGGGCTGGCAAGAGACAACAAAGTATCGCCGGCACATGAGGGGTAATGAAATGGCTGACCAGTTAGCTAAAGAAGGCTCTAAACGAGACTTCATAGATCCGGAACTGTTTTGTGGAATCACAAAAGATTGCATAAGAGGGGAAATCGGGAACTGGCTAGGGAACACCAACTCAAATGGTGGCCGACACAAGGGCACCTCCATACAAAGAGTTTACTGAACAAGGTAGACAAGGAACTGTCAACCAGGCTATTGAAACTGGGTAAGAGACATTTGAAGACAGTTACCGACCTGAAGACTGGACACACAAAATGGGCAAAGTTAGTGCAGGAAATGTGATCTTCATGATGAAACACCTACTCACATACTCTGCTTCTGCGAGAACTTACATGGACTCAGACAGAAGCACTTTGGAGAGGAAACAATACAACCATTACAACTACTGAAAATCCCTCCAGTCAAACTAGTGGCCTACATAGAAGACACAAAGCTTCTGGAATGGAAGTAGGTAACATGGGAAATGGTACAAAGATTCTGTTCAAGTGCCTGGGTTGATGAGCCCAACCAATCGAATGAATGAATGGTGTCATTTAAAAAAAATTAAACTAAGGTTACTTATTAAGGATGGAATCGTATTAGCAATGCGCAATGATGCGTAGAAAAAACGAACTGCTTAGATACACGATTTTGAGGACAGTTCTCCTTGTATAGTCTCCATGACCGACACTAACACTAACCGAAATTGTTGATAATATAGACTGTGAGTTAAATAGAGAAAGGGGGACTGGAGAATTTGAACTTGTTTTTAGTGATTTTACTATCTACAATGTTAATTATTATAAGCTGATGAATAATAGGATTCACTGGTGTCAAAGCATCAGGTTATGTTCTATTTTTTTTATTTTGTAAATATACCGCATCCACCAAAAGGTTATTAACTACAAAACGATAATATGATACAACTAAAAGAGCTTCTTAATTATTTAGAAAATTATTGCCCGATTTCACCAACCATTTCCTAAAGTTATCCTAAAACGGATCTTGGAATTGCTAAATGCAATTCACCTTTCACAACGCTCTAAATAATACCTAAGAGTGATAATATTAGGTATTTTTTTATCACACATTACACGTTATTGGAGGTGCGAATAAAGAGGTTCCAGGCCAGTACACAATAAAATTAATTGTATTTTCCTGGTTTTAGTAGGAACTTGACATGGACATGGAGAGGCATTACTCTTTACTTCCCTTAGCTTTGAACTGGAATTCGTCCAGTCCCGTTTCCACGCACTGGAAACTTTCATTATAAATAAATACTTTAGATCACTAGCAACGCTGCAACACCCCACCTTCCAAATCAATATCAATGATGCCGGCACGCGCACCAGCATCTACTTGCCTTCGATTCAACTATCCGTTAATATTCATATCGATGGTGAAGGATCAATATGTCCTATCTGTGATCCTATCTACCTTTTTATTCAAATTGCGATGTTGTAACCAAGTTATTGAGAATAATAATAGGCAAATCTATCATAATTATTCAACACTTTTGTGACAAACAGACACCGTCGCTTTATACAATCTAATTTCAATAGTATTGACGTGTTTTTATTCTAACTTTGTCCGTTAATACTGTAGCAAAGAAACAGTTTTTTCTAACTCCTGAAAAGTATCAATTTTTTAGATAGAACATATTGATCCTTCACCATCGATATATACTTCACACTTCTGGAATTCAATTCCGCTTCAAGTAATTCGGCCTTCATTAGCTTTCCCATGGGAATAATTATGCTGATTCACAACGTCTATGAGCTTATGGTCAGGAGACCTTTGTACAGAAAAAAGAAAAAAGTTTATTACAGTTTCCTGTAATATTGTCGTATTTAATAAAGTGATTCTAATCGCAAACCAGAATGGTTGGTTTTAAAATATCTTGTAGATATACCAACCTCGATTGACTTTGGGGTGTAATTCAATATCCGGCGGTGCATATTGCACGGGAAGTACTTGTTGCTCCTTAGTTGAACGGTCACTGTTTTTAATAAATATTATTTTTTAAAAATGCGTGAACTGTGAATATAAATAATTATTCTTCGACACCTTTGTACAGCTTTGCAAATCTATCTGTTCATTCATTTTAATAAGAATCAAAGGTTTGATAAATAAGTTTAATTTCAGCAATGAGAAAATGTAAACACTCGAGTTTATGAGGTTATGTATCTGAGTCAGAATGTTCTTTTTAGCCAGAAAATTATACGGAATTTATCTTAGATCTTAGAAGAATCTAAGCTCAGTTCGACTCAGTTGTGGCATCTTTTAGCGGTAAAAAGAATACTACTAATATTGTGCAGTAGAATTTGTCTAATTTTGAAGTTATTGGCCAGATGCTGTAAAGCAAGAGGTCAAGTCAAGGAACCAGAAGAAGAATTTTTAGGTTATCGTTATATTATATGCAGATACTTTAGTAGTGGATTTATATATTTATTATTTATTTAAAAAATGGGTGAATTTGCTAACACATATTTCTTTATTTAGCCAGTAATAGGCAATGAAAAGGTCTTCCGGTATATCAAACGGATTTTGTGAATCGCGTAATATTTTTCATTCTATACATAATTCCTAAAAAAATATTTCAAATTATAACCTAAAATTTGGCTTATTTTTTGTTTCAATATTGTATTGTAATCAATATTAATGCTGATTCAGTCTTATAAAAGGTGTCCAAAAATTAAAGTGAGATTCAAATTTGCTGCCATTTGTGCAGAAAGTGTTTGCAGCCAAAAAAATAAAACAGTTTGATAGCTGAATGTTCTTTGGGTATTAATAATAATCGATCAATATTTTTCCAATAAGAATTACTTTGTTTGACTTCATTTGTGTCAATTAGAAGAATTCCAAAGCATACTTTTAACATGAACACCCAAAAAAGTTACTTTTAAAAGCCTTTATAACTAATTCATTTTCCAATTTAAGTTTCGACAAATTATACAAAAAGAAGAAATCAGCTTCCACTCGCTTTTCAAATATATAGAATGTTCCACTGTTTGAAAAAGTGGAAAAACATTTAAATCTGAAAGATACTTCATGTAAAAAGAAATTGTTTTGTGAAAATATCGGTGAAAATCGAGTCTTGTTGTGTTTGTATTTAAAATAGATCTTAAACTTTTGGGTTATAATTTTTCACAATTAAATATTACTTAAAAGAAGTTAGTTAGTTTTATTTGTTCATTTTAAATGAATAACCTCAATTAAAAATGTTTTATTTCCTTTGCGTGTAGGTGCTATTACCAATAACGTTTTTTATTAAGAAAGGACCAAAGGTGACCAAGATTTTATTATGTTTACAAACCATGTAGACAAAAGTGTAACGTATCGAGGTTAGTCTGTAAATTTGTTTTAATTTTTCGCTAAATTGAAGGTAGGTGTGAATCAATTAAGTGTTTTAGTCACCAACGTTTGAATTTTTGCACTTGAATGCATTAAAGTAGATTTTATTATAGTTTAGGAGCTACTCAAGTTACTGCTTACGTGATGACATTACAGACTTCCGTCTGTAATATCAGTAGAGCTGATATAAAGAATTTTTTCAGTAAAGTTGCCAAACAAGATATGTATTCTTTTTGTTAATCATTTGAGGGAATTAAACCACAATCTTTTTTATATTTTTTAATGCAATGTTTCGGTATCCTTCCCAGCTACCGTTATCAAGAACAATTAGGTTTAAATTCTAGTTCCTATATCTGACACTATCGAAAAAATTCGACAACTGGACAATAAATAATATTTTGAAGTTTAAAGGTCATTTTAGATTAGACAATTTCTTGTGTAATATTTAGTTCAAGATTCTGCGCAGTGATTTGATCAGATGATAAAATAAACATAACCTGACATTGTTGAAATTAATTTGAAATAATTTGGTTAGCTTTGACCCGATGAGTTAGTTGATAGAAGTTAAGTTAGTGTGAGCAAGTGTCATTATTGGATAATAAAATGTCACACAGTTTTTTGCCTTAACTTTCGTATTTTTACCATAAATCCTACAAGTTTTAAAATAGGTTATGGTCCCAGACGTTCCGAACACTTCTGAAGTCTCTGATAATCATTTTGGGTATTTTAAGTAGTGCCAGAGGTACCGGCTTAAACGAACTTTAATTTTTTCTTCACTGCACGATTTCAGGATATCAGCTGCCACCGATAGAAAAGCTTCGAGGAAGAGAAAACTACGATACTTGGAAGTTCGCAGTTCAAATATACCTGGAGCATCAAGAGTTATGGGATTCGGTAACAGGTACTGCAGTAGATGCAAAGAAAGACATAAAGGTACGATCCAAAGTTATTCTTTTGGTTGATCCGTTGAACTACGTTCATGTTCAGTCTACCAAAACTTCAAAGGAAGCATGGGAAAACCTTGCTAGTGCTTTCCAGGACAGTGGTTTAACCAGACGTGTCGGATTTTGCGTAACTTAAACACAACTTTGCTAAGGAACAGTGATTCGGTAGAAGATTACGTTAACACGATTATTACCACTGCTTACAAGCTATCAAACATTGGTCTAAAAGTAAGCGACGAATGGATAGGTACCATATTGTTGACAGGCCTCCCAGAAAGCTACAAACCTATGATTATGGGAATAAAAAGCTCAGGTACCCCAGTGACCGCTGATTGTCTCTTTATATTGTAAAATAGTTTGTAATAAGAAGGGGAGAATTGTTGTGACCTTTTATTAGACTTGTTGATATTAATAATGAAATACCATATGTCAATAAATATAAAAAGTAGGTAATAAAAGTCTATTTTCTAAGAGATGGAAATAATTCAGTTCCAATCATTAGTTGAGATCCTTCTCAGAATCATAATAATATTCTACAACCATTTTAATACATAACCACAAATTATCCAGATTAATGACATTTTAATGGAATATTTTCATCATGAAACTCAAAAAAATACAATCAAATTGTTAAGAAAATAGAACCTGTTCTATTTTTTTTACAATTTGACAGGGTAGACAATCTTTAATACAATTTTAAATTGTAGACTAAACAATCTGCATTATTCCAAAAACTTGAACTAAATATTGCAAAAGAAATTGTCTAATCTAAAATGACCTTTAGACTGCAAAAAATTTGTTGTCAAATTTTAAGGTAGATAAATTCTCAGTAAATCATATTCTTGATAAAATGTGAAATAAAATCTACATAATGGATTTCGGTTAAGCTATTCTTTATTAACAAAATAACAAGATATAAATTTACGTTTATGTATTATTTGGTTGTATTTACGTAGCTAAATTTCCTGCAGCAAAGGTTGACTCACGTCATGATTCATTGTCTGGATCTCTAGTGCGCCTAAAACAAGTGTTTACCGTAAACCAGCACACACTAATAGGTAATTGGATTTTGAATCTATCTAAGCGTAAAAAGATGTATAGTAAAATCTTTATACGATGATAATATGAATTCTCAAAGGAGAACATTATACTCAAGTCAGTTTTAAATAACAATAATCGCCTGATAGAATTTATAAACAAAGAAATTAGGAATTAGGAGTATGACTCATTGTTAATACCTAATAATAATAGAAATAGTAATAATAATAATTCAACTAACATACTTTTTAAAAACTTAACAACACCGTATGTTAAGGCTTTATCAGAAAGAATTAAGAAAATTGGTACTCAATTCAATATTCGAACTAGCTTTAAATCTAATAATACGTTAATTGAGATCTATTCTAACGAAAACTAAACCAAAAAATGATGGACAATCTTAAAAAAACTGCATAAGTATATCAAATTTAATATCCTGTGAATGCGACAAATTTTATTTAGGTGGAACATCTAGACTATTGAAAATCCGAATTAATGAACACAAAAAGTATAACGAAGATAGGGACACAATAGACTACGAACATCGACCCAACTTCCTCATTGGTTGATGTCTAATATACCCCAATTTTCTATATATTTTTGTTTATTTGTTTTCTAGGGAATATGGTAGCCAATAAATAATGAAATATGAAGAATGACTGATAAATCAAATAGCACTTATGCTTTAAGTCCTGCCACAACACCTGGATCTTCGGCGGACGAAGAAAAATTTCTGGTGCCTTATCAAATAAGTCCTAAATTCAAAAAGAAATGGTTTAGATGGGAAAATACCCCTTTCGGTATTGTGATTGTTAGTCTAATTCAGGTATGTACATAACTAGAGATGTATTATTATTATTTTTGGAATTGAAAAGATAAGTCAGTGTAAAGTTGGGAACACTAACTTTATATATGTCAGGGAAAACAGCGTAAAAAGATACAGTAAAGACAAGCAGGGATATGTGTATAGCAATAAAACTGATTCTTTACAAAATTTTCAATATTTCGGTAGGTAACGTCTTATAGCCATCTTAGCGCGAAACATAATAGACATAATGACCAGAATGACAAGTGACAAGACATACAAATGACAACTGTCGTTATTAACGTGCGTTCAGCCATCATATGTCCGACGCAGCAAATTCAAAAAATGACCTTACAGATGGTAGTTACCCTTTAGTCATTAGCTCGTATTTCCTATTTCGTGGCCGACCTGGAAAATTGCTCTTGGTCGAGATGGTTGTCCAGTGGGGGTAAACACTGCCAATCCACCCTCACAGGTTTCATGTCTCACTCAGCCGAGGCCCATTGATACTTGGGGAACTTTTCTAGTGGAGTACACCGTAGTCCTCTCATTTTCGCTAGAACGGACTTCGTAAAACGGAACAACATCAGCCCGACTCTCACATGGCACGACACTACTACAAGCTAATGAACTACCGAACGTATGATGACTGATTTGCCTCTCGCAAGAGCTCATCGCTCTTCCTGACTGCCGCACAATTATTGTAGCATATTAGTCAAAAGCAAATGCCCCTGTGGTACAACCTTAAGACATCTGCATAGTATCTTAAGAGAGTCAGTTATTGTACCTTCACTTTAATTCTTTTATAAGTACAAGTTTTAACGTCAAGCAGAGTTTTCGGAAGAAAATATTGTGTCAAATTCCATGTCAAATCGACCACTAGTTGGTCGACCCAGGGTTCATGTTTGCTTCTGTTAACTGTAAATATATTCAGAGTTCATTTTGAATCAGTCACTTCACCCCATATTTTATAAGAAATTATAGGTATATTTATTTGTGTACATCAATGGAAGTCACAGGGGGGCCATGGTTCCCCGCTATCTTAACCTTCGTAACCAAACTACATATATATCCGCGTTTTTTTACCTTAATGTCTCATTTTCAGTGTTTAGGTCCATGGCCCCCCCCTCTCAAAGTGTATATGACCGCCACTGGTGTACAACGACAGCCGGCCTAAAAATAACCGCCAAATATTTTGATTCACTATCAACGTAATTCATATTAATGTAAATTGTTAGTTTAACATTTACGTAAGATTTGTTTTCATTGCGTTTATTACAAACACCATGATTCTTATACCGAGATACTTTTTTAAATTTTGAATTGTGGATTTTTCATCTAAATATTAACAATAATTTGCATTGTTGGTCTTGTTTTTCTCTTATATTCATAATGATTAATATGAATTTCCATATTTCAGCTTGTAATTCACGTATTCGCAACTTCAAATCTTCAAAAAACCTTAAGGTTCGAGCCCGATAAACGAATAGAATTATGGAGGTTTTTCACTTATATGCTTATCCACGACGGTTGGTACCACTTCGTGCTTAACATAATAATACAATGCATTTTTGCAGTACTATTAGAAAAACGACAAGGACATATCCGAGTCCTCATTCTATATTTCCTAGGAGGTTTTACAGGAGTTCTAGGAGCCTCATGTGTTCATCCTGATCTTGTGATAGGGGCATCAGCTGGTGTTTATGCCCTCTTAATATCGAATATTCCTGATATTGTCTTAGTAAGTAGCCTTCTCACTCGCCCGAATTAAACTCACCTAATTTTATTTCCAGAATTATTCTAGAATCAATTATAAAATCTACAGGATAGTCGCAATAGGAGTATTAGTATTGTTTGATATTATTTACAACATAGTACACATCTACTCCAAAAAGGAGCCAGTCATATCATGGGAAGCTCACTGCGTAGGAGGCGCTGCAGGTTTCCTTCTTGGCTTCATAATATACAAGAGCGGTGATAAGTGCCAAAATATAACAATCAACAAAACGTTATTTTATATAAGTGTGATATTTTATGTATTAATGGTACTCTGCTTCGTGATAATAACTATACAAATTAAAAAATGCACACCTTGGAATATTATTCATTTTAGATATGTATACGTTTGTTAACATGTTGGTTTTTATATTGATTTTACTATTTTGAAAAGTTTATTTAAATCAAATATTTGTTGTATACTTAGTAATGTACTGAAAATATATTCAATAATTTGAGATTTGTTTTAATGTATCATTTATTGATAGATTAATAAAGATATGTGATGCTAAATAGTTTATTTTTATCAAAACCTTTAAGCATCATTCAAATAGTGTAATGTTCCCCCTGCTACGTCTATGTAAGTTGATATTTATTAGTTATAATATAACAACGTTGGCATACATGTTAGCATAGACTGCACATATAAGTTGGCATGGATTGTACACGTACACATATATTGTATTTAACTACCCACCCCACAATATATGAAGTACACATATATCAAACAAAACTTTACAAGTTTAGAGTTTAGTTCAATAGCTACTGTTTGTATTTTAAGTCTTGTATGTATGTATGTATTTATATTTATAAAAGATCTATTGTGCCCCCTTACTTCTACTTAGTTTCTGAGGAGAGCTCCTTATTTAGTCCTATTTCCCGGAGGAATTTTAGGATATCTGCAGGTGGTCAACTTAGGTAACTGTCCCACTTCTATCCAGTAATCTCCCAGATGCTGTGCCCTATGATTCTGAATTGCTACGCAGTTCGCAAGTATGTGGATGGGGGTTTCTTCTTCCATTTAACAAAATCTACAATCTTCTTCCTCCACTATTTTGAGCCTTTTAAGGTGCCCATTCAGGCGACAATGTCCCGTTAGGATTCCTGTTAAAACTGTTAGTGCAGTTTTACTTTGACTTATGCATTCATTTGATCTCAACAGGTTGTAGTCACCCACATGAATCTTAGATTGCCTAAGCCCTACTAAATCTTTCCAGTGGTCAGATCTTCTCTTTTTTCGGCTTTACCTATTTCTTCCAATATTACATTGGAGCTGATTCCGCTAAAGGGTTCCGGCCCCCAAAAGGGTATTTCAGTCCCCCTCTTCGCTAGTTCATCTGCTATTTCGTTTCCTTATATTCCAGTGTGTCCTGGAATCCACAGTAAGGTGACTATATTGTTCTCGCCTAGTTCATTAAGTTTGCCTAGGCATTCCCACACCATTTTGGAACTGATTACATAAGAACTCAGCACTTTAATGGCTGCTTGACTATCAGACATTATGATAATTAATCTTTTGCCTTCTATATCCTTTGTCAATGTTGAACTGGGCACACTTTCTTATTGAATGAACGCAGATTGTACAACCGGGCCCTAGGCATTCTCACACCATTTTGGAACTGATAGTAACGATCTCTTACTCACCCAGATTCCTAATTCCAAGTAAATAAATCGTCAATATTGTAAACATTTTCGGATATTTTCAACGTTGAAAATTTTAAATTATAGTTACCCTGGAATTACCGCGATGACGTTGATAATTCTTGTATACAATTAATAAAAATGCGATTAATTAAGATATGGTATACTCGTTATACTTAATTTTCCGTATAAATTATGCAAAAATCGTAATATTTAAACCGTAGCGTTGATGTTTATTCGTAACAAGTTCGTAAAACACCTCAAAATGAACTTCTCCACTGCTTTATTTTTGTTAATATCCATCGGTGAGTACACATCAAAATAATTCTAAATATTCAGCTTTATGGGTGGTTTAATTACAGGAATTATCCAAACAACATTTAATTTAGTAGATGGTGCTCCGTTTAGAAAAAAGCGAGATACATCAGGAGACCCGAATATATCTGATCAACCCCCTTTTTTAACTCTCCCTACCATAAATTGGCGTAACTGGCCTTCTACTTTTCCACCAATTCCAACTCCAAAAGGCTGGCCATTTCCACCGCTACCTCCTATAATTAATTTATTCGGCAAATAAAATGAATACACAATATTTTTATTAAAGTGTTCGATAATTTCAAGATGTTTTTATTTGAAAATTTACTTTGTAGTTGTAATTTGTTGTAATTTTTAATTGTAAGTCAAGCTGTTATGACTAACATTTTCTTGAATAAATTGTGGACTGTATGATATGATTTTTATTATAACAATAAAATAGTTAAACAAACTTAAATCGTGATTGAACATAAAAAACACAACTAAAAGTTAATAGCAGTCACTGCACATGTTGTCAGGGGAAGGATCTCGCTTGATCTCGTTGGTTCGTCCCCCTTAGGGTAGTATGTAGTAGTTCGGTCTTCTAACGGCGAGGCGACGCTGTCACGTTTTAAAATATTTCTGATGGATCAGACACAAGCTACTCCTGCTCCTCGAAGATCAAAACGACAAGCTAATGATACAACTATCATTGAAGGAACTTCCACTACGGTAGATACTACCAATTTGGAAAGTAATACTACTACCACTACTACTGCTACTATACACCACCTCCTTCTCCTGGAACGATTGGTAATTGGGAAGACTACGAATTTTGGCAGTACATTGAAAATCTTACTACAATACCACCGCTAAAACCATGTAAAAATCACCATCACCACCACAAACGTCCATGTCGTAACTAGAAGGTTACTTTCTTATATATTTAAATACATTGAATTTTTTAACAAAAATAACATAAACTCTGTACTCTGGTATTATTCTCAGCGTACTGATATTATCGGCAGCTTATTGAACTTACCTCTAATTCGTCCATATTGAAACATTGCGAGTAACCGACGTACGGAATGGGTGTACCGTTCACTAATTTTATGAACCAACTGCCGTTGGATAAACATTCTTTGAACATAAGCTTCGAATGATCGAGTCCAATTACCTCTGGACACGAGTGGTTCGCGATACTACCAGGTGGTGTTTCAGGCCAACATATTTCAGTGTCTGTGTACCATTGAATGGCATTATTTCCAATTCTGGTAATGGTATTTGGATCCCATTCCTTCTTGCTGCTTAATTCCGTAACGAATTTCTTTGAAAAGTTATACTTTTTCATCATACCATCTTGTAGCATGTCCCAGGTTGTCTGATTTCTAAGAAGTGAAGAGGTGGTTTTCTTTTTGATGATTACCTCTCTATTTAGCCTGTATCTCGTTCTTTCTGCAACACTTTCCACCACCATATGTAGTGGTGTGAGGTTGAGAATCACTTCCATGGCTGCCGTTGGGCATGTTCTCATTGTTCCTGTAATGCATATACAGGCTAGTCTTTGAATTTTGGAGAGGTGTTCTTTCGTCTTCCATATACTAGTTCTGCTACTCTACGCAATGGCTCCATATAAGTGATAATTATTAATTGGTCTCACTATGGCAGTGTACATCCAGCTCAGGATTTTTGGGCTACAGCCCCAATTTCTCCCTGCCACCTTTAGAGCCATTTTTGCTTTGTATATAATCTCCTGTTCGTGTTTGTTCCACAGGAGTTTACTATCTAGAGTCAAACCTAGATACTTGACTTCTTGTCTCCATTCAACCTCGCTCCCATCAAGTTTAATGGTTTTGAGGTTCAGTTTTCTTTTCTTAGTGAAGGCTATTAAGATGGTTTTGGTGGGGTTGATGTTAAGTGCCTACACCTGTTGTATAGAGAATAATCAATATTATATTTTTGGTTTAAGAAAAAGGGCGAGTTTAATCAGTTTTTCTTATTCATAACTAGAAAACAGTAAATCTTTGAGTATAGGTAACTTTTACACACAACATGGGGGCTTCTTCATTTGCAAAATTTGAAATATACAAGTGGTTATTCTTTATTGCAAGATAAATATTGAGGACGGTGAACAAATAGCCGACTATATTTAGCACCAAGGTAAAAAATCGATTTATTTTGTGTTTATTTGTTAAGTTCATGATTGGTTAAAAATCCAAATTTGGCGAACGAGGGAAATAATATATAAACTATATTATGAAATCATCATTTATTAAGTGTACCATTTCGACCACCCAACTAGTGATTGCAACTAATAGCATTTCCATATCTAGTTAAATTTTATTTACCACTGCTAAAAAAAGAAACCCATAAAATATTTATGTATGTAAATATTCTACGAATTAATTTTAGATTTAATGTTCCGAAATTGGTTATACTAAACGGGGCATGACAATTCTTATCTAGGTCATTTACCTAATGTCAAAAATTTTTGAAACTGATAAATGCATTACATTCATTGAAAAATACTACAGGCATTTGATTCATTTTAATTAAAAAAATTAGACGTTGACTGAGATAGACGACCGGGATTTCAAAAAAATATCCTGACAGTTATTTGGTGATGAATATTATGAAATTTTTAATAAATGTACCTTCGAGAAGGTCTACAAAGTTTAAAAATTGTTGATAGGCAATTTTAAACGCAGTTATTTAACCAAGAAGTGTATTAGTAAGGGTTATTAAAGTCGAGATATTTTAACGCGTTTTAGAGTTAATGTTTGACCCTCTCATCACCAAATTATTTCCCAGTCAGCAAACCGATAAAATAGACCGTTTTAACGGAAGACATCTTGTAGTTGCGGCGACCGTTAGCCACCTATAGGTTAATATAGCAACTAATAGAAGCTAACTGTAACTTTAAAAGGAAACTGTAACTTAGAGCTTGGACAATCCTTGCCTAAGTTTACGGCGACGGTACATTTCTGCTCTTTTTTTAGGGTCTCGTCCAGGGACAGGGAACCAGGACCATTTATTATTTTTTATAAGCGGCCTTTGGAAATCTTATTCGAGTGAACGAGTCACATTTCTTTTTTTATTTTTTATCTTCTCCTCCTGTATGAGTGTTTAGTTTTGTCTTATCTTTTGGGTAACAAATTTCTAATTAATTTTTGTGTGATCAGATACTATCTCTACGAGTCCCTAAAAAAGAGAAGAAATATTCCGTTGCCGTAATCTTAGGTTCACCTGTCCAAGCTCTAAGTTACAGATTCCTTTTAAAATTAAGGTTAGCTTCTATTAGTGCTTCTAAAAGCGATAGGTGGACAACGGTCATTGCAACCACAAGATGTCTTCCGTTAAAATGGTCTATTATTCAGTGAGCTTTAAGAAAATAAGAAAATTTTTCTATTGACATAGGAGGGATTTTCCGATGGGTTGAGGCAGAAAATGCGGCAAAAGATACAAATACGCTGCACTTCCTTTTTCACTCATAAAAATAGTTTTAGTGGTGAAAGGTATACTCAACTTAAGTAAAAAAAGTTTCTCTAATCTGCAAACATGGCCATGTCAAGAACTAAAAAAAAATTCTAAATAATTTTCCTCGACTGGAGATAAGATTGCTTTTTTCTGAAATGTAAAAGATTTATAACTGGCAAAAAAATAATAATTACCTGCTAGACTCAAAAATTGTTGTACTGTTTAGTAACACTCACAGATCAAAACTTAGTCATGTAACCTGACCAGAAAAGTAAGTACCTACCAAGAAAATTCACCTACTCCTGGACTAAAATGCAGACGGAGATAGCGATAAGGAATGCGTAAAATCGATTTTAATTATCCTAACCATCCAAACGATTATGTTCTACTGGTGTAAGTTACTATGGAAATAAACAAATTTGGCTTCGCTAATACTACACCTACCAAAAGACTGTCAGTCAGTCTTGTAGTTTTGTCAGTGGTATTTAAATTTATAATTTGTTAATTTTCTTAAAAAAAAACACTAAACAATGTCTCATTTAGATTTAATATCCGATCATTCCAAAGAAAAATTAGTAACAGTACCTACCAGTATTTTAGAAATGACCAATTTGAAAATGCTTTTTTTGGAAGGAAATTTCATTACTGCACTACCGGAAGATATATTCTGGAAGTTGCCGAGATTGATGTGGCTCGATTTGAGAAATAATTTGTTGGAAAACATTCCCGTTAGTATTGCGTTCCATGAAAAACTGGAAAATTTATTACTAACAAATAACAATTTGCAAAAACTTCCTAATGAACTTGGTAAGTACACTGTGTTAAAATTATATCCTCCGCCGTAAACCCCTTCTTGGATTAAAAGAATATGCAAAACGTTAATGACTCGATTTTAAAATATTTTTTCTACGTTCATGGAAAAAACAAAACTTTATTGAACTCTATTTGGTGGAAAAACTAGTTATTTTCTGCTCTAGTGCAATAAAAACTTTATTACACTCATCCGTCATTTTAAAAAAATTGTATGCAACTCGTGCTAAAAGTGTTGATTGCACTCAACGTGGGGTCCAACTCGGCCTAACGGCCTCGCTGGACCATTTCACGTCGCGTGCAATAAACACTTACTTTTTACACTTGTTGCATAAATAACTATTTTCGTATTTAGGTACTGTTCAAAATTTAAAAGCTCTTCAAGTGTCTGATAATCCTCTAGTCTACCCGACAAGACCAGTAGTAGTGGCAGGCACAAAAGCTATTAAGAATTTTTTAAAAACGCAGTACGAAAAAGCACTCATCGAAAGAAAAGTAGATGAGTCAGAAACGGGAAGCTCAATTATAGATGACGATATTTTGAACTCGGAGAGGATAATCAAGGTAACTATAGACCGGGCCGTGGTTTTTCGTTTTGATTAAAACTCTGTAGTCTAATTGAAATATTTTTAACATTCAGATTACTGATACAGAAAGCCAAGAACACTTCAAACAATGCTCAATGTCTTCTAAAACAAACACAAGAGAAACGAGTAAAAGTACCAGGACACAAAAGATCAGAAAAAAACTATCTGACGACCAAATTTCCAACCCAGATTTAAAAGTAAAGCAACTGTTATCAGCTGAGGCAGTTAAAAATAAAAAAGACCCACAAAAAGTTAAAATTATTCATAAAGTGAGTCGAACGGGATCTAAATTATTTTTAAAATCTTATTTCAACAAGGCTTTGAGTGAAGGGGATGGTAAGAAGTTTAATAACCTTAAAGAAGGTTGGTTGAATGAATTGAGAATTTTATTGACCGATCAAGAAAGAATACTACAACAAGAAAGGTAAAGAAATTCTAGATTAAAGACAGTTTCCAATACCCTTGCTTAGTTCCGAATCGAATCGATCTATAAATCTGTTTTAAATTAGGAATCTTCGAGCAATCTCCAGCTGGCGTTTGAAAAACAAATTCGACGAAAAAATGTATCCAAAACCGTTCCACGAAGGTCATCCAAAACCACCTTACGATACAGATCAGCGTTATGCCAAGATGTTATCTAGAGAAGATCTTGCAAAGCAGTTTAATGAATTTAGAGAAAAAGGTTTTGTTATTAGTGAGCCTGCTAAATACTCACCAGTAAATGTTCAAAAAATGATAACGGACTTGATGGAACAACTTAAAGATATGCAAGTTTCATCCTATGATTCGCAATCACCAGGTTCTGGAACAGAACAAGCTGAAATACAGATAAGAACGGTAGGTATTTTTCGCAATACAATTTTGTTGTTTGTTGCCAATGAAATGAGATACTTATATATTTATGGTTTTTACCTTTTGGTTACCTTGTTAATCTTCAAGAACCTTCTGACCTCCGATAGCACTGCATAGCCCAATCGAATTGGTATTTTTGATTTACAAAAATTTTTAGCAGCAATATTCCTTCGGAATTCGTTGGAGGCGGTCACTGGTAGTCTACATTCAAAAAGTTGGGGTACCATACTTGTTGTTGCATCCGCCATCTTGATTTAAACGGTTATTTTTTGTCTCTTGAATAACTCGTTTATTTTCAATTTTACACGGAAAATAGTTATTACAAAAGTTGTTTAAAATTAAATTTCCTACAGTTTTGGTTCTTATCAATTTTTTCATAGGATCGATTTTTTTCGATTTATACCCGAAAAGAAGGAGTGAATTTTTGGTTATCGAATAACTCGATTATTTTCAATTTTACAAGAAAAATTGTAATAAACAATATATTGTGATAGACAATATTGTTTGAAATTAAATTTCCTACAATTTTTTCGATTTATACCTAAGAAGAGTTAGGGGTGAACCTAAGTATTCTATATTATCACGTTTATTATTGATGTAGAGTCCGTTTCAATAAGGAAGAAGCCACCTGAAGTTGCAGTCGATGCGCGACCTTGATGTCAAAACCAGCGCCATATTTAAAAATTGATATTTCAATCTAAATCAGTAGCGTAACGTTTTCACATTTTGTAGGGTAACACAAAATTAGAAGTATCAGAACCATATAAATAACTGCTAAGTGCAGCAGACTATATGAATTATTATCAGAATTCAATTATTTTTGAAGTAATGAATACTCTTCCATATATTTTATAACAATCTGAATGCCATGAGTAATATATTGGATTATTATACTTTCTTATTTGACTTACCGATGATTTTTTAAAGGAATTTGGATTCCATGTTCAGCTTCAGATTCCATAAAAGTTGCAACGTTTTCAAGAATCTGTCGGCCTTCACTGTGGATAACTTTTCTTTTAACACCAACCAGTTTTGTAGGAGGCATGGTTTTAGATCAAACAAAACACACAGCACTCACAAATAAACTAGCAGTACGTCTTAAAATATTCGACAGTAAATGATTGTTTCAAACAGAACCTCAAATGTCAACAATTTAATTGCTGTCGGCATGAAACATCGCTTGTAACGCCAATGGCATGGAACGATCGCTCGACAGATTTTGACTTATGCGCAGGTCGGTACCCCAACTTCAGGTGGCTTCTTCCTTATTGAAACGGAATCTACCATTATTTTTCTGTTGGTTTTTTTGTTGCTGATTGTCGTTGTAAATTTGATGTGTTGTAAATGTTATTTGGTACAATTATGATTCTGATTTTTTCTAAAGTTTATATTTTTGGGACGCACGTTCACGGTAAAGGAAAAGAGGGGTGTAAATAATCAGTTTATCGAACAGTTTAATTTTTACATTTGTAAAAAATGAATTTTATTTTCTTTTCAATACACTTTTAAAAGTTCCAAATCTCAATTACGTCTGTTTAGAACGTTTAGCCGATGGCTCCACCAAGTTTTCGTCATTCGATTCTCCCTCGTAATTGTCGACGAGGGAGGGACGGGGGTGACTTGTTCTGAACGGTTTTCGTCACTATCAAGGTCATCTTCATCCAGCAGATCTCGAATTGAAACAACGTTTTCGCACGTTTCTCCTTTGCAGCTGTGGCGTAAGATGGAACATTTGAATCCGGATTTGCGACATCCACACAATTTTCCGCACGTCGTTTTGCATTTACATGATATCGTCTTCAGCAAAAATTCTGGTGCTGGATCGGCCATTGTAGCGATAGGTTCGAGTCCACGATTAGTTTTGTCCACCCCCATTCCATAGCATTGACTTCATACTCCATCCATATTTGCACCTGCAGGTACGTCCTGTAAATATGTTGTTCTGCTGCTGCCGAGGTAGGTGGAATAAGCATGGCAAAATTGAATTTGTTCCTCGTAACTGATTTTGTGAAGTTCTTCAACAACTTTGTTTATTACAATTTTTCTCGTTGAATTGAAAATAACCAAAAATTAACCCCCTCTTTTCGGGTGAAACTCGAAAAAAATCGATCCCATGAAAAAATTGATGGGAATCAAAATTGCAGGAAATTTAATTTTAAACAACTTTGTTCATAGCAATTTTTCTCATAAAATTGAAAAGAAACGTTACAATACAATGATAAGATTTTCCCCCACTCTTCTCAGGTATAAATGTGAAATATTAATCCTACGAAAAAATTGATCAGAATCAAAATTGTGGGAAATTTAATTTTAAACAACTTGTGATAACTATTTTGCGTGTAAAATTGAAAATAAACGAGTTATTCAAAAGACAAAAAATAACCCTTTAAATCAAGATGGGGGATGCAACAAGTCTGGTACCCCAACTTTTTCAATGTAGACTACCAGTGACCGCCCCCAACGAATCCGAAGGAAAATTGCTGCTAAAAATTTTTGTAAATCTTGGCCCGGTTTTGAGCTAACTCGACTGGGCTAGCAATTCCACTTAAAAGTTTCAGACATGGTTTTTTTCATTCCTCTCGATACCCTGGTGACCTGGTACTCACTGGTCAGTTTGACGTTATTCCGATCTGCTTTCTTTTTCAGTTCTTTGCCCGTACTAGACGTTACCCTTTGTAGGAAACGAAAAGGCAGACATCCTAGCAAAGCTGGGGTCTGAGACAGCATTCACTGGTCCTGAACCAGTATTTGGGATATCCAAAACTGAGGCACGTGGTTGTATATCTCGGTGGACTCAAACTAAACACCAGTCATACTGGAGACACGTGACAAAACAGGAACACATCAAACTCCTGATCAAAAAACCCTCGGAGACGCTGACCAATGAAATACTAAACCTTAGCAGGGCCCAAATAAGGATAGTGACGGGTTTACTCACCGGTCACTGTACTCTAAGGAAGCACATGCATACAATCGGCATATATACGGAGGAACCTATCTGTCGGTTGTGCATGGAAGAAGAGGAAACAGCCTCTCACATTATCTTTGATTGTGAAGCATTATCTCACTGGAGACATAGACTCCTAGGACTAGAATATCCAAGGGAGGATTTCTCCAAAAAGAACCTAGTAAAAAGTCTGCTGAGCCTGATAAAGGCTACTGGTCTCTTCACATAAACGGCACAACCAAGAGCGCAAAGTCTTAATACTGAGGTGCCGAGGACATCAAGCATTTGACTGGTGTGCTGATCCAATCAATCAATCAATACCCTTTGGCTCAAGATTGCCTTGAGTACCGCCCGACTGTCTGAAATGTATGGATCTGTTTACTCTTAACAGCTCGTTTCTGTTTGTTTATCTCACGCATTTCAAGATTTGTGTATAGATACCTCCGCTTGAAATACAGAGGTGTAATTTTCCAGTGCATAACTATAACTGTCACCTGTTTTTTAGAGTATACTCCCACTGTATGCAATTTA
Source organism: Lochmaea capreae (assembly GCA_949126875.1). Taxonomy (NCBI): domain Eukaryota; kingdom Metazoa; phylum Arthropoda; class Insecta; order Coleoptera; family Chrysomelidae; genus Lochmaea; species Lochmaea capreae. The sequence goes on from OX421409.1 coordinate 10,293,217, forward strand.
AGACCCATAGGTGTACCATGCCTATCCCTGTCTAACGGTACTGAGCTCTTTGTCGGTCCATTCCTTTATGTCAGTAATCAACACCCCGAATGGGCTATTAAAGAAATATCGTATGATTGTGTAGTTTGTTCACAGGCTTCGCACGTTCTTAGACACTACTCTTATCTCCTTCATCCTAAATTAACGTTTAGGCTGCTTATGATTGGTCTATATCCTGATCTTGTAAAGATTGTCTCTTCTTGTATCTATGCATTGAGTAACTAAAGTGTCACATATCGTCTTATTTTTGATATATTTTATAGAACTGTTAAACATTACAATTTTCATTCATTCCAGATCATGGATATACAGCAGAAATTAATGAATCTTAAATCCATTAATGACAAAACCATTTGAAGTTTCTTAATTTAATTGATGGTATCCCAAGAAAATAAATATCATTTGAGGGATAATAAATAGCCTCCGACTAAAAAATTGAATATTACATATACTAATCATTGTAGAAATTAATAAAAATAATTTCTTTCAAACTTGTATCCATAAAAAAGGTACTAGAAGACAGAAGCAAGAACATAACAATTCAAAAGAAATTGTTTCTAATAGGGCCGGTAGTACAATCAAAGCTTATAAAAATCACCCTTAACTGTAATCTCAGCTTCATAAACGTTGGCAGTTGTAGGAGCGATCAACAAAGTGCGGCTCATAGAAAATTCGTTTGGCGGGCGGTCTATACTCATGCGCATTACATGGCAATCGAGGCAAACTGAGTGTTCTGTGATGTGTACAAAATATAATTTATAGGGCACAAACTGACAAGTTGACACTAATGATAGTCGCCCTGAGGATAAGCAATTACTTGGATAGTTTAGATTTGTAATTTAGTTGTTTTGTATTGATTTAATGATACTTTTCATCATAAACAGTCAGATAAAGGTTTTAAAATACCAAAGCAATTAAAATAATGTTGAAGAAAGCACCAAATCAAAATGAACTAAAAAAACGATCAAAATAACTATAAAGGTGTTGTGCAAATAACGCTTATTTATGGTCAGATTCATCAGGGCAACTGTCAAATGGACTTGCCCTATAAGTACGACATGTCCCCCAACTGACAAGTTGACACTAATGACAGAGTCGCCCTGAGGGTAAACAATTATTTGGATAGATTTTAGATTTGGATGTTTTGTATTGATTTAATTATCCTTTTTATTATAAACAGTCAGATATAGCTTTGAAAAAACCTAAGCGATTGAAACAATGTCGAAGAAACCACTGAATCAAAATTAAATGAGCTCAAACACGTTCAAAATAACTATTAAGAACCACACGTGTTGTGTAAACAACGCTTGTTTATCATCAGATTCATTAGGGCGACTATCACACACGTCACGTGCACTTTGCCCTATTGACTGTGAAGTGTCAAGAATCTGGTGGGTGGTGTTTTTTTTTCGAGAATACTTTTATGCTCTAGTTGAAAGTAAAACATATTTTTGAAAACGTGTAATTTAATTTTTTGTTGAAATTCTGAAGTACCAGAAGAATGCATAACCTTGACCACAACTTTCGCCTATGGCTCTGAGAAGCTGCTTTTTATATGCTTCGCCTTCTCGCTTAAAATTAACCACGAGCAGCTACTGGTTCTATTGTATATGTCCTGACAGATCTAAACATGAACCACAGCACACGTGCTGTGACATGAACCATTCTTTTTTACTGCTTATTTCCATGTTCCACTTAAAAGTTTCAGACATGGTTTTTTTCATTCCTCTCGATACCCTGGTGACCTGGTACTCACTGGTCAGTTTGACGTTATTCCGATCTGCTTTCTTTTTCAGTTCTTTGCCCGTACTAGACGTTACCCTTTGTAGGAAACGAAAAGGCAGACATCCTAGCAAAGCTGGGGTCTGAGACAGCATTCACTGGTCCTGAACCAGTATTTGGGATATCCAAAACTGAGGCACGTGGTTGTATATCTCGGTGGACTCAAACTAAACACCAGTCATACTGGAGACACGTGACAAAACAGGAACACATCAAACTCCTGATCAAAAAACCCTCGGAGACGCTGACCAATGAAATACTAAACCTTAGCAGGGCCCAAATAAGGATAGTGACGGGTTTACTCACCGGTCACTGTACTCTAAGGAAGCACATGCATACAATCGGCATATATACGGAGGAACCTATCTGTCGGTTGTGCATGGAAGAAGAGGAAACAGCCTCTCACATTATCTTTGATTGTGAAGCATTATCTCACTGGAGACATAGACTCCTAGGACTAGAATATCCAAGGGAGGATTTCTCCAAAAAGAACCTAGTAAAAAGTCTGCTGAGCCTGATAAAGGCTACTGGTCTCTTCACATAAACGGCACAACCAAGAGCGCAAAGTCTTAATACTGAGGTGCCGAGGACATCAAGCATTTGACTGGTGTGCTGATCCAATCAATCAATCAATACCCTTTGGCTCAAGATTGCCTTGAGTACCGCCCGACTGTCTGAAATGTATGGATCTGTTTACTCTTAACAGCTCGTTTCTGTTTGTTTATCTCACGCATTTCAAGATTTGTGTATAGATACCTCCGCTTGAAATACAGAGGTGTAATTTTCCAGTGCATAACTATAACTGTCACCTGTTTTTTAGAGTATACTCCCACTGTATGCAATTTAAGACCCATAGGTGTACCATGCCTATCCCTGTCTAACGGTACTGAGCTCTTTGTCGGTCCATTCCTTTATGTCAGTAATCAACACCCCGAATGGGCTATTAAAGAAATATCGTATGATTGTGTAGTTTGTTCACAGGCTTCGCACGTTCTTAGACACTACTCTTATCTCCTTCATCCTAAATTAACGTTTAGGCTGCTTATGATTGGTCTATATCCTGATCTTGTAAAGATTGTCTCTTCTTGTATCTATGCATTGAGTAACTAAAGTGTCACATATCGTCTTATTTTTGATATATTTTATAGAACTGTTAAACATTACAATTTTCATTCATTCCAGATCATGGATATACAGCAGAAATTAATGAATCTTAAATCCATTAATGACAAAACCATTTGAAGTTTCTTAATTTAATTGATGGTATCCCAAGAAAATAAATATCATTTGAGGGATAATAAATAGCCTCCGACTAAAAAATTGAATATTACATATACTAATCATTGTAGAAATTAATAAAAATAATTTCTTTCAAACTTGTATCCATAAAAAAGGTACTAGAAGACAGAAGCAAGAACATAACAATTCAAAAGAAATTGTTTCTAATAGGGCCGGTAGTACAATCAAAGCTTATAAAAATCACCCTTAACTGTAATCTCAGCTTCATAAACGTTGGCAGTTGTAGGAGCGATCAACAAAGTGCGGCTCATAGAAAATTCGTTTGGCGGGCGGTCTATACTCATGCGCATTACATGGCAATCGAGGCAAACTGAGTGTTCTGTGATGTGTACAAAATATAATTTATAGGGCACAAACTGACAAGTTGACACTAATGATAGTCGCCCTGAGGATAAGCAATTACTTGGATAGTTTAGATTTGTAATTTAGTTGTTTTGTATTGATTTAATGATACTTTTCATCATAAACAGTCAGATAAAGGTTTTAAAATACCAAAGCAATTAAAATAATGTTGAAGAAAGCACCAAATCAAAATGAACTAAAAAAACGATCAAAATAACTATAAAGGTGTTGTGCAAATAACGCTTATTTATGGTCAGATTCATCAGGGCAACTGTCAAATGGACTTGCCCTATAAGTACGACATGTCCCCCAACTGACAAGTTGACACTAATGACAGAGTCGCCCTGAGGGTAAACAATTATTTGGATAGATTTTAGATTTGGATGTTTTGTATTGATTTAATTATCCTTTTTATTATAAACAGTCAGATATAGCTTTGAAAAAACCTAAGCGATTGAAACAATGTCGAAGAAACCACTGAATCAAAATTAAATGAGCTCAAACACGTTCAAAATAACTATTAAGAACCACACGTGTTGTGTAAACAACGCTTGTTTATCATCAGATTCATTAGGGCGACTATCACACACGTCACGTGCACTTTGCCCTATTGACTGTGAAGTGTCAAGAATCTGGTGGGTGGTGTTTTTTTTTCGAGAATACTTTTATGCTCTAGTTGAAAGTAAAACATATTTTTGAAAACGTGTAATTTAATTTTTTGTTGAAATTCTGAAGTACCAGAAGAATGCATAACCTTGACCACAACTTTCGCCTATGGCTCTGAGAAGCTGCTTTTTATATGCTTCGCCTTCTCGCTTAAAATTAACCACGAGCAGCTACTGGTTCTATTGTATATGTCCTGACAGATCTAAACATGAACCACAGCACACGTGCTGTGACATGAACCATTCTTTTTTACTGCTTATTTCCATGTCCAACCAATAAAGACGTACTAGCGATGGATACAATTCTAGCGTCCTTAAAGACTGTTTTAAAACTTAGCATTATAATTTATATTATAGCACATCAGCCGACGTGTTGAAAAACGTTTAAATAAAATTTTGAACGCTTTCTTCTATAATTTTTTTGTTTCTGATGACACAAACTTCAAACTCCAGCCGGTTTTATGCAAATACTTAGGCCTTTTTTTAATACTACTAGAGTTTGTTTAACCATCCTTTGCCGAATAAAAACAGGAAAAAGAAACGAACAAATGGATAAGAAAGGTAAACTGAAATAGCATATGTAATGAAATAATATGCAAAGTCTAAGCTTCATCACTAACAAAATCATCTTCATCATTGTGGGAGTCCGATTCATTCAGATTACGTTGTGGACTGCATTTAACGGCAAAAGCGGCATTCCAGCATCTCTTTCTCTTGAAAAGTAATTAATCAAATTCAAAATTAAACTTTGCTCTTTCTCATTATACCGGGTATTCATTTTGACAATGAAACATTTATTGAAAAAGGCGGAAATGACCAAAGATACTGAACAAATCAAAATATGAGAACTGAACTGTCAAAAGTAACAAATAAAATTTACCTCGGCAAGTTAAGAATTGCGTGTTAATGACGTCATAATTCCGTCTCATGTAGTTCATGAATGAGAGATAAAGCTGGACAATGTATGAAGTAAGGGCAAAGGATGGTTAAACAAAGTCTAGCATACAAGATAAACGCTGCCAATCTAACGAATAAAAAATGAAGTAAAGGTATATAGGGATAACATAATTTTTCAAAACTGGACAATACCGTATGTTAAGGGTTTATCAGAAAGAATTAAGAAAATTGGTAATCAATTCAATATTCGAAATAGCTTCAAATCTAACAATACGTTGAGATCTATACTAACAAAAACGAAACCAAAAAATGAAGAACAATCTTCAAAAAACTGCATATATCAGATATCTTGTGAATGCGACAAATTCTATTTAGGTGAAACATCTAGACCATTGAAAGTCCGAATAAATGAACATAAAAAGTATATCAAAGATAGGGAGTTCTTTAAGTCAGGTATTTGCAAACATGCTTGGGAAGAGGGGCATAAAATTCAATGGGATTCGACAAAAATAATATTGAAAGAGCCCAATAATAAAAGACGAAAAATCAAAGAAAGTGCTTTAATACAACTGAATGCAGATAAATGTGTAGCTAGTATTTCAGCCTAATGTAGTCAAATTTGGTTACCAATGTTAGAAAGAGAAATTTCCAATAATCAATTACCTTCGTTATCAGGATAGCATCATAAGTTTTTATCCAGGTTTTCTTATGATTTATCTTTGGAATAGTTGTTAATCGATACACACTGCAATACACAAAATCACCAAACTGAGTTATACATATTTTGAAAACAAAAATAATCATACACAAAAAAGTAACAACAATCGCGTTTTATTAACAAAATTTCCAAAATAAGCGAAAAAAAGCGCTATCCCAATAAAAACCGTTCCTGGAACGTGCACTTCACTGGATTCCATTTCTAGTGGACGACATATCGTTAGAATGTCAAAATAAAATGTTTTATTTCACATTTTACCAGAGGTGTGATCTACTATGAATGGACCTTAATAAAATTTGACAAGTTTTGTAGTCTTAAACTTCAAAATATTATTGATTGTCTAGTTGCCAAATTTTTTTCGTTGTGTCAGATAGAGACCAAAAATTATTCATTCATTCATTACTAGCTAATGTTGACAATGGTAGCTGGAACGCTACCGAAACGTCGAAATAAAAAACATTATTGTGTTTTGATTCCCAAAAAAATAAGACAAAAAAGAATAAGTAATGCCACAAGGAACTTACAGAAGATAATAAAGATGTTTTTTCGACATATTTTGGGTTTTCCTATATATTTTGACATTACCAGTTAGGGGTCCTTTTAGTGTGGGGTATCTTATAGTTTACAAAAAATTCTAGTGTCAGCTGTCAACCCGTATCATACAGGTACAAGTATTATTCGCCATTGTTTGTGTTTTGGAAATATTACTTCTACATTTAATTGTCACACCTGGAGGACACGTATGTGTTGACAGCTGACACTACTATTTTTTGACAAGTATTTTATGTAAAATATTCCAAACTAAAAAAACCTTCATACTTTTGGAGGTAAGTGTTCAGAATATAGAGGAATAACCAAATATTGGTACAAAAAAACTTCTTTTTGCTCCCTACGTTTATATATTATTTTTTATCCGTAAGGTTGGCAGCACTTAATCTTGTATGTTTTTGCTTTTTTGTTGACTTTTCTTTACCGGCAAATTTTCGGTTGGGATTTGGAAGGAAGTTAATGGAAATTTGAAATTTGGAGGTGTTCGCATGGTTGAATCCGTTTATGTCACGCCCTCAAGTGAAACCAGTGTTATGGAATACTACACATGGTAGGTAAAGAAGAAATTACACTTTTTAAAACTTCAAATAGTTTATTCCCTTAACATAAATTAATATACAATAAAGTTGTTTTTTTTTTCGGCAAAATATAAACTGAATATAAATACTAAAAATCACTAAAAAAATCATTCAATCTTTATACATTTCAAGAGTCCTATATAAATAAAAGAAAATTTGAAGAAAACTTGAGTCAGTTCGGTAACGTTTCTAAAATGAAAACGTTTTAAAATGTTCGTGCCATCACGATTTTACCTTCAATAGTTTCTTGGACATTCTCCACGAATCCCAACTTTCCATAAAACGCATGCGTATAACTGTCAGAGGTATTGATCATGACATGAACGCCAAAAGAACCTTTAAACAAGAAAAGTTAAAAAAATTACCGCAAACTAAAATTAAAACTTACCATTCGCTCTTAGAGCCGCCAATACGCAAGTAACCAATCTTTTACTGACAGACTGATCTAAAACGGAAGGTAACAAACTGCAAATCATACTGGAAGAATGCGTAGAGCTGCTAACGGAAACTTCGTCATTAAAGTTATGGAAGTAAGCAACAGATTCCTGAAAATTAACAAACATTATTTTGATAGTAAACTAGTTTAAGCCATCGAAGGAGTATGTTTTGGTATAACTATAAATAATGTATTCTTGTAATTGTACCAAAACAGCCAATCTTTTGCGCAGCGGCTGCAATATTATAGAAACATTCTGAAATTTCTAAGGATCTATCTATTTGAATACATGTAGTCAAGGAAGGATTGGGGGGTTAAGAAGAGAATGTTCTTTATCTATCAGCAATCCAACAACTAGGTCTAGACTGGTAAAAAACTGTAAAGAATCCCTTAATAGGCCGACAAGAGACAGCAGTGTCTCTAGTATGGGTGCTGGCACATCAGGGAATTGGCGGTCCAGTTAGCTAAAGGTTTTAAAAGAGACTTCATAGGTGTCGAATCACAAAGGATTGCATAAGAGGGGAAATCGGGAACTTACTAGTTAAGGATCACCAATTCAAATGGAGGTAACTTTTATATAAAGAGTCTACTGAATATGGTAGACAAGGAATTTTTAGCAATGTTGTTGAAACTGGTTAAGAGAGATTTGAAGACAGTTACCATAACCGTACAATGCAAGAAGGAAGCGTTCTCCAGCTTTAGAAATAATCTCTGGGTCAGCATTTGAGTGTTTAAGCTCCTGGACAACCTCATATACACCTTGTTTTTTCGCATGGATGCTTTCTGCTCCTTTGTTTGTCAACAACCTATATTTTTACATTAAGGAATTGGGTTTCCTTGATTTTTTTTACAATAAATTTATTAGTCAAGTTCAGAAAGTGAAATTAAAGTTATTATTGTCTTATTATTATTATTATTGTTATTATTATCATTACTATTATTGAGACAAAAAACGAGAAGATATTGAAGTTTTTTCAGTTTCTTTTTTTTGGAGCACAGGGTAAGGTTTTATTTTTGTACTCAAAGTTCAAGAAAGATAATTAATTTATTGTGAATTAAGTAAAGTTAATAATTGGGTTAATATTATTTGTTCATGTAGAAAAATAGCGTCCATTTTCCATCCCGTTCGCATGTAATCATTCTCAAGATTTGGGTACACCATTAAAGTAGGCCAAGGGCTCATTTCTGGGTTCTGACCCCGAGAGTTGTTAAGAAAAAGAGCATTTTCATGACTACCATTAATTGCCTTGATCATTTCGCGAGTGCGAAAAAGTATGGTGGCGCCATCTACAATTGATACTTAATAATAACCATAGGAATTGCTTTATTTGCAGGTCCCTCACCCCAGATTTTGATAGGGAAGCGCCGGATTTTAAGTTTCGGAAAACGGTAAATTTTGAACCGCCGTTTTTGCAAAAAGTAGTGGGGTAGCGAAAAAAATCATAAGGACAACTTTTGTAGGTAATAAATTGCTCTTCATTTTTTGTCCAAACAAAAATTGTCTTATGGCACCTCCATACAAATAGTTTACTGAACAAGGTAGACAAGGAACTCTCAACCAGGCTATTGAAACTGGGTAAGAGACATTTGAAGACAGTTACCGACCTTGTGACTGGACACTGCACCCTGAGGGAACATCTGCACAAAATGGACAAAGTTAGTACCTATGTGCAGGAAATGTGAACTCTGTGATGAAACACCTACTCACTTACACTGCTTCTGCGAGAACTTACATGGACTCAGAAGAAAGCACTTTGGAGAGGAAACAATACAACCATTACAACTACTGAAAATCCCTCTATTTAAACTAGTGGCCTACATAGAAGACACAAAGCTTCTGGAATAGAAGTAGATAACATGTTGGCATTCTTCGCAATTGTACGAATGCGCATGGATACGATTGGTCAATTTGCGAACACTTCCTGAAAATGGTATTCTTGACCTCTCTTCATTAGAGTGGTGAAATGAATTTGGCAACATCGCAATTTCTAGATTATTTAGTAGTTCTGTGCTATCAGATTATGGTTATATTTTAACTATGTTTGTATGATGAATCTTATCTCAGATGAATCCCTTCATCAAAAACATATGCATAACTCTAGGAATTCTAAAAGTTTGCACAAATTGATATTCACGTAAAATATCAAAAGGGTCAATAGGAATTGAAACGATTATATTTATTAATTGGTTTATCTCCAAGATTCTCTAAATTTGTAGTATATGGCAAGTCATCCATTCTGTGAAAAAAATTGATAACATTGATTTTTATTAGATACCTAAATATAACATAAATTCTGTAAAACGCATACTCGAGGCGTTTGCGATCAACAAATTCCTCTCGTTGTAAAACACGAATGATCTTGCAAATTACATTCGCAAAATTATGATATGCGCACGACCTTAACAGGTACGAACGGTCTAAAACAGCGCTCCTAAGCTTGTGTAGTGATTTGTTGAAAAGTGGATCACAGAGAGCGGTAAATAGTAAAAAAAATCGCATGTTCAACTAACCAGAAGATTATGAATCAGATTCGAACAAGTATATGCCAGTCAAATTATTTCAAAAAACATGAAAGAAAGGGAAAAGCATAACTAATGAGATGGGGGTTGGAACGATACAGTTATTGTATTAACAAATATTTTACATCACCTCAAAATTGTCGAGTAAAACGAAAATTAATAAAGAAATTACCTGTGCAAATTTGTGAAGATCTTTAGCACAATCTATCGGATATTTTTCGCACATATCGGGGATCCAAGCCAACTCCTGTTTCACTCTAAACTTATTGTAATCCGGAGCTGCGCACGCATATCCTACAACACCCACGTTGTCTTCTATAACGAAACAAAATTCCGGATGGAGATTAATGTACGGTCCTACAACTCTATCAGCGTGAAGATTTTGAAGTTTTTCAGGATAAGGTAATGGATCTTCAAGACCGTCTTTACACGTTCTTGTAGATACACTGTAGACCATTTCTTCGTCGGCGGGAAGATACGGTCGAATTGTGAACACTCGATTGGTGGGCATTTCGGGTACTTTGTATGTAAACAGATCATTGCCGGAATCCACTGGTATAAGACGCTGAAAATACATATTAATTTAATAATAAAGTAAATCTGTTCTTATAAGCAGAATTTACCTGTAAATCGGCAGTAAGTCCACCTCTGAAAACCCACGGTTCTTGGTCACCACTCATAAACGTTTCTTTCCATCCTTTCGAAAACCCTACACCAAAAAAATTATATTTAATGTGAGCGAATACAATATGGCATAGGGCGCAGCGCTATTTTTGCATGAAGTTACGCTCTGTTGCAATATTACGCTTGTTGAAAATGTGCAATTTTTCGAAAAAAAAACTGGTGAAAGTATACTGTTATGTTATCTTTTAAGTGTTGTATATATAACAAAGTAGTTGGAGGTTGTCAACAGAAAAATGGAATTAAGCCGGAAAAATTGTCGCGCATCAATTTTCGATGACAGTTGACACAACAAGAATGCCTTGCCGAGTTGGTTTCTGTTTTCGGCAATGAAGCACCACATCTGTCGACAATTTCTCGTTTGTATGGAGAATTTAAACGTCGTTGGAAGTACAGAAAGCAGTTAGAGTCAATTGGTGTAAAAAAACTCTAATCCGGGCAGGAAACACAAAAAATATTGTCCCTGAAAATTTTCATATGGGCGACCTTGATCGTGAATGACCACTTATGAGTCTGAAAGTAAACGTCAGTTGGCTCTTTGGGCGTTTCAAGATGAACCAAAAAAAGTTAACCGTTCTCAAAGTGTTTCCAAAAAGTTGTTGGCGAAATTTGTTTCAAAAGCGGATCATGTAGCAACAATTCCTCTGTAAGATCAAAGTACTGTTATTGTTGATTGGTAGATATCGATTTTTTTGTCGGGATTAATTGCTAAGTTTCGAAAAAACGACAAATGATCCCCCAAGAATACAATTCAAGTTCCCTTTCATCCGGCTCAAATTTTATAGGCAATTTTAAGTCGTTACTTCTAATATAATATTAAAATTCACTAAAATTTGACTAATTACTCGCTTCAGCGCCACCATTGAAACGCTATAACTTTGTCATTACTGGTAAAAAAAATCATTTTAATTGTATTTACATGTACGTTATTTTAGGGATCCCCCCGACTGACACGCTTGTGATGGATCTGAAAAAAATTTATTTACAGCGAACGACTTGGTTGTAACTGTATATTGATTATACCAAGTTTGAATATTTTAAGTAACGGTATTTTTGAATAATTTGAAGAAAGCTCATATGAGGACATCTTCAAAGTGCTGTAGCTCCCTTAGGAAGCATTTTCGGATTAAGGTAATTTGAGCTAAATCGACTTAAAATCACCTCTAGTAACTGTAGTTTCCGTATGGCAGGAGAGTTTCTGGACACCGTGTAGGTCGAATTGGCCTTTTTAACTATGAAAATTTTGCACTTTATAAATAAAAAAACGCATAAGCTTATATTTACGCCAAATAGACCGAAAAAAAAATACCGTGACGCTAAAAAGTTGCTGCTAAACATCTTAGAATATACTAAATTCCTTGGACGATGCGTACATGTGTAGGTCCCCTGGGTGTACGATGGCATCGATGGAGGGAAATGACCGCCAGCTTAAGAAAAAAAATAAACAACTTATGTTAATATTGCTCCATCTTAATAGTCGTTCAAATAGTATTTTCCAACTGAGAATTCACTTTAGTCAAACTTGCAAAAAGCATATACCTACTTAAAATAACGGGTGTGTAATTTTAAATTATTTTTGCAGGTATTAAAATTTGTAATCAAACTTTTAAATACGAATGAAACGTGGTTTCAAAATTTTTTGGTGACAATATGTTATGTTGTATCAGCAACGACTTCGGGTGTCACCTGTCACTTCGGGTTCAATAAAATTCAATGTCACAGTTCAAATTTTGGCAATAAGCCGTCTAAGAGATTTTTGCCATTAGATAGAAAAAAATATAAAATTAACTTGTTGAAAATTATTTACTTTTTAAGCGTTTTGAAAGTTTGATTAACGAATATGCTAAAAAAAAGTATTATTAATAATAAATCAAAAATGTATTTTACAAAATACGACCTGCTTTTAGGCGTTTTTTACCCATAAACAAAATTAAGCTTTGACGCCTATGCTTAACTAGTCAGTTTCCTAAAATTAAAGACGCCTTCTGTTTATCGTCAAAGATGTATTTTGCAGAATTCTTTTTTTTTAATTACACTTTTGATTGATACCTTAAAAAACAGACTTTTGAACAAGATTATTAAAAAAGTTTTGAATTGTCGTCCTGCCAAATCCGTAAAAAACATTTTGATTTTAAAACGGTAATAATTTTAGAAACAGATATAGAAAGAATAGAATAAAAATAAATATTTCTTGTTTCTAACATCATAATACCATGTAGTGTTATTATATTATAAGGAATTATACATAATAAAAATTCGTTTATAATGACTGTATCATTCTTATTAAACACCAGTGGTGGAACTAGGAACTTTTGTTAAGAAGCATTCTAGAACAAATAATAAGACAATTAAACATACATATTGAGAAATGATAGTAATATCTTTATTGTTTTCAAATTTTGAAAGAATTGCATCATAGTGGCTGTTAAGTAATCCAAAAGAGAAATTATTGGGAGAATATCAAGCAGGCTTCAGAAGCAACAGAAGGACATTTGTCCTAATAGGCAATGAAAAATCTTCAAGTTACATGCTACGAACACAAAATAGAACACTATACATTACTTCTTGACTTTAAGCAGACCTAAGATGTTTTTGAGGGAATGAGAGAGCTGGAAAAACCAGAAAAACGAATCATAATGACAAAAAAGACTAAAAAATATTGTGGAATAGAAAACTTTTGCAGTATTTTGAAGTGCGAAAAGGACTTAGACAAGGGGATCCGTTATCAATGACACTCTTTAACAAAGAAATGTGACATGAAGAAAAATGAGAATAAGACAAAATATATGGTATTGGGACAACCACAGAGAAAGCTGGAAGAAAACAATGAATTATAGCTTTCGATAAAGGCCGAGGGAATTTTTTTGCAAACGGTACACGATAACTTGACTAAATACAACTCATAGAGCAAGAGCCCAGAGCCGCCAGACGTTACTTATTTTCTAAGTAACAAAATGTATCATACAGAGTAGTGTTAACAATTTCTATCATACTGAATTTTATAATTTGTGATTGAGCACTAAAATATGGTTTAATCATTATTCAAAAATTTTACAAGACTGAAATAAAACATAAATTTAATGGGCTAGTGATATAAAACCGCCAAAACATTATGTGCGCGAAATGTTAAAAATGTCTGGGGGATATTTAGCCCCTACAATTTGTCTGGGTGTTTGCAAATAGTGTTGAAATAGTTTCCAAAATAATATGTATAAAAATCAAGACTCAGACTGTAAGTAAACTTACGTTATTTTTACGCAAACTTTAAAGCGTCTGGGGGAAATTACTGCCAACGAAAACTGTCTGGCAATATTGATTTTAAATTTCTAATAAAATTGTGTAAAATATATACAATAATTATCACTCAAACTTTAAGAAAAGTGAGCTGTTTTTTTGTACCTTTTGCACCTGGTACCTGTAAATTGGCCGCCGGCCCAAGCTATACATTTTGTTACTCAGAAAATAAGTAATGTCTGGCGGTCCTGGGCTCTTGAACTATAAGTATATGCCTTTAATAATTCCCGATAATAAACTACATGCTAGAATAATATATTATGCAGTGAGCATTTTTTAATGATGGCTAGCAAGACACTAGTGTTTAAATTCATCAATACCAGTGTGTTAATAACCATTGAGTGAAAGTTATACTTTTTCAACACCCATACGTTAATTTTACCATCAAATTTCAAGAACATACTAGTAAACTGCAAAAAACTGTCAGAAATTAATTTAAGTTCTGTCAGATAGGAAGTACAGCCACATGGAATATTAGGATGTTGCATTAAAGTATGGATGTGGAAAACAAGACTTCAAATTATCACTTTATACAACTTACCAAGCCATTTGATGTACGAATTGAGCAACGATATCACACCTCTCATATCCCATATATAAGCATATAAGTCATACAAAAGTTCTCGATTATTACAACTTGACATATGTTCAAATAGTCTAGTCATCGCTTGTGACATCTCGTTTAACTTTTCCGCTCTCGTAAACCATTCTTGAACCTTTAACATTTTAAAATATAGTCCACCGTTCAAAAATGTATAACTATGCACACATGATTCATCCTGTATTGGGGATTCAAATGAGGATTGTAGCGCGGTGGTGGCGACAACTGAACTACTTTGTTGTGCATTGTTTTACAACACCACTTTTTTGCCACAAGATTTCCATTATTTGATTTTAGTTTAGATGTTGCCTTTTTTCGTATTTATTAATCATACTCTTTATCTTTATTATTATTATTTTCAATCAATAGAAAACGTAAGGCAAAAAAGTGTAGTTCCGTTTTCTATCGTCAGGTAGAGTAGCGCTTGTATTGAATTATTATGTGAATTTACAATAAATTTGCTTGCTTTGTGCACAGTAGGTACTTCATCTTTTAAAATGACACAATCCTAAGCACTTTAAATCTCAACCTGGGACATTTTCTTGTTTTCTTATCTGTTATCCAACCTATTTGCTTAAAACTTTTTTCTTTTGGTATCAAATGTTGATACCTACACTACCCCACTCTTTAATATGTTCAGTAGCAGTCTAGACGTAGCAATATTAGCACAAATTCAATTTTCAAAGAATACACTTAGAGCCAATTTTTCTTGCATAGAATGTTTAAACAAATATAAAGATTCTGATTAGTATTAAATTATGGTAAGTTTTTTGTTTGCCCAGTCCCGGATCTACGATTTTTTAGAACCAGGGTGGAAACTCGATGCTGGCGCCCCCTCACGCGTTTGAGATAATTTGTTTAAAGAAACTCAGAAATATATAGTGAGAGCCATTTTTGCGACCGACATAGAAGAATAAGAACCATTTAATAAATTTGCCTTTTTATTATCCTATTAGCTAATAACTTTTTTATTTGCGATACAAGACATTAAATACAGGAAACATATAACCAGGAAATCTAACCGAAAATCAAGACATATCTTCAGTCTTTAGGTCCAGAATTTTATTCTCTCCAATCTTTCTGTGAAAGAATCTGTTTGCTCTTCAAAACCCGTCCCTAAGTCAGTTTTATTTCCAATGGCTAGGATCGCGAGACCAGATGACATTCCTGACTCATTGTTGGATGCCTAGTTGCCTTTTCTTTATTTTTATAGACTAGTTTGATCTACAACTTTTCTGATACAGATCCAGCTTCTTTGCTACAATGTTTTATTGGTTTCTCATTGCATGATCTTAACAAGATCTTGTATTATTGCCACGGATCATATTATGATTTTGAAGCTGCCACTTGTAGTAGATGTCTTGGTTTGCCTTTCCCCAAATCCTGGGCTGTGTTCCCTTTCTTACTTTTCTAACTTACTTATGTTTTTAGTAAATCAGGTAGAAGAAAAAAATCTAGATGATATCCATATAAAAAGAGCTAGAGTTTGTTTAACCATCCTTTGCCGTTACGTCATAATCGGTGACGTATTCTGCGGTTTTACGTTTGTCTTATATTAGTTGAATGTTATTTTACACTTAACCTCAAAATTATAATCAATGACATGTGTTAAGAATAGTTTTCAATGATGCGTGTTAAGGTGTGTTTGTATGTATAAATTAGTAATGCCAAAAATTGTATTTTGCTTTATGCGTTGCGTACCATTTTACATAATTTAAATTTGTTTTAACTTGAAATCACCTGGTTTGTTTCAAATTTCTAGCTTGAGGATGTTTAACGCCTCTGAGCATGATTTTTTACTGAATTTAAAAAATTACGGATTACCGAATCGTGATTAAATGGCGAATTATATAATAATGCTAATATTTTTAAAAATTGTATAGTAATTAATCTCTGTGTCATTGTGAGAAACAATTTCGTAAGTATTCCTGAGGAATGCAAAAAAACACATGTATGGGAGAAAACGGGCAATAAATAAATTTATTTCTGAAAAAACTCCCAATAAAAACAGGAAAAAGGAACGAACAAACTGATAAGAAAGGTAAACTGAAATAGCATATGTAATGAAATAATATGCAAAGTCTAAGCTTCATCACTAACGAAATGATCATCATCATTGTGGAAGTCCGATTCATTCAGATCTATGTTAATAGGACTGCATTTAACGGTAAAAGCGGCATTCCAGCATATCTTTTTCTTGAAAAGTAATTAATCAACTTTAAAATTAAACTTTGCTCTTGTTCATTATACCGGGAAGGCATTTTGACAATGAAAAATTAATTGAAAAAGGCGAAAATGTCCAAAAATACTGAACAAATCAAAATATGACAACTGAACTGTCGAAAATAACAAATAAAATGTACCTTGACATAAGTTAAGAAATACGTTAATGACGTCATAATTCCGTCTCATCTATTTCATTTATCTGAGATAAAGCTGGACAATGTATGACGTAAAGGCAAAGGATGGTTAAACAGAGTCTACTCTGCCTAAATCTTAAATAATTTTTACTTGTCAATCTGTTTTCTTATTACCAATACTTTGTTTTTGTATTTGTTAAAGGGTTTATTTTGAACTTTTTACTTAAGGTGGGTTCGATTTGCACACTCTTTTCACTCCTTAAGCTCTTTTCGCTCCAAAACCGTTCGAGATGCCCCTTTGGAGCGAAAAGTGCGGCGCACCCCGCGCTCGTTTTTGTGATTTCAGAGTGAACGGAGTTCACTCCTAAAGCCCTACCTCGACAAGGTGGCACGATCGGAGTGGGCATGCGTGTTACAAACTTTCCTCTGATTTTTAGGGTTTGTTATTGTTTTCTATATAATCGGCATATTATTCAGAAGCAAAACATTAAAACAATGTTTAATTCTCCTGTTAATTCTTCTGGTATTGTAAAATACGTCCTAAACGGACTCGAACACAATACTTATTACATACCATTTAAGATACGAGTATAATAAGACTGTACTCACCAACAGCAAACTATGCAAATTATTTAAACAAACTATAATTATTATATTATTTAAAATAGTTATATTTAGTAAGCAGCCCTTAAATGAAAGCAACTCAATAATAAGTTTTTTTTAGCTTTGGTCTTGAAAATGATAAAAAAAACTGGAACAACAAAATAAATAAATTATAAAAGTAAAAGAAGTGAGGTTACATTATTTTTAAACACTCTCAAATCCGCGAGATAGACTTTCTCACTCCAAACGCTCCGGTATCACGTGATTGATACGCCGCTCTCACTCCGCTCCAGCACCGTATGACCAAATCGAACCCACCTTTATTAACATAATTTTAAAATTTTGATGTTTGATAAAATCTATCACTATTATAGTGGTCCTGTAATAAAATTGTCGACAGTAATGAAAAGGGGGGTAAGTAGCTGTAGAGAGGATACATTTTCAAGAGAATTAAAGCACTGACAATGTTAATAGAAAAAACATTACCTCTGGACTAGATTTGTCTTTCCTCTGATTGGCCACTATAACTAAATGTGCATTTGACTTTAACCAATTAAACTCTTGTAGTAGCTGTAACGCTTGACCTCCATGTTCAAAAGGTAGGTAAAATAGGTCACAAAGTAGGGCTAGGTCATCGTGAGTTAACGCTAACTCTTTGCTAGAAATAGTGAAACAAATACAAATAGATGAACAATTTACTATTATTAAAAAAAATTACCTCTCATTTTCTGTATTATTTTCTATTACCATTTGATTAGGATCTACTTGCATGCTTCCACTGCATGTCTGAAATAGAAAATTTATAAAATTTCTGAACACAACTTACAACCACAAGTTCTTACAGAATTCTCACTCATCGCAACGTCTTCATTGGAGCCATTTGCACATTTGATACCATGTGCTGGTGATATGTTCGGAGTGCTATTACAATCCATTGGTTCATATGGACTTAAACTTGACTCGTTACTTAAACTAGTATCAGTGTTCATAGTGCTTTCGTCTTTTGGATCTTTGAGATTTGTAACTGCACATGGTAAATTGAGTTATTAACTTTTTTATAAAAAATATCACAAAGTACATACCTTCAGTTGAGTTTTCTGTAGTTCCATGGACCACTTTCACTTTCTCTGGTTTTATTATTGTTCCACTGAGAATAGTGACAGTTTTCGATGAAGCCGAATCAATTGGAATGGGAATTGGTACAGGTGTGATGGGATTTGGAATTGATTCATTACAAATTACTTTGGTCTCTGATACTAGGGAGTTCATAACAGGACCTGGAACTGCACTAACTATTGATTCAGTACAAGAAACCTGAAAAAATGTAAATTTCAAACTAATTTTTATTGTTCATATTGTATTTATTGGAAAAAAATTGTACTCACTGTGCTACAAACTTCAGCTAATGCTTGTAATTGATTAGAATTATTGCTACTTGATGTGGTAGTACTAGTGGAGGTTAAACACATACACGTGTTTATTGAAGGTATGATAGGCACAGGAACTACTACTTAAAAAAATAATTGTGTGAATAAATGTAATTTCTAGAATTAATATATATTGGAAACTACTCACATGATTTCTGTAAAAATTGGCATAGAACAAAATAAAGTTATGGTGAATGTATAGAAAATATTTTGAAATACATGAGTATTCTGGTTATATGGAAAGTGAACTTCAACTTTGTTATTTTGAAGGTGAAATTACATTAAAAAAACATGACCTAATTATAATAAACAATAGAGGTGTAGACAGCACAACATCCAAATGGATGTCGGAACTGCTCACCACTAGAGTAGCAGAGACGAGAACGAGCAAAGACATTGTCTTCATCTGCACAACCAGAGTATGCCCACATAGAGGAGTAGCATCCCCATTAATGTGGAGTCTGACGGTTGACGAACTCCTGTGTGGTTTGACGGACCTCCGAATATCCTGCCAAGGATATGCCGATGATATTGTCATAACAGCCAGGGGAAAATTTGAAAAGTCCCTTTGTGACATCGTACAAAATGGTCTGAACTATACAAATAGCTGGTGTAGGCAGGTGGGACTCAGCATCAACCCCACCAAAACCATCTTGATAGCCTTCACTAAGAAAAGAAAACTCAATTTCAAAACCATTAAACTTGATGGGAACGAGGTTGAATGGAGACAAGAAGTCAAGTATCTAGGAGCCATTGTGTGGAGTAGTAGAACTAGCCTCTTGACGACGAGAGAAAACCTCTCCAAAATTCAAAGACTAGCCTGTATATGCATAACAGGAACAATGAGTACATGCCCAACGGCAGCAATGTAAGTGATTCTCAATGTCAAACCATTACATATGGTAGTGGAGAGTGTTGCAGAAAGAACAAGATACAGACTAAGTAGAGAGGGAATCATTAAAAAGAAAACCACCTCTTTACTTCTTAGAAATCAGACAACCTGGGACATGCTACAAGATGGTATGATGAAAAAGTATAACTTTTTAAAGAAATTCGTTACGGAATTAAGCAGCAAGAAGGAATGGGATCCAAATACCATTATCAGACTTGGAAAGAATGCCATTCAATAGTACACAGATGGCTCAAAAGCAATAGAAGGAACTGGGATAGGAGTGTACGGGCCAGGAACCAAACACTCTGAAAGCTTGGGAAAAACCCCAAGTATCTTTCAAGCGGAAATTCACGCAATAAGAGAGTGTGCCCAGTTCAATATTGACAAAGGATATAGAATGCAAAGGGTTATCATAATGTCTGATAGTCAAGCAGCCATTAAAGCGCTGAGTTTTTGTGTAATCAGTTCCAAAATGGTGTGGGAATGCCTAGGCAAACTTAATAAACTAGGCGAGAACAATATAGTCACCTTACTGTGGATTCCAGGACATACTGGAATAGAAGGAAATGAAATAGCAGATGAACTAGCGAAGAGGGGGACTGAAATACCCTTTTGGGGGCCGGAACCCTTTTGCGGAATCAGCTCCAATGTAATATTGGAAGAAATAGGTAAAGCCGAAGAAAAGAGAAGATCTGACCACTGGAAAGATCTAGTAGGGCTTAGGCAATCTAAGATTGTTCTGGGTGACTACAACCTGTTGAGATCAAATGAATGCATAAGTCAAAGTAAAACTGCACTAATAGTTTTAACAGGAATTCTAACGGGAAATTGTCTTAAAAAGCTCAAAATAGTGGAGGAAGAAGAATGTAGATTTTGTGGAATGGAAGAAGAAACCTCCATCCACATACTTGCGAACTGCACAGCAATTCAGAATCCTAGGGCACAGTACCTGGGAGACTACTGGATAGAAGAGGACTAAAGGAGCTACTAGTCTCTGAGACTCTCCTCAGAAACTTAGTAGAATTAAGAGGGCACAATAGATCTTTTAGGTCTCAGTGAATGTTACCCCAAAATACATACCTACCTACATAATAAACAATAATACAGATGTGATTGACATCAAATAATGACAGGTAAATACACAGCCTACTAAAATAAAAGACTAAATAATCCGGCCTACTCAATAATAAGGCTGAAATAATTAATATTTTTGGATACATGTTAATATATCAAAAACGCTTAAGATTGGGTATGGGGAACATAAACTGCCCATATTTTTTGCCTTAGAATTAAGTAAAAGAATAAAAATATGGTTGTTTCATTTAATCATGTTAGTAGCCTCCAATATATAGTAAGTAGTGTAAGCTCGTCGTGAAGCAGCCTGAATAGTATTGTGCTAATTAATGAACATCAGGAATTTTTTTATTATTTCAATGTGTTAAGACTACTGTGACAATTCTGACAAGTGTTTCTTAACATATCTCATAATCTACATTACAACATTCTGCATTAACTTATTGCTGATGTCAGTCGTTTTTCTGGTTATTATGAGTTACACATGTTTTGTGGTTTTGGGAGAAATATTACATTGTGGTTTTTGTAGTTAGTGTTTGTGGCAAAATGAACATTATGCCAGTGAAAAGAAAAAGGATAATTAGAGTTAGTGAGCACATCCATTATGCAAAGGAACATTGGTACTGAGTTCTCTGTATATGTTTGGGACCTGTGAATAAGTTAATAAAACAAAAAAAGGGAGCCCTGTTGAAGTTCTGCAAAAGGAATGCAACTACATGAGATGAAATATTTATTTTGAAACACAGCAAGTTAAACCCTCTGATCTTAAGCAGGACTTGGAAACACTGTAGTGAAAATTCCCCACTCTACAACTCGCAAACATCTTTTGGATACCTCAGAAGAAACAGCTTTTAACAGAAACTATAATGTCTCAATTAAAACACACTTTTTAGTAAAGGGGTACCGATCATAGTTTGTGCAGAAAGTTATGGTTTAAAAGTTTACTACAGCTAACTTGGTTAAAAAAAATGAAACATCCAGCCAGGAAGATGTTATGGGGCTGTTTTAAACATTAGGGAACAGGAAAACTTATACCAATCAAAGGCATGATAAACAGTGAAAATTATAAAATATATATAAATGTATTTGTCTAGAGAACAGGAAAAAGTCCAAGTAGTTGGCAAAATTCTAGCAGGATTTAGCTTTGTGCTATGGTTTGAAGAAGAAGACTAGCCCAGTAATGCACCAACATTAATCATATTGAGTATTTGAGTGCTACACGCAGGGTCAGATTATTGAAAATGGATTGTACAACAAAAACTAAGATTACTGAGACTATCATTGGTATCAGTGGTTTCGAGATGACAAAACCAAAGAAAATTTCATAAGTATATTGATTCTATGACAAAACAAGTAGAGGCTTTATTAAAAGTTGAAGGAGGACATAATTATCTCATACTGAATATTACTAAAATATGTATTTATAGACTAGTAGTTTGAGTTTTTTCTTTCAGTAAACAATATTTAGCATAAAACTGTGTGTTCAAATTAACTGGCACATTACTTTAAAATATATTACCAGCAACTGCAGGTTGAGGTTTGGTGATGGGACCCCAAGCTAACTTGTGTTTAACAAATTCAGGAAGCCACTCTTTTATTGCATTTCGTAACGCTTGTCTTGGATGATACATATTTGGTGATAGTGTTGCTGGTACATCTTCACCTGATAGTCCATCTTCAGTCTCAGTTTCTAATTTGATATCAGCAGATACAGTATCATCTATATAAAGTGAAAAACACAAAACTGTCAGTAAGGACAAGATTCCTGACTGCTCAATCGAAATAGCGACACTATCATACAGGTAAAACCAATTTAATCAATGAAATTTAGTGGATAGCAATTATTCATGGCAAATATGTTCTCCAATACAGGTAAAGATCTAAATTTTATCAAGTTGAACATCAGAAGTAAAATTGGTGAACAAAATATGCTTATATTCTGCCTCGAGTATATAAATTGAACAGATTTAACATGTTTTGCTATGAGAAAAGATGTTTCTTACGTATAGAGGGATCCCGTTGAGCATCTACATTACATCTAGACCATTGTGCTAAGGTGTGTATGGCTACAAAATTGGCCCCATATTCACAATTAGGATTAGTAAGAACACCTCGTAACTTTGGAATAAGATCAGGGGATCTTCCAGAGTAAGGACCAAGGAAAACTCTTTTTTGATCATAATCATTTGCATGTAAATTATCCCAAATAACAGGAGGTCTCCGTAATACCTCAGTTACTTCTTGGATATTTTCTTTTGTCAGTATCCTAGATATTACTTTTTGTCCTGAAAATTTTGTTTTAAGAATAAAGAGACACCTTTGATTAGTTCTTACCTGTCCACATTATATCAATTTCTGGTGATAATTTAGATCCTAAGGTATTTAAATATTCAGAATTTGTAACGTTAGGAACAGCTCTAGTAGAACAATACTGTGTTGGACAAAGTAAAAATTTAGGTTGTCCTAAGTGCTGATAACATTCATTTGTAACTGAGACTTGTGCTTGGGCGAATGACTGGAATATTTCTTTATCAGCTTCTGACATTTCTGATTCAATATCATCAAATAACAATGCAAAAGCATTACAACCAAATTGAGATACTTGTTCTAATTTTCTTTTCAAAGCTGCCACTTCCTTAGAGCTACTGTAAGTTATATCTAGACCAGGTGACAATGCATAATAAAATGTTATATTCTGATCTTTTGCTGCTTGAATAAGACCAGTCAAATGTTCTGCTTCTTCTACTGTATAAAGTTCTCTCCAATATGCACGGTGTTTGTAGTCATCTTTTGGAGCATATACATATGAATTCATTTCCCATTTTTTCATTCTGTAATGTTAACATCTCTGTTGAAACATTTTATTATTGAAAGAAAATAATATAAAATATTTTAAGAGCAGATCATTACTCTACCATAAAAGTTAACTACTTACTTTTGGAAAAGATCTTTTCTCTGTTCTGTGGTCCATGGTCTTCCATAAAATCCTAAGATAATAGAAACCAAAAAAATACTTATTAAAAACACATATGAATTATATTGAATTAAAAACCCCTATTTTTTCAATAAATAGTACAACAAACATGATGTTTATTTAAAATTAGAGCATTGACCCCAAATACATTAAAAGCTGGATTAAACGTAATGAAACACATGTGTAGTTCAAATGAAACAAAACAAATTTATATTTAAGACCACTTAGACACTGCACGCATACCTTCTACTACCCCACAAATGAAGTTTCCATTTTTGGTATTTAAATTTTCGGATATGGGTAGATTTGATTCTTCGGCCATTGTTATCTATATTGGAAATTTTGATATAAACCTAGTTTGTAGAAACTACCGCTTCATAAAATTGAATAGTCAATATTTAATAATCATTAGTTAATAACAAATTAAAATCGCAATTGTAGTTAGATTAATTGTTTTTTAACTAATTTCTTATTTATTTACACAAATATTTTGGATGTCACTCAAGCACCACAGACCACAGATACGAAAGGTTGTCTGAGACGAGTATTTAAAAAACTATCACTTATGTTACGGCAAGTTAAGTAGAAGTGGGTATGCAACACAACTCACAATTCTGAGTTCAGAGACTGGCTCGCACTTTGTGTCATAGAAGCATCCTATATTCTATTAAAAAAATAAACTGTAAACTATTTAAAAATATATAATTATAAAATTCTGTTATATGAAATAGTAAGTTTTACTGCATATGAGTATTTCATTTTGTTTCTTCTTGAGGCAATTCTATACCAAATTTTTTTCTCTCTATCGGAATTGGTGGCGGAGTTATTAAATGTTGATAGACTGGAATCTGTAATATGAACCAAAAATGTAAGATTAAGATTCAACATTGCGTTACTGCTTACATAGGGGAATGACGTATCGAAATCAATTTCTCTGGGCTTAACGGTTCTTTCAGGAATATTATAATAATGTCCAAGAACAGGTTCTTCTAAAGCTTTTCCATATATTTTGTTGGCATCAATATAAACATGATCCTTCTCTTGCAGCTTCTTAAGCTGTTTAATAGTTAACCTTTTCGGAAATGATCCACCACATAAAACCTGTCAAGATAATACCATATATGACATTAATTCAAATTTCACCCATAATATTAGAAGGGCTACTTATTAAAATTGTATAAAATATGAAATCTACCCTTAGAGTAGTCGAGCTTGCTACTCTCTTTATGTCAGGAGGAATGTCGAATTCAAAATCAGTGTCTATTGGTTCCTCTGGTGGAATAGGTTTCCACGTTTTAAATGTTCCAATAGTTTGTAAGTACCTTCCTCCAAGTGTCCACATCCGACAACTAAAATCAGCGCTACAACTGAAAACATACACATTATATTGAAAAACATACAAACTTTTGAAATTAATCAATTAAATGAATTGAGATGGTTATATATAGACGGTGGAGAAATTCATGACTTCATTTTTCCAGGTGATTCAGTTACCACCTCTAGCCTCTAATATGCGCCACACCGCACTCTATACTTTACCCCTATTTTTGACAACCTCTCCAAAATCAGTATAATTCGATACTTCGAAGTACCCAGACCGAACTATCGCACACCGCAAACTCTGGTTAAACCAACCGATGATTGTCTCCGATCTTTTTGCAGTAAAGTAATTAAATGAAACTCCTGTAAGTAGTGAGGAAGCTAACTTTAGTTGTGCTTTTATAGTTGTGTTATTGTAAAACTGTAAAGTGAATTAACCGCCATGTTAGTGAGGAAAGTGAACACTAGATGTATCCAATAGTGGTTCATCAATGTATTTATTTGTAACCTGGAACCTCTGCATTTTCCCGAGTATCAATCTGTGTTCCTTATTTCACTCTCGGGTTACCGAGTGGTCTTTCACCTGCTACTGCCGAAGCGCAATGGAAGAATAAGGGACGCTCTAACATCTACGCAGCAGCAACGTTATAACTATCCACTGCTGTTGTGCTTCCACCTTATTCCATCCAGACGGTTTTGTTGGGTTTTAAGCTATTTGCAGGAGTGGTAAAAAAATACAACTTCGAAACATTGAAACTAACCTTACAATTAACTCGCATTTGTCAATATACAATATACCCGAAACGGGCATAAAATGTCCTTTAAAGCTATTCAAAAGTATAGGAAATGGTTGATTACGTTGCATTCTTCTTGCCCTTCCAACGAATCTGTCTCCCCACATGAAGGGAAACTTTAATCTGTACATAGGCATACAAATGTGCTCCTTTTCTTCCGGTAAAACACAATAATTTTTTAGAAGCCATATTTTTATGTAACCAACGGTTGTTCCTGAAACAACATAATTTTCGTTGATCTGGTAGCAGTATAATTATTTATATACAAAAAAATCTTAACCTGTGAACAAGAAATCATTTTTTTTATCAGTAGTCATAGATATAACGTAGTCTCCAGCTTTGTGTATAACCGAAAAACTTGTAATGTATCCTCCCAATATGTGGTGACTCCAAACTTGAATCTTTCCATTTTCAAGAGCTATAAGTAATGTTCCGATTTGAGGGTCGGCTTTTCTCGCATTCAAGAATATCATGGTATGAACGGCTAATTTTTTTAGATGAAATATTTCTTCGGGTACTGCAACAGTTGAAACTCTTCTGCCTCTTGATTCTCTTAGACTTAACTTATGTTTACCAGGACCTACAATATTGAAGATTTGTATAGTATATACGCTAAATA
This sequence comes from Lochmaea capreae, assembly GCA_949126875.1. NCBI lineage: Eukaryota > Metazoa > Arthropoda > Insecta > Coleoptera > Chrysomelidae > Lochmaea > Lochmaea capreae. The sequence goes on from OX421409.1 coordinate 10,319,681, forward strand.
TGTTATGAATTTGAAATATCATCATAGGGAAAATCTGAAAAAGCAAAAGAAATTTTTTTTTATTACATTTAAAGCGAATTTATCCAAAGAACTTTAGCAAAAAATAAATAGGAATAAAGTTATTAATACAATTGTTTGACATAAGTGACATCACCTGATAGTGTTGTATCCAACGATAAATGCGAAACGATTGAAGAAGTTCTCGCCTTTTGTGGAATTGTACTTAATTTTCTAGAAGGAGTACCATCCGTGGCTTTTTCCTTTATTTTTGTCAATTGATAATATAATTTTATCCTTACGTTTGGATTTGAAACGTTGAATTTTTTGTACGGCTGTCCAGTTTCTAGCCGCCACAAAATTAGTTCTCCAGTGTATGAGCTCGTAGCTAAAGTTTCCGGTACTCTGACTACAGCACAGCTTATATCTTCAGAATGTCGAAGGTCCCAGTTTTTGCTTAATTTGAAAATCGGTCATTAGTAGATGCACAAGCATTTTCAATTAAATGATGGAAGAAAGTAGGTCTCTTAAGTTCAACTTTTTATTGAGGATAATAAATTATAAGATATAATAGGTCTGTTGAATACGTCCTTGTAGAGTCAAACGGCAACACAAAATACCTAAGTCAAGTATTGGTACCACCTTCATTCCTAACTTTGCATAGACCGATAATAACTCTGGAATGCTTTAATTTTCGATTATTCACCACAAGCTCTTTTCACCGATATTGGCGTGTGTTTTAAATAATCTACTAAGAAGTTTTCAATATCCGTACTTTCTGATATGCAGCTGCGTAGTTCACTAGTGCAAAGAACGTTTGGTATGCCAAAGTGTATAAAGACATTCAATATACCTACTAGTCATGAAAAACGTTTCACGTCTCGTAGTCTCATAGCTGTTAGCTTGTGTATATTATCTCTGGCTGTTAGTCTGCGGTCAGAGTAGCTCCGATATCGGCAGAGTATTTCCTCGTCTGCGTCAGGCGGTCAGAGTCAGAGATAATATACACAAGGTCAGAGTGTAGTAGCGACTGATGATATTATTATCTCTGGACTGATGTATCTATACTAAGGCACTAAAGAGATGAGTATTTTCATCCGCCATTTTGGTTTCTGAATTTTATTGTTTTGACATGTGTCGAGCTGACATATTGTGTTGAAAATTTTTTGATATTGAACAGAACATTTTATTTTACCAATTTTCCTTCAAACTATATTATCACCAGAAAATTGAGAAAGTGCAACGAAAGGATGCTGGCCACGTCTCTGAGTAGAAATACCGAATCTCATGCCAAATACTTGACCAACACAACAACAACATCAACGTACAACAAAGAACCAAAATGGCGGACGAGAATACCTATGTCTACAGCACTATCTATACCACAGAATACACCAATGGTGTAATCTGTGTCTATACTCAAACACCATTTCCGCCGTGTAGGGTGGAGTTGAAAATTCTGCCGAACCAGAGCTACTCTGACCTTAGTTTAAAACAGGGTTATCTGTGGTTTAAAAGTCGGGGGGCACACGGTATCGAGTCGTGTAGTAGTGTCGGATCAAGTGAGACTTGAAATGCTCGTCACACTAAGCAAACATTACAATTTTCCAATTTCACATTTATCAGTTGTATTTTTATATTTTTCTGATCTAATAAACTGTGTTTTATTTATTTTCTTGCATGTAATAAATAAATATGCAAATAAAAAACCGAAGTTAGAAGTTCGAAAACAAATTTCTATTCACACATCATGCGTGGCTTGTTCTTATGTAAAACGGAGTCTAACTAACGCGAGTTAGAAAAGAAGGAGTAATCGAGTCGACTTAAGATTCACAGCATACATTAAAATGCACACATGCCCAGCCAATGAGATTGCTTCGGCATCTGCCGAGGCGTGGCCTATGTACCGCCAAATTCAAAATACCAGTTTATGTATTTTTGGAATTTATTGTTGCCGGAAATCAGTGACTATAAACACCGAATAATAATCGGTGCTATAAAGCAATAGTGTTTGTATACAAGCTGCATGGCATACACCAAGTAAATTTTAAATGATGAAATATAATTATTGGAATTATTAATCAATATAACAATATTTTGCATATGGGAAACTTTTTTATTATTTATATGAATATGAAGAAAAAAATAAACTTCTGCATGGTCTAGTCTTTAAACACAACCATCAATTATCGAAATTTTTCAATCAATACAAGGTAAATCGAGATATAAATATTGATTCAATGGTAAATTACTTCTATTTGACCAAATCGAAAATTGTTATAGAGAAAATTTATTTAAACTCTTTTGTGAAAAAAATTTGATAATTAATTGATTTCTAAATTTGTGTGTCTTAAAACAATTAGGTACACACACTCAATGTAATATGTTGCTTGTAGTATATTTATTATATTCTGTTTGTTATATTTTTGAATAAATAAAACCAAGAAGTGGGAAAATTAAATAACAAATACCATATATATTTATGTTTATAAGGTTTATTAAAAACATTTAAATACAAATGTATTGAAATTCTGTCAGGCACACAATGGTAAAAATCAAACAAAATTCAAATGAACTATCTATATCTAATTTAATGACTAATTCATTCAAACAATACCCTTCAACACAATACCAAAAAAATCAACACCTTCCCAAACCACAAAGCCTAATCTAGAACCAAAGCATAACTACCATAACAATAATAAAGCACTACAAAGAAAATATGAAAAAACAGAACAATACCTAATTATAAAAAATGGCAAAAAAAATTTATATCTAGTATTTTATTTTTTATTAGGATAGTACGTCTGTTTTTCAATTTTTCGTTTTTTGTTCATTCCCTGAAAATTTTCTTGTTCCAAAACCATTTTACTTCTAAATTTTTTAAAGTCACTCATAAACCTAGCAAAGGAGTTTTCATCTAAACTTCTACCAAAGCTACAAATTTCTCGAGAAATTTCTTGTAATGCTATCTACAAACCATATAGTATGTAATAAAAGCAGAAATTATAGTTTATCATTATATACTTCTCGTCTTTCTTCAAAATTAATTATAGAATTATCATCTTCCATTCTAGAACTCTCCTGAATAAAGTGGGTAACATCATCCTGATAATTTAACTGGCTAACACTGGGCTCTTCAACAACCAAAACATCATTATCATCCTCATCCTCTCCAGAATTTAAAGAATCTAAAACAGACTCGCTTCTCTCCTCAAACAAAGCTACAGCATGTATATGTTTACATAGTACTGTCTTTACAGCATTATCTGGACACTGACATTTATATCTATGTAAACAAATTTTACATTTATTACAATACCCAGTACGACATTGTATATCACATATTTCATTACAGGATACTACATAATATTCATTACTTACTGAAGATTTCACTTTGAATTTTCCAAATTCCAAAAATTCTACCTTACCATCCATATCTTCTGCTTTTTTATGTGCTTCTATAACAATTTTGTGCTGATAATTATTTGCATTTGGTCTTTCGGTATTAATGATCCTCTTCCACATTTTGTCATCCACAAGTTCATCCAATAAGTCCAGCAGCTTTTCAACTCTAAAAAAATTAAAATTGTATTCTCATTTTAGTATATCAATATTTTTCATTCCATATATTTTCCAATTAATGATTAGGTATAATTTTACCTAAGATTACGTTGTCCACCCATTTTGTTATATTTTAATACTTTATTCAAACTTTCTATAGCCATGTTTGTATTTATTCCGACATTTATTCTGTAACAATGGGCCCACATCTTGATCCTCTCTTCACTTTGGAAATAGTAGCTAAAACCAAATATCATTGTTTAATCTAATATTATTGTATGTAGTACATTCTTTACTTCTGCAAGTATTTCAAAAAATCATTTTCATCCTCCTCTTCCAAATGCCTAAAATAGTTTTCCTTCAGTACCATAAACTTTTCAATTTCAGTCTCTTTTAATATTCTTCTCATTTCCTTTTTCATAACTTGTCTATTTTCTGCCTTCTTAAGTTTTGATCGGCCTTGGATGTTCCAATTCTTGATAATATGCCATGTACAAAGAAGTCTTCTGGGTTTCTCATAGGAATTCATAACTTTGATCCATGCATTATAATATTTTGGGTCATCATCACTCATTATATATTCTGTCTGAAGTGTCTCTCCCAGCCTTGATTGAAGTGCCCTAAAAAAAATTTCTTGAATTATCTGATCTTGTCTGTTTGAAAGTAAAAATGCCACTGGAAATCCCATATTGTTCTCATCCTTAATTAAAATTATTGTAAGATCCAAATTTCTTCGGTTTGTTCCATGCGTTCCATCAATACAAATAATCCTTTTAAATTCTCTCAATTTCTTTTCCATTACACCATTCATGTAACCCACTGCAAAATCTTCATCCTTTAATCCAGGGTAACTTTCACCTAAAAATAAAAAACACCTACATTTTACAACTTAATCTTTTAAAACTTGCATATTTTTAAATGTGTTTGTATGTAAGTGCATACCAATTCTTTTGAATAAAAATGCATGGTTTTTTCCTTGTCTATTCCATTCTTCAATTTTTAAAGTAGTTGCTGTCATGTCATCATTGTCCCTTTTTTTGTCAATATTGTACTTTCTTATTAAATATGCTAAGTCTCCTCTTGTTATCAAATTTATTCTTTCAATCTTATTATTTTGAATTTTTCTGGCATCTTGAATTATCCTGTTGTTTGTTACCCCAGCAGCTAATTGTCCAACTACAATATTTTCTTCAGCCTTTGACAGTCGCTTTGTTCTTAGCTCGTCCACATGTCCCACATGAGTTTCAAAAAATGTTACTCGAACTAATCCTGATAAAAAATATTTACAAAATTAATGACATTGAAATTATTATGGCTGAATGACCTCAGTTGATGGGCATTTGGTTGTATTAATAAATGATAGTTATTATGAATAAATGAATATTACTATTCACCATTAGTTGAGACTTTAACTATAATTCTAGAGGGACATGTTCCTTGGATGCGAATGCTTCCCCCAGATTTCATATTTCGTACTTTACATGAGCTACTGAATCCTAAAAATCAATTTATAAAAACATATTTAACAAATAAAAGTTGGTACTACCTTTTATATCACTTCTATTACAATTGTAGAATATGAGTTCTTCACCATTTTTCAATTTGTTTCTTCTTTGACAAGCATAATCAACTTCTCTATTTTCCTGTGTTCTCCAAAATGTGAATTCTTCAAAATTTCTAAAATTTAAAACAGATTCCTGAATAGTTAATTGATGAATATCAAGCAAATGTTTGTTTAAATTATTATAATAGGAAAACTTCTCTGTAGTGGTACACATCGGACATATAATGCGTTTATTCTTTTCCTGCTCGGTAGATTCGGGGTGAAATTTCCTTAAATGCCTGTTTCTTGTAGATGTACTTGAAAATTCAGCATCACAAAATTCACAAATCACTTTCTGTACACTACAAAGTTAACCCAAGATTTATATTATAACTTTGATATTCTTATCCACAATAAATATAAAAAAATAATTACCTCGGTGATTCCATATTTTCCTACTTTAAAAACTGCAAAAGATAAGTTTAGGAGATGAACAGATTTAAAAATGTTGAAAAGTAAATAAATTTATGAAAATCAAATTCAAAACCACTATAAAAATTCACCAAGTGAAGTACGAGTATTTATGTGAACAATTTAAATTGTTTTATACACATAGATTATATCATATAAAGAACAAAATCTGATAAGTTTCTATTCTAACCTATACCGCCAAATTTCCATAAAATTTGACATACGAGATACGAGTTGACACGAACATTTAACGAAGATTCATTCGGTCGGCAAGAGCATTATGAATTCTCATTGGCTGGGCATGTGTGCATTTTAATGTATGCTAAGATTCACGCGCACTTAGCCGAAGCGTCGCGAACGGAAGCGTTGCGAAACGAAGTGTCATTTTGATGGTGTCCGCGCATTTGAGTGAGGTACGATGAGGAGTTCGTCAGAAGAGGATCTCTTTGTATTAAGTTTAATTGCCACTATGGAAGAAAAAGAAAAGAACAAAAAATAATGCTGGGTTTATAATATAAATCAAAAGAGAGACACTTACGCCAACTTTAGCACCACTTCCTATGAAATACTGCTAAAAACTGAAATATGAGACATACGAATTAACAAATATTTGAATCTTCTCGCCGCCTATCGCTGCGCATTGAGGCGAAGCGTCAAGAGAAACGACTCCTAGTTGGTCCGAAGATAATTCGCGCGTCCACCGACGCTTCGATTAAGTGTGCATGAACCTTTACAGCATGATATTACTATGAACAGAACTCTGAAATGTTAGACCAGTTAGAATGCTAGTGACATACTTTTGAATCAAATACCTAAAATCTGAAAGAAAAATGTTTACCAGAATGCACCACCAGGAGAATCAGCTTCATTAGTATCAGCAAATTCGGTAATTCTTCTATTCCATCCTATAGCCATAATCCGACTTTTCACCCAAATTACGGACTGTATTTCAGCAAACGGTTCGATTTTCATATTTCTCAAGCACGTACCAGTATTAAAATTCCAAATTTTCAATGTACCATCATGAGCTCCTGTTAGCAATCTTTGATACCCGGGATCGAAAATTGCTGCAGTTATTTCAACTGGCATTATTTCACCATGTAACATAACAGTATGGGCATCTTTAATAACGAGGAGTCGTCTTCCATCCCAAGGATTCCACACAATAATATAGCTATCTAAGCCACATGTCACGATAGTCTAAAATAGTATATTTCATTACCTTTTTGAAAACAAAACCAAGTATAGTCAGTGGCGTAGCTAGGGGGACAAGGGCCCTGGTGCATAGGGAAAGAATCGGGCCCTCCTCTCCTCTCTCCGCGTAGTTTGAACTTTATTGACCTTCAAAATTATTGATAGAAATAAGAATAGGAAACAGTGAGTTGAACTTATCCCTAGAAGGCTAAAAACATACGTCGTCTCTATTAGAATCTCCATGTGTTTAATAGAAGAAAAAGGGAATAAATAAACAACGACGCACATGACAATATACACTGTGTCCATAAAGTATGGAACAAATTAATTTTAAAGCTAAACAGGGTGAATTACTTTCGAGTAATGACGTCACCGTAATTTTTTTTAAATGGAACACCCCCATTTTGTCTCAATTTTCGGATTACTCTAGCTGAGCTGATTCCAAAAATGTATCACATGTTGATTGCAATTGGTACAGGGTGAACAAAAATACAATAGTTTTGTGTGTGGTCATAAAGTAACGCGAAACATTCTTTATTAGTTAAATTAACAAAATTATCAAAAATACTTATTGTCTAGCGGACAGAATATGATTAAATACATGACTTTATAAATGTTCGAACTGCAGCCCTTGCTGTATTTGACAGTAACCCAAACGGTGTACAAATTCTTGTTGAACCTTGTTTATTGTGTCTTGAGAAATATTGTTTATTGCTGTCCGAATTCTCTCTTTTAATTCTTGAATATTTGCTGGTTTCGTTTGATACACAACATTCTTCAGATGGCCACACATAAAATAATCCAAAGGATTGAAATCTGGTGACCTCGCTGGCCATTCAATAGGTCCACGTCTACCAATCCACCTGTTTGGACAAATTTCATCTAGGTACCTTCTAACATCTACAGCATAATGCGGAGGTGAACCATCCTGTTGAAACCATAAACTTTCATCAAAACCTCCAGGATTACTTTATGAGCACACACAAAACTATTGTATTTTTGTCCAATTGGAATCAACATGTGATACATTTTTGGAATCAGCTCGGCTAGAGTAATCTGAAAATTGGGACAAAATGGGGGTGTTCCATTAAAAAAAAAATGACTGTGACGTCATTACTCGAAAGTAATTCACCCTGTATATTAGATTATTATTTTAAAATATGGTAAATTAAAATCAAAAATCGACGTGTTTCAGGATTATTTCTTAAAATGGCCTGTTTAGCTAAAAATGAATTTCAAGAAAGCATTGTATTATGTGTAAAATATTTTTAATTTAAAATATTGCAAAGCGCTTTCGGCTTTAACGCCATCATCAGTGCGATACTCGTCAAGTATATATACAAGAGTCCAAAAAATAAATCGACAACATAATCATAAAAACTTTTTAAAAACTACATTAAATTTAAAAAATTATCCCCTATTTAGGGTAAACTGTCGTTAACTTTTTAACATTTTCATTTATAAACTTCTAACAAATACACGTGTTTGTATAACGGAAATTAAATTTGTTCCATACTTTATACGGACACAGTGTAGAATATTTATTATTAGCTCTAATACGAAAACAGATTGGTAAAAACTTATCTCAATCGAATGGAACGACTGTGATAGATATATTTCATAAGCTTATAGAATGTAGATCATTATACAGCGTGATGTAAAAACTAGAGGTCTATGTATGTAAAGACCTTTCACAATGAGGTGTTAAACCGATATCCAGCTTTTGGTATTTTATTAAAGTATATTGGAACTACTTTGAAGATTCAATATTATAATAAAATAAAAGCATTGCTGTAATATTTTTTTAGTTGTTTGGTTATTTTTAACCCTTACTCTGTGGAATTACAAACAGAAGCTGTAAAAATGGTAATTTTAATACTTTTTAGTTAAATTTTTCGTTACACTCCACAATTTTTCAAGCTAGAATAATGTCAATATCAATAGTTGAAATTATAAACGTATTACCTGATACAATTGATTGAACAACACCACAGATACACCACTTGTATGAGTGTTACCATCTGTATGTTCAGAACTCTGCTTAGGACTAAGCGGTAGTATTGCGACCATAACACTAGCAATGATCCACTGTCTACTTTCCGGGTTGTACAAACATGTCAAATCGCTTCTTTCACCTAACGTGTTCGGTAATTCTAAATAGGTTTGTAGAATTTCTTGACCTGCTACGTCCCAAACTTTTATGCATTTATCTTTAGATAGACTGTATAATCGAGAACCAGCATCTTGAAACTGCATTTGTACAACTCCAGTGTGATGACCATAAAATGTACAAATCGGTCTGCCTTGAACAAAAGGATTCCATACTCTTACCAAGCAATCGGGACCTCCTGTGGCAACTAGGTGACTCGACTCGCTTACAGCAAAACTCCAAACACCACCTTAAATAATACAGATTTGTTCGCGTCGTACATATGTAGTAAAAGAATTGCTTACCAACAATTTTGAATACGTAGAATTTACTTTGATCCATAATATCCGTAATCTGAAGTCCTTTGAAACATTGTGCACAAGTAACAATACTATGTAAACTAGAATAATATGAAACTTGTCTAATAACGTCTGAATGGATGTGGTTAAATTCAACTAGTCTCATACTCGGTATAACTCCTTTTAAAACTTGCTCATAGCGAGCTTGCCGCAGGGGAATACCAGGTTGACTTTTAAATGGACCCCTCGCTTCCGCATCTTTGAAATAAATATTTTATTGTAGATATCATGAATAATATTCTCATATTTTTCTTACCAATATATATTACTTTAACGCATCCAGCTGTATCTCCACAAATTAATTTCGAAGGAGTAGCTAGATCTTTATCGAAAGTATAATACATTGTGGTAATCGCGAATGGAATTGAAACAATCATAACTCGCAATTCAAATTTTCTAGCAGATGTGTCGTAAAATCGTAAATCTCTTTCACTGCTTGAAGTACATATGACGCTAACATCCGGTAAGACCGCCATATCAGTTACCCATGTTCCTTGTACCTTAAGATAAGGGCACGTAGATTGTGCTGTTCTTTCTAGTTGCATATCCAATGACCAATAGTTTATAGTACCGTCGTGACTGCAGGTTACTATGCTTCCATCATTCCAGGTACTAGATCTAAATTAAAAATTACGGTAGGTGTCGTGTGGATAATTATTGTACTAAAGTATCTCGAAAATTTTTGCTAAAATCAGTGGATGGCCAAATAAACCCACTCACCACAAAGCCAACTTTAAAATCCCTTTAAAAAAGGTAATTTTTAAGAAGTTAAGACATTTTAACGGAAAAACACCTTTTAAAAATCAATGAATGACATTCACCTATCTGGCCTAACCGTAGGATAAAATGTTATTCGATTTATATTATGACGATGATTACTCTTTATCATAGTAGGTGAGACCGGAATTGGGGGATCCAAAGTTTTATATTCTACACTGACTTCTTGCTGTTCAAATCCTAATATTAAAAAGGAGATAAATTCATCCCACGTAACGAATCCATTACTGAAAAAAAAACTAGTTTTAAAATAACATTTCTACAATCGATTTTATTGAAGTTACCAAGAGTAATTCATTTTTTTGAAAATTATATCGAATTGTTCTTCATCTTCATATTCTAGATTAGCCATTTGCAAAAGAACTTCTTGAAGCTGCTCCTTGGACATTCTCTTATCGTCTTCCTGATCAAATGCAGTTTTTATCATAGTTATTTCTGATTCATCTAATAATTTATGAAGATCATAACTAGTATCTTTAGTTGCTTTTTGTGAATGTTTAGAAAATGATATGGGATTCATATTTCAAAATTTAAATATTTGAAGTATAACCTAAAATATTTTGATTTTCCTTTTAATCTTAATTCTGACACCATCGCCAATCATTCACGACAGTGATGTCATTTTCCCCAACCAAAAATGATCTAAAGCCACATTGTAGTATTCCAAATAGATAATATATGATTACTTATTCAAGTCAAAACATAAAATATAAAATAATCGATTATGAACTATGAAAAAAAACCCAAAATGACAAATAAGACGAATATATTCTTTAAAGGTCCTAATTTAAGAAATACGGTCCTGTAGTCTATCAATAAAATAGTAAGGCATGAATTTTGTGTACGTTATAAAAATATTCGTGTTGGCACTTGGCAGTATTAATGACATTCTTGACAACTAAAAAGGACAATTGACAATCACGCCTCCATCATCACACTTGAGTGAATAGTGAATAACTAGTTACATAACCCTACAGTATTCAATTTACTAAGATTTCTAAAATGTATCTTCGCAAATTGTTAATTAGTCCAACTATAAGAAACTGCACTAGAAGAAACGCTCATCATAGGGAGCACTCTGTTCAATCTACCTATAACGATCTCCCTCAGCCTAATGGAAGTTGGCAAACCACTTACGATGCTAACCAACGCAAGTATAATGCCCATTTGGTTATGGGGGTAGGCTTTTTAATTGGAACTATCATTTTTGGAAAAGCTGCAGGTTTGTTGGAGTTCTACAATGAGTTTCCTGAACGTCCAGCAGTTATTGAATCATATAAGTAAATGTATCTTGAAAATTCTTAGCAAATGTATGTCTAGTAGGTATACGTAGTATTCTCTATTGTTTATTTTTATTAAATAAAATTTAAGGTTTCAGTGGTTCTTTATACTAAAATTTTCTTTTGTAAAATGTCTGTGTGCTTGACAAATATTTGGTGTGTTTGTAACCAGTCATATATAAGACTGTAGTTCAGTAGTGAAAATGAAGATGTGGTTTGGAATAGAAATTTATTTCTTACTGTCTGGTAGATTTACTTTACTGACTCCATTTTGAGTCCAGTAAGTGATCTATTACAGTATCAGAGCCAGTAAGTGTACCCAAGAAACACTTACTGGATTGTTAATTTTGAGTTTTGACACAACCTCAAATGAAACTTTTTGAACAAAATTATTCAGAAAACTGTTTGGACTCCTTTTCATATCATTTTGCAGATTTTACAGGAATTAGTTTGCCTATGGCTTGTGTTGCCTTTAAAGCAATTTATTTATTTATTATTCATCACAAAGCTTTGGATACGCGGTTATATCCATCTCGTTTATTATTTTTTAATTTATTGATTTGCATATTTACATCATTACTACGTAAAAGTGGTAGAGTGATTTTAAAACAAAAATGCGCCTAATAATGTCAAATATTGACCTTATTGAAATAATGAGACATAAGAATGAAAAACTCAGTTTTGTACAGTATGAAATAAACTAAATCTGAGAGCATAATTCTGGACACATGATATCTACTACCTTGCACTGATGAGGCACAAATACACCGAAACTGGTCTACAAGTGATATTGTCCCTTCTAATTACAAACCAGAATAGTTGCAGATATAACAACCCCATTTAAATTGGAAGTGTAATGCAATATCCTTTTTGGCACATTGCCAGGGAATTAGTTATTGCTTCTTGTGAATGGTCTGCTCTTTCAAAAGTAATTTTCTAATTTGTAAGGCGTTATAATAGTATTAAAGTATTGTCTTTGACATCAATTAGTTAAAGGTTATTATTCAATATTAACAGGTAATTATTTAAATTATCAAGCAAATTATTATTTTTATATTTGATAAGATACATATAATGTACCTATTAGCCTTAGTTATTATTTTTCATTTCCAAATATAATGATCAGATTAATGTAATGTAGATTTAAAATTAGGGTAGGATGTATAGTATAGGTACTATAATGGTAGGTACTTACTATTATATATTATCAAAATTCAATAGTCTTTTTTCAGTAGGTATAATAATCTGTTTTAAATTACAGAAATTTGAAACAATACAATTAATCTAGTCCAGCTTTTATAGTTTCTATTAACATTTTAATTGAATCTATAGGACACATTACAAACATCTATCTATTGTAGAAAAAACCTTGAATGACATCTAAGTACCTACTAACCACTCTGTGGAGAGAGCCTCTACTTAGCACCTACTAACAACACTAAATATGGAGAGGAGAGTCTACTCTACCCTAACAGGCTTGTGTATATTATCTCTGCTAACAGGGTTGACTCTGCTTAAACCACGAAAATGGTAACCAATTATTTTCCATTGATTGTTTTTGGATTGATAAATAAAATTATGTTTGTGCACTCTGTTGACCTTTGCCTAAGTGTCAACATTTCAAGATAATTTGTCTCTAACCTGTGTATGACCAGAGTATATTATACTTAACTATTTAACATGATTGTGCATTTTCTATGAATTAAATAATATAAAATTCGACCCAGACCTCTCCCCCACTCCATCTTAAATGTTTGATTGATTCTGCCTAAACGTACTATGATTTTTAATGCCGTAGTTTTTTGGCTGCATTTTGGATAATCATAATATAGAATGTTTTTAAGAAATTTTGTCTACGACGCACAAAACAATATTTAGCGTTATTTTGTCCCGAATTATTTACTATAACCCTTGAGATAATCAAGGCTACAACTAAACAAAATATTAGTAACGGCTAAAGGTACTTCAGTCAGAATCTTTATTTATGATTTGATGTTTCTATTAAAATTGTGATAAAGTATCAAGGCTGATTTGATAAGTTTTGTATATTAATTTAAGTAGTTTATTAAAATATATCTATTTAGCGAGAATCAGGAGATTTTACATAATTAAACTCCTAAACTATGACACCGTCAGTAAAGGTGAGTTTCATTGTAATATTATAGTTTCATCAAAGTAAATATTATCACCTATTCAGAGTCCTACTTTCAAAGATATAATACATTCATCTACAAAATTCCTTATTTATTTGCATATAGTACCGTGATGAAAAATAGTACCTATAAAGGTACTATAAAAAACAATTGATACAAATTTTGAAACTATTAGTTAGGCAACACATATTCCGTCTTAATAGAGAAACAATCTGAAATATATTTGATGATTTTAATAACGTATCTGACGTAGTTTAACAGAAGTAGATAGTGAACTACAATATTAATGTGTAGGAATGTTTAATAAACAATGTTCGTGGTATAACAAATTAGAGTTACTGGTTGCGTATACTTCAGGTAAAGTGTGCGTAAGTCAACGACTGAAAATTTCAAATTTAGGGTTTTAATGAAATGTTTGATTATTTTAGGTAGGAATAATAGGAGGCACTGGCTTTGATAATCCTGACATTTTGAAAAACCGAAAGGAAAAATTAGTCACGACCCCTTTTGGAAGCCCATCAGATTCATTAATATTGGGGGAGATAGACGGAGTCTCATGCGTTTTATTGGCTCGCCATGGTCGTAAACACCATCTTATGCCCAGTGCTATAAATTATCGAGCTAATATTTGGGCGTTAAAGGAAGAAGGATGTACTCATATCATTGCTACATCAGCTGTAGGCTCTTTACAAGAGCATTACAGACCAGGAGAATTGGCTTTAGTTGACAATTTGATTGATAGAACAACAAATCGCAAGCAAACTTTTTATGACGGCGAGCCTGGACATCCAGTTGGAGTAAGCCATATTCCTCTTGAACCTGTTTATTGTACAAAGACTAGAGAGTTAGTTTTGGATGTAGCTGAGAAACTTGGAATGCCTATTATAAATTCCGGTACACTCGTAACTATTGAAGGACCACGTTATTCAACTAAAGCCGAAAGTAGAATGTATAGATCTTGGGGAGGTGATATCATTGGCATGACGCAAGTACCCGAAGCAATTTTAGCCAAAGAAGCAGCTATTTGTTACGCCAATATAGCTTTAGTAACTGACTATGATTGTTGGAGAGATTCTGGTGAAAAGGTATCTGTACCAGAAGTAATGAAGACGTTCGCTGAAAATGTTTCTAAAGTTATAAAACTTGTTTTGGCTGTGGTACCAAAAATACGTCAAACTGAATGGGATGAAGTTATTTTAGAACTCAAGGTATTTATTTCTAACGCTTAGAAAATCAATTATTAAATAATGAATCTCATTTCTTTTCAGGATATACAAAAAAATAGTGTAATGCTACCACATTAATTTATGTAATGGAGTTAGCTTATATAAGTTCCACAAAAATTAAGTGTCTTCAAGGGTTAAATTTAAGATCAGCAGCTATTTTTCTACCTGAAAATATTTTTTTAAATAAAACTGTCTTGGTTTTTCAATAAATACATTTATTGGTGAAATATATTACAGTTTAAATAAAACTAAATCTTACCACTTTACTCTTCTACCACCCTTAGAAAATTTAAATTGAAATATATACACAAAAAGCTCTCCTTGTTGCTTCTATTTTTAAATGCGAAAAAACATGGTGCTTTTTGCTTTAACAAAAAAGCGGTGTGTCTTTCAAAATGTATATGGTTTGAGTCACAAATTCGACCGGTCGAAATACCAGGTGACCCATTATATTTTCCGGTATTTCAAGAGCATTTATATCTTTTAAACGAATAATAGTGACATATATGCACGGTTTTCATTAAAATACTTAACAATGCTACAAATTATTTTGTTTGGACTCACCGAAGTTTAATATTATGCTTTCTTCCATATCTGCCTTTAAGTATTCGTTTCAAAGTTTCAAGCTCTTAAGATAAATGAAAATCTATTATTACTTTCACATTTAAAAAGGAAGCAAATAGTTTATCTTCAATAGTTTCCCATTGATTGAATCTTAGGATTTAAATAATGTCTCAATTTCCTAAAAATCTTAGTGTTATGCATAGCTCTATAGAGATATAAAATCAATTTGTTTCACGTTCTTCGTTTTCTCACTCTTGCTTTTATTTTAAGGTTAGGCAACATGTGTAGTGATAGTTATTTAAAGAGAAACGTGAACTAAAGGTAACTAAAAGCTGGGCTATTATAGGATTCTCTGTTGAAACATAATAGTTTGTAACTCGTTTGATAATTCCTGTGCAGTATGTGTACAGTCCAACACAATTCCATCCAACATTGTTGCTTCTAATGCATTACAATAATCTGTATAAGAAATATCCTAGAGAAAGTTTTCGAGCTCAACAACGATAATAAACTCTTCATTATCAAACACTGTACTCTCCATAGTGATTCTGTCACTATTGTTACAGTGTCCCGCCTATGATTTGACTATTAGCAACACGCTGTCCACACTTCTTTGCATCACTATAGGTATGTATTGCTCGCACTATAAAATTTGTCACCTGCAGCTGGAAAGCAGAGATTCTAGTATTTAGAATTCGGCTACCGAATTCGCCGAGTAGCTACGTTTTCAGATATTTTTGACTCATGTATTTTTAATTACTGAAGATACAATAAATTATTAATAGTTTAGTTTAGACAATGTTAATATATAATAATTTGTATAAAGTGTTGCCTATATTTAGGTGCTGTCAGTCGAGACGATGTGATTTTATTCGCAAATGAAGCGATGATTTCCCTTATCTGTCAAAATTTATTAGCTCTTGAATGAGGTCTTGTTATGTATATTACATATTAATTGAATGCTAGATTATCGAATGATACAAAATCCACGCCTGAAAGGGTTCTAGGTAGAACGTAAAACAAAAAATTTCATGCGTTTTGGAAACGTAATTAACAACAGTCTTTCAATTATTACAGTGAAAAATCCAATAATTTTTTCTAATTCAAATATTGTAATTATTCAGATGTACACAACAGCTAACTAAGTGTACAAGTGTGTACTACCAACCTATATGGATTTTAAAAGCCTATCATTACAAAAACAAAAAATTATAACTACGTCATTACTTATAGTGTCGAAATTTGGACTATTGTTAACCTTTATTTTTTATCTAAGTAATGATAAGCTGATAAAATTGAGTCACAAATGCCTAATTTAAAGATCTGGTTTTCGTCTCACGTATTTGTTAAAGTAATCTGGACGCCAACATTTACAGGAACCTGGAATCAGAAACCAATCGTAATACAAACGGACTTGGAAGCATCCTAATCCATCCACACCATCACACTGAGAAGGAGATCGTTGGGTGGTTATAGAATCTGCCGAAGATGGCTGCAATCCTGCTCGTTTATGTAAATACTGTTGATAGTTCTAAAATTGAAACAAGAAGAATAGATCCAGATTATTTATATACCTGAATAGAAACAAATGTATATTACCTGAAAATCTTGAACAGATGGTGGTTGGGAAGCTGCCACTGGACTTCTTTGAGGATTAGTCGAATCACTACTACTTAAAACTGTATCAGGATAATATATTTCTGCTACCAGTAGACTCGACCATCTCGGAGAAGATAAACATCCACCATCCAAATAATGACAGCGTGCTTGTAAGCATCTAAAATTGAAAATAAATGACTGTACTTTTCCAAACATACAACATAGAGACTCTTTCTACCTTGTTACTTCAACAGTTTGAGTAAAATATCCTTCATAAGGTATCTGTACTACGTATCTCCAAACTCCTTGGTAATTCTTTGCAAAAACTGGAGTAGCGTATTCTACTTTTGCAGGACAAGGTGTTGGTGGTCCTTCGTACCTAGGAGGTGCTACTGGAGAATCATCTCTCCTTTCAAGTGGAAGATGCGAAGAAGAAGGATTATTTTGTTCTCCGTTGATGGCGTTGTAGAGCATACAGAAAACTCCTCCTTGGTCGCAGAATTTTCTGGCTTGTCTAGAAGATTCTACAGAATCAGAGTGGTGGGTTGAATTTAAAGACGTTTCAGATGACGTGAGGGATGTTTTATTTGTGTTTCGTTTTGCTCTTCCGATACGATCGTTATGTTGTTCAGGATATAAGCTATACAAAAAATTTGAAATTTGACACACTAAAACAATATATAATTGAATCTGACAAAAATTCTACCACCCTATATATCCGAAAGGTTGGTATTTAGTTAATTTTATTGAGTTACCTGTTTTGATTGATGTAATCATCTTGGAGTTGAGCTACTTTTGGTAACGTTTCGTCGGCTTTTAGAATTGGCAACGTTCTGCTGAGATATTTTAGTGTCATGTTTCTAATCAATTCACTAAAAAAAATTATTCTATAAATCACGCAAATAAATTATTTCTATTAAGTATAAATAAAAAAAAATATATATCAATAGAAAATCAAAAATTTGATTTTGTATGAGTGTTTGGTTCCTAAAAACTAATTAGCGATGTAAGTATTTTTGGTTGCCTACACTACTAAATTCCTTGATGTGAGTATAACGGTTGATGGACAGACATTTTTTATTCGATCTATAAATGGTATTTATTTTATCCTTATGCCGCTTAAGAAATATTTTAAATACTTTTAAAAACAAACCATTATTGTCATTTTACTCATGAAAAATGTGACTTTATCGCTCCTTTGACTTTATTAACTCTACCAGAAGTTTTGAGGTTAAGAAAATCATAATAATGTAATGTTAATGTGGTGAATCTAATGATAAACAAACGTTCTTTGCACAACACGTGGCCTGGGACTCTGCACACTATAGAATTCTACCGATCGTTTTTTACAATATTATTGCTACTATTCTAGTCGACAGCAGTCGAAAGTCTCACTCTGTATACCATCTACATACTGTCGACAAGTTTTCTTTTATTTCTAATATATTATTGAAGTTTTTATTAAAAAATTGTCGACAAAAGACGTGTGAATAGAGTCGATAGTAGAATTCTATAGTCATAGTATGTGAGTCCCAGTACTGGTTCTTGATAGTTTTTTTAGACAATGGTTATTTTGATCGTGTTTGAGTCCATTTAATTTTGATTTGGTGCTTTCTTCATCATTCATATATATCTGATTGTTTATAATAAAACGGATCATTAAATCAATACAAAACAACCAAATTAAGGCACATCCCCAATCAATTTACTGGCGAAGTGACACTTCGGCACGCGTGCTAGGATAATGATGTTTAAACGTAAGTATCCTCAACACAATTTCGTGCTGACATGCACGCCGACGCAAGCTGTAAGCTTTTTCGGTGCGTGCCGAATTGTGTCATGCGCATTTTATCATGGAAAAAATAATTTAGGAACCATAACCCTATTTTATTTTATTATTTTCTTATTGCGTTGATAAATTGATTTGTTGTCTTTGATAAGTACGTGGTATCTAAGTATGGAGCAGTTAGGTTACAGTTTACAGGAAAATTCACAAGGTACACTCCACATCCAAGATAATAAAATAGCAGTAACAAAGAAAATGCGCATGTGCAATCTCATTCAGCCTAACTGAATTGAAATTATTGAGGATGGGTATCCGTTTTGCAGCACGCGTGCCGAAGTGCCACTTTGCTAGCAGATTGATTGAGGATGTAGCTTTACAAATATAAAATCTATCCAAATAATTGTTCATCCTTATTTGTGTTAACTTGTCAGTTGATGGACATGCCCTGTTGTATTGTTTTCTACACGATAGTACCTATTGTTTAAAATTAAATACTCACAATGGATACGGTGATCCTAACACGTTTTGTCCCATAGGATTTCTGGGGATATTCTCTTTGTTTAAATCCCCGCATATATTAAACGGAGAACCTTGAGGTGATCTTGAGTCATCTTCTTTACAATCGATAGGGACGTACGTATATGGAGGGGGTCGTACTCTAGGAGGTTCTGCATTAGGAGATTCTACAAAAGCGTAGTATCCTTCAGGCGGTTCTTGAATGTCGTTTAGGCCACCACATTGAATGATATTGTAGCAGTTAAATATCAAAATCTAGAAAAAAGTGTCGATTATAGAAATACAGAATTTTATTGCTTTGAGTAGGTGGGCTACGCTGAGACAGGTGCACCATAAAGGTCTCTTTCTTGTGGTAAACAATGCAACTATATAGGTAACAATATTGACAAAGGCAAAATATTATCATAATGTCGGAAAGCCATTAAAGCACGGAACTCTTGTGTAATCAGTTCCAAAATGGTGTGGGAGTGCCTAGGCATACTCAATGAACTAGGCGAGAACAATATAGTAACCTTACTGTGGATTCCAGGACACATTGGAATGGAAGGAAATGAAATAGCAGATGGACTAGCAAAGAGCGGGACTGAAAGACCCTTTAGGGGACAGGAACCCTTTTGCGGTATCAGCCACAATGTAATATTGGAAGAAATAGGCAAAGCCGGAGAAAAGAGAAGATCTACCATTGGAAAGATCTAGTAGGTCTTAGACAATAAGAGATCCTGATGGGCGACCACAACCCGTTGAGATCAAATGAATGCATAAGTCAAAGTAAAACTGCACTAAGAGTTTTAACAGGGATCCTAAGAGGACATTGCCGCCTGAACGAGCACCTGAAAACGCTCAAAATAGTGGAAGAAGAAACCTCCATCCACATACTTACGAATTGCACAGCAATTCAGAATCCTAGGGCACAGCTCCTAGGAGATTATTGGATAGAAGAGGGACATGTACATAAGCTGAAGCCTACAGATATCTTAAAAATCCTCAGGGAAATAGGACTAAAGGAGCTACTAGTTTCTGAGAGGTTCCTCAGGAACTAAGTAGAAGTCATCATACATACATAATATTTGTTGTTATAGCGGAAAAAGAAAATTTCAACTGTCCAACTATCACGGTTCATGAGATACAGCCTGTTGACAGACAAACTGACAGCGGAGTCTTAGTAATAGGATCTGTTTTTTACCCTTTGGGTACGGAACCTTAAAAATTGAATGAGCGAAATAAAATACGTCGGAGGTAACCACAAAAATTTCAGAAGCCAGCTGAGAAATCTAAAAATTTTACTTGATGAACCAATTTAAAACGCGGCAATAGTGCCATCATATAAAATTTTATTAATGCTAAACTCAAACTGCCGTTAGTTTTAATTTGATATTTAATTATCCAACTAATTATATTTCATTTGAAATTAAAATCATTATTGTCTTCTTTTGGCATTAATTAAGTATGCCGATCAAAGGAAAAACTCGACAAGGGCGAAATTATTACTTATCAAGAAAATATATATGATTATGGATGCTCAATATAAACGAGTGAGAATTGTATAATAATGTTTATTTATACAAGATAAATACAAGAATTTTGCTTAAATAATTTTTTACAAATATTATACAAATAAAACCTAGCAAACCACTAAGTAAAACAAATTGCTTGTATGTGGCAGTCCTGGATTTATAAATAGGCCGCGGCCTAGGGGCGGCAGATTTCAGAGGAGGGTCACTTGAGTTCAGAGGATAAAAGTCAAACACGTTCACTGGTTTTCTCATGGAAAATACAGCAATAATTACGATTTAAAATTTTAAAATCAAACTTAACACATAGACATATTCTACTTATTTAAATACAGAAACGCAGGTACATATGTTTATACACACCTTTCATATTATATGGATCGTTTCTCTATGATTTTAGATTTAACATTGATTGTCAAATAGTTCACGCACTAAATCGCGTGGTGTGTTTGACAAAAAGGTTTTAACTTTACTTTTGTATGTAAAAAACGTTGTCTCATCTCTTAAAATTAAAATAAAAATCGACGTGCTTCAGGATTATTTCTTAAAATGGTCTGTTTAGCTAAAAATGAATTTGTTCCATACTTTACGGACACAGTGTATGTGGATTTGTTTCGTGTGGCATATGCATGTGTACTTGTAATTCGTTGTTATGTGTGTATTGATCAATACTATCATTTAGAAAATACAGTTATCTTATATCATACCTGTCTCTCAAGAATCTTTTTTGAAATATTTCTAGAGGGGATGGTGAGTGAGATTCAACTAAATTCTTATAAACCATAGGCGTGCGCAGACTTTTTATTAGGGGGGCCATTGATTCATTTGAGTATGCCTATTAAAAATGATAATTAAGCAATAACGCTGCCTTTTCTATAACGCAAAAGTCCATTACAGGCTCATCGGCGAAATAAAAAAAAACCTCATTGTACCATTTCTAATTAAAAGATTTAGTAATTATGAAATTACAAGTAATAGAACAAAATATATTGAACCAAAAAATAAACTAGAAAAACAAAATGTAACATTCGTAACAATACATATGGAATCCAGAGGAAAAAGGTAGATAATGATAATATCCAATCAACTAATCTACAAACACTTTAAACTCCTCATAATTCACATTCGCCATTTTCTCTTGTTCAATGAATAAAAGGAGAAGTGAATAATCGAATCTCTGTTGTGACATGGTACTCCTCAGTTTTGATTTAACTTGAACCATTTTTTTTTTTTCACAAGATCAACTATAGTAACTGGTATGACAGCAAACATTTTTAAAATCGTGATTAAGCTAGTGTATATTTTGTAATTGTCGAGGAAAGGATCCAAGCCATCCAATCATCAAGTTTGACACCTTTAGGAATAGAATTATCAAATATTAATACCCTCAGTTCGGTAGGCAAATCTTCTTTTTTTATTTTAAATTTATTTTTCAATTGAAGTGAACGTTAAAATTTAAAAATTATAAAATGTTTTTAATAGATTGATATTTTGAGGAATTGGAGTGGACCGTAGGCACGCCTATGTTATAAACTATTATTTTTTGTTTAAAGTTGAGTATACTACATATTCGCTTGAATTTAAATAGTACCTATAACCTTTAATATCCTTAGAAGATACACAATAATGTTGATCCCATCTTAAATTCCAATCTAATATTATGCCAAGATATTTTAGGTTTGTAGGTTACATAATTCAATATTTAAGTATATTACAGATACTCAATTTTCGTCTTTGAAATCGAAAATGAAAGATATATGCGCATACAACAAAAGTATTAAACTAGAGAGTCCCGTATTCATTGTTAGTATATACTTATTTAATTTTTTAAATTTCTATTATCTCATATTTTTTGTCCGAGTTCGTTCAGTTTATTCATTTTTAAAATATCAAAAATTATAAGAGGTAAACATCTCGCACAGAACTGTTATTTTATTGGTAAACTAACTGTTAAAACTTGATTTAATTTATTCAAGAATTAAAAATAGGGTTGCAATAATGAGTTGAGGAGTGTCACGTTCGATTAAAACTGTTCATTAAATATTTCAAGAATCTCTTTCGATACATACCTACCTACAGGTCAATAAATTTTTTTACCTTTTACTGGTTTTAATATCTTTCAAGCAGCATCATCGTTTTATTTATTGTTAGTGACAGTTAATGTTTGTTCACTTAAACGTGATTCTTAAATTATCCTGACAAGTTTGAAAGTGAAAAATTATTGTAGAAACGTAATTCTGGCTTTACTGTTGGACCTAATATTTGTACCTTCTAGTATAGACACAATGATTTTAATTTATTCTACAAGGATTCATGCAGAAATTAGGTATAGAAGAGTTCTTCTATATTCTTTACAAGTACTATAACGTAGCAATAGAATTATTGTTTAGTTTCCAAGTAAATTAATATGTTGTCATCGTTCTTCACCCACCAATGTAACACAGGTAGGTTAACTGTTAACGACCTTTGAAGGATGAATAACAATTTGTCGAGGTCAAGGTTATTTTAAAGTAGGTGGGGTCAAATTAACTGAATTTTTTTTGTTTTTCATTGAACAGCAGTGACACCCACGAAGTATTATTTTTATTAATGTTACAGAACGGTTTTAGTTAATTTAGGAGACATGTGGGATGTGGGTATTTTATTTATCACTGTTTGATAAGAATATTTATTGGTTGGGTAATATATTTAACTTCAGTCATTTTGTCTAAATATGGTGTAACCATTGTCTAAAAAAGACAATGGTGTAACTAAAAGAAAAATACCGAACGTAGGAAGAAGTTTGTTTAGATTTTCGGTGGTCGGGTCCCAGACAGCACACGTCGTCTTAAAGACGTCTTATTTATAGTCCCAGAGCTGGCTACAAAAAACAGGGTCGATAAGGTGCGCGCCATTTCAGCTTGTAAACTGGCGGCCCCAACTTATTACATAACCGAACGCCACTTCTTAAGGTCAGCACAGGTCGGATATGAAAATACCAGCCGGTTTTCCCGAACGAAAACCGTGAAACCTTTAGTAACGTGGGGTTCAAACCTCAAATAAGAGCGGTGTAATAGCGCAAGGAGTTTTGCAGGCCGGAAAACCCTCGTAAGAAGTGATTGAAAGTGTCGGAAAACTCATCTGAAAAACCTCATAACGTGCGCGCGCGAAACCTTTTGTAACGTGCGGTTTAAGCCTCAAATAAGAGCGGTGTAATAGTGCAAGAAGTTTTGCAGGCCGGAAAACCCTCGTAAGAAGTGATCGAAAGTGCCGGAAAACTCATCTGAAAAACCTCATAACGTGCGCGCGCGAAACTTTTTTATTAGGTTTTTGGGGTCTCAACTAAGAGCGGTGTGATAGCGCAAGAAGTTTTGCGGGCCGGAAAACCCCCGAAAAAAATTGAAGAAAATCGGTGTATATTTGAAATGCAAATTTTTCGTATTCGGCTTAATAGAAAATTATTTTTCTTCATACCTCGGTCGAAAGTACGCACTTTCGTCCCTCATAGCAGGGACGAAAGTTCAACATTTACTCCCTGTGAAAAGTACACGCGTTTCCTCTATAACAGCGGGAGGAAAGAGTTTCTCATGCGTATTTATACTCGTAACTACGACCAGCGGCACTCGCTTCCGACCGGCTATGAAGAAAAATAGTATACACTCCACGGGCCGAAAGTTGAAATCTCGGTCCTGCGCGTCATGATGCCCTCGGCGAATTTCGGCCCTTGGAGTGTAATATACTATTTGATGTCTCCAATCAAAATACCTGTTTGAGCTACCCGAAATTAAAAAAAAATCATCAAGATACGATGAAAACTCGCTGAAATATAATATTTTATCGCGCGCATGATTTTATAGCGCTTACTCATTTTCCACCTACTCGAGCCGCCGCCAACAACGCAAAAACGGGCTTCTAATTTTTTTTGTTTTAATTCATTTACTGCGCCAATTATCAAGTGATTTTTGGGAAATTAAACCGAAATATTTTTTTATTCCCGTAAGACTTTATAAAAGACGAAAGAAAGAAAGTGCTTTAATACAATTAAATGCCGATAAATGTGTAGCTAGTATTTCAGCAACAAAAAAAGTATCCCCAAATGCGTTTTATTAACATTCCCGAAATACGTAAAAATGCACTATCCCAATAAAACCGTTCCTGCAGCGTGCACTTCACTGGATCACATTCCTAATAGACTGTAATATTCTTAGAATGTTATATAAATATTTTATTTCACATTTTACCAAGGATATATGATCTACTGTGAATGGACCTTAAAAAAACATTTGACAACAAATTTTTTGCAGAGTTAAACTAAAAAAAAATATTATTGATTGCCTAGTTGTCGAGTTTTTTACAGTTCCGAGATCTAGGATGATCTAGGAACCATTGCTAAAACCTCTGTATCAGCTATTGCGAACTAAAACTTTGCATGCACTTGGGCACTTAGTCTCAGACCCTTGTTTGGACCATAATAATCTTCAACAATTGCATATATATATATACCTACATCGAGTTTGGCTTTGAACACACTTTCTTATTTAATGATTGGAATTAATTGTAAAACCAGAATATACAAATACTACTACGACCGGTATTTACATAACAGGATGTTTTTAAAGGGCCACAGCTGCTTTTAAATTTCGACTCCGAATCGAATTTGACTAATATTGAAAAATTACATCCACTTAAATATCGAAAAATTCCCATTAGGTTTTTTTTAGTTCAACACTGCTAGGTGATTAACAACATTCTTTTCCGTCTTTTGATAAAAGCAGTAACGACATTTTTGGTTATCTTTTAAATACGAACTTTTTCCATGTGGGATTCAATCACAAAAAAAGAAATTTTACCTAAATACTACATATTTGTGTTGTGTGCGCCAAGGCAGGAAAAAATACAATTTCAGAAAAAGAAGAGGTTTTATTTACGACCGAAGCAATTTTATCTTATTTCATCTGGAGTTATTTTCATATGATCTTCATTGAAACCGCGAGTCTTAAGGTCTGGGCTAACAATACAATATTTTATGGGAGTAATTTAAAAACTGACGTTTCTACGGCCAAGTCTAGCGTTTTAAGCGACCAGAAAACGATTTATTAATTAACTCAATTTAAATTAACTAATTTATCGAAAGGCCTTCGACCCTTAGCGACCAGCTGACTTCCTATTGGCAAAAGCGTGCGTGTGTTCTTACCTCTCACTTCGTCAATTGACTGTTATTGATTATACAGTGGCGTTGGTATTGTCAGTGTCAGATTTTGAACTATTTCGTATCCATATTGAGTTCAAGTACGATTCTTAACATTATTTGTTTTTGACAAATACCGTGTTTTGAAAAATACCTTACCTTTAAAGCAAAGCAAAAATCAGTTTCTATATATATGCCTGGATCAAGTGTTTATTCAAAGATTTCGTATTTCTAAAGGAACCGTTCGCTTTGTGACAGATTGTATATCAGAGGAAATTTCTTGCAAAACTAATAGTTACGAAGAATCCCCCCAAATGCCAAATTAGTTAGGTGACATTTTCATTTGACAAACATATTTTGACCAATTTACATCATACGCATGCGTCAGTTCGAAATAAGTTCTACCAACACTTGCAAATACAGGTTTAGTAGAGCTGCTACTGAACTATGTTTGTACAACAGGTTTAGGGTTGAGCTAAGCTTATATTTTAAGCCCAGCTCACTTGAGCTCAATTTTAAGCTTCAAATGTACAACTGGGCCTTAATAAATTAAGAGATTTCTAAGGTGATTGTATTTATAATTTATATTAGGTTGACTATTTCACTAGAGTAAATTGATAACTGACAAAATTTGAAGGTTTTGAACTGGCAATTTTTTGTCTTGTCGCGGCAATTTTTTGACGTTTAATATATCAAATCTATGTGTATAGTTTTTCTCTCGTGAAATAGTCATATCGAATACCACTCAATTAAAAATTTTGTAAGGTAAAATTTGTCTCTTGTCGTATTAAAGTTTGTTGCTTTTAGGTAATTTTGCTCATGACATTCGCAAAATTGCCAAGCGACAATCTTTCATGACAATCGAAAAATTTTGCCGACAAAATTTTCACTCTCGTGGTATTATGAAAAAAGAATATAATTTATTAATATCTGAAATAACTGAAAATTATCTTTTTTATATATTCATTTCCTTATTTATGATTCATAGTCCATTTAATTTATCAAAACATCTGAAAATTCTTATATAATAGTGGTCAGCTTCAATCTCCAATTAATTTTACGCTGATGGTATAATATATCCCACCTTCATAGACTGTATCTCCGGATATCTCATTTATTTACCTTTCTCGTTATGTAATTTATAAAGATTTGTGTGTCACGGCTGTTGATTAAATAAGGTTTTACCTCAATTCTTTACTTATTATTGATTGAAACAGATGCAAATTAATAAAATTGTAGTATCCGTGAAATGATATCAAATGGTCGGTCAGCGTAATCGGCGTTTGCATATACAGCTGCATTTGAATCAGAAAATTACTTTTCAACATTTTTTTATATTAGAGTCCGTATAACATTTGTCAAGCAATAAGAAGACATGAATTTAAGATTTTCCCATACAAAAAAAGCTAAAACAACAGTGACATACATTATCTGTTTGAGTCAAGGTATTGATTTTATAAATCATTTATTTTATAATTCGGGGGAGTCCTAAGCCAAAATTTACCGAATAAATGAATATTTTATAAACTGTGCCGTTATTTATTCAACTTTAATTCTACAATCCAATATTAATCTCACTGTCAGATCACAGAACTGAAAAAAACTGTTATATTTCAAAAAGTAACGTCCCCTGTACCGCTTTTTATACTTTTCACATATTCCAGAACTTCTGACTTTGACAGGTCGGCCATAGTGCTGAGTCCCCCTATCAGTTGCAGTTGAAGTTTATGTGTTTTGACATGTGGTGTAAGTCAGTTGGTTGTCAAACAAACTTTGTAGAACAGTGTCGTTGTATATTATTATTTTTAAATAACAAATAATACATAATAATAAAGACATTGAATTAAATAATAATTAAAATGCCAGACGACGAAAAAAGCAATCAACAGAGAAGTTATGTGATTCAAGAGCAAAAGATTGAGGTGTACAGAAAGAGTCACCTCGATTGGTTAAAACTGCCAGAAATCGAAAAAAATTATAACATCGCTTGCTCCCCGCATTCCACACTTAACAACACTACAAAACGATAAAATTTTAGGTAATACTAATTAAAGTCTACCTGTCATCTGTTGTTAACCAGTAAATAATAAAAAATAAATAAAATATGACATGAGGACCCAGAACAATTTGTCAGTAACATCATTCTGGAAGTCTGTAGACGTAGGTATTCTCGTCCGCCATTTTGGTGCCTTGTTCTACGTTGACGTTGGTGTTGTGTTGGTCGAGTACCTATTTGGCATTTGGTATTTCTACTCAGAGACGTGGCCAGCAATAGTCTGAAGGAAAGTTGGTAAAATAAAATGTTCTGTTCAATATCAAAAATTTTTCAACACAATAAGTCAATTCGACACATCACAAAACAATAAAATTCAGGCACCAAAATGGCGGATGAGAATACTCATCTCTTTAGTGCCTTACTTTTTGAGGACAGTTCTAGATGATTCCAGACGTTTTCTTCCTCTTTTTCTTAATGAACCTTTACATATTCGCCAGTACAGGTCCGACATAACATTTCTACCCCCTTTCTAGTCTTTCGTCCCGAATAAAACGATTGTTGGTATCTGACTAAAGCCAACAGTAAGTGCCTAACTTCTCGATATCGATCAACTTGGGCTTATTTATCGCTGACTAGGTCGACTAAGGCTAAGACTGAGACAAAGAAAACCGCAAGGAAGCTTCCATTTATCTGCCAGTGACTATCAAAGAATATAACCGGTTGCTCAGAACTTTTATACGCTAGTAGAAATAGAGGAACTAAACTATACCAGTATTTTTGGTATCCAAGACTGATATTGAAATTGAAGGCACGACTTCGTCCTCCTCTATAACTGAATCAGGACCCATTCAAAGTACACTTTCTTGAAGACACTGTAACAAGCACTGAACATCTCCAACCACGAACCGATGATGTTTTAGGATCCTTTCTACTATGACACAGGTCACATTTTTTGCACCATCAAATTCCACGTCCCGTCGACAGTTGACCCAATAATATATTTTCCGAACTCGTGCCAGTGTCCTCCTGAGTGGCTACTATGAAGTTCTTGGCAGTACCAATTGATGAGCTATATTATGTACTCAATCTGGGTTTCTCCATCTGCTTGAAGATACTGTCTTAACCTTCTTGATTTTTTAAACTTTAACGTCTAAAATTCAATAGTAATAACGTCTTACTATCGGAACACAGAACTCAAAAGCTCTAATATTTGAAAAATTAACGCTTTTTATACCTTTCGACTTTTCGATGCCAGTTCTAGATGAATCCAAATGTTTTAATTCTTCTTTTTCTTTATGGACCTTTACATATTCGCAAGTACAGCCCGACGTAATAATATTATAATTGTGACCCTATTTACCAAATATTTGGCACCATCAATATGTCGATCTACGAACTTGAAAGACAAGTTTACATCCACAGATAACCAACCTACATAGTTCTTAATAGCCTAGCATACAATATTTAGATTGTCCTGAAAAGCTCGCTAAATTTCACTGATGAGCGGATTTTTATTAGAAAACTACCTTCAATCAACCGTGTCGTCGTGAAAACAAATGTTTTTTTAAGGAGTTACCATGTGTGTCAACAATACACACCGTACATCGTTTCTCTTCTATCTGAATTTCTTAATTGTTTTACGCTGCAACGAGCTTTCGGTTTTTCTAAACGATATAAAAAACTAGTTATTTTCAAGATAATTGTTTTGTTAGCGGAGTTGTATATAAACACCTGTAATCTTAGAAATTACACTAGCTTAACCGGAAAAGGAAGTAAAAAAACACTAATAGAATAATGACTAGGTAACCCGATTATGTGAATTTTTGTTATAATTTTCCTCAGCAAGTGTGTCACGAGAAGAATTTCTTGGATTGTAATGTATGCTAACCATAAAAAGAACAGTTAACTTTTCCATAATCTTTATGGTAATGGTCTCACTAAAAATGTATTTTCACGATAGTAATTATTTGTTTCGTATCGAAAATATATTGCAATATGTAAATTAATAATTGATAATGAACAACAAAGATCATGCTAGATTTTATTTTAGCAATTTACAGTTAACACTGTAAATTTTGTTGAAGTTGAAGAATTCCTACAGTTCATTCAGTAAATTCAGTAAAATTCCATATCATTTTTTTCAAAATTCTTATTTAAACTGTAAATTTGATTACATTGAAAATTAATTATATCAAACTACCCTAAGCTGCAAATTGACTAATTTCACATAGTTTATTCTGAAAAATCGATGAAATTCTTAGAAAACAGTAAATTTTCTTAATTTCTTTATTTTAAACTGTAAATTATGTGAAACTATAAATTCGAACAGTAAATTTGATTAAAATCTTAATTTAAACCATGTCCACTCGGCAAATTCTGAACATGTGTAATTTAAATTGTAAACTACGTTAACTCCCCTGATTAATCTGTCGATTTTCTCAATTTCCACAGTTTATATCGTAAATTCTGTTAAATTTCCAGATAAACTGTAAATTTTTCATTAATTTACAGTATAAAGTGTGAGTTGAAACAAACTCAAAGGTCAAATTTCCTGTAAATTCTGTTGAGGTTCCAATTTAAACTGTGTTTTCTCTAATTTCTACATTTTATTCCACATTTTATATGGTAAATTCAGTTAAATTTCCAAATAAACTGTAGATTTTCCACGAATTCACAGTTTAAAGTATGAATTGAGAAAAAATTGATAGTAGATTCCATTGAACACTCAGCTTAAATTGAAACCATATCCAAATAATTTGGTTCATACTATAAATTTTCTTAAATTTCCAGTTAATAGTACAAAATTGCTGAATTTATGTAGTTTATACTGTAAATTCTGCTGGAGTTAAAACTTAAACTGTGCTTTTCCTAATTTCTACAGTTTATACAGTGAACTAAGCAATTTAAACTGTGAATTTCCTCTAATTCTTCTGTTTAATATGTAAATTCTTCTCACAGTAAATTCAGTAAACTTTTCAGATAAACTACAAAACGGTAATGAATTTACAGATTAAATTGTAAATTTAAAGAAAATCACATTGTAAATTTAATAAACCTGAATCGAAATTATATCAAATTATTGTAGTTTATTCTGTGAATTCTCTTGAAATTCCAGTATAAAATGCAAATTTCCTGAATATACATGGTTTATAGTGTGAATTCGGCTACTTTAAATAATTACTGTTTAAACTGTAAATTCTGTTAAATTCTAACACTCAACTAAATTATGTTAAAATCCCAATTTGAACTGTTTTCTCATAAATCTCACAGTTCATTTAGTGAATTTTGTGAAATTTGTAATTTAAATTGTACATTTTCTTTAATCCTTCTGTTTAATATGTAAATTTACTTAATCTATACAGTTTATATCGTAAATTCTCTCAAATTCCCAGATAAACTAAATTTCCATATTTCAAACTGTAAATTCTTTCAAACCGTCAGTTTGAACAGAAAACGTTAGAATCCCAATCCCAAATTTTACTTTTTATTTAAATTCCCCTGTTTAATTTTCAAATTTCTTACCTCCCAAGGTAAGAGTCGAAAGATGCTCGTTTGCACTCCCTGACTGTAAAAAGTTTTAATGTTATTCACAACAAACTATTTCAAAACAGAGTGACCAATCCCCAACATTATCAAACAAGATAAAATCACCCTGAATACAAACTTTACCACTCGTAGCCGATATAACACATGGGCTGAAAAGTCCCGGGCCTAACAAAGAAAACACGTTTTTTTTTTTGTTTAAAATTAGTTTTATTTATCAACGTAATTTCCATCAAGAACAACGCAATCATTCCAGCGCCGCTCTAGCATTTCAATACAACTTTTGTAGAACGATTTACTTTTGCCTCAAAATAGGCCTCCGTATCAGCGATAACCTCTTCATTCGAGCGAAATTTTTT
Organism: Lochmaea capreae; assembly: GCA_949126875.1. NCBI lineage: Eukaryota > Metazoa > Arthropoda > Insecta > Coleoptera > Chrysomelidae > Lochmaea > Lochmaea capreae. The sequence goes on from OX421409.1 coordinate 10,351,435, forward strand.
ACTGGCGAGCATTTTTTTAGGTCTGCGAACAGCCAGTAGTTGCTGGGAGCCAAATCTGGCGAATACGGTGGATGTGGGAGCAGTTCGAAGTTCAATTCATGTTGTTTTCCCATTGTTTTGATTGGCTTATGACACGGTGCTTTGTATTGATGAATTTTTTTTCTTTGCCATATGTGGACGTTCCTTTGCAATTTCAGCCTTCAAACACTCCAATAAAGCTATATAATATGCACTGTACATCACAAAATACCGAGGCCGCAACCTTTCCAGCTGATTGTTGTGCTTTCGGGCGCTTTGGACGAGGTTCTCCTGCTGCTATAAAGCTATAAAGCCAACACGTCTTTTTGACATCTTTACGATGTCAGCTAACTCAAGCAACTTCACTTTTCGATAATTCAAAACGATTTTGTGGATTTTTTCGATGTTTTCTGGCCTCATTTGGACGTCTACTGGGTTCCGCATCATCGGTGTCGCTACGATCACGTTTGAAGTCAGCAAACCATAGTTTTATTGTTATTTCTGATGAAGCGGAGTCCCCATAACACTTTTCAAGCCATTGCTTCGCTTGAACGGTATTTTTTCCAACAAGAAGCAGTGTAAAATTGAAACACTAAATAGTGCCATTCTATGTGGCAGTCCCGGGACTTTTCAGCCCATATAATATTATAATTTCATGCGCTCCTTACCGGTTAATGAGCCCTAATTTCTTCTCTTTCAAAATAATATTGGTATCTCGTTTTTCTTGATTCAGAACACAATATCTGAATAAAGTGAAATTTTCATTTAAACTTAGTTTCATTTATTTAAAATTAATAGTAGAAATAATGACTGTATTGAACACGGCTACTTATAGAGAAAAACTATTCGAAACGCTTCATTTTTATTCTGATTGTTTGAATAATTAAATTTCTGGCGTACTTAAAAATATGTGCTTTGTCATTCGAGACTAAAAAATAACGTATCGACCATTATAGTAACAATAAAAATATGATTAATTATAACCAATGGTCGAATCTACTGTAGCGTATCTACTTAGTGTTAGGTAAACAATTATACAATTCCTAACGTTTTTTTTTATATTTTCGTTTTGTCACGCGACGGTAAAAGTGGGTCCATTCTTTTTATGCTTGAACGAAATTGTAGGTTATCACTATAAATTCTGTCGTTGTTTGAGGATTTTAAAATTAATAATATTTGTAATATTAATTTTATTTTTGTTATAATATTCTCTACGTCTATGATCGTTTGACCGGGTTTAATTTAATATTCATGTTGTGTACTGCGGCAAGGACTTACCTTTGTTTACGAATTAATAATAAAAGTTTAAAAAAGAAATGATTTTGGCACTTAAAATTTGATCATTAATAATTTAATATTTTTGTATTCTATGATTCAAAAATTCACTGAAATATGCAATTATTAATATTATATTTTTTTAAATTTGCTTACAGATCATTACAGTGTCGTATATAAATGAATTCGTTTTAAAAAAGTTTCTAGAAGAAGTCAAAATATGTATTTTTTCATTCATTCACGTTGTACAATTTTTCCTTTTGAGTTTTTCCAAAAATATCATAAGAAACACATTTCATGTTCGTAAAAAATAATTTCTGTGATTGATTTAAACCGTTAAAAATAAACAAATTGAATAAAATTAGACTGTTTGTTAACCAAGAATAATTGTACTCACAATAATAAACTTCAATTTCTTCATTTTAAAAATACACTTGAAAGTTAACCACTGAAAAACACTCAAACTAACTGAGAACACTGATAAGTACGTTTCTTTCAATTTCTTTAATATTATGTTGTAATGGCTGAACGCGAAGAACTGTTGTCCGCACTTGATTACTATGTAGTACCCCGGAGGACTCGTTACGGTTAACGGTACTGACATAGCTTCATCATGGCCCGCGGTACGTCACTGGGTGAAGAAAGTCACGAATTTGTTTGTCTGTGACGACAGTTAAAAAAACAGCTTACTATAAAATTATGTAGGACAATAATTTTCGATATAATATTAAAAATACTTATTAAAAAGTCCCGGGCCTAACAAACAAAACACGTTTTTTTTGTTAAAAATTAGTTTTATTCATTAACGTAATTTCCATCAAGAACAATGCAATCATTCCACATTGCAATACCACTTTTGTAGAACGATTTATCTTTTACATCAAAATAGGCCTCAGTGTCAGCGTTAACCTCTTCATTCGAGCAAAATTTCTTACCGGCGATCATGTTTTTAGGTCTGCGAACAGCCAATAGTCAAATCTGGCGAATAAGGTGGATGTGGGAGCAATTAAAAGTTCAATTCATGTAGCTTTGCCATTGTTTTGATTGACTTGTGACACGGTGCGTTGTCTTGATGAAATAAAATTTTATTATTTGCCATATGCGTACGTTTCTTTGCAATTTCGGAATTCAAACGCTCCAGTAACGCTATATAATATTCACTGTTGATGGTATTCCCCTTTTCAGGATAGTCGATGAATATTACACCACGTACATTCCAAAATACCGATGCCGCAACCTTTCCAGCTGATTTTTGGGCTTTCGGGCGCTTTGGACGAGGTTCTCCTGCTGCTGTCAATTCAGATGACGATCGTGTTGATTCCGGAGTGAAGTGATGGATCCATGTTTCATCCATTGTCACATATCGACGCAAAAATTCCAGTTTGTTACGTTTAGGGTGTGTTGTAACTCGGTAAGTTAACTATGTTTAATCACTATTCAGTAGCTAAGCCTTTTTCCGTTGTAACACGAATTGTTGATCAAGGGTCACGTAACCAAAGGATTTCAGTTGACAACCTTTCGTTTCCGTTGTTGTCTTTAATATTATTTAGTAATTCAGTTTCATGCTGGGTGTTTTAAAGTGTTCTTGATTGTATTTGGTATGGGAAATAAGCGTTGTGTAAAATAATTTGACTTATTTTTTTATAATAAATATAGCTATTTCGGTTCAGTTTATTAATTTTAATTTCCTTTATATAATGGGTAAGTTTCTGGAGGCTCTAGGAATCATTTTCGGCTCGAGCAACTCATCATCTGTGAGTTCTTGTAAATCAGTTCATGCTTCTTCCAACAATTTATAACAATTCGTACTTAATGTTGAACGGGATAAATATATCTTTATATAAATTATGTTTTTACTTATTAACAAAAATAACTATAAAACGTCAATTGCGAATGTAAATTGCCAAATTAAAACAGACAATCAGATAGAACAAGTAAAATTGCATTGTTCCGTGTTTGACTATAGGTTAACTCTCCGAGATCTGATGGTAAAATTTTCGAAGGTTAACCAGTTGGTGAACGTCTAAAATTTCGTGTTACAACAACCTTTTGAAGTTAACCAATGGTTAACTATACCAATGGTTTAACCTACCGAGTTACAACACACCCTTAAACATGGTGAAACACTGCTCAGAAGCATCAACACGTACTTGTTTTTGGTAACCAGTGAGTAACCGCGGAACCCACTTTGAACAGTGCTTTCTCATAGTCAATTGCTCATGCAATATAAAGCCAACACGTTCATTTGATATCTTTACCAATGTCAGCTAGCTCACGCAACTTCACTTTTCAATCGTTCAAAACGATTTTATGGATTTTTTTATGTTTTCTGGTGTTACCGCCTCTTTTGGACGTCCACTGCGTTCCGCATCATCGTTGTCTCTACCAATGGTCTCTACGACCACTTTTGAAGTCACCAAACCATCGTTTTCAAGCCATTGCTACGCTTGAACGGTATTTTTTCCAACAAGAAGTGTAAAATTAAAACGAAATTGTTTTTGATCCATTGTTTTGAAAATATTAAAAGTATCGTCACTCTTAGCACAATAACTCACGAACCAATGAATAGAATATCATGAAATTTTGACATCTGTTTTTTTAAGTTTAGTACTAATTGAAAAACAGGCGATTGCAATAAAACTAGCCCCATCTATGTGTCAGGCCCGAGACTTTTCAACCCATGTAATATATTTTTATACCACAAGATGTCTGTATTTTTGTGTATTAAATTGACATGGAAGGAACACTTTGGTTTGGTCAAGAAAAAATAGACAACAACGATGCTTATAAATTTTATTTTTATTAAAAATAACCAGGAGTGTCAATTTTAATATTAAAATATAAAAACTGTATATAAAAAAATAAATTGTGAAACAACATTTTTATATCCAGTATTTTATCAAAGTTTACTTGAGCATTTCAATAATTTTGAACACAACTGGAGTGACTATATCGTCAACAGTCTTAAAACACATCTTAATAATACTTTGTTTAAACGGTGCAGTTGAGATAAACACATGGTGATTGAATAAATTGTTTATACCACCTTGCAGACTTTCTTGGGATTCTCGTTCTACCGGGACTCTCAAAATCAACTTGGTAAATTCCATATTTTGTCCTTAAAACATTAAAAATATTATTAAAAGATCATCATCACTTAAGACAATCAAATAAACTACGACCAGCTTAAAATAGTGAAGAGAAAATGTACATTTTGCGGAATTCAGCTCACAGACACAAACTGAAGCCTACGAATATCTTCTTTTTCTACTTCCGTCACTAAAACCGCATCTAAATCAATCAGTTCGCAAAACGTCAGTTTAAACACTAGTGTTTAAAGTGCGAAAAGCCACATCTCGTTTATCTTTTGTTTCTTAAACGTCACTTTAGTTGCTTTTTTTCTACCACCAATCTAAGCTAACCTAAGTTAAACTTAGCTAAGTTAGCGTTCGTTTTGCCAATGAAGTTAGATTTACTAAGATCAACCGACCTCCCCCCTTGTCTCCGCCAAGTATGTCGGATTTTTAACTTAGCAAAATTTCTTAGCTAAGTTTAATCACGAATGCAAGAAAAGTCACTCATTTTTGACATCTGATAAAGATTCTAACCTTATAAAAACATAAAGACAAGTTATTATATATGTTCAGGCCTAGCTCCCCTAGAGCACGCCTATGGTCTGCCCCCACTAACCAGTCCAACACGAACGGGACCGACCCGACGATAAGAAACAAAAACGACAGAAGAGAGAAGAGTCAAGTTCTAGCAACACGTTTTTTTATTATTTTTACTTTGTATAAACTGGCAATAAAGTTTATCTAATTGTGTTAACTCTTCTTCACTCATTACAGTCAACAAGTACAATCATACCAAAAACTATACAATATATATGGTTTATTTACGATAAAAAGACGATGACGTTGCAAAACAAAATTTTGTGATGTTGCCAGCATGTAGATTTTTTCTTTATTCAAAGGAAACTGGAAAAGTAAATGTGATAGTTCCTCTTTTTCATTCGCTTGTACTTCGTAAGGCAGAGATCAAATGTGTTTGTTTATATCTCAAAGGCTGGGTTGGTTTTAGTAGGGATTTCTAATTTTTTCTAGTAATAAATATAGCCTATATTACTCAGTGATAATGTAGCTTCCTACCGGCAAGAGAATTTTTTAAATCGGTCCAGTAGTTTTTAAGTTTATTCGTTACATATAGAAGTACAAATCTTTTCTCTTTATAATATTAGTATAATACATATTATATTGGTCTGATCGACGTCAATAAACAATAAATGACATGCTAAACCCAACCTCAATTGAGTCAAAACTGCTGAATTGATCTGACAACGTCTTTAAGTTTTGCCAACCCATAATCTGTAAATTGGCCGGGCCGTTAAGTATAAATTGTATTTGAGGCTGGTGAATTTATATTTATTCTGATAAGCAGGAAAGTAGCTAAAAATTGTGTCATCATCTTTTTATCGTAAATAAACCATAAACAGGTGTTTCAAAATAAACAATGCATGTAAAATACACTTATTAATTACTTTATTATTTACGTAGTTATTAAAATAATCAATTTTAACTTAAAATTCATAAAGGTTTACCTTCTTCGAGACCTTCTTACCAATATGTGTTATTCCAAACGTGGATCCGGTAAATCCATTTTCTGAGCTACTATACCTCATTTAAAAACCAGGAGGAGTAATTTGAATTTAAGTTGGCAATCCTGTAGACCTTCGATTGGTCAGATTCCGCCCAATTTCACACACTTCTTAGCATTGACATCAGCTGATAATTTCCATTTTTGATAGTTCTGACATCGCGTCCGTTCTTGTTATTTTATTATTTGTACTTAGTTATTTGGTAATCATAAACAGCCGTATTAGAGTGATGTGGATGTTCTAATCTTTCAGTTTAAATTAGAAATAGGAAAAAGTTTTACATGTGACAGAATATCCGTCTGTTTAATGCTTAGGTATAAACATCTAAATAATCTACTAGAGATCAGAGGAGAAAATGACTTACGACTATGCGTGGCTGATTTCTTCGTCAATCAAGGCATATTTAATAGATTTGGAACACGACTGTTGACTACTTTCTCGGAACACAACCTTTAGTAACTAATCTGGTAAATAACGTTTAGTGGTGTGAGTACGGCTTTTCAAATTACTCCTCCTGGTTATTAAACGAACTATAGTTTTCTGTTTTATTGGTAATTTTAATTAACCTTCGAAATTCAATAAATTTTTGATTTATTAATTTTTTTTCATCTTTGTTTGTATGCAAATGCGCTTGCGCCGATATTGTCGACTGTGCAGCGTTTGAAAATTGCGTTCAAACTACAATTCAGCTCAGCTAAGAATTTTGTAGTTAGCTAAGCTAAGCCGGGGGATAGAAAAAAAGCAACTAATAAGTGTATCTTCTGTAATTTATATTTAATATTCCGTGATAATCTTGTAGTTCTGTGTTATTTGATTTTTCAATGATACGTCAGTTTTGTGAATATAATTAAAACATAACATAATTAAGATCCGCTTCGCTCCAATCGTGCCTCAGAAAACTCGTGACTAATGTAACGTTTTTGACACTTGGTACTTAATGTACCATTATGTATTCAGATTCCATTCACAAAAGGACGTGAGCACTTGAATTGAGCAGAGCCGTATTTTATTTTATGGAATTGTAAATAAACAAAGTAATACAAGTAACCAAAGTCATACAGCACATAGACTAACAATAAAATATCCCAGCAAATGAAAGCTAGAAATTCATCCTAACCAATGACAAAAGTATAATCTTGGGATAGAATGTCGATTGTAATTACATCAAATAATAACCACGCAGTGGCAAGGGCCAATCCATCTACAGGAACGTCTTCCGGTAGAGCTGTTGTCAGGTGGATATATTGTATTGAAGGGGCGTAAATGAAATTTGAATGGAGTCTAGTCATTGAGATTTTCACTAGAAACTGAGTAGAAGAAGGGGGCACAATATATATTTCAGGAGAATATTCACTCCTGAAACATACAGTAGAATACAATCATCAATAATTTAAATAAAATAGCCATAGCTATATTTTGACATTTTGGAATTCATATAATTTATAAAAACTAAATTTGTACTTACGTGTATCCCACGAACCATTCAAAGTTGTCCATCATACTCCATACAGTATAACCTAATAGATTAACTCCTTTATCCATAGCGTCTCTGAAGTGACTTAATGAATGCTGAAAATAAATATTTTGCTGCTGTAGTTACACGTTTTAAAAAATGGGTCAAAGCGTGCAAAAAAATAGTATATTTTTAAACGAGTAATTTATGATAGCCATTATTCACGCAGGGTGACGTTTGCGTCCTGAGACGTAGGCAAGGGGCGCTAGTCACCCGAGTGAATAATGGCCATAAATTTCGAGTAGAATACTATATTTTGTCCACGACCCTTGATTTCTTTATTAAATAAGGCGAGTGTAGAACGGAAAGTAATAATTTGGTATTATTGACAATTCTAACGTCAAAATTAATAAATTTCAGGAGTACATCAAATGTGACATATCGTCGTGGTAAATGCAAGAGGTCGTATGTCAAAAAAAGCACCTTTTCGTTTATTGCACTAACCTGACCAATTTAGTCGAATACACAACCTGCAATATGTGCAATATGTCAATGGACCAATAGGAAATCGACTTTGTCCCTCTCCTGCAAAAAAATTGTCAAACGAATCGGACGCAAAATGTTAAGATGGGAAAGTTTTTTGACCCTTCTGAAAAGTTCGATATTTTTGACATACGACCTACTGCATTTACCACGACGATATAGAGATGGGCCATACTGTGTAAAGTACCGATACACCGTACCGTTATAAGTATATTGTTTTAAAAATATCAATATTAAAAAATACCGTTATGAGAAGTATCGATACTAAAAATTTCCTAAACAAAATACGCAGATAGTTTATTTCATATTGTACCTCCATCTCTAGTCCCCTCTACGTACCGAAATTTAGTGAGTGTTGAGTTGTCATGGCATGTTATTTAAATGCAGAAGAGTGAATTATGAGTGCATAATTCACTCTAGTAGATATATGGGTACCATATACCTTTTGTTAGGAGGTGAAATATTGACTTATTATTAAGTGGTCGTGGACAAATATCTTTCTTGGACAGTGTGTTTCCTATTAAGAAAAAAACTGTTATATTGTGTCAGTTGGGAAACTAGTAACGCGATTAAAATGTTTGAAGCCTCTCAGAATTCTATAGCATTATGATGCAAGTAATTAAAATGTTTATTTGAAGGTAAAGTTTATAAAAAGCAAAAATTTTTGTTGCTATACTTATTTAGGTAATTATTTTACGATTACCTTCAAAAATTCAAGTCGATCCTCATCTTCAATTGAAGTAGTTTCTAGACCCAAACCATTTTCAGTAACAAAAATTTCAGGCTGTCCGTACTCGTCGTGGGCCCAGAGTAATAGATCACTCATTCCGTCGGTATTCTAAAAACCAAATATTTAAATTAAAATCACAGCTGCCAACTGCCGGTTTCATAATATGTTAGTAAAGTCGACGTTATGAAAAGAAGGCTTTTAGGTTAAGTGTCCTTTCCATCTACGGTAAAGTGAATTGAGTTTCATAAATATTTTTTTCTACGTTCATGCAAAAAACATAAATTTATTGAACTCTATTTAGTGGAAAAACTAGTTCTTTATTGCACACATCCAAATTGACGCTATTTTTAGTCCACTTAGAGCAGCCTGAGTAAGACATGAATGCAGAAAAAATATTGTATGCAACTCGTGTAAATAGTGTTTATTGCACTCAACGTGCTGTTCAGCTCGGCCTAACAGCTTCGTTGTACAATTTCACGTCGCGTGCAATCTCAGATTAATACATTAAAAAGATACATTTGTTTACATTTAAAAGTAAACCCAACATTTTATCACATTCTAAGGTAACTTGCCGACCCTTTGCCAAATGTCTTACTTTTTCTTTGAATTGCGACAACTGAATTATAGGACACGATAGAAACGTTCAAAATAAAAATGTACTTTTGAGAAATTACATAAAAACGACTTTAAAATAATTATCCTAATTGGTTTATGTAATAAAAATATGTTAGTGTTTAAACGAAACAAATGCGTGTTAATAATTTTGTATGTCTGAAATATGGCAACACCGAGAAAAGGGCGGAAACCATTTTACCATCAAGTTTACCCGATTTTACTACGAAGTTCCAACCTGTGGTTCCAACATTCCTAGTTTATTGAACCTCTTGTTTTCGTTTTATCAACTGATATTTGTGTGTGTGCGTACACATATAATTAAAAACAATATTTTTTGTGAAAATCATGGTTCGTCAGTGCCAAATTTGCAAAAAAAACAGTCTGAAATTTTCCTAACCTCTCTCTTCACCTGTAAGCCATCGGCGTTGTAAGAACACATTGTCCCACTAGTCCGACAGTTTCTCCCCACTCCTTGAAAGTCGTTGATGAAAACATATATATGTATGGCGTTAGAATGTTCGCCGCCTTTTCGGTTAGTTTTATGAATGACTTGCGGACTCTATTTGTAGTATTACTCTAAGCATGCAATAAACACTTACTTTTTGCACTTGTTCATGAAAAACTATTTTTTTTACTATCACTATCGAAAGTCGTCTTTTGTGCCTTGAAAAGCAACTGCAAAGTTGATGTTTTCCGCGAGCTGTCATAATTTGACATACTTGAGTCCCAAAGTAGATTAATTTCGAAATAATTTCGTTTAGATTGTGACAAGTCAATTTTGTTGCATGTTGTTAGAGGTTAGGTACCGTTATAATGACGTATTAAAGATAGACGAGCCTTGTTTACATTTTGGTTGTCTCCAACATATTTAAGACGAGACTCTTCTTACATGATGCCAAATTCCGTATAACAAAAATCGTCATTGATGAATATATTTAAGATTTTAGCAGCATTTTCTGTTTAAAACGTGGAAAGCATTTAAAATAGGTATGACCAACCATCGGTCCAGCTCACTATTTTTTTTCAGTTACAATTTTTTATGTTCTATTAATGCCATAAGTGAAATAGTTAATAAATTTTTAGCTTGGCAACCTCGAACTACTTCTGTCATTTTGGTGAAGTTTGTCAATAAGATTTTAATTATAATTGTGTTTTTATTCGGTTTCTGATTAATATTTGTATATTGAAGTGCTTGTAAGACATTTATGATTGTGAGCAAATGTGTAGTGTGTGAAAATACATGTAGTAAGAATGATAATCGTTCATTTCACAGGTAAGGTTATAGTAGCATGAGCGTAGTATAGGTATAAGACGAGGGATTCAACATTTGTTTTCATAATAATATTGTTTATTTTTTTATTATCAGGTTTCTGAAGAATACTTAGAATTGTCAAAAGATCTTTGTCACCATGATTATCTTTCGGTTTATATACTAAGGATGTAGTTGCTTATATTTTTGGATTTGTGGTAAACATTTTTAACAAAAAAATTCATTGCAAACAGTGTTTTATACTTTTGAAAGGTAATTGTAGTTTGTATAAACTACAAATTAAAAAAACTTTTAGAAAACTTAAAAAACCGTCTGAATTTGTAGTTACTGTTGGTTGCGAAGCTGAAAAATGCGTAGAACACTTGCTATGAATTTAGATGTTTGTAATATTAATAAAACCTTTCAATAATATATTAACACGTTCGTAATCTGTTATGCAAAACTTGTTTTAACTTCAAAATCCTTTGAAGGTATCATTAAAAGAAATAACTTCTCTATGAGCTACGATCTTCGATATAATTTCCACTTATTCAAACGAAAAAATTAATAACGTACATCACTTAGTCTAAAAATAATTTTCATTTAAATGATTGTACGCTACTGTGCGTTGTGCTTTACGATCTATGTTGCGACCAAAACATTGTGTAGGTAATAATGTGTGAAGACTGGTCTATCTTCAATACGTCATTGGACTTTACCGCCATAAAGGCCAGAATTTGGCACTTCACAACTCAAGTTTTCACTATTATGAAATACAATAATTATGAGCTGATTTTTGGTTTAAAGTCTCCTTTCAAAATGATTATGAAACCGTCCCTAATACTCTCGTAAAATTTTGGTTACATCATTAAACGCTTCAATTGAAATTGTGCTCATTTAAATTATGTACCTTAATTCCTTCTGCGAAAGTAACTCGAAGTCTTGCATCACTGAAAGGACTGATATCGCTAATTTCCTGTTCCGGAATGCTTTTAGCAAAAGTAGTATAATAAGCATTGATGGCTACGTAATCTGAAGTTTTTCTTATGAGCTGTCTTTCCTCTAAAGAGAATTTAGGCAAACGAGATTCGGGATAACCTTGAATTTTACTTCTGTAGTCGATACGTTCTTTCATTACTTCTGGATAGTCACCAAAGTAAATTGGGTGAAGTACCCATCCAATCTGTAAATAGAAATTGATATAAAAAAAATAGCTAAATATTATTTGATTGAAGATTATTTACCGAAAACTGCATGCATCTGTCAGATGCTTCAACATCTTCACGGCTATCGCTAGCGGGATAGCATCGGCAAGCTGCGTTTGCGATTGTGAGTTTTCCTAGAACGGAAATAAAGTTTCTGGTTACATGAAATCAGTGGGTAGATCGTGTGATTTCACTTACCATTTTGTGTGGCTTTAAATTCTTTTTGGTACAAGTGATAAGCTGCAGCGTGTGCTCTGATTAAATTATGCATACAAACATATTCTCCCCCAACAGTGGTCAGATTATAACCTGGAGCGAAAGGTGCTACGAAAGGGATGTAAAAATTTTGTCCATAGCCAGTACACTGTATAGTAGGTTCGTTAAAAGTTATCCAATATTTAATATCCTCCCCGAAATTTTGGAAACATAATCTAGCGTAATTTGCGAACCATTCAGGGAAGTTGTCGTTTTGGAATCCTCCTTGTTCTTGTAGAATTTCCGGTATGTCCCAATGGGAAAGGGTAACGACGGGTTCTATGTTGTTAGCTTTCAGTAGTTTGATAAAATTTTTGTAAAAGTCTATACCCTTTTGATTGACTTGATTTATTAAACCTGAAATGATTTACGTATACCATAAAAGTATGGGTACGAAAATTTGAATGACTTACCGTTGGGTAAAATTCTTGGCCAGGAAATAGAGAATCGATGATGAGTTACACCAAGATCTTTCAGGATATCAATATCTTCTTCATATTTATGGTAAGTATCGCAAGCGATGTCACCATTTGATCGATCTAAAATTTTTTCTGGGTATTCATGTACAAATCGATCCCAGCTGCTCTCTCCTTTTCCATCTTCATTCCATGCTCCTGTTGATGAAATGAAAATTATGAACGTTTAATGGGGTGTTAAACCGATATCCGGCTTTTGGTATTTTATTAAAGTATATTGGTACTACTTTGCAAATATAAATTTGAAAAGTTCTTAAACCAAATATTTTAGGAGAAAACTGGAAATTAACGATTCCTAAATGTTTGCAAACTTCACTACAGATACGTCACGTCACTAAATATTAAGTTAGTGACTCTCTGATTTAGATGTTTTATTAATCAATATCTAGTTACAAAAAAAAGCCATTCTAATTTGAAGTTTGGAGAACTGTCAAAGTCTATATTATATTAATATATTTGGTTTTGTTTACAGTTTATTCGAGCTTGACGTTTAAATATTATAAAAAAATTATTTTTTTGGTCAAGTTTAGTTAGTTTTTCTCCATAATTTTTAAAGTTGCAATACTGTCAATATCGTATAAATCTTGGTTTGTATCCTACTGTACGAACACAACAGTTACCGCTTGGTGAAAAGTCTGTAATTGTGCAGCCAGTTAAAAGAAATAAATTATGGTTTGAGGCTGCTAGAAGAAAATATAAACAGACTAAAACTAATTACTATTGCTGTGAAACTGTGAAGATCATTTTGATGTAAGTAATTGTATATGTGTTTAGAAAGTATCGATATATTTGGATATGTTTTATTTTTAGTTTGAAAGTGACATGGATAATTATGTTCAACACTCGATGATGAGAGAGAAAAAAACAACTCCTAAATCACTTTAACCTTTAACAGCAATATGACATAAGTATAACCTATAAGTACTTCATCACATCAGAATTATGACCTATGGCAACCCTTATGTAGCTAACTTCTCTTTTAGTGAGTATATATGAATAGCGGATTATTTAAATCATCCAAAAGTTGAATTTTCAAATCGGCATAAAAACCTTGTGAGAATGAAAATATCAAAAATAATTGATTCCCCATTATGATTTTGTCTAACACTAACTATTAACATTGAGAAATCATCATATTTTTTTTAAGTTTAACACCCCATTGCGTTGAGTGGATTGGGCTATCAAATAATAACGTGTAAAACGAAGGTATACAGGATAAATAAATACCGTAAATTAGAGGCATGATAGATCATTAAGAAATTTTAAAAATACCTGAATACAACATTTCTCTAACCTTCTTAGTTTGTGAGATACAGGCTGTGAAAAGGTGTAGAGGATATGTATATCTATATAATCAAGTTCCCTCCTACCTTTCGGTGTAGGGAGATTTCTCAAAATTTCTAGATTCATCACCAAAAGTTTTCCATTCTTCTCTATTTTTTGCTATTTCTTTTGCTTCTATAATTGTTTTCCCTCTTCCCTTTAATATTTTGGCTATGTTGTTATCCCAGTATTCTTTAGGTCTACCTCTGCCGCTTTTAAAAACCCCCTTGCTTCCCATACATTTTTAACTAGTCTAGTATCGTCCACTCGCTGTAGATGTTCAGTTGTCTTTCTTCTATATAATCTATCATGGATTTTATTTCTAGCTCCTCTCTTATCTCTACATTCTTTATTCTGTCTCGTTTTGTTATTCCTTTCACAGATCTCAGGTATTTCATTTCTATATAGCTTGTATTCTGTTCTTCATTTTTTGCTCCCATAAGTAAGTATCGGACTAAAAACTGTTTGGAATACTGTCATTTTGGATCTTTTTGAGATTTCCTTCTTATCAATAAATCCAGGTTTCAGCATGTGGTAAGTTTTTATGGCTTTTTCTTTTCATTCCATAATATCCCTTTCCTGGTTACCAATGCTGTCAATTGTTGTTCCTAAGTATTTAAAGTAGGTAACCTGTTGGATTATACTTTCGTTACCTAATTTTTATGTTCAACCTTTCTTGATTTTTTGCTATCATCATTATTTTTTTTTTCATTCCATTCAATTTTAGAGTTCCATCCTATATTTTTTTAAAGTACAAGTTTTAAACTTTTTGTGGGCACATCAATAGTAACAATTCTGTCAAATTTTAATAAGCCAGCGGCGAGGGGTTCGTTTTATTGTGTCATATTTTTGAAACACCCTGTATTTAGAGCTAAAAACTTTTGTATGCAATTCTTCACTAAATTTCCGACAGAAAAGGTACTTTAAGTTGAACCCGGTACAACACTCAATTTTCAAGATTTTTAACTATTTATTGCAGTAAGACACTTTTTTAAGTTGTATTTTTTTTTTAAATTTGTAGTACCTACTTGCAGATCATTTCCAAATGATTTTAACACAAACGTTTTTTATGGGTTTGTTATTCATAGTTTTTCGATTGAAAAGAGTAATTTTAATTTTTTAACATAAAAACTGCAATAAAAAGTTGAAAATCGAGTGTTGTATCGAGTTCATCAACGAGTACCTTTTAAGTGGGGAATTTAATAAAGAATTGCAAACAGAAGTCTTTAGCTCTAATTACAGGGTTACTGGCTTATTGGTATTTGACACAATTGATACTGTTGATGTGGTTTGGACAGACACTAACCTACAAAAAAATTTAAAATTTGTACTTTCATTCCCCGAGAAGATATGCTATAAAATGTGTATCCCTTCTGCACCCTTAAACTGCCTGTATCTCACAAACTAATAAGGTTAGAGAAAAATTATATTTGGGTATTTTAAATATTTTTTAACAATCTATCAAGCCTTTGATTTATGGTACTTATTTACGGGACACCGTGTATAAAATGGATTTGCATAAGGCAAGTTTCAAAACAGATTGCTTAGAGAGGTTGGTGGAATGAAGATCAGCAATGTAGCAATTTCACTAAGGTCTGTAGAGAAAAAGCTCTCTAATCTAATCTGGCCTTTCATATTTTCCCTAGTCTTCAGCACCACAACTTGTTTGTAAGATCCTTGGAATAATTGTCCTTTTCTGTGTCTGTGTAATTTTCCTTTATTATAAAGAGGTGAGGGGAAAAGGTGGAAGAAAATCCAGCTGAATGAAACTTTACCAACAGTCTATTTGAAATGACAATACTGATAATAATAGACGAGGGTAGAAGCCTTTAAAAATAATAAAAAGTAAAAAAATAAATTAAAGTAGGATGAAATCCATTGAACAAGGAAGAGAATATTATAAAAATGAGAGGAAAAATAATTTACGGGTGAGCTGAGGTCGGGAAGGGGAAGGGGGTGAGTTTTTATGGGTAAAAAACGGTTTATCTCGATTTCCGGCAAAACTACTCCTAGTCCTATGGAACAAAGTCAAATGGCAAAGTTGTAGGTAATAAAAAGATCTACAACTTTTGTATTCACACCTTTTTCACATAACAAAATTTATGTGTAAAATTCAAAAAACCGAGTTTTTGGTTTTTTATTTGTATCGTTTACAAAAAAAAAATTTTTCACGAAATTTGGTGAAAACTTACCATTTTATGTCCCAAATACACTGTAATTTATTTGATTTGAAATATGAAATCACCTTATTTTGACTTAATATCGAATAAGCACCCTAATTTTCAATCGAAAATTCATCCCTCGAAATATCAGCTTTTTTCAAAAAGTTGGTGTGCTCTCTGTTTGTTGAAATCTTTACTTTCCGATGGTGTAAAAAAAATATATTACTAAAGTAAATCTTCTCAGAAAATGCAAAAAATATTGTAATGAATAACGTAATCAGAATAAAATATCTAAATTCAATTTTATATATTATGAGATTTTCTATGACTTAAACGTAATAAGAATTTAATAAATAAAATTTTAATTGAAAAAAATTGCAGCAGTTTGCTAGATTTACTATAGTACCTAATGTATTTTCTTTACACCATCGGAAAGTAGAGATTTCGACGAGCAGAAAGCTCATAAACTATTTGAAAAAAGATGATTTTTTGACTTTTTTCTCCATAGGACTTGTAGTTTTGCCGGAAATCGAGATAAACCGTTTCTTACCCTTAAAAACTCACCCCCTTCCCCTTCCCGACCTCAGATCACCCGTAAATTATTTTTCCTTTCATTTTTATAATATTCTCCTCCTTTTCCAATTGGTTTCATCCTATTATTATTTTTTTTGGTTTCAAAAATTATCGACCCAGTCAAGTCATTCATAGTTACACGAACATCGATAACTCCAAGGCAATTATCTGACTCGGAAAACTCAATTAAGCAAAGCTCGACTGTGGGAAACGTGTGGGACTTTTCGTGAGTTGAAATGATAAATTGATTATTTCGTGGAAACAATAATTACAGGAAATAATAGTTTTAATTATTTCAATGGTACTGACCTTGCCCAATTTTTGAGTATGATATAATTATTTCCTTCAACACAAATATTCACCTTGAAAAATATTATTTATATTTTAAATGTCATTAAAAATATTATATTTCAATTTATCTGGGGAGTGGGTAGCTTAGATGATAGAGCATTAAACTCTGTATCGAGAGATCCGGTTTGATTATGACTTGGGATGAAAATTTTTTTGAGCTTTTGTTCAATTGAAGTTTTTTTAAGTGTTTAGGTGTGACTTTCTACTGTTGCGTTGTAATTCGTTGCTCCTAGAGTGACATTAAGAAACAGCAGGATTACAGTGGTTAAAGCCAACGGCACCAAATCAAAATTAAAAGAAAGAATTACTTAGGTAACAGCTTCTAGCAAGTACTAACAAACTCAAAATCCGAGTTGAGGGTTTTTTCGCTCGCCGATCACACGTTTTCCGCCCTTATTTTTCAGCCACGCGCTTTCTCTTTTCACTCCCCCGGCTACAAAACGTTTTTCGCGTCAATAAGAGCGCCATCTCGGTATCGTATGGGATTATTTTTCAACCTCTGCTTTAAGCTCTAACTAACATGCGCTATTAAAGTAAAAGGAATTATATTTATGAAAAGGAAAAAACACCGGGTGATACAATTACAGATTTTTCTGGAACTGGGATCTGTCAAGACACTTTATAAAGCACCACAAAACAGGAAAAAAACGTTCATGGGGTAAAAACATATCGGTAGCAAATATTTTCAATAATTCCGCTTATAGACGTATTTTGGTACTTTCAAAAAACATACAATTATATCATAGACATTCAAGCAGCCGTTAAAGCACTGAGCTCTTGTGTAATCAGTTCCAGAATGGTGTGGGAATACCTAGGAATACTCAATGAACTAGGCGAAGACCTTACTGTGGATTCCAGGGCACACTGGAATAGAAGGAAATGAAATAGCAGATGGACTAGCAAAGAAGGGGACTGAAAGACCCTTTTGGGGACCAGAACCCTTTTGCGGTCTTAGTATTTGTTGTTATAGCTTCAACAGAAATACATCATCTGTGAAAATTTCAACTGCCTATCTATCACGATTCATGAGATCCCTAAAAAGGACAAATTTGTATTTTCCTGAATGTCTTGGAAACTGGACCTGATACTAGAGATTTTGAAACGTTCACTTAAAAATAGGCAGATTTGTTCTAACTACAATTATCCCCTATATCTTATTTGTTAAATTTTGCCAAAATTTTACAATGCAAATAAAGAGCTATTCATCAACAACAAAAACGTTAAAATGTATATTATATCTTTTACTTAAACTACTCAGTACACACTTACCTTCTATTTGGTAAGCAGCGGTAGCGGTGCCAAAAGTAAAACCTTTATCTTTGGGAAAAGGTTTATTGTTTAGAATGTATTCTTCTGTTAAACTGGAAAAATATATTAAATGAGAAAATTTGTCTGAAAGGCACTTCTGTAGGTCAAAAAGACAAAGCGAGGGTTCCTTACAGTTTTACAATTCTTTACATTTGGAATTTAGTGACCAACCATCTATTTAATAAATGTGAGAAAATAATGGGATTAAAATTATAGAATTTATTGCAATAAAGATAAAATAAGTGATTTTCTTTGATACGAAGAGTTACAAAAGGTTTTTCCAGAAAATGTTGCATGAAAATCAGTGTTTATTTATAGATATTTTAAAAGTAAGCTAGAAGTGGATCAAGAAAACTCCATAAAAAATTATTGAATTGAACTGATGTTGTATTTTTAAAATCAAAAGAAAATTTTTCAACACTTGAGGATATATTTGATATACATGAAATCAGTAAATTATTTAGGGATGAAATGAATGTTTAAATAAAACTGTATAATCTGGAAAAATCAAATGGGGAATATTTTTTGAAAGTGTAGTTATCTATTATGAAATAATGTATAAAGTGGAATGAAGTAGATTACTCAGTGCTAGTCTGAAATAAGTATTTAAGTAGGTAGAGCAGAATTTCATTTTTCATTTAATAAATTTTAACGATCTGTATTAAATTTTTTTTCAATATTACGATGCTAATTAAACATTTGAAATGTGAGGATCGCCTTAAAAGAAATAATTGATAAAAGTAATGAGAAAATTTTAACTGCAGAGAAAATATAAATTGTATAGCAATCTTATAAACTCAAACAAACAAAATTAAACCGTATTTTATGCAGAATAAATACAAATTATTAATTCAGAAAAATTTTAACTCTAGAAAAAAAAAATCGTTAAATTCAATAAACTTGATGATTAACACATAATAACGAAACTTGGGATAATTTTGATGTTAATAAAAATATTTCTGAAAATAAATCACCATTTAACTCACCTTACATGTATTAAAGCGCAAAATATTACTAATTTCTTAAGTAACGCCATTTTGTCAACTTTTCTTACTGTAAGGACCTTACTAATTGGAGTTACTATTTATACTTGGCGTTCATTTTTTTTCTAGATAAGACTTCTTTGTGTTTATGAGTACCTACCTATATCTAATCATGGTGCTAATTATTATAACCGTGTCGATAATATCAATTAACGAAGTTCCTTAACAGTACCTACAGGGTGTTTATATTATTTACTGAAATAATTAATTCAAGAATTTAAGCATCTCAAACGAATAAAAAACATTTTAAAAATCAAGTTTACCATGATTTGTTATTTTGAATTCATACATACTGAGTTTAGTGTAAAAAAATTTGTAAAAACGAGGAATAGCTCACTGTTAGTGGTACAATAGGTGTACATTCCATTATTTTAGAATAATGAGAAACAAAATTACTTCAAATGTTCAAAATGCTCGCCGTTTAGTTGCTGACAATATGCCATCCTATTAACAAATTCTTGAGTCACTCTTTCCAAGACTTCTCCACGTATTAGTTCACATTCATCAATAATTCTTTTTCTCAATTCCTGTAAGTTTGTTGGTCGTCTAACGTAAACGCGTGATTTTAGATAACCCCCCCAAAAAAAATCTAACGGGCTAAGATCCGGAGAACGAGCAGGCCATTCTACGAATCCGCTACGTCCAATCCATCGATTTGGAAAATTCGCATCCAGAAAATCCCTAACCCGTCTATCATAGTGGGGAGGTGCTCCATCTTGTTGAAACCAAACATTGTGTGGTAATTGCCCATTCTGTTGAAGTGCAGGAATAATTTCGTTATTTAGTAGATCCAAATACTTGTCACCATTCAAGTTCCCGTCGATAAAAAATGGGCCTATAAGCCTAATTTCGACAATTCTCATCCAAACATTCAACTTCTGTGGATGCTGGGTATGTGCTTCATGAATCCAATGAGGATTCTCATTTGACCAATACCTCGAGTTATGGCGATTAACTGTTCCATTTAAACAAAAAGTTGCCTCATCGGAAAAAACTATGCTAGAAGCAAAATTGTCGTCGACATTACAGATGTCCATTAGTCGTTCGCAAAATTCCAGCCGTCGGTCAAAATCATCGTCTGACAATTCTTGAACCAACTGTACCTTATACGGATGATATTTTTCACTTTTTAATACCTTTCCTACAGAATACCATGGTTTAGTGCCAAATTTGTGGTGGAAGTTTGAGGTGATTCTTCTAAAATCTAAATCGATTGCAATATTTTGTTTAACAGTTTCGTTCGTTGCAGTCCGCGATCTTCCAGATTTTAGCAAATTTTTTACCATCCCAGTTGTATTAAAACGTTGTAATGTTTTAGTTACTGTTGACCGTAGTATAGGATTTCTCTTCGGG
Organism: Lochmaea capreae; assembly: GCA_949126875.1. NCBI lineage: Eukaryota > Metazoa > Arthropoda > Insecta > Coleoptera > Chrysomelidae > Lochmaea > Lochmaea capreae. The sequence goes on from OX421409.1 coordinate 10,372,021, forward strand.
TGTAAATTATTGACAATATGACGCACTTCTTCATGATTTCTAACACGATCATCATTAAAATTTCAATACGCTCTTTTTCACTTAATTGAACCATTGTAAATTGTAAAATTTATTTCCCTCCATTAGAATTTGACAATTGGAGAACAAAAGACGTATTAAACAGTACTCGTTTATTTATTACTATGCATACAAACAACAACAATTATTTTATCTAAATAGTTTTTTGCGCGAATGCAAAAAACTCAAGGAGGTTGATTAAAGTGCTATATTCCTCGTTTTTACAAATTTGTTTACACTAAACTCAGTATGTATGTGTTCGAAATAACAAGCTCTTTCAAAATCTGTAAAAATATATAGGGTGTCCCATTTAAATTAAAGAAGTTGATGGAATTTCCGGTTAAACCGGCAGTATATTATTAAAAAAAATGTACATGAGATGCATTTTGTTCCATTGCACTTACCTGCAAATTTTCATAAATATCGTTCTTTTCGTATAAAAGATATTTACTTGGTTCCATACTTTATGCCAGCCCCGTATATACGTTTTGTATTCTGGGACCAAAAAAATCGATCTTATGATAAACCTATTTGTCTATTTGAAGACCGATAGCATGAACTAGTTTGTCCTGAAACCAATGTAATTTTATTAGGAAAAATTTATTTGTCCTACTTCGAACTTAGTATGAGCAAGTTAAACCCTGCTGGTAGACCGCAAGTATTTAGTTTACAATTGAAACATCATTTTCTCGTGTATATGTTTTTCATAAGCTAGACGTTTTCAGACATTCGGTGTTGTTTATTAATATAATATTTGGGGTTTATTTCTGTTTCTTGTTATCATGGATGAGACTTCGACAAGTGGCTACGTAGGTCAAAAAGAGGTAGAGCCACTTTCTCGTTTCTTAGAAATCAGGAAACCTAGGACATGCCACAAGATGGTATGATGAAAAAGTCGAAGTTTTCAAAGAAATTCGTTACGGAATTAAGCAACAAAAAGGAATACCATTACCAGACTTGGAAAGAATGTCATAAAATGGTACACAGACGGCTCAAAAGCAAAAGAAGGAACTGGGATGGGAGTGTGCGGGCCAGGAACACTACAAAAGTTTGGGAAAAACTCCAAGTTTAGTTCAAGCGGCAATTCACGGCGTAAGAAAGTGTGCCCAAATCAATATTGATAAAGGATATAGAAGGCAAAGGATTATTATAAAGTCGCGTATTCAAGAAGCGATTAAAGCACTGAGCTCTTGTGTAACCAGTTTTAAAATGGTGTGGGAATGCCTAGGCAAACTAAATGAACTAGGCGAGAACAGCATAGTCACCTGATACAACCTTTTTGGGGGCCGAATACCTTTTGCGGTGTCAGCACCAATGTAGTATTGGAAGGAATAGGTAAAGCCGAAAAAAAGGGAAGATTTGACCAATGGAAAGATCTAGTAGGGCTTATACAAACAAAGATACTTCTAAGTGACTACAACCTGCTGCGATCAAATGAATGCCTAAGCCAGAGTAGAACTGCACTGAGGGTTTTAACAGGGAACCTAACAGGACCTTCATGAGCACCTGAAAAATCTCTAAATAGTGGAGGAAGAAGAATGTAAATTTTGTGAAGAGAAACCTCCATCCACATTATTGCGAATTGCTCAGCATGACACCTAGGAGATTACTGAATGGAAGAAGGACATTTACCTAAGTTAAAGCCTGCAGATATCCTAAAACTCCTCCGGGAAGTAGGTCTAAATGAGCAATTAGTCTCTGAGACATTCCTCAAGAACTAAGTAGAAGTGAGAGGGTACAATAGATCATTTAGGTCTCAGTGAATGACATCTTGAATTATAAAGATTATGTTTTGATTATCATCCAATAAGATACGTTTATGGAAAAGATTGTTTGATATAAATTTCACGGATGCTCTTAGCTGGTTAACCCTGTATATTCAAATGCTATATGAAAAATTGGTTTTTATATAACCAAAAGGCGTTTGCTTCGAAAAAAATTTATATTTAACGTATATCTAATGATAATAAGATATCAGGTATTGTAAACTAATTTTTAACGTTTAAATAAACCTCCGGTTTTAAAAGATATGACTGATTAATTTAATTAAGTAAAGTTTCATTAACCTTTCATGATTAATATACCATTGTAAATTCCTTTATTTTCTGTTTTGTTCTTTTATATTTCAAACAATTTATCAGAAACTAATACAACTTTTGATATAACCTTTGTAATTGTTTTCGACTTGTTTTACAAATTTTTGAAAAAGCTCATTCAATTTGTGAAGGTTTTTAGGAAGTCGGTACATCATAAAAAACGTTATAAGAAATTGTCTCGACTTTGTACATGTAATAAAGTTTTTTTCCCAATATTCAGCTCTTTGAACGGATAGATTTTGTCTCGAAAAACAAAGATCAAAAATAATAAATAGAAATCTCAAGAATTTTATTCTCTACACTTTTTTTCCACCACTAGTATTGGTGAATAATCATTATTTATGCTGTGTTTGAGAGGAGAAGTTAAAATGTCTGTCCTCTCAGTGGGAACTAATATTTCATCATCTACTTGTAGAAGAGAAAACTGGGAACAATTGACAAAAATGACCAGGAAAATATATGCAGAATAAATGAAAAGATAAAAGATATCTTTTTCAACTGAGCATTATTATTTTTGCGTACAATGTTTATTAATTAATTTTTAATAGAATCGACTTACATCAAATATTAAAAGTTCCTTCAAAAAAAAGTATCTTAACTATTAAGATTTCAACGCTCCGAATCTCCTACCTTTGCCTGTTTCTTACTTTTCTACAGATACTTCTTCATCTTCATCTTCATATATTTTATCTGGATCCACTCCATCAAAAGAAGCAGTCTGATTCTACATTCTTCTCCCTCCACTATTTTGAGCTTTTTCAGGTGCCCGTTCAGGCGGTAATGTCCCAATAGGATCGTTGTCGAAACTCTCCGTCCAGTTTTACTCTGACTTATGCATTCATTTGATCTTAACGAGTTGTAGTCACCCACCAGAATCTTTGATTGTCTAAGCCCTACTAGATATTTCCAATGGTCAGATCTCTTTTCTTTGGATTTGCCTATTTCTTCCAATATTACATTGGGGCTGATACCGCAAAAGAGTTCCGGCCTCCAAAAGGGTCTTTCGGTCCCCCTCTTTGCTAGTACATCTGCTATTTCATTTCCTTCTATTCCAGTGTGTCCTGGAATCCACAGTAAGGTGACTATGCTGTTCTCACCTAGCTCATTTAGCTTGCCTAGTCATTCCCATACCATTTTGAAACTGATTACACAAGAGCTCAATGCTTTAATGGTTGAATGACTATCCAACATTATGATAATCTTTTGTTTTCTATACCGTTTGTCAATATTGAACTGGGCATACTTTCTTATGGCGTTCATTTCTGCTTGAAAGATACTTGTGGTTTTTCCCAAGCTTTCAGAGTGTTTGGTTCCTGGCCCGTACATTCCTATCCCAGTTCCTCCTATTGCTTTTGAGCCATCTGTGTACCATTGAATGGCATTATTTCCAAGTTTGGTAATGGTATTTGGATACCATTCCTTGTTGTTGCTCAATTCCGTAACGAATTTCTTTGAAAACTTATACCCTTTCATCATACCATCTTGTGACATGTCCCAGGTTTTTCGATTTCTAAGAAGTAAGGAGGTGGTTTTTTTTAATGATTCCCTCTCTACTTAGTCTGTATCTCGTAGTCTGTATCTCGTTCGTTCTGCAACACTTTCCACCACCATATGTAGTGGTGTGAGGTTTTCATTGCTCCTGTAATGCATATACAGGCTAGTCTTTGATTTTTGGAAAGGTTTTCTCTCGTCGTCCATAAACTAGTTCTGCTACTCCACGCAATGGCTCCATAAGTAATAATTGGTCTCACTATGGCAGTCTATTCACTAAGAAGTGAGAGCTCCTAGGAGAGTAAACTCTTATAAAGTGCGCGTGTGCGCTCTCTCAAAATTGCAAATACCTTATTCACTTCATAGGAGTGAGCTCTCACACGACAGCTCTCTCGAGTTAGTGAATAGGTACCCAGGGTGCAAATACCGTATTCACTAAACCCAAGAGAGAGCTCACATACAGGGGAGCAGCGACAGAGATAGTGATCTCATAGGACAGCTCTCTCGAGTTAGTGAATAGGCACCCAGGGAAAGAATGCAGGATCATTCTTTCTATTAAGAACCTGGTGGACTACTGTTATTTCTATTAGTCTCATTGGCGCTTTTCATGGGTAATAATAACCAGTAATAAAACAAATTAAAAGGTGCTAGTGAATAGCTTATTATTTATATCAGGTTGTTATTGATTGGCACGGTCAAAATATTTTTGACCTTTGTCGTTTCCAACAGGACGTTTGTTATAATTTTTGATAATATAGATTTATAATTAAATAACGTCTAGCACCTCTAATGAATTAGCTGTTAACAACAGGATACCTGTATCAAGATTCAGATATAGATATTTTTAGTATGAATCGTTTTGGTTTCTATTTTTGTATCTTCTGATTCACACATCATATCAATAACAATAAATTATCTTTAAAACGAAATTGTGAGGATCTAGGAGGTATATTTGAAGCTTAATATCCGTATTGAAAATATTCCATCGCGATCAGCTAAAATGTTGGGTTTTATGCAACGAGTGTCTGAATTTCGTTGGTAACAACGCATTCAAACTTTTATATTCTTTGCGTTAGTTAGGACAATCCTACACTATGGATCTACCATTTGGAGTCTTAATAGTCTACCCTCTACGAACGTATAGCAAAAATCAAAAGAAGGTTCTTACTAATTTATGCTTCTAAATCAAACCTTAGATATGACATTTTACGTGTAATTATAACATTTCCACTTTTGATTATAGACGCATGCTTTGCAGTGTCCTCAAATTCTTGAAATTGGTTTTAATGTCAATGACTGGAAAACACGTAACACAAAACTTTTTTAACGCCATGTCGTAATAGTAACTATCGTTTGAATGAACCTATTACAAGGATGCTCCTGTGCGGGAGATGAAGATGCTGAAGCTACGCATATTTGTGCTACGTGCACTCGAGTTAATTTAGGGCCAGTTTTACAATAGAGATTTATACTAGGTATAAATAACAGTATAAATATTCTGGCAGTATCTAAAGTTATACCAGAATTTATACCTAGTAAAAAACTAGTTGGTTTTACGATGATTTTTTACACCGGTATAGCTAGCAATTCTAGGAGTAACGTGAAAGTAGTTCATATAAATTGATATCTCCTGTCATGTTATGTTTTCTTCGTTAACCTTAAAACTTAACGAAAAGTATTGTTATTAGATATTGCGTTTTAGCTGATTTTTTTTATTACTGATAATTTTTGCTGTCGTAAGAGAGTTTCTTTATTATTTTAAAATGGATTTAAATGATCTTCCAATAAGAAATGTTCTACGCAAGTAGAAGGTGACCTGTAAATAGAGTTTATAAGAAAAATATTGTTATTAATAGTATATTACGTAACAAGAGTTGTAAGTAACCCATTACGCACGAAGTGAAAAAGTTTACGCACGAAGCCGCACAGCGGCGAGTGCGTAAATTTCACGAGTGCGTAATGGGATTACAACTCGTGTAACGTACTATACTTTTTCTACGCCCATCTATTTTCTTCTGAGTGCTCATAATTTCATCTTTTTCACTACTAACAGACATATTCGTAGTTAAAGTTGAGAAAATGTTCGTATACTATAATTTGTTACCAAAATTGACAGCATAAATGAGATAACGTTTATTCCCTTATCCCAAAAATATGAATTACTTTTTTTGAGATTGTAAAATGTGTTGCCGACATTTAGGGGCATCACTCTTTTAATCTAAAATGTATTTCGCTAATACTAAGAGCTTTTATGTTTTTCAATTGATTAAAAGTATGTAAATAAACCAAATAAAGTAGTACGTAAATAAAAATTTGATTGCAATTTGATTTAACAAAAAAATTTAAGGTTTTCTATCTAAACGCACATGTATGTTATGAGATTCTCATTACGTGCATGTTATTGTTAAATGTCACTTACAAGAAAAGTTGTCAGTGCGATTTTTGACGTTTACGGACATGGGCGTAGAAAATAGTAGTTTGTACAACTAGTGCGCAAAGCGTCACTTTTCCCACGACCGTAAGGCAAGTGCCGCAAATCTAGCGAGTAGGAAAAGTGATTTGCGTACAAGTTGTACACATATTTTTTTTACAACCACACTTATTAATGAAATAAAACAGAGATTTATATAGGTATTTTATTAAAACTTTGAACAGAAAGAACATACAAAATGAAAATTTAATATATAAAAATCAGTTTAGTGTATGTTAAATAGTGAACAATGAATAATGAATAAATAAATAGTTTACTTATTTTTGGTTTGAAATTTAAAATTTTTACACCCAGAAATTCTCTAAGTATAATAAATATGTTGAATTGTCAAAAAAGTTGACAGGTCATAGGTAGCTTTGTTTGACATTTCGGTGCGGAAAAGTGCCATAGCGTGTACTTTTCGCATTACTTTTCCAACAGTTATCAAAATAATTAAGAAAAGGCCTGCTTTGCGTATAAAAATTTGTGTAGAAAAGCGTGTTTTGCATAGTGGTTGTAGGAAAAGTTTATTTTCAGTTGTAAGAGAAAACCGTTACCTATTATTACTCTGTGTGATTCATATAATATTAGATTTAACAAACACAACAACTCCGTCATTTTGATTTAGATCGCCATTTTTGTATATCGTTTTGTTGCCTCCAATGTTAAAAAGAGTGATATCTGGGATATACCAGGTCTCTGTAAGAACTTAACGTTTTAATTTCCAACAGTATTTCCATTTCGGTTGCACTAAAATTGCTGCAACGCGTTATTTTTTCGCTTTTAACAGACATAATTTAGAATTTATGCAGTCACTACAAATAAAAATAAAAGTTTGTGCCTCCAAATGTCAAACCAGTTAAGTGTATAAGTGTAATCAACCTGCATTTATGTCACTTTTTGAGGTTATTCGTAGAGTAATAGCTTATTCCGAGAATCTTATTCCATTGTTAAACTTATACCGACTTTGGCTACTTTGTAAAATGCTAGAATACATCCTATACCGAGAGTAGGCTTACTCTTAGTTTATACCACTAATGTAAAACCGGCCCTTAGTGACCACAACAACGTATAGAGTATATTTAATGTTTTTTTGTCAAGCTAATCAATAACACAGCTCTACAAAAACAAACTTTTTTTTTGTTGCTCAGATTACGAATATATTCATGAAAGTTCTCGATGTGCTCGTATATTTATGATTTTTTATGGGAGTGTCACATGATGGCAGATTACTACTGGTCTTTGAAGAGATTGTCCCCTAAAAAATTATAAAAGAACAGCTCATAAAAGGCGTTTTATGGAAATATAAAATATTTTTTCGACATTTTCCTCTTTTTTTACTTCGATGTATCCTAATTTCTTAAAACATAACAGTCATTATAAATGTATGTTATTTTGTTTCTCGTTTTTTTTGATTTTTGTAATGTAAAATGGAAGTAAAGATTCAAAAAAAATCAGAGCAAACCTTACAAAATCATTGATAGTGTCATGAATTGTGGGCATAAATAGACCCAAAATCATTTTCATATCTAGGGCAACAAAACCACTGTAGACCTGTGTAATAGTACACACACAATAGTGTAAGAAGTGCGCCAAAGTGAATTTTCGCACGTGTTGCGCACTGTATTTTTCCTACGATCATCATCCAGAAATCCAACAAACGAGTGTGTTGCACACGGTACTTTTTTATGAGCACTTTTTCTAACATGACACAGCTTATAACGGTGAAAATCAGTACAATTCATTCATTGATTAGATACCACAGATATGCAGATTGACAATTTGCTGTGGGTATTTATTTTCGCTATGCTTTATGTAACTTTTGCTATGCCTTATGCCACTTTTCCCAAAAATTTTGCTGCTATTAGAACCTGTACGATTTTCTTTGGTGGGGTATAGCGGGGCAAACGACTTTTAACGAAATTGTTATATTTAAACGATTATTCAAGAATGTAGCAATGAAACTATGATGGCAAATGATTGATAACATGCCAGTAAACAATCTCAATCATTAAAACCGTATTTGTAATAATAGAGTGCTTCCTTACTAACTGATTCACCTTAATGCCCCGGTCTCCCCTATTAGAGATGCAAAGGATCATAAAGACGATCCACATGGTATAGTTATGAGTAAAATTAGTTTGCACCGTTTCACAATTTGTCGGCGAGACAAAGAAATCTATAAGCAGAAGCAGAACTGGTTCCAGACAAGTTTTTCATTATTGCAGGATCACAACGCACTAGCGATTTCTGTACTCTATTTTTGCGATAAATAAAAGTTTTAGCGATAACTGTAAAAATGGATTTTTTTGAAACTTGTCAATTATGTATTCTTTCAGCAGCTCCATGCTTTGACCCATTATTTTCTTGTTTCTGTTGCCTGTACATATTTTGTATCATTTTTTGTGTGAATATCGACTAGAACATACCAAATTTTTTTCTGTTTATTACCTCAAATCCCCACTCTTCACTTTCAGAAATTTTAAAACCTTTAACAATAAAATATTCATGATTCATACTAACAACAATCAAACTATGAGAATCAATTGTTCGCTTGTGGGTAGGTCAAGACTAGAAATGATTTATGGCTTTTTTATCTTTTCGGCCTTTTAATCCTCAAAGAGACCTTGCCGCAAACTGTTATTTTATTGTGAAACAGTGCAAACTAATTCTACTCACAACTATACAAGTCGTGAAAGTTATTGGGCGAGGCGTACCCGAGTCCGATAGCACGAGGTGTACCATAACGATTTTTATGATTCGTATTACATACAAAATGTTTTATCTGATGGCATTTATATGAATACATTTTCGAAAAATTTAAAACTTCGCTTTAGATATGTCACAATGACAACTATTTTTAAAGCAGTAAGTACGAGGATGTATTGATATCTAGTTAGCCTAGAGCAGTTCCATGCATAAACAAAATATTGCGTTACCATAGCAACAAACAATAACTCATTAGAAGTGTCAGTGTGAAGTTTGACGTCAAAAAAGTAAACCAGAGTTACGCAATAAATTGAAAGAAAAAAGATGTCCACCGAAATTGTGAAAATCGAAAAATTGAAGTATCGAGCCATCATTAAGTACTTGTATTTAAAAGGGTTAAGAGGTAAGCAGATTTACGAAGATATGCTTAATACCTTTGGTGATCAATGTTCTTCGTATGCGACCGTGAAAAATTGTACTGCAAGCTTCAAAAGAGGTAAATTTTCCATTGAAGATGATGACCGATTGGGAAGGCCAGTTTCTGTGTCAGTCCCCGAAAATATCGATGCAGTTCATGACATGATTTTATCAAACCGTCGAATTGGGCTAAAACGGATATCTGAAGCACTGAATATTTTATACGAACGCGTTCATCATATAGTTCACGTCAATTTGGACATGAGAGAAATTGCTGCAAAATGGATCCCCAAATGTTTGAATGTTGACCAAAAGCGTGCAAGGGTAGAAGCATCGCGTTCGATCTGTGCTCGATTTGAAAACGATGTAGACTTCTTAAACCGAATTGTTACTATGGATGAGACTTGGGTACATTTCTAGGATCCAGAAACAAAACAACAATCGATGGAATGGCGACACTCTGGTTCTACAGGACCTAAGAAGTTTCGTGTCCAAAAATCTACTGGAAAAGTTCTTGCTTCAGTTTTTTGGGATTGCCATGGAGTAATCATGATTGATTTTTTGGATAAGGGTAGAACAGACATTACTGACCACTCTACGGGAAAAAATTAAAGAAAAAAGACGCGGAAAGCTATCCAAAGGTGTTTTGTTTGTTTGTTTGTTTTGTGCACGACAACGCCCCTGCACACAAATCTCATTTTGCCATGCAAAAAATTCGTGATTTAGGGTTTTAATTACTAGAACACCCCCCTTATTCACCAGATTTGGCTCCGTCCGACTATCATCTCTTTCCTCAATTGAAAAAAAGTTTAAAAGGTCGTAAATTTTCTTCCAACGAGGAGGTAATAAAAGCTGTGGAGGTCTGGTTTGTAGAGCATGAAGAAACATTTTTTTTGAAAGGTCTAGAGACGTTGCAGGTTCGCTGTAATAAATGTATCCAATTAAGAGGAGAATATGTGCTCCCCTCGCCTACAGCTCGGGACGCAAACGTCACCCTGCGTGAATAATGGCTATCATAAATTGCTCGTTTAATAATATACTAGTATCTGCTGTCAAACACAATTGTCAAGTAGAATTGAGTATAATTTGAATAATGAGTAATTCTGAAACTGGTTTACCAAAAATCCTCAACTACTGATGTAAAAACTCAAGAATCCATTGAAATTAATATTGCAAATTGTAGTAATTGCTCTTCTACCATTTATATTAAATAGTTCTGTGCGCACGAATTGCGGACAGATGCATGAACTGCGGACAAGTGCCGTAGGGGTCCGTTAATCACTGCACGAATTGCGGACAAGGGTCGGTCAGGCGAAATGAACAGGTAAAGGGCCCCCAGGTAGGGGGGTGGGGTGGTAGGGGATAGTTTAGAAGGCCCATAAGAAATATCATCTACTGCCTTACGCTTTAGACTGACTTTTTGCCGATTCAGCGTTTTTCCATCGACATTAATAATTTCATTTTTGTCATTAATTTTTAAAATAGATTTACAAGACTTGGAAGTACACGCCCATCGTTGAATATTATTATTCATATTTCTATGGAATCGAAATTTATAGCCATCAATAACCAATAATTTTTTTCCCTTTTCACTCAGCATTACTTTACATTTCTGAGAAGAAGGGTTGCGGCGGTTAAGCGGATTAGGTATGGCCTGTCCGCAATTCGTGAGCTACCTGCTCTCAACCCATCGGTTGTCCGCAGTTCATGATCACCCAAATAGTTTTGTACATATTTGTGCACTTTGAATAAACTTTTTTGATCTCACCATCACATGTTTTTATATGGAATTTCATTATGGTACTTAGTACCTTATGTCATCAAAATTGAATGACATAACGTTATCACTATGACATGCCATCAGATAATAGTATATCATTAAACGAGCAATTTATGATAGCCATTACTCACCCAAGAGGATAATGGCCATAAATTGCGCGTTGAACACTAAACTTTGTCCACGACCCTAGATTTCTTTATTAAATAAAAGTTAAGTAAATAATGCGAGTGTAGAACGGAAAGTAATAATTTGGTATTATTGACAATTCTAACGTCAAAATTAATAAATTTCTGGAGTACGTCAAATAATGTGACATATAGAGATGGGTGATATTGTGTAAAATATCGATACACCGTACCGTTATAAATATATTGTTTTAAAACTATCAATATTAGAAAATATCGTTATGAAAAGTATCAATACAAAAATTTTCGATATTTTATCGATACGAAATATTCCAGAAACAAATTTCCTAAACAAAAATACGCAGATTTAATAGTTTATTTCATATTGTACCCCCATCTCTAGTCACCTATGTACCGAAATGTTGTGAGTGTTGAGTTGTCATGGCATGTTATTTAAATGCAGAAGCGTGAATTATGAGTTCATAATTCACTCTATAGTCGATGCAATGAAGCACTAAAAAGGCCAAAGATAGGAAATCTTTTAGGATAGGACGTATCGGAATGCGGATTTTTGCATTCGCTTGCAAAAATTATCTATATCATTTGTACCTACTTTGTACCTATTACAAACCGGAAGTTGCATTGCTGCAGCCAAAAATGCATGCAAAAAATGCATCTTTTGAGAGGCCTTTAATAACTTCGTAAATAAGAGTCGGAATTGGCTCAAGTCGGGTACTCGGGGGTTTTCGAGGTCGCTGATCACGATTATGATGTTCAAATTGACCCCCCGAACACCTGAAGCACAGGAACGCCGACGAACGTCATTTCCGGGGACTATCCCGAACTTTATGCGAGAGAGGAGAGAAACTGAGCACCCGGGGTTTTTTGGGTCGCTGAATTCGAATATACCATCGGCGAACACCCTACGGACACCTGGTAGGCCCAACCTGGACGCGTACGTCATATCCGAGAATTTTTTGGAGATATCGACAATCATTTGAACGTACATAGATTTCTTTATATCAAGTGTAGACAATATTACAGGGTGTTGATGTTACTAGGAAATTAATAAAAAAGTGCTTATATTTTTTGAATTACCTCGTATAACATTGCAATACCTCATATCACAGAAACAAGAACATCGAGGAGAATAAATATACAGGGTGTTCCGTTTAAAAAAAGATAAATTAGGGTCAGCCTGCCAATATGAATGGCCCTGTATATTTGAAAATATTTTCAAAATATGGTCCTATGTATGGCTTAGCTTTTATCTGATTAAAGTTTTATCATATCTCTGACGACAAGTGAGTTATTCGACTTCGTCGTACTAATGCCGCACCCTGTATATATATAATCGGGACCCTATTTACCAAATAATTGGTGTCAGGGTATGTGTCTTTAACTAAATGCTTCCAGCCACGTTTTCCCTTTATTTTTTAATATTTCTGAAATAGTTTTATTCCATGTTTGTCTTGGTCTTCCTTTTTTTTTATTTTTAACTATTTTTGCTTTCCATATTCTTTTAGTCTGTCTTATGTTTTCCATTCTCTGTAAATGCCCCCACCATCCCAATTGTCTGTATTCTATAAATTCTAGAATTGATTCTATTTTTAGATGACTTCTTATATCTGTGCTCCTTATTCTGTCTTTTTTGTAACGCCTCGGTCTCTTCTTAAGTATTTCATTTCAACTGCCTGTATTCTGCTCTTCTGTGTTTGGTTTAGCACCCACGTTTCACATCCATAAGTTAATATTGGCCTATATACTGCTTTAAATATTTTTCGATATTCCTTTATTGTTTATGAATGCTTTGTTCATCGTATAGAAGAGTTGTGGACAAATATAATGTTCGATAACTCTCTAATTAGCCATTAGGTAGGAAAAACAAACAAATTGAATATTTCAATTTAATTTTTTTTATTTTAAATACAAAATATCCACTGCGGAATATGTAACGAAATTTAGTTATGGAAAATTTAGATCCTGTACACAATTTAGTTCGTTATATATTTTTGCTTTTTTAAAATAAACCTGAGTGAATTATCTCCAACAATCTCACATCCATCTAAATAATACTATTAAGATTTAAACAGTACAGTTAAGGTTGACACATGGTTTTGAAATAAATTCCTTATAAAATTTTGCTGAGTTTCTTGCTACTCTCGTTCTATTGGGACTGTTAAAATCAACAGAATATATTCCATATTTCACACTGGAAAAAATATAACATATTATAATTGCCTTTACTAGATGAAGAAAATGCCAATACTTACGTGTATCCCAGGAACCATTCATAGTTATCCATCAAACTCCAAAGAGTATAACCTGATAGATTAACTCCTTTATCCATAGCATCTCTGAAGCGACTAAGTGAATGCTAAAAAAATGTTTTTTGCTATAATAACAAGTATAAAAAAATTAATTATAGCTTAAATATAAAAGGTAATTGATTAGTATGATAAAGCTAAGTCTGGTATCATGAGAGATACCAAGAAAACTTGATTATAAAAACTGTAGCTTCTTATATCAAATATTACAGGCTGTTTCATAACTCGGTGCCAGATTAAAGTTTTGTTTTTTTAAATGAAACAACCTATATTTTATTTCTTTCTCATAACAACAATATACGGTTGTAAAATGTTATACGAATGTTTGGCTCCAGTAAATTATTAAACCAATTGAATTATAAGAAGGTTTTTATTGAGCTATTAAGGGCCGTTTGTACAATCCGAGTTTAAGCCAAACTCAAATTTGAACCTATCTTAAAGGGGATATTCTGTTGTACAAAATAAAGCTTATCCTAAAACCTAGTTTAACTTGACATGTTTGACGTTTGTATCTGTATCTGTAGAGTAGGGAGGGTGAGTTAGGCCCACAGCGATTAGGCCACATGTGACCCATTGTACATCCTCCCGAGGAGAAGTCTTCCTAGGTCATCATCCATCCTGTCCTTTCCAGGAAGGTGGACAGGTCACTAGGAGACATCTCCTTTATATCGGCAGGTGTAGGCCAGGACTCACCGAACACACACTCTCTTATTGACCATAACTCCGGGCACTCGCATAAGACATGCCTGACAAATTCATCTTCCTCTTCACACATCCTGCATAGAGGTCTACTAGCCCCATTGTATGGAGGTGTTTCCTTAATTGACAGTGGCCAGTCAGAAATCCTACCGTTAAACGTAGGTTTTTCCTGGTCAACGCCAGATATTTTTTCGATTCCAGCTTCCCAGGGTCGCCCAGGGTGATGCTGACAAGGCTGCATTCCTTGATTTCATCCCATCTCTTTAGAGATTGAGCATGGGTGTAACGTTTAGCTAGTTCCGCAATTGTCGAATTCGTCAGGCCGTAGGTGTCACTGGGTCCAAGAATTCTTAGTCCAGCCCCTTCCCTGGCAAAAGAGTCAGCAATGCGGTTACCTTTGCTTCTGTCGTGCCCCGTGGATAATATTGTTATCTACCGAGGCGTTAGCTAAATATCGATGGCACTCTAATACTAGCCCTGATGTAACACGTTGTCTATTCAAGGCCAGTAGTGCTTGTCTGCTATCAGTGCAGATTATTATGTTTTTGCCAGAAATTCCTTTTCTGATTAGTTCCTTTGTGGCAATTGAGATACCAGCCAGTTCTGTTTGAACCACGCTGGTGTTTTTCCCATTCCCCACTTAATCCTTATGGTTAGTAATCTGGAGTAAAACAAGGAAGCCTATGGTCTGGAAGATTTTTCCAAACCTATTCCAAAGTAGTAGCTTCTTCCACAGTTTACAGTACCTTTATTTGATTTCTCAGTTTTCGATTAATTTGAAAATTAAATGGTATAAGATACTTTACATACTTTACAAACGAAGTACGTAGAAATATGCTCATGATTCCCAAGCACAAGAAACAATTATTCAAACGGTCCTTTTCTCATAATGTTACACTTTTTGGTGATATAATGGATGTTCCAAATTTCTCCTTATCATATGTGGCATTAAAAATTTGGTACAAACGATTTCTGTTTTCTCGACAATGACTTATAAATGTAATATAGGTATGTATTTTTTTTTTCTTTGTTACTCCTGGTGGAGTTTTTTTATAATGTTACAGTTAGGTTATTTTCTGTATTTTTGAGGAAACTGTGGAAGAATCGGCCACTTGGCCTAACAGTTCTCCTATTATTTACCCACTTGTGCTTCATGTAATGTAACTTGTATGGTGAATAATAAATGTATTATTATTATTATTATTATTAAGTAGTTGTTTTAAGATTACCTTTAAAAAGACAATTCGTTCCTCATCTTGCAATGACGCAGTTTCAAGGCCCATGCCATTTTCAGTTATAAAAATTTCTGGTTTCCCATATTCGTTGTGTATCCAAAGTAATAAATCAGTCATTCCCTCAGTATTCTGGAAATAAATATTGGAATTAAAAATTAAGTTAATTTATATGAAATTTAAAATCTGAAATATTGTGGAATATGCATAAAAAGTGAGGTTAAGAATACAACAACCAAGCTATAAGAACTCTTGGATATATAGGAGGTGGTCTATATCAGAAGCAGACACAAAAGGTTTGTTTGCGGATGAAATTCAGAACCAGTTCAGGAACGATTCGCATGCGCATTCTAAAAAGTGTCGTTCGTAGTTAAATAATTCTAAATTTTTTAATAATAGCTCTTATTTACAGATCATATCGGGTTGGTTCGTTATTGATTCAGAATCAGTCCTAACGGTTCTCTCATTTTGGTAAAAATACTGAAAGTTCGGTTCGACTGCTCATTCGGTCATTGGCAAACGATGTATAGGTCAGTTGTTCTCTTATTTTAATTGCTTACGGTTGTTTCTTATGGTCCCTTCTAATTACAAACAATAATGGTTGGTTATATCGTGCAGATATCCAAACCCCGTTGAACAAGAAGTGTAATTCAATGTCATTTGGGGCATATAGCCCGAGAAGTAGTTGTTTCTTATTGAAAGGTCTCTATTCTTTGAAAAGTAATTTTCAAAAACTTTGTAAGGGGTTGTAAGGGGCTATTATCTTTGACATCTATTGATAACAGGATTTACTAAAGTATAACAATTTTCACAGGAAACTTTAATTAAGTAAATTAATTATTTTCTTCAGTGTGAACCCTTTTAATCCGATCAGATTGCTTTTTATAGATTATCGAGTCTTCATAATGATGCTTAAGAGTATAGGTTATTTAGGGATCTTTAGGGTAGTAGAAACCAACGGTATATTTCGAAATAAACTATAACTTTTTTCAATTTAATTTTTTGCACGTATTTTTGTATGTTTATTGAGTACCCAAGCTATATAAAAATGTGTCAGATGATTCCAGAAATTAGTTAATTACGTACCTTAAGTCCTTCAGCTGTAGATGTTACAACTTTTGCATCACTACTTGGGCTGATATCGGTAATTTCCGCCTCTGGGGCGTTTGCTCCGAAAGTGGTGTAGTAAGCATTGATGGCTACGTAATCGGAAGATCTTCTAAGAAGTTTTTTTTCTTTGGAAGTAAATTTAGGTAAACGGGACTCACGGTAACCTTGTAATTTACTTCTGTAGTCGATACGTTTTCTCATTATCTCAGGATAATCACCATAGTAGAGTGGGTGAAGGACCCATCCAAGCTATAAATACAAATTGATAATTTGTGATATTAAACAACACTTAAATTAAACAAGGTATCATTTAATATTAGGTAACAGGGTCGTAATTGTGGGCAAGACAGCCATCTTGTTGAAACCAAATATAATTAAACCTGTCTACTGCTACTCGACGAATTTGGGGAACAATATGATGTTGCGATTAATTACCTTCCTTCTATTAAGAGTGGTTCGATCAAATTGTCGCTCATTATGCCCAACCATTCAATTTTCCCAGGTGGTGGAAGCGTGATGTGAAAAAGCGATGGAGGTTTTTCCTTGACCAATATTGGACTCATGAAGTCAAGTCATTGTCGTTAAACATTCTCGATAAAAGCCACTGAGCAACGATGACTTTTGGCATTGCGTAAAAACAAGAATTAAAGTTCATTGAAATTATAAAAAATGCGTTTTATATTATGTAAACATCAATTATATCATGGTCAAGTCTACACGTTCAACAATATGTGATGTCGGTAAGGTTAAGCAACTCTCACGTAATGTTTATACGTACTTGACCCAGGACATACAGAGCATATAGTTGGGAACAAGACGAAATAGATTATTCATTTATTATTCATTATTCAAGATTCATAATTCCAATATTATTCTAAAGTTAATTATGACTCTATTCAATTATTAATATTAGTTAACAGTTAGTTAGTGTTAATAAAACAATCTCCCAGTGACACACTAGTTTTACTTCAAGTTGTGAGTGCTCCCAGAGGACCAGGAGGTTCACATGGTTCAGTGGACTTCTCAACATCACAAACTGGACAAGCCTGTTTGGTATAGTTGAGTTTATTTCGGTGGCAAAGCTGCTGCGGCCTGAAGCCGTTGAGTTTTATGCCGGTGGTAACGCTCCTTATGCTGCATGTTTAGCGAAGTTTGATGTGCCTTAAGTGCAAATTGAAGCGAAATGAAATTATCGTTTTTTGCTTGTCTATGTAGTATGGTGAAGTTGATTAGTTGTTCTGGTTTAAAGTCTCGTGTTTGCATTATAGAGGCTTGTGGTATTAAATATATATATTTACCTGAAATTGCATGCATCGGTCAGCTGCTTCGAGATCTTCACGAGTGTTGGTAACGGGATAACAGCGGGATGCAGCATGAGCTATCGACAGTTTTCCTAAAAAAATATAATTTGAGTTATATCCATTGAATAAAAAATAGAATAGAATAAAATAATTTTGAACGACATAATAATAAAAAGGTTTTTAATAAAAGAGTACTTCTTGGTAAAAATAAGTTTCTATAGGAATTTTAATTGCAAATATTCACATAAATGAAAATTCACTTACCTTTCTGTCTGGATTTGAATTCTTTCTGGTAAATTTGATAAGCTACAGCGTGTGCTCTGAGTAAATTATGCATACAAATGTATTCTCCTCCAACCGTGGTGAGATTATATCCTGGAGCGAAAGGTGCCACCATTGGCAAAAATAAATTTTGTCCATAACCATTACATTGTAAAGTGGGTTCGTTAAATGTTATCCAATAGTCGACATCATCTCCGAAATTTTCGAAACATAATCTAACATAATCACCGAACCAATCCGGAAAGTTGCTGTTCTCAAAACCACCTTGCTCTTGAAGAGTTTGAGGCACGTCCCAATGAGATAAGGTAACCACTGGTTTTATATTGTTTAGTTTCAATAGTCTTATGAAGTTTTTGTAAAAGTCAATACCCTTCTGATTGATTTGATTGATTAAGCCTAAAAAACACACTCCTATTAGCGCCAAAGATAAAATATTGAATTATAACAATGGAGACAAAAGTACTAGGGAAATAACAGAAGAAAATCATTTTCTGGTTTAAAAAAAATGTCTTCTAAACTTTTGCTTACCGCCTCACCGGAAAACCTATCATATGAACGCCAAAAATAGGGCGGAAACTATTGTTTAGCAGCCCAATGGAGGAAAATTCTCAACGCCACGGTTTCTGAAGTTTTACTTGATTACTTTGACGTTCCACGAACATTTTTTAATTGAACGTCAGTGAATGTCAAAGTTTTCTGTTATATTTTCCTATTTTTTGGTTTATTCGGTATAGGCGAAAAACATTTGTATGTCAAACAAGCAGGAAACGCTTTAGCAACACTTGCTTGCTCGTGAATCTAATAGTCTCGGGCTGCTAAAGCCCATTTTCTGCCCTTGTGGGACAGTATTATATGAGGTACTCTTGTCAAAATGTTGGTAGGTGAAGATTGGCAAGTTTATCTGAAGCTACGCGGCATCGGTAAGGGGCGAGGAAACTGATTTTTGCTTTGCTTTAAAGGTAAGGTATTTTCCAAAACACGGTATTTGTTAAAAACAAATAATGTTAAGAATCGTACTTGAATTCAATATGGATACGAAAAATTGTTCAAAATCTGACACTGACAATACCAACGCCACTGGATAATCAATATCAGTCAATTGACGAAGTGAGAGGGAAGCACACACGCACGCGCTTGTCAATAGGAAGTCAGCTGGTCGCTAAGCGACGAAGGCCTTTCGATAAAATTCATCAATTGAGTTAGTGTGGATTTATGCAGACACATTTAACAATTATCAATTAGCATTTAACAATTAACATTTATCAATTAACAATTAGTAAAACTGCCATCGTTTATGCAGACACAATTATAAATTAGGAGAAAATAGTAAGCATGCGCACGAGCCCGAGATTCTAGTTGTTTACAATAACCATTAACCCTACATTTTCATAAATGACGGGAAATTGTCGAACAAGATTGATAAGAGTAGCATCAACAATTTTTACAACTTGAAAATTAAAAATAAACAAAACAAACAAACACACAATATAACCTGTCAACCACTTTTCTATGAAAAAAGTGAGATTTACTTCAGGATCTGCGTACTAGTTGCGCACTAGATGAAAATTTGGTACAATTAATTTAAGAAGTTAAAAGTTGGCCAACTTCGCAATTGTTAAATGATAAATGATAATTGTTAATTGTGTGCATAAATGGAGTCATAGTGAAATGAGTAGTTCAACTTATAATTGATAAATGTTAATTGTTAAATGCTAATTGATAATTGTTAAATGTGTCTGCATAAATCCACACTTAGTTCGGAGGGCGTGGTAATTATGGTTTTCACACAATGCTGCCAGAGCTTGAAGAAGCCCATAACAAATTTGGAAAAGTGTTTAATACTCTTAAATTGCCAAAATAATGTTAAAATCCAAGGAAACAAGCACATTAAAGAATTAACGTTTAATAATATTGTTAATACTGTTAATAATAAAAATTCAATTTTCTAATTATTATCACTACATACTTAGCACTTTAGCATTTCCATAGTTAAACGTGGCAATATCGAATGTTTTCGACTGCATTCCTTACACGGCTTCAGATAAACTTGCCAAACTATATATTCTTCAACGAGTGTAGAATGATGACTATTATTCACGCGGATGGAATCATTCAATTGCATAATAGCCATTCTACACAAGTAAAAGACTATACTTTCTCCACGACTATAAAAAAGTTTCCATCGTGAATCAAACCTCTATCGCCCGCGTATTAAGAGTCAAACATCTCTACCACTGAGCTATCCACCACATTTTTTTATTGGAACGTAAAGAACGTGAATATAGGTAACTTATATTTTTAATAGAAACATTTACATTTTTTAATGAAATTATCACATTATTAGAAATATTAATAGAAATAACATAAATATACGTAATTGAACATATTAAATATTCACTATCGCTACTGTTAACCATTTTGTTCTCTATATACATATAGGTATGTAAAACTAAGATTATGAAATTATTTTGACGTTTAAAACGACGCGCTGTCAGAAGCTATTTACCTAGTTAGATATTTGACGTTTTAAAATAGACGATTTGATTTGTTGTAGCGAGAATTCTGATAATTATAGGATGTGATTGGCTAACGAGAATGAATTCACTGGCGTGAAGAATTTATATCATTATTCAGCTAAATATTTGAAAATAATTTGTGCATTATTATATAGTCGTGAACAAAATAGTATTCCGAATTAAAAAACATGTTTGAAATAATAAATGGTAGAAGCAAAGTTTCAATAAAAGTGAAAATTCTTGAGAGTTCTAGTTTCAGAGTAAGGAAAAATGTTTTAATAGGGTTGAGGACACTGGTGAGCATAATTCGAATAAAAATCATTCATAATCCGATTATTGAAATAATACGATTCTGGGAAAGTGGAAAAATCAAGAAATATAGAAAAAATTTGATTGGGAAATGAAGAAACAAAAAGAAAGAATCTCAGAAAATTGAGATAAAGCTATTTGGTAGAAATAGGGACAATATAAATATTATTACAATTATTACACTTACCATTGGGTAAAATTCTTGGCCAGGATAAAGAAAATCGATGATGAGTTACACCAAGATCTTTCAAAAGTCCAACATCTTCTTCGTATTTGTGGTAAGAATCGCAAGCAATTTCTGCATTAGAACGATCTTGTACTTTTTCTGGAAATACATGTGTAAATCTATCCCAGGTACTTTCTCCTTTTCCATCTTCGTTCCATGCTCCTGTTAATAATATTTAGATGAAAATGGAAACTGTACATTCTATCTATAGAAAGTTATTTTTCTGAGCGCTCTAGCACTTAAATAACGTTAGAGAGTAGAAAAAAACGCAGTAAAACAATATCGTGGTTAATTTATATCGTGTAAAACAACATTTTGATAAAAGTATAGGCAATAAAAATAATTGTTTTGTTCGATATCCAATTTTGATTACTCCAAGGGAATTGTCAGTCCACTTAATTAAATCAAGGTCTGACTGTCAAGCAGTTGATTAAATAAAAACTGTAAGTTTAGGATATCAAAACCATGACCTAACACAATTTTTTTTCACGTAAATTTTTCTGGAGATAAGAGTTATATCAAGATAATATTGTCCTTCAGATATAGTTCACTTTAAAAAACATTGTGACAGTAAACATTGAGTAATAATGAATTTAAATTTAGAACAGATAATATTTGACAAATTTAAGTGATTAGGAATAAATTTTGAAGTGATTGTTGACGAAAAGGGTTAATAATATTTAAAAGTTTGGTTAAGAATAAAAAAAATAAATTCTAAAAAGCACAAAGAAGCAATATATTTGAATGTCGCTAATAGTTCGGTCAATTTAGACATAGAAATAGTGGTCAAATAACAAAAATTCCCGGATAGCCAAATATTAGTGGAGAGCTGGGGTTTAACATTACAAATGAAGTTTTAAAAATCCCCATCAATCATATGTGTGCTACAAAAGTTATTCGTGGTCAAAGGTTAAAATTTGAGGTTTTTTGGAAAACGGTAAGATTTATCAAAAAAACCTTAAACCAAAGTTATAGATATTAAAATTCTCTACAAAAATGATTTCAATGATTTTTTCCTAAGAATTACCATTCCTGAGATATCGCGTTTCTAAGAGTCACATTATACATGATATGCACATATAAGCCACCTCAAACAATAGTTACAGAAAGAATTCGCTTTTTCTTGCGGTTTATGGAGCTCCAAAAAAATTACTTGCATTGACAAATACCCATACATAACTTTTGTAAAACATACGCGAAACAAGAAACAAGTACAACTGTCATGTCTTCCTCCAACATCGGCATCTGCTATTCAACACTTGTATCGAGTATCTTATATCAAGTTCAAACATGGCTAGGCAATCAACTGACCCCAGAAGGCTGATTGATATATAATACTTTGGAACCGATTCAAACTTTACTCCCACCTGCTCCAGAAAAACTCCTCAACACTATTTTTTGCAATTGAAAAAAAGGCTGTAGTGCCAAACGTGGCTGTAACATAGTCAGGCTGCTGTGTTATCAAGCCAAGGTCAGTCTTGCTCAAATGTCCAGTTGAGTACAATAGAGGACGATTCCTGTGAGTTTAATGAAGAGACCAATGACTCAGCAACATTTGAACAATTTATGAACATCCAGCAAGAGGAAAAAGAAGAAATCGAAGAAGACATGACTGTTGAAGTAGACTTTCAAGAGCATGAATCTGATTCAAATATCTAAAGAAATCAAAACAATAGTTATTCCAATAATCAATAGCAATAATCAATATCAATAATAAGATAATATCTAGAACTTGACGGGTATTTTTCCCTTAAATTATCCTAAAATTGTCATGACAGTTAGTGGAGTAGGCCTACAAGGGCAACTATGGTAAAAAACGCGCCGAGTACACTACCTCACACACTGCGTGCCCTAAACACACTGGGTGAGCGTAGCAATGTTACGGTAGCCAGGGTACCGGGGCACGAGGTGCATAAGGGCAACGAAAAAGCGGATAAAATGGCCAAACAAGGCTCATCAATGCCATTCGTTGGGCCGGAACCATTCTGCGGCGTTCCAAAAACTATAGCAAGAAATGAAACAAAGAAGTGGGTCGCCCACAAATCTCTGAAATGGTGGTGGAACTCACCAGGACAGAGGCAAGCGAAACAGTTCATATTAGAACACTCGCCAAAATTTACAGCAGATCTGATGGCAAAACTGTCAAAGCTGTAGTGGGTCTGTTAACTGGGCATCGTAAGCTCAATATGCATTTAAAGCTGATGGCATTGACAAACGAAGATATGTGCAGGTTTTGTCACCTAGAAGAAGAAACGGCGGAACAGATTCTATGTCAGTGCGATAGCCTGGCAAATGTGCGGTTTTTTGCATTAGGCGAAGAAAAGCCACTGGCAGAGAGCTATATGAAAGGTTCAGTCTCCACGCTAATAGACTTTTTAAAAAGAGTCAGGCTGGAGAATGTAATCTAGAGTTTAGAGGACCACAATAGATCTGAAAAGGTCGCAGTGGAATAGGCCAAAAGCCACCTAATTAAATCTATCTATCTACACTACCTCACAGGTGGCGTGGAAATGTATGCATATCATGTATAATGTGACTCTTTTTCTTATAAAACTTACCGTTTTCGAGAAAAATCCAAGAAACCTCAAATTTTGACCTTTGACCCCGAATAAGTTTTGTAGCATACAAAGGATCGATGGGGACTTTATTTGTAATGGTACACCCCAGCTCTACAGCAATATTTGGCTCTCCGGGAATTTTTGTTATTTTAAATGTCTATATTGACCGGAGTATAAGTCATAACAAAACGATATACTCTTTCTAAAGTCAATGTGAAAAGAGAGTATTTTAATTACATTGATGGCAAACGCCGCCCAATGGTGTGCATATATCTTTTATAAATTAGTAGATAGATTATCTCAAACTGTTTTTCGAATAAGTGCCATACTAATTAATTTCTAATTAGTTATATTTATTAAACTTGTTGAAAGATAAAATAAAATAAGTTTAGCTGTAAATCGTTCAAGAAACATAAATTACTAACAAATTTATTTGGTGCAAATGCAAAATACTGTAATTAGTGCCACATTTACTAACTAATAAATTTATATCTATCTATTTTTTTAAATATTTCCAAATCTGCTTTCTAAGAACGTCATGAATTAACAATTTAATGAATTAAAGGAATCATTTGTATAGTCAGCTTAGCAGTTTTAGAAAAAATATTTGACAATCTTGGTTTTTCTCATTTCACATTTACTTCAATGATTCAGAAAGGTGTATAATAGGGTGTCCGTTATTTCCCAAATTGGATTTTGTTCTGTAAACGCCCCTCAAATTTTTAGATTATGACCAATCTTGCCTCGTGATGATTACAAAGAGCTCTTAGAATTATGTCAAATTTTCCTCGGTACTATGGATGTTGAAAAAGTCAAATTTTACAAGCCAGGAGCCTATCATCATGCTCACTGGATGTCTAAGGCGATTTATACTCTAAAAATTTACGTATTTCGAGATATTTATGAACTAGATTCACCACTAAAAAAATCTATTAGATATTTGTTTATTTATAGTGTTTATTTATGTGCCTTTTTGGTTTGCGGTGCCTCGTACAGCAGTAGCTCCAAATTTAGATTTACAGTTTTTAAAAGTTGTTTATCAATACAGAACAATCGATAAAAAAATTTACATAAATTTAAAAATCACTTATGGTATTTAAACTCTGAAATAGTTGCTCTTGCATTTTTTGATCCAAACGTATCGGCTAACATTAAAAAAAATGGTTATAACGTTAAAAAATTGTGAAGATTCAGAATTTGATTCGTCGAAACGGTATATTAGGTATTACTACAGATGGTGAGGTTAAAAATTTAGAAAAGAAGGATATTGATTATTTTATTAATTCGAGTTCGTGAAAATATCGATAGATTTAATATTAGTAAAGATTTTTTAGAAACTAATGCCGATACGTGGATTAGAAATGATAAATATTTAAATGGACTGGCAATTGTTAATAATCTGCAAATAGTAAACGATGTAACCGAAAGAGCTGTTCAATTAACACAAGATTATACCAATAGATTAGAAGACAAAAAACAATACTTGATTCAAGTTGTAAGCGAATACAGAGCCAAATATCCTACTGCAACTAAAAAATGTGACAAAAAAATTGTAGAAATGAAAAAAGTACTATAAATATTTTGATACTATCATTTATAAGCAATAATATACTTTATTTTGGATCCAACTTTTGTCTTTATTTATTTTATTACCTACCTGTATGCGTTTAGTTCGATATAAATAAAGATTGAAAGATACTTACCTTCTATTTGGTAGGCAGCAGTAGCAGTACCAAAAGTAAATCCTTTATTTTTGGGAAAAGGTTTATTGTTTAGTACGTAGTCTTCTGCTAAACTATAAAAATATAAAATAACCTTCAATATTATATAGGACGAGAAGTGAGAAAAATTTCTTTTAATTGTTTTATTTCTAATTGAAAAATATTTTTAAGTTCATAAAATACAAATATTTATTAATTAAAATTTGAAAATTAAATCCTAATTGAAATAATAATTATATTCAGTGGAATTTAGTGAGATTATTATATTTTTATTATTTTATTTTATTTTATTTTATAACAATTTAAATTTTGTTTCCAACATAACATAAAGCAATGAAAAATATGAAAAAATGGGTATTTGATTTACCTTACATGTACTAGGGCACAAAAAATCACTATTTTTTTAAGTAACGCCATTTTGCAGGCAGTTTTCTCTCAAAAGTTGTCAAAAATTTGTTCTATTATTTCTTAATTAAACGTCTATATATTGAAGGGCATATCTAATCAGGTATATGATTATTGTAGCCAAGGTGATAATATTAATTACTGCAAAAGTCAAGCATTATTTACAGGGTGATTCTTTAGTAAATATTTTATAATTTACATAATACAACAGACCCAATACTGAACACCACTTTTCAATATTTTTAAAATATTATAAATATGAAAGTTTAATACATAATAAATATACATGATCAATATCAAACAAATTTCAGCTTTAGCTTCAAAAATTACAATAATGTAGGTACTCCAAGGTACCAAAAAAAACCTACCGCTTTTAACATTATCTCGGGATCAACAAATTATTACGGTATTTAGCACTAAGTTATTTCTCAATCAGTTCTCAAATTACATGGGAATGCCTAGGAAAACTCAATGAACTAGGCAAAAACAATTTCATCACCCTACCGTGGATTCCAGGACACACTAGAAAATATTAGAATCGAATAGAAAATACATTAGCAAAGAGTAGGACTGAACATACTTTTGGGAACCGAAACCCTTTTGAGGTATCAGCACTAATGAAATATTGGAAGAAAAAGGCAACGCCGAAAAAAAGAAGAGTCCTGACCATTGGAAAAATCTAGTAGTGGAAGGGAAGAAGAAACCTCCATTTATATTCTTGCGGAGAGCATAGCACTATAGAATATTAGGGCATATAAGATACTGCTAGATAAAAGAGGGACACATTCCTAGCTTGAAGGATATCCTAAAGTTCCTCCAGGAAGTAGGACTAACGAAACTGGTCTCCTGAAAAAGAGTTCCTACCTATTTTTGTTTAAATCAGCCAATTAAAACACCGATAGAATCAAATAAGGATGACATTCGTATCTTGATATTATTCCTTAAGAGTTACGTTATGAAAATCCATATAGTGAGAAAATTCCACCTGCTCAACGTGACTCAACTCAACTTCGACCGCGTCATGTGATTACGATATATTTACTTTAATAAATCTTCATAAAATAGTATTAAACTGTGCTGACTCTAGCAATATGAATTTGCTCTCCACGGAATGCGATCAGTTATCATTATTTTTAGCTGTTAAACCCACAGCCAAAGATGTATGCATGTATGTATGTATGATGGAGTGACATTCACTGAGACCTAAAAGATCTATTGTGTCCCCAGACTTCTAATTAGTTCCCGAGAAATATCCGCAGTCTTCAACTTAGGTGAATGTCCTTCTTCTATCCGATTATCTCCTAGGTGCTGTGCCCTAGGATTCCGAAATGCTGTGCAATTCGAAAGTATGTGGATGGAGTTTTCTTTTTCCAGGCCACATAATCTACATTCTTCTTCCTCCACTATTTTGAGCTTTTTCAAGTGCCCGTTAAGGCGGCAATGTCCCGTTAGGATCCCAGAAGAGTCTTTGACTGTCTAAACCCTTCTAGACCTTTTTTTGTCTTTACCTATTGGAGCTGATACCGCAAAAGGGTTCCGTCCCCCAAAAGGATCTTTCAGTCCCCTTTTTGCTAGTCCATCTGCTATTTCATTCCCTTCTATTCCAGTGTGTCCTGGAATCCATAGTAAGGTTACTATTATTGTTCTCTCCTGGTTCACTGAGTATGTCTTGGCATTCCCACACCATTTTGGAACTGATTACACAAGAGCTCAGTACTTTAATGGCTGCTTGACTACTCGACATTACGATAATCTTTTGCCTTCTATACCCTTTGTCTTTATTGACACAGCCAAAGATAGTTAACACTGTGACTAAGTGAGACCAAATGTATGTACAAGCCAGAGAATACCAAAAGTAAGGGTTTTGACAGGTGTCCTAACACGACACTGCCGCTTGAATAGGTACCTGAAAAAGCTCAAACTAGTAGAGTGAGAAGAATGTAGATATGTGGAAAGGAAGCAGAATTTCAGTGCTTAACACCTGGGAAATTACCGGATAGAAGAGAAAGGCATAAACTTCAATAGGGATAAGTCTAAAAGAACTATTGGTCTGTGTGAAATTTTTATTGATGTTAAATTTTGAAGAGGATTAGTGTACAACTAGAGTGTGTAGATTGTTTCATCGAGTAATGAAAAAATAAAATATTCATTTTAATAAATTACTTGTTGACATAATCAATAGAAGATTGTTAACCCTATATATTTAAGTGTTATAATTAAAATTTGTTAGTTCCTGTATATTTTTCATTGATAAATTGTTTTCAAGTGAAAAACATGTTGGTTCATTTTTTGAACTTAATTTAAATAATTACCTATATTATTGTGTAATAATAGCATTGGACTTCAATTAATTAACCTTTTTAAAACTATCAATCGATAGCAAGATATTTTGATATGATAGGTACAAATTTAGTTCGTTCACCTATAGATAATTTGGATAAAATATTAGTCACGGATATGGCTTTGATTAATCAAAAAAATAATTATTAGATTTAATTTTTCCTAAGACTGATTGCTTCGTTCATGATAAACAAACTTTTCCCAACTAGCAAAATATATCCCTAAAAGAACGAAATTATTTCATAATTATAGTATAGCGCCGCTGGAAAGAATCAAATTATTTTTTAATGCGTTTCAATACGACAATTTTGTCATAAAATAGAGGGATTTCTATAATGCTGTTGTATAGACGTTCTTACAACTCATATCATACGACTAAGTAATACTGTAAGTATACATATTTCATAACAGTTGCATAGCGTACTATAAAATTTCTATATAATAGTTTTAAAACAGTGTTATACAGATTATAATACGGTTGCATAGCTATTGTATTACTTATAATAGCGACGTTAAAAGTTAGTTTTAAAGGAAGCTGTATAAATGGTTGCATTAGAGTTCCTTAAGAAAAGTAATAAGATTGTTGCTTTACGCAGAAGTAAAACATTACAAAATAAATATAAAACTATTTTATAATCATCTTATAACCACAACAGTATTCTCTCTTATGAAGAGCTTATAGAATAAAAATGCAGATCCCAGGATTAAATTTATTGTTAAATCTGGCAACATTCAAAAGTGGTCCAGAATCAAACCGCACCTGACTACTGGGACTGTCAAAAACAATTTTTTGGCGCTGCATTAAACATCATAATAAAACGTTAATATCGTATACAGCTCAGAAGAAAACAGAATCATTGTATAAGGTATCTAATTTGTATTACCTATAAACGGCATAATTATTAAACGTTCGCCGCCATTGTGAAAAAATCATATAGAAACGTAAAACAGTGAATTGAAAATAGATTTTTTAAAGAAATTTAGAGATTCTTTCCGCTTTTACAACAGCCGCTATACATGTTTTGTTTTAAGTTGAAAATACAACAAATAAAACATAATTTTTTATTTTTCAATAATACCAATAAAATGTAAGCTAAACTGAGGCGCTTTAATTTAATTTTTTATCAAAAAAATGTACTTACACATATTGTCAGAAAAGTTAATTTGGGCCCTGGAGTAGCGATATAGGTCTTTAATATTTTCAATATGATTAACAATAGATATAATAAACTCCATCACCCAACGCCATAATAATAATAACGCCTGATATTGGATCTTACACCTCTGTCATGACACAACGCAAACGTTCACACATACCTAAAAAATATTCTTGTGACTATTTCACTAGAGTAAATTGATAACTGACAAAATTTGAAGGTTTTGAACAAACGAAGAAAATATCAGTGAAAATGAATAAAATGGAAGAATTCAACGTAGATCGGGCTGCTGGATCAATTACTCAAGAACTTATACCACAAAAATCGAGAAAACTATATGAAAAACAGTACCAATAAAGTAAAAATAGACCAATATCACCGTTGGCCGCTGGGTCTTCATCATCTTCCTTGAATCGAAATCCTGACCCATTATTCACTTCTGTCTGTTCAAGTTCAACTAGTTAATCTACTTCTGATATTAATAATCGTGTATTTAGCTTGGTTAACTGCAATAATGTGAACATTACTTGTCATTTTGATTCAACAAATAAATATTCATGTTACTATGGTACGTTTTTATTTGTACTTTAAATCCCTTGGGATTTTAACTATCACTTTATATTCCTTGGGTCAAAAGTGACACTTTAGTTCCTAACATGTGAGACTAAAGTGACCACTTTATTCTCGGAATTGCAAAAATAACTATTTTTCTGTGACAGGAAAAAATTTTGACATTTAATCTTTGTTGTCAGGTAACAAAATATTACTTTTCTTGAAATTACCTTTTTCCCCGGGAAAAAAGTGAGTACTTTTTCCCTCATATATATATATATATATAAAATAATTTTTATCTCTGAATATTAGAACTTGTTCATATTTTAGCCTTGATAAGGGATTCAAATAAATCCGTAAGCTTGGAAGTTCTAAAAAAAAAGAGTTTAATTTCTTAACCAGCCCAGATTGTGACGGAATCCCCAATAGTTTAGTAGATTACATATATATATGTATATTATTGCACTGATCTGTCATTTTTATATATCATTTTGTCATCATGACAAACATAAACATTCAAATCCACGCCATTTTTAATCCATTTAGAACAACCTAAATAAGACATTTTTTCAATATTAAATCGTCATTTTTCCCGTCACAGAAAAAAGTGGGAGACAACATAACATCGAGCTAAAATCTAATACTTTTTCCCTTGTACAATAAATAACTAATTTTTTTGAAAAATAATCGGGGTCTTGAAAAAGTATTTTCTGATTTTTTCGGTAAAAAATGGGTCTCGTCCTATAATCGGGGTTGTCTTATACGATAGGTACTTGTCACTATCAATAATAGACAGATGCAGGAATTTTTTATTTTCTCCCTTTCTACTTTAAATGCATATTGGTGTGTGCCACCATATTTACGGTAAATTTTTAGTGATGATTTTCACTCCGTTTTTTTTGGAAAAAGAAAATTTATTAAAATTAATTATCGCTATATTTAGAGGTGGTTGTTTGTCCTTCAACTGTTTACAGGATGTTTGTTATAGTTCAAGATAAAATAAATTTATTATTAAATAAGTCTTCAATATCCTCTAATAAGCTTACTTTTGGGGTTCCTTTTAAAACAGGATATTTATATCAAGATTCGGATATAAATGCCTGATGTTTTGATCAATGTTATAAAATCAGATTGGTCTTATCCAAACTTTAATTGCTTATGAATTTTTTACGGATACCTACCTTAATTATTTCAAGAAAGATTTTGATTTAAAGAAAACAGTTTTGTTTTGTCGTTATTATTCTGAATATTTTATTTACCTCTACCTCTAGACAATTTGATGTAATAAAAAACCCGAACAAAGCTCGTTCAAGGTTAAATTTTCAAAATTAGAAGCACGAATGATAATGTTTTTGGATCATTTTGATTCTCTACCACCATAGCATAAGCTTAATAAATTATGGATATGAGCTGTGTGGAGAGGATAACCTAAATTGACTGATTAGTTCGTTACCACCAGTTAGAGGTTTGGAATCTTCGGCTCATCAGCCTCTACGCTTCTTGTGCTCTTGGTTGTACCTACCATTTAAGTAAGGAGACTAACAGTCCTTATCAGGCACAACAGTCTTTTCACTAGGTCCTTTTTGGAGAAATTCTCCCTTGTATGCTCTAGTCGTAGGAGTCTATATATCCAGTGAGACAGTCCTTCACATTCCTTCTATGCACAACCGACAGAAAGGTTCCTCCATATACATATATGCCAATTGTGTTTCCTCGGGGTACATCAGTGACCGGTGACTAATCCAGTCACTTTGCTTATCCGGCCTTTGCTGAGTTTTAATAATTGTTTGCTTGTGCTTGTTTTGGCACTTGTTTCTAGATGTTTAGTTTGAATTCTCTAAGATGTACAACCACGTGCAGCAGTCTGGATCTTTTGGCCTTTATACTTCCTTTCGATGTTCATTTGGAAACACATGTCGATTTCGTAGATTTCTGCCTGGAATACGGATGCAATCTTCCCCAACGATTTATGGACATTGCATCTGGGTCTAGTACCCTGTACTCCAGCTCCTGTTTCTTTATCAGTTTTAGATTCGTCAGTATACCACACCAATGTTCCTTTCTGACTGCATGCTCCATCCCATCCCAGCTTAGCTGAATATTGTATGGTAGGTTGTCGTTAATTATCGCCAATATGTTATCACTTCTCGTTTCAAGGAGTGAGTTTGTAATAACATCTGTAATTCTGGAATTACTATGGGTGTTGGTTCCTTGGTGTCGATTCTCATTGCACTCCAGCCCGAAATACAGCCATTCCATACATTGAGTATGGCTTCCATTGCCACAGTCAATTGCACATGTTATGCACAGTTGAGCTTTTCTTTGATCTGTTTGGCTACCAAAAAGATAACTTACACATGAGTGTATAATTTAGGATTATAAACACTACAGAAACCTCTACTACGCACTACCGTGTATTGTTAGAGAAAAATAAATAGAATTGACCTTTTTACGCCATGTCGCCTTGGCAATCCATATTAAAAAGTGATCTCAAATATTACAGCTTCCAAGACACTTGAAAAAGTTTGCCGTTAATCTTTCTCCAAAAATAATAAAATCGTTTCGCTACTGCTTTCCTTCTCCACTGTAAAGGTTAGTAATAATAGGGCGAACAGTAAAACACTAGTTGAGCTTCGACTTCATCTTTTAGACTTCTTTTCTATAATATTTTAATCGGTATAATATATTGTGTATACATTATTTGTTATTACAAAATGGGTTCAATATTTACACACGTGTTTGCAATCTCAGCACCTAGTTATTAGTCACATTTAAAACAATTAACATACAGGGTCTATCTATATAAGTTATTATATTAATAAATTATAGGATTTATATGACGGGCACTACACCACAACAACAACATTTTTTACTCGGATATATTCAATGTAAAAATTATTTAAAAATAAAACACAAAAATTAATTTGGTAAAATTACATTTTATTTTTGTCTACAAATATTTCAGCAAAAAACATACATAAGTATAGTTGTGAGTAAAATTAATTTGCACCGTTTCTCAATTTGTCGGCGAGATAGAGAAATATGTGAGCAGACAGATTTTTCGTTATTGTAGGATACCGACGCACTAACGATTCCTGTACTCTCTTTTTCTTATGAATAGCAGTTGTTTTACCGATAACTGTGCTAATGGATATTTTTGAAACTTTTGTCAATTATGTATTCTTTCAGCAGCATGTTTTGCCCACTATTTTCTTGTTTCAGTTGCCTGTACATATTTTGTATCACTTTTTCGAAGATCGCGCCTAGGACATACCAAATTTCTTTCTGTCTATTGTCTCAAATCCCTACTCTCCACTTTCAGAAATTTCAAAACCTTTACAATAAAATATTCATGTTCTGTACATACAACAATCAATCAACTTAAGTATATTCACTACGACATGGCAAAATCTGTGGAATCAAGTAGAATATAAAATAAACTTTGACATTGTTTACATTGGTATAGAATACTA
Source organism: Lochmaea capreae (assembly GCA_949126875.1). Taxonomy (NCBI): domain Eukaryota; kingdom Metazoa; phylum Arthropoda; class Insecta; order Coleoptera; family Chrysomelidae; genus Lochmaea; species Lochmaea capreae. Next base: position 10,405,374 of record OX421409.1, read on the forward strand.
CGTCTGTTTACTCTTCTAGTATATTAATTGTTCGGAGCCTATAACAATATATTCCTCTTCGAATGGTCTCCAAAAAGCCATAATTTTATAATTTTGATTACCAACAAAATAGTTTTAGTCAATAAAACAAAATCTTAATCACATCGTGAATAACAGAAATGAACTAAGACCACCATGAGACGTTCATAGTCCATGTGTACTAACAATGGGGCCATTTAGGTCAATTAAATTTTTACATTATTGGTTAAAATTCCAATGAATTTATAGTTACCCTGAAAAAATTAAATTGATTGAATCAAAACTATCCGAGAAATTAGAATGTAAAGTTAGAAAAAGGTTTTTTAAAAGGCGATTCTGGCAATTTGCCGATGATGGATGTAATAATGGTTATGCAGTATTTTAACCAAAATAAGGACAGTGCAGAATTTATTAAGTGTTCGCAAGCGTATTCGTTATCGTAAACGTAAATGGGTATTAGCAGGCGAATAAAATTTAAAAAATAAACACGTGACTTCGTATACAGGGTAGGGTGGTAATAAAATTGGAATATAAAGAATATCTGTGGAGGTGGAATAACCTAAATAGCTCTCGCGCGCTTCAACTTGCATATTTATTTCTGATATTTTAATCTAATCCTAGAACACATTCTAGCATACAAATTAGTTGGAGTTATCATTTGGTTGTCCATATCACTGCTTTTTTGGCGTTAACTCAGGGTTTTTCTAAGAATAAACAAACACAAAAATCAGTTTTATCAATTCATGTTATGCGATTTTTTTTATGTACTTGGATATAGCTGTTTTTAGGCTCAATTTCATTTCAGTGAAACAAGACCAATTTTATTGTTTTGTTAAAGCAAATCACTCCAGAACATAAAATAAAATCTTAAAATTATAATGTTTCGTGTAAAATTCGTACGATTAAAAATTGTGTGGAAGAAGTTTTATGCCACGATTGTCCTGCATCTGAGGGGGGCTGCAAGCTTGCTGTGGTCTTCTTAATGTGGCTACACCGAAGAACAGAGGATTCTTCTCCTACGGAAAAAGCTTGCTACTGGAAAAAGTCTAACTTGGCTGCAGCATCAACAACGAGAAAATTCTTCACAACAATACTTTGATCCCTTATTAGAAACAAATGTAGTACATCGCATAGCTTTCTGCCAAAGTTTTCAGGACTTTTTACGGTTGTACTTTGACAATCTGGTACTATGCAATACTTGTATTTGCTCTTTTTGTCACTCATTTTATAATTATTATTGATTAAAAACAAACATAAACGTCAACTAACATGCAAAATTCGCCGAAAATACCGAATTAAACCAACATTCACACGTTAAGTGTAGTCGGTTATATGAAGCCGCAAGCCGCCGCCGCCGGGCTCGTCGCCAGTAGGCTGATTTGACGTCACAGCTTGGACACGCCTCGTTTCAAAGCTGGCCATATTTTAACACTGAATTTGATGGTGAAATCGGTTGGATAAAATTGTGATTTTTTGGCAATTGTCTTTTCGAGTAAAGAACTTTTTAAAACTAAAATAAAAAAATTATCGAAAATTTCAAGTGAATTTCACGCAGACCAATCGGAAGCTACATTGCACCAATGAGAATCAATCGTTCGCTTGTGGGTAAATCAAAACTAGAAATAATTTATGGCTTTATCTTTTCGGCTTTTTAATCCTCAAAGAGACCTTGCCGCATACTGTTATTTTATTGTGAAACAGTGCAAAATAATTTTACTCACAACTATAATTTATTGAAAAATCATCACACACATCTACAAGGAAGCATTTTTCAAGTACATTTTTGTACAACCCAGCTAGTGCTTTGGCTGCTCTAGTTCTATTCGGGCTATCAAAGTCCACCATATACAGTATGTCGCTAATGTATGAAATAAATTCATTATTTCCAAAATAAACGACTTTTGAAAAAATCCAAAAACAGATCAATTTTAATTTTTGAATCGTCATCACATAATGTAGATATAACGAACATTGCGTCACCAGTTTTAACGTGGTGACGTGAACGGCATTGCGTCACCAGTATTAACGTGGTGACGAAAACGGCATTGCGTCACCAGTATTAACGTGGTGACCTAAACGGCAATTTTTTTAAATGCAACCATGTGTTTCAAGACACCTCATTGGAAAGGTCTTCTAATCGTCTTTACAACGATTTTGAATATTTATTTCTACAGGGTCGACCAAAACTGTTTATTTGGTAAAATTTTAATCATAAATTTTGTTTTTGGATTTGTTACTGATAATAGTACTAAATTATAAATTGGCACTAATTGATGTGTATCAGTCAAGTATTCAATGGTTGAAATCTTTAAATTATTATAATTTAGTAATGAAACTTACAGAAACTGAACGAATCGAAATATTATTGATGATTGGCTATGGAGATAGAGTAAGGACACAGAAAGAAGTTGGCAGTTTATTTAATGCTAAATACCCCAACCGTGAACCCATTTCTCAATCAACAACTAGTAAAATCGAGAAAAAGTTTCGAGAAACGGGCCATGCTAAAGATCTCCCCAAAAGTGGTAGAAAGTCAATTTCACAAGACAAAAAAGTTGACGTTTTCCTTGGGTTTCAAGAAAATACCCACACCAGCTCGAGACAAGTTATTCCATACATTAGCGACATACGTATATCCCAAGTTTTTGACTGGAAATAAAACCAATTAATTACGTAGCTGTTTACCTAGAAAGCTTGAAAATTACATTATTTCTGACAAAAAATAATTATTAATAATGTCCTCATTAACGAATAATCCAAATTTTAAATGATGGAAAACATATTATACAGTACAAGCCAATTGGGTGCAATTTTTGTAAGTCTAGTTTACTATCGTCCTCACACGAATGACCGATATCGTTGAGTAAAAAATTTCACTTAAAGCCGATATACAAAAAAATTAACCAGTAAAAACGTCGACCATTGGTGTGGATATTTAGAATTTGTAATAATGCGAACACCAATTTAATTTAATAATGAAACTTTATTACAAATTCCTATACCACCACAGTCTCTGATCTGATAAGTTGGGGGAATGATGGGCAACTCTACTGACCTAGTCTTCAGCAAAAACTCCTACGAGATAATTTCATAAAAGTTACAACACCGAATTATTTTTTTCTTTACATCTGCGCCCGGTAAATCTCGGCTCCCTGAGCGGTCGCCCAGACTGCGCACCCCTAATGCGACACCGGATACCAGATGCCAATAACTAGGAATACTGTACCGTTACAAACTCATGAATGCTACTCTACAAGAGTAGTGGGTACGCTAGGAAACTACTCCAAAGGACCAATCCATTGCGGTCTACGAAGGGTTAGTAAAAGACGAGAAATACAAAATATTTTCTGAAAGAGGAGCTGGTTCTAATTTAATAAAAATTAAATGACCTTCAAATATTTAAGAATTGTACTATTATATTTTGCAAGTAGAAGAAATACATTTTGAAAACATAGTAGATAATATGTACAGATAAATAAGCAGTAGTCATTAACTCTAATAACAGGATATTACATTGAATACAAATTTGGACCTGTTAATAAGTAACTGGTGCAATATTTAGAGAATTAATAATACCTGACGCGAGACGGAGGTCATTATTAATCCAAGAGAGAAGGAGGCATTTTATTCCTGTGTTATACGTATAATTTTTCCTCCTACCTACTTATAACTGGCTTGTTCCCTAATATTAGATGGCGTATTTGTGAATTCAAAATCACACATCATTTAAAACACAGTTGTATAACAAGGGAGCAAAATTCTACTTTTCCTCCCGAGGATGAAGTAGTCATTCAAGGGAGGAAAAGGCATTTTACTCCCATGTTATACATACGATTTTTCCGCCTTCCTCAAATAACATTTTTAAATAATTTATTTATAAAACTAACAAACAAACTTAAACTATGAAGTAGGTACAGTATAATTTAAAGATACATTATAGCGTAACACACTTTGAAACTGTTAATCTGTCAATGGACCATAGCATGCTATATAATATTTCTGCCCTAAATTCGAAAACCGGATGTATACTTTGTATAGAGGTAGGCGGAAAAAGTATTTCCTTCCAGATATGAGGGGGTAGGTATATACATTCTATAGGGTTAGGAGGGAAAATAATTTATTATTTCTTACCCCTTAATTATATGGAGTGTAATCAGAATTTTGTCATTATCTATACCTGCATATTATATATCTCATTATAGTTATACTCGGGCCACTCTTAGTTTACCACTTTCGGATTAGACTGTTATAGCGATAAGGTGTTGTGTTCGTCTGGAATTTCAGCAGTACTCAAACGTTATTTTTACCTGGCTTTTTTGGCAGAAAGCACCTAATATTGTCTCGTTCTTTTATGAGCGTAAAGCCAGTTGAGACCCAACCATTCTACAAATGAAAACAAAAATAACGCCCTTTTTTAGTGATCATGATTACAGTTTCCTGTAACAATTGTCATATTTAAGTAAAGCGTGTTATCAATAGAAGTCAAAATAATAGTATAAAACTATTAAAACGCCTTACAAATTAGAAAATTACTTTTCAAAGGGTAGACCGTTCACTAGGAAGCAACATCTACTTCTCGGGCTATATGCCCCGCAGACAAATGAACTTCCAAGTTAAACGGGGTTGGTATATATACTATATAGAACCAACCATTCTGGTTTATAATTAGAAGGGATAATACCATTTGCGCCTCATCAGTATAAGGTAGATATTATCCGTCCAGAAGCTCTAAGAGCATAATCCTGGACCGAAGACAACGCTGATATCACATTAATACATTAAACCCTATGAAGGGAATGCCAAGAATGCGATAATAGCGACATCTAATACAGAATTTTGGTTAATGGTTGGTTGTGGAGATTTCGCTATTATCGCATTCTTGGCATTCCCTTCATAAAGTTTAATGTATTATGTATTATATTATGCTCTTAGAGCTTCTGAACGGATAATATATACCTTGTACTGATGAGGCGCAAATACGCCGAAACTGGTCTGCTCCTAATTATAAACCAGAATGGTTTGTTCTATATTTTCATATACACCAACACCGTTCAACTTGGAAGTGTATTTGTATGCGGGGCATAGTTTTATACTATTATTTTGAATTCTATTGAAATTTGTCTATTTTTTTTTTATAAAAAATGTGACCACTAAAAAAGACGCAATTCTTTATTTCTAATGGATTTTCATGTATTTAATGAAAAAAGGTAAGACTTGGTTATACCTTACAATTTTTTTGTCGAGAGGATGAATAATTGGAAAAGTGCCTTACGAACAAAACTAACTCACTGTGAACTGTATAGTGTAGAAATAAATTATTTTCATCTAGAGACAGTTGTTAGGTAACGGCGCGCGATCTGCGTACATACTTCAAGAAAAAAATTCATATGCATAAACGATTGCTAAGTTTTGGTCCAAATAATCCGCCCTCAGCATTTGTTCCAATAGTTAAGAATTATCCTGTATACCTTTTGTAAACTGGGTAGAATCATGCGAAAAAAAATATTAGACGTTCGAATCTTATGATACAGGATTAAATGTGAATATAATTTATAATTTGTGAGCAAGCCACTGATAGTAATATCTAATCAGAAAACCATTAAGTTCTCATCAAATTTACCAAATTATTTAAACGCGGAACAAATTTTATGCAAAGGTATTTTGTATCTGCAAAATGACTAAAGTGTGTAGTTTATTTAGTAAATTTATATTTTTCGTTTTGATATCAATAAAGTAAGAGAATTATTAATAATATTAAAATAACATAGCATAAAATGGATTTATTTGTAGCTTAGCTGACGATAATTATATTATTAACGATAAAACATTCCCAGATGATTTTATGTTTGGCGTTTCTTCAGCAGCTTACCAAATAGAAGGTAAGTCACAATATTTTTGAGGAAAGAACATGGTTTCCTAAACAATTCAAGAAATATTCTCAAACAGACATGATTGAAAAAACAAGTTTATAAACTACATTTTAAAAAACAGTGTAGCTAGAGTTCCGCCGGCGGAATTATTAATTTAAAATTAGAACTCCGCCTCGGGGCGGAAGTTTATATGATATATCTAGAAATCCACGGATAATGTCATTATTTATTCAAGCGTGACAGTATTCACTAATAATATATGCTCATGCTCATGTTTCATGATTAAATTCCGTTCAAAGGCGGATTATACTTTATTTTTGTAAGAAATCCGTCTGCAATTTGGTTTAGTATTATTTTATTTTATTTTAAGGGGAAGGGTGAATGCAATGATTATATTTCCTTCCCCTTCTTCAAATACACAATGTAAGGAGATCATCATTATATAGATGTGTTTATAATTCCATTTATTTTCTTGAGTTTCTAAGTCTGACAGAAAATGGAACTCGGACGGAATTCATGAAAACATCAAGCTGATGTCCTCAGGACGGCGGCAAAGTAGGTGTGTAATGTAATGTTCCGCCGAGCTTGTGCAAGTTACAGTATTTTCGGCGGATTTCTGTATATTTGGTATAAACTCGACATAATTTTTGTTTTCCATCTCAATTTTATATTTAATATCATTATGTTTTCAAATTTGTATAAACTTGATATAAGTAAGTTTAGATCTTTATAATAAGTCAACCATATTTATATCTTTTATAGCCTGGTAATATATTACCGAAACTAGTAGCAGCAAGTTAATATATTATATTGTGGTTTGACTTACAGTTTTATTGAACTCTTTTGTATGAAATAATATGTTGATTATTCACTTCCTATTAATGTTATGTCAAATATGAATTTTAAGTGAAAAAATTACTTAACAACTGTCAACTTAGCTGTCAGCAGTTTTTCCGAAAAAAAAATCGAAAAAATTTCATGCAAGTTTGACATGTTGCCCTGTAGTAAAAACAAACTTGATGGTTTCTATGAATGTTTATTTAACTCAGGAAATAATCTTACCAAATTTCCCTCGTGCATCTAATTTTTCCTGTGGAAAAATTGGAACTCTCGTTTCTAAGTAATCTGTTTTAACAAATAGCATTCGTGAAAGTGGAAAAATCCTCGTCTTCGACTCAGATTTTTAAAACCACTCTCGCTCATGCTATTTTTTAAAACAAATTACTAAGAAACTTTTCCGGAAAAATTAAATGCACTAGGGATATTACCCCCGAAAAAAGTTGTTTAATATGTGACTTATTCTATTTTACGACTTCTAAATAATCGTTGCCACTGTAACAAAATAACTTTTTTAATCAGATTTAAAACAGAACTTGCTATTTGTTTAAGGTGGATGGGATGCCGATGGAAAAGGAGAAAACATATGGGACAGATTTTCACACGAACATCCTGAGCTCGATAATGGAGATGTCGCTTGTGATTCATATAATAAATACGGAGAAGACGTAGAACTTTTGAAATATTTAGGCGTTAATCACTATCGTTTTTCCATTTCATGGGCTAGAGTTTTGCCCAATGGTAAGTAGCTTAATACGAGGATACAATCATATTATCAGATTCACAATATTTGAACAGTTTTAATAGCCATTCAACTTTAGAGAATTGTAACTTATAATATCACAAGAGCTTAAATTATTTCAGGAAATTTTCTTAAAATATTCGTGCCCGAAAGAAAATTTCCGGAAATAGTTTAAGCTTGCGTGGTATTTGGTAAGAAAATTTCACACCTTAATTTGGAAAATAATTATTTGTCCACGACCGCTTAATAATAAGTCAATATTTTACCTTCTAACAAAAGGTATATGGTACCCATATATCTGTTATGGACCAAGTAATAAATTTTGGCATTTTTCTTAATGCCCGGGCATTATGAATAATGACAAGCTACTTAGGGCGAGGTAATACTCTGTGTATTTGACAGGTTTTTTATTTTCTTAAAAAATTGACTAGTAGTATATTACGTAACGTGTGTGGTAAGAAGCATTTTACGCACGAATGGAAAAGTTACGCACGATGCCGCGTAGCGGTGAGTGCGTAATTCCGTGAGTGTGTAAAATGCTTTAGAACAGTAGTTACGTACTATACTTTACTTACGACCTACTTGTACTTGTATTTATAATCTTATTATTAATAATACTTGAACAACATCAACAATAGATATTTTTAATAATTTTATTGTAGATCATTTAATACCATAATATTAGTTATTATAATAATTGTTTATAGTAACAGTACAGTTATTAAACACAGATCATAGATCGCTTCCTTTGCTTGTTGAAGCATAAGAAACAACAGTTACATTATTAGAGGTGCTTGGTATCCATCTCTATTACCAATGAAAGAAGCACATTAAAGAACTAAAGTTTAATTAATATATTGTTGATAATCAAAAGTCCATTTTTCAATTATAATCAATACATACTTAGCCCTTAGGGCTTTTCATAGTTAAACGTGGCAATATATATATCGAATGTTTTCAAATAGTAAATTTTGTATAAAATGGCGACGTCTATTGACAGTTGCTAAGATGTTGCTGTGCGTTTTTTTTACCGTGCGTAATAGACATCATTACATTGATGCCGACTGTGTATTATTGACTGATTACAGGGGGGGTGGTAGGTAAAAATACGAAGAAGGTTTGGTAAGGGTAGGTTTGGTTGGGTTATTATGGAAAATTATTATAATTTATTCTACAAAAATTGACTGAAAATACGAAGGTGGTTTGGTAGGGGTAGGTTTGGTTATTATTGAAAATTATTATCAAATCATTCTCCCTCCCCTTCTCGAAAAAATATAAAATAATTTGTATTCCACGTGCGTATAATCATTTCAAATCACGTGACACAAACATAACGAATAAAAATGAAAACTTAATCACGTTTAAATTACTCTGCCCCATAAGTGACACATATTATACATAATGTATCACTCTGCTCTCTCATATTGGGCATTTTTCAAACTGCGCGGGCGCTTTTTACAACGTCCTATTAATAACTTGGTCCATAACATATCTACTAGAGTGAATTATGAACTCATAATTCACGCTTCTGCATTTAATAGTATATTACGTAACAAGAGTTGTAAGTAACCCATTACGCACGAAGCCGCACAGCGGCGAGTGCGTAAATTTCACGAGTGCGTAATGGGATTACAACTCGTGTAACGTACTATACTTTTTCTACGCCCATCTATTTTCTTCTGAGTGCTCATAATTTCATCTTTTTCACTACTAACAGACATATTCGTAGTTAAAGTTGAGAAAATGTTCGTATACTATAATTTGTTGCCAAAATTGACAGCATAAATGAGATAACGTTTATTCCCCTATCCCAAAAATATGAATTACTTTTTTTGAGATTGTAAAATGTGTTGCCGACATTTAGGGGCATCACTCTTTTAATCTAAAATGTATTTCACTAATACTAAGAGCTTTTATGTTTTTCAATTGATTAAAAGTATGTAAATAAACCAAATAAAGTATTACGTAAATAAAAATTTGATTGCAATTTGATTTAACAAAGAAATTTAAGGTTTTCTATCTAAACGCACATGTATGTTATGAGATTCTCATTACGTGCATGTTATTGTTAAATGTCACTTACAAGGAAAGTTGTCAGTGCGATTTTTGACGTTTACAGACATGGGCGTAGAAAAATACCATTCCATGATAACTCAAAATTTCGGTATATAGGTGACTAGAGATGGGGGTACAATATGAAATAAACTATTAAATCTGCGTATTTTGTTTAGGAAATTTGTTTCTGAAATATATCGTATCGATAAAATATCGAAATTTTTAGAATTGTAGTATTCTTTCTTATTTTTAAATTAAGTTGGCATTGCCATTACCACAGATCATATTTTGTCTATGGTTTATGTGTTCTATGTCTGTGTTGTAACTGACAGGACAAGTGACAGTGGACAGAAAGAACGGAGGACTCTAAAAAGTGGAGCGAACTAGTGAACACGTGGTTGATGGTTATGTTAAGATTTATGCATTTATTATGAATAAAACTGTGTGAAAATACATCAAAAGTGTATCTTTGTGATTATCAAACCCAGACCCGTCTTCTATAATATCAGGTGTGGGGTCTGGCCTGTTTAAGATGAGTGAAAACGGTAGCCCCTCCCAGATGATTCCCGAAACAGCCGAAAACACGGCTTCCAGCATCAGTGTTGATGAACTTGTACAAGCTACTGTAAGAGCCGTTATTCTACACGAACGAGAAAGAATCCGATATGAGGACCCGCCACAAGTCGAGGTTCCACGTGTGCCTACTATTAAATACCCGACTAAAGAGCTGGCAGCACTACTACCCGAATATACCGGCATCGGAGATGTTAGTTTATGGACCAAGAGGGTAGATGCTATTCAAGAGGCTTATGAGGTCCCTGAAAAAACGATGCAATTAATCGCAGTAAGTAAACTTGCTAATTCTGCGCTATCCTGGTATCATTCAAAGCTAGAACTTGTGTCTTTGGGCTGGAATGAACTTAAGTTAGAATTGTTGAAGATGTATTCATGTCGAACAGATAAAGTAGCCCTTATGAAGAAATTTGAAGCCAGAAGATGGAGACGAAGTGAAAAGTTCTCAGTTTATTACCATGATAAGGTTATCCTAGGCAATGCCGTTGGCCTAAGTGAAAGAGACATGATAGATTATATTATTGATGGTTTTACTAATGATACATTACAAACTCAAGCACGAATGCAAGAATTTAAAACCCTTGAAGATTTACTGAGAATTATGACAAACATTATGCCAGCTGAAAGATTAGCTCCACATTCAACCTCCCAATACCCGAGTCATCGTCAACCAATAGCTACTAACACTAATAAAGAAGTTGCCTCAACACGTAAGTGCTATAACTGCTTTGAAAGTGGTCACCTATTAGATGCATGTCCCAAACCCAAGAGAAGTAGAGGATCATGTTTCAACTGTGGGAAAACGGACCACCAAGTAAAGGACTGTCCAAGGAAAAAAGGAAACCGTCCATCCCAGGCAGCAGCAGATTCAACAATGGTTATTGAAGACCTTCCCCTGGAAAATATACACGTAAGGCCCTCTGTATATGAAATACCTGTTAGTTTTGAATTTTTCACAGGAGATTGTTCCAATATGTTAACACTCCCATGTATGCTAGACACAGGTAGCCCTATTAGTTTAGTTAAAAATGCTTGTTTACCTTCAAATTGTATGCTACCTTATAATAATAATTCTAAATATGTTGGTATTAATAACTCTCAGTTAGAAATTCTAGGAATTTTTGGTGGAAATGTTTATGTTAACAAATTATTAATACCTATTAAATTTTATATTGTACCTGACAATACGATGAATGTCCCAGCTATACTTGGTAGAGATTTTACCAGTCTTGAAAATTTTAAGCTTACACTGGGCAATGAGATTATTTTTGAAAAACTAGAATACCATAATGATAACAACTTTTGCCAAGATATTATGTTAATTGACTGCATATCTCATAATACTGAACCAAATATTCACATTAATGAAAAACTTGATTTTCATACTATTAATAAGGTTGAAAACTTATTTATTGATAAATATGTTAATGTAGAAAAACCTGAAAACCCAGCTGAAAAATTTGAGATGAAAATTGTCCTTAAACATGAGCAGCCCATTTCTTGTCGTCCTAGAAAACTTTCTTATTTAGAAAAAACAAAATTGCAGAATATTATTGATGATCTTTTAGCCCAATGCATTATTCGTGAAAGTTCTTCGCCATATTGCTCACCAATAGTCCTGGTAAATAAGAAGCATTCCACAGAGTTAAGATTATGTGTTGATTACCGTGAAATTAATAAAATCACTATTCGTGATCATTATCCAATCCCTCTGATTGATGATCAGTTAGATTTGCTAAAAGGGAAAGTATTTTTCAGTTGCCTTGATTTAAAAAGTGGATTTCACTTTGTCAATATGGAACCTGATTCAATAAAATATACATCTTTCATCACTCCTCTAGGACAATTTGAATATTTGAAAATGCCTTTTGGACTTACTAACTCCCCTTCTGTATTTATGAGATTTGTTAATTTAATTTTTAGAGAGTTGATTAAACAACATAAAATATTAATTTACCTAGATGATATATTGATTGCTACTGAGTCTATCCCTGAACACTTGGAGATTTTATCAGATGTATTTTACTTATTGACACAGAACCGTTTAGAACTGAGATTGAGTAAATGTCACTTTTTGTTAAATGAGATTATTTACTTAGGATACTCCATAAATAAGGATGGCATCAGACCTAGTCCAGAGAATGTTGAAGCCCTTGTCAATTACCCAATACCCACTGATGTTAAAAAAGTTCAGAGATTTTTAGGACTAGCTTCCTATTTTCGTAGGTTCATAGAATCCTTTTCAATTTTAGCTAAACCTCTTTACGACCTCCTTAGAAAAAACACCCCTTTCGAATTTGGCAAACAGCAATTAGATTCCTTTAACTTATTGAAACAAAAATTAATTGAAGCCCCAATTTTATCAATTTATTCACCCGACTGTGAAACAGAACTACACTGTGACGCAAGCACAATAGGCTTTGGTTCAATTCTACTACAGAAACAAAAGGATGGACTTTTCAGACCAATATTTTATTTTAGTAAGCGTGCTAGTGAAAGTGAGTCTAAAATGCACAGTTATGAACTAGAGATGTTAGCTATTGTATATGCACTAGAAAGATTTCGTATTTATTTACAAGGGTTGAAATTCAAAATTGTCACTGACTGTAATTCCATAAAAATGGCTTTAAATAAAAAGGAAATAAATCGACGTATTAATCGATGGGCGCTAAATTTACAAAACTTTGACTATATCTTAGAACACCGAAGTTCTGAGAGAATGAAGCATGTTGATGCGCTAAGTCGCGCACATAGTGTTTTAATTCTAGAGGAAAACACCTTTGAGCAGAATCTTTCCATTGCTCAAAGCCAAGACCCTGAAATAATAAAAATTAAAACCGATCTCTTAGAGAGAGAAGACAAAAAATTTGAACTTAGAAATGGACTTGTTTATAGGAAATTTAAGAACCAGAGGAAATCATTGTTTTATGTTCCCCAGTCGATGGAAAATCATGTTCTTTTCAACTGTCACGATTCCCTTGGCCACCTAGGCATCAACAAAACTTTGGAGTATTTGACCAGAGTGTATTGGTTTCCAAGAGTTCAAGAAAAAGTAAAAACTTATATAGAAAATTGCATTAAGTGTATCACATATTCTTCAGTATCCGGTAAGCCGGAAGGTACCCTTCACAATATTCCTAAAGGAAATAAGCCATTTATCACACTTCATATTGACCATTATGGTCCCCTAGAAAAAACCCCTTCAGGTAAAAAATTCATTTTTGAAGTTATAGATAGTTTCACAAAGTTTGTTAAGTTTTATGGAGTCAAAACCACTAAAGCAACTGAGGTCACCCATAAATTAGAAGACTACTTTTCACATTATAGTTGTCCCCTTAAAATAATATCAGATAGAGGTAGTTGCTTTAATTCTCAAGAATTTGACGATTTCTTGATCAAACATAATATTGAACATATTAAAATTGCTACTAGTTCCCCTCAGTCCAACGGACAAATTGAGAGGATTAATCGTGACTTAACTCCTATTCTTTCTAAATTAAGTGAGCTCAAAAATAAATGGGAAGTAAATTTACCGACAGCTGAGTTTGCGATAAATAATTCGTTTTGCAGGTCGATTAATAATTCACCCGCTATGCTTCTATTTGGTGTTAGCCAACGAGATAAAGATACCTTACGGTCTTATTTACAGACGGATGAAACACTAGACATAGAAGAGTTGAGAGACAATGCTCAGATACAAAACGAAAAAGTACAAAACTATAACAAAAAGTATTTTGACAAAAAACATAAACCCCCACATGTTTATCAAGTTAATGACTATATAATGATAAAAAACACTGACGTAACAGCAGGTGTCAACAAGAAGCTGATACCTAAGTACCGAGGCCCTTATGCAATAAAAAAGGTTTTAGGTAATGACAGATACCTTATTTGTGACGTCGAGAATTTTCAAGTAACCCAAAAACCGTATGAAGGCGTTGCAAGCGCTCACAATATGAAGCTTTGGCTTCATTAATAAAGTTTTAATTTCATTATTTCCCCATGTTCTGGCCAACAACTGATAGAAATCAAGTGCATATTATTCAATCTTGTCAATTAATATTATTAGTAGGAATTGTTATTTAAATCATTATGAATTATGCAGTTATGTCCTTTATGAACCATTATGTATTATGCTTATGACTTTTATGAACCATTATGAATTATGCAGTTATGTCCTTTATGAACCGTTATGTATTATGCTTATGACTTTTATGAACCATTATGAATTATCAGTTATGTCCTTTACAAACCGTTATGTATTATGCTTATGACTTTTAAGAATTGTGCAGTTATGTTATGTATTTTATGTACTTTTATGAGTAGTTATGTTCACAATATGTTAGGTGTGCATATTAATGTTATGTTTATTATGATACCTGTAAATCCAATAGTATTAGTATTATTGATTAATATGTATGAATCACGCTTGTAGTTTAGCTGTAAGTGATGAATATCTATATTGTGAAGATCGAGACGATCTTGTATCAGGTTTGGCCGAATTGTAGTATTCTTTCTTATTTTTAAATTAAGTTGGCATTGCCATTACCACAGATCATATTTTGTCTATGGTTTATGTGTTCTATGTCTGTGTTGTAACTGACAGGACAAGTGACAGTGGACAGAAAGAACGGAGGACTCTAAAAAGTGGAGCGAACTAGTGAACACGTGGTTGATGGTTATGTTAAGATTTATGCATTTATTATGAATAAAACTGTGTGAAAATACATCAAAAGTGTATCTTTGTGATTATCAAACCCAGACCCGTCTTCTATAGAATTGATACTTTTCATAACGGTATTTTTTAATATTGATATTTTTAAAACAATATATTTATAACGGTACGGTGTATCGACACTTTACACAGTATCGCCAATCTCTATATGTCACATTTGACGTACTCCTGAAATTTATTAATTTTGACGTTAGAATTATCAATGTCCCCCACCAGCTAAGTTGTCGTTTTTCAATGAATTCCAGCATTGGTTCAATTTCCAGGTCTTCTCTAATTTTTGTATTTTTCAGTTTGTCTCTTTTTGTGACACCCCTGACTCTTCCAAGATACTTCATTTCTACGGCCTGAATTTGACTTTTTTGCCGCTGTGTGAGCACCCATGATTTACATTCAAATGTAAGGACTGGTCTAAATATGGTTTTATAAACATTCTTCTTCGTTTTCTTTGATATTTCTTTTTTGTTTATAAATGACCTGTTCATTGCATAGTAGAATTTCAAAGTATTTTGTATCCTATTATTAATTTCAATATCTTGTTTTCCGTTTTCTTGAAATTCAACTCCTAAGTATTTGAGGCTTTTCACCTGCTCAATATTTGTTCCATCTATTGCAATCTTCATTTCTCTATTGTTTCTACATATGTGCAGTACTTTTGTTTAGTTCTTATTTATGCTCGTCCCATTTTCTTTTAAAGTTTCATTCCATATGTCTAAGTTCTGTTGTAGGTCCTTTTCTGTTCCCGTCATAATAATCAAATCGTCTGCAAATGCTTGCTGTCTTATCGAATCTTAATCTTATTTCGAAGATCGAAATGTATTAAAAATTGCATTGTTTTTGACAAATATAATGGGTACATAGAAAAAACCATGTCCAGATTTCCTTCTTGTCTTTTTATTTCCTTGACAATTTTGTCCATAATAATGACAAACAACAGTGGACTTAAGCTATCACCTTGTTTTATACCTTTTTTCATTAAAAACTCTTCTTCTTGTTTGAATACTGTCCACCGCTTTTCGAGTGTCCATTCGTTGTTTTCATTAATCATTTTTCCGAATTCTCTGTCTGTTTCTTCCTGATATTTAGATTTTGGAAGTGATGTTCAAATTTGGAAGTGACGTTTGGTTTCGCAGCCGTTAATATGGGTAACGGCCGCGAAATTAAATTTCGCGGACTGTGCTGAGAACGCGAAATACTGACTTCGCGTGCTATTGCACGAAATAGTTATTAGTATGCTTAGGCCGCGAAATACCTTTTTAACGTACCGAAAGAACAGTTATCGCCGAGGCCGCTTGCGGCCGAGGCAAGATAGTCTTGAGGTCGTTAAAAAGTTTCGCGGCCATGGCATACACACTATTTTACGTGCAATCTTTCAAATGATTAAACTAGATAATTTTAAATAAATATATTATTGCTCTAAAATCAACAGCAGTTCAATTTATTTAACAATGTGTGCTATGGAAATGATATGTTTCAATATATACAAAATATTTTGACAGTTCTTGCTTCAACTTCTGGAGTAAATATAAGTAATAATACAAACTGTACAATTAATGTTAATATTCATCCTAAATTATATAAGTATTTGTTGGTATTCAATAAAAAATAATCCTAGTCTTTGTAGTATTTTAGAAAGGTCAAATTTGGAAGTGACGTTTGCTTTCGCAGCCGTTGCTATGGGTCACGGCCGCGAAATTAAATTTCGCGGACTTTGCTGAGAACGCGAAATACTGCCTTCGCGTGCGATTGCACGAAAATGTTATTTTATTGTTTAGATTTTTCAGCAATTCAGATTATTACTCTTTATATGATTTTTTTTTTTTCGTTTTGTTCAGTCAACATAAATAATATTATTCCCTTATTAAAGAATGTATTTGAATCGCCGAGTGTTAATTTGATGTAACTTATTAATGGATTATAATCATGTTCGGTAATATTGTCATTTCTTTGGAAAACATGGATACTTGCGATTTGATAATGATAGAGTTTATCCACCAATAGAAACGCAAAACGATTACCGCTAGAGCTGTTGTCGGATATTGTTTTGACGGGGCGTAAATAAATTTGAATAGTAAAGTAGATATTTTAGAGTTCACCGAATCTCATTCAATCTAATTGTGATTGGTGTAATTTTAGGATTTCCAGATTATATCAATCCAAAAGGTATAGCTTATTATGAAAACTTGATAGCTTTATTGAAAGCTAACAACATCCAGCCACTGGTGACTTTATACCATTGGGATTTGCCACAGGCTCTGCAAGACATCGGCGGTTTTCACAATTCCAGTTTCAGCAAGTGGTTTGCAGACTATGCCAGAATATGTTTCGAAAATTTTGGCGACGATGTTTCCTATTGGATTACGTTTAATGAACCTCCTGTGGCTTGTTCTGGTTATGGAAAAGTGGATATGGCACCTGGACTTTATATGCCTGGCGTTGGAGAATATATTTGTGTACATAATTTGATTAAGGCACATGCTGCAGCTTATCATATTTATCAACATGAATTCAAATATCAAAATGGTAAGTTAGATTTCCTGATTTTGTTTCCAGTATACCGGTCCTAATTAATTCCCGTTTCTATTTTTGAGCATCACTGTAGGTTATTAATTAAGTCAAATACCCGTATTTAACTAATGCTAAGAAGGTATATCGAAAACTTCAGCACGTATTGGACCCATTCGCCAAAATAGGAACACAGCAAAATCCTTGTCAAAAACCCCCGGAGTCGCTGTCGAAATATTAAATCTCAGCTGGGGTCAGATAAGGGAAATAGCGGGACTACTCACCGGCCACTGCACTCTGGGGATGCTTACAATTGACATATATAGGGATGAACCTACACTGAGAAAATTCCCAGCAAAGCGTTTTTTCCTAAACTTTTTTTGGCTAGGACAAGTAGAATTTTTACGGTGGTAATAAAACTGATTAACTGAGTCAGTGAAATCAACTTTTCTATTATCTCTGTACAGAAACAATAAGATACTTATTAAAAATACAAAACATTCTTTCCTATACCAGGAATTACTGGTTACTGAATCCATTACATGTTCTTATTTATACATATATTAGCGGGGGTAATACTTACATTAACTGGCAATTAAACGAGAGCTGTTCTGACAAAATCACGAGAGCCGCTCGAGAGCGTATAGCTCGGGAGATTTTGTCAGAACAAACCAAGTTAAATTACCTAAGTATATGAAAGTAAATATGAGAAAACAACCACAAAAAATATCCTGCTAGATCTGAGCTCGCGCGGTATTTGGTAAGACAATTCCATGAATAGAATACTCAATTCAATTAAACTTCATTTTACAAACTAAAAGAGCAATACGTAGAAGAATAATGTATGGAAAGAACAATAATTGTTAAAAACACAATTATTATATACAATTGCTCCAGTAGACATTTGCTGTTTAATTCAGTTTTTGTTATTTACAATTGTCAAACTGATGCGCCACGCAACGCTTGATAAACTAACAGTAAATGTAAATTTATCCTCTTATATTTCTGTTCCCTCCTATGTAGCCGATAGCAAACTACTAACAAATGGGAATTATTATACAACAGTGGAATTTTCACCTGAATTATACTACCATATGTAATTTTCATTCTTCCTATTCAAGGAAAACTTGGAATAGCAAATGCTGTTGAAGGTTACGTGCCCAGAATGGATATATCTGAAGATATAGCATCAGTGGACCGAGATATGGAGTTTACGGTAAGTCTTTGTTTTTTGCGTCGATTCGACGTGTTTGAAAATTGAGAAAGTTCAATTCGGTGAAATTTCCTTACATAAGAAAGAAGGAAGACATGACGATAAGAGAAAGAGATTCTGCTTGTTTCTTGTTTGCTGTCGTATCACGTAAACTTACAGGGTGTATGTAGGTGTGTTGGTTTTAGGGCAGTTTTTTCAATTCTGCTGCAGCTTTTTAAAGTGAAAACATATTTTATTTTTTTGCCCCGTGGATTTCGCACATTTCTAATAATGATGATTAGCGAAGTATCAGAAGGTTATTTACCTTTGGCAGGGATGTGCATGGATCAATATTATTTTCAGTATAGGAACCAATATGAGGGAACGGCTAATGTTTTGAGAAACTAGTTTCACTTCTATCACGTGGACGTTGCCATTTTTGTTTGTTGGTCTACCAATCCAATCAGATTGTTTATTAAGTGTACATGAACCCTCAACAGGCTGGCAAGAGACAAGAAAGTGTTTCTAATATGGGTGCCTGAACATGAGGCTCTAAAGGTGACTTCGTAAGTCCGGAACCGTTTTGTGGAAGCAAAAAATATTGCATAGGAGGGGAAATCGGGAGCTGGCTAGATAGGGGGCACCAACTTAAATGGAGGTCGACACAAGAGGGCACCTCCATACAAATAGTATACTGAACAAGGTAGACTAGGAACTGTCAACCAGGCTATTGAAACTGAGTAAGTTACTGTCCTTGTGACTGGACACTGCACCCTGAGGAAACATCTGCACGAAATGGGCAAAGTTAGTGAACCTATGCGCAGGAAATGCGAACGCCATGATGAAACACCTACTCACATACTCTGCTTCTGCGAGAACTTACATGGACTCAGACGGAAACACTTTGGAGAGAAAATAATACAACCAGTACAACTACTGAAAATCCCACCAGTCAAACTAGAGGCCTACATAGAAGACACAAAGCTTCTGGAATGATAGTATAGAGAACATGGAAAATGGTAAAAAGAATCTGTTCAAGTTCCTGGGCTGTTGAGCATAACCCAATCGAATGAATGAAGTGTACATAAAATCTTCGGTTTAAATTGAATGCACTCTGTAATATTGTTCACGTTTACAGATAGGATGGTCGATGAATCCTTTGTACTATGGTGACTATCCAGACATAATGAAATCACGTATAGCTTATCGTAGTAATCTAGAAGGTTTTACGGAATCCCGCCTTCCACAATTTACTGAAGAGGAAAAAGCTTTCATCAAGGGTACATCGGATTATATTGTGTTAAATACATATCAAACTACTTTTATATCAGCTATTCCCGAGCCAGATGTTGGAACACCATCAGTAGATAAAGATTGTGGTGTTAAAACTGCTGGTGATGATACTGCTCATGTAAGTATCAAACATAATTCTTATAATTAGTTACGAAAAATGATTTAATCATTTTGTATATTCAAGTTTTGTAGTACTAAACGGTACCTTTATTATAGAAAAATGATCCCAACAATAAAGTTGATCAGGTAGCAATTTTTAGAGTGACATGACATCGTTTCTTAGTTCTTCTGAACGTGCTCATCTTGATATATCACCATCATTGATCAATGGCGTACCGTATTTCAATTCTGATAAAAAAAAAGGTGACTGCTACCACAGCTCCCGCGCATCGCTCACATATCTCGCGTTCAGAAGGAAATTGCTGATCGCTCCGGTAGCGATACGTTGAGATGAACGCGACAAATGTTTTGTGTCTTTATTGTTAACTACTCCCTCTAGTGGTTGAGTAGAAAATTTGAAAATAATTTCCAGCAGCTTCTCGTTTTTTGTGAGCTGTATGATAAATAGTTTCTGAGATACAGCGAATTACCTCTTTTAATCCGACACCCGAATCAGTAACTGAAATAATAAATTTATTATATTTGGCTTTTCCGCACTATAAATCTAGTGAAAACATTCTTAGCGTTCCCTTCACAGTGGTTAATGTATTAATGTGAATTCAGCGTTGTCTTCAGTCCAGGCTTATGCTCTCAGAGCTTCTGGACAGATGGACCTTGTACTGATGAGGCGGAAATACGCCGAAACTTGTCTGCAAGTGATATTGTCCCTTCTAATTACAAACCAGAATGGTTGGTTATATCTTGCAGATATGCCTACCACGTTTAACTTGGAAGTGTAATTCATTGTCTGTCGGGGCATATGGCCCGAGAAGTAGATGCTGCTTCCTAGTGAACGTTCTATTCTTTGACAAATAATTTTCAAATTTGTAAGACGTTATAACAGTATGATACTATTATCTTGACGTCTAATAATCAAAAGTGATATATTTTACTGTTTTAGAAATTTGATGGCGTAGTTCCTGTGATTCAATGGATTACTGAACATTATAATAAACCAGCTATTATTATTGGTGAAAATGGAGCACCGGTAAACAATGATTCATTACAAGATGACGAAAGGATTCGTACTATTAAGGTAATTGCACCAAAATGCATCAAAACAACAATTTTCAGGTAGTCCAGTATATAGTATTAAATTTTTAAATTTTGATTTTAGAATGTATTGAGCCGTTTGAGAGACCTAATTGATTTGGGTATTAACGTATTTGGTTACACAGTTTGGAGTTTATCGGATAATTTCGAATGGACAGATGGTTACAGGTACAGAAATTATTTGACCAATATCTTAATTGAGTTTCTGTTTACTATTTTTTGTCGTGTTGGTATCCTAGATTAGATAACAATAAGGAGGTCGATTGGCCCAGATGTACTTGACACACTGCGACCTATAGGATCTATGGTGTATACTCTACATCTTTATTTCAGTCCAAGACATCTAGGCTTATTCGTTGTTCAGCTAGGTCTGTAACCTAAATGAACTCTAAGCGGACTTGTTCCAGGTATTTATGACTATGGCGTACCATCTGCAATTGCATAATGTGTTTCATCACAGAATCTGTACGTTTCACTGTCCACCTTATTGTCTATCCTGCAGAGACGGTATATGAGTGTGCAGGTCCAGTTGGAGTTTTTGTGATTACTCTGAGATCAGATTTCCAAAGCGCCAAGAGCGCTTGAGCTCGTATTAACCTTTTTGCTTGTCTTTGGCATGGAGTATTTTTTCAGTAGACTGCACTAAGTTCATCCTTTTCCACAACAAAGTAACTTTGTTTCCAAGACTGTTATTTTAACCTTATAAAATTGTAGACTTTGAAGAGCAGCCTGGCTCCCAGAAGCAATAAATACTCTGGCTGAGCTGAGGGGTTTTTTGAGGCATTTTTGAGCACAGTTAGTATAGTATATCCCATAAGTAAATTCCATGTTATTATTTCCAATAAATAGGATTAATATACAAATACCAAATTGTACTCTACTTTAAAGTTAATTTTGAACCAAAGGTGAAAGATTTTTAGTATAAGCTTAGTCTTTCTTCTATTCTGAGAATGTAATATGGCACTTGAAGATTACACAATTGATAGGGATGTTAATCATAATATCCTAAGAAATAATATAGCTATTATTGTTACTTAAGTAGCTGCTAATATGATTTGTTTTAATTTCAGGCCGAAATATGGGCTATATAAGGTAGACTTTGATAGCTCAAATAGAACTCGAACTGCCAAAGCATCAGCTGGATGGTACAAGAATATTCTTCAAAAACGTTGCCTTGTCGATAACTGTAGATCTTGAAAAATTTCGAACTTTACAATTGAATATTTTTTGCGATAATTTTAGACAGAATAAATAAAATGTTAATCTACCAAATTTGTGTGCTTTATTTTAATATCACTTTCATATTAAATCAGAATTCCACAGGTCCTATTTTTACCAAAATTGTACCTCGTGAATCACGTATATTGTTTTTTTAGAACTCGCTATCTGGTTGCCCACCTCGGTAAACCCAAAAATATACACCTAGTTTAAAAATCGACAAATCCTCTTAATTCAATAACAAGGTGCCATTTTAATCACGTGATGGCATTTGATGCAGGTATCTGAGAATGCATATTGAAGTGATTGATTGGTTCGGTACCATCAGTCAGAGGGTTAGTGTCCTCGGCTCAGCCTTTATGCTTTTTGTGCTCTTGGTTGTGCCGTTTATGTGGAGAGATCAGTGGCCCTTATCAGGCTCAACAGTCTTTTCACTAGGTACTTGTTGGAGAAATTCTCCCTTTGAAGCTCTAGCTTCCTTAGGGTACAGTGACCAGTGAGTAATCCCGTCACTCTCCTTATCTGTCCCCTGCTGGAGTTTAATATATCATAAAGTCAGCGTCTCCGATGGTTTTTTGAGATTGCTGTGTTCCAGTTTCGGCACGTGTCTCCAGTACGACTGATGTTTGGTTTAAATCCACCGAGATGTACAACCACGTGCAACAGTTTTTGATATCCCAAATACTGCCTTTTTGTTTCCTATAATACCGTTGTGCCCTACTTAAGAGTTACTCTATTATGGTTAGCCAAGTTTAATAGTTTTTTTGTGCAGTCCCAGACCAGTCTAGATCTGATCTGGGGACATGTTAAGAAATTCAGTGCTGCCTGACATCAGATAGTAAGAGGATCTTTTGGACTCTAAACCCCCATTCGATATTCAATTGCAAACACATGTCGATAGCGTAGATTTCTGTCTGGATACAGATACAGATGCAAACCTCCCCAACCATGCGTGGATATTGCACCTATGTTTAGAATCATGGATTCCAGCTCCTGTTCCAGTCTCAGTCTTAGATCCGCCTGTGTACCACATATTGGAGTGACATTCATTGAGACCTAAAAAGTATATTGCGTCTCCTTTCTTCTACTCAGTTCCAGGAAAAAGCTGATACCAGAAAAGTTCACTAGTCCTATTTTATGGAGGAATTTTGGCATATCCGCAGGATTTAGTTTATGTAGATGTCCCTATTCTATCCAACAGTCTCCTAGGTATGGGAATGAAGGTTTGTTCATCCATTCCACATTATTTTTTATTTCCACTATAGTTTGACTTTTTTGAGCCACTCATTCAGAGGGCAGTGTGCTGTCAAGTAAAAATTCAATACCAATTGCGATAGCCCTTAACCTGTGAAGAATAAAATGCGGGAAAAACTGGGAACTACAACCAAAAAAAAAGATTATGTGGCTATATACCAGGATAGTCGGCCATGATAGCATATGGTTTGGTGGTACGGTAGCCAAAGACTCGGTAAATTGTAAATGTTCCAATGTTGCCGCGAATTTTTTTAAAGTTGATGTGGCCTATTTCACCGCATATCAATATGAAAGGACGCACCGGAATTAGGTCCCGCTACCTGCGGAAGGGACTACCTGTAACGGATTAAATTCGAAGTGTGGTCACACCAGCGAAAATGCGATTTCGGAATTGGGTCCCATGTACCTACTATTTGTTTAATTTGACTTTTATTTTCCTTCACATTTTTTTGGGCTTAGGACCAACAGTACACACTTATCGTTGTTGTACTGGCATGTTTAAAAATTTACGCTAAATGCGTATCGTCAAAAATAAAAACAGTACGTGAAATAATAACCCAACAAAATCTACCCCTACCAAACCACCTTCGTATTTTTAGTCAATTTTTTTGTAGAATGAATTATAATAATTTTCAATAATAACCCAACCAAACCTACCCCTACCAAACCACCTTCGTATTTTTGAGATAATGATTTTTGAAAACAAAATTTAAACCCATCTATTATTAATAAACGCTTACCCTTTTCACTCGTCATAGAGGTGAAATTAATATTTTCCATGTCAAACAAACAAACAAAATCACAATAACGGACACAAATAAACACGTCTTACACTCTGCACTTCAGAAGAACAATTGCTAAAAATAATCTTTTAATACCCACATGAAATCTACCTGCTTCGACAGCGGACCGAATTACGAAATCACCCTTCCGGATTTGGACAAGGTCCCTGTGAGCAGGTAGCCCTTTTGCTAGGTACCCGGACCGAATTCCGAAACACCGATATGAAACCCTTTAGAAAATTATCCTTAAACCGTAAAACGGAGTCAAAAGTATTGTTAATATTGTATTGCACGCTTACCTTCCACCGCGACATAGAGGTTTGTAAAAGAATTAAAGTGGTACTTTTTGAGAGGCCGAGACATTGTTTCCAACGTACGGTCGTATTAAAATAAGTACATAAGGTCAGCCTATGTATGATGAACCATCATTTAGAAAACGCATTATTTTATTTAAAATGTTCAGAGTTTTTGGTTCGTTGCCCGTACTTCATCACCGGTAAATTTTGGGGAATATGAAACAAATTTAAACTATAAACAAATTTTATTCACTATTTAAGCACATATTTTATTTTCTTAAAGTTTGTAGTTTCGGTGCTGACAATTTCACTTTACCCGGTAAATTTCGAGCTAATTGGTCATCTTTAACAGCCTTCAGTAAATCTTTTTCTCTCGGTGTTATTGAACGATCTTTAAGGAAAATCGCCACAGCCGTTTTAGCTGCTTTGCCACGTTTAGCCGTTCCTGGAGTTATTTTAACCTTGAATCTAGAAACAGAAAAAAAAACGTTCAAGAGAATCACACCAGGATCCCAATTCTTGACATCATTCGATATTGGGCAATTTCGAACTACAAGTTCTTGAGGTTAGGAAATCCCCTCGAGCGAAATAGAGGAGTTCAGCCTAAGATCAGTGTGGACAAGAGTGACAGTTAATGTCTACCATTTAAAACATAATATTTTTGCAAGTTTTTTATCATTGCGAACATTTATATTGCTTTATTGAAACAATGAATACACCCCCAAGGCGTAAATATTAAAATTTAAAATGACGTTTTAGCTGAATAATCAACGCCTCAATGACCAATGATTTTAGAAACTTTTGGCAAGTCACCATTTCATTCATGTCATTATGTCACTTATTATGTCAGATGTCAGTGGAAAAAGCAATCAGAAGAATAAATAGATACAACTAACTGGAACTACTACAAAAGTCTAATTGAAAATAAACATTAACGATTGAAGGAATATCAACAAAAACAAATAAAACTGACATATAACCTAAATAGTGACAGAATAATAGATATGAAATGGTGACATGCCAAAAGTTTCTAAACTCATTGGTCATCGCGGCGTTGATTATTCATCTAAAACGTCATTTTAAATTTTAATATTTATGCTTTGGGAGTGTATTCATTGTTTCAATGAAGCAATATAGATGTTCACAATGATAAAAAAACCTGCAAAAATCATATGTTGTGAATGATAGACATCAACTGTCATTCTTGTCAGAAAAACCACTTTTTGTTGGCCACACTGATCTTAGACTGAACTCCTCTATTGAAAATTTGACAGCACCGTAAATGAAGTGTCCGCGATGTCAAATCATTCTAATTTTGGGGTTATGTTTTATATATCTGCAACTGTAACTGCCGTGTTACCGGCTGTCACCACGAATGTATTTCCAGTAGCATAGCAATAGGTCTATTTATTTACCTATAAAAAGTAACTCCTGGTTGTTTTTTTGTCACTACCGCTCTTAAGGGCCCCACAGACTACGATGTTATTAGCCAATTTTAACTGTACGGTTAAAATTGCACGACTAAAATTGTAGTGTGTGGGTGAACACGTACCATTTTAACCAACAATTTTAACTTCAGTCGCGATTGAAATTTTAACCGTACGTCCAACAAGTTCGTGCAAGCCGGTGAGTGTGTGGACATCACAATTTTGAGTGCGCAGTATTGCCAATGCATTGCACATTATTTTTTCATTTATTTTTATAAAATAAAGTACACTTTGTCAAGTTTACGCTGACACCTTCCGGCTCATTACAAACAACTTCGATTAACAGTGCTGATAAAATCAATTGTCATGCATTGAGAGGTTTACTCTTAAACATAAAAGAGCAAAAACAAAGGCCGACGATATTCTTGACAAGGTATCAAGAAAATTAGACGAGTCTGAAGACAAATTCAATGTCATCGGAAAAAGTTTTGCCCATGAGTTGAGAGAATTACCCACGGATATAGCAATAGTAGCGAAGAAGTTGATGTCGGATGTTATATTTGAAGCGCAGATAGGAAACTTGAATAAAAATTTGAAAATTGCATTTGTTAATGCAGTATCTAATGAACAGTATCAAATACCTGCCAGGGCTTCACATAACAATGATCAGCCTCATCAAACATCAGCTGCAGGGCAATATTATTCTCAATATTTACCGATCAAATTTTTTTTTAATTGACCAGACTGTGTTTCAAATAAGTTTTTAGTTATTTGTTAAATATAGATAAAAATAAAGGGAACTGTTACCTTTAAAAACTGTTTTTGTAAAGTTGCAAATATTACACCACAAGTTACAGGTATAATGTGTCTGAAAGATTGGGCGGATATTGCTGTCGAAAATTTTAAATATTCGTTTGAGCGCCCTGTTGCCAGATAGCTTAACGTAGCTGTAAGGCGTTCATGAGGTGAAATGGATGTTCTTAAGTGATTATTTTCCTTTTTAATATATGGTGTTACTAGCAAATGAATATGAGAATAGCTTGTTCTTTTTAAAAGCCAATCTTTCGCCCATTTCGAACGTTTTTTTTTTCATTTTCTCTTTTAATGCTATTGCCACCGCCACTGCTATAAGTTGTTCGCAATGCATCGTGTGTCAAGCAAAACTGATAAAAAAAACATTGTGGTGTGTGTGCATATCCTTCCTACAATGTTAACTGTACAACTTTAACCGTACAGTTAAAATTGCCTAATAGCATCGTAGTCTGTGGGGCCCTTTACAGTTAAAAGCACTAAAAGCAATCTTGGATCTACACCCGTTGTTTGGTACCAAAATAATGGCGTCGTACGATTCATGGTAACACATACTGCACCTGAGCTTAAAAGCGCGTTACGTGTCCTCTCTTTTATTTAGTCACTGTATATCATTTTAACCATAAAGAATTGAGCGAGGGTGAAAGATTCGAGAAGGCAAACAAAAATGATGATTGAACATTTGAGAAGGTGAGTTGGAAATTTACATTCCAAAATTGGCGGACATTTAAAATAATATTTCGGTCAGAGCCAATACAGATTATAAATCATGAGAAAACCCAAAAAATGACTTTTGTCACTTTTCAAGACGTATAATGATTAATGTCGTACAGTCTTGGTAAAATCTTCGATTCCGTATAAAGCAAACGCAATCAAACAATGAAAATATTTTACTAGATGTCACTTTTTACGTAAAAAATGTGCTCGTTGTATAACGAACGCTATCAAGCGAGTGTGCAAAGCAGACGGCGCTCATGAATAATATTTCAAGGAATTGGTTGGGGAACGAATAATACTATCAAGAATTGGAGTTAGGAACAGTTGGAGCTAGACCAAATAAGCACTTACTTATAGTTGGAGAGGGTGTTATAAGGAGCGATGACAGGAACGGCGAATAGTAGTTCGTCTTCGGTAACGGGCAGACCAGTTAAAGCATTTATCATTTCGATATCGGCTTGAAACGTTGTATCATCGTCGTCGACTTCTTCCGTTTGTTGTTTGGGAACAAACAACTTCGGGCCTCTTGGTACAGGTTTCTTGTTTTTATCTGTAGAGTTTTCTTTATTTTTCTTGTTTTTCTTTGTGTCTTTTCCTGTTCCCGACGACTGAAAATCGAAAAGATACGAAAATTGGTTTGTTTAATATAATTTAAGTAGGTACCTACCTGTAATATATCCATCCTTAATTTTCTTTCTTCTTCATCCTGATCTTTGTATTTTTCCTTGATTTTTTTGAGTTTTCCTTTTTGGCCTCTTTTAACTGCTTGTTTGTTATTATCGGTCTTGGAGTCATCTGAAAAAATTATAATTATTATTTTTATAAGTAGACATGTGAAAAATGTCGAAAGTATTTACCTATTTCAACTTTTGGAAGTTTATTTTTCGATTCACTATTGCCCCTACTTCGAATTTTCATGTTTTGATTGATAAAAATAGGTTTATCATCGCCCAGATATATCACATTTTCGTTTTCTTCTTCTTCATCAAAATCTCTCGATGACTGAGTCACTATGTTTCTAAAAAAATTATAATTTATATAGACCTGCAAGATGTCGATGAAAATTGGTACCAAAAGTGCGTTTGTCATTTCCAATCGATAATTGGTGAATCATCGTCGGTCCCACCACCCTATACAACAAGTATGGAGGGTACAAGTAAGGAGGACTAATTCATATGGTATTAAGAACGCGAAAATAGTGGCTCCTCGTGACGGTAAATTGAATTTCCCAATATGACCAGGGTGGCGCTGATGCAACGGAACGGTTCATCTGAATATAGCAAATTCAAGTAAATTGGAGTGCGTTGAGTATGTCTACCTTTATATTAGAGCAAGACCCAGGGTCGCCAGACGTTACTTATTTTCTGATTACCAAATGTATCGTACTGAGTAGTGTTAGTGTATACATTTTCCTGGAGTAGCCCAAATAAGAGAATAAATCCTGTCAAATATCACAACAAACCTTCCAGATAAAGCACAGACACAATATGTAGTAACAAAATATTAAAATGGGTCTAAATACTGGAAAATTGAACAGTATTACTCACTTATGGGCAGAAGAGTGTTCAACATTTATTTGGGTTTCGGGAAAGGTAACTTCATTGCTAGAATTTGTTGAATTATCTGGTTCTACTGTTTTATCTGCATCTAATTTATTGGATTCTTTGGCTTCTTCGTCTTCTGTAACAACAATAACCAGATAAAATATATTTATTTGCGAATAAATATTATTGCAGATGGAAGGTTTAGGGTGAAATTCATAGTCGACATTTGAGGGTCACTCATACTTCACTTATCCTTATTGTATGCAGAGACACTTGATAGGCGAAAAGTGAGGTTGTGTTTGAGTGTAACTCGAGTGAAATATGAGTACAGGTTCCAGCTCCCTTGAGTGAAGATTAATAACCTAAAAACCACGTTTGTACCTCACACTGTCATTTTACAATATCGATATTTTGTTTGGTTGTTATTTGTCAGTGGTTATAGTTTCAAATTTTTCAGGGAAATTAGTATGATGGATGATTTCATCGATTTTGTAGACAATATAGATGGTGATAATGCTTAAGTTTATCGTTTACCTAGGTTAGTAATCACATTGGTGTAGTAGAAAGCAAAATTGAAAATACAAATCTAAAATCATCTATTAAAAAACTAGCTTGAAAAATAAACTAGCAAATAAGAAATATTCTGTAAACAGTAAAGAACTGAACTGAAAATAAAATAATTACAGAAGACTAATACACGAACTGAACACAACACAAATTCGAATATGAATGCAATGCAACATATGTCAGATAAACGTTAAAGGACGTTCGTAAATCACAATTGTTAACCAAATGCAACCAAAAGTTCCTAATAATAACATTGATTCCAAATTTCCTTCACTTAAATTGAAGTATTACTTGAGTAATGGCTATGCCCTTGAAATTATCTGTCTCTGGCTATTTATACTATATATCCTCTGTAGAGCAGTGTTATCCAAGTTACTTATCATCGGCTTTTGTATATCTGAGCAGTTTTTTTCTCTACAATACAATGTATCAACTGATGATAAAAATGTCATTCCACAACAAAGTAATTTGTAGGAATGATTATATTTTGTTTGTTTTATCTAGAGAACAAATTTGACCATTTTACTGTGGCAACACTATTGGAGATGGAATATGACATTTGTACACAGACGCACTATTATCGTGATTGAAGTTTTAGTGGTCTTTAGCTGTGCATCTTGTTTGTCTTGTCTGTTTGTCGTAAAGGGAAGTTCTTAAAATCCACCAATAAATTATATAGATAGATGTATGTGATATGGCAGATACATGTCAGGTAGAATGTAGTTGATCTATCGGTAGACGATTATAAGAACGTTTAAAGAATGGTCGCGTTCATCTCAACGTAGCGCTACCGGAGCGATAATCTATTTCCTGCTGAACGCGTGTTTTGTTAACTGATTGATGTGAGCGCTGTGGTAGCAGTAGTCATTTTTCTCATCAGAATTGAAATACGCTGCGCTACCGATCAGTGATGCATTAACTGTCATTTATGACATATATCATGTGAATAAACATATAAAATGACTAAGCATATTTTTGTTTGAAGATATTTTAAACATTTGTATCTTAAAAATGAATGAACACCACTGGGAACTAATAAACTAAATTGAAATCGCAGATGAATGAATAATTATTGCAGTCATATGTCAAATAAAATTAGGTTATGGTGTTATATCAAGATTAGAACGTTCAGCAGAATTAAGAAATGATAGATTACTCTGAAAATGGCTACCTGATCAAATTTGTTGGGATGAACGCGACCATTGTCAATTGTCATCGAGTCTCAAGCCCGGTAAAACTGATAGATGTTCGATAGAACTGTCGTTGAATTTAAGAACGTTGGGATGATTCTATCGACAATCTATCGGTGAATTTAAGAACGGCTTTGGTAGGCACCGTATTTACCGATAGATGTATCGGTAAATTTATATTATGTTTGTGAGGTTATTGTTGACGTTTTTGTCAATATATTTCAAAAACTTGGAAACAGCATACAAATACAATGAAGCATAATCTCAAATTTGATTGACTTTTCTATTATCGTACACGGAACCACAGGTATACGGATTTATTATGATAGAATTTATATGATTCTATCGATAGGCATGTAGGGGCTAGTACATCACACTGCATTATACCAGTGGTAGATAGATATCTTTATTGGTTTTACAATATTACAGTTTATGGAAGTTAAAATTTCCTTAAATCTTCACTAATACAACCTGTTTAGACACGTCAACAATAAAACATACAAACATATATATAAAAACATTTCACCTAAAATTGATTAACCTAGCCAGTTACAGTTAAAAACTTCATGCAACGAGTAAAAAGCCAGACTCTCAAGTGCATGCCCTACAGTATACTTCAACTTTTCATAGTTTAACTTTGTCCATTCAATTGGTATAGAGTTGTAAATTTTACAATAAATAAAATCCGTTTGTTTAGAGGTAGTTATATGATTTACTTTGGGTAAACATTTGATCCTGTGTTATATTTATGTTTAGTTTTATGCATACATAAAATAGCTTCCAAAATAAAGAGGCATGGCAGGGTCAGAATTCTTAATGATATAAACAATGGTTTTGCATGTTCTCTGAAGCCTACGCCCACCATATCACGTATAATTTTCTTTTGCTGTATTAGAACTTAATTTGCCACATCTGTTGAACCCCATTGCATGTATTTTGGGGTAACATTCACTGAGACCTGAAAAATATATTGTGCCCCCTTACTTCTACTTAGTTTCTGAGGAGGGTCTCAGAGACTAGTAGCTCCTTTAGTCCTATTTCCCGGAGGAATTTTAAGATATCTACAGGCTTCAACTTAGGTAACTGTCCCTCTTCTATCCAGTAATCTCCCAGGTGCTGTGCCCTAGGATTCTGAATTTCTGTGCAGTTCGCAAGTATGTGGATGGGGGATTCTTGTTCCATTCCACAAAATCTACAATCTTCCTCCTCCACTATTTTGAGCTTTTTCAGGTGCCCATTCAGGCGACAATGTCCCGTTAGGATTTCTGTCAAAACTCTTAGTGCAGTTTTACTTTGACTTATGCATTCATTTTATCTCAACAGGTTGTAGTCACCCAAAAGAATCTTAGATTGCCTAAGCCCTGCTAGATCTTTCCAACGGTCAGATCTTCTCTTTTCTTCGGCTTTGCCTATTTCTTCCAATATTACATTGGAGCTGATTCCGCAAAAGGGTTCCGTCCACAAAAGGGTATTTCAGTCCCCCTCTTCCCTAGTTCATCTGCTATTTCGTTTCCTTCTATTCCAGTGTGTCCTGAAATCCACATGTAATGGTGTGAGGTTGAGAATCACTTCCATTGCTGCTGTTGGGCATGTACTCATTGCTCCTGTTATGCATATACAGGCTAGTCTTTGAATCTTGGATAGGTTTTCTCTCATCGTCAAGAGGCTAGTTCTACTACTTCACGCGATGGCTCCATAAGTGATAATTGGTCTCACTATGGCAGTCTACATTCAGCTCACGATTTTTGGGTTACAACCCCAGTTTCTCCCTGCCAGATTCCTGCACACCATTAGAGACATTTTGGCTTTGTATGTAATCTCCTTCTCATGCTTGTTCCACAGGAGTTTAATGTCTAGAGTCAAACCTAGATACTTGACTTCTTGTCTCCATTCAACCTCGTTCCCATCAAGCTTAATGGTTTTGAGGTTGAGTTTTCTTTTCTTAGTGAAGGCTATCAAGATGGTTTTGATGGGGTTGATGCTGAGTCCCACTTGCCTACACCAGCTATTTGTATAGTTCAGACCCTTTTGTACGATGTCACAAAGGAACTTTTCAAATTTTCCCCTGGCTGTTATGACAATATCATCGGCATATCCTTGGCAGGATATTCCGACGTCCGTCAAACCACACAGGAGTTCGTCAACTGTCAGACTCCACATTATTGGGGAAGCTACTCCTCCCTGTGGGCATCCTCTGGTTGTGTAGATGGATACAATGTCCAAATTGAATGTGAGACTGTACTAGTCCAGAATAAGCAATCCTAAGAACTTCTTTTGATACAACAGCTTTCATTCTTCTCAATGCAAAACATCCACTTGACAATTTCTTATTTAGCTCATTTACATGCAGCTTCCAATTAAGATTGTTGTCGATAGTAAAACCTAGCATTCTTACACTACTTTCACCTTCATGTCTCTCATTTCTTTTTACAAAATTTATAAATTTTGTTTTATTTTTATTGAGAGAAAGGACATTAGCATTGAAATACCCTTCAAACTTATTTTGGAGTTCAGCTGTTGCTGCATCCAGCTGATTCTAATGAGAGCAGCCTTTATAAATGGCGCGTAAAATTGTATGTTTTGAAATGAAAATTGAGTAGTTTATTGCATATTGTAAAACAAATAAAAATATATAATTACTTCACATACAGTAGTTTTTACTGTATTTGAAAATTAGTTATCATTCCTGTTACTGAAATAAGTTGGAAAGGAAGTATCCTTGCACCATTTTATTTCTCATGACGAGAAAATACATTTTTTATGGTTCATTGTTTTCTTTTAGATAAAATAAGACATTAAAAAGAGCAAGCGATTATGTAATAGTCTGTTACTATACTTACCATCACTTTCATCAAGTATCTCCACTTCCACCTCATCCTTACCCATCTCACTATCAACTACACTCATTGCATCTTCCTCATTAGCAGTCAAAACTTTCCTTTCCCCTCTATGTCTATCAACACTTCCATCTTCTAGTTTAAATAAGAAACTTAATCCAAGAATTAGATGAGAAGGAGGTAAATAGTTCTTTTTGCCTCTGATCATGAAGCTACCCGTTGTTAAATATTCACCAGTTGGTGCTGTTTTACTGACTTGGTCCCCCCAAACCCAAAAAGCACTTGTTACAACTTTAGCTTCCCATGCAACGCTAAAATCATCAAATATTATTCAAAGTTTTAACACTAGATTAAATAAATTTAATGAATTATAATTTAGCTCTTACCTGTAGCATATAGCCATTGTCCCAGCTTCGTTTAATGTTTTTGGAGGTACTGGATTACCAGTTGGATTTTTTATGATAACACTACTTGCACCATGAATGTCAGCGTGTACATAAGCATCGGTTGGTTTCATATATCTTTTAACTATAAGTTCGTTTTGTTGTTGATCTCTTCCACCGATAATGAGGTAATTTTCAGAACTAATGAACCAAAAAAACTTCTCGAACCAGAAGGTTTTTCTAGCTTTGTTTATATTCGTTATTGTTTGGACTTCTTTCAATGTCTGTTTGGTCTTCTTTTCAGCGGATTTCAAAGCTTTAGTTTGCGATTCTATTGTCTTCTGTTGTTTTTTAGCAGCAGTGCGTTTCTGATCATAATATCTAGAATTTGCGGTGTTAAAAGTATCGTAACATTTATAGATATCTTGGTATACTCACTTCCTTGCATTTGCAAATGCAGATAATGCCAAATCAACATCTACAAGCATAGCAGGTATAATGTCATCATTTTCTACATCAGATTCATTACTATTGAAAATATCTGTTGTTGAGTCAGAGTAAGGATCAAATAATTGTAAGGTTATATGGTTTATTTCCAATTTAAGTTGTTTAATCTGCTTTGCAACTGGATCTCCTTTAGATGCTGCTTCTTTAACCATATCTGATATATCTTCCCAAGACATCTTGTAAATAAAAGAATTCATTGCTAGATCATTATTTGAAATATTATATACTTACTTGATTCGCTAATAAGGTTTGTATAACTAAAATTGCTCTTTCTACTAATTCTTGATTTCTAGTAATAAGTTCTGCTTTTTGTTTATCAACTTCCTGAGTCTGTTCTAAGGCTACTAATCTTTGATCATGATCCTTTCGAACATTCTCTAATTTTTTCATTGCATCCCTCTCTTGCTGAACAGCTCTTAATTCTATTTTTTGGCTTTCCAAGGAAGAGAAAAATTCATCCACTGCTTCATTAAAACTTGGAAATTCTTTATGGGGCATTGATGAGTATTGCTCAAAGAGCATTGGATGGAATTCTTGATTTGAGTAAAATTCACTAGATGGGTTTGTTTCTGATGTAGGACGTTCTTCTTTTTTTTGGATAATATATCCCTGCAAAAGTTATGGGAGTAACAATTTAGCAAATATTAAGGCACTTGTTATTAGGTACCTTAGTTTGTCCTCCCTTGACAGCCTGAAAAATAGTTTCTGCATCTTCAATAACATTCATAACTCTATCAATACTTTCTATGGGATCAAAGCTTTTACCAATCTTAGTGGAATTTGGAAAATTATGCTTTAGTAAAACATGTTCTAATACAGCTGGACCATATTCTGAAATAATATTCCAAATTACTCAATTGTTTTTACTTAAAAATTCTAACCAATTTAACATCTAAAATTGAATTAAAAAGAAAGTACTCACATATTTTTCGAAAAATCTAAAATCAAAAGATTTATATGCAGTGTGATACATAAGAACTGTTCAAAACATCAACAATAGTGGAAACTAGCTTTCACAAGTGTGTCCACATAGATCATCAACAAACAAATTTAGATCTGTTATTTATTTCACAGGAATGAGTTAAAGCATGGATTGCCTTGAAAAGATTCAAAACATACTGTTTATAACACGACGATGAAGTTAGCCGCGACATTCTAGCTGCGTTTGGAAAAAATCTTTGATAAAAAAGTTTTCAGCAGGCGGGGTCAGGCAAGATTTTTTTCTATAATATAGGTCTTTAGCTATTCAATAAAAAAATATTAGAGCTTGGTTAGAGGTGGCAGGAAAAAGTTTGAGGCAAAACCATTCTAGCCTGAGCAGACAGTCAGTATAAATCGAGGTATAAATATAGATGGAATACCATTTTATTGGTAAAAAAAACATAAACTCACCTAAATTTGAAACTAAAATCTTTTTCAACTGGTCACCAGCCTTAGCATTAGTTAATATCTCCATTAATTTTTCTTTACTTATTACACCTCCTTCTCTTGCTCTGCCTTGAGGATATTTTTCTTTTACTGCAAATTTAATTTTATCTCCTTCTGTATGAGGCCTAAGAACATATAAAATTGTATGCTGATAATCTGTAAGGAGTATGTTTCCTCTATCAAATAGTTCTAAAATAACATGATATGCTGCCTCTCCACTGCCAAATTGCAGATCCATTATTCGATCAGTTCCTAATTGAGTTAAAGATTCCAGGCGCTTGTTTTTTAAATGTTTTCTCATCTATAAGTTAAAAAATAGAAACTTAATATAATAGGAAATAGTCCTGCTAGCAAGTACAGAATATGGTATAACAAAAGAGTCCTTGCCTTCATACTAAAACCACAAGGAGCAATGTTTTTGGGCCATTCAAAATTAGTAATATGACATCTATTTCCTGATTCTAACAATAAAATTTGCTTTTCCTCTGTCCTTTGCAATCTAATTAAATATGTTTTATTATCAATATCATATATGTTATTCACCCGCATTCCAACTAGCCTGAAAAATACATTATAATATGATTATAAATTATAACAGATTCTCTATTTATATATCTTACTTTTGTAATTCTTCTGTAATACATAGTATATCATATGTATTATATCTGGTTTTCATTTTGTGTTTAATAAATCACAATAGTTTGAGAAGATAGTGGATTTTTATGTAAAAAATGATATAGATTATTTTTTTAAGTACAATCTTTAGCTCCTTAATAATTTAATGACATCTTTACTTTACATTTACACGTCACTGTCACTGTCATAACATTAATCATAGTTGACTCTTCAACCACTGTGTCGGAGCTTTAACAAAGTATATGGTTATTTTTTGGTAATTTGGTAAAAAAGAGCTAATCTAAAACCAAATTGATTTGCTTAGTGGAAGGTTTCACAAAATAATTCTAAATTATATGAATATAGATCGCATATGTTTGTAATGTCTTTAACGATACAAAATTTTTATTGCTTGTGAAAGTAAGAAACTTATTCTCGTTTTCAACCATATATTCACATAGAGAAAACTAAAGTAGTGCTATGTAACGGAACAGTTATGTTAACATGGCAGAAATTATAGATTTTATTGAGAAATACCAGTTATTACCAGAATAGCTGTTCGGCTAATAAACTGGTAGCCACGACCAAATTTTCCCCTTCTAGCCTAAATTTATGCACCCAACAGTACACCATCTGTTCGTTCGATTGTACGGACTAGGTTGCAAACACACTAGTCACCAAGTTTCCATTTATTTAGATTCCGGATGTCAGTCAGTGCTCGGTCTTACAAGGAATCACACTTGTTTTCTGTTTCTGCTCGTTGACTATGAACTAGCTATGTAGTGTTGTTTTAAGATAATTCATGAATGAAAATTTATTTTAGAATGTTCTTGGAATAAGTATTAAACATGGTTGAGCTGGATTTTTCCTCTACGGGTAAGTTTTAACATACAAACAAATAATTTGCTACCACCCTTCAGTAAGAGAACCTATTATTGATATTTGCATGCTTCGGCTGCTAGGAAAATTTGTGTATGAGTTAAAATGATTTTATATGGTTATAATATACCATTGTAACTAAAACTACGGGATTTTATAAAAGGGGCAAATATTTCCTATCCATCTGGAACTCTGGACAGGCACTTTGGCATTGGTTCCACATGTCATTTTATTCGGGTGTTAAAAAGTTACAAATTTTGTAATAGTTAACAATTAAGTATCTAAACATCCACATGATTTAAATTCGTAGTGCGTTTGCTATTTTTTTTTTGCTAAAAATATACCTAACCTATACATGTATAAAATATATGGGGAGTATTACCAAAAATATCACACAGGAAAAAATTCAAAAATTTAATTTCGAGTACCTTACTTTATAAAATTCTTATTTCCTTGCTTCTTAATTTAGATTTCATTTTCCAGAACACATCTTTGTCGCTTTAGTTTTTAATCTTTAATTTGCATTTCAAATTTGTCTAGATCCCTTCTCAAACCATTTTTATCTTCCAGGATATCTCCTCTGGTTTGGTGTAGGTACCTATAATACTTATGAACTTTTCTTGAAATGTTGAGATATTTTCCATTCTTCTTATTGTCCATCTTCATGGGCATTGATCTTCATACATGCATTTTACCATACAGATTGTAGGTACAATACCTAATTTGTGTACATATGATATTCATCATCTGTGTTATTGTCAATAAGTCAATATGTCTTTAAAAATGTGATTCATAGTTATTAGGTATAGTGCTTAGTAAGATTAAATATTTCATTCAGAGAAACAACAGAAAACATAAATATTCAATATCCCGTAAACAAATATTGCGGTAGGTAAGTGTTTAATTACCTATTGTATTGTGTAATGATGTTATAAATATTATAATTTCGTGTAGTGTTCAGCTAATGATCAAAATTAACCACTGACTAGAAAAATGGTTAATTAGAAACCAGTTACAAATTTTTTTAAATTATTTTGTTGTAGGTATGCAAGACAATTCTAAATATTAGTTATCATGTTTTAGACTGCACTTTCGATCATTAAACACACTATAAGTAATACCCTTATTACATTAATTTTACAGCTCTAGCGGTCGGCGTTTTGAG
The DNA here is from genome assembly GCA_949126875.1 of Lochmaea capreae. NCBI lineage: Eukaryota > Metazoa > Arthropoda > Insecta > Coleoptera > Chrysomelidae > Lochmaea > Lochmaea capreae. Next base: position 10,444,022 of record OX421409.1, read on the forward strand.
TTTCTATTGGAATTTGGTATTTTTTAGTTAGTTAATAACACCACTTATACCTACCTCGACTTATACTTATCCGCTATCAAATGTGACACTTTAAGTCACTGCTTGACATTAGGAAACGCGAGAGGAAACGTCACATTTTTCATATCGTTCATACCTATATCAGTTATGAAAAGTAGTTATGTATAGTATATTACACAATATTACATTACGTGTGCGGAAATATTGTAGCTCGAGGCATAAGTCGAGTGTGACAATCACACGAGTGTAAAAAATCACTTTCGCACGAGTGATGTACAGTATTTTTCCTACGATCACGTGATAATTTCACCAAATAATGTGTAATCAACATCTGACATTTTGATACACAAAATGTCATATTTTGTTTGGTCCACTTGTACTGATTCGCATTGAAGTCTGCAAGAGATTTTTTCTCATTTCAAAAACTACACACTTCATCCCTCGTCTCAACCTGTATATATATATTTTACTTTCCACAAATAGATATATATTTTAAAATGTAAATATAAAATTCTGTAAATCAACTTGGGGGCTATTGTAATTCGAGACACTCAATCACCTGTTATCTACTTTTTTAGGTGAAAATAAAAGGTTCTGTTGTGCAGCAGATGTGTTCAGGTTCAGCTCGTTCCTAAATAATAATCTTTTAAGTTTTATGTTGTCCTAAAGGTACTACTAATAATACAGCATGCTGAAACCGAAAAACAGCCACGTGTCTAATAAACAGTGGCGCAGTAATTTTAAGTTATTAATCAGCAACAAAGTCAAGTCATTGACCAAAGGAGGTGAGATAAACTATTATTTTTATTACGGAAAATATGATTGATTGTCTGCCTAGTTGTAGATTTTTTTGTTAGTCTCAGATAAGGACTAGAATTTTAAAAACTCAATGGTTCTTGATAACGGTAGCTGGAAAACTACCGAAACGTTGAATTAAAGTTCGTTTCAAAGGAGTTGATAGCACAGAGCGCCTATAATAAACAGAAAACGGAGGTCGGGTGTCTCACCAAATTTTATTTCTTATTTATGTTTTACAATGTATCTAGACTAAGAAGAAAGAAATTGTGACAGGCCACCAAATAACAATAGGTAATAAAATGCAAATGAAGCATACGCAGTGAACCAAACGGTCCATGGTCGTAGAACAGGGATATTTCTGATTTTTGCTTAACGTTTATGAAATAAAATACAAAGTAATTGTGCACTAAGATTTATATACACACATATTCTAGTAAAAAATAAACAAATTATAACAAATTATTGCAAGTGAACATTACTTTAAGTATAATATATACAGCATTATTAACTAAATTTTTTATCAGAAAAATCGTCTTGTCCTAAGCTAATAATTTAACGGTTCGATATCTGCACTTTCGTCGATTGAGTCGTCAAGATCCCACATTTTCCCCTCCTCAGCTATAACATGTTTTATGGCGCTTTGTCAGTTTTTGGCAGTCACATTCGCCTATGAATCCATGAAAAGTTGCCGTACTTCTTGAAGTTTAAAAGTTTGTTCCTGGCGACATAACCTTTTACTTGTACCCATATAAGCTCTATTGGGTTCAGCTCTTAATGGTAAGGGGGTAAGCGATGTACAATAATACCTCTACTTTTTGCCATCTTATCGATTACAAATTTTTTAAACTTAGCCTTACGCTGTCTAACAATTTGCAAAAGTTCTTTTTTCACCATTGCATCATCGAAATTTAAGGCTTTACACTGCAACCACTCAATTATCGCCGCTTTTTTCCATAAACTTGTGGGAAGCTTCTCTACTAATCGAGAATGATGGCTGTCGTTATCCATTACAATAACTGAATTCTGGGAAATGTATTCGATCGTTTGTTGGAAATATTCCTCAAAAACGTCTGCCGTCATTTCTTCGTGGTAGTCTTTGCTTGAGTTAGATTGAAATTCCAATGATCCTTGATCCAAAAATCCGTTTACACTGCCTATATGGGAAGTCTTAATCCTGTTGACCAACCCTCCATGACAGCTTGTCGGAAATTCAGTATATTTTTATCTTGTCACACTTTCGATAACGTGTGTCCTTTATTTAGTCAGGTTTCATCCAAATAGAAAATATTCTTACATTCATTGCGATATTTTCGGATTGACCTTAAGTCAATAAGAAAAGATTTTCTGTTGTGCTTTTCCCGCCGAAAGTTCATTCCATGAAGAATTCTCCATACTCTGGTTCTTGATAGTTGTGGCAGGTCTTCGTCATTCTGGGCGGCTTCACAATCTTGTCCAATGTTGGTATTTCTTTTGCGAAATACATACCATGTACACTGTTTTTAACATCGTCGTCAATTTCTAATGGTTTCTTCCCCGGGTGAGGAATAGGTTCACCGAGGCTCCGGCAATTCTACCTCTATCATATTGGCACAGTTCGTAATTATGTCGCGAACAGAACTTGTGGGGTTTTGGTGCAAAAGAGCATCATGAACGTTCAGGATTAATGTTTTTTCCCGCAAAGAATATGCACTTTTGCTAACTCGTTGAATAGGAATTGGAGAAAAACTTGAACCTGAATCCATCTTAATTAGACGAATAGACGTTATTTGCTAGTTGCCGAATACTAACTACTAATTTTATTCTATGCAGGTACTGTGATTTAAATATTAACAGGAAATTTGGTTGTACCTCTATATGTTACGGGGCAGGTAGTTCCATCGCGCCTATGGTTTACAATTATTTTATGGTTTAATCCCCGATCCTTGCTATCAAATCCATTGGGACAGACTTGAAAAAATATAAAAGACATTCAAAAGAATGTGGTTTGATTTCCCAAAATAATTAACAAAAAGAATAATGAGTATTTACCCCACAAGGAACATACAGAAGATAATTGATTTATATCCATTTATCTAATTTTGAACACTTCAGTTCAAAACACTGGAAAAATAAAAGTTGTACACTAATGCACGAATTATTCTGTCCCTTTTACGTAATTGCAATGTAATAGTACATTATTTAATAAATAATCAACGTTAAGTTATCAATACTGAATTTTCTCGAAATTAACATTTAATAATGTAACCGTCAGAATCCTCCTCGTTAACATTAATTTTTAATAACCTACGCCACTGGCTCTACTGCTTCTGAAACATCTGCCACCCGCTTTTAGATTTCTTATTTTCGTATTCAACGCCTACCTTGCACATGCAGTTGCATTAAAAATGCAGGTAGTTTTTGCAGTAGCCAAACTTGATGTAATAATATTAACCCTATTCTTGTTACTACATTACTATTTTTTGTATATATACTGAATAAAGTTCTATTATTATTTATTTATTATATCGATTAAGAAATAAATTTGCTATAGCCTAATTGAAAATTATTGGTAGCACAGTATTTATGACGCCTATTAAAAAACTCATCTCAAATTGCGTCAATTATAGTGGTACCTTCACTGTGTCCACCCAATACATCAGAAAATTGGCATTGACACCACATCATATCAGTTTAATCTGAAATAAGCCTCTGAAAAGTTATAGGGAGATTCAAATAAGTGTTCTTTCATTTTTAGTAAGTAATAAAATTGGGTACGTTCACCTTGTTATTACCGATTTTTTTGGGCCACTACAGCTTTAGTTGGCATACATAATAAGGTTTTAATCATCTCCCCTGGTGGCGAAAGAAGTATCCATTCATTCGATTGGGTTGTGCTCAACAGCCCAGGCCCTGAAATGAATCTTTGTACCATTTCCCATGTTATCTACTTCCATTCCAGAAGCTTTGTGTCTTCTATGTACGCCACTAGTTTCACTGGAGGGATTTTCAGTAGTTGTGATGGTTCTATTATTTCCTCTCCAAAGTGCTTCCGTCTGAGTCCATGTAAGTTCTCGCAGAAGCAGAGTATGTGTGTAGGTGTTTCATCATAGAGTTCACATTTCCTGCACATAGGTTCACTAATTGTGCCTCAGATTAATACATTGAAAAGATACATTTGTTGACATTTAAAAGTGAACCCAACATTACATCACATTCTAAGGTAACTTGCCGACCCTTTGCCAGATCTGTTACTTTTCCTTTGAATTGCGACAACTGAATTATAGGACACGATAGAAACGTACACAATAAAAATGTACTTTTAAGAAATTACATAAAAACGACTTTAAAATAATTATCCTAAGTAGTTTATGTAATAAAAATATGTTTTTGTTTGCAACTTTTGAGGTTTAAACGAAACAAATGCGTGTTAATAATTTTGTCTGTCTGAAATATGGCAACACCGAGAACTGGGCGGAAACCATTTTACTACCATTTTTACCTTTTTTTACTACGAAAATTCAACGTTTTTAGTTTATTGAAGCTCTGGTTTTTGTCTTTTCAACTGATATTTGTGTGTGTACGTACATATATAATTAAAAACAATATTTTTTTGTGAAAATCATGGTTCGTCAGTTGCCAAATTTGCAAAAAAAAAACAGTCGGAATGTTCCTAACCTTTCTTTTCACCTGTAAGTAAATATTTCTATTGGCCAGTGGCACTGTACGACTAGTCCGACAGTTTCTCCCCACTCCTTGAAAGTCATTGATGAAAACATATGTATGGCGATAGAATATTAGCCGCCTTTTCGGATAGTTTTATGAATGGTGGCGGACTATATTATTTGTAGTATTACTCTAAGAACTATGCCCATTTTGTGCAGATGTTTCCTCAGGGTGCAGTGTCCAGTCACCAGGTCGGAAACTGTCTTTAAATGTCTCTTACTCAGTTTCAATAGCCTGGTTGAGAGTTCCTTGTCTATCTTGTTCAGTAAACTCTTTGTATGGAGCTGCCCTTGTGTCGACCTCCATTTGAGTTGGTGTTCCCTATCTAGCCAATTCCCGATTTCTTCTCGTATGCAATCTTAGGTGATTCCACAAAACGGTTCCGGACCTATGAAGTCTCTTTTAGAACCTTCTTTAGCTAACTGGTCAGCCATTTCATTACCTGCAATCCCTTCATGTGCTGGCACCCATATTTGAGACACTTTGTTGTATACCCTCGTCTGATGTTTTCATCAATACAAGCTATAGCGGCAATATATGCTTTAAACACAGTCGTATATCGGCCAAGGCTAAAGATCATTCTCTTTCTAGGTTCTTTTATACCAGCCCCAGTGCCATGGTTTGTTTTGCAACCATCGGTGAACCAGACTATTTTTCCAGAATAATTTGGGTGCACCTAATCTGTTCCCTAGATGGGATGATGATGTTCACTCGCTCAGTGAACATCCGGTGTCATGTTATCAAAACTCATGTGAAATATGGGTTCATCTAGTATTGTCCCTGTTGTATCAGTGTGTCCTCCTCGAACATTGTTCGGTGGCCATAAGTCTTTCAATTTCGGCCTAAGAATTGCCATCATTGCCTCCGCCTTCACAAAAAGTTCGAAAGGAGGAAGTCCAATAAGGGCTTCCATTGATGCCGTCCCCGTGCTGTTCATTGCGCCGGTAATACCAAGAAGGGCTTGTCTTTGGATTGCAGTTGATATATTCACTGCTGAGGACACTTCTTTCCTCCTCCACCAGACTATTGATCCATAGGTGATCGTTGTCCTTGTCACAGTTGTGTGAAGCCAGTGGACCACCTCAGGTCGCCTTCCCCAGGTTTTGCCCATAACTCTTCTGCATTGCCAGAAAAGCCTAGTCGATATTTCTAGTTATTCTCCAGACATCAGTATTCTACCCAGCGGCATAACTCTTCTATTCGTGGAAGCAACTAGTTTGGTTTTTTTGGATTAACTGAAAGGTGCTCTTTAAGGCACCCTTACTCCACAATTCGTAGTGCTTCTTGTAGGATATTCATAACAACCTCTGGGAATTTTTCATTGGTGACAATCACTATGTCGTCCGCAAAGCCCTGCTTCCATATGCCTTGAACATTCAACCTGAAGATCAAGTAGGTTCCATTAAAATGGTGAAAGTACTCCACCTTGAGGAAGAAGTATATTATCATATTATACGATTTACCTACATAAGTTATGTGATACCTTTTACTCTGTGAAAGCATTGAAATCTCTAGGAAATTGTGATTGTGACGTCATTGAATATGTACGATTATTTTTATAATAAGTTTAAAAAATGTAATTTTCCGTTTGTTGCAGGAACAGTTCCGGAAAATGGAGTTCCGGACATGACCTGCCTGACAGTTCTCGATGAAGAAGTCATCAATAAAAATCTCAAACTTCGTTACGAAAACAACAAGATATACGTATCCTTTTTATAATATATATATTTTTCAAAACTATTTCGTCTTAGAAGAGGTTGTAGTAATTCTTTAGTGAAGTTTTATAATCTTTGCCTCTAAACTAAAAATTTCGTTTGACTGTTAAAAGAAATACCACAAAAATTAAATGAAGTGAAAAATATTCAGATCTTTCCAGGTGGATGTCAGTGCCTAACTTAGCCAAGGTCATATTTTATATTATTTACTGCCCAATAAGCAGTTTACTGGTTTGAACATACATACTATTATGTGTCACAGATGTTTGCTGAATATTTGAAAGGTTCATGTTATCAAATATTACAAATATTTTGTAATCTTTGATCTCATCATGTCGTAGACCCACAAACAGGAGAACAATTTTTCGGTAACACAAACATAACAGCGGAATAAACTAGTTGATAAATATAGAGAAGCTGGATTTTTTTGTCCTAATTTTAACAGAAACATATCCTAGAAGTTAAAATTTTTGATTCTATAGCCTATTTGAAAAAATTATTGACAGTATCGTTTGTCTCAAAGTATATCGTCTTGGCTTTTGCCGGCAATCATAAAATTAATAGGCCAATTGCAATAAATCACATGGCCAATAGCTGCTGTAGAAGTTATCGCCAGTGGCGGACTATTTAAAATTATTTTAAAAAGGATCAAATTCACAAATATCTATATACTTATCTTAGTCTTATAGTTTTTACAGAACCCATCCTTTGGATACTGTATCGTGTGTATGAAACCATGTTTCGTCCAGGTAGATTATAGATCTGTTTTCGGATCGGTACTTCTTAATGTCCTGAAGAAAATTGAATCTTCAAGTGCGCAATTTTGCGATTCCATTGCCACTTATTTTTTGTCAATTTTTCAATATGTGAATCCCATTTTACCAATAACTCTATGGAGGGTGGCCCGGCTAATATTTGTATTGGTGTTATCTTCTTCTAGCTTTCTTTTTAGATTGTCCAAAGTAGGACCAATGTGGCTTTCATAGAGGGAATATATTTTTCTTCTCATTATGTCCTGTTGGCCATTGTCCACTACGTTTTTTTCTTCCACTTAACTTTTCACTGTTAATAATATCCTTTATAGAGGATACTGGTGTCTTTGTAAATAAGCAGGTTTCTTTTAAAGATTCTTGTTTAATGAATCCTCTACTTACAAAACAATCATACACATTTTTCACAATTTGCTTTGCATCTAATGACAAACATTGCGAAAAAAATTAATGATAACTTACATCACTCGTATAGAAAGCTCTTTGAAAACGCACGCTAAAACGGAAAATTTGATACTGCCAAATGAATTCAATGTAGCTATCCTACACCCGATACTAACCTGATGGCCCGCCCTTGCCTTGTCGCTCGACTGTTCTTGGGTCTCATTTTAAGTAAAATTCTTTTAAGAAGGTCGTAAATGGTCATATTTAGATGATTCCCAGCAAAAGCTAAGACGGTATACTTTGAGACAAACTATACAGTGTTTATGGAAACAGTTAACAGGTGATAGGTTGATTCGTGACAGAAAGATAATAAATCTATCCCATTGAATTACACAAGCCATTATTTTTTCTTCGATAGTGGTGAAAATATCTAATACATGAAGAAAATAAACCATTTAATTTAAATGCCTCTTCTAATCTAGACAAATTAAAACAGAGTAAATAATGGTAAAATAACAAGAATTAATGGACAATTACTACTATAGTCAATTCGAAAATGTTTAATGGCAGTGTTTATGTCAGTAGTCAAAACAAGTTTTTCGATAGATTGATTCATATCAGAAAAGTATAATTATTTTACGTTCATGGGTGAGTAATAATATTATACTATTAAGAAATATTACCTCTCCGGCACTGTTATACTATTCTAACAAGCTACATTTGGGTAGCTGTATAAAATATGTGCTATATAATATAACCATTTTCGGAGGTTTTCACTTTGACAAGTTAATTGCAAGCTAATTCTTCGTTATAGGAGAGATTTTATCGACCTTGAGAATATTATGTTCGTATTCGAAAATTTTCCTATCCTGACACCACTAAGAACTCATGTTTCAAACCGATTATTAAATATTGATTTCTGTTAATTCCACTATAACAAAGTGACAATTAATTGTAACAATACAAACTGGTGCAAGGGATAAAACTGGGCTGGGTACTATGAAGGATTTTTGTCAGTCTGGCTCGAGAACAAAATGCAGTACCCTCGTAACAATATTAAAAATTATCGACCACAGTGAAGTTCATCCAGAATCACCTTCAATTAATCGAAGTAGAAAAATTGAAACTCGATACCGGGAGTTGGGCCACGTAAGGGGAAAAAAACCACCTCTTCACTTCTTAGAAATCAGACAACCTGGGACATGCCACAAGATGGTATGATGAAAAAGTATAACTTTTCAAAGAAATTCGTTACGGAATTAAGCAACAAGAAGGAATGGGATCCAAATACCATTTCCAGACTTGGAAAGAATGCCATTCAATGGTACACAGACGGCTCAAAAGCAATAGAAGGAACTGGGATAGGAGTGTACGGGCCAGGAACCAAACACTCTGAAAGCTTGGGAAAAACCCCAAGTATCTTTCAAGCGGAAATTCACGCAATAAGAAAGTGTGCCCAGTTCAATATTGACAAAGTATATAGAAGGCAAAGGATTATCATAATGTCTGATAGTCAAGCAGCCATTAAAGCGCTGAGTTATTGTGTAATCAGTTCCAAAATGGTGTGGGAATGCCTAGGCAAAATTAATGAGCTAGGCGAGAACAATATAGTCACCTTACTGTGGATTCCAGGACACACTGGAATAGAAGGAAACGAAATAGCAGATGAACTAGCGAAAACTGAAATACCCTTTTGCGGAATCAGCTCCAATGTAATATTGGAAGAAGTAGGTAAAGCCGAAGAAGAGAGATCTGACAATTGGAAAGATCTAGTAGGCTTAGGCAATCAAAGATTCTTCTGGGTGACTACAACCTGTTGAGATCAAATGAATGCATAAGTCAAAGCAAATTTGCACTAAGAGTTTTAACAGGAATCTTAACGTGACATTGTCGCCTGAATGGGCACCTTAAATAGCTCAAAATAGTGGAGGAAGAAGATTGTAGATTTTGTGGAATGGAAGAGGAAACCCTCATCCACATACTTGCGAACTGCACAGTAATTCGGAATCCTAGGGCACGGTACCTGGGAGACTACTGGATAGAAGAGGGACAGTTACCTAAGTTGAGGCCTGCAGATATCCTAAAATTCCTCCGGGAAAAAGGACTAAAGGAGCTACTAGTCTCTGAGACTCTCCTCAGAAACTAAGTAGAAGTAAGGCGGCACAATAGATCTTTTAGGTATCAGTGAATGTTACCCCAAAATACATACATACACATATACAAGGAATGCTCCTCGACGAGGATGATCCTGATCGTAGACTCGAATTTTGCGAACGAATTATGGCTTCTATCGATGGTGGACAAATTGCTTTGGAATTGGTGCTGTTTTCTTATGAGGCTACGTTCACATTACATGGGCACGTCCATCGACAGAACTGCCGTTATTGGACTGATGAAAATCCATGTTGGATGCGTGGTTGCCATACCCAAAAGCCTCAAAAAACAAAGGTCTAGGCTGGGGGTCGCATAGTAGGTCCTTTTTTCCCTTTTTTTGGAATCGTAACCGGAGAAACATACCTCAATATGCTCCAAGAAGAACTGATTCCCACTTTAGTAAATTTATTCCCCAAAAATTTGGATCCCAACTTATTTGACCAACGGTGTGGTTTCAACAAGATGGGGAACCAGCACATTTTGCTCAAAATGTATGGATTTATCTTAAAGAAGTATTTCCAAATAGGTGAATTGGAAGAAGGGGCCCAATTGAGTGGCCATCAAGATCACCCGATCTTACTCCATTAGATTTTTTATGGGGATATCTAGAGAGCAAGGTTTATGCCACTAAACCTAACAACATCGCCGAGCTTCAACAAAGCATCAGGGACGAAATTAGGCAAGTAACGCCGGAAGTGTTACAAAATGTTCGGAATGCTATTTATAATCGATTAGGATATTGTCAGCAACAAGGTGGAGAGCACTTTATTGCATTAAAGTAATTTCAGTAAATATTTCCTTATTTCATTTTTTTCCGACATATTGCTTATAAAAAGTAACAAAAAAAATTGAAAAAGCTTTCAAATGAAAAATTAATCAACCTATCCTTCCATTTAAGAAAAAAGTTGGGGGTGTCTGCAACCCCCCATATAATTACAAAGATAAACAATATGCCCCATTGAACATAAAAATTGACGTGTTTGAGGAATTTTGCGATAAACCTTTATTTATCAAGTTACAGAATTTGTTCCAGTTAGACTTTCCGCTCTGTATATTTGCTTGAAATATTGGAAGTAGATTAAACGGTTTTTTTTATCGAGAATCTTCCATGTGTATATTTTTTTGATACTTGATTTCGTCATTATACAGGAATTCTCATGGATATTATACACACTACCATTTTTTCTTTCATCAAAATAAGCAACTAATAATAGACTTGTTCATCAGCTAAAAGTCTAACGCACTGTTTGGACTTCAGAAGTCGACAAGAACAAAAACATAAGTAAACCGCTAATCTCGAAACAATATATCATTCTAAAAATATATGCAAAGTGAAATGAACTTTCAATAATACGATATTTTATTACAATGCCGAGTTCAAAGAAAAAATAAAGTTATCGGCCGGCATACCAGGGGATTAGATTTCTAAGGTTTACATCTGTCTATGGTAATTCCATTTTGTTTACCTGTTTTTTGGATACTCTAAACGTAGATGTAATCTTAGAATAAACAGTAGAGATTATAGGTAAAGTCCGTTTCAAGATATTTCATATCGACTTATTGCCAGTATTTACGGGTTCATGAGTAAAACATTAATTTTTCATTGTAAACTAAGTTATCCAAGATTCAACTATACATTCGTTCTTCTCTTCCATCTTCTTGTACTTTCATTACGTTAAAAAAATTTTTAAGCACTTTTCTTTCCCTGGACTCAACATTTTGGTTTCTGCACTCCCAACGTCCATTCTTCACATCCAAATCTCATTATAGGTCTTTGTTTTGGATGGCAGGAGTTGAAATAATACCAACAAGGAATTGAGTGGAATATTCTTAACGTTTTCCGTATAAAACATATAAAATTCCCAGAGATTTCATTTACACCTCTGGCACTTATTTCTTCTTAAATTTCTTATCGTTGTTTTTACTATACTCAAAACTAAGACGGTATTCACAGAGAAAAAGATAAACGTAACACTAAGATTTATTACACAGTGTGTTCCAAACGCATGGAATAAATAGTTAATTTTTGAATGTTGTCAAAAAAAGTATTCATTAATGCTGCAAATTTTGAACAGAGTGCTCAAAGTGTTTACCGTCTGCTAAAATTTAATGCGAAAGATGAGCAGCGAACTCTTTTCGATCGTTCGCTATAACTTCCGGAGTTATTTTTGCAATCTCAATGCGTGCCCGTTCTTTGAGTTCATTAATAGTTTGTGGTCTATTTATGTACACTTTACCTTTCAAGTATACCTATAAAGAGAAATCGAGAGGAGTTGAATCAGGGGACCAGGGTTGCCACTCCTCGTCGTCCTATCCACCGATTTGGGAAGACGTCATCATTCATTCGATTAGGTTGTGCTCAACAGCCCTGGCACTTGAACTGAATCCTTGTACCATTTCCCATGTTATCTACTTCCATTCCAGAAGCTTTGTGTCTTCTATATAGGCCACTAGTTTGACTGGAGGGATTTTCAGTAATTTTAATGGTTGTAATATTTTCTCTCCAAAGTGCTTCCGTCCATGTAAGTTCTCGCAGAAGTAGAGTATGTGAGTAGGTGTTTCATCATAGAGTTCGCATTTCCTGCACATAGGTTCACTAACTTTGTCCATTTTGAGCAGATGTTTCCTCAGGGTGCAGTCTCCAGTCACTAGGTCGGTAACTGTCTTCAAATGACTCTTACTCAGTATCAATAGCCTGGTTGAGAGTTCCTTGTTCAGTAAACTATTTGTATGGAGGTGCCCTTGTGTCGACTTCCATTCCAGTTATTGTTTCCTATCTAGCCAGTTCCCGATTTCCCCTTTTATGCAATCTTTTGTGATTCCACAAAACGGTTCCGGACCTATGAAGTCTCCTTTAGAACCTTCTTTAGCTAACTGGTTAGCCATTTCATTACCTGCAATCCCCTCATGTGCTGGCACCCATATTAGAGACACTTTGTTGTTGTTGTCCAAGTAGTTTCTCACCAAGACAGCATAATAAGGTGACGCACAGAAAATTTCTGAGGCTCTAAATATCTAGGACCTGATAAGATTTATCTGAGTATTGAGTACGGCACTCCTGCATCCAGTGTGGATTTTCTGTAGTCCAATACCGGAAAGTCTGACGATTCATATGACCGCTCAAAACAGAAACATAACTTTTTTTAAAAACGTCGGTTCTCTGTTATTTTTGTTCATTCGAATTTCACAAATCAACTCGTCTATCAAAATCTATTTACTTTATATTGATGTAACTTCTCCTTCATTGTCTAGCGCTATTTTGTTGTGAAGTGGTTTGAGTATTATCTTGGAAGGATAGCAGAACATCTACATAGTTTCTTGTTTTCAGATATTGCTTTTAGCGGCGGAGGTCTTTTACATGACCCGTTTCTCAATACTTTAGTTAATCCCATATTTAGACACTTTTTCGCTTTTTATTTCCATGTGAATAAATTATAATACTTTTGTCAATATTCATAAAATCCCCTATTAATGCACTGTATAAATTAAAAAATTTTCATTATACCTCCACTCGTTTGAGAAAGCTACTGTGTAAGCGAAACGCGTCACGAATATATATTGAACGTAGTTCTAATATAATGAAGATTTGAACAAATTAAATTGTTTTATTTCATCGTTTAGTATGGATTTTTAGCAAGTAAAAGCCTTATCTATTCAATTCAATTGATATTTTACCACTTTTTCTTAAGCGTAAGCTCAACATTTTCTATTTCACGAAAACGTTTTTCAAATTTCAAAATAGAACACCGAAAAAGTCACGAAATGAAATACAAATTTTCTGCGTTGAAGTCCCTATTATAATTTTTGTAATCTGAGATATAGAAACTATAATATTACTCAAAATTATGCTTGGAGTATACTTGAAGGTGTTATAAGAGATACGTTTATAGCCAGTTTACAGAACTGGAGAGAATAACTCATCAATATTTCCGTATAAAAGAAAAACCTCAAAAAACATCCATTTAATTTAATTCGATTTAAATCGTCTTCGAATATCCGGAACACTTCAATAATCATTTGAGCGGCTACTTTCTTAGAACTTTTTTAGTTAAGCTAGCGTCTACATTTTCCTTGTTGCAAGAAAAATTTAATCTTGGTTTTAAACATTTTATTTTTATTGTTTAATTCTTCCATTATTGACGCACATTTTATAATCATTCAATAGGCCAAGCAATAGGTAAATATTTTTGACAAAAATCCGGATCATGCCATCATATAAAAGACATTACGTAGTATCATTTTGATATGTTTTTGACACGCAAATGATGTTCAGTAATTAGTTATAAACATTTAAAACGAAAAAAACCTTTTTTTAGTTTTTATTCATATAGCGTAAAACGTACTGAAGCAATCTCAGTTGTTGTAGATAATTAAAATACGAACAAAATGAGGGGTTGAGCGAGTCAATCGGATAATTAGGAACCGAGAAAATCCGGAAAATTGGTCAGTTTTTTGAAAATTCATATTTTCGTAATTTTTCAATTGCAAGAGCTGAAACTTGGTACTAAAGAAGTTCTTCGTATGCCCTTTATATGCGGGAAGAGCAGACGCCAAGCGAAGGTTACTTTTATCGCAATTGCAATTATAATTTTTTGATGAGATAATTTGCATCGTGCCTGGATTTTACATGTTGAAACGTTTTGAAAAGTGTTTATGTAGAGCAACAAAACTTATATTTTCGACTTGTAATAAAATGATGCGAAGTTGGCCAAAAACACCACCGAAAAGGAACGGTTACGCCGAGTACTGTATATATATGCCTCTACTTAATCACCGCTCCCTATCTACCACGCTACTTTCTAGCGTTTGGTCATTATCGGCGAGTGTTCTCTTGCAATTGAAAAATGACGAAGATTAATTTTCAAAAAAATGACTAATTTTCCGGTTTTTCCTGATTTTCTCGGTTCCTAATCATCCCATTTACTCATTCGACCCCTCATTTTGTTCGTATTTTAATTATCTACAATTTATCTATATATACAATTGAGATTGCTTCAGCACCTTTTACGCTATATGAAAAAAACTAAAAAAAGAAGGTTTTTTTCGTTTTAAATCACTGTACATTTGCGTGTCCAAAACATAACAAAATGATACTACGTAATGTCTTTCATATGATGGCATCATCCGTTTTCTACTAGGATTTTTGTCAAAAATTACTATACTCACATGCTCCGTTGCTTGGCGAATCAACTTGATATCACGTGTCACATTACTATCAAACGCTTTCGGTTTTTTTTTTAAATCTCATAAACCCATATAAGTCATTACTTGAATCATGGTTAACCGTAGTGTCTCAGTTCCGGTTATTATAGTTGTGGAATTTTTGAATGCTACCCTTCAGGCTGTTTATGACTAATACACTAACCATTTAGTTTACTGATACTACTTCAGAGCCGGCTTTTAAAAAATTTTTTCATTCTTTTTACTTTGAAATTGTTGATTTTATTATTTATTAATTTGAAATATGGATATTATACAGAGTGATACTTTTCTTGCGAATTGTAGAGCAGGAGATTTTTCGTGAGAAAACAGATATATTTATTTATTTTTTTTTATAGCTTTTATATAAAGCTGTTGGTATTTGAATATTAGATAATTCTTTATACATTTTCAAAGATGACTGGAATATTTTTAAACGTTAATAAATTAGTGAAGCAACGGAGGTCGACATGCCGGTGTTGTACCTACCTTCGATCGTGTGTATGTATGATGTGGTGACCTTCACTGAGACCTAAAAGATCTATTGTGCCCCCTTGTATGTATGTATGTATGTATGTATGTATTTTGGGGTAACATTCACTGAGACCTAAAAGATCTATTGTGCCCCCTTACTTCTACTTAGTTTCTGAGGAGAGTCTCAGATACTAGTAGCTCCTTTAGTCCTATTTCCCGGAGGAATTTTAGGATATCTGCAGGCCTCAACTTAGGTAACTGTCCCTCTTCTATCCAGTAGTCTCCCAGGTACTGTGCCCTAGGATTCTGAAATACTGTGCAGTTCGCAAGTATGTGGATGGAGGTTTCTTCTTCCATTCCACAAAATCTACAATCTTCTTCCTCCACTATTTTGAGCTTTTTAAGGTGTCCATTCAGGCGACAATGTCCCGTTAGGATTCCTGTTAAAACTCAGTGCAGTTTTGCTTTGACTTATGCATTCATTTGATCTCAACAGGTTGTAGTCACCCAGAAGAATCTTTGATTGCCTAAGCCCTACTAGATCTTTCCAATTGTCAGATCTTCTCTTTTCTTCGGCTTTACCTATTTCTTCCAATATTATATTGGAGCTGATTCCGCAAAAGGGTTCCGGCCCCCAAAAGGGTATTTCAGTCCCCCTCTTCGCTAGTTCATCTGCTATTTCGTTTCCTTCTATTCCAGTGTGTCCTGGAATCCACAGTAAGGTGACTATATTGTTCTCGCCTAGTTCATTAAGTTTGCCTAGGCATTCCCACACCATTTTGGAACTGATTACACAAGAACTCAGCGCTTTAATGGCTGCTTGACTATCAGACATTATGATAATCCTTTGCCTTCTATATCCTTTGTCAATATTGAACTGGGCACACTTTCTTATTGCGTGAATTTCCGCTTGAAAGATACTTGGGGTTTTTCCCAAGCTTTCAGAGTGTTTGGTTCCTGGCCCGTACACTCCTATCCCAGTTCCTTCTATTGCTTTTGAGCCGTCTGTGTACCATTGAATGGCATTCTTTCCAAGTCTGGAAATGGTATTTGGATCCCATTCCTTCTTGTTGCTTAATTCCGTAACGAATTTCTTTGAAAAATTATACTTTTTCATCATACCATCTTGTGGCATGTCCCAGGCTGTCCGATTTCTAAGAAGTGAAGAGGTAGTTTTTTTTTAATGATTCCCTTACTTGTACTTGTACTTACTTGTACTTAGTTACTGAGCAACGTCTCGTAAACTAGTAGCTCCTTTAGTCCTATTTCCCTCGAGAATTTTCTGATATCTGCAGGCTTCAACTCAGGTAAATGTCCCTCTTCTATCCAATAATCTCCTAGGTGCTGTGTTTAGGATTCTGAATTGTGGTGCAATTCGCATGTATGTGGATGCCACATTCAGTGCCACAGAATCTCCTTCGACCGTATGTGAAGATCTGTTAAAACTGTCAATAGTGTCAAGTCAAAGTGTCATCACTTGACCTAGCATTTTAAAATTGAGTTGAAAACGCTTTTCTGCGTTTACTGGTATTTGAGTTTTTTTTTCAACTTCCAGTTTTTAACATTAATAATTCCCAAACCAAAACAAACTATTCCAATATTAAATTACTTAACTATTTCTGAGACAGATAATTAAAATTTCGCATGAAATCGTTAACATGCCCCCAAATCATATCCAGATTGATCTGGAACTGCCCTCAAAAACCCTGGCAAACTTCAAGAGAGTGACAAGTGAATCCCACTATTGCAGGCAATGAAACTACAGAGTCACCACCAAAGCAAGGCCCTGTAGGTAGATCACGCCAAGTAGAATTCTATTTTTCTGACGTCACGTTGCCTAGCAACCATAAGTACTTGCTCTCTGGCAAGAATTAGGTATCATGACGCTTCTATTTAGGTACCCCCCTTCCGTCACAGATCGACACTAGTCGTTACTGTCGTTAACTGTCAAACAAACAGCTTTAGTAATTCTAATTTCTAACCTAAAATCATAGAGAGCATTAGAATATTTTATCAGCGATTTTATATTGAAAGTAGAGAATTTAATTATTTCTCTATATTTAAAATAAGGGTACAATAATGAACCATTTCTTTCGTTAATCTGAAAATATCTCTAAAATGATTGTCAATGTAAATGGTTCACTTTTATTTCGCATAATTCTCCGTTCCAAATTAAATTCCATTATTTTTTCATGCCTATCTTGCTCTTCCCTATTTTGCTGAATTAATCTTGCTAAATGGGGCAGCATCCTCTACCTACAATAAAAAAACAGAGTAGGTACTACTGAATATTGAGCTAGAGGTACATATTTATTCAATTCAAACTTACCTTATATTTAAATAGCACTAAAATAAAATATTATCCAACTTAGGTTATGTACCTGTTGACAAAAACAACAGCTAAAATACTAGCAAGACCAAAAATATCAATCTAGTCTGTCAATTATATGTCATAACATGTCATATATTTACAATTTGGTTAGTTAAATTACGATGACTCCCGAAGATGAAGGCGATAGTAGTATTCTACGTATCGTGATACAAACAGCCACCATAGACAGACAGATTTCCGTGACGTCACAAAAGTACAATTCTACGTGTCGTGATCTACGCACTGAATCTGCATTTGCTGGTACTTTTGGGATATCAAAAACTGCAGATTCAAACAAGATGACATAAACAGATCCATCTTCCAAAGCAAGATCACTTTAAAATCTTCCTAAACAACTAATGAAAAACCTCAGCAGGAATGTGACTTGGCTACTCACCCGTCATTGTAACCTAAGGAGGCACATGCATACAATTGGCATATGAAGGGAGGATCCTATCTGTCGGTTGGGCATGGAATGAAGAAAACAGCCTAACGAAATATCTTGGAATGTGAATCACTGACTCATTGGAGATATAAACTCCTAGGACTAGAGTGTTCAGGGAGGATTTCTTCAAAAAGGATCGTTAAGGGACAGCTAGTCTCTTCACCTAATCGGAACAACCAACCAAAAAGCCGAGTGGCTGAGGTACCCAGGAATCAAAACCTCTGACTGCTGGAACCGTAATTATTACTGGAATACCAACTTTTGTAGGAAAATTTAAATGAAAAAATTGTTCCAACAGCATCTATTTTGACAGACGACAATTGAAGTAAATGCGCAGTTTAAATATGCTCATTCACTCAGTAATTTGAAAAAAATTTACAGATTTCGATGTGCTAGTTAGGAGAGTAAAATACAAGGGGAGGCCCAAAAAAAACGGGAATTTCGTCATAACTTCTTTATTTCTCATTATTTTAACACCAAATTTTAATCACCTTCAAAGTATTCGCCATTGACCGCAACGCACTTCTCCAAACGATTCTTCCATTGTTGAAAACAGTTTTTAAATTCACTCATCGGGATGTCCTTTAAGCCTTCCAGCGTTTTTTTTTCACCTCCTCCACAGTGGCAAAACGCTTTCCTTTCATACTCCTTTTGAGTCGGGGGAACAAAAAGAAGTCACAGGGGCTAGATCCGGTGAGTATGAGGGGTGGAAAATCGGTGTCATGGCATTTTTGGTCAAAAATTCCTTCACGAAAAGGGCGGTGTGGGCCGGCGCGTTGTCATGATGGAAGAACCAGTCGCCTGTGTGCCAAAGATCTGCCCTTTTCTTCCTAATACTCTCCCTCAATCTTTTCAAAACCTCCAAGTAGAACTTCTGGTTGACAGTTTGACCCGGGGGAACGAACTCCGCGTGCACAACACCTGTGCAATCGAAGAAACAAATGAGCATTGTCTTGATGTTTGACTTCACTTGGCTAGCTTTTTTGGGACGATGAGAGCCAGCTGTCTTCCACTGGCTTGATTGCTGCTTTGTTTCGGGGTCGTATCCATAGCACCACGACTCATCACCAGTAATCACCTAGGAAAAAAAATCAGGGTTCTCTTCGAGCTGATTTTGAAGCTCAAAACATGCCTGAAGTTGACGCTCCCTTTGCTCGTCTGTGAGAAGGCGCGGGATGAATTTGGCTGCAACCCTTCTCATGTGCAAATCTTCGGATAAAATTCTCTGAATTGAACTCCATGACATTCCCGACATCTCACAGAGTTGACGGTCTTCACGAACGAGGGCATTGATTTTGTCGACGTTTTCATCAGTTCTTGTCGTTGAGGGGCGTCCTGACCGAGGTACCCCTACCCTACCCGCGCGCACGGTTCAAACACCCCGCTTTCCATACACTTTTTTAAATATATTTTTTAAATATATTCCTAACCTAAACCACCCTACCCTACCCTAATCCGAATCGAAAATTATAATAATTTTCGATAATAACCCAACCAAACCTACCCCTACCAAACCTTCTTCGTATTTTTAGTCAATTTTTGAAAAAAACAAAAAATAAAAATATCTTGACTCGGACACGACTCGAACCTGGTACCTCTGTGTTAAGAGCCCAGCACGCTTACGCTGAGCTAATCTCTGCACACATCAATGATATCGTATAAAAGGTTAAAAGCTTTATGGACGCATGCGCACCGGAGCGCCACCGGAGAACTCTCGTCTGTAGCCTGGGGGACGGGGTGCCGACCTCGGGCACCATCGAGTATCTCCGGTGGCGCTCGGCTTTCATGCGAAGCGCGCACGGTTCTAACACCCCGTGTCGCTCTCTATGAAAAGAACATCTCGCTTTCCATACACTTTTTTAACTAAACCACCCTACCTTACCCCCTACCCTAATCCGAATCGAAAAATTGAATTGTGTAATTGACAGATTATTATAATAATTTTCAATAATAACCCAACAAAAACCACCCTACCTTACCCCCTACCCTAATCCGAATCGAAAAATTGAATTGTGTAATTGACAGATTATTATAATAATTTTCAATAATAACCCAACAAAAACCACCCTACCTTACGCCCTACCCTAATCCGAATCGAAAAATTCTTCGTATTTTTAGTCAATTTTTGAAAAAAACAATAAGAAAATAAAAATAAAAATATCTTGACTCGGACACGACTCGAACCTGGTACCTCTGTGTTGGTAGCCCAGCACGCTTACCCTGAGCTAATCTCTGCACACGTCAATGATATCGTATAGGAGGTTAAAAGCTTTATGAACTCATGAAAGCCGAGCGCCACCGGAGATACTCGATGGTGCCCGAGGTCGGCACCCCGTCCCCCAGGCTACAGACAAGAATCACCGGAGATACTCGATCGGCACCACGTCTCTCGGGCCACAGACAAGAATACGAACATGTGGTCAAACAATAGGTTCCCCCACTCTCCCTCTTTCTACAGCGTACTTCCCGGAACTTATGGGTCCCACATCGTATTTTGTCTTCCATTTCATTATCAAAAAGTGAACTAAAAGCAAGCTCGTGATACGACCCTGCTTCGTTGGAATTCCTGTTGTAAATATCACAATATTTTGGTTTCTCAATCGATTATGACACTGACATTCTACCTAGAAAACCCAAATCGATAACGGACCAATTTAAATCCCATTGTCAACGTTTGATTGCATTCATGTGATCGTGTAAGGACTAGGGACACCTCGTTAATCGTTCTAGTTTAGTACAAAAATATATTTTATTTTTGTCATTTTGTAGCTACTCATTCATTTGGTATAATGGGCTTTAATACTGTTTCTTTTTAAACACTTCAAATGTTTACTCCAGGCCACTGTATAAAAAAAACTATAAGATTTTTAACATATGCTTTTTAGATGACTAAATCGTAGCTCATTTAAATTAGATCATTCATTTACGTCAGATTTCTCATACGATTTACCGTAAAGCTTTAAGTATTTATGAGCAATGTGTCTTGAAGGATTATATAAAAGTGCAGGGATATGGATGATTTTATGAGTTGAAAATATTGTTTTGGTTTTCGAATCAATTTATTATAGTTTATTTGAAAATGATTGATCGCTTGTTAAAATTGTTAATCGGTGACGGAGAGAAAATTTCTATCAATAATTTGAAAATTTAAATATTTTTTTTAAAGGGGGAGACTAGGAAGAAATATACTTTTCATTGTCCCCACTACGAAAATATATTTTTTTATTTTAAATAGGCAAACTAGGTTATCGGTAACTCGGTAGCTAAATATGAAAAACTTTCGTGCCCGGACAACGAACAAATAAAATGTCAAATTACTTGTCAAATATTTATTTAGATTGGAAATTAAATGTAAAATTACAATTGTTGTATGTTCCTGAAAGATTTAACGGCAAATGTTGATTGAAATCTTGTTAGAAAGCAACGTCACTGGAAATTTTGACTTGCTTGTCGATTTGCGCAACATTATCACTAAATTCTATTTCTGAATTTTGGCTTTCCTGAATAGATAGGTATCGATTTTGTGGGCATGATTTCTTGCTTGTCGATTTGCGAAACATAATCATTAAATTCTTCTTCTGAATGTTTGCTTTCCTGAATAGATATAGATTTTGTGGGCACAATTTTATTAGCAACTTCTAACTGATTTTGGTTTGTAATTTTAAGAAATTTAGCTACGTCGTACGGAATTTTTTAAATTGTATGCTTTTCAACCATCTGATTTACACATCTGCCTCGCTCATAACGCCTTTTTTGGTCGGAGTTGCATATAACGATGAACAAATGTTACCCAATCTTCTGTTACTACAAATCTTCTTTGCACATTATTTTTTGTAGTAAATTACCAACTAAAACAAATAAAGTTGTCCATTCCAAATGTTATACTTATTACTATTCTTGTCCTCCAGACACCACCATCACATCTTACCTACTGTCATATCAAGGACCCAATTGAAAAAAATTAAACATAGGGGCAGACTGTTTTTACGAACTTCCAGTTTCGTCCGATTGTGTTTATAGCGATTCTTTTTACAAAGGGCTGTGAGTATAATAAAGGCCACTGAAACTGCGTACTACTGTCACTATAAAATTTGTTTTACGAGAGTGTGAGTCAACCGGTGATCTATAAACGTTTTACGAGAATTTATACATCCCCAAAGAAAAAATTTTATAAACGATCTAAGTAATTTATTTGCCGAGCAATTTCTCTGTAGACTATTCCAGAATGATGTCACTGACAGGACGGCCATATTGTTCTGGCTCCTTATATTATATTTTATTTAGTTTTCATTGTTTACTGGTGAATAACGGATGATTAGACTTTAATTTACAATTAGCTCTTAAAATTACCTAAAATGCCATCGCTTAGTAGTATTGTGAAGCGTATAATGCGGGGAGCAAGATATAAGGTATCTTTTTTTCGATTTCCAGCAGTTTTAATCTGTTGCTTTCTACTTTCGTTGGAATCACATAACTCCTCTGTTGAAATCTTTTTGCGTCGTCTGACATTTTTATTATTTAATTCAATTCAGAGACAGTTTACTGACTGCGCCATGTGTTTTTTGTAAAGTTTTTATTATTTAAATAGAATATATTACACTGACATTGTTCTACAAAGTCTGTTTGGCAACTAACTGACTGATGCCACATGCCAAAACAAACAATCTTCAACTTCAGCTGATCGGGTGGCCCAGCACATATGGCCGACCTGTCAAAAGTCAGTTGTTCTGAAATAGTCTATTAGTGATATATTTAATGGTTAAAAAGTACAAACGAATTAAACTCGAACTCTTTAAAATTATAAATAATAGAGATAGAGTTCTGGGAACCAGAACTTTTTTATTGGAAATTTCCTCTTCTTTAAGGATCTTTTTTTTAAATTCCTTAAATATTAATAGTTTTCGAGCTATTAACGAAAATCTGAATGCTTTTTTATTTTAATAACAATTGCAATTTCTTATGTTCTAATACATACTTTCGATACATTTTTCTAGACGTCACTAGGTATTGAACGTGTCGAGGAATTATCAACCAACACCACCAAGTGGTGCGACACTATTTTACAACTATTTTATTATTACCATTGTTTTCCTTAATGAGATTTAGACATACACTGGGAGTATTCTGGTTGCAGTAAATCCATACAAGGATATTGACATATATAGTCAGGTAAGT
This sequence comes from Lochmaea capreae, assembly GCA_949126875.1. Lineage (NCBI taxonomy): Eukaryota > Metazoa > Arthropoda > Insecta > Coleoptera > Chrysomelidae > Lochmaea > Lochmaea capreae. The sequence continues at coordinate 10,467,227 of OX421409.1, forward strand.
TAATGTATGAAATTCATAATTTTACAATTTACAAGCTTTTATATAATCTGTCGGATCTAATAATTAATTTTCGTAAATTAATATACACAGTATTATTTCTCAGTATATAACTTTTTTGGTCCTTCGAACCGGATTTTATCTACCAATATGTCATAAACATGTTTGAGTTTGAACAGGTTATAATATACAGTGAGAGACAAGATATTAGCAGGCGACCGCTGTAAAAAATGATGGTCAAAGTACAAAAATATATCTTATTACTTTTTGGATATTAGATGAATAATACAAGTGGGGGATTTAACTCCTGCGGGGATCGGGACTAAGTCGAGCGGGGGACTACTTAAGGGTGGAGAAAAACCACAAATAACATTTTTTCTATATCATGGAATCTCCGAAAATACGCGGGGCCCGGTGCTTAAAAGCCCTGGATAGTCCCTACGTTAATCACTGATAATAAACCATCGGTTTGGTAGTCCATGACCAATTTTTTTTTAATTAAAATGTCTATTTTATTTTTTTTTTGTAAAATTGATCTACACAACTTTTTTAGTTTACTATGGCATTTTGACCAGATGAATATAGAAATTCAAGTCTGGCGCTCTTGTTATTGACGCTTGGACTGACGTTAATCCCTGCTAATATCTTTTCTCTCACTGCCTATTAACGAGTAATCCAGCATTTATTATATTGTGAATTTAATTAGTAATAATGCACGAATTAATTAAAGTAACGGGAATATATATTTTGTGATTCGAAATTTATTTCTAGAGCCTTCAAAAACATCTCGACCGGTCTCTATACGTAAATTCGCTAAACGTCAAGTGGTTTTAAAACGAATCCAGTCAACGAGACGGATTTTAGTCCAGGAGGAATCGGCGCATGAGTACCGAAAACTATTTGACCTCAATTTTTTTATGCGATCCTCTTCAAATTGCCCTCCTAATGATATAAATGCATGTTGCCATGGCGCAACCCGGTGCCATATTGTTTAAACCGAAATTGTTTAAACAATTGCAAGGAATTGTTATTTTTCAACCGGACAAATTTTTTTTATATTCTTTATTGAAATACCAATAAAAAAGGTCCTATGACTTTTAACGATAAAGTTAATATTTTTAAAGATATGAATTTTTAAAGGTTCGAAAAATCTCAAATTTAGGTACTTTCGACCCATGAAAAATATATTTAAAAAAAACATAATGTCTAAGTAATATTTTTTTTTAAATTCTCTATACAATTGTTAATAATATTGTTAAAAGAGATTTAAAAAAATTTCATTGTTTATATCTTTTTTTTAATTGTTAATTCCGCGCGCTCACAAGTATGCGTCGCTTACCTTTAAGTATCGCTGTCTCTCTCTGACTCATGCGTTGCATCGGCCTCTGTGTGTCTTGAATCATTATTTATCATTTATCTTGAAAACTATCAACTTTATCAAGATTGTTAAAGAGAGCAATGTTATTAATAATTAAATTGTCTACAATTTGTTTTTAATACAATTTTTTCTGAAATCAATTTTTCAAAAGTTATTTGAGCATAAATCGAAACATGTAATTAAAATTACTTTTTTATTAGTTTATATTACTTTTTTGTTATTATTATTATTGTTGATATAAAGGCAAAAATTACTATATATACTAATAATACTAATGATAATATACTATACTATATATATATACTAAAGATAAATGATAAATTATGATTCTAGACAGAGAGGCCGATGCAACGCATGAGTCAGAGAGAGACAGCGATACTTAAAGGTAAGCGACGCATACTTGTGAGCGCGCGGAATTAACAATTAAAAAAAAGATATAAACAATGAAATTTTTTAAAATCTCTTTCAACAATATTATTAACAATTGTATAGAGAATTTAAAAAAAAATATTACTTAGACATTATGTTTTTTTTAAATATATTTTTCATGGGTCGAAAGTACCTAAATTTGAGATTTTTCGAACCTTTAAAAATTCATATCTTTAAAAATATTAACTTTATTGTTAAAAGTCATAGGACCTTTTTTATTGGTATTTCAATAAAGAATATAAAAAAAATTTGTCCGGTTGAAAAATAACAATTCCTTGCAATTGTTTAAACAATTTCGGTTTAAACAATATGGCACCGGGTTGCGCCATGGCAACATGCATTTATATCATAAGGAGGGCAATTTGAAGAGGATCGCATAAAAAAATTGAGGTCAAATAGTTTTCGGTACTCATGCGCCGATTCCTCCTAGACTATTTAGTTAAATATTCGTTTATAATGGTCGTCTTTAATTAGAAGTTTATTTGTCCACAAACGGATGGGAATTTCTTTTTGCCGCTGAATTACAATTATATTCGTTACAGTTCTTGAACAAAGTACGCTTCTCACGGTTTTTAAAGGAAACGAAAAGATGCAGTCTATTATGGCCTTTCATTTTTTTACCCGTAAACAAAACAATAGCTAAGGTTATTGTTCCTAATAAATAGTACAAGTTAAACATTATTTACATAAAATGATAATATAAAAATATTATATAAATAACCAAGTCCCGGGCTTGACAAAATAGATGGCGCTAGTTTTATTGCAACCGCCCGTTTTTCAGTTAGTACTAACTTTAAAAAGACAGCTATCAAAATTTCATGATATTCTATTCATTAGCTCGTGAGTTATTGTGCTAAGAGTATCGTTAATTTTAATAATTTCCAAACAATGGATTAAAAAGAATTTCGTGTTTTAATTTTACACTGCTTCTTGATGGCTTGAAAAGTGTAGTGGGGACTCCGCTCCATCAGAAATAACAATAAAACGATGGTTTGCTGACTTCAAACGTGGTCGTAGAGACACTTATGTAGCGGAACGCAGTGAACGCCCAAATGAGGCGGTAACACCGGAAAACTTGAAAAAAATCCACAAAATCGTTTTGAATGATCGAAAAGTAAAGTTGCGTGAGTTAGCTGACATCGTAAAGATATCAAAATAACGTGTTGGCTTTATATTGTATAAGCAATTGACTATGAGAAAGCTCAGTTCAAAGTGGGTGCCGCGTTTGCTCACTGTTGACCAAAAACAAGAACTTGTTGATGCTTCTGAGCTGTGTTTAAACGTATCAAATCGGAATTTTTTCGTCGATATGTGACAATGGATGAAACATGGATCCATCACTTCACTCCGGAATCAAAACGATCGTCATCTGAGTGGACTGCAACTGGAGAAGCTCGTCCAGAGCACCAGAAAGCACAACCATTAGCTGGAAAGGTTATGTCCTCGGTATTTTGGGGTGTACGTGGTGTAATATTCATCGACTATCTTGAAAAGGGAAATACCATCAACAGTGAATATTATATAGCGTTGTTGGAGCGTTTGAAGGTCAAAATTGCAAATAAACGTCCGCGTATGGTAAAGAAAAAATTTTTATTTCATCAAAACAACGCACCGTGTCGCAAGTCAATCAAAACAATGGTAAAGCTACATGAATTGAACTTCGAATTGCTCCTACATCCACCGTATTCGCTAGATTTGGCTCCCAGCGACTACTGGCTGTTAGCAGACCTAAAAAAATGCTCGCTGGTAAGAAATTTTGCTCGAATGAAGAGGTTATCGCTGACACTTGGGCCTATGTTGAGGCAAAAGATAAATCGTTGTACAAAAGTGATATTGAAATGCTAGAGCGGCGCTGGATGGAAATTACGTTGATGGATAAAACTAATTTTAATGTTTTTTTTTGTTTTGCCCGGTACCTTGCAGCCCATGTGTTATGTATGTTTTTTTGTGGTGAACATTTACCGATTATTAAAAGATCTGTTGTGTCCATTCTTTTATTCAGTTCCAACGAAATTTCCAGACATCAGTGGCTCCTTTGGTCTTTTTTTTTTTTTAAAGCTTCAATATATCTGTAGGCTTCCGTTTAGACAAGTCTTCCTCTTTTAACCAGTAGTTTCCCGTGTGCTACGCCCTGGGAATACATGACATTACATATGTAATGTCATGTATTCCTTAAAGTTGTACACAATCTACATTTTTCCTTCTCAAGTATCTTAAAAGGTGACCATTCATGTGGCAGTGTTCTGTTGACACCTAAAACGAAGCAATCTTACTCTGGCTTGTGCATTGTCACCTGGTCATAGTTTCTTAGGAGTATTTTCGATTGTCTTAGACCTACTAAAGTTGGTTCGTTCTCAAGAAAATTGAATGACCTAGGCAAGTGGATAAGGTTGAACGGGGCGTATTTTGTTCCCCTACTGCTAACATTTCAATGCGAGTCTTCCAATACGCAGCCGACTTAGAATATATCACACGTGGTCTTTGTTTAAGCGGAAGCAGAACCGGTTTCAGACAAATTTTTCATTATTGCAGGATCCCGACGCACTAGCTATTTATGTACTCTCTTTTTCCGATGAATAGCAGTTTTACCTATAACTGTAATAATGGATTTTTTTGTAACTTTTGTCAATTATGTAATCTTTCAGCAGCTCCATTATTTTTGACCCATTATTTTTTTGTTTCAGTTGACTGTACAAGGTTATTGGTTATAATTTGACCACCCCTTTATTTCTCTTATGCATACAGATACAAAAAAAAGTTTCAAATAAAAGTTGTAGGAGTATAAATTAATTTTAATAAAATATACTGTGTACACCAGTAGCGTTTTTGCATTAGGGGGTATAAAATAAGAATATATATTTTTAAATAGATCACCCTATATATTATGACATATTCGGAGAGGGCTTTTTTTCTCATAACAAAAATATATACTTTTATAGGTTAGCTAGCTTTCATACTTTCCAAAATATTGGACAGTAGTAAATTCCTAAAGTATTTAAGTTAGTAGGTATCTAGCTAAAAAACGTAGTTGGCTATGCATGTCTTACTGCAATATTATCGATGTTATCTATCAAAATTATAAACTAATGTAACAAATACAACTAATTGCTAGCTATGTTTTTCAAAAATGGATTATACTGCTTCTGAAAAAGTAGAAATATTTACTGTATATGTCAAAAATAACAATAATAAACGTGCCGCAAGACGAGAATATCTACAGTTGTATCCAAATCGACGATGTCCTAGTCTAAACACATTTGTAAATATTTACCATCACGTCAATGTCTATCGTAAGAAAGAAACGTATTGCCATAGTAAATGAAGAACAGTTGAATATACTGTTACACTTTGAAGGTAAAATAATAATTTTATTCAATTAATATTAAATTACCTAAAAATATATTCTTAGAATAAGACACATCAAAATATCAATTATTGTTATTTTAGAGAATGCAGAGAGTAGTATAAAAAAAGCTTCCGGCGAATTACAGACAAGTTACTGTTCAAAAAACACTAAAAAATAATAACTATCGTCCTTACAAAATTTTACTAGTACATGAACTATGTGAAGAACATAAGCGAAAACGATTGGAATTCTGTCAACAAATGATAAGAAATTTAGACGACTACGAAAATTACTTTAAACAAATTATTTGGTCGGATGAATCAAGTTTCTCTACATCAGGTCTGTTTAACAGAAAAAATAGATGTTTGTGGGAACGAAAAATTTTTAGGAAATACAAAATTGAACAAATTAAAAAATCAGGTCGAAAATCTATTCATGTCTGGTGTGGAATTTTTCGGGGTAAAATAGTTGGGCCAATATTCTATAATTTCACTTTAACGGGTCAATTATATTTTGATGACATTCTGCCACAAGTTGACGATTTACTTCGGGAATTTCCAGAAGATGCGCTTAATGTCATAATATGGCAACAAGACCACCTCCGCATAATGTAGGAGAAGTGCAAGAACACTTAAATAATGAGTTCGCAACTTGGATAGGTAATGGTGGCACGATTCAATGGCCGCCAAATTGTCCTGATTTAACGCCTTTAGATGGCTTTTTATGGGGCTATTTAAAAGAAAAAGTTTATTCCGATACCAGGAACAGTATTGCAATAATTAGAGAAAAAATTGAAGCTGAAATTGAACTTCTTAACCATCGAAATAGTAATAAAATTTTAAACTGTATAGAAAATTTAAGGAGAAGGTATGAACTTTGTATTGAAACTAACGGCGGTAATTTGAGCACTTACTTTAGTTTGCTTAAAATTTATGAAAATATCAAATCAGTTTCTATTTTGTAATAAACACTGCATTGCTTTTTATGTTGTTTGCTATTGTATTGTATTTCGTAATAAACACTGTATTGTTTTTTATGTTCTTTGCTAATGTCACACGCAGTCGCCTATTTTTCAAACATTTACTGTCTATTACTTACGAAGTTACTTAGTTTAGACAGATAATATCACCAAGTGCAGTAAGTCATGCATAGCCAACTACTTTTTTTAGCCAAATACTAACTTAAATACTTTGGAGTTTACTGTCCATTATTTTGGAAAGTATAAAAGCTAGACCTATAAAAGTATATATTTTTGTTATGAGAAAAAAATGTCCTATCCAAATATGTCATAATGTACAGGGCGTTCTATTTAAAAAAATATACTTTTATATTATACCCCGTAATTCAAAAACGCTATTAGTGTGCAAAATACATTTTATTAAAATGCATTTATACTCCTACAACTTTCATATAAAACTTTTTTTTTGTATCTGTACGCATAAGAGAAATAAAGGGGTGGTCAAATTATAACCAATAACCCTGTACATATTTTGTATAATTTTTTGCGTAGATAGCGACTAGAACATACTAAATTTCTTTCTGTTTATTGTCTCAAATCCCTTCTCTCCACTTTCAGAAATTTCAAAACTTTTGGTAAAGATTTTAACAATAAAATATTCATGTTTTATATATACAACAATCTAACAACTTATTATATTCACTCACTGCGAAATGAAATCAAGCAGAATAAATAAATAAACCTTGACATTGTTTTTGTTGGCATAAAATGTTTACTCTTCTAGTATATTCATTGTTCGGAGCCTATAACAATATCTTCCTCTTCGCCAAATAGCCATAATTTTGATTATTACCAACAAAATAGTTTTAGTCAATAAAACAAAATCTCAATCACAGCAATATCTAAGATCACAATGTCTCGTAAATAACAAAAATCAACTAAACAAACCCACCCTGGGACGTTCAAAGTCTATGTGGACTAACCATTTAAGTAAATTTTGTATAGACCAATCGAAAACTACATTGCACCAATGAGAATAAAAGGTTCGCTTGTGGGTAGGTCAAGACTAGAAATGATTTATGGATTTTTTATCTTTTCGGCTTTTTAATCCTCAAAGAGACCTTGCCGCATACTGTTATTTTATTGTGAAACAGTGCAAACTAATTCTACTCACAACTATACATAGGAGCAAAAGGGCTCCTGCTCCGTTTCAACCCTTCCTCTTAGCTATAACATCTACTATTTCATTTCCCAAAAACAATTTATATTACTTTTCACACCGCTGTCTTGATTTTGTAGATAACAAATTTTGATAAACATTACCCAGCTTTCTCTTACACGTATGGTGGAGTATTCGTTAATAATTCGTCACTGTATGATTTACTATTGATTTGCACTAATTCATATAATCACAATACACAAGTAGGTACTTATCACTTTATTAGCTGTTTGATTATCCAATAATCCCTTCTCGATTGCGTGAATTTCCGCTTAGAATATGCTTGGAGCCCTTCCAAAATACTGAGAGTGTTTTGTTCCTGGGAATAATCGGTAGATAAACTAATTGTAACTTGAAATTCAATTTAATTGAATTGAACGACAATCTATTTTGAGTATTTCCAACGACAGATGGTGTAAGTGTAGATATAGAAGGTATACTTCATTCCAAGATATTTCGTTTTGACTTATGCCAACATGATTGATTCAAGACCAAAACCCACATCAGGTAGTCGTTAATACGATATGATTATTTTACAGCTGAAATGTTTGGCTGGTAAAATAATATAAACAATAATGGTTGACCATCTTATTTACGAATATTTCAATCTGATTGTGTAAATATAAAAAGAGCTTTCATCGCTTTTTATATTCACTTATAATGGGATTAAAATATTCATAGATATAGTAGAAAGTGGGGATTTCATGACGATGAAGTTAGCCGCGACATTCTAGCCGCGTTTGCAAAAAAATCTTTGATAAAAAAGTTTTCCGCAGCCTGGCGGGGTCGGGCATGATTTTTTTCTATAATATAGGTCTTTAGCTATTCAATAAAAGGCGATCGAACAAAAAATCGTACAACTTGACGTGTTTCGGCTCAAACTTTTTCCTGCCACCTCTAACCATGGTCTAATATTTTTTATTGAATAGGTAAAGACCTATATTATAGAAAAAAATCATGCCCGACCCCGCTAGGCTGCGGAAAACTTTTTTATCAAAGATTTTTTTCCAAACGCGGCTAACTTCATCGTCATGGTATTTCGGGATAATTATTGTTAATATGGTCTCAGAATTTTAGTTTGTAATAAACACTCCACTCCGAGGGTAATATTGTGTTTGTAACTTATGTTCGTTTTTAAAGAAGTTGATAGCACAATAAACGAAAAACGGAGGTCCGGTGTCTCAATAAATTTTATCTCTTATTTATGTTTAACAATGTATCTAGACTAAGAAGAAGGAAATTGTGACCGGGCCACCCGGTAATCGGTCAAATAACAATAGGTAATAAAATGCAAATTAAGCATACGCAGTGAACGAAACGGTCCATAGTCGTAGAACAGGGTTATTTATGATTTTTGCTTAACGTTTATTATAATTAATATTATAATGAAAATACAAAGTAATTGAGCACTAAAATTTATATACACTGTGGGCCGAAATAAAGGAGTACATTTTTTAATTGAAAATATTTTTTTTGTTTTTTGGGCGATTTATTTTCTTTTTGCAGGGCTAATAACCTAACATGTCCTCAACATGACTATAAATTTGAAATCAAAAATAATGTACAGGGTCGGACTTATAAAAAAAATTATATAACAGTGCATTTGAGCTCGTTGCAAATGAAAACTGTTTTAGCTAAAATTGTACTAATATACTTTTTCGGTAGATAAACTATCCAGAACACTTCGGTAAAAAGGAAATTTTCCGAAAATACCGGATTTGCGAAATACCATTTTTTTATTAAATAATGGTGGCCACATTCATAATATTTTAAAGTTACTAAACTGTTTTCATAAATGTGTTATTTGTTAAAATGTTATTTAATAAAAAAATGGTATTCGCGAATCCGATAATTTCGGAAAATTTCCTTTTCACTGAAGTGTTCTGGATAGTTTATCCACCGAAAAAGCATATTAGTAAAATTTTAGCTAAGACAGTTTTCATTTGCAACGAGCTCAAATGCATTGTTATATAATTTTTTTTATAAGTCCGACCCTGTACATTATTTTTGCTTTCAAATTTACAGTCATGTTGAGGACATGCTAGGTTATTAGCCCTGCAAGAAGAAAATAAATCGCCCAAAAAACAAAAAAAATATTTTCAATTAAAAAATGGACTCCTTTATTTCGGCCCACAGTGTACACATATATTCTTGTAGAAAATAAAAAAAATCATGACAAATTATTGTAGGTGAGCATTACCTTAACTATAATATATACAGCATTATTAACTAAATTCTTCATCAGGAAAATCTGAGGAATCGTCTTGTCCTAAGTTAATAGGTTTGTTCCAACAAGCTTTAGAATCAGTTCGGAATTTTACTGAGTTTGCGTAGATTGAAATTATCGTCGCTAATTCTATCAAAAGTTGCCGTACTTATTGAAGTTTTGTTGTTCCTGGCAACATAACATTTGACTTGTGCCCATATAAGCTCTATTGGGTTCAGCTCTCAATGGAAAGGGGGTAAACGATATACAATAATACCTCTACTTTTTGCGATCTCATCGATTACAATTTTTTTAAACTTTGCCTTACGCTGTCTAACAATTTGCAAAAGTTCTTTTTTCGCCATTACATAATCGAAATTTAAGACTTTACACTGCAACCACTCAATTATCGCCGCTTTTTTCCATGAACTTGTGGGAAGCTTCTCTACTAATCGAGAAAGATAGCTGTCGTTATCCATTACAATCACTGAATTCGATCATTTGTTGGAAATATTCCTCAAAAACGTCAGCCGTCATTTCTTCGTGGTAGTCTTGGCTTGAATTAGATTGAAATTCCAATGATCCTTGATCCAAAAATCCGTTTTCACTGCCTGTATAATAAGCCTGTGTCCCTTTCCAGAGGGAAGTCTTAATCCTGTTGACCAACCCTCCATGACAGCTTGTCGGGATTTCAGTATATTTTTATTTTGCCAGACTTTCGATACGGCGTGCCAGGTTCGATCCAAATAGAAAATATTCTTACATTCGTTGCGATATTTTCGGATTGCCCTTAAGTATTCTCGTCTCCAGCAAACAATATCCGGCCTATCAATAAAAATAGATTTTCTGTTCTATTTCTCCCACCGAAAGTTCATTCCATGAAGAATTCTCCATACTCTAGTTCTTGATAGTTGTGGCAAGTTTTCGTCATTCTGGGCGGCTTGCACAATCTTCTCCAATGTTGGTATTTCATTTGCAAAATTCATACCATGTACCATGCACTATTCTACGAACACTGTTTTTAACATCGTCGACAATTTCTAATGGTTTCTTCCCCGGGTGAGGAATATGTTCACCAAGGTTCCGGCACTTCCTCTCACGTAAAAATCTATAAATCGTTGATTCTCCTACCCCTATCATATTAGCACAGTTCGTAATTATGTCGCGAACAGAACTTGTGGGGTTTTGGTTCACAAGAGCATCGTGAAAGTTCAAGATTAATGGTTTTTTCCCGCAAAGAGTATGCACTTCTGCTAACTCGTTGAATAGGAATTGGAGAAAAACTTGAACTTGAAGCCATCTTAATTAGAGGAATAGACGTTACTTGCTAGTTGCCGAATACTTATTAACTACTTCAAATTTTATTCTACACAGGTACTTAGATTTAAATATTATCAGGAAATTGGGCTGTACCTATATAGGTTACGGGGCAGGTAGTTCCGTAGTGCCTATGGCTTACAAGTATTTTATGGTCCGAACCCCCGATCCGTGCTATTAACTACATTGGGACAGACTATAAGTATGTGGCGTCCTATGGTAAAAATAGTGCATTTTTTGCCGGATGCGGAGCGAATAATGGAAAATGTGTTTGAATCATCGTGGTTATAGTGTAACCGATGCAGCAAAAGAAACATGTAGGTTTACCAAAACCCCAACATCCACAGTAAAAGATATAAGCACTAAGCCAATACATACACGAAAAAAACGAAGTGACGCGAACAAAACCAAATGTGTTGACCAATTGTCATATTTTATATTTATATTTTTACCGAAATAAATACGTATAATCACAATTGTAATGCAACAATAAGTTGCAACCTTACTTTGTCCACATGAGACAGATCCCCGTCAAGAGACTCCTCTCAAGAGTGGTTCGACTCCATGTTAGAGTTGCACTAGGTATACCGGAGAGTTGACAGACTATAAGAGCTTAGGGCGCCACTACCTTTTAGACATCAACGAAAGAATAAAATGAGTTTAAATAAAAACAAACTAAGGTGAAAAAGGTAGAAACACCTTGTAGAATTTAAAAGAGTAAAAAGTTAAAAACTTACGGTAATCCGGACACAGCTCTTATAGCCGGGTGGATAAGAAATTAAATTTAATACATTAATTTTATTCTGCCTCAGGAAAGAAAGAAAAAAATGAGGCCTGCACTCTATGGTACTTAGCTTGTAGACGAAGGTAGAGATGACTTGAGCAGGTTCGGTGGGTGAAGATAGAGATATCTTATTTTAGCTTGTAGACGAAGGTAGAGATGACTTGAAAATAAGGTGGCCTAGGTGTATCCTAGGGGTTTTGGCGGTACTCTAGCTGTGTCCTAGATGTTTTGGAGGTATTCTAGCTGCTGTGCTTACCACAGCAATTCAATGAAGAACTAAAAAAATAAGCGATACGTAAAAGGTACGCCTTGCTTCAAAGACGGTCGGTAGCGAAAAAGGGCGAAGCTGTCGTTCTCAAAATGGAAGAGGTCGTTGGCATTGATACAATAAGTACCTATATCTAAACTACAAGCTATAGAAAACATTTAAACAAACTGATTAATTAAAAATGATATGTTTCAATATATACAAAATATTTTGACAGTTCTTGCTTCAACTTCTGGAGTAAATATAACTATACTCGATTTGAAATTGGTTGATAGTAATAAATCATTTTTAGCAGCCGATTCCATAGGCGCACCTACCTGACGTGCCGGTTTGAACCCTATTTACTTATCCGAATAATTTAGTAATCATTATTGTCATAACAGGTAAAAATAATTATGCCGAGAATTCCGGGAACAATTAATACACAATGTTACTTCAGGTTGTTACGAAAAATTAGGTAGGAAGGTAGGTAGGTACTTATTGGTATAAAACTGTGTCATTTTAAGAGCGAACAAACCTAATGCGAGTATTCTAGGACACACATTTGGGTAATTTTTGAAAATGGAGAGTCTTTCAGGATTTATTCCAGTTAAGCGAGCTGCGAAATCAGCGCTAAGCATTAGTGAAAAGATTATTGTGCTTAATGTATTTAATGCACTTAGATATCAAAAAAGTGCAATAAGTATCGATTCTACAGTGGAACTTTGTTCAAAGATGACAGGTATTGGAAAAGCAACCATCTACAGGCTGATGCGGGAAGAAAAGACAGGAACCGTGACGCCACCAAAACCATCTCCAGGAAGGCGAACAATACCGATCGATGAGGACGAAAAGGCCATCATAAGACAAAGGGTGCATTCATTCTATTTCAATAAGGAGATCCCTACTTTGGATAGAGTTTTAGGGGCAGTAAAAGAAGACTTTCCTGCAATCAAGAGAGATAAACTATGGAAAGTTCTAAGAGAAATGAATTTTAGATGGGAAAAATATAGTCGGAAGTCTCATTTGCTCGAAAAAGATGAAATAGTGTGTTTGAGACGTAATTATTTGAGTAAAATAAGACAATTTCGCAATGAAAACAAAACAATTTTCTATTTGGACGAAACATGGCTGAACGAAGGCTACACAGTTGGAAAAATATGGACAGACAAAAATGTGACTTCTCACCGGCAAGCATTTTTAGACGGTCTATCAACAGGAATAAATCCTCTGGAAAAGGAAAACGATTAATTATAACTCACATCGGTAGCTCCAATGGCTTTTTAGAAGGTGGACTATTATCATTCCAATCAGTTCGTACAGGCGATTACCACGAGGATATGAATGCTGATGTTTTTGAGGAGTATTTCGAACAAATGATAGAGCTGATTCCACCTGGCACCGTCATTGTGTTAGATAACGCTCCGTATCACTCCAGAAGATTGGAGAAGATGCCTACAACTGCTTGGCGAAAAGCAAAAATTATCGAGTGGCTTGTGGAGAAACAAATACAATTTGAAGACAATATGGTTAAAAAGGAGTTGCTATCAATTGTAAACACCCATAAACATCGGTTTCAAAAATATGTTGTTGACGAAATGGCCAAAAAACAAAATATAATAGTGCTTCGGCTCCCCCCCTACCATTGCGAATTAAATCCGATCGAACTGGTATGGGCTCATGTGAAAGGTTATGTGGCTAGAAAAAATACCACTTATAAAATGAGTGATGTTCAAAAACTCTTTGAAGAAGCGCTTCAAGAAGTCAACGCGGGGAAGTGGCAAAGATGTATAGAGCATGTAATAAAGGAGGAGGAAAAAATGTGGCAATTGGATAGTTTACTGGAGAAAACGGTCGAACCACTTATTATCAATTTAGGGGAAGAAGACAGTCCCTCAGATATTTCATTTTCTGATGATGATTAATTTAAAGCGAAGAAATGTAATGACTTACTATAAATTTTATAGAATTTAAAATAGAAACATTTTTCCAAATTTACTTGTTTATTGGTTGCTTTATTGTTATTAGTATTATATTTATTCAAATACAAGGGTAACAAATTATGCCACACATCCGAATGTTCACTAAATTATATAATTATTGTGTTTAATATAAACTTAAACCCACCCGAAAGCACGTGCATGAGTGCAAAACATCACAGGTAGAATCCTACCGCTTATTGTTCGCTTATTGTTCGAGCCTCGGGTTAACCTTTGTATTCGACGCCCTTATCAGATCTATAGGAATGGAAAGTTTAATAAATGCAAAAGGGTCTATACTTTCAATGTATATACTATTTAAAACTTGGCAATTTAGGTGGACCACTTTGTATACGTGTTTGACGGATTTTAATGATTTATTACTATCAACCAATTTCAAATCGAGATAATACAAACTGTACAATTAACGTTAATATTCGTCCTAAATAATATAAGTACTTATGTATTTGTTGGTATTCAATAAATAGTATATTAAAGTATAAGTGGATATTAAGGTCTTTAAAACACGCGCGATTTTACGAGCACGACGGCGAAGCCGGAGTGCTCGAAATAGAGCGAATACTTTACGAATACTTTACGCTATTTTTTTTTATTGGTGCTCTTTGAAACTATGAATATATACTAGTATCTATTACTACTACAACAACAAGAAATGGAAATAAGAACTAATAATGTAAAATGGTTGAATTCGTGATGCTTGCGTTGTCATGGAAATGAGAAAAACATAAACTAATTTGCATTTTGTCTTTAAGATTTATTGTTGTCACCGAAGTGCATAAAAATGAATTCTAATATCGATATTTTAAGTAGTAAAGCAAAATTGCGGTTAATACCGCAAATATCTTCTGATGCGTATAAAAAAAAATTGAAATTGGTAAATATTGTTCGAATAAAGGTTTTGACGTTACAAAGTACTCCTGTCAGATCAATAATAAAAGAATTGTCATTTATTCGTTTCACGAGTTGTTGATGTTGCCATGGTAACTTTAAAAAACGCGCGTTTTTGAAAGTTCGATTTAAACACGCTGAGGCGTGCTTTAAATAGGTAAAATGGTTCACCAATAAAAAAAAAAAATAATCCTTGTCTTTGTAGTATTTTAGAAATGTCAAATGGAAGTGATATTCAAATTTGGAAGTGACGTTTGGTTTCGCAGCCGTTGCTATGGGTAACGGCCGCGAAATTAAATTTCGCGGACTGTGCTGGGGACGCGAAATACTAACTTCGCGTGCGATTACACGAAAAAGCTTTTGCCGGTCCCTGATTTTTCATTTTTCGAATCGCTCGTTTATAATACAATCTACCTTGATTTCGTTACTATGACAACAACGTTTCGATATATTGGCGAGTGATGACAGTTCGTTGATTTTTAATTTGTCGTTCATGTCAAACTTAACTCGCGAGTGCGCAAATTTAACAATAATATGAATTCAGATTTTGAATTATCCGATAGAGAATTAAATGTATATCGAAATGTCTGTCTTAAAAAAAATATTGTACGTCACGCACCCGGAAATTAGTGTTTTTCAGGTCTCTCCAAGCTTCTACTTGTCTACTTGTCTCGACCTGAAAAACACTACTTTCCGGTCTTGTAACGTAAATTACTATTCCCGAATTCCACATTACCACAGCTTTCATTTGACACCTTGCTCAATTTTCTAAGTGCATTCTGAATCGAGATATTTAATTTTTACACACTTTTTATAAAAATTCCTTATTGGTGAAACCCAAAAAATAGAGTGGGATATCTCTCTATTATACTGAGAATAGTTTCCAGCAGTGATAATAGTTTCAGAAGCGTTACCTTCGAATAAACAATGTTTTTTATATAGCTATTTCATTAGAGGAAATGGTAGAATCAAGTCATAAATTGAAGATAATGTTAAAATTGATAACAGTTCGCAATCGGAAAGGAAATCCGGAAACCACAATTATGTGTCAATGCTAAAAAATACAGTTTTGTCTGATCATTAGAATCTATTGAACTATTTTGAATTGTAAAATAAAAAATTAATGGGTGGTCGAAGAACATTTTCTGTCCATTTTTAGGGATATACAAGCTAAACAAATTTTTGATATATTAGGTACTTAATTTACACTGAAGTACCTATTCTAGTTAAAGTTCAAATTTCAAGAAAAGGATGAAAACTAAAAAAAAAAGTTCAGTTATTTTGAACTTTGAAAGTCAACCCGCTGGTAACTGAAGATTGTAAAACCCAGAACCCTATGAATTAATTCATTTTAGAATTTATCTTTATTTTTGAAAGTAATTCTGTTTTGTTTTAAAATCCACCCTTTGGTTCGAAAAACAATCGTATTAAATTTATTTTTGGTAATTTGAATAAATTCCTATGCTGTAGTAGAAATTATAAGAAATATACACGCAATACCCAAAATTATAATAATAATAAAAGGATTTGGTTTTATTAGCGTCACGATTTTTTCGTTTGTGTATTGGATTATTGTGAATATTGGAGTTTTGGTCAACTTCTAGTTTCTTTTGCAGCATTGTTTATAAGTTTATACTCGTAGTTTTCCCATTGTAGAGCATAATGCGACTCAGTGGCGCACAATGCCGGATTATGCTGATGCTTAATTGGAACGTGAATTAGTTTTCAAATGCACCAGCAGAGTACGCTAAGTTCAGTGTTGATGTGTTGATGTGAATATAAAAAGGGCATTGTAAATAAATTAGGTAGGTCAAACAAAGGAAAACAAGCAATCATACAATCAGAATATAGTTATTTATGTACCAAGGACGAAAAACTGTCTATTATAGTCGAGTCTGCAAGTTGATAGCCGAGGCTAGCAATCAGGCGAGACAATAGACAGTTCTTCGCCGAGGTGCATATTATATTTTTTCGACGACCTCTACATACCTTTTAGGAAAGTAAGCACTGTTGTATTGTTTTTCATATATAAAGCGTGATTTCTGGGGGAGAAATCCAACGTGGCCGTAGCTGCCAATACCCGCAGCTCCGGAGAACTGTTACCGATATCCATATCGCTATCACTATCCATTCTTGATTATTATGAACACTATTCACTCCACGATGTTATTAACAGGAAAAATTTAGCGAATTCCGTAAATAATTAATTTGACAACACAAAAAGACAGTTACATCTGACAAAAATATTTAGAACAGTATTGAAAAGTTCCATCTACATACACAGAATCCACATTACACAAAAAGTGAAGATTTGAGAAATAACTAAAGATTGCGGAATTATTTTTCGTAGACAATAAAAAGTTTTCACCTCTATTTGTTTTTAAATTTAAGTTCATTAACACTTGCAAAACTTCTTCCTGTGAATGGAGGTGTGGATTTTCTTCTTGCAGCATAGATATTTCTTCGAACGCAAGAAATGTTTTACGGGGCAGATGTAAATTGCAGCGCTTGGTAATCCTTAATCCGTATACCTGATAAGAGTTGATAATAGAATCTGTAAATTGCAGCGATGGTCAAATTTGAGATTTTAATCCGACTTGTAAATTGCAGCGATTAAATTCTTTTAAGAATTTCACTAAACAGGTGTTACAGCTTATCTATTCCTGGAGTTGTTGTGAGAACCTATCTAATTGGTGGCGCAACTCGGTGCCGCCCCCGTTATGGGGTTGTCCACCCCTTTACCTATATATAAATAAGTAGATTTTATATTTTATCATTTGTTTTTGCTATCTAACATGAGCGAAGTTACAAAAATTGTTAGTGAACGTGGAAACGTGTTGTTACTATTAAGTAACTATAAGTTCTTTAAAAAAGAAACGTTGAAATCTGGAGAAGTCAAGTGGTGTTGTACCACAAGGAAGTGCACCGCCAAGATCTACAGCATTGAAGATGGACCCGAACGGATAATTTCAAGGAAGAATTTTCGGATGTTCATCTTGCCGTTTCTGGTGTGAATTGTATCAAAACGAATATTTACAATGCCCGACGCCGAGAATATCCACCGCTACCGAAATCTATTATGGACACCCATTCTGCTTCGGAGTCAAACATTTGGAACACAAATTGTGGTGAAAACTTTGTGTTATTAAACAACAGCAGTGACAACATTATAATATTTTCGTGTGTAACCAATTTAAAGTTTTTATGCAACTTCTGTGACATTATTTACGCCGATGGAACATTTTCATACTGTACTCGCTATTTTAAGCAACTGTTTACAATTCATGGCTACAAAAATGGCCACTATTTACCTTTGTTGTTTTGTTTAGTTAAAGATAAAACATGCGACTCCTACAAAAAATGTTTAAAATTTATTGTACATATATGTGCAAAAAATGACTTAGTTTTTAAGCCAAGCAAAATAGCTATTGATTTTGAACAAGCTATCCACTCAGCCGTAAATAGCATATGGCCCGATATAAAAATAATTGGATGTCGTTTTCACTTAAGCCAATTTTGGTGGCGCAAGATTCAAGAACTAGGTTTGGAAAAAGAGTACAAAGATAAATATTCCGAGATAGGAAAGTTTTTAAAATATACTTTTGGTCTTCAGTATCTTACACCCGCCGAAGTAGGAGATTGCCTTGTTTTTGACTTGGGAGAAATACAACCACCAGACAGTAGGGTTACCAATATGTCGACTATTTAGTAATGGTGTAATGGGCATCTGCTTCACCTAGTATGTGTCGCACAACCAATGCATGTGAATCCTTTCACGCTCATTTTAATGATAATTTTTATAGTAATCACCCATCATTTTACATATTGTTACAATTTGAAATAGATACTTATATTAAAATAAATAGCGTTGATAGTGTTAAGCTTCCAAATACTGTAACCCAGAATAAATTCAATTTTTTAGATATAAAATTAAATCTGTATTATAAAACAAAAAGTATAACGAGATTGCAATTTGTAAAACAAGTATGCCATTATTTTGGAAATGTTTGAGCACATAATATGTACATTTAGTGTAAATATTGTTTTTGATTTTATTATAGCGCTTATAGTATACTCGTATGTATGTGTAATGTGTATTTGGTCATCAATTAATAAATATTAAAAAGTATTTTTCTTTTTTTTAGTATAGATAAGTAATGCAGTATAAATAATCTACGGTTTGTTTCAAGTTTAACTCAGTAGGTTTTCATAAATTTTGCCGCTGCATTTTACAGGTAAGATTAACGCTCTTTGTTGGCCGTGCGCTGCAATTTACATAGTTACTACGAACCCATACATGACCATGACTCTGACCGCCGCTGCAATTTACAATCGCCGGTTTTTCGTCGTCGGCGATAAATTGCTGAAATTGTCCTTCCTCAATTTCTTGTGAACAATCTTCATATATCTTCTACAGCTTTCGTCTTTGTAGAATTGCTAAAAATTTGCCGGAAAACGTGGATATCTGGAGCATGATTATGCTCCACTGATGCTTTTTCAAGAATTATGTAATTTTCATCACCTTCCTTTGTGTACTGTTGATTCCTTTTTTTGATGCATCGTCATCTACCTTTACCATGTTGGGCGACATGGGCCTTAATTATCATTAATAAAAGTTCTCCCCTTTGACTAAACATCGTCGTGGGATTCGCCATTTAAAAGTGAAACACTAACAGCACGAAACAAAAATACTAACGGACAAAACTATACCGTAATAATTGCAATAACTGAAAATATTAATCTTCTTTTAAATTCATCCCTACTCTTTCAATTATAAACAAATTTGGTTTTCCTAAAAACCGACCAATAAGAAATTTGAATATATTTGTTTTTGAATTTCCGGTCATTAAAACCTAATCCACAACTTTCTTGAAGGTGGGGCAGTAAGTACGTGGGATTAATGTGTCCAGGTATAGTTATTCAAATGTTAATGTAATGACCCATATTTTTAATCCCATTGATGAGAAATGCCGCACTATGGCGTGCATATAATTTTTTTTTACAAATTCGAATATCGTTAAATAATGTTTTTCATTGAATTTAATATGGTAGATTAAAATTAACCTGCATACAAAACTCTTAAAATTTGTAATATAATATAACTAAACTCACTCAACCAACAAATAGATATTATATTAATAATATTTCTCTACAACACAATTCGCACACGCCCCTGGATGAAATTAATGCTAAGTAACCCCAACTTCTTTAAGTCGTTAAATTTTTTTATGAAACAGTGGACCGCGTTAATAACTGACCAGTTACTTCGTTATATTATGCCAATTACTGGAGTTGGACTATTCGATTTCCAATCCACCTGCTGCTACGTTGCCAGCTATTCAAAATTTTCTTAATAATAGTAGCATACATAAACTGGTTTTATTTAATTTTTCTTTTTCCAGCAATTTCAAGCGGCTTATTTTAATGCTTACCTACCAATAAATTCATATTAGGTATTTTTTTTAATACTTCCAAACTAGCTTTCTAAGAACATCACGGTCGACTGAAGTAAGGGGAACATTTGTACAGTGATCCTGACAATTTTAGAAAATAAATCTGACTTCATAGCTTTATTTTATTGTCTTTACATTCACATTAGAAACACTATAGTTCCATAACAATAATCTTTTCAAAAGTCTAAACGAAATATCTTATATTATTATTATTACCTACTTAGGAGTTTTTAAATACCTCAAACTACTTTTTTTCTATGTCCCCTCATTTTCAAAGTATCATCCGATTTGGGACAATCTGTACAAATGAAGTAAATCTATTGCATTATTAATTTTTTAATTAATTAATTATTGGTCTAAGGAACATTATTATGGAAGGAAGTAGTTTCAAAGAAGGTAAGCTTGTAGTGTAGATCGACAAACAGACTGGAATATTTTTACTACCCGCGAAGAAGTTAACAAATAAAAATTTCATTAAATATTCCTCAAAGCAAACTCGCTATAGTTAAGCGCGCCGTTCAAAGGAAGTAAAAGAACATTTAAATATTAATGAAGTGAATTATATTAAAAATAGTCACGTATCGAGTTTCGGTATCCTGGTAAATAAAAGAAGTATCACTCTGTGTGTGTATTGTACCAACAAAACTATTTTTGTTGATAGATGAGCGGAGAGAGAGTGGAATGTAATTTTACCGGAAGAGCGTAAACACTATTTTTGGTAGATGGAAAAAAGTGTAGTGTAATGTTACAAATTTTCATCGTGAATGATATGTAGGTAATTTATTATGGCTATTTGTTGTCATTAGTTTAAAACTCAATGTACAGTGTGGCACGAAATAAAGGAGAATATTTTTATTTCAAAATAATTTCTTTGTTATTATGGCGATTCAATTCCTTTTCACGGCTTATCCTTAATACGAGGCACCAGTCAAACATTTCAAAATACAAATCGACATGTCCAAGCGTTTTTCCCGACACGCTCTCATTTATTTTTTATTGAATTTATTCCGTTTGGCTGTTCCACACTGTATCTGTTTTAAAATTTCTGTTATAACTATGTATGTTGATTCCATTTCATGATAAAATTGAAAATCGGGTCCTTTGCTAAAACTTTTAACAACCATTCTGTTATTCTCATTTTCATCATTCAATAAAAATCCTATCAAAAGCAACCTTTAGACCAACTTGTTGTTCTCGTATTGCGTGTGTTGTGAGTGAAATTAGTTTGCCCTGTTTCACAATAAAATAACAGTATGCGGCAAGGTCTCTTTAAGGATTAAAAAGCCGAAATGATAAAAAAGCCATAAATCATTTCTAGTCTTGACCCACCCACAAGCGAACCTTTGATTCTCATTGGTGCAATGTAGCTTCCGATTGGTCTACGCAAAATTTACTTGAATTATTAGTCCACAGGGACTGTGAACGTCCCAGTGTGGGCTTAGTTCATTTCTGTTATTTACGAGACATTGTGTTCTTAGATGTTGCTGTGATTGAGATTTTATTTTAGTGACTAAAACTATTTTGTTGGTAATAATCAAAATTATGGCTTTCGAAGAGGAAGATATTGTTATAGGCTCCGAACAATTAATATGGTTAGGTTAGGTTTATGGTGAGTTGGTCTACAAGGCCCTCTACTGCGACTCGCAAGAGTCTATTGTGGCTCACACCTATTCAGATTTCACCAAACAAATTCAGCTTCTTAACAAAGCCGATTAGTTTATTTGGTGAATGATATTTCAGGTCCGAGGGCGAGAGAGAATCCCTGCCAAACATCAGATACCTGGTTCGAGCCGCGGCGGGGCAGGCACAAATTATATGCTCTGCTGTTTCATCATCTTCCAGACAAAGACGGCAGTTCGGATTTTCCGACAGTCCAAGTTTTAGCATATGAGGTCATGCCTGCTATAGTCCAACATTTGTTTGGAGACATTCTTCGAAGGATGTATGAAAGCCTTTGAATGAACCAATCCTGGTAAATTATGCCAGAAGTCTAAAGCTCTTCTTGCCGTCCAGGTATTCAGTGTTTGTATCGCAAAACTTATTGCGATGCCAATTGTAGGTTCTGGTCCGATAGAAACACGTGCGGCACCCTCCTTTGCAAGAGAGTCTGCCTTCTCGTTTCCTACCATGCCAGAATGGCCAGGGATCCAGACCAGCAATACTTTATTGAGTTTTCCTATTGAGGAGAGTCTTTTTTGGCAGTCTAAAACCAATTTCGACATTACACGGTGAGAGCTAAGTGCTTTCAAAGCCGCTTGGCTGTCCGAGAAAATTTTTATTGTTCTATGTATGAGATTGGCTTGCTCCAATCTCTCCTCACATGAAACAATGGCGTAAATTTTCGCCTGCAATACGGTTGCATAGGATCCTAGACGTTGAGATTTCTGTCCTAGGTCTGCGCCCGTATACACCTGCACCAAAGCCTGATGGTGTTCTTGAACCATCTGTGTACCAACAGCTGTCTGCTCTTAATAGTTCATCCTTACGGAGCATTCATCTCTATTTGGAATTAGGACGGTATAAGGCAGGTCGTAGTTTACTGTTGGAAGCATTATGTCAGACGTCATTCCCAGAATACTGTGACTTTCAGTGTCCACTAGCATTCTGCTTCGTTCTGTATAAGCCTGATTTGTGCATTTAGAAATATGCACAATTCTGTATGTTGTGCATCTAGCCTCTCTTTCCAAAAATATATGGAGATTCGGTAGGTCCAGAAGGATTTCCATGGCTGCTGACGGTGTAGAGCTGATAGCACCAGTAATTGCCAGGCAAGCCTGTCTCTGTAGACCAGAGAGATTTGCTTGGGCAGTTCGCTGTGGAGCTTTTGGCCACTAGGCAATAGCTCCATATGTGATCATTGGTCTAACGATCATCACATATATCCAATAGATTTGTTTGGGTCCCAGGCCCCAAGATTTTCCACAGATCCTACGACATGTCCACAAGGATAGTCTGGCCTTATGGATAACTTTTTCCAAGTGAGCGTTCCAAGTAATTAATATACTAGAAGAGTAAACAGACGTATTGCCAACATCAACAATGTCAAAGTTTATTTATTTATTCTGCTTGATTCCACAGATGCTGCCATGTCGCAGTGAATATAATAAGTTGATTGATTTTTGTATGTATAAAACATGAATAGTTTATTGTTAAAATTTTTTAACAAAGGTTTTGAAATGTCTGAAAGTGGAGAGTAGGGATTTGAGACAATAGACAGAAAGAAATTTGGTATGTTCTTGTCGCTATCTACGCGAATACAAAATATGTACAGGCAACTGAAACAAGAAAATAATGGGTCAAAGCATGGAGCTGCTGAAAGAATACATAATTGACAAAAGTTTAAAAAAAAATCTCGCCGACAAATTGTGAAACGCTGAAAATTAATTTTACTCACACCTATACTTGTAGGTAAGTCTATTTCAACCACCTTCTAAAAAAATGCGGTATTATAAATCATTGCGATCGATAAGAGACTGTCTCCACTACGGAACCGTGTCCTAAAACACCAATAAAATTTGTCTTTAGTGGCATAGTTTTACTGCGTTTTCACCTGTGCGCCCTTGAAAGGTTATCTACTGAAAAAATGTAAGAACACTCCTGAAAATTCCAATTTATTTCAGTCTGTCAAATAGAACATCTGCAATATATTTCGTTATTTCACCAATGTTTTTTTTTAATGACTCATCAGATAAAAATGGGTCATTTAACTGGAAAAGAGCTTTAAGTGACTTGACTTTATGACACTTTTATTCAATAACTTAATCGCGGGCCAAAATGGAATTTTCAAAATGTCTCCAAGGTGGAGTTTTTTCCCAGTCCAAATTTTTTTTTGCAAAAACACTATAAGTATCCGTACATTTGAAGAAGTTAAAAAATATAAATATTTAGTGGTCATGATTAACAACACAGGAGATAGAAGCACCGAAATTGAAGAAAAGATAATCGCTTCAAATAGAGCATACCACGCTAATAAGAAACTGCTTAAAAGCAAAATGTTAACAGAACACTCAAAATTAAATACGAGGATGTATTGATATCTAGTTAGCCTAGACCAGTTCCATGCATAAACAGAATATTGCGTTACCATAGCAACGAACAAGAAGTGTCAGTGTGAAGTTTGACGTCAAATTAGTAAACCAGAGCTACGCAATAAATTAAAAGAAAAAAGATGTCCACCGAAATTGTGAAAATCGAAAAATTGGAGTATCTACCCATCATCAAGTACCTGTATTTAAAAGGGTTAAGAGGTAAGCAGATTTACGAAGATATGCTTAATACCCTTGGTGATCAATGTCCTTCATATGCGACCGTGAAAAATTGGACTGCAAGCTTCAAAAGAGGTAAATTATCCATTGAAGATGATGGCCGATCAGGAAGTTTCTGTGTCAGTCCCCGAAAATATCGATGCAGTTCATGACATGATTTTATCAGATCGTCGAATTGGGCTGAAACGGATATCTGGACCACTGAATATTTCATACGAACTCGTTCATCATATAGTTCACGTCGATTTGGACATGAGAAAAATTGCCCCAAATGTTTGAATGTTTACCAAAAGCGTGCAAGGGGGTAGAAGCATCGCGTTCGATCTGTGCTTGATTTGAAAACGATGTAGACTTCTTAAACCGAATTGTTACTATGGATGAGGCTTTGATACATTTCTACGATCCAGAAACAAAGCAACAATCGATGGAATGGCGACACTCTGGTTCTCCAAGACCTAAGAAGTTTCGTGTCCAAAAATCTGCTGGAAAAGTTCTTGCTTCAGTTTTTTGGGATTGCCATGGAGTAATCATGATTGATTTTTTGGATAAGGGTAGAACAATAACTGGAGATTACTATTCGACATTACTGACCACTTTACGGGAAAAAATTAAAGTGAAATGACGCGGAAAGTTATCCAAAGGTGTTTTGTTTTTGCAGGACAACGCCCCTGCACACAATTCTCATGTTGCCATGCAAAAAATTCGTGATTTAGGGTTTGAATTACTACACCCCCCTTATTCAACAGATTTGACTCCGTCCGACTATCATCTCTTTCCTCAACTGAAAAAAAGTTGAAAAGGTCTTAAATTTTCTTCCAACGAGGAGGTAATAAAAGCTGTGGAGATCTGCAAGAAGAAACATTTTTTTTTGAAAGGTCTAGAGACGTTGCAGGTTCGCTGTAATAAATGTATCCAATTAAGAGGAGAATAATATGTTGGGTAATAAAATATTTTGACATTGAAATTTTGTTTGAATCTAAAGTAGGCTGAGAATTTTTCAATATACCTACCTCTTATATTATATAAAACGATAGTAAGGCCAATAATGATGTACTCAGAAGAAACAATGACGTTAACAAAGAAGGAAGAGGAAAAATTAAGAATAACTGAGAGGAAGATCATGAGAACAAAAATAAATGAGAATGAATATAGAATTAGAACAACTCGTGAAATTATGGACGAACAGAAAGGTGAAGACGTGAAACGAATAAAAGTACAACGGGTTAAATGGTTAGGACACGTATGGAGAGAATGAGCTAAATCAGTAACCTACAATATCTTGCAGTGGAACCCAGGAGGAAGGAGGAGACGCGATAGGCCCAGGTCATAGTGGCAAAATGAAGTAGAGGTGGATCTCCTCAATAGAGCAGGAGTAACAAACTGAAAAGAGAAAACAAAAAATAGGAAATTATGACGGGATATAAGTGAAATAATTTAAACATACAACGGGGACTGATCCACCCCTATTAAGCGGATCTAGAAAGCGTACGCGGCATAACCCAACACGGTGTGTCAAGCGAACAATTTGTGCCCAGTAAAATATGTCACGTGATTTTAAAATAAATGTGATCCATTAAATTAATTTAATGGTCATTAAATAAATCAGTTAATGAAAGATTTTATTTCGTTATTTATTTATATTTTAACTATACCAATTATTTTATATTGATATATAGTTATTACATTTTTATGTTTATATTGCATTTTGTAAATATAATAGTAAATAGAATTATAAAAAGAAAAGGCAAACATCAAACGTTAAAATAAAATACTTATACTTAATGCGAAACAAAATCGCAAAAAAAGATTTAAAAAATTGCATGCGAGAATTTTTAACGGGCCTGCCCTAAGGTGTAATATAATTAATGGGTAGAGTCTAAAACCCCCAGTTATTATAATGACCTAATTACCTGACTTAATTCAATTTTCGATAAAAATATAATTTTAAAATATACTCACAGGCAAAATAATCGATCCACTCAAAAAATTGATGAAGTTTGTGTTATTTATATGAAATCTAGCACGTTTTGAATTTTAAGAAAATATACAATTCCTTTTTTATTTGTTATAATAGCTTTAAAATTATTGTACAAGATACAGGAGTTTAGGAAAAACCTTACATTTTATCAAATACGGAATTTTTAAAACCTATCATTGCAAAATAAAACAACGTTAAAGCTTCCCACCTCTATTATGTATGGGTCCTTTTATTGCATTTTATCCACCTAGAAATTATGTATAGATACAGACTGTACTCCTAGTCTCAAAAATTAGAGCCATTAGAACATCACCAGTTTTCTGTATCATTTAAAAACCACCTCTTCTCGAAATTCAAGACGCTTGTCCTCCTGAAGATTCTAATGTTTTTCCACATAAAAACGATAAACTATTTAAATATTTACATACAAATAAGAACTCTGCAAATCTTCTTCTGGTTTTTTCGAATACATTATTAATTTTAATGACCTCCGTCGGATAAGATAATGAACAATAAAATTTTCCACAATAACCTTAGTCATCATAGTCGTATAAATTGTAAGGATTTATAATTATTACAGTTTCCTGTGAAAAATTGTAATTTTAGTGAAGCATGTTATCAATTTATGTAAAAGATAATAGTTAAATACTAACTTAGTTAGTGTTAAACTATTATCTTTGACTTCTATTGTAAGGATTTGTTTATCGAAATTGGAAAAACAACACAAAGAAAACTTATTGAACATCTTATACCTTATATACGCTGAGATCAGGGCTGTAAGCGGGTCAAACTATACATTGAGTATTTTTGCATGCGACCACTGCGCTTGAACGATTTCCTTTAAAAGCTCGAACTACTTTAATAACGGATATAAAAAAATCACAAATCATGATGCCATTCAATGGTACACTGACAGCTCAAAAGGAATAGAAGTATAAGGGCCAGGAACCAAACACTCTGAAAGCCTGGGAAAAACCCCAAGTATCTTTCAAGCGGAAATATACGCCATAAGAAAGTGTTCCCAGTTAAATATTGATTAAGGATATAGAAGGCAAAATATTATCATAATGTCGAATAGTCAAGCAGCCATTAAAGCACTGAGCTCTTGTGTAATCAGTTCCAAAATGGTGTGGGAATGTATAGGCAAACTTAATGAACTAGGCGAGAACAACATAGTAACCTTACTGGGGATTCCAGGATACACTGGAATAGAAGGTGATGAAATAGCAGATGGACTAGCAAAGAGGGGGACTGAAAGACCTTTTTTGTGGGCCGGAACCCTTTTGCGATATCAGCCCCAATGTAAAATTGGAAGAAATAGGCAAAGCCGAATAAAAGAGAAGATCTGACCATTGGAAAGATCTAGTAGAGCTTAGACAATCAAAGATTCTGATGGGTGGCCACAACCCGTTGAGATCAAATGAATACATAAGTCAAAGTAAAACTGCACTAAGAGTTTCAACAGCACCTGAAAAAGCTGAAAATAGTAGAGGATCAAGAATGTAGATTCTGTGGCATGGAAGAACCTCCATCCACATACTTGCGAATTGCACCTCAATTCAAAATCCCATGGTACAGCACCTAGGAGAGATTATTGGATAGAAGAGGGACATTTACCTAAGTTGAAGCTTGAAGATATCCTAAAATTCCTCAGGGAAATAGGACTAAAGGAGCTACTAGTCTCTGAGACTTTCCTCAGGAACTAAGTAGAAGTAAGCGGGCACAATAGATATTTTAGGTCTCAGTGAATTTCACCCCATCATACATACATACATATATACATGGTGCTACATTTTGACAGTAGTTGCATCCTATAGAGTATCAAATTTCTAGTGAAAAAACATCTTCACATTCATGTATATTTTTAAATTTACCACTACATCAAATTTTCAAGTCAGTGGTTTGAGAGAACCACTTTTGAAAATGTTAAATTTTTCGTAGCCAGTTTTTTGACGGCCAGTGTTTTCTTGTCTTTAAAAGGTGTCACTTATTGTAGATATCTTTGTGCAATTGATGCAATTCTCCAATTCAACCCGTCACATTCATAACTTTAACAAGCTGTATAACTTAACTATTTAAAAAAATGGCCTTAAAATAGAAAAAAAAAACTTGAGGATGTACTTATTTAATCTATCCGCGGTATCATTGAGAAAGAAACGTATTTAAATAATTGCTTTTATAGTGAATGGTTTAGGAGTTGTTTAAATTTCCTTCCGATTTATATTGTTTTTACGGCTATTAAATTATTTTATAAATTTCACTTTTAACATTATTAGTTTTCGTTGACGTATTTAGAGTTAGTTTTTATTTTTGTTATTGTTAGATATTTTTCGTGAATTAATAGAATTACTGGGTTCGTACATGCAAATACACACATATATAATTTATATAATTACTTACATCAAAAAAATGATCTTCATAGCAATAGTAACTAGTTGTAGTCTGTTTATATTTTCCTCTAGCAGCCTCAAACCATAATTTTTGTTCAACAACAAACTTTTTACCAGGCGTTGTAACTGTTGTGTTCGTACAGTATGATACAAAACAAGATTTATATGATATTGACATTATTCTAACTTTAAAAAACTAACTAAAGAATATTAACACAATGGTTTTACTTTTTTTTAAATATTGATACGTCTAACTTGTATTAACTGTAAACAAAAACCAACAAAACAGTCATACCTACATATTATAGACTTTGACAGTGGCCTACATAGAAGACACAAAGCTTCTGGAATGGAAGTAGATAACATGGGAAATGGTACAAAGATTCAGTTCAAGTACCTGGGCTAATGAGCACAACCCAATCGAATGAATCAATGACTTTGACAGTTCTTAAAACTTCAAATTCGAATGGCTTTTTTGTAACTGCCTATTATACTGTATTTCCTTTTCCGTAGGAGCAAAATGCCTCATTATTTATTTAAAAGTACTAAAAATAAAGGATGAGCCTTTTTTTTATCTATGTGGAATGAAATGATAAAACAGGTTGGTTTTACCAAAATTAAATCGACACGTCCTGTATATCCTCAAATACAATAGGGTCGTAAATTTCACAACAATGGATGGGGTTTCTTTAATATGATAAGACGGTGTCGTGCAGTCAGTTTAAGGGTTTTACCGAGTAGGGATGGGTCTTACAGTTTTTTTATTCTGTTAAATATTTGTATTAGGATAAATTTATATATCTGGATTTTTTCTATTAGATAAAAGAATAGGTTGAAGTATGGTTGGTAGGTATTTAATAAATTACAAAAAAGAATCCCGAAGATCTAAAAGTTATAAGGCCAAAGATAATGATAATAATTATTTAAAAAAAGTCACAAACAAATATTCTTTATTTTGCTTTATTAAAAAGAAGCAGCATACAAAATTGTGAAAAATTATGAAGTGCAATGATTAAAATTATGAATAAAATTTGTTTTTATACAGGGTGTAACAAAATAGCAAGTCATAAATCATACCACATATTCTGGAGCTAAAAATAACTCGATCCAACCCAAGTTACCCTAGTACAAATGTGTATGCGAAAAAAGTTACAACTCTTCGAAGTTACCAAATAAAAATTGATTTTTTCAAATATTTCGACAGTTGTTCGACAATTTAATGCTTATTGTGGCACCATTATTCAAACACATTATTTTTGAAACTTTTTTGCCCCCTAGTACTTTTTACAATTATCAGCAAAAAAGTTTCAAAAATAATGTGTTTGAATAATGGTGCCACAATAAGCATTAAATTGCAACGTACACAAACATTTTGGGGAGGGTTTAGGGGATCTCAACTCCCATAAATTGTTAACGGAGTGCAATAATTCCTTAATTTTTTTTTAAGATGCTCTTATCATAAGAAAGCCACTTGTCAACTTTCATTATAATATGTCGAACAACTGTCGAAATATTTGAAAAAATCAATTTTTATTTGGTAACTTCGAAGGGTTGTAACTTTTTTCGCATACACATTTGTACTAGGGTAACTTGGGTTGGATCGAGTTATTTTTAGCCCCAAAACATGTGGTATGATTTATGACTTGCCTTTTTGTTACACCCTGTATATTTGCACTAGATGTAGATTTTAATAATAATATGACTGACTCATTGTAATATTTTAGAAATTGTTATGACATTTATTTTTGCATACCTACCTTAGTAAATGGAACCAAACTATCCCAACATATACTGTGATAATAAAAAATATTTTTTGATTTACATAATGATAACATAGCGCCCCTAAGTTTAACGTTGGTTGAATATCCATCAAAGTAGTTCGGCTCTTAATACTGTAATAATTACTTACTAATGATATGATACTTGCCCAAATTTTGCACTATCAAATAAACCCGACAAATAAAACAGGTTTTTACCGAAAAATGTAACCCCAATGGTTTATTGCCGTTTTATGGGTGTCGACCCTTTTCTGTGCTCCTATGCAATAGGAAATCGAGTATAGTTCATAAAACATATAATCAGAAAGTGGCTCATCTTCAGCTTTGTGATGTATCTGTAGTGAAAGTTGAAAATATTTAGGAATCCTTAATTTCCAGTTTTCTCCTGAAATAAAATACCAAAAACCGGAAATGGGTTTAAAACCCCATTATTTCTTAAATATAATATGACTTAAATACCTAGGTAGATATTCTTAGAATTAGAGATAAAATCCAGTAATCCCCTGACCAGAAAGTCGTGGTCATTTCCGACCTCATTATTGAATTGGTGGTCGAATCCGGTAACTCCCGTTCATGCTAGTTCTAGGTTAATATTAAGTTTTATGATGATGTTTTGATACTGAATTCGATTTTAAGTGAAATTTCTTACAATGAACCAGTTCATGGGAACATCATTAGAGATAAAAATGAAGAGTAATCAATAGTTTATGTATTTCTTACATCTAACTGATAATTAACATTATTTATAATTGTTATTATTACCAGAGGAATTTTAACGAACTTATGCATATCTATATATTATTTATAATCAGGTTTTTTTTTATTCCCTTGATACTGGAAACTGATGGCATTTCAGAATTATTTTTCATTGCATTGGAAGCGATACGAATTTATAATTTATTTTTCAATTAGGATAATTGATGTGATGTGATTATCGTTTTCCAAAAAAAATAAGAGAAAAAAGAATAATTAATGCCACAAGGAACTTACAGAAGATATCTTTTTTCGATTTCAAGTTAATTTTCAGTTTAATGTTTAGTTAGTGATTACCATATTTCCTAGATTTTAGAGTTATCTAAAAACAAAGAATGAAAGCTGATAAGAACTGACTATCGTTACGACAAAAAAGTTCTCTTTTAAGTTTTTGCAGAGAACTCATTTCTTTCAATACTAGCCGAGCGGAAACGCGTTTCATGCTCAACCTCTTATATTTTAAATCACCATATAGTTTATTTTTCCGAGGTTAGTTCAGTTGAAGACGTTGATGACCGTCCAGAGAGAGACAACATTTCCGCCACATCTCGACTACTTTTAAATGCTCTGTACCGCAACACACACACACACACACACAAGTAACCACGTATTTTTGATAGTAGATTCAACGTGTACGTTACATTTTTAGAGCTTAACAGGCTCATACATTTACTTAATCACAGTTTCCTGTAACAATTGTCATATTTAAGTAAAGCGTGTTATCAATAGATGTCAAGATAATAATACTATTATAACACCTTACAAATTTGAAAAGTAATTTTATGAACACTTTGTTTTCACCCTGACTTATAGTTTGTCTCAAAGTATATCGTCTTGGCTTTTGCCGGCAATAATCTAAATAAGACCATTTACGACCTTAAAAGAATTTTACCTTAAATGAAACCCAACAACAGTCGAGTGACAAGGCAAGGGAGGGCCATCAGGTATAAATGAGTTTTGATGTATGATGGCTGCATTGAATTCGTTTGGCACTACTATATTCCGTACTAGCGTGCGTTTTCAAAGAACTTTTTATATGAATATTATAAGTTATCAGTAATTTTTCTGGCAATGTTGCGTAGAAAACACTTGTCATTAGATGCAAAGCAAAAATGTGTATGATGTAAGTATGTTTTGTAAGTAGAGGATTCATTGAACAGGAAGCTATAAAAGAAAACTGCTGATTCACAAAGACACCCATAATATCCTCTATAAAGGATATTATTATTAACAGTTAAAAATTAAGTGGAAGACAAAAACGTAGTGATTTTCAATCTCATCGTCTGGACAATGGCCAACATGATATAACAAGAAGAAAAATATATTCCCTCTGTGAAAGCCAGACTGTTCCTATTTTGGACAATATAAAAAGGAAGCTAGAAGAAGATGACACCAATATAAATATCAGCCGGGCCACTCTCCATTGAGTTATTGGTAAAATGGGTTTCACTTATCGTAAAATTGACAAAAAACAAGTGGTGATGGAATCGCAAAGATTGCGCACTTGAAGATTCACTTTTCTTCAGGACATTAAGAAGTACCGATCCGAAAACAGATCTATAATCTACCTGGACGAAACATGGTTTGATACACACGATACAGTATCCAAAGGATGGGTTGATTCCAAATGCTATTAAAAAACAATATGCATGTGACAGTTTAGCTGAGGAACAGGGACATACTGTGCTACGTCTTCCTCCATACTATTGTATATTCAACCGCATAGAGCATTTGTGGCATCAAGTAAAATCAAAGTTTAGAGCAGAAAATGTTACTCCTACTTTGGGTCCCAGTATTGATTAAAAATGTAGTTAATAAATATACCCATTCAAAGCTGGGAAAATTCTCTACAGCACGTTATAAAAATTGAAGATTCATACATTCATATTCAAAATAATATAGAGCCTATTGTAACTAATCTTAATGATAAGTAGGTATGACAGTGAAACAGATATAGATTTAGAATAATATTAAACTATACCAATAAAGTTGGATATTGTTTTTTTACCTGGTTATAAATTATTTAACTTAATAGTATTTAATAATCTCTCATTTAGGAGAAAAAAGAAAAAAAGTTTAGAGAAATGGTCTTCACATATTAAATAAAAAACAAAGGATGTATGATAAAAATACAAAAAGATAGATACTTATTTGTGAATTTGATCCTTTTTAAAAGAATTTTAAATAGTCCGCCACTGGCGATCTCTTCTACAGCAGCTATTGGCCATATGATTTATTGCAATTGGCCCATTAATTTTATGATTGCCGGCAAAAGTGAAGACGATATACTTTGAGACAAACTATACACGAATTGAACTTCAAACTGATTGCTTAACCACCGTCTTTTCCAAATGTAACTCCCAGTGAAATATTATCCAATTGCATGTTTTAAACATATGCTTCAGTAAAAATTATTGATACAAACGATGAAAGAAATTGATACTTTTTTTAAATTTAAATATTTATATAATGCAATGTATATAGTAATTGTCATTGTTATTCTTTTCTATGCGTTAATTAGAAAAAAAAAGTTATTGCAGACACACCCTTTGGGTTGAATTAATTATATTAGTTACATGAAAAGTGATGTCACTTCCTGTGAATAGTACATTAAAGTGAGCTTATATTCATTTAATATTGATCTTGTTGAATAATGTTCAGGATTACTATAATAAAAAAATTAGGTTAATGTAACATTTTTAATACCCTCAACTTTTATCTTCAAATCTCGTTGCATTTTAAGTAGAAACATATATTTCATTATCAAAAATCAAAGGCTTACTGTTATTTAAAGATATTAAAAGGAAAGTATTGGACAGGAAATGGGAGGGGATGTAAGGGAAAAGAAGTGAAGGGATACCAAAACACTAAATATGTATAAAGTTCTTCCAAAGTTAATGTGATGACCCATATTTTTAATCCCTTTGAAGGAAAAAGCCGCCCAATGGCGTGCATATAAATTTTTTATAAATTCGAATATTGTGAAATAATGTTAATCTACTATATCAATTTGAATGAAAAAAATTAACCTGCATACAAAATTCATAAAATTTGTAATACAATAATAAAGCGCTTTCCTCTAGAACACGGAGTATCTAAAGAATAGTTTTTTGTATCGTCAACCCAACCATATTTTAAAGGTGGGTGTATATCCTCATACAGTTTGAATTATAATATAATTACCATTACTACTATTTTCTTACATATTAAGTTAAAATGTATTTTATTTTATATATTTATTCATGTAATAAAACCGTAAGGATTGTTTGAATAACAAATAAATGAATAAACACTTGACAACATCATGTGTGTATCAAACCAAGTTTCTTCTAAATAAATTTTAGTTCTATTTGAATCACGGTACCCTTTTATTTTGCGCAAATACTCCCGTCTAAGTTCAGCGATACGCCGAGATTCCATTATTACCATTCAATTATCTAACTTCTTATATTTAAATCCACAGTTCAATAATCCTTCGCATCATCTTGGACTGTTGTTTCAAATGGTCTCCAAAATGCCATTCTAATTAATTATATTATAAAACTTACCCTTACGTCTACGAACAAATGAATATTATATTAATATCAATTCACTGACGCGACCTAACCACTACACCATCAAAAAGGTTTTATATTAATGATACCTTTCTACACTAGATCACCTACACTTTCCTATAAATACCTATAACAATTCACTAAACTCACTCAACCAAGAAATAGATATTATATTAAATATTTCTTTAAAACAAAATTCACATCCGACACTGAATGATACTAATGGATTGTAAGCCGAACCATAACACAACCCCCCCGAACACCCTCAAGACCGTAGAATTTTTTCTGCCAAAAATGTCCAACGGATTATACTTCGGTTATTTCGTTATATTACGATGAATACTGCAATTGATGACTGGTTGTTTCGAAGTCTTTACTGCACGTGTTACTACGTTGCCAACTCTTCAAAATTTTCTTAAATATTGTAACATATAAAAAGTGGTTTTAATTAATTTTTCTTTTTTCAGTAATTTCAAGCAACTTATTTTAATGTTTACTAATAAATTTACATTATGTATTTTTTTAAAAATATTTTCAAACTAGCTTTCTTATAACATCACGAACTAACAGTTTACTGAAGTAAGAGGAACATTTGTGTAGCGAGCCTAACAATTTTAGAAAATATATCTGACAACATTGCTTTATTTTATGGTCATCACACTGACTTTAGTTAAAGTATACCAAAAATTCTATAAATATGTTTTAAAAGCTAGTCAACGGAAGAATTTCTGATATCCATTTGAAAGATAAAATATTCAAAGCGCCGCTCAAAATGTTACCTGACTGACTTGACCTCAGCAGTCTGCATCATAACACTGCCAATCTTACTTTCACATGGAACACTATCCTGACATGTTTGTCTGTTGTACTTAAACCAGCCTGTCGGGAAAAACTCGATGTCTTCAATTCCAAATTCTGATCTTTGAGAACTTTAAGGAAAGAGTATATTAGACACTCCCTTATTAAAACGTCAGCCACTTTATTAGCGAATACTGGTGTTGATGGCATAGCGATATAGCGGATGGAAATCTTCAACTATTGTGGAGAGCGTCAACAATAAAAAGGAAGTAGCAAATAAAATTGTATACAATATAACGAAGCCTATTATGGAGTCAGAACATTTCATACAAATTGAGAAAAAACGAGAAAACATCTATCCAAATTTAGTGAATATTGTTCATAATTGTAATAAATGTACTATTCATATTCATATAAATAAAATAAGATGCACGTTTTATGTGACAAAAATTATTACCACCTACGACGACCCGTCGTCAAGGGCAATCGATACCTTTTTGGTAATTGTTACTTACGTCCTTCAAAACAGTGTCAAAATGCGTTGTTTACAGTGTAGGGAGGAGAAAAAAAATGGTTCTATTTCTGCTAGGTATTGGCGGATCATGAATTCTCTCGAATCATAAGTAAAACAAAAAAGATTAGATCTGCCTATACTAAAAACTTCCTTATTACTTTGTATAGTAAAATCGCAATCGGTGCGGGGTAATAAAACTGTCGGAACAGTTCATTTCAGGGGTTATTATTTTTAAGGTAGGATTACTGTAATATTTATTACGAATATTATTGAATGCCTATATTATTTTGGTGTATTCGCTTGTAATTTTTTTTATGAACATAAAAACGACTTGCATATTATTATTGTTGAAACAATTTTTGAGAACTATTGCGAGTCTTAATGACCTCAGGCAGACGGGGTGAGATTATAATTTCAGAGATAATTCCCCCACCTGAGTATGGAATTTGTCAAGGGTAGTTCCAGTCTGACTGTCAGCAATTATTCATTTAGTGAATTTAGAAAGAACTTGCTCGCTAAACATGGAGGAGAAAACAAGGGATCATTGATTGGCTAACAGACAAACATATTAATTTTCCTAAAAAATCAGTCAAACCAGAACTTCTACAAATTGTAAAATTGAATAAACCTCCTGCTTGATATGCAGTGGACGAACTAGCAAAAAACGTGGTATTGACGTAGTGCGACTTTCCCCATATCATTGCCAATTAAATCTGATATAACTGATATTATGGACACAAGTGAAAAGTTTATAGGTTGACCTAATACTACATTCAAACTAAAAGATGTGCAAGCATTATAAGACAGGTTCCTATTTACAAGTTACTAAAAAAAATTGGCAAAAAGCAATTCGTCATGTATTAAAAGAGGAAGAAAACGTGGAATCTGGCTACAGTGACACCATTAACAATTTTAATAAATAATGACTCCTCAAGTGACGATTGTGATTCCGACAGTGATTTAGAGACATTTGCACTTACTAATCTAGACTAAGATGAAGGAAGAACTATTTAAAACAATTTACAAGTGGCATGTTCATATTAATTGGTAAGCAAATTACAATTAGTGCCTATCATAACATTGTATTATTTAGAATTCGAGCCATAATTTAACGGTCAACATTTTAAACCACACTTATTTAATAGGATATCTACGTATTTTCATAATTTAAAACTTAAGCAATACAACAAATATTAACAATATATACCTACGAACTCCTAATAATGTTCCTAAACCTACGCCTATTATACCCCTAGAAAGTATTAAGAAAAGTCATTGTTATCTTTCTACAATATCCGTCGGCACAAATAAATTTCTTGTTTTCGCATTCATTACAGCAGGTAGTGTAAAATTACATATTTTGTTTGGTCCACTTGTGCTGAGCAAGTCCCATAAAATTTTGATTTATTACCCCGCACAGATTGCGATTTTACTATAGTAAACTATCAAGCAACTTTTTTCCAATTTACCTATGAATTTTGTTTTTAATGTATGTATATCTTTTCCTCGCATCTATTTCCATTAACTTATATCTATCTGTTTCAGTATTATGTTAACAAATACCATGGGAAGAAAATGCGTGAAGTGGAACCTCACGTGTTCGCGTTGGCCGAAGCTTCTTACAGTTCTCTCCAAGCTGATAATCCCGGCAAAGGAAACATGAACCAAAGTTTAGTGATAAGTGGAGAGAGTGGAGCTGGAAAAACTGAATCGACCAGATTCATCTTGCAGTACCTTTGCTCGGTTACCAGTGGTGTTTCTACCTGGGTGGAACAGCAGATTCTTGAAGCCAATACTATTTTGGAAGCTTTCGGTTAGTAGCTGTTTATTAAAATTAATCGGTGTTTTGGAAAAACGTTATTCTAAACGGCATTCTATAGTTTGTCAAGTTTATCTGAAGCTAAGCGGCATCGGTAAGGGGCGAGGAAACATAGCGGATACCTGTCATAAACGTACCAATGGCGTACGGTACCTATTTTTATAAAAGTATTGAAAATAATAATTATTATTATAGAATAATTACATATAGAAACTGATTTTTGCTTTGCTTTAAAGGTAAGGGGCCATCCATAAAGTACGTCACACGTTAATGGGGAGGGAGGGTATCACCGAAGTGTGACATCGTGTGACAAGGGGCATGGGGGGGTCAATACTTTTGTGACGTCACATGTTAAAACTTAAAATACTAAAACGCAAAGTTGAAATGTTGGACTTTATGTTGATTTTATTAGATTATTATTTAATAAAAATAAGTAAAAAATGAAAATAGCTGTTTTCTCTCGATTATTTTTAAAAACATACATAAATTTAAAAAATGTGTGACGTCACATCAGGGGGGGGGGGTTATAAAAATGTGACAACCTGTGACAAGGACGGGGGGAGGGGTTCAAAAGTCCTAAAATTTGTGTGACGTACTTTATGGATGGCCCCTAAGGTATTTTTCAAAACACGGTATTTGTTAAAAACAAATAATGTTAAGAATCGTACTTGAATTCAATATGGATACGAAATAGTTCAAAATCTGACACTGACAAAACCAACGCCACTGGATAATCAATGTCAGTCAATTGACAAAGTGAGAGGGAAGAACACACGCACGCGCTTGCCAATAGGAAGCCAGCTGGTCGCTAAGCAACGAGGGCCTTTCGATAAATTTCACCAATTGAGTTAGTTCGGAGGGCGTGAGAATGATGGTTTTCGCACAATGCCGCCAGAGTTGAAGAAGCCCATAGCAAATTTGGAAAAGTGTTCATCTTTTAATATTCATAAATTGAAAAAATAATGTTAATAGACAAAATCCAAGGAAACAAGCACATTAAATAATTAACGTTTAATCATACTTATTGTTAATATTGTCAATAATAAGAAGTCCATTTTCTAATTATTATCACTACATACTTAGCACTTTATCTTTTTCATAGTTAAACGTGGCAATATCGAATGTTTTCGACTGCATTCCTTTCACGGCTTCAGATAAACTTGCCAAACTATACTAATAATTTACTGAGATAATTTTGTGTTTGACGCTTCGAAATCTTTTTAAATGTCAGAGCAATACGTTCAACTGCCTAGAATTGCGCTAATAGGTATCTGTATTTTTGAAATAAACTGTTCAATACTTGTTACAGGATATTTTTGTTATTTTTAAACGTATTTAATGATGCAGGCGGCTGTATTTCTATTCTCTACTTACTTTAAAGCGTTTCTATGACGATTTGTCATCAATATAATTTCAGTTCAAAAAGAATCGATAAACAATGTTTTTATACTATTTAGAGTTTCCTGGAAAAGCTCATTTTTAAAGATTTCAATAAACTGACTTGATATATGTAATTTCATCGCTTTTGAAATTTTAAATAATAATAATAATAATAGCAATTCCATTAGTGAGGATTCAAAAACTAGTTTAGATTGTCAAATAATTGAACACTTTTAACAGAATTTCAATTACTCTTAAGGATTACCAATAACTAGAGAAGGGTTCTGTATCACATTAAAATCATTTGCATTTTGATGAAAACGTACATTGTACCTATAGACCATTCCAGAACACCTGACTTTGACAGGTCGGCCATATTACTTTGGAGGACAACCGATCAGTTTGGCATGTGCTGTAAGTGAGTTGGATGTCAGTCAGACAGACGTTGTAGAACAAGGTCAATGTAATGTAATGTATATTGTATTTAAATAATAAAAACTTTACAAATAACACATGGCGCTGTCAGTGAACTGTCTCTGAATTGAATTGAATAATAACTAAAATTTCAGACGGAGAAAAAAGCAATCAACAGAGGGGTTTATGTGATTCCAACGAAAGTCAAGGGCAACAGATTCAGGTATTCAGGTGCAAACCAACACCAAACTAAGTTATGTTGTTTGTGTTTCATGAACAAAATTGACTGATTAGGTATACTAACTAACCTTCGACAAAATGTCGAGAAGTTTAAAGTTGTGATATACAGGGTTGGGATAAAGTATGGAACCAAGTAAATATCTTTCAAACGAAAAGAACGATATTTATGAAAATTTGCAGGTAAGTACAATGGAACAAAATGCATCTGATGTACATTTTTTTGTTAATAATATACTTCCGGTTTAACCGGAAATGCCATCAACATCTTTAATTTAAATGGGACACCCTATATATTTTTACAGATTTTGAAAGAGCTTGTTATTTTGAATTCATACATACTGAGTTTAGTGTAAAAAAATTTGTAAAAACGAGGAATATAGCACTTTAATCAACCTCCTTTAAGTTTTTTGCATTAGAGCAAAAAACTATTTAGATAAAGTACGTCTTTTGTTCTCCAAGTGTCAAATTCTAATTGACGGAAAGAAATTTTACAATTTAGAATGGTTCAATTAAGTGAAAAAGAGCGTAATGAAATTTTATAAATGATTGGTTATGGTGATCGTGTTAGAACTCATGAAGAAGTGTGTCATATTATTAATAATTACAACGTTTTAATACAACTGGGATGGTAAAAAATTTGCTAAAACCTGGAAGACCGCGGACTGCAACGAACGAAACTGTTAAACAAAATATTGCATTCGATTTAGAAGAATCACCTCAAACTTCCACCACAAATTTGGCACTAAACCATGGTATCAGTCGACGTTCTGTAGGAAAGATATTAAAAAGTGAAAAGTATCATCCGTATAAGGTACCTAAAGTTGGTTCAAGAATTG
The DNA here is from genome assembly GCA_949126875.1 of Lochmaea capreae. Taxonomy (NCBI): domain Eukaryota; kingdom Metazoa; phylum Arthropoda; class Insecta; order Coleoptera; family Chrysomelidae; genus Lochmaea; species Lochmaea capreae. Next base: position 10,508,168 of record OX421409.1, read on the forward strand.
TCAGACGATGATTTTGACCGACGGCTGGAATTTTGCGAACGGTTAATGGACATCTGTAATGTTGACGACAATTTTGCTTCTAACATAGTTTTTTCCGATGAGGCAACTTCTTGTTTAAATGGAACAGTTAATCGACATAACTCAAGGTATTGGTCAAACGAGAATCCTCATTGGATTCATGAAGCACATACCCAGCATCCACAGAAGTTAAATGTTTGGATGGGAATTGTCGAAAATAGGCTTATAGGCCCATTTTTTATCGACGGAAACTTGAATGATGACAAGTATTTGGATCTACTAAATAACGAAATTATTCCTGTACTTCAACAGAATGGGCAATTACCACAAAATGTTTGGTTTCAACAAGATGGAACAGAACCTATGATAGAGGGGTTAGGGATTTTCTGGATGCTAATTTTCCAAATCGATGGATTGGACGTAGAGGATTCATAGAGTGGCCTGCTCGTTCTCCGGATCTTAGCCCGTTAGATTTTGTTCTTTGGGGTTATCTAAAATCACGTGTTTACGTTAAACGACCAACAAACTTACAGGAATTGGGACAAAGAATTATTGATGAATATGAACTAATACGTGGAGAAGTCTTGGAAAGAGTGACTCAAGAATTTGTTAATAGGATAGCATATTGTCAGCAAGTAAACGGCGAGCATTTTGAACATTTGAAGTAATTTCGTTTCTTATTATTCTAAAATAATGAAATGTACACCTATTGTACAACTAACAGTGAGTTATTCCTCGTTTATACAAAAATGTTTACACTATACTCAGTATGTATGAATTCAAAATAACAAGCTCTTTCTAAATCTGTAAAAATATATAGGGTGTCCCATTTAAATTAAAGAAGTTGATGGCATTTCCGGTTAAACCGGAAGTATATTATTAACAAAAAAATGTACATCAGACGCATTTTGTTCCATTGCATTTACCTGCAAATTTTCATAAATATCGTATTTTTCGTTTAAAAGATATTTACTTGGTTCCATACTTTATCCCAACCCCGTATAAAAGTTCTGAGTGGTAGATATACCTATACTCTGCGTCTTTTTACAAAATAACTGTAAAGGCGGCATCCCACCGGACGCTCTGCTCTGCGCCGTGCCGTTCGTTTTCGTTCGATTGTGCGCGTTTAGGGCTTGAGCGTTTGGTGGGATCGACAAACTGCTCCGCGCCGTGCAAGTTCGAACAAGGGCGAACATTATCCGTTGGTTGTCGGTACTTCAAAGAAACGTGCGCGTTCAGTGGGACTGAGTTTACAAAAATACCACTGTTATTTTTATTAGTTGAATGTTAAGTTACCTACTTATTATGTAAGTTGAATAAAAATTAGTTTTACGTACGCGTATATATTGTTTGAGTGCTTCATTGAGAGCACTACAAACTTCCATAACACTCCTTGATACAGTTTGCTGGGACACTTTGAATGTATACATGAGGCTGCTAAATGAATCTCCTGTTGCTAGGAACCGTAAAGTGATTGCCAGTCTTTCTCTAGCAGATACAGCAACTCTGTAATTAGTATCCTTTTTTCTTATGACTGGTTCAATCATTGTTAACAGGTGCTCGAAATCTTGCAACGACATACGACAAAAATGTTGAAACTGTCCAGCAACTAAATCACTTAAAAGATTATTTCCTCCATAAATGTCTCTACTTTTAAATACTGGTGTAACCCAATAACGACGTTTCCTCTGGGTCTTTCGTTTTTCTTGTAAAAAATGGTTAATTACTATAACAGCAGCACTAGCTACTTTCGTTTCCATCGTGCGCGTGTCAATATATACTGGAACTTTTTGCTCCTCGACGAACATAGCGCGCAAACGTGCGCCGCTCTGTGTCGTTCTGCGCCGCGCTGCTCGGCACAGCTCGGCACAGAGCAGAGCGGAGCAGAACAGAGCGTCCGGTGGGATGCCGCCTTAACAGACACATTTTTTTAACAATTCTACACTATCTAAACTCATTTAATGATTCCGTTTTAAAACACTAAGCACAGAGAGATTAATTAAATAGTTACCTGGCTTCCCTAAAACAGTCGGTAACCGAAAAAAAATATACCTTATTTCTTGTTCCCGCATTCCTCACTTATAACAAAACTATGTTATTTTAGATGATTTTAAGAACTGATTACTAATTAAAATCTATTGAATAATAATTATTTTTAACAATCTGATGAGGTTGTATCCGCTTTGCTGAAGATTGGATGATGTAACAACCCTACTAAATATACTTGTTTATTTTTAACTCATTGTCGGTTATAGCACATGTTAACAGAGTTTCTTCCTCATACTGTTAGAATCCTTTTTGCTAATGGAAATGACTAATAAATCTGTTTATTTCTAGGTAATGCCAAAACAGTTCGAAACGACAATTCGAGTAGGTTTGGAAAATTTATGCAAGTTTGTTTTGATTCGAGATGGATGATAGCAGGATGTATCGTTCAAGATTATTTATTAGAACAGTCGAGGATAACCTTTCAAGGACCTGGAGAGCGAAATTACCATGTATTTTATCAACTAATAGAAGAAGCCCAGGTGAGGATAATGATTTATTCAAAAGTACTCTCATTTAAACCCTAGATATTTGTAGTACAGAATTCACTGTTATAACACTGTGTAAAATGAATAGCTGCCCAGCTTTAAAGTATAATGTCTGTTTAGTTGACGTTGACTAACTAATCAGTAATTTTCCAGTTAACGTCACTGGTACAAAAAGTGTCACTTGTTTTTCAAGTATTTAATAAAATGACAAAATATTTTGACAATTATTTATGTTGCAGTTCAATCAAGAATTAGCCAAACAACTCTACCTAAGAGAAGCCAAATTTTACAATTACCTCAATCAGTCCGACTGCATAAAAATCGAGGGAGATTCAAGAAGACTGGATAGTTTAATGTTAGCGTTTAACGTGTTGCAAGTACCACCGAACAAATGTAACGGAATATTTCAAGCGTTATCTGCCATCTTGTGGTTAGGTAACTTAACTTTCGAAGATATTGACGGAGAGCGATGTCAATTGACCAAAGAAGACGAACAAATTATAGACATTTTATCGAAATTATTAGGACTAGAGGCTGATCATATTAAACAGGTTGTTTTATTGAGGCAAATTAACGTTAGAGGCAATATTACCGAAATACCGTTAAAACTTCAAGAGGTGAGAAAAATTATTTCTCTCTATACACAATAATTTATTTTCCGTCTACCTTAAAGGAAAACCAATCATACGAACACCAAAATATGGCGGAAAGTATTGTTTGGAAAATTCATAACGCCACGATTCTTGTAGTTTTCCACCATCTGTCACTTGATTACTTTGATGTTTCACGTGAACTTTTTAATTAAACTTCAATGTCAAAGTTTTTTGTTATATTTTCCTATTTATTGGTTTATTCGGTAGGCGGAAAACAGTTGTGTGTCACACATGCAGGAAACGCTTTAGCAGCTCTCCTCTTTATCAACTGCCCTCGCTTTGCTACGCTGCTTAAGCTCATTTTCTGCCCTTGTGACACAATATACTAATACTGACCCTCAAAAAAATCATGTCACCAAAAATTTACACACCTTCAAAAGTCATCGAACCATTCATTTAATTTTTTTGTGAACTTTCGGGCAATTCTCCTGTAGTAGTCCTTGTGATTTTGATAAGTTGATCTACAGCTCAAAAAGCCACTAGAACAATTAGACTATTCCAAAACACCTAACTTTGACAGGTGGGCTATATTGTGCTGAGTCCCCCGATCAGTTGGAGTTGAAGTTTGTGTGTTTTGACATGTGGTGGAAGTCAGTTGGTTGTCCAACAGACTTCGTAGAACAATGTCAATGTAATATATATTTTATTTAAATATTAAAAACTTTACAAATAACACATGGCGCAGTCAGTAAACTGTCTCTGAATTCAATTGAATAATAATTAAACTGTCAGACTACGGAAAAAGCAATCAACGGAAGAGTTACGTGATTCAAGAGCAACAGATTCAGGTGTACAGATATTAATTAAATGAAAAGATACCTTGTCTCTTCCTCTCCGCATTGCATACTTATAAACACTACAATACTATGGCATTCTAGATAATTTCAAGAACTTTTTACTAATTAAAGTCTAACTATTAGCCGTTGGTGACCAGTAAACAATGAAAAATAAATAGAATATGACATGAGGTCCCAGACCTGTTAGTTAAGTTATCCTGGAATGGATTATTGGCAACTACTGAATAGAATGATAATAACCTAGGTTATGTTATATTTGCTTGTAACTACCACATAATTAAATTTATTCATTTCTGTGGTGATTACCTACAATACTCTATTCAAATTTGATTTACTCCCGATGTCAATAAAAGCACCTGGACAGTTAAATCGAACAAGGCAAACTAACGAGAATATTAAAAACTTTGGATAAAAATAGTTTCGTGTCAAGTGTAACGAATGCGCCGATACAAAAGCAAAATGCGTATTCCTAAAGCTGGAGATATGAAATGAAATTTAAGTGTATAGATAATTATTATGAAGTTAATGTTTAATATTGATAAATAAATTTTTTTTAATGGAAAATACTGCAAATGAAAGATCTTCCAAATATACACCAAGCGAAAAAGAAATAGTAATTTATTTGGATAGAAATACCGAAAAATACATTAATATAATGAAAAAATGAAATCGGAGATAATCCAAACCTAAAATCATCAAAATTCAACAATCTATCAACTTTTATCACGCTGAAATTGGCCAGTTATCTTTAACGGTCTAATCTTGAATGGTGAATGTAAACAATTTAACACATTGATAAGTGTTTTAGCAGCTTAATGAGAAAATAACTGACCAAGCTGCTCTTATTGTAGGGAGATTATTAAGTTGGAACACTGAAGAAATTTCATTAGTATCTCTCGATTGAAACGTTTTATGTTCTTTTTTCTTACAGGCTAGAGAAAACCGACACGCCATGGCGAAAGCCTTATATTCTCGTTCATTTGCGTGGTTAATAAATCACATAAACAATTGTATTAATCCAGGCCAGGATTCGACAAGATTTATAGGCGTCTTGGATATTTTCGGATTCGAAAATTTCGCCGTTAATTCGTTCGAACAATTATGCATTAATTATACCAACGAGAAACTCCACAAATTTTTCAACCATTACGTTTTTGCTTTGGAACAAGAAATAGTAAGTATTCACGTTATTAGTTTGAAATATTTCATTTTCACCTTTCGTCTCTACTGACCTTAAAAACAAATCTGAATCGTATTCGGTAGTTTTGGAAATTGTTCTCAATTGCTATAACCAATCCCAGATTAATTCATTCCCCTCAAAGCCTTTTTTATATAGGATGTAATCGCAAATTAAATAGTTTGGACTGATTGTGATAAGCTTCAATATTCCTATTTCTTCTCTAGTTAATGTTTTTTTCCAGCCGTCAATAAATTTGACAAGACGGGGACACATTATCCATTCACCACATGATTCCCAGTTTGTTTTATTTTTTTATGAGCAAGAGGATTTCGGTACCCGGAGTTAGTTTGACTTTATTATTTAGTAAAAACAAGATAAATAAGATTTCTCGGCTAAGATTTCTATTAAAAACTTTTGTGGTAGTATGCTGAGCTACTGTTTCCATGATGACTTCAAACTTCAATTCAACTTTTTTTTTATTTTAAGCTGAATTCTATTATATTGGAACAAAACACCCTCTAATTTAGTGATAAAGTGCCTTCTTTTCAGATGGTGATTCTATCGCCAGCTACACCTCAGCTTCTTGTGCTTTTTGTGTCTTCACAAGTCCGTAATATTAGCTTCCTCCTGTAGCCACAATAGACTCTTTCGAGTCGCATCCCTAACCTATTGACTGATTAGTTTGGCACCACCAGTCATAGACTTCGAATCCTCGGCACCTCCGTTTCTTGGATTGTACCGTTCATTTTAAGAGACCAGCCGTTCTTATCAGGCCCAACAGTCTTTCTCCTTGTTGGAAAAATACTTCCTAGGAATCTCTAGTCTATATCTCCAATGAGGCAGTGCTTCACATTCAAAGATAATGTGTGACGGAGGCTGGGATCGTTACTAAAAAAGTAAGGTGTTAACGCGTCACATATTCGTTACCGTTGAACTATGCGTTACTTTTGAAGTAACGTGTCCTTAGGGTGCAGTGACCAGTGAGTAATCCGGTCTCTTTTCCTATCTAGCCCCATCTGAGGTTGAATATTTCGTTAGTCAGCGTCTCTGAGGGTTTTTGCTAACCTAAACTAACCTAACTCCTTCTGTATTGGTCCGTACAGTTTCTTCACCGGTTGGCTGTTCTACACCTCGCGTTTTAGCCGAATATTGTCTGTATTTTGCGGTCTAATGCATCGCGTTCTGACAGTATATGTTTGATCATACTATCTGTCCTTTCACTACATTGTCTGCAAGAAAATTCTCGGTTGTACATTTTGTACAGGTTTCCTTTGAGTGGAAAGATCCATTGTACAGTAAAAATCACGAAAGTTTCGCGTTACGTCATACTTCCCTGAATGTATCGAAGACACTCTAATTTTATATGGTTATCGCTGAACGCGTATGTCCAATTAAAACAAATGGAAAGGTACATATGTCTTTTGTGCCTGAATTAAGCTACGCCATTTCGGTTTTCTCGGTTTGTCACTCTGTCTTGTGTTGTGACAACGATTGTACTAAAAAAGTGAAACGTCAATTTATGCGGAAATAATTCTGCCACCATTGAAGTTCGTCGTCAATTTATGCGGAAATTATTCTGCCACCATTGAAGTTCGTCGTCATTGTAATTTCTTTAAACAGGTAAAGTTCATTTACATTTATTGTGATACTTTTCGACAAAATGCCTGGTAAACGTTTGGACGAAAGTAAACGTGAGTTTATTAGAAAATTACATGAATATTTCCAAAAGGAGTTGGCTTATGGCGGACCACTTCTGCCGTTAAATGCCATTCAAGAGGTGAACTTTGTAACAATTTATTTGTAGAATTTCAAATTGTAGTCTAACTATGATATGTTAAATTTGGTTTCTATTCACTCCGTTCCATAATTAGATCACCAGAAATACATGCCGAACTCTCTAACAATGATGCGCCGCTGGTGAAAACTGTCTTATTGATTTGATTCAGGTGCTTATGAGTTATTATGACGTAACGAGAAATATTTGTGACTTTTACTATATATTAAATTTATGGCTTTGTTTTAATCAAATTTCTGTTTGTTTTTCAGTACATTCAAGAAGAAATTCAGTTCAACCATATAGCTTTTACGGACAATACTTTGTGTTTAGAATTATTAGAAAAACCGCCCCGTTGTATTTTAAGGTTGTTGTCCGAACAGTGCCATTTACCTAGAGGTTGTGATGCTTCCTACATTTCTAATCTTCATTCTGAATTTGAAAATCACGAAAGATATGTGAAAGGTAAGTTTTCTATTCTAAATAAAATCAATTCAATTCCACCAAAACAACATAATATTTAACCAATAACTAACAAAAATCAATGGAAACCGATTGAAACAAAAACAAATACCCACAAACAAAATGGAAAACAATTTCTTTTCACCTAAAATCAATTGAAATCAACCAAATAATAATACCAACGGTAACCCAATAAAACAAAACTTAAAATCACCAAAAACCAATATTAGTCGAATTTTTTCACAAGTGTCATATAGGGACAAAAATTTAAAAAAAAAACTTGATAATTCTTGGCAACGGTAGCTGGACGTAAAAAAGATTGTCATTTAGTTTCCCAAAAAATAAAGTGAATCAAATTTGTCCAAAACCAACAAAAACAAAACTCAAAATTAACAAAAACAAATCAAAAACAACGAACCCCTACATTTGAAAAAGTATTATACATAAAATCAATTAAATAGACCAACTAAATTCATCCCAAAACTACGAAAACCGACTGGAACAAAGCTTAAAATCGATAAAAGTACGACAAAAAATACATTAATAATGCGAAAAAAACAAACGATACTACTAAAAATAACTCAAATCCTCGAAAACCTATTAACTCCACCAAAACAACATGTTTTCATCAAATCATGTGGAAATTATATTGTTTCAAGAGCGTGTTGTGACTGAATATAACATTTAATGAGAACAAAATACAAAAAAATATAAATTACTAAAATACACTGGCGAGCAAAAAATTGAGGTCACCTTAAAATGTTCATGTTCTTTGAAATTTCACGTTTTCAGATCGTATTCGCAAACTGTACATCATTCGTGCTTTTGTAAGCTGAATGTTATACACTATACTAAAGAAAAATGCATTTTCTGAAAAAGCAACAAATTAACATTTTGGGCGGAATTTAACATTTTGTTGTTAGGGAAAATATGGAACGAACAAAATGAAAAAACTTGACACAATAACGTGTATTCCCTCCTCTTGCATTGATGACTGCTTGAAGTCGGCGCGGCATACTTTGAATTAAGTGGCGGATCACATTCTGGTCGATGTTATCCCATTCCTGCAACAGCAATTTTCTCAGCTCCTGGGCAGTTCTTTGTGCTGGTGTGTGTCTGCGGGTCAGTCGTCCCAGACTTGTTCTATGGGATTCATGTCGGGGCTGCGGGCTGGCTAGTCAAACCGCCTAATTTCTACCTCATCCAGATACTCCCTAACAATTCTGGCTGTATGTGGTCTAGCATTATTTGACATAAAAATGCCACGTTCCCCCATAGCCACCATGAAAGGCATAATATGGTCTTCTAGCACCTCCGTAATGTACCTGTGAGAGGTTAGGGAGCCATTTTCTATGAAGACCAACTTTGTACGAGCTTGTGCAGTGATTCCCGCCCAAACCATAACTGACCCACCGCCTAATGGAAGACGCTAGTCAATGCAAACTTCAGCTTATCTTTCCCCAGGTCTTCTCCAAACTCGTCGACGTCCATCTGACCCAGTGAGGCAAAAACGCTATTCATCTGAGAACAATACCCCGCTCCAGTCATCATCATTCCAACGAACGTGATCCCTGGCAAATGTCAATCTTGCAGTCCGATGCTGGCGTTGCAACGGGGCACCTGTAGCCATTCTTCTGCATGACAGTCCAGCAGCATGAAGTCTTCTTCTAACGATCCATTCACTAACGTTGACATTTCTCACTTCTTCCAACTGATTTCGCAGTGAAACAGCGGTAGCTGACCTATTCCGCAAACTTGTGGACACCAAAAAACGGTCATCTCGTTGAGTGGTAACTCTTTTCTTCTAGTGATCAGGCCAGTCTCCAGAAAGCGCTGGTACACCTTTTGCACACCACAAAGACTAGCACCAACAACTCTTGCAGTTTCACGATGCCCCCGACCATCTTGTAACAGCGCAACAATTCTTGCCACAACAATCGGATCTAAAGGAATTATGGGCCTGTTAAATCACTATACTTTGCAATCGTTAGGTTTTACACAAAGAGTCAACAGTAAACTGGAAAACAGGCAAGGGAAATGTGAATGTTCAATTAGCGCAAAGGCATATTTTTCATAAAAGTCGTACTCTAATAAATCGAATGACAGCTGTCAAGTCTCGGAAAAAATTGCTTTAACGCCTACTAATACTATTGTGTCTTTATGAATATCGACGCTAAAATTATTCGCAATTTCTGAAGTGACCTCAATTTTTTGCTCGCCAGTGTATATAGTGAAACTGAATCATGAATTCCAGGTGAAGATCGAAGAAAGTGGGAAACAGAATTTGGAATCAAACACTATGCAGGCTGTGTAACTTACAATGTTAAAGGATTTGTAGACAAGAATCGAGATGTTCAACAAGATGTATTTTTCGACATACTTTCTAGAAGTAGCAATGAATTCGTACAGGAATTGTATACCTTCCAGGATCTATCCAGTACTTTAGCGCAAAGGACGTCCATTATAAATGGAGTTTCGACAGTATCGAGAGGTACCAGCAAGGGCAAACCAACAGTTTCTGATAGTTTTCGTCACCAACTTCAAGCTCTTGTTGATGTGTTACAGTCCACTACTCCATGGTACGTCCGATGCATTAAACCTAATAAACATAAGCTTCCAGATAACTATGATGATCAATTAGTATTAGACCAGCTCAAATATTTAGGCATGTTAGATATAATACGTATAAGGAAAGAGGGCTTCCCAATCCACATGAGCTTCGAAGATTTCGTTATTCGCTATCACTGTCTTTCCAAAAATCGTTTACCTCCGGACATGGTCAAAGCCTGTCTGAATTTGATAGAAAGTCATAACGTTCCAAAAACCGAATGGCAAATTGGAAAAACTAAAGTTTTTATGAGATCCCACGTTCATGAACCCTTGGAAGAAGCCAGAAATAAATTGTTAAAATCTCGAGCTGTTTTAATCCAAAAAACTTACAGAAGATACATCAAAAGACAGGAATATTTGAAAATAAGAAACTCTGTACTCAAAATACAGCACGCTTACAAAGGCTGGAAATTGAGAATCGAATTTTTGAAAAAACGAAGAGCTGCAATAGTGATACAAAGCCACTTGAGAGGAGCGTTTGCTAGAGAAGTAGCAGCCGCTTTGAGGGAGATGAGACGCGTTGACGAAGAAATGAGAAAAAGAGAAAAGTTGGAAGAAGAAAAAAGGCAGCGTGAAGCTGAAAGGAAAATTAAAGAAGAAGAAGAAGCTAGAAGACTTATGGAGGAGAATCAATTAAATGAAATGCCACCACCGCCGTCGTTTGCTCAAGAAACGGAAGATTTAGAAAGGAGCGAAAAGTAAGTCGTCTTATATTTCTCATGCTCTAACTAAGATTATGTATATTTTTTCAGAGCTGCTGAACAGGAAATTGCAGCACTTTCGCAGATGGCTGAACAGTTGAAACACAACAGATCGGAGGTACCTACTGAGTCAGTAGATTTGGATAATCTCTTCGCTTTTCTATCTGATGTTCAACCAAGCAATCGTAACCAAATTATCGAAGAAATAGGCGAAAAAATGGACGAATTGGTGGAAGATCTCGATGTTGAATTGGAAACTGTAATCCAGCAAGAACTGGAAGGACTGGCACAAGAGCAACAACAACCTACACCACCGAAGATGGGACTTCCCACTCTTCCCGAACCTACTGGACCACCCCCGCCACCTCCTCCTATAGATTTCCAAGTAACTCCCGAACCCCCTCCGGTGTTGGTAGAAAAAGAAACCAAAGGAACTTCGGACGAACCAATTTACGAAGCTGTCCTACCAAGGGAAGAAACTGTACCGGTTTGTGTATCTCCTCCACCACTTCCAGCGCCACCAAGTCGACTATCGTCTGAATCGCCCAAACCTACTCCTCCCGTATCAAGGTCCAACAGTGGCGCGGTGAGTACATTCACGAAAATCTCTTTGATAGTACTAACTTTAATTGGCCATTTTGTGTAAGGTGCGTGTGGTGTTCACGTTCACGTCTGTCAAAATATATTAATTGGTCCTTTCTTGGTGTTCTTTTTCAACACAGGTTATTTCAAAGTAGGTGTATAAGGAGGGATTGAAAAAAATTCTCAAAATCATGATGTAATTGTTCCAACACACAAATTGTAATGGTTCCTGAATCGTTATCGATATCGTTCCTAGGGATTTGTTACGCAGTCGCCAAGTGTTTACCGTTCTAATAACGATTCCAAAATAAATCATGGTTCGAACGGTTTGGTTACTGACTCGAATCATAAATCTGGAACGTATCAAACATATTACAAACGAATATAAATAAGTTCGCTCCCACAAAATTCAACAAATACAAAATCAACTAATCAAGGCAACTTTGTAACCTAACTAGATATGGATATATGTACTGCGCAAGTCAGTTCCCTTGATACCTGCTTTCAGTCAAGTATTGAAATCATTCCATAACGATACCAAATCGGGTTGGAACAAAACAAGTATCGTTCGCTAAACGGTTCTCTCGTGGTTGGAACGCATTTTTGCTATTTCACATGCGTGTCACCGTTCCAAGAACGGTTTCTTGACGTGTTGGAACAAACCTTATGAGAACAAGGTATGCTCCCACGAAAGACGAATTCCCATCATTTTCTGCACACTTTCCAAAACCCTGCTATATTGCCAATTATGTTTAATATTTTGAATGAATGTCATAACTATAACCTACATAACCAAATCCTACTCGTAACCGTTAATTTCTCTAATAAATTGTGAACTCTTAACATTTGGATTTAGTGAGAACATTAGATGAAAGTGTTTTAATTGTAACTTGAAGATTTTGTCTTCTGTTTTCGTATCAAGATCAGTTATTTTTTAACGGGTGTCTTTGTCAATAGTCTATGTATCACACTTTTCAAAATAATGTTCGTTTCATTTAATTTGATAAATAAATAACAGAGTTAGATGCATATGCCTTTATGGTGTCGTAACTTCGCATGTTTTTTCTATCTATTGATAATATGTCACGTTCCCTACATACTGCCGTTTATACCACTCCAATCGGACCAATAATAACGAAGATAAATGATTATGCCTTTATATGGTTTATTTACGATGAAAACAAGACGTCATTTTTAGTTTATCAGAATAAATATACATTTATCAACTGTAAATACAATTTACCTACGACCCCCCCCTGTAATCAGTCAATAACACACAGTCGACACCAATGTAATGACGTCTATTACGCACGGTAAAAAAAACGCACAGCTGTAAAGTAAATCGCACGGCTTCCCTAGCAACATCTTAGCAACTGTCAATAGACGTCGCCATTTTATTCAAAAATATGGCATAAGCCGTCAAAACATCAAACTTAAGTAGGCCGCAATAGCGATTTGCGAACGAACTGTCAAGAAACTGACAAACATTTTATTATCCTTATAACTGGTTTGTGTATTTGTGTAAAGTTTTCTTCAATTAAAAAATATAGCAGGTGCAAGTAATAGAGATGAAAGTCTACCAAGCACCTCTAATGTGAATGTTGTTTCTTATGATTCAAAAGAAGCGATTTACCATTTGTGTTCAATAACTGTAATGTTAATATGAACAATTATTATAATAATTAATAGGTATTATGGAATTAAATGTTATACTATAAAATTATTAAAAATGTTGATGTTGTTCAAGTATTATTAATAATAAGAGTATAAATACAAGTACAAGTAGGTCGTAGGTAAAGTATAGTACGTAACTCGTGTTGTAAAGCATTTTACGCACTCGCCGCTACGCGGCATCGTGAGTAACTTTTCCATTCGTGCGTAAAATGCTTCTTACCACACACGTTACGTAATATACTATTATACTTAATGGATAGGGCAATTTACAGTCCACGGGTTCGCAAAACTACTAGACGTAGCAACATTTTTCAGTATTACATTTATTGACATTCGATCATCGTCTTAGTTGAATTAATTGTTTGTTTAGGATTAAAAATCTGGTCCAGGAGCTTTATATGGCTCAATCCAGTTGATGGCCCAGTTCAATTTGCACTGGGTTATTACTTTATTGGCAGCACTCCAATCTTCCTTCCTCGCACGAGCTAGGGGAGATGGGGATCTGACGGATCGTTCCATTCCTGTCTCTTCAGAATCTGGTAGATGTGCCTGCAGTAAAATCTGTAGGGTCTCGCTACCAGTTTCCGTGAAAAATCCATTCGGTTTCAAAATATTACCAATGGGATTGATAGTATCTTTGTTTATGGAGTCGAGCCGTTTCTGAGGTTGTTTCCACCTCACCACAGAATTTCCTCCAGAACTCCCTTTTTGCGTTCCTGATCTGTTTGTTGTAAGCAGTCAGAGTGGAGTAATATTCTTCCCACTCTCCACCCTGATGGGTGCTTATCATTGTAAGGCATCTATCGTGATGATGGGTGCTTATCATTGTGAGGCATCTATCGCGATTACGTCATACCTTGAGGTAACCAAGCGACCATAATATTATGCATTCCTTGTATCTTTGTAGCGGATCACCTCGACTCGACTTTTCATAGTTTCCTCTATCTCTCAATCTCGCGCCTAATATATCTACTTTGAATCATGTTTAATTCACTGCAGGAACTTCATATCCTTATTTGTTCAACAGAATTAGTTTCCAAATGTGGATTTTAGCACCCCAAATCCAGATGCTTGCATATAACATCCATAGAGAGGATCAGTAAATGGCTTAATTTTACCCGTGAATACTTTGCTTGTATATAATAAATGAATAATTATTGTAGCATCCTACTTGGAGATATTCCCACGATCATCAGCAACAACTTCATCAGCATCAACAACAAGAAATCCAAAACAATGCGGAAAGAGAACAGAGACGTAAATTCAGGGTGGAAAAGAAATTACAGGAACTTCATGAAAATAACGAAAATGAAAAGTTGATCATTGACGATATTCAATTGGAGATGGTGGAATTTGCCAACAGCTATTTCAATGCCCATGAAAGAAGTCCTGAAGGTACTATTATGGCCACGTTAACCAGAAAGAGACAAAGCTCGGAAATGATACCGAAGGAAGATATGGTTGTATTTTATAAAGGAAATTCGATACCTAATTCCCATATTCACCTGTATGACCCGGATAACATTAATATTGCCTGCAGTATATTTAGGGTAAGTAACAAGATGATTTGGAAAATGGTAGGTAATTGAAAAAAAAAATGTTTAATTTCATTTTAGGATCTGAACAAATACATCCGCGGAGAACTGAATGGCGAGCGAGAACTCCAAGTGATCCAATCTATAGTCGGTTACGCTCTAGAACGAGAAGAATTGAGAGACGAAGTCTTCGTACAATGTATTCGACAAGCCACTAACAACCCCAGTACAGAAGGTACTGAACGCGTATGGTTATTGTTATGTCTGTGTGTGGTTTCGTTCCAGCCGTCCAAACTACTCTATCGGTACTTCGTTTCTTTTCTGAAGAAAAATATTTCTCAACCCGGAAAAATTAGTCAATACGTTCAGTGGTGTTTGGATAATTGCAACAATAACAAAGTTTTCGTTAGAGAACATCCTCCATCTTCGGTGGAAGTAGCTGTAAGTACTGGTTATTTCAAATATTCAATTTTTTTACGAATAAGAAATGGTATATTTATTGTTGAGGTACTAGGCCAAGCAATAGAGCATCAAAATAGTAAATCGAATAATCAAATGCAAAGAGTGCATACGCCGCTCGGCAACGCTCTGTCATTTTCGGCCGTATTCCCGAGCGTAGTCCACGATTTGATCACAAATCGAAAATAAACGTTTTGCTACTCTATATCTGTATTTTTCAAAACCGTTTCCAAATTTAAAATCGGAATATTTATAACGCATCCAGACCTACTGAAAAATATTGCATTAAAAAATTGCAATTGGAACAAATGTAATTACCCCATGGTACTTGCTCTTCGCGCACATGAAGTGCATACAAAGAACTTCAGTAGCGGATTTAGGATTAGTGAGGCCCGGGAAAACTTTGAGGGCGCCAAAATTTTTAAAACGACTAAAATTAAAAATCAATTGTCTTTTCTGTAATATTTTAAATAAAAGCAATTTTATATTTAATTGCTATGTTTTATGTTAAAAAAATAAATGTTTAATTTATACCTGAATTAGATTTCTAATTATTATTGTAATTATTTTCATTATTTTATACACACCCACACATAAGTATTATATATACTGCTAGGGAAGAAAAAGGGCACCACATCGTATCGGGCCTAGGGCGCCCTCAAACCTAATAGTACGAGAGACCACGACCAAAATTTTTTTGTCATAGCAATACGGCTAAGACCTATCAAATCGATAGATACGATTATCCTGAACTCGAAAATACCAATATCAGACATTTTCCGCGTAGCGTTTGACCTGGCCGAAGTTTCAAAATTGTCAAAGAATTTTACCGAACTGCATCATAGCAATATGTCTGATGTTCAGACTGTAGTTGAATGATAGTTCTGAGATACCGGAAACATATTTTTCAGACGTTAGTAGTGTAGCGCAAACCCGGAAGATCACTTAAAAAAATTAAAAATGACACCAAAAAAAATGTATCATAGCGATACGTCTGAAAATCATTTTTACTTGTAAATTTTGGTTATTTAATGTGAACAAAACAATTTTCAGACGAAATGGGAAAATGGCTCTCCGTCAAATTTCTTGAATTTTTGATATGTTGTAGAATTGATCATTCTGGGGAAATGTTTCAATGGGCGCAACACGATCCTATGACTAGTTTTCGAGATGCAGGGTGTTAAATATGAGAAATATTCACTTTTCATCACTCCGTATCTCCCAAGTTAAGATTTAGTTCTAATTTATTTTTGGTGGTATTATCATCACATCCTTGTATGACAAATTCATGGCAAATTCATTTCCAAATCTTTTCGTATTACAGGGCGATTTCACTTGATAATAATGCTATTTTGAGACTTTCATAATTTTGTTGTTTTATAAAGAGAAAATGCGAAAAAAAGTTGAATTATCACATAATATTATAAATTCATTTCATCTTTCATCATAGTTCATACAAGGTGATTCACGAATATGGAAAAATAACGAATTTTGGTTTTTCGGACACCTTGTAGTAATTAACTCACCGAAAATGACAAAATTCTCGTGAAGGATGTTAAATGATTTGTTTCATCGTATACAGAGTCGAATGATGTCAATTTGAAAAATTACGTATACTTATTAAATAAAAACCTCGATTTTTTTCATCACCCTATATCTCATGAGGGAGTCCGAAAAGATAGCGATATTTTTTCATGGGAGAACTCGAAATACTTTCATTCATATTGTACAAACTTTTCAACGGAATCCTATATATAAAGCGCGGATTTATATTCAAGTAAAATTGAAAAAATATGCACATTTATATTCCTTGCTGACTCCATCCCCAAAAAACAATTTGTTTCGCACCGAACCTCACATATTTAGCTTTCGTCGATATTTTGATTTTTAATAATGTTTGATATAAATTCACAGAGTGTTTGTCTCCAAACCAGTCCTCCTTATTACAAAAGTACCAATGTGACGACGCTGTAGGTCTCCCCGCCAGCTCGCACGCATAATATTGTTATCATTATTTTTCGTTTGCTGTCTCTCTTCTCTGTCTGCGCATTTGAAGTCTCAAGCTACATTGGTCCAGCTGTAAGTGAGCGACGTTCCAACGTTTGGAGCAGCTGCCGAGTGAGCTGTATAATAGTAAGAGAGGGGTTGGAGCGTAACACGCGAAAAGTCGTACCAGCCGCAGGAGCGTAACGTTTTTTTCGGTTTTGGGAGTATATGCTACACTAAAAATGTCTGAAAACAGGTTTTTGGTTTAAAAAAAAATTGGTAATACCAAAAATTGTATTTTGCATTGTGCGTTGCGTTTGCTTACCTTTCTACATAATTTAGTTTTGTTTTAACTGATTTGTTTCAAATTTTCAGCTTGAGGATGTACTGAATATTTAAAAAAATACGGATTACCGAATCGTGATTAAATGGCGGATTATATAGTATATATTAAAAATGTATTATACGATTATTTTTTTGGGGTGAATCCAAAGGTTATTTAAAATTAGATAGAATGTCTATATGTTCATGTTTTTTAAAATTGTATAGTAATTAATGTCCGTGTCGTTGTGAGAAACAATTTCGTAAGTATTCCTGAAAAATGCAAAAAACGCATGTATGGGAGAAAACAGACAATAAATAAATTTATTTCTGAAAAAACTCCCAAAAAAAAAACAGGAAAATCAACGAACAAACGGATAAGAAAGCTATACTGAAATAGCATAAATGTAACGAAAAAATATGCAAAGTCTAAGCTTCATCACTGACAAAATCATCTTCATCATTGTGGGAGTTCGATTCATTCAGATCAGATCATTCAGATTACGTTGTAGACTGTATTTAACGGTAAAAGCGGCATTCCAGCATCTCTTTCTCTTGGAAAGTAATTAATCAACTTCAAAATTAAACTTTGCTCTTTCTCATTATACCCGGAAGGTATTTTGACAATGAAAAATTATTTGAAAAGGCGAAAATGACCAAAAATACTGAACAAATCAAAATATGACAACTGAACTGTCAAAAGTAACAAATAAAATCTACGTCGACATTAGTTAAGAAACCTTATGAATGAGAGATAAAGCTGGATAATGTATGACGTAATGGCAAAGGATGGTTAAAGAAAGTCTATTGTTTGTAGAATTTTCTCTTAGGAAGGTCGCACCAAAGCACTGTATGAGCTCATCTTGATTGGTATTATTATATTTCGATAAAACCCAAACAACATCTTTCCAATTCAAACGTGTTGATTTTTTCTTTAATTTTCGTGTAGGCTATGAAGAGATTGGGTACTATCGTTTGTAGATTTTTCTTTTTGGACGGTCGTACCAAAGCAATAGATGTACATCCGACAGATACCGCGGGAGATGCAGCAAAAAAATTAGCTGAACGTTTAGGGTTACGAAACTTGGAAGGCTGGGCAATTTATCAAAATCGACCCGATGGTGAGGAACACGTTAGAGCTCATCACTATTTGTACGATGTTATTGCTCAATGGGAATTGTAAGTTCTTTTCAAGATTTTACTTTAAAAAATGTGACTTTTTGTACTTTCTTCTCTTAGAAATCAAAATAAGCTAGTTCCACCCAGTGGTTTGTCGACATTGGGTAGAAGAAGCGGTCAAACCGTTAGCGGAGGAGAAAACAGATTTATTTTTAAGAGAAGACTCTTCAAATCTAGTCGCGAACTAAGTCAAGATCCCGTAGAAGTTAATTTAATGTATGCTCAAGCTGTACACAGCGTTGTTAAGGTACAAAGTATACAATACAAGTTTTTGATTATTATTTATAATATTTATTTTTTAGTGTGATGATTTTCCGGTGACAGAAAAAGTCGCGTTACAACTGGCTGGTTTACAGGCGCAAGTAGCTTTAGGAAATCCCAAAGATAATAATAAACTTGAATATTACAATGATATCGATACATATCTACCTTATAGAATAAGCAGGACTCGAGGGGATGATGTGTGGGTGAGTGAAATTGTCTTCAAGCGACATTTCTGTTGGTGGTTATTTTTCTAATATTGAGAAACATATTTTTTAGGTACCGATCATTGCTCAAGCTCATCGACAATATGGTGCAAATCGTACAGAACTGACTGCCAAAGCTCTCTATTTATCTTGCGTAATGCAGTACCCCCTCTACGGTACTACAATGTTCCCAGTAACGTATCGCGGTTATTGGTCATACGGAAATGCTCTAACTTTAGGCATTAACAGCGAAGGTATAATGCTTATAAAAAACGACGATAAGTTCGTACTTAACGAGTTCCACTATCAAGACGTCGAAAGCATTCTTCTCGATCCCAGCGATAGTTTTATAACGATAACGTTACAGAGACATTTGAACGACAACAATCACAAATGTTACGTTTTCGAAACGATGCAAAAAAATGAAATCGGCTCTTTAATAGCGAGTTACTGTCCCACTTTAGCCGGCTGGTTAACGGAAAACGAAGCTCCTACGAAGAAAGTTAAATCCATAACCAACGAGGATCGCGTTCGACTCTATCACAATTTAGTTAATTGCAGACGAGCTTTGGTCGATAACGATATGCTCAGAAAACCCATTGATACGTCTGGTAGTTTTTTGAGAAATACTCTACGCAGATTGAGCAAACACAAATTGGATAAATTGCGACAGGAACATGGCGGGGATACCGGTGAAACTTACAAAGGATTTCATTACGCTTTTTGGGCGTTTAGTCGGCAACCTTTGCAGCAGAGCATCAGCAGAATACCCGAACCCGATGAACAGATTATGCTTCAAGTGTTCCAGATTATTCTGACTTACGCCGGATTGGGACAAAATGGTGAGTGCTGATGCTGAAAATATTCAAGTGTATTAAATAGTTATTTTCCTAACAAGTCCGGAAAGTGATACTTTCCCGTACGCGACTGCAGTCGGTCAAGGGCGGGAAAGACACTTTACGTGTGAGTTAGGAACATTATTGTTTCTACGACCGTATATACAAAAAAGTATACCAACCCATTTTTCGAAAATTATTTTATTTCAACATACATATACAAAACTTGAACTAAAAATTACTAATTATTATAAATATTAATATTAAAAACACAATTTGTTGCATTCTGTAAATTACTTAAAATTGCCGGTCCAGTGCAGTTATAGTAAAAAACTATCTAATAAGGTAAAAAATTTGCATAATTTTACTTTCCCGCACTAGTGCGGGAAAGTGACACTTTCAAAACTAAAATGCGTTAAAACGCACGGTCGTAGAAATAGTAATTTACGTTACAAGACCGGAAAGTAGTGTTTTTCAGGTCGATATACATTTAATTCTTTATCGGATAATTCAAAACCTGAATTTATATTATTGTTAAATTTGCGCACTCGCGAAATAAGTTTGACATAAACGACAAATTAAAAATCAACGAACTGTCATCACTCGACAATATACCGAAACGTTGTTATCATAGTAATGAAATCACGGTAGATTGTATTATAAAAGAGCGATTGGTAAAATGAAAAATCAGGGACCGGAAAAAGCCTTTTTTTCAAGACCGACCAGAAAATATACACATTCTGGACAATTTTTCGTCCAGAAAATAATGTTTTGCCGATCAAGACCGGAAAATGGACGTGTCTTGTAACGTAAATTACTATTTTCTACTACCGTGTGTAAAGTACGTACTTTAGACACATTTTCGAGTGCGTAAAACTTTATTTTACGCACTAGTGCGTAAAGAGTTTTACTTTACGCACTAGTGCGTAAAGAAAAAATTCCAATATGTATGTAGTTATAGATATCTAGTTTTATAAAAATATAGGTATAATAAACGGATATTAAATCTAAGTTTTTTTCATAAATTGGAGATAGAAACCTATAGAATTCGGTAAAGTAACCTAATAATTATTGTTAAATAATTATTGAGTGCTGGAAATAATACGGTAAATAGGCATAAGTTGGCGGTGAGTGACTGACATTTCTTTGTGAATTGAATCTGACATTTAAAATTTAAATTGAGATCTTCCGACCATACCTAGGGTAAGCAATTGTATTTTATATTTAGGAATTGAATATTTTTAGAAAACTATGATGTTATTTTAGATTATTATAAAAATAAATGGATTCCTCTGACGATCTCTCAGATTACTTGGCAAATACACCACCAAATAGATGTGGCACGGAATATTCATATTATTAATAATTGAATTCGTTTGTTGTTTATATTTTGATTATAATTTCCAAATCATTTATAATATATCTTATTAGAAATTAATAATAGCGTTAAAGATTCTTCTATAGAAAAATTTAACTTACTTTACGCACTAGTGCGTAAAGTATGTTTCATGTGATTGTCGCATTCGCCTGCGGCTCATGCGACAATATTCACATTCGTCAAAAAAAAGGCTACTTTACACACTAGTTACATAAATAACTATTGCCGGTCACTCACGTCCATTTTCCGGTCTTGATCGGCAAAAATTGTCCAGAATGTGTATATTTTCTGGTCGGTCTTAAAAAAAAATGATTTTTAACGTTACTTGTCTTATATCAACTAATAGTGACCTGCCCCGCCAAGACTTCGGTCGGTGCTCACTTTTAGGATTTTTATACATCACTCACATGGTAATATTTTACAGGTGAGGTTATCAGACGAGTTGAAGACGAACACGTAACTCTCCTACAAACTATCATGGAACGATGCATGAGAAAAGAATCTCTACTTTGTGAACTATATTTGCAACTTATAAAACAAACTACGGACCATCCAGATCCCAATTCGAGAGTAAATCTGCGACATTGGGCTTTGTTGTCTTTATCTTGTTCTGTAGTACTACCGCCTAACAAAGCCATTCGTAGATATTTAATAGCTCATTTGAAACGATGCAGTTCCGATTTTGTCACGGAAGAAGGAAAATACGCGAGGTAAGCCACACAAGATATCAAGTAAGAAGTATTATTCGAACTGTATATATTTTTTAAAGGTTTGCGGAGAAGTGTTTGTCGAAAACTCAAGGAACTAGAAGGCGACAGTGGCCGCCATCTAGAGAGGAGATTCTTTGTACTATTAATAGACGTCCAGTGTATGCCAGATTCCATTTTATGGATGGCCAGTATCACTCAGTTGAGTTTCATCCCTCTGCTACTGCAAAAGATGTTCTCGAAGTTGTCAGAGATAAAATTGGACTTAGTAACGAGGCTAAAGGTAATATAGAAATAAATATAGTTTGTTGGTATGAAATATAAAAATTATTTCTTAGGTTATGCAATATATGAAGTATTGGGAAATTCTGAAAGGAGTTTAGCGGCTGAAGAAAAAGTAGCAGACGTTATGGCAAAATGGGAGAGATACAGAGCAGCAACTACCGCGAATAGTGCAAATAATACTGGTACTGCGAAAAGAGCGCGACAACACCACTTTTTCTTATTCAAAAAACATCTTTTTATGGACAATTTTATCAATTTGAACGATCCCGTTGAAAAAGAGTTGTTGTATCACCAAGTTCTGCATGATTTGAGAACGGATAGATTCCCTATCACTGATAAAGAAGCGGTAAGTTGCCAAACCTGCATTAAAAAAATAGTTTTGTTTTTGTTTATTATTGGATTTTTTTGGTGGTGAACATTCAATAAAAACTAGACTCTTTTCCCTACTTCTGCTTTGCTTCCGAGCAAAATCTTAGTTCCTTTTTAGTTTAATTACTTGAAGTAATTTCAGGATATCTGTAGGCTTGAGCTTAGGCAAGTTTCTGTCTTCTATATCACTGCAGCCTAATGGTTTATTGTATTTTTGCTCGTGTTTTCTCATAGCACCTTTGTCCCCTGCACCAGTTTGTACAGGTTCTTAGCTGGGTCCCTTCTTTCTTGACTAGTTTGAGCTTTTAAAGGATGATATGATCAGGCTGCATTATTATGATTACAGGTTGTAGTTTCCCAGGAGTATCGTTGATTATCTTGAACCTACTAGATCTTTCCAACGGTCCGATCTTTTCGGTTTCACCTATCGTCTCCAATATTATATAGGTGCTGTACCTCAAATCGGTTACGGTACCCAAAAGGGTTGTTTTGTATAACTACAACGTAATAGATGTCGAAGAATAATTATTTATATTCACACTTCATGCATTTTTGAAAAATAATATTTTTCAAAAACAGTGACCGTTCAACTAAGGAGAAACTCTTCCCGTGCAATATGCACCGCCGGATATTGAATTACACTCCAAAGTCAAACTGGGTTGGTAGATCTACAAGATATTTTAAAACCAAAATTAGAAGGGTTTAAATACGAGAATATTACAGGAAACTGTAATAAGCTTTATTGTTTCAAGCCCACGTGACTTGTCAACATTTTTTCGGATTTTGGTTAGCGATTGGAAGTGAGGATGTCGCTACTGTCACAATCTTTACATTTCCGTTACTGGAAGACGTGTATTGATTGTGATTGAAGTGTATTCTTCATTCCGGGATTAGAGATTCTCGGACGGACAGCACATACCTTGTACTGATGAGGCGCAAATACGCCGAAACCGGTCTACAAGTTGTGTTGTCCCTTCTAATCGCAAACCAGAATGGTTGGTTTTAAAATATCTCGTAGATATACCAACCCCGTTTGACTTTGGAGTGTAATTCAATATCCAGAGGTGCATATTGCACGGGAAGTAGTTGTTGCTCCTTAGTTGAACGGTCACTGTTTTTGAAAAATATTATTTTTCAAAAATGTATGAAGTGTGAATATAAATAATTATTCTTCGACATACGTTGATAAAACACTTTATTAAATACGACAATACTACAGGAAACTGTAATAAGCTTTACAAGGTAATATCTATTTTCAATTTATTCGTGAAAAAATTTTCTCAAAAGTTTCTTGCAGGACCGACATATTAAATAGGTACAGCTGTATTGAAAAAAAAGGTTCAAATATTCGACGAATACGTTAACGTCCTTTTATTTGCGTAAAACCGACTGGAGTTTGAGGTTATGAAATGTTACAGGCTGTAACTTTGTCCCCTTTTTTGGATATAACTGTACTTGCTTTATTCTCTGTGGTTGTTGATCTGTTGATATATTTCCGCAACTAAGTTGAAGTTTGATACCGCACGTGTCAACAATTATCAATTCTGTTCACAGAGTTTTCATTCACCTATGATTGAGGTAGTTTCAAAAAGAATTTTCTTTATATTCAAAAAAATATAACATTATTTACCTTCGGAACTGTATCAAAAATATAAATATTTCGTTTGATAGATGATGTTGACAGCACTCCAAGCTCAACTCGAACTAGGTGATCTCGAAGAAGTTATCCACGATTACAGACCGATCGCTGCTCATTGTTTACCTGCCCGTATGGTACCAATTTTACCCTGCGAAGGAGTACAGATGCACCACCAATCATTGAGAGGAATGACACCGTCAGAAGCGAAACAAGCTTTTTTGAATCTCATACAGAGTTGGCCTTTGCACAAAGCTACAATTTTCGACGTTATGGTGAGACACATAATAATTTATATCCACCATAATGCTTAATAAAATATTTACTTTTTATTTCAGCAATCCTTTACGTCAAATTGGCCGCGAGTATTGTGGTTAGCCGTCGACCAAAAAGGTCTTCATCTCTTAGAACACCGTTCCCGCAACGCCCTCTGCACCTATGATTACAACAGTATATTAAGCTATTCGCCCGCTCTCAATTGTCTTATGATTATTACCGGTAGTGATCGTAAACAGAGCAAAGTGATTCTTACGACTGCGCAAGCTTTCCAGATCGCGACGCTTATCAAGGAATATACTGAAGAATTACACGGATACGCCATGGATCTCAGAAGGGCTGAACAGCAACCGAAAAGTCGTCCGATTAGCGGATTACATCACAACGCTCCGATGGTTCCGCCTCAGCCCAGCTAGAAGAGGGTCACTTTCGCAGATCAAGTTGGTAAACCGAGCTATTGATCTTATTCAGTAAGGTTTGCCTGGTAGGTTGGTAGAATTGGTTTTACAGCTCTTGGTTTTTATTTAAATTTTTTTCTAGTGTCCTTTTTCAGTTTTCAATGCAGGATTTTTTTATTGCTAATTTCTGATTTACTTCAAGCAACTCTTGACACACACTTTAAACTTGGATTTTAAACGACGCTACATTACGTAAACTAGAAGGTCTTCCAATTTTTAACCTTACATTTTAAAAATGTAAAATCTCTTCACCGTACGATTTATAAATTGTGAAATGTTTACACAGTTTCGAGTTTCACATGTTTTTCCTCAACTATTTTCTACCGAAAGCAAATGCTGTTTTTTTACAAACAGTTAACATTCTGCTATTTTTATAATATTAAAATAAATATTCGGCATATTTCGTTGTTTGCATAAAATGAGCTAGCAGAAAAACAATAAATTACTTAAATTCGAATTATATATTTCAGATTTATTCATTTATTCCATTCTCAACCCACAACTCTGACCACTGTAATTTTTAATAATTTTTAAAAATAGAAAATACCCTAAACCCGTCCTGATACGAAGTGAAGATACCTGCCCGACACGGAAATAAATGAAAAAATCAATATTCACGAAAATATTTTAATAATACTTGGATAGTTCATCCTGTGTTGGTTTTGCGAGGGTCACGAAGATTCACGCATTCTGTAACATCATAAATATTGTTTTTTCTCTTATCAATCCCTTTTATTAGCTTTTGGCACTTGGTGAACACCATAGGGTCAGCTTAAACCACCAAAAACGTAGGAAACCACAATTGTTTCAATATAGAACACTGAAATGTTCGAATAAAAGTACTTTCCAATGATTTTTATTTAAAGTTATTTCCAATTATAATCCAGTATAATCAAAAACTTCCCCCCACTTAAAATGAAAATACTTATTTGAAATATGGCAATGTTTGAGGTTTTGCAGTCTAAAAACTTTTTTAAATTCATTATGACACGATGACAGGGGACCATCCCAAAAACCAACAAAGTAGCCTCCAACATAAGAGGAAAAGCAGTAGTTCTACCGCGTGTCGTTGAATTCCAAGGAAGCTCGCAGCAATGCGACACGGCACAGAGTACCTCAACGGTTGAGGTTATTGTGTGGTGCGGACGAGATGACTGACTTCTCTCCCTGATTCGGTGCATCACAATCGCTTATTATCTGCCTACGAACCGCTCGCGAGCAAAGCCTAAAATTGATCCTACCTACAATTTTCAAAAATTTGCAGTTTTAGAGTTACTTGCGTTCCCTTGTGTTCCGGCACTCTTGGGAGGTAAGGAAACGCCGTTCCCTTGCGTTCCCACTGAAATTAACCTCTGCCTCAACCACCATACGAAACCAAGCCTGGGTGGGCTAAAGACTTGAAGACATGCGTTGTTCTAGTAAGGGAGTTCAAAATTATGTTGTTTTATTTCATCGAGTCAAAATTACCAAGGATACAAGCAAAATACGGGTGTTTCTGTTCTCTGCCGTTGCCTGTCAAAAATTAATTCCGGTTTTATCTCAGTATTTGCCTTTTCCATAGAGCTTCTCAAAAATAATTCTGCTAACTTCAATACATTCATTTTTATACAAGGAATTAATGTATATTAACGAATGTATTGATCTGCGAAAATTGTTCTCTCGTCAAATGTGTTAAATATACCAAATGTTTTAATAGTATTAGTATCAAATATTTGCTAAGATGATATTGTATAAAAAGAAACAAACGTTTTTCGATTCATTTTTACTTCCGAATATCCGCCTTTCTGAACTTCATAACTGTTAATCCGAAAGTAAAAGTGAAACTTTTTTTTAATAGAAGTAACATTTCGATGGCCAGTTGATGAAATATTGTTTTTGTAAAAAGACTGAATTAGCTGAAATGTACATCAAAACATGCTACGTAACGTTATTAATATTTAAAAATGAAATCCATCGTTTTTCTAAATACCGATATCCTAAAAATTCAACATAAAAGAAGGGCTACTTATAATATGCAATAGTTAAGTCCTTGCGTACGGAACAGGATGTAATAAGCGGAGGGCAGTAATCATTCAGGGGAGAACGTTACTCTTGTGATATACATTTAATTTTTCCTCCTTTCCACTTATTAAATCTTTTTCTGAATTATTTATTTTGTCTCCAGCCCATAGCTTATTGTTTTTCATACACGTCTTTGGATTTTTGTGGCAATCACGTTAATGAGTCTTGTTCCCTAATATTAGGTGGCGTATTTGTGAATTAAAAATCACTTGAGTCACTCTCCGTTTCTCAAAAAGTCAATAAAGTTTAATAAACCCAACAACTTTGCACTCTATATAGAGTGGCTAATAGGCTTATTCCACTGCGACCTTTTCAAATCTATTGTGGTCATCTAAATCTAGATTAGGTAAATTCTCCAGCCCGACTCTTTTTAAGTAGTTAATCAGCCTCGAGATTGAATCTTTCATGCAATTTCCTAGTACAAGGTGACAGAATCTGCACATGGCTTCGTCTATCAAACCCATTAGCTTTCGGCCTGTTCAGCTTTCAGAGCCCTGTTAACATGCCTACTACGGCTTTGACAACTTTCCTATCTTTGCTTATTAGGTCTGGGAATAGTATATTACATACCCAGCGGGGAAGTAGATCTTTACAGCCCAGGCTTTGTTAGAGAGCCGTGGATGGAATGATCCTTTCCGCGCGGTATGTATTCTATTTTATTCACAATCGCTTAGTTACAAGCTTCCAAAAATATTATTTTAAAAAAAAATTCTCATTGTATTTTAATGTTTTTTTCGACAAAGAACTTCATGAAACGGTTGCTAGGCAACATTACTAAGTACCTATATGTTGACATCTATCATAAACGTACCAATATTGATTAATTAATAATTAATATTATTACATACATATACTGACATTGATGGTTAACAGCAATGAGAACTCGAATTAATATTAATTCAAATTAGTTTTGGTTCTTAATAATTAGGTTCATATAATTTGACAAAATAAATATCAGTTGTTTGTATTAACTTATTTTTTTTAAAACCAGCTTAACACAATATTGTCATACTTCAGCTTTAAAAACTGTTGCTTTCAACAAGTTCAGTCTTTGGTCGGCTGATTCAACAATAACGTCCATTTTGGATCCGTTTGTAAACCAATTCATGTCCTCCACAAGCAGATAATATTGATTTCTCTCCCATTCTTCCATAGTTGGAAGAATGTACATGATGGTCAGTTGCTGTGAATTTTTAGAGGGCCAAAAAAGAGCCTTGTGGCGTTCAGCTCACATATGCTATGGTCCATGCACCCCACACTATTTATTTCTGTATTATCGATATCCGCTCAAGGTGGAGAGTGAGTCGTCAGACATTTTTCCATATAGATTATTGTTTTGTCTTTCAAACTATTTTTCACCCCACCAGTGAATTTTTGAAGAAATCAATTACTATAAATATATTAACAATTTTTTTAAATCTTATTCTTTTAATGGATACAAAGAGGATCATTTAAAAACAGTTTCTGAAGCAAAAGTAATTGAAAATATTGCAGCCTAAAACCTAGTCGACAAAACGTTTATATTTTTTATTGTCAACAAAATAGTTATAATTAGTCATAATTTATGGATACCATCAACCAAATTAAAATCGTAGTTATTCACTGTAAAATTAACGTTAAAGAGATTCTGAATAAATAATGTAATTGCCGGGTTTTAATATTTTAAAGAAACGATGGATTTCGTGCGTCTAATAGTTTAATATATACCAAACTAACCTTAACTGTTTGACCATAATTATTTTAGAAATGTTATAAACTAGTCAAATTGTATATATATCTGCCGAATAAAAATGGTATATTTATTGTACAGCTTTTAACTGTACGCACACTGTTTTATATATTTTTTACAGTTCTTGATTCGCTTGAATTTTATATTTTTTTTATGATACTTTTGATGATTTCTTAACATTGTGATATCGATTTTATTATTTTAATTTTTATAAGATTCTGTTTTATTTGATTTCATTTTATGATTTATGTTGTGTAATATAACTATTTATATATCCCAAGTAAATAAAATGATTACAAATTAACAGGTGGATTTATTTATAACTACCTTTCCAATTTTGTACCAAAGAACACTATTAAGGTTGTTTTCTATGAAGCTATGTTAGTTTCAAATCCTGTTGTAAGACTACCTTCTTCTACACCAGTAATTTTTTCAGTTTTTCGAATAAGTATAGGATAGATTACACAGCTCCATAAAAAAAATGTTTCACTCATGAACCTAGGACACCTTGATCTAATCGACCGTGCTCAAACCGAATCTGATGTACCTACACTTAAACCGACTACGTCTGGATGTTTTTCTAACCTCAAAAAATAACCCAAAAGTCACCAAACTATATAGAAACTAATAAACCATACTGAAACCTCATAGCCCAAATCCCAGTGCTTAGGTGTTTTAAAAGCTATATCTGACTGTTTATAATAAAAAGGTTCATTAAATCAATACAAAACAACCAAATTAAAAAGTCTAAAATCTATCCAAACAACTGTTTATTCTCTCGGTGAATGTCATTAGTGTCAACTTGTCAGTTTCCATTTCAATAAGGAAAAAATAATATGTATTTAAACATGGTTTATGAGATAATATTAAATGGGGCATGTCCTCCAACTCTCAGTTGACAATAGCCATTATTTAGTTACATTCTAGATTTGTAATTTGGTTGTTTTGTATTGATTCAATGATACTTTTCATTATAAACATCAGACATATATAAAAATAAAATACCTACCTAAGCAATTGAAACAATGTCGAAAAAGCACTAAACCAAAATCAAATAACTATTAAGAACCACGTGCACAGAACGTTTGTTTATCATCAGATTCTTCAGGACATGATGTGATGTGGACTTGCCCTATTCGCATGTGTCTGACTGTGATTTAGGCTGTGTGGGTTGATATTATCGAACTATGAGGTTTTCCTATTGTTATGAGTGTAATATTATACAGTTATTATGGCATTACTAGGTTTATTTTGGGTTTTTAAGTTATTTGGCGAGTTTTTGAGGTTAGAAAAAACCTGACTTAAATTGGTTATTTGGACCTCGGATTCAACTTCACAGCTTATGTTAACCTTGGCAAGTTTATCTGAAGCTAGGCTCCGTCAAAAACGTATCAATTGCGTACGGTACCTATTTTTATAAAAGTATTAAAAATAATAATAATTATTATATATGTATAATAATTATACAGATTACGTAAATTACTTTGGAACCCTGGCCTCGGATTACACAAGTACGACAAGGATATATGAAAGAGAGAGAAAGAATAATTGTTACACTTACAGAGAGAATTCACTAGCTGGTGGTATTCAGTATGCTCCCAACATGGAAGGAGTGAGGGTGTTAAAGAAATAAAAAAATACAATCGTTATTACGTAACCTGTACATCTTAAAATTAATTTTTGTCAACATGATCATTTCAGACCAAGTTGACAATTTCTAACTACAATAGGATATTATTTTAGTCATTGTAACTTGAAAATAAAACAGCATTTCTTGATAACGAGACAAAAATATCATTTGTACAAATTAATCTGCGCTTCTGGCAACAGCGGTTAAAATAGGGGGGCAATGAGCATTCGGCCAGTCTCGGGAAATAAGTATACACCCCTAAGGTGAAACAAAGTACACGCCTTAATGACCGCGCATAATTATTCTTTCTCTCTCTTTCAGCTGTTTTTCTGTCGTACTTGTGTAATCCGGACGGTTCGGATGTAATTTACGCAATCTGTTTATAGAAACTGATTTTTGCTTTTTAAAGGTAAGGTATTTTTCAAAACACGGTATTTGTTAAAAACAAATAATGTTAAGAATCGTACTTGAATTCAATATGGATACGAAATAGTTCAAAATCTGACACTGACAATACCAACGCCACTGGATAATCAATAACAGTCAATTGACGAAGTGAGAGGGAAGAACACACACACGCGCTTGCCAATAGAAAGTCAGCTGGCCGCTAAAGAACGAAGGCCTTTCGATAAATTTCACCAATTGAGTTAGTTCGGAGGGCGTGGTAATTATGGTTTTCGCACAACGCTGCCAGAGCTTGAAGAAGCCCGTAGCAAATTTGGAAAAGTGTTCATCTTTTAATATCCATAAATTGAAAAAATAATGTTAATACCCAAAATCCAAGAAAACAAGCACATTAAAGAATTAACGTTTAATCATATTGTTAATAATAAAAAGTCCATTTTCTAATTATTATCACTTCATACTTAGCACTTTATCTTTTTCATAGTTAAACGTGGCAATATCGAATGTTTTCGACTGCATTCCTTCCATGGCTTCAGATACACTTGCCAAACTATATATTATAGTATGGCATGGTATGGGTTCATAGGTAATTTTTTTATGGAGCAGTGTAATCTTCAAACTAACCTCTTTGAGGGCAGTGGTTTGGCAGCTGGAATTTCCTACAATTATTTATGGTAGGCAAATGTCGACACTCTTCAAACTACTTTTTTTTCGTATACCTACAAAGTTTTCATTTATTCTTTCTAATAAAAAATATATTAAAATTTTTGTTCAACTCGTTATCATTTCAGTTACTCAATCAATTCTCTACATCGTTATAATGTTTGCTTAAATTTATTTTTTTCGATAACCCACTCGCTTTTTTAATTTTCTTAGAATTCGCCTCCTGTTAAATAATATCAATAAATTTCTTATCAGAAGGAGTCAAGATTACGCATATGTTCAGTTACCTAACTATTTGTTAATACATTGGCAATATATACTTTCTAAATATTACAATCAGCCCTTGGGGAATCCCATCCGGCTTTAAAACATTAAAAGGTTGAGAAAATCACAGGCTGCCTCTGTGAATCCCTGGTACGAGCTAAAATAGTGAATATATAGATCGGAGTCTTGGATTTGTGTACTGTTTTCCAGTGGCTTTTTACTGAGAACTTTCTCGTTGAATAAAGTGAACCAATAGACTGCAACGAAAATGGATAAAAAAGGACTAGATAATCAAGCTAATCAGAAAAATTATAATAACGAGGCCTATTGGAAAAGTCGTGGAGAATCAAAGAAACCTAATAATTGGGGACGTAAGTATTTATAGGAGACTTTTTAATGTAATTCTAATATTTTTCTTTAAAAAATAATTTAGAAAAAGATTATTTGGAAAAATATTGAATCGTGATTGGTTTTGGATGGAAACTATTGTATGTAAATGTTAGTATACCTCATAGAGATATACATTTTTATTAAAAACTACTTATGTTCGTCGTTCACAAAAAATATAAAAAGTTTATACATTCCAGACTGAGAAAAAAGAAAAATAGAAATAAAAAGATTTCAATTAATATCAGCCTATAATTATTTTTTGATTAGAAATATCGGCCATTAAAATATAATTAGGTATCTGCTATTTCAACGTTTTTAGGTTACGGTACTAATATATTTTTAGTAGCACATGGGTATAGCTTTTATACAACATTGTGTAGTGTCGTATTTCACTAATTTTTGCTTAACATTTCTGTGTTATATTCGGATTGTTCCATTTATTCAGATCCGACGGAAAGGATTCACGTTTTGATTGTGAAAATTTAATTACTTACAACTATTCCATAAATATCACAAAACAATGTTAATTGAAACATTTTAAACATTTGTTTGCAGTTTTTGGTGATTTATACATTTTTTGATATAAACCAGGGGTGTATGTAGTTTTTTTATTTACAAGAAGATCCCTATGTTTTCAAAAAAAGTATTTAAGTACTTTATAATAAAAAGGTATATTGAGTAGGTAATGTGAGTTTTTTATAATTGTTGGTGAAACTAGATAAAAATTCATAAAATTGTTTGATTCATTCACATATTAATTCATTCACATATTAAGACCAAGGAATTGACAATATAATTGTTGATAGCTACTTGATTTAAATAAAATTAACTTTGTCTTCATTTATTGACAACTTCATATCGATAGTCCATCTAATTCTAATGATAATTTTTGTGAAAATACTTCAAAGTGTTTCATCGATATAGACTGCATTTAGTGGACATTTTAATTTAAAATAAAGTTGTGCTTACTTCATTTGTTTTTCCAAATATCATAGACTAGCGAACACCAAAAAAAAACACGAAGACTGATGCTTTCCATAGACGTCAAGATAATTGTATCATAACGCCTTACAAATTTGAAAATTACTGACAGACTGAATTACACTTCCATGTTAAACGGGGGGTTGGTATATCTGCAAGATATAACCAACCATTCCGGTTTTTAATTAGAAGGGACAATATCACTTGCAGTGTGATTAATTGTCTGTCGGGGTATATAGCCCGAGAAGTAGTTGTTGCTTCCTAGTGAACAGTCTACTCTTTGAAAAGTAATTTTCAAATTTGTAAGGCGTCTATTGATAACACGCTTTACTTAAATATGACAATGGTTACATGAAACTATAATTAAGTAAATGATACTTTCCAATTTTAATTGAAGAATTACCTTTTTGATTTACACAACATCCTGTATATCGAGAAAATAAAAGATAAACTTCTCATAGGGCTGAAGAAATAATTATAATAATGATTAATTGTTTCACTAAATCGAATATTTAGAAAAACCTCATTTTTTGTGTGACTCATTAAAAACATTTTTTCACATGAAAGAAGATTTATAAATGCCTATATTTTATTTAAAATAAGTGTATCAGCAGAACTTTGCAATTTATAATTCTCCCAAGAGAAATCGTATTCCCCGGGGTGTTTTTATATTAAATTCTCTGATTTTACCTAACTCTAAGAAAAATATTGCCGATACTCTCGTTCTTCTGATATTCTGACTTCTTTGTAATAAAATACGACCAACAATTTATTTCGTTGAATAAATCAGACAAAAAAGAATTAAACGGAGGTTTCAATTCATTTGGTATTTTTTTATAGTGGACGGTATGGAAATTACCTTTTTCTATTTTCGTTTAGGTATAATACACGGTTTGAATGGCATTTTTTTAACGTCTGTAAAAATGCGATGCGAAATACTATTAAACGAGCATGACAATTGCAGGTGTTGTGTGAAGGAATATTGATCAGAACTGAACAAAACATTATCTTAGTGAATGGAGTATTTTCTTTCACAACAACAAAAAAATAATATAGAAAATAAATAGACTACTAATATTTTTGAAATACTTGTATGCCTAAGACTGAAACCCAACTTGATAGCGATTTTATCGTCGTACAACATTTTTTTCTATATCAAAACTTCAACTTCAGGTGAAAAATAAAATTTTAAAGAAAATTATAATTTTTGTCACAAAAATAGCTACTTTGTTGTTCGGTTAAGCTGCGTCCTCACCGAGTCGACACTGTCGATCAACAAGTCTACAAAACTACATCCGTCCACACCAGAATTGGCAGAAATGATGTCGATCAGACCAATCAACTTGTCTGACGAAGATTCATTAGCAATTTCCATAAGGGCATCGTGCCTCATGTTTCTGTTTTTATAATTATTGGTTTTGAAATCCCATAGATTTGATTTTAATTTGTCTGCCTCAATATAAGAATATCAATGGCGAGAGTGAAAAAGTGCGTAAGGCGTGTATTTCTGAAAAGTCGAAGAAAGCGAAGCCATTATGGTCGTATTATTCGATGCTGAAGCGTACACGTTGTTGGTGAATGAAAATTGTGACATTTCTAAATTCAGCAAGTTAACTACCTTACTGAAAAACCTGAGTGGAGGATACAAAGCTAAAAAGTCTAAAATTCTGGAATCAGATAACATTATTAAATTTCTGCTATTTTTGGTATGCATGGAGCGACTATAGATCCGATGAATTGCACAAGTTAGATGTGTTTCATGTGGACGACAGAAAGTCGTTTCATTATCTGATATAAAAACCAAGCAGGATAGGCCATTTTCTATTACTGACAAGAAAAGTGGAGTGAGTTTATTGGAAATTGTGAAAAAGTACATTGGCTTACGCCCCAAAAACGTATAATATAGTGTATTGTGCAACTAGTGGAAAAAGCTTAAGCATACGAGTGAGAAAATTGCTTTTTCCACGTGTTACACACTATACTTTTTCTACGACTGCAAATTAATGAATAATTTAACTATTTTCTTTTTTGAAATTTCTGGTAATAACGCTAAGGTGACATTTTCTGCTTTCTCTGTTATTTCTGGGGGTGTGTTTTCAAACTCATTGATGTCCATAATTAGGTACCTACCTATTTTTTTATATTGTAACACAAAATTTTGTTGAAATTTTTTCAAGTTTATAGAAACACCTTCTACTTTTAAAACACTACCATTTGGGTACTCTGTACTTTTTAACGTTTGACGTTTTATGACAGGAGTTCAAAGCATTCTATAATCGAGAATTGTGTTGATTCTCTATCGCACCGTGGGCTTAGGCAAAGTGACACTTTGTAGTTTCGTAAATTGTGGGAAAAGAACTATTTTCCTTAGCAGTTGTAGAAAAAGTTTTTTGTGAATTATCGACAGCAACAGTGCACATATAAGATACCCATACATTTAAGATTGCGGATTTTTTGAAGCTACTGAATTCAGAAATGTACACGGGGCATAATTTCCGTCATTCTTCAGCTATATTCATGTTGGCAAACTCTGGAGTTATAATGTTAATTATAAAATCACACTTGTTAATCCTTCGCATTAGTGTGTTTGAATTTGTTAATTTAATTGAACAAAAAAAGTTTAAACGTTTTATGTACCCTTCCTGTTAAAGTGTTACTTTATCTACCCTTGCGGTTAAAGTGATTCCTTATCTATTCAAAAGAGTTGCTATAACAACATTTTAACACTAGCTATAGAAAAAAGTATTTTAGCTGAGTTGTCTACCGACCTTGATAGTACCTACAATAAAAAATCATTCACCTTGTATTTAATATTTCTATTAAATTAACAATTATTAGATTTATTTCTATAATATGTAGTAGTAAGTGTAAGTGTAAGTTTTACTAGAAAATAACACTATATGAAGTAGGACTCCAGGTTCAGACTGCTTTGATACCCTCATAATAAAATCAGTAAAATTGAATGCTTGTAATTTTGTTTTATCATTCTGAAGTTAAACTTCTAAGCCGGCGGCGTTTCGATAATCGATGTGTGGCCGAGATTTGAGAATAAAGGTTTGAAGAAGCATTGTACCTATATGACGTGGAGAAAAAGCTATGTGTTCTGCCGGCCTTGTTTGCTATTACATTACATAAACTTACAGACCAGTGTATGTGTGTAGGTTTCAATCCAATCAGTAATTTTTTTTGTGTCGTTTTG
Organism: Lochmaea capreae; assembly: GCA_949126875.1. Taxonomy (NCBI): domain Eukaryota; kingdom Metazoa; phylum Arthropoda; class Insecta; order Coleoptera; family Chrysomelidae; genus Lochmaea; species Lochmaea capreae. Next base: position 10,544,367 of record OX421409.1, read on the forward strand.
GTCAATTTAACACAGATAAGCATACGTTGAGTTCGTGTTGTTATCAAGGTGCACTTTATTTAAATACCGAATATATTATATTCCATAATAGAATAGATGAATCATCAATATCGTTAGTTTATTCTTATACAACGTCCTGGAGTTATTTATATCGATAGTTTTTTCTTTTATATCATTCCACTTAAAGCATTGACTATCAGCCGTCTTTTTTAACCATTTATCCAAATATTTTTATTGGCCTTCCTCTTGTGTTAATCACTGGTACTCTTGCTTCATATATTCTCCTTGTCTTCTCTCCTCTATTGAATACTATAAACATGTCCTAGCTATTTTAAATCTCCCGTTCGAATTTGGTGTTGTATATCGTTGAAATGTAATTGTTGTCTAAAAGTTCCATTCCTTATTCTGTTTTATCTTGGTTTTCCTAGTCTCTTACGAGGGCATCTGAATTCTATTCTATTTGATCTTGATATATGTTTTTCATGTTTCATTGCTGTATAATAGATAATGTCCTCACTTATTCTCTTTTTTCCTAGGTATGTAATTTTGAGTGTTTAAATATCTCACCTCTACTTTCCCCAGCACATCTATTATTCCATATCCTGTATGGTTTTTCTCCGAGCTCGTCTGACAAAGTATCCGATAGCACTGCAGCCTAATGCCCCTTCTTACCACCCGGTCCAACATCTTTGTCCCCTACACCAGTTTGTACCGGCTTACGATTATTATTAATACCTACATGCTTTTTTTTTCTGAAATATATTTTTTTTTCATTTTTTTACCTTATCAACCGCAAGTGGTTATTTGCGGGAACTGAATATAAATAAAAAAAATACAATATTTTGAAGACAGACATTTTTAGATTTTATTAAACAGGCTAGTGTTTTCGAGGGAGTTTATCACACTGTCCACTTTTAAAACTAGGGAATCTTCAATTTGTTCTGGTAATTGTGCCATCGTTATGGATTGGTGGTACTGTGGGCAGATTGTTACGATATGGATAGAAGAGAGTTGTATATTACAATTATATCTTGGTGGTTCTTCTTTGGTAATGAGGTGTAGATGCGTCAGTGATGTATGACCAATATGGAGGCGGATGTTAACAATTTGGTTTTTCCTTCCCCGTGGAAGAGATAGCTTAGATCTCACTCGAGGTTTTTCTTCAAGCTTTGAGTCGCTTACGTTCCACAATTGCTGACAGGTGTTATAAATATGGTCCGTAATGGTAATTTTAATGTCTGTTGAAGGAATTAAGGGGGAAGTATTAATAACAGATGTCGAAGAATCATTATTTATATTCACACTTTATGCATTTTTGAAAAATAATAATTTTCAAAAACAGTGACCGTTCAACGAAGGAGCAACAACTACTTCCCGTGCAATATGCACCGCCGGATATTGAATTACACCCCAAAGTCAAACGGGGCTGTTATATCTACAAGATATTTTAAAACCCACCATTCTGGTTTGCAATTAGTTGGATTGAAAATTATTGTCTATTTGGTCCACTCTTTCATTGCCTTCGATTCCTGCATGTGATGGCATCCAGATAAATTTTATTTCTTTGTTTCTCAGTTGCGGACTCTGTAAATTATCCTTAATTTCCTACAGGAGCGTCTGATTGGGATATATTTGTTTCAATTTTGCTTTGATAATTGATTGTGAAAAGGAATGTTTTGGATATATTTGTAGGGAAAAATCCATTTTGGGAATATAGAATTTCTGATTGAGACCTTATTATTTAGTGGCTTAATTCTACAATCTATCCAGGACTTTTAAGTTACATTGGCATAATTAAATATTTAGTAAGGTCTACGATATTATAAAATTTATTTAATTTGTATAATATATTGATTTGTATTATTAGTATAGTATGGTAAATATTTTTATTTATTCATATTTTGTTATGCACTTTATATTTTTATATTTTATCTATTTTCAAATTATGTCATATTGTCTAAAAAATTTGTGAAATTTTCCATGACAATAAAGCATATCTCTCTTTCTCTCGTTGGCTTCCCAAACAACAAAATATGTCCAGTGTACGTACATTTTAGACTCTTTTAAGTCGTTACGTCTTTGTAAAGGACATTGGTTGTACGTACTATACGATAAGCAGGAAGTACGTTCTTAAGACAAACTTTTAATGTACTTTGTATACATACGTGTATACAGAGGCTAAGGAAGCAGAGCAGGAAATGGCATGAATTGCCCCGCGCATAGATGGCGCGCTATAAGGACACGAAGACTACACCGACAGACAGCTGACTAGATGCTATACCTTCAGGCGACAGGAGTGTATCAGCAAAAATTAATTGTTCTTTGTTAACTGTTTTATTTCTTTTAGGACTTTGATTGAAATTTTTTTGTTGTTTTATATGTTGATCATGTATTTTAATAGATATGTGACCCCGTTACGATTATCCTTATTGGTAGACATTTTCTCAGGCTATGTTAAAGTATTATTACACAAATATAAAATAGATCTCTGAAATTTTATATTTATGTACGCTTTGAAATAACGTAGTAGTAAATTAAAAATTGAAAAATTAGTAGGTAATTATGTGTACGTACAGTGGACGAACATAGTTTGTGACAACTGTACATACATATTACAACAGTTGGATGTAGGTACAAGTACAGTATTTCTAGTTGATACAAACAAGACAAAATACAAACGTTTTACGTACATACATACTATTAATTAGCTGTATATGTGTATGTCTATTGTATGTAATTCCTGTACGTAATTTGGACATACTGCATTGTGGAAAATGTACATTCCAAAAATGTACTGTGTACGTACTTCGTTTGATTCCCAAAGAAAATAAGAAAAAATAATAAGTAATGCCACAAGGAACTTATAGAAGATATAGTGAAGTATGTATTCTGGACATAACTTTTGTCAGTTGGTAACGTACTTCAAACGTTTTGTGTACGTATCGATGCTGGTTGGGTTACAATAGACAAAAGTAGCTTTATGCCTTTTTTTATGAACAGAACTGTCCTAAATTGTATTTCTCATACACTCATTTCCCAACTAGAGAAATACACTCTGAAACTATATTTTGGTAAAAGCAGAAAAAGATTTAATTAATATAGCCTTGTAAAGTAACAGGTCCAATTTACACCTAATATATTTCCTATATATCCCGGTAAAATTGCCAACATATTTCGAGTGTAGCTTTGGTAAAAAGTTTTCACGGCTATAGAAAACTTTTACTAAAACAATTTTCGGCAAACGAGGGTGACAAAGCAACTTGAGATGTCGTCGTCGTGCAGGAAAAAGTGTGTCGTCAGATTTTGCTCACTATTTAGGAAATTATTGTGTTCGTCTTTTTGAAACAAATAGGCTCGTTTGCTTATCTGAGTGCGGATTTGAGTAAATGCGTTTTTTGGTAGTGGCTAATAGCCTCAACTTTAGTGCGTAAGAACTATTTTTCTCATTTTTCTGAGATAAATTTAGTGCACAAACTCGGTTTCACATAAGAAGAAGCCACGTGAAGTTTGCCAACTGTCTTGCGCAGAAATCAAAATCGGTTTTGTTTATCTATTTCGCCTCGTAACGATCGTTTCATGTCATTGGCGTTACAAACGAACATCGCCAACCGTTAATTGAAAGTATGAATATTTAACGATACCAAGTATTTTCATATACCAGTGTCTATTGTATGTGAAAATATCTCGAAAAGCTTCAAGGAATTACCAAATATGTTTTATTCAAATTATAGGTACATATTCTAATGAATACATTTTTAATATTCTATAGTAAGTTTCAAAGGAGTTGATAGCACAGAACCCCTATAATACAAATAAACGGAAAACGGAGGTCGGGTGTCTCCAAAAATGTTATCTCTTATCTATGTTTTACAATGTATCTAGACTAAGAAGGAAGAAATTGTGACCAGGCCACCCGGTAATCGGCCAAATAACAATTGGTAATAAAATGCAAATGAAGCATACGCAGTGAACCAAACGGTCCATAGTTGTAGAACAGGGCTATTTATGATTTTTGCTTTATTACAATTAATATTATTATGAAAATACAAAGTAATTGTGCACTAAGATTTATATACACACATATTCTTGTAAAAATAAAAAAATTATAACAAATTATTGCAGGTGAACATTACTTTAACTATAATATATACAGTATTATTAACTAAATTCTTCATCAGCTATAACATGTTTTATGGCGCTTTGCCAGTTTTCGGCAGCCACATTCGCCAATGAATCGAAATCTAAGGCTTTACACTGCAACCACTCAATTATCGCCGCTTTTTTCCATGAACTTGTGGGAAGCTTCTTTACTAATCGAGAATGATAGCTGGCGTTATCCATTACAATAACTGAATTCTGGGGAATGTATTCGATCATTTGTTGGAAATATTCCTCAAAAACGTCAGCCGTCATTTCTTCGTGGTAGTCTTGAATTATATTGTAATTCCAATAATCACCATTATCGAAATGACTGATGAAAAATGCCCTTCCTTTTCAAGCGTACTTCTCTGTCTAGTAATATTACATTTTAACGACATAAAAAAGTAATTTCAATATAATATCCAATCAATACTTTTACAATAAATGTATATAATAATACGTTTTTCACAACTTACCTTCGTATTGTTTACCTAGTCACTTCTTCAATTCTCTGGAAAATCAGAATGAGTTATTCGGTTAGAAAAAAAATTACTCGTTGACAGGTGCTATGTTAAATGTATTTCGGCTCTTATGTCTACACCGTTTTACCCATGATGGATGAAGTAAAATATATATATATATTTTCTTTCTTTCGCTTCATTTCATTTGGGAAGTTTAACTCAAAAGAATGTTGTTTAAACGTTAAACCGGCAGATATGAGGAATAATATACGCAAATTTTATTTTTGTCGTTTTCGTTTGGAAAATTTAGTGCTTACAATTTCTTTATGGAGATTTAGAAGTAAGCGGATATTTGTTTACATTTTAGAGGATAGAAATTATAACTATATTACTTTGGCAACACAGACTGTAATTAGAAATAATCTACTATTACACTAGTACAATAATGAGTTCTGTTTTGAGGCTTGTGAGAATCCTTTGTAGTTCGCTGGGTGTTTTTCCTGGAGGTTTTCCCAGGTGGCTACTTTATCTCTCTGCCTCAGGCACTAGTTTGAATATTGTGGTCCTCCGTACTCGACGCACTTGGTGTTTAATCGGCATATCGTCTGTCCACGAAGGAATCTCTGGAAGATGTATCATTGTTCATTGTTTCGGTTATTGCCTCTTCGTAGCTTGTCCTATCCTATATCGTACTGGAAAATGGACTTTCTATTTAAAAGATGTTTGATGAAAAGTAACTAAAATTCCTCTTGTCATACGGAGGTTCATAAAAATAACCAAAATGCTTATTTCCCATTAGCTATAGGTCATCCTGTATAAATACCTACATTAAAATTAAAAGTATCGGCAACCAGGACAATCTATGTTTTACTGGCCTTAGTCATTTTCTCTGAAATATTATAATAAGATGGGGATCATTTTTGAATCCATTATTTTGATATAAACTTACCGGTATATACATCCCCTTTTATCAAAATAATCTATTTCCTGTGTCTGTTAAAGAATTAAAGGAAGTCGAAAAACTGGTTAATCCTTTTATCCTCTTTCCCAAGGAAAGTTAGTAGGTTTACTTAGTTTACTGAACCTATATTATACTCGGTGGATATTTGCAATATAAGGAAAGAAATTGAAGACATTGTTTAAGTATCTCATAATTGTTTGTTATGAGATATTTTGCAATAAATCAGTGTAACAAATTTAAACTCCCACATGCAATGTTTGCAGGGCTACCAACTTATACCAGAAGCTGGATCAGTTGAAAATCATAACCCTTTTATCTTTTTTCCTCGGGAGTGTTTCTGGCTGACACAGTTCACTTTGTCCGTTGGTATTTACGCTGTTTAGATGTTGAAGGAATCGGAGTACCACTGTCTGGATATCAATGCCTTGTTCCCTCATGTTTTGAAGCTTCCTTTGCTGATCGCCGGAAGTTTTCCCGAAACAAGCTTAGTGATTCACGTTAGGTACTCATTATAGTGTATCCTGGTGGCGTTGTCTTCTCTGGGGTTTCTGAGGTATCTAAATGCGTTGGAGACACTCTTGTCTCTATTGCTGCCGGATCTTCCAAATCTCTTTTACTGGAAGTATCTGTAGGCTCCATAATAATTTTAATTTACTCAAAGTCCATAATTGTTTCCACGAGTTAAGAAAAAAGGAAGTCCATACTTGTAGAGCTCCTTGCACAGGTACAAAGTTATGTACAACTTGGTGCACCAGGTGGCTTTTCCCGAAACGAGCTTTGCGATTCATGTTACTCATTATAGTGTATCCTAGTGGCGTTGTTTTCTCTGGGGTTTCTGAGGTATCTAAATGCGTTGAAGACACTCTTGTCTCTATTGCTGCCGGATCTTCCAAATCCCTTTTACTGGAAGTATCTGTAAGCTTCATAATAATTTTAATTGACTAAAGAAGAAAGGAAGTCCATACTTGTAGAGTTCCTTACACAGGTGAAAGGTTATATACAACTTGGTGCACCAGGTGGCTTAGGGTGGTATGGAGACCGAATAATCCATGGCCATCCATCCTTTCCACGACCACTCAACCTTAGAATTTGGGAGGTTTTTTTAGTGGACCCAATCCACGCAGTTCGGGCAATTAACAAGATCGTCGCTTTACGATGAGGAAGGCCATTTGTGTCACGAGATTGTTAGCGACAGATCCTTTTAAATGTTACCCATTGTTTCTTAGTGATGAAAAAAGGAATCGATTGGAAGTGTCGTTTTTCGTTTCTCTGAATTTGATTTAGTAGTAGTGGGAAACGGGAACATTATCAATTGCCCCAGTTTTTAAGTCTCGTGTTCGCTCTTGAATGGATTGTACTGTACATTCACTAATAGTTGAATTTACTTTTCAGAACAATCTAAAAGTTCTTCTTCGGGTATGCCTAAACAAGATCAAGATTATCGATCCAAACAACTCAATCCAAACAATAAAGCCTACTATGATTCTCGAAGAAATTGACCAAAAATGTAAGTATGCTTCAGTGTTTATTTAAATTTCTGTTTTGATTTTCGGTTGGATTGCATTTTTTGTTACAGATGACATCACTGCTACGGTGGATCTGCTTTTAAAGATTTAGTTTAATGTGTTATGTGATATATTTAATATGTATAATATGTACTTATGTTATGGAAGTGTCAAATGGATAACATAGAAATTTTTTTGTTAAGTTTAAACTGGGATTTTAAGGAAAGTATCAATCTGAGATTATAACAAATTTTTCTATAAATAGAGAATCTAGAGAAATTTATAGTTTAACCCTCACACTAAATGAAATCTGCAGTTTCAATTAACTGGATTTAAACCCAGTTTAAACTGAAACTTTAATGAAATTTACAGATTAATTTGTTAATTTAACAGAATTCACCATATAAACTTTAAAATCCTAATTTAAACTTTGAATTTTGTTAAATATCCCGTAAAAACCTTAGCTTTTGTCATGTTTCTAGGTTAAACTATATATTTTTTTAATTCTCAGTTTATACTGTGAATTTTTCCTAAAATCCTGGTAAAAATGTAAATTTTGTTTAAAACCTAAATTCTTTTGCCACTGTAATTAATTTTCTAGATTGATTTGCAAATGCCTTTCCCAGTTTAAATGAGAAATTCTGTTAAATTCCTAGATTAAACAGTTCGTTTTCTTGAAATCCCAGCTTAAAATTTTAAATTTCGGTGAACCCCCAGTGTTTCTCAAATATTGTTAAGTGCTATTTTGGATTGGCGTGCTACATAATCACAAAAGAAGATCCACCTATTAAGGAGTTTGGCGAAAAAGTCGTTCTACTAAAGATTGTCTTGGCAGCCGAGAGAATTGAATCTGCTATTGATTTTATCAAGTCATCAACATTGTTGGAGACGTAAGCATCATGTGTGAGTAACAGAGTATCAACTGTCGTAGAATACTCAGATCAGTTAGCTTTATTGAGATACCAATAGCTTTTCACAGAAATTGTTTCGCTATGATTACTAGATATAATTATTGGGTAGTCCATCAGCTGTTTCCGAAGTCATAAAAGGGGCTGATTTGAGATCACTTATGCTTAGGTTTATGGTAGAAAAATTACCGGAGGAAATATTCAAGTGTGTTACGTCTTGTAATAAGTAGGTAATAATTTGTACTGTTCAATATATGTTCGACTACTTTTACGCGTCCAAATGTCTTTTTTTGACGACTACTTCTGAAAGTATCGCTTTCTGTATTCATTCACGTATCGAAAGTTACGTTTTGCAAGTTCCATGTGCTGAAAGTGACAGTTCCGTATTACAAAACACTTTCCGGACTCTCTGGGGTAAACAGCTTTAACAACTTCCTAGATGTAACTATCCCCACGTCAATGTTAACAGTTCTGTTCACACAACCTTCAATTATTATTAATTTCCTTCTTCATCCGGTTCAATAAATATTAATAAATGCCCTAGAGGTACAATTAATATATCTTTTTGCAAATAAATAAAATCTATTAATATTGCAAATAAGTAGGTCACATTCTTAAATAATATTCAATAAATTGTTTATCAATTCTGTATTAATTAATTATTTTCTCGGGTGAATTTCATTTTGGTAGATTTATTTAAATCGTCGCCAAAAAAATGTGTATGCCACGGCTGAAAGTGTTAGTTTGTTGGAGTCGCCTGTTACTCGACTCGCTTCACTCGTCTCGCAATTTTCAGACTCGTCCAACAAAGAAGCACTTTCAGTCCTTGGCATACAAATAACTATTGTGAATTCCACATGCTCTCCTGTAATTTTTGTTAATCTTTAATATTGCATTGCAAATTCCTTCAATTTCTCGGTTTAAATTGTAAATTCTGTTACATTCATTGACTGGATCAGTTGAAATTTACAAATTGAACTGAAGTTTGATAAAATTTGAAGTTTAAACTAAGTAATACATAGAACAAAGAGGCAACTTAGCAGAATTTACAGATTGAACTGGGTAGGTATTGAATTTAAGAAAATTTACTGTTTGAGCTGGAACCATTAAAAATAAAATGTATGTCCTTTTCTCGCTGTCCCATTATATACTTTTTCTTATTTTCTTAAATAAACAATAAATTATACAGGGCTACTTTCATTCATCTCACTTTCCTTTTCATATGCAATTTTAAATACTTTTTTCTCCGATCGTGGGTGAAGTGACACTATTTTGACCTGTTTTCTATGCGCAAAGCTCAACATTCCAGAATAGTGGGCAGCTGCTAAGTAATTAGAAAATAACAGTGCGGTAATATCCTTACCGCACTCCTGTAGCGTGCGGTAAATGTTACAAATGGATTATTACAATAAAATGAAACAAAGTATGGTTTTAACTTTTATATTGATAAAGTTGTTATAAAAGAAATAAAAGAAACATCGAATTTATAACGATATTCTTGAACACGAATTAATTGTTAATATTTACATTTATTGTACAGTCTGTACAATTTGTAAATTGTACTGCAGGGCAACGAGAATGTGTAGACGTTGGAGCTGCATGGCTAATTTTTTGGTTTATCTCGTTTCGATCATTTTCATTTGAAGTCGTGGCAGGGGTGTTGAATATTTTATTAGCCTCTTCTACTTTATTATTAAGTGATTCGTCAATATATTCGTCCGCCACATTGGAAAATGTCCATCCTCCGTGGCGTTTTAAAGAAAGAATATCAGCTCCAGCATCTACCAAATGTGTAGCCGATGATCTTCGGAAACAATGTCTTGTATATTCTGTCGGATTTGGCAGCTGTAAATAACTTGCAATTATTTGCGGCATTTTTCCAAATTGATTTATTCCAATGACTGTCTTCCATCCTTTTCCCTTGTTGAATTTAAAAAAAAATCTAGGATTTTCAAAATCATTAGGCTTAAATGATACGTAATTTCTATAAACATTTAAATAGGTTTCGTTAATGATAAATGATCTAGGTTTATTTGTTTTTGTTTCTGGTATTTTTACCAGTATTTTTGAACCGAAATCTTCTACATCCTGAACTTTCATTCGGACAAGCTCGTCGACAGGCTCCTGCTATTCCAAATATTAGAGCTACCTATAAAGTAATCAAAAATTGTATATTTCGTGTTTTATGTATTTTAGGTAATACTATTTTATCTATATCTACTTACTTTCGTCGAGGAAAATATGTTATCTGGTGCCTCTAAAATGAATTTCTGAATTTGTTCTTGGGTTAAAATTTTGGATTTTTTCGGTTTGTATCCTGTAGCTTGACGTTTTAAAAATGCTCTCAGTTTTTGGTACTGGGCAATATTAATATTATTTTTAACAGACAAAGTTGATCGAAGCATGTAATAATGTGCCCACAACGTCGAAGATTTCATTGTTTTAGCCAATTCAGCAACATACGCCATCAGTAAATTCTCAGAAAAGGATACAATGTTGTTTTTTCTGCAAAAATTCAAGAAGCGTTGGTATGCAAGTTCATACTTCTCTCTGGATTTCGCCGGAAGTAAATTAAGTGAAGCTACTAGTTCAGGAGGCGTGCAAGGTAACAAATAATCCCTATCAGTGTTCATGATTATAATTATTTTACAATTCCTTATAAAATACAATGAATCAAACAAAACCGGCTTGGAAATTATTTTACTTTTGTCATAACAAAGTAATTTCCATGGTTACCACTTTTATATTTCAATATGAACATAGAGAAACCTATTTAAACTTACTTAATTACATCTTGAATGAAATATTTTTAAATTAATTTTTTAAATGTAAATCAACGGTCGAAGAAAAAATAGTATGTATAATTCGTGGGAAAAGAACTAATTATACAATATACTATTTTCCACTCCCATCCTATAAGTTGTTAATTAAATGTCAATTTTTAGTTTCATAATGATACTCATTACAACACTGGTTTTCATTATGAAACTGAAAAATTGACCAATATAAATCTAGATTTTCAATAACCTAGTAGGCATACCCAATATTTTCTGTAGAATGTTTGACAGTTTCTAAGAGATTCGTGTTTTATGACAATTTCAATCTTTTGCGTTAGTCAAAAAGGTAGATAACTTCCACTTTTTAAAAAAAATGTCGAGTGCAAATTCGTTTGTGACTAAAGATGGTACACCTAAAGTACTTTTTAGTGATTGTACTATTCAAAACTTCTATTCCAACAAAGTTTTAATAAAAATGTACCTAATTTATAATATTGTTTAAGCCATATTTTTGCGATCTAGCGCCTTTAAGCGGATTAACAGTGTAGCTTAAGCGTGACGTCATAATTGTGACGTCACGCTTAACCTCGCAAAAATGGAAATATCTAGCGATATTCTGACATATGATAATGAAATAAACAGGAAGACTGGTTGAAATTTATACAAAAGGTGTACGTACTAATAAGGATACTACACACAAAGGGAAAATCGCTTCGGTGCCGTCGAAGGGGTAGAAATGCTACCGTCAATATTTAAACCTAACCTAACAAAATACACAAAGCATTATATTTATAAACAAATATAACTAAAATTGTGGCTGGAGCTGCTCCTAGTAGATGAACGCTTGTCCTCCATGGTTGGAAGATATCACTAGCCAGTAGAAAATATAATCAATCGGTCAAAAAATCTACAACCGACGGAAAATATTCCCCACCGGCTTACAGGATGTTTTCTACCGGCTGCACCCTGCCAGAAGTTTGTCTTAACTGACAAAGTGCAGTAATAAAAATATACAATCAGGAACAAATACATTCTAAATCAACAATTATAAAAAATCGAATATCAACAAAATATTAACATCTATAAAATACATTTGTTACAATATTTTAACCAAAAATATCAAACATAAATTACACAGTAAAAAGATATTTTTAAATTAATATCACCAACCCCTACTACACTCAAGCTTGAGCATGCAAATATTGAACCCATGCAGTTAAGAAAATAAACATGCAAAGAATACTTTACCAAATATAATATAATGAATCAGAATAGAAATTTTGAATTATTAATAGTGCTGGAAAAAAAATCGGTAGCTCCAAATTGAAAAAGTCAAAAATAAGTATTAACTTTTGTAACCTAAAAAATCGTTTCCTGAAAAAAAATTCTGGAACAAAAAATTAAATTGATAAAAAAAAAAGTATCCAAAATTTTAATTATTTATAAGATAGGCCTATCAGCAAGTTTAAATATATCGATATATTCCAAATAAATTCTGAAGAGTATATATCCATCGCTGGTAAAATATCTAGAACAGAAAATCAAACAAAATTAAAAAATTCAACAAAAAACCGACGGAATCTTGAAGCCTGTAACAGAGTGTTAGTATGCTGAAAAGGAAGCGCTGAAAAAAAATTAAATTAATTTATATTAATGAATGAAAAATTATCTAAAAATTTTTGATTATTTCTGAGATAGGCCTATCAGCAAGTATTCCAAATAAATTCTGAAGAGCGTATCCATCATCCCTGGTAAAATATCTAGAACAGAAAATCAAACAGGATTAAAAAATTCAACAAAAATCCGATGGAATCTTGAAGCCTGTAAGAGAGTGTTAGTGTGCTGAAAAGGAAGCGCTGAAAAAAATTGTTAGTAGTTAGTCAGAATCCTTCCAATCGCCATTTTGCATGTAACTGCTTTGGCTTCTACGATATTTTGATAGCCCATACTGGGCAACAATTTCCCCAACTTGTTAATCCATACCCATTCAACAAACGGAAAACACTTAAGCGCACTCGCCCCATCGGGATGACTGCCCGCTTTGCAAACGAGACTGACCGACAACCTAGTGAACGAGCACTTTCCCACAGTGTGGTACTGCGTGCATCCGTGAAGGAAAAAGTCAATCGTAAGCACACAAGCGGTTACATGTGGCGTCCTTGACAAGTAAAATAAAATGCTTAGCAATATCTGCTTAGAAAAGAACCAACTTGTGAAAGAAAGGCAGGACAATATTTAGAAAAATAAGAAACGACATAGCTTACCTATGTGTTTTGAAAAAATAACCAGCTTGTAAAAGAAAGAGAGGACAATACTTAGGAATATGAGGAACGACATAGCTTACCTATGTGTTTTGAAAAAATAAGCAGCTTGTAGAAGAAAGGTAGTACAATATTTAAAAATATTTTTAAAAAACTGTCAATTAGCCATGTATCACCTTTGGCTTCTACGATATTTTGATAGCCCATACTGGACAACAATTTCCCCAACTTGTTAATCCATACCCATTCAACAAACGGAAAACACTCAAGCGCACTCGCCCCATCTGGATGACCGCCCGCTTTGCAAACGAGACTGACCGACATCCTAGGAACGAGCACTTTCCCACAGTGTGGTACTGCGTGCATCCGTGAAGGAAAAAGTCAATCGTAGGCAACCATGTGTTACATGTGGCGTCCTTGACAGGTAAAATAAAAAGCTTACCGATGTCTGTTAAAAAAAGAAAGGCATGACAATATTTAGGAAAATGAGGAACGACATAGCTTACCTATGTCTTTTGAAAAATAGCCAACTTGTGAAAGAAATGGGGGACAATATTTAGAAAAATGAGGTAAGACATCGATTACTTTTGAAAAGTTAAGGAATTAAGGCTGAAAGTTACCTTGCGTAGATGGAAAATTGTCCCCCATGGCTGGAAGATGACCCCAGCCAGTAGAAAATATAATCAATCGGTCAAAAAAATCTACAACCGACAGAAAATATTCCCCACCGGCTCAGGATGTTTTCTATCAGCTGCACCCTACCAGAAGTTTGTCTTTAATGGCAAAGTGTTTGAATTCATTTGTTCATGTTTGTACATTTTCATTCCAAGTCAGGAATTATAAAAACGGAATATCAAATAGACGCCAAAATATTAGTGTAATACTATTAAAACGTTTTACAAATTAGAAAATTAATTTCCAAAGGATATAGCGTTCACCAGGAAGCAACATCTACTTCTCGGGCAATATGCCCCGCCAGACAATAATGAATTACACTTTCAAGATAAACGGGGTTGGTATATGAAAATATAGAACCAACCATTCTGGTTTATAAATTAGAAGGAATAATATCACTAGCGGCGTATTTGCGCCTCTCATCAGTACAAGGTGGATATTATTCGTCCAGAAGCTCTAAGAGCATAATCCTGGACTGAAGACAACGCTGAAATCAAATTAATATATTAAACCCAGTGAAGGGAATGACAAGAATGTGATAATATAAACTAACATTCCGTCCACCCTGTATACAAAAAAGAAAATAATCAAAATTTAATAAAATACGGAGATATTGCATATATTACGAAACTAAATAAAATTTTTTCCTCCAACGTTCAACAAGCTACAGAGCGTTGATGATTTACCTACGATTTTCACCTAAACGTGTTCATAGCTTTTGAAGGACTTTGTATAACGTAGCAAAACCTTATATCAAAAGCTTCAAAAAATGTGAGCAATCCGAATTCGGTATAATAAACGGGGGTTCTCATTTAAAAAATCATGTTTGATTTGTAACGGAGTTATGCAGCACTCTGTATAGTTCGATATAATGTCAAAATATGGACCTTAAAGACATCTACTATTTTTGTTGATAACATTTTTTGAAATCTCTTAAAATAACCCACATATTGAAGTTTGTTGTAAGATTGGTACACCCTGTATGTTAATAATCAGCAGTAGGCAATTATTTACATGCAGTATATAACTTACTCTATCGAAGAGTGTTCTACACTATTGCAAAATCAAATAAGTACTCATATATCAGTTTGTTGATAAATTATAAATCGGTTAAACTTATTATATGAAAATTATTTGTAAAAGGTCCATAATACTTTAAATACGGTGTATTTATTTATTGCTAGTAGTAGTGAGAAATAAAGAGAGGATAATATTTTTAGGAAACAACATCTTAAAAATATTTGGGAAATAAATCAATACAGAATGGATTTTATAAAATATGTAACCAACTGTACAATAACTGAAAAGATTTGAAAAGTATATAATTTACCGTATCAAAGAGTATTCTAAACTATTTCAAAATCAAATAAGAAAGTACTCAATAATTGGGAAAATATAGAAAACAATATAGAGCTTATACTCATGTCTTTTGAAAATTAAGTGTATAAACTGTTTTAATTTCTAATACATCATTTGTAAAAATATTCCAAGTTTATATATGTCAATAATTAGCAGTAAGCAATTATTTGCATGCAGTATATAATAATAAGTACTCAGATAAATTATGAATCGGTTAAACTATTTTTTTTAAATCCAAAATATATTGGAGGAACACTGTATTTATTTATTGCTAGTAGTTGTATAGTGGGAAATAAAGAGAGGATATTGTGAAAATATAGTTAAAAGCATAGCTACCCTATTTCTTTCGGGAAATAAATAAATACAGAAAAATTTTTATAATATCAATACCTGACGGAACAGTAACTAAATAGATTTGAAAAGTATATAACTTATTCTATTGATGAATGTTTTTAACTATTTTAAAATGAAATAAGTACTTACTTACTAAATTTGTTGATACATTTTTAATCGGTTAAACTTTTTGTATAAAAATTATTCGTAAAAGATCCAAAATATTTTAAATACAGTGTAGTTATTTATTGCTAGTACTAGTAGAAATGAAAAATAAAGAGAGGATAATATATTGGGAAAATATAAGAAACAACAAAAGCTATACCCTATAAGTTTTTGGAAAATAGATAAATAAAGAAAAAATTTTATGAAATATATGCCTCGATATATGCTCAACTGTACAATAACTAAAATGATTCGAAAAGTATATAACTTACTCTATTGATATGAATAATGTTCTAAACCATTTCAAAAGTAATAGGTATTCAATTTGTTGATAAATTATGAATCGGTATAAAAATTATTCATAAAAGATCCAAAATATTATAAAAACTTGTTAAATAAACTGTTTTCATTTATTTTGCTACTAGAGAAAGGATAATATATTGGTAAAGTAAAGAAATCAACATAGTTTACCTATGTCTTATTTTGAAAAAAATATATTGAAAATGAAGAAATACAGTATTTATTTAGTGCTAGTATATAATAAGTAAGTACCATTTAATAAAATAAAGACTTACCTTATATATAGAATTATTATAATCCTTGGAAATCACCACCAAAAATTCGAACTATACACTTATAGGTACACTATCGAAAATTCCGAAGACACACACAGTTTCACTACCGAAAATAATTTCGAATAAAGGTACACTCCCGAAAATTCGAAAACACAGTTAAATTCCCGTAAATTACGAATATACACTCCCGACACGACCGTCCGATTCAACAATTAATTCGTTACTGAAAGCGAGCGATTTAAAATTTATTCATTAGTCACACCGTTCGTCATAAACAAGTGTTTGTCATCCAGAGATAATATACACATCTATGTGAATTCAATATACACTGTCCGCCCTATTTAAAAATATAAGTATAGATTATTTTAAGAAACGTTTTTCTATTCTTTTTGATATTTTCTGTACACAGGGAAAGTAGAAAAGCTCTAGAAAATATTCATAAATTCAATTTTTTAGGATATTCTAAGAATTTACAAGAAAATTGTTATTGTGAATTCTATTTTTAGTATCGTTTTGGCGAGCAGTGTATATATCGACACAATTAACATGTATTAGAAGGGATATTTTACCTTTATATATTTCTGCGATTCACGGAAAGAAGAAGAGACTTAGGAATATCTGTTAACTTCTTCTTTTTCTTTAACAGGGAATAATTTACCCGGCTTATACAGGAGAAATATTTTATTGTATATAGTACCTATTCATTTATGTGTTCGAGGATTGAAATTTCTCTCATGACACATATACTGTACTTGTTTATTTTTTTCTTTCTGAAATTCTTAATCTCTAATAAGCAAAATAATATTATACCTAAATAAAACTTTCCATCAACTATCAAATAAAATATTGGAGTTTAAGCAGTACTTCCTTTTTAATAATAAAAAGGTTTCCTGGTCTACTTCCAACATTATACCATTAAGGTCAACTTTATACATTCCTTCAGACAATCCAAAATCGTTCTTTGATACCTCGCAACGACCCCGCAGAGATATAAATGTTTGGAAAAAAAATTTCAAATAAAATTTTTTGTTATCTATGAGTTTGTTGATAAATTCATGATATTATTGCCAAACAAAAAATAGCTACACCATTGGTCCACTCTCTATCAATTTATTCTCTCAATGCTGTCAATTACCGCTTCAAAGTTTTCTGGCGCACTCCCGACCACGCCAGTTTCCGCTTCAAGCGTTTTTAAGCGTGACGTCATTACTTATTCGCGAAAATGAATCGCTTTAATCCGCTTTAAGACGCTAGATCGCAAAAATATGGCTTTGATCTCACTTTTGAATTCGCTTATGTTTATTTTCAATAGTTACATTAACTTCGTAGTAATTTTGAAATTTTTGTTTTACTGCAATGTTAGTTATTAGCGACAAAGATGAATTTTACAGAGTTCTCAAGATACTAATTTCAGTTAGATAATCTATTGATGTATGTATGTTGCAATTTAGACCTGATGCTGATTTAAATGTGTTGGGTAAGTTATATTTTATTTGCGCTTTATTATAATTGGGGCATTCTATAACAATATGCTTGACTGTCATTTGCTTGGAATATGTAGCACACTCTGGTATTCCGTTCTTATTGAATAAGTGCTGGTGAGTTAGTTTAGTGTGTCCTATCGTTAGTCTTCCAGGGTTTTACATCAGGCTTCACTTCGCGTAACACACATTGACACATTGACTGTTCCAGCTTCCTTTGAATAAAGAAAAAATCTACATGCTGGCAACATCAGAAAATTTTGTTTTGCAACGTCATCGTCTTTTTATCGTAACTAAACGGTTCGAAATAATTTGCATAAATATTTTAGTAATGCAGTTTACTAATGCAATGCCCCTGTAATTGAGAGAATCGCTAGAAGGACCTTTTTTGTGGAGCATTTTTAGAGTGATTACCGACCACCCATTACTCGCATTAACCATACGAAACTCGCAGTATGCTCGTTTCGTATCCCGATTAATTTTTATGTATTAATAACCATCATTACATGATCGTTGCATAATATACTATTTTCGAACTATTTTAATATTCAGGAATAATGTACATGTATTTTCTGTCTTCACATCTATAAAAATTGAATGAGTCCTCAGGCACTTGTCGTAAAGTCTGAAGTTAACTAAAATCTAACCAATGCTTAGATAGTAATCACAAATCTATATGGAACCTCTCTTTAAATGTGGAATGGTATTATTTATTTCTAGATTCTCGATAGCTACTTAGAGCGTAGTTAATCTTATCAGTAATTAAAATCTCTATTTAAGGAAACAACCAACTTCCGAGAGAGAGTTATAGTTTTTGCTCGAACACAAATACAGGAATATAACACAACAATATTTCATTCTCAATTCACGCAGCTAGCATAATTCAGTCTGGAATCTCGCTTAATTACGAGAAATGAATAATTGCCGAGAGGAAAAAAAAGGAAAACCGACGTAATTTTAATATTCTCGTGAAGGAAATATAAAAGTCGTCAACTGGAATGGAAAATCCGGAATCGTACCTTTTCCCTAAGCCAGAAGACGGAATGATTGATTGGTTTATGCTTTTTCTACCTCCAGGACCGGATTTCGAATAATTCATCATTTTTGAATCTGTTCAAAGGAGTAATGTAAAATGTTTCCTTGAAAAAAATAGCCGCACCCTTCGCTGAGTGCACAAGCTTTGATTTCTTTATAATTATAGAATTTTTCTTATTCTGCTCATAGAAAAAGAGTCTTTTAAACGAAGAGTTTTTTTTAAATTAGCAATTTACATTTTTAGTTGCTAAAAAGCTGCAAAAATTAGGAATCGGTAATAAGTTAATGCGGACATAGAAGCTGTACAGATTCACTAGATTAACATAGAGATTTTTCTTCATGAAATTGAGGAAGGAAAGGGTGCATGCAATGATTATTTTCCTTCATCTTCTTGATATTTTTCAAAAAGGAGAAAATGATAATTTCTTTTTGAGGACCATGATAAAATTTTTGAATATTGCCGTTATAATTCCACATGGAATATATACTTTGTAGTTACAAGGAAAGAAAAAGAATTTACGGACAAATACACTCCTACAAACTGTAACTTTTAAGATAATATTCCCTGGAAATCTAATATTTGCGTACGTAAAATATCTTTATTCAAGTTGAACAAAAAAAATTTCCAATAAAGAGTTATTACAGTTTCCTGTACAATGGTCGTATTTAATAAAGGGTGTTACCAATAGATATCGAAGAATAAATATACTATTCTAACGCTACACAAAGTTTTGAAAAATATTTTTCAAAAACAGTGACCGTTCAACTAAAAAAAATAACTACTTCCCAGGCTATAGGTCCCGATGGACATTTAATTACACTTCTAAGTCAAACGGAGTCAGTATCTCCTACAAAATTTAACCAACCATTCAGGTTTGCAATTAGAAGGGACAACACAACAAAACTTACAGACCGGTTTCAGCAAATTTGCGCCACACCAGTACAAGGTATATGTTCTACGTCCCAGAGCTATAAGAGCCTAATCCCAGACTGGATAAGATACTATAATCACAATCAATGCATGTCTTCCAGCAAACAATAGCGACATCATCTCTTCCAACCGCAAACCAAAATCCGAAAAATTTGACATCAATCCCATGAAACAATAAAGTGTAAAATTGTCGTAATTAATGAAGCGTTGAAATAATATATTTATTTTTGGATATCTAATAATCTTCAATTTATACACTTTGGAGTGGTCAAAGCATGCTGAGTTTCAATTTTTAAGTACATCTCAACACTAAAAATACTTTTATTAAATACTAGATGATCTTTTTTTTCATTTTCCCCCTGAAAGTAGAAAAAATGTTGTCACTAACACCGCATCAGCTTTGCTACGTTCGGGAAACTAGTTGGGAAAATAGCTATTACAACTCAATAAAAGAAATATACTAGATTTACTATGTTAAAGATCACCATCAACATTACCATTTTTACATAATATCTATACCATTTATCCAAGAATTATTTACTGAACATCCCATTGTCCAAGAAATCCATCACTCCTAACACCATCTCTATTTCCTAAACACCAGAGTATATGTATACCCTCACACACATTGGTATACCTAGCAATGAACTGATTGATCAGCATGCCAAAACAGCTTCAACTTCTGCCACAATTACTTCTCATTGAGGCAGAAGCAAAAATAATCATTAGATTCATGAGGCAAACTCACTGGAGTTCCACAAATACTTTCCTACTATCTATCCAGCCAATTCTCAACACACCACTATTTACTGACCCCACTGTACTCTCTAGGCAAGAAGTATCAATGTTACGAAGACTTCGACCAAACTCACACACAGTTACTTAATAACCTCAAGCAACATACCTTTCCGTCAAAGCTGCCAGTGATCACTTACTGTGAAACACATTCTGGTTGATTGTCCCCAATTCAATACAAGAAGACGACAACTCAATCTCAAATCCCAGCTGCAAGGCATCCTAGGGGACCCAAACCAAATTGAGACATTACTGAAATTATTAAAGGAAATATCAGTGTGTAATAAACTTTAATCTATCTTTTATTGTTCATGCTTATTATTATGTTAGTGTTTTAGTCGTCAGTAACTGCTGTTTTCTGTAATCACCACTATACAAGTGGCCATAGTTGCCGAGAAAGTTAATTGGAAAAAAAGATTACCAACATAGTTATAACGACAAATACACCATACAACAACAAAAAATAAAACAGTCATTAAGTATTACAACCAAAAATTGGTTGAACAGCTGGAATTGTATATTATAGATGTTTTAGATCATTTTTTGTGAAATAAGTTAACTTGTAGTAACAATTATAATACCCTCCAATTCTCTCTTTCATCCAAGTAAACATCGATCCTAATAATTAGCATTCAATCGTAAGGTGATAATTCCAATAGATTTCAAGTCTTTAAGTCCTGAAATAGGCTTCTCGCCATTATTTATTGCCATACAATTCAAACCAATTGAAGAAGAGAACACTGTCATTGTTCTCTGTAATTCAACGACTGTTATGGAGGGGTCATTATAATCGATGGGATTTTAGCTTTTCAACAATAAAAGCTGTAATGGAACCGTAGAATTTTGCGAAATTGGTCGTATAAAACGATATAAACAAGTATTCACAGACGCATTTGGGGAAGCAATTATTGTCATATGTTTGTATGGAATTTATCCCGTATTTAAACAGAAATGAAATATACAGGAGCATGAAAAACAGCAAAAGATAACAGGAGCGCTGGGGCACTATTAAAAACATTTAAATCGACTGTCTTATATAGAGCAGAGCTGTCGATCATAAATACAAAAGAAGAAAAACTACTAGAGCACTGTAGACATAGGTATTCTCGTCCGCCATTTTGGTGCCTTGTTGTACCTTGACGTTGTTGTTGTGTTGGTCAAGTATTTGGCATGAGATTCGGTATTTCTACTCAGCATCCATTCATTGCACTTTCTCAATTTTCTGGTTTTAATAGTCTGAAGGAAAGTTGGTAAAATAAGATGTTCTATTCAATATCAAAATTTTTTCAACACAATATGTCAACTCGACACATCACAAAACAGATACCAAAATGGCGGATGAGAGTACTAATCTCTTTAGTGCCTTAAAACTACTAGATATATGGGAGAGAAAAATACTCAGAAGAACATATATGGGGGAAGAAAAGTAAAAGATATCTGGATCAGAAGAACAAATCATGGATCATGGAATCATGGCTCATGGAATTATATGAAAGCTATCCTATATCGACGGTAGTAAGGTCGCAATGTATAAGATACTTAGGGCAAATAGAAAGACTTGCAAATAACAGGGCAACAGAAGAAGTACTTAGAAGATGAACTCGAAGTAAAAGAAAGAGGGGAAGACCAAGAAAGAAGTGGATAGAGTCAGTAGAAAAGGTACTACAACTGTTAAACATACGTAGATGGAAGAGGTGGCAATAAATAAGAAGACATGGAGGAAAATAGCCAACCACGCCGTAGGCCTTCATTGCCTGTAGAGCTGTTATAGATATTAAACAAAACAGAGCATTAGTTGTGAAGGTATAATGTTCTTACAAAAAACGACATAACGTTAAAAATATACCCCCATTATCTATGAATCGGTGAAAGGTTGTATACCTTTGGCCCAAATGAATTTCATGTTAACAAACTCGTTTTTAGAAAAGGTCGTCACGTGTTTTCGAGGTTATACTTTTCTAGTCCATTAGTCTGTTTTATTCCTAATATCAATAGAATGATAATAGCTATATGTATAAAAAGGGAGAAAAGCGCTACTTTTCCTCTCTAGGATGAAGTTTACTGCCGACGCGTAGCGAAGGGCAGTAATCATTCAAGGGAGGAAGAGGCACTCTACCCATATGTTATACAAATTATTTTTCCGCCTCCCTCAAATAACAATCATTTTTAAATAATTTATTTATGAAACTTACAAACAAAATTTATGAAAGAACTAAAACTAAGTAGTAGGTACAGTATAACTTGTAGTAGAGTAGGGAGGGTAAGTTAGGCCCACAGCACTTAGGCCACATGTACATCCTCCCGAGGAGTTGTCTTCCTAGGTCATCATCCATCCTGTCCTTTCCAGGAAGGTTGACAGGTCACTAGGAGACATCTCCTTCATTTTGGCACGTGTAGGTCAAGACTAACCGAACACACACTCTCTTATTGACGATAACTACGGGCACTCGCATAAGACACGTCTGACAGATTCATCTTCCTGTGCACACATCCTGCATAGAGGTGTGTCCACTAGCCCCATTGTATGGAGGTGTTTCCTTAATTGACAGTGGCCAGTTCGAAATCCTACCGTTAAACGTAGGCTTTTCCTGGTCATCGCCAAATATTATTTCGACTCCAGCTTCCCAGGGTCGCCCGGGTTATACTGGCAAGACTGCATCCCTTGATTTCATCCCATCTCTACAGTATAATTTATAGGCACGTTATTTCCATTCTTGCATCCTACATATTTTTAATTTGTGATATAGTAAATATTTATACTAATGTACATAATGTGTGTGAGTTCTAGGGAGAAAAAGTACGACTTTGCTCCCTACAATGAGGCCAAGAAATTTATATTTTGTATAAAGGTAGGCGGAAAAATTATTTCGATGCATCGATGGTGGAACTACCAATCAGTGACGTGCGTTTTGCAAACCTTTTTTTAATTTTTTTTCCTATACCCGTACTATAATAATACACTTAATTGCACAAATTAACAGGAAAGTCTATTTAAGCACACTTATAGTAACTTTATCAAAATTATTTCATTGACGTTCAACATAATTATTGTTATTGTCAAGTGGTTAATGACATTGTAGTAGATGAAAAAAGAACTTTTGTCCACGACCACTTAATAATAAGTCAATATTTCACCTCCTAACAAAAGGTATATGGTACCCATATATCTACTAGAGTAAATTATGAACTCATAATTTACGCTTCTGCATTTAAATAACATGCCATGACAACTCAACACTCACAAAATTTCGGTACATAGGTATTAAATCTGCGTATTTTGTTTCTGAAATATCGTATTGATAAAATATCGAAATTTTTATTATTGATACTTTTCATAACGGTATTTATTAATATTGATATTTTTAAAACAATATATTTATAACGGTACGGTGTATTGATACTTTAAACAGTATCGCCCATCTCTATATGTCACATTTGACGTACTCCTGAAATTTATTAATTTTGACCTTAGAATTGTCAATAATACCAAATTATTACTTTCCGTTCTACACTCGCCTTATTTAATAGAGAAATCAAGGGTCGTGGACAAAGTATAGTATTCTACTCGCAATTTAGGGTCATTATTCACTCGGGTGACTTGCGCCCCTCGCCTACGGCTCGGGTCGCAAACGTCAACCTGCGTGAATAATGGCTATCATAAATTGCTCGTTTTATAATATACTATTCTACTCAAAGAAACCTTAATAGTTTCTTAATAATTGGAATTTCTTTACAACTCTTTGCTCCTCTAATTAAACCGCTGTCTCCACACAGAAATGATTTGTGGCTGCACCAAGATAGTGTGCCACCGCACTGTAGTGCTGCCTTGGTGAGAAACTACCTGGACAACGTCTTCCCAAATCGTCGGTACGTCGAAGAGGAACAATTAAGCCTCCAAGAATCCCTAATTCAACTCCTCTCGATTTCCAACGGGTTTCAGGATTTTCCTCTAAAACGGTTTACAAAAAAATGAATGTATTCCTTTCATTTGTACCACACTGTATTTATTATTCCCTATACACTTTTTCATTTTATTTCATGTGTTGTTTTATAAATCTCTCTCTATCATAATTGAAATGCTCCAAGAAATAATTACTGAAAATAATTTGTTAAAAAATGTTACTCGAGAGATTTACAAAAACTGCAACACCTAAAATTCAACTTTAGAGAAGATTGTTTATACCAATGTAACATCGATCTCATCATAAAACTCCCGCAAATTAAAATTCATTAAAATCCTATGAGTCGCTTCACATTTAAAACCCACTCTGTATATTTAAATCCTAAATTAAAATATTACGTAGCGACTCTGTATAAAATTAAATAATTGGTACATGAAACCGATCGCCTAAATATATTGTACCTCAATGGACTGTAATTCTCTCCAATAAAAACACGATGTTTTTTGTTATCTCTAAAAAAACTGCTTCACGAATTCATAACAAAGAATGTACATTGTGTGTTAGTATTTTAACGAGTGAATATTAGATATTTTTGATGTTAATCAGGTAACTTTTGATTATTTTATTTGAAAATATACATTTTTCATGTTTGATACTTATTAGGTATGCTGTATAAATTCAAAAAGGATTTCCTTAACATCGAAAATGAATGTGGTTGATAAATAGAATACTTTTTATCAAATAAAATCACACAGCAGAAATACATATAACTTTATATCACTCGACAGGTTTAATAAATTACGTTTTCATTGTCAGGAGTGAATTTACATATATTTTCCATACCGGTTCAGTAATATTTATTTATATTTGATAATTATGAAAATATTTCACGTAGTAAATATTGACGTTTAAGAAATTTAAAAAAAATATTTTTAAAAATGAGATTTCCAATCAAAAAGTCGTGACTTCCAGAACGCTATATCCATTATTCATGATTTTAATTCAATGCTGCAAACAAGTCTCAACCCGTCATTTTGGGTATGCACGCGCCTCGTCAAAAACAACAGGTCAAATAAAATAATTTTTAAGGTAGGTATACATTGTTACAATAATTTAAAAATATGAAACTATTATAATGTATTAGTAAACACTTTGCAGAATTCATTAGCGTTGGAAAAAATTGGTCATTGTGCAGAGCAGGTACTTCGCTCGATTATGACAAAAATTTTCATACCTCCATATTCCAATGCCAATATAAATAGGTACTATTTTTTTTGTCGTTGACATTCAAATTTCATACAACGGGCTTTTAAAGTTTTTCAATTTACGCAGCCATTTTTTCAGCACTGTATACCTTCTTCAATCATTTTCCTTGCCCTTCTCGATAAATTGTTCAATGATCTCCTTTAAAACGTCATATTATAATTGCGATGTTGTCAGATTGTCAGGATAATCTTATTTCTAATACTTTTCTCTCTTCGTATTTTGGTTACCACACTATTGATTTTTTATTTTCTGATATTGTTAGATATACACTTTGATCTGTGTCATTTGGTCAGGAAGCGATATGTATTGAATCTATAAACATATAACTTACATTTTTCGTAGAATGGCTTTTGCATCCTTTTTTTTTTAATTTCACCATTGACCCAGCACCCCTATTCGCTCCCTATCTTGTAAAATACGCCTTTCCGACAAATTTTGCTATATACACATTAATTATAAAAGCCATTCCTATAGTTTGTTCGAGAAGTACCTGTTCTGCACAATTACCAGTTAGTTTTTCAACAAGTTATGCAATTGTTGATTAACAAAATATTCTCAAATATTCATCTTTATTATAAACTAAAGATAAACAGCCTTATTAATAATAAAGACGATAACACCATACTAACTAATGGTTACTAAGAGCGTACTTATATCATGTTAAAATAATGTTAAATGTATTTATTAATATGTTTTTTCACTAGTTTGATTTTAAAGTCATGTTAGAATAATCTAATTATATTATTATTAAGGCTGAAAATGTTCAAATAGTTGTCTAATACTTTGTTTATAACAATTTTTTTAACAATAAATAACTGATTCGAAGTTTTCTTATTATTATAAAAAAAGTATTGGAATATTTCAAACTTTCGGTATGTATATAGAAAGGGCTTCACGACGTGAAACATTTTTAGACCATCATTTTTAGTTGACAATAAACAAGGAAGTTCAATAACATTTTGTTAATTAACAATTACCTAGCTTGTTGAAAAATTAGCTTGAATGTTTTCCAGTGGTAATGAATTCCTAGAAGTGTTTGGAAAACACCATATTTTTTTTCAAATTATTTAATAAACAATTAATACCTTAAAAAAATTATTTAATGTGCGTGTATAAATATTTTCAGCGTTGAATTAAAATTATAAATAATAGATATAGACTTCCGGGAGGTGGGACATTTTTATTGAGAATTTTCTCTTCTTTGAGAATCCTTTTTAATTAATTCCTTGAATGTTAATATTTTTCGAGATATTTGAAATATTTTTCTCTACTGTTTATGATCAAGCAATATTGAATTAATATCGTTCTCTTTTTTCACAGATTTCACTGGTCTCGTTTCAGCTCAAACAATGCGATATGCCTAAAGGTAGGAGAATGTTGTGACGAATAACGAAAATAGAAATAATTGTGAAAATAATAATAATTATATTTAAGAAAATTTTTGTTTATTTTTTCTATATATCATTTTTTTATTTTAATATTGTTCAAAATTTTATAAGAAAATTTATTTTCTATTTTTGTTATTAAAAACGTGTGCCTGAAATATTTTTGCTATATTTACAATTTTTTCGTATCCGTTGTTTCACTTTCAATAATTTAATAAATATATTAAATATAGGAAACACCGCAGCAAGAGGATATTTTTATGTGGATATTGTTTGTGTTTCTTCTTTTTCAGGTGAAGTTTTTTCAGCGCTGCAACCTTCAGTGAGCAAATCGGTCAAACAATTATAAAAAATATTATAAATCATAATTAAAATTTAACATTTCTTATTTCAATTGGAAAGTTACGAAAACAAGAATAATGGAAAAATACAAAAAAATTATTTACTGAATAACTGAAAAAAAAATCGCTTAAAAATTTGATTTTTCTCTTCAATTTGAAACTATTAAATATAAAAAATTAATTAAATCACTTGTATAATATAAAATGGGAAATTGGTCAAAAATTTAATTTTTTCTATAGCTGAATTCAGATCCAGAGATATTTTGAGAAAGTTTTTTAAGACATTTATTTAGTCAGGCACATTATTAATCAATTTATTGCGATATTATAATTTTTGAAATTTGAAGGATTCCCTAGGGAAAACCGATTGCTCTAGACAACTCAGAAAGGATAATTCAGGAAGAAAAAAACAAATGATTTTTAGTGCGATGCTCTTGGTGTCAATAGTTTAACCATTTAACACAATTTGTTAATTTGTTAATTTAAACAAAAAGTTATTGAAACAAGAATAGTAAAATATAAAATACATTTTATCAACTCTATGATATGAAAAGAAAAATTGCTTCAGATATTAATTTTTATAATATTTTGAGACACCTCAATTTTTTTCCTGAATTTAAGTCTAGCATATTTTTAAATAAAAAAAAAATGCTAAAAAAATATTTTTTTCTTACAATTTAAAACATTTATTTAATTTACCATATTTACTAGATAGTTCGTTAGAAAATTATTATTCTATAAATATTGAGACACTCCCAGAATGCACTGGGTACAACGAGATCTTCCAGGCAACTCAGAAGAAGTTATTATTCGGGTGTTTCCAATTTTTTACATTTTACTATTTATCATAAATTTAAATTTTATCAGCTGACAAATTTTTTTGTGGTTACACAAATTTTCAAATGGTTGTATGCCTGTATTTATAGTACAATATGTGAAACTATATAATGTATGCCTTTGACTAAGAGATAAATGTGGTGGCAATCGCCGGTCGGTAAATGGAAATGGTCGATTTCGGTTATTAGTGATGGTTAATGGTAAAAATAGTGCAGTCCAAATGGTATTGGGATAGAGATTGCGCCCAAGATAGTTCAAAATGTAAGTGTTTTAAATATTTTTTTTTATTTCTGGAGTCGCCACTGTTTACTTCTACTATTTTATGCATAACTAATAATATAATGATTTAAAGTTACTCTTTGTCAGCAATGATAAACCCTTAAACATTCAATTTGCTGCTGAATATACAGTATGGTCCAACTAAAAGGAATATATTAATCATTTTGTAAGTCGGCGATTGGCGAAAGACGAGCAACCAGCTCTTCCTGCAGTCAGCTCTTCCTGAGTTATTTTTGCGTATCCGTTCTTTTAGTTCATCAGGTATGTGGTCTATTTATGTACACTTTTCCTTCTCAAGTATCCCCATAAAAAGAATTCGAGAGGGGTTAAACCTTCCAGCTCTTTGTATATTTTTCTCATCTCATACTATAATACTAACCCTTATTGTTGTATCCTGGATAGCCATTTCTACTTTAAAGAAATTATATTTATTCACCACTCCTTCTTCGAATTATGAGGAAGGAAACTGGAGCAGTCCCAGTACGAAAAATTATAATAAAAAACAATAAAAGCGGAAAAGCAAACTAAATCTATAATTAAAATCAATGCGGTTTTAATAACCTGTGAAAATAATACTACACCAGTGATAATAAAATTAATCATCCAGAAAATTTAGTGTGTTAAGGCTTGAAGCATATTTTCAACATTCGCAATAAAATATATTTTTTAAAGTTTGTTACAAAACTAAAGTGGTTTAGCCATTGTAATTTCATTTAGTAGTTCAACAGCAAGTGCTATTTATATGCGTCATTTCATTAGTTTTTATGTATATTTCAGTTCATTAGTTTGAATAGCTGTTTCAGCCAAAGAGGTGGAAACACTAAAATATTCCAAACTATTCGACAAGGAGTTAAATAATTTTAAAATTATATTGAATGGAAAAAATTTATAATCACTTACGGGGTATATTATAGTATATGGAGAAAGTTTGGAAGACACTAATTTTTTATAAATATTATCGTCAGCCTTCATATTTCAAGACAGTTAAGATTTAATAATTAACAGCTCTGGGTTTTCCCGTAATCCGTTAAACTAGCTGGTCTAACGTCTAACCCCAGACAAGGGAAAGAAAAGAGCAAATTCGGGTAAAAGTACCAATCTATAACAAGTGTTCAAATATCTGAAAGAACGGTTTTACCCACCATATATTTTTAGTATTCTGGAGGTTTAGGGCGCGTTGTATCAAACACCTAAACTCGGTTTAACGATAACTGATGTTTAGACTGAAGTCATTGATTGATAATAAATACATAAATCTGTCACAGTCTAAACATCAGTTATCATTAAATCGCGTTTAGGTGTTTGATACAACGCACCCTTGAGGAAACGAAAAATGAATTACTGATGAACATTCGTTAGAAGAAAACATATATTTACAATATCTCTAACAGTGTCAAAAAAGTGCCAATTTAGTCCCAAGGACTGGTTTTAATGTAATATTGTTTGTATAGAGGATTACCTCTTTAAATAAAGGTTTAAAATGATTATCCACATTACAACTTACTGTTCAGTAGGAGATGTTATTTGATCTCTAATCTTACTCCTTGTTTTGTAAATCTAAATCTTTTTAGAAAATCATTATCATTCCAAATCTGGAAATGGTTAGGCCTTTCTCTATAATTTTGAGGGAGTCGTCTTCCACCTAATAAAATATCAATTATTTCTACAAAGTCTTCGTCGTCGCTTAAGTTTTCCATTTCCATAAAAAAAATTCACTAATTATATAAAAAAACGTAGGTATGTTTTTTGAGGTTAAGTAACCCTAAACTCGTTTTAAGCCACCAAATTCAACCGCTAAAATATAAACGTCAAACCATAATAATCTGCACTGATAGGAGACAAGCTCTACTATCCTTGAACAGACAACGTGTTACATCAAGGCTAGTATTAGAGTGCCATCGAGATTTAGCTAACGCCTCGGTAGATAACAATATTATCCTGAGGTGGGTTAAGGGGCACGACAGGAGCAAAGGTAGCTGCATTGCTGATTCTTTAGCCAGGGAAGCGGCTGGACTATGAATTCTTGAACCCGGCGACACCTACGGCCTGACGAATTCGACAATTGCGGAACTAGCTAAACGTTACACCCTGCTCAATCTCCAAAGAGATGGGATGATATGAAGGGATGCAGTCTTGCCAGGATCACCCTGGGCGACCCTGGGAAGCTGGTGTCGGAAAAATATTTGGCGATGACCAGGAAAAACCTACGTTTTACGGTAGGATTTTTGACTGGCCACTCTCAATTAAGGAAACACCTCCATACAATGGAGCTAGTGGACACACCTCTATGCAGGATGTGTGAACAGGAAGATGAATCTGTCAGGCATGTCTTATGCGAGTGCCCGGAGTTATCGTCAATAAGAGAGTGTGTGCTAGGTGAGTCTTGGCCTACACCTGCCGATATAAAGGAGATGTCTCCTAGTGACCTGGCCACCTTCCTGGAAAGGACAGGATGGTCGATGTACAATGGGTCACATGTGGCCTAAGCGCTTGTTAGCCTAACGCACCCTCCCTACTCTACAGATACAGATACAAACGTCAAACATGTCAAGTTAAACTAGGTTTAAGGATAAGCTTTATTTTGTACAACAGAATATCCCCTTTAAGCTAGGTTAAAATTTGGGCTTGGCTTAAACTCGGATTGTACAACCGGCCCTTAATAGCTCAATAAAAACCTTCTCTGCTGTAATATTTCTTAAACTCGAACCCAAATTTGTGAAACCCAGCATAGTGCAGTGTCTTCTCCAATAACACATATCAAAGTTTGTTTTGAATTCCTTTTTATCTAAACCATCTTCTATATTATTCCACTCTCCGGTGTTTTCCTTTGCGATGTTGAATTTCATTTACGTTGTTATTCCATAAACATACCGAATAGAACACCTAACATTTGCTGAAATATTATTTAAGCCAATATTTTACTTACATTACAACTCTTTAATTAATCCGCCTGGATTATTTGTTCGAAAACAAAACTGGATATTATTTTACGGAAAGTTGAAGTTAACAATTTGTTTTTATTTCATGTAGTTAATAATAAAATTGATGGGTCGAAAGCTGTTTTTCAACTATAAATAAAAATTGGATACAATTGTTATTGTCAAAAATAGCTACAAAACTTCAAAAATGATCATTTATGTCATATCATAAAGTAATGCGATGATAGAAAATAACGCCGGCATCAATTTATATTACGTTTTTATTGAATTTATTGCTTGTTTTCGATGTTTGTATTGAATATCTGAAACATTTAACCAATTAATGAAACGAATGATTTTGCCTGTAAATTAACAAAAATGCCATAAAAACTTCGGAAATTATATTACGAATCTGGTTTTTAGCTTATACTCCGTAACTAACCTAGCTAGATATAATATTAGGTTATTCTAAAAATATGTTAGTTTCTTCACCATAATAAATCTAGCTTGTTAATGGACCCGATCTTCCAGATTTACTTGTAGAGTCTTTTTTTGTGAGCACTGCAGTCTGCTGGCTTATTCTACTCTACTACCACATTTAGTCCTCACATCCCCGTATTTTCGAATGGACAAATAGGTCGAGGTCCACTGAATGTGTGCCATATGTCAAACACATTAGATTTTCAGGGTTTATATCCGTCATTTCTTTTTTTTAATGCTTGAACTTTAGGATACTGGGAAATATTTATGTTTTTCTCTATGAAAAGGGTGGACTTCAGCATGGAATATTCACACCATAAGCTTGATGGAGACTTTAATACAGCAGATTTTTCGTGAAAGTACGCCAAAAGCATGGTTTCTGGAACTGAAGTACCAGTCTTTGTTTGGCACCATTTCTTGAAGTATTGATACGTTGCGTTATACCGTTGTTGTTGATCTAATAACAATGCTTATAGCACTATAGGAACCGGTTAAAGCTGTCCATGATTTTATGCAAAAAATACGAATTGAATTAATGAAAATCCGAAGATAAATTCTGCGGAGAGGACAAATAATCTTATATACTTCACGGTTTGTAAGTATTCATTCATACGTTTGGGTTGTGCTCATCAGCCCAGGCGCTTGAACTGAATCTTAGTACCATTACCCATGTAATCTACTTACATTCCAGAAGCTTCGTGTCTTCTATATAGGCCACCCGTTTAACTGGAAGCATGTTCAGTAGTTGTGATTGTTCTATTATTTCCTCTCCAAAGTGCTTCCGTCTGAGTCCTTGTAAGTTCTCTCAGAAGAGTAGGTATTTCATCGTAGAGTTCACAGCCTTCATTTGAGTTGGTATGCCTTAACTAGCCGGTTCCCGATTTCTCTTTTGTGAATCCAAAAAACAGTTCCGGACCTATGAAGTCTTCTTTAGAACCTTCTTTAGCAAACTGGTCTGCCATTTTATTACCTGCAATCCCCTCATCTGCTGGCAACCATATTAGAGGCAGTTTGTGGTCTCTTGAAAGCATACTGAGGGATTCTTTACGGTCTTTTACAGTTTTTTATTATGAACATTTATATTTATAAAAATCCAATAATAAATTCTGCGGGAAGTAGCAAAAATCTCATTTACGGGATGTAAGTATATTTACTAGTCTTGAACTCGCTATCGCTCAAAATTGTTCTCGACTAGTAAATGCTACTCACATACCTTATAGTATGAATAACTATTAAATAACATTTGTAAAGAAAAGTGGAAATAACTTTCATAAGATTCATGATAATAGAGTATCTAGTTTTATTCTAATATATACCAAGTAAAGCGTCCACTCTGAGCAGCCCACATATATTTTTTCCAATTCATGAGTTTATTTTTCGAAAAAGTTTTCCGTTTTTAATAAAAACTTGACTGTTAAAACATGATTTTATTTACTAAAGGTATACGGTAACATTTACATGTCACCAATATTTGCAGTATTCAATGAAAATACTTTTGTACTTTTGTGGCTTCAGGCGTTTTAATAACCACAGACTTCTCGTTACATTTTTGCTACAGGCAAATTGTTTTTTATTTCGGTGTTTTATACCAAATAAATATAAATTTGATGGTCCAAGAGCCCCAACCAAAAACGTAGGTTGGCTGTGCAACGTACTAGCCAGTGGATTTTTTTTTGGAATATGTTCAGGGGTGTATGTAAATGTAAATACATGTGGGCGTCATGAAATTGGGGGGGCGTCAGCCGTCATCTTGAAAAACACGTTTTATTAAATATCTCGCGAACCGCGCATCGTACCACAATAATATTTGCAATCTTTTTTATTTGAAACTGTTCAACGCATAGGTTGTTAATTATACCGCTCCAAACTTTTTTCAATATGGTTTTTGCTAAATATTTAGTTAATGGTCAATGATAAACTAAAAATGGTGGTAACTAATTTGTAGAGCATGAAATTTCTTATAAATTTTATTATAAACTTTTTCATTTACGCCCACATGTATTTACATTTAGGGGACACCCCTGAACATATTTCCAAAAAAAAACCACTGGCTAGTACGTTGCAAAAAAAACGCGGCTCTTCGCCTATGATTCAGTGAGCTTTATATGAGTGAACAAATATTGATTAATTTGTCTTTCTTATCAAATTACTAGCGAAGCACAGCTGTATGGCTCTTGGTTTTATCTTGTGGAAGCACCTTGAGATTTCTTGAAATATCCCTCAGAAAAATATGCTTAGCAATCACCCTTTTGCATCACTAATATTAATATTTTTCTTATTACTAATATTCTGAAATAACAGAACTACTTCTTCAAGTCACATACGAGGATATATTGGAAAATTCTTAACCTACTATAGAACCAAACAACATTTCAATGTCAAAATATTTTATTACCCAACATATTCTCCTCTTAATTGGATACATTTATTACAGCGAACCTGCAACGTCTCTAGACCTTAAAAAAAATGTTTCTTCTTGCTCTGCAAACCAGACCTCCACAGCTTTTATTACCTTCTCGTTGGAAGAAAATTCACGACCTTTAAAACTTTTTTTCAGTTGAGGAAAGAGATGGTAGTCGGACGGAGCCAAATCTGGTGAATAAGGGGACTGTTCTAGTAATTCAAACCCTAAATCACGAGTTTTTTGCATGGCAACATGAGATTTGTGTGCAGGGGCGTTGTCCTGCAAAAACAAAACACCTTTGAATAGCTTTTCGCGTCTTTTCTCTTTAATTTTTTCCCGTAGAGTGGTCAGTAATGTCGAATAGTAATCTCCAGTTATTGTTCTACCCAAAATATCAATCATGATTACTCCATGGCAATCCCAAAAAACTGAAGCAAGAACTTTTCTAGCAGATTTTTGGACACGAAACTTCTTAGGTCTTGGAGAACCAGAGTGTCGCCATTCCATCGATTGTTGCTTTGTTTCTGGATCGTAGAAATGTACTCAAGTCTCATCCATAGTAACAATTCGGTTTAAGAAGTCTACATCGTTTTCAAATCGAGCACAGATCGAACGCGATGCTTCTACCCTTGCACGCTGTTGGTCAACGTTTAAACATTTGGGGATCCATTTTGCAGCAATTTTTCTCATGTCCAAATTGACGTGAACTATATGATGAACGCGTTCGTATGAAATATTCAGTGCTTCAGATATCCGTTTTAGCCCAATTCGACGGTCTGATAAAATGATGTCATGAACTGCATCGATATTTTCGGGGACTGACACAGAAACTGGCCTTCCCGATCGGTCATCATCTTCAATGGAAAGTTTGCCTCTTTTGAAGCTTGCAGTCCAATTTTTCACGGTCGCATACGAAGGACATTGATCACCAAGGGTACTAAGCATACCTTCGTAAATCTGCTTACCTCTGAACCCTTTTAAATACAGGTACTTGATGATGGCTCGAAACTCCAATTTTTCGATTTCCACAATTTCGGTGGACATCTTTTTTCTTTTAATTTATTGCGTAACTCTGATTTACTTTTTTGACGTCAAACTTCACACTGACACTTCTAATAAGTTATTGTTCGTTCGTTCGTATATATATAAATAAAGAGATACCGATAATACTCAAGGAATTAAATGATAAATTCAACAAACTGCTGTTGTGGTTGTATCTGCTGCGTTGAAAGTTGGATGATGTATCTAAAACATATGCCTAATTGCCATAGAGAGTTTTTTGATATTTTATAAACAAAGCAATTGAAAATAAAGAATTAAATCAATAATATAAAAAGAAAATAAGAAACTTATTTCGAAGTTAATCACAATATAACTCAAAATCTATGGCGCAATGTAGACTTCTGTAACTGAATAGTGAAGAAATGCCGTCGTCAATTTTCTAAACCAATTGTATATGGAGAGCATCCACCAATGGATAAACAATCAAGCGTTGCGCTAGTGGTATAAAACCCCAGGGCAAAGGCACGCTAAACTATTCCTTAAAAGCTCTTCGGCCAAACTGTCACGCGACCTACTATGTCAAAGTCTAGAAACGACGAGGATTATGGTGGGAATGCTGACCGGACATTGTAGGCTGAGGAAGCATATGCATACAATTGGCCTAGCAGATGACAGCCTATGTAAGTTTTGCCAAGAAGAAGACGAAACCAAGGAGTACATACTCTGTGAGTGCGAAGGCCTAGTAAGGGTGCGGTTTCACCTATTCGGAGAAGGAAAGCCGAGGGCAGAGAGCTACGCAAGGGAGGCGGTATCCAGTCTAATAGGTCTAGCAAAAAGAATAAAGCTAGATATCGAGCTCTCAAAATAGGGAGGACCATAATAGATCTGCAAAGGTCGCAGTGGATAAAGAGCCACTCCATTTTTAATCTAATCTAATTTAATAAATCTATTTTAGCTCTGAAGGTAGATGGTTCTATAAATTTTTGGCATGAAAGTGGTGTGATTTTTATTTAAGAACTGTGAAATAAACTTAAAAATTGGTCTTTTAGTTAAACTGTGAATGTGTCTTGGAACCAAATAGATGGATTCCAAAATAAATAGGCTTATGATGTTTAGTTTTGAGACAAGGAGAGAAAAACTCTGCGTTGAAATATTTGATAATATTATTTAGAAAGTCCAAAGATTTTGAGCTAGTATCTTCAGAACAATCAATCCAATCAGTGGCTTAACATAAATGATGAAATTTGAGAAAATTTTGTTGATAAGAGATTCTGATAAACTGATGAGATTATGATCAGAGACACCTGAGCAGCTAATAACTGAGTCTTCCACATCACTGGGTATAAAGTCAAGTCGGAAAGCATTAAATCTACAGGGATATTCATATGTAGGGCCAAACGGTAACTACACGCTCAGGATACAAAAAAATTATAATATTCTACTTAACAGTAATGGGTCTAGGTCTGCTCGTTATTGAGATATGGGATGTTAAAATGAAGAAAATTAAATAGATTTTTGTTAACTTATTTTTCCATGTTGTGAGTGAGTAAAAGTGATTGAGCTTACCAAATAAAATGAGTAAGTGGGGAATCATTGAGTGACAAAAAATGTGTAGCTGATTTCATCTATTTAACGGTTTATGTGGCGACATCCTGTCAAATATTCTTATTTACCCTTACTCAAACTGGTGAATACTCAATTTTTCAGTCAATATGTAAGAAAATACCTGACCTATTAAAAAAAATCTTTCTCGCTTAACATCCCGTATCTCAATAAGAGATGTTATCAAGTAAAATATTATTTTTGTCTTCTGAACGTATAGTTACAATTTGGCCCATGACTTATTGATCACTGTGTAATACAAACAAGCTCCAGAAGTATACCAACTAGTAAAACTGTAAGAACTGCTATACAGCATATCTTAGAGAAATGTGAAAATCCTATAATGTGGCTATAAACCACTATACAATGTCTTTACAACCGAAAAGGACACCAGTTTGTACAACAGTTCAGTTCTTTTCGGACAACCTTTAGTAAACTACACAACCGTTATAGGATAATTAATGATTATAAGTATGTCTTCAAGATTATTTATAAAATGCATTTACAAAACTATTTGGGAACTACTATAAAACTATTGTATAGAAGTACTCTTATTCTGCGGTTTGAGAGTAACAAACATTTGTAGAACTACTAAGAAAGTATTTTACAATGCAGACAGAATCACTAATACAATAATTTTATTTTGTCCACGAGCACTTAATAATAAGTCAATATTTTACCTCCGAAAAAAAGGTATATGGAACACTCACAACATTTCGGTACATAGGTGACTAGAGATGGGGGTACAAAATGACATAAACCATTAAATCTGCGTATTTTGTTTAGGAAATTTATTTCTGAGATATATCGTATCGATAAAATATCAAAATTTATAGTATTGACACTTTTCATAACGATATATTCTAATATTGATATTTTTGAAACACT
Source organism: Lochmaea capreae (assembly GCA_949126875.1). Classification (NCBI taxonomy): domain Eukaryota; kingdom Metazoa; phylum Arthropoda; class Insecta; order Coleoptera; family Chrysomelidae; genus Lochmaea; species Lochmaea capreae. Next base: position 10,582,033 of record OX421409.1, read on the forward strand.
ATATTTATAACGGTACGGTGTATCGATACTTTACACAGTATCGCCTACCTCCATATGGCACATTATTTGACGTACTCAGAAATTTATTAATTTTGACGTTAGAATTGTCACCAAATACCAAATTATTACTTTCCGTTCTACACTCGCATTATTTAATAAAGAAATCAAGGGTATTGACTTTTATTTAATAGGGTCGTGGATAAAGTATAGTATTATACTCACAGTTTATGGCCATTATTCACTCGGGTGACTTGCGTCCCTCGCCTACGGCTCGGCTGCGTGAATAATGGCTAGAATAAATTGCTCGTTCAATAATATACTATTCTAATATTGAAATTCGGAATAGAATGGTCACAAGAATATTTTATTAGGTATGTGTAAACGTTTGCGTTGTGTCATGACAGAGGTGTAAGATCCAATATCAGTCATTATTATTATGGTGGTGGGTGATGGAGTTATTGTACCTGCTGTTAATCATATTGAAAATATTAAAGATCTATATCCCTACTCCAGGGGCCAAATTTATTTGCGCAGCTCACTTTTCTGACAATATATACAGATACATGCAATAAGAAACGGAACATAGGGATTTTAAGCATTGTATCAGAACTGCTTTTGAACTAGTCGACCAATATCAAGCTTCAACAGATTTAAAACACGATTATTGCAATCGTTCATTTGGACACCTACAACATATCGTACAATTCCCACCACTCCGTAGTCTCAACTGTGGGCAGTCCTTAATTAGCGTCAGACAGCGCCTTCACAGTCTACAGTTGATCGAATAATTGAAAAATTTCGTAAATGTGGATGTTTACAAAACTGCAACAAATGCAGTAATCTCGGTCAACCACCTGTAAGGCAAATGAATGAACAACGAATAAATAGAGAAATTGATGTGTGTGCTGTGGTTGAAAATAGTGAACCATGTTCGAGCAGGGAAGTTGCTGAAAAAGTAAACATAAATCAAAGTACAGTTTGACGTATTTTAAAAAGAAATGGGTATCGGTGCTATAAGGTGCAAACTACACAAGAGCTATTTACCGACGACAATATTAAACGGATGGAGTTCTGTGAAGAAATGATAAAGAAAGATATAACTAACAAATATTGGAAGGAGAAGAGGCGGAGTTTCTTGCAGTGGCTCTAAATCTAGCTGTCCAGCTAAATACTTGATATTTATTGGAGTAAATTTAAAGAGATTTTTAGTTGGTGGACTATTTAGATTGGAGATTATATTAAATCCCTATGTTCCGTTTCTCATTGCATGTATCTGTATATATTTTTTGATAAGTATTCGCTATGTGCATACCTACTGTCGCCCCCTCGCGGCTTAAAAACGCAAGTTACGACAGAGATTTACACGTAAAGCTTATGGAAGCAACAATTATTATAAAGATAAGGAGCCTTTTAGCTTTTACAATGTAAATAATTTGAAAATACAAGTGCCTAATGACATAATGTTCAGTATTTTATAAGCGACTAGGTAAGTAATCGTTTTTAAAATGTATTTTTTTTATGTTAAGTGTAGATTTGTAGGTTAGAATCAACGGAGATAAACATTGCCTAAAATCATTAATAAAAATCGATTATTCCATTTTTCAATCTGCTAAATGAAAAGTGAACAAACGCATCATATTATATCTACAATTGCTTAATGAATATTTATGGCTTTCAGCTCTGTATATATTTGTTGTGGACTTTGAACTTGCACTATTTACAATGAAAATTATAATAAAAACTGGGTTTGAGCTTATATCACACGGTATCAACTTTCATCCCAACTCGCAGCCAAAAGGTCAATCTCTGGTGGAATCTGGTCATGTAAGAGATGTACATGAATTCAGAGAAGATGGAAAAAGCTACTTAATTCAATCTAAGATCATCAGACAAACTGCAGTCACATCTACACCTTACACTACAAAACTCTTTGTAGGTCTATTCAATTAATTTTCAATCCATGTTGATCCGTCTGGACTGAAATAATAAATGTATTTATGAAAACATAAACAAACTACATAAAATTGATGGAGAAAACATGACGTATAGAATACTGTATCAGTGCACACTGTATTTTGAAGTGAGGTTAAGACACTCACTTTACTCTTTTTACAGCTGCAATCCATTTTTTCCTTTGTACCAACTTGTGTTGCGCAGTAGGAAACTTGTAATATTTCACATCACTGTTATTATATCCTGTATTTTTACAATTAACAACAGAACAACAGTCGTGCCCCATTTTCCCCTTTATTTATATACAATATACCACGTCAGTCTCTGACCGAATTGCGAAAATTCACCACTGCGCGCGCTGGGATAGTTTCGCCTATCCCCTCCAACGGTCCGCACACAGCGAATACTTTTGACACAAAAAACCACACAATTTATAAACATTTATAAAAAACTTCAAAATTTCTCATTTTCGCCTCAATGATGTCAAAAAATATCAATCACACACTTTTTAGATGGTGCTATATGTCTAATTCAGTTGATACCTTCAAAATTGTGATCATATGTTCACGTTAAAAATGCTACTACCGACCATTTAAGGTTTCAAAAAAGTTGCTTCTTTATTAGACGTTAAGGAAAAAGTCTTCTATATCCTGGATAATACCCAGACTATATATTTCATCCTGCTCTCTATGAGGAGTCTATTGAATGAATATCGCGTTAAAAGAGCAAATTGTAACTGACAAGCGAACAGCTTCGACAGGAAGCATCAGGTGCAACAATCTATCAAAATTATATCTGTGTTATCAACAATAATTATAATAGAATCGCGGGGCTAACGCAAGCGCCTGACAATTTAGGGAGAACTAGGCATCTCGACGCCACTCGATTTTCAAACGCCACGACGTTAGCTTCGCGGAAAATGCTTTGCTTTTACGCCACGCGCTCCCGGTCGTCGCCTCCTGATAGGGGATGCCGCTTTTGATTTTTTTCTTGGGAATCCCATAAGTAGATTTCGAAATTCCACTTCTGGATTTTAAGACAATTTGCTGTGAAACGATGCAAATATTAGTGATAGTTTTTAGTGGTTAAACTTTAAATAGATTTTTTTCTGTGATTCTATTGCAATACATCTTTAAGTGAAGTAAATTTAAAGAAAATAAATTATAGTTGCTGATTTAAAAAAAAATAGGTGTAATTATACTTGAAGTTTTTTGTGATAATATGATAGTGTAGTTGGAATACGAGAGAATAAAAAATCATTAGGAATGGAGAGACGACGGAGATTACTGTTTACTACTTTTTTGTTCATCTTTTGCACAGGTTAGTTTTTACACAACTCCCCGTTCAATTTTTAATCTAGGAATTTAATTTGAGAAAAAAAATCATTTTTCGTATATTTCTATATCGAAATGATAGATTATATTATTTTAAAAGTAAACTAGAGTTCAAGCATATCATTATGTTTCATTTATACATACTTTTGGTTGAAATAAATTGTCTTAAACTAACATCTTTTGGTGTTTATTTCAGCAATCAAGTATAATTTTGTACCGTACGGGTTTTTAAATATCATTGGTAACATAGTTTAATAATTTTAATAAAACAAAAATAAAAAAAAATTTTATTAAAATTTAATCGAGATCTTGTGCGGATATTCTACAGTTCCTCTGTTAAATATGAAGTTTTATTTAGGTTGTTCATGGTATTCACGTCACATTTACACTTTTATTTTATTTTAAATGCTCATAAAAAGAAGGTACGTTCTGCATATTATATTGTTGAATGTCCATTAAAATATACAGGAGGACAATAGGGATGTTGAATTGGATCGTTCCGGAATAAACTTCTGTTTGAATGGAAAAATGTTTGGCATTATTACAATACAGGTCAAGCTTTTTACTTGCTGTAGAAGTGTTAACGATTTGAAGACTTTTGTTTCAACAGTTATTATTTCCCTCATCATTTTTACTAGTTAATAGCGGGAAAGACAATACAATAATTTTTTATTTGAGTTGTGTGTCTTTTGAGTAGCAGAGGGTTGGGTCTCAGTTTACGTCTTTTTCTTGCTGCGTCATACATTGTACATTCTAGTTATGTTTCACTGTAATCATAATTTGACAGGTGGTTGCGGGCTCTTTATCAACTGCATTCTACAGTTGCATCTACAACTACCGAGAAGAAAAGTTTTTGTTGCTTTTGTTGACTTTAAACGGGCATTTGATAGTATCAATCATTGTCTATTGTGGGAGAAATTATATAAAGCAGGTGTAAGCTCTAAAATAATTCGCATAATAAAAAACATATATGACCATGCATTCATGTCAGTTAAAGTGAATGGTCAATTTAGCAGAAAATTTGTTGAAATCACTGAAGGAGTTCTACAGGGAGAATCATTGAGTCCATTATTGTTTTCGTTGTTTCTCTCCGACATTTAAAAATACTTTAGATCTGAAGGTCACTCTGGCATTAACATAAATGGAACACACGATGTCATAATTTTAATGTACGCAGATGATTTATTACTAATAGGTGATTCTCCTGAGGATATAAGCCGGAAATTAAAAACCCTAGTCATATGCCATAAGGAATAAAGTAGAGGTAAATACAAAAAAAAACAAAATTAATAATCTTTAGTAAAGGTGGTTACAACAACTATTATAAACTTAATTTTAAATAGGAACAATAATGAACCATTGTAAATAGTAAAAAATTTCACATATTTAGGGGTCACGTTCTCATCATCATCAGTGTCCCTAAATATGGCAAAGAAAACAGTAACTAAGTCACTTCAAACTACCGGTTCCGTTATGGGCATAATATGTCGCTCTAAATTACACTCTTGAAACGCAAGACTAGAACTGTACAATTACATAATTCTGTCCTCTTTATCTTACAGTACTGGAGTTTGGGGTTTACGATACACGGATTTACTCAAACAAGTACAAGTCAATTTTTTTAAAAAGGTACTATGTCTGCCTTTACGTACTCCCAGTTACATGGTTAGGCTTGAAACAAATACAGTTGCATTGAGGTATTTAATATTTAAATCTGCGTTGTTGTGAATAAATGAAATCAAGACTATGCATGATAACACATTAACCAAAAAATGCTTTGTACAAATTAAACACATCAGTCATCATGATGCCAGATATAATTACCTGGGTCAAGTAAGGCTATATTTTGACTTCGCTGACTGTGGTCATCTGTGGCCATAATTTTTGCAAACAAGTCTAAAAGTCAACTCAACAATATGTTGGAATTATTCAAAAAAAATTAGTAAGTGATGACGAGCAGAGAACATCGCTTTCATCTTTTCCTTTATTATACAAACATCTGTTTTTCTCTGAAAACAGAACTTACTTGCATAGATCATGTCCAATATATATTACTAGATTGATATGTCAAATTAGGCTATGTAGTTTAAATCATTTAAAAATTTATTACAGGGGCATAAAATACCTGCAACGTGTAGTCTCTGTAATATAGGTGTAAATGAAACTTTGATTCATTTATTAGTAGAATGTCCTCTATACAATGGACTCAGAGAAATTCATATGCTTCTGAATTTAAAAACACTTAATGAATTGGTTGCTATTCTGGACACAAATGATTTTACCAGACAGACAAACCTCGTTAATTACATACTAAATATATTAAAACTGAGAGCCTTTGCGTTAGATGAATAGGTTTAACATATTATGTTGCTCATTTTTTCATAAAACAGCTTGTACTTATTATATTTTAATTTTAATCTTGTTTCTGTCTTTCAAACATGTTTGTACTGAATCCGAACCTCTTGTAATAAAAATTGTAATATTCTTTAAATACAATAAATAAAATAATAATAATAAATAATACATTGTACATTCTAGTTATGTTTCACTGTAATCATAATTTGACAGGTTTGACAGGTGGTTGCGGGTTCTTTTTCCTAAAGGTGTGTATGTCGGATACGCAGTCTCATATAATTTGGTCTTTCATTTTACAGGAGGTAAAGAGAACTGTGGTAACAAGTAGTTTAAAATCCCTTTCAATTTAGTCTCTGTTTCTTACCACATAGACTGTCATTGTTGATTTATTAACTTTTTGATTGTCGTTTTATTGGCGAATATTTTTTGAGCATAGGTACGTTGTAAGATGAGAGAAATGAGATAAGCTTCATTGTCATGGAAAAAATTTTACAAATTTTATGGAAAACGCGATATAATTTAAAAATAGATGAAATATAAAATTCACAACCAAATATAAAAAAATACCTTAATGAAATTATACTGATAATACAAAACAATACAATATACAAAGTTAATATATCGTCGCATACACTATACAAAGTTAATATATTGTTGCCTTGGTGGTGAAATGAGCTAATCCACATTTTTGGGTAAATTGAGTTAACAATTACATGTCAATAAAAAATACAGTGGTAAAGAAAGTTAAATGATTCTTCAGTTGTAACCTTGAATTCCAGTAAGGTGTGAATGAAGCTAAATAAAAATACGCATATTCCCTGCAGTGGTGAAACTACCTCAAGCAGCATATTATACATTACTTCACCAATACAATCCCCAATCAATTACGAATTTTCTTTTGTGGTGAATAGAGCTAAGCTGCATAGTAACATTCCGTGACCACCATGCGTCGCCACATACTCCGAACTCGTGTTTGTTGTTTTCTGTTTATTATTGATAATCTGTAATGTGCCTTTTGATGGTTGAAGTCTATTATGAACATACATTGCCCTACCATAATTGTTGGGGTGTCTGGTATTATAATAATAGTTTATTTTTAGCACTTAGCTCTTTTCACATGCATAAACAAATTATGTGGTCTTAGTTATATTAGGGCGGTGAAAAAAGTTAGGAGTTAATTATCTTATGATCACCAGTGATAATAAGTTTTTTACATTTTTTAATATTGTCTGCTTCAAAGTAGAGGGCCTTAATATATAAGAGCAAGCTTTCATTGAATTCAGATAAATAAATAAATATTATAGGAATGAATAATTATTGAGTAAAACTTTACTGTCCATTTTCTACAAACAGCAGTGGTGTGGCTTACCTTACTTCTCCTCCAAGACGACGATATAATAGTTAATAATAATAATAGTTAACGTCTTTATTATTTTCTTTAAAATGTATAAAAACATAAACATAATTATTTACATGCGTAGAAGAAAATAAAGGGCGAAGTTCAATTTAATGTTGGTAACCAACATTAAACTGCTCTTTCACTTAACCCTCAAGTAATTCTAGAGTCATTAATTAAATAACAAAAGTTAAACAATAAAACAAAATAGATAAAAATACAAAAATGTATAATATTATGATTGTCTAGCCATAAAAGTTTTTCCAAGACATTGATATACTGCAATTTTTTATGGCTTTAGGAACACTATTATAAACCGAGCATATTTGGTAACTGTAGCTTTGACGGAATATTTCAAGTAAGAAGGCCTTTTATTAGTAATAATTTTATGAAACAAATTAGCTGCATGTAACGTTCTTCTATGGTACATGCTCAGCCAACCAGCATCCTTTGATTTGTGACGAATCTGATCTCTTCTGGGAATTCCAAAAATTAGACGCAGGCAACTATTTTGTACTTTTTTTATATATTGCTGTGTTAAGCTTGTGCCATAGAGAACATCAGCATAATTAAATAATGACAAAATTAAAGTTTCACATAGGGTTTGTTTTAAACGAATGCTTATAAGGTGTCTATTTCCATAAATTATTTTAAGTGTAAAATAAGCTCTTTTTATGAGTTGATTTATGTGACTTCCAAATCTTAGTTCAGAGTCTAAAATTACCTCTAAGCTTTTCGCTTCTTGTACTACATTCAAAGGTTCATTATTAATACAAATATTGATTTGGTCTGTCATGGAATCTCTTTTAATTCTAGTAAATAACTACATTAGATTCACTACAGTTACTATTTAAACAGTGATAAGACGCAGATCTCTATTTATGCGTTCGAAGGCATCCTCAACCATATCAGGAGTAAAGCTATAATAAAGTTGCGTATCGTTCGCGTCCGTATATAGGTGCATACTACAGTATTGGAGAGTTGTTTCTAATCTAGAAGTGTATATTGCAAAAAACAATGGCCCCAAAATAGAACCTTGCGGAGCACCGCAGTTAACTTCAGCGTAATGAGATGTTTTACCGTCAATATCCATTAGTTGTCGGCGACCAGAAAGATAACGCTCAAAAAAAGATATGGTATTTACAGGGAGACAAGTATAGTTTGAAATTGCTAACATTAATTTATGGTTAATAGTATCAAATGCTCTACTGAAGTCTAATAACCCCAAAGCAGTACATTTTCCTATATCTATAGAGTTAATAATATCATCTACGATATGAACTGAGGCTGTTGTACAGCTGTACCCTTTACGAAACCCGGATTGGGTTAACGGCAGTATTGAATTAGTATCTACGAATATTTTCAATTGCATCTCAACTGTTTTTTTCTAGAATTCATATATTTTATAATACAATAGTATAATATCGTACACCATACCAAGTATTGAATTATGTCAATGTAACAGACCATCTGACCCCGACCACGAACCTCAATCGAATGAGTGGTTTTTATTGAGTTATTGTTGAGGTTGAGAGATTGCAAAACTCCTTTGTACGATTAAACTGAAGATTTCCCAGTGTTTTAGTCAAACCAGGACTAAATAGTAATGGATATTCAGCTAGGCGTTGAAATAACATTTTTTTATTTTTTTGGGAAACGTTTTGGTATCGTTCTAGCTAGTTATTATATTTCTTAAGAAATTTTTTCTTATCTGACACAAAAATGTCGACAACTGGAAAATCAATCAATCAACCAGTAGATTATATATTTGATAAATATGGAAAATATATGAATAAATAATTTTTATACTCAATAGAAATAATAATAATTTAACTAACAAAGTATTCTAGAACTCATCAGGAAAAATGTAAATAAAATTGGTAATCAATTCAATATTCGAACCTTAAGATCTATCCGATCAAAAAATTAACCAAAGAATGAAGAAATATCCGGGATCGCCGAGTTGTACCACAAGATATTAGGTAGGTATAATCCTACCGTCGAATTGTACCACCGAATTTAGTGGGAGGATTAACGATTTAAAAATAAAGTCTAATGACTAATTTTATATAAATTTGATATACTTAATATAAAATAAATAGACGTTCAGGTATAGTGTTACAGGTTTATTTTGAAATATACAAATTCACATTTATTTTATACCTATTACAGTTTATTTAATCCGCTTCCAGGTTAACTAAATAGTTCTGAAAATTCCAGTAAGCCGTAATCTTGAATTCTAATGAAAAAGTTGAATAACCTATTGGTGTGGCTAGGGGGTTATTGTAGGGGGGTTAGGGTAGGTTACTAAAGTAATAGCGTGTGAGAGTGCCAAACATAAAACATTTGTAACTATTTCTTATTTCGTACATCTAAAAACGGACCTCCCTTAAAACTTTTACTGTTCACTTATTGGGTGAAATTACTGAGAAAATAAAAACAAATATGCGCCTAAGTACAATTTATTATTAGTGGTACTGGGTATTCCCTCAATAAATATGGCTTATGTGTAATTTCGTAACGATCCACCTCGATGGTCAGTATAATCCTAGTCCAGTAAATGAAGGAGGAAAAAAGGTGAACCTGTAAATTATCGCCTATAAATTTCATACCGCCGGTAATAAGAGATAATTACACATTATTTAAAATAAGCTAACCTCTACACATATCAAGACCCTGCCCGGGCCTGAAAATGGCCCTCAAAACCTGGAAAATTGGGTTTTCAGCCAATATCTCCTAAAATATGGCCTTTAGAGAAATTTTGTTTAAACAAAAAATGAAGATCATTTCATTCTCTACAAAAATGGTCCCTATCATTTTTTTCGCAACATTCATATTTTTTGCAAAAAATACAGGTGGAAAATTCCAAATTTTGAGCTTGACAACAAATGCCAATTTTTTACAAAATTTGAGGTGGTAAATGTTGGAAATACACTGGCCTTACTGTTTTGACCTCTGGAAACCAATTGTAGATGGCGCCACCACATTTCCCCCACCTGCAAAATCCTCGCTGTCATAAATGCGAAACGTCGTTCACCATGCATTTTTCAAGAGTTTTTATGCTTATGGACCGTTTTTTCTTCCCAGGGATGAGTGTTTAGGCTATGTGTATTAGGAAACAGAGCATAAGATTGATTACATATGGATGGACCTCACAAATAGGCACTAAACTATCAAAAATCAGTTTTCCCCACGTGGCGGCGTCTTGGAGTTCATGAGATTTTTTCTAAAGAGGGGAAATTTAAACAGTTACTTACATTTAGGCATAATGTTCATCGGCAATTTATTGCAAATTTTCGCCAATTTTTTTCGCGAACAATCAATAAAAAAGTTCATTTTTTTCAATTTGCTTTATTATAAAAAATATATAAAGATTGTGACATAATATGATAGTGGATCACCACTCTCCTTCTTCATCATCAACATTGTCCTTATGAAGTTCTCCCTGTTGTTCTATTTCTCCTGCTTCTATAGTTTCGGTTACTTTAGTGGACCACATATCGTTAGAATGTCATAAAATAGAATATTTTATTTCACATTTTACCAGAGGTGTGATCTACTATGAATGGACCTTAATAAAAACAAAGTTTTGTAGTCTTAAACTTCAAAATATTATTGATTGTCTAGTTGTCAAATTTTTTTGTTGTGTCAGATAGGGACCAAAAAAAAAATTATATTTCTATACTAGTTAATCTTGACAACGGTAGCTGGAACGCTACCGAAACGTCGAAATGAAAAACATTATTGTGGTTTGACTCCCAAAAAAATAAGAAAAAAGAATAAGTAATGCCACAAGGAACTCACAGAAAATGCTCACCTTTTGCTCCAATTTGAGAAGATTTTTCTCTTTCCTTTCTCCTCTTTAGCTTTACTATAAAAGTAAGGTTATGAAAAAAAAACTCTAACAATTTCTTCACTTTTATCCCGAAATTATTGATATTTATTGTTATAAAAAAAAGGGAGCACTTGACTCCAAACATTGACTGTTTACAAACAAAAAAATGGTAGCGTGGCCGCATAGACTAGCAGACGATACGAGCGCCACATGCAGCCCACGGACGACGGTTGACGGGAAGAAATGACTATTTTTGTGGAGAATGAAATGATCTTCATTTTTTGTTTGAACAAAATTTCTCTAAAGGCCATATTTTAGGAGATATTGGCTGAAAACCCAATTTTCCAGGTTTTGAGGGCCATTTTCAGGCCCGGGCAGGGTGTTGATATGTGTAGAGGTTGGCTTATTTTAAATGATATGTAATTATCTGTTATTACGCGCAGTATGAAATTTATAGGCGATAATTTACAGATTGATCCATTCATTTACTGGACTATCCCCAATAAAGGCGGAAATGGATTAACTCAGGTAGTCGTGGTACAACTCGGTAGTCCCCGAAATATCTTCAAGAAATTGTATTTATTAAATATTATGTGAATGTGACAAATATGGGACATCTAGACCATTGAGAATAAGAATGAATTAACAAAAAGTGGGTAGCTAGTCAAATTTGATAACTAATATTAAAGAATTTTCAATTATCTTCGTCAATCGAAAAATGGGATTACTGCTCACTGCTGTAAGAGACTTAAGTAATACTAATCACATTTATTATTATAAATGTCAATGTTATGTAGTTAAATATAAAAGGTTGAATGTTTTTAATGTTTGTTTAATGGAACTTGATATATTTTTAAGTAGAATAATGGGTTACTATTTAGTGTAAAAATAAATAATCACTTAAACACATCTGACACTATTATACAATAATTTTATTTGTAAATAAATACCTTCGATTCATGCATTACGAGGCGCAGTACAATGAATAATAATAATACTTTATTCATCCTTTTTTATCATGGTACATGATATAGGACAGGTCAAACAGAAACGAGGATATTACGTCAAGTACTACTTACTTATTAAACACTTAAATCAAAATATTTTGTTTAAGAACTCTGACACATCATAGAAACATTCGCAAGTTAGAAAATTGTTAAGTGTTTGTTTGAAAATATTGAAATTGTTTTCATATCTTATACAGCTGGGCAAATGATTTAGGAATTGAATTCCTTTATAGACAGGACTTTTTTCAAACAATGAAGTTTCATGTTTTTGTGGCCGTATAAGTTTTCCAGATCTGGTTGGGTAATCATGGAAATCAGAATTAAGACTAAATTCACTGAAATTACTTTTTGTACTAGGCTTGTTCAACTGAAACCCATCTTTGGTCAGGTTAGCCTTGGAAACATTTGTAATCATTCAACTGACGTTTTCCAACATTAGTAGTGTATGCAAACGTCACACTGATCTGTTTATTTCGTTCATATTTGACAGCGATTTTAAGTATTGTGACTTTGAAATGGCGTTTGTTGTTAACAATCCGTCCAAATGTGATAAGCGTGCGGTCATTCAATTTTTGTGTGCTGAAGGTGTGCAACCGTTGCAAATTTATACGCGAATGCAAGCAGTGTATGGAAACGCATGTTTTGCATATCCAACTGTGAAGGAATGGTGTCGAAAATTTAAGAATGGAGAAGAGAGGACGAATTATAAGCCACGACCAGGTACATTGATTACTGCATCAACAGACAGGAATGTGGCATGTGTGGAAGGCCTGATTAGAGAAAATCGTCGAATTTCAATCAGAGCAATTTCAGAAAATGTTGGTGTGAGTATAGGATCTGTCCATAGTATCGTACACAAACTGGGTTACAGCAAAGTTTGTGCGCAATGGGTTCTTCGTCTTTTGTCTGAGGACCAAAAAAGCTTGCGAATGGGCTTGTCTTTGCAACACCTCACGGAATACAGTCAAAATGGTAATGACTTTCTCTCGTCAATAGTTGCTGGCGATGAATCTTGGTGTCATTATTTTGAACCATCCAGTAAGCTGTCATCGATGCAATGGAAACACGCAAATTCTCCGCCACCAAAGAAGTTTAAAGTTCAACCTTCTGCAGGCAAGGTGATGTTGACATTTTTTTTCGACTATGAAGGACCCTTGCTGATAGAGTTTACAGAACCTAGAGTGCATATCAACGCAAACCTGTATAATGAAACTTTGAACAAGCTCCATCAAGCAATAAGAAGAAAACGTCCAGGGAAGGTTTCACGTGGTGTTATTCTGCTTCACGATAATGCTCGGCCTCATGTTGCCAACGCAGTGAAAGAAAATCTGCAACGAAAGAAATGGAGGATATTAGAGCATCCACCCTATAGTCCCGATTTATCGCCTTGCGATTTTCACATCTTTGGGACACTAAAAAAGGCGTTAAAAGGTAACCGTTTTCAGTCGGACGCAGAAGTACAAAACGCTGTGAAATAATTCTTCCAGCAGCAGCCACAAGAATTCTATAAGCAGGGTATACATCGGTTGCTGAAACAGTGGGATATGTGCCTCAATTGTAGTGGTAGTTATTTGTAACTGTACTTGTCAATAAATTTTTCCTGGACCAAAGATGGGTTTCAATTGAACTATCTTGTATATAATAATATTATGCACTTGTAGATGTTAATAGAATAAAAACTCAGAATACCGAAATCTTTAAAATAATTTTTGCATGTTTATCTATAATCTAGATTAAAAATTAGACGGACTATCCATTTTTGAGCAATAAAAATCCTTGATGCATTTATCCCCCCCCCCAATGAGTGAGATTAAAGGAAATATAGGAGTATACTATTGCATAATAAACATTGATCAGTTGACTAGTTGTAATAGTTATTTGTAAGCTTAGGCCGCGAAATACCTTTTTAACGTACCGAAAGAACAGTTATCGCCGAGGCCGCTTGCGGCCGAGGCAAGATAATCTTGAGGACGTTAAAAAGTTTCGCGGCCATGGCATACACACTATTTTTCGTGCAATCGTTAAAATTATTAAACTAGATAATTGTAAATAAATATTTCAACAGCAGTTTAATTTATTTAACAATGGTTGCTATGGAAATATGTTTCAATATATACAAAATATTTTGACAGTTCTTGCTTTAACTTCTGGAGTAAATATAAGTAATAATACAAACTGTACAATTAATATTAATATTCATCCTAAATAATATAAGTACTTATGTATTTGTTGGTATTCAATAAAAAATAATCCTTGTCTTTGTAGTATTTTAGAAATGTCAAATTTGGAAGTGATATTCAAAGGAAGTGACGTTTGGTTTCGCAGCCGTTGCGAAATTGAATTTCGCGGACTGTGTTGAGAACGCGAAATACTGACTTCGCGTCCGGTTGCACGAAAATATATTTTTTAGCTGTAATACCTATTGCAAAGTAACTGCTATTTAATTTTTCACAAATGTGATTGATTTTGATATTCCAACTCATATTCTTATCAAGGTAGGTTCCTAGAAATTTCGTAGAACTCGAAAAATAAACATCAGTACCGTAAACTGAGATACAGCTATTTTCAGGAAAATTTGTTCTTGTAGAAAAATGCATGAAGATGGTTTTTGTCGAATTTACTATCAAAGAATTCCTTTCACACCAACTGAAAAATTCTTTTGATAAAATATTCATCTTTGAAAGCAGCTCATCTGGAGATTCAGAATCAATTGTTGATGTGGTGTCATCTGCATATAGTATCAAATAATTAGTGGTAACATATTTAGAAAGATCATTTATGTATAATAAAAATATCAAAGGACCTAAGATTGACCCTTGAGGTACGCCAATTTCTACAGGTTGGGGGAGGGAATTCTGATCTTCAATTCTGACAATAGGTTTCCTGTCTTCTAAGTATGATTTCAGCCACGATGGAAATTTGCCCTGAAATCCTAAATCTCGTAGTTTATTTATTCCTATATCAGTACTAACTGAGTCGAAAGCTTTTGAAAGATCAAAGAAGAGCACCCCCACATACCTCTTTCTGTCCAATGAGGTGTGAATAAAATTAAGCATAGCTATGGATTCACTCTAAAAAAGATGAATTGCCAGACTGACCTTTCTAGTTTTTTTCAGGTAAAGGAAAAAAACTACAGTTTGGCAACATCACAAAACTTCTTCATGGGTGTAATTGGTCATTTTTATGAAAAAGTGAAATAATAATATTGTAGTGCCGAAGAAGGAAAATATATTTTTCTGAAAAACGGTGTATGATAGCAAATTCAAACACGAGCACATTTTTTAGAAAATACCTTGTAGTTTTTAAATTCAATGTCAAATTTGACAAGAAACTGATTGAAAAAATCAACCAAATTCACCCGTTGACGATGGTGATAAATAACGTTTATACTAAACAATTTATTTATAATTCGCATTAGACTTTCTGGACACCTCAAACTCGACTAAGTGAAGTCATAGTCCATCTGTTACTAATTGCATGTATCTTGTACTTTATTTTACATTTTCGGAAGCAGGATTTCATACAGTGGAATTTTTAACTGAATTAACAACCATTAAGGGTGTAATAAAAAGTTTTTGTTCATCCTCAGTTTCATTTTCCCTTTTAAAAATTTGTGCGGTATAATGTCATTCCAGACGTATAATAAATTTTGTACTTAGTGGCATATATTTTGACAAATACTGTGAATTAGGGACAAATATAGTACAAATATATTGAAATTTATTGTTTCCGAGTCTTTATAAAGTATAACACATGGGCTCGTAGAGACACTGACGTTGCGGAACGCAGTGAACGTCCAAATAAGGTGGTAATACCAGAAAACATCAAAAAAATCCACAAAATAGTTTTGAATGATCGAAAATTGAAGTTGTGTGAGCTAGCTGACATCGTGAAGATATCAAATGAACGTGCTGGTTTTAAATTGCATGAGAAATTGACTATGAGAAAGCTCTGTTCAAATTGGGTTGACCAACAACAAGATCGTGTTGATGCTTCTGAGCAGTGGTTAAACGTAGAAAACCGGAAGTTTTGCGTCGATATGTGACAATGTATGAAACATGGATCCATCAGTTTACTCCGGAGTCAAAACGATCGTCATCTGAGTGGACAGCAGCTGGAGAACCTCGTCAGAACAGCTCTAGTTTAATTTCCAATGAAAGTAACTATTCGAAAAGAATCACAAACATTTTCAGGCTAAATCTGTACTCTTGTGGTATTACCCCCGATAATTTTTTACTAAGTATAGTAACCAATCAAATAACTTAATTTTAAGTCAAATTTCATCCAATCACCTCTGAATTACAGCGATTATTTCCTTCCTATTAATTTTGACCAATCGCTATCAAGAATTGGTATGTCAAATATAAATTTTAAGTGGAAAAATTACTAAACAACTGTAAACTTAGCTGTCAGCAGTTTTTCCGGAAAAAAAATTTCATGCAAGTTTGACATGTTGCCTAGCTTGAAAGTTATATTGTTCTCATTATTTTAATTAAAATGAAATGTTTATTTAACTCAGGAAATAATCTTACCAAATATCCCTCGTGCATTTAATTTTTCCTGTGGAAAAATTGGAACACTCGTTTCTTAGTAATTTGTTTTAACAAATAGCATGAGCGAGAGTGGTTTTAAAAACCCGAGTCGAAGACGAGGATTTTCCACTTTCGCGAATTACTAAGAAACTCGTTTTTCCGAATTTTTCCGGAAAAATTAAATGCACTAGGGATATTACCCCCCATAATACCCAACATGTGGTGGTTTGAAAATGTCGCGAAGATTTGGTATTGCATCTAACGATTCAATTAATGATATTATATCTAATAATATACCAAAAAATACAATCAAATCAAAAAAATATGTATGGAAAATATTTCTCGAGTTTTGTGCGACCAGAGAATACGAATGCAGAAACGAGTTTGCATAATTTGGCTAATACATATATTGGAAGATTATGTAGTAAATATGAGAAAAGCTGACGGAACTGAATATAAAAAAGCACCTGTAAAAACAATTTGGAATACTACGAGTAAGCTACTCCAGGAAAAATACTTCAATGACTTCAAAATTGTATTCGACCCGTTTACCAGTGTGATATTCAAAAATGCGCGAGATGCAAGAAATGCAAAACGTAAAAGATTTCAGCAGGATCCAAACAAACGAAAATGCAGTTCATCAAATTTGAGTTCAAGTGATTTGGCTAGAATAATTGAATTATGGGATGAATGTACACCAGAAGGTTTACAAACAAATGTTTACCATATTGTAGGTGTTGAGTTAGCTTGGCGAGGTGGTGAACCAACTGATTGCCTTGTAGATTATTTCACGATTGAGAAAAATAATGATGGAGCGCCAGCCAACAGAATTGAATACAATCCAATATTCAGTAAAACATGCCAAGGATGAGTGGAGTGAGTGGCTTGTTCCGAATATTGCAAACGAAAGTGCATACCCTGTTCGGTTATTCCATAAATTATTGTCCAAAATGGGAAAAAATATTACTTCCAGTCGCCTATTCTTGAGACCAAATCCTTTCTGGAAATCCTAAAGTGACACATGGTTTGACAATATACCGGTCAACAGATCAACTGCAGTTAGCCATTTGGCAAATAAAAGAATTCAAGGATAATAGCCCTCGGCCTGCGGCCTTGTGCTATTATCAAGAAACACGGTTTCAGCATTCTCTATAACAAAATTATCTCGGTATTATCAAGACCCTAGTGGTATTACTACTGATTATTTCCTTCCTATTAATTTTGACCAATCGCTATCAAGAATTGGTATGTCAAATATGAATTTTGAGTGGAAAAATGACTTAACAACTGTCAACTTAGCTGTCAGCAGTTTTTCCGGAAAAAAAATCGTAAAAATCTCATGCAAGTTTGACATTGTAATTTAAAATGAGTTTGAAGTCGTCATTACCTTTCCTAGCTTGAAAGTTATATTGTTCTTATTATTTTAATTAAAAAAAATGTATTAAAATAAAATGTTTCTCGTCTCTAAGTAATCTGTTTTAACAAATAGCATTCGCAAAAGTGGAAAAACCTCGTCTTCGACTCGGATTTTTAAAACCACTCTCCGCTCATGCTGTTTGTTGAAAAATAGTCGGGGGTAATATGATATCCCTAGTGCATTTAACTTTTCCGGAAAATTACTAAGAAACTCGTTTTTCCGAATTTTTCTGGAAAAATTAAATGCACTAGTAGGGATATCATATTACCCCCGATTATTTTTTTCACTTGTCAAAATCTGACATTTTGGTGGTTTCATCCAATAGCAATACATTATTCTAGCCAATCATTCGGTATTATACTGACTATTTCACTAGAGTAAATTGATAACTGCCAAATTTGAAGGTTTTGAACTGGCAATTTTTTGTCTTGTCGCGGCAATTTTTTGACGTTTAATATATCAAATCTATGTGTATAAAATTCTCTCCTGAAATAGTCATGTCGAATACCACTCAATTAAAAATTTTGTAAGGTAAAATTTTTCTCGTGGTATTATATATGATAAATTAACTCCAATGTTAAAATGTCATATACCTGGAAATGTTATTGTCACTTTGACATCGATAAAAAAGGTGCATCCTTTTTTATCGGATAAAAACTTCTCTTCCTCAATATCTAGTAAGCGGGTGTCACTTTTACACAATGACAATGAGTCGCAAGTTTGGTTACTTATAATTTCACAGCAATTAAGTGTTGGCAAAGCTGCCAAAATTGTCAATTAGTCTGTCAGATTTTTGAATTTTGAACATATAGTGCTTTTATTTTGAATCGGTGTGGTAATTTTATGTTGTTCATCCATATATTCTGTCGTTAATTTATCTTGCCAAAAAACACTCGAGCTTATCTTTTATCAGATAAATTTCTCTTTAACTCAAAGTTTTGCCAATCACTAAATTTGCTTGAAAAACTGACATTAGATAAAATCGCTCCACCTTCGGTGTCGCGATTTTATCATGTCAGTTTTTCTCGTAAAATTAGTGATTGGCAAAACTGTTTCGTTGCAAAGAGAAATTTATCCTATAAAAAAAAAGCTCTTGTGTTTTTACTGTTGATAAAACTGCTTCCTCATCGATAATACCATGATAATACCTTGTTTACATTGAAACGTACATTTTACTTTGAATTTGTCATTATTGACAACTAAAAGTGCTTCGAAGTTTGTTGAAAAATGCTTATATATTCTTTGAATTCAATAAAATAATAAAATGAAAAAATAAACAAAATCCTTTTAAATTGTTGAAAAAAATAATCTTCCCAAATACAACTCGTTCTTCAAATTTTATCACATAACTTTTTATTTTCATCACTCAAACTTGTTTATTTGAGGCAAAAACATTCAAACAAACCGAATTTAGATAAAATCACTCGTCCTAACCGACTCGTGTTTTTATAAATCGGTTTGTTTTCATATTTTTGACAAATGAACAAGTTTTCGTGGAAAAGAAAAGATTATCGATAAAATTTGAAGCACTCGTGGTATTACCTTTGATAATTTTAACGTTCGACAATGGTTTAACAGCAAAAATCATTAATTTTCTTAACAAAATATGTGCTAGCTTTTGATATGGTAGTTGTACATAATCTAACTATTGCCGTGATAATTAATTTGTATATTTTCATAAAAAGCGACAAGCGTAAGCTTCAAACAAAACAGCATTGTGAATAATTCCGGTTGTTCATAGCACGCGACTGAATAAAAAATTAATGTATGTTCAGTAATTGGATTAAACAAAACACAACCAGAATTCTGGGACATAACCAAATTTCTTTCATTCCGGCAATTCCTTCCAGAAATCATTAATTTGTTAGATGGAAATTGATTATATACCGTTGAATATAAAAAAAAATACATTCTTTGAGTCCTTCATGAAACTGGGTTGATCCAATGAAAAGAAAATATTTAAAAGGCGTAAGAAAAGTTTACTCAATAAAAATTTTTAATCTCGTCTGGGTGAATTTGAAAAAGAGAATTTCAGTCACACTCAACAATTTATGTTTCTTTTCATGAAATCGAAGAAAAAAATATGTTTAAAGCATTGAATGTTTTCAGATCGCGGCTTTGGTTTTTATATCCCGAACGAAGCTCAGAAAAACATTTAAAGAGAAAATGAACCAATCCAGACTAATAATTGTTATTCCCGTTACTTTATAGTCGATATAAATTTTCTTAATGTCCCAATACCAGACCTATAAATGTCAAAAAAGGGTTAAGCTAATAAATTATTCGACATATGCACTAACACCCAGTATGTCCAATTATGTGTTGCTGACTGACTCTTGCTACTATTTATCGTTTCGTTTGTTAGAATAATAGGTTGGCAACAGAGTTCCCGTTTTTTTTATTTTCACATGGTACATGACACAGCATGTTTTCAGATAATTCAAAATACGCTCTTTTCCGAACGGATTATATGTTTTGTTTTTTAAGTTAATTCCCAAGGAATGTGAAAAAATAAGCATGGCAACAATTTTGTCAGATTAATATGATTTCTGAATAATACCAACGTAATTCATACAATTATTACAAATAATTATGTTAACAATATAACAACGAAATCACTAGTTTCAATACAATAATTGATAATTTTGATCTTCTACTATGCTCTCATCTCTTGTGGAAATTTTCTAGCGCAAGACATGCACTAAATCAGCTCGGCTCAGGTTTGTATAACCCAGCAACGACCCTAAAATATTTAGGCATTCATTTTTACCATCAAGGTCGCTTCGGACCACACATACAAAATGCCTGCAACATAGCAGACAAGAGTTACGGAAAACTGAGCAGGTTAATGCCAAATATAGGAGGCCCCAATTGCTCTATGGAGTGGTTCAATCTATCCTGCTTTATGGAGCTCCAGTGTGCTATGAGGGAATGCAGATTGCAAGGTATAGATCATCAGATCCCAAACAAGAGCTCTATTGAGAGTAGCCAGTGCATACCGCACTCTCTCAGCTGAAGCGGTCAAAGAGATTACTGGCTTGCCACCAAACAAGGGAACAATGGACAAAAGTGCTGATCCCGTCACTCAAAGAATGGGTGAACTGCATGCACAGGCAGCTAAATGACTGGTTTTCCCAATTTTCAACAGGATACGGGTCCTTTAACTCATATTTACATAGAATAAGGAAAAGAGGCAGAAATGATTGCAGCGAATGTAACAGGGAGGACAATGTATGACAATCTGTTTTTAAATGTAGTAGATTTCACTAAAAGAGAGTACACTTGAATACCACAAAAATTACTGTGTAAACATACCAAGACAAATACATGAAAAGTCCTTTATAAGTGAACCATACTTGGAACGAACAATGGAATGCCCAAAAAAAATGAGCGTGAATCAGCTGAAGGAACACCTGGACAAACTAGAACTATCCAACGGGTACCTCAGTTGCAAATTTAACATTGGGTAAACGGCGACAGTGAAATATGTACCTTGTACATAAGACAGACTTGTACGTTAGAAACTGTCAAGGTGATGCAAAACTAGGTAGAGTTTGTTTAACCATCCTTTGCCGTTACGTCATAATCGGTGACGTATTCTGCTGTTTTACGTTTGTCTTATATTAGGTGAATGTTATTTTACACTTAACCTCAAAATTATAATCAATGACAGTCAATGATGCATGTTAAGGTGTGTTTGTATGAATAAATTAGTAAAGCCAAAAATTGTATTTTGCTTTATGCGTTGCGTACTTTTTACATAATTTAGTGTGGATTTATGCAGACACATTTAACAATTATCAATTAGCATTTAACAATTAACATTTATCAATTAACAATTAGTAAAACTGCCATCGTTTATGCAGACACAATTATAAATTAGGAGAAAATAGTAAGCATGCGCACGAGCCCGAGATTCTAGTTATTTACAATAACCATTAACCCTACATTTTCAGAGAGTCATGTCGATAAGAGTAGCTTCATCCATTTTTACAACTTGAAAATTAAAATAAACAAAACAAACAAACACACAATATAACCTGTCAACCACTTTTCTATGAAAAAAGTGAGGTTAACTTCAGGATCTGCGTACTAGTTGCGCACTAGATGAAAATTCGGTACAATTAATTTAAGAAGTTAAAAGTTGCCAACTTCGCAATTGTTAAAAATGATAAATGATAATTGTGTGCATAAATGGAGTCATAGTGAAATGAGTAGTTCAACTTATAATTGATAAATGTTAATTGTTAAATGCTAATTGATAATTGTTAAATGTGTCTGCATAAATCCACACTTAGTTTTGTTTTAACTTGAAATCTCCGTTTTTTTAATGATTTTCAAATTTCTAGCTTGAGGATGTTTAACGTCCCTGAGCATGATTTTTTACTGAATTTGAAAAATTACGGATTACCGAATCGTGATTAAATGGCGAATTATATAATATATATTAAAAATGTATATACGATTATATTTTTGGGATATTATATTTGAAATTGGATAGAATATCTATATGCTCATATTTTTTAAAATTGTATAGTAATGATTGTCTGTGTCATTGTGACAAACAATTTCGTAAGTATTCCTGAGAAATGCAAAAAAATCACATCTATGGGAGAAAACAGGCAATAAATAAAGGAACGAACAAACGAATAAGAAAGGTAAACTGAAATAGCATATGTAATGAAATAATATGCAAAGTTTTAGCTTCATCACTGACAAAATCATCTTCATCATCATTGTGGAAGTACGATTCATTCAGATCTATGATAACAGGACTGCATTTTACGGTAAAAGCGGCATCCCAGCATCTCTTCCTCTTGAAAGTAATTAATCAACTTCAAAATTGAACTTTGCTCTTTCTCATTATACCGGGAAGGCATTTTGACAATGAACAATTAATTGAAAAAGGCTGAAATGACCAAAAATACTGAACAAATCAAAATATGACAACTGAACTGTCAAAAGTAACAAATAAAATCTATTTCATGAATAAGAGATAAAGCTGGACAATGTATCACGTAACGTCAAAGGATGGTTAAACAAACTATATGTAGCCAGCATCCAGCTAAGAACTAACTGGTGCAGGGCACAAAGGTATTAGTTTGGTTGATATGAAGAAGCATTCCACTGCAATGCTACCTACCTCATACATTTAATTTTAATGGCTGTATTTCCATTTCAAACAGTCTATGGTGTCCAGTATTATTAGAGCGCTGTAGACATATGTATTCTCGTCCGCCATTTTGGTGCCTTGTTGTACGTTGACGTTGTTGTTGTGTTGGTCAAGTATTTGGCATGAGATTTGGTATTTCTATTCAGAGACGTGGCCAGCATCAATTCGTTGCACTTTCTCAGTTTTCCGCTGATAATAGTTTAAAGCAAAGTTGGTAAAATAAAATGTTCTGTTCAATATAAAAACTTTTTCATGTCAACTCGACACATGTCAAAACAATAAAATTCGGGAACAAAAATGGCGGATAAGAATACTCATCTCTTTAGAACCTTAGTATTATATAACATCCTACTGTCAAATTTTAATGGGAGATTTACCCTTGTCCGGTGACGAAAGTAATGAATATGTCACGTTGAAGTTAACCACACATGGAATTTGACTAGTAAGCCTTGAATGGGCTTCACCCTACTCAACAAACAACTTCTACACTAGTGGTAGTAATTTCTTTAAATAAAATTAATGAAGGTAATCACACTGAATTAGACTCTAAACGTCCAAAAACCAATAAAAATCATTTAATCAACAGTTAAGAAGTGCGTTCCCAGTTTATTAAGAGAATTAACGTCAATATAAGTGTTCCTTCTTTCTAGAAATCTTTAGTAATGCAATCGACGTCGATTCTAAAACTCTAGTGTATGTGACCTGATAGTTAATTAAGACGAAGCGATGTAGGGACATTTGATACATCAACATTAGATCAACGGCGTTTTCGACACCTTAATAGAATCACCGAAGATGGATCGTCAGTGTCGAGAAAAAAAAATTGAGATACACCTTGAGTTTTTCAGTTCGTTGATTGTAGCTGGGAATATTTTCATGCTATTTCCATTAAGAGATCTTTTGGGACCCGTAAGGATCGCGACCCTCTGAATTTTGCAGCAATTTTTTTTTATTAGAAAGCCCTAGTGCATTATAACATTTTGAAAGGAAAAAAATTCTGGGATGGTACGAGTTTGAAAGAGAAAATTGCAATTAAAAGCATTAAAAATCCGCCATTTTTCTTAAAATTTCTCACAACAAATTTGACAATTACGTCTAGATATCAGATGGTCATAAATTTTAGGAAAAACCAATATTTTATTTAGAAAATAGAAATAGTTCAATACTTTATAGTCGAGATGAATTTTTTCAAAAGAATTCCCTCTCCCTTTTTGGAAAACTTCATGTGGAATACAAGGTATTTGATATTTTTTCGAGAAGGGAGAGAGAATATACCGCGATTCTTGAGATATTCAGGTGTTTTCTTCCCCTCCTTGAACTGATTATAACCCTACCAAGGACGCACCGGAATTCGGTCCCGCTACCTGCGGAAGGGACTACCTGTAACGGATTAAATTCGAAGTGTGGTCACTCCAGCGAAAATGCGATTTCGGAATTGGGTCCCATGTACCTACTATTTGTTTAATTTGACTTTTATTTTCCTTCACATTTTTTTGGGCTTAGGACCAACAGTACTTACTTATTGTTGTTGTACTGGCATGTTTAAAAATTTACGCTAAATGCGTATCGTCAAAAATAAAAACAGTACGTGAAATAATAACCCAACCAAACCTACCCCTACCAAACCACCTTCGTATTTTTAGTCAATTTTTTTGTAGAATGAATTATAATAATTTTCAATAATAACCCAACCAAACCTACCCCTACCAAACCACCTTACACTCTGCACTTCAGAAGAACAATTGCTAAAAATAATCTTTTAATACCCACATGAAATCTACCTGCTTCGACAGCGGACCGAATTACGAAATCACTCTTTCGGATTTGGACAAGGTCCCTGTGAGCAGGTAGCCCTTTTGCTAGGTACCCGGACCGAATTCCGAAACACCGCCTACCAAGAGTCACAAATAATGATCCAGCGAAATTTTTGTTCCAATCTGCTTTATTTAAGGTAAGTTATCAAACAAATTTGAAATTAACATAAAATTCCGAGGATCACGAAGTCTATCAGAACCGATCTTTTGATCAAAAGAAATGATGAGGTAAAAAATGTATCTTGACATTGTTTGTGAAATATTATATTCGAAATTGAAAAATTCCACAAAATCACACAAGAATTTTAAACGGAGAATGGGATTGGGTGTTGTATAGTTAAACTTCAATATATAGTGTAATGAACTTAAATTAACACGAAAAACTTATCTAATAGAAAAATACTGTAACCGAAAAACTTCGACAAAACAATTTCAAATACAAAAAAGCTCATAACTTGAATAATTGGATAATAATAATAAGTAAACTGCTTTTACAAACCTATATGGTCCAACCAAAGAATACACCAACTAACAGGAAGCAATCTCTTTGATGTTTTGGTAACAAAAATGTTTGACCCTCAGATATCAAGGTTGACAGATAATTGGTAAATACACTTAGAAAAATGATCAAATTTTTAAATATTGCGATATGATTCGTCGAAAAAGTGAAATATCTTATTGTTAAAATGGCACCTTTCAGAAAATATTAGCGCTATATACATATCTTAAACTTAAGTTTAATACCTTTCAAATGTCAGTTATGTCAATTTATTGATACCCCAATCCTGATGAAGAAGGATTGCACGCTATATAAAGCTTGAATTCCATCTGAACTTGTCTGAGGATAGATGGGAGTATGGTAGTTTCGTTTACAATTGAGAGTTTTACAATGCTCATAACAATTATTTATTGTATAAGTGTATTAGATAGTTAAGTGGATAGAACGCAACTAAAATACGAATGCAAAACAACGTTTCATCCACAATCACAGTAGTTTAGAATCGGATTCCATCAAAAAGTGATTTGACATTTCGTTCTGACAGCAGCTGTAACGTCAAAAATTTATTAAAAAAGTTTAGGAAGGAGTTGAATGGTTGCTATTTAATTCATTTTTCTACTAGTGGATAAAGTAGTACTTTATATGCTTCATAAGTGTGGATAAATAAAGTGGAGTTAATGTGACTATAGATAAAATGCATGAACCTTTCCAGAACTCCTGACGTTGATAGGTCGCACATATTGTTCTGGGTCCCTCGATTAGTTGGAGTTGAAGTTTGTGTGTGTGAAGTGGTGTAAGTCGGTTGTTTGTCAGACAGACTTTGTAGAACGATGTCAATGTAATTTATATTTTATTTAAACAATAAAAACTTCACAAATAACACGGCGCAGTCAGTAAACTGTCTCGAATTAAATTGGATAATAATAATTGAAATGTCAGACGACGAAAAAAGCAATCAACAGGGGGGAGTTTTGTGATTCCAACGAAAGTCAAGAGCAACAGATTCAGATGCAGAGATAGATCAATTAAATAGTCTCCTCGATGGGTTAAAACAGCCGGAAATCGAAAAAAAAAGATACCCTATCTCTTGCTCCCGCATTTCACACTTGACAACACTACAATACGAAGGTATTTTAGATAGTTTTAAGAACTTATTACTGATTAAAGTCTAGCTATAATTTGTTGTTTAACATTAAACAATAAAAACTAAATAAAATATGTCATGGGGACCCAAAATAATATGGCTGATCTGTCAGTGCCGTCATTCTGGAATGATCTATTGAATATTAAATTATATAATGACGTTTGATTTGTCAAATACTGAATTTGAGGATCAGAATAGGACTTTTCACATCTTACCCATGTTTACCTTCTAAATTATGAAGCTTAGGCGAGCTCATATCGAAAAATTGACAAAATCTCATACTATGTAGTATCTCTAAGTTCGATACGGCTGTGGAATGTAGATAAAATGTTAACTTTACTTTTTGTTTGACAATGCTGAAGCAGAATATTGAATAATAAAACCTATAAGGAATATTAAAAATGGGCAAGGTATTTAGTTGAAAATTGAAGAGTTGGTTAGTAGTGGAGCTAATTTAAAACTGAAACGTGAGTGGAATTCAAGGAATTTTCCAGGTACCTTCCTACCAAAGCTAATTTAAAATATTCAAAGATAAATGAAGTGGGAATTTATTGAAATTTGTTATAAGTTTAAAAGGTAAAAGTCTAGTTTAGTGGTACAACGCGGATTTCGATAAAATATTTTTTTTTAAATTAATTCGGTGTCGCTGAACACAAAAATGAAAAAAAATGTGCGCTCTCTAACCAAAAACGAGTTATGAATTTTTGAAAATTTGTTCAGATGAGCACTGCACTGGTTTGATTGACACATTATAACTTTTGTAATGATCTGTTATAACTGCTACACAATGTTAGTGATACACTATATTTGCTTTTTACGATATTAATCTTACACGCACATTAAAAAACATTATGATATTGATATATATCTCTTGTAAATTTTTTTTTTTTTAATTCCACAATTATATATTTTGACGTTTCCGTCTAATATGACTGACAGTGAAGTTTCGTCTGTTTCCTTTTAGTTGTAAAACTTGTACCTACTAGCATATTCAGCCATCATCAGTTACTTGGAACAAAGTTGCTGAATATCTGTAATTGTAAAGACCAAGCAAGGTGAGTGAATGTAAAATCACATTATGAGTCACATAATTTGAATTTGGAATATTTGATTCGGTTAACATCTTGTGCTTTTATTTTCTGTGCGAACAATGAATCATATTAAACTAGACGAAATATTCACATGGCGAAATAATAACGAGATTTTATCTCAAATTCACCATTTGGGGGGGGGATTGCGAAATATGATGAAATAAAGTGCCCACTTCCAAATTGTAATATGGTTATTTTGTTGAAACCCCGGATTGCAACGTCATTGATGGTGTTCGTTGACGTTGTAATGGATATGTCAAGAAAGGAAAGAGGGAGCGAGTGAGATGTACAAAGAGGTATATTTGGCTCAACTTTCGTTTAGGTGAAATCAGTTATGGACAAACAGTTGCCATGGTAACGGGTACACAAAAACCTAAATCATATGGTGGGGAATATAATTATTGGATTCACCCTTCCTCTTCTTAAACGCATTCCCCTTCCCCTTCTTGAAAAATATCCAATGCTTTGTAACGCGCATTAAGTTATTCAAGAAGGGAAAGGAGAAGGGAATATAATCATTGGATTCACCCTTCCCCTTCTTGAATCTTGATTTCCAATACTTTGTAACGCGCATTAAGTTATTCAAGAAGGGTAATGAAAAGGGAATATAATCATTGGATTCACCCTTCCCCTTCTTAAATCTTGATATGCGCGTTACAAAGGATTGAATATTTTTCAAGAAGGGGTTATTCTAGGTTTGCATAGGTTTTGTTGAGATTAGTGTCTTCTATTTAACTAAAAGAAAACCAATTTTTCTTTAATGGCATGTGATAGCTGATAGAAACGGATATTATTGTTTGATCTGTGTCAGGGGTCGGGGAGCGATGTTAGAATCACTTCTTCTACTCCCTTTCCACATTCAGACAAGGGCATGCTATACCTGCTTCTTCATTCATTATTCCTTAATAAAATTTATCCTTTCTTATTGATAAAAGCTATGCTATGATCTGCGCATATCGAAAATATTCAGCAAATTTTTTTCAAGTAACTAATGATGGCTGAATATGCTAGTAGGTACAAGTTTCACGACTAAAAAGAAACAGACGAAACTTATGTGTCATTCATATTGGACGGAAACGTCAAAATATATAATTGTGGAATTAAAAAAAGAATTTACAAGATATTATAGTGTTTTCTTAATGTGCGTGTGAGTTTAATATCGTAAAAAGCAAATATAGTGTATCACTAACATTGTGTAGCAGTTATAACAGATCATTATAAAAGTTATAATGTGTCAATAAAACCAGTGCAGTGCTCATCTGAACAAATCTTCAAAAATTCATAACTCGTTTTTGGTAATTTTTTTTTTCATTTCCGTGTTCAGCGACCTTGAATTAACTTAAAAAAAATATTTCATCAAAATCCGCGTTGTACCACTAAACTAGATTTTTTCCTCATTTAAAATTTCCTCGTTTGAAATTATGTACAGTACTTGGGAGAAGTGTTTTGGTAATTAGTGTATTTTACTTCCAAACGATCACAATTTTAAAGGCGGAGACCCAAGCGGATTTGTTATGAAATAAATTTCTCATTTCCATGTCCTAACCTCACTTACCTCACACGCAAACCACTAACTGTCAAATGAGCTAGCAAAAGAATGAAACAACATGAATTCAAAATGCTTATGATTGTATGTTAATGTTCTGCCGTTGGATGTTTGGTATCTATCCATTACACATGCCCTCCCAATCTGTCAAGAAATTAAAATACATGGAGTTCGGTCTTCTTATATAGTCTCCATCTTCTGAATTTAAATTCCTTTTGTTATCCTTGTATTACAAAAATCATGGTTCCAGCCATTAATGGTGTAGATACCACCTAGAATTTAAATGGTATGAAAGAAAGAGCAATTTATCCATCAATCCAAAAGATGAAATCAGGTAACCTTCGGCGTTGCGATTCGCCTTGTTTGAGAAGATGGTTTTGCCCCGCTCTTCTTTCTGTTCGTGTTTTGGTTGTGTCAGATGTTCTTCAAAAGACCCCACAATTTTTATATGGAAAAATGGTTTTAGTCCCGAGGTCTGATTTTTTGCGCAAAAGGTAGTTCTCATAATCCTGAACAAATAGCTTATGTGCACAAAAAATCTACCGTCAGGATTTTGCGTTACGGCGCATACGGTGCTGAATAGCGCGATTATGGAGACATACATGCGTGGAGGTGTGTTGGAATGAAGAGCTACTTTAAAAATATATCTATATATCCGAAAAATGAGGATTCCGTCAAAATTAACGATCATTTAATTAAAGTTTACTTAACCTGTATTTTATTTAAATACAGGCTGCCTTTATTTTATTAAAGATCCTTTAATAAAAGACATCAAATGCGCATGCGTACATGTCATAATAAAGGAAACCTTTGTTAAAAGACGAAGAAAAAGTGGTTACAATAGAGAATTATGGCACTTTCTAAAATACTGACCGTCACTATTAATGATCGGTCTAATTTATATACTGGCGTCAGTATTTTCATCGTGTAAAGTGAGATACGGCACCTATAATTTTGTGGTGGGTGGTGGTTATTTTTATTTTATTATTTTGACTATAACCTGACTTTTCTGTGGTTTGTGCTTCGTTCTTTGTTTATGTTTATCAAGTTGTCAATTTTACTTTCGGAATCTCTTGGTGATCTTCACAATGGAAAAAATATTACAAGCTGCCATTCTAGGAGGTGCAAATGACGAGGATATAGAGTTTGTAATATTAAAAAATGTCCTAATTGACACTAATGAAATATACAATTTTGTTTAACGCATGTCTCAAAAATAGTGACGCTACTTGTGTCACTATCCAGTCACAATTAAGGATAGTCCGTATTTAATTACTGACCGCCCTTATTTTTATCTACAACTACGCATGCGCACTTATCAACAATGCCAAAATAAGGACGCATTTATTAGTGACTGTCACTATTTGAACCTGCCATAATTCTCTAATAACTCTATTATTTTTATCTTCTGAACGTGTAGTTACAATTTGGCCCATTACATAAGAATCAACCTGTATAATATGTTGCGGTAGTTTTCTTGCTAATATTTGTAACGTTGTTGTATATACAAGTCAGATCTTCCTTGTGTACCTTCAGGGTGAGCTTGATTTAAAACAGCAAATTAAAAACAAAAATCCTCTCGAGCTGAATTACAAATTATAATCAGAACTGTAGAGAAGGTATCTCTTATATATTTTTAATCTAACCTAATGCTTTAGTATCCCGTGTGTTCGCGGGTTAAGGATTCGTGATATATTATCCGAGATAAACGATGTTCTGTAGCAGAACGACGAAAATGATGAATAATAATTTACCTTTTTCATTATCAAAATGAAAACGGGATCAAACGGATCTTTAATACTTTTCGCTATAGATTAACATGGAAATAAATAGGCTGCTTATACGAAAATTTCATTCATTATAGCTGTCGGAAAATTGAAAAAAAAGGAGAATGTAAAAAGGTATGCGATGACAGATAGTTATTTGCTCGGAAAAATGGTTCGAGTTCACTTTAATCTAATGAACAGTAAGTTTTTTATGTTTAAGGGAAAAGCCACTGTTTTCTACCACAAATATTTTATTTTGAATGATTTAGAATACATTGTGGTGGGAAGTCTTAGACTCCGTTTCACATAAGAAGCCACGTGAAGTTTGCCAACTGTCTTGCGCATAAATCAAAATCGGTGAAACGTTAACTTTGCAGTTAACATTTCTAAAAATAAAAATATTAAACAACTTCATCGATATCATGGATTTTGGTGGAATAGACAACAAGTATATCCGGTTAATTTTTCAATTATAAATGCCTATATTTAATAATACGCAAAATTATTGTTTTAATAGGCATGATAACTGATTTTGAAAAACTGCTCCACGATGTTTTCACATATATATTTTATCTACATTAAATGTTATTTCTCTGAGAAAAAAGTTTTTAAAGGAGAAATTTACCTTTAAAAATTGCATTTTAAATTCTGCGCCAAAACGCAAGAATAGTAATGGCATCTGTCTGTGATATCATCAATTCGTAAATACCATTTATAGGTGATCTGTGTCATTCTTAGAACATAAAACAGACTGTTTTATGTCATTGGTAAAATTGTCAAACTTCCAACAGTTGACAGCTTGCAGGTTAGAAGTTTATTTTGATACATAATTAGGCAATCCAATGACCTGTCAAAATAAATTCAATGTGGCTGCGACGGTCAAATAAATAACAAAGTTAACTGTAGAGTGTTTGTTTAACCTACATTTCATTGATTTTCTTTCTGTTTTTTGGCTGTAAATTGTGGTTTTTAAATAGTGTAGTGTTTGTCTTGTGAAATGCCTTCGATATGTATTGTAGTTCGTTGTGGAAGCCGTTCTAATCGAGATGAAGTTTCGTTTTATCGCATCCCAGCAGAGACAAAACACAGGTTTTTAACGGAGAAAAACGATTTGACCAAACTTCGCGGGGCTACATGGATTACAACAATAAAGAGAGACAATCTAACCGAAACTATATTGAAACACCAGAAAGGTTGCAGTAGACACTTTATAACTGGTAGGCTTTTTATCAAATATTATATCAACAGTGAATGGATTTAAGCCATTTATTATCCCCAATTTCTGCTAATACCTGTAGAATGAGAAAGAAATCCTCAGCATTAGGTACAGAAAACAAATCATGGGATATCCAGCATACCTTTTGCCAACATTTGGTTTTTCCACTAATAATGATTTAAAATAAGCACTCTCCATCTTGAAGATGCAAAATTGTCCTTCTTAAACATTACAAAACACCTTGAAACCCCACCAAATACATTTGACCGTCGCGGCCATTTTGACAGCTAAAAAGTCACCTGGTTTGGATTGCCTGATTTGAATCACACAAACAAAGGAAATTCAAAACAGAACAGATGTTCGAACCATAGATGGTTCGGACGAAAGACAAAATATCAAGGTCAAATTTGCGAAAGTACGACGTCACTCTCTTCTGATTGGCGTTTAAGCTAAGATGGCGGATTGTTCAATGTTGTGCTCATATTTTTTACCAAAATATTGGTCATCACACATATAAAATAAAAATAGGTAATTTTTTTAGAATGTCTGCATCATATATAATTAATATTAATATTCCAGTGATTCTTAGTGACTGTCATCATGCCTATTGTAAGTCGCTTCACCGCGAAATTTAAAACATTCCAATCTTCCTTATATACGAACAGAGAAGGTACCGGCAGAGGCTTCTCTAGTTGTCGTCTTGCAAATAGTAAAGAGCAGGTCATGATCAACTGAACGAAGCAAGTAATCGGAACCGAGCCCCCACTAGAGGTAGAGTAGTTAGGGGCAAAAGCCTTTAAGTGAACAGAGCAGCTAATCTGCTCGAGCAAGTCCCATGAAAAGAACACAACAAAATGTTAGTATTACGTATTACATTCAAAATTACGACGATGTCTGTAAATCTAGTGGCCTCCAATCGTTAAATATTAAATTTTTGCGCAATGCCTATTTTTAAAGAATTTTTGTTGTGCCGAAAACCAACAAACCTTTGTCAGTGTATTGTAATTATTAATAAAATAACTTTTGACATCAAAGTAACACTACTATATAACTAAACTTACCTGTTGGTGGTTTCAAAAGTATTTTGATAAATTGTTTATTAGTAGATTAATGATGTATGTGTCAGATATGCAATTTACGTTAAATGCACTATTTTGTCAAAATGATTATTTGGTATTGAAATAATATAATGTTCGAAAATTATTAATCATTTTTCAATTTTAATAACAAGACAGTTTAAACAATCATTTGCGTTTTTATCTACTTTAATAATAATTGCCTATTTAGAATTAGGTACAAATATTTTATTGAATAGATATTTTGTTTGTTGGTTTTTCCTTTACATTATTCAGTAAATCGATTAAATTTTATATAAAAGAATAGTATGGTTCATACAAGTGGAGTTGCACATTTTTAAACTCACATTATTTTCGGAAATTGTTAAAACTTTAAAACATAATTTGAACTTAATTTTATAATAGTACTTGTACGTACAGATGGGTTTTAAATAAAGAACGTCTCAGTTATATCGGAAACGGCTTGCATGGTTTTTTTGAATGTTGGTTTGTGAGAAGCTATAACATTCAGATAATTGGAAGATCTGACTGCCCTGTGAATATTACCTTTTGATCGGTCATGTCACACTTTGTATACGGGGTTGGGATAAAGTATGGAACCAAGTAAATATCTTTTAAACGAAAAGAACGATATTCTTGAAAATTTGCAGGTGAGTGCAATGGAACAAAATGCATCTGATGTACATTATTTTGTTAATAATATACTTTCTGTTTAACCGGAAATGCCATTCACTTCTTCAATTTAAACGGGACACCCTATATATTTCTACAGATTTTGAAAGAGCTTGTTATTTTTAATTCATACTGAGTTTAGTGTAAAAAAAATTGTAAAAACGAGGAATAACTCACTGTTAGTTGTACAATAGGTGTATATTTCATTATTTTAGAATAATGAGAAACAAAATTACTTCAAATGTTCAAAATGATCGCCGTTTACTTGCTGACAATGTGCCATCCTATTAACAAATTCTTGAGTCACTCTTTCCAAGACTTCTCCACGTATTAGTTCACATTCATCAATAATTCTTTGTCTCAATTCCTGTAAGTTTGTTGGTCGTCTAACGTAAACACGTGATTTTAGATAGAAAAAAATCTAACGGGCTAAGATCCGGAGAACGTGCAGGCCACTCTATGAATCCTCTACGTCCTATCCATAGATTTGGAAAATTCGCATCCAGAAAATCCCTAACCCGTCTATCATAGTGGGGAGGTGCTCCATCTCGTCGAAACCAAACATTTTGTGGTAATTGCCCATTCTGTTGAAGTGCAGGAATAATTCCGTTATTCAGTAGATCCAAATACTTGTCACCATTCAAGTTTCCGTCGATAAAAAATGGGCCTATAAGCCTATTTTCGACAATTCCTATCCAAACATTTACTTTCTGTGGATGCTGTGTATGTGCTTCATGAATCCAATGAAGATTCTCATTTGACCAATACCTTGAGTTATGGTGATTAACTGTTCCATTTAAACAAAAAGTTGCCTAATCGGAAAAAACTATGTTAAAAGCAAAATTATCGTCGACATTACAGAGGTCTTCTATATAATCTTAATTTTACGTATATACAGGGTGATTCATTAAGAATGGGCAATCTCTGAACTGGAGATACTACACACCAAAATATGGCGATTGAGCTTAATATGTCTTATACAAATGATGCAGGTTTACGAGATACAGGGTATTTAAAGTTGGAA
Organism: Lochmaea capreae; assembly: GCA_949126875.1. NCBI lineage: Eukaryota > Metazoa > Arthropoda > Insecta > Coleoptera > Chrysomelidae > Lochmaea > Lochmaea capreae. The sequence continues at coordinate 10,616,883 of OX421409.1, forward strand.
TTTAATTTGAAATTTCTTAATAATTTGGGGATTTCAAGCAGCATCGTCTTGAAAATTAGCATCTCTATGTTTTCTTGGCATGAAAATGACGAATTTTATGCTAAATTTAGCACTATTCATACAGGGCGTTGGTTACACCCTGTCACTTAGGTGAATTACAACATATTTTTTTTGCCTAATTAGTTATGGCTAAAATGACTAGAAAATCTAAAAGGCAGTTCAATTCTGAATAAAAAAGGTAATCTTGTTTATTTCATGTAAACATTCAATGAATTTTGTTTATTGTGAAATTAATTCTTTTAAATTACTACTATGCGGGGTAACATCAGTAAAGACATCAAATAACAATCAGTAACAGTAATGAAAGAAACATTCGAAGTGTATGCTCAAAATGCCCGCCTTCCACTTCAATATACTTTGTATAAGGCGTCTTCTTAAAGATCTTTGAATATTAAATACAATTTGTCGATTATTTTCAATAATATTATCAGCTTCTTGAATTTTCTGTCGTAATTCTTGGATGGAATTAATTGTATCTTTGTAAATCATGTCCTTCATTTGTGACCATATTGAGAAGTCTATAGGGTTTAAATCTTGACTTCTAGATGGCCAAACAAATTCACTGCCACGCCCAATCCACCGGTGAGAAAATGTGGCGGCGCCCCGTCCTGCATAAACCTTATGGCTAGTAGTACATATTCTAGTAGTGTGTTTAACTGTTCAAGGAAGTTTAAATAGAGGGGCCCGTTCAGATTAGAAGGAAGTTCAAAAGGACCAATAAAAAAACCAGATATCACACCACACCAAATATTTACCTTGAATTCATGCTGAAAATGTCGTTCCTTTAGAGCATGTAGATTTTTGGAGTCCCACAAATCATTGTTTTTCCAATTAAAAACACCTCGTTTAGTAAACGTCGCCTCATCGGTGAAAAGGAGGTAATTAAGGAGGTTTTCGTTTGTATATCTAGCGTAAATTGAGCAAACTGTAGGCGAACTGGTAAATCTTGAGGTAGCAAATTTTAAGCAGGATTATAGTGATATGGACGGGGATTCTCTTTCTTTAAAATTCTTCATATAGATAGACGATTGGCTTATTCCTGTTGCCGCACTTAACCAACGAGTACTGAGATCTGGATTTTCCGAAATACGAACTAAAACCTCTTCTTTATCATCGACGTTGATATTTTTTGGAGTACCATTTAAGCTTTTAGGGTATAAATACGTCTAAACAGTTTGTGATTGGGTTGTCTTCGATTTGGGTATGATTCTACATACCTTCTGGCCGCACCAAGTCCACTATAATTTGACTGAGCAAAAACACATCATATCACGCATTTCACTGTTCGAAAACTCATGATGTCGTAGCATTTTCTTATTTTACCACAAATAATACACTCTTATTTAGTGACACTAAAATTGTCAAATATTTCTTTAAACGAAAAACTGACAAGATCTGACACAAGCCTACTTGAAAACAAGTCAATGTAATAACGGTGGCTTAAGAGTCTTTACGCTGAATGTTTAAAATGCAAATAACTCAAAAACTGATAGAGTTACATGAAAAAAACATGATTACCTTTTTTATTCAAAATTGAACTGCCTTTTAGATTTTCTAGTCATTTTAGCCATAACTAATTAGGCACAAAAAAATATGTTGTAATTCACCTAAGTAACCAACGCCCTGTATGAATAGTGATAAATTCAGCATAAAATTCGTAATTTTCATGCCAAAAACATAAAGTTGCCAATTTTCAAAACGATGCTGCTTAAAATCACCAAATTATTAAGAAATTTCAAATTAAAATTCTAACTTTAAATATATCTCGTAAACCTGCAACATTTGTATAGGACATATTTAAGCTCAATCGCCATATTTTGGTGTGTAGTATCTCCAGTTCAGAGATTGCCCATTCTTGATAAATCACCCTGTATAGAGAACAAAATGGACAACAGTAGCGATAGTGAAGATTTAATATGTTTAAATACGTATATTTATGTTATCTCTATTATTATTTTTAATAATGTGATAATTTCATTAAAAAAAATAATTTAAATGTTTCTATTAAAAATATAAGTTACCCATATTTACGTTCTCCACATTTTAATAAATAAATGTGGTTTATAGTTTAGTGGTGGAGATGCTTGACTCTGACGCGGGCGATCGAGGTTCGATTCCCGATGGAAACTTTTTTTTGAAACAAAGTCGTGGAAAAAGTATATTCTTTTACTTGTGTAGAATTACTAGGATAATTCCAAAACTCACTCGCTGCGCTCGCTCGTTTTGCAAACTTCATCCTTGTGGATAATAGCAATCAATTCTACACTCGTTGAAGAATATACTATACTCACACAGGGATAGGATACCTTTTACCGGAAAACCAATACTGATCACGAGGGATAGAGAATAGTATATTCATCATCGAGTGTAGAATGATTGCTATTATTCACACGGATGAATGAAGTTTTGGAATCATCCAAGTGAATAATAGCCATTCTACACAAGTGGAAGACTCTACTTTCCCCACGACTATGCATAAAAAAAAATTCTCCCATTGTGTATCAAACGTCGATCGCCCGCGTAAAAGTCAAGTATCTCCATCACTCAGCTTTCGACCACATTAATTTATGAAAATATCAGGAACATGAATATAGGTAGGTACCTAATTCATATATTTAATGAAAACCTTTACATTTTTAAATGAAAGTATAACATTATTAGGAATAATCATAAGTACTTAACGATGAAATACAATTTAATTCATGTTTAAACCTTCATTATAATTGAAAGTTGAAAATACAATTTGTGACACGTTTCGCTAACACAGTAGCTTTTTCATCATACCTCCACTCGTTTGAGAAAGCTACTGTGTTAGCGAAACGCGTCACAAATTGTATTTTCAACTTAGTTCAATTATAATGAAGGTTTAAACATGAATTAAATTGTTTTATTTCATCGTTAAGTATGGATCTTCATCAAGTTAAAGCCTCATCTATTCAATAAATACTTAAGCATATTAAATCTCCACTATCGCTACTGTTGTCCATTTTGTTCTCTATATATGCGTAAAATTATGATTATATGATTATTTCGACGTTTCAAACGACCGCTGTCAGAAGCGATTTGCGTATTTAGGTATTTGACATTTCAAAATAGACGATTTGATTTCTTCATTTAAGCGTGATTTCTGATAATCATAGAATGTGATTGGCTAACGAGAGTGAATTCTTTGTTATTTTTCACTGGTGTGGAGAATTTATATCATTATTCAACTATATATGTAAGAATAGTTTGTGCATTATTATATGGTCGTATCTTCTGTAGTGAGATTTCTTGATGAATCATGGTTTTCAGTTCAATCAAGTAAATTTTATTTAAATTTCTCATGATTCTTAACCCGCATTCAAGATGATCAACCCAAGCGAAGTCGCGAGTAAAAGCTAGTAAAATATAAAGGTGTCGAAATTACTTTGAAAAATGAATAGTCTGATATTGAATAGTCGGCATTTATAACGTGATATTCTCTAAATTCTTATGGAACCGGCTCGTTTTTGATAAAGATGGAATCGTTTATCATTGTATGAATTCCATTATCAAAGTATAATTGCAATTTCTTCTTCAGTTACTAAACGGTTTTATCAATGGCGTACGCAGTCGAAAGAAAGTGGGAAATTCAATTTAAACAGATTTATTTCAAAAGAAAGTGATGATTGTTGACGTTCGGTCACTCCTGCTTCGGCAAGACTAGTTCGATCGAATTAACGCTAATTATGCCTATGTCAACTTCTTCCGGTGTAACAAATCATTTAAGTATTTTTGCCTTTCGCAAAAAATACTCAATATATAAAATATTTATTCTTCAAACTTCCTCAGCACATAATCTTCTTTCTCAGGTACCTTATGAATCTGCTCTGTAAATTCCATGATAGCATCTTCATTTCGTGATTCAACGTCAGATTCAAACGAATAACGATATTTTTTATTATATCTTCTGTAAGTTCCTTGTGGCATTACTTATTTTTTTTTTCTTATTTTTTTGGGAATCAAACCACAATAATGTTTTTTTATTTTTTATTTCAACGTTTCGGTAGCGCTCCAGCTACCGTTGTCAAGATTAACTAGTATAGAAATAATTTTTTGGTCCCTATCTAGAATGAGGCGGTAATGTTAGTATTTTTACTCCAGAATCTTTAGCTAATTCAATTGCTCTTCAAGATTTGTGACTCTCATGATTGTCAAAAACTAAAAGGCATGGATTTTCTGAAGAACTACTGGTGTGCCCAATAAAATGTTTCACCACCTCAAAAAAGAGATCAGAAGTTTTCCATCCTGTAGGATGCGCAAGCCCTAAAGTAACGGGAGGAGCTTAAAGTAGCATGTGGTCTTTGAATTTTTTGTTTTTTGACTTTCCCTATTTATTTACAATCTGCAAAACATAGTTACAATCAGTATATTTTTTGACAATATATATTTAACACGAAAGAGATCAACATTCAATAACATTGTCCTATTAAGTCACAAACCTCACTTGAAATAAGTTTTTACGTGGGAAATGAAGAATCTACACTAAAATCTGTTTAGCAGGTCAGTTGGAATATGTTTCTTCAGTCTTCGTTGTACAGGCTGCAACATGAGGCTTCTTGCTAGATCATTTTGGTGTTTTTGCCATCTTAAGTCATATTTGTGAGCAAATTTGTTAATTTCTTCCTTGACGGTTCAATTGTAGATCGCATGCTATAATGTGATTAGGCACATACCAGGGGACATCCGTTATTATTCGAAGAATCTGATTGGAACCTTTCTAGAATTTCTATGTTTGATAGCGACGCAGTTCCCCATAGCTGGATACCATAGGTCCAGACGGGTCAGGGACAGTTTAGATTTACGTCCAGCAATCCAGTATAGTTTATTTAACTTTAACCCTAACTGTTTGCGTATTGTGAAAATATGTTTCCTTCAAGTCAATCTTCTGCCAAGATGCATTCCTAAGTATTTGACGTCCTCCTCGTGTAGAAGTTAATGACCATTTAGAGTAACTGGTGGACAGTTTCCTCTTCGGTTAGTAAATGTTACTTGGACTGATTTGTTTTCGTTTATTTGCATCCGCCATTTGGTCAACCATGTGTCTATAATATTAAGATGCATTTGTAGCTGTAGAGATGCGGTTGCTGGATTTGTGTGTGCTGACATGATCCCTGTGTCGTCAGCATAAGTTGCTGTTTCATTATTACAGGAAGTTGATAGATCTGAAGTGTAAATGAGAGGTATTTGAAGTGAACTCGAGGAAAGATCATCACCGGTCGAATAGTGTACCCATTTCCACTTAAAAATGCACAAGTAGTGACTGATGTCTCTTTTTCAGCAAAACTCTGCTGTCGTCTGCTAGTGATAGGAGTTTTTTTAATATATTCACCAAATTAGTGAAAAACAATGACACACTGTGCTTTTTAAATAAAGTAGCACTGAATAAGCTGCAACCCTCCGACAACCTCAAAGATAAATTTCCATGTCTGTGCATAAATCCCGCCAACCATTCAACTCCTGCAATTTCTGTTTCCTTCTTCTCGGGACATTTGATTTTATTTATTATTGCCATTTCATAAACTATCTTCCCTATTTCTACCGTGTACAGATCATAGAACATTTTGGAACAAGACAATACATAATCTGCAAGACTTGTTTATTGGAAAATATTTTGTTGAAACTTTATTTTGGAGTCAATCTCATGAGCTGTCTAGGTTTTTTTTGTTGTTTTTGAACATTTATAGCCAAAGTAGCTGAAGCGCGGTTATTTTCTTTTGCTAATGATCGATTTGGTCTTTCTTCATTCAATAAGTTAACAGCCTCCAGCATTGCATTCTCATAAAAAGAACCGTTACTGGTTTTCCTTTTAGGTAATTTAGGCATTATATTCTAAAAAGAATACAAAAATGATATATGATTTATGGAGTATTAGGCCGGGCTCCCACTACTCGTGTATTTGGCAAGTTTGTAAATATTTGCGTGATTGACAAGTACACCAAGTTCGAATTCAATTTGACAAGTACGGCGCTCCCACTACCCCTGAATTTGGCAAGTACGCCAAAATTTGTGTACTTGGCAAGTACAGCAGGCTTCGTCGTCTCTCGGCCTTCAGTGTTTATTTTGCATCAAAATGTGTGGTATTGAGTGGTTGCTTTGTGAAAAGAATTAAAACTTATCAAGCTCAGAAGCCAAAAAGAAAAGGAAGATGGTGGATGACTTCTTAAACAGAAGTCGAGACAGGTGAGTTAATACCTCTATCTGTCCTGATCGACCAAAAGCAGAAACCATGCCTCTATATTTTCAAAATTAATACACTAATCAAACATTTTTTTGCAGTACAATGCCTCCATTATGATAGAGGACCTGATTCAAGAACCGTCAGGAAGACTGGAGAAATACCTGCGAATGTCTTACACCAACTTCTACCGAATAAATTGGGACGTATGATAAGGAGAAAGATGCTCAGCTAAGAAAGGTAATGGCAGTTCGGGAAAGGTTCTACGATGCTCTTAGATTCTTCGCTAGTGGAGACAGTTTCGTGAGTTGGCCATACCTTAAATTTTGACAACAAGTTCGCGCATACGACTACAGCTTCAAGTGGCTTCTTCTTACATGAAACGGATTCTAACTGACTCATTTTCGTACAGCTCGAAAAATTCCAAAACAACTTCTTCAGACCACACACCACCACACGCGACGTCAGAAAACGGAATAACAACAGAAACTTAATGCGGAGAACACGGCAAGTAGTGGGAGCGCATCGACAAGTATGGACTTGTCAATTACGCAAATAATTGAAATCCCTTTGACTCGCAGCATTTTTACCGACAACCGGAGGGACTTCGCCAGCAGCAAATAGTTGTACAAGTAATGGCCAAGTGAACCACTCCTACTACATGGCAAATATAAACAAGTAACAAATGTTTGTCAAATACGCGAGTAGTAGGAGCCCGCCTTTATATGTTATAATTCCAAATGTAGTACTAAGTAATGTTATTATCATTAAAGTATGAAGAAACAACTATTTCTCCTTAATAAAAAACCTATTTATATACTAGAGAACAATGAGACATGTCTGGAACTTTCCAAAATAATATCTTCCACTTTTCACCTACGACGGTTTTTCAACTTTTACAAATTGCACGTGGTTCACTGATGCAGTCTGTACGAACAATTAACCAGGATTTTAAATGAAAAAGCTGATATTGGGTCACGCTGTTAAAAACTGTCGCCAGTATACATTCCATAATAACGGAAATATTTGAACTGTCTCATTGTTCCCCTGTGCTACCCGTTCTCCCCTACACCAAATGGGAGAGACACGTCAAACTTTGAAATTTTAATTAACCAGCCGTTAAATTATTTATACGCATCGTAATTACTTGGAAACAACAACATTAACGACTTTAAAAAAATTCTTTCCGTTAACGATAATGCTGTCTCCAATGTTCACGATGCTCGGAAAATAAAGAAAATTAAGGGGTTAACTGAATATCCCAACCTGATCTTCTTATCTTTGGATATTTATTAGAGCCGGTTTAAAGAATGCTTTTTATATATTTTTTATTTGGAGTTTAGTACATAAGAATGCTCGCTAGAAATTGATTTTATCTTAACTTTGTGATTCAGGCAACTCTTCTGTTTTCTGGTTTCCATTTATTTTTCCAGCTTTTGCAAAAATGTCAGGGGTAGTTGATCAATGCGAGGTCTATTCCAATAAAAGCCAGATTATAATAGTAGTAGCGGCAACGCAAGACTGGGAGGAAAGTGTATGAAAAACGTTGAATGGCAATGTTTTGTGGCCACGGTCCACGGTAGAAATAGGCAAGATAGTTTATGAAATAGCAATAATAAATCAAATCAAATCACTAGCAGATGACAGCAGAGTTTTGATGAAAAAGAGACATCAGTCACTATTTGTGAATTTTTAAGTGGAAATGGGTACACTATTCCACCGGTGATGATCTTTCCTCGAGTTCACTTCAAAGACCACATGATACATTAAGAATATCTTGCCCACTAATACACGGAAAGACGGTAACTCACCACTGTGCAGTGAAAATTGATGAACGGGAAAGAACATACCTCTCAATTGCCTTCAAAGATAGCCAAGCAGCACTGAAGACACTTGATTTCATATAAATCGAATATAAGCTAGTATGGGATTGTGTCCGTGTCCTGAATGTACTGAGTAACAAGGTTACGGTAAACTCATTTGACCCCTACAATACTCCAGGACGAGATAGTATATATATTCCCCAGGCTTATGCAAGAGGGATTAGACATTATAATGGGTCCTTCAGTTTTGATACTTTGAATCAGCCATGCTCTGGGGTATATACCAATTGCGTGGAGAGAGTCAAAGGTGGTGTTTATTCCCAAACCAGGCTAAATCCTACCGACCGATCAGTCTGACATCATTCATGGTGAAAACCATGGAAAAAGTTTTACAAATGTATTTGCAAGAAGGAGTGCTTAAGAGCATTCCTCCATATAGACTACAATGGGCTTATCAAGCAGGAAAATCAGGAGAAGCTGCCCTGCATAATTTGGTCTCAGGTCTCGAAAGAAGCCTAAATCATAAAGAAATCCCTCAACAGGCTGGCAAGAAACAACAAAGTGTCTCTAATATGGGTGCCGGCACATGAGGGGATTGCAGGTAATGAAATGGCTGACCAGTTAGCTAAAGAAGGCTCTAAACGAGACTTCATAGGTCCGGAACCGTTGTGTGGAATCACAAAAGATTGCATAAGAGGGGAAATCAGGAACTGGCTAGAGAGGGAACACCAACTCAAATGGAGGTCGACACAAAGGCACCTCCATACAAAGAGTTTACTGAACAAGGTAGACAAGGAACTTTCAACCAGGCTATTGAAACTGGGTAAGAGACATTTAAAGACAGTTACCGGCCTGGTGACTGGACACTGCACCCTGAGGAGTCATCTGCACAAAATGGGCAAAGTTAGTGAACCTTTGTGCAGGAAATGTGATGAACCACCTACTCACATACTCTGCTTCTGCGAGAACTTACATGTACTCAGACGGAAGCACTTTGGAGAGGAAATAATACAACCATTACAACTACTGAAAATATCTCCAGTCAAACTAGTGGCCTACATAGAAGACACAAAGCTCCTGGAATGGAAGTAGATAACATGGGAAATGGTACAAAGATTCAGTTCAAGTGCCTGGGCTGATGAGCACAACCCAACCGAATTCATGAATGAAAAGGTTACGGTGGCTTGGCTTCCAGGGCATAAGGACATGAGCAGCTATAGTCATAATATTTTGTGTGGTTAATAATTCTGTCAGAATCTGCAACGACTTCTCTGGCGTGCGGTATTTTGTAAACAAGGGTTCAACTAGAAGAAGACAAATTTTATTAAAATTTTTTGAAACTATGAATTTATCACCAGATTTGATGAGAATTTCGTTTTGTTCCCGTTGTCTTCTTTATGTACTCCAATGCCAGAAAAGTTCAGTATAATTTTACAATATAATTTTGTCGCATGAATTTAGAAACACCCTGTATGTAGGAGAAAAATGTATTTTATGCGATTTATTAAACTTCGTTTTGTAGCTACGTCCATTTTATGGCAATTGTACAATTTATTGTCGTAGAATTCTTTCAAGACGCCCCTTGTTGAATGATAGTTTATTATATTTTATTTTTATTGTTTTCATATCTGGCTAGCTATAATTGATAGGGCTTCGATTCTTGTTCACTCTATGGTCTATTTTATTCTCGAAATACGTTTGACAACATTGTCCTAGAAACATTCACAATAATGCATTTGAAAACAATTGATAGATACCAAAAAGAACAAATCATGTAGGAATAAAAGACTAATTAGATGATTAAGGGAAATCGTCGAACATGTGATTTGGAACAGAGAAGTGTAGTCACTTTTCATCTTTTTGAATCCCAGCATAGTTAGATTTAAAAATTAAGTGGCTGTATTGTATATAGTGAAAATCCAGCATGGAGTTTTATAGCGGTGCTTGAAGGGTGCTGTTGGCCATACGATGAATTTGAGGAATATTGAAGAATAGTAATTTTAGTCGAAACTTTATTTTCAAATTAACTTGTAAACTCCCATGTTAAAAAAAAATAGGAATAAAAAATATTGCAAACTAAAATGTTTACTTCGTAACTGGGAACAGCACGGCACTGGCACACTATGAAATATCGAGATATTTTCATTCGGCTAACTATTGTGCCAAGTCACTTTAACGTGCAGTTATGTTTAAGCAGGAGGTCAAGTATCTGGGTATAATTCTGGAAGCAAAACTAACCTGGAATTCACACTAACATGACAAAACAAACAAAAGGACAATGGGCCTAGTGGCTGCCAAACGGGTGATACGAAATACATCGGATAAATTCATGGATCGTACCCTGGCTGTACTGTGGTGAGACCCATAGTTACCTATGGGGCATTATAGTCTATTTCACGAATTTACGCCTGTTTCGGATTAGTCATAAAAGCATCGAATGAAATGGTAAACTGTACTGAACGGTTCGATAGAAAATTCTCCCAATATTTCATGCGTTAGAAACCCGAAATTTTATTCTTTTTAATCGTGTTTTTTCCTTTTTTTTTTATTAATTTTTGATAATCAGATCTCTTATTTATACGAATACAATAATGGAAAAATAAAATTGTTTTACATTTGTGTCTAGAAGTGATACTGGGGCAATTTTCTTTCGTCGTTCTTACTGAATTGATAAACACTGCTTGTCGAGTTTTTGCCGATAATCCGAAACAGGCGTAAATTCGTGAAATAAACTAACCTATCTTGTGATTGACTTAATATATGTGAATAGAAAATAGAAAATATGATAATATTACAAATGTTAAAGCTTAGGTTCTATTAGCAAATATAGCTTTTGTCATTCTAACAATGGTATATCAATATCGCAAAATTTACACAATTTTTTCATTACATAGTGGAATTAATTAAAAACAGTTAGTTCCATTTATAATATTAATCTAAGAATTATTCCTGAATTTCTGGTAACTGGTGCATGCAATATTTGTAAGTTGCCATGTGAGGTGTGGTGTGTTGTCAGATAACGTATTATCTTCCCCTTCTACTTAGCGATACTACAGATGATATTATAATGTACACGATTTCACTTTGATACTCGAGAAAATTCAATAAAACCAATTGTCGATGCGTTTGCCGACCCACAAGGGGTAATTGGAATAAAGCATAACATCTTCCAACAAAAATTGGGGATAAGGGTAGGCAATAATGGTTAGTTTATAAGAAATCCTTAGTCCCAATTTATACCCAGTCCTAATGAATTACGTTAAGGTAGTTTATAAGTGTCGTAGCTCAGTGTTAGTACCGAGACCTGACCTTGAAAGTACCTAATTTATCTTCATTTCTGGGACTAAGCGAAGGTAATGCGCAAGCGCCATCGAATTGAAGAAATCTGTTGTCAGTTGTCATTATATCAAGTTATTTTGAACTGAACTAGAAATTGAAACAGCATAGTTTTACGACGGGCAGCTGTTGAGATTTACAAAATATGACATTTTTATGAACCACTGCCAAAATTAAATTTCTAAGTGAGGGATAGATAGCACTAGGGCTAAGTTGGGACTAAAACTAAATTAGAACTGAGGATTTTTTATAAACATCCAAATACGATGAAATGGAAACGGAACTTTTTTCATTATAAAAGGGTCTATAACAAACATTTATAAATGTCACATGCTGAAAAAAAAATTTCATGAAAATAAGTTTTTTCAGGTGAATTACGTAGGAAGGTTTTCAGAAGGAGAAAAGTATTTAAAGAGTGGTTGGAACTGCTAAAAAAAATTTCAAGAACCTACAGCGTGTTCACGGATATGATATTCTATAAGTTAAAAATGTTTAAATATCAGTTTTAGTGAAAAATGTCATTATTGATAAAAAGTTTTGCTTGTTCTGAAACCCCATAAAATATAATAAAATTTAAGTTTCTCAAAACCGTTCCCATTTTATAACCAGTTTTATAAAAACCGTATGAATTTCTGCACTAAGTTCGAAAATAATGTATTAGTGAGTGACGTATACGATGTACCAAGTTACTGTCAACTTTTATAAATAATTTTCAAATTGTCATTCTTTACTAAATATTTCACAACAATGTTAACCAATCAACAAAGAGTATATCTTATTGAGTGTTATGGTATTGGGGAAGTTTCGTACCAGTATGCAATTGCAAAATTTCATGAAAAATATCCAGATATACCGATAACGCGGTTTGGATTAAAAAAAATAATAAAGAAGTTTGATGAGATAAGATCTGCTCAAGACAAAAATAAATTGAAAAAGGCGTACGTTGAGGAGGATGATGCAGCTAGTGCACTAGCTATGCATTCGTTAAGGGAAAATCCCAAGTTGAGTATACGAAAAAAAGCAGTGAAGGTTGGTTCTTGCAAGAGTCACTAACAGAAAATATTTGAGCAAAACAAAATTCATCCATTCAAACCGAAATTTATTCATACATTACAAGATTATGATTATGACACAAGGTTAGACTTTTGATGCATGACCGATTCTTCTACAATAATATTTTGTTTTCTGATGAAGCAACGTTTACAACAAACTGAGTCATTTCTTCCCAAAATTGTCGATATTGGGCTACAGGAATTACTGTAATAGTCAATTTACTAGAAAAATTAATATTTGGTGTGCGGTTTTACCGGATCGGATGATCGGACCGTATTTTGTGAAAAATCTATTAGGTATATTTGTATTTGCTGGACAACTTTTGTTAGTACCTGAATTAGAAAAAATATTCCCTTGGAGCAAAGACGTAAAATGTACTTTCAACATGTTGGATATTCATCACATTCGGCTTTGCTAATTAGAGGATGGCTGGATAAATATTTTTCTTCATACCTCGGTCGAAAGTACGCACTTTCGTCCCTCATAGCAGGGACGAAAGTTCAACATTTACTCCCTGTGAAAAGTACACGCGTTTCCTCTATAACAGCGGGAGGAAAGAGTTTCTCATGCGTATTTATACTCGTAACTACGACCAGCGGCACTCGCTTCCGACCGGCTATGAAGAAAAATAGTATACACTCCACGGGCCGAAAGTTGAAATCTCGGTCCTGCGCGTCATGATGCCCTCGGCGTATTTCGGCCCTGCGCGCAGGGCCGAAATTCGCTTCGGAGCATCATGACGAGCAGGGCCGAAAATTCAACTTTCGGCCCTTGGAGTGTAATATACTATTCCTGGGCGATGGATTGGACGTTATGGACCAATATTTTTTCCTCCCCGATCCCCCGATTTGACTAATTTTTTTATGGGGCTACTTAAAACAAAAAGTTTACGCAAATAATTTAAACCATAATATTGAAACGAACTATCATTGATGCCGTTAACGAAATTACTCCGGAAACGCTGCGAAATACTTACAAAGAGAATTGAGAGATGTTTTGAAGCTGGGGCAGGATTATTCTGTATTGTTATTTTTAATAGTGATTATAATTTTTTGATAGTTAACATTGTTGTCATATATTCATCAAAGAATGACAATTTGAAAATTATTTATAAAAGTTGACAGTTACTTGGTAACGTCACTCACTAGATTAATACATTATTTTCGAACTTGGTGCAAAAATCAATACGGTTTTCATAAAACTGGCTATAAAATGAGACGGGTTTTGAGAAACTTGAATTTTATTATATTTTATGGGGTTTCAGAACAAACAAAACTTTTTATCAAGAATGACATTTTTCACTAAAACTAATATTTAAACATTCTTCTCCTATAGGATAACCCATACGTGGACACGCTGTAGAAGTTTTTTTTCAAGATTTGCTAGTCTATAAAAAGATGTGGATAAATGAGTTTTAAACTGAGACGATTCAACAATTTATAGACAAGCATCTAGTTATCACCATCTGATTCATTTCGGCAGTGTTAATATTGAAAGTCAACGGAAATCGTAGTGCATAAATCAAGAGGTGAAAACGTTATTAATTTAAACGGTATTACATCCAGCTAGACGTAGATACGGGCGTACTCAATATAATAGATCGAACGGTTTTTTTTTTAAATTACGATGAAATTCAAATTGCATTTTTGTCATTTTCAGCGAATCACATTTTCCATGGTAACTGTATCTTTTTTCTTTAAACACGTTCTGTGATTAATAAGAAAAAATGTCCTTCACGAATTTTATACGCTCTTGAAATGCGTAATATTTTAGAAAATGCCCGTCAGCTGTAGGAAAATTTATTAAAAATCGAGCTTTAAAAGAATTTCTTGATTAATTTATGCTCTAGGGATGTTAGAATTGATTAGACTTCCATCCCAAAAGCTACCTGTTTGTCCTACGTCTATCTGTGTAGATAGAGATTAATGGACAAAGCCAAGTTTACTTACAGGGACCAGCTTTCCGGGGGACTTAAGGGTTGATTAAGGTTACTTTTCCGACTTGAAAAAAAAATATTCGTAGTGAATAATCATTATCTGAGACAAAATATAGCAGCTTCATATAAAAATATTAACGATCCAGATATTTTAATGTTCGAGATAGCTAGTAGACATTTTACTTTTCCTTCGACTATATCAGAGGTCCACAAACTTTTTAATCGATCATTTGGCATGTTTTACGGCTTTGTGCAAACCACTTGTTTACCTAATATTACATTTTTCAAATTCATCAATTTAAAATGTGTTTTTGGCAGGTAGGTATAGGTAAATCTTTGAATACTTGAATTTCTAGCTGTAGTGTGAAGACAGAAAAAAAACTAGAGTTCACTTTTAAACATTTATTAAATTCCTATCCTCTATCGAAGATCCTCATTTATATATCATGCACCCCAATTAACATATTATGAACCCCTGTTCTTTTACTCTGACGTATACCCCTGAAGATCGATGAAGATCACTTCGAATATCAGTGGTCTGAAGCATACCTACTTTTAACCATAATATTTTGTTTTCTATTCTAAATAACAATCATTTTGGAAGACTTATACCAGTCTCATATTACAGCCTTTAAAAAAATTGTCATTTTTTGAATAGTAATAGTGCATTCGTTTTTTCATTTTCTCTGCAACTTTCAAGTTTGAAAAATGTAGAAATGTTTCTAATTTTCAAGGTTATTTACAAGCAGCTTTAGATATTTTCAATGATTTTAGATTTTGACAACATAATTATTGTGTTGGTCGTTCGGTATGCAGTAGTAGTGATTGACAGAAGTAAAACTTTGGTATTAATTTCAGCTTGTTTTTTATAGTTTTAATTATTTTTTAATTCCAACCTTAAAATTAATGTGGGGATAACAATGTCAAATGTTAATTATCGAAAAAATCTTGAAAATTTGCAAAAACTAGGCCCAAATGTAAAAAGCGTGGTTTTTAATTTTGCATGCAATTTATATTGCATGCAATAAAGTTGCTGTAAAGGCCGCTTGCAATACAATGTGCAAGAAATTGCAGCAATGTCTTGCCAGGTCAGCGTATTGCAAATGATGAATCTTGCATGCAGTTTGACATCATGCAATTCTCTTTCTTTGCAACATTGCTGCAAACCCAAACAATAGTTGAAAGGAAAAAGCGTGAAAAGCTCAAAAAATAATTTATTGAAACAATATATGAAGTGTATTATTATTTAAAATGAAGATAGCGAAAGTGAGAAAAGCTCAGAGAAAAAACTAAGTGAATTACTGTCGATTATCAAATCAGAAATGATAAAACATCAGTCTTCACAATCAGCTGATAGATATCATTCGATTGAAAATAGTTTGAGTTCGTATAATAACCTTCTTGGTGTGCGTCATTGTTTGTGACGTATATCCGGGTTTTGGGTATGTCGATATTTAATTTCTTATTTTGATATATAGCTAACGTTTAATTTAATATATAAAATCATCAGGATCGTATTCAGCCAAATTCGGAAAGACTATGAAATTAATATATCTAAACATTGCAAAATAAAACAAATTGTATATTCCATCTACATATTAAAATGATTTTACATTAGTAAATATAGTCCTGCAAAAGAATTATACAGCGTGTTTAATTAAGTCTGCACCGTATAAGACCCTATTTTATTTTTAAGTTTTATGGAAAAAGTTATTCTTCACTTATAATTCTTATTGTTAGTGAATTTTATTGTTTTATTTGTTTAAATGAGGCCACTGTCTCATTGGTGACAGGCGAGTTGCATCCCAAAAGGTAGAATTTTACCTGAACAAAAAAAGGCAACCGTCGAATTGCATCCGTCATCCAAAAAGGTCTGTTAATTAACCTATCATGGTCAAAGATTGGTCAAATTTTACAGCAATGTTGCCGATATATTATTTGAATCGTAGATATTTTTATACAAATTGGAACATATATCTGTATGAGATTTGAAAATTGTCATCATACTTTCTTACGCTATATTTTAATAAAAAAAAAACATAGGATATTCTCTTAACTACCCTACCCTACCCTAAACAAATCGAAAATGGAATTATGAAATTGTTTAAAATGAATTAATATATTATTCACTATATTGTTATAAAATTGTATTAGTCCCACTTTCGGAAATAAAATGTAGTATCAATAATTACTATATCAGAATAAACATGACAACAATGCTCGCTTTTACTTAAATAATCTACCAGTTCTAGACACCATATTTAATTTGTTAATGGGATGCAACTCAGCGGTTGGACGGATGCAATTCAGCGGTCAAAAGTTTGGCCTGCTGAAATGGTATGCAACTCATCGGTCCCGGTCTCATTCATGTTTTTACTGACCCCATGTTTTGATGTTCGTAACTTTAAACATAATAGATAAAAATGAAATATTTAAGCAATCCCAATGAAATACGAGTACATAGGATTAACTTATTTTATATTAATTTCACTCATTGTTATATAAAAAATACTAACTTGGTGCACTGAAGTTAAAGTTATCAATGGTTTACAAGCTTCTTTTTCTAACTGAAAATACTTGGGAATTTTCAAAATGAGATGCTGCTCTTCTTCCGTATATCTAGGTATATTTTTGTATTACCCGAATAAATAAAACGCTTTCAATAAGATTAATATTCACTTATCATAAATAACAATTGAACGTAAACAACAAAGTACAGACCTGACGAGAACTGTCAGTGGGACATTGCCGCTACGAAAGGTACGTCTGCATCGTAAATTGTACGATGTAATTTCGCCCGATTAATAGATCGTGCTTGCGCTTAATCTAAACATCAACGAATCAAATTTTTGTAAGTACAATATTAGGGTTAACGTTTGTAATACGTTTAAACGGTTCATTATTGTGATTTTTTAATCAGGATTAATCACAGACCTTCCTTTTTTTCTATTTCTTCTAACGTAATGTGTTAGAAGGACATAAACTATCAATGAAGCACACCAAAAAGGCTATTATATGAACATTAGTTGATTGGTAACACAAAAGAAACTAGGTTTCTCCCCAGAATTGTGCCTTGCATGCAAAAGAAATGGCACCAAACCGTTAAAATTACAATTGCTTCGAATTGCTGAAACTGATCAGCTGGGTATCATCTGCGCAAGCATTTGATCGAGAAATATTGCGTTTAGCATTGCATTGCACGTTGTATTGCACCATGTCAAGCGGCCTTAAAAAGCTGTAATGTAAAATTAGTTTTACTCTATTTACAAAAATCTGTCGGGTATTTTTCATTGTTGTATCTTGGCATAGTAGTTCCAATATTAACCCACAATTCGTTCATTTAAAATATGATATTGGGTCATTGATTCCTCAGTTTTTTTATTTCTTGACAAAATTGACGCCTCCAACCGACAAAACATTTTAAATATCTTACAGTTAACAAAACAGAATAATTAGTATCCATTTATATCGATATCGCTAATTACACCAGAGTAATAAATTGTTGGTGAAGAAAAAGTCAAAAACCATTTTAGATAACATAACTATTCATCATCCATTTTAATTATATTTTAATAAATTTTACCTATACGTTTTAAAAATAGAATTGTCATATTGAGTTTTAAGTATAATAAATTATTCATGGGCGTGTACACAACCAATTAATGTGTCAAGTTAACACGCTGAATAAGTTGATATTAAAATATGAAAACCGATATTTTCATCCCCATTCCTAATTACCCACAAACTACGAACCCTAGTTTTGATATTAAAGGAACTAGAACACAAGGTACAAGCCCATTATCTCGAAGCAGGATTTTATCAAAGGGAGTTTTCTGGTCGTATATACACACATATCCACCCATATACATTCCCCACACTCACATAACACTCTCTAACCCCTTTGTAGAATCCGAATTGGTGGAAAAAATGATGCGAAATCTAGTGGCATGCTTTACACGTGAAATGACACGGCAATTTGCCCTAGCTACACGGAAAATGACTCGGCAATTCGCCCTAGATTTTCAACAATTTTCACTGTCTTTATCTTCATTATATGCGCCTAAATCTTTTAAAATGAAGTGGAGTACGATAATAAAGTTATTTTGTGGAAAAAAATACGATACTCTATATTTTTAGTTTGGTGAGCACATTAGATCAATTATTTGTTGAAATTTTGTAGTTGAAGTGATGAAAATATATTCCAAATAGTTATAATTGAGGGCCAGTGGAAATGTGACATGCTCAGTGAAAAAGGCTAAAGTTAATTGATAATAATAAAAACTTGGTACAAGTATGACTACCTCAACCTACCAAAAAAATAGTATTAGTTAAACTATTCATTCGTTCATTCGGTTGAGTTGTGCTCATCAGCCCAGGCACTTGAACTGAATCTTTGGACCATTTCCCATGTTATCTATTTCCATTCCAGAAGCTTTGTGTCTTCTACATAGGCCACTAGTTTGACTGGAGGGATTTTCAGTAGTTGTATAATGGTTGTATAGTCCTCTCCAAAGTGTTTCCGTCTGAGTCCATGTAAGTTCTCGCAGAAGCAGATTATGTGAGTAGGTGTTTCATCATGAAGATCACATTTCCTGACAAAGGTTCACCAACTTTGCCCATTTTGTGCAGATGTTTCCTCAGGGTGCAGTGTCCAGTCACCAGGTCGGTAACTGTCTTCAAACGTCTCTTACCCAGTTTCAATAGCCTGGTTGAGAGTTCCTTGTTTACCTTGTTAGGTAAACTCTTTGTATGGAGGTGCCCTTGTGTCGACCTCCATTCGAGTTGGTGTTCCCTATCTAGCCAGTTCCCGATTTCCCCTCTTATGCAATCTTTTGTGATTCCACAAAACGGTTCCGGACCTATGAAGTCTCGTTTAGAGCCTTCTTTAGCTAACTGGTCAGCCATTTCATTACCTGCAATCCCCTCGTGTGCCAGCACCCATATTAGAGACACTTTGTTGTCTCTTGCCAGCCTGTTGAGGGATTTCTTTATGATTCAGGCTCCTTTCGAGACCTAGTTGTTGGGTTGCTGATTGCTTCAAACAGAGCCTGGCTGTCACTGAATATTTTTATTTTTGGTCCGGTGTATCCTCTTCTGATGTTTTCATCAATACACAGTCGTATATCGGCCAAGGCTGAAGATCATTCTCTTTCTAGGTCCTTTTATACCAGCCACAGTGCCATGGTTTGTTTTGGAATCATAAGTGAACCAGATGATATCTCCGGAATTACCTGGATGCATCAGCTGTTCCCTAGATGGGATGATGATGTTCACTCGCTCAGTGAATATATTCTCCTGTGTAATGCTATCAAAACTCATGTGAAATATGGGTTCATCTAGTATTATTGTCCCAGTTGTATAAGTGTGTCCTCCTCGAACATTGTTAGGTGACCATAAGTCTCCCGATTTCAGCCTGAGAATTGCCATCATCGCTTCGGCCCTTACAAAAAGTTTCAAAGGAGGGAGTCCAATCAGGGCCTCCATTGATGCCGTCCCCGTGCTGTTCATTGTCCCGGTAATACCAAGGAGGGCTTGTCTTTGAATCTCAGTTATTGTATTCACTGCATAGGAGCCCGTGAACCACTTTAGGTCGTATTCCCCACAACTCTTCTGCATTGCCAGAAAAGCCTAGTCGCCCTAGTAGTAATTTTTTCCAGGTGTGTCTTCCAATTCAGTTTGGAATCTAGGGTCACTCCCAGATATTTAACTTCTTTGGATATTTCTAGCTCTTCTCCGAACATCAGTATTCTACCTAGTTAAACTAATATTTTATGTCTTTGGAATACCTAAATTGAGGAGCTCCCTAGTTTTAATTTACTTCTTGTGTTCCTTTAACCAGATTTTCAATAGTCCAGATGCTTAGCCTTGATATAATAAAATTTGTCACATTAATAGGTTTTGAAACATTATGCAATTTTTGTAATATTGTTCTTAAATTTCAAGTTCACACTCAAATTCACAAACCACAAAGCCAATTAGATTTACATTGATTTATTATTTCCTATGTGAATAAATAAACAATTGTGAATAAAATTTTCGTGATGCAATATATAAAACTTAAATACAATTAAAATTGAAAGAAACATAATGAACAGTTTCATAATAATTATGAAACAAACAGAAATAAAATAATACAATATAGAACTATTGCAAAACCCTGGGAGCCGTTTAAAATTGCGGAAGTGAAGGATTGAAGAATGATTCAATTGAACAATAAACTGCATTCATTTGCAAACCTCAGCGTCCTTGTAATAGGTTCATTCAAACTGTAATTACTACGATTATATGGTGTTTTAAAAAGTGTTCATTAATACTTCAATTTAGGACAAAAGAAATCAACAAACGTGTTGATAATAAATATTTCTAAAATAAGCACTATTCTTAAAAAAAACGAGATTGGAATTTTTATTTCACCAGATCCCTAGTGGTATATGGTACCATCAGAACATACTAAATCAACTAGGCGCCAACAATATAGTAAGCTTACTGTGAATTCCAGGACAAACTGGAATAGAAGGAAATGAAATAATAGATTGACTAGCTATAAGGGGGACTGAAAGATCCTTTTGGGGGCCGGAACCCTTTTGCGTTATCAGCTTCAACGTAATTTTGAAAGAAATAGGCGAAGACGAAGAAAAAAGAATATTTGACCATTGGAAAGATCTAGTATCAAATATTCTGATGGGTGACTATAACTTGTTAAGGTAAAATGAATGCATAAGTCAAAGTAAAACAAGAATTTTAACAGGAATCCTAACGGGGTATTGCCGCCTGAACAGGCACCTGAAAAAGCTCAAAGTAGTGGAGGAAGGAGAATGTAGATTCTGTGGAATAGAAGAAGAAACCTTCATTAACATCAGAATCCTAGTGCACAACACCTTGGACATTAATGGGCAGAAGAGGGACATTTACCTGTGGAGATATCCTACAATTCCAAAGAGAAAGAGGACTAAAGGAGCTACTAGTCTCTGAGAGGTTCCTCAGGAACTAAGTAGTAGTAAGAAGGCACAATAAATCTTTCAGGAAAATTTGAAAATAGTTTGGGTGATCTTAAACTTGAGAATGCCTTCAAGAATTGCCAGGTGGACATTTTTTTTCTATTAAAAACAAACCAAATTATAGTAAAAAGTGAGAAAAACCAGGTGTATATTTATTACGTGAATATTTGTATTTATTATAGGTTTGTTCGTAGAAAGGAATTTCCAATCGAGACTCTTACATTCCGTTTGTGATTCGTTGTGAACGAACGGGGGGAAAATGTTGACAGTAGATAGCATGACGCATGACATTTAATCATTAATATCAACTCCGATTCATCTGATTGAATAACTCTAAATTGAATTTATGGTCGACACTCAAGACATGTTTGCACTTTTCAAACCTAAACTATATTTTAGAAGGAAGTGGTTTGCCATTTCGTTTTTTTTTTCACAATAAAAGAAAATTATAAAAACCAGAAGATCTGAGTTCAAAACCAAATACCAAAAACATGTCACTACATTTGTCACTTTCAACGGTATCACAACGCGCATGCTTCTAACTGAAAATTTGAACCCGGTCAGCGAATCATTCTGATAGTTGGCAACTGGTCCGAAACTGCAAATTTATTTTTTCGAACAAAGTATTTTTAAATCACCAACTGCCAAATTGTTTGTACGAACGGTTTTTTTAATGCGCATGCATCTGACGGTTTCTGATAGTTTCTGACTGTTCTACGAACAAACCTTATAGGACACTGCTGTCACCGTACTAACCTAAGGATCGTTCACTCCTTTGTCCTTAATTAATTAATCTATGCTTTTAGTTTGTATCCTGTTTTGTAGACCTTCTGTCAATAAAAATATCTTATTGGTGTCGAATAATAACAATGTAGTCCATTTTTTTGTATGATTTGAGTGGAATTACTTTGCAAAAACAGTATATTCACCTACATTTGATGCTTGAAAATTTTTATAAGTGCTCAGTATACGCGTTTTAATCCCCGTTACATAAGCAATGTTTAACCATAAAGCTTTAATAACAGATTAGCGATATTTCCTCTGATACACGACTAGGGTATCTTTCTGCAAATCCCGCAGTGATTCTCATTGTTCTTTTTAACTCGTTTTGTATTCTACAACATACACGTCATCGTGCTTACAACCACTTTTTCAGTTAAAAACGTTTAAAATCCCATTGATAATGATTTATTTCCACATAAATACTCGATCATTTCGAAGTGGTACATCTCAAAGGCGGATACGAAGGACTTTTTCAGAGGAACGAAAAATTTACCTACCGCTCTTTCACAAATCGATTGTTATCCAATATTTCAATGTACTACCATAATAAACTCAAATATTCACTAATAATTATTGAGATAGATTTTATCAACTGAAATTATTTTTTTCATAGTAAATCTGTCAAGTATCTACATTTGATTTCTTTTTTGAAGATGTTCATGTGATTCTAGATTCCTTAATTTATTTACAACTACTTTGAATTGATGAAGTACCAACAATACTTTTTCCCGGTAAGTAAAGAGTATAATCGGGAGTCTTAAAATGCCCACTAGGTAGGGAGACAAAATTGAAGTCAAAATTATAGTATAAAACTATTAAAACGCCTTACAAATTCCAAAATAGACCGTTCACCAGGAAGTAACATCTACTTCTGGGGCTGTATGCACCGCAGGCAATGAATTACACTTCCAAGTTAAACGGGGTTGGTATATATGGAATATAGAACCAACCATTCTGGTTTATAATAAGAAGGGTTTCGGCGTATTTGCGCCTCATCAGTGCAAGGTGAATATTATCTGTCCAGAAGCTCTAAGAGCATAATCCTGGACTGTAGACAACGCTAAAATCCATAAGGAGACTACAAATAGAGGTAATAAGCCATAGGCCGCTGTGTAAGTCGGAATATCCCACCGAACTCCGGTGAGAGAGAAAAAGATAGACGATCAGAGGTTTTTCTGTATTTTTCTGTGTATATAGCATGCGCGCTTTAAGAGAAAGACATCCTAAACCTCTGACTTTCTCTCTCTCTCTCTTACATGCTGACGGGTTCCGAGCTGGCATGTTGCCTCTATCTGTAGTATCTCTATGCTAAAATGACGTCAATACATTAAACCCTGTGAAGGGAATGCTAAGAATGCGATAGTAGCGACATCTCCACAACTAACCACAAACCAAAATTCTATATTGACAGAAAACCATCTCGGTTTTGTAGTTATTTACTTAATTACCGTTTCCTGTAACAATTGTAATAGTAAAGCGCTTTACTATGGCAATTGTTACAGGAAACTGTTATTAATTAAACAAAACCGAAAATCAGAAACTACTTTCATTCCCAATCTAAAAGATAACAATAAATATAATGAGACTAAAGTATGAGTCTACGAGATTTATTGCTAATTAAATGTTCAATGAAAATACATAATTAATGCCAGTTGCTATTCTCGTTTTATTTGCCAGATGAGGCAGATGCTCTAGCTTGGCTCATCGTGCTTTTCAAGTAGGTCTCGACCAATTTTTACTTTGGAAAACTATTATCGGCAGAAATTGAACTGATCTAACTTAACTTTAAATAATATTGTTAAGACTTTTTTGCGAATCTGCCGCCGCCACTGCATACTTCAAGAAAATAAACACTATTTGATAACAGCGCTAAAACTATCACCTGATCACATAGCACTCCCAATTTGTGAAGCTAGGCTACCTAGACATAATGTTTTAGTGTGATATTTTATAACCTATAATTGTCGAGTGAAAATAATGCTTGAAAATAGTAGTTATAAAAATTTGCAAACTTCAAGTATTTCTATCCGGTTTTTTTGTGAAACAGACTTACATTTGGTTCAAGATATTCATCGTAAAAAAGCATTGAATAGCGTTGAAAAAATACCATTTTTGGAATGAAATTTCTGATTTTTAATTTAATTACTGAGTGATCCAGCGAAATATTGGTTCTAATCTGCTTTATTCAAGGCAAATTTGAATTTAACATAAAATTCCAAATGTCGCAGAGACACCAGAGCCAGTTTGGGACCAAGAAAAAGGTTAATATAAATAATAGCTCCAAGAATAAATTGGACATCACTCGAAATTTGTTCAGGCACATAGGCTTTCTGACACATACATAATAAATAATTCAATAGATTCGTTATTTGTACAAAACTATTATCATTCAAAAATGTTTTAAACGTCGTATAAATTCATACTTTGCGAAACTGCACGAAAACTAGAACAAAAACTAGTCCAAAAATATATTTAATTTGAAAGAAACTGAATTATTAATACTGGTTCATCACCGTACAAACGTTTTAATCCCATTCTAAACGGATGCGATGCATTTTCATACTAATTACAATCTGATTATTGTTGCAATCATCAATAGTAATTAACGCCATATTCTACAAGGTTTCAACAAAATGGAAGAAATAATTATGCAATGCGATAGTTAAAACCTTGCGTGAGATAAAGTAGTATTTAGCGCATGTATGTATGATGGGGTGACATTCACTGGGATCTAAAAGATCTATTGTACCCCCTTACTTCTACTTAGTTCCTGAGGAACGTCTCAGAGACTAGTAGCTCCTCTAGTCCTACTTCCCTGAGGAATTTTAGAATATCTGCATGCTTCAACTTGGGTATATATCCCTTTTCTATGTAATAATCTCCAAGGTGCTGTGTCCTAGGATTCTGAATTGCTGTGCAATTCGCAAGTATGTGGATGGAGGTTTTTTCTTCCATGCCGCAGAATCTACATTCTTCTTTATCCACTATTTTGAACTTTTTCAGGTGACAACGTCCCGTTAGGATTGTCTTATGTATTCATTTGATCTTAACGGTTTTTTGATTTCTAAGAAGGAGGTGTTTTTTTAATGATTTCCTCTCTACTTAGTCTGTATCTCTTTCTTTCTGCACCACTTTCCACCACTATAATATTAAGGTGTGAGGTTGAGAATCACTTCCATGGCTGCCGTTGGTCATACCTAGCTCATTATGCTGTCATACTTAGGTTTGTCTAGGCAAAGACCACATTGCCGGGCCACTTTAGGCAAAGTCCGAAATTGTTCGATATTTCGGACATTGTCTACACTGTGGTACGACAATCTTAGGTTTGCCAAATATGTAGCAGGCAAACTCCGAAATAACCTGTCACATTACTATCATACTGTCAATATTCTATGTACGAGTATGAGGCGCAGTTTGCTATAAAAGAAAAACAAATTTATTGTCTCTTGAAGAACAATCAAAAATACAATAGAGTAGAAAGATCCACAAATACAAAATAAAAACAAACTGAAAGCATATTGAGGTATAATCAGACAACCTTAATATCAGGGTGGACCCTTATTAAATACACTTGGTATTGTTTATTATGTCATTTACTAAAAAAAAGCTATTCACAAAAAAAACACATTCAAAAAACCAACTTAAAAGAAATTGAGGTAGAATCAGAGAGGTCCTTTTGGATTGAACTAGGGCTACCTACTTTTTACAGAGTAGGTACCAATTTGGTACATATTATACAGAGACTATAATAAAATACATTTAATGTTAATTATGTCACTTATTAGTACAAGATGTCGAATGGCGACACTTGGAATTGCATAACAATTTTAATCTTTCAAATTTATAAGAGTTAGTGGTGCATATTTGAAACCGCTCTCCAAATGAAGAACTGTGCCCTCTAATTTCGTGAAGTGATAGTTCTATTTTCGGGACGTCTTCGATTTTTAAAATATGTTCTATGCAACTTTGGATTTGGCTCCTTGCAACTAATTACATCATTTTTAGTACCGATTTTATAAAAACCATCTGCAGTTTTTTCCATTACAACTCCTAGTATATTACGGGCATCTCCTTTGCCTCTGTCTAAAACCGAAACTGGCACTGACTGATTCCCCTACCTCAATTTCCGGTAACTTTCTTGCGATAGCTGCTTCATCTTCTCTGCTTAAATTCTTAATCCTTTGTTTACAATTGCAGAATTTGTCTGCGCACAGCGAAGGCATAGAACTGATGCTCCAAAACCCTCTCCGTCGTCGTTGGTACTGGTACCACTAGTACTTTGAGCGCAATTGAAGTGAACAATTTCTCCACAGTTTCTGCACTTGTGAGGACCTGAAGTTTCCTTAGAGTAAATTGTACATACGTTTTGTGTAGACTTTTTTGAATTGTCGTTTTCAGAATCGGATATTTCTTGCTCCACATTATTCGTTGCTTCACTTCTTTTGGAAGCAACAGTAGCAAGCGCGTCTTCTAATTCCTCTTTAGTTTTCAGTACCTTTTTCATCGAATCAGGTAAAGTCTGAATATCAATATGAGCTTTTCTTCCTAAAAATAACTGAATCTATTATTTATCTATATATTGGGTTAGATTGGGTTATACTCGATGATCCCCAACCCCTCCAAGATTAAACGCTGGATCTGCATCTGAAACCAATACTAACCGAACATTGCTTTGAACGGAGTTTGTCGGATTCCAATGTGATATGTACAACTGCCGCCTAATTACGCAACTAAAGACGCAGAATGAGAATTCACTTACGTCGTGCGCGCGCCACGATGCGTTTATATGAACACGTGGCGACAACTTTCGACCGTCTGCAATCGGGATATTAGCTTGTGCCGGATAGTGCCTGCTACACATTTGGCAAACCTAAATTGTCGTACGACAGTGTAAGCAATGTCCGAAATATCGAACAATTTCGGACTTTGCCTAAAGTAGCCCGGTAATGCGGACTTTGCCTAGGCAAACCTAGGTATGACTGTTTAGCGGACTTTGTCTTTAACACATATACTGGCTAGTTTCTGAATTTTGGAGAGGTTTTCTCTCGTCATCCATTGACTAGTTCTGCTACTCCACGCAATGGCTTCATAAGTGATAATTGGTCTTACTATGGCAGTGTACATCCAGCTCCGGATTTTTGGGTTGCAGCCCCAATTTCTCCCTGCCAGATGCTTGCACACCATAAAAACCATTTTTACTTTGTATATAATCTCCTTTTCGTGTTTGTTCCACAGGAGTTTACCTAGATACTTGACTTCTTGTCTCCATTCAACCTCGCTCCCATTAAGTTTAATGGTTTTGATTTTCAGTTTTTTTTTTTGTGATGATTTTGCTGAGGTTGATGTTAAGTCCCACTTGCCTTCTCCAGACCGTTTTGTACGATGTCACGAAGGGTGTTTTCGAATTCTGCCCTGGCTGTTATGACAATATCATCGGCATATCCTTGGCAGGATATTCCGGGGTTAGTCAAAGCACACAGGAGTTAGTCAACCGTCAGGCTCCACATTAATGGGGATCCTACTCCTCCCTGAGGACATCCTCTGGTTGTACAGATGGAGACGATGTATTTGCTCGTCCTCGTCTCTGCTACTCTAGTGGTCAGCAGTTCCGACATCCAGTATTTAGTATAACTTTCTGAACTGAAGTGCGTCGTGTGGAAAAGTATTTTTACTGAAACTGCATTCACTGGTCCTGAACCAGCGTTTGAGATAAAAAAATTTCGTCTATATTTCTTCGGAAAGGTTATATTGACGCTCGATGCAGGAAGTACTTACTTGATTAACCACTAATTTTTTATTGTTTGAAGAGTTTGATAAATAGTCACCTTGTAAAAATTCCAAATTTCTTTTCGCATGCAATACCGTAAATGGCTTGCTACTTAGATCAGATTCGAGTAGCAGTTAAAATGTCACTTTTTTAATAGGATGGCATTTCTTGCGCATGCTGTAGACTTCCAATTTCGTTTCAATCAAAAATAAACATAAATAAATCATTTTCCAGTTGAAATTTCTTTAGAACCTTTTTTCTATTCCTTCAATAACACCACTGTAATATTTCCATGTTGAATTTTTCGACATTTTTCAATTTATACTTGCTTTTGGTATTGGTTCGATCATAAATACCTTGTATGTCGGATGTTTGCAGATGAAATCGCGTTGAATTTCACAGAAAATTTCGGTTTAAAATGTTTGCTCATATTTCATGTAGCAACTTCAAAACCACAAACTGAAGTACTATAAATAGGCAAAAGCGTAAGAGATAAACTGTTTTCAAGTATTATTTATGTACCATCAAGGTAAACTGACGCATCAACATTACGATGGAATACATTTACCTATAGATATAGACTTAGTACGAAAAACACTTCTTTATTGTACTATAAATTTCAGATTTTAAAATAATAACGGCAAATATACAATTTTATTACTACATTTAAGCCTCTTAAAGTGATTTAATCTGTTTTTGCCGGTTTTTCATTATTAAAACGCACACCAAACTTCTACTATTTTTACTATCCATCATAATAATGTAGTTTTTGCTGTTTCCTGTGGGTATCAGTGAGGAATTGTACACGTTGAAAATGTGTCTTCTCTCATTAAACATTCAATTTGAATTCCATTCTGGTTCAGTTGAAATCAGTTAATGTGTTCAAAGAGAAAAAAAATATGAATAATCAAAAAGAAACGAGAAAATGAAAGAAAATTGGTGTTTCGATAAAACCGGCGAATGTGGAGTGGTCACATACCATTTTTTGGATTAACTATTAAACAAAATTTTGAAATCCCTAGAACGTTTCAACGTAAATCAATATGATTCCACATTAAGCAATATGTTAATTATACAATTTTTCATTCATTATTTAAAATGATATCAAATATTAATGTTGAAGTAATTTGTTTCAAATTTACAATATTAATAGATGAATGTTTCCCATAAAATGCCAATTTGTACAGAAATTGTAAACACTGCGATTTACTGGCTTAGTTAAATAACCAAAAATCATATTGGTGATGTTATTAAAATCAATATATTCCAGTTGCATCCGATTTAAGGCTTATTGGGATATTATTCTATTGATTAATATATTTAATTAATATATGGAACGTCGTAATAGATTGTTATTTCGAATTATTGGGATACTGATCGTTTGGAAGATTAATGAGAATTATTATATTTGGTCTTCAAACATTATAGAAATTCCAAACTATTATTGACGTGAGTTGTTGTATACAATAACAGATTAGTCAACTATACACCATTCTTTGTTTGTAGTTGCTGGAGATAATAGTTGAATACTACAGTCACCGGTAAAAAAACTCGGCCACCTAAAATTTTGCTGAAGTTCGTTGTCCAAGAACTTTCGTAATTTTCCACCTATTTCAATTTTTTCTACGTCAAATTGTAGATTAATTCTTTGGAAGTAAAAGAAACTCCAGAAAAGTTTTCCAAAAATGTTGATAGCTTATGTATACAGGGTGAAAAAAACCATGTTTTTGTAGTCTCATTTTTTAACACCTTGTGGAGCAGATCGGGGAATTTGTAGAGTTTAGCTTAGTTCCCAGCAAACAATTTCGATCGGCCTTATTCCGGCCCAGAATATGCTGGCCAGATCAGGCCAGAACGGCAAAGCACCTATAGCCTATGGCGGGCCGGTGAAAATAGGAGACACCGGCCATCATCAGGGCCAATGCTTGTCAACAGTGTCTTGAACGACGGGCCTCTGAAGGCAAAACTGTGGAAATCATTGATGGCCCAGTGGAAATATTGCAATGGAAGTTACCTACTCAGTGGGTTGGCAAACTGAAAATTATACACATTAAATGATTGCCTTTTAATTGAAAAGTAATGAATAGAGTTCAATATATTTTGAGTGAAAAAAAAGTTCAAATTCACCTTAAGCAATTGAACCAAAATGAACTTGAATCACTTGTAGCCGGGTTCCGGCGTATTTGCGCCTCAACAGTTCAAGTTATGTATAATTCGTACAGAAGCTCTAAGAGCATGTTCCTGGACTGGAGACAATGCTGAAATCACATCAACACATTAACATAAGTAAAGGAAATGTTAAGATTTCGATAACAGCGCCATCCCCACATCTAACCACAAACCAAAATTCTATTTTGACAAAAAACTATCCTTCTGCAAGGTATTCTTGCTGAGAAAATAGTAAAAAATTATTGCGAGAAAATCTTCTCGGCCCAATTCCATTTTGTGACTGACTCATCAACTTCAAATATTCAGTTTAGGAACAGGTACGGTCTGAAACCTTGGCGGTAGGTTAACTAAACATGATAGTTAATTTAGACATTTTATATTTGTAGACAGGTGTTAATTATGCTGTTATATGCAACACAAAATACAACCCTCGATGAGTTATGTTAGAATATCCTGATTGTTAATCGCAATTGTTAATAGACTTTGATGGAATAACTATGCTTTTCCCAATTATATACTTTTGTAACGCTATTCTCTCCTCTCGAGACAGATCTCGGCTAGAGACTCTCTCAAGGGTGGATCGACTCCATGTTAGTGTTACACACTAGGTATGCCAGAGGGTTGACAAACTATAAGAACTTAGGGCGCCACTACCTTTTAGACGTCGACGAAATAACAAAAAAAAATTTAAAGAAAAAGGAAACCAAGCTGGAAAAGGTAGAAATACCTTGTAGAATTTAATTAAAGTTAATAATAATAAAAAAGTTAGAAACTTACATAAACCCGGACACGATCCACTACAACTCTTACAGCCGGGTAGATAAGAAATAAAAAAAATATATATTAAAAATATTAACTTTATTCTGCCATGGAGGAAGGGTAAGAATAGAAAAAAATGAGACCTGCACTTTTTAGTAGGTACTTAGCTTAGTTGAAACTGATGGAGATGTCTGTTAGAAACTTTTGATCGAGATGTCTAGTTGAAATTGACGGTGATGTCTAGTTGAAATTGATAGAGATGTCTAGTTGTAACTGATGATGGCTAATAACCTAGGTGTATCCAAGGGGTTTTAGAGATAATGGTACCTAGGACTTCAACGGTATCCTAGCAGTGTAACGGTATCATGGAAATCTGTATCCTAGCTTTGCTGCTGTGCTTACTACAGCAATTGAAGGGGAAACTAAGAAAAATGTGAGATAAGATAAGGTACGTCTTTACTACTAGACGGTCGGTAGCGGAAAAGGGCGAGGATCGAGGCTCTCAAAATGGAATCGGCCGTTGGTTGGCATAATATATGTCAATTGTCCTAGGAGAATTTGCGATCACAGAACTATAATTAGATGTGGCTAGTATGGCGGCAAGCGGTAATTAGAGGATTTATTCGATATAATCGAAACAGGTCGATAGACATGTTACACTTTATTACATACTAATGCCCGGTTGCAAGAACGCTTATTAAAAATGATGTATGATTAACGGCTAATCAATGAAATAATAACTTGTTAATTCTTCAAATCAACCATCATTTACACAATCAAAATGCAACGGATAGGTACCTGCAATGATGAACAATTAATCGACCATTATTTTTTTCGTGAAATCGGGTTCCCATTGATAGTTCATAATTTTTTAATCAACCATCACATGATGAGAGATTTGATTAGCGTTCTTGCAACCGGGCATAAGTATTGCAATAGTCGGGAAGGAAACCGAAACAAGTTACAAGTTGAAGAAACGAACAATCAAATTAAATATTTTATCAACGGCAAAAGAGCGAGAGCTTCGTTGCGTGAGAGTTCCCATAAATAAGAAGGGACATACATGTGACCTCTTATAAATATCTCATTCGTATCATTGAAGGATAATATCTAAATTCAAGTCATAAAGTTTGGGATACACGCTACAATGTAGAACAATAAATTTCGTAATTAGTAAAATTAAATTAGAGCTATAGTACATTGTTTTATCGTTAAAACCGTATGTGTACCTATTTAGCAGAACGCTGCATACCCTTTCAACTTCAAATGGGTGATGCAACAAAGACAGACTAGATCATCGAGCAAAACAAACGAATATAAACGAAACGACGTTGGTAGTTGCATTAGAAGGACTTAATGGTCTCGGGGGATTCACTAAAATAAACAACTTTCTAAATATAAAGCAGGAGCAGTGTCAATATAATTAGTAGGTGAATTAAGCGCGTTTACTCTTTTGCATCAGAAATGTCTTTAGTAGTTGAATATTTAATTTGAGCCTTTTGATACGTATGGAAAGAGAAAAATGTGTAACCGAATGCAATTAAGTTTGACTAAAAACAAAAATATAAATCTATTTTTGTTTGAAGTTGACTATTGAGGTGTCAGAAAATTTTAGATTTTCGTATACTTACTAGATACATTCAGGTGCAAAAAATTCGATACATTGTTTATTTTTCATTTATTGTCACTTTTGAAACTTGGTACTTATTATACGGCATATATATAGAGAGATCCTCGTTCAATTGAAATTATTAATTTATATAACTACATTATTCTTATGACATTTTTTATAAACAATACAAATTTTAGATGAAGCAGCAAGAAATTTATTTGGTATTTATTGACCCCAACAAACCTACCGGATTAGTGTTTGAGCTTATTATTTTGTTAATTTAATTGAAATAAAATGGCATTAACACCAACGGATGATGCAAGGGTAGTGGCTTTAGTTGAAGATGATCGTAGCCAATGTTCTGCGGAAGGGGTATTAGGTGTTAGTGGTTGTGCAGTTCAAAGAGCAATTCAGCGGTTTAATAAAACTGGAAATTGTACGAGGAGACCAGGATCAGCCCGTAGAAGGGCAGCATCCGCACGCGATGATACATTTTTGAGTTCTTCGTGTTTGAGAAAGATACATTTAACGTCAGTTGAGCTGTCTAAGCGAAGTAAGAAATGTCAATGTAGCAGGTGGGCAGTTCGGCGACGACTCACTGAAGCTAATTTATATTCCAGAAGGATAGCCCTATGTCTACTGCAATCCATGGAACAACGAAGAGCTCGGCTTGCTTTAGCAAAGGGAACACGAGAACTGGGATGACGCCGATTGGAGTAAGGTATTGTTCTAGGATGAGTCCAGATTTTGTTCAAGGACACCATATGGTAGAGAAAGAATCTACAGAAGACAAGGAGAGCGATTCGCCCAATGTAACATTGTGGAAAGAATCAGTTACCGATGAGGCTGAGTTATGGTTTGGGCTGGTATAAGTTCCCAGGCCCGCACTGACTTGGTTCTTTTAGATGGAGCTCCTATGACAGGAGCAAGGTACATAACAAGCCTTTTGGATCAGCATGTGGTGCCCTTTGCTCCATTCATAGAGTTAATGAATATTTAGAAGTAGTCGGGAATGTCCGTATGAATTGGCCATCTTCAAGTCCAGATCTAAGGGACATGCTAGGAAGAATGATCCGAACACGGGTACCGCGTGCTAACAACTTGGCAGAAATAAGTGTGGCGCATCAGGTAATATGGGACGAATTGGACCAACTAGGGACTAGGGAAGAAATCCAAATTATTACGGTTGTAAGACCCATGATAACATACGGCGCACTCGTCTGGTTGACTAAGGTTAACTAGAAACAGGCAATCCTAGAGCTAACCAAAATCCAGAGACTGACGTGTCAGTGCATCACTGGAGCACAAAGAAGTACTCCGACAGCAACCATGAAAACAATTCTAAACCTTCCACTAATTGTCCTAATCGCCAAAGCGGCGGCTAGAATTGGAGCATATCGTCTGCAGTTAAACAATAACTGGAACCCTCACCCTAATGGAAATCAATATAATCACAAATCCCATACTAACTATGGGTACTGATTATATGATGCCAACCACATCACTAGAAAAAACATTTAACATCGAAATTGATTGGAAAGGAGAATTCAAGGAAACAACCAAACAAGAAATTGGTTTACTGACGGTTCCAAAACGGACACTGGTACTGGCGCTGGAATATTTAGTCAATCCCCCAGATGTGACATTAGTCATTCACTGGGAGTAAATACCACTGTATCCCAAGCAGAAATCTACGCAATCGACTCATGTCTGAGAGAAAAAATAAGGAAGGGATAAATCGGTGAAAACGTTCTTGTCTGCTCAGACAGTCAAGCGTCAATCAAAGAACTTAATAGTAGTACAATAAAATCCAAACTTGTCTGGGAATGCTTAGAAAACCTCAAAAAACTCAGTGCCACAAATAAGGTAACCGTGAAATGGGTGCCAGGTCACAAGGGTATTAAAGGGAATGAAAAAGCAGACGCCCTAGCACGAGAAGGATCGGCAAACAACACCTTAAATACTGGCAAACAATTCCAAAGCTCTAACATAGTAAACTGATGGTTAAACAACCCATGCCAAAACTTACTGAAGAAATCCTAAAGTTAAATAGGAGAGATATCATGTGGTGAGGAGGACGAAACAGCCACCCATATAATTTTTTAATGTGAGGCTCTACGTTGGTGGAAGTATAGACAGATAGGGCCGGACGACCCTGTATCCAACCTCACCAAAAGAGATACTGTGAAGAGACTTCTAGATCTCATCAAGGTCACAAATCTTCTCACGGACTAGCAAACAAACAGGACAATACAATAAGCCAACGATTACCAACCAACCTCGTGCTAACAACTTGGTTGAAGTTAGTGTGGCGCTTCTGGCAATATGGGACGAATTGGATCAACTCGATGTCCAACATTTAATTAGCTTCATGGGGAGGAAATCCAAATTATCAATAACCATTATAACCATTGTCTTGATCACAAAATAAACTTCATTTTTCCATTATTCGAATAATACCAATTGTTTTCATAGCAACGTGATTGTCTTGCATAAACTGTCTTTATTCTTTATATAAATGTTACCTTTAACATTTTAAAATTTATCCAAAACGTACATGGTCAATTTTTTTCCTTCTTTGCCAAAAAATAGTCGTGGATCGAATTTTTTGCACCTGTGATATTTGTATGCAGTAAACTAATTCGACCTCAGATTAATACATTAAAAAGATACATTTGCTAACATTCAAAAGTGAACCTAAGATTCCATCACATTCTAAGGTAACAAATTGGCAAAAAAACAGTCGGAATTTTCCTAACCTCTCTTTTCACCTGTGAGTAAATAGTTCTATTGGCCAGTGGCACTGTCCGACTAGTCCGACAGTTTCTCCCCACTCCTTGAAAGTCATTGATGAAAATATATGTAGGGCGATAGAATGTTAGCCGTCTTTTCGGATAGTTTTATGAATGACTTGCGGACTCTATTTGTAGTATTACTCTAAGCATTCGACCATTTTATTTCTCCCCTACAAAAAGTAGGGATCTTCAAGACCACATTTATCACTAACATTTATTCCATCTGTTATTAAAAAAGAAATTGAAGAACTCTTGTAAGTAAACATCAGAAAAATGGTTGAAATAAAGAAGGTTGGAAATTATACTGTACCTAATGTGCAATACTTTTTGTGAATACATTTTGTAGCAGGTTGAGTTTACGCAGCAGCGTATCACTCACTATATTGTCACGATATGGTGACTAGAATATCTATTGATGACACCGTGGAAAAATACGATATTATAGTGATTATGGAGACTAGATATAATGAGCACAAACTATAAAAAAGTGTCCGTCAAAAGGAGGAAAATTGTTGGCGCTAGTATAGTCAAAAGTTTTTATAGTAGGGACGACGTGATAGATTATTTTAGGCCATGTAAATGTAGGGTTTGTTTATTTCCATTAGGTTACCTTTTATGCTTGGTTTCAGCAAATTTCAAGAAAAGTATTTCACGTAGCTGGTGGTATGTTTGGTTAGAGTATCATTATATAATTGTTGCAAAGTACTAAAGAAATCTATACAAAAAATTTACATTCCACTTATTATGTTATTACAGACAATGCCCCGAAAAAGATGATGAGTGAAAATGAAATCCACAGAGAATTCCGAAAGGGTTAATGTGTTGTTCATACATATTAATATGATTCTCTTTAAAATGAAGGTGGCAAATATAATCATTTGCTTTCAAATCAATATCCAAAGACATTTTCCATTTTTCTAATCTTGCCGCTATCTGTGAATAAAGCAAAGAAAAAGTTAATGTGCTGATATATTAATAAGATTATAGAAGTGAAACATAGTTAGGCTCTTGAATATTTTATAAAAAATTGTTCCATACTGTTTGCGAGAAAAAATACAGACAGAGGTGTATATGTATATTTTACGTCCAGCTGGATAACTTTTCACAACACTTGTTTTTACTATTATTGGTAAATTATTTTTAATTTTCATAAAAATAAACACTACTGATGTGACCGAGATGTTGTTCGGTTAACTCGGCCGGCGTACTTCACTTTTCAACCTCTACCTACTCCCGCGCCATCTGCTATTTACTGCTTACCACTGGGCACTTTTTTGGCATTTTTCCTTTGCAAGTTTGTGTTCCTTATATCTAGTATTGCTTTTCGGAGACATAAATATTGATATGGAAGACCTGTCAAAGTCATGTGTTCTGGAATGGTATATAGAACATAACTGACATAACTGAGCAGAAAGAAGTTTATGATCGTATATGAAATTTGATATTCGAATGGTCTATACTCGAGTCATCTCATGCGAATCAAATCGTATACGATGTGATTGGAGAATGCGGATAACCAATTTTCGTGCGAAATTCATTCAATTTCATGAATTGTACTCACGTAATCTCGAAAATACAATTACAATCGAAACTTCTAGTCGATTGACCGTGTCTAACTCGAGATAAATGTAATTAATGTTCGTGTCTTTAATATAAAGAGCAATGGATAGTTTTCCAGTTCCAGAGAGAAAACTAACGGTCAGGAACTTTCCACAAACTAACATTTGTTTGATAAATTTGTTCTGCGTTTAAAAAACGTTACAGTTTCACTATCAAGATATAACAATTGAAACCACTAATCGAACATAGCCAAATAAATGCATGTGAAGCGCCAAATTTAAACACCATTTATCCGGCAAAATGTAACAGCCGAAGCAAGATTAAATTACCAAAATGCCTATCTCAAATTTTTTTAAGGAAAATATTTGATCCGATCTCTGGACCAAAACAATATGAAATATGCAACTATTAATATTAATAAGTAATTGAATTATATATTTGTAGGGACGCCGCAGTTTATTTCTGAATAAATTGGAAAAATCCAGATAGTGATTATTAAAAACTTAAAAAATTATACTTTTCTTAATTCAGGTAGCTATGCAAAAGGTGAATATATTAATTAAAAAAAAACAAGTACAATACAAACGAATGGGAGAAACATTTTTACGATGATTGACAATTTAATTCATGTATAAAAAATCCCATTAGCCGCGTGATTTTGTCATTATGACAGCGAAAAAAGTTTGCCCTAACTTTTCCAGCGACAATAACGGAACCTAACTTTTCAAAGCATGAGAACCAGCATTGTAAACAAATTTTTGATGACGTTATGTCAATTTTTCTCAAACTTGCGCTGTCAGAAGAGTTTTCATTTGTGAAAATGTCGCGATTTGGAGAGTCTTCGAGTGGCGAAATTGAAAATGCCATCAATGATAATGTGTCTCGCAATACTGTGAATTCAACTACATCAATTTGGCGGCAATTTGCGATGTTTTGTTTGGAAAAAAATGAACTCATTGCAGAAACTTCCACTGAAGAGTTAGCTTCTATTTTATGTGACTGGGCATTCAACATGAAGAAGAACAATGGAGAAGATTAAAAAGAGAGTGCAGTCAAGACGATTTGGAACACTTCAGCAAAAATGTTACAAGAGAAGTACTTTGAAGATTATAAAATAATTTTTAATCCGTTCACGGACATACAGTTTAAGAAAGCGAGAAATAGAAATGCACGCGAAAAAAGGAAGGTGAGCTCTAATCATAGAGATACTACAGAAGCAACAATCCATAGGCCACTGTGTAAGTGGGAATGTCCGTTCGAACTCCGGTGAGAGAGAAAGAGACAGACGATCAGAGGTTTTTCTGTCTTTGTCTGTGTATATAACATGCGTGCTGTTAGAAAAAGACAGCCTAAACCTCCGAATTTCTATCTCTCCCTTACATGCTGAACGGGTTCCGAGCTGGCATTTTGCCTCTATTTGTAGTATCTCTATGGTTCTAATGCTCTCACAAAACGAGAACTTTTTGAAATGGCATTTTCCTGGAGTGAATAAGACAATTGTACTTTTCCGTTAAATTGATTAAACTAATTTACATCTCATATTTTAATTTATTGATCGACATAATATTCATTAAATTGTCTTACCGAATTACACTCTAGCTTTTTTTTGAGTCGAAGTAAACTTTACATTTATAATTCGAATTTTGTTGCCATTAGGTAGTTCAACTCAAAAAACTGCTAGGCAACAAAATTCTACATGTCAAGTTTAATTCGTGTAATTATAAGTGATAAAAATATGAACCAAAAGGACTACTAGGAGCACAAGAAAAGTCTCATTTACTCCTGGATGGACACATGTCCTGGCACTGGTAAAGATATCCCAGGAGGTAAATTTGTTATCCTGGTGAAAGTATCCCAGGTCATGAAGTTATGATCCTGGTGGAAGTATCTCGGGAGGTGAAATTGTTTTTCTGTGTAAAAAAAAATTATCTAACCACTTTTTTCAATTACATTTGCCGCTAATTAAATGGCAGTGCACTCCCAAAATCCTACTCAAAGGAATGAACTGAAAGACCAACCAATAACTTGTACATAATTACATGCTTTTTTCAGTTTGTACAAAGAAGCCCAACACATTTTAATAAAAATACAAATTAATATTATTAAAGGAAAATGGATAGTTTCTAACTATACATGTTTACAATACAATATCGACGGTAACTTAAATTCATTCTTCGAGTCATAAATAAATCTAAGATGAATATTTCTATTAAATTCAAATCCCCACACAGCACGACAATGTTATTGCAATATGTGACCTTTGCTGTGTGAATTGCTTTCCTTGTTTTGGAATGAGAGAATCGATTAAGATGTTGGTTGTCAAAGTGTGTTGTCAGTATAGCGAATTATTTATCTAGTCAGCTTAATGATCGAATGAGTAGATTGACAAAGGTAGTAATTAAGTGATCAGCTAGAATAATCTTGTGAAGTTTCACGGCAACAAAAAGGCTTAATGAAATCCATTATCAATAAATTAACTGTGTTTAACATTAACTAAAAATCAAGAACAAAACCTGGAGATTCAAAGACTATATAGAAGTAGGTAACTCTCTAAGACTCGAGGCTCTTAGTTAAAATAATATATGGTGATATATAAATATATCAAACCCGTGTTTCGATAACCAAGTTATCTTCTTCAGAGACTGTAGGTGAATTCAGTTAGTTATTGCAAGGCGCGTTAGATAATGTAAAGTGTTAGTGTTGGTGTAGACTGCGTTCAGTGCGAGTATCGCCAACGGTTCAAAAAGTCCCAACTTGGCTTCTTCCCACTATGAAACTCGGAGTCACGATATAAATCAGATAATTTACTGAAATCATATCGCGCCGGAACTAGAAAGTTCCGTAGGGGCGCGGGTTGGAACCAGAAACTTGCTCTGGAACCAGAAACATGAGTTTTTCTTCGTTGACAAATTAGAATTAACACAAAAAGAACTTCGTTTCTTATCACAAATATAACCTAGAAAAGAATAACATCATAGATCGACGACCCCAAGCTTAACAAAACGGAAACTTAGATACCTGGTAGAAGTCTCCTAGGAGGTGAAGCTTGTCCCAATAGTGCAAAAGGAGATATAGAAATTGCTGAGGTTTGTTCGGATATGCCTGCACCAAATAATTTACTTACTGTACATTGGTCAAAATGGAATCAAACCCCCCACTTGGACATCCAGCTTGCTGGTATCAAATCTTGGACGCAATAACCCGAACCACCTTGGATCTTTCGCATATAACCAATCGTCTTGCAGCAGTCCCAGTATCATCTTCACAGTATGTTGAGGAAATAAAAGATTCCACCTAAAAAAATAATATTTCCATTTAAAAAAGGGAGTTACATCTTATTAGATTTGAAAGCGCGGCTATAGCTTCGAATCCGTACAAAAATCATTAAATTCCCCCAACTATCTCGGACCATTTAATTATTTCACTCGAATAATAAAATCAGGCCGCTTTTAAATGGACTACTAAAATATGAAAATTCCAAATGAGTTAATGGGAGGTTATACCACAAAACTTTTTTGAGTAGCTGGTTTTATTAATTTTCCTTTTTTGTTTAAAATATTTTGTTAAATGCATAAATAGACATGCAATTTTTTGT
Organism: Lochmaea capreae; assembly: GCA_949126875.1. Lineage (NCBI taxonomy): Eukaryota > Metazoa > Arthropoda > Insecta > Coleoptera > Chrysomelidae > Lochmaea > Lochmaea capreae. The sequence continues at coordinate 10,657,328 of OX421409.1, forward strand.
TCGTCCGTCCAGATCGGCAGATGAAATCAACAGAAATATTACCGCTATAAATGAAAGTGATTTTATTTACTGAGTAATAAAAGCGGGTAGCAGCTACTCTTTGCAATTCTACAATTTTCTTACTTTGTACGTTAGTCATGCTCACTAATTTCTAAGTATTGTAAATTAACATGGATATATGAAAGTGGAAACACATAATTAAGCGAGTTTATGAAAAGGTAATATAATTCTAGAAGGTTTTTTATTTTCTTTTTACAAAACTAAGGAATAATAGTTATTTTTTTAGCTAGGCAGAGATGCAACAGATTTACTGCTGTGGTTAGCATTTCATTGCCGAGGCATTGAAACTAGGATTCTCTGCCGTGTGAAACATCTAATTTTTTCTCCGATTGTGTGTACAGTGTGTGTTGATTTGGTTTTATATCCACTCCAATCGTATGTGATTAATGGACTGTAAATTCCCTTCTCTTCCAAAATAAAAAATTATGAACTCGCAGAGCTTGATTTATTTGTCTGGAGTTATATAGGTATACATTTTCTTGCACAATATTTTTATATAAAAAAATATGGACTTCCAGTCCTTTTTCACATTAATGTTAGCTTTTTTATTGTAGAATAGAAATACACATTAAATGTCGTAGTACAACTTTGAGCTGCCACACCCTTTTTACCAGCTTTCTTTGGTTTTATTATGTCTACCAAAACTTGCTCCAGCATCAGGGCAACAGTTACTACTTGACTGCTCATTTTTCCGGGAAACATTTGGATTTTTGAAGAAGGGGTAATGCAAGTTCCCGCGTTGCATACATCAGATTGGGCGGAGCGCTGTAACGAATTCCGTTAGAAACAAAAAAAGAGAGAACTTCGCTTGCCACTGATATATTTGTGGCAAGAGCGGGGAAATGGGTTTTTCCAAGGGTGATGACATGGGCGTAGTTGAAGGCCCGACATACAAAAGTACATTAGAATTAACAAAGTAGATATACTCCTACATTTTCAGCAGCTATCGCTACTTTTTAGTACAACATTAAAATATTTTAAAAAGTGTACTATTATAGGACTCTTGGGTATCAAAGTTGTTTTTATTATCACTATCTCTGGCTTATTTTCTACCCCGGACATTTGTTCACGTTATCTTTACTTATACTAACATTGCAAAGAGAAAAGAGTCGCATACAACATCACCGTACAAGTCTAATAGTTCACATGAGTTCAAACCAAAGTGTGTAATTGAGTTATGCTAGAAATTACATAGTGGAAATCTGCATATAGAAGTTTGTTTGTTCTTGATGGATACGGAACAGATACACAAACAACTTACCGCATTTCAAAAGTTGCTGCACCCATAAATAACTACAGTATCGGCGATTATAAAAAGAAAATATGTATACAGGGCTTTAATTCTGCTACAGAACTACATTTCGGGAACGAATAATGATTTCAAAATAATCTTGAAATCGTTTCAGTATGAGAAAGGTGACAATAAAATAATTTAAGTGATATACACTTCCATCGACACCCTATGCCCCACCTGCCCCACTACAAAAATCTAAATGACAACATACGTCGTTGGAATGCTTCATGCCTCTTTGGTTCCCACTCTCTATCCCAGAAATGGTTTTGAGGACTCTATGACATCTCTTTCCAATTATTGTAACTTCTGAAATCATCACACTGTATATTTGTTCATTTATTTGTTGCGAAGGATTTTAAAAATTATTCAATCCATTCAATCTTATCACGATATTAATCAAGGATAATTATTTAAAACTGAATTCGAATCAGACCTTTAATTCAGAAGTTACGACGGATATGAAAATGTGAAAGGGAAGACAAGTACTTTGGTGTAAGCGAACAGTCCCATGCTGAGTGTGCCATGTGAAGTAGACGTTATCGAATGAAGCAGGAGCGGATCACTAGTTCACTATAGCAAAGCGAAATTGAATAAGTAAAAAAAGAAGATAATTGAAAATTATATATACCAGGCATGATTAAAGTTGCCTAACAGACTTTCCAACAGGCCGTGGTCAACTGAATCATCATTTGGTAAGGCTTGGACTGTCGGAGGATCTAAAGTGACGTCGTTGTTTAGAAGAAAAAATAGAGCTGTATTAAATAAATATTATTCAACAAACAATCTAATCGGCTTTGTTATGAAGCCGGATTTTTTGACATATTATACCAAATTTTTTTATTCCAAAATTAATAGGTCTGTTCCAACAACAATCAGAAACTGGTCATAGCAAACGACTTCACTTTCGCGTAATTCCTATCAGTGATTGCAATGGTTGACCATTTTCTGACAGTTTCTGATTGTTTCCAAGACAATAGTCCCTCTTTTTTAGAATAAACGAATAGCATAATTTTGCTGTAAGACTGCAAAAATTAAAGAATTTACCCGGCGGTTGACTTTGACTTTGAATAACTTTTGGAGGAGTGAATTTATCGAAAAATCTGGATAAACCTTTTTTGTAGAGCGTTTAATTCTGTACAAGGATATGAGTTTGTCATTGCTACGAAAAAACTGGTTCAAGGAAAAAAAAAGTTTTTTAAAAGTTGCAAAACCCCATGTAATTTAAATGGAAAATGTATCGTCTTTGGAGGTTTATTATGAATATTAAGGGCATATGATAGTCTGATATATTTTTTTAGACGATCAACTAAAAATTTAGAGGACGCTGCAAGAAACTTAATTAATTTCGTAAATAACGGCCACCTTAATCCACATCTAGGTGTAGGTGCAGCGATTATTTCCTGTGACTGAGAAAATAGCTTACGCCAGAAATTTCATCAGAAACTTACTTTCCCCAAAATTGCCTGTACAAAGTACAAAAAACAAGAAATCATTCTTAATATCAGGAACCAGCTATTTGAACACCAGTTCGATTATAAAAATGTGTCTTTTTCAGGGGTACCATCACATACCGTTATACAGGACAACGAAGAATCAGATATCTGATCCCATTCACAATTCTATTGCAAAATTAGAACTGATCTTTCACCAAGTAGGTTATCTGCTTGGAATTTTCTTCGGGATAAGTGGCAATGTAAAAGGAGCCTTGATACCACTAACAGAATGCATGAATTAGTTCAAATGTGAAGAAACTCCTCCTCTTCCGACTAAAAACCAAAATAAATGAAAAGTTGATTGAGCACACAATCCTAACCTCTAATTCTTAATTTACCAACAAGACCTAACTGAATCTGCTCAATGCAATGGATGATTCCAGTAGTCCATTCAGTATTGCCACTACAAAATTTTCAGGTCTAATACGACTGACATTTTCTATGCCTTTTTGGGTACGATTGAAAGTCGAGACAGAAATAATTTTTGATTTCAAAGATTTCTAGATGTTTCCGAATATCTGAACTGGATTATCAATGTTGTTATTGAAAAAAAATTAAATAACCTAGGGGAGTTAAATTTCTACGTTTGCTGCATAAAGGAAACCTGTCAATTCAATGTCACATGTCTTGTTTTTGACAGTTGACGGTTTCGTTTTTTCTCGAACGTGCATCTAATCTAAGAGAGTAGATTAGATTAGATTAGGAATGGCTCTTTGTCATATCTCACTGCGACCTTCGCAGATCTCCCCTATTTTCAGAGCTCGATATCTAGCTTTATTCTTTTTGTATGACCCATTAGCCTAGATACCACCTCCCTTGCGTTGCTCTCTGCCCTCGGTTTTTCTTCTCCAAATAGGTGAAACCGCACCCTTACTAGGCCTTCGCACTCACAGAGTCTTTTTCCTGGCACGACCTACATAGGCTGTCATCTGCTAGGCCAATTGTGTACATATACTTCCTCAGCCTACAATATCCGGTTGGCATTCCCACCATCATCCTCGTCATTTCTCGACTTTGACATGGTAGGTCGCGTGACAGTTTGGCCGAAGGGCTTTTTAGGAATATTTTTGTATGCATTTGTCCTGGGGTTTTATGCCACTAGCGCAACGCCTGGTTGTTTATCCATTGGTGGATGCTCTCCTTGGTGAGGTTTTTGCAATTCCACAGAAAGGTTCTAACCCTATCATAACCTCAGTCGCTCCCAGTTTGGCTAATTCATCGGCCTTTTCATTGCCTATTGAAAAGAGTCATTTGTGATCTAATCTAGTATATTTTGTGGTAAATTGTTGTCTTAGGTTTTACATTGTTTCCAAATGTCAAAAAAAAACATTGAATTGACAGGTCTTGTCCATGCAGCAAACACGTAAATATTCAAGTCCCCTATGTTATTTTAGTTTTTTCAGTAACAACAATAATACCCCGGTTCAGATATTCGGGAACATCCTGAAATCTTTGAAATCAAAAATTATTTTTACCTCTACTTTGAATCGTACCCAGAAATGCCTAAAAAAGGCACTCGTTTTAGACCTCAAAATTTTGTAGTATACCGAATGGACTACTGGAATAATCGATTAAAAATATACACTACAGTAGTATGTCATCAGTTTGCAAACCAGTGCAGACACCAGAGGATTCTCACTAGAAACCAAATGAGTGAATCATCTGATTTTTGAAAAGACAATAATATATACTTCGTAACTTATAAATATCGTCTCACGTGATCAAAGTGCCAAAAAAGAGACGTTCTCTTGTATTATGTCATTCTTTTGCTGCTATCAATCACTATGTTTTGCCGCTATAAACTCAATAAATATTGAAATTTGTACGTCGCATGTTATAGAAAAATATAAATATATGCTTAAAGAAAGGTTTCGTAATTGATTTCGTATGTAATACAACTCGTGGGTTACTTAAGTATTAAACTCAAACTAACATTAGTCGTTCTAAAAACGTCTTGACATTTTTAGGGTTATGTTGTGACAGTTTAATATTGATCATTCAATTTTTCGATTATTTTATCTGCTCGTTATAAAAAATTGTGAGAAAATCTTCACAACCAGTGATGAGTTGTCAAAGTTAACGTATAAATGAAACTTAATAACACTGCAATAGTTGATGTATTTGCTACTCAGTTATTCCTGACTACATTTACAGCATAAATGAAGCTAGTGAGTATAAGTTTAATATTATACTCAATGAACTGTATTTATTGTATTCTGTTACACTATTCATAATACTTAGCAATTATATTTGCACAATTTATTTACAGATAATCCATGCCACTTTAGAAATGTTACTGCTGCAATTGGAGGAAGAACAATTATTTAATGTAGAATGTTCCTAAGCAGTTTCCTAAAATATGACACACATCCACACAGTGGATTTCCAAGAAAAATAAACCTCAATATGAATTTGTTTTTATTAAAATGAATCTTGAATTTTCCAACTACTGCATACATACCTTTTTAGGCCGAGAAATAATTCAATAGGTTTTAAAATAATAATTTCTCACTCAGTGCTGTACTTTTAACATACAAATAAAAGTTTTATACTGAAATAAGTTCAAGTTTGTTTGCATACAGTAACTATCGAAACCTAACCTAACCAAATAAAAAGAATATTTGATAACTTAATTTGACATTTACTAGATTCTCATAATATTTCAAGAGCTTGGCAACATAGTCATGTTATGACAGAGGTCACGTGAGACGATATTTATAAGTTACGAACTATACAGTGTGTAAAAGCCAAATGGAATAAATTCATTATTTCGGTTACTGTACATATTTATAAAAAATCCCGAAACACGTCAAATTTAAATTATAACTTGACATTCTTTAACGTAAAAATGCAACCCCTACCTTCAACCCCCTTAGAATGACAGGTACAACCCCCAATTTTTTAAATGGGAAGTATAGGCTTGTGATATATCATTTGAAAGGTCTCTTCATTCTCTATTCAAAAATGTTATTGTTTTTAAATTTAATGCAAAAATTAACATAAAAAAATTAAAATCATGTTGTTACCGAAATTCGCTAAAATATACTCGGAACTTATTACAATATTACTCAAAACTTATTTCCCGTTTAGGTCTTGATAATGAGAAAGTGAACAAAAACCGTAGCAATGTGGTTTTTAGATGGTAACCATTAAAAAACTTTAAAGAATTTCCGTGGCAACGCTATTTTAACAGGCAGTAGTAAATTGTTTTATTTAAGTTGTCATTGTTGTAATTTAAGTATAAAGTTTGTTCAATTCAATTCTGAAAAATGGTTAGATTAACGGAAATGCATAAAATAACAGTTTTACAAATGATTGGTTACGGAGATAACATCCGAACACAACAGGAAGTAACTCGCCTATTTCATGAGAAATTTCCTAATTTACCGCCTATATCCCAAGGAACAATAAGTAAAATAGAAAAGCAGTTTCGCGAGTTTGGTCATGTAAGGCAGATAAAAAAAGCAGCTGCTAATGCACTGAGTGATGAACTCAAATTAGATGTGTTGCTTGAGTTTCAGGAAAACCCACATACATCGAGTAGACAGGCATCCACTACATTCAATGCTAGCCATACATCGATAGCAAACATATTAAAAGAAAATAAATTGCATCCGTATAAGATGATACCTACTCAGGAGCTCATGGAAGACGATTTTGATAGGAGAACTTTTTTTTGTGAGCAAATGATGGACATGTTGGATAACAATATTATCCAATTAGAAGACGTTATGTTTTCTGATGAGTGTACTTTTTTACTTAACGGTCATGCTAATCGGCAAAATTGCCGCTACTGGTCCACGGAAAATCCTCACTGGATGAGAGAAGAACACACTCAATACCCTCAAAAGGTTCATGTTTGGGCAGGGATTGTAGGGAACAATATAATTGGTCCCTTTTTTATTGAGGGCAACTTGAATGGCAACAATTATTTGGCACTACTTCAAAATGATGTCATTCCAACGTTGGCAAATTTATATCCTGATCCAGGTAATCCTCAAGTTCCAGCGAATACGATATGGTTTCAGCAGGATGGAGCACCACCACATTACCAACTTAATGTCCGGCAGTACCTCGATACAATATTTCCCAATCGGTGGATAGGGAGGCGAGGATCGATTGAATGGCCAGCGCGATCACCTGATCTTACATTATTAGATTTCTTTTTATGGGGATATGTGAAGAGCCATGTGTACAAAACTAAACCTTCTGATTTAAATGACTTAAAAGAACGAATAACGCTTGCGATTAGGTCGATCACGCCTGATATGTTAAATAATGTTAGAAGACAGTTTTATTTGAGATTAGGATGTTGCCAAGACGTTCGCGGAGAACATTTTGAACATCTACTTCATTAACATTCATAGTTCTTTTTCGTGTTCTACATTTTATTACGTTTTGCATTACATTTTAGTTTTTGATTGTATGTAGCGAATTTCGGTAACAACATGATATTAATTTTTTTTATGTTAATTTTTGCATTAAATTTAAAAACAATAACATTTTTGAATAGAGAATGAAGAGACCTTGTGATATACTTTGTTTAAAAATGTTCAAAGTATATCTTCAGGTTCTGTTAATTCTAGTTGTACCTTACATACTTCCAATGAATGAAGCAACTTATTCGTTTAGCATAACTTTATTTAATTCAACAATAAAATTCATGTCTACAAATAATCTATAACCCAACAAAAATGCTTACACTACAATAAAATAAATAAGCACCTGGCAACAGTAGGGACGTGTACTAAATTCCTGTAGTTCATTCAACTACATAATTCGCGCATTTCTAAGTATTGACCAATTATCAATTAAAACAATATATTTTACGAAATATATTTTTGTCTATTCACTACACCTCCCTCGCTGACCAAAAAAAAAAATTTATAGTAATGTATATATTTTTTTTTTTTTTATAATTACACAAAGACAACAGGTTTTGTAAATTATCTAGTTTATTTTCATATCCTATACATAGTACAACAAAATAATATTACATGATTTAACATTAAAAAAAAATTATGAGTAATAAAGCTTAATATTGTTTTTATGAACTTCTACATCCTTATTTCCAATTTTCACAACTACGTTACTATTTTTATTTTCTATGACTTCATAAGGACCTTTGAACAGAGGATCATATTTTGTAGAACTACCCATGTTTTTAATTAGTACCTTATCTCCTACTTTAACATTAACAATATTTATTTTTGTATCGTATTTCGCTTTACGATGTATTTTTGATGCCAACAAATTATTTCTCGCGTCATTCCAAGCGACTTGCAATCGATATTTTAATTCTTTCGGATAATCATCGAAGTTATAAATCGGGTCTATATGATTTAATACGTTTGAAGGCAATCTACTAGCTTTTCCGAAAACTAACTCGTAAGGGGTATAACACGTTTCTGTGTGAACCGTGTTATTATATGCAAAACACCAAAAAGAAACCCAAGAACTCCAATCACTAACATGATTTGACGCGTATATGCGTAAGTAGGCGCCTAGATTTTTATGTGAATTTTCTAAAGCTCCTACAGTTTCATGATGATAGGCTGTAGAGTTAAGTTTTTGAATTTTTAAGAATTTACAAGCTTCCTCGAGAGTGGAGGAAATAAATTCGGAACCCTTATCCGTCAAGATCTGTTCGGGTATGCCAAAACGAAGTATAAAATTTTCAACAAATGCTTTAGCAACTGTTACAGTTTCTTTATTCTGTATCGGATATGCCTCGACAAATTTAGTTAAATCACACTGTAACGTCAGAATGTATCGATTATTTTCTTTGTCTTGATCTAAGGGCCCAACCAAGTCAAGGAAAACTTTCTGAAAAGCTGAGGTAGCAGTAGTTGTAATTTGTAATGGATGTTTTATATTTCTAGAATACTTATGTCTTTGACAAGCATCGCAACGCTTGACAAAGTCTTCAATATCTTTTCGAAGTCCCGGCCAAAAATACAATTTCTTAATATTTTTGTACATCCGATTAACACCGGTATGACCTCCTGTTGGGAGCATGTGATAGTCGTTAATAATTAGCTGTTGTGTTTCTTTATTATTAATATTTTGAGAACTATTAATTACAGTTATTTTTATACCTGCATTTCTTATATCATTGGGAACTTTTAAAAACTCATTTATTATTGATGCGCATCTTTTATTTTTTATTATAACTAATTCCGGAATTTTTTCAGTTTCGCAAATTTCTTTCAAGGCTCTCAAAGATGTGCCTAGGCTGTCCGTCTTTGCTAGAGTTGCTTGATTTATATAAATAATATTTGATTTTTTATCAAATAAGGTATTAACCTTTTTGCAATCATTATTTTTTCTTTTACATGTTCCCTTGCTAAGTTTCTCATTAAAATCATTAACACACACAAATCTTAATTCGACACATTCTAGCGGTGATTTCAATAATTCTACAACTCCAGGGTGATCAAGCCTTTCATTTAAAGAATCGTTAAAATCATTTTCAGAATTATCGGTTTTTTCCATTTCCTTTTTTCGGGATCTTGTTATTACTTTCATATTTTCATCTTTGGCTGACAAAAGCGACTTCAAATCATCCGAACTAATTGTTACTCGTGACAATGCGTCCGCTACGACGTTTTCGCGGCCTTTAACATATTCAATAACAAAATCGTACTCTTCTAAAGTTAATCTAAATTTTGTAAGTCTACTAGACGGGTTTACCATTCCAAAAAGATACACCAAAGGCCTGTGGTCTGTCTGAATCAAAAAGGTTCTAGAAAACAGATAAGGCCTGAATTTTTTCACTGCCCAACAGATGGCTAATAGTTCCTTTTCTATTGTACAGTAATTTATTTCGGCTTTATTCAATTTACGACTCGCAAAAGCTATAGGTTTATCATCACCATTTGATAAAACGGCACCTAGAGCCAAATTTGAAGCATCTGTTTTTAAAATAAATTGATTTCTTTCGGAAAAATCTGGGTAGGCTAAAACAGGGGGTTGGATTAATGCTTGTCTTAACGTTTGAAATGCTTTTTCGCATTCCGGAGTCCACTGAAAAACTACTCCTTTTTTACTTAAATGGTTTAAAGGCGCTGCAATTTCGGCAAACTGCTTAATAAATTTTCTATAGTAATTAGCGAATGCTACAAAACGTTTAGTTTCGCTTGAATCTTTTGGTGTTGGATATAATTGCATCGCACTAATCTTCTGTGGATCTGGTGAAATTCCCTCAGAAGATATTACATGTCCTAAATATAATATTTCCTTTTTTAGAAATTCACACTTCAGTGGATTTAATTTTAAGTTAACTTTTCGTAAGCGGTGCAACACTTTTATTAAATTTTGATTATGAATTGTTAAATTGTTTCCAAAAACTACAAGGTCATCTAAGTAGACAAAACATCTTTCGTAATTCAAACCCGCCATTGCTATCGTCATAGCTCTCGAAAAAGCACTAGGACTAATTTTTAGACCCATAGGTAACCTAGTCATTTGAAATTGTCCTCTGTCTGTCGTAAAAGCTGTGCAAGGTCGCGAAGCTTGCTCCAACTCTACTTGATAGTAACCTTGAGACAAATCCAAGTGAGAAAAGTATACTGCTCCCGATAAAGAATCTAAAATTTCGTCTATACATGGTAAAGGAAATTTATCATCGGTAATTTGTCTATTTAATTGTCTGTAATCGATAACTACTCTATAGCGTTTTTGACCATTTATAGCTCGCTTTTCCACTAGTAATAAGGGACTAGAAAATGGTGACTTTGCCGGTTCAATAATACCATCATTTAATAATTTATCTACTTGCCTATGAATTTCCGATTTTTGTGCATGAGGTAATCTATACGGTTTAATATACACTGGATTTGAATCGTTGTTTAGATGTATTGTTTGTTTATAAACGTTAGTCACTGTAAATGGATCGTTCTCTAAATGAAAAACATCTGCATATTTTGCACATATTTTGTGAATAGATATCTTTTCTTCTTCATTTAATCCATTAACATTTATTATACCTAATAATTTATCTAAACGGTCAACTGAAAAGGGAATATCTCCGAATTCATGAATGTTAAAATTCGAAACATCTTCTAATTTTGGTTTAAAATTTTTAAGTGTAATTTCTCTATCATTAATATTTAAGATTTTAACCGGTACTCTGTTATTGCAAGCTCTAGTAATAATACCTGCTATAAAAACACCTTGTGAAATTTCTTCTGGAACTACTAAGCTATCATTTTTATGTTTGACTTCAAAATATTTAATAATTTCGCAACGAGGTGGAATTATTGTAAAGTTATTGTGTTCGGATTCTAAAGGAATAGCTATTTTCTTATCGTTCACGTAAAAATAGAACATGAATGTTTCGTAATCTAATACTGCATAGTGTTTAACAAAGAAGTCCGATCCAATTACACCATTTATGTTACCTTCAAAGTCTTTTACTACATGGAACTTATGACCTATCTTAATATTATCATACTGTAATAAAATATTTGCTGACCCCATTGTAACTGTTGACCCAGATATACCTTTTATTTTAATCCGGTTTGATGTGTCAACAAACTGATTCTCGCTTATACTAGAAGGAAAAATAACACTAATAGAAGCGCCGGAATCCAGCAAAAAAACTAAATCTCTATTTTGATTTCTCATTCGAATGTAATTTAAACCGTTTACATTCAGTACTACATGACTATCTTCATCATTACCTTTAGGGACGAAAAAAAACGTTTTCACTGTTATTTTCGCTCCTCTGGTCTTCATTATGCAAGAAAAAATTGCGTGGAGCACGATAAGAATTTCCTCGAGATCTCATCCCGCGATTATTGCCTCGATTTTGATGTCTAGGAAAATTTTGATACCTGGACGAATTTTGGTATCTCGAAGCATTTTGATTTCTGAAATAATTTTGGTTTTGGGAAAAATTTCTATTTTGAGAGTAATTATTAACTCCTCGGCCGAAACCTCTATCTCTATAATTAATTGTCTTAGATTTGGATCGACCGCGCATACTAAAAATGTGGGAATTTGAATTATTCGTTATTTCTTCGTCTTTAGCTCCTCTTATCGCCTCGTTTAACGAATTATAATTTCGTGCTTTAACTATTGTTTTTAAATCGTGGTTACGTAAACCATTTGCAAAAGCATTAATAGCCAATTTTTCATTCGTAATTTTCAAAATTTTTGTCGCGCTGGCATCCCCATCAGCTTGCGCTAGTGTTAGATTTACCATTAACTCTCCGATAGATTTTCCGAATTCATCGATTGATTTGTCTTTTTGTTTTATATTATGTAAACCTAACGATAAAGAAGCTGCTGATTGCTTTGTTAGCAAATTACTTTTAATATCTGTAATTAAATCTGCATTAGAATTGTAAATTGAATTTAATTTTAATTTTGCACATTGTGTCAACCTAGTTTTTAACACATATTTAATCAAGAACTTTTTACCATCATTATCTAAAATGCTATCGTATAATTCTATGGCATCAATTAGTTGTTTTACCGATTCCTCCGTATCGTCAATTATAGGGATTAAACTAGAAGCTGTTTTTAAATCAAATTTCTCTCCCATATTGATTAAGTTATCCTTTGAATTTATGATAATCGCCAATCTCTCCTCTAAACTTTTACTTACTTCATCAATTGTTTTCTCAATTGACTCCACAATTGATTTAACAGTATCAATAGTTTCTGTACTATGAGATTTTAAATTAAATGCCCTTTTTAAAGCTACAAATTCTCTTTCAATCTGACTTAATTCACTACTTTGCTGCTTATTAACTTCTAAATTAAGACGCCTTTGTTGATTATCTTTACCTAAATTCCGTTTAAACCCCTTAATGCTTTCATTTAAATCATTAAATAAGTCTATACTACTCATTTGTACAAATAAAAGAATACAATATAATTAAAAATTAGAGTTAAAAATACCTTCTTCCATTAATTTTCACTCACTAGCACTGTTTTACTATACTAGCTCTTGACTCATCCTTATTTCTCTTCTTATCTTATTATCCAAATGCCTTTTGAATATCTTCATCACGAAGTAGATCACTATCACCAACGACCCAGCGAATGCAATCATTCCCAGAATCTCCGCTGTCGAAAAAGAGTTCCCTCCGTTTAATTTGGGAGTATTCGTAAGACCACCACTATTACCAGCCTGGGCTATGATAATTTCTTCCTTAGAATGCTCTTGTCCCATATTATTGATAATATCTCACAATCCGAACTGTCACTTACACATAACTACAAACTATTATACGATTTGTAGAACTGGCAGGATCGCCATGTGATATACTTTGTTTAAAAATGTTCAAAGTATATCTTCAGGTTCTGTTAATTCTAGTTGTACCTTACATACTTCCAATGAATGAAGCAACTTATTCGTTTAGCATAACCTTTCAAATGATATATCACAAGCCTATACTTCCCATTTAAAAAATTGGGGGTTGTACCTGTCATTCTAAGGGGGTTGAAGGTAGGGGTTGCATTTTCACGTTAAAGAATGTCAAGTTATAATTTAAATTTGACGTGTTTCGGGACTTTTTATAAATATGTACAGTAACCGAAATAATGAATTTATTCCATTTGGCTTTTACACACTGTATGTATACCTTGTACTGTTACCTTTTTAATGTGTAATTTTATGTATCTATCTATGTAACCATTGAACTTTCAATAACCCTTGTGGTTGACGCAGTATCTGTTGAGTTGAAAAGAAAATGTAAATGCCTGAATATAGAAAATTGAAGAAAATTATCATTATCGACTTTCAAGCCTAAAAGGATACGCCATTGAATCATTTTAACAGAAAGAATTTAAATGGAGCGATAAAGTAAATGCTCGATCTCGCTCAAAACATATAATAGGCGATTTATTGGCCAAGTTTTGTATTCAATATTGAAAGAGGCTTTTGCGGAATTAATCTTGATAATGGTTCAGTCTTTGTTCTTTCTTGACACTTTCGCTGCGCTATACCCCCAACATGTTCCTAAGCCGAGATTTTCTGTAGCAGTTAAAGATTGAATTTTTCAGCGGACCGGATTTCTCAACTTCTGCGTCTATTGCGGATCAATATGCTGCCAAACATATTAGATTTTGCAACAGTTTATTATATTGAATTCAAAAAGGATTTGCCAGGACGTCGACTAAAATCGGAAGCGCTACTAACAAGTTGAAAAGTCTTACATTCGATTGAAGACAAATTATTATCTATTAAATAACTTCCAGATCCTTTACTCGATTACTTTTTTGAATCAATCAAAATCAACAATAATATACGACAAATAGAGAATGGACGATTCTACAAACTTACTTGTTCTTTTAAGACTTCAGAAAACTAGATTTCTTGAACCAAAATATAAATGTGGGGTATACACAAAAGATCTTATACAGTTAAACCTCTTAATAGCGAGGGGGGAATTTTTGTGCGTTATAGGGAGGTGTCCGTTATCAATTTTAATATAAAGGAGATTCCATTAGTGCTTTGCAAATTAAGGTTATCCAAAATTTCTTAACCCTTAACCAGTAGTATCGTTTTTTTTAGTTTATTGTGAGAAGTATGAATGTGTCTCTCAGTCACGCATTTTAAAAAAAATGGAATATGCGATACATTTCAAAAAAAAAATTTATAATATTTATGTCCGAACGTTTATTGGTTATAATACAAAGGAAATGAAAATATAGATGGAAAGAGTGAAAAACAAAAAAAAACAACGTGAATGAAAATTATTCTTGATTATGTACCTAGTTAATGCGAAACGTGAAATTTGAAATTCTTGGCAACAGGTTACACATATTCTGCATTTTCGTTTTATTTCAAGTTAATGGGTTGCAGCAGCTTTCTGATGTAGTTCTGTGTTATCCCTAAGTACTTTTAGACTTCAGATCTGATCGTAGATTAGGAATATAAACTCTACGATTTAGATGAGGTCTAACAAGAGTAAGAGCTAAATTTTCCGTGATAGCAAACCGTGTGAAGAGAGGATAACAAGTAGAGGGTTGCCATTTGAATTTTTGTAGGAAGGTAGCTGGAGGATAGGGTGATAAGAGTGTATTATTATGTTATTTTGATAAGGTGGCTAATCCGCTTATTCCACTGCGACCATTTCAGATCTATTGTGGGGGATTTAGATTACATTCTTCATCTTAACCCTTTTCAAATAGCCAATCAGCCCGAGACTGAACCTTTCCTGTAATTTCTTGCCGATGGCTTCTCATTGCCTAGTACTAGAAACCGAAGATTCTCTAGGCAGGCACACTGGTATAGAAAGTGCTATGTAGTATCTCTAGGGTGACAGAATCTGCACATGGCTTCGTCTGTCAACACCATCAGCTTTGTCTACCTGTTAAGCTTACAGTGCTTTACTGCGGCTCTGACTATTTTTGCTTATTAGGATTGCCGTGAATTCTGGCGGATGTCCTATGATTAACTGTTGTTTCACCTATCTCTGACCTGGTGAGATCACCCACCTTCCTAAAGATTTTCTTCTACCTCCCTTTCAGTTCACGATAATATAGTCCATTATAAGTTTTAAATTAGCCTTTTTCCTGGGAAAATTTGATAAAAATCACCTCCACTGGAAGCATAGTCGGTACAACAACATGATGGAGTTAATTTCGTACCTTTTGTAAAACCGCAAGTTGACGGAAAAAACTCTTTGGAGTAAATCCATTTATCGCGAATAACCGATTTAACGGTTGCAAAAATAAAAAAAAAACATTTGTACGTTTGTACAAACCATTTTATCAATTCCAATGGTCTAACGACAGAAAATCCAAATCCATTATCAGCAACAGTATCAAAAGTTGGTAATTGTATAATTGAAGTTATATTTGAACTCAGTATGTTCAAAAATCAGAATTTACATTTTTCTTCAATTAAAAAAATCATGTACCTAAAATAATAAAATTATATACCACACTCTTTATGAACCATCTAACCTTTCAACTAGAACATTTTTATTGCCTGTCACGTAAATCACGACATCGTTTTAAGTCCCGGACAAGATGATCTCGTATTTTTGCAAATTTTAATATTGCTCAAGGTATATCATTTTCGGTTAATTCTATTCCAATTCGGACTTACGTCTGACGTTGTCAATACGGAACTAAAAACACCCACTGGTACTGCCCATAGCGAATATTTTTAAAATCTTCCCAGGAAAAATTCCATTTTTTGAAAATAACCCATAACAAACTGTTGTTTCGCCTCTCACTGTCTTGGTGAGATCACCCTCCATTCCAACGATTTCCTTCTACCTAAGGAATGGTTTTGACCTCCCTTTCTGTGCACTTCATAAATAGAATATGAATCGTGAATGAATATATGAATCTGGGAAATTCAGCTTTTATTTACTTTCCAATGTTTTGATCAGTTGTTCAAATAATTAATGTATATCAACTGTCATATATTATGTTGATAAAGCTCCGGGAATTGATTGTTCAAAACTTCGCAAGATATTATAGAAATTATCATTATTTGATAAGTTAACACAACTGATCTCTATTCTAACACAATCTTTTATCGCCATTTGTTCACAAAGCTCCATTTTGTCAGTTAATATCCTATATTTTATACAACTGTTACAATGGATGGACAGCATAGAAAATGTCTGTATTGCAAATAATTTCGTTTAGTAAGGCCATGAAATAACAGGCGTCGGCCCAGCACTGTGGTGGAAAGCATCTGATGCGATAATTACAGTGAAGCAGTGTCGAGCGCGGTTAGTACTTGGATGGGTGACCGGCCCACTGGGAAGACCGTCGTGTAAATAGCCCGTACAGCCTGCAGCGGAGTAGCATATCATAGCTCGCAGGCATTATACCAATGAGCACGAGGTATAATGTAGGTATGTCGTCTTTCGGAGGAGACGTAAAACCGAGGTCCCGAGTCCATGGATGTTGGAATCGATAAAGAACCCTACCATCGGCAAAATTTCCGCTGAAAATGTTATTGACTTTATTAAAAGCATTCGAGATGTTGTGGAAGATTTGCTTCGCTATGACCTGCCATCAACTGCTTAAGCCGAATATCTATTACATTGTAGGTATATTACGAGTATATGTACAATTTTAAACGATTGTAGCGTTTCCAAACCGAAATTTAAAAAAGCACAATTAAACTTAAGGTAATCTTGAAAGTTTCATTTTTGACAAAATAGTAAATAAAATGTTATGAAGTTCCTTCTTAAGCTTTATTAGTTTTAATTGAAACTTCAAAACTCCGAAATTCACCTACAAACTTTAAATAGAAAGCACATTTAATACTCGCCTGAGTATATCCAACCTTAAATACAGTGCTTAACGAAAAAAACCTTCTGTTAGATACTTTCCTTAGTATTGTACCACAAAGGAATGAATGCCATCTCTGGATTTTTCATATAGAAAGATCAAACATAATGAATTGTGTTTTCGTTCAACGCAGAGTTGAGTTCTTTCAAAGGAAGTTTGTTTAACTAAGCATTTTGTAATATCGAATTCATCTTAAATTTATCACGTCGTTTTGAGCAGAACAGTTATCAAAAGAAAATTGAAAACTCGTTTAATTGCCTTGAAGTAGGTGAGCCATTTTGAAGATACGTTCAATAACCAAGAAACTTCTGCTTTCATTTATCGTATTTTCATATAAACAAATTAGGTGGAGTTTAAGGAGTTGTAGCAACGCCTTACACTTTCCAGTTTTATTTATCTTATTAGAGCATCTTCCGAATTACTTATAATTGTTTTGACATAAGTTTATTCTGATTTCAACCAACTCTCAACTGGAAATGTCAAAATATTTAAATTTCCAGAAACAACGGAATTTGGAAGCTTCTTCAGTTAACGTACTAATTTCCGAATGAAAACACGGCCCGGTGCAAGAATGGCTGTGACAATAACTGTCACTTGCTGTTGTCAAATAAGTTATTAACGAAATTCGCTAGATTTTACGTGTGAATAAGTCCGTGGTGTAAATATTATTGTTCATAATAATCCAGAATGGATACTGATAGATGAAACTTATCTTTTCCACAGCGGACGGGGAGTATGCGTACAAAAAGTGTCTGCGGACGAAAAATAGTCGATTTTTTAATAAGAAATTTAGTTATTTTTTGCTTGCTAGACTCGACAGGTTTTCTTCCTATTACATCAATAACTTTTTTGGGTTGATTTTTAGGGGTTAAAAGTGTTTCGTTGTGATTTCCTCCCAAACAATAATATTCTCACACTGGTTAGCAATAATAACCATAGATAACATACAGATAGATGGGCATCTGACCGTGGCGCTCTCTAGATCGAATTTATTTTTACGGGCGGCGTCATCTTGAGAGTCGGATCAGTACTTTTAACACCTTTGACATGGTTGTGAACTTCGGTAACCGCTGATAAAAAAGATTCCTGTAATTCTACAGTTTTTGGCGGCACATTCAAATTTACTGTAATTTCACTTTTATTGAAATATGGCGTTTATGGTCCATTTTTTGATATTTATTTTGAAGTAACTCAACATTATTTGATTGAAATTACAATAATAACAAGCAAATGGTTAAGTTACTCCAAATGAAATATCAAAAAATGGACCACATAATGCCTGAAGTGGGAAAAATAAGGCAAACATCATCAATTTTATATATTTTATTTAATATAAAAAAGTACACAATAAATAAAACGTTTTTTACATCTTTAATGAAAAACAGAAAGATCAATAAATAAATAAAGAAAGTAATATGAGTAAACTGACAAATGTACCCATTTCAAAAATATTTATATAAAGAATAACATTTTTTTATACAAATCAAAAAATAGTTTTATCTATCAGCAACCGTTTCTGTGGGCAGATGTATATTAAAAAAAACATAAAACACATCCATTTCTACAGTTTGCAGATTTTATTCTAATAACACAGCTAACTAAAATTTGCACACTATTTAAAAAACTTTGCTTACAAGATTATGACTATCATTACTAATATATTATTTATTATGTAGATACACTTGGATATTTTTTATTATATAGCTCAAACACACATAATATGATTGTGAACATTTACATTATTTCTTTCTCCAAACTGCTTACCTTTAAAAAATGCTTGTACCTTTCATCGCGAAATCCTTTTTTGCCCCTCTTAAAGGTAGAACCTCCATAATTGCATCATCTGTAGACAATTTATTCATATGCTTATATATTACTATAAAATATGTAATTTAGTTTGTTTTTGATGAGAAACCAAATAATATTACAAAAGGATCTTACAGACATAAGATATTTTATGTTATACATACCATTATTTGATCATTGCTCAATACTTTCAAAAGCATCCCCCTCGAAGGTGTTAATCGTGGAAGGAATAGCTATAACATAAAAATTAGAAGTCCAGTAAACTAAATAATATAACAAAAGGAATAGACAGCAGATTTTTTATTTTATACATACCAATATCTGATAGTGGCTTAATTCACTCTCATCCATTCTCCTCAAACCGCTTGCTTGTGGATGGAATAGCTACAACATAAAAATTAGGTGTTTTACTTTTTGTTAGGTGAACAGGTACATTGTATGAATATTAAAATTATAGCATAATGAGTTGTATAAAACTCACCATTAATTAATTTCCTTGTATAAGTTTTGGTTGGTGTTTGCACCTTCCGAACTGGCAAGTAATTTGATATGGAGGGCATTTCCAATATTTCCAACATATGCAGATACTTTGTTCAATTAAACTGTTTTAAACTCTACAGAATAAATACTTCCAATTTTCTCAGGAGTTGTTAGGTTAGGTTGGCAGAGGAAGTATTTGTAAACTAAAATTATAACTACAACTAACAGCGTTACAGTTCTCATTAAATCCGCAATTTTAGTACTGATGCGACTCTCTAGGTGGCAGTATCCTCGCGCGTTCAGAGTGCCCATACTCTAATAATAAAATCAGCCTTGACGCAGTTGATGTCGTCGTAGTGACAAAATCTGAATAAGTGTCAAAATTATAGCTGTCACGTTTCCATTCGAAAATATAAAAAGTATTATGAATTTATTCAGTGATTCAGAATCATAGTGTGAAATTACACCACCTGAAATTACAAAGACTGCAAATAATATAGTGGAGTAAGTCAGTCTCATCAATTACTGGATCTAATACTCTGCTAATCATGCCTTCTACTCCAAATTATGTAACTGTTTGTTCTTCTTCTACGAACCACGCAATTGTTGAACATTCCTCCAATAATGCACCAGTTTTTTTATTTTAAAAACTGTACAAATATAACAATACAAAGTAGAAAGTTTCTTGATTTATTAAGTGTTTACCTAATATAATTGTGATTGAGTTCTGTGATATAAATTATAATTTGTTCATTTCCATTCAAAAATATATATTTCAAATATTTGGCCGAAGAAAAAGTATAGTCTGCTACTCGGTTAGAATGAAAATTCGTGATGCTCGTGGTTTCTCACGCTCGCCTTTGGCTTTGGCTTTCCACCTGCATCGAATTTTCATTCTAACCTTACTGCATCTAATTTTTTTCTAAAAAAACTGGGAAAAACTAATTTTTGGTATAGTATTCACGGATACTAGGGCTCTTTCTTGTCTTTAACTTTCATTGTTTATACATATTTTCTGTCACAACTTCAATGTTTTTAAGAAAAGTTGCGGTAAATAATTTGTGAGTTTTTTTTTTATGAGTGGAGTGACTGTATTTTATGATTTCTTCTGAAACTCCCTCAGGTGTAAGATATTTTTCCTCATTACCTTATATTTTTCTGGAAAAAAACATTTACACATTACATTCCGCTGCACAAAATATACATGAATTTTGCGTCTCCACAAAATACATCCAACACCATAATTTGGGTACGTTCTCACGTGGAAATACCTAACAACAAAAAGGCAACGAGACTGCTGCAAAAAAAGCATATCATTCTGGTGTGACATAATGGAGAAGTCGAAAAGTTTATAATGATGTCTTTAAATCTGTGTACAGGCAAAAAACTGAAGGAAATTTTCTGGGCTACACAAACTACGTACAGTGCAACCTATATCAATTTTTTGATGGCTAATGAAGATCCGCCTCGGTGCCAAAATTGTAACAACCTCTCTCCATGAAACATGTTCTCGAAGAATGCTGCTACTCCAATATACACCGGAAAAGCACCAACCAAAAAAATGCGTCTGAAAAAATCCTCGATAAACCCAAAGAACTTCCAAATTTACTTAGATATCCAAAGGACACTATACGACTGTATCACAAAATGTAATTATTTATTGTACACCAAACATTGTCAAGACACGTTATACACTTTATAAGATAAAAGTTTTTTGTGTAATGTTTTCCCAATTTATTTTTCATTAATTCTATTCCGCCGAAGGACGAACAAATTCTCTTTTATTTGCTCAAACTTCATGCGCTTTTATTTTTATAAATACTTATCATGAAATTCACTACAAATGTGAATTCTGCACCTTTTATACCCACAAAGATTTTATGCTCTTCGTACGAGCATCTCGTATTCTGAATTTATTTCTTTCACAGTGCTGTAAAATTCGACGTAGAAAGCAGCTACATGTATACGATTAAGATTGGCACATTTTTTAGAATATGTTGTAGTTGAAACCTTATATCTTCTTCTGAAGCAGTCAAAAGTATATATATATATATATATCATTTATTTAAAGAGAATAAAATAAAAATCACATTTTACAATAAATTTCAACTGCACGATTAAAAATAAATGATAGAGAGGTCGAAAAGCAAAAGATTGTTACGACGTAGATCATATTACAACTAATAAACGCATGATAAATATAAATAGCAATAGCTCATACAATAAAATAAAACACTTAATACACCTTACCTACATTATTATCACTACATTAATACAAATTATCTATTACAATATTAAAATTATTAAATGTAAAAGCAAAGTTTTCAGATTGAAAATAAGTCACATGGTACATAAGAAAAAATTCAAGATTAAATAAAATATTTCAATTTGTCAATTTGTCCAGAGATGGCTTGTCTATCCCGCAGAAACATGATGAGTTCTAACTGTTTTAATTTCATCTGGTAATGAGTTGTACAGTTTTGATCCTGAAGATGCGTATGATCTTTGACCTATTGATTTCAGTTTTAAAGGTATAGGGTGGTATTTGACGTGTATCCAAGATCTGAGCTTCAGAATATAGGGCATCACTGGGATATCTCCAATTTCGTTTAGTTATTTTGAGGAACCTTTTTTGAATAACCTCTATGGGGTGAATATGAGTTTTAAGCGCACCGGCCGAGACAGTAATGCAATAACGTAAATGAGTTTCCACTAAAGCATAATAAGGAATTTTTATTTTAGCTAAATTTAGTATTTTGCTCAAGTATTTGAACTTTGTCATAATATATCTAAGTTTTTTACAAATATATTTAATATGTACAGTTAGTGCATTGAACGAAGGAGCAGTGGCTGTATTGCAAGAAAATGCAATGTAAAACGTTTTATTAGTGTTAAGTGTCAACTATTTTTTTTATTATAGGAAATAGAGAAATTCACCGAAATAATTCAATAATGTCTTCATTAAAATGTTTTGAACTAATGTATTAAAGAGTCATTGGAAACACGAATTTACTGCCTTGCAGTAATTGTAATGGCTTTAAATTGATATTGCTCGACCTTAAAACAGACTTGAAATTTGGAGTTATTGAAACTCTATAATGACATTATTTTATAAGGTATAGGTACATTGTTTTTAAAAATGTTACCTTACTTTTTTATCTCCATCGGAAAATATTTATTATTATTACTTTATATAATCTATTCATTGAATTAATTTTTATTATTACTTTTCGGTTCACATTTTTTTTTATATTGAAACTAATTGATAGTACACTGCAGTAAGTACGCACAAATAACGATAAGTACTAACCCTAAATAATGTTTCCCCTATTTAAAACATCAAATGCGCATGCGTATACGTCAGTACTATTACTGCTTTACCGAACTTTCTATTGTTAAAGTCGACCGTCCGTTACTTTGATAAGTATAAAAGTTCAACCTCATAATATCAGAGACTATTCATATTACAATCCCGACATTTAACCCTTCTAAACGAGGATTTTTGAACGACAACCTAAAGGTCGAGAATTATATCCACAACTGATAAATTTCAACTTACCTGTGAAAGCAATATTCACAGTTGCAATTTAAAATCACGAATAGGGCATTATTTCTTATAGAAAATGACATTTTTTGGCTGAATTTGGCTACGGGAGGACTTTTATTGGCTACAAGGGTTTGTAACTCAGTTGAATCCCAACGCGCATTACAGCAGCCACATAGAAGGATTTCCTGACGTACCTACGCTCTAGGCTTTGACCGGCCTTACTTCCGGGTGTGAATGAGCCCATCCCCTAACTTTCTTCTGGTGTGCTGTATTATGGAAAATTTTCATCACAACACTTTGAAGTTAGAGGGATTTTTCTTCCTTGGGAGCTATCCTCAAGCTGGAAGCACAGCAGCCTGGCAGTCCCATATTTTATTTCACCCACCCAGTTATCCCTGCTCCGTCGAGTACACGACAGGTACAAAAGATATATGCCATAAGGCGGCACATTTAAGCTAGTTAGCTGAGACATATCCAAGAGACATATAAAATGGCTTAACTTGTTCTCGATTGATGTATATTCTGATCTAACTATTTTGTTGTTCAGGTTATTGGAGAGATTACACCCGGTGTATTAAATGGGTGTCCACATTGGGTTTGTGGACTCCCTTGGTCCTGGGTGCCCATTTATGTTTAATAAAACTCTCTGGTTCACTGGGAAACTGTACTTATATTTATTAATTACTACACATAACTTAAAGATTCTAATACTATTAATATTAACTAAATATCAACTAAATCATAATAAGAATATTTATTGTCATGTAACCTTAATAAATCACATACTGCTTATTCAGCGTTGAACTTGACTTTATCGCGTTTTTGATCATTTGTATAATTTCGAATGGATTTATTTCTTAATCTAGTTCATGCCTAACAAACATTACATCATACTATTCAATTGAAATTCACTTTCAAATGCTCATAAGCAAATTTTCGAAACATCTTCCCATACTGACCGAGGTATTTTCGACACTTTCAGAGGTCAAAAAACGTCTATAGATATTGAAAGAAAGAGAAGTATTTTGGTCATAAATCGGGATGTAGGTTGAAATGACTTTGGTCAGAATTTACTCGATTTGACAAACCCACTAGTGATAAGTAAGATAGGATAAGGTAAATATGGGGCTTATGTGCTTCTAGGAGCTTCCCCAATACAACCTTTATAGATCTATTGTGTGTGTCCTACTGTTATTCTAGAGTTCCTTGTCTAGGCCCATCCTTACTACTAGCCTTCGAATGTCAAACTTCAGGTCCTCCATATACTGGGAGGGTTGCGGTTTTTCCTCCCCCATCATTGAAAACCTCAGCTTTGTCAGGCCTTCGCAGTAGCACAGTAGCTATGTGTACTGAGGTTTCCTCATCTTCTTGGCAAAACTTGCATATGGTTGTGTCTGCCAATCCGATGCTGTTCATATGTTTGTTAAGTCTACAATGCCCTGTCAGGAGCCCAACCAGGATCCTGATTGTTTTCCTATTTTATCTCAGTAGATACTGCATAAATTTTGGCGAGGATTCCTTGATGACTTCTTTGGCCTGCCTCATTCTTGGCACCTGCTGACTGCTTCTTTTGTCCAAGTACTGCTATTTGTTTTTTTTTCAGCGCCTTCGCTATGCCACAGGAAGGTTCTGGGCCAATGGAAGCACAACGTGCCCCTTCACGGCCTAGTTAGTCTGCCTCTTCATTGCCCTTGTGATCTGTGTGGCCTTGTACCCAAGCTAAGGATACTCTATTATGACTGCCCAGCTCTTGTAGCGTCTCCAAACAAGTTTGGAATTTATCTGATAGCTTCTATAGCCGCTTGGCTGTCAGAGTATATGGCAATGGTATTTTCCTCAAACTCTTGCCCTCATAGCTATCCTGCACAGTGCTGTGTTGCTGCAACTTCTGCCTGGAATATCGTCACATGTTTACCTAAACTCAGTGAGACTTATCTTTGGCTTGACTATATATATTCCTGCTCCTACACCTTCCTCGGTTTTTGAGCCAGTTTTGTAGCAGGCCATTTCTGCATTAATAGTGAAATTAGTCTTGGTCTGCAGTCTTGGTATTGCGATTGTTCAAAACAAAGACTAAGATCGTCCGTACTCTAACCAGACCAAGTCCAAGAATGTCAGACCAGGTCTAAACTGAAAATTGTAACTTCCGTTGGGAGTAAGATAATAATTGTGATAACCTATACCGATAAAGGCCGTGTTAAGTAGGTAGCTTCTATTGTACATCACCTGGCATTTATAGTCTCCCAGTTGAAGGATGTGATATGACCAAAATTCTAATCAATTTATTTCCGTCGCCATGATACAAAACAGACAACAGACGAAGTATTGCGGAGATATTGCTTCTTCCTTAACTTAATCCTGTCGTCAGTGGTTAGTGCAACTGGAAAAGTGACCCTTATCGTTTACCAGCCATTCTACGGTAGATTGCAAGTTTGAGGTTTGTGTTCGGCGTTCACTAATATATTTGTGGTTTTGAGTGAAAATTGGGTACGAAAATATTAAGAATAGCATTTTCCATCTGAAAATCATCCCCGTTCGTAACTTTTTTTGCATGATATGTTTTCCTGTTAAACCATCCCACCAAATATACCTGTTTCTGACACGATGAAATGGAACAATTTAATTTGATTAAATCTTCATTATATTTGAACCTATCTTCAATTTAAACTTGTGACGCGCTTTGCTAACACAGTATCTTTATCAAACCTGTGACGGTATAATGAAAAATTCTTCCAGTTTATACAGTGCATTATTACGGACTTTTAAGGATATTAAAAAATTTTTAGAAAATGTTTAACTGGAAAAAAGTGCAAAGAAAAGGCTCTTAATTTGAAAAGGTTTACCTGGAAATTCATTCACAACAATCATTCCTGAACTATTTTCTAGGTAAATAGGTTTAATAAGGGAGAATTGTTCATATCTATTCGGTCATTAAGAAGATTCTACATATTTGTTTTTATTTATCTAAAGAGCCTCTAAAGGATTTAATTTAAAGGATTTCGGTTCTACATGTAAAATTTGGAACGGAAGTGTGTTGGTTTGGTTTCTTTAGTGCCGCTTGGAGCACCTTTTGCATGGCACAGAGAAAATACGAACTGGAGTAGGCCGTGTACTCGGACCATGCTCCCTAGTCGAATTCGCCATAAGCTGAACATAGGTTCAAATGAAATAAAAATTTAAACTGTTTTATTCTATCGTGTCAGTATGGATGTTCATCAAGTAAAAGCCTCATCTATTCAATACCCGTTTCTTTCTAATACATTATCGCTTATGGAACGTGAGTGAAAAATTAATTAAGGATATATGTAGCCAGGCCGGTAAACGACCCCAATCATAAATATAAATTTGCTAATTTCCGGATAACAAGTATTTTTTGTGTAGAGTACAAAGGATTCACCTTTTACGATGCAGAACATAGAAACAAACAAAAGCAGGTTTGATCAAGAAAAATTTTCCTTCTTGTATACGCAGTAATCCTTTGTTATTTCCATAATAACACCATTGCTCCTTTTTATTATTATTCAGTAATTAGAAAAAGTAATTTGAATTTCAAATTATGTCGGGACTAGAAAACGAGACAAAAGGAAGTGATTTTGTATATATTTGGACCCTCCTAAATTAACATGCTCTAAATTTCATTCTTGCTGTATACATTTAAAGCATGAGGCAAATAATTAATAAATTCCTGTATTCGACACTTTCGAATTTTGCACCGTTGTGATTGTTCTCACCGTAATGCTGCAATACGACCCAAATAGTTTTATATTGAATAAGGTTAATGCCAGCACAAACTCCAGAGTCTAGACTATGAAAACGGTAGATATTACGTTTGAACACACACAAAGACTCGTAGAAATACTTTGTCGGTATTGACAAAAACAAGAAGTTGAGTGAGTACGTACGATATTTCAGTACAAAGTTCAATAAACGATACGGGGAAGTATAAAAGTATAACGAAAAAATAACCTAAAACATCCTCCAAAGAACTATCCATTTTATAAAACACATTTAATCATCCCTCACTCTTCCCACAAAAGGTAGGGATACATACCTGTTAGAAATTGCTCACCAGGCAAGGATTTTATCTGCAAATTCCACTTAATGTGTGTATCTAACATTGTCAGAGTAACCCTCTACGTTGTCCGTTGTCAGAACTACTCAAAGTATAATATTTATCGTCATCCAAAATAATGATTTTTTCATTGGCAAAGTGTACCCGCCTCAGTTGACGACAGCATCTTGGTATAAGTAGGAGATGCGGATGAGAGTATTTGAAGCACACAATATCTCTTTCGATATTTTGGACCATTCCTCATCAATTCCAACGATCTCGTACTCTTAGAAGATCTGAATTGTTGAGCTAGTCTTCTCGTTGATATTCCAATCTGGTTTTTTGCTCTACTTACCAATCTCCCTGACCTCTGTGCAATAAATGCACGTGGTTTTCCACTTTTTGAGAGACTCAGACATCTTATTCCCTACTCGTAGCCCGCTACTGTTCTATAAATGGTTCTGTATAAAATATTTTTATTCTGGAATATTCGATAGATTTAAGCTTTGGGTACCCGCCCAAGCAACTATGGATACTTTCCTATTTCATATCTATACGACATCTTAAAGCGAAAACTTCAAAATAAATAAATCTCAACTGACAGTAAACAAAGCAAACAAACTTATATTCCCAAAAGGCAACTTGATATTAGTTTGTTTTTGTTAAAATTAAAGCTAATTAAAGCTAATGTACCAAAACTTTCAGGACATACGTTAATTATGCCATAATATACCAATCGTCCAACATCTACCATCCTTTCTTCTCACAACAAAAACCTTTGAAGATTATTATTCAATATTATTTTACTGAATATAGATGAACTGAGCAGTAGAGTATGAAAAGGTTTGGTTAATGGTCCACAACGTAGAATAAATTCACAAAATTGTCAAGTTATTCTGCGTTCTCTGGCTAATCCCGTCAATTTACAGTGAAGGAGTCATCGTTCTACTTCATCACTCACAGCACAATCAATTGAATAATTCACCTTATCTACCAATCAGTTCTCACCTTTTTTTTTCTAAAACTGTAAATTCGTGGCTGGAACCATAGATAACATACAGATAGATGAACATCTGACCGAGGCGCTCCCTACGGCGAATTAATTTTTACGGGTGGCGTCACCTTGAGAGTCGGATCGGTACTTTTAACACCTTTGACATGGTTGTGAACTTCGCTAACCGTTGATAAAAAAGATTCCTGTAATTCTACAGTTTTTGGCGGCACATTCAAATTTACTGTAATTTTACTTTTACTGAAATATGGCATTTATGGTCCATTTTTTTATATTTCATTTGAAGTAACTCAACATTTGTTTGATATTACAATAATAACAAGAAAATGGTTGAGTTGTTTCAAATGAAATATCAAAAAATGGACCACATAATGCCTGAAGTGGGAAAAATAAGGCAAACATCATCAATTTTATATATTTTATTGAATATAAAAAAGTACACAATAAATAAAACGTTTTTTATATCTTTTAATGAAAAACAGAAAAATCAATAAATAAATGAAGAAAGTAATATGAGTAAATTGACAAATGTACCCATTTCAAAAATATTTATATAAAGAATAACATTTTTTCATACAAATCAAAAAATAGTTTTATCTATCAGCAACCGTTTCTGTGGGCAGATGTATATTAAAAAAAAACATGAACACATCCATTTCTACGGTTTGCAGATGTTTTCTAATAACACAGCTAACTAAAATGTGCACACTATTTAAAAAACTTAGTTTACAAGATTATGACTATCATTACTAATATATTATTTATTATGTAGCTACACTTGGATATTTTTAATTATATAGCTCAAACACACATAAGATTGTGAACATTTACATATTTCTTTGTCCAAACTGCTTACCTTTAAAAAATGCTTGTACCTTTCATCGGGAAATCCTTTTTTGCCCCTCTTAAAGGTAGAACCTCCATAATTGCATCATATGTAGACGATTTATTCATTTACTCATATATTACTATGAAATATGTAATTTAGTTTGTTTTTGATGAGAATTAAATAAACCAAATAATATCTATAACAAAAGGATCATACAGACAGAAGATATTTTATGTTATACATTGCTCAATACTTTCAAATGCATCCCCCTCTAAGCTGTTAATTGTGGAAGGAATAGCTATAACATAAAAATAAGAAGTTCAGTTAACTGAATAATATAACAAAAGGAATAGACAGCAGATTTTTTATTTTAGACATACCAATATCTGATAGTGGCTTAATTCACTCTCACCCATTCTCCTCAAACCGCTTGCTTGTGGATGGAATAGCTACAACATAAAAATTAGGTGTTTACTTTTTCTTAGGTAAACAAGTACATTGTATGAATGTTAAAATTATAGCATAATGAGCTGTATAAAACTCACCATTAATTAATTTCCTTGTATAAGTTTTGGTTGGTGTTTGCACCTTCCGAACTGGCAAGTCATTTGATATGGAGGGCATTTCCAATATTTCCAACATATGCAGATACTTTGTACAAATAAACTGTTTTAAACTATATAAAATATATACTTTCAATTTTCTCAGGAGTTGTTAGGTTAGCTTGGCAGAGGAAGTATCTGTAAACTAAAATTATAACTACAACTAACAGAGTTACAGTTCTCATTAAATCCGCAATTTTAGAACTGATGCGACTCTCTAGGTGGCAGTATCCTCACGCGTTCAGAGTGCCCATACCCTGGTTGGAACTCAGCCGCAACTCAAATTTCCATAGTGAGATCTAATCTTCACATTTTTGGCGAGTTTTTGGGAATATGGTAGAAATGCAGTTGCAGGGGGTCGACCGGAAACAGGGAAATTTTGAAAGTGGTCTATGAAAGAAATTCATTTGCGAACATTTGCTGTAGATAGACTCATCCTTTCACTTCCATGTGAAGATTGAAGATTGAGGATGAAAGGGTGATCTAGTTTGGCACAATAAAGTGAATTGTCAACAAACCAAATCACAGCTGGAGGAGAAGGTTTAGGTATACTCTTAAGTCATAAATATTCAATTGTGTGATAAAAATCAAAAGATGTACAATAGATTTGGCGAATTCGTTTACCGCTATCAGAATTATTCAAATCGTTTTATAAAATAAAACCAAATGAATCTTCCGAATAGGAAAGAGTAGAGCACGTTTTACGAAAGTGGTTGGTTAGTTAACAGAATCTGAAACTCCCCAGATCGTTAACGGAAAATCTAAAAAGTAATTGAAGGAGACTATTATTGGAAATGGGATAAAACTCGATTTTAATTCACTTTGTTCTTTTTCAAATCGTTTGACATCATGTGACTGTAAGTAACAGCTGTATCTCGCTTATTTTGCGCTCTTCCACGAATTAACGAATGAACTGGAATTATTTTGGATGATATAAATCTTTTTTTCGGTACGAATAACAGTCCAAAGAGTGAAACTTCAAGGGAGTGCTCTTTTGAGAGATGCTTTTTTCCGTTTAAATGCATCTACCGTTAAAAATTTGTTTTAAATACGCGTTCTTGGTTCAGAAAAAAAATTTTATTGATCAGTTTGGTTTGATCGGAATTCTCTTTTATTTTGCTATTGAGAAGTAAGATGAAGAATAGGAAATCGAATGGAAAATTATAGATACCCAATGATGTATTAAAGATACCTTGTTTACATTTTGGTTGTCCGAGACTCCCCTTACATGAAGCTAAATCTCGCATAACAAAAAAAATAATTGATGAATATATTCAAGATTTTAGCATTATTTTCTGTTTTAAAGGTAAGAAAAACGTGGAAAACATTTAAAATAAGTATGACCAGCCCACGGTCCAGCTCACTATTTTTTTTTCGGTTAGATTTTCCATGATCCATCAATGCCATAAGTAAAATAGTTCATAAATTTTTAGTTTGGCAACCTCGAACTACTTTTGTCATTTTGGTGAGATTTGTCAATAAGATTTCAATTATAAATGTGCTTTTATTTGGTTTTCGAATAATATTTGTATATTAAAGTGCTTTTAAGACATTTATGATGATGAAAAAATGTGTAGTGTGTGAAAATACATGATATAAGAATGATAATCGGTCATTTTACAGGTAAGGTTATATTATCCCCAGCGTTTCATAATAATATTGTTTCTTTTTTTCTTATTATCAGGTTTTTGAAGAATATTTAGAATTGTCAAAAGAGCTTCGTGACCATGCTTATTTTTGGGTTCATCTTTTTAGTAAATAGTTGCTTATATTTCTGGATTTTTAGTTAATACATTGAACAAAAATTGGGATCCGGTAAGGTTCGCGACCCTCGGAATTTTGCATTGATTTTTTTTTATTAGAAAGACCTATTGCTATAGAACATTTTAATAGAAAAAAATTCTTGGATCATTCACTTTTGAAAGAGAAAATCGCAATTGAAAGTACTAAAAATCCGCCATTTTTCTTAAATTCTTGACAATTACGTCTAGATAGCAGATGGTCACAAATTTTAGAAGGAGCGGTTGATGGACAACGTTGTCAGTTTTTCATTTCCGTAACTCGTTACGGCTTGGAAATAATTGAAAATAATTATGCTTAAGAATATTTCTAAAAATTGGCCAAATTTAAGTATTTTCTTCCGGTTTTATTTGTGAAACAGACTTACATTTAGTTCAAAATAACCTTTACTGTTTAAAGTGCAAATATTTATCGTAAAATAGCATTAATTAGTGTTGAAAAAGTACCATTTTTTGAAATAAATTCGTGATTTTTGAAGTAATTTCTGAATGATCCAGCGACATTTTTGTTCTAATCAGCTTTATTTAAGGTGAGCTATCAAACAAAATCAAAATTAACATAAAATTCCGAGGGTCGCGAAGTCGACCAGAACCAAAAATTGATTGCAAACAGTGTAGCCTAGGCTTTGAATAATCAATATTCTGTATAATAAATTAACTGTATAATATCCGATAATGTGATTTAAGCCCATGGAATCAAACAATCACTTCACGTCACACATACATTAGCTAACTTCAATGTGCACACTATTATTGGCGATATTAAACATTATATTTATTATTTTTCAGTAGGTGTATACAATTTGAGGGCTAATCGACAATAATAATTGAATACGATTTGATTATTACCTATAACATACGATTAGAAAAAATATTGAAAATTGTGAGTTAAGTATATACATTTTAATTTGATTTTTCTAAGCACACTGTTCTAAAACTATATGCATATTTTTATCACTGATATAATTCAAAGTAATCCCGTTTTAGTTTACCACTTTCGGATTAGAAAGTTATAACAATGAGATCAGGATAAGGTGTTGTGTTCGTCGGTAATTTCAGCAGTATTCAAAGGTTATTTTTACTTGGTTTGTTGCAGAAAACACCTAAAATTGTGTCGTTTTTTTATGAGCGTACAGCCAGATGAGACCCAACCAAGTCTATTAAATACTTCATTCTTCATATGAAAACAAAAATTACGACCATTTTTAGTGATCATTACCTTTTTTCTTTGAAAAAAAAATAAATTTCGATTTTTTTAAAATAAATGTTCTTTCATACATTCTCCTCAAAAACGAAGTAAGCTATCGACATAATCTTTTTTGAATCATAAAAAGTTCTTAAAAGCCAAAGTTTTACTTTTGTCACTCAACTAAGACATGAATTTTTTTCTTGAAGAGAGCATATTGCGCGCCACTTAACTGTCTCTAGATGAAATTAATTTATTTCTACACTATACATACAGTTCACACTGCTTTAGTTTTTGGGCCAGTCGGTAGGGGAAATTTTAGACTAAAAGTACAAGTAATTAGCAATACGGCTGATTTTTTTTTATAAGTACCCTAAGTATGTAGATTAATATGAAAAAAAGTTTACCAGTCTACCGATTTCCCAAATTAAATCAAAAAACTTTTTTTTTTTCGAAATTCTTTAATATTTCGCGCTGGGAGTAAGGTGGAGGAAAATAAAAAACACGACCGTGTAGGGGAAAAATTCAAGAGACCTTTTTTATTGGAAAACACTTCCCCCACATGGTGCTGTTTTTTATTTTTCTCTACCTTTCTCCCAGCGCGAAATATTATTTTTAAATTTGGGAAATCGATAGACTGGTAAACTTTTTTTTATATTAATCTACATACTTTAAGGTACTTATAAAAAAAAATCAGCCGTATTGCTAATTACTTGTAGTTGTGACCCCTATCGATTGGCGTATTTGTCCGTAAGGCACTTTTTAAATTATATATTATTTATATTAATAATTTATTGCTTTCAAAATATTCTGTATAAATTATTGTACTGGAAAATTCACTATTTAAGTTGCCACCTCATCAAACCAAAAATTTTACATGGTTTTACTTAACTTCTATTTGCCAAAAGACTATATTTAATTTATTTCACTTTCGGCGCCTTCGCTTGTTTCTGGTGAATTATGTATATTTGAAATAAGTATTAAGCAAATATTTAACATTTCCAGGTTTTAATAACTTTTGTAATATAAGATTTCATACCCAGGTGGAAAGGGCTTCTGTTCTGTGGCACAGAAAAAAACTTTCTACCGCAATTTGTATATTATTTGTTTTAGCCATAATGAATTTTTCATAAATACGTATATGTAGTGAACGTTAGAATTTTAACTTGATTGAATCCTGCTAATTATAGACGGAGAGCTGGCTACATAAATATTGAAACAGGTACCTTTGGTGTAGCCGAACATAATTTTGCCTGTCTAGCATCGAAAATCCGGGGCATGAAGCGGGGGCGTGTAGTTGAAAATGTTAAATTTGAGTGTAAAAAAATGTATAAGGTACACGGATTCTCATTACAGGAGAAGCTTTTATTCATATTCAATAAAAGCAGAAAAATATTGGCAGACAGTGTGCTAGGGGTTAACGTGCCCCCAGACAACGCCA
The DNA here is from genome assembly GCA_949126875.1 of Lochmaea capreae. NCBI lineage: Eukaryota > Metazoa > Arthropoda > Insecta > Coleoptera > Chrysomelidae > Lochmaea > Lochmaea capreae. The sequence continues at coordinate 10,691,202 of OX421409.1, forward strand.
AAGGGGTGTAAAAGTAGATAAAAAAAAATCACAAGGTGCTAAAGCCTTGGCAGACAATTTGAGATAGTTCGTTATAATTTATTATTTTTAATTACGTTAAAAATTTCATTATCAAATAAATATTGAGATATGAAAATATCCAAGTCTGATACTATTCAATTTCACTAGTAGTATCAGACTCAGATTAAAAATCATTTCCGCTGTCATAAATAGAATCTTCCTCGGACTCGATTTCTGCCTCATCGCCTGAAATACAGTAGGATTTTTACATATTCAAGTAAAAAAAATTTTATATTCTTTATGCAAAAGTATTCTACCTTCAATTATTTCAGCATCAACTACATCTTTTATTGTACTAGGCAGCTGTAGTCCATCGAACCAGTTGAATTTATAAATTTCCTCTTATATTATCCAACCACAATTCTCAGGATTTGAAATTGATGGTATTTTTTTGAACGCTTTATACATATTGTGAAACTATATTTCGTTCTTAATAAATGCTGCCTCAATTCAGCCTGGCTAGGAGGTAATGTGGAAGCACCGAAGTTATGTATCTTTTTTCTCTGGAATGGTTCATCCAAGTCATGGACTTTATAAGTTTTTAAAAATAATGCGAATCTGGCACTATTCACCGAGTTCATAGATGGATAACCATATAAACTGCAAATTAACTTCTCGAGCACCGGAAATACACTAATTTCGTCACACTCTTCAGAGCCCATTTCACGAAAGGCTTTTTGAAATCCTTGATTCTTTTTTAATATCTGTAAAGGGCGTTGCTTTCTTTGGAAAAAGATGTTCAAAGTAAGGCTCCAACCTATACTGACATATGTTTAATAGACGGATGTTTTCTTACTTATTGCATTAGCGATTTGCCAAAAACATTCGGTAGTATTTCAAAAATAAAATACTGCAAATGGTAACTAACGACAAAGCCCATGAAATACACATAATTTTTGATAGATATTGGTCACCTTCTATCAAAGACTACGAAAGATCATAAAGAGGCGGATCCTCTGGTAATCGCATGTACGTAATTTCTGAGCCAGAGCAAGTAAGACCATCCGATTTTAATAAAGAGCTGAGAAACAGTTCTTTCAAAGAGGCATTAGTTAATCCTTCAATAAATCAACAAGAAATGATTCCAGGCTGAATTGAGGCAGCATTTATTAAGAACGAAATATATTGCCACAATATGGATAAATGAGTACAAAAAATACCATCAATTCTAAATCCTGAGAATTGTCAATGAATAATATGAAAGGAAATTTATAAATTGAACTGGTTCGATGGACCACAGCTGCCTAGTACAGTAAAAGATATACTTGATGATGAACTAATTGAAAGTAAAATGCTTTTGCATAAAGAATATAAAAGTTTTTTTTACTTGAATGTGTGAAAATCCTATTGTATTCCAGGCGATGAGGCAGAAATCGAGTCCGAGGAAGATTCTATTTATGACAGCGAAGATGATCTCCAAAATTATGTTAGGCTACACCAAAGGTACCTGTGTCAATATAAACAAACCATGTACCAGATTCAAACATTTTTTTATGTAGCGAGCTCTTAGACTATTAGCGCAATAACCTATACATAACATTGACATTGCTAGGCCGAAAGTAAGACCTTTCCACCCGTGTCGAAAGTGACAGTCAATAATTGTATACTTCCCAACTTTGAAACCGGTTAAAAATGACGTCTATACATATAAGGTTGTGAATAAAATATCCCTCCGATTCTCGTGCGGCTGTTACGTTCAGGCAACAGCATTCTTAGGTCATCGTTTTCCGATTCCTTTTTCTTCGTATATTATTAGGTTGTGCATCAAACTTTTCGGATTGTCGACTTTTCGGACATTATCTATCCTTCGGTAGTCGTTCGAGTATTACGATCTGATTTACCGGAATAATCGGAAAAGAATACCAGAATAATCGAAAAAGAATTTACGAATCAAGAATAACTTTTTAAATTTATTTTCGTCAGTCTCGGCATACCAATGAAAAAACGAAGTATTACGGCGACTTATTGCCTTTAAAAGCGTCTTATGGACGGATTTATATATATTTTCTTCGTTTGGTTCAATTTTTTTTTTATTAGCCGTGAAAAAGTTTTTTTAGTTATCTTCTTTCCAATCCCACAGGGAAAATTTTATAACAACCAATTATAAGTAAGATATGACCTTTTTTTGGAATATATGTATATCTTCTCTTGTAGATTAGTTGAACCGTGTTTGGAGTACGTACGTTTCTTGTCTTTGGTTACCTTATTATGATCATTATATTCAACGTATCAAAAGAGTGCAACATATATTTTCGGGCTATGTAGCTCTTTAGTCCAACCAGTCAATATCACAATGTATATTGTACAAGGCTTTTCACGTCGACCGTCCATAAGATTTAAAAACCGAGGAAGATGTAGTATGTATGGTATCGGGAATAAGAACCACAGAGATACTACAGATAGAGGCAACATGCCAGCTCGGAACCCGTCAGCGTGTAGAAGAGAGATAGAAAGTCGGAGGCTTAGGCTGTCTTTCTTTAATAGCGCGCATGCTATATACACAGACAAAAATAGAAAAACATCTGAACTTCTGTCTTGTTATCTCTCACCGGAGTTCAGACGAACATTCCCACTTACACAGCTGCGTATGGCTTGTTGCCTCTATCTGTAGTATCTCTATGATAAGAACTCGCTCATCTTCTTCTATTACTTTATTTTAATTAACCTAGTTAATATGTTACAACCTTAAGTGAAATAATAATCGTATCCTCAAATCTTGTCCTAACCAAACCTTCTACATATTTGTTTACACAGCACTTTTAACTGTATATTTAATATTGCTAAATAGTTACTTATTTTACAAGTGAAAAAACTATTAGATCATATATTTTTCACGTGTATAATACACTATTTTTTTCTGTGACTAAAAAAATGACGATGTGATATTGAAAAAATGTTTTATTTTGGTTGCTCTAAATGGATTAAAAATGGCGTGGATTTGAATGTTTATGTTTGTCATGATGACAAAACGCTGTAGAATAATGTCAGATGAGTGCAATAATATATCTAAGGGAGTACTTTTTTCCCGAGGAAAAAAGTAATTTCATAAAAAGTGATATTTTGTTACAGGACAACAATGATAATATGTCAAACTATTTTCCCGTCACAGAAAAAAGTGTTTTATTGCTGACTCAAATGTTTATTGACCTACTTATCTTTGAATGTTTACTACGCTAGCGGATAACTTGATATACAGGGTGCTACAAGGAGCAGGAATATATATAGAGAGGCCAAAGATAAGAGTCTCACTGAGGTTAGGTAAACATGTAACGATATCATAGGCAAGCAAAACTGTGTAGCTGTGAGGCATGAATTTGAGGAAAATATCATTGCCATATATTCCGACAGCCAAGTGGCTATAAAAGCAATCAGTTACATGCACATCAATTCCAAACTTATTTGGGTCTGCTCTGAGACGCTGACATAGCGAAAAACGAATAGCAGTACTTGGACAAAAAAGTAGTCTTGAGATTAGTGGAACAAGGCGCCAAGAATAAGGCAGGCCAAAGAGTTCATTAAGGAACCCTTGCCGAAGTTCACGGTGTATCTACTGTCAGAATAGGAAAACAATCTGGATCCGGGTTGAGCTCCTGGCAGGGCATTGTGGACTTAACAAACACCTGAATAACTTCGGATTGGCAGACACAACCTCAGTACACATATTGTGCTTCTGCGAAGGCCTGTCTAGGCTGAGGTTTTCAACGATGGAGGAGGAAAAAAATACATCCGTTCCCAGAATAAGGAGGACCTGAGGTTTGTCATTCGAAGTCTATTGATAAGGACCGGTCTAGATTAGGAACTCTAGAATAACAGGATGGCAAACACAATAGATCTGCAAAGGTCGTAGTAGAGAGGCTCCTAAAAGCACTTAAGCCCCATGATTATCTTATCTCATCTTAACTTCCTCTGGGTTCACATACGAACGATGACATTATGACTCGTGCTCATTAGTATAATACCTGCGAGCTAAGATATTCTACTCACCCTAATCTAAGGTGCACCCCAGTTCCCTGTAAGCTGTACGGGTGTTTGTCCAGTGGTCACCCATCCAAGTACTAGCCGCGACACTGCTTCACTGTAATTATCGCATCAGAAGCGTTCCACTACAGTGCTGGATCGACGCCAATTATGACAGGTAAATTCACAGCATAATAAAATAAATAAGCGTAATAAAGTACAGACATTTCAAGAGTAGTTTTCTCAAACCATAACGTGCTAGGTTTACGCGGATACGCAAGTATTGCAGTCCGTGCGTTTTCAAACTAGGTGGGAAATTATAGTATGACATTCCAACAATAATGGCGTCGTTGTCAACACGTATTTATTTAAACTGAGATTATTACGGAAACTCAAAAATACGACTCATAGAATCTAAGAAAATAGGTTAATTTCATCATATGTATCTTGAGTTACGAGCAGATGAAATTGCTTTTCGCCAGTACACCGTGATGACAATAAATACATTTTATTATATTGTTGGGAAAATAAGCGTTGTCATTTATCATTGCACAACAAATTTCCAAAGACCAATTTCTGTCGAAAAAACGCTTTTGTTAACCTTAAGGTAAGTAATGTACAGCAGGGTATTCATTTTTCATTATTTTTATTATCATTGATCCCGTGGTACTGTGAGCTATAGTATCCCATTCGCCTTTCAACTTCACAAATAAATGTTTCGATTTCTTAAATCGTACGAAAACTGCCTTGAAAATAAAAAATGTTTTGAATTAAAAGCAATGCGTGCATTGCGTCGATCTAACGTACCACGTGTTTACGCTGGACTGATTCACTTCATACTCGTTGTTTTATACTAAACTCATCGCACGTACCGCAACATACGCGTTCTCCTGGGATAGTGGTCGGCAAATTCAAATGCCAAAGAGCTAAATATAAACATTACAACAATTTTTTTAAAAGTTGGGAGCCAAATCTGCTTATTTAGTGCACTTTTATTACACTAAATAAGTAACAACACTAAATAAAAGTAAATTTCATACTTAATAAATATTTATTGATGCGAACAACGTGCTTGTATCTCCTTGGAAAGTTTGAGTAAATCAGGTTTGCATGCTGCTGTTTTTAATTTTAGGCATGATTCCAAGTTCTCATCAATAAGACGTCTTCTCAGTTTACTCTTGATAATGTACATGCTTGAAAAAGATTGTTCTCGTTTATATGTAAAACCGAAATGGGAAAGAACAGCAAACGCTAGCTTTATCAGCTGATCGTAAGAGTCAGGAATACTATTCCAAGCGTTGAAAATGATCATGTCTTCCTTCTCCAGGTCATTCAAAGCAGACCACTTGTGTTGCGAATTAAGATCACATTTTTTCTTCTCCAATATTTCCAATTTAAAACAAAGACGTTCGAATTCAAAGCGACATATCTCCCTGTTTCTTAAATCCAGCAATTGTGTTTTAAAGCTACCAATGTCAATAGGGTACAAGCATAAATTTTGCTATTGGTGGGAATTGACGCTTTATCAGGTCTCCTAACACCTTGCATGCCTATTTTTTCGAAAAAATATAAACTTCACTTTTAAAATTACTTTTAAAACGACTTTAAAAATCATAAAATTTGAAAGTCAGTCAAAACGCGCTTTACGTCATAAAGATGGCTGCCCCATGGAGTGACGTCATTTGTTTACGTTCTTATTCGTGTCTCACGCTCTGAGTTCTTATGACCTAATTGGTTTCTGAAAGCTTTAAAAAAGCATAAAGCCGAAAAAAAAACACTTTGTGTTACAAATATTGCATTGTTCCAGAGTGTAAATCAACGACTATTAAAACTCCAGACAAAATATTTGTTACTTCACCTGATGGCGCAAGCAAAAATGCACTTAAGAGAAGGGCATTGTGGTTGCAGGCTATGCGTCACTGAACACTGAACTAGCAAATAAAATATTTTCTTCTAAAAGTTTTAAAATATCCTCGGAAATATCGAATATTTATGTCCACTTTCCACATTACGTTAACTTTTAGAAATAAAAAAAAGTACTCACAAACACGTAATGATCTCAAACAAACATATAAATGATATTATTTATATAAACACAAAACTACACAGAACCTAATGCAATACAGGCCATATTGACAAAACATGGTATGACATCACACGTATCATCCGTAGCGTTCGGAAATTCTCGGGTGGTGGTCGGATTCTGCAATAAAATTTGAATTTTATTTTAAAATTTCTAAGTAATTTCCAATGGAAACTGGTTTATTTCCTAATATTAGCTATTTTTGTTATCAACTTTACTATTATAAATTAATATCTAAGCAAAATATGAAATATGCGTGTACCTAATTCCAAAAGGGGACATTTTCAACTCGGTTATCGTAGCATTAAGAGGATTTTTGACAAATGCTAAAATTGCTTTGCTGTTTTTAAATTCCCAAAACCTGCTGAGAAATGCTTCCCTCATGATTTAAAATTATTTTTTTAAAATGGTGTTTATCAATAAAAAAATTATTTTCTTGGCGATGCTCCAGCAGGCTCGGAAAGTGAAACGATGTTTCCCCTTTAAAATCCTGAGCAAAAATGGATAATTTGTTTTCGAATGTGGTACCTTTGTATCACACCAGAGTACGCCGAAAACATACAAACAATGTCAGCCGGTAGCTTGTACATGGTTTGTGTTTACGTTCGCGAAAACTAATAAAATTAAACTATATGTTCGTTACGTATTTTTACAACATTATAAAATTTTAATTACCTATCTATCTTTTAGCTTGAACAGAAAATTACACATGTTTTCGATTTCTAGGTGAGTTTTAATTTATTATAATACGATGTAATTTTTTTCCTACCAAGTTTTTTTTTAAATGAAAATATTATTGCGCTTTCCGTGGATATTTATGTCAGAGCCGCACTTTGCCGATAACTGACATAGGCCATGGGTTACGGTGTTTCGCTGCAGCCACTACGATGGTGTTTTCCCATCAGTCACCCATGCAAGAACTAACCGCGTTCGGCACTGCTTCACCGTAATTATCGCATTAGAGGCTGGGTCGACGCCCAAACGTGGATAATAAGCAGTGAGATTTCACTTTAACAGGAAATCTACATTGAATAGCTTTTGAAATGTATATTTAAATCTCTAAGCGTTTCCTACATTTTATTCTGTTTGTGTTGATTATTTAAAACAGTATTTCTGAAATTTATTAATTTATTTACTATTCATAAAATGTACTCTGTTCCACCAATTTATACTGAAATTGCGGTCTGCACGTCTATAAATAAAAGAGCTAATGATTTGTTTCTGTTTCAGGTAAGCTCCTCTGCCATCAGCTTCCTAATGTAAGTGTTGATCTCCTTGTATAATTAAAGTAAAGACTAGAGTCGGCTAAAACTCACAAACTAACCAATCAAACATATGTTTAGTAGGTTTAGTTTATAGCTTACGGTTTCTCGTGTAATATTTTTCATAAACAACTTACAATATATCTGTAACGAAAAATAAAATCATAAAAAACAACATGGCTGCATTTGTATCATAGTGTACCACTAGATTGAAACATATGTTGGTTCACAATAAAGTATTCAAAGTAACAATGAAAAACTCAAATAAGAATCAGGCATTTCGTGCCAAATCATTTATCAGGGCGCAGTTATACCTACCGTGAACTTATACCAAATTTGTAATAATCCGAATGTCTCTTATTGTTTGTGTAAACCGGTCTGGGTGATAACATGATACAATCTGACTTAATAGCCTTATGAATATCAGGTACTTCCGGAAAATTAAAGGAGTTCAGGACTTTTTCTTGGATATAAAACATGAAACATCATAATGGACGTTTTTTTCAAATTAATCAAACACGAAAGAATCTTTTAGAACCTGGGCTGTTAATTGTGTAAGATTCTTCAATAACATTATGTTCCTGAGCCATATAATATTGCGAATCAGCTGAAGCCAATTTTTTTTTCTTATTCAAATATTTTTCATTTTTTCCCTTCTTTAGGGATATGATTATTGTTTTTTTGTTTATAATTAGATTAAATTTTATTTTTTCATTCCATTCAATCCAAAAAGGTTAAGTTTGTTCATTTTGAATAAAACAATAAAGTATTTTATTTATTTTCGCCAACTAAAAAATGTAGTCTAGCAGACGACAACTCTCTGTTCATGCAACAAAGCTGACATGTCTCCGGTTAAGGGATAAAATAATCTGTAGTCGACCAAAAACGCCCGAGAACACCGCCTATAATGACCAAACGCTAGAAACTAGCGGGGGGGATACAGTCGGCAGAAGCAAACATGAGCCATGTGTTGGCATGTTCATGTCGCTGTAGTTGTATATTTGTAGTAACAATCGATATTTTGAATCGATAACCAAATATCGATACCATAAATGTTAACTGTCAAAAAAAATTTATATTGGACCAAAAATAAAACTACCATCAACTTCACATAATTTTATTGCAAATCGAAAATAACGGTTTTGTTGCTCTACATCTATACAAAACCGTTTTAAAATTGGACAATCGATATCGCATCCAGACACGATGCAAATTATCTGATCAAAAAATTTCTATTGTTATGTTTTGCGATAAAAGTAACCGTCGCTTGGCGTCTACTCTGCGCGCATATAAAGGTCATACGAATAACTTTTTTTGTACCAAGTTTTAGCTCTTGCAATTATTGAAAAATGACGAAGATATGAATTTTCAAAAAAATAACTAATTTTCCGGTTTTTCCTGATTTTCTCGGTTCCTGATTATCCGATTGACTCGCTCGACCCCTCATTGTGTTCGTATTTTAATTATCTTCAATTTATCTAGACATACCATTGAGATTGCTTCAATACGTTTTACGCTTTACGAAAAAAACTGAAAAAAACAACATTTGCGTGTCCAAAACATATGAAAATGACAGTACCCAATGTCTTTTATATTATGGCATTATCCGTTTTCTACTAGGATTTTCGTTAAAAATATTTACCTATTGCTTGGCCTACACAGCAATGCGTCGCCGTGTTTTAGCTAGTACCCAATAAAGTTCGAGATTTGTTTCCGAAGAGGTACACCCGTTCCTATCGTATATAATATATTTGGTTAGATGTTGGTAGAAAGTTTTCCTAACTTGTCAAGTTTAAGTCAAAATATGCAAAAGTTATTTGTCCGTTATGAACGTAACTGAGTATAAATAAAGCCGCAAGCTTCAAAATCATTCCGTCGACAATTACTAACAACCCATAGAACTGAATTAACAAGAAGTGTAACTTCCTTGTGACATTAAACTTACCGAATCATCGTGCCGTAACTTGTAAAGACAAAGTTTGATGCACATGCCTTTATGTGCTTTAAACTATAGATTGTCTTTTATATATTAAAAGCCTTAATGGCTTGCTACTCGGAGTAGCTTCTACTAATGGTAATAAGGATGCAATTAAAATTCATTAAAATGAACCCGGAATTTTAGAAAATATTTAGTTTGAAAAAAATGTGTAGTGGAACGAAATAATATATTCATGTTGATAATTATGGTTATAACTCTGATGTTATCAAATGTATAAGGACTTTTGAAAACAAAAAATAAATGGGAAGTAATGTGGACAGAAGTGAAAACACAAAAAAATAAACTGTTCAAAATATTCACCAGTGGCTCAGTTTTTCAAAAAATTCATTTTCATTCAGATTTTTTAATGACAGAAAGAGAAGGAAAAATATGTTATTGCTTCATAAATACTACAATAAGATGAAAAATCTTAGGTAATTGATAACAAATGAACAAATATTATTAGTATAATTTGGTTACTTATAAAGAGATACCTCCAATCTTCGAGAGGAAACATTTTATTGCTACAAGGTGTCTGAACATAATTACGTACAGACATTTCAGAAGTAGTTTTCTCAATCCATTACCAAATACACAGAGTCTAAAATAATAACATTCAGCTATGACTGCTACAATAACAACTTTGACGTTTCAAAAAATAGTATATTAAAGTATAAGTGGATATTAAGGTCTTTAAAACACGCGCGATTTTTCGAGCACGACGGCGAAGCCGGAGTGCTCAAAATAGAGCAAGTGTTTTAGAGACCAGTTATCCACGAATACTTTACGCTATTTTTTTATTGGTGCTCTTTAAAATTATAAATATATACTGGTATCTATTACTACTACAACAACAAGAAATGGAAATAAGAACTAATAATGTAAAATGGTTGAATTCGTGATGCTTGCGTTGTCATGAAAATGAGAAAAACATAAACTAATTTGCATTTTGTCTTTAAGATTTATTGTTGTCACCGAATGGCATAAAAATGAATTCTCATATCGATTTTTTAAGTATAGACCAGGGTAGAAGCCTTTAAAAATAATGAAAAGTGAAAAGAAATTATAGTAGGATGAAACCCATTAGAAAAGGAGGGAAATATTATAAAAATGAAAGGAAAAATAATTTACGGGCGACCTGAGGTCGGGAAGGGGATGGGGGTGAGTTTTTAAGGGTAAAAAACGGTTTTTCTCGATTTCTTCGATAGGACTAAAAGTCCTATCGAAAAAAGTCAAATGGCAAAGTTGTAGATAATAAAAAGATCTAAAACTTTTGTATTCACACTTTTTTCACATAACCTCAAAATTTATGTGAAAAATTCAAAAAACCATGTTTTTAGTTTTTTATTTTTATCTTTTACAAAATTTTTTTTTTTAACGAAATTTTGTGAAAACTTACCTTTTTATGTCCCAAATACGCTGTAATTTATTTGATTGAAAATATTTATTTTTTCACCTTATTTTGAATTAATATCGAAAAAACACCCTAATTTTCAATCGAAAATTCACCCGTCAAAATATCAGCTTTTTTCAAAAAGTTGGTATGGTTTCTGTTCGTTGAAATCTCTACTTTCCGATGGTGAAAGAAAAAATATATGTTACTATGGTAAATCTTCTCAGAAAACGCAAAAATTCAAAAAAAACTTGAATTCGAAATTTTTTTTTAAATTATTATAAATAATTTTGAGCTATTTATTAAAATTTACACTTTAATTACTCGAAAAACGTTAGATTACATGTGACGTTGATAACAAAAAAATTGCAAAGATATTGATCTTTTGGTCCTTTTAAATCAGTTAAATTCATATAATCATGACATTTATTTTCTCAAACCAGGTTCTGGAAATGTAAAAGACCTATTTTTCACGTCTAATAGTTTCAAACATGAATCCTTAAGAAACATTGTTGCATTTCTGCATTGTTTTTCTGGTTGCGATACAACATCTGGATTTGCCGAAAAGTATCGTCAATTCATTATTAGACGCTAAAAATTTGTCAAATTTGGCCACTTTTTTACAAGAAAGATGCAAGTAACGAAGAAATAAAAAAAAATGGGTTACAACTAATCAAATCTATTTATAAATGTAAAAATGAAAAAATTACACTGAATCAATTAAGGTTTAAAAAATATCAATTAGCAAAAATTAAATCATCTTTCGTTTTGGCAAACCTCCCACCCACAGAAGGAGCAGCAGAACAACATTGTTACAGGGCATATTATCAGCTTCAAACTTGGTTGGGTAACGAACTAACAGCAACAGATTGGGGCTGGAAGCAATTTCATCGTGGAATTATGCCCAAATTTACACAAAAAGAATTAATTCCGGAAATATTGCTCAAAACTATTTGCTGCAGCTGTGAAACTGGATGTAACAGTTTAAAATGTGGTTGCCGAAAACATGGTTTAAAATGCACAAATTTATGTTCAAACTGTCATGGTTCTGAAAATTGCTCAAATATTGAAGAAGAAACCTATGAGGAAGTTAATGATTCAGAAGAAATTGTGGATGAAGAACCAACGCAGTCTAGAAATAATGTTGGAGAGGAAGAAGGTGATAGTCATGAAGATTTCGAAGATCTACTAGAATCGGAGATGTTTGACGAATCTAACGATGAAGAAATGCCATCAAAAAGACAAAAACTAATGGATAAGTGATTAGAATTGAAGATAAGGTATTTATGAATGATAAGATTAATGTGTTTAAAAATATTGTAATGAATAACGTAATAAGAATAAAGCATCTAAGTATATTTAATAGTACGATTTACATTTATATTTATCTAAAATGAGATTTTCTATGACATAAATGTAATTAGCATTAAATAAATCAACTTTTTAATTGAAACAAATTGCAGCAATCACATTTTTTAGATGAAATTATTTATAATAATTAAAAAAAAAATTTCGAATTCAAGTTTTTTTTGAATTTTTGCGTTTTCTGAGAAGATTTACCATAGTAACATATTTTTTTTTTTCACCATCGGAAAGTAGAGATTTCAACGAACAGAAACCATACCAACTTTTTGAAAAAAGCTGATATTTTGACGGGTGAATTTTCGACTGAAAATTAGGGTGTTTTTTCGATATTAACTCAAAATAAGGTGAAAAAATAAATATTTTTAATCAAATAAATTACAGCGTATTTGGGACATAAAAAGGTAAGTTTTCACAAAATTTCGTTAAAAAAAAAATTTTTTTGTAAAAGATAAAAATAAAAAACCAAAAACTTGGTTTTTTGAATTTTCCACAAAAATTTTGAGGTTATGTGAAAAAAGTGTAGATACAAAAGTTTTAGATCTTTTCACCCCCATCCCCTTCCCAACCTCAGATCGCCCGTAAATTATTTTTCCTTTCATTTTTATAATATTTCCCTCCTTTTCTAATGGGTTTCATCCTACTATGATTTTTTTTGGTTTTAAAAATTATCGACCCTGGTCTAGTAGTAAAGCAGAATCGCAAAAATCTTCTGATGCGTATAAACAAAAATTGAAATTGTTAAATATTTTGACGTTACAAAGTACTCCTGTCAGATCAATAATAAAAAAATTGTCATTTAGACTTCGTTTCTCGAGTTGTTGATGTTGCCATGGTAACTTTAAAAAACGCGAGTTTTTGAAAGTTCGATTTAAACACGCTGAGGCGTGCTTTAAATAGGTAAAATGGTTCACCAATAAAAAAATTAGTATTGTTGGAGTTTATTGAAAGTCACAGTAAAGTCTACAAGAAAATTGTAATATCTTTAATAATTTATAACCTTACCGAAAATCAATGTCAGTAAATTAGTAAAAAAGCTTACCGAAACTGGTTCGGTGGAAAATGTATCCAAATCAGGTCACAGAAAAACTGCATCGATTGAAAGCTAATATTTAAGACGATCCACACTTGAGTAAATGATCAGGGAACTTGATATTTCGCAAACATCAGTAATGAAAATTTTACGTGAAAGTAAATTCCATCCATACGGAAAAAGATTAGTTCAAGAGTTGTCGGTAGATGATTTCGAGACGTTAAGAGTTTGCAAATATAATGACTACATACAGATAATGATGGAAAAATGTTACAATCAAAACGATCCAAGCTTTTTAAGGCCCACTGTATCGTCGCGTCAGCGTAGCGTTCGAGGAAAAAAATCTGCTGTAGACAACAATATTCAGGAGTTTAAAGATATGATTACCACAGGGATAAAAAGAATCGACTAGTCAGGGATGTTGCAAAATGAATTGCAAAGTTTTTAAAATCGGTTGGCTTGTTGTATTCAAGTGAACGGATAATATTTTAAGCCTTTACTGTATGTTTTCTAAGATTCCTAATTTTTTTACTACTCGACATACCCCTAACATTGAAATATTTGTCTTCGGCTGCTGTAGATTTTCTGCGCCATGATTTGGATAAATATTTTAAGGCACCAGTTTTGTTAAACTTTTTACTAATTTACTGACAGTAGACCTTGTTATGATTTTTCTATTAGGATATAAATCATTAAAGTTTATTCGAATTAAACGACCAGGACATACTGGAATAGAAGGAAATGAAATAGCAGATGGACTAGCAAAGACCCTTTTGGGGGCCGGAACCCTTTTGCGGTATCAGCCCCAATGTAATATTGGAAGAAATAGGCAAAGCCAAAGAAAAGAGAAGATCTGACCATTGGAAAGATCTAGTAGGGCTAAGACAATCAAAGATTCTTATGGGTGACTACAACCTGTTGAGATCAAATGAATGCATAAGTCAAAGTGAAACTGCACTAAGAGTTTTAACAGGGATCCTAAAAGGACATGGACATGGCACTTGAAAAAGCTTAAAATAATAGAGGAAGAAGAATGTTGATTCTGTGGCATAACGAATCGAATCGAATTCAGAATCCTAGGGCACAGCACCTAGGATATTATTGGATAGAAGAGAACATTAACCCAAGCTAAAGCCTGCAGATCTTCTAAAATTCCTCATGGAAATAGGACTACTAGTCCCTGAGTCGTTCCTCTGGAACTGGGTAGAAGTAAGGGGGCGCAATAGATCTTTTAGGTCTCAGTGAACGTCACCCCATCATTCATACATACATACATACATACATAACTATCCGTGAAATTAAACGACTGATTACAAATTAATTAGTTTGCACCGTGTCGGAGATCCATAGAGTTATCCAAACATAAATTACATTAAATCTCGGTGATCCACTAACTTGTGTCATACTTTGATTGTTTTATCATTGTTGAAGCTTTTATTTGGATTATGCATTCAAAGAAGCCGTAAGAAAAGTGATAAAAAACTTCATTGGTGAATATTTCCAGTGAATATTATTTCTATATTGTTACTTCACGTAAATCGTATTTGGTCACGTGGTCGCAGATTGCAATAAACGAACGGAAAGATGATTAGTTGAATTGTTTCATAACCTGAAAATTGTGTTTTCTGGTTGATTTGAAGCGTGTTTTAGGTTTTTGTTGAATTTCTTGATATCGACCTCATGACCATACTTGGGTCAATTCATGCTGTCACTCATAGGATATTTCAAGCAAGACTGTTTGTTTTTGTTGTTCCATAACCTCAATATCAGATTGAATCTGTTCCGTCGGTCGAAATATCTGTAGAAAAAAAATTCACGTACATACATACATACAAATTAAACGAGTTTATTCAATTAAATCCATCTAAATGTAATATTTGAACTTCGGCGAAGATAATGTAAGGTCGGCCGTACATGAGCCACATTTTGAGGTCGGCCCGACCACATAATTGCCGTCGCGTTTCGGCAAACTCAAGCTACCCATAAGAAATACTGTACAATACGTACACGGGCGTTCACGACAGTCAAAACGGGCATCTACAGTCTACTTGCCGCCGATCTCCGCCAATTGGTCGTTGCTGCATCCGCCGTACACCAACCACATTCTTGTGGTCGTACGAACCACGGTAGGAACTGCGTTGCGCCGTCGCGTCCGAAGTCATTTGTACCTAAACGAGTGCATCGACAAGTTAAACTTCTGAATAATTCATCAAATTAACAGATTGACATTCTGAAGTAATTATAAAATTTTTTGTCATTCTGCCGGAGTTTGCCAAATAAATTATAAAGGTTTCCTTCCCGTCGTCGTGCAACCAAAAGTGGATGTATCCAAAGCGATCGTGCCTTCCTACGTCTCAACATAAGACGTAATAGTGCTTCTTCTTCGAAATCCATATGGACTCTGGCAGGTGATACCACAAAATATAGGACTAAACAATTTACCCCGTGATGTGTAGTCGCAAGTCGACCACAAAAATGTCGCTGGGTCAATCGCGAGGTGCAGTTGACGTGACCACATTTTTGTGGTTGTCCCATCTGCAAATATGTGGTCCATGTACGGCCGCTCTAAATGTTACTATTAGTACGAAATTATGGCATTTAGGCATAGGGAACATCACACGAAAAATTTCAAGTACTCCTAAAAAGTTTTCAAAGGGCAAAACATATACAGGGTAATCTACTTGAAATAACAGTTCATTATTATTCAGAAAACATGAAAAATCTAACAACAAAGTAAATATCACCATAAAATCAGTTAGGTATATCACAAGTTTCGCTCACAGCAAAATTTATAGAAATCGTGGGATTCGTTTCCGAGATAATTACGGCGTTCCATACTTAAAAGTCATTAAAAATCGACGACGGCAACCCAAATTAATTCCTCGAGTAATAAATAAATCTAAGATGAGTATTTCTATTGAATTTAATTCCTTACACAGTACGGCAGAGTTATTAGTATCTTTGACCTATGCTGTTTGTATTGCTATTCTTGTTTTGGAATGAGAAAATCGGTCTAAATGTTGGTTGTAAACAAAGAATACACCAACAGACAAGAAGCGAAACTCCGGGAACTAACGAATCTGCGGAATCCATTTTTCATACTAGTCGTCATATTATGTCATACGCCTCTTTCTTGTGGTGTTTCCAGACCCAAATTAGATTAAAGTTTGCTTGTAGTTTGTCATAATTTTTTTTATGATCTATTTCACGTGTTTATTGTAAACGAAAAGTGCAGGAATAGGTAGTGATGGAAAAATACGTACCTATCTATATAATTCATTCAATAAAACACAACTTTAGACTAAAATACTTTTTCTCACTGTTATTCGAGTAAAGCTGTGATTATCAGTGTACGCTAGTTAGCTGCCACCCTCCAAGGTCATTTATTTTTGGCCCTTCAATATCGAAGGATTTTCGCCGGGCTTCACTTCTTGTTGTTGTGTGTATTCTTTGGTTGTAAACAAAAAGTGTTGTCAGTATATCGAGTTATTCATCTAGTCTATTTAATGATCGAAGGATGAAACTTATCTTTTGCACAGCGGATGAAAAATACTTGCCTTAAAAAAATATTTCTTTTCGAAAATTAGTAAATTTTTGTAAAGATCGACGAAAAAATGTAATATGCACCTCGGCGAATAACTGTCTATTGTCTCTCTTGATTGACTACGACTACGCCTAATTTAAAAACTCGACTTTACTCTTCGTCCTTGGTATATCAATTAGAATTTCGATAAATCACATTTTTTATCCCTGGGAAAATTTCCAGTCATATTTAGTTTATTTTATGGTTTTGTTTTAAAAAATCTCCACACATCTGTTGATATCCTTGTTCATTTATTATTCTTCCCCTTTTTCTATCTTCTTCAATACGTATAAATAGAGTCAGCTTCTTGCTCAAATCCAGGACAAAACTGACAAATGCTTACTTATCTCTGGTCGCTAGAAACACTGATAAGGATCGAGGAGAAATATTTCATTGACCGTTTCACGGTTTTCAAGTGAAAGGTAGGTGGTTTCTTCAACCTTTATCCGAATGTTAAGATTAGTACGGTATACACTGTGTCCGTAAAGTATGGAACAAATTCATTTTTAGCTAAACAGGCCATTTTAAGAAATAATCCTGAAACATTTGGATTTTTGATTTTAATTTACCGTATTTTCAAATAATATTTTAATATACAGGGTGAATTACTTTCGAGTAATGACGTCACCGTCATTTTTTTTTAATGGAACACCCCCACTTTGTCTCAATTTTCGGATTACTCTAGCTGAGCTGATTCCAAAAACGTATCACATGTTGATTCCAATTGGTACAGGGTGGACAAAACTACAATAGTTTTATTTGTGCTCATGAAGTAACGCGTAACATTCTTTATTAGTTAAATTAACAATATTATCAAAAATACCTATTCTCTAGCGGACAGAATATGATGAAATACACGACTTTATAAATGTTCGAACTGCAGCCCTTGCTGTATTTGACAGTAACCCAAACGGTGTACAAATTCTTGTTGAACCTTGTTTATTGTGTCTTGAGAAATATTGTTTATTGCTGTCCGAATTCTCTCTTTTAATTCTTGAATATTTGCTGGTTTCGTTTGATACACAACATTATTCAGATGGCCCCCACATAAAATAAACCAAAGGATTGAAATCTGGTGACCTCGCTGGCCATTCAATAGGTCCACGTCTACCAATCCACCTGTTTGGAAAAATTTCATCTAGGTACCTTCTAACATCTACAGCATAATGTGGAGATGCACCATCCTGTTTAAACCATAAACTTTCATCAAAACCTCCAGGATTACTTTATGAGCACACACAAATTTTTGAAATCAGCTCAGCTAGAGTAATCCGAAAATTAAGACAATATGGGGGAGTTCCAGTCATTACTCGAAAGTAATTCACCCTGTATATTAGATTATTATTTTAAAATACGGTAAATTAAAATCAAAAATTGACGTGTTTCAGAATTATTTCTTAAAATGATTTGTTTAGCTAAAAATGAATATGTTCCATACTTTACGGACACAGTGTATAATAATAAAGGTTGAATAATTATTATTTGATCGTGTGCACCGGGTGTCCTAAAAACAACTCTGCTGTATCTCAGGAGCTATTTATTCAGGATAAAAATCATTTATGAGGAAAGTGGACTCGATAAAAACCTGGAAATGATTCTACAGACATGTAGATCTACCGCTAGAGCTATAGAGTGTAATTAACTACTAAAAATTTGCCTAGTTACAAGGCATTTCGAATACGATTCACAGAATATTCTTCATATTTCTCTCTACACAAGTTTTATTCTGTATTATCAAATAAGAGGTGCGAGAGAATGGTTCCTGCTCTTTTCACCTGTTTTTGGGGAAAACAGACTAAACTTGTGAGATTAAATATAATTATGGGCCGAGAGCACTTTTAATTGGGACATCAAGTACAAAAAACTAGTAATATTCAAATATTCAAGAAAACAGATGTCGAAAGAATAATTATAAATATTCAACACTATGAATTTTTGAAAAATGATATTTTTCAAAAACAGTAGCCATTCAACTAAGGAGCAACAACTACTTCCCATGCAATATGCACCGCCGGATATTGAATTACACCCCAAAGTCAAACAGGGTTGGTATATCTACAAGATATTTTAAAACCAACCTTTCTGGTTTGCGATTAGAAGGGACAACACAACTTGTAGACCGGTTTCGGCGTATTTGCGCCTCATCAGTACAAGGTATGTGGTGTCCGTCCGAGAATCTCCAATCCCGGACTGAAGAGTACACTTCAATCACAATCAATACATGTCTTCCAGTAACGGAAATGGAAAGATTGTGACGGTAGCGACCTCTTCACTTCCAATCGCAAACCAAAAACCTTAAATTTTTGAAAGCCACGTAGGCTCGAAACAATAAATCTTATTACAGTTTCCTGTAATATTGTCGTATTTAATAGAGTAAATGTATCAACAGATGTCGAAAAAATAATTATAAATATTCAACACTCTATGAATTTTTAAAAAATAATATTTTTCAAAAACAGTGGCCGTTCAACTAAGGAGCAACAACTACTTCCCGTGCAATATGCACCGCCAAATAGACAGAAAGGTTGGTTTTAAAATATCTTGTAGATATACCAACCCCGTTTGACTTTGGGGTGTAATTCAATATCCGGCGGTGCATATTGCATGGGAAGTAGTTGTTGCTCCTTAGTTGAACGGCCACTGTTTTTGAAAAATATTATTTTCATATTCATAGAGTGTTGAATATTTATAATTATTCTCTCGACATCTGTTGATACATTCACTCTATTAAATACGACAATATTACAGGAAACTGTAATAAGATTTATTTAACAAAACTTTATACTCTAACTATTGTCAGTGTAATGACCATAAAATAAAGCAATGTTGTCAGATATATTTTCTATAATTGTTAGGCTCGCTACACAAATGTTCCTCTTACTTCAGAAAACTGTTAGTAGTCCAGTAAATGAAGGCGAAAAATACCGTCAACATGGGCATCTGGTCCAGCAAGAAAATTTTTTTTTTAATTTGCAGGTAATAGTAGGTACATTGAACCCCCAAAATGTCAGGTGCCTGGAAGTTGTGGGAGGGTCGGAAAATGGCCCTGAAATTCCAGAAAATCCATTTTATAAGAAAGCTAGTTTGGAAATATTTTTAAAAAAATACATAATATAAATTTATTAGTAAACATTAAAATAAGTCGCTTGAAAATACTGAAAAAAGACAAATTAATTAAAACCACTTTTTATATATTATGTTACTATATTTAAGAGCATTTTGAAGAGTTGGCAACGTAGTTGCACGTGCAGTCAAGACTTCGGAACAACCAATCATCAACTGCAGTATTCATCGTAATATAAGGAAATAACCGAAGTATACTCCGTTTGACGATTTTCGCAGAAAAAATTCTACGGTCTTGAGGGTGTTCGGGGGGGTTGTGTTGTGGTTCGGCTTATAATCCATTAGTATCATTCAGTGTCGGGTGTGAATTTTGTTTTAAAGAAATATTTAATATAATATCTATTTCTTGGTGGAGTGAGTTTGGTGAATTGTTATAGGTATTTACAGGAAAGTGTAGGTGATCTAGTGTAGAAAGGTATCATTAATATAATACCTTTTTGATGGTGTAGTGGTTAGGTCGCGTCCGTGAATTGATATTAATATAATATTCATTTGTTCGTAGACGTTAGGGTAAGTTTTATAATATAATTAATTAGAATGGCATTTTGGAGACCATTTGAAACAACAGTCCAAGATGATGCGCGGGATTATTGAATTGTGGATTTAAATATAAGAAGAAGAATGGTAATAATGGAATCTCGGCGTATCGCTGAACTTAGACAGGAATATTTGCGCAAAATAAAAGGGTACCGTGATTCAAATAGAACTATAATTTATTTAGACGAAACTTGGTTTGATACACATGATGTTGTCAAATGTTTATTTATTTATTTGTTATTCAAACAATCCTTACGGTTTTCTTACATGAATAAATATATAAAATAAAATACACTTTAACTTAATATGTAAGAAAATAGTAGTAATGGTAATTATATTATAATTAAAACTGTATGAGGATATACACCCACCTTTGAAATATGGTTGGGTTGACGATACAAAAAACTGTTCTTTAGATACTCCGTGTTCTAGAGGAAAGCGCTTTATTATTGTATTACAAATTTTATGAATTTTGTATGCAAGTTAATTTTTTTCATTCAAATTGATATAGTAGATTAACATTATTTCACAATATTCGAATTTATAAAAAATTTACATGCACGCCATTGGGCGGCTTTTTCCTTCAAACGGATTAAAAATATGGGTAATCACATTAACTTTGGAAGAACTATACAAGCTTGATTTGAAAGTCAATTATTTCTATCCCGTAATATCCAACAATGTGAAAATTTCTCGGATAAATTATATGGGTTAGAAGAGTCATAGAATCACAACAGATTATGCAATTTGTTCACCACTTTTTGTTTCTCTTTCTTCATGAAATAAAAAATTGGCATCTTTTTTTATGTTTATAAAGTTACATAAATGTCCGTGTTAGTTTTTCAAACTAGATCAACTATAAAACCTGATTCTTTAATACAAATAACTGTCTCACAGTTGAACATGTATATATAGATAAGACTCCGAATTTTATAGTTCTGTCCTTTCCACTTAGAAAATTTCCACCAAACACTTTTATTGTTTCAAGAATAGTTTAATTTGAACAAGCTTTATGTAAGTTTATGATGTGCTAAGGTTTTTATCCACAAAAAGATAATGAATACCTACAAAAATAACTTCCCTAGGATAAGAAATGTGAAGACAAATATTGAAAACATCAATAAAATTGTTTGTTTTGTAGTTAAAAAACGGTTATATTTTATTACAAATTGTCAGTAATTGGTCGATACATTGTTAACATGCTCGGGTTGTTGAATATCATACTTCAACGACATTGTCATAGTCCTCTTCTCTTGGATGAAGATCATGATGCTGGATATTATTTCCTCTTATGAACATTCTAAGAAATCCAGGTTTTAAGTCTTTGCCACCCGATATATCATTTCCCAAGGTAGACTAGGATATTTAGATATCCTGATAGCATATTCACGACCTCTGGGAAAGAAAAGCTTTTGATAGAAAACCACTTTCTTGTGAATTCAACTTATTTTTTTGGAAAATATAGATTGGAAGGTCACCAAAGAAGTTATCATAGCACACAACACATTGGAATTACTTCTACCTGGCCTCATTAAACTGGAACGCTACCGAAACGTTGAAATGAAAATACAAAAAATATTGTGGTTTAATTTCCCGATAAATTCACGAGAAAGAGTTCATAGAGCTGGTCAGGTGTGGACATATAAAACGTCCAGGTGGTTAGCAAATAGGGTGGTATACATACCCACATCCTAAACCGTTTAGACAATTTTCTATTTCGAAGGAATTGAAAAAGTACTGAATGGCTATAATAAACGGGTTGCCTTATATAATTATCTCCTGAGTACCTACCAAATATGCAGATAAAACTGGTAGATCAATAGATTGAGCGCTACACAACCCTCTTAAGAAAGGCATCCCTTAACAGCAAGGATCTTGCGGTGGCCATATTTCTTGTTGGCTAATGAGCATCTGACAATGAGTTACCGACCTCTATTGGTTTAGCTTTGGCTGAAAAAGACCAGAAAACAACAATTGAAGGTCGGACTATCCTTGTGGATATGTCGGGGATCTAGGATAAATTGGGGCTTAGGACTGAAACAAATCTATTGGAAATATGTGATGATTGTTGTACCAATGATCAAATATTGAGGTATACAGAGACAAGCTTGTCTGGAAATTACTGGTGCTAGTACCATTACACTTTTAGTAGCCATAAACCTTTCTAGAACTCCTCTAAATTTTCTGGAAAGAGATGTTGGATGAACAGCTCAAAGAGTTACGCATATGTTTATATGCACAAACCAGGCTTCTAAGGAACCTAGCAGATTGCTGGTGAACAGTGGAAGTCACAGTACTCCGGGAATGCCTCTATCAGAAACTACGATCTGCTTTTTCCGAATAGAGATCCTCCGTAAGGAGGAACTACTACGAGTAGGTAACTGTTGGTACACAAGTGGCTCAAAAACTCCCCCAGGCTCTGGTGCAGGTGTATACGGTTTCGAATCTAAAACTGTCAACTGTATTTCAAGTGTAAATTTACGCCATTGATTGTGAAGAAATTGAAGGAAACCAATCGTGCACATGAAAGTAATTTCCTTAGACAGTCTAAAGGCTTTGAAAGCACTTGACTTGAGCGTCAAATATGGTATTAAACATTATACTTTATAGGAAGTCTCAACAAAGTATCTCAGATCTGGATCCCAGTATATTCTGGTATGGATGGCAACAGAGAGGAAATATATAATGCATCAAATGACCTTCAGCATATAATAATTTTTCACGAGTAGGTCATACTTTTAAAGAAACTATTAACATTTTAATAATTAAATACTGGTAATGACACTCTTTGACGCTATCTAGCGGTTGTAGTTTTCGTGTTAACTTGTAAGAGTTGTCGTGAGAATGATCAAATTAATACACTACCTACTTAGTTTATGCAGTGTTTTGTTATAAATTTTATACAATTAATAATCACTAAATCAACAAGTCTTATATCTACTCTACTAATCACTCCATTAACGTAATTTAAAGTTGGAAGTTTCGAGAATTTCAAGAGAATGAAGATAAATGACTATCTGCAAAATATCCGAGAATTTTACAAACAAAAATCATTACAGATAAGAAACTTTCGAAAGTAGGTGGATTGAAAAATATGTATCAAAGGAATTAAATACTTTTTCGGCGAGTTATCGTATTGTGACAATGTTATTCTGATAGCAGTATTGTTACTATGCAAACCAGCAGAGTCCTCAAGTTAACAAGTAGAATGAATACACTGCTCAACGATTGGAGAATCACGTGTAGATATTATACAGATACATGCAATGAGAAAGGAACATAGGAATTTCAAGCATTGCATCAGAACAGCTTTTGAACTAGTCGACCGATATCAAACTTCAACAGATTAAAAACACGATTCTTACAATCGTTTAGTTGGACACCTACACTGCCGTTCTAAGAAAGAACACCGTATAAGACATTTTTGTCGGAAATGAGATATTGGTGGCTCCTAGTTCATCATGTCATCAAGTGTATAAAATAATTTTTTAAACTTTTTGGCCTAAAATTTGAGCAAAAAAAAATTTGAAACTAGGCGAATTGGACGTTATATATATTTATGATCGAATTACTAGACGAAAACACCGTGAGTAGAGATTTTCGCTGTAAAATGAATCATATATCTGATTATACTAGTCATAAACGCCGTATGTTGTAAAATTGAAGCTACAGTATAAAATTATCTAATTTGTGACTTGCCGTGCATAACGATCACAGACATACGGAGACATACGGTTTTCTTGCTTAGGAGCCAGTTCATTTCTCTATCGAGAACGTGCTCGCGTATGTGCAGCCTACGTTGTTTTCATAGTCTTGATTTTTGGGTATAATAGAGTCGTGTACATGGTCTCATGATCGCGTCGAATGGTTTTGATGGCAGATAGTGAGAATAAATAATAACGATCAAATCTGTGGATATTAATATAAGTTTTATACAAAAAATTTTTATTTTTCGTGTTCAGTTCCTTCTTGGAGTTATTTGAATAAATGTTGAAATTTAGTTTCAGGCGTGTTTTCCTAGAAAAAATCTCATATTTTATAAGAAAACATAGACTTCAAAGTTCGCTTAAATTAGGTAAAGTTAGGTAAGCTAGGCCCAAAGATGACGTCACGAAATTTCAAAAGGTAATTTGGTCCCCATGGTTGACAGTTATAAATTCCCTACAAGTAATTTCGTCCCCGCAATCAGGTATATGCTTTCGGGCGATACGAATCTGGTCACATCAGTCTGGTAATAAAAATTGACTAAAACTACGAATGTGGTTTGGTAGGGGTAGGTTTGGTTGGGTTATTATTGAAAATTATTATAATTTATTCTACAAAAATTGACTAAAAATACGAAGGTGGTTTGGTAGGGGTAGGTTTGGTTGGGTTATTATTGAAAATTATTATAATTTATTCTTCAAAAATTGACTAAAAATACGAATGTGGATTGGTAGGGGTAGGTTTGGTTGGGTTATTATTGAAAATTATTATAATTTATTCTACAAAAAATGACTAAAAATACGAAGGTGGTTTGGTAGGGGTAGGTTTGGTTGGGTTATTATTGAAAATTATTATAATTTATTCTTCAAAAATTGAAATAATTATATTTTAATTTGGGGGCGAAATTCCAAGCCGGATTATCGAAGTTTCTGGCTACCAAAGGATTAACACAGGTAGCGGGGACCAAATTACCCATCCCCTTTGGAACTTACCAAAAATATCGCCTATAATTTTGGAGGTTCCGAAAACAGCCTATTATTATGAAAAATAACGAAAAAAAAAGGTTTTCCCTAAGAACACAGCAGGTTCTAAATACTGCTATCTAACTGCCTATTTTGTGAAATATTGTGCATACGATGTTTTTGTCTAGTGAAATGGCCGCGTTTTAGTCAACAACTAACCGTATGTATAAAAAATTGAGTATACGGCTTTTTTCCCTAGGAACGGAAAGTTCTTTCACTAGACGATATTCACGTATGTTAACAATTTTTGCTATAAATAGAAAATTTAACACTTCCGAAATAATGTAGACATATTAACATGACAAGCTAATTCACCCAGGAGGACCATATATATTGCCCCAAATTACAATCGCGTTTTTACGAAATATGAATTCTTCCACATACGGTGTACTTTCTTAGGACGGCAGTACAGCATATCGTATAATTCCCAACATTTTTTAGTCTCAACTGTGGGCGGTCCTTAATTAGCGTCAGACAGTCAGCAAACAGCTTTTATTCAAAATAAAATTAATTCGTAGATAAATCAGAATGTACACCCTTCAGGAAAAAATTTAAATTTTATCGTGGTATTTTGGAGGTCACTCGATTAGGAAGATAGTAAATTTATTCGTTGCTGCTTTTGAAAACCGACCAGCGCCTTCACAGTCCACAGTTGATCGAATAATTGAAAAATTTCTTAAATGTGGATGTGTACAAAACTGCAACAAATGCAGTAATCTCGGACAACCACCTGTAAGGCAAATGAGTGAACAACGAATAAATAGAGCAATAAATTGATGTTTGTGCAGTGGTTGAAAATAGTGAACCCTGTTCGAGCAGGGAAGTTGCTGAAGAAGTAAACATAAATCAAAGTACAGTTTGACGTATTTTTAAAAGAAATGGGTATCGGTGCTATAAGGTGCAAACTACACAAGAGCTATTTCTCGACCACAATATTAAACGGATGGAGTTATGTGAAGAAATGATGAAGAAAGAAAATTCGAATAATAATTTTTTAAAAAACGTTTTATTTACGGATGAATCAACATTTTCTCTTCACAGAAAGCACAATCCATATATCGTTCGGTATTGGTCTCGGGAAAATAAGCACCTAAGTATTCCCGTTCGTACGCAATCTCCACAAAAACTTGTGGACGTGTGTGGACGGGAATTTTAGGTTATTACGTCATAGGACCACATAACTAACAAATATTGGAAGAAGAAGGGCGGGGTTTCTTACAGTGGTTCTGAATCCAGCTGTCCAGCTAAATACCTGATATTTATTGAAGTAAATTTATAGACATTTTTTGTTGGTGGACTATTTAGATCGGATGATACATTAAACAGCTATATTCCGTTTTGATTGCATATTGTATCTGTATAAAGAATATTCAGCTTTTTTTTGGAGAATAAAAATGCTAAAAAAAAACAGTTCATTATATTTCCATAAAACCGGAAAAGGTAACAACTATTAAATATTATGTTATGTGCCCTCACAAATCGACATTTAAGAAAACCGGTAGAGCTGCTTTCAAAATAATTAAGACGTTTAATACTTCAAAAAAATAAAACAATTTGAGAATATAAAATTTGGAAAAATTCCATCATCCTACATGAAACCTGAGAATATTTTATAGTTCTGTACTGGCCTTCTTCTAGCTTATAATTGAAATTTTGTAGTGCCTATAAAAATAACCATTCCTGTTCTATATACAGGAAACACGGAAACAATTGACTAGGTATACATCTGTTTTATAGTTGGCTAAGAATTTTTCAATATATCCTCGTACATTATAACTTTTTCAATATATTTATATAATATTTATTCACACTCCTTTTTCACAAGTTGTAGCATATGTGTTTCATACGATTATCAGAAAGTGAAAACACGTATTAAAAGCGTTATAAATGAACTTTTGGAGAAAACCCTGTCAAAGTACGAAGATGGATTACATTTACAGTCTTGATTAGATGAGCATGTCAGCCACAAACCGCAATACAATGAAAAACACGAAAAGAGTTTTTTTATTTGAATGAACTTACCGGACACATGTCCAGTAACAAAGAATGTTTCTACTGGATTAATCCAAACAACATTTTAAGGTCGGCAGTGACCAAAATAAATTTACTTCCAAACCAGTGAAAAAAACGACAAAAGCGGACAGAACGATAGTTTACCTGAAAAAAGATAATTTCTTATACAAATATATTCTTTATTTAGTCTAGACACATTTGATCGTTGATAGATTAAGGAATACATAGTAATGACAATGTAATAATCAATGAAATAGCTTCAGGGGGAATCCATTAATTACATGAGCTTAAAATGGGAGCAAGGGGAATAATGAAATTTCAACGAATCTCATTTCAACTGACGGAAACATAATTCAAAAAATTTCAAGTCAACTATTGAAAATGTCGTAGCAATTAAAATCATTCATATCAATAACTAAATCTAGTCTTTTATCATAACATTTTTGTTGATAAAAATAAGAAACAAACCAAATGGTGGAAAAGGGATATACAAAAACAGGTAGAAATTAAAAAAAAATTTAGAAAAGTTACTCGAGAACCCATATATAAATAAGCCAACAAAAATACAAAGAGAAGAAAGTGAAACATGGTTCAAGAAGGTAAACGTCGAACCTGGGAAGATTTTGGTAGAAAAATGGAAGATGACTATCGTGGTAACCAAAATTTGTTCTATATAGTATTAAAAAACAAAAAATAAAACGTTGAAACAAGTCAAAAATAAGAAGAACCAAATAGTTTCAAACGATATAGGAATAATGTAATGCTGTCAAGAATACTTTCAAGAGTTCTTAAGCCCGCAAACCCAGGAAGTATCAACAGAGGTGATAAAAAGATAAATAAGAATAGATGATGAACGAAATGAAAACATAACAGCGGAAGAGCTCGAGCAAGCAATTAAGAAGACAAAAAGGGTGAAAACTGGAGGACATGATAAGATAACGACAGAAATGGAAAAACGCTCAGGTTCCCAGCAACTGGAACATAGGAGTATACATAAAAAAGGTGACAGAACAAAATGTGCTAGTTATCGAGGTCTCACATTATTAAGCGTAGTTTCCAAATTATATGAAAGCATACTGGAAAATAGATTAAGATCCTTAATATATCCAGATGGTATAATATATTTTTATAATAAAACAAATGATGAAAAAAAAAAACAAAAGAAGTGTATCAAGCACTTATTTACTGAATGAAAGTTTCAAAAGTTAATTCTTGTTGTTCACTTACGTTTTTTTAGGATCTTACACCTATATTATAAAACCTATAATTTAAAAGGTGTTTATTAAATCAAAATTTTTTTTCGGCTTAATTCATACAACAAAATTGATAATGAATCATAAATTTTCAGAAGATAATTTTATTACTTCAAGAAGGTCGTTTGTCATCTCCAACTGTCCGTAAGAATAACGTTGTCGTCGACTTTTTTACACTACATTATTTCAGTCTAGTGTCCTAATCGCTTAGACGTATTATATTTTCAGCAATTAAACATTCCTGATAAGATAATCTGACACGCAGAGCGTTGATTTCGTGCTAGATTTTATTTATTTGCTACCAAAAAAAGAATAAATAAAAGTTTAAACGTTTTCGTGACTGCTGCAATTTTATCGAAAATGTGTTGAAATTAGTTAAATTTGAACGAATTTCATTGCTCTCTTGATAGCTTTTTAAACAGAGTTCGAAATTTATGTAGGTTGATGAGATTTGTAGGTAAATTAACTTGTTCTATGTTTATTCATATTCATTTCCATATATTTATATATAAGCACTACTAAAAATACAGAGTATATCGTATGGAGACCCAAAAAAAATAAAAAAAACCTGGGTCATGCCACAAGATGGTATAATGAAAAGGTATAATTTTTCAAAAAAATTCGTTATGGAATTAAGCAGCAAGAAGGAATGGGGTCCAAATACTCTTACCAAACTTGGAAAGAATGCCATTCAATGGTTCACAGACAACTTAACAGCAATAAAAGGAACGGATAGTGCTGTACGGGCCAGGAACCAAACACTCTGAAAGCTTGGGAAAACCCCCAAGTATTTTTCAAGCGGAAACTCACGCCATTAGAAAGTGTGCCCAGTTCAATATTGACAAAGGATGTAGAAGGCAAAATATTATCATAATGTCGGAATGCCAAGCAGCCATTAAAGCACTGAGATCTTGTTCAGTGCCAAAATGGTGTGGGAGTGCCTAGGCATACTCAATGAACTAGGCGAGACTGGTGGACTCTAGGACACACAAGGAAATAAAATAGCAGATGGACTAGCAAAGAGGGGGACTGAAAGACCCTTTTGGGGACCGGAACCCTTTTGCGATATCAGTCCCAATGTAATATTGGCAGAAATAGACAAAGCCGAAGAAAAGAGAAGATCTGACCATTGGAAAGAACTAGTAGGGCTTAGACAATCAAATAATCTTATGGGTGACTACAACCCGTTGAGATCAAATGAATGCATAAGTCAAAGTGAAACTGCAGTAAGAGTTTCAACAGGGATCGTAACAGGACATTGCCGCCTGAACGGACACCTTAAAAAGCTCAAGAAAGTGGAGGAACAAGAATGTAGATTCTGTGGCATGAAATTCCCATACACATACTTGCGAATTGCTCCGCAATTCAGAATCCTAAGGCACAGCACCTAGGAGATTATTGGATAGAAGAGGGACATTTACCTAAGCTGAAGCCTGCTTCCTATTTCTCCATCAGTGTTGTAGTTTTTTGGAAACCTGAAACTGCAAACTAACATCTGGTAAACTATTACAAACCAAATTACCAATATTCAAGGTGAAATGAATACATATCTCAAAAACAAATAACTTTAGGAAGTGCTTGATAAAAATGAAAGTATGTTGATAGTAACCCTCGGAAATTACATAAAATACAGCGTGATCTATATAAAATTACTGAGAAAATAATGTAGAGTTTTGTTTAGTTGATTTAGTGAATATTTGCAAAACCATTCGGTTTTGAAAATTTTTATAATCGTTGAAAGTCTTTGGCTCTAATATATTATTATTCTTTTACTCCTTTCCATTTATACAAAGTGTTGAACTTGTTACGATTTTTGAGGAAAATTGTTCGCGAAAAAAATTAAACGCCATCATATTTTACTAACAAAGCTATATAAATATTTTTCCGACTGTAATTTCTTGCAAATAACCGTCTTATTTCATAAACTATGGAGGTAGAGTACATTTTACAATATTTCGTTAACTCGGTAATCAGTAACAGATCCGTAGTCGGTGAAATTTCAATACTAAATCTAAATATTACTTCACCAGCCAAATATTTCAGTTGTTAAATAATCATACTATTAGACATTATCTTTTCGAAGAAACGGGTAGGGTTTTTCTCGTGAATATATCACGTTTAAACGAAATATCTGGGAATGGAGTATAATATCCCACAATAATACTAGGAAATCTACTTTAGAAATCGAATAATTGCTTCATTTCACCTCTGGGGTTAACGAGATTGGGAACAATAGGGTGCAGTAATATTATTGTTTGAGTAGCATTCTCATACAAAGTGACAATTGCAGCAAAGCAATTATTAGATAACTCTTCCGACAATTACCGATGGACTTTTGATCATCAACAATAAGTAAATAATAATTAAATGTTAGATCTTTAACATGCTTGTTTTTTTGGATTTTGCCTATCATCATCACTTTTTAAATTTCTGAATATTAAAAGGTGAACACTTTTCCAAATATATTATTGGTGTTAATATTTTATCAACCTTCAAGATTTTCATCAACGTGTGGTCCTTGGAAACGACCGATTAAAGACAAACAAACGCACAATGTTATAGACATAAATATTGTCCACACACTTTACAGTCTTGCTTTTGTTAATGAACACGGTCCGTAACGTTTTCCACTGATGACATTTTCTGTTGGCTCTCAGGTGATTTTTGGCTTCTTGGATGCTATATCCACAATCCTTGAAATAATTGATATAGGTATATTTAGAATAAAGGACCGTTTTATCAACTGAACTTTTATTAGGTCCTTTCCTAGCTGTCACAAGGACAGTCGGCGTCCCTTGACATGATTTTCATTTCCTATGAAAAGGATTTGGGAATTTATAACTTTAACATTGAGCATAGAGTACGACGAGAGGCCATCTTCTAGTCGCTCTTTGTACAATTAATACTACTTACAAATTTAGTCGCGTAGCGTCTGATATATGCATTGGCACAAAATTTGATGTTCTTTTATACTTCTATACACTTTTTTCTCAATCAATTATAATGTAAATTTTTTTAAATTATTAAATACGCTCCTGAGTGAACACCAGCATGGAAAACTTATAAAGTGTTGTCCACACTGGCAGATTTGTATCCGGATGCAATGTATACAGTCTGCATACAGTCTCCAGACAGTCCACATACAGTCTGCATACAATCGGAGACAAAACTCAATGTTGTCTGTTTCGCAACCAAATGGAAAACACGGATACCAGACAGGTATTTTGTCTCAAGTCTGCAAGTGTGGACGTGTCGAGAGGCATGAGACGAGAAACAACCACCTGCTGTTTAGTCTGCAGTCAGCCTTTGACCGATTCAGTTGTCAAGTGCATTCTTGTTATTTTCTAGTGCAGTTATTCAGTGAAAACGACATCGTAAACACCTTCTTCAAGAAATCTGCGGGTCCACCAGCGCCTTCTCCTTGGTAAAGTACTCACATGGTATGAAATTAAAAAACATGCACAAGCTAAAGTCACATCTTCTTCGCTAAAATCTCGGTGACGACTGACTTCGTGGCAAGTGTGTACGCCAAACCAGTAACATACATGTGTGTTAAACAATGTTCGCAGACTGTATGCAGACAGTCTGCACACAGTATTCATACAGTCGCAAATATTATGCAGACAGTCTGCATACAGTCTGAATACAGTCTGCAAACCTTGTATCCCAGTGTGGACTAGGCTTAACTGTTTGTTGGTAATAAGCGCCGCTAAGGAACAGTGTAGTTTTCTTTCTTTACTGTTTTTATAGCATGTGACAAAAAGAAGTGTGTCTATCCCATTGTTTCTCTCAATTGTGATTGATTTGCATATTTTATTGCTTATTATGGAAAAGTATTCCGATCTCACTAAGGATTACGAAAGATTTAAAAAAACAACTAGATGTAAAGGGTGTTTAACAGAAATGTAGCCCCACGCCGAAGTTAAAGCATTAAATAGCGAACTAATAAAGACCTGGAAATTTGTACTATTTGTTTGAATACAATTTAACAGGTATTAGCTCATAACTGGCTATTGAGTTGTCCGAAAGCAGGGATTTATCAACAGCACAAGGGCAATGAAATTACTCTACAGGTTTTCGAAAATGTATTGCGAGGTAATAGACACAAGAGTCTTGATTGGCTATTTTAGGGAATTAGTTTCTAGTTTTTTCAACTCTCTTATGCTCTTGAATTATTAAAATTGTTTCCAAATCGACACGATAGTTATGTCTGTGTTCTCACATGGTTTTTCGCTCATTTTCAATTGATTTCATCTCTTAAACATTTTGTTCCATCTAGTATACTCAATTAATGCATTGGTTGATATAATATTAATAGGCCGATTGACTTATGAAAGTCACTCAGATTCATTGGAATAATGATTTTTTATAAGTATGTAGGATACAAGGATTCTAAGGAAATCACCGTTTTTCTCTTCACATATACAAATATATTTAGTTCGTAGAAATATGAAAAAAATATATTAATTCGCCATCTTACTACAAACACCGAAAGATCCATTATGCCCCTTTATTTCACTGACTTAGGTCGCCACTTAGGTACCACATATACGGTGGCTAAATCCTTTAGACCCATTAGCCTAACATCCTTTGTGTTGAAAACATTGGAGAGGGTGGCTGATCGGTATATAAAGGAAAAAGTTGGGCTAAGGTATCCCTTGCACAACAATCAACATGCGTTCAGGTGTGGCAAGTCAACTGAAAGTGCCTTACACCAACTGGTAACCCAGGTGGAGAAGGCGCTGGAAAATGGCATGATCGCCCTGGGAGCTTTTTTGGATATACAGGGGGCGTTTGACAGTACCTCTGTAGAATCTATTTGAAGAGGCTGCGACAAATCATGGAATAGAGCCAATGATCACTCACTGGCTTGGGGCCATGTTGTGCAATCGTACAGTAGAGGCTACATGGAAAGACCATGT
Source organism: Lochmaea capreae (assembly GCA_949126875.1). Lineage (NCBI taxonomy): Eukaryota > Metazoa > Arthropoda > Insecta > Coleoptera > Chrysomelidae > Lochmaea > Lochmaea capreae. Next base: position 10,724,488 of record OX421409.1, read on the forward strand.
GGCAAAAGTGATCGTCGCTAGAGGATGTCCGCAAGGGGGTGTTCTCTCGCCCACATTGTGGAACCTAGTCATTGACGAGCTAATAACTCTTTTAAACGGTGAAGGCTTTCTAACGATAGGGTATGCCGATGATATCGTTGTCCTTGTAGTTGGAAGGCATATTACCGTTCTCAGGGACCTCATGCAAAGGGCTCTGAATAGGGTACATGGGTGGTGTAACGAACACGGACTTGCAGTAAATCCTGCCAAGGCTGAGATAGTTGCTTTCACCAAAAAAAGAGGTATAAGACCTGAGGGTCTAAATCTTGATGGAGTACCACTGCCTGTGGTTGAGCAGGTGAAGTATCTGGGAGTGATCCTTGATAAATCACTGACATGGAAGGCTCATCTTGACAGTCGCCTAAGCAAGGTGACAAACACGTATTGGGCCTGTAGGAGAGCCATTGGTCCGAAGTGGGGACTGACCCCCAAAACGATCATATGGTTCTATAGAGTGATCATGCTGCCTATGCTCACATATGCGGCTCTGGTTTGGTGGCCGAGGGTAACCTTGGTCACGGCAAGATCGCAGCTGGCACGCCTTCAAAGGGTGGTCAGCTTGGGGGCAACTGGCTGCATGAGAACTACACCAACTGCTGCGATGGAAGTGATCCTTGGTCTTCGGCCTCTTCACCATGTGATCGAGGCTGAGGCGGGGAGGGCTTTTCTGCGCTTAAAACAGCTGGGATACGTGCGAAGAAGGGAAGAGTGCAGGCACGTCAAGAAGCTCCGGCTACTGGAAGATATTCCAGTTCTGGCTCGAGCACCTGATGAATGCCTGCGAAAGTACTACTTCGCAACTCCGTACAGGGCCATGATCCGGGATAGAGAATCCTGGGAAAAAGAGAGGAATACACAGCCTAATGGGACTGTCTGGTACACAGATGGCTCATGCTCCGGTGATGGAGCAGGGGCTGGAATTTACTCTAGGAACCCAAGAACACAAGTTAGTGTACCATTGGGTGATGGTGTATCTGCATATCAGGCCGAGATATATGCTATCTTGGAATGTGCGCAGATAAACCTAGACAGAGGTTATGTGGATCGACGCATAACCATATACTCCGACAGTCAGGCAGCAATTAAAGCCCTGAGTGGGTGCACCAGCAACTCAGGACTTGCTAATGAATGTCGAGAACGACTTGCTAATCTTGCAAGGCACAACGTGGTGCGGCTAGAATGGATTCCAGCCCACTCTGGTTTTGAAGGCAACGAGATGGCGGATGCACTGGCTGCGGAAAGGGCGGCAGCTCCCTTCTGCGGCCCGGGCCCGACCTTGGGCCTAACAAAACAAAGAATACGCAAGGAGACGAAGAAGTGGCTGAAGAATCAGCACCTCGCTCATTGGAATGCTCTGCAGGGTCCTAGGCAATCCAAACTTTTACTGAAGGGATGGACTGATGGACACGCTAGAGCAGCTACTGAACTACCAAGAAGTAGGCTAAGGAAGATAGCAGGACTCCTAACGGGGCACTGCTGTATGATGAAACACCTCCACAACTTAGGAGTGGAGGGAAGTTCCCTATGCAGGGGTTGCGGCATGACTGACGAAACGTCAGTCCATGTTCTCCTAGAGTGTCCACACTGGGCTGTACTACGCAGGCGAATCTTCGGAGTCCCTGTTTTGGCCCCTGGAGACACAAGCAGGCATCCATTGAAAAAGGTTGTGGCCTTTATTGAAGGGCTCGGCTTTATGGATGTCTGGGTAGCAGGAATGGCACAATGGGCCGCCAATGGCCTCAGTGCCGGAACCTTGGCTTGAGTTTGTCCAGGACAAGGTTCGCCTGCAAACTTAGTAGTAGTAGTAGGTCGCCAGGAAAGAGTCCTTCTCTTCTTTTCGGCGTTGCCTACTTCTACGACAAAGAAACGTTAGCTATGGAACAAGGTTTTATCGAGGCAAATAGTTCAAATTATTGATGGGAGTATTTGTTTTTTCCAGACATGACTTTTGTCAACCTCAATTTCGAATTATGCAAACATCTATTTAGGTAACAGATGTCGAAGAATAATTATTTATATTCATACTTCATACAGTTTTGAAAAATAATATTTGTCAAAAACAGTGGCCGTTCAACCAAGAAGCAACAACTACTTCCCGTGCTATATGCACCGACGGATCTTGAATTACACTTCAAAGTCAAACGGGGTTGTTATATCAACAAGATATTTTAAAACCAACCATTCTGGTTTTCAATTAGAAGGACAACACAACTTGTAGGTAAACCGGTTTCGGCGTTTTTGCGCCTCATCAGTACAAGGTATGTGCATAATAAGCTTCAACTATTTAGGTATTGAAAGAAAAAACTGTGAACTACCCAACACATTTGAAGCTTTATTACAGGATAATAATTATTAAAAACTAATAATATTTTTGAAATTAATTAATGCATTTAATTCAGTGTAATTACCTACTGTACCGACGCTAATACTATGGTTGATGCGACTTTTTTGTTGAAATAAAAAAATATATTAGTACTTGAGACAGAATTTAAAACTCACATCATAAGATGCAGTTACTGCGTCTCTCCTATTCTCCTTGTAAGATTTAGTACAAATTCCCAACAGGCTTTTCTTTGGTACATTGATAAATATCTTCGGAGTTTCCATTGACTTACATTGTATAACAGCACACCATCGATACACATGCGATTTCATGACTTTTGCACAAAATAATTCATATTTAGAAAAATAATGTAAATTTAGAATCAAAACAAACTTTAAACTATTATTCTAGTGTTTAAGCACGAAATTTTAATTATATTTTAAGAAGATGAATTTCCCCTTTACAATCTTCATTATTGCAATAGTATATTTCCTAACTAGTGCGGAAAGTTCCACTTTTCCGCACAAGTTAGGAACGCTATTTTTTCTACGAGCGTGCGGAGCATGTAGAAATAAAGAAACAACATATTGAAATTTTATCAATTTTCATGAAATCATAAAGAGAAACTTAAATCTGTTCTACTACTTATAATTAATATTAATAATAAATTGGCAATTTGATGCATTCTGTAAGTTGATCGCTGATGCTATTAGTTTTTTTCGTTCAATAAGATCGGTTGGTGAATCTATTGCTGCTTCGATTTCTTGTGTCGAGAGACTTGTTGTGACAAAATTGTTATTTTGTTAGACATTTTTCTCCACATTTCCGTTGATTCTTCTAAATACCCTTCACCCACGGCTGTCGATTTTCAAACTCCCAATCTTTTTATACTGGTTATACCTTCTCTACTATCTGCCAATATGGTAGCGGAAGAGTTATAATGAACATGGCGCGTTCCCCTAAATTTGGTATTATCAATATAGAAGTTACTGTGTGACAAATGTGTATACTTTTTTCGATATTTTTACTTTTCCGCACGCAAGTAGAAAAAAATAATATCATCCAACTGTCAGAAACTGATTTTGTAGGTTTCTAAGAGAAAACCTTGAAAATTCACTTATTCGTGAAGCATTTTTCCAAGTACGAAATCTGTTTTACATAATTCAAAATGCAATCCGTAATGTTCATAGATTCTACTGCAATATGAATTTACAAGGTAATGCGCCAATTCCAGTTATTTCAACAACATCTTTGGCACATTTACTTTGTTGAAAGTTGGAAAATAAACAACTCGACAAAGTTTCCACGAACTTGGAATACAATCCTAATTTACATCTGAACGTGTCTTTCACGTTAATTTCTGTAGCCCTGCATTCTCACAAACAAAATATTCGAGGTGAAACGGATTAATTCAATATTTTAGTGAATTTGAATACAATTAGACATAAAAGTCAAGTAAACAATGAATATATAAGCTTTGTAGATACATTCTGCTCTTTCATATCTCACAACAACCCTGTTTGTATTTTTTTTCTCTCCTCCTTTTCAAGGTTACATTTTTTATGAAAATTGTTACTCTTGCGAAAAATTGGATCAAAAACGTTTAAAAAATATTGTTGAGCAGTATATCTTGGTTTTAAACCTAAAAGTGATGATAACGATAACTTTTTTTTAAAGTCTCACTTAAAAAAAAAATTTACACCTAAAAAAAAATTGGGGTTACTTTCACCCCACAACACCAACCATGTTACAAAATTCCACCACACTGACGCCGGGTTGGCATACTATCAGGGTGGGGTTCGTTTACTTCAATTTAAGCCCAAGTTTCCGTATTCTTCTACTTCCTTTTCTTTATCTTTCATTGTTGTTCTCACGTATTTGGGCATTTTATCATAGTTTTCCTTGCACTTCATCATCTCTCCTATAAAATTCTCCTCGTTTATCTCTTTAGCGATCTGCTTTTTCAGTTCATTTCTGGTCTGTGCCCATCGAACACACTTGTACAGGGTATGAGATACACTGTCTATCTCTCCGCAGTATATGCATTCGTCGTCTTCTGTTTTCCCTATTCGGTATGTATAGGCTCTGAAATGACCGCTTACCACTTTTTGTAAGACCTACAAAACTAAGTAATAGTTCAGACTAGAATCAACGAACTGGGATGGAGATTCGCAATAGACCATACCAGAATGACTTCACTGACAGTTCGGCCATAATGCTGTGGGTCCTCATGTCATATTCTGTATAATAATAAGGAATAAAGTTGTACTTCGTGTAAAATTTTCTTTATTAAGAATTGCAAAGCGCTTTCGGCTATTAGTCCATCATCAGTGCGTTACTCGTCAGGTATACATGAAAGTCCTTTTTGATAAAATCGACAAAACATTATACAACCAATTATATAGACATTTTAGACATTTTCACATTTTGTATCCCATCATGGGTTATCTAAGAATATGTTTCTTTTACATTTTTCTTTAATAAACGTTCTGCTTCATGGAGATTCTTTCCTGATTCACCGATTATTAAGATAGCTGCTACTTTGTCGGCTAAAGTACGTACCATTTTGCCTATGTAAACTCTTAAACGTCTCGTTAAACAATAATAAAATTGAATATTTAAGCTATTTAGAAAAACTCTCACCAACATCCGGCAGATTAAAAAATAGTTATTCAGAGACAAATTGGGTTCCAAATAAATTTGGCTCACAGTGTAGAATGATATTGATGTATATTGTACCTCGTTGATGTACTTTAAATCATAGATGAAGATATTTTCAATCACAAATGAAACACTTTATAGGAATATTTCTTGAAATTTGAAGTTTCTATGTGTTTTCCCTCCTTTTAATGTTTTGCCTTCATGAAAATATTCCTCATTTGATAAACAAAAGTACAAGGAAAAAATAATGTTAATACTCTATTTGTCTCAAATTTTTTTTGTTTTGTTAGATGTGACAGTAGTAGATTTATTATCAAATGATGTTTATTTTATATTCTATCATTACCAATTTGTTTTATCTGTAGTGACACGTTGTAATTTATATGTTAGTAATAACTACTTCAGTGACATTGTTTAGTTTGGACTATATTAATGCCCATAAATATTACGCAGATATAATATCAGTCAGTGAACAATATTTCATTACGTACACCGTTGTAATTAGAATTAGGCGGGACAGTTATTTTCAAAATAACTCTATTTATTAACGAATAACGTTTACCCTTTTTATGTCATGTTGATATAGCTGTAAAACCTATTTTTTAATACGCAAAATTTTCGTTCGCATTGTTGATACGGAAATTCAATATCGCTCCATATGTATAGAATTTCACGCACCAAGCCGTTGAATATTGCATTATTCCATTATTTGTTCTCTGGAACCATTGGTAATTGCTTAATAAACTTTTGTTTCGAATCTATGAGCTTTGTTGAGATCGAAACAAAAATGGGAAATTAACGAATGATAATAGATTTATTCCATGAATTTATTGTTTGTCAATGATGAATTTAATATATGCACTGGAAGTAACTCGATATTAGTGAATAATAATATGTTAATATCATTTTGTACAGCAATTTTTGAACTAGATAATTCAATAATGCTGGCAACTGTGCAACAATTATTTCATTCACGGAATCGTAGGTTTGAGTAAACAATGTGATATTTTTTTTATCGTTTGCTCAGTTCGGCACCACCAGTCAGAGACTAATGCAAAGATTGTATTCTCATTTGGGAAAGCTGGCAAAAAGACCCAGGAAATATAGATTAATTATTTGTTTTATTTTTGCCACTGTACAAAAAACGTAGAGCTGTCATAATCAATAATTCAACTATTGTTTGTCATATTATATAAAAGAGATTTTAATGTATATTTACATTTTAGTTTTGTTTTACTCTTGATCCAACAATCTTCTTTTTTTTGTATGAGAATCATCGTCCCCGTCTGGTTCTCTTTCTATAATTTCCATTTCTTGATGCATAGCTGTATCTGCTCCCTAAAGTCCTACAAAATTTTTTTTTTTGCAAAATGTTAGTTTTAAAGAGCACTATTAAGTTCTGCAACTGCAAATCGAATGCCATTAAAAATTAAAAAGCTATTATCAAAGACCTGTAAATTTTGCATTATTTCGCAATGCATTTAATGACGCTAAAGTGGTATATAATTAATGTAATTCATTAATAAGATTATAGTACAAGTCTTCACGAATAAAATAAGCTTCCAATGAACTCTGTAGGACCACCTCAAGGGCAGGAAGAGCCCATTTGCCAGAACACCTTTTTTTCGCAAAATTGTAATGACTAAAAAAAAAAATTTAATTTTTTAAAAAAGCATGATTTTCGGCTTACTTACATCTACATTTTTCTAAAGTTTCAAGTGGGTTGATTGAAAAATGAATTTTTTATTACAAAAAATATAAAACGCTGTTTTCCCTGGGTTTTCCCGTTTTTCTCGGAAACTTATTAACCGATTTTCACAAACCGAAGATTAAATGATAGGTATTTTTAATACCTACAACTTTCTCATTCAACTTTTTATTTTAGGAGTTGTAGTTTTTTTTTAAACGCGTTTTTTGCACTTTTGCGAATTTTTTGGAACATGTTCACGATTGAATTTGCTAGTGCACTAAACGCTATCATTATGTGCCCATATTTTTTTTTGCTGTTTACAATTTGTTCCACTTTAAGATAGGGGCTCCAACAGATTGATTGGACTAAGTCCTCGGCATTTTTTGTGCTCTTGTTTGTACCGTCTATGTTTATTGACCAGTAGGCCTTATCAGGCTCAACAGTCTTTTCACTAGGTCCTTCTTGAAGGAATTCTCCCTAGTGCTCTAGTCCTAAGAGTCCAATGCGACATTCGGAGATAATTGGGTCTATTCTGTGCACGTCTGTAAGATAATCTGTAACTTTACAGGGGAATTGCTATTCTGCGTACAACTGTATCTTACAGGAATATTTAAAATAGTTACAGATTTGGTAAATATTTACGTGTGTATTGACTGCTGTCGTTGGAAATGGAATCTTTTTGTACAGTTTGAGGTTGTCTCTGGTTATTTGGCTAAAGTTATTGGTTAGAAGTATCGAAATTTGACGTACAGTAGTTCAAATGTCTATATGTAATTCAGTGAGTTACAGACAACATCACAGAATCGCAAAGTTACAGATTCTGTAAAATCCCATTTACAGAACTTTAGCTACAGATTCGTAAGCTATTACGAAAAACACAGAATCGACCTAAATATGTGAGACCATTTCCTCCTCTTCCATGCACAACCGACAGGTAGGTTCATTCCTTTATTATGTCAATCGTATGGATGTGTTTTCTTAGGGTACATTGCCCTTATCTGACTCCTGCTGAGGTTTAATATTCCATTGGTCAGTAACTACTAGGGTTTTTTAACCATGAGTTTGTTTTAGGTTGTTACAAGAAAATAGCCAAAAATTTTATTTTCTAATTTGATATTATTGATAATCAAAGTCTAGATACCATACAGTATAAGTAATTTTCGGTGCAGCACTAAAAACTTAACTTATTTCACTCCACCTGACTTTGTAGAATTACAGGATTTTTTGATGAACCGTCGTTTACTTATTGTTTTAGTAATGTTTTCCGTAGTACCCAAAACTTATGATATGACTATCTGGATGCAACTTTCCTGAATAATATTTCCCGAACTTTTCGAAAATAAGGGTACTTTAATCTTAAAATCAAATTTTTAAATGCTCCTCTTATATTACCCGTGTTTCAATATATTTTGTTGGTTAATGTTTGGTTGAGGATGTACCGAGAATAACTTTTTGTGGAAAAACTCAAAATAAATAAGTTTTCTACATGGTGCATACTTTGGGGATGACACTGTATATTTAAGAAATCACTGAATATTTGAAAAGCTGAGTATATCGATGGATTTTCAGGCTGAAAATATTATTATTGGCTCGTATCCGTCTGACATTTCAGTAATAGACCATTCCAGAACACATGACTTTGACAGGTCGGCCATATTGTGATGGGTCCCCTGATCAGTTGGAGTTGAAGTTTGTGTGTTTTGACATGTGATGTGAGTCAGTTGGTGTTCAGACCGACTGTGTACAATTAATGGCCGTTTCCACCAAATTACTTTTAAGCTAGGAATAGTTATGAAGCACTTAAAAATAAAGTAGAGCTTAAGTATACTTGGTTCCACAAAGAAATTTTAGTATTCGTAAATCTGGAAACATGATGTTTTAAGTGGAGTTTTTAGAAAAATTCATAAACTGGTATTTGGCATGCATGATTATTTACGTCTGTCATCTAATGTGTGCAGGTCAAAGTCATACAAGGGAAAGTTTAAAAAGTAGTTACGGTTGGTTGGCATTTTTATTTTGATAATTTATTTTATTATTTTGTTGAGGATGGAGAGTGCAACTAAAAAATGTAGATCGACAAATTACACTGAGCGGGAAAAATAATTATTATTTTCATCGACTATAAAATATAAAGATATTATAGAAAATAAAAAAACTGATGGTGTATCTGTAGTAGAGAAAAATAAAATTTGGGACCGAATTAGTGATGAGTTTAATACAGTAGGTTAGAGTTGACATTAAACATGTGAAATGTGGGCACGACGCATGCTCATAATCTCCACTTACTTTAAGAAACGTTTAAGCCGAGAACATTCTAGGCTTTGTTAAGCCTTTCTTAGCATAACAGAACTAGAGTGGTGGAACGGAAAATGTATCTTAAGCCTTACTTAACGTTAAGTATCCTTAGCTTTTGGTTGGTGGAAATGGCCATTAAATAAATAAAACTTCATAAATAACACATGGCGCAGTCAGTGAACTGTCCCTGAATTGAATTGAATGGTAATTAAAATGTCAGACGACAAAAAATAATCAACAGAGCATATTCAGGTGCACAGAGAGATCAATCAAATGTCACCTCGCTCCTCGCTTGGTTAAAACAGCCAGAAATCGCAAAGAAGATACCTTACAACACTAGGAAACCATGGCATTTTAGATAATTTTAAAAACTTATTACTAGTTAAAGTCTAACCATTATCCGGTGTAGTAAAGTATCTCTTCCACTGAGCTATCTACCACATTTATTTATTTATTGAAATGTGAAGAACATAGGTACATACAGGTAACTCATATTTTTAATAAAAACATCCACATTTTTGAATGAAAATATCAGATTATCAAGAATAATAATAGAGATAACATAAATATACGTAATTAAACATATTAAATCTTCACTTTCGCTACTATTGTCCATTTTGTTTTCTATGTATACGTAAAATTAAGATTATATGATTATTTTGACATTTCAAACGACGCGCTGTCAGAAGCGATTTACCTAGTTATATATTTGACGTTTTGAAGGAGACGATTTGATTTATTCATTTAGCGTGATTTCTGATGATTATAGAATGTGATTGGCTAACGGAAGTGAATTCTATTTCATTCTTCACTGTTGTGAAGAATTTATATCATTATACAGCTAAATATGTAAGAATAATTTGTGCATTAATATATGGTCGAGGAGAAATATATTTCTTAACGATTTACAACTGTTCTATTGGACTCTTCTCTCTGACGTCAACATCCGTCAGAATTTGATTAATAGATTGTTTATACTTTCTACTTCTCCCAATCCTACCTTCTCCTCCCCATAAAATCCGTGTCTCCGCGTTTATTTATTTTTTTGTTTATTATAAGCCGCTTCGTTGTGCAAAGTGCTTTTCGATTGGTCTCTAAACTAAACTCTAAGATAATGTACCTACATTGTTTTGCAAAACACATTTCAAATATAGTATTAACAGTAAATCATCCACATAATGCATAATTTCGTAATTACTAAACACATAACAACCGCCAACTTTTATGTCCGACGGAAGTTTCCTCGTCGAGTCGTAGATAACTAATTTCCATCGCAGAAAACAATTTCAGAGATGATGGATTTCACAAATCTACGGAATATAATGATGAATAATGTATACGGAAGTCTAGGTCAATACGTTGAAATTCTCTAAACGTATATCGTTAGGGCATGCATGTTTTTCTGTAGTGTGTTTTCGAAAACAAAAAGAAAATATTAATTTATAGAATGATGATGTCTACTAATCACCCGTATATTTTCAGGATGTGATTGAGTTCGAAATTTTTATAAAATCTTATACTGAGATGTTATAAAACTATATTTATCAACCCCACCACAACTGCTTTAATAGCCTTCACTGAGAAAAAAAATTCAACCTCAAAGCCGTTGTGTACATGTATGTATTTATGTATATTGGGGTGACATTCACTGTGACCTAAAAGATCAATTGTACCCCCTCAGCTTCTGAGGAAAGTCCCATAGACTAGTAGCTCCTTTAGACCTATTCCCCGGAGGAATTTTAGGATATCTACACGCTTCAAGTTAGGTGAGTGTTCTTTTTCCATCCAGTAGTCTCCTGTGTGCTATCCCCTAGAACTCTGAATTGCTGTGTGAACGGAGGTTTCTTCTTCTATACCACAGAATCTACATTCCCTTTCTTCCACTATTTTGAGCTTTTTCAGGTGCTCATTCTGGCGACAATGTCCCGTTAGGATCACTGTTAAAACTCTTAGTGCAGTTTCACTCTGACTTAGGCATTCATTTGTTCTGTAGTTACCAAGAAGAAAATTTCATTGCCTAAGCTCTACTAGATCTTTCCAAATGTAAGATCTTCTCTTTTTTCGGCTTCGCCTATTTCTTCCAAAATTACATTGAAGCTGATACCGCAAAAGTGTTCCAGCCACCAAAAGGGTGTTTCAGTCCACTTCATTGTTCGTTCAACTGCTATTTCATTTCCTTGTGTGTCCTGGGATCCACAGTAGGGTGACGATATTGCTTTTGCCTGGTTCAAACCTCAAAACCGTTACACTTGATAGGAATTTTTCGATCATTGTCTTTGATTTTTCCAATTTATGGAAATGTTTTGGTCGATTTTCAATAAACAAAATATTATATCATTAATTTTACGAGAAAAAGTTATGCTTTATGAAGAGATCTGCATGGTCTAAAACCTAAAATGCATTAGGTATCGAAATTTTTAAGTCATATACGAGATATCTTAGAAAATATGAATATTTCTAAAAAGCAAATACTTTTATTTTCGAAAATTTTATTAAAAAATTTGATAACCTTCTGGTAAAATAATAAGAATTACAAAAAAATAGTACGTATTAACTTTCTCATCAGTTTCAGTACCCACCTCCTCTCTCAATACAAGTTTCTGTTATACAGAAGAATCTCTTAATCATGTTGGGAATCGTTACCGTGATAATTGTTTCCAGAGTGGATGGAATAAGGTGGAACCGACAGTGGATGGCTACAACAACGCTGATGCGTAGATGTTAGAGCGTCCCTTATTCTTCCATTGCTCTTCGGCAGTAGCGGGTCAAGGACCACTCGGTAACTCAAGAGTGAAATAAGGAACACAGATTGATGTTAACTAGATTGATAATCGGGTATTTATTTATTAGAAAATGCATAGATACACAGGTTCCAGATTACAAATAAATACATTAATTAAGCTCCCTGACAAGCTGGACCACTTGGCAACATTACTCCCGGCACAATTTTACAAAAATACAGCTATAAAAGCACAACTACTGAACTTAGCTTCCTCACTAGATGCAGGAGTTACATTTATTTATTTTACCGCAAAAAGACTGGGGGCAAAGATCTGTTGGTTTAACCAGCGTTTGCGGTTGCGATAGTTCCCTAACTCGGTCTGGGTATTTCGGAGTTTCGAATTATACTAATTTTGGAGAGGTCGTCAAAAGTGATGGTGAAGTATGAAGTGCGGCGTGTCGCATATTAGAGGCTGGAGGTGCATGGGAACTGAATCACCTGGAGAAATGAAGTCTTATGAACTTCTCCACAGAGTTCTTTATAAATATTGGACGCTAGAGCACTGCATATTATGTAAAGCTGTAGCTGGAAGTATTGTCATTCGTGTGTCAAATTTTGACGTATTTGAAAAAAAATGTCATCACCATACTGTATCCTATTCTCAAAAAATTTCAGTTTTTGATTACAGATAATTTTAATGAATAAATAATTTATCCTTGTTAAAATTTCGCCAATAGGTAGTTACATTTTCACCCTCTACATTATTTCTTCTCCTTGAAAGTGAAATATTCACCCTTACCCGTTACTTATGGCATAACTTAAAATGAATCCACATAACCGGGATGAGAATTCTTGATTTGATCAAGTGATCCACTTCATTCTTTGAATATTTCATTCTTTTTTTGGTCTTAGAGGTATTAGCGAGTAGAATAATACACAAAACTTCCACTTCTTTAACTGTCAGGAAAAAGCTCCGAACATATTTCCACATGAAAGAGAATATCATTTTAGAAAAATGAGTGAAATATTGCGAGTTTCTCTAAAATAAATATTTATGTAGTGAAACTGCTTTCAGTTATACGAGTTCCATTTTTGTTTACGAAGTTCATCCAGCTGAGATGAGTAAATATGAGAAATTATATCTTAGTTTATTAGAGAGACCGGGCAAACATGGATAGCGTGGTACACTATTCACGTTCTGCGTTATTTGACATCTAAGCATGCGCAAAACGATAATTCCGTAAATTATACCGAAAACCGTTTAACGGAAGGCGTTACGGTAAATTGGGAAAGCCGAATTTAACCGAGCAGGTGTTATACCGTTTTTTCAGCTATTTATTTTACTATCTGCTCTTTCTGTTTTAGTAAAGTTGCAAAGTGCATTTATCAAGCGGTGATTAAAAATATTTATTGAACTAAAACAAGAAAGTACTAATTGTTTCCACATTGTAAAAAATCCATCACTCACTCCAACAAAAATTAATAAAATTATGCAACTTATAATGCAGACACTTCACTGGTTTAAATGTGAAGGTGTCGATAGTCTTCCTTTGCTGTTCCATGTTTCAGCTTCTTCTTCTTTCTCCTTCATTGGGACGTTTGAGCTTAATCAGGGCAAAAATGTTGATATCTGACATATATCACTTTGTTTTTCACCTTGTTCAATTTAACTTTGGCAGCTTATACTTGAACTAATAAAAAATTTAAATCAAAATAAATTCACATGCGAATGCAAACAACTTACTGTCACTTTAACCTAAACTTATTCTTACCTATTTCAATTTGGGTAACTACTCTATCTTATGATTATTTTGTTCCATGTCAAAATATGTGACTAACTTCAACTTATACTAGTGAGGTCAAAATCTAAAAGGCGGATTTTAAGAAATTTTTAAAAGAAAATTCACTTTTGGTCAAAATAGTGGTCGTGGTGGAAAAATGTTGTTTTTTAAATTTTTCTGAATTTATCGCAAACTTTTCAGTGAAAAAATCTAAAACCGCTGCTAGAAAAATAACGGATCTCTATTATTTTCAGGCCCGTATTCTCCGTTTTCTCTTCTAAGCGAAGCTTCCGTAAGCCCGCTTAAAACTCAAGCCTAGCTTATATTTTTGCGTTATGCACTGCAGAACAATAAGTGTGACTCAGCTAAGCGTTGAAAAAACTTGGCAACGTTGTATTTTTTAGAGTATTTGGATATTTTGTTAAGTGTCAACTGTCAAAGTATGTGTTAGTATTTACGATATCTACTAAAGTTGTCAAGGCTTGTTTTTTGATATTTATTGAGAAATGAGTGGAAAAGTAAGACTTCCAAACTTCACTACTACGGAGAAGTTCCACTTGTTAAGAATTATAGCTAAAAAATATGCACCCATAATAGAAGATAAAAAAACGAATAAGATTTAAATATATTATTTACCCTTAGGTATAAGGCAAGATATAACCAACCACCTATAAATTAGATAGAGTACTAACTGTAAAGGTGTTTAAATTGTATTAAAAAAAGGTATTTACAAGTCGTTTTCAAATTCCAAAGCAACTTTTATGAGCTCCAGCACATATGGTGTTGTAGGCTTAGTCAGTCTGAATCTTCTATAGAAGGCCATATCATCCATCTCCTCAAAATATTTGGGCTCCCTAAAACGTCTTCGTGTGAATCCAAAATCAATAATATCCATTATATCATTATCGTCTTCCAACATTATTTCATCTTCTATTTCCATCATTATTCATCAAATTCAACTTCCTTCTTATGGAATGCGAAACGATACAAATATTTTGAATTTAGATTATTCACAAAACTTCACATATATATTACAGTAAAATAAAATGTGAGGTTATTGTTATTATTTCTAAAATAAGCCTTGCTTTAAAGATAAAGCCGCCGAATTTGACCGCTTAAAGTTAAGCGAGCTTAACAACGTTTGTGGATGTGGTGCATACAAAAGTAAAGTGTTAAGCTAGCTTAACCCTTAAGCTTCGCTTATTGGTATACGGCGAATACGGGCATCAATTAAAAAAGTCCTTCTAATAAAAAAAATTGTTTCATAAATCCGAGGATCGCGAACGTTACCGGATTCCAGTACAACCCCATTTATTGCTTTTTGATAACTATCCACTCTGGACAATGAGGCTGAAGCAGATGGGCTATTCATGGTAGAAGAAGCCTACAACATCTTTTAAACTGAACTACAATTCCATAGTTCAAGCGCCTATTTATTTGGAAATAAGTTTAAACTGAGGGGGAATCCCTTGAAGCAGCCACTGGACTAGCACAATTTAGGGCATTGTGATAATGCCTACCATATTTAGTTTTATTTAAAAAAAATCAACTTGCATTTATGTTGAGCCTTTACATGTATATTTTACGTATTCATAATGTCCTTGAGTCTCACCCTAAATTCTCCGGTGTAATACCCAAGGGAAGAATGATCAAAGTTTTAATATTTACTTGAAATGCGGTCATACTGTTAAAGTCAGTTTTCTGTAAGGGTGAGTATAGGATTATTGTTTTTATAAGTGTTATACCCTTCGTTTCTTATCATGCTTCTAAATAAAATGGCTCCCTGCGGCTTTTTTGTCAAGAAGTTTGTCAGAGAGCAATACAAAAAAGTCGTTTGTATGCGAGATCTCGTTAGAATATTGCTTTGGTTGTTTTTTGTGAATAGATGTATTCCGCTTGAGTTGGCTGTTTCTATTATTTATACGAATAAGTATTCTTATCTAATAACGTAAAAAATCAAAGAAAACTGTAGAAGTTGCTATTTTTATGGCTACAAGTTAAATAAATGGTAACATTTCCCAATAATGAAAGCACGTGGTGGAATGAATTATTGTTTGTATGTATGTATGTTTCTACATACTGAGAGAGTTTTAGGATTAAAACGCCTCAATGATCTCGGTAAAGGATTTGGATTAGTATGGTGTTTACATTATTTACATTAGTCAGATCTCTCCTTTAACCGGAATGATAATGAACTTCGCTATTTCAAATGCCCACAATTCAAAAGGCAGAAAATATACTTTTAAATAATCCATTTGAAATAACAGCTCATTATTGTTCCGAAAGAATGAAAGATCCTACAGCCATGTAAATACCATTATATCCCAATATACTCGCACATCAAAATCCATAGAAACCGTGCTATTTGTTTTCTAGTAAATTAAGGCGACACCAAAATCCAGAAAAATCATACGATCCATTTAAGAGATAACTGCGGCTTTCCATACTTAGAACTCACTTTGTATATTTTGGAGTCTTCAGTGATATGCATTTCGCAGTATGCAATTAGAAGTTTATTTTTCCATTCAACAAAATCTCCAATAGTTTCAGCTTTTTGCGGTGCCAATTCAAGCGGCAGTGTTCTGTTTAAACACCTTTCAAAACTTCATGTGCAGTCTTACTCTGGCTTAGGCATTTTGTGTTTTCACCCAGTTGTAGTTTGATGGGTATTTTTATTGCCTCATCTCTACTAGATCTTTCCAATGTTCAGATATTTTATATTTTTAGGCGTTTTCTATTTTTTTCAATATTATAGTTTCCAGAAGAATATTATTTTAAGTTCCCCTCTTTGCTAGTTTATCTGCTATTCCCTTCATTATCCCAGTGTGTTTTAGATCGCACAGTAGGGTGATGATTTTGTTCTTGCTTTAGTGCTCAAGTGGTGGCTTGACTATCCGACATAATGATACTCGATTGCTTTTTACATCTTTTATCAATATTAAACTAAGCGCACGTTCGTAGGGCGTGAATTTCCGCTTGAAAAATACTTGGAGTTGTTTCCCCTGAATTTTTGGTTCCCAGCTGCTATCCTGCTTTAGAGTGATCTGTGAGCAATTGAATGGCATTCTCCACAAGTCTGGTGAAGCTGTTGAGGTCCCATCCATTTTTGTTACCGAATTCTGTATTAAATTATCATTACAAAATATCATTCGTTCATTATAATACCATCCTGAGGCCGGTCCCAGGATTTCCGACTATTAAATTTTTTTCAATTATTTCCTCTCTACTTAGTCTGTATCTTGTTCTTTGTGCAACACTCCATCACCATATGTAGTCACTTGAAGTTCAGAACCACTTATATAACCGCTGTTGCAATGCTTATACCTACAGCCTAGTTTTTGTATTCTGGAAAGGTTGTTCTGCTACTCCAGTCAAAGGATTCTTGGGTAACATCTCCAATTTTCACTACCAGATTGCTGCACACTTTTATTTTCGGAAGTACCTAATAACCCAAGGACATTGATAATTGTTTGTTGCTTGAACGGAGAGGTCTGTTATATTATAATAAGAAATAAAAACCCAGTGCAGAGGTGATAATAATAATTCTGCCATGATACACCGATCGTCGAATATCTTCCATCATTTGTTCTCACAACAAAATTCTGGGAAGATTGTTATGTATTAGTATTTCATTGAATATAATATGAATTTAATAGCAAAGAGTATAAAAAACTGAGGTTAATGGTACACAACGTCAAATAAATTCACAAAACTTTCAAATTGCTCTATGTTCCCTGGCTGATTCCTTCAATTAACAGGGAATCATCATTCTATTGACGTTCGATAGAATGACGTTCAAGAATACCATTTATCCATACTCGATAGAACCCGCCTCCTTTCTATCGATTGTTCTAGTGATATGGTCACTACTTGTACATCTGTGGATATGATTGGTTTTCCGGTGAAATAAGTTTGACATAAACGACAAATTAAAAATCAACGAACTGTCATCACTCGACAAATATATCGAAACGTTGTTATCATGGTAACGAAATCAGGGTAGATTGTATTATAAAAGAGCGATTGGAAAAATGAAAACGTCAATTTTCTGGTCTTGATCGGCAAAACGTTATTTTCTGGACGAAAAATTGTCCACAATTTGTATATTTTCTGGTCGGTCGGTCGGTATTTTCATAACAACGCTGTCCTGGTATGAGCAATCTTTCAATCTTCAATAATTTTTGTAAAGTATTTGAATTTTGTTTATTTATCACTGAAATAATATTCATGAACCTATCTTACAACGAAATTACTTCCATTCGAAAGATATGTTGTGATCGATACTGTGTACAACTTCAAAATCAAAAATATAAGTAACTTGATAAATTCTAACTGGGGTCCGCTACTCCGAATTACTTCCATTGAAAATTAGGACTGCTCTGTATTGAATTTCGTGCGAAATATGTATCTCATGAATATTCAAATAAATACTAAAGAGATGAAGTTAGTCACGTATTCAGATGGCGTGTATGTGATGATATATTGTACTAACAAAAAGATTGTACGAACTTTTCAGTACCTCCATTCCAATAAAAAATTCGCTTCGACAAGAAACAACTATGAGTAAAATAATATCTTTGCTTTTAGTTTGAAACATTGTTTTGTGTTTCTGCTTGAGAAGTTGAGTGAACTAATGTGATTGGTACAGTGCTTTACACGTTTTTATTGAGGATCAAAATTAGACACTGAAGGCCATGGACTCAGACGGAAGCACTTTGGAGAGGAAACGATACAACCATTACAACTACTGACAACTCCTCCAGTCAAACTAGTGGCCTACATAGAAGACACAAACCTTTTGGAATGGAAGTAGATACCATGGGAAATGGTACAAAGATTCAGTTCAAGTGCTTGGGCTATTGAGCACAACCCAATCGAATGAATGAATTAATGAATAGACACTCAAGGCAGCACATTCACGTACACGTGTTGACACGACGCATACCCAATACGTTCACGAATTTAATTGCATCTTAGAAAGAGTCAAAGCAATATTGACGATGTTTTTCGTTTATTTTATTTAAATTCAGGCAATCCTTAATACGACAACGTAAACGCAGCATTCGACAGGAACGCGTGCGCAGTAGATACTTCCCGTGCGTATTTTGATACGTTTAACGTAAACTTGCGTGTTTCTACGTATACCGTAGACGTCAATTTTATTGAGCCGATGTAGCTTCTCGGAACACTCGAATATGAACGATTTACTTCACACGTCACTTCACTTGTATATTTTTATTTTAAGTATACAGAGTGTCCAGAAACTCTCCTGCCAAACGGAAACTACAGTCACTAGAGGTGATTTTAAGTCAATTTAGCTCAAATTACCTTAGTTTTGTTCCGCAACAAGTTTGAAAAATCTAGGCGGGCAGGAAATCACCATCTACCATGGCATGAACTTTTTGAAAATGGAAAGGATGAGGGATGAATAATATTCTATATGAAAGACTTGGAAATGCCAGGATACATAGCAGCGAGTCTTCTGGTGCTAACCTCAGGATTATTTTCGATTTCAATCAAAATATCGTCTTCGTATTCCATTGTCACATCAGGTCGTCTACCAGTTTCAGTATTTTTAGGTACTACTGAGCCACTTTCTCTTAATCTTTGGTGTACGGCTACAAATGTTCCGCGAGCAGGATGCCTTCCTGTTTGGGAATTTTTCCGCATATCTTCGCTCTGCTGCACGAGCGATACATTATACTTCCCCATGAACTAAATGCATATCAGCATATTCTTCATTCGAAAAATAAACCATTTTGATTAAATTAACCTTCCGGCGGGCGCGCCCTTTTTTGTAACTTGAGCATTCGCGTGTCGTAAATTTTACGTCACCATATAAATAATGTTTTTTTATATAAATTGTTGAGGAATTTTTGTAAGGCTATGAAAAATGATAAATGACAGTATTTGAAAAAAATTTATTTGGATTTTCTAAACAAAAACTTCAAATATGTTAATATTTTAAATATTTTTTTATAAGTATAAAAACAAAATATTTTATTGACCTATTCACTTGAATCAGTGGTCTCATCCTTACAATTGTTGCAAACCACCTCAACTGAAGAATGGTTCTTGCATGTAAAGGAATGGCAGCGGCAACATTTCATTGATGCTGATGATCTTTTTTTCAACAGAGCACATGACCGACAAGTACCGCGTTTTGTAAGGCTTCTTTCTTCTTCTGCTATCGGTTCAACTTGCCGACCATAATTCACTTTGAGAAAAGCATTTGTATCTTGAGGTAAATTTGATGCATTTGATCTGAAGATAAGATGCTCTTTCATCATGGTCAATGCCAAATTTTTTAGGAAAAATCTTCGACGCATTGGAGATTTCATTGGACAGGAAAATTTGTGTAAAATTTGAGCATTTATGCCGCAAATATTTATTAGAGTGAAGAAAACTACACACGGCCATCTCTTTGTTATTCTACCGACCGAGTACGAGGCACACATTTTGTCGACGGTATCCACTCCGCCTTTGGTTTCGTTGTAATCCAGTATAGCCTGAGGCTTTCTAGTTTCAGGATCCATTTTGTTGTCGTCATGTAATGTTGAAAGTAATATTACAGATTTATTTTTCCGAGGTACATAAGAAAGCATCATTTTGTCCTTTTGAAAACCAAAAAGAGTCGATCCAACAGCTTTGCTTTTGTCTGGCAAGAATTCTTTTAGAATTTCAGCTTTGTTCTTTTTTATTGTGCCCAACTGTTATTTTTTTAGGAAGCAAATAATCAGCAAGTGGTACACTTGTGTACCAATTATCGAGGGTCAAATTCCGGTTTGAGTTTTCTATCGGAGCGATTAGACGCTTTACAATATCTGTAGGAGAATTAGAGGCAGCAAATGGTCCATCGGGTTGTTTACCGCAATATATTTCCAGATTGGATGTGTAAAAACTTTTGGCATCACATAACGCAAACATTTTTATCCCGTATTTTGCTGGTTTGCTAGGAATATATTGTATGAAGCTACAACGACCTCTAAATGGATGCAGCATCTCATCGATTGTAGTATATTCACTCAAATTGAATGATGACTTACAGTTGTTGACAAAAGCTTGGTAAAATTCACGTATTGCTGCCAGTTTGTCAACTTTCTTCCTTTCAGCTCGGGTATTCTTGTCATCGAATCTCAGGCAACGGGTGATGAAGAGAAATCTCTTGTAACTCATGGCAGCTCTTGCTATTTCAATCCCGGTGCCGTCAGAGGAAAAAATCTCTTTCACATTTGCATGGTGAGCTTTTTTTACACCAATCAAATATAGCAGACCCAAGTAAGCCATAAATTCTTGCCTGTCGATGTTTTTACAGTCCCGATCTCTAGAATATTGATGGTCAACTCTTAGCCGATCGATATACATATTTGTGTACCTCAAAACATTGTCAATCATAGACATATCGATAATTTGAGAAAACGCATTTAGTTCATTTTCAATACCATGAGCTCTTTGAGTCAAGCCACTTCGTTGTTTTACTACGTTTATACTTTTGGTTTTGGCACGGTATGTTGTCTTTCGCCATTGTGTAGTTTTATTTTTGCCAATAAAAAATTCTTCATTTGTTTCCTCTTCTTCTGATTCGTCTGAAGTATTTTCTTGTTCTGTAACACTTTCTTCAGCTTGTTGCTCAATTTCTTCTTCCGAAAACTCGGTATCACTTGAAGGAAAATAGTCCTCATCATTTGCCTCAGGTTCTTCGAACATATCATGCACAATTGTTTCAAGCTCCTTTTGTGTGAGAGGCTTACGAGACATAATGGAACACGTCTAAAGAAAAAAAAAATATATTTAGAAATAATATAAATGAGAAAAAAATGAAAAAAAGTAGTTTATTTAGTATACTTACACTTTAAGGCGCGTGTCGTAAACTTTACGCTCAATGGAAACTTTCAAATATCAACTAATAACAATAACTTATAAGACCACCCGCTACGGCTGTAGGTTGGAGACACACTGACTGTAGAATAGCTAACAGGTCGGTTCTTGCAACTAAGTCGTTAGAGTAGGGATAGCGAAAGAGTAAATTTGTCGTAAATTTTACGACACCGCGCCCGCCGGAAGGTTAACCATTATTTTTTATCTTCCACACACAATAACAATAATAACTGTTTAGAATCAAAATAATTTGACACATTGTCAGATTTTGTTGATTTTTTAAAGCCAACTTGATATTACAGATACAATTTTATAGTCCAACATGATTTTATGTAAGAAACACAAAAAGTTATTTTTCTCGAAAACGGTTCAAGATATCGATTTGAAAGAAGAGAACATTTTTTATGACAATTATCTTGAAATTTCCAAATTCAGTGTGGGATACATAAAAAACTTGAAAATAAATTTTTTTTAATAAAAATACCTGTTACTGACACGCTTGTGATGGATGTAAAAAAAATGTATTCACAGCGAACGACTGGTTTGTAACTGTTTATTGATTATACCAAGTTTAAATATTTTAAGTAACGGTATTTCTGAATAATTTGAAGAAAACTCATATGAAGACGTCTTCTTCAAAGGACTGTAGCTCCCTTAGGAAGCATTTTCGGATTAAATCAAATAACGAAATAAATATAATCACCTCTAGTAACTGTAGTTTCCGTTTGGCAGGAGAGTTTCTGGACACCCTGTATTTATAGAAACGTTGTTTTTTATTTTATAACAAATACTACTCGTTGGTTAATTCAATATTTAATTCAAACTAACGGCAGTCTCAGTTTACATTCTTGAAGTTTTATATGTTAGCAATAATGCGTGTTGTAGATGTTTTAAATCATAATTTGCTAGGATGGTATCGGAAATGATTCAAACAGTCCTCAGAGATAGTTTATAGTTGCGCCTATAAGGAAGACTGACAGTCAATGTTCAGGAAACACGAATTATTAACTATAGAAAAACACCTATCATAAACCAGTAGGAACAGTGATTCAATTTGTAGAAGGAAAAAAGTACCTAGAAAACCACACACTCGGCAGATGCAAAATAATGTGTGGAAGCAAATAAGATAATTACCAAAGAACTAGAAGCGGTCAACGTGGTTATATTTTGCGTATAATACTTCCGATTGTTGCAAGAGCAAATACTCCGAAAAAGCTGAATATATCAACTGGGAGTAATATTTTTTGTAATCAGAGCTCAAAGACTCATAAAAAATAATCAGAAATAATAAACAGTTAAAAGGTAATACGTTTTCCGTTACTATTAGTATCAAGGTCAACCAAATGAAATTATCTACCATTTATTGGATTCTCATACTAGTTCAAGGGCTTCGCAAGATAGTCCAGTAATGACGACTAAATTCGGCTATATTGTACAATGGGATTAACACTGTACCAGGAATGGTTAGCTCTCATCATAGAGATACTAGAGATAGAGGCAACAAGCCAGCTCAGAACCCGTCAGCACGTAAGAGAGACATAGGAAGTCGGAGGCTTAGGCTATCTTTCTCTAATAGCGTGCATGCTATATACACAGACAAAGACGGAAAAACCTCTGATCGTCTGTCTTTTTCTATCTCACCGGAGTTCAGTCGGACATTTCCACTTACACAGCGACCTATGACTTGTTGCCTCTATCTGTAGTATCTCCATGGCTCTCATACTGTTTAATGATGTCTCTATTCCACATACATAATATATACCCGCTACATTTCTTAGTGATTTAATAAATCTTGAATACGGTTCTGTACAATACGCCGACCTGAATTTTATAATTGAATAAATATACACATATTTCATAAAGAAAATGTTGTGTGCTTCTTCCTGGGGAGCAGGAAACCAGAATTGTTTTATTGTTGTTGAAAAGCTAGAAAATATATATATTTATGCGGAAATAGCTAGATGAAAGAATATATCTGGAAATAGCGCTACATCAAAACTGCAATTTAGCAAAAATAAGAAAAACTACTCAAGATTTTTCGTTTCGACCGCATATTGTCTTTGACGAATGTCCCGTTTCGTAGTATAGAGAATTCAGATGTGTTGTCATAAATCATATCGACCACTTTCGTGATGATAATATACAATAAATGGTTATGGTTCTGCTGATATTGGAGAGGACAATAAAACGTTTAAAGTATAGTTCATCGAAACTTGAATAAAATGTTTTGATAATTCACATAAAGTTTTTTTATTCTTTGTTTTTCAGCTACAGTCGTATGCGATGTGTTGGATATTATGGCTTTATTTTCCAATATTTGATGTAATACAGTTGAGTTAGATTTAAGGTGAGAAAGTCAATATACTCGCAATGGTCTATTATGACTCGGAAATATTAATATCTCAACCAAAACATTCAGCTTCTCAACAAAGTCGATCGATTCATTTGGTGAATGATTTTCCAGGTCTGAGAGCGGAGAAAAAGATACCCTGCCAAACATTAAAATCCTGATTTAGGTATCTACATTCATTTAGTTTTTAACCAATCTGAAAAAGCAAGCGATATCTTGTTATTATATTCATAGCAATGGAATCTGGAATACTAGGTTGATAATAAACAACATTTAAACCATGCGTAAAAATTTGTTCTCTAGCCGAAAGAGTAGCTCGTACTATCGCTTAAATCCACTTTTTTTTCTTCTCATACTTCGTTCGTTTTCCCATTTACAGACTCAATTTTTAAAATCCCTTTATTTTGCGCAACTGGAAGCCACACAGTCCTAAGCTGAATCTAAGTATTCGACCACCTGAAAAAATTTGGGTCGATGTATGGTAGGTGAACGAAGAAAAAGTGAAAGCATCCACTAACGAAAAAGGGTGGAAAAGAAAAGTTTATTGTGATTTTCCTCTGCGTCTCATTAGAAAATCAATTTCTTCGGTGAGTGGAATCCTTTTGTTAGCCATTTGCATGACTGGAGTGATGGGGAGAATATCCAAAACCATCGTTAATGGATTTGACATAGTTTTATGTACTTTCTCTGTCTGTCCTTTCTAAAAGTTCAAGGCCATTGTGTCTCAACAATTGCCATATAAACAGATTAAGTGGGGTTATACGGGTGCGGAGATTTTGGACCGGTCGCATTCCTGAAAAAAATCCTACTATATCCACTTGAGGGTAAATGGGAGAAAGGAATGAAAGTATTTTTCCTTTGTTGAAAGAAACCGTGTAACGGTGCGTGCTGAAAAGTTGGAGAATACGTGATTTGAAATTTATATTTTGGAAAATAAAACCAAACTTTCATCATTATACCAGTCAGATGCTTTATTTCGACGTTTTTGATATGGTAATCATCGAATTATCTGTAAATTTGACAGCTGCCGTCTTCCGCCATACTGAGTCCACACTGGTTCTTAGATTTTTTGGAATTTGATAGAGTTGAAATTTTCACTTCTTTTCGAATTAACTCCTTACTCCTTACCAAATTGCGACATTTTTTTTCAAAGTTTAAATAACGAAAAACGTCAAAACTCGCATTGGACACAGGCTTCTATTTATTCATGGATAACGTTTAAGTGGATATTTGCCCAATGTTATCCTTTCCAAATAATTCAGGTTTATAATTTTCTTACTGAATCCCCCCAGTGCTTGAATTAATTACGGGAAATTTTCTTCAAAAATTTATGTACTCAAAAAATATCTATTAATAATTCAAGCACTAGGGAGATTACAAGTGAAAATTTCCTCTGAAATTATCAACATACTCTCCATGCACCTTCTTTGTTTCTTGGTATTTGTTGTGATCCATGTTTCGTCAACGGTAACGAATATTGATGAGCAAATTGAAACCAAGTCGTGGCAGTCTGGGAATTGGTCTTGCATATGATGTGGTCTGCTCGGACTTGTACTAAGCTGCCTGGTAATGTGTGATAAAGATTCAGAGGAGCACGAAATGGAATAGGCCAAGTAGCCACGTTATCAAATCTAATTCTAACAATTGAATTTGGTGATTTTTTCGAAAATATATTCTGACTTAATGGATTTGCTACCTACCTTTCCTCTTTGTCACCTAAACTGCCTTAGAAGATAGCAAACCGGAAGAGATTTGAACAACCAAGATAACTATTATATATTTTAAACAGTATTTCTTCCCAGAATTCTCGTTTGCGGTGAGTGGGTGGGTAAAATCCCAGAGGGGGAAAGTGTATAGTAGTTCACCTCTAGCGGTGATATCTAGTGTGCGGTATTCTGTGATCCCTATACCACAGACAATAAGGTGCGAAGGTTTCAATCTTTGATGGGTGGAAGGGTAATAATTGATCTAATCGCTAGGCGTTTAAGGGTATGTTGAAATGTTATATTTTGTGATCTTACAAATGACACAATTGACAGCGCTTGGCTTGCCTTCAATAAAAACAATAATTATAATGATGATTACCACAATGAAATCTTTACGTTATTATATGGAAAGGTTTCGCAAAAGTATACTTCTGGGATTATACGCGTTTCCCTGTCAGTATTATTCTATACAACTATATTATGGTTACTTAGCTAACTCGATACTAATTAAATAAGGATCTAATTTATATCAGTAAATAGGGAACTTGCCCATTTTTTTTTATTCTACTAAAATGTGTGTTTATATATGAAGACACATTATACCAAATATCAGTCCTTAAATCGCAATACTTATTTCACAATAAATAATTAAAGTTGGAATCGCCACCGGGTGTATTCAAACGAAGAAAAATGCGCGGCAGCGGCTGTGACGTCACACCGCACCTCGCGCATCGGTAACCGCAGAAACAGCCATTTGAAGCATTATTGATTTTTTATCGAATTCGAATTGTTAGCGTCAGTTTCTCAGTTTTTAAGTGTTGTTTGAATTGTCGGTTCACAATCGCCAAACTCGAAAAGTGCGGACTGACGTCACAACCAATGACAGCGCGTTTTAAGAGCAGTTCAAATTATTCAAATTTTAACCCTTTATTTCTCAGGTAATTTAATCGTTATTGGAATTTTTCTTTTTCTATGAAGTTCCTTATGATAATATCTTACGATTTTAATTGTTTTTAAATGATTTTATTTTTTTGGCAAGTTCCCTATTGATAATGTCATTGTTTTAGGTACAAAAATATTACTTAGTTTGACAAGTATAGGAAGAAATATACTGGATATACTATCAATACCTTCATATGAACCTATCTCAGTTAATGGAAAAGCATATCAAATGTCTGAGTGGAGTTCATGCAAACTCAGGTAACCTACACTTCCAAAATATTAATCGGTATGTCTGTCACTATTAATCAGGTAAAAGGATGAAC
This sequence comes from Lochmaea capreae, assembly GCA_949126875.1. Lineage (NCBI taxonomy): Eukaryota > Metazoa > Arthropoda > Insecta > Coleoptera > Chrysomelidae > Lochmaea > Lochmaea capreae. Next base: position 10,751,198 of record OX421409.1, read on the forward strand.
TGTAGACCATACACTTCACTAAATTACAATTTGGAAAGGTCTTACTTGTCTTCTCACATCTCCATAATCCTTGTGAGGTTTTACCTACTGGTGGTTCTCTGCTCTGCAGTTGAAGTAGTAGCTTGGTATAAAGTTGAAATGGAGGAGAAGTTGCCAAAACGTAGTAGTAGCTGTTGAAGGTATAGCGCCTACGTAAGCTCTACTAGTTGAACTCGAAGAAATGGAACCAAAGAAGTAAGAAGTGAAATGATGAAAAAGATCCAAAGGAAAAAAAAGAAAGAAAAAGAAGGTCTGAACAGCAAATATAAATAAGAACCAGTGTTGGCAATTAAGTCCCAATAAATACCGGATTGATTACTTACCCTCGATAGTGTGTGACTTTTAAGTGGTTTGTTTTTGTTGAATCATGAATCTATATATCCATGTGATCATGCACCTTTACAACTATTTGCATAGGAGGATCCCTGATCCTTAATTTTCCCAATTCTCAAAACCGTAACGAAACAAAAGTTGAACAAACATGTGAACTTGGGAAAAGTACAATACAAAATGGTGGAGTTTTGAAACCAGTGGCTGGTGTCAATGGCCTTGAAAGGACAGGCGAGGTCTTGTACCTTTTCAGTTGGGGGTCAAGGTCGAGAGACTAACTGAATGTTTAAAGAATCCAGGCACCTTTGGGATTTGTAAATGACAGTATGTATCAAAGTTAAACTATGAACCAGTTTTTAAAATGTAAACAATCACACTGATTTGTTTCTTCCAATTAAATAAACTATTCACAATATACCCTATTATTAGTTCGATTTAAGTATATAATATATATGTGTTTTTTTGAAGGTAATAAATAAATCTTGTATGCATCCAAACCATAGTTATTAATAAAGTATTTTTTGTATTCTAGAGTGAACCATAACAGATTACTCGTTTCGGTTAATCGAACCAATGAAAATAGCGAAAACAACGCTACACTCTTGCATGAGTCTTGCAATACTAGAACTTGCTTTAGCAAATTTATTGCACTGCTTTCTTTTGCTCCTGGTCTGGTTTTTATCTGCAAGACCAATTCGATCATTACTAGTGGAGAAAAGGCGCAAAAACTCATTCAGATTGCGGTCGATTATTGTCTCAAGGCTGCGCTTAGGGTCGAGTGTGTGCAATTGATGCATTCACCAGGCCATTTTGATGTCTAGGTATTGATACAAAATCTGCTCAGTTGAGATGTCTACAACCTCAACGGACTCACGCACTTTCATTCTCTGATCGTCCAATATAATTCCACGGAGATTATTTACAACTTCTGGTATGGTGACCTTTTTAAAGGTTCGGCCCTGTTCTGCTGGTACAACCACCATCACCTAATCGCTCCAAACCTCTCCTCAGTTTTGGGATTCTCCACTTTCTCAAGTCCTGAAAGAACTGACTAAGAAAACGTAATAAACTATTACATATTTTCTACCGAAAATGAGTTGAGAACGTTATTAATTTAATAAATCGTAGGAATGTTCCCAATTTTCGTTCATGATAGTGAAGGAAAGGGTGCCTTATTCCCAAAATTAGGTGTACACAAAGTGTTACTGCTCATGAATATTAAACGTCGCTATGAAACAGAATAAAGTAATTATTTTTCACCATCTCACCTCTTGGACGGAGCAACGCGCGCTTCTAAATGAATATTCACGTTACAAACACGAACGGAATTTTCTCAACCATAATTCAACCCAGTTGTTATTAAATACTGCAGTAATTAAATCATAGAGATGATTATTTTTACTGTCTGGTAAACCATGTTTATAACATCAGCGGCTGTTATCATCATCAAATCCCAGACAAGTTTTTTTTGTTTAATAGACTAGACATTAGAATTAGTTTCACATGATTAATTTTTGTTTTGATACATATTTTGTTAGGTATAATTAGAATAGTTTCATCTATCCGATTAGAAAGACTTTTTTTCCATGAAACAGATAAAATTGTTTTAACGTTTTCTCACAATTATTATAAAGTTACATCATTTACAATGTCTACCTTCATTAAAATGAAATGTTTGATACAAACACGATCTTTAATAAATTGTTTCAGGCTTTCATCTTATTCATACATCTATATTAAGTTCTATGAGATAAGTGTTTCGCTTGGTTATTTTCTGAGATCTTTTCAGAAATGTGCACTATCCTCTATTCTGCCTCGATCTAAATTGGGATACTCCTTCAAGCTCAATCATTCCAAAGAAGGTGGAAGTAGTAAGTCTATCTACATCCTCAAGGCGCGTTTTGCAGATCCTAAGGTCTGTAGTCTGACTCGTTTTTCAGTAGCCGCACAATAGCATAGCATGTGTTCAGCCGATTCATCTTCTTCTAGGTGGGTATGACTCTCGATAGTTTCCACCAGACCTATCATGGTCAGATGGTAGTTTAGAATGCTATGTCCTGTAAGAATTTCAGTTGCAGACCTGATCTATTTGCTTAGCAAGGTATCTCCTCTCAGTTTGGAAGGTCCTTCGTTGAAGACTCTCTCTAATCTTTAAGCCTAGTGTCTTATAGTCTAGTAGACCCATAAAACGTCAAGGTAGTACATAGAGATGACAAATAATCGTTCGTAATTTGTAACATAGACTCATCAAAAGTGAGTTACGGAAGGTTTATTGTGTGCCAAATTGATTGCAAAGATTAGCACAAACTAATACCGAAGCTGGTATATAATACTTGTGTTCATAACGTGAAAAACAAAAAAAAAACATGGATTTGATTGACTCAGATGATTCAAATTAAAAGGTTCAGTTTTGTACACAATACTTTTCATGTAACCCCATAAAAAATTCAATAAAGTGAGATCAGGTGATCGTGCTGACCATCTATCGATCCTATTTTCCGTATTTACCGATTTGAAAATATTGCATCGAGGTACTGCCTAACATCGATTTATTTTCCAATTTCCTCACTCTATGCTTTTTTGACTTCCCTTTTGTGTTTATTCCCACTAGCTTCATATTATATTCTCTTGATCAGTCCAGTATCCTACATATAGGGTGGTTAGCTTGATTGTCTCCATTTTGTTTAAATTTTATGTGAAAGAATTTATTTGCAAATAATTTGAGTTTTAATGAAGTGAGAATGAAAAAAGGTAACTCAATATTTTTGTTGATTAGTTCTGAATTTTAACATAATTTTATTGTAGGTCGAGAATACCTAAACATAAAAACAATGTCAATTTTTTTGCTTCAATTTTGGATACACTGAATTCTGCAGCTCAAACTCATGTGCTCCCAACTCTTCCCAATAATGAACTCTAAGATCTGATCTAAATACGTTAAAACTATACTGGGATTCTGAACACTATAGAAGTCTACCGGTCGCTTTTTATAGTACTATTACCACTATTATTCCAGTCGACAGTAGTCCAAAGTCTCACTTTGTATACTGTCGACAAGTCTTCTGTTATTCCTGACTTATTAGGTTTGTTCGTAGAGAAATCACAAACGGTTGGAAACTAGACGACTTATGCGCAGAACCTCTCTTTGAAAGGTTTTTATTCACTGCGCGTTAGTCGTCTTGTTTCCAACCGTTTATGATTGCTCTACGAACAAATCTATTACTATGGAATATATTGAAGTTTTTGTTAAGAAATCGTCGACAAAAAGACGTAAATAGAGTCGAAATTAGAATTCTATAATGTTAAGAGTCCCAGTACCGTATGCCGTTTAAGATAGATTTATTTTTTCTGACTAGTCATAGAAATTATTATTAAAAATCAGTATATTCACTGAAACCTTTATATAGATATTGAAGCATCCATAAAAAAAACTCAGCTAATTCGCCTTTCCCATTTATAGAGATCTAAATGTCATCAAAAAAGTAATTTACTTCGCATTTAAATTAATATTTCCACGAGTATATTTAAGATATTTTTCTTTCATCTAGGTACTGTTTGGATTCGTACTTTATAAAATCTACTCAAAATAATGTTCTAAATGCAACTTACTCTTTCCAATTAATTTCCCCATTTAATAAACAAATTATGTAATCTATAAAAATATATTAGTAATTATTTCGATATGCCAATATCAAATAGTATAGAACTCGAATATTGGATATCCTTTTGGTTTGTACTAAAGAAAGAGAATTAAAAATTGATAAAACTGGAACAAAAACAAGTTCACGGAAAGTTTTGATTGGTTATTTCATTCTTCCAGATAAAGCACATTTCAGTTTACCCATTCAAACTAGTCGGGCTGGTTATAAAAATAATATAACATCTGGTATTGTCTTGAAAACTTCACAATTAAGTTGAATTTGTGCCAGAAATTTCTCAAATAGTTTCTTTATCGCATCACGAATCATAAAAAGTTTCGATGAGATTTCAAAATAACAACCAAATTGGCTTAATAATAGAAAATTATTATTTAATTCGTTTTAAACTTGATGCAAACTACTTTTCAAATTGAACTGTTTGTCCACGACCATTTAATAATAAGTCAATATTTTACCTCCTAACTAAAAGTATTTGGTACCCATATATCACAAGAGTGAAATATGCTATTTCATGCTTTTGCATCTAAATAGCATATGTTGCTACAACACTCACAACATTCCGGCACATAGGTGACTAGATATGGTGGTACAATGTGAAATAAACTATCATTTTCTTTAGGAAATTTGTTTCTGAAATATATCGTATCGATAAAATATCGAAATTTTTAATATTGATGATTTTTATAACGGTATTTTTTAATATTGATATTTCCAAAACAATATATTTATAACGCTACGGTGTATCGATACTTTACACAGTATCGCCCATCACATTATTTGACGTACTCCAGAACTACGAACTTAGGATCCATGGACTTCTAATCAGATATTCGTTTTGACTCCATTACGGGTATCGCCATGTTGTCCTAATTTTAATTTGGTCAGCCTAAATCACGTGATTCGTACAGGACCGGTTTAAGAAATAAAGCAAAAATTTTTTCTTTAATCGTCGTGATAGACTTGATAAGATAGAGAAATATAAAAAGGTGAAAAAAGTGAAATTTTAAGTATACTTTATTATTTACACTAGTTACTGCATATGATAATGGAAAACTTTTTTATAAATTTTAAGAAAAGTTTTCATTTATTTGAAGTTATGCATAGCCCAAAACCTGAAATAAAACCAAGTAACAAATTTTTTTTAAATCGTGTACGAGGATTTTCGAAAAACATGAATTTTTTGCAAGAATAAAGTTTCTTCATTTTTAAAAATAACAATAAAATTTTTATTCAAAGTTAATTAACCAGGAAAAAAACAAAACAACAGTTAAATGAGGTACCCATTTTAAAGTTTATTGATTTGTCTGAATAACTAATTTGTTGAAGATTTGACGAATATTCTTTCCTTTTACACTAAAATTGATATTTTCTGTTAAACTATGTAGTCCAATCGAACCATAACATCTAATTATTTGTAAGTGTAAATTAACTTATATACAAAAAAAATAATATAACTTTCTCATTAAATATTAAACCCTCTTTCAAGCCAGAAACGTAAGTAGCGTTTGAGCAACCTCGTACAAAACAGAAAGGCATTTTAGCACAGTTTGTACCTAGTCTCCTAGAGTTCTAGATCTTACAAATAACACTATTCTATTAACTACGTTACTAAAATAACACTACTAACAAAATTTAATTAATCACTATTAATAAGTGAAAACACCAACAAAAAATATATCAAAAATTTAATACACAAACATCAAACTAGCGCTCAACTCAATCAAATACAATGCAAAAATTGCGAAATGTGACCTGATGCAACTCCTGAAACTGTCACAAATCACAGTTCAACAACGGGACAAAGGAAAAAGAAATTGACAGAACGAAAAACATTTGGTTTCATAAAAGTTCATCCAGCTAAATTCTAATTGATTAATCAATTCTATTATGCTGTCAATTATTTCTCGCAACCAAGTACTGTTCAATCCAGAATTTAAGGAAAACTCATACGAACTGTAGCTTATTAATACCAACTGTATACTTATATATTTATGTTAAAACTTAAAATTAGCACAACATCTGTAGGCCAAAAGATGGGTAATTTTGGATATATGGGAAACATATACTATTATATTAGAAGTCCATGGATCCTAAGTTCGTGTCCAGAACTTAATTAATTTTGACGTTAGAATTGTCAATAATATCAAATACCAAATTATCACTTTCCGTTCTACACTCTCATTATTTACTCAACATACAACAAATCAAGGTTCGTGGCAAAGTAAAGTGCGTGAATAATGGCTATCATAAATTGCTCGTTAAATAATATACTATGTATAAACTTTTTAAGAATAACATTTCTCCACGACTATATAATAATGCACAAATTATTTTTACGTAGGCATTTAGCTGAATAATGATATAAATTCTTCACACCAGTGAAGAATGAAAAAGAATTCACTCTCGTTATCCAATCACATTTTATAATTATTAGAAATCACGCTAAAATGAATCAATCAAATCGTCTCTTTTGAAACGTCTCTTTTAAAACGGCAATTCCCTAACTACGCAAATCGCTTCTGACAGCGCGTCGCTTCAAACGTCAAAATAATCATATAATCATAATTTTACGTATAAATAGAGAGCAAAATGGACAGCAGTAACATAGTCGTGAAAAAAGTATAGTCTTTTACTTGTGTAGAATGGCTTTTATCCACTTGTAAACTTCCCCCGCGTGAATAATAGCCATCATTCTACACTCGTTGAAAAATATAACGTTGAAAAATATAATTGTGGTTATATTGGGAAAAGTTGTTCAGAAATATAATCATTGTGGCAGTGCGGAACTTTTGAAACAATGATGATAATCATAAAACTTCTAGTTACAATAAATAAATAATGAGTGATGACTACATTATTCATTTTGTGGTTGGCTTAATAGCGCCTTTTACGAATCCTTGTCCATCTAAACGACTACTTTACATTTTCAACAGGAGTAATTTATTTTCATATAAAATACCCTCAGAATGGTTCACCCGGGAAAACTTGAAACGTCCTTAGCGATGGTGTTGAGCTGCTCTAACCATGAGCGGAGATAAAGGATAAAGGATAGAATTGAACTGAATATATAATTCATACAAGATATATTTGTATGAATCAAACTATAGCAATGGCCTGATTTAACAGAAAATCTTCAGTAGATTATTTTATAGGCTGACCCTTTTCAGTCGCCATCTGTGGAATATACTACAACTGATTTTATTATTCTCTGTAGATTCTTCAAAGCTACAACTCATGGAAAAAATCGTTTTCCACTACTTGCTGTAAAGTTGACAATTTTTTGCGTCTTCTAGCCAACAGAGAAGTTGAATTTCTCTATTAGTCGCTAATAAGTTTTTCTATTATTAACCTAGGTCAATAATGGAAAATTCAAATAATTTGAGAATCTAGGGATCGCAGTTTTACAAGAACTTGTGCAACATAATTAATTTTGTATACCCAGGAGTTTGTCTTTGGAAATGCCATTAGTTTAAAATTAGCGGTCAACCAAAAATGACTGATGACATATATAAGGAGTGCGATCATAATGTATATAGGTGAGGAGCGAAGACAGACAGTGTACGTGTCAGTCATATGACGAGGTAAACGCATGGGCTTGAACGATTAGGGCGCTTCCTACCGATTTGTAGATAGACACTGTCAAAATTTGATGTTGACATTGAAATATGTTGTTTAATTTACGTTGATTACAGAAAAACATGGATCGAGGAATGTTATCACATTTAACACTATTACCAGTGAAATTTGAAAATCTTCTGTTGATGAAATCTGGAAATCACGCAAACACAATAATTACAAACGTTGTTTGAAAATAAGTTTCACTACTGGAAATGTAAATCTGCATCAGATATATTGGAAAATTGTTAAAATGGGGCCCAAATATTAAAAACCAAGAGATTACTACTCAGAACGAATCTTCACTGTGAAGCCGTTATGATCAGTGAAATGAAAATAGGCCCATTGTAAGAAGTATGATTCAAAATTGGACAAAATCGTATCCCGATTGGTTTCGGGAAAAAAATAACTAATTACTTAAGATTAGTTCCTTGCAGACTTTTTCCTTTGATCAGCTTATGCCGATACGATTTTTGCAGATCTATTGTGAGTGCTATCATTTTATTATAGAGCTCCTTGTCTAGATCAGTCTTTACTTCGCAGGCAAAACCCAGATATTGGGAGGGTTGTGATTTTTTCCTCTCCTGTCGTCGAAACCTTAGCCTAACCAGGCGTTCACACAGTACCAAAGTACATCTGCTCAGGATTCCTCATCTTCTTGGTAAATCCTGGATATTGTTCGATGCTGTTCATGTGTTTGTTGAATCTACAGTGCCCTAGATCCCAACCAAGATCCTGGCTGTTCGCCTATTGTGACTTAATAGGAATTCCGTGAATTCTTGGTGACAGTTTTTTTATGAAACATTTGGCTTGTATTATATTAGGCGTATTGTTCCACTATTCGCGGAACTGTTTTTTTTGTCCAAGTACTACTGTTTGTTTTTTGCAGCGCTTACGCTATACCACAGGTAGGTCCTGAATCAAAGAAAGCACATCGTGCTCGTTTTCGAGATAGGAAATCTGCCTCTTCATCGCCGTTGTGATGTGAGTAGCCTTGTACCCAGACTAAAAACTGTCTATCTCCACTGCTAAACTCTTGTAGGGTTCCCAAGAAGAGTCACTACGCACTCGTGAAATTTACGCACTCGCTGCGCGGCTTCGTGCGTAATGGGTTACTTATAACTCTTGTTACGTAATATACTATTATCCTACACTATGAGAAAGTTGAATTTTACCTGCTTTACGGAGGCGAGAAAATAACCCTTTCTTTGCCTAGGCGAGAAAATAAATTTTAAGTTTCCACGCTAGCTGGCATTTCTACTACCGTGCGTAAAGTATGATCTTTAGACACACTTTCGAGTGCGTAAAACTTTACTTTACACACTAGTGCGTAAAGAAAAAGTTCCAATTTGTAGGTCTGTACTTATACCTAGTCTTATTAAAATACAGGTAGTTATAATAAATGGATATTAGATCTGAGTTTTTTTTATCAGTGATTGAAAGATATAGAATTCAGTAAAGTACATACCTAATAATTATTGGGTACCTACTGGAAAACAATAGAATAGGGTGCATAGGTAGGTATGTGCCTATAAGCAGTAAGTGACTGACATTTCTTCGTGCATTCAATCTGACATTTGAAATTTGAATTGAGATCTTCCGACTATACCTAGGGTAAGCAAAATTATTTATATTTAAGTATCTATTGAACATTTTTGGGAAACTATGATGTTATTTTACATTCTTTTTTAGAAAACGGAATAGATAGGTACATATAATTATTAAGATTGATTTCTCTGACGATCTCTCCGAAGATCATTTCGCAAATACACCGCCAAACATATTAGACTTAGCACAGAATGCTTCTAATGCTTTATTGCCCCAAAAATATATGAATATTTACAAAACAAAATACAATTTGGTTAAGGAATTGTGTAGGAAGAATAAAATAACAAAATATTCCGAAAATGTCCTAGCGAGCGGCATATTAAACTTCTGTATTCTGATAAAATTTTCGGCAGTAGAAAAAATATTGTATGTAATTCGTGTGTAAAGTCCCTTTTTCAACTCATGTGATCGTCGCATTCGCCTTCGGCTCTTGCGACAATATTCAAATTCGTCAAAAAAGGGTAACTTTACACACGTGTTGCATAAATAACTATTTGATGGTAATGTCAAAAAATAATCACTAGTTATTTCACAAGAGGTGAATATTTTTTGACATTTTTGTGTAAAATTTCTGTAAAAACGAGAGACAGCGAAGCTGGAGGGATATTTTTAAAAAAAAAATTTAGTCGAGGGCTATTTTTACAGAAATTTTGCGGAAAAATGGCAAGAAACATTCAAAACAAGATATATACTTCGAGTGGTATATGGTCATATTATATACCGAAAACTAGCTAGATAGGGAACACCAACTCAAATAGAGGTCGACACAAGAGCACCTCCATACAAAGAGTTTACTGAACAAGGGAAACAAGGAACTCTCAACCAGGCTATTGAAATTGAGTCATATTTGAAGACAGTTACTGACCTGGTGACTGGACACTGAACCCTGAGGAGACATCTGCACAAAATGGGCAAAGTTAGTGAACCTTTGTGCAGGAAATGTGATCTTCATGATGAAACACCTACTCACATACTCTGCTTTTGCGAGAACTTACATGGACTCAGACGGAAGCACTTTGGAGAGGAAACTATACGACCATAACAACTACTGAAAATCCCTCCAGTCAAACTAGTGGCCTTTGTAGAAGACACAAAGCTTCTGGAATGGAAATAGATAACATGGAAAATGGTACAAAGATTCAGTTCAAGTGCCTGGGCTGATGAACACAACCCAATCGAATGAATGAATGAATGAATGAATGAATGAATACCAAAAAGACGAAAACATACAACGAAATGGAAGACTTTCAAAATATATCGATTGAAATCCATGTTAATTAACAAAAACGTGACGATAATGTGACAACATTAAAAATTGGCTGTGGCAGGTGAGCCGGGGTATATTCACTTATGTCAAAAAATATCCACAGAACATAACTTTTATCCAAGTTTTTTGCGACGTTAAACTAATTCAGAAATTTTCAGATTTCTTAGACTCCAACGTTTGTACTATAATTTAATTAATAGCTTACACTATTCTATGATGAAGCATTAAAATTGACGTAAGTCTGCTCGTCCTTTGGATCGTTTAATTTATAACCTAAAAGTCCCTTGCATTTTTGTGAAAATTAAAACTTCACCAGTGCAAAGGTGAAAGATAATCGGAGAGCTCTCAAGGGTATTTGGGTCTAAATTAAATAAGGCTTGAACCGTGAATCCTTTTCAGTGTTAAAGCTATTAACTTGGAAGCTAGAAGTTAGAGCACTATTGGAAACTCTAGTATTGCGGTCAGAATGATTATGACTTTTACACCTTAGAAAGTAGTAAGTATTATTATTGGGGATTGAAGCAGCACTACAATAATAAGATGCTATTATCGCCTAAAGAGATTATGGGCTTAAATCACCATGGAAAATTATTGCTGTTACTTAAAAGTTCCTATACTACACTTTCCTGAAAGTTGAGCCATTTTCATGGCGATTACGTGGTAGTAGCGAAAAGTAATAAAGACCAAGTCGTAATCGAGAAAATTGAATACCACTTTTAGTTTTTTATTTCGTGTCTAGTATTATTTATGAGAGATAGTGAGAAGTTATTGGTGTATCGCTTGGATGTTCAAAGTTTCAATTTTGGCAGTTTCCCAGAATTTGTTATCAGCAATTAAAGAAAAATGAAGTTCTTAATAACACTGGAAACCTTAAATATGACAATTGATACAGGAAACTGTAATCAAGTAAATACATTTTTGGGTACTTCTGCATTCTGTTCTATTCCTACTTGTTCGTACCAATGATCTAGTCATTTCGTGTTTTTATCTAGTTCCGGTCCTCGGGAGGGTGTTTCAGCATCTCTCTTTGCCAGTTCATCTGCTATTTTATTTCTCCTATTATAACAGTAATCACGATCTTTTTTTTGACTAGTTGTTCTAGACATTTGAGAGCTCCTTACACAAGAACTTAGTGCCTCAATGACTGTTTGACTATCCGACATGCTAATTAATTCTGCCTTCTATATTTTTTATCTATATTGATCTGCCACATTCTACTATTGCATGAATTTCCGCGGTGAAATAAAGTGAGAAGATATTTATTCATTCTGCTTTAGAGTCCGTTTCAATAAGGAAGAAGCCACCTGAAGTTGGCGTACCAACCTGCGCATAAGTCAAAATCTGTCGAGCGATCGTTCCATGCCGTTGGCGTTACAAGCGATGTTTCATGCCGACAGCAATTAAATTGTTGACATTTGAGGTTGTCTTTGAAACAATCATTTACTGTCGAATATTTTTCATTTTTGAATATTTTAAGACGTTCTGCTAGTTTATTTGTGAGTGCTGTGTGTTTTATTTGATCTAAAACCATGCCTCCTACAAAACTGGTTAGTGTTAAAAGAAAAGTTATCCACAGTGAAGGCCGAAAGATTCTTGAAAACGTTGCAACTTTTATGCAGTCTGAAGCTGAACATGGAATCCAAATTCCTTTAAAAAATCATCGGTAAGTCAAATAAGAAAGTATAATAATCCAATATATTACTCATGGCATTCAGATTGTTGTAAAATATATGGAAGAGTATACATTACTTCAAAAATAATTGAATTCTGATAATAATTCATATAGTCTGCTGCACTTAGCACTTATTTATATGGTTCTAATACTTCTAATTTTGTGTTACCCTACAAAATGTGAAAACGTTACGCTACTGATTTAGAATAAAATATCAATTTTTAAATATGGCGCTGGTTTTGACATCAAGGTCGCGCATCGACTGTAACTTCAGGTGGCTTCTTCCTTATTGAAACGGATTCTACTTGACTACAGCAAATTGTTTGTTAAATTTCCCATTTAATTGAAGTAATATACTCCAATTCTCAAGATATAGAATTACTTAATTAATTAAGTGTTAAATTTCAAATGAAGCTTGTCACATTTAATTTTCTCAGGAGTTATTTTTTTTTCATCAATTCAGATTTCAGATGTCGTTCTTATTAATTAATTAAGAAAATAAGAAATATCCTCGGGCTTTAAAATTCTTTTTTATATTCACTTCGGTATTTATCTACAGAGCATTTCAATGAAGACTACCAACCCCAGATAATTCTGAACGCGTCACTTTTATGAAAAGATTGTATATCTATAACTCCCAACTGATTGACTTTTCACTTATGTATTATACATTTTTGTAATTCTCTTGTAGAGTAGAATTCGATAATTCAATAATGTATGGGGTGTTTCATTTGAAAAATTGGGAGGGATGTGTGGATAATTGCAGACTCTCCTTCGATAAAGTGTTCAGGTAGTTCAGGAAACGGAAAATGAACTATAGATTAATGCCCGGTTGCAAGAACGCTTATTAAAAATGATGAATGATTAACGGCTAATCAATGAAATAATAACTCGGTAATTCTTCAAATCAACTATCAATAACAAAATCAAAATGCAACGGATAGGTACCTGCAATGATGAACAATTAATCGACCATTATTTTTTTCGTGAAATCGGGCTCCCATTGATGGTTCATAATTTTTTAATCAACCATCACATGATGAGAGATTTGATTAGCGTTCTTGCAACCGGGCAATAGTATGTCAGCTGATATCACTACCCAATTTTAACGTCATGGACTGACAACAAGGTTAATTAAAGTTTAATTCAAATACACGAAAATATGAATTTATTTATTTCCGGTGCAATCAATGTGGCAACATAGCCAATATTGTAAACTGATACATGACAAAAGTTCCTCACATTAGATATTCAGGAACAAACAAAGCAGATACAGGCTACGAATACAACAAAAAATATATATAAAACAGCTACCTAGCTCTTGCTGAGGTTTAATATTTCGTTAGTCAGTGACTTCGAGGGATTTTTGACCAGGAGCTTGCTGTGTTCCTGTTAGGCACGCACTGGTCTGACGTTTACTTTGAATTCGCTGAGATTAACAATCACGCGCAGCAGTTTTTGATATCTTAAATACTGGTTCAGGACGAGTGTATGCAGTTTCATACCCTAGCTTTAGCAGGGTGTCTGCCGTTTCATTACCCATAATACCTTTGTGTCCAGGATCCACTTAAAAGTTACTCTATTATGGTCTAGATCTGATATGGGCATATTTTGGATTCTATTTAAAACTATAGTTTTTCCAGTATTGAAACAGAACCTATTCGAGTCGGACCTGGACTTAAAAGTAACAGAATCTCTGGATTATAATGTCCAAAATTTTCATTATTGAAGAGCTCCAGGATACACAAGTGTGGTGTCGTTAATGAATAACCAAAAAATAATTGGTTCCAGAACTGATCATTGGTCTATTCTATACCATTTCCAGAAACGTCACCACTTCCCCGTAGGAATAACTCCGATGCCATAAAATTGTAGTTCACTAGTATTATTTTTTCGCCACCCTTGTGCAGTGGAACGATTGTAACTGTTTTCATACAGTTGGGAAAGAGCCAATTCTCAATGGATTCATCTATCAGCGAAGTTGAAACGTTAATTATCACTTCAGGAATATTCAAAAATATATCTCAGTAGATGAGTCATTAATGCCACAGTTAGATTTGTTTTGAATGTTGAATGGTTTTTATTACATCAAATTCATTCACTGGTCTCGAAAAAAACTATCATTTACTTTTTCAGTCGCATGTAGGAGAAAAATGACATCATGACTTCAGTTCGTCTAGGTAGAGACCGGAAGAGTTTCATGAACGAGTTTTGTTTCTTAAATCATCAACAGATCAAGTTTTTAGCTCCAGAGATACGATTGTTATTATAGTTTTGTTCAATAGATTTGATCGTTTTCCGATAAATTATTTTATAGTTATTGATGTAATTCAGTATAAGAATTTTTGAATGTACATAAGTGATCTAATATTCTTAGATAAAGTAGTTGTACTTTCCTGCAGTTGTCTGTGGCTTCAGTTTTGGGGAGCGAAGAACTATTGTTTTGAAAAAATTTCATAATTGTCTGGCTGTCGTTGTAGTGGATGAAAAAGTAAGTAAGTGTATGGCTTTGGGAATTAATCCGCTCAAAGTATTAATGTTGGAATTAATCTGGACAGTAGACAAATAGATGTCCTTGACGATGATATGTCACCGCAAACGTCAATTATGCCCATTCCGCTATGCGGTTTAAATCAATTATCCATGCACAGATACATCAAGGGACATCTCTCAAATTGATTTCAATTACCGGTTTCTGAATATTCATAGCAACACAACTTAGTGTGCATTTGCACGTCTAAGGTGATAATATTGATACTATCGGAGAATGTGTCCACTGAAGTTTGTTTTCCTCGAAGCGATACTCGAATTGCATAATTCCCATGAGGAAATACAATAATGGACGGAATTCATCAGATTTAATTTTAGCTAGGACAATTACTATGGATTAACTGTCTTCGGTACACGTACCAATGAACTAATTAGGAATTTATTGTACAGTGAGACGTTTATTTTGTTAATATATTAAATTAAATACAGTAATTAGCGAATTCTCGACTTACTATTTCATTAACTTATTATTTTATATTGGAATTTTTGCAGCTTTTGACAACTGTGATCATATTATGCTCTGCTATTCTCCTTTGAATATAATTCCTGCATTTGGTTTGTCATTTTTGAATCTGTATGATTTTTGTTCTAAAATTTATTATAGACCATGGAAAAAAAATTCTGATCACCAATTTGGATTCAGGGATTCAAAGTATTAGTGATATTATTGAAAAATCACTGGAACATGAAAAGTATGATCTGCAATCTTTATCGATGTATCGCAAGTTTTAGATAGGATGTGGCGATTGTTCAATACTTTAGTTAATCCCATATTTAAACACTGTTTTGCTTTTTATTTCCATGTAAATAGATTATAATACTTTTGTCAATATCCGTAAAATTCCCTATCAATGCACGGTATAAATTAAAATTTTATCATTATACCTCCACTCATTTGAGATAGCTACTTTGTTAGCGAAACGCGTTACGAATATATATTGAACGTAGTTCTAATATAATGAAGATTTGAACAAATTTAATTGTTTTATTTAATCGTTTACTCAAAAAAGTCTGCCACAAGCAGTGTTTTAGGCTCAGTACTTTATCTGATATACACTAGTGTTGTCTCTAAATTAGATAACGACGTCGACGCCCGAGAAGCCCGGAAAACATATCATCTGTGAAAGCCTACATTCTTCACTGTTTTCACCATGTCAAATCGCATACTACAATCAAACTAAACGGTATTCTTTCTGTATTGGGATTATAAAGCTGTATAAATAAGCAACTACTTCACTAATTTGTCACTGGTATTTTCAGAGTTTCCATGTCCTGGCTTTGATCACAGTTTTTTCACAGCGATAAGGATGGAGCAATGGGAAATCGGTTTATTACGTTGTGATTTGAAAATGTTGAATCGGAAAAATACGATTTCGTTTCGTGGATATCCTCTTGCTTTTTATTTAAGTAAATATTTATAGAATCGATGTTGAATCTCTACCAGTTGAAATTTCTCAAGCGTTAAACGATTCGCTTTTGAAGCGTGTTATTTCTTCGTAAATTACCCAACATACAATTCAAATTAGCTTTCAATCGAATAAATATCAGTTTATTGGAATCATTTTTCATATAAGCTGCTTTAAAAATGAGAGTTTCAATGACTGTTGAACCAAGGAAATGCGACTGTTAGAGGAGAGAAGCCGACTGTCTCCTTCCCGTGGGCAAATCCTGTCTGAGATAAGCTTTTGTTACTTTCAATCTTTATTACCTATTGAGAATAGACCAATCTTCAGACATTATTACTTTACAATGTTTCAGTCGCAGCATAAATCAAAACAGTTACAACGCACATATGCGTATCATTTTCGAAAGTGTTCATTCACATTATTTTATGGAAATTGTTGAATATTGTTCTTATAGACCAAATGAATGTAAGTTATTATTTTTTAGGAATAAACATAAAATATATCCATGATCGTAGTTCATGAAGACGGGTGAATTTATGAAATATTTTGAAGCGTCATTTTATTTTAGTAGACTTGGCATTATGTGAAAATATTCTCGTCTTTAATATGATGGGGACTACCAAAATATAAACAAGGTGGTCTATATTGAATACCGATTACTTATGAATGTAATTTTGACTATAGGGTAATCTGCCAATTTTAATAAAACGAATTTGGATAAAATAATCTTAAGTACGCCACAAACAATCGTGAAGCGTCAGCTGCAACTATTGAAGTATAACCTGAAATAGGGCGTCGACCGACCACTATAGTGGTAGCCTATGATGCGATAATTACAATGAAGCAGTGTCGAATGCGGTTAGTACTTGGACCGGTGACCACTGGAGAAACATCGTCGTAGATCTCGTATACCCTGCAACGAAACACTTAAGACTACTATGGTACACTTTATACTACTAGGGTGAGTAGCATATCACAGCTCGCAGGCATTTTATTATGAGCACAAGGTATAATGTGGATATGCCGTCCCGAGGTCTCGAGTCCATTGATGCTGAGCTCGATAAAGATTTTATTGTGGTTGGAACACTAGTGAGTTCGGCTAAATTCCAAGTTAGGTGTAGTGTGCTCCCGGCATCGGTAATTACTCCCAGCTGCAGAAATAGAGCGACGTTAAGAAATGAAGGAAACAAAATTGCCAGGAATAGTTATTTTCCAAACTAGTGAGCGACTGCACGCTAGGCGTAGTGTGGAATAGACGCTTTTCGTATAACAAACAATATTTACTCTAGGAGCAGGCGGAAAATGGGGAAAAATAATTTAATTAGACATAAAATAACTGGATACAAATTAATAAGTTTATCAGTTACCTTCTGATTATTGATGTGATCATTAGAAGTTATTGAAGCTATATTTAACCACTTTTGAATAAAATAATAACTTAACTTGAAGTACTCCAAGTAAGTAGTAAGACTGAACGTGAGGAATTCAACTGGATACTTTTTTACAGCCTGCCATTTTCTAATGAAGCCGTTTTATTTTATGAAATTAAGATCATTCGCTATTTATGGCATTTGTCAGCCAGGTTGATGTTTTATATCAATCATGTCTATGGAAGGATCTATTTATCGATGCACAAGTACTCTTAAAAAATGTCCAATGTGGATTGTGTGGATTTCCTCCTACATACATTCCTTAAGAATTTTTATACCTACTTAATATGGCTATTTCTGGATTCCATAATTCAGAGTGATGATCCTGGCTTGGTTACCCTTGGCCTTCGAAAGC
Organism: Lochmaea capreae; assembly: GCA_949126875.1. NCBI lineage: Eukaryota > Metazoa > Arthropoda > Insecta > Coleoptera > Chrysomelidae > Lochmaea > Lochmaea capreae. Next base: position 10,769,129 of record OX421409.1, read on the forward strand.
TGAGATCTTAATCCTAAATGTGAGACAGATCTATTTATTTTTAAAGCGTGCAGAAATTCGGCATCATCCATGTATCCTGTTTCCAAAATAAAGAGAGATTTTGAATAATTTGAAAAATAAGTATTTGGTCACGTTTGTTGTGCTATTGTAGCTCGGATCAACATCAAGGAATAGTCAAATTTCAAAGCAACGGTATCCTAAAGTATGTTGGTGATCTCCACGGAAATAATGTCTTATCAGGCCAAAAATAATTAAGATATTGGAATTTTGTATGTTTTGAACAAAATGGTGGTACAAACTACAAAATTTGTTGTTTTATAATTATATTTACATTGGAACAGTTTCATTTTTGAGAGCTGAAACACATATTTACTTATATTTAGAATTTTCTGACACTGACATAAAGACATGTACTTACCTTATAAACAAGAAGGGTATCTATTGTCTAATAAAAAAAATATATATTTTTCTGTACATTGTGACACACTCAAGCTGTTTTTTCTTGCTTGTCCTGTTTGTTGAGATAAATTTAGTAATTTAAATTTAATTCTGTTCCTGTTGACCGGTTGATCTGAAATAAGGTACACACTTTCAGTTCTGATGACAATACAAATATGTATATTAGGAATTGTGAGTCAAAGAAGGTCGCCGCCACTAAATGACGTACTACACTTTTTTTGAATTCCCTTAATATATGACGTGGATATCTTTCGAATAAAAGGGTATGACCAGTAGAATCACATTTAATTTATATTAAATATCGGGCCAAATAGTGGTATAGTTGACGTGAAAGATACAGCGCAGCGGAGCTAAACTCTGAAAGGTATTAATATTATTTTCGTCTACTTACCAAACATAATTATAGCTATATAATTATGTATTATGTATTATGTATATAACTATAGCCTTTTGACCCATTAGTCCATCCTTTCTTAACCGTATCGTGTGTATCATACCGAGTTTCGCCAAATAGATAATTGCTAATAAATAAATGTATAATTACTTAGAATTTCCACACAAAAACACACACACTTTCTTGATGTCAGACCACCCACTAAAGAGAACACCTGCAACCTCTCTCAAAAATAGTTATAGTTCAGTCAAACTATTAAAGGCAGTCACTCGCTGTCGCTCGTTCGTGCTTTAAACAGTTTAGTTTATTAATCGCCTTCATTAACAAACTAGTTTATTGAATAGCTATTAACGATTATTAGTTGAAATTATAACATTAAATGAATTGATCGTCAACTAAGTAAGCATTTTAAATAATTATAATATTGACTGGGCTATGACGGTATACTCTTAGTCTTAGAGTCAAACAAAAAGCCGGCAACTTTAAGTTCGCACTTTATCTTTTACGTCAACTATAATTGAAATGGTACATATATATACCTTTTTTCCTTCATCTTTTGAAAACCACAAATTTTTTAACGATAATTTTATACATTGACTTTTTGCAAAATCAATGGGAAACACATGTTTCCGAATAGTTTACCGGATGCAAAATACTATAAGTCATAAGTGTATCAAGATAATACAATTTTTTTTTCATTTCTCATGTTGTGCATACCTATTTGATATTCGTTATTATTCTATTTTATCTGGAGTTTACTTTGTTCCTCGGTCCACAGTTCTCTGAAAAAATGTTGTCAACTTCAATATACCTAAAAGTAATCCAGAATATTATATGCACTTTAGACGCTCATTCCTCTTGTACTCCTGGAGAATGTGTATTGTAAGAGGGTGATATTTCTACAAATGAAAGTTTTTATTTGTGCATTATGGGGAAACTTGCTGGGTTGATTTTTGTCGGCGTCGATTTTACAGCACAATTTTAACTTTTGTTCACGGCAGTCACGCATCAAAGTATGGCAGCGTAGATTAATTCCCATTTTCCTAAGCAAAATACTTTATCATCTTCCAGGAATCCCATTCGAAAGTTACAAGTGGATTATTAGATTTTGCAACAATGAGATTAGGGGAAACAAAGACAAGAAAATATTTTACAAGAAGAAGGGTATGTACGCCAAGTCACGCCATACTTTATAAAGTTTAGTCATTTCCAAAGGAACGACGATAGTCCCGCGTCTTCGCTCATGTATGGATAAAGATAAGGGAATATTGTTCGGAAGGTTAACTTCGGTCATTATGGAATAAAAATTTCACACCGAAAGTAATTTTTTTTATTCGTCGTAAAGTTAAGAACTTCGGTTTATCACAACCATTTCAAATAATATCTCAAAAGAATCCAATGTACCTACAGGAGAATTGAATCTTCACAGTGTTTGACTTTATGGTATTTCTGATTTCCACGATTTCGAAGGACCAGCTTCTAGAGGAGCGGAACAACCCCAAATAGTCGTGTAGAAAATGAAAAACGAACCAACGTCGTTCTAGTCGCTTAGAACAGCCTCTCTTTATATTTATGAGGGTTCTGAACACAAATTTTTTTTAATTGGGGAACATGGTCAAAACTGGTTTTTAAATCAAGAATAAGGAAAAAAAAACGATCTTACGATTTAACGACCAACTCGCGGTTTCTCAGCAAATACCCAATTAGTTTTTTTTTCCAGAAAATTTAATGCCAGCCAATTCTAGAGATAATGAAACTAGCCCGAAATCCCCAAAGCATTTTAGATTCGAGCAATGAAGTGAAGAAATTTTTCGAATTTCTGACTTTTTACTTACGATGAAGTAAGTTGAGTGAGGAAAACTTTGATTAGTCATTTCTGAATAGGTAGTATTAAAATATGGAAATCGAATGAGTTTTTGGAAAAGTTGGAGATATCAGTAAAAAAGAAGATATAGCGATTTTGAGATGAATGTTCTCGCCGCGTGGCTCCCACAGTGGGGATATTTTCCGTGTGCGGATCGTCTTCGCGAGAGATATCAAGTATCTATTGCAACTTTACGAAAAAAGATGAAGGTTCGACAGTATCATTTGAAGGAAAAATGAAATATAAACTTAAGCATCATGTTTAATTTTCATGATTCATTTAATTTTTTTGATTGATCATACTACATAGCCAAATTGTTACTTACAACTTCTAGAGCGGACTTAAAATCAAACGTTGTGAAATTAGCCGAAGAATATAATTTTTTACCATGAACAGTAAATAGTTTTTTCCCAATATAATATAACGCCGACGTAGTATCGCATTGCCATCCATAATTTGTTATGTCTTCAGATTTTATTACTGGATTGATCGCTCGGCTCTATTCGTTTATTCGCCACAATGCACTAAATATATGCTGCTCTAAAGCGAGCTCTGACGGAGGTAGGTTATCGATCGAAACGGTTTTTGCCATTGCAGCTCAAAGAATTAATTGAATTCCGCGTGGCTTTTAGTTTTTTTGATTGAACATACTACATAGCCAAAATGTTACTTACAACTTACTTAAGATCAAACGTTGTGAAATTAGCCGAAGAATATAATTTTTTATCATCATTTTTTTTTAATGAAGAGTGAACAGTTTTTTCTCAATATAATATAACGCCGACGTAGTATCGCATTGCATGTTATTTTTAAATGTATATTCTATGAAAATTTAAATATTCATTGTACAATACAAATTGGACATTCTGAATGAAAGTCACATAATAAAAAAAAATGTACTTTTGAAATGTGAATAATTTGTGAACACAAAATATCGAGGGATTCCACGCGCCCACTGTGCGAGACGTGCGGCGAGAATACTCATTTTAAAATAACTCTATCGTACGTAAAAAGTCAGAAATTCGGAAAAAAAATGTTCTTCAATTTATTGCTTGAATCTAAAATGCTTTGGGGATTAAGGACCAGTTTTATTGTCTCTTGAATTGGCTGGAGAATACGTCATTAAATTTTCGTAAAAAAAATATTAATTATTCGCCGATGAACCGCTAGCTGATCGTCGAAAATCGAAATATATTTGTTTTGCATTTTCGGTTAAAAGTCAATTTTGACCTTGTTCCCCCAATTTTAGAAACAAATAAATATCATATGGGGGTGTTCCTCTCCTCTATTCAGTCCACAAGTTTCATCAATTGCATCTCTTGAAACGAAAACTGCATACTCTACTTTTTAATACATACAGTCCAGTGTAATCCCAGATTAAACATTTAAAAAACGTTCAATTTAATCATTTGGCTAGGATCTGAGATCAAATGGACTTCAAAACAAAGGTTCACTGAAATGGGTTACCTTGCTTAAGGAAAACCAAGACTTTGATCAAAACTGGAAGCAGAAGCCTTGTGAGAAGATCGGGTCTATAAAAGAATTTTGTATTGAACAATGCTGGCTAAGTTATTATTTGGATAGAATCGGCTTGACACAAAGTATCAGTGAAACACGTGCTAACGACTGCCGAACGAATTATCCTACAGACTCTAGGAGCTGCGTTTCTGCACCCTGAGGATTTAGATTGAAGATGAAACTCCAAGAAGTAATCTAACTTTGACTGGGGTTGTCGCAGAGCACAAGTCAGAACAGACCACAATATTTTCGTCTTACCAGTAAGTATAAAATATTACACGACACATGAAATACCAAAAATAATTAAAAAAAAACAGAAAATAGCTCCAAAAGGAAGAGTTTACTGAGCTTTTATATCTGGTGAATATAAGAGCTCGTCATGGAAGATCTAGCGACGATTAAAATAAAAATTGAACTGTGGAAGAGGACATTCTAATGACTAGATTGTTATTAGACTTTCTGAAGGAGGAGGAAATGGAAATTTTTTAATAATGACCACACATAGATCAGGTAGGAAACTATATACATGGTGGTGGCAGTCACAACGTTAACATAGTTACACAAAGATACATAATTGATACAATAAACCTATTATGTCTGGGATTAAATCAAATATGTTTTGACCGTCTATTTACATAATATTAATGTATTTAAGTAACTGGAGGTCAACTAATTTTGTTTCTCGTACATAAATAATCTGCTTCTACTGATATTAGAATGCGGGCAACGTAGCTAGATTAAACCGAACACTTATTTTGACAAACTACTTTTAGGGATTTTGGGATATATACTGATTTATTAATTAAACAAGGCCAAGGGGTCACGCACGCTTTAGGGCCTGTCGAATGAATATTCATTTTATGGGTGTAATGAGGTTGAATATACGATGACGTTTATATGCCAGTGAATATCGAAAACTAGGTATGGAAAGGATTCAGAAAATTACGTCAAAGAGAACACCTATTACTTTTAAGCATACGAAAGTCACTTTTGTTTGCTTTTAGCTTGGTATACAGAGTGTTTTGTTGAAGAGGAATACTCAAACTCACGATACAGGGTGTATTGTATTGTTCGAGCATCTTTGATTTTCTAGGTCCTACTATATCTTTCCAATGGGGAAATCTTTCCTTCCTCTCAGCGCTGCCTATTTTTTCCAAGGATTGATTGATTTTTTAACATATTATATAATTTTATGAATTTATGGACTGCTAGATTAACTTATGAGGTACCACATGCTTTATGAAAGCTACGAAGATATCTACAATCCCATAATAAGTGGATAATAATTGTCAGAAAGCTTGGCAGTTTTTTGAGAAAAGTAATTTAAATGGAGACAGATATACAGGGTGTTTCGAAATTCATGCGACAAAATTTGGAAGGTGATTGCTCGTATGAAATTAAGATGGGTCTTTTCTGTAGCAAAATTTCCTCAGCCCACCCCTTTCCGAGATATCACCCTTAACAAGTGGTGACTAAAATTAAGTTTTTATTTTTTCTCTAAATTCTCAGAGAAACTTGAAATTCTGTGCGAAGGACTTACGACGGGTATTTTTTCAATATTCCTGTTACATTATACGGAGGTGAAATTAGCAACCCTTAATTTATTTCGTATGAAAACTTTTTTTTAATGAAGTTTTATGAAATAACATTTAACTTAAAACCCTTGTTTTATTTGAAAACTTTTTTTGTTAAATTTTTATCTCAAAACCAATAGCTGCAGAGAAAGAAAAAAAAATTACCATAATTTATAATTGAGTAGAAAACAGTAGAGTTTTGATATGAAATAAAGTAAGGGTTGCTAATGTCACCACCGTATAATGTAACAGGAATACTGAAGAATATCCGTGGCTAGTCCTTAGTGAGTGCACGAGTGTCTCAAGTTTTCAGCTCGGAAAGGAGGGGGCTGATGAAATTTTGTCATAGGAAAGACCCATCTTAATTTCATACGAGCAATCACCTCCTGAATTTTTTCGCATGAATTTAGAAACACCCTGTGTGTATAGACCCGTTAATAAATAATATTGTCACTTCTAGCAGCCATATTTCCCGATCCTAACAAAATAATGTTATCTTCCAATAATATGGTATCAAAAAGATGGTGCTTCCCTCGGGCTGTACATACCTATCTAGATAAAGTGTTTCCACAGAGATGGATGAGACGTCGAAGAGTGATAGATTGGACGCCCAGGTCACCGAAGTGGACCTCATTATATTTATCATGAGGCTACCTTAATAATGAGGTTTACAAGAATAGACCAGTTGATTTACAAGCTCTACAAGATTGTACTGTGGTAGAGATATGAATATGATACCAAAAACATATTAACGTGATTTAATTGGACACTTCTGAAAAAGACTGTCAATGATGCGATGTGATGCTTGCTTCAATGTTTCTACCGCTAGGAGAATTCAAGTTGTGTAAAATTGTTGCTTAAGGCTGGTCTGTGGTATTAGAAGACGTCACAGAATCTCCCACAAATTTGATCAAATGGATCAGTATGACCAAGAGACGATATATTTATTCCATAAAATGATTAAGACTGGACAGCCATCATATTTGATAAACAAAGTTTCACTCGATTTAAATATTCATAATCGTAATAGCCGTTTTAACTATAGATTAATTATTGACCCTCGTCATTGAGCTGAACAGTATAAACACTCTTTTACATATTAGATTGCAAAAATTTTCAACGGACTGCCTGAGCTTTTCAAACAAAAGCATTTAAAATTTCTCTAAAATCAGTTTTGTTACGCGAATAACGTATGAACTTTGGTATAGTTTGGAAAAGTTATCTGAATCTATGAAAAGAATGCCGCCAAAAACATTCGATATTGCCACGTTTAACTATAAAAAAGCTAAAGTGCTGAATATGTAGTAGTAACTATTCAAGAATCGACTTTTGATTGTCAATAATAAATTGATAATGATTACACGTTGCTGTTTTTATGTGCTTGCATCATTGGATTTTGTCTATTTCCATTTTTTTTTCCAAATAAATGCAAAGGGGACTTTTCTCTAAACCTAGGTTACAGAGGTGTTTCCTCAGACAGCAGTGACCTGTTAGAAGTCTTGCTATCTTTTTCAACCTACTCCTTGATAATTCTAGAGCAGCTTTAGCATGTCCATCAATCCATCCTCTCAATAGGAGCTTGGACTGCCTGAGACCCTATAGAGCCCTCCACTGAGCAAAGTGCTGGTTTCTCAACCAGTTCCTCATCTCCTTACGGATTGTTTGTTTTGTGATGCCCAAGGTCGGGCCTGGGCCGTTAAAAGGAGTAGCCGGCCCTTCCACACCCAGCGCGTCCGCCCCTTCGTTGCCTTCAAAACCAGAGTGGGCCGGAATCCATTCTACCCACAATGTGTTCCGCCTTGCTAGGTCAGCAAGGCGTTCACGACATTCGGCAGCAAGCCGTGACTTGATGGTGTATTCACTTAGGGCCTTGATTGCCGCCTGACTGTCGGTGTATATGGTTATGCGTCGATCCGTATAACCTCTGTCTAGGTTCATCTGCGCACATTCCAAGATAGCGTATACCTCATCCTGATATGCCGACACACCCTCACCCAATGGAACACAGACTTGTGTCCTAGGGTTCCTGGAGTAAATTCCATCCCCCGCCCCATCGCTGGAGCATGAACTATCTGTGTACCACACGACCCCATGAGGCTGTGAATTTCCCTCCCTTTCCCAGAATTCTCTATTACGGATCTTCACCCTACAGGGGGTTACGAAGGAGTACCTGCGCAGGCAGACATCAGCCGCTCAAGCCAGAACAGGGACATCTCCCAGGGGCGTGAGCTTATTGACGTGCCTGCACCCTTCCTCGTTGGAGTGCCCTTCCAGCATCAGCCTCGATCACATGGTGAAGAGGCCGAAGTCCAAGAATCACCTTCAACGCAGCAGTTGGTGTAGTTTTCATGCAGCCAGTTGCCCCCAAACCGACCACCCTTTGGAGGCGTGCCAGCTGCGATCTAGCCAGTTGCGACAGAGCCGCGTATGTGAGCATCGGCAGCATGATCACTTTGTAGAACCACAAGATCGTCTTGGGAGTTAGTCCCCATTTCAGACCAATGGCTCTCCTACAGACCCAGAGGGCAGTAATCATTCAAGGGAGGAAAAGGCACTTTACCCCCATGTTATAAATATTATTTTCCGCCTCCCTCAAATAGCAAGTCTTAAATAATTTGCTTGGATAGAGGTAGACGGAAAACATTTTTCCAAAGATGCTAGGGGTTTCCTTAAATCCGGAACTTCGTGCAAAAATCATATTACCGCGTACACCGAATGAACACAGTTGGTGGAGAACGACCGGTTGCTATGCAACCACCTGACTTGCTATTTGGAAGCTCGTGTATGTGTTCTTCCTTCTTACTTCGAGTTTTGACTGATATTGATTGTTGGCCTTGTTTCCTCACCCCTTACCGACACTGCGTAGCTTCAGATAGGTTTGCCAAACTATATGTAGTATTTATTTAGTGTATTTCTTTGATAAAATTTAGGTTTTCTTGTTATTATTATTATTGTCGTTAGTATTGTGCTACCTATTATTATTATTATCATCATTATTGTATTTGTATTAAACAGTGTTAGAACTACGTATTATTATCAAATTTTTCTGTGAATCATTTAACGTTTAAGATGAAAAACAGAGACTGCCATATCAATTTGGTGTGGTAGTCACCTGATTTTCCATTTATATATTTATTTGTAACTGTGGGGCGTTATGATAAGAAAAACTAAATGACTTTGATTGTTATTATTATTATTATTATAATGACAAATCGTCGACGATTTGAACTTTGAGCATTCATTTCAGTTTGTTCAGTTATTTTCCTTTATTTCTTTCAATGTTGTTTGTTAATATTAGTAATACCTGATAGGAATACATATGTGGCGGGTGCAATGATTGATGGTCAATTCGTCAATACGACCACAAAACGTCTGAAATATTGTTTTGACGGGCGTGAATTAAATTTTAGTAGAGTTGAAAACTTCACTAGCGAGTGGTTCAATTGATCTCTGACTAAGATGTGTAACTGATATTGGAAGTCTACAAGACATCCTGTATCTCGGTTACAAAGATGGTAACACTTAATAAATGGGGTAGTTTAAGAACTGCCCCGGTGCCACAAAGTTTTTGGATCCAAAAAAGGAAAATATCATTGAATATTTTGATGAATGGAGCTTAAAACAAATACGATAAAATTTCTTTACTTATTTTCAACATTGCACTGATATATTAACCGCATTACATAACATTGCTGTACTTAAAATGTTTTATTCAAATCATTTATCTTTTCAAATTACCCCATACATCTCTTGGGAAACTAAATACTTGCACAAACCCGTATTTGTATTTGTTGTGGTTGTTGCTTTGTTTAAACTAGAGATAGGTACCTAGTCCGATGTCTGAATGTCTGTATTTAATTTATAGGTAACTCTCCAAATGTATTATAACTGTGCTACATATTGAATAGCTGGAAGAAAAGGGGAAATTAACCTGAAGACAATTGTCTACACATTTATTGTATCGAACGTTTGTTTGACATTTATTGCGAACTGATGTTACAACATTTGTTATTGTCTATTTTTGATACTTTTTTGTGAGCTACTTCTATTTTTGCAATTATTGTTATGTGTTTCATTATGTTTTATCATTCTTCATTGTTATGATTAATTGTTGCTGTCAGTTGTAGAGGAACAAAGCGAGAAATGTGCTAGTTAACTAAACATACATAGAAGCAACGTGAAGTTTGCCAACCGTTTTGCGCAGAAATCAAAATCGGTCTTGTTTGGTATCTATGTCGCCTCGTAACGACAGTTTCATGCCATTGGCATTACAAACGAACATCGCCAATCTTTAATCATTGAAAGTATAAATATTTCAACGATACCTAGTATTTTCATATACCAGAGTATGTTAAACTATCTCGAAAAGCTTTCCAAATATGTTTTATTTAAATTATACATAATATGATAAATACATTTTTAATATTATTATTTTGGGTTAACCTATAAAATGTGAAAACGTTACGTTAGACGGCTAATTTTTTTCCGACACTTACATTATATTTTAGCCAATGTATAAAAAACTAAAGAAATTATTTAAAAGATTCCTCGACAACCGGTGCAGTAGTTTTTTAGTTAATCGTGAACAGACACAGACAAATGGACAGACAAACAGACGCGGCGGAGGACTTTGTTTTATAATATGTGGTGATTGTTTGATTTGATTATATAAAAAAATATTTCTTCGTGATTTGTGAAATAGGGGTGAAATCGTTTGATCAGAAAATGTTAGTGCTTACACTTTTTTAAACTACGGCGTTCTGGGTGGGGTTGATTGCGCTATTACATGATTATTTTTCTTACAAACAAATAATAGAAGACAAACAAAATTAAAACATCCGACCTGTTTTTAACTGAGTTTCATTGTTCAAACCTCTCCTACAGAAAAGCCATTTTAAACACCATGAACCCCATTTTATCGGTTAACGTATAAATTTATTTTAATGGGAATATGTTGACCCAAATAGGACAGAAGACCACTTCTTAAATTCAAACTTCAATACCTGTGAGATTTATTACTACACATTTCTTATATCCATTTTCTACAAAAGAAACTGTTTTCACTGTATCCACTTTTTCGGTAAACACTGTATAGTGAGCAGACTAATATGCATATAATTGTTGGGTTTTCTCATGATCTGCACTTTACCACAGAATCACCCACTTTCACAGAAACGACACGTTTGGAAATTTCTATTAGAAATATATTGTTGTTAGGGTGAAATATTTTGATTTAATGTTGACAGTATCGGCAACTACCACTCACTGAGAATTCTATCAAAATAACGCATAATGCGAAAAAGTGTTGAAAACATTCTAGGAGTGTATTTCTTCAATACCAGTAACTACCAGATGATAAAATAAAAACTTACCATTGACGCTCAATTATAATCCAAGGCATCCACATACTCAATTCACATGTTCACAATAAGCCCAGCTATTCCATCAATAATTCGTTAACCGCCCTCTTTGTCTCTTGCTTGAAGTTAAATGTTAGAAGTAATATAATTCGATAAAATTACCCTTTTCTTTTTTGTTGCTTACCTCACTTTTTATCGCAAGTTTCCCGTTTCTGTGTTAACGTTAATGATAACGACATAATTCTGTTACTATCTCTACGTCTCACCTCCTGAATAATTATTCCTTGGATTGATTTTATTGGGACTCATTATACTTTCAACATCCCTATCGCTTCCTCTTTATCAGCTTTAAGAACCCCTTCGTCTTTCTACAGGATTAATTCAACTCCTTATTTTTTACCATTATTACCATGCAGTTAACAGTCCTTCACTATCCTTTATCATAAACATTTCCCAGTCTATTTGAACCAACATTGATCCAGAAATGATAGTTTTGTGTAATTTTGGAGTTATAAGTAGACTGCAGCGCAGGTGACGGTCTTTATTTGGGCATAAAGTTTCTATCTATTTCGCAAAGATTATAAACTCGTTATATAAGTGTTTGTAAATTTAGTCTCCAGCTTAATTGCACTCCATTGTTCGCCTTAAGGTTATTATATCGAACGAAAAGTCTTTAGTCATTTAGGTCTTTGTTTTTGAAATTGTTATCGCATGTAAATCAAGGGAACTCTGAGAGTGCGTTTATGTATATTTCATATGCAGGTGTTTATATTGAAGCACCGTGTTGAGACGCTTAGCAGTCTAGCGCAAAGATAAAAGCTTAGCTAGTAATGCCACTCTTGTCGTTTATTAAAACTCAAACTCAAAGGCATCCGTAGACTTATAAAGTTAATAAATCTTTGGTATTTTAGTTTTGACATAGCGAATATTTTATTTTGTCGTTATTAACATACCTATTCCAACTTTTCAACGGAGAAATGATGATAGTTGCGAAGCAATAATAAAGAATATGAATTGAAACATTTTGTTTCCAAATTGTCACTATTTATAGTCGTGATGGTCGACTAACACTGTTATTCCATATAGTTTCAAGTCTAATCATTTCTAGGCTAATGAAATTGCCAAACATTGTTATTCATGGGACCGAAACTCTTCCGCGGCTTCGCAAAATCGACAATCAGCATAGCATCAAGAAAGTGGGTGGTACAGAAATATCTAGAATGGTTAGAAATCTTACCAGGTCAATAACAGATCTATTGAGGTAAGATAGGAGAACTATCAAAGCAATAGTGGGTTTGCTAACGGAACCTGTATGCTTATTAGGCAAGCAAATCTGATGGGGTTAACAGACGAAGTCATGTGCAGAGTCTGTCTCCTAGAGGAGTAAACTGCAGAACTCATTGTATGCAGGTGCGACTGTCTGCTGAATGAGCGGATTCTTGAAATAGGCTATGAGGAGCTAGTAGCAAGAAACTATATGGTTGGTTCAGTATTAGGGCTAAATCGCTACATAATAAAAACAGTCAAGCTGGAGAATAAAACCCAGCTTCAGACGATCACATAAGATCTGGGGTCGCAGTGGAATAGATCCATTAGTGCCCTCATGCTACCTAATTTGAATATTCTAAATCCAATGCTTTTCCAATACCTCTCTAAGAAGTGAGTAGAAGCTCGGTGTAACCATCAGGTGAGATTGTTGAGCTTTCTTTAATTAACTTTTATAAACTCTCGTTTAAGTACTATCCGCTTTATATTGCTTTGATTCCTTATTTCCACTGCAAAGCTGTATATTTTCGACAAACCACATGATTATTATTGTAATGAACTAAATATTTATTTATTCCATATAATCAATTCTATATTGTTAGGTAAAATATACAATTTACGGAACTCTATTGTTCTTTTTCACTATTTCGAAATGTATTTGTAGCCTGGGTCTTTCTGAATTTAAGTTGGAATGCTGTATTTCAAATGACACTTGCATGTCAAATTCTAATTTTTTTTGTTTTATATATATATAACTAGTATTTAGCTCGATCATAATTGACATAATACATGACAACAATGGTCACTAACAGAAGTTGGAGAGTTAGGAATAACCAACAGAAATTACGCTTTCTGCGGTTGAAACTTTGGTTAAGAACATGGAAACTAGATATAAGGAGCACAAACTTGTATGTATGAAGAATGTCAAAAAGTGTCCAGCGGTAAATAATAAATAGCATATGGCGCGGGTGTAGCTAGAGGTTAAAGAGACAGAATGAAATACGCCGACCAAGTTAACCTAACATAACACCTGTCACATTAGTAGTGTTTATTCAAAATAAATTAAATAAATTAACAATGGTAAAAACGTGTGTTGTGGAAAGTTATCGAGATAGACGTAAATTGAAAAATAAAAAAAATCATACACCTCAGTCCTTGTCTTTATCAGACCAGCAGTGAGTAAAATAATCTTTATTTAATTATAATTTAATAATTTTCTTACTATATCAACACTTTGACTTTTTCTTTGCTTATATCAATTCACAGATAGCGGCAAGATTAGAAAAATGTCTTTGGGTATTGATTTGAATGTAATGATTATATTTGCCACCTTCATTTAAAAGGAAATTATATTAAAATGTATGAACAACACAATAACCCCTTCTGAATTCTCAGTGGATCTCATTTTAACTCATTATATTTTTAGGTTGATTGTCTATGAAATCTAGAAGTCTAAATTTTTGTCTATTTTGTTCATTAGTATTTTGTAACACAATTATATTACGTATAATGATATCGAAGAAACTTACCTTCAACCAAACATAGCACCAACTATGCGAAATACTTATTTTTTCCTTGAAATTCTCTAAAAACAAGCGTCAAAGGTAACCCAATGAAAATAAACGAACCCTCTATTTACATAACCTCAATTCACCACGTCGTCCTATATAGCCAAGTCAAAACAAAGTGCTCAAACAGCAAAAACATGTATTAAGTTGCACTTTTGACTAGTTGGGTTGCCCTGATGCCTTAAGCATCGAAATATAACTTCAGATAGATCAGGAGGTATTATATGCCTACAGCAGTTCCTAAGAGTTTAATTCATTGCAAAAAAATAATCAATACCTATTGGTAATTGGTGTTTTTTTCTATATTTTTCGTCTGCATCTCGCCCGCCATTTTGTTTTTAAATTTTGACTTTTTATTCGGATTCAGCGACTTCTAAAACTCCCTACTCCCTACTCCCTACTCTAAAAACTTTCCACCCTTTGGCTATACTAGCGCCACCAATTTTTCTCCTTTCGACGGACACTTTTTATATACATAATGAAGGACTTAAGGAACGCTGAGTGATTTTTGGTTAGGTTAGGTTAATACTTCCTCAAGTTTCTCGAATCTCTACATCAGTTACGGTTTTCATATTTCTATATGAATAATATCTCTACCAATTTCAAAACTTAGTTAACGTCTTTATTGTCTTTAATGTCTCTTTTCTGTACACACCCTCCTTTCATTGTTCGTTAATCTCCACCTCAGTTTCCATAATACACTCCAAAATAATGCACTAAAAACCCACATGCCATGTGATACTCACAATTACAGTTATGTAGGCCATGCACGCTACGATCTACCGGAGAGGGTCTATCTGCACAAGTATGCCTGTGCAGGTCAACCGGGCGTCGGACGTGTCTCCGGTGTACCGGAGCGGACTCAAGTTCCGATGGCATAGAATGAGGACGCACTGGCTTTGTTAGACCTCGTGTTAATTTTGAAGGGAAAATAAACCAAAAAGAGTGAAGAGGAAGAGTTGAAAGTGGTGTAAACATTACTCATTGAAAAGAGAAAGTTTCTAACATTTCTTCTGAAATTATTCATTTTTCGCACAACCACTGCTCTCTTCGCTTCTGGCCCAATTTTTCTGTTTTTCTATGAACAAGTTATAAGCAGTTTTTTTTTTCTCGTCTATGGTACGACCACTATTTGGACAGATATTTTATTCAAAACATAGTTTAATTCTCCGTATTCGAATTGAATAAATAATGTATGTATACAGTGCTATTCAAAAGTCCCCTCCCCCCTCTTATCTTTTGAACGGCTACACTTACATTTATAAAATTTGGAGCGTTGTAAACTTCTCTACGAATGGTAACAGGTGACGTAATAGTAATAGATGACGTCACAGTGCCACTCTGGCCAATAATTTTGAATAAGACCTCATGGCAAGTGATATCTCGTTTGGAAGGCATTGACATTGGCTACATAGCCATATTAATTTTGTTTGGGTTTGAACTAATTTTGACGGATAAATTGAATAAATACCAAAATTATTGAAATTATTTTTTTAAATTTAATTAATCAAATATCAACAATGGATTCTTATAGCAAGTGTTCGAAATGTGCTCCGTCTACTTCCTAACAGTAAAACATCCTATTAGTAAACTCTTGTCGTACT
Source organism: Lochmaea capreae (assembly GCA_949126875.1). NCBI lineage: Eukaryota > Metazoa > Arthropoda > Insecta > Coleoptera > Chrysomelidae > Lochmaea > Lochmaea capreae. The sequence continues at coordinate 10,784,736 of OX421409.1, forward strand.
CGTTCGAATGTGTCAGCTGAAATTGCATTGCATTCTTCAATAATTCTTTCTTCCAAAACGCCAATGCTATCTGGTGCCGTATAAACCTTCTATTTCAAGTACCCCTATAGAAAAAAATCTAATGGTGTCAGATCTGGTGACCGAGGTGGCCATTCTATAGGACCTCGCCGGCCGATCCATCTACCTCGATATTCTTCATCCAGGTAAAGTCTTACTGCACCATAATAATGTGCAGGAGCACCATCTTGTTGAAATGTTATTTCCAGATTGCCGAATTCATCTGGATTATCTTCCAGAATTTCGAGAATTAACGGCTCAATTGCATTTTGTAACATCTCCAGATACACTTCACCGCTTAAATTTGAATATAGGAAAACAGGACCAGCTATGTGGTTTCCCAAAACACCTGCGCAAACATTCACTTTTTCTGGAAATTGGGTATGTTGTTCACGAAAGGTGTGAGGATTTGTGTCACTGCAATACCTTACATTTTGTGTATTCACATTTCCATTGAGGCAAAAAGTACTTTCGTCACTAAAACAAATTGTTTTTGTGTAATGTGGGTTTTGACTATTTTATTTGTCATACATTCACAGAATTCGAGTCTTCTGTCGGGGTCGTCATCCAAAAGGTGGTGCACCATTTTTAACTTGTATGGATGAAATTTATTTTTAGCCAACACTCTCTGTACTGTACTTTTACTTACTTCACAGATAGACGCAACTTTAGTTCAAGAGGAAGTAGGGTTTACTACCATTTCAGCAACTATATCAATTTTTTTATCATCACTAAATGTTGGTCGACCAGATCGTTTGGCATCTTGAACACTACCTGTTGCTTCAAACTTGTGAAGAAGCTCCCTCATGTAGATTCTTTCCAGATTCACCAATTATTAAGATAGCTGCTACTTTGTCGGCTTGAGTACGTACCATTTTGCCTATGTAAACTCTTAAACGTCTCGTTAAACAATAATAAAATTAAATATTTAAGCTATTTAGAAAAACTTTGCAAAGCCACAAATACTGTTAATTTAATAACGTCAATTTTTTTGTTAACTAACCAGAGGCGGACTGAAAAATCTTCAATATTTAAATGTGAAATGATAATTTTGGTATTTATTTAATTTATCCGTCAAAATTAGTTTAAACCCTATGTAGCCAATGTCAATGCGTTTCAAACGAGATATCACTTGCCATAAGGTCCTATTTAAAATTATTGGCCAGAGTGGCACTGTGACGTCATCTATTACTATTACGTCACCTGTTACCATTCGTAAAGAAGTTTACAACACTTTATTTTCACCCTCCAAATTTTATTAATGTAAGTGTAGCCGTTCAAAAGATACGAGGGGGGAGGGGACTTTTGAATAGCACTGTATATCTGAATATCTATATCAAATAATTTGTATTCCGCATGAAGTTTTCCAAAGAGGGGAAAGGGATTTTATTTTGGAAGTGAGTCATTATTTGCGTGTCCACCCACATTCTAAGATGCACCGAACCGAAACGAAACCGATATTATACATCCCTTATACAATATTTCAGTGTGTATCAATAAATCGAGCGTCTTGCACACACATTTCTGTGGTGACAGTGCTATAAATTACCACCAGATTTTCTAAGACATAACGTTTGATCTTGAAAATTACTTCAATCAGTCCTCGAACAATTTCTATCCATTTGTGGAAATGTAACGAACGTTGTTTTCTCTTCGTGATACGTATGCTGAAGAGCTGGACGTGAACGTCTATCATATCAGTTATTTTCACTAATGGATTACTGGGAATATTGTTTAATTAAACTCAAGTTCAAGCCTATCATTTGAGTATTTTCAATTGTCGTAGCCTTACTGAGAATGTAATGTTTGTACTTCCATTAGCATTTAAAAAATACATTTATTAGCTTAGAAGATTAGTACTAGAAGGCTCGTAGCTATGTATCCTGCAATTTCCAAACTCCTCATATGGACTATTATTCATAAAGTGGACCTTTATTGCAAATACGGGTTTATAGTAAGCAATAAACTATATTTTCATTTTCAAACTATTTCATGTAATCAACAACATGGCTTTTGTAATAAGAGGTCTATTGGAACAAATCTGCTAACGTTCTCCAATTATGTAGTTGAATCACTGGATAAAGGGGAACAGGTTGATGTGGTATATACAGATTTCGCCAAAGCTTTTGATAAAGTAAACCGTGATATAGTTTCGAGAAAGTTAAATTTACTGGGAATGAGCTATCCTTTACTTAAACTTACTGCAACTTATCTTAGTGATAGGTGGCAATATGTATCTTTCAAGGGTGAGAAGTCTGATGCATTTATGGCGGAATCTGGTATACCACAGGGATCTAATCTAGGACCGTTACTTTTCTTGATTTTTATAAACGAAGTGCCTTCCTTAATTACATCTGAGTTATTATTGTTTGCCGTTTCCAAAATTTATACAAAAGTATATGTTGCAGTATCCTTATTTTACATTGGAAGCTTAAATATAGCACGAATCAAAAGTGAACAGAAGTTTTGATATTGAAAAATACCATAATATTGTTTTTTTCAATGAGTGTGAAACCTGATGTCAAAATAAGATTTTACTTCGAAACTTAGGTATATGATCAACAAGAGCATGGTCTATACGGGGTGGCGCATTAGGAACAGTTCACCTTAAATATTGTTTTCGAGGGGGACAACTTTTGATAGTTAACTTATGGTTGTACGGTCATCCTAAAAAGGGTGACTACCCCTTCGATAATCTTTAATGGCTTGGGGGGTCGAGTGGCACATAATTTGAAAGGTATTTCGATTCTCTTTAAAGACATTCTAACTTTTTTGTGTTAAAATTAATGACAAAAACCAGATTGATATCTCCGTTAAAGAAATCGGAATGAAAAGCTGAATTAATAATTAGGTAATAACATTCCAATAAAATGTTATTATTTTTATATAACAATGAGTTTGCACGGGTAGCTGCAAGAGTTTTTATAGAACGTCATCCCGGTAAGAATGTAAGACATCCCCACGTGATAAATTTAATATCTAAGTTCATGGCGACCGGAAACGTTTCTAACAGATAATATGAAAGACAACATCCTGTTACTAACGAGGCTACACAGGTTGCACTTTTGGGACATGTTGCATTGGATCCCACTTCAAGCATGAGACAAATAGCAGCAGCTACAGGAATTCCACGTAGAAGCATTCAGAGGGTCTTGAAACAGCATAAATTCCAGCCCTATAAGATTCATCTCGTGCAAGAGCTCAACGATCCAGATCGCCGTATCCAATTTTGTGAGGAGATGACTAGAAGACAGGTGGACAACCCCCACTTTTTATATTCGATATGCTTTTCTGACGAATGCACGTTCTTTCTAAATGATCACGTGGACAAACATAATTGCAGATACTGGAGTGATGTAAATCCTGCAATTATGAGAGAACAACATACACAGGCTCCACAAATGTTGAATGTGTGGACTGGGGTTTTTGGAAATAATATTGTTGGTCCGTTTTTCCTACCTCATAACTTGACGGGTGAATCTTATCTTAATATGCTCAAAGACCTCATCTACCCTCAGATTGTGGAGATAATAGAAAACGATAATCAGATCCCAGAAAATGATTTTATTTTTCAACAGGATGGAGCTCCACCACACTATGCAGCTCCTATACGTGACTTTTTAGATCAACATTTTCCCGCACATTGTATTGGTAGAAGAGGTTTCATTGAATGGCCCCCAAGATTGCCTGATCTATTACCGTTGGACTTTTTCTTATAGGTTTATTTAAAAAGTGTTGTTTACAAAACGCAACCGAACTCTTTAGAAGATCTTCGCCATCGGATAACTGTGACATGTGGTGAAATAACTCCTGTTATGCTACAAAATGTTCGGAACAGTGAGGAACAAATGTTGTATTACTGTTTGGGAGTGGACGGATTCCAATCCCTGTATAATTTGTGAATAAAAATTAAAAATAACACCTAACTTGGTTGTTGAGTAAAATAAGAAGCAACAAATATATATTTTATATAAATGAACACAAAACTGACAAATGTAGTTGTCAGTTGTATCAAAAAAGCAGTGTAAAATGGGCGACAATTTGACCAATCAGTAGAAAGCAAGAATGCCAACTTAAATTCAAATCGCTCCTCATAGATAAAAAACAAGTTATAGTATCTGTAGTTTGAGTTTGGCACTTCATACACATGGTCCTGCAATAGCGAACTTGAAACAATAATTTTACGTAAAATATTTCCGTGCCGACAAATTTTGCGACGGACTACCCGGGAGACGAACCGTATGTGAGGGTAGGCAAGACTCTAACGCAAACAGACTGTCACGAGAAGTCAGAGGATAACTTGACACTTACTTCAAAATTATAAACCAATGAATATTCACATAATAACATTAAACAAAAAAAATAAAACGTGTGTAACTCTTATAACCATTTTGCTAAACGTAGTGGTTGCCCAGCTCTCACTTTTCTTCCTCACTCTCCCTTCCTTTCACGGCTAATAGCGAAAATGCTGAGTGGCCCCCATGTGGATTGGAAAACTAGGCACGGAAAATTCGAATTGCTCGGAGGGCAGGAGAAATCACTAGTGTCTATAAAATAAAATAAAAGAGTAATGCGAAGAGGAATTTTTACGATTCAACGTTGTTGGTAGTGTTCAATAATGTTGATGATGGTGCATGTAGTCTTAAAAGGGAACTCTACTCTCCACCGAGACTAACTTAAAGTAAATTGCTGTGCTTAGGGATCAATATTTCGAATTGTTCCTGCTTCTTCAATACGAGAATTATTTCATTTTTTTATGGTTACAATTGATTAGATACTGAGAATTGTGGTTATAAAATTGTAGTAGTATACAGTGAAATTCACATTGAGATGGCAGTACGCGCGTAAAGGAAAAATGTCAATCCTACTGATAGTGTAAGAATACTATTGGTGAACATACAGTGCTTTTCAGATAAAAGTATCCACCTTTAATAACTTTTGTAATACTGGTATTTAGAAAAAATCCAAAAACACGTCAATTTATGTTGGAAGGGGCAAGCATTAAGGCTTATTTAAACTTACTGGAAAAGCCACCCCCTCACCCCTAGCAGCCGAGCTAGCAGCATCCCCTTTATTTTTTTAAATTACTTTTCATATTTTTTATGTAACATTTGGATACTCCTCTTTGAGCTGATTTCAAAAATGTATAATACTTGTAGGTTAAAGTGGTTAGTTTATGAGATAAACAATTTTTCTTTTAAGAGCACAAATTTTACTTATTATTTACTTTCACCTTATTTGCCTGTACTAAAATGGGTTGTACAACAGTTCAAACTCTTTAATCTTTTTAACTGTGCTATTTATTATGAAGTTACAATAAGTGTTCAAAATGAGTACCATTCACTTCCATACAATGGTATAATGCCTCTATGACATTGCTTAATACGGCTGGATTTAATTGTCGACATTCATTTTCTATCCTCTCTCGTAAATCATCCAGAGATTCTGGTTGGGTAGCATAAACTTTTGTTTTTAAACACCCTCATAAAAAGAAGTCTAGGGGTGTTAAATCCGGTGACCTAGGTGGCCACTCCATCATCTGCCCCCTTCTACCTATCCAACGAGCAGGGAATGTTTCGTTTAAAAATTGTCGGACAGGCATAGCAAAGTGTGGGGGAGCTCCGTCTTGTTGAAATACCAGTAAATCTTCGGAAAGGTTATCATCATTTTCTATTATTGTTGTAATACGTGGGTCAACCCCTTCCCTGAGTAACTCAAGATATGATTCACCATTTAAATTTCCGTTGATGAAGAAAGGTCCGACAATGTGGTCACCTAGGATACCACACCAAACGTTTAACTTTTGGGGATGTTGTGTATGGAATTCACGCATAATATGTGGATCACTTTCAGCCCAATATCTACAATTATGCCTACTCACTAAGCCATTTAATGAAAATGAGCATTCATCAGAAAAGCAAATATTGTTTAACAATTGTGGATTGTTATTGATAATTTGCGTCATTGATTCGCAAAACTCTAGATGACGATCAAAATCATCTTCATTCAACTCCTGCACCAACTTAACTTTGTATGGGTGGTACTTGAATTTATGTAGAACTCGGAAAACTGTAGAAGATGAAACACCGATCGCTCTACTTATTGTTGACAACGATTGGGGTTGTTGAGCCTCTAAGCTGACTTGCCCTAAAATTGCCACTTGGATTGCTTCGTTATTTACGAGTCCCTCTCGCTTATGCACTTTATTGCAAACAGACCCTGTTGTGGTAAATTTCTCCATCAGTTGAATTACATACTTATGAGTTGCATGTCTTCCGTCATCTAATTCGTTAAATATTCTAGCAGCAGCTCTTGCACAATTATTATTTTGGTAGTATAAACCAACAATTTCAATTTTTTCTTGCAAAGAGTAAACCATTTCAGAGAAACAAAATAAATAATGTATCAAATTACACTATCAATAGTGACTAAAAATTCTAGTTGACAATGTCAAACTTTAATAAAAAGTAGAGTTTTTTGTTGTTTGGATTTTTTAAGTAGAATAAATAGCACAGTTAAAAAGATTAAAGAGTTTGAACTGTTGTACAACCCATTTTAGTACAGGCAAATAAGGTGAAAGTAAATAATAAGTAAAATTTGTGCTCTTAAAAGAAAAATTGTTTATCTCATAAACTAACCACTTTAACCCACAAGTATTATACATTTTTAAAATCAGCTCAAAGAGGAGTATCCAAATTTTACATAAAAAATATGAAAAGTAATTTAAAAAAATAAAGGGGATGCTGCTAGGGGTGAGGGGGTGGCTTTTCCAGTAAGTTTAAATAAGCCATAATGCTTGCCCCTTCCAACATAAATTGACGCGTTTTTGGATTTTTTCTAAATGCCAGTATTACAAAAGTTATTAAAGGTGGATACTTTTATCTGAAAAGCACTGTATATTGGAATCTATTGAAAGTGGTCTATGGAACAATCCTACTGCTCACAGACATCCTTTAAGCGACTTTGCACATTAGTGTTCCGATACGTTCGATTCTTCTGTTTTCTCTGCCAGCTGCACTTAGGAACGATTAGTAATCGTTGATCGTCTGATTTTTACATATTGTGATACTTCTTACCATAATTGATTTTTCGTCAAAATTGAAGTATGTAGTTATTCATAGTGCACTTTAGGTGAAAAAATTGGTTGGCTGAAGTACCTTTTTTTGTTTTTCTATAAATATTGAATTTATACCCTGCTTGATACACGCAAAAGCCATGTTGCGCTCAATGTATTTCCAGAAAATTCAAAGGATATGTCGCTTTGTTAATTTTTTAAATTGTTATGTCAGAAGTTAAAGGTATTTCATCAATTCATTCAATTGGGTTGTGCTCAATAGCCCAGACACTTGAACTGAATCTTTGTACCATAACCGTTGTTATCTTCTTCCATTCTAGAAGCTTCGTGTCTTCTATATAGGTCACTAGTTTGACTGGAGGGATTTTCAGTAGTTGTGATGGTTCTATAATTTCCTCTCCAAAGTGCTTTCCATCTAGGTCCTTGTAAGTTCTCGCAGAAGCAGAGTATGTGAGTAGGTGTTTCATCATAAAGTTCACATTTCCTGCACAAAGGTTCACTAACTTTGTCCATTTTGTGCAGATGTTTTCTTATGGTGCAATGCTTAGCCACCAAGTCGGTAACTGTTTTCAAATTTCCCCTACCTAGTTTCAATAGCCTTATTGAAAGTTCCTTGTTTACCTTGTTCACTCTTTGCATGGAGGTGCCCTTGTGTCGATCTCCATTTGAGTTGGAGTTCCCTATCTAGCCAGTTCCCAATTTTCCCTCTTATGCAATCTTTTGTAATTCCTCGAAACAAGTTCGTACTTATGAACTCTCCTTTAGAACCTTCTTTAGCTAACTAATTTTTCCCAAATCTAAATTGGTTTTCAGTATTTGCAATGGGGTGTTAAACTTAACCAAAATATGATGTTTTCTCTATGTTAATAGTTAGTGGTGGACAAAATCATAATGGGGATCGATTATTTTTAATATTTTCATTCTCACAAGGTTTTTATGTCGATTTTAAAATTCAACTTTTGGACGATTTAAATAATCCGCCATTCATAATGTGACGTATGCTCACTAGAACAGAAGTTAGCTACATAAGGGTTGACATAGGACCACAATTCTGATGTGATGAAGTACTTATAGGTTATCCTTATGCCATATTGCTGTTATAGTGACTTAGGAATTGTTTTTTTTTCCTCCCATCATCGAGTGTTGAGTATAATTTGTCCCTGTCACTTTGAAACTAAAAATCAAACATAGGTACACTCACGTATACAATTACTTAAATAAAAATGATCTTCATAGAAATAGTAATTAGTTTTAGTCTGTTTATATTTGCTTCTAGCAGCCTTAAACCAAATTTTCTTTCAACTGTTACTGCAGGCACAGTTACAAACTTTTTATCAGGCGTTGTAACTGCTGTGCTCGTGCAGTATGATACAAAACAAGATTTATACGATATTGACATTATTCCAACATGAAAAATTGTGGAGAAAAACTAACTAAACTCAACCAAAAAAGTATTGACACAATTTTTTCATAATATTGAAACGTCAAGCTTGAATAAAATGTAAACAAAACCAAAACACTCAAATATATTATAGACTTTGACAGTTCTTCAAACTTCAAATTGAATGGCCTTTTTGTAACGGGTTATCAGTTCATAAAACATGTAAATCAGAAATATTTAGTGAAGTGACGTATCTGTAGTGAAAGTTGCAAACATTTGGGAATTTTTAATTTCCAGTTTTCTCCTAAAATATTCGGTTTAAAAAATTTGTATATTAATTTTTACAAAGTAGTACTAACATACTTTAATAAAATACCAAAAGCCGGATATCGGTTTAACACCCCATTCCAAATAATAGTTTGGTGTCATTGAAAGGGATTATACATAATTATCCCATTTCCATTAATTGCAAATGAAATAAGAAAACTCCATTCCACCAATAAAAGCATATTTTTTGTAGTGAAGTGGAAGTGAACAAATTAAATGATTTAAAAACATTCACACAAAAGTGCAATATTTTTTCCACATTTTTCAAATATTTTCCACGATATTACTATTTCATAGGAGTCGGACCGTAACTTACGATTAAATACTTTGGTAGCTTTGCTAGTTATCATTTCATATAAAAACATTGCCTCATCTCTTTCACGCTATCATCTAAATGTAAATTCCACGTATGAAACATAGAACTAAATTTGAAAAGATGGCGACGGTGCATTCACCAAAGTCATATTTTGGTGTGTAGTATCTCCAGTTCGGAGATTGCTAATTCTTAATGAATCACTCTGTATGTAACCAGATCACGAAGACAGTCTATATATAAACATATATGTAATTAATGTATGTAATTATAGAACCTTAATGGAAATTTGACGTAATGAAGAACATTTCATTAAAGCTATCAACGTTGCTTGTGAGGTAATTAGTTTCAGTTCAAAATACATATAATTACTAAATCACGTATTAAATACATAGATACCATATGAAATTCAAGATGGAGGAGAATAAAAAACACCCCTTTAGGTTTAATATTTGTATCCCCTGTTCTCGCCTTGTGGTATATCCCGTTAAAAACATCCCAAATATTAGATGTAGTGTACGTAATTGTATAAAATCACCCAGTATCACTTTTTTATATAAAAAAGTAAACTTGGGTATAGGTATTGTAGTAAGCACACACACATATAATATCACAGGAGGAAATAAGAAGTGCCTCAAAGTTGAATAGACTGAAGAAGTATCCAAATAAAATTTAAATATATCCGAGAATAGGTAAGCCCAATGAACCTAAAAGCACCCAGCTGTACTAGATTAGATATTATGAGGTGGTTAATTTTCCCATTTTCCTGTGTTCCCCTGAATTCAGATTATTCCCTCCATTCTTACTCTTCCTATGTAACAGATTAGCTGGGACTGAACCTTTCTAGGTGACAAAACATGTACATGGGATGATCTCTCAATCCCAATAACTCTGCTTGACTATTAAGCTCACAGTGCTCCTTCAGCATATCTACTACGGCTACAGAACCTTTCCTATTATCGCTTGGTCTGATAGGAATTTTGGCAAACGGCATTTGGCGGATTGTTTTGGCTGTCTCGTCCTGGGTGAAATTCTCACTATCCTAGAGATTTCTGTGGCCAAGCTCATTGTGAATTATGCGATGCAACAGAGGAGCCGGATATTGAATTACACCCCAAAGTCAAACGGAGTTGGTATATCTACAAGATATTTTAAAACCAACCTTTCTGGTTTGCGATTAGAAGGGACAACACAACTTGTAGACCGGTTTTGGCGTATTTGCGCCTCATCAGTACAAGGTATGTGGTGTCTCTAATCCCGGACTGAAGAGTACACTTCGATCACAATCAATACATGTCTACCAGTAACGGAAATGTAAAGATTGTGACGGTATCGACCTCTTCACTTCCAATCGCAAACCAAAAGCCACGTAGGCTCGAAACAATAAATCTTATTACAGTTTTCTGTAATATTGTCCGAGTCTGAGACATTATTATTTTAAAAGTTATTAATTTAAATCATTTTTAACGGACGCGCCACGGTTATTGGTTTTTAACTTCAATCCTCATTAGCACCCATATGTTGGTAAATGCACTAAAACCTAGAGAAGCCATGGAATTGCCGTGATGTGGTATTCGTGCATCAACAACTTTGCCGAAGTTTGAGCATAAACCGAAGTATTTCATCTTGCATCGTCCTGTTAAAAACGCCACCCCACTGGATATAAAGCATAAGCTAATGCAAGAAGGAAACCCTATAGATTTTCAGAATTATTTGCTCTATTAACGGTACCATTAACTCTTCCACCCATTATTCACCATTGACCATTTATTTATGGATACATACAACAAAAGATATACACGTAAACCTTAAAATTGAGTGAAGCGACAATTTGATAGATGCGCAAATATCTAACTTCCAACGGCGTTACAGTTTTCAATAAATCCGAAATTTCAGTATCTCGACAGCACTACCTTCTCACATTCAAAGTGCCTAAACCCTTTCGGTATTTCGGCATCTTCTAATTTACTTTTGTAGATTGAAATAGATCCCCATGCCCCTGACAATCCAAATCATAAAAAATTCGAAGAACTGTAAACTTGTTATTATTATTTTTTTTTAAAGGAGCCGTCCCTTCGCCGGCACCACCTCAGCCTCTTGGGCTTATTGTGGATTATCCTAGTGTTCTGACTACACCCTATTCAGCCAATCCGTTCCCTGTATTAGCTCATACGGGTTCTTTACTGGTTGGATGTAGGGGTCTTCTGGAGTCATTTGGGGTCTTCCATATAGTTTCTGCCTACTGTGGTCCAGCGTCTCCCAGTTGCATAATATGTACAGAGCTGTTTCGGTGTACTTTTTGCATCTTCTGTATGTAAGGTCTTCTTTATACAGCCCTATTTTGTTCAGGTGGTCCTTTGTGGGAAAGTGTCCCGTAAGAAGCCCCGTTATGGGGCGTAGTTTGTTCCTGCTCATTGAGAGCAGTTCTTTCGCTACTTTTTCTGATAGTTCTTTTATAAATTTCTTCCCATGTGTTTGCCTAGGCGTATTCATCCAGTGTTTTTTGTGTTGTTCTTTTACCCACCCTTTTAATCATGACCTAGTGGAGCCCACAGATGGTTCAGGTCCGTTCATCAGGGTTGACGATCCTGCTCTTGCCAGTTCGTCAGCTTTTTCATTGCCAGCGATTCCTTTGGGACCTGGGACCCACTCCAGTGTTACACTGTTCCGAGTCGCCAGTCTTCTAAGTTCTTCGCCGCATTCCCATACCAGCCGAGATGTTACCTTAGAGCTCTGGAGTGCTTTAAGGGCAGCTTGATTGTCACCTATTATTTACTTTTTGAGAGAAATTTATCAGATCCATCTTTCAGTAGACTATCAATGTTTTTATGGATAGACGTACTTGAACTTATAAACCTCATTTTCCTTCTTTAGAAATGTTATGAACCTCCCATCTTTGGAAATAATAATGATATTTTTTCAAATAACAGGTTCAACGCAACATTTAATACGTAGACCACAATGTCGATTTCTTTTTAGTATCAGTCAATTTGCTGAAGTAAGTCAGCAAATTTGTTTCTGATCCCGTATTCTGAATGTTCTTCTCAAAGTACCAGTTCCTGTATATTTAATACGCCTAGGATAATATCTTGTCTTACTTTTATTCGCTAATAAGATTTGTTCAGCTGTTGCTGCAGTTTCTCGAAACATGGAAGGTGTAAAAATAAATTCAAAATCACCGTATGCCATTTTCGCGTAAAACTTATTAAGTGCTGCTACGCCGGTATGTGTCGAGATGTCGAAAAATAATTTGTTTCTGACACTGAGACTTCGTTTACTTTTGAACTGAGTAGGAACAAATCAAAATTCAAACGTTCAATACATTTATGTATTAAAAAAAATTTATATAATTATAATTTCTGGTTGTGGATGGAATAGTATACGTATTGGGTGAAACATTTTTTACATATGTGTCGAGTTATCACAGTGTTCGGCGCTTCGCATCTCGCGATAGTATCATCGCTCCCAACAGATACAAAAACCCCATCCACAGGGGCAAGTAATATACTAAAACGGACCCGTTTCACGCTAAATGGTATTCAGAAACCAAATTTTTGTTTAACGGTTCCATTATACTTATCATACTCAGGCTAAAATATAATCAGCACCAGTATACAGCAGAACTCGTAGATATACAGAAAAGCCTCAATTTGTTAATTACAAACCAATTATATAATGCTGCAATTCTTTCTGATTCTAAATATGTTATCGATTTAATAGAATCTATTTCTATCAGAGGTATTTGATGTCCTGTACTACGTAGTATCAAATCTATGCTGTGCTAGGTTTATTTGGGTCAAGGGCCATATCAATATAATTTTGAATGCTGTTTGATTAACTATAGTAAAATCGCAATCGGTGCGGGGTAATAAAACTGTCGGAACAGGTCATTTCAGGGGTGGGTACCTATAATTATTTTTAAGGTATAGAGACATTCAGATTACTGAAATATTTATTACGAATATTATTGAATGCCTATATTATTTTGGTGTATTCGATTGTAATTCTTTTTTGCATATTGTTATTGTTGAAACAATTTTAAAGAACTATTGCTAGTCTTAATGACCTCAGGCAGACAGGGTGGGATTACAATTTCAGAGATAATTCCCCTACCTGAGTATGGAATTTGTGTATCTGTCAGCAATTATTTATTTAGTGAATATAGAAAGAACTTGCTCGCTTTATAACGTTTATAAAGTAATTATTGGGATAATTAGTTTCGGTTAATAGTGACAATGGCAGAAAATTTGCAGTACGGATCCGGGTTTAGGTACACCTGTAAAGCGTAAAGTCGGAGTTGTCGGTGAACGAGAGAGTAATAATAAACAATGTTTATAATATACTCAAGAACTAAAAATCCTTCCGGTTCAGTTGATGACATTGTTGCAAAGACAAGTAATATGACAGGCGTAAGCAAATCAACAATATACATAATTATTTAGGATATCTATGTATTTTTATAATTTAAAACGTAAGCAATACAACAAGTATTAACAATATATACCTACAAACCCCTAATACTGTTCCTAAACCTACGCCTATTATACCCCTAGGAAGTATTAAGGTAAGACTCGGTCATTGTTATCTTTCTACAATATCCGTCCGCACAAATAAATTTCTTGTTTTCACAACATTCATTACAGCAGGTAGTGTAAAATTACATATTTTGTTTGGCCTACTTGTGCTGAGCAAGTCCCTTAAAATTTTGATTTATTACCCGCACCGATTGCGATTTAACTATAGCGATTCTCTATGTCAATGTTATACAGAATTTTCCTAATAACCTAATCTTCCATTTTCTTAACTCCTTGAATACGATTCAAAGGTTTCCAAAAATAATATTTTTTCTTGTTCCGTATAATTTTTGCTTTTCTTTCGTTCATTAGCCAAAACTATAAAAGAGCTCGATGTAAAACAACAATATAAATATTAAATCCAACTTCTTGCCCACTCACGTATACAATATACATATTAGAATCCCCAAAAACTTTCAACAAACGAAGAAACAAGAAATTTAACGAACGAAAACAATGTTCTGTTATAGTATGAAGTATGATTGACACTTGCATTAAGGATTTAGTTACCGACGCAACGTTGCCATAGTGTGTCCACTTGCTTTGTAACGGTGCTGTCATGTCTCGTCTGATTAGGTTGTGAATAGCAACTGATGCCAAACGAAGCCGTTGCCGTCATGGGACCGTTATCGATATATCTGAATACGGGTAGCAATTTAAATATGTGTGCTTAGCTTTGGATGGAAGAATAAGGAAATAAGCAGGAACATTTTTCAATCAGGTGAACCTTATATATTGACAAAATGGTCAAGGGAAATATATAACATAAGGGTAGACACGGGATACGAAAGTTGAAACAGATTTATGCTAAATCATCCATCAATATTAAATTATTCCTTTGGACTTTTTTATAATGTATGAGACTTAATTTAATTCAATATTCCTTCCAGTAAGACATACCACTCAGTACTTGATGGTTTTACATATGTACTTCTATATTAAAAATAATGGAACAAAAACAACATGGATATCTATAATTAAGCTAAATAAGTATATGTTCTCCTTTACATTTAAGAATTATTAAGTTTTTGTATGATGGTGCGACATTCAATGATACCTAAAAGATATATTGTGCCCCCTTACTTCTACTTAGTTCCAGGGGAACGTCTCAGAGACTAGTAGCTTCTTTAGTCCTATTTCCCTGAGTAATTTTAGGATATCTGCAGGCTTCAGCTTAGGTAAATGTCCCTCTGCTATCCAATAATCTCCTAGGTGCTGTGCCCTAGGATTCTGAATTGCGGTGAAATTCGCAAATATGTGGATTGAGGTTTCTTCTTTCATGCCATAGAATCTATATTTTCCTTCCTCCACGATTTTAAGCTTTTTTAGGTGCCCATTCAGACATTATTAAGTGAATTAAATGTAGATGACTGTACATTAATTACAGTTTCTGATTTCTTAAAGTCGGTTTGTTCTCAAGAAAAACCGCACGAAGTAAAATCATGTGAATATTGAGTGACCTAGGCGAGTGGATAAGGTTGAACAGGACGTCTTCTGTGCCTCTACTGCTAACATATCAATGCGAGTCATCCAATACGCAGCAGGCTTAGAATAGATCACGCGTGGTCTTTGTTAACATGAAGTTTTTCTTGGGACCGTTCAGACTATAGTTTTCTACCTCATACCTACTTTCATCACGTGCCGCTGGTCGCACCACAATCGATCCACCGCATTATGGAGGTATGTAAAACTATCAATTCACCACTATACTTTGATGGATCTTTACGTTATTTGCTAAATAATAACTTGGCTGGTTTCTAACAATCGAAAGATTGTACTATTTACTTAAGAAATTGCCTTAATAAATTAAGTGTTTATAGCCACAAACAATGTTCACCGATATTGCGAAGAGTTTATGGGAAAATAAAATAAAAACTATTTTTATCTCTCGATGGGGATTGGGGAAATAACCTAAATTTCACTCATTTTTTTTACTTGAGAAGTGCTTTTATCACCGTAACGCTTTTACTGCGTGTCAAATAAAACAGGTTCATAAAAAATTTAAGTAAACGCATTCCGGAAAATTGTTTTGTTCGTTTTATGGTCCTCCACTTTCTAACAAATCCTATAATACATCCTGAGGTAACGAAAAAAAAAATATTTCGTTTATTCATTATTTGACAATTTTTCACTATTATATTTTGCTATGTTGACGATCTATAAAAGTTCATCTGCTTTCCAAAACTAAAAGTTGAAAGAGCGGAGTTCCTCTAGGAGTTCACTATTTTCTCGATGTTCAAAGCTGCTATGAAGGTACGTAGTTCGTTTGTAGCTTTTTTCGGATTAGTTCCAATTTCACAATATAGGAGTTTGAGTATTCCTCTTCCCGTTGTCGTCCTCAAAATTGCCATGACTGTTGAGTTATTTGAGAATGTAAACTTTGTAAACACTGATTTGACGTCAGGTTTTATCGTTTCAACACCAACATGCTAAAATTTTCGGTGATAACGTTCGATTGGCAGTTTTAAATCTATGTTAATGGTGAAATTGATTTGCTTTGATTCTTTGCTAAGATACCAATAGTATTTTCTCTGGAACTATTTCAATATTTTTCCCTTCAGATGGTAGTGAATAAGAGTCATACAATCCATCATCATATCGGTCGTCACATGAACGTTTGTTGATCAATATCAATATCAAAATTCCATATTTGTATTCAAAGTCATCACGTCTATTCACCTATCAATTTAGATTTGAATAATTTGTTTGTATGGTTAGTTATGGACCCACTCATTGATTAGGGCGAATATGTATGGGGAATATATGGGGTGTTTGCATGTATTTGGACAAATACATTACAGTATGAAATCGTCTCCCTTCTGGTAGGAAATGCTTTTTATTATACTTGGTTGAGCTGCTCATTCTTTTCATTCACAAATCCTCCGCCCCCTTTAGTTCCTCTACACTCAATTTTAAAATATCGTGATATCTTTTTCTCGAAATTTTAATAAATTTTGAACACTAACAAGTAGTCTCTATGAGCTTCAACCACATATGTTCATATCCTGAAGGATAGTTTCAATGGTTGTTATGATAGTGCAAATTATCAGTTTTTTGTTTCGAATTCTCAACTCCTTTTTTGACTGTTCTGCTTGTTTCCAATACCCATAATAGGTCCTTTGCAGCATTCAATTTTCATTTCTTTGTTGGAAATATTTTGTTCACTTGGTATCCATCTCCAATCTAGGGTATCAGTTTTTCCTCGCATTTCAGTTATTTGATTTTCTTCTCTCGTTTGTGAAAGCTACTGTGTTAGCGAAACGCGTCACGAATTGTATATTGAACTTAGCTCAAATATAATGAAGATTTAAACAAATTAAATTGTTTTATTTCATCGTTATTTGATTTTCTATGAACTAAGTGAATTTTGCTCCATCAGCAAGTTTCCAGCTCAATTAGTGACGAGCAAAGCTATAGCCAAGACAGTCTGTAACGGTCTCGGTCTTGCAAATCGCAAGACCAAGAAAGATTTTGCATATCACTAAGATCAATACATCATCATCATCATGGCCGTTCATTCCCGAGGGATTACCGCTAGCTCAATAGAGCTGTGTTTAATCCTAGTGAGGAGATGGATTACTCCTTTTATATCAGTGCGACTCTAATCTTTCATCTGTCCTGGCCCATTTTGTTATAGTTTTCCATTTTCTTCTGTCTCTGCATTTTGTTTACCAGTCTCTGATTTTTAATGCTTTTATATCTTCACTTGATCACACCATCTGCTTAATGGTATTTCTCTTGTTGTCGTCTTCAATGTGTCTCGTCAGTGTGTCCCGTCAATTGCAGTCTCCTTGCTTTTATAAATCGGACTATATTTTCTCCACCTGTTTCCTTTTCTATTCCCATGTTTCTTTTTAATGTTCTTTCTCCTTGGTCCAAGTATTGGTCTCAATATTTTCTTTCCTACCAATTTTAGATCTTTTTCCTCTCTTTTGTTCATAGTTGTTATTTTGAGTGCGTAAGTAGTGAGTGGTCTAATCAAAGTCTCATAGATTTGTATCTTTGTTTTTTTGTTGATCAATTTATATTTTGAAAGTTTCTTATTTATGCCAAGAATTTGAATTCTCTTTAATATTCCTTTTTTTTATCTTCTTTCAAGTGGGTATCATTGTTTTGTTTTTCTTTCGCCACTCGCATATAATTTGTTTTGAACCAAATATTTGTGCCTTCACTGCTTTTATTAGACATTCCTCAGTTCTAGCCACGATAATGAGGTAGTCGACATAAGCAATTAACTGGGTCTCGTTCACTATGATACTTTTCTCGTTTAAGTTTGCATTCCTTAAAGTCTCAAATTAATACATTAAAAAGATACATTTGTTTATATTTAAAAGTGAACCCAGCATTACATCACATTCTAAGACAACTTGCCGACCCTTTGCCAGATGTCTTACTTTCCCTTTGAATTGCGGCAACTGAATTATAGGACACGATAGAAACGTACAAAATAAAATTCTACTTTTAAGAAATTACATAAAAACGACTTTGAAATAATTATCCTACCTAGTTTATGTAATAAAAATATGTTTTTGTTTGAAACTTTTGAGGTTTAGATGAAAGAAATGCGTGTCAATAATTTTGTGTCTGAAATATAGCAACAACGAGAAAAGGGCGGAAACCATTTTAGTATCAATTTTACCAGATTTTACTACGAAGTTTCAACGTTCCTAGTTTATTGAAGCTCTTGTTTCCGTCTTCTCAACTGATATTTGTGTGTGTGCGTACAGATATAATTAAAAACAACATTTTTTGTGAAAATCATGGTTTGTCAGTGCCAAATCTGCAAAAACAATCAGTCAGAATTTTCCTAACCTCTCTTTTCACCTGTAAGTGAATAGTTCTATATGCCAGTGGCATATTGTTCGACCAGTCCGACAGTTTTTCCCCACTCCTTGAAAGTCATTGATGAAAACATATGTAGAGCGATAGAATGTTAGTGGCTTTTTCGGATAGTTTTATGAATGACTTGCGGACTCTATTTGTAGTATTACTCTAAGATTTAAGTAGTAGGTTAAGCAGTATTGGAGAAATTGAGTCTCCCTGTTTCACACCATTATTCGTTTTAAATTGTTCTGATATTTCACCTTGAAGTCTCACTTTCTCTTTAGTGTTTAATAGGGTAATTTCCACCAATTCCCTAGACTTCTTTGGGATTCCTAGTATTTTTACTGCTTCTATTATCTTGGGTCTCATGATTGGGTCAAATGCATTCCTGAAGTTTATAAAAATGACGTGTAGATTGATATTGTATTTCTGAGGTTTCACAAGGATTTGTTCGATGTGTGTATGTTACTGTTGATTTTCGTGGTCTCAACCCGTTTTGGTGATCTCCTATTATTTTTTCTGTGTATGCCCTCAGTTTTTCATTTATTATTATAACGTGTTTATTATATCGGCTGGTCTGCTTGCATTGATTGATTGATTGATTACTTCGGCACCACCAGTCACAGGCTTCGAGTTCTCGACAACTCAGCCTTCAGGATTTTTGTACTCTTGGCTGAACCGTACTCTCGGTTGAACCAGTATTCCTCATCAGGCTCTACAGCTTTCTAGGAGCTGTTTTTTATGTACTATAACTAACAGCTACGTGATCCTTTCCACTACTGTAACATCTCGAAGTTTCAAATGTGTCCAATAATTCGTGATTTAACGTCTATAACTTTGGAATTGGTCCAAATTGAATAACCACTCAGTATATTGAAAACTGTTATTTGACAGAAATATCGAATTGCGAGACTCTGCAGAAGACTTAAGCTGCTTCAAATGATAAAGAGACCGGTGAAAAACTTGTCTCTCTTTGTTCAACTAAAAACTCGAATCTTATCTCGACCATGCATCACTACCATAGTTTACTCGCAGTTTTCTGTATGCCGCTTCAATCGTCCTACAATTTCATTGTCTATTTTTCTAAGTTTGTCTGAGGTTTAAATTTATATAATACAATTCCTTGTAGCTATAAGATTAACTTTTAAAGCGTTTACAAGTCTGTAGATTTTTTTTTCTATTTTTGCCGCTCCATTCAACCCTATTTTTCAATAATTATCCTTGAGTTTATTGTCTCTACTGTTTCATCTTTTTCTGCTCTTACTATTGTTACAAAAAAACATAATTTCTATGTTATTTTATTTCCCAAACTATTAAATTGATTTTATTAAAGCTTAATTCGTATGTTTTGTGGTTGATTTTGCACCAGCAATTTTCTCTTATTACTGGTCTGCAGTTTGTTCTGGATTTTACTCGAAAATCGACCTGCAAAATACTGTTTTCGAATCTTGTTACGTGGATTGCTGTTAAACTTGATTTACATCTTTAAGAACCTAGTTAAATTAGAATTGACTGTGCAGAAACTGCAAAATTATTAATTACTCCAGAATTTAACGAGTTGAGTTATTTGTGTGTGTATTTTAAGCCTTTTTGTACATTAATAATGCTTTAGAATTTAAACTGAATTTAATGGAAAAGCTTAATAACAATTATACTCTATACGAGCTAACCATAACAATAATTATTGCACTAATATATATTTTTCAAGTGAAATGATATAAATTTATTCAGCACGCCTCTGAACTCAACAATTTAAGACTTGTAAGTTACTCACTCGAGTGATAAGATAGACCTTGAAGTAACCGGCATTCGTAAATGCGCATCAAAAAATAGATCCACATAAAATATTCAATTAAACGGTTTTTGAAACTCATTTTACTTTAATAATGAAATTATTATGTATATTTTGGCATTATATATACACAGTAATACTCATTTTTACGTGCTACTTAATATTTAAATTGATAGTTTCAATTAATATCAATCTAGTATGGCCATATATTATTAATGGAATTAATACACTGAGTAGATACACCTACCTGTAGCCGCTGTAGGTGAAAACTGTTCAGTAAGAGACATTGTTTTCACGTTGTTTTCGCTTTTTTGGAATATTTATTTCATTTATATGAGAAAAGTTATTAATTTTCTTGTATCTATTGTTTAATTTTAAATATCGGTCTAGTGTTAAACTTCGGGTATTCTTTTTGTGAATAAGAGACTTCCATTTAGAGATAGTGACGCTGTAGGCTGCTCCACGACAAAGATCAGAGGTAGGTACATTATATTTTTATAAAATAATATTTGCTTGAGAAGTTTGAGTATATTTATATTTCGTTTATTTTATAGTATTAACCTCTAAAGCATAAAGGGAGAAAATATGTATAGTGGGTACTTAGAATTGCATTTATGGTTCTGTTAGACCTCGT
This sequence comes from Lochmaea capreae, assembly GCA_949126875.1. Classification (NCBI taxonomy): domain Eukaryota; kingdom Metazoa; phylum Arthropoda; class Insecta; order Coleoptera; family Chrysomelidae; genus Lochmaea; species Lochmaea capreae. The sequence goes on from OX421409.1 coordinate 10,805,713, forward strand.
GCTAGACTTTGTAATCCTCGGAATTCTATGTTAATTTTGAATTCGTTTGATAGCTTACCACATCCGATTGGAACAAATATTTCGCTGGATCATTCAGTAATTACTTTAAAATCTTGAATTTGTTTAGAAAAATGGTACTTTTTCAACACCATGTAACATTTAAGTAATACTATAATACGATGAATATTGTCACTTTTGGCTCAAGTTTCGTTTAGCCGAAATCAGTAACATGGAGTATCGGTTTATAGGATGATTCTATACAATATACACCACATAATTTGATTATTACTGGGGAAATTCTTCGTTTCTAAGAAAACTCGAATTTTCAATGTTTCTACTGTTAACTAAAATTCGAAACTTTACGGTGTTTTAAATAGTTTTCTCGTTATAGAATGACGTAATAGTATGGACGCGTTTACGTTAAAATCGTAGGTAAATCAATGTTCTGTATTTTATGGGACGTTGGAGAAAAAAAATTTATTTTGCCTAACTGAGTTTCGTGATATAATGCGATATCTCCATATTTTATTAAATTTTGATTACTTTCTTTTTGTACACAGGTTGGACGGAAACTTGAAACTGTCAATTTCTTTCTTCTTACAAATGAAACTTTAATTTTTGTCAAGCATTCCCTATACCAAGAGTTTATAAAACCAGTGAACTATAATTATTGACCTATTATATGAAAGCAATAACCGTTGAATGTAATAGAAAATCCTTAATATTAATAAATTCTAATAAACAATCCATTTTACACAAAACAAGTCACCAAAAGTATAATCCCAACCATAATATTAAACTAAAGGTTCAAAGTGTTCACCGTTAACATAAATGCAATGCTGCAGTTTTAGCTCAAATGATTGACTAACATTTCTCAGCATATCAACGTTAACAGATCGAAATGCCACTCTTTTATGTCCTCTCTAATTCGGAAGAGTTTCAGAAACCATAAGACCCCATAAAAAGAAATACATTTCGTTAAATCGGTAGACCGAGCTGGCCAATCAGTTGAACCCCCTCTTACAGCATTGCATTGATGTTAACGGTGAACACTTTGAACCTTTAGTTTAATATTACGGTTAGGATTATACTTTTGGTGACTTGTTTTTGTTTCGAATAAATTGTTTATTGAAATGTATTATTGTTTAGGATATTTTGTTACTTTCAACGTTTATTGCCCTCACATAATAAGTCAATAATTATAGTTCACAATAAATATTAGTAGTACAAAATAACTCTGTTTTTATAAAATTGTGGTATAGGCAGTGCTTGACCAAAATTAAAGTTGCATAATCGAAGATTCTATTTTTGCTATAAAGTACAGGGTTTTCCATTTGAAAGAAAATGACAGGTTTGAGTTTCCGTCCACCCTGTATTCAAAAAAGAAAATATATACATATATATATACAAGGACAGGAATATTGGGGAAGCGGCAAAATTGTAAAAAGAGTACTCTTTACACTATTTTCCAGGCTTTCGGAATATCTTTATTTCCATTTTCAAGGATAGCATTCGAGATTGTATTACAATAATGCCCGGTTGCAAGAACGCTAATCAAATCTCTCATCATATGATGGTTGATTAAAAAATTATGAACCATCAATGGGAACCCGATTTCACGAAAAAAATAATGGTCGATTAATTGTTCATCATTGCAGGTACCTATCCGTTGCATTTTGATTGTGTAAATGATGGTTGATTTGAAGAATTAACGAGTTATTATTTCATTGATTAGCCGTTAATCATTCATCATTTTTAATAAGCGTTCTTGCAACCGGGCATAAGTGGTTTTAAATGGTAAATACATCTAACAATAATTTTGATTTGAATTTTTAAAAAAAATAAATGTCTAAATGATGTCAAAAAAATCGTATGCTCCTCCTCTATAACGTTGCAAAAGCTTCAAAAAATGTGAGCAATCCGAATTCGGTATAATATACAGGGGTGCTGGTTTAATAAATCATATGTTAGGTTTGTAACGGAAGTTATGCAGAACTCTGTATATTTCGATATAATTTCAAAAAATGGATCTTAAAGACATATACTATTTTTGTGCATAACATTTTTTGATATCTCTTAAAATAACCCATATACCGTAAATTGGCGTGAGATTGGTACTAATTTGATAGTATATCACATAATGTGAGTTGTAAGGAAATTATTAAGTACATGCGAGTGAAAAAGCTTGGAGCGCAATAACTTCACATACATATAATAAGCTTACAACTCAAGTTGTGTACTACACTTTGTCTACGATTATTTTCATTTATAAAAATAAAAATTAATAAGTAACTTTTATTATTTATCTAACAGATCTACATACTTTGGTTTTCGTATCAGGTATATTAACCAATAATATGGGAGATAAATCATCAATGTCACTAATTTTTTGATTTTTCAAATTTTGTTTCCTACAAGCTCCACATATTCCAACAATTGCCTTAAAATGAAAGTATTATAAGTAGGTACATTTATGTTACAATTTTAAATAACATACCTTCATTAACAATTACTGTACATCAGGAGCTTCATTTAAAAAAGTTTGATTTGATTATGTAAAATTTTATGATTTTTTGTTTTAAAAACTCTGATTTTAAATAATCTCCAAATTTCGGGTACTCTTTAATATTAACATTATTTTTCACAGTTATAACTCCTCTTAACATAGAATATATTGCCCATTATGATGAGAATGGTTTAAATTTCTTAGCGATGTCTCCAAAATAAACCAAAAGTACGTTTCAAAAAAATGAATTTATTATTCTTTTATCTATCTGTCATAAATATTGAAATCACATAATATAAAAAAACAATCTACATCTATATTATAATCAATTTATCAAACATTCATATACAAAATTACATATTTTTAATATTTTCACTAAAATTACATAATATTTAATTGGTAATGGCTAATGAAAGTGCCTTATCTGTTGTTGACCATGAAGGTTTGTTTCTTCAGTGTTACTTTTAAAAAAATCTATGCTTGCTGGATCTAATTTTAAATTAAAATTTTGATATAACTTTGATTCAGACATATTAACAGATTTTTGATTTTGTTATTACTACTGATAAGTGTCTTTTTCAATTTACAAACACTTATCATCTGATCTTTTTCTACTTGGGTAATCAATTACTGACTCTAGTTTCATTAATTTTACTCAAAATACTAGATGCCAAACATTGTTTTTAGGTACATGTTCAAATTGAGTTGAGACTATCATTGAAATAAATAAGTTTTCTCTTTACAGGCAATACGGTATTTTCAAAAGCTTGGGTATTATTATCATTATGTTCAACTACTTTTGGTGGTGTTTGAGGTAAAGCAAATTTAAGTCTTTTGAGTAATTAATGCATTATCATCAAAATGATCTTCAAACCTTTAGTCTTTGGATGTACAAGGAAGTTCCAAAATTTTGTATCACTGTTCCCTTTGATTAATATCAGATGGAAACTTAAAAAATGTTCAGTTCTTAAACTACAAATAGCGAAGTGCTTAAGAATACTCACGATTACAATTTTTCACAATAAAACTATGGTGATGACATTTTAATGGTTACTTCACTTTTTTTCCTTTATTAGAACTAAAATCCTGAATAAATACAAAACTGAACTAGTCCCAAATTCTACTTGACCCTCGACGGGTACCGGCAAATTATTCGAAATCAATTGTTCGAAATCAATTGTTCGAAAATCAATTTTTCGAATGACCGATTATTCGAAAATCAATTATTCGAAACTCAATTGTTCGAAATCAATTTATCGAATAGGTGGCAGGTTCCTAATGGTGATAAAATACGAAGGCGGTTTGGTAGGGGTAGGTTTGGTTGGGTTATTATTGGAAATTATTATAATTTATTCTTCAAAAATTGACTAAAAATACGAAGGTGGTTTGGTAGGGGTAGGTTTGGTTGGGTTATTATTGGAAATTATTATAATTTATTCTTCAAAAATTGACTAAAAATACGAAGGTGGTTTTGTAGGGGTAGGTTTGGTTGGGTTATTATTGAAAATTATTATAATTTTCTTGACAAAAATTGTCATTCGATAAATTCACAAAGTAATAAAAAATTCTATCTATCTATTTTTGTATATTCTATTCAGAATATTGAATTTCGAACAATATATTTTCGAACAATTGATTTTCGAATAATTGACTTTCGAAGAATTGACTTTCGAATAATTGATTTTCGAATAATTGACTTTCGAAGAATTGACTTTCGAATAATTGATTTTCGAATAATTGATTTCGAACAATGGACTTTCGAAGAATTGATTTCGAACAATTTACCTAGATCCACCCTCGACATACTCTTAGCCATTAGAAATTCTTAGTTTTGACATTTTCACTTTGACTTTGACAAACACTTGCCAGATCGACTCCAACCAATGCATAATTTTGTATATTTTCATTTTTAATACTTGAAAGTTGATATACTAGGATGTTTTACAATATTTATCGACATTAAAGGCGATATGTTAAGGTGTCATTTATAATATTTCAAATTATTCTATTCTATTATTTCCAATTATACAATTTGGTACCGAAAATTTCCATTACAATTCCACTACAAATATTTGTGACTGCTGGCATCGTTACAATCGTTTCGAGGAGAGAAAGGAAAAATATGAATATCTTAAGAACCTTGGTATATTCCCTGATCCCTTTCGAAAAAATACATTTTTGGGAAACTTTGTGGAATTAATAGAAATTATATATATTATACTATATATATTATATGCACACTCGAATATTTATTCGGTAAAAAAATATTGTTTTTCAGATTATTCTATATGGGTTCTGAATTCACCCCAAATGTCTTAGTAAAAAAATCTTTGCTGGAGGATTTTCAAGCCGTCACGAGTTTGGAAATTAGACTGGCAACACTGTCGATCTAACGCACTAAACTGTTAAACTTTGACGATTCACGTGGACTCTTTGATTAAACGTCAGTGGTGGTAGTCAAAGTTTTTATTTATATTTTCCTATTTGTTAGTTTATTCGGCAGAAAGAGAACAGTTCTTTGTCACTCATACAGGAAACGCTTTAGCAGCTCATTACCTATGCCCTTGTGACACAATATACTATTTTCGCCTATCGAATTAACCAAAAAATAACAATAACAAAAAACTTTCATTTCCACTAACGCTTAATAAAAATGCACGTGGAACGTCAAAGTACAGATGACGGAAATCTACAAAATCGAGGCGTTCAGAATGTTCTGCCCATGCGCTGCTAAACAATACATTCCGCTTTATTTTTTATGTAATATGATTGGTTTTCAGGTGAGGTTTGCAAAAAATATCATATCAAAATGTTTCCTTTACAGATGGACACATTTAAACTGTGTTTAAATTGAAATGTAGGCAATTGAACTGGTGAAAACAAAACCTTCATTGAAATCTTTGAATTTACCGCATATTTTTCGAAGGATAATCTTCAAAATAGGTGAATAGTATCGTTTTATTGCAAAAACTCGACATCGGTTGTAGGTAGACTATTCTAGCATTACTGTTCTTATAAATATTAGCCTCATACTAGAATCATTAATAGCATTATATTCAGACGATCGCACTTGTTGGGCTTTCAAGGCAATTGTAAATCCTTTTTATAGACTTTGCAAAACGTTATTTCCGGTGGGGACTGTTTTTTTCATAGTTTGGAACAGTTTTGCGTTATGAGATTTTTCAGGCATCATTTACCTAAAGCTTTGGTAACGAGATCTGAGAAGGGGTTTTGATTTAGCGAGGCATGTGGAGCTTCAAGGGTTTCGTACAGGGACAAATTGGCCCCATATGATATCAACATTTAACAAAACTTAGAGCACACAATAATCATAACAAAAAAAACTAATAGAACTTTCAACTTTTTAACACATTTCATTTATTTATTTCGAATTTTTGTTACAGGTAAGTGGAAACAGAAAAGTTTTATCTTCATCATTTTTTGGTAAGTTTTAATAATATGTTTCCGCAAGCATTTTTAAAAGGTTGACAACTTTCATTTCCTTTTAATATAGCAATTATTTATAATTTGTGTGAGTTACATTGTGAATTAATTTTGTGGTAACTTCTAATTTTAAATAAATAAAAAATATTCAAACAAAAATTTCGCCTGATCACACAGTTTTTTTTTTTAAATTCAAAGGAAGTAAATGAATTATGGACTCTGTTTTTTATGAAGACAATTTTCTCAAGCATCTCATTGTGATAAAAATTCTTCAGTACAAATCGTACTTCTCTTTGGTGAGTTCAGGAAAAATTATTCTGAAATTTCTGAGACACGTAGATATAAGGATATCGAACTTCATGTATTTCAATTTTTGGTAATGGTAGAGGGCGCCGTTGCCAATACGATGACAAAAACATCTGACTGCAGTACAATAACATTTAATCATGAGCCTTGCATACACTTTCAGTTCATGGTATTTTATTGGTTGCTAGCTCATTTGACAGTATGTTAGGTAAGTGAGGTTAGAGAACTGAAATGAAAAATTTTATGAGTAAGAAATCCATTTTCGTCCTCGTCTTTGAAAATATCTCAAATTGTGATCGTTTGGTAGTGAAATATGATTTATTTAACATTTCTCTTCGGCATGGAATTTAAGAGGATCTGAAAGTTCGGCACAGATATAATTAGTACAACAAGTCTTTGAAAATTTATGTTCTTAACTTATTAATAATTTTGTCCACGACCACTTAATTATTTTACCTCATAACAAAAGGTATATATTATGGTATCCATATATCTACTGAATTTTGTGAGCGTTGAGTTGTCATGGCATGTTATTCAAATACAAAACCGTGAATCATGAAGTTTGACGTTAGAATTGTCAATAATACTAAATACCAAATTATTACTTTCCGTTCTACACTCCCATTATTTACTTGAATCTAATAAATAAATCAAGGGTCGTGGGCAAAGTATAGTATTCTACTCGCAATTTATGGCCATTATAGCTATCATAAATTGCTCGTTTAATGATATACTATAATTTCCTATTTCTATCAAAACACCAACAGAATTGATATTTTTCTGTTTGAAGAACATACCTATTAGTAGTTTTTTTAATTTAATTTCACAGCTTACTACTTATATCAACTATCATATCATTGTTCACCTTTCTTTTTTTTTATTTAAATGGAATAAAAGGAAAAATATTTATGCAATTTGCTTCAACAACTGAGGTAATTAGCAAATATACATAAATTGGTACAATAATCACAATTTGCATAGGTATTATTTACAGAATGTGAACGAGATTAATATTTTGAAGGTACATAATTAAGTTACCGACTTTACAGGAGTCTCCAAGCAGTTCTACAAGATTATCGCTAAAATTACATACTTTACGTTCATTACTATATTTAGGGCACTCAACAAAAATATGTTTGACACTTAACTGCACTTGACACACACTACATATTGGGGCGTCTTCTTTCTTCAGCAGATATTGATGTGTATATCTCGTGTGTCCAATCCTAAGACGTGATAAAATTACTTGGTGTTTACGGGAAATACTGAGGATCTTCCAAGGAGAAATAACTGGCTTTATTTGTTTCAGCTTAGCTACGGATCTAGTCCACAATTTTTGCCAGACATTTCTTGTTGATTTTTTAAAGAAGCTTTTAGATCACTGTGACTATTCAGTTGATTAGTCACTATTGTCGGATTGTTAAGGTGAGCTTCTTTAGCAGCTTGGTCGACTGTTTCATTGCCTCTAATTTGTGTATGTGAAGGGACCCACAAAAAGTTGTTAGTTTTGCTTTTCATTGAATGGATATTTTCTTGGATGTTCGTTACAAGCGCTGAATCTGGGTATATTTGAGTTATTCTTTGAAGAGCACTCAACGAATCTGTGATTATGAGAAACTCTTTTTGATGGGAGTGTTTGCAAAATTCTGTTGCCTTAAAAAGTGCATACAGCTCTCCTGTATATACGCTCCACGTATGCGGTAATACAAAATATTGCGTCTCGTGTGCAGTAACCAAAGCAGCTGACGTGCTATCCTGAGATTTAGAGGCATCCGTGTAAATGTGTGTAAAGTCTCCATAGTGTGTGGATATTCGTAGAAATTCTTTTCCAATCAGTACATGAGAAGTTTCTCGTTTGTTGTAGGAAGTTAGGGAAAAATTACAGGTAGGAGTTTTAAGTAACCAGGGAGGGTATTTGGGGGAGTGTATCTCAACCTTTGGGAAGTTTATAGCTATTTCACTGCTGATCGCATTGATCCGTTGGTAGAAAGGGTGAGTCAAATGTGGTTTTTGAAGGAATATACTTCTGAAGCGATTGGAAAATGTATTGTGGTAAACTGGGTTTTTTGGGTTGAAAAGTATTTTAGAAGCGTATGATAGGCTAAGATAGTCTCTCCTTATTTTAAGTGGTGGTTCTCCAGCTTCGCATAGTAAGCTTTCAACAGGACTGGTAGGAAAAGCTCCTAAAGAAATTCGAATTCCTTTGTTGTGGACAGTATCTATTAATTTTAAATATGATTTAGTTGCCGATGCGTATACTATAGATCCATAGTCCAATTATTTTGAATTGTATTTGTATATACCAGAATTGTGTCATCAGCAAAAGTATTGTATATTCTTCAATGATTGTGGAATGATGGCTATTATCCACGAGCGAGCGCAGCGAGTGAGTTTTGGAATCATCCAAGTGAATATTAGCCATTTTACATAAGTAAAAGACTATACTTTCTCCACGACTATGCATACAATTTTTTTTTCGATTAGGAACGACGCTGCGGTGAAAAAACAAACTGCTTAGTTAGACGATTTTAAGGATAGGTTTTGTCAATTTTTCAGTATGAGTTAGTTCTCCTTATATAGTTTCCATGGAATGAAAGCTGGATTTGACGCTTTAAAAATATGTTAATTATTCCATTTTTATACAAAGAAAATCATTTTTCATATTACTCAATGCATGTACTTAAACATAATTCCAAACGTGATTGAAAAATTTTATTATAAAAAACACCTTGCCCTACATTTACGTTATTCAATCAAGATACAGAAAGACAGAGACCATTACAAAAACCATTATTATCGTACATGCGATAGTCATTAGCGAATACACATATTTTCATCGAATTTTTTGTCCAGAGTGTCTACGTTTTTTCAGTCTAAGACTTTTAAATTTTCCAGTATTCCGCTCATCTACCCTCGAATGTTATTCCTACAACAAACAATATTATTTATTGTCTTTATATTAAATCAGTTGTGTAAATATTTTCTTAATATTTTCTACAATTTTTTTCTTCGTAGTTTTCTCTCATTTCATCCAGAAATAAAATACCCACGTCTAATGATGCGATAAATTGTTGTTTTAGAGCATTATCACAGATGGCAATTTGCTATTGTATTCCAACCAACCCCATCTATGGTTTGATTCCATCAGCTGCTTCAATACTGTTGGAAATTAAACCACAATGTTTTTAATAGTATATTAGAAAATATTACTTACGATTGGAGGTAAATCATGGATGTTGTCGAGCCCACCTTCCCAAAATAGGTATTTTCAACACAGTTTTTTGTACTTGCGATAATATATCAATAGCGGATCTTATCCATTTTTTTGCAGGTGTAGAAAGAAAAAATTTTTATAATTTCCTCATATTCTACAACTTTCCCATGCAATTTGCGGATGTTCAATAATACGTAGTGAATGGTGGGATGAGGTAAACTGTACGGTGTGTTTTTGTACATTGGTATTTTCAGTGTATGTACAAGCTCTACATATTCCAGCAATTGCAATAACCTTAAAATGAAATTATTATAAGTAGGTACATTTATGTTATAATTTTAAACATACCTATAGTTTGGCGAGTTTATCTGAAGCCGTGTAAGGAATGCAGTCGAAAACATTCGATATTGCCACGTTTAACTATGAAAAAGCTAAAGTGCTAAGTATGTAGTGATAATTAGAAAATGGACTTCTAATTATTAACAATATGATTGAACGTTAATTTTTTAACGTGCTTGTTTCATTGGATTTTGTCTATCAACATTATTTTTTCAATTTATGAATATTAAAAGATGAACACTTTTCCAAAGTTGTTATGTGCTTCTTCAAGCTCTGGCAGAGTTGTGCGAAAACCATAATTTTCACGCCCTCCGAACTAGATCAATTGGTGAAATTTATCGAAAGGAACTCGTTGCTTAGCGACCAGCTGACTTCCTATTGGCAAGCTCGTGCGTGTGTTCTTCCCTCTCACTTTGTCAATTGACTGACACTGATTATCCAGTGGCGTTGGTATTGGCAGAGTCAGATTTTGAACTATTTCGTATCCATATTGAATTCAAGTACGATTCTTAACATTATTAGTTCTCAACAAATACCGTTTTTTGAGAAATACCTTACCTTTAAAGCAAAGCAACAATCAGTTTCTATATATAATTATTATAAACTGTCGGACAAAATTATTGCATATTTTATTTTAGGTCTTCACTTCTTTTCCCTTTATCACGGTTGCTAAATCTGTTACATTAGAGTCTTTTACGTTATTAATAATCAAATTAATTACATATTGAACTTTTAAAACAAATTTGTGAAGAAATTATTGAAGTGGCCTGTTTTTGATAATAACGTTTAATTAGGAAAGAACAACAACATGGACACGATCCATTAGTTTAAGACAAAATAATAACAATTTAGTACTTAGTATTTCCTCCTCTAGCTCTAACCATAGCCTGCATCCTCCTAGGCATACTGCGCAAAAGATCTTCGATGGTTTGTTGTGGTATTCGATTCCATTCTTCCTGTGCAGCAATCCTTAATTCTGCAATTGAGTTAGGAGCTGGATTCCGTGCTCGAATATTTCTTTTTAGGAAGTCCCATACATGTTCTATGGGATTTGCGTCAGGACTGTATGGTGGCCACTCTAGCTTCGCAATCCCGACATCCTCAATGTACTGGTTTACTGTTCTTGCGGCATCGGCACGGGCATTATCGTGCATTAGCACAAAATTATCATATCCAATAAAGCCGACATATGGTATAACATGTTCTGCAAGGATGTTGTTTCTGTACCAGTCAATTCACTTCAATGAGCTCCGTGCGACTCTCCAAAGAAATGCCAGCCCATAGCATAATGGAACTACCACCCAAGCTAAGATTATGTGCCTTCTGTATACTCGACTACGTCCATCAGGCTTCCATCATTGTATTCTTGTTGTGTGAAAAGAACTTTTCCTCATTGATGTTCATTCCAGTTAGCATGTGCTCTCGCAAATTGTAACCGTCCGATTTTATGGCGTGGAAGAAGCCGAGGAACTCTAGCAAGACGTCTTGGCTTTAAATCGACCTCCTTAAGTCTCCTTATTATTGTTTTGGTGGAAGCATTGACTTGCCTTGCATTTAGTAATTGATTGGTATCCTCCAGTCTCATTGTAACGTTTTAGTACGCGAGAAACAGTCGATTGATGGACATTGAATCTCTGTGCAATGTCTTCTTGTCTGTACCCCTCATTGATTGAACAAACTGAAACTACAGATTGAAGAAATAATGCACTGAAAATGTCATTCTGACAACGTCAAATAAGAGAAACCCCTGTTTTAGTCGTCAAGGCACACTATGCTACTTTTATAGTTTTTCGCTTATTTAATGTTATCGCATATTCAGTTATAAAAGCTATGTATATGTATACATTACTGTATCTGTAATAAATAGCACTATACGTAGAACATTCCAATGTAACAGACTCAGCAACCGAAATCACAAAAGTGTTTAAGGGAAAAAAATAAAGACCTAAAATAAAATATGCAATAATTTTGTCCGTGAGTGTATAATAATAAATAGGTACCGTACGCCATTGGTACGTTTATGACAGATATCCGCCATTTTTCCTCGCCCACTTACCGATGCCGCGTAGCTTCAGATAAACTTGCCAAACTTTAGTAGATTGCATTAAATGCATTATTTTCCGGGAATGACACTGTAGGTATTTATTTTGGGTATGCCTAATGTCACTTTGGCTATGCCTTATGCCGCTTTTCCCACAACTTTTGTTGCTATTAGGAATTGTTAAGTTTGCGTATTATAACCAATGTGCAAAATAGTGTTTTAAATAAGCTCGCAATTTCGGGTAATTTTCAATATTTACATAAGATTTCAAAGTTATAACATTTCTTAACATAAAGTATATTGCCCATAATGAGAATGGTTTAAATTTCCTATCGACTTCTTCAAAATAAGCCAAGAGTACGTTTTTATAAAATAAATTTACGTTATCTGTTGTACGCCAATCCATAAATGTCTGATATACCTTTCCATATTATCTTTTTTTTTTATTTTGCTGGTAATAAATTCTCAGATAACTGCGTAATATTGGGTGGTGTGCTACTAAATTCATCTTCACTATTCGATAAACTTTATTTTGTTTTTAAATTCACTATACAGTATGTCGCTAATGTATGGAATAAATTCATTATTTCCAAAATAAACGACTTAGGAAAAATCCAAAAACAGGTAAATTTTAATTAGAAGACCTTTCCAATGAGATGTCTTGAAACACATGGTTGCATTTAGAAAATTGCCGATTACCACGTTAATACTAGTGACGCAATGTTCGTTACATATACATCATGTGATTAGGATTCAAAAATTAAAATTTACCTGTTTTTGGATTTTTTCCAAAAGTCGTTTATTTTGGATATAATGAATTTATTCCATACATTATCGACATACTGTATTCACAAAGACTGCTTATTAAGTTAAATCTGTCTAAATCACATCTATTAATTCGTTTCTATGGTATCGACAAACTGTTCATAAGGCTTATACGATATGTTACACATTTTTATAGAATTTAAACGCGATTTTTTCTCTATCACGTGTCAGTAGCAGTTATAATCTATTTACTTAGGAAGGACTTTGAGAATTTTTTCTCCACGGTGTTGGTGGATAAATAACGAAGAAATGTATTAATGGTTTCCGATAAATGTCAACCCAAATACGGAGTGTGAAAATCAAGTTGTGTTTTCTATTTCAAATTTTCAACACACTGTGGAATTTATCAGAGACAAATTGCTACATCCCATTTACATACGTTAGTTTCTGATTTATGTTTGTTTTGCATAAAGGTGATGGAGAATTTGAAATTTCTCACATGAACAACGATAACAAAATTTAATTACATTATTTTACTAAAATGTTAGCTCCATATTTCTCCGCATTCAATTGTATTATTAAAGCACATTTTTGAATTTTTTATCTTTAACTATTGAGCACTTTTCATATTATGCTCGCTGATTCCCATTAAACATAATACCCATCTTTTTAATCTTATTTGCTAATATGGACTTGGAAATTTATTTTTATCCTACACTATGAGAAAGTTTTATTTTACTAGCTTTACGGAGGCGAGAAAGTCACCCTTTCTAAGGCTAGGCGAGAAAATAAATTTTATTCATAATCGGTCAGAAATATAGACATTCCTTACCTTTAAAACGGTGATTGAGTGACTCATTACTTACTTTCACTTCCACGCTATAGCCGGAAAAGTACTTTTCCGGCTAGAAGCAAGTGCCACTTTTCTGAAGTATGACAATATTGTGTTAAGCTGGTTTTAAAAAAAAGTTAATACCTTTCTTTGCTTTTCTACGGAAATATTCCCTCAACCGTAGCTTCTTGGACTTCCGGAGGAGTACAGGTTAATTCAAAATAAGACATTCCGGACTTGTTTGACCAAAAAAATTGAAATTTCGTGACAGAAAGAATATTTTATGACATAATTGTCAAAACCAATAAATTAGTAATATTGCCTAGCAACAGATTCATAAAGTTCTTTGTCGAAAAAATATTAAATTGTAATAACAAATTTTCTTAAAATTAATGTTTTTGAAAGCTTGTAACTAAGCGATTGTGGATAAAATAGTATACATACGACGCGGGAAGGATCATTCTAGCCACGGCTTTTACTTCCCCGCTAGGTATGTAATATACTATTACGTTTCCTAGCTGGCTGCCATTTTTTCGCCTAGGTATACTATATACTATTATTTCACATCTATTTCATATAAGATGTTTTTCAATAATTATTGTTTCTCATTTTTGTTCTAGTTTTTATTGGCATATGAGATTTTTAAAATATTGTTGGATCTGGTTAAAATTTAAATTAATTACTTGGTTTTCAAATTCTTTCTGATCTTACATTCTGTTAACTTGTTAAAGGTTCTGTTAGTTGAATTATTCTCACTATTTTTATCACCATCATTCAGAGTTAAAAATTATTTTCAATATTTCTAGTTACTCTGGTGTGATTATTATTATTATTATTTAAACTTTAGAGTAAAGCTTTTTCTTTTTTTCCAATTGACATAATAAAATATAAACAAATTGCAAGATATACTTTCCAAATAATAGCAATGTCAATGGGTCACTAATCGTTAGGAATAAATTGGTTTGGATTGGGTTTAAAAAATTCTTCAACCAAATGACTCACTAGAGAATCATTTAAAATTGATTCATGGGTTGATTATAAAACATGTTTTATTTCAAGGGATGTATTTTTATAAAAATGTTCATATTGTAAAATAAACAAAATAATTGGTTTAAAACATTGTGAGTTGTTGATGTTTCAATTCCAATTGTATATAAATATAAATATGGAAAATTTCGATCTATATCCAATTTGTACGAATTTCAAACAAAAAGTTTTTACAAATAACTGTAATATACAAAGTGGAACCTTCTTTATCTTGGTTAATGTACATATTCATAGAAAATCCGGAAACATGTCAGTTTAAGAGTAAAAATTAATATTTCGCATGTAAAATATTCCAGGAGAAATTGAAGCCTTCAATATCTCAAATAAGAAGTACAGATTTGTGATATATCATCTCCTTTCGGGCATCATCAGCAGTGAAACTTGTTGTAGTATTCCTTATATTCATTCCAGTCGTGAGGATTCTGCTTAATTTATCAATATCTAGACCAAAACGGGAAATAACCTTCCTATTATTTTTTATTTTGTTTCTGCAGAGTTTGAAATTATAAAAAAAAATGCATTCCATTTAAAAACTTGGGGGCCGTAACTGTCACCTGAAGGGGATCAAATGAAGAGACGTAATTTTGACCCCAATATACACCTTGTTTGTTGAAATGTATTTAAAAATATTAATAACTCTTTCTCACAATCGTATCACTACTTAACGAGTCCTATATATTCACAATAGTTTCCACCAACCATCGTTATTGTTTCATAATAGTTATTTATACTTTAAGGGATGTAAGTAGCATTTACTAGTCGTGAACAATTTTGCACCCGAGTGATAGCGAGGACTAGCGATAAGTTCGAGGCTAGTAAATATACTTACATCCAGTGAAATCTGTAAAATTTTTTCTCCAGCTCGCAGAATTTATTCTTGGACTTTTACTTATTCAATTCGATACTTTTCGCATGAAACTACGGACAGCTCTGACCGGTTTTAATAGCGTCATGAGCATTGTTATTCTTTCAACAACGTCAAGCTGACAGTTAATTATCAAAAATTGAGAAAAATAGAAATTGTTGATTTGTATAACAGCCAAATGAATATAGAATAACCAGCAAATATCGCTTGTATGTCGCTGCTGCCAGAAGAATCAAGGAAGAGGTATCAAGCAGCGTATCAATACTTCAATAAATGGTGCCAAAAAAGACTGCTATTGCAGTTTCAGAAACCGTGCTTTTGGCGTACTATTTCCTTGAGCCTACAGTAGGGTGGAAATACTGTGTTTGTCCAGGTCTTTGAGGTTGTCTAGGCATTCCCATGTCATTTTAGAACTGATTTAACAGAAACGCACCGCCTTAAGGCTGCCCGACTCTCCGACTTCAATCATTTGCGGCTTTTATCCATATTGAACAGGGCAGCCTAGCCAGGTTAATTACACCTTCTAGCAGTCATTTTACGTACCATTTATGAGTTCTCTGGGTAGTTATACACCTGGTATGTGTATTAAATAGGGTTATTTTTATTTTCATTTTTCCGTAAGATATTGCGCAGTAGCGCAATTTAAATTCCCACATGTTTGGCGAATAATAGACACAACTATAGAATAAATATATAACCCACAAAATACCTTTCCGCACTGTGGACCGATATACTCATAAATATCCAATAGTGTAAGCCACATCGGAATTCGCGCGATGTAATGTGAAACTGAAATCGAAGATATTCCAGGGGTTCAATAACAATATTGGCATAGTTTCGACAAAGGAAACTCACAAATCAGAAAACACAATAGTCATATTATGTTAACAGTGACCGCAGCGATTGCATCACTTGCGGTGACCGAAGCTTATACTCAGATTCACTGGATTATAAGTTACGTAGGTAGAAATAAACGCGTTGTCAGATTGGATTAGCTATACGGTGTTGGCAAACAACTACAAATACGGAATTTGGCTGGTTATCTGTTTTTGGTAAACAACGGATGAATGCATTTGGTGAAAGCAAAACACAAAAACCGTATTTGGTGGCGATAAAATTTGAATGGAGGATTGAAAATAAGCGATATATATGCATTGAAGCTATAAAAATTGGAGTTGCGTCATAAAGTTCTAAATTATTACAAAATTTTTTTCGAGGACGAACTCGAAGCAATAATTTGCATTTTTGTTTTTAAATAAATACAAAGACATGGACTACAGATAACTGTACAGCGACTTATACAATGTGTCATTTTAGTTTCCTAGCATGGAGTTTACGAGGATTGAATACAAAATATTCTGCATGGTTCAAAATCTGGAATGCAGCCATCATATATCGATATTTCTAGAATCCTAGGTGCTGTTTCCTAGGGCACAGCACCTAGGAGACTACAGGATAGAGTAGACACTTGCCTTAACTGAAGCATGTGGTTATCCTAAAATTACTACAGAAATTAAGTCTAAAGCAACTTTTACTCTCTGAACTGGGTTAAACAAAAGAGACAGAATAGATTTTTCAGCTCTCAGTGTCACTCCAGACTATACGAGGATATATTGGAAAATTCTTAGCCTACTATAGAACCAAACAAAATTTCAATGTCAAAATACTTTATTACCAAACATATTCTCCTCTTAATTGGATACATTTATTACAGCGAACCTGCAACGTCTCTAGACCTTTAAGAAAAAATGTTTCTTCTTGCTCTGCAAACCAGACCTCCACAGCTTTTATTACCTCCTCGTTGGAAGAAAATTTACGACCTTTTAAACTTTTTTTCAGTTGAGGAAAGAGATGATAGTCGGACGGAGCCAAATCTGGTGAATAAGGGGGGTGTTCTAGTAATTCAAACCCTAAATCACGAATTTTTTGCATGGAAACATGAGATTTGTGTGCAGGGGCGTTGTCCTGCAAAAACAAAGCACCTTTGGATCGCTTTTCGCGTTAATGTGTTCCCATAAAGTGGTTAGTAATATCGAATAGTAATCTCCAGTTATTGTTCTACCCTTATCCAAAAAATAAATCATGATTACTCCATGGCAATCCAAAAAAACTGAAGCAAGAACTTTTCCAGCAGATTTTTGGACACGAAACTTCTTAGGTCTGGGAGAACCAGAGTGTCGCCATTCCATCGATTGTTGCTTTGTTTTTGGATCGTAGAAATGTACCCAAGTCTCATCCATAGTAACAATTTGGTTTAAGAAGTCCACATCGTTTCCAAATAGAGCACAGATCGAACGCGATGCTTCTACCCTTGCACGCTTTTGGTCAACATTCAAACATTTGGGGATCCATTTCGCAGCAATTTTTCTCATGTCCAAATTGACGGGAACTGTATGATGAACGCGTTAGTATGAAATATTCAGTGCTTCAGATATCCGTTTCAGCCCAATTCGACGGTCTGATAAAATCATGTCATGAACTGCATCGATATTTTCGGGGACTGACACAGAAACTGGCCTTCCCGATCGGTCATCATCTTCAATGGAAAATTTACCTCTTTTGAAGCTTGCAGTCCAATTTATCACGGTCGCATGCGAAGGACATTGATTACCAAGGGTAATCAGCATATCTTCGTGAATCTGCTTACCTCTCAACCCTTTCAAATACAGGTACTTGATGATGGCTCGATACTCCAATTTTTCCATTTCCACAATTTTTCTTTTAATTTATTGCATAACTCTGGTTTACTTTTTTGACGTCAAACTTCACATTGACACTTCTAATAAGTTATTGTTCGTTGCTATGGTAACTTAATATTTTGTTTATGCATGGAACTGGTCTAGGCTAACTATATATCAATACATCCTCGTACATACACGCATGTATCAAGTAGTTTTTGAGATAAATATAGTTTTGTATTTAAGAAATCGCGCTCAAGATTGGAGTGTTAAAAATATTGAACATAACCTTCTTCTTGATAAGATCTATGAGCTTATTTTTTTCGTTCGCCAGTTAATTTTTCCCATGGCTCAGTTTTATTGCAATATTACAGTTTCATTCCTCAACGCTTTTATACCTCCGTTCACCAGCGTAGTATATTTTCTAAACTGTCCAGTGTTCTTGAATGTTTGCTTCATACTGAGCATCATGCGGTAGTTGAGCCTTGCCTTTTTCCTTTGGCCAACTTTTATTTTCAGAAGATTCACCTTTAATAGGAGAATCCCGAAAAATCGAATTTTAACTATTCAGGCTTAACTATTGAGGCTAAAAACTTTTATGAAAATTCGTTTTTTTCTGGATAAAGGGCAGATAATTTAAAATTCTCAGGAGCGTTTACTTTCAAGTATATGACAATCACCAGTTCATGGTGAATCACATCTACTGCTCGGGGAAGTTCTCTCATAGTCGTTTAGATTATTAAACTTAATTGGCTTTATGAAAATGGGTAGCGATTCAAGCGATTTTGAATTTTCAAATACGTCACCAAATAGTGAGGACCAAGCCATATGGCATCATTAAGTGTATTCTCCTCCCTTGAATGTTCACTGCCCTCCAGCTGGCGTCGGGCAGTTAACCTGCCAATTTATTCCCTAGTTATACAAATAGCAATTTCTTCGCTGGTTATACTTGTTAGGTTTAAAGTGAATCAAATGAAACATAAAACTCGCTTCGTTATCTCAACTGAACCGTTCCAAGGTGATTGTTTTTCAATTTGTTGTTTCTACTTCCTGAGGAACAAAAATTTTCCAAGATAAAAGGTACCCTTAATAAGGCTTATCATCGACAAACTGAAAAATGGCTGGAGATAGATTGAAATTTCAACAAACGAGTCCGTAACATGCAACTATATAAATGATGATGCGAAAAAAGCATTTACAGGGGACGAAGAAAACAGAATGTTTTGAAAACTGCGGAAAAGGAAATGATAATCTAGGAGTATATTTTATCAAGGAAAGTGAAGTGGTTTTTTCATATCATCATCATTCGTTACTATACAGAGTGGCTCACACACAATCCACAGGGTTTATTGAATTAAGATGCTTAATCAGATTGGTTTTTTATTTTAATTTACTGTTTTTTTAAATAAAAACCTAACATTCAGTTTGAGCTACTTTTTATTGAATAAAAAACTCTATATTTTCATGTATTTCTTCCGATATTCTCAATTTTCAGAAATACATTTTATCAATTTTCCGTTTTTTATTTTTGACAAAACCACTGAATATTCAACAGTTTTAACCAAAAACGACCTAAAGATGGAAAAAATGTGATTATCAAATCCATGTTACTGTGTAAATATTCATCTATAGCTCATCCATTATAAAAACCCTTTGTATTATGTCATTCGTTTGCTGCTGTCAATCCACTGTCAATCACTATGATTTGCCATATTGAACTTAATAAATATTGGTCGCATGTTATTGAAAAATATAAATTTATATTTAAAGAAACATTTTGTAATTAATTTCAAGCGAAATATACAATAACATTTGCTTCCAGAATTAGTTCCAAATGATGCAAAAATGCATTTCTTTTCGTAGAGAACACTTTGATAAACAGTAGTACTTAAGAGTTATCTACCGTGTTCCTTTGGCTGTATATGCAACATTTGAAACGCAGTTCAATACTTATACACTAAAACCCCTGAAAACGTTTCCATAATTATGAGTGTTTTTGGTGTAAGCCATTGAGACTTATTTTAGAACCAGTTGGCTTCATTCGTACTTTTTTTCAACCGTTTCGAATAATCATTAGGCTTGTTCCAACTGGCATTTAGGAACGGTTCTGGAATCGTTTCGAGTACTGTATAGTGCGCAAACTCGAATTAGGTATAAACACTTTAGCACCTCTTCCAGAAGGTATTTTTTGTACTGTCTTAAGAACGCTTCTAATAATCAGTTAGAACGCAAACGAAATACAGCACTTGCGCGAACGACACCTAGAACGATTCTATCGCCAGTTGAAACAAACCTATTGAAACACTAATTGAGGTTGCTCTGCCGAAAAATTGAAAAATAACTTAAAAAGCTACGAATGAAATATCCACTATATTTACAACAGTTGTTCCAAATCTAATAAAAACTATGTTTGGTAAATATTTACAGCTCCATCTGTTTCTCATCAAATGGATTCAATCACGTTTAATTCATTATTAAATTTCCCTGTAATTGAAACATTAGTGTCGTTGCATATATTGAACGTTTTTATAGTTTATGTTTAATAAAACCAATACCGTCGCTTTTTGTGAATATTGTTCCAATTAAATTATAGTAACTAATATATAAATCCCAGCACAAATATAAATTTCATACGTGTTCTAAGCTGAATTAACAAAAAAAAAATTTAAAATACTCGGTTGAAATTTTGAACTTGTTCATCAAAAACATGGTACAGTATAGAGGGATTCACTTCAACAAAAATGTCTAGAAACTAAGTTATATTTTTAAAAAATATTACTGCCAAAGGCAGAGTTGAATTTTGGTATAAATTGTGGTGTTGAGTTTTCGTTTTCATTTAAATACCTCTTTTTTAACACAATTTTACAACTAAACGTAAAAGGAGAAAATTTGAGAACATAAGAGAGCCTATTCTGATACTTCCTGGGTAAAATTAAAAATTAGTTTACATGAATTTAACGATCACGAATTGCACGCGATCCAATATTTTGAAATGAGAACTTGACTTTAATGCTTTCTGATGTTTTATTATTGAAATATATCTTACACACAAACAAAACAACATGTTTCACATATTTACTAACACCAATTGAGCCTTTACTTTAATTAAAGAAAAAAAGTGTTTTTGGGTAAAAATCATAAATTCCATAGATCTTATCACTGTAAAGTGCATTGTTGGCATGAAGCCATGTCAACAATGCTGTTGTTGTCATTGTTGTGAGAAATCTGAGAGATCGGAACACGTTTGAAAGTTGTTTTTCGTTTATTTACCTACTTATTGTGGTGCAACTATTAATCTAAAAAATATGGATGTTAATCTTTGCTTTGCCTGAGAGTATAATGTTTCCAATGCACCGTATTTTAAAACGTTTTTTTGAAACTGAAGGTTACACCAGACGACCTGGAACTTAGTTATGGTATGGGCCGAAATTTCTCTGGAGGCACACACAGAATTGTACATCACTCCGAGAGGATCCTTAACTTCTGCCAGGTACATTGAAGACGTTCTCCAAGATTTTGTTGTCCCTTATGTTATATTTATTGGAAATGACTTTCTTCTAATGCATGATAATGTCCAACCTCACACAGAGAGTGTCACTCAACAGTAGTTGAGCGAGGTAAATATTCCGGTTATGGAGTGGCCAGCGGGTGTAAACCCTATAGAACATGTTTGGGACATGCTTGAGCGAAGGATTCGAAGTAGTGTTCTTGCTTCTTTAACTTTAATTCAGTTGCGATAAGCTTTTTCAGAGGAATGGGAGCTTATTCCACAAGCGGACATTTGCCTCTTGATTTTATGCAAGCCAAGGAGGATACAGGCAGTAATTCGAGCACACTCATTATCAAAAATGCGACTTACCAGTTTTGCTAGCAAGTCTTTTCAGTTTTGATTAATTTAAAGTAATTTTTCAACAACAACAATTTGTGCGTTTTCGTCCTAGTTTGTTAAATTGTTACAAAACAATTTTTTTCTCCAATTAAAAGTTTAATTGTTGTTAGAAAATGCGTAAAACATGTTGTTTTGTTTGTGTGTAAGATATTATAATAATTAAACAAAGCATTAAAACTTGAAGTTTGCTTAAAAACATTCAACTGCTCCGGTTTTCGTGCCGTGTATTAATGGTAAAAAAAAACTTTTTAAGAACAAACTTTTATTTAATTACTCTGAAAAGAAGAGATAAACTTCTAATTAATTCAAATCAATCAATATAGTACATTTATTACACAATTTATTAAATGATATAAGTAAAAGCTTGTCACGAGATTTACCTGTCTTGCTCGATATACTTATTATAAGTAATTCTACAAGAGAAATTATTGTTCCTATGAAATATGTAAATCTCACGGTAAGCTATTATATCCTTTAATAAATGGTGCAATACATGTACTGAGTTGATTGGTTTGGTATAATTTAGAGTTTATTTTCTTTTTTCCAAGGAAATTAAATAAAAGCTTGTTTTAAATAATTTTTTTGGCTATTAATTTACTTGAATATTTTTCAACGAAAAGTATAATTAATGTTTTGATTCATTCATTCCAATATTTGTTTTATATTTCTACACGCTCTCCGCATAGACGTTGTGAAACAATTTTCATTCCATTAATATTTTTAATTAATGAATGACCAGCTTTGCTTCATGAAACGTTGAAATAATTTTCATTCTAATTATGAAACCATCAGAGAAACATTTCGTATTATCAGATAGGGACCAAAATTGAAAAAAATAATTCATTATTCTTGATAACGGTAGTTGGAACGCAACCGAAACGTTAAAATAAAAATATAAAAAACATTGTGGTTTAATTTCACAAAAAAATAACCAAAAAGCAAAACATTTATGTTACATTTTAGAAAGTGAACTACTGTTATTCGAAAATTGAAAATGAATTTTAAAAAAGCTGAAGTAATTTACTCTCTCAGAGTATATCGTATGAAAAGAGGAACAAATGTGATAGTCAAACTCCTGGAAAAGGATTGATGTAAAACGTCCTCGACAGAAAAAATAAACTAAATAAAAAGGATAAAAAATGGTCAGATTTTCAAGAAAAGGGGGCTATCAAGTGTTCTATTTTCGTGAAAATTTTTCGACAGTTCCAAGAACCAATCAAATTTCCTCATTTTTTATCATATAAACAATTTCACCCAATCATGTCAACGTCAATATTACACTGATAACAGACCATGGGCTATTTTCACTTTGCTATGGACACATATTGATTTATTTCGATTTTAAAGTTTCAAATATTTAATATTTGGAAATGTCACCTTTAAATAAATTGTTTCAGCTCTGTATTGTTTCTATAATTAGCAAAAAATTTTCTATCCAAATAACCCTCGGACATTGATAAAAAATGCTCAAAAATTTTATAACAAATTTATCAAGCTTGTTGCTCAAGCTTTCGAAATTCGAACGATTATCAATGTCCTTGGGTTATTACTACTGAAAATTCTGAGATTTTCAATGTCCCCTATATCGTCGATTAGCAAATTTGGGTCTTGGGCAATAGCCTTATCTATTTTCACATAAAACTTAATGAAGAAAACGGATTCCATTTAAAATAATTAAGCCTACACGTGTCATGGGCTACCGGTTTACGAGGATATATTGAAAAATTCTTAGCCTACTATAGAACCAAACAAAATTTCTATGTCAAAATATTTTATTACCCAACATATTCTCCTCTAATTGGATACATTTATCACAGTGAACCTGCAACGTCTCTAGACCTTTAAAAAAAACGTTTCTTCTTGCTCTGCAAACCAGACCTCCACAGCTTTTATGACCTCCTCGTTGTAAGAAAATTTACGACCTTTTAAACTTTTTTTCAGTTGAGGACAAGATAGAGGAGATGATAGTCGGACAGAGCCAAATCTGGTGAATAAGGGGGGTGTTCTAGTAATTCAAACCCCAAATAACGAATTTTTTGCATATCAACATGTGTGCAGGGGCGTTGTCCTGCAAAAACAAAACACCTTTGGATAGCTTTCCGCGTCTTTTCTCTTTAATTTGTTCCCGTAGAGTGGTTAGTAATGTCGAATAGTAACCTCCAGTTATTGTTCTACCCTTATCCAAAAAATAAATCATGATTACTCCATGGCAATTTCAGAGCACTGAAGCAATAACTTTTCCAGCAGATTTTTGGACACGAAACTTCTTAGGTCTTGGAGAACCAGAGTTTTGGCATTCCATCGATTGTTGCTTTGTTTCTGGATCGTAGAAATGTACCCAAGTCTCATCCATAGTAACAATTCGGTTTAAGAAGTCTACATCCTTTTCAAATCGAGCACAGATCGAACGGGATGCTTCTACCCTTGCACGCTGTTGGTCAAAATTCAAATATTTCGGGATCCTTTTTGCAGCAATTTTTCTCATGTCCAAATTGACGTGAACTATATGATGAACGCGTTCGTATGAAATATTCAGTGCTTCAGATTTCCGTTTTAGCCCAATTCGCTGGTCTGATAAAAACATGTCATGAACTGCATCGATATTTTCGGATACTGACACAGAAACTGGCCTTCCCGATCGGTCATCACCTTCAATGGAAAAATTACCTCTTTTGAAGCTTGCAGTCCAATTTTTCACGGTCGCATATTAAGGACATTGATCATCAAGGGTATTAAGCATATCTTCGTAAATCTGCTTACCTCTTAACCCTTTTAAATACAGGTACTTGATGATGGCTCGATACTCCAATTTTTTGATTTTCACAATTTCGGTGGACATCTTTTTTCTTTTAATTTATTGCGTAACTCTGGTTTACTTTTTTGACGTCAAACTTCACACTGACACTTCTAATGAGTTATTGTTCGTTGCTATGGTAACGCAATATTTTGTTTATGCATGGAACTGGTCTAGGCTAACTAGATATCAATACATCCTCGTATAAGGGGATTGCAGATAATGAGTTGGCTGACCAGTTCGCAGAACAAGGTTCAAAATGATACTTCTTCTGTCTTTTTAACCCAAACCCAGTCTGAACAAAGTTCTTAGATTATATTTACGTGAACCGCGTACATGTCTTCATTTTCCTAAATTTCATCGTCAAAAAGACCTCTTGTTTGTTTGATGATAAAGTTTGTTGGAAACAACTGGCTGTCTATAACATGCAAATTTGTCACGAACCTCGACTCTAAAAATACATTTCCCAGTAACTAGCATATTACATTACACTTTAAAAGTTATTAAAGTTTCCAACTATTGTAAATTTTTTCACATCTTAATATCACCTTAAATTACACAACTGACAGAAAATTTAGTTTGTTTATTAAGCAATAAAATGGGAGCGTTTGTCGTCATTGCATTTTCAACTTCTGTAGAGGATTTCCGACATAATTGAAAACCGCATTTTATAGATTTGACTGAACGTAAAGCTTCAAGATTTCGTTCTAGTCTTTTGAAAATGTGAAGTGCTGATTTTAAATATTTTAAAAATTTTAAAGTCTCTCGTAGTTTGTAAAGACATATTTGTATAGAAACCATGTTGACAAAAAGTTCAGCGGTGGACAGAAAATAATAATTCTGAAACTAAATTTAACGCTTGCGTAGTAAAGGTAGATGAAAGTAATTTTGCATTAGTGGATAAAGTGAAGTCGACCAACCTTATTTTATTTTTAAAATAATTGCACAATAATTGGAAAAAAGAGTAGATATTATAAAGTTGTCAAAATGAACGTTATTGATTGTCCGATTTTAAATTTTAAAACGGTTTTGGAAAGTGTTTAACGCATCCAGGCACGATGCAAATTATCTCATCCAAAAATTTCAATTGCAATTGCGATAAAAGTAACCGTCGCTTGGTGTCATTCTGCTCTTCGCGCATATAAAGGGCATACGAAGAATATCTTTAGTACCAAGTTTCAGCTCTTGCAATTGAAAAATGACGAAGATATGAATTTACAAAAAAATGACTAATTTTTCGGTTTTTCCTGATTTTCTCGGTTCTTGATTATCCGATTGACTCGTTCGATCCCTCATTTTGTTCGTATTTTAATTATCTACAGTTTATCTACAATCTATCTATACATGAGATTGCTTCAGTACGTTTTACGCTATATGAAAAAAACTAAAAAAAGAAGGTTTTTTTCGTTTTAAATGTTTATAACAAATTACTGAACGTTTGCGTGTCCAAAACATATTAAAACGATACTACGTAATGTCTTTTATATGATGGCATCATCCGTTTTCTACTAGGATTTTTGTCAAAAATTACTATACTCCTTGCTTGGCCTAGTGTGGGAGATATCCCCACAAGTTACCTGATGTAAGGGTGTGAAGTTTTTTTTTATAGGGGTGAGAGTAAAAAACTTTCTATCTGAAGCTTTTTGCTATTTGGATAAATTTCTAAATTGTATTTGACTTTTTATTTCAATAACAATAAGGTCAGCATGATTCTGTGATATTTTATAAAATATCAATCAGGTTTGGTTTGTGCGGTATGTTTGTCGATGAATATTTATCCTGTGCTATACCAATTAATATCATTCGAATTAATGCTACAAGCCAACAACAAAAACATTTTAATAAAACCATGGAATTATTTATTTTATAGTTAATTGTTCTCAGTAATTGATTGACAATTTATCATTAATTAAAATCAAAATCCCATGACATTCGGCGAATTCTGTTGTTCTTGATAATTTTCCATTCAAATAGTGCTTTATTTGTTGTAGTTTGAAGCTTTACTTGGTTTTTATTGCTAAACATGAATATCGGTTGCTTAGTTACTAACAATTCACATGGCAACTGCATATACTTGTTCGAAAATAATGTACATAAAATGCAACACCCTCGAATAAATATCAGAGATTACTTTGCCGGCAAACATAATTTTAGTTTACATAATTTAAAATTTGATATATTCGTTACCACGTTGAAAATAATAACGTGCTTATATAAATTGATTAGCCATTTATTCAGAGTTTTTTGTCAGTAACTCTTGTAACTCACACCTATTAGTTGTCTCAAGTGGAATATCAAAACATACTTCCGAAATAAAAGAACCAAACAAAAAAATTATCTTTGATCTGGGATATCGGGGTTGGAGAGAAGGAGGCTCCTTCATAATCTTGGATGCCATAGTAGGCTTCATATTACCAGAATCTTTCATTGACACCCTATCAAGTTTGCCAAACAAACATGAGATAACTGATAGATTCTCAAATTTTTGCAAAGTTCAATAGAAATGATTTATTTCCAGGTTTTCATACGCTATCACCATTACCAAGTAATACTCTGTCTAATAGACATATTTTAAGTGACTGTCCCCTGGATCATAATATCACAAGACTTGGACAGAATATTCAACATTCGCTTTTAGCTTCTTTACAAATCTCATTAGTTTATTTTGTGAATTATATTTTTCTGTGACTGTTAAAAAATGAACCCTTTTTATGTAACATTTTTGTTGAGTAACGCAGGACAAAAACAGCGCTTCATAAAATCGCGCCGGTTGAAATATCCTTACAAAATCAACTATTACAGTAGGATGTGATTGAGAAATCAAGTTTCACCGCCAAGCATCAACCTTCCTTTACAACAAACAATATCAGAATATAAGGAACGGAAAACAAGTAAGAGCAGCAATCAATATTTTTCATCATACTTCAACACATATCGCTTCCCGACCAACTGACACAGATCAAAGTGTAAACAACTACTTGTCAGTGTCATATCTATTTAAAGTCTAAAAAAATGCAATTTCACGTTGCTTGTCATTTCGGTAATTATATCCTTCGTGGAATAATGTATCACTTCCTTTCTGAGACTTGCCAATTTGCATTTTTTTATACTTTAAATAAATATGACACTGACAAGTAGTTGTTTACACTTTGATCTGTGTCAGTTGGTCGGGAAGCGATATGTGTGGAAGTATGATGAAAAATATTGATTGTTGCTCTTACTTGTTTTCCGTTCCTTATATTCTGATATTGTTATAGACATTTACCAACACTTTGATCACTGTCAGCTGGTCGGGAAGCGATGTTGAATTTACGAATTGAATTAGGAAAACTATTGTTATGACTGCATAATTATCTTTTGGCGGCGCTATTTTATGGAGCGATGTTTTTATCCTGCGCTGTTTTTATCCAGCGCTATTTTGTCCTGCGCTGTTTTTGTGCAGCGCTATTTTGACCAGCGCCATTTTGTCCAGCGCTATTTATGTCCAGCGCTATTTTGTCCAGCGCTTTTTTTGACCAGCGCGATTTTTACCAGCGCTATTCTGCTATAGAGCCCCTACCAGAGGTGATTTAGAGCTGACTTTTTGTTAAAGTAAATCCAGAAAGCGAAAACGAATTCAACTGAACTCCACCAGAAGTTCTACAAGCTGCTAGTTTAAGTACAATCAGAATTATGCCTGCAAAATCTTGAAAAAGGTATTAAATGGTTTACCTGATATTCATGGATTGGCGAAAAGCAGAACATGTAAATTTGTTTTCAGAGAATGTTTTTATTCGTTTTGTAAGAAGTATACAGTGCTCCGGACGAATAATGTTCCAACCAATTCATTCTTCCTCAATCTCCAGGATGGTAAATGTACTAGTTAAATTGGGATCAATAGATTCGGAGCAATGGGAAGCCAGATAGCAATTTTCTGCAACTTCAGAACCCAAAATTATATACAGGACATACATTTCGAAGATCATCTGCCTCCATTTTAGTTGACGTAGGGGGTGATTTAATATCGTTAAAACGGCACGGTGGATGGAAATCATCGTCGGTTGCAGAAGGATACATTGACCATTCCTTTAAAAACAATATGGATACGGCACAAAAAATGGTGTACTCAAGTGGACCTTCATCTTCAAATCCGAGGTCTGAAAACATCGCCAATAATACCTCCATTACTTCAAAAAATAATAACTTGAGTCTCGAAATTGATTCCTCTTTCTCTACTTCCTCTATAAATATTTTCTACTGCACAAATTTCACCACAAATATTGCAACCAATAAATGAGTTTTCATTAGCTTTCAAAATGAAATTGTTTAACAAAAACCATTAAAGTTGTTTCTTCAATAAATTATTCTCTAAATATCTCGTCCGTTTGGATTGAATCGTGAACAGCCATAGAAAAAGTATAGTATTCTACTTTCGTGTAGTGGCTATTACTCATTCGAATGACTACTTCTTCTCATGAGTAATGGCCATCATTACACGCTCGTTGAATATATTACTAATATACTACTAAGGTTTGTGGGCAAAGGTAGGGATAGCCCTGACAAACATCAAATTCCAAAGTTAATGCTCTGCTGTTTCATCATCTTCCTGACAAACACGGAAGGTCGGATCTTCTGACAGTCCAAGTCTCACTATATGATCATGAGACCATGTTTCCAGTATTGTAACACTTGTTTGGAGACATTTTTCGAAGGATCTATAAAAGCCTTTGAATTAGCCAATCCCGTTAAATTATGCTAGGAGTCTGAAACTTTTCTTTCAGTATGGGTATTTAATTGTTTGTTCGGCGAAACTCAATAAGATTGCAACTATTGCAGGTAGAGTTTGTTTAACCATCCTTTGCCGTTACGTCATAATCGGTGACGTATTTTGCTGTTTTATGTTTGTCTTATGTTAGTTGAATGTTATTTTACACTTAACCTCAAAATTATAATCAATGACATATGTTAAGAATTGTTTTCAATTATGCATGTTAAGGTGTGTTTGTGTGAATAAATTAGTAATCCAAAAATTGTATTTTGGTTTATGCGTTGCGTACTTTTTTACATAATTTAGTTTTGTTTTAACTTGACATAAGCACGATTTTATACTGAATTTAAAAAATTACGGATTATATAATATATATAATTGAAAATGTATTATACGATTATATTTTTTGGGTGAACCCTAAGATTATTTAAAATTATATAGAATATAATATATATGCACATATTTTTAAAAATTATAGTAATTATTGTCCGTGTCATTGTGAGAAACAATTTCGTAAGTATTCCTGAGAAATGCAAAAAAACATGTATGGGAGAAAACAGGCAATAAATAAATTTATTTCTGAAAAAACTCCCAATTAAAACAGAAAACAGGAACAAACAAACGGATAAGAAAGGTAAACTGAAAAAGCATATTATGTAATGAAATACTATGCAAAGTCTAAGTAAGCTTCATCACTGACAAAATCATCTTCATCATCATTGTGGAAGTCCGATTCATTCAGATCTATGATAACAGGACTGCATTTAACGGTAAAAGCGGCATTCCAGCATCTTTCTCTTGAAAATTAATTAATCAATTTCAAAATTAAACTTTGCTCTTTCTCATTATACCGGGAAGGCATTTTGACAATAAAAAATGAATTGAAAAAGGCAAAAATTACCAAAAATACTGAACAAATCAAAACATATGACAACTGAACTGTCAAAAGTAACAAATAAAATTTACGTCGACATTAGTTAAGAAATACGTTATAATAATTCCGTCCCATCTTTTTCATGAATGATAAAGCTGGACAATGTATGTCGTAACGGCAAAGGATTGTGAAACATACTCCACTGGTCCGATAAAATCATTTGTAGCACTTTTTTTTGCTGGGGAGTCTGCCTTTTCATTGTCATCCATACCGTAATGATCTGGAATCCAGACCATAGGAAGTTTGTGGAGTCTTCCTATTGATAGTCTTTTTTGGCAATTTAATACTAATTTGGACGCGATTAGCTGTTATCTAAGGCGGCTTTGCTATTCCACGCAAACATCTACAACGACGTTGTTAAGTGCCAAATTCCTTCCAACTCTGTTCCAGTTATTCTTCACTGGAAATAATTGCTGAGCTATTGTAGGGATTTTGTGATTCTAACTGCACCTAGACTGTCGGGTATAATCATTAATTTCATTCGTGTATTCGAACAAGAATAGGAACAACGTAATAGTGATTTCCTCATTATTGTTAAAAGTAGTTATGTCTTAATGGTTATGTATAGCTTTTGTTGAACAGTAAAAGGAAATGACGATTCTTTATTTATTTGAAGGAAAATAAAAATCGAAATAGGAACTTCAATGTACTATTTTCAAATTTGCTTTCGGAAATAATAAGATTAGTTGTTGTTAAGTATAGTTTGGTAACTAATAATTAAGGGAAATGGACTGAAAATGTGCTATTACAGGGTCCACAAAAGGAAGTGGAAAACTTAGGGGTTGTATTTTAAACTTCATGGATATTTTTTTTAATTCTGGCCCTATCCAAATAAGGCAAAATCGCTAAGTCGGGAAAAAAAAGCGACGCTGTACTATTCTTTTCTCGAAGCCATTCAGGGCATTTTTGACCCATTATTATGGCGGACAGAATCCTGAATTTCTAGAAGTTTCTTAATTTTGTCACTGAATCACTCACAATTTTGAGCATACTATTAGTGTATAACCTATAAAGCAATGGAAAACTAGAACGTACAACAAGTTCATCAATTTCTTCCAAACATCGTCTTACGAGAAGATGGCAAGCAATCAATGGCAAGCAATCAATGGCAAGCAATTTGCTGTGGCACGTGCCTTCAGTACGTATTATCTTTACTTTGAATCCACCGAAATGTACAACCACATGCAGCACCCAAATACCAGTATTTGGAGCCAGTCCCAGACCAGTCCAGATCTGAATTCGGAACATGTAAAATATTCCAGTGCTGCCTCACTATCTGAGAGTATAAGGATCTTCTGCCTTACCTTCCTGTTCCCATACACAGACGAAGGTATCACACCAAAGTTCCTTCCTGACTGTCTGCTTCCAACCCATCCCAGTTAAGCTGGATATAGAATGGTTGGTTGTCGTTAATTGTGGCCAAGAAGCGAGATTGTTATTCTCTTATGACTATGTGCTACGAGAATAGTAGGTACTTCCTCGTCTAAGTACACCCTAAATATAAATATTTTCATTAACAAACTTTGCAAATTACCTAGAACATACTGTAAGGAGTATGATGTTACCGTTCTTGTAGCAGTGTAGGCTAAAGATATCACAATTAACTTATAAATTATGTTGTGAATTAAATAAACATTGTGTCAAGTTATCCCAAAAGTAATCAGTTTGATTAAGTGTTCTTTTCAATTATTCAGTCGTAGTTAACAAGATGTTTGTACGGAATTGTTAAATCTTCGTATTTTGGTCGATAAATTGTATAAAGTGTTTGAACGGAAAATCGAATGTAAATATAAATTTAGGAGAATTTTATAAAATGTGGGTTCGTGAAGTAGGTGACAGGTTGTTATAATGAAAAGAATAAATAATTTCGTGGTTTTCTTGTGAAAAACAGTTAATTGTTGTTATGATGAATAATATCGGTTTTTGAAATTATTGTAACGCCGACTACCGATTTTCACCGCGTGTGATCTAGAACCGATGGTGTCGGGAGTCTTTTAGAACGGCGGCCGTTTACAAATATAAGGAATATAGTAGATTGAGGAAACCTCGAGAATATTCGAGGAAACCTATATACAGGGTGATTAATTAGTGTCATAAAGCTCAGTAGGTCTGTTATCATAGTAGTTATATATAAAAATTGTTGTTAGCATTACGCTTCATATTCATAAAATAGTTTCAATATTACAGGTTGTTCCATAACTCAGTGCAAAATCAAAGTAAAACACCCTATATTTCACTTAAAAAATAATTTACTTGAGATTTGACTGACCATATATTTAATAAAATATATTTTAGATAACAATTTAGAATTATATAGAAATAAATGAATTGCACATGATGAACAAAGAATAATAAACTCCTCGTATCCTTTGTTATACAAACATTTACTTTTGTCTGAAAATAATTGTTACCTATTTGCACAAATCTTGCCCAATATATATAATTAGAATAATATCCCAAATTAGATTATGCAGCTCCAAAACTCTAAGAATCTATTGTAGAGGTATAAAATACACAGTAGATATGTCTGCAACTTGTAGTTTTTGTAACTTGCATGAGACTGGAACATTAATGCACCTATTTATAGAATGTCCAATATATAATGAACTTAAAAGAAATTGCATATGCTCAGAATTGAAGACATTTGACGAATTAATACGTATTCTTAACACCAATGACTTCATTAAATTGAATAAAGTTGTGAATTATCTTCTCAATATTTTGAAGCTAAGGGCCTTTTTACTAGAAGAATGAGATATTTATTGTTTCTATTTTTTTTTTTCTTGTTTACTTGAGTATGTCTTAATTTTTTTTTTTCTACTGTACTATTATTGTTGTTTCATGTTTCGTTTTAGCATTTTGGTATGTAAAGACCGAACTTCTTGTAATAAGAATTGTATATTCTTTATAACGCAATAAATTTTTCTATCTATCTAAATATATATTTGCAAAATCATTCGTATCTGTAAATTTCGATAATCATTGAAAATCTTCGGTCTCGATAGAATATTATTCTTCTCTTTCTATCCAATTATTCAAAGCGTTGAACTTAATAATTGTTACGATTTTGACAGAAAAGTGATTATAGCTTTTAAAATACCCTGTATAATCAATAGATTATAACCATATTTTTTTTGTTGGGGTAGTGAAGCCGATTTCAGTTTCAAAGTAAAATACAGGGTGTTTCATTTGAAAAAACAACTTTGATTTGGCACCTAGTTTTGAATCACTGAAATGTGAAGCCTGAAGCTACCCACAATGTTTATAATCAACTGCTTTTGGTATATTTTATGATAACGGACCTGCTGAGCTTCAAATAAATCACCAGGTATATATGTTAATTGTTAATTTTTAAAAGTGATGAATATAAAAGGTTTTCAGTAATGAGACAGTTTGAGAAAGAGAAATTATTTGAGAAAAATTAGAATCATTACACCTGGTGTCAATACATTCGTGTTTTTGATATACTGTGTAATTTATTATGCAGGTCCAAATAAATTGAATTTAATAATAGTAGGTAAGTGTTTAAATTGAAATGAGAATAAAAGTAGCAGAATGAACGTCCAAACATCTTCCCTACACAGAAAGAAGCAACTAAGTACAGCTCGTATCCTTGAGAGAATAGCGACATTTAAATATTTCTTATTTTTAGAATTTCATTTTCCATTATCATCCACGTCTGTGACAGCTTTTGTAACAAACAAACATCAAAATACCTCCACGTGAAACAACACAAAGGTAAAAGTAAAAGTAAGTCCCTTCTCAACATTTCTCTGTAATTTTCTTTGTTCAAATACTGTGATTTATTAAGATTCATGATTGCCCACCTCGTCTCAAACGATCAAACAGATTTTAATCTAAATCCCTCGCTTAATTTCAATTCACGACTACTGCACATATTTATACTCTCAATACGGAATTAAATAGCAACGGTATGTTCAAAGGCTTGATAAGATTCGACTGAAAGTGGAATGCACTATGATATTTCACTGAACAGCTCAAACACTTGTCAATCTATATTGGATTGATGAAAACCTTATTGGATTTGATTCTTGTTGATCTATATCAGAAATATGTACACAGGATGATTAGATGAGAGCGCGGTACACTGAATATCCAAATTCCTTTAATTGAGTCCTAGAATTTGGAAAAAAAGTCCTGTTAATAAAATACAAAATGGAAAGAAAACCAAACCACTTGAGCTGTCCCTGGAAATTGATGATTGATCTTTGAGGTCAGATTCAATTATTATATTATACTCTTATCTCTGCTTAAGTACTTTGGTAACCAATATTGGCATGGAAAAAACAAATCTTTTTTTTCTAATACCATCGATATGTAGACAGGAGATTTTTTTCCTTGTGATGTTCTTGGAAGACCACATGGTTTAACAATTTTGCTGATTTTTGAATATGATTAAATGAGCTTGAATTTTATTAGAATGATCCTGTTGGAGCTCTACCACTCTGTATAAGCGGATATTTAACTTTCGCTCATCTTAAGATCCCGTCTCCACGCTTGTACCGAAACCACGACATCTACGGTGAGTTTAATTTATCAGTTGTACTATACTCAACACTCATAACATTTAATTATTACAAAGTACCTACTCGAATTTCCTTTTTAGGTCTCTTTTCCTTTCTTCTCTCTTTTCTTTCTTCTCTTCGTTATCTCCATTCTATCCCGAAATCTACTATATGGTATATTAACTGCATCAACTCATCGTATCGGATCCACCCAGACACACCTCAACCTCAAGGATATACTAAGTCCAATGTGGACCATTGTAACCTATCAACTGTATCTTGGCAGTTGGACTTTTAAGAGCAGGTTGTGTTATAAGGTTTTCACCAATCTGAGGTAGCATCTACACCAATTCTATTGGAGGGACACATTTTATTACCCGATTGTCAACAGGTAACCTTTACACCTTACTTGTATCAAGGAGTCTGTTAGTTTAAGTAAAAAATAATATTTGTCACACTTACTGAGGAAGCTCAGTTTCTCTTGTATCATTACCCTCTGCTGAGGGCAATTTAACTGTAGATTTGACAAGTTAGGTTAGGTTCACAAATAGCACAATCACTAGAGTTTGTAAACCAGCATATGCATACAAAGGGTATTTATTTAATATTGTTCGGTATCCAACAACCCCTAAGGTTAGGGTGGATACTTTAAAACTTTTCTCTTGGAATCTAACTTTTACCATGCTTTCTAATCAACCTGATATTTTGGAAGTCAACTTCATCCTTCACATAAATAGGTACCTACAGGGAGTTTGGGTGTCACACTAGTAGGCAAGGCCAAATTATTGTAGTTTCATATACCAACCACCAAATATTTTATTAAGGTGTTATTGTATGTTTGGTTGCCTACACCACAGGTAACTGTCAATATAATGTATAAGACATGTGTTGGGTTACCTGAAGAAAATCGTTGATTAATGTATAAATCATGCGTTAATAGGGGTCATTAATGTATGACTTTATCTGATTTTGAGAACGTTAATAGCATATATGTTAATACACGGTCGACGGAAAAGTGATATAATACTCACGAACTAATTTCAATTCAGTTGAAATACAAATAAAAACTTTTGTGATAACGATGTTACAAATTACTGGAAATATTTGGGGTTATGAATAAATATACAGCGTGGAACAGCCCTCATTTATTCGTTATCGAATTCATTACATTCGGCTGTTCTACACTGTATAAGAGTATTATAACAAGGCGACAAAGTTGTCACTTAGGATATGCGCGAAGGAAAAAGAGACAGGTATAACTTCAAACGATCTGTTATTATCACGTACAATTTAAAATAAACAAATTTCATTAAAATGGTCTCACATGAGTTTTTTTAACTATTTTGATGATAGGCGTACCTTTTTGTCATTAACTGGGCATAAATAATTCGGAATTTTCAACAATGAGCTTGTTGAACTGGAAGAGACAATTTGGTTACAGAAACGCGCGTAAAATAGTGAAAATGCTTATTGTTGGTGAGGTCGTACTGTACACTGTGAGCAGTGAGAAAAATGACCATTCACATCAAACTGGTTATTATAATAGTAAATAAATATTACCCAATTAAGGTAAATTCCCACCTAAAGCTCAACCTCTTTCATTTGACAAAAGCCTGAGGAATTTATTATCTAATTACTATATTTTAGTTTCCTTCATAACATTAATTTCACGTTGGTATGTGTAAACAGTAGGAAATCTGATAATATCTTTATATAAATTGTACTTAATTACTACAAGAAACCGATTTGTATAAATTACCCTTTCAGTTAATTATTCTTAAAAGCTGAAGAAATTTATGTGGTAAGAGGGAAAATGATTCAAGCGTGTGTCAACAGAACGATAAAAAAATTATTTTAATTGATGCTTTTTTACACTTATTTGATTTCAGTTATTTTGACCCGTTTACATAAAATATGAGACTTGAATTTTATTGTAAGAAAACCAAATTTGAATTCATTTTGAAAGATACAAAACAGATTTAAAATTGAAAATAATATAGAGCTTATATGATCCTAAGAGTTCCCACTACTATTTTTACATGTACAGGTTCGTCAGATATTTATTTTCCATTTGTAGAATCTTATATAGGAGCAGCAGCAATTGAAACTATTCATGAAGTTATACAGTGCTATTCAAAAGTCCCCCCACCCCTCGTATCTTTTGAACGGCTACACTTACATTGATAAAATTTGGTGCGTGAAAATAAAGTGTTGTGAACCTCTTTACGAATGGTAACATGTGACGTAATAGTAATAGATGACGTCACAGTGCCACTCTGGCCAATAATTTTAAAGAGGACCTTATGGCAAGTGATATCTCGTTTGAAAGGCATTGACATTGGATACATAGCCATATTAATTTTGTTTGGGTTTAAACTAATTTCACATTTAAATATTGAAGATTTTTTAGTCCGCCTCTGGTTAGTTGTCAAAAAAATTGACGTTTTTAATTTAACAGTATTTGTTGCTTTGCAAAGTTTTTCTAAATAGCTTAAATATTTAATTTTATTATTGTTTAACGCGACGTTTAAGAGTTTACATAGGCAAAATGGTACGTACTCAAGCCGACAAAGTAGCAGCTATCTTAATAATTGGTGAACCTGGAAAGAATCTCTATGAGGAGGAACGTTTATTTAATGAGAGATACCCAGATCGCCCTTACTCGAGAACTTATTTGAGGGAGCTTCTTAACAAGTTTGAAGCAACAGGTAGTGTTCAAGGTGCCAAACGATCTGGTCGACCAACATTTGGTGATGATAAAAAAATTGATATAGTTGCTGAAATGGTAGTAAACCCAACTTCCTCTTCAACTAAAGTTACGTCTATCTGTGAAGTAAGTAAAAGTACAATACAGAGAGTGTTGGCTAAAAATAAATTTCATCTATATAAGTTAAAAATGGTGCACTACCTTTCGGATGACGACCCCAACAGAAGACTCGAATTCTGTGAATGTATGACAAATAAAATTAGTCAAAACCCACATTACACAAAAACAATTTGTTTTAGTGACGAAAGTACTTTTTGCCTCAATGGAAATGTGAATACACAAAATGTAAGGTATTGGGGTGACACAAATCCTCACACCCATAGCAACGGCTGCGAGACCAAACGTCACTTCCAAATTTGAATATCACTTCCAAATTTGACATTTCTAAAATACTACAAGAACAAGGATTAATTTTTATTGAATACCAACAAATACATAAGTACTTATATTATTCAGGATGAATATTAACATTAATTGTACAGTTTGTATTATTACTTATATTTACTCCAGAAGAACTGTCAAAATATTTTGTATATATTGAAACATATCATTTTCATAACACACATTGTTAAATAAATCAAACTGCTGTTGATTTTAGAGCAATGATATATTTATTTACAATTATCTAGTTTAATTATTTTAACGATTGCACGCAAAATAGTGTGTATGCCATGGCCACGAAACTTTTTAACGACCTCACGATTATCTTGCCTCGGCCGCAAACGGCCTCGGCGATAACTGTTCTTCCGGTACGTTAAAAAGCTATTTCGCGGCCTAAGCATACAAATAACTATTATTTAATACTTTTATTACTTTTTTTCAATATGAACTTTCAGGTTTGTACGGCATTAACTTTTTATAAATTATTGCATTTAGTACAAATAAAATATCTAAATGCCGTATAAAAAAATATCGTCATGAATCTCACCTTACATTTCGTTATATGGATTTTTCCTTGAGTTTTTTTCCCCCACAAACCTTTAGACGAACGAAAATGTACGGCATGTAAAAAATTATCTATGCATAAAATACTTTCAAAATAAATTAATTTTATGTTGTTTCAAATCACCCCCCGGACCACGGAAAGAGAGCTGCAACCCTCGATTTTTTTCTGCTTGTCGCATGATTTTTGTAATAATGGATTAGAAGCTGTATTGAAACAGTATGAAACTGATGCCGTACAGAATGAAATGACCAAATTTACCCTGGAAATTGTTAGAAAATCAAAAAAAATTTACTGACTTTCTTATTATTTTTCATGGATCTATCGATGGTAAAAATGCCGTACAAAAATATATGACCAAAATGTACTCACTCCACCTGCACTTTTTTATTCTCACCAGCACTCAGTTGGTCAGCTAACAAGTGACGGCATAGTGCTGAATCTTATTATTTCATGCTTTTATATCGTCCTATGTACGTCACCTGGTGGTTCATATGACCCATCCACTTTTTGGACATGGGCCTGTAGTCTATTACGCTTGGAAGCTATTTTCTAATATTAATCACAAAATTAAAATCAAATGTAATCAAATACACATTTTATCTTTACCTTGGTATATTCTTGACCGTTGTCTCACTTTGTAATTAATTGATGACAACAATATTTACAAAAATCCTGTACACAATGGGGAACACAACCAACTATTTCGACAAAAACCAACCATTTAGTGGTTATTTACTAATGACATGTCTGAAAAATACTAACATGTCTATGATAACAAAGTGACACCCGCAACCTTTGTTTTTGTTTTATCAGGTTGTCGCGGTAACGCACGGTTCTTTTCATCAAATTAATGAAATATTGAAAATAAATTCTCGCTACTACACAACATATGGCAGGACAATATTATATATTGTTTTCTAATAGTGTAACCAATTGCTGACATTATGAGTAAACCACAAAATATCGCTATAGTATCCATAATTTTCAATATAATTCGATGTCGTCAATTGACGACCTGTTTCGTGGCTGGCGGTTTGTCCCACTTCTCATCTACTGCTATTATTTTTTTAGCAATACCACAAAAAGGTCCTGTACCAATAAAAGCAATTAGTGCTTCTCCTTGGGCTAGTTTGCCTGTCTCTTCATTGTGCTTGTGATTAGAGTGACTTAGTACCCATGCCAAAGACAGTCTATTTTGATTGTCCAATCTTTTTAGGGTGTCCAAGCAATCCCAAACAAACTTGGAATTTGTCTTCGTTAAGATGATTGCTGATGATGATTGATGATGTACTGTTGTTGAGATAGTACACGTCCAAGGTTGACTATAATAAGCATCCATTTATTTTTCTTTCAATGCACTGTCGGGATAAAATTTGGCTCAAGTTTCGTTTAGGATGGTTCTATACAAGGAAGCTAGCACTACATAATTGGATTTTTGCCGCGGAAATTCTTCGTTTCTGAGAAAACTCGAATTTTCAATGTTTCTACTATTAACTAAAATTCGAAACTTTACGGTATTTTTAATAGTTTTTGGGTATAGAATGACGTAAAAACATTTAATATAACGATGTGAACTAATTTTTATTCTAAAATGTATTTTTATCACAATAATTTTCAGTGATTTTTCCGGGTTCAGAAGTGCCGAAATGTGATAGGAAGATAACAACTGCATATTTTTGTTCGATTAATAATTTGCTATAACTTTTCTATACGACTTATTCCGCGGAAATTTATCATAAGGGCGGGGTAATAGAAAATCTTCAATATTTCGAAGTTTATTTCCATAGTATTCTCAACTTTTTTACATACTTTCGGGATCGTGGAGTGAAGTGGGGTGGGGAATATTATATATGTGCGGTTTTTTTGCATTTATTGGAGATTTTGACCTTTTTACTGCTCCTTATAATTCACAGAAAAACAGATTTCGTTTGAACGTAAATATGAACGAAATGATTTAAGTCAACTGAATATACAATATTAAATATAATATGTACAATGTGTATATACCTACCTTTTATACTTTTATCAGGATTGTCGTTTTTATGCTTTATTGACATTTTTTTTTTAAATTTTCGCATTTATTGACCATAGCGATATTAAGTTGATAAGAATAGATATTATACATTGATCTGTGTTAAAGGTCGGGAAGAGGATCACTGCATAGTGGTGAAACAACGCATTTCCGCGGATTTTCATTTTTGTATCGGTGCTTAAAAATAAGTCTACAATATAAAATAATATTAATTTTTCTTGTATCTCATTTCGTTACTTCTAAACCGCATTCAAAAAATGGCAACAGCTTATTTCCGCGGTAAAATTTTCTCAGTAATATTCTTCCTGAATTTTTTTTTTTAACAGATTTCGGCTAAACGAAACTTTCCTATCGTCTATTGTACTGAACTTGTTTTATTATGAAAATTAATAGTTTCTCTAAGATTCCAGATCAAGGAGGCATTATAACCATATATTGCATGTTGTATTGTGCAACACAGCAATTTGTGTCCCAAAATAATATTTATTGATCCAAACCAAAAGCCTCTTGGAAAAATAATAGTTGGTTTTGTTATTTTCCCTTCATTTATAAAATAATGACCTTCACAAAATTGTTTTTAATGGTGCTTCGTTTTTATGAATTCTAAATTTAGGTATTTTTCTTTGTAGATATAAAGACTTCGATGATGATTATATCATTTTCAAGTGAAACAAAATATGTTTTTTCCCATAGAAGTCATTTAAAATTATTTGTATTGCACGCAAT
The DNA here is from genome assembly GCA_949126875.1 of Lochmaea capreae. Lineage (NCBI taxonomy): Eukaryota > Metazoa > Arthropoda > Insecta > Coleoptera > Chrysomelidae > Lochmaea > Lochmaea capreae. Next base: position 10,847,111 of record OX421409.1, read on the forward strand.
TTTTCTCGACTGTGGGCTGTTATATGTTTTTTGTGTTCTTTGGTACATTTTTCTTATTCTTCAAAATTTTTGATATTATATTAATAGTGTATACATACATGATAGGGCATATTACAATTGCTAGATTTTTCAGTAACAGCCTATGGTCTGCATAAAGTTACAAGACATTTTTTAAATTTAAAATATCTTTATCAGATTTTTTTCCAATACCGTATGCTCAAAAACAATAAATCTTCTTTAATAACAGAGATAATGCGAATAGAAAACCAAAGTATAGTATAGTACTACACTTTGGCGCCAGCTAATACTCTCCGTTACCGGTGCTGCATGGTACAGGGTGATTCAAATTTCGATTAAAAAAACCATCTTCGCATTTATGCATGTATATTTTCAAACTTACCAAACTTACTCTACCGACTACTCTACCGGCTACTCTACAAATTGTCGAAGATTTATTTGCATCCTTTGTCCTTATACATACATAAGTTTTTTTGTTTAAAGAAAAAATTGAATGGCGGTTGACCAGATATACATTCCACCACTTTTGTGATTGCAGTCATTCGTCTTACTTTCAAAAGATAAATTTTTTTAAATGAACATTAGCAACATACCAAGTCCCAATTTCAAATACTTCCTTAGGACGTCCAACGTAATTTCATGAAGATTTCAGATTTGTCTTGAAATGTATCCGTCACTTTCTCTAAAACGTAAAGAGAGTAACTAAGTATATATATATATATATATATATGTATATGTCTTTCTGAGGGATAAGAGTCTGAAATCTTACGTGGTAATCCGCATTACTAATAACATAGGGATGGTATCCAACAGGTGAAACCCAAAATAAAATCCCCGTAGGTAATGCCACTATTAGTCAAGTCTTCGACGTACAACGATGGAGCTTTAGATAAATAGCTAGATTAGGGATGAATTGCTCGGGGTTCACGATTTTCATCCTTATTCCCTTTTGTCACCTGAGTACCTTATAAAATACTCTTTAAAGGTAAATTGATTACCCAATTTTTTTGAGACGATTTATTTTTAAAATAACTCGAGCAACATTTTGTTCGTCAGTATAAAATTTTTAAAATAAAGTTACTTCTATGAAAGAATTAATATGTGATGAGAAATAATTGAAATTGGTGATGGGATTTATAGCACAAAATACAAATTATTAGAGGAGATATCTACATATACAGGGAAATTTTGTAGGCAAGTACAGCGGGACAAATTGCATCTGATGTCCTTACATTTTGTAGTTATGGACGGAGACTTCCAAATATTTGGATTTCCTGAATATCCAAATTATTCTAGCACCTCAAAAAAATTGGCAGTTACCACGAAATGTTTGTTTTCAACAAGATGGAGCTCCTCCCCAATATGATAGGAATTTAATTGAACGTAGAAGATTTAAAGCTCGTTCTCCGGATCTTAGCTCTTAATTTTTTTTCTTTGAGGTTATTCAAAATCACGTGTTTACTTTAGACGACCAGCATGCTTGCAAGAATTGAGACACATAATTATTGATGAATGTAAAGTAATAGGTCTTGGAAAAAGTTACTAAAGAATAAGAAGAGGAAACTGATGAGAGCATCCTATGCCAGTGCGACTGCCTGGCGAATGTGTGGTTTCTTGTACTAGGCGATGAGAAGCCACCAGCAACAAATTACATGGAAGATTCAGTCTCGAGGCTGATTGGCTACTTAGAAAATGGAGAATGTAATAAAGAATCAGAGGACCACAATAGATCTGAAAAGGTCGGATTTGATCCCTCTAGAAGGTGTTTGATTATCAAACTCCACTTTACTTAATATCAAATATTTTTTCCAAAATTGAGTTGGGAGGGAACAGCGGAGATGAAAAACGAAAGAATAAGAAACTATTAATAATAAGTGCAGTAAATTATCGCCCCTCCAGCCAGAATACATGATCGTAGTTAACGTCTTATCGATCGTTGAACACACTCAAATTTTTGAGGAGTATATTTTATAGTATCACTCGCTATTTGAATACGATTCTTCAAAAACTTGAAGTATCGGTTTGTTATGAACTGATGACTTAAGGTAACCCCATAACAAGAAATCACATGGATTTAATTCTGGAGATTTAGAAGGCCGGTATTGCGGCCATCCTTGACCAAACCAACGGTTGGGATGAGTTGCGTCTAGGTATTAACATGTTTTGACCAATATTGGGTGGTAAATCATTTTGGAGAAGACTGTTTAGGAATAATGAACGGGGCAGGAAATATGGCCCAATTAAGTAGTCCTCTATAATTACAATACACACATTAACCGAAGAAATATTTTGACAACGGTGATCTATAATCTTGTAAAATGTGCCTCAACTGTAAGCCAATTACAATTTAATTTTGGAGATCATGATCGAGGACAAAATGTTCCTCTCTTGTCGTTTTATACGACTGTTCTTGCAGATAAATGTGAACTTAATTGACAGAGCGTGTCAAAGTTGGTAATATATTTTTTCTAAGAACTTGCCCAGCCATTTTTTCATAGGGTTTGTGATAATATTCATTTTCTAATGTTGTTTCAACCTAACACCCATGGTATAAGCATAAACCGTTCAACTATTTTAGTGTTCACGGCCTTCACTCAATAATCCAAAATCATCAACATACGCCTATCCTTTATTCTTACTAAATAAAGTGACGAATTTCGGAATCCTGTAAAATTACCTGAAATGAAATTGTGTCGTCCATTCTGCCACCCTCTTAAAACCGCAACTAGGGTTAATCCTCACGGATGTCAGACCTTCCGCAACATTTTTTTGAAAAATATTAGGAATCGATCGAGTAGTATTTGCACTGTAACTACTATTCTGATTGACACATCTTAACATAAAACGCCTTTAATCCGATAAACCGCCCTAAAAGCACATACCTGCAGTTAAATACCTCATTTTAACGGCCACTATACGCCTTATCGTATTTAATCAACATTATCTGCTTTCTCTGTGGACTTAGGACCTGCCGATTTATTTTACTAGTTTAGCAGCTTTTCAGACTCAACGAATTACAAAGTTTAAACACGCTTAAACAGTTCGGGTTTAGTTTTCCAACCGAAACTAAATAACGAAACTTCAAAATACCATGTTGATCATATGTTTTTTTTTATATAAATTTGACAGAAAAGTTTCTCATTATATTAGGAAATGTTGTTCGAAAGCAGTTTGAAAAATGTTAATGCATGGAGGTCACATTGTAATAGACCATTCCAGAACAAATGCATTCATGTACCGGGTGGTCCAATAAGCCGATCTCTCGGCTATATATCAGAAACTATTCATGTTATAACCTTGGGAGAAAAAATTCCTTAGTAAAAGTGGCCAAGAGAAATCGCTGGAAATAACTTTCAAGTGTCTAGGTTAACCGCTAGGGGGCGTAACGTGTGAAGAAAATTTTAACCAGTTTTTGTGAAATATGTCCAATAATACCAAGTGCTAAATGAGTGATCTAGAAAGAGGCCTAAATTCCGCACAAATTTGTATAAGTACTTTTCATTTTATTTTTTCAAATAAAGGGTGGGGGAGAGTGGGAAAGAGTTTGTGGATAAATATCTTTGGATCAAACGATTTTAACGAAATTAGTGTCACTAGAAAGAGTGTAGATGAATTAATTACATCTACTATAAAAAGATTGCATTTAATTTTAATTGTCATAGGTAGAGGGTACTTTCGGATGAAAAAAATTGATCTTAAAAATGTTTATTGGAAACACCTAATTGTTGTAAATTTTAATGGAACTGTATTAAATTCGTAACAAAATGGCGCAAACTGCATGTTGATAGCTTTTGTCGAACTCGAGATATAAATAAAAACGTATACACATAAGTAAGTATAGTATAGACTCACCCTGTATTATAACTTAAACTTAAATATGTGAAAGAAAGATATTTCGATCATTAAAACGATAAAATGATGAAAGCGCTGTGTTGCCGTTTTTTCCGGAATAATAAAATTATTGAATCTAAAGTTTAAAGGGAATTACAAGTTTCTGACCTAAACGTTCACTTTATAATATGAAAAACCAACCTGTGACGTTTTAAAATCCTTAAAACAGTAGTTTTGGGTATGTTTAATTCTATAGAGATTTGCCGACTACTTATATGTGGATTCTGTTGAACGAAAGCAAGAACATTGATGGAATTATCTTCGGTCATACCTCTACTACGTCGTTTCGGAAAAACTATTTTTAATCGTATGAAATAACAATGGTCAAAATGGATATCGACACTAAGATTCTTCTGCTATAAAAAAATTCGAAAGTACTGACTTATTTTGCAAATTAAGTTATAATACATGGTCAATACTATACTTTATACTATGTTTATACGTTTTTATTTATATCTCGAGTTCGACAAAAGCTATCAACATGCAGTAAGCGCCATTTGGTTACGAATTTAATCCAGTTCCTTTATAATTTACAATAATTAGGTGTTTCTATTGAAGATTCTTCAGAAAAATAAGTTTTAATTTTTTTCAATCGAAAGTACCTACCCTCTACCTATGACAATTAAAACTAAATGCAATTCTTCCATAGTAGATGTAATTCATTCATTCACACTTTTTCTAATGACACCAGTTTCGTTAAAATCGGTTGATGATCCAAACCAAACTTATAGGTATTTATCCACAAACGATTTCCCACTCTTTATTCGGAAAAATAATATAAAAAGTACTTAAACAAATTTGTGCGGAATTTAGGCCTCTTCCTAGTTTACCCATTTAACACTTGGTATAATTGGACATATTTCACAAAAAACTGGTTTTCAAATTTTTCTTCACGGGTTACACCCGGTTACATTAGCGGTTAACCTGGAAACTTGAAAGCCATTTTCAGCGATTTATCTAGGCCAGTTTTACCAGGGAATTTTTTCTCCTGAGGTTATAACATGAATAGTTTCCGATATATAGCCGAGATATCGGCTTATTGGACCACCCGGTACAATTGAGGATGGCACGTGCCGAGCCCAGCTTATTATTTGTTGCTTATTGGTAGCTTAATAATTGATTTTGTTGTTCCAGCCAGTCCCGAGAAACGCGTGGCCCCCTACCATAATATTAACTTAGGTTAACCAAGTGCAATATCTCGCTAACGGAGGAAGCTAGCCAAACGAGCCTAGTGGAATATTTTATTGCTTATTTGTTGCTTTCCGATGGCCAGATAAATTTTTCTCGGAAATACCGCCCGGTCGTTCAACCTGATAACCTTAACCATGTGCATCCTATAATACATGCAGCATGTAAGTGATCAGTAATCTGAATTTAAGCCTAATTTCACAAACGTTGAATCAGCTGATCAACCCAATCTCGATGGAAAATTCTACATTCCAATAAAATATGAAAAGTAGCAGAAGTGGTAGTGATCCCTAAAACTGGAAAATCACCAAGTTTGGTTATCCAATTTCCTTGTTTATAGTAATGTCAAAGCTTTTTGAGAAAAAAGTTTTGTTGGAAGACTAAGGCCAGACAGTCCTTGCAGTTTCAAGTAGCCGCAAGGTAACATTCACACCGGTAGAAGAATGCCAGAAAGAACTAAATGAGCTGGCAGGCTCCATTAAAGTGAGATTAGTGTGGGAACCGGGTCATAACGAAATGAACAAGCTGATGAACTCGCGAGAAGAGGTTCAGCAGCGAGATATGTTGGACCAGAACCAGTTCTTGGAACCACAAAGAAAGTGGTTCGAGGACAAATACAAAACTGGGTGCAAAGCCAACATAGACTACAGTGGGGGATCACCAAAGCAGGTACTCAGTGATACCTTTTAAGGTGACACATGTGTTAAGAGCGCCGAAAAACCTCTCAATATCACTAGGAATCGGCTAAAAATCTTCACAGGCTATGCTACGGGCCATTCCCCGGTAAAAAATCACCTGCATAAAATAGCGAGGATTTCAGCTGCAGACTTTGTGGCATGGAGACCGAGACCATAACTTATATCTTATCTGGATGTGAGGCATTGGACTCGAAAAGACAAACAATTTTTGAAGAAGCTAATGTGTCTTTGGCTTCAGAGAACAACATTCAGCAATAAATCAAGTCTATGGGATTACCGATATTATCGAGCAAACAGTTGCAGCTTGTCTCGACGTTACACAGGTTTTTGTTACGGTGGAGTATAAATCAAGAAAGTTCTTATTTAAACAACCTCCGCCTCTAGAGTAAAGCAGAAGGATTCGTAACCAGAATGTGGAGAGTTGAATTAGCAGTAACCGAAACTAGCTGCTAACCTTTAATTGGAAATGATCTTTGTTACCACACGTGCACAATATCAAACATTTCTAGCCGTCCCGGATTTCCCATTTCTTTTTTTAATCTATTTATTCCCTTCAGCTTCTGTTTATTTCAAGTTGTACTTCAGGAGTTCCTAATTTAAATCAGGCTAGATATTTCCATGCACGCATAGTTCGTGAGCGAAACACATTTATAACACTTTACGAATGTGTCTATTCAAAAGGGTTTTGGGTCAGAGCTTCTAGCTTTAAAATACAAAGGGAAAAGCAAGTAGGGATTAACTATACTAAATAACATCTAGTTTGTGTTTTCGGTTGGTTTTTATTCAGGTGTATCTCTTCGGTTAAACACACATTATTTCCAATTTCGAGTTTTCGGGGCGTTCGAAAAATATAGAAATTTATTGCATTGTAATTGAACACTTTGTTTTATGAATCTAGATATACTTTTAAGCAGAGAGCAGTTTCCCCGTTTCTGCATGTTTTTTATTGAAAAACCTTAAACGAACTAGATAAACGATATTGACTTCACCGGCCTATCAACAAAAAGTAGTTGAAAAGTTTAGAGAACGTCGACAGATCGTCAGTGGACAAAGGCACACAAATGGCTTAAGGTAGCGGTAAAACTACTTGTTGATCTTGGAAGAATATCTGTGTCTGTGTGAGGGATTCAATGGGTTGAAATGAATTGTTGTTACAATGACAACGTCACATTATTAAGCAAAACAAATTTCCCTCCTTGAACATAAAAACGGATATTCACCATTAAGGGAGGGCGAAGTCGAATCCGTTTCCATCACCGCCAGATGGAATAAATATCTGGAAGGTACCAAACAATTGGTAGATATGATTTTTTCCCTATCTATGAACAGCAAGACCTCGGCTTTCAGTGTTGAAGGTACATTTGCCTTAAACCTGTTATCCAGTAAATTTAATTTGTTGATTCCATCTGTATTAAATACAGCTGAGATCACCAGACTTCTGAAGTAGTAGTCGCAACTGATGGCAGCAAGTTTCACTGGTATTGCTTGTAACATGTCTATCGACCTGTTTCGATTTTATAAAATTAATCCTCCAATTTCCGCTCGCCGTCACACTAGCCACTTTCAATTATAGTTCTGTGATCTCAAATTCTCCTACTCAGACCGCTAAGACAATTGACATATATTATGTCAACGGGCGCTTCCATATTTTCAGAGCCTCAAGCCTCGCCCTTCCTTTCCGATATCGACCGTTTAGTAGGAAAGACAAACCTTATCGTATCTCAAATTTTACCTCCAAGTTTTACCTTCAATTGCTGTGGTAAGTCCAAAATTATAATTTATATTTATTGAGCTTTTTCTAAAGTAGTGGCTGAGATAGTTTTTTTATGCATTTCTTATTTTTTTACAAAGATAGACGAATTTACACATACCACGTGCTCATCTATGTTTCTTTCATACTTGTATATTACTTTTAAACTAAAAAAAACGGCTAAATTAAAAAAGTACTAATGACCTGAAAGAATTAATTATAGCAAAAAATTATGCTTATGAATAAAGGCTTGAGGCTCTTAAAATATGGAAGCGGCCGTTGACATAATATATGTCAATTGTCTTAGCGGTCAGAGTAGGAGAATTTGAGATCACAGAACTATAATTGGAAGTGGCTAGTGTGACTACTACTACTTTAGAAAAAGCTGAATAAATATAAATTATAATTTTGGACTTACCACAGCAATTGAAGGTAAAACTTGCAGGTATAATTTGATATACGATAAGGTATGTCTTTCCTACTAAACGGTCGGTATCGAAAAGGAAGGGCGAGGCTTGAGGCTCTCAAAATATGGAAGCTCCCGTTGACATAATATATGTCAATTGTCTTGAGAATTTGAGATCACAGAACTATAATTGGAAGTGGCTAGTGTGACGGCGAGCGGAAATTAGAGGATTAATTTTATAAAATCGAAACAGGTCTATAGACATGTTACATGCTCTACATCACTATTTTTAATATAAAACTGTGAGCCCATAGAAACCGATTTCAATTAAAATCCCTCAACTTACTTCACGGAATGAATAGATTTATCCTTATATTCTATCTTCCGCCGTAAGCAGATTATTCTTAATACTAAACAAGGCAGTAAAAATTTTGAATCAATAAGCTGCAGGTATTAAGGCGCTTTCTGACCCAATTTCAAATTGCATAAAATAACAGAATAAGCAAGAATACTAGTCGCTTCAAGAGATTCATTACTTTAAATGGTCACTAAGCTTGATGAAAAATTAGATATATGGGTTCAATCTATAAGTTTGAGTTTTATTTCCAATGATACTTCATATACTTGACACTTATATGAGAACGACTCTCAAATTAGAAGCAGCAATTCTTTGGGCTATTCAGTTTAACAAGCATTGAATTCTAATTTATTGTACGTAAAGTTCATTGAATGAACACAATAAATTAGATTAGATTAGATGTGTAATTAAAATTGAAATGCATATTAATTATTTAATCTGGACATGCCACTGTCATATACATGCGCAGAGCTATCTACTTCCATTTTGAATAATATCTACGGCCCCAACTGGTTAATCCGCTAAACAGTTTCACATTTGTTTTTTGCTTAAACTTAAACTTAACTTACTAATACAACATTTAACTCTTTGTATACATTCAAATGGATCCAACATTCTTCTCTTGTGTATATTTTGCAACAATTTCACACTACCTAAACATATTGAATGATTACGATTCAAGACATGTTCAGCAGCACTCGACTTCTCTGTACGCCCATATTTTAGATGCTCTTTAAAGCGAACTTCCACGGACCACTTAGTCTGCCCCAGATATTTCATATCACAATCATTAGAAATAATTTAATAAATACCACTCTTTTTTAAATCCATCATTCCATTTTTGGGGTTATCTAACAGATGTTTTAAACCATAAATTAGTTTTTCAAGCGCGCATGAGTGTTGGTGTAGTGAACTTTGTAGTGTTTTAGTGTCGAATATCACTAACGGTTCCAAAATTCCCAACTAAGTTGGTACATAGATTAGATTAAAAATGAAGTGGCTTTTTGTCCTATCCCACTGCGACCTTTGCAGATCTATTGTGGTCCTCCCTATTTTTAGAGCTCGATATCTAGCTTTATTCTTTTTGTTAGACCTATTAGCCTGGATACCACCTCCCTTGCATTGCTATCTGCTCTCGGTTTTTCTTCTCCGAATTGGTGAAACCGCACCCTTACTATGCCTTCGCACTCACAGAGTATGTGCTCCGGGGTTTCGTCTTCTTCCTGGCAAAACCTACAAAGGCTGTTATCTGCTAGGCCATTTGTATGCATATGCTTCCTCAGCCTAAAATGTTCGGTCAGCATTCCCACCATAATCCTCGTCGTTTCTTGACTTTGACATAGTAGGTCGCGTGACAGTTTGGCCGAAGGGCTTTTAAGGAATACTTTAGCGTGCCTTTGTCCTGAGGGTTTATGCCACCAACGCAACGCCTGGTTGTTTATCCATTGGTGGATGCTCTCCTTAGTGAGGTTTTTTGCAATTCCACAGCAAGGTTCTGACCCTACCTCAACCTGAGTTGCTCCCTGCTTGGCTAATTAATCGGCCTTTTCATTCCTTGGTGACCTGGCACCCAGGCTAGCGTCACTCTATTATGACTACCTAGTCTGTTGAGGGACTTGCAACACTCCCAGATTTGACGTTGTCCGTTATGAGCTTATCGCCTTTAGTGCTCCTTGACTGTCGGAGTAAATGACGATTCTTTGGTTATCCACCTTCCGTCTCATCGACTCTTCTGCACAGTATTGCACCGCCATTACCCCTGTCTGAAAGACAGTGGCATGTTTCCCTAGGTTTAGAGAGATCGTGATCTTCTCTTGTACCCCATATATACCGGCTCCTACTCCAGAGCCTTTTCTAGAGCCATCAGCGTACCAGTTGAGATTCGCTGTTATAGAAGTCCCTGCTTCCTAGTTGATACATAAGTCAAGCCAATTAATTTTCCGTTTATCCCTGTATCTCCGAGATTAAAATTGTCAACTTTGCTAAAATATTTAGATAAAACGTAAATAAAAGCACATTCTAGTAATGGTCCAACGAAGATAAGGCACTTTCCTTAATCACGCTAATTTAATTGTGCAATTAAACGGGATTACTTTGTCATTTTGCTTTGTACCTATTTAATATTGGATACATTTTTCGAATTCTCCATTGCGGACAAAGGAATCTGTAATAGCTTCATTTACACCGACGACATTAGTTTAACCAATGAAGAACTTGGGTTATTAAAAACCATCCTAAATTTAATGAGCTTTGAAGCGACACTTTAAATTACTTTGGCGCCAACAGAGAATGCTGAAAATTTGATAAACGAGGTATGACGTGTATGTATCGAAGATAGTATTTATTTCAGTGTTTTTGTTCTTTTTTATTTTATTTAATAGAAACATACCCGGATCAACTACTAAGAGTTATTAGCAGGAGGACTTACACAAGTAGTATTAGTTTTGTAATAGATAACAAACTTAGTACCATACGAAATAAGCTGCCACTTCTTTAGAAATCCAGATTGGTTAACGTGACGATTGCCAGAGTTTATAATTTGTAGGTTCTACCTTCCTTCGGTTTTCTTACCCCAAAAGTGAACACTGAGGAATGGTCAATCATCAAAATTGGAACTGACTACGTCTCTAGGTCTTTCTAAGAAAAGCGTCTTGGTGGTACCCATTGGTGAAGTTGGAAGAATACGAAGGTTGTCTCTGGGGAAAAAGATATTTTACACTGAGCATGCTCCAAAAAGCGAACATCGTTTAAAGTACCACCAGAACTGTCTACATCCATGTTGAATTCCAAAGGAGTTCCTGAAAATAATAAAATCAAAAAATAGATATGCTTCCATGGGAAATGTTTAGATGGGACTTACCATAAGCAGGGTTGATATCGACAATCTCTTGACTTTTGCAAATACATATGTTGAGGAGGCACCGTGGTCCATTTTTCAGCTTAAGTAATCGTAGCTGAATTTGTGAGAAACTTTTCTCCTCACACCGTTTACAACCCAACCAGCTACTTTTTCTAAAGGTAGAATTCTTCAAGTTAACACTACCAGATATTGCAAGTCTCTTCATGTAAGAGTAGGATATGCTTCTAGTGCAAGAGCACATATACCAGAAGCTGAAAATAAAACGAAAAATGTGTTCAAAATAAGAAGCTATGGTAAAATCTGATAGAAAAGCATAAGAAATATAATATTTTATTAAAAATCTTTGATGTGTGAAGTTGAAATTAATTTTCATTCGTAATTTGAACTTGTGATAATTTCTGTGGGTGGGTGTTTGCTGATTAGGGTGAGTTTTCTCACTGTTATTAAGTTTTATCCATTAGCATTTCTTTGATTTCACAATCAAGTTATTTCTTCAAGTAAGTAAGTAATTATCATTTGCAGCTTCTCTTGCCAATTTATCGGCTTCTTCCTCACCCACCAATCCCACATGTGAAGGAACCCACAGGAATACAATATTTCTATTCTTTAATTCGTATAATTCTGTTTTGATCATATTGACAATAGGAAGATGACTGTGTAGTTAAGATATCATGTGTAGTGAGTTTAAGGAGGCAGTAATCACCACAAAAAGTTATTTTAGGCTTAGTTTTGATAAAACTTAGTGCCTTATATACTGCATAAAGCTCTCCTGTCAGAACAGTTGATTCTGGTGGTAATTTATATTTTATGCATATGTTGGGTGGTTGCATTATTTGATTAAAATATATTTGAGGAAGTTTTTATATATTTCTACCTACGAGGAGTAACGAAAAATAAAGTGAATAGTACCTAATATTATATTGTTTGTTCCGGGATAGTTCATTGCGGTCAGTGTATGTGTTTGTGTTTGGATTACTCTGGTCAGTTTTCCAGGGGTCGTACTGTGGTTTGTACGGACTTGTGACATTGCGGTCAGTGTGCTAGTTACCACACTGCTGTGGTACAAAAATGATTGTTTATTATTCCTGTTGCTGTAGTTAGCGTTGTTGCCCTGTTTTTTATCGATCGGTAGGAACACTGCGGCAGTGTCAATGGAATGGAGAATTAATATTTGGTCAGTTCTTTTTTTAATGAGAATTGAACCAGTAAGTTCTTGACATGAATCAAATTTATTATTATTATTTTCTAGTTAAAGAAGACTGGGAGAGATAGTAATTTCAATTATTCACCAATGTCAATGTTTAATTACTTTCTTACTATCAATTATCATCAATTACTTTCTTAATATCACACATGCAATTCGGCTTTAAAACTGAAACTTCTACTCAAGACGCTATTTCTACACTTATATTAAAAATATATCCAGCATCAGATACTAGTTAATCTACTTTATGTGTATTCTTAGACTTGACTAAAGCTTTTGACTCGGTAAGTCATGAAAAATTATTAGAGTCGCTAGAAGAGATTGGGTTTAGAGGAAAAATCTTAGATTTGCTAACTAGTTATCTCCACGAAAGGAAGCAAAGTGTAGAGGTTAACGGTGTAAAAAGTGAAGAGTTACTTATTAAATACGGGGTTCCTCAAGGAACGGTGCTTGGTCCATTTTTGTTTAGTATTTATGTGAATAATCTTTTGAAGTTGAAAATAAGGGGGTCTATAATTAGTTATGCTGACGACACCGTTATTTTTTATGAAGGAAGTTCATGGGCCTCGGTTAAAAATTTCTAATTGAAAAATGGTTCGACAGTAGATTACTAACAATTAATATAAAAAATCAAAGTATTCACCTTTTGCTTGTTACAAAAACGGATTACCAAATTATAACATTCTAACTATAAGAGAACCACGGCAAGATCAAGATTCATATCTTCTTTCTACAGACACTATAAAGTATCTGGGTATAACGATCGACCAGCATCTTCGTTGGAACCTTCATATTAATGAGATGGTCAAGACATTAAGAACACTAATTAATCGTTTCAAAAATATAAAACCTATTTTGGATATAAACAATTTAAAGATATTGTACTTCGCGTTGGTGGAATCTAGATTAAGTTACGGCATTAGGTGAAACAAGAAGTTTTTCTTCTGATCAGCTATATTTAGATGCCCGGTAGAGTGCACAAAAATTGAAAACTTCTTTTGCTGCTAAGAGTATAGGACAGAGAAGTCATTTATACCTGGCTCCTAGAGTTTTTAATAATCTCCCACTAAAAATAACAACTACAACATATTTTAGTCGATTTAAATTCCTTCTGAAAAGTCATTTATTCAATATTCCGCGTGATGAATTCAGGATAGAAATGAAATGATATCTTTCATTTGCCAAATGATTTGGTGCGTTTAAATGTATACCCAATATTTGTGCTATTTCTTTGTTTTTATCTATTACCTATCTATTTTGTTTTATTAGCTAAATGGTGATATGATAATATCTTACAATATTTTTCCCACGGACAGTTTTAGGACTATTGTGGGTTTATGTTGTTTATTTGTATATTTTGTATTTTGTATTTGGTGTTGTTATCTTGTAACTTTTTTTTTCTTTGCAAATAAACGTTATTATTATTATTTGAAAATTCTTTTGGCAAACTTGATTGCGCATCCGACTCTTTTTAATTTCAGGCACGACATCTCATATTTGCCTTTGGCCTATTACTTGAGTATTTGATTTTATTTTACATTATTGATATTTTATTCACATATTCACAAATTCATGATAAAAGTCGTCAAGAGAAATTGCTTGAAATTATTTTCGAGTTTGTCAAACGTCCGCTAGAGGGCGTAACAACCAACACTAAGTAGAAAAATGGGATTTTTATAGAATTTTGCCTTATGAAAGTATATCAATGATATTATTTTCATATTCACTGACTATTCTCCTACACTTTTTGACCAAAATGTTTTGTTCTATCTATCAAAATAAAGCGGTGGGGGAAGTTCAATTGTTTTTTTAAACAAACAAGATTTCTCCCGTTTCCTTTGACCGATTTTAACTAATTTGAGCTCATATGAAAGAGCATAATTTACACTACAAAACGCCCACTTGATTTTGACTTTTTGACTTTCTTCTTTGCCGCTAGATGGCGTTAACTGAAATGGTAGCAAATTTTTGAGTTTTTTTCAAAAAAAAAAACAAAAGTAATGGTATATTTATTTTTACATATTTTGAAAGAGAATACATTTTTCTGAAATTTAATAAACAAAATGAATCATCTACCTTTTTTTGAACCGTTGATATTGAACAAAATATAATTTTATTACATTAAAAAATGGCACGCCATTGCTTTTTATCAAAATAAAAATCATTTTCGTAATTACTCATTAGCTGCTAACAAAAAAAAACCCCTGACTTTTCTTCGTTAGACGAACGGTTTTTGATTAAAAAAATCAAATAAATTTACATGGGGCGCCCATATCTCGAAACATACTAATCTATGAAAATCCCATTTCTCTACTTAGTGTTGGCTGTTACTCCCTATAGCGGACGTTTGACAAACTCGAAAATAATTCCAAGCAATTTCTCTTGACGACTTTTATCATGAATATTTTTTTTCTAAATCTATACGACCAATATCTTATGAGATATTGCCGCTCGCTACCCTCAACTGATCATCCGGTACAGTTCATTGAAATGTTATTAAAAAATGAACTTTAATCGGTCTCTATCTGAATACAAATTTTCTCCATCTTCACTGCTGCTTGTGATTGTGCTGCTATCGTCATTTAAATTTATAATCTCTGAATTTATCTCTGTTTGAACATCTGTGGATGTTTAATTTTCCCAATATTTCCGCTCTATATCTACTACATGTCGGCAACGCTTTTGCCATTCCTCGGAAGTGATTTGATCAAACTCGTGCTCCGCCAGTTTCCTCACATGTTCCAGCTTGAAAGTTACATTCTTTTCGGACACATTGTTTTTGACTGTAGCCCAGATGAGTTCAATGGGATTTAAATCCGGATGGTAGGGTGGAAGTCGAAAAACTTTATGTCCGTGTTCAAGCATAACCTCACCAAGTTTGTATCCTATATAATCCTTTTTATTTCTCTCAATCAACTCGTATAATTCGAGTTTGAACATGTCAGGGGTGAACAAAATGTTTTTTTCGTGCAAGCCACTTCACCATGTCAGCCTTCCTAGAATTTGTGTTGGGGGCACGTTATTTGCAGAAATTAATTGCTCCCCTTCTTTAACCACTCTTTCAATGGTTCTTATCAAAATACCTAATACAAAATAAAGATTTGTGTTGGAATAGTTATTTTTTAAATTATTTAATGTTACCTGTAGTGAAAGATCTTTAATTTTTCACATTTGATAACGTATCCGACTCACATTTGACACTTTGAAAGTAATTGAACACTTTAAAAATTATTTCACATGCCTAACTCTTGATAACCGGTTTTTTGTTAAGTAGGAATTATAAACTTCACGTTCGCGTTCAGTTCGTCGTTGGCAGTTGGCAGTTCAGTTCAGTTGAAGTTAAACTAAAGGAATCACACAATTACGTTTATAGAATCAGTCCGCGTTCAGTTCGCAGTTTCCATTACGCCCGTTTCGCTGCGTCCGCGTTCGAGATGGCCAAGATTTAAGTTCGCAGTTGGCAGTTCAGGTATAAACCAATCAAAACGAAAGTTATGCACCACGTGAGAAACGTCGTTGGTCAACTGTTTACTGTACTCTTGAGTATTCCATTCTTTTTTGGCTTGACTTTGGTTTAAGTATTTGTTTGTTTTGGTGTGTGCAAATACACTTAAAATCAAATAAAAATTTTCATCCACCTTTATTTTTTACAAAACAAAATATAAATAAAATCAGCTGAGATCTATCAAAATTGTCAAAATAATTTTCAACCAATCAAATCCCTAGCTGCCAGCTGAAAGTTGTGAGGTTTATAAACGCAAAAATTTACCAACTGCACTGAACTGCAGAATGGAAACGACGCGAACGTCGCCAACTACGAACTGAACGCGAACGTAAAGTTTATAATTCCGCCTTTAGGCGATGATATTTTCTCTGAAACAACACAAACATTATTCAGACAATGCCAAACGCCAACAGAATTGGAGGACAACTAATGAAATTTATATTGCAAGAGCTGTAGTGGGAGGTAACATTGAAAATGAGTTTGTGCGCAAGGGGGCATTACGTTTGGCGCTTGGAGTACCAAGGTTATGATAAAATTTATCGTTCAACAATTGCAGTTTGTGCAAATTCTTCACAGGCAATACCCAACAAGTTACTTTGAAAAGGAATTGTACCACCAATTATACTCCTAAAACCCGACGATCCATTTTGGTGGAATTTTTTTGATAACCGTTATTTCAAATATACCGAAATATGTACCTACAGTGACAACGGAACAAATGCTTTTGTCGGGATTTGCCTGATAGCACACTAAGTTACGTCGACTGTCTTTAGTACCACGTGTATAACGAAAACCCAACAAATCTCAATTCTCCTCTCATTTTAGGCTCGCGCCTTTTTATTGTTGTTTGGCTTGTGTCAATGTGCTGTGAGTAATTTTCTTTATAAAATTATAAATATTGTGGACAATTAATCGTGCGATCACAATAAAATATCGAAAAATAAAGATTAACCTTCTGACACTATGTAAGAACCTTACCATACCTGGTTAGTGTCAGGGATGGTCAACCTCACCTGGCATAATAGACAGAGTACCGGAACCAGGTGTACAGGACAGTTCCGATGAAGAAGAATAATAATTTTATTTTTGAAGAAATTTAGTTTCATTCGCTGAGAATTTTTAATTCTTTCAATTCCATACGACAACTTTTCCAATTCTCGATTTTGCTACTGGAAAAACCCAAAAACTTACAACAATATATGAGGTTATAATTGTTCAGTTAATTTTTTAAACAACTCCATGAAAATGTACATTTGATAGAAATGAAAAAATATCATAAATTTCGTAGTTTTTATATATTATTATCGATATCGTTTTCTGAAACTTTAAATTGTGATTATCTCGAAACAATCAACTTTACATTTGTTGGGTTTAGCAGTAAGCCCACAATATATTTTTGTTCATCTCTTACAGTGAAGCGTGTTATCAATAGATGTCAAAGATAATGGTTTAATACCATTATAATACCTTACAAATTTCTATGTGATATTTAATCTGCTCCTTTTTTTTGGTTAAAAGTTTTGAAACAACATTAAAACTTTTTTCAACAATATATGACGAGGGAAACGCTATCAGAAGCTTTCTTGGAATTCCCCACAGTCCAGAATAACTTTCGGGTATTTCTGCTTGCAGCCAAAATGTTTGTTTCCCTCCTTTAAATTTCACCTTCAGCTCCTCATTAGCGCTAAGCTCGAGTAGCTCCTCTTGTAGTATGTTTGAATATTCTCATCAAAGCATTTTACCTGCGACAAGTTTGAAAACTGGGAATATTCGCACCGACTAATATTTTGCTTCATAATTTCTAAATATTCCCGTTAGGGATATTGTTATTGTCTGGAAATTTCGAATAATCAAATTTCTACATTAAATTGTAATTTAAAATAACCCAGCAAACTCAGGTATATTACTATCTTCAAATAAATCTTAATACGGCGTACCACTCAAGTTTCCCTTTATTAAAAATGTACCAATTATTTTGTCGCCTATTATTCCAGCCCATACATTCAGTTTTTATGGTGTGGGATTCACACATCCAACGAGAATTGTTATATGACTAGTATCTATAATTATGCAGATTTAATAGGAAAAGTTACCTCATAGCATTACTTAAAATTCGGATCGTTTTGATTCTAGCATTTTTCCATCGTTATGTCTGCAAACTCTTCACCGGAATCATCATCTGATAACTCTTCAACTAATCTTATTTTGTATGGATGGAATTCATTTTTACGTATAATTTCCATTACGGATGCTTAATAGATAACAAATTTTCTAGATCGTTTTTTAACAGGACATAAATATCTAAAGTTTATTTGTTTTTAGTTAATCCAGTTTTTCTGCGCCCTGATTTGGATACATCTTTCACTGAACCCGTTTTATTAAACTTTTTCACTAATTTACTGACAGGAGATCTTGTTTTGAGACGTCGGCAAGTATATAAATTATTAAAAATTTCACACGTTTCTTGTCGACTTCCACGCATATTTTTTTAACTTTGGCGAAGATAATTTAAATGTATCTGTAACTCCGAAATTATGGCATTCAGGTGTAGGGAATAGAACATGAGTATTTCTCAAGAATTCCCAAAGGCAAAAAATATACAGGGTGATAGTATTGAAATAACAAAGTTCATTATTATTCCGGAAAAATAAAAGATCTGACAACAATATACGCTCCAACCGGTATCTCGTGGAATGATGTGACGATGCGCCGTAACAAATTTGAAAGTGGGGAACCAGCAAAGCCAATCGTGCGGTAGACGTTATTTCATTGTTGTTTCATTTACTCGCGTTGTGAGAGTAGTTTTGTTCAAGGAGCTGCCTTAATTTTAAAATCTGGTACTGAAACAGGCGACTATCACGACGATATGTCTTTTGAAAATTATTGTAAGTGGTTCGAAAACAAATTAATACCCAATCTTCATCCACAAAGTGTTGTAGTAATAGATAATGCACCATATTACAATAATCAAATTGACCAACACCAAAATCAACGAAGGAATTGATAAAGGAATTGTTATAGGCAAGAAATATTCCAATATAAGCTAATATGCTAAAGCCGGAACTGTACGATTTAGAAAACTAGCATAAACCACGATATGTACGTTATGCAATAGACGAGATCGCAATAAAATATGGACATAAAATTTTAAGATTACCTCCATATCACCCAGATCTTAATCCAATTGAGCTGGTCTGGGCCAGCTTAAAATCGTATGTAGCATCAAAAAATATTACATTCAATATAAATAATGTGAAAGAGTTATGTGAACAATTCTTTGCCACTTTCCCTCCTACTGAGTGGCAAAGCCGATGCAACCATGCAAAAAAATGGGAGCAGCAATTTTTGGTTCAAGAAGCAACAATCGAAAATAATATGGAAAAATATGCCATCACTTTAAGAGACAGTGATTCGGAATGGGATTCTTCTGATGATGAAGAATCAGATACCGAGGATTTCTAAACCCCCATGGGTACAAGAAAATCTGATTTATTCAAACCCCATTTATTTAATGATATCTACTAAGTACTCATTAATGCTATTTCGGAATTTTTAGAAATTTCTTAAATAATGTTATACTTTTTAAATTAAACAGAATAAATAATTTTGTCGAATGTGTTATAAATAATTTAATATATTAAAATGATAGTAAGAATCATATAATTATTGCCTTATTTAAATATGTATTTTGAAACGTTAAATACTTACCAGTAATTAAGTTTTCCAAGTAGGATCTTTTAAAATGAAAGTCCCTTATATAATTGTATTGTGATGACATCATAATTTTATTATGTATTGTTTGGTAAATATTATATTTTAATCAAATCATTATTTTTGTTTTCCTTCTATTCTACACAAAGATTTAAAATTTTTGACCTGATTATGGATCTACAAGTCATGCAGAGCTTTTTATCGAGAATAATTTTTTTTGTGAAATGTGGGATAAACTTTCTCTCTCTTTGTATAAAACTTTTTGGGACACACTCTATATCATACCTAACTAAAAATCCTTCCCTCATCCTTTTAGTTATTAAATTGTTTTGTCAATTATTTGAAACTCATTTCCCTAAATATCATACTAAAAATTACCCAACATTACTGTGATCATCCACATATTGACAACATTGTATAAATTTTAATATCTAGTTCCATTCCATCCCAGTCTGGCCGAATACGTTTTCTTTGTGTGTACTGTGTTACGAGATACCAGTTTACCTGTAAATACCACCAAAATATCACAAGATCCTTGCACGTTAAAATCGTGCGATCCGTTTCCGAAATAATTGAGGCGTTCCATTCTCAAGACTCTATCTGTATAATAGTTTCTCAATTAAAAAAATATAAACGGTATATATGAGTAATGGATTTTCTAGAGATGAATTTTTTGAAAACAACATAATTAATACAATGTGTATTTTTGAATTGAAATTTTGCTTCAACTCACTCCAATAAAATAAATTGCAGATCTACAGAGTTTGTCTGTTGACGATGGTTACGGGTACAAGCTAAAAAAAAAATAAAATATTGTTTATTCACAATCACATTATAATTGGAAATAATGGAAAATACTATCTCAGATGAATTACGTTTTATACTTTTTCTACTTCCGTTACTAAAACCGCATCTGAAACACGGGTTTGACATTCATAAAACGTCACTTTACTCACTAGTGTTTGAAGTGCGAAAAGTCACACCTCGTTTATCTTCTCTTTCTTGAACGTCACATCAAGTGTATTTTCTCTAATTTATATTTAATATTCCGTGATAATTTTGTAGTGCTGTGTCATTTAATTTTTTTCAATAACACGTGTCATTGTCTGTCATATTGTGAATATAATTAAAATATAACATAATTAAGATCCTGCGGGCGTAGAAAAAGTATAGTAAGTACCTAGTGTCAAAAACATCTTTAGTCACTCGTTTCATAAGGCACTCGTTCTGCTTCGCTCCACTCGTGCCTCAGAAAACTCGTGACTGAAGTAACGTTTTTGAGACTATCAGAGTGAAATATCAAATCACTTTTTGATGGAATCTGATTTTAAATGACGGTGATTGTGGATAAAACGTTGGTAGTGTTTTAGTTGCGTTTTATACACTTGAGAAAATTACATTTTCTTGCACACACTTATACAATAAATAACTATTAATGAGAATCAATAATTGAATTGTGGTACGTATAAAGTTTCTGGGGGTGATCGATACATAGCTTACGATTTCCTTTCAGTGTGAATAAGGATCTGAAGCCAACGGTGAATGTTGATCATCAATATATCCTTCCAATTTGTACGGAGCTCCATAAATTGTAGCAAATTTATACGATAATACACATTGAGCTCCGCTGGAATTTAAGGTTTCTATTTAAATTAACAATAGACAAATCTCGGTATAATCCGAAATTGCTAGTTATCTTTGAATTGGATCTATGCTTCTTATTTTAATGTAGTATGAACTGAAATCTGAAAATTAAGAATATATATCATTATAGGAAGTTCTTTCTTTGAAATGAAATTTCATTGGAGCAGAATAGTAGGAAAATATTCCAATGTATTACTTATAGATTTTATATCGGTGAATACATTTATAGAATAGGTACCTGAATAGTGTTCATTGGTCTGAAGGAATCAGAAATATGGATATTAAGGGCGATAACATAAACAAACCAATATTCGTACCAATAGTTGAAAGGAGTTAATACACTGTGAGTTGACGCGTAGTAGTAAAGACCTATGGCATTGTTTATCATGATAAATACTACGGACCAGCATTTTTGTGCTTTTGGACAGGTGTTTCGCCAGATGACCCTGAATATCTATCACCCGAGAGACGTTTGAACTTTTTATGTGTTTACATTTCTTTTAAAAACATCATTCTAATATACCGTTTTAACGGAAGACATTTTGTGGTTGCGCGACCGTTGTCCACCTGTAGGTTTATATATAGGACCTAATAGAAGCTAACTGTAGTTTTAAAAGGAAACTGTAACTTAGACCTTGGACATCTGTGCCCAAGTTTGCGCCAACACTTCTTTTTTTTTAGGATTCGTCCAGGTAACAAGAACGATTTATTCTTTTTTTCGTTCATTAAAAATTTTCTTCGAGTGAACTAGTCACATTACTTTTCTTCCTTTTTTATTTTCTTTACCTTTACCAGTATTTCGTTTTGCCTTATCTTTTTTGTCACAAATTTCTTATTAATTTTTGGTTGATCAGGCACTATCTCAAGTTTGTAATTACTTTCAAAATACAGGATATCACATCATCTTTTGTTTAGTACTTATAAAAAATACAAAGCTGGTACTTAGTGTCCTTGAGCTGCTGAAGATTGAAAAAATATACAGAAATACTAGGCAGTAAACACTGAATAAAGAACAATGAAATAATAAAATAGTCACAACAACATGCAATACAATTTTTAACGAAAACTTAACACGGGTGTCAAAATCACAACAGACCAAACAAACAAAGCTCAATGGCTAAAATCGTAGATAGAATTATACATAACCACAGAACTGGTAGACTAAACGGGACCTACATGTCTCCTCGTTCTCTCGACGAGTCCCTAAAAAAGAGAAGAAATATACTATATTGTGGTAATCTTAGGTACACCTATCCAAGTTCTTAGTTACAGTTTTCCCTTCCAAAATTACAGTTAGCTTCTATTAGTTCTTTAAAGAGCGATAGGTGGACAACGGTCGTTGCAACCACAAGATATCTTCTGTTGAAACGGTCTATTATGTTTTGGTTTTTAATATACGAACTAGGAATACACAAGATTGATATATCAAATTTAGTTGACTTTTACTTTTGTTTTTTTAACCTGATTTCCAAATCCCTTATTAACTGGTTAATCAGGTAATTTTATTCCCTTTTCAGATGTATTATCTCGAGAGAGAATTTCCTTTGTTTTTCTTTATGTTAATTAGAGATAGTTAACTAAATATTTTTATACCCTTTTACGGTATCAGCCCCAATGTAATATTGGAAGAAATGGGCAAAGTCGAAGAAAAGAGATCTGATCATTGCATAGATCTAGTAGGACTTAGACAATAAATGATTCTTGCAATACATATAATATTTTTCCTACAATTATTTGAATATATATTATAAATAGTTATTGATAAATTTATACCTATTATTTCAAGTACCTCTCAAATACTTTATACTTACTATTTTAAACAGTCCCTGGATCAGTAACTGCCCTAGTTGATGTATCTTCAGACGATTGTACTCCTTATCTCATTTTCACTAATATCATCCATAGTTTTAATTTTCAATTTTAATTTGCAAAATTTATCAAAGAATTCAAAAAATTAAAATTATAAATATATAATTATTGTCAATACTGTCAATATACTTCTTCTTATTCTACAATTAGAAAGGCCTCAGCTAGCAGAGCAATCCGGCCAGTATATGGAAAATATTCAGAACGTGGCACAACAATTAAGCACAAAAACACAAAAAAAATTAATACGGTAACATCGCAATCACACTAATTGATTATTTAAAACATTATAAACTTAACAAAACAGCGATTTATTAGATTGTAAAAGATTTTCAGAAGACAAAAACACTCCCTAGCCTGATTGCTCTATGATCCCCACTGTCACTGTCAATACAATTGTGTTTGTAGTATGGGTAACGAGATTTTTGCAATTTTTTACGCTCGGCGAGCGTAAAGTAACTTCTCTGAAGAAACGTCAACTTTTCGTTGTCAATGGCAAACGAAAAAGCCTACTTTTCAATGTGATTGTGGAAAAAGGATATTTTTTGTAATTTGGGTGTTGGAGGTTGAAAGTTTGAACCCGGAAAAATATGAAACAAACCTGTATCCAGAAATACCATCAATTTTGCATCCCATAATTATGTATTTTCGGAACTATCAGACGTTTTAGACGGGAAAACATTTAATCGTGAGGTTTTGAATCGCAACTCATCCGGAAACTGTTGGACATAGAACAAGACAACTTCGTAATAGCCCCAAGCACATACGATAATAATATGTAATTTGAAAATATGTATTCTGATTAAATTGAAAGAAATAAAATAAGTCGTACACTTTTTCAATACTATACAGAACGTAAGTCATTAAGCAAATTCACTTTTAATTTCGGCATGTACCGGCATACGAAGCCATTATTCAAATATTCATACAGTGCCGGTGACTTTTTCCGTATCACTCATTCCATTCATATGACGTTGGTCGCGATATTAAAACCCACTTTATCATGTACCATTGAACTGTCTCATTTAATCGACTATTCAAATAAGAGTTGCTAAAGCGAAAACAATTCAAAATAAATGAAGAACTCCATTCATAAATCAAACTCGGCCTGTCAAGTCTTTATTTCATCGAATTTCGGTAAACGATATTTTTTGCTTTTTATAAATTTCTTTTTTTTTAGTAAATACGCGCATCGCTGGTACGAAAGATATTATATGTCATTAACCTTAATTGACAGATATAAGCTGGTATTTAAAGGTACCTACGAAGATGGAAATTGTAAAAAGAAAAAAAATACTTTTGGGGAAATTAAACAGGCATCGACGTTTTTAATAAAACTGACACCCCCAAATTAAAATTTCCTTTCAAAGGACTGTATTAAATTTTATTTTATAGCCTAGTCAAAGTACACAAAATATCCGTAAAATGCCGCAAGAAACACAAAAAACTTGAAAATTCAAAATTAAGTATTTAAAAGGGTTGTGATTAACATAAGAAAAATTTTACGATGTTAGGCATGCGATTTTCCGGAAAATCATCGAGTGAAAATTTTTGTTATTGTTTTTTTCACTCATTGTTTGAATAACGGAAACACAGAAAAATGTTCAAACCAAAAATTGTAGCTAATACATTTATCTACAAAATTTGTCTGAACATTTTCTTTGTATCTGCATTAGTTTTTAAAATATACGAAATTTCCCTAGTAGCATTTTTGAACACAATCAATTTTCATGTTTTTAATTTTACGATAGTAAATAAACAATGACATTTAGAAAAAAAAAATTTCATTAGAATTGTGTTCTAAATCTACAAAAGCATTGAAAATTTTTTTTTTTCATTTTTTAATGTAGGTGTTATCATCGACTCTCCACGCAAACCTCTACTAAAAAGTCGTTTTTTTTTTATCAAATTCCTCTAATTAACATTAATAAATTGGAAATAGTAGTTTGTACAACTAGTGCGCAAAGCGTCACTTTTCTCACGAGCGCAGAAGTTTGGGGCTCGAGCCGTGAGGCGATTGCCGCAAATCTAGCGAGTGGGAAAAGTGATTTGCGTACAAGTTGTACACAACATTTTTTCTACAACCACATTTATTAATGAAATAAAAACAGAAATTTATATAGGTATTTTATTAAAACTTTGAACAGAAAGAAAATAGAAAATAAAAATTTAATATAGAAAAATCAGTTGAGCCTACGTTTAATAGTGAACAATGAATAAATAAATAATCAAATAAATAGTTTACTTATTTTTGGTTTAAATTTAAAATATTTACATCCAGAAATTCACTAAAGCCCATGTCTCACGGTCAAATTTTTGATCAAATTAGTTTGACCAAAGTGACGTATTGACGTCATACCTATAGTTTGTTCAAATTTCAAGAAACTGTCTTTCACACCATCATTCAAAATTTGACCAAATTTATTGACGGATGTCTAATTGGCGTCTGTCATTTGTCAAACTAAAAATTGTTGGTGTTGTTTTAATGTGATTGAACTGCAATTTTTTTGTATTTTCCACAATGAAAATAAAAAAATTTAAATCTGTTTTGGGTCTTTTAAGTATAGCTATTGTTCTGGAATACCGGGCTGGAAAAATGGAAAAGGAAAAACGAAGAATGTGGGCTAGATCTTGGCTTCTTCGACAAAACAAAACCAGTCATAGCAATATTTTTATTTACATTTTTACAATGACATTTATGGCACTCAGGTCAACCGTCAATATTCTTTTTCCACCAATCAAAAGGAGAGTTTGCTCAAACTGACCTTGAAAAATGGAAACGCCTCTATTTTTACAGGATTTGATCAAACTAAGAAGATGACGTCATATGCTGTCAATTTTTTGGTTTGCTCAAACTAATTTGATCAAACATTTGACCGTGAGACATGGGCTTAAGTATAATAAATATGTTGAATTGTCAAAAAAAGTTGACAAGTCATAGGTATCAAAAGAATTAAGAAAAGACCTGCTTTGCGTATAAAAATTTGTGTAGAAAAGCGTGTTTTGCATAGTGGTTGTAGGAAAATTAAATTATATAACAAAGCGTAATTGTATCTGCATTTTTCACAAAGATACATACGATTTTCCACGTGAACCTTCATTTTTTCGACCCCACTTTATTTTTATTATTATATTATTATTATTATTGTTGTTGTTATTATTATTATTATTTTTTTTAAGCCGCTCTCTCACCTGCTTTTTCACCTCTATTTGTGCTCCCTTCTCTTTCTTACCTGAGCCATAGGTGTGTTCTTTTGTATCGCGATCACTTCTAAATAGGTTCATGATAAAGTTCACAAATTTTTAGATACTATCATAAACGGTATAAAAAGTTATAGAAGGTTTAGTGAAAGACATCTGATTTAAGTATTTATTGTAAATAATTGTCTTTTATTTAAAAAACTTGATATTTATAGAAAAACTGTATAGTAGTTTTGAAAGTAGATGCTTCAAAGTGTTTAGTGGTGAAGTTTCATTGGATTATATTAATTTCGAAAAAAGATATAGTTGAATGAAGTCTAAAAAAAAACAAGTTAAATTAAGCATGCAAAAAAAACAGATTTTTAAGAAGCATTCGTTTGAAATTCTAAATATTGATGGTTTTGCTTTTATAATAATAATGTTTAATGCTCATTTGCAATGCTAAATCCAAAAGGAATATTTGCTGGGTTAAGTATTAATTAAATAGCAATTATAATAAACTGATAATACAGTCAGAAAATCTACTTTTTCAAATTTGAAAGTATTTCTATCTAAAAGTTGAGATCTTTCTTCACATTTTACATAAGTTTATTTATTTTTTCCAGAATGTTATAAGTCCAAAATTATTAACTTCGTCGAGCGGTTTATAAATTTGGCTCACGGGCCGTTCGCGCGTAACCACGAATTGAATACCACTGAAATTAATTTTATCCCGTAAACTTTTCAATTTTCAGACAAAATTTGTAGACAAATGCATCAGCAGCAAATTTTGATTTGGAAGTTTTTCTGTATATTTATTATTTAAACAATTAGAGCGGGAGAACAAAAACAAAAAAATTTTCACTTGAAGATTTTCCGGAAAATCGCATGTCTAACATAGTAAAGTTTTTCTCATGTTAAACACAACCCTTCTAAATACCCAATTTTGAATTTTCAAGTTGTTTGTATTTTTTGTGAGGTTGTATGTGTACTTTGACAAGGCTATTACGGTTTTATTGAATTTTGAGAAGTGCCTACCTATGCTTTTTCAATTAATTAGTAAACATTTCATAAGAACAATTCGCTGAGCAGTCTTTCTATTTTCATTTTATACAGGACTTACCATTTCGGTATCAAGCAGTTAACCTAATTATTCACGGAAGTTTTCCCGATAGTTTTTGCTAATGTTTTTGTCAAAGCTGTCAATGGTATATGATTGATCCATGTAAATATCATATTAATTCACCAAATTGCATTTCAAATTGCTTATCAAGAAAAATTGCAAAAACAATGCGAATCAGAAATCGAATACTCCAAAAGTTTGGGAAACCCCCTTTCAAATGGACATTCACGACAAAGGAAATTGTGCCCAGCTCCAGAGGGTAGATGATTTTTATTATGTACGATGATCAAACAGCTATTAAAGAGCTAATTTCCTGTGTAGGTAATCAGTTTCAAAGGGGATGGGCGATTTGGTCCCCGCTACTTGTGCTAATCCGTTAGAACCCAAACATTTCGATAATCCGACTGGTAATTTCGCCCCAAAATTAAAATATATTCAATTCTGCGTCTTAGAAATTTTTGGGAAAAAGAGGTAGTTTAGATGGAAATAAAACCCTTGAATTACTACAATTTGCTATTATTTTGCTTTTTACTTAGTTTTACAGTGAATCGTTGTGATAAAGCAAATTATGGAGGTGAAAAATTATCAAAAGTTCTCGTGGCAAGGATTTACTTGTGGTTAACGGTTACAAGTTTATTTTCCACAAAAAACTGAAAACTTCTGAAGCAACTTGTTGGAAATGTACCAACACAAAATGTAAGGCCTGTGTCTATACACTAGGTGCAAGTGCAATATTCGTGAGCAAACTTCATCCGAACACGGACATTCCAACGTTAAATAGGCAAACAGTTTCTGCAGTTTGCAAAAGAAAAGCTGTTAAGGATATTTCGGAAAAACCGTCAAAAATTATACGTATGGCGTTGAAAGAAAACCTACCAGCGACACTAACAACCAGGGACGTCGAGTACATTAGGAAGAATATGTACAATAGTTGACGTAAGTTTATACCAGCGCTTCCGAAAAATATAAACGAAGTACATGAAATATTGAATTTGATTGACTTAAAAACTTCGAGTGATGAACAATTCCTTTTTATCAATTGTGTGTTAAATAATATCATTGTGTTTACTTGTCTTCCAAATCTTGAAACTCTGAGGAAAACGCAGCGAATCTACGCCGACGGGACATTTGATTATTGTGCCAAATTTTTCATACAAATGTTTACAATTCATGGTTTTTTGAATCGACATTATATACCTTCAATGGTATGCCCTCTACCCAATAAAAAATCGGAAACTTACAAAAGACTGTTTCTCTTGGTTCAAGATAAGTGCTCTGAACTGAATATTAACTTCGATTTTAAAGAAATAGTGTGTGATTTTGAAATAGGCATACATAAAGCTGTTCAAAAAATATGGCCTTCTGCCCAAATCCTCGGATGCAGATTTCATCTCGCCCAGGCATGGTTCCGGAAAATTGAAACTCTCGGTCTAGTTTTGGAATATAACGATGCGAGCAGTGATATTGGTCGGTGGTTGCACTTGACTTTTGGTCTTACTTTTTTAGATCCTAATGGGGTGGGTGATTGCGTTGCGTTCGAACTATTAGAAAATAGACCAAACGACATGAGATTGGACAAGTAGGTACTCTGATTATCTAATCGAGAATTATGTTGATGCAGAATCTCTTTTTCCACCGACGATTTGGGCCTGATCTCACACGAACAACAAACGCTTGCGAAGCTTTTCACAGAACCTTTAAACGATTCGTTTCACAAAGAACATCCAAACATAATAACATTTCTTGAGAAATTAAATGAATTCCAAATACTTATACTTATATCAAGTTGCAAGGTCTTCAATTGAAACATAATGTAAGAGACCATAAAGTTAGAAATGGTCAAAAATGATAGAACTTATTTTTTAACATGATTTCATTTAAGTGTAGAAAATTTTGAAATTTCCATTTTTTTTAAAATTATTTATAAGTGCATGCCATAAAGTTGAAATTAAAACCTTTAAACTATTTTCATGTTTTGATTTTATTTCTTTTTTGAACCTAAAGTATATACCTACTTGATTTCGGGGACGAAATTACTTGTAGGGAATTTATACCTGTCAGCCATGGGGACCAAATTAACAACTCCGGTTTCAAAATTGTAGATAAATAACAATTGAAAAATTTTTCCCTTGAAACATGAAAATAGTCAATATAAAGAAAGGAATTACTCAAAAGATGTAATGAATTTCAGAAGCTACTCAGGGGCAGAAGCAGAAGCAGATAGTGACCATACTCTTGTAAAAGCAAAGGTACCACAAATAGTGCCCAAAAAATAAAGGGAACAATAAGATTGCAAAATATAATCTGGACAAGTTGAGAAGCAAAGAGATAATTGTACGCATGAAACAGGAAACAACAGAAATATTGAATAGGAAACCACAACTTAATCACATACAAAAAGTGGCGAAATGCTGAAACAGTACTAAAGGAAGGCTGAAGGAAAATGTAGGCACAATAATTGTTTTGATACAGTGTGTACTAATAGACAAATAATTTCCTACTAAAAGGGATAATCACTTCAACCGAACAGAACAGCCTAGAATATGGAAGAGTGAAAAGAGAAACGAATCAAATATGTAGAAAGAATAAGCGGGAACGAAAATATGATGATTTGAGAGGAGTTTAAAAACATACAACAATAAAGTAATCAGTTATCTTTATCAGCAAGCTTACAGGAATAAAGAACACAGTGTTAATAAAATAGTGGACATCAAGACTGGAGATCAAAAAGGAAAATAAGACCTGTTTGCAATGTGTTTTGAAGGATTACTGAGAAACAATGAAGAGGACAATAATATGGTTGGGTATAGAGCCCTGTTGTGCCCAATTTATAAAAAAGGAGATAAACAACAAAAGGGAAATGGCCCTTCATTGACGTTACATGTGAAATACTGTCAAAGATACTTAACAATCGTTTAAAAATATATCAGCAGAAAACAGTCTGTGAAGGTTTCAAGTTAGGAAGAGCCACAATGGACCAAATATTTTTAATGAGACAGTTACAGCATAAGTGATGGTTATGAACAAAACTTAGGCTTGCATAAGTTGTTTTTAGACTATAAACAAATCTATCATTCAATTGTAAAGATCAAATTATACAAAGCTACGAAAAAACTAGGTATACCCAAAAAGCGCTGCAGGTTGGTGAGAATGACTTTACAAAACACATGTTACAAAATGTTATTGTAGGGGGAAACACATCAGAGCAATTTGAAGTAGGAAAAGGTCTAGGACAGGGGTGATCCTTTGTCCACGACATTGTTTAACATAGTATTGGAAACCTCAATAATGACAATTGAAATAATTCACAACAATGAACACCATTGTCTGGCATATGCTGATGATCTAGTTCTAATGACCAGAACACAAAATGAACTATAGAGAATATTTAAATTACTGGAGAAAAAAGCGAAGGAATACGGCTTGGTAACCAATGAAAAGATAATAAGAGCCCGCCAGGCCAGGTCATATTAGCATAATGTCAGAAGACAGATGAGTTCAGAGAGTTATAGTGCGTGGAACAGGTAGCAAATGGGGAAGGAGCAGATCTAGAACGAAATGGCTGAGTGCAGTGAAAGATGATCTGAAATAAAGTAGGAGTACAGAACTGGTATAAAGTGGAACATTAAATAGAAGAAAATTGAGATACAGATACATTCAATGAGAAACGAATCATAGCTGTTTAATATATTCTCCTTTGAATAGCCAACCAACACAACATTTATATAAATTTACTTCAATACATATCAACTATTTAGCTGAACAGCTGGATTTAGAAAGGACCGGCCACAGTTGAGAATACGGAGTGGTGGAAATTGTACGATATGTTGTAGGTGTCCAAATAAACGATTGTGATAATCGTGTTTTTAATCTGTTGAAGCTTGATGTTGGTCGACCAGTTCAAAAGCAGCTCTGATACTATGCTTAAAACCCATTATGATGCATTTCAATTTGAAACTATCTATATATTATACTTGAACAGGAGAGCTGATGAATGTATTCCTTTAACAAAATAATTTGAAATTAGTACAAGTCATAATATTAGTATAAAATTATTAAAACGCTTTACAAATTACGCCGAAACCGGTCTGCAAGTGACATTGTCTTTTCTAATTATAAACCAGAATGGTTGGTTTTATATTGCATATATACCAACCCCGTTTATCTTGGAAGTGTAATTCATTGTCTGCGGGGCATACAGCCCAAGAAGTAGATGTTGCTTCCTAGTCAACGGTCTGTAATTTTCTAATTTGTAAAGCGTTTTAATAATTTTATACTAATATTTTGACTTCTATTGATAACACGCTTTACTTAAATATGACAATTGTTACAGGAAACTGTGATTAAGTAAATAATTTGAAAAACCAAATATTTATCTGAAATAAATTGTCTGAACTATCAAATATCAAAGTTGGATAATATGAGACATACGGGTATGTGGTAGGATATATCATTATGTCACATCCGTCATCAATAATAAAAACGGTTTGTACCCAATTTTGATACTTGGAAACCGTACATCGAATACGGAATCGATTTAATGGATATTGTAACGTTCATGTATCGTGTGACGCGTTCGTGTTACGTGAAAACACAAAACGAGAAGGATTACAATCATTTTCTAGTCGGCGAATGATATGTATTTCAAAATTTTATTCCCGATTTGTTCGGGATAACATTTTACTTTAATTGGACAAAAATAAAACCGTTGTAGTAAAGTTGCGGTGGTATCGACTACTTGGTAATAATACTGACATGCGATGATGTATTATAAAATGAGCTTTTTATGTAACTTTCAAAAATTAAAATGTCATTTATTATTCATTTCATACCTCGTTCGATGCGTTATTTTCTATAGAGATGGTAATTTTAACATTTAATCCTGCTACTGAACTGTATGTGAAATCTTCATACGATAGGACCAGAATCATTTGTTCTAATGATAATCAATTCACAAAGGAGAAAACTTTGCTGAAAAATGTTTTAAATGCCAATAATTACCCGGCAGAATTTGTGAATGAAGAAATTAAGAATATAGAGAAGGGCTCATTGCTAATACCCCATAACAATAACAATAATATTAATAATTCAGCTAACATAATTTTTTAAAACTTGACAATACCGTATGTTAAGGGTTTATCAGAAAGGATTAAGAAAATTGGTAATCAATTCAATATTCGAACTAGCTTCAAATCTAACAATACGTTGAGATCTATACTAACAAAAACGAAACCAAAAAATGAAGAACAATCTTCAAAAACTTGCATATATCAGATATATTGTGAATGCGACCAATTCTATTTAGGTGAAACCTCTAGACCATTGAAAGTCCGAATAAATGAACATAAAAAGTATATCAAAGATAGGGAGTTCTTTAAGTCAGGTATTTGCAAACATTCTTGGAAAGAGGGGCATAAAATTCAATGTGATTAGAGAAAAATAATATTGAAAGAGCCCAAAAATAAAAGACGAAAAATCAAAGTCAGTGCTTTAATACAACTAAATGCAGATAAATGTGTAGCTAGTATTTCAGCCGAATGTAGTCAAATTTGGTTACCAATGTTGGAAAGAGAAATTTCCAATAATCAATTACCTGCGTTATCAGGATAGCATCATAAGTTTTGATCCAGGTTTTCTTATGATTTATCTTTGGAATGGTTGTTAATCGATACACACTCCAATACACAAAATCACCAAACTGAGTTATACATATTTTGAAAACAAAAATAATCACACACAAAAAAGTAACAACAAACGCGTTTTTATTAAAAAAATTTCCAAAATAAGCGAAAAAAAGCGCTATCCCAATAAAAACCGTTCCTGTAACGTGCACTTCACTGGATTCCATTTCTAGTGGACTACATATCGTTAGAATGTCATAAAATAAAATATTTTATTTCACATTTTACCAGAGGTGAATGGACCTTAATAAAATTTGACAACAAAGTTTTGTAGTCTTAAACTTTAAAATATTATTGATTTTCTAGTTGTCAAATTTTTTCGTTGTGTCAGATAGGGACCAAAAAATGATTTCTATGCTAGTAAATCTTGACAACGGTAGCTGGAACGCTACCGAAACGTCAAAATACAAAACATTATTGTGGTTTTATTCCCAAAAAATAAGAGAAAAAAGAATAAGTAATGCCACAAGGAACTTACAGAAGATATTTTGAATGTTGTGCTGTCTACACCATTTTGAGGCTGTGAACAGGAAGATAAGACG
Source organism: Lochmaea capreae (assembly GCA_949126875.1). Lineage (NCBI taxonomy): Eukaryota > Metazoa > Arthropoda > Insecta > Coleoptera > Chrysomelidae > Lochmaea > Lochmaea capreae. Next base: position 10,880,736 of record OX421409.1, read on the forward strand.
GTATAGTATATCCTCTTTGATTGCTCGGCTTTATCATCCATTCGTAAATTCGTGTTCGGCTAACTTCTGTTGACACCAGTCTTGCTGAGATAAATTCCTCTTGGGTATGTTATCAACTACATCAATACCATAGGCTTGTTGAGGCAGGTTGACGTAATTGGAGGAATTTCCAGAAGGATGCACAAAAGGTCTAGTGAGGCCTAGGTGCCTAGTTCCTTCCCCTCCCAAATTATCAAAACAAATCAGATCCTAATGTTCAGTTTTAGGTCCAATTTTGTTGTTTATGAACGTTGTCACAGATTTACGAATAAATGATAAGTTCAACTAATTTGCCGATGATACTAGTGTATTCTGGATTAGTTCAGATATGCCAAATTTACACTCTATCACAACCAAAGATCTCGTCTTACTCGGATGATCTTTATTTTAACACCGAAAACACTATAGTTTTATCTCGGAGAGCAGCTTTGCAGCACCATAAACTCAACAATAGCCATAACAAAAAACTAACGGTCTCCATATTGACAATGCCTCTATAAAGATTCTGAAAGCACCGTTATTGAATTTCTGGAATTGTTTTAAGCATAAATTAAACTTTTAATCAACAAAACTAGTTGCAAACTAACTTAGAAATTCCGTCAAATTTGTATCAGTGACAAACTTTGAACTACTAATAAAATTAGTGTAGTTAAATTGTGTATAAGTATCTTTGGTATTAAATACAGAAGTTAAGGTTTGAAGTTGACAAGACTAAGTTAACCAAATCGAATCTTGGAGAAGTTAAAAGTGTCCGATCTCTATTATAAATTTAAAGTTAGATTGGCAGATGACTCAAGACCTTTACCTGTGTTTACATCTCCTTCGACTGTAAACTTGTTTTTTTCCTTTGAGCAAGATTTTAGAATTGAATATGAAATTTCCCTTTATTCAAATCTACACTGTTTTAGGATTAAATCCTCTTCAGGGTTTAATAATAATAATAATAATAAATGACTTTATTGCTGTGTCATAAAAATACGATACAAGCAAAGGCGACGTTCGCTCTTAGATAATGTTGTCATACGAGAAGCACTCTTCCACGCAACCGCAACTAAAGATTAAATATTCATTTTCTATAGTAATATCTTACATGCTCGAATAACAAAATTTAAGTACCCTAATTTTGTAAATACTGAAATGAATAAGGCCAGATCTATCTGCCTAGACTTAGAATTTCAATGTTATTAAAAAGAGAATTCTGAAGATTAAGTTTAAATCGAGAATGGTTAACGTTTTGTAGACTTCGGGGATCATGTTGTACAGATTAGCAATATTATATGAGAAGCTAGATTGAAATAAGGTGGTTTTATGTTTTGCCTACAATTTTATTTTCAAATCTCACATTTATATTGTGTACTTCTGATCTCTTTTTATGTTTTTTCGATAGGTAATAAGGAGTTTTGGTTAACATAATTTTGTGAAATAGGACTGAACCATAAAGAATACGTCTATCTTTTATATTCAGCCAGCCAAGGTCTGCAAGATGCTTAAAGTTGGATTTCGACGTCTGATACCACAAATAAAACGAACACACATAATATTTTGAATTCGCTGCAGTCGATTTTGATCTAGTTGTATAAGGCCCGGACCATATAATATTACATCACAATAGTTATACTGTGAGAACACCACCACCACAGAGCATGATTTTGGTCGTTTTATTAAATAATTGTCTGTGTGAAAAAAGTTTTAGATTGCAAAATGCTTTCTGAATTATTGATGAAATATGGGGGGAAAATGTTATGGTGTCATCTAAAACGAGTCCAAGATTTTTTTAGTTGGATAAAATTAAACTATCGTTATTAATTTTTGAAGTGTATTTTACTTTTGATTCTATCTCTCTCAATTCTACGACCAAATAGCATGACTTTCGATTTTGAAGGATTTATAATGACTTTTCTACAACTTCTGGTTCATTAAAATTTATATACAACTGTGTGTCGTGCGCGTAATAGTGAGCCTTCGTACATTTCAGGTAACTTGGAAGTTGGGAGATGTATAGAGAAAATAGAAAAGGTCCTAAGATGGATCCTTGCGGATTGAATTAAATAACAAGTGAAGTTAAGGGTCGCGGTGGAAACAGCTGTTGCTGTTCACCGAAAGGATAGCCATTTGGTTAATCTCCTCGCGGTTCCAATGATTGCGGAAATTAAGATGCAGGAAACAACCACAGAAAACCCGCATTCACATCCCGGATAAGGAGAGGAAACGTAGAAAGACTTCAGGTACTGAAAATTTTGTTTTTGTTTGTTTTGGCTCATCCTCCTACGGTTTGTCGGTTGCTTTCTGTATACTTTTTTCGGAGCTTTCGGTGCACTTTTTTGGCGGATTTTCACCTTTCCAGCGCGATGTAGGTGAGGAGAGAGTGTAGAATTATCAGAGAGGTTAAGAGGTGGCTGAAATATTCCAGGTTGCACTGTCCTTGGTCAGAACAGTTGTAGTTGTAGTAAGCCGGTATGAGATAACGGATAGTCTCGATTACCACATGTTTATCAGTATTTTATATAAATTATTTTATTACAGCTGGTTATGTATGGTGAGTGTACAAAATTCAAACATTTTTTTGTCACACAAAAACTAATATTGAATTGAATGTATTATAGCTACACATTACATACAAAAATAACCTACACTGTACAATAGTTGTAATGATTTTTCATAAACACTTGACTTGTGGCAGGTCACGATTGAGTTTTCTGCTAATCAGCTGACGACCTTCTCAACTTGACATTTAATACAATGCTTATCTGGTATTGAAAACTTATAAGGGCGTGAAATGACATATTTATCACTGATTAATTTTATCTCAGCTTCTCTTGATCTAACTTCTCCACCATCAAATTTTCCTTTTGCAAATATATGTTTATTTTTTTATTCTCATCTGTGATATCCAGACTAGCTTCAAATTTATTCACATCTAAATATTCATTGAAATTAATTTCGAAATATTCATCTAATTTCTCTCCATCTTTCCAATAATTGCTTCTTTAATGACATTTATATTAGATATATATTCAATATAATTCTAGTTTAAGAATTTTCATCCCCTTTGCAGTACTTCCAAGTTTTCCTTTTGAATTAGTTTGAATTTTCTTTCGGCATCAAGTCCCAGAAGTATTACATACCTAAGTATTTAAATTATTTGTTGAATTACCAAATTTTCAAATGATATTTGCGGTGCTGAAACTAAATACATTGAAAGTTTTGAACACATTTTTATGTTTTAATAAACGAGTTTGAAGGATCCATAACTTTTTGTTTTATTGAACTAACATTAGAACCACTGTCATCAACGGCTTTAATTTTCAATTTATTAGAAATGAAAATATTTATTTATCATTCAATTCAATTTCTACGGGCTTTCTAGTTCAAAGAATTATCTATCTTCATTATTTCTGCTGCTACTTCATCTGGATCATTTTATAATTGAGTTGGAAGTTTTTCAATTGTTGTTATTTCTTCTCGACTTATCCCATCTTTAGTTTCTATTGGTAGTCCGTCTATAATCATGCTGATTCTTGAAAAAACGGTACTATTACTTCCAACTTCTAGACACTTTCTTTTTTAAATAAAGCAATGAAGCGCTAACATACCGTATCACGTGACATTGTTTCTGCTGATGAAAAGCTCACACGGCAATTATCACGCGTCTACTGAACGGAACAATAATTTTACTAGTATCTTGACTTGCATTTATGGAAAAATGTTTTGGGCACGTGTCGAGGTTTTGGCACAGTAATTGCGTTTCACGCTCGATTGCATATGGATGGTAGATACGGATTCCTAGTATCTTCCAATTGGGAAAGTGAAAACGTCACACAAGTAAAACGCATCATTTAGATAGGATCTTCAGTGCGCAGTAGGTGATACGTGGTGCGCAAAGTATTGACCTCTCTTGTCTTGTTAGGATAAACTAGTTTGACCAAAGAGAAACTAGTTTATCCGAACGCTCCTAGGACGAACTAGTTTGTCCTAAAAAACGGTTTTACCTGTAGCATATACAAAAAATTTCCAGACGGTTTTAAATCACTTTCACCACCCTCGTGTTTTGAATTTCAACTTCATTGAATTACCTACTACAGATGGATTATTATACCGTATTGTACAATGAAGCAATAGTAAAAAGTAAATAATATTCTCGACCGCAAAGTCGTTGGAATATTGCTGTGGGCAGTTGAGAATTCTGAATAATTCATGACGTAATAACTTTCGGCAATTCCATCTCCGTTATTTTTTTTTGTTACCTGGACTAGCCGTTCTCACTGGCATAGCCTCTGAATTTCTTAATAATATTTCTACGCACTCAGGGCGATGCGTGTAGGTACATTACACGAAAAAACTCTCGCTTTATTTGGACAAATTAGATCGTAAAAATATTAGATGAGTGTCTTCTGTTCTATAACCATCTATGTATCACCAATTTAGAATAAAAATGTTTTCCTTCTTGGAATAACCGTTTTTATATATTTTAGATTTTTTAACTGCATGGTATTGATAAATTTGGACCAAAAAGTCATATGAACTGTTTGACATATGAGATTGTAAACTTTTTTATTTCTTTGTTATTGAACTTCGGTCTATTCCTGCGACTGAGACTAATCACCGACGCCGGGAGCACCCTACCCTTAATCGGAAATTTTGCCGAACCCACTATTGTTCCGACCAGTGGTAGGGATCTTTATCGAGCAAAAGATCCATGTACTCGGGACCTCGTGCTTATTGGTATAATTCCTGCGTGTTGTGATACGCTACTCACCCAAGTAGTCTGAAGAGCTTCGCTCTACGACGGTGTTTTCTCAGTGGTCACCCATACAAGTACTCCTACTGTAACAAAATGTTGAATAATACATAAAATAATATTGCCTGTATAAAATTATGCCTTTGTGCCGATTTTGATAACAATCGATAAATATACAGTGAAATTATCAGCCAAAAACGAAGCAATATTTTATTGAGGTATATTTGATCCTATCATCATATTTTGGTCCAAACAATCTACCCTTAGCCTATGTCCCAACAGTTATGAATCACCCTGTAGAACCTAAATCCCTCAAATTAATTCTTTAAGAAGCTCTTGAGATGAATAAAAACATATATTATATTCAGATAATCTTCTTACCGACCAAATAGATATCAACAATTCTTCCTTGTTAAAGCTTTTTACCTAGAAAGGCTCCGGTAAGATTGTTGTGAATGAATTTCCAGGTAAACTTGTTCAATACTTTAGTGAATCACATATTCAGACGAGCGTGCATGAATTGGGCACTTTTTAAATCTAAAAATTAGGGACACATTCTAGCTACCTGGTTAATCTCTCGAACAAAAGGATTAAAAGATAATTACTCAACTTGTAGGATTGTCTTGTGAATATCGAAAAGCAAATGATGAAACGGGTAATGGCTAAATTACGTTTCACGCATCTTCAAAGATGCAATTGTGAATTGATTGATGGATTTTAGCAGTACACTTTACGGCTTTAGCCTATAGTTTCATTGTTTATGTATTCGTATTTATCAGACTATTTTCTCAAAATCCTTTTCTGAAAAATCTTTCATTTAGCGCCCCAGTCCCCGGAATTGATATCTCCAGTAAGCTGGAAGATACCTGATGTATGAGGCTAACTTTTCCATTAACATGCATCTGTGTGCGCTTTCTTTGGGTGCAGAGACCTATCACTCTCTATTAGTGACTCGGAGGGATTTTGGCTGAGTTCCCTAACAGACTACCAGAAAAGACTCACAAATAAGCTTGAAGAACCAATATTTCTCTTATTTAATTCTACCACCAGACTTGTTCTTTGGGTTTAAAGGGAAGTCTTTGGGAAACATCGATTGTTATCAGGAATAAAATTTTCGTTCAATAGAATGAGCAACTGGGATAAATAAATTTGAGATGCAAAAAACAGGTTAGGATTTTAAGGCCTGGATTGAAAGAAACTGATGTTGGTAGTAGACATTGGAAAGTTCTAAATTTTTGTATTTTCACTACCAACTGGTCACTATCCGTGGGTGGAACATATTTTAATGAGCTAATTCCAAGTAAAGCCACACATACTCACAAGGTTTTGTGGAAACTTTTAAACCCATTTTTTTTTCTGAAAGCTGCGTGATAATTATATGTCGAACACTCAAAAAGAGTAACTACAATAAAAAACATTTCGTAACAATACGGAGCCAGAAAATTGTACCAAAATGTCCCTAGTATCAACCATTTCGATTCAACCAAATAATCAAAAAAATACATAAACCCTTTTTTTAACTATTTTTATGTATATGATCTCAATCTAATTAAGATTTCTCAATCCTTCCCCAACTATCAACATGACTCTGTCCACATTTTTCCATGTCTTAGTTGAGCCATGAACAAGTTTCTATTCGATAAAATCATGTTCTTGTTTCCTTATATCGGAAACTAGTTTAATTGACACACCAATGACTGCAAGTCCTCTTGGTACTTTCGACAGTTCCAGAAAATATGTTTCTTTTGAAACAATATTTTTGGTTATAGAGAGCATAAGATTAACATAATATCTTTAAATAAATTTAGTAGTACTTATCGCGTTCATCTCAGCTGTTCTTATCGACTAGCACTTGAGTTTTTGAACTTAAACATTCAGATTTTATCGTCTTACCATAAATATTCGAAAAATTTCTAGCTCATTTGGTGTAGCAGCAGTTTACCTTCGAACTTATAATTATCCTCTACGTCTACTTATGTCTGTAATTGGCTGGTTTCCACAGTTTGGATATTAAAGCTTTTTCCGTTACCAAGCTCATTACTTCGAGTGGTTGTAGGTCTATTATTGGTTGCGTTCAGGAAACACAACTGTTGCATAACCTTTGAGTGAATGTTCTGTGAACGCACTTTGATTAGTGAGCGAAGCTCAACATGTTTGGTGAGCGGACGCAATTTTTATGAGCGGTTTTCAATTGCGCTCAGTAAGCGCAAGACGTTGCAGATTGTGATGTTTTTATAAAGGTCATCTATGGTTTTATTATTGGTAAACTAAAATTATATGTATTGAAGGTTATAATAATATGATCTATGAGATTAGTGCAATAAATAAATGTTACAACATGAGTGATGATTACGAATATGAACTGATTTATACGTATAATAATGTTACATACCGCACAACAGATACGAAAAATGTTCACAAATTGAAAAAAAAATGGTTTCTATATATTTATTTAATTATACTCTCGTACAATTGCAACTGTATTATTATCAATAAATGAAACGGGGAATGCAAGCGGTACATACACTGTGTCCGTAAAGTATGGAAGGAATTCATTTTTAGCTAAACATGCGATTTTAAGAAATAATCCTGAAACACGTCGATTTTTGATTTCAATTTACAGTATTTTAAAATAATAATCCATTATACAGGGTGAATTACTTTCGAGTAATGACGTCACCGTCATTTTTTTTAAATGGAACACCCCTATTTTGTCTCAATTTTCGAATTACTCTAGCTGAGCTGATTCCAAAAATATATCACATGTTGATTCCAATTGGTACAGGGTGGACAAAAATACAATAGTTTTGTGTGTGCTCATAAAATAACGCGTAACATTCTTTATTAGTTGAATTAACAATATTATACATAACATATAAAGATTGTCTATGATCTTCTATAAATTCTAAAAAATGATCGTTCAGAAGACACACGTCAACCATTCGTTGCTCGGAGTTATGCTTTCTGAACTCAGCCATTGACTACAGCACATATCTTGCTGTATTCTTTCTCCCCCTGTGATTCCTAGAGCGGCGATCATTCGACCTTGTTGGTGCCAAGATCTCACAATGCGGCGGCTCCAAAGATATTTCAAAAAGGCTTTTTGGTAAAACTATAACAAGTTTATTCCTGTAATAAATCACACTCCAATATTCTTACATGAATATTCAAGAAAATAAACGACTTTAAATAGATCTTATCGACTCAAGTTCAACCTATCAAAGTCCTTTCATCAAAATCCTATTCGGTTCTCGTGTTTACAATATCTTTTTTCATTGGCATGTAGACAACGTCACCATCGCTGCTTTTTTGCGGTATGTATTTCAAACTTTAAAAGGATTTTCTATGATGTTCGTACCTTCATAAATTATATGTTGGATATAACCGACGGTCTTATCAATATAAAATTTATTGAACGTCTGCTCGTATGTCCAAAATGTGTATACGAAAACATCGTCTGCCTTTCAATAAAGCTGTAAAGGGAGGAACTTTAAATATGTGCAGGGGTGGATCGTTGAATTTATGAATTTCAAGCTTATAATGCATACTTTACTTTCAGACATTAAAATAAAATCAATCACTACAATAAAATTCTTGAGAAATCCTTGAGATCGATGGAAACAAGTATTTAGGTAATCTACTTGATTGTTATATAATCAATTCTTCTCCCATGCTAAATTTATTTTTGAAGATATTCATGGAGTGATTGTTGTGGACTAGAATTCTCTCAATCCCTTCTAACCTATTCGAAGCGCGACACAATTTTCAAGTGGACTGGTTAAGGTGTTTTCATTTATTTTCGCAATATACCAAATTTCAATTTATAAAAGCATGTATGAAAACAGACCTTTCCAAGCGAAAATGAAGATCTGTTACAGTGGAATTCACGGTAAGATGGCAGTACAGGGTACAGAATAGCAACATTTACTTCCTTACTGACCCCACACTATTTCTGTTGGGTTCAGTTCACAAAGAAGGCGGGAGTCTTAAGATTAACATCAACGTGGTATTGAGCGTCACTGTGATCCCTGTATATTCACAGTATGCACTTAATTTTGTATTTGTTTGAAATCCATTATATGTTTTTGTTTCCCGAAAAAGTTGACTACTTTTTTTTTGTTTCGTTTCTTCTGTTGACGAATTGGTTAAGTGACATTAAAAGCCACATTTAACTCTCACTCTATAGTTTAAAGGCTGATAACAAGATGGGATGTTTAACAATGTTAAAATGTATACTTTGTCCTTGAAGGCTTTTGTAGACTGTAATTTATACAACCCATGTTAAATACGCTCCTGAATATATGAATAGTATTACCTGTTTATTTATTTGTATTTTCAGGATAGTTTTCCCCCAAGGACATTTGGAATGTTGATATCGTATAGATGCGCATTTCATTACTTTCGAATTTTAAATTAAATTATATTGACAATATAGCATTAACAAAAAAAGGCAGCATACACTTGAATAGGAATAATATGGATAATACGGGAGATTTTGAAATATGTTGTAGCATGAATAAAATTATTCTATTCTACTAATATTAATCTGTACGCCAGCACTGTTAGTTTGGCACCACCAGTCAGTGGCTTCGAGTATTCGGCACTTCAACCTTTAGGTTTTTTTTTTCTTTTTGGTTGTACCGTTTATGTGAAGAGACCAATAGTCCTTATCAGGATCAACACTCTTTTCAATAGGTTCTTCTAGGAGGAATCCTCCCTTGAGCCCTCTAGTTCTGTCCTAGGAGTCTATATCTGCAATGAAACAGTGCTTCACAATCGAAGATGATGTGTGAGGCTGCTTCCTCCTCTTCCAAGTGCACATTGGTTTTTCCCTATATATCGATAGGTATTTGCCAAAGTAACGTAAGTCACCAAAAATTATTAGTAGAAAAAACGAGTTTCTTTTATGGGTATGAATAAACAAATTATGGAAATACGTTTTTAAAATAGAAACAATAACAATAGAAGCTTTACCTTGATAAAAAACATGAATTTCACCAGAAATGTCATTTACGTTACTTTGGCAAAAATGCATCGATATGCCAATTCTATGTATGAGTGAGGTTTAATATTTCATTGGTCAGCGACTCCGAGTTCTTTTTGACCAGGAGTTTGTCGTGTTTGGCATGTGGCTCCAGTATGCATAATATTTTGTTTAAGTCCATCGAGATGTTAAACCAGGTGCAGCATTTTTTGTTATTCCAAATTTTTACCAGTGAATTCAGTCTCAGACCAGACCCTAGCATGGCTAGGGTGTCTCCCGTTTCACCTTTACAGTATACTTTTGCCCGCAATCCACTCAAATATCACCCTTTTGCGGTTTGTCAGGGTCGAGAATTTCCGGAGGAATTTCCAAAACAGTCTAGATCTCATCTGGAGGCTAGGCATGCTTAAGATTTAATGCTGCCTGACTGAGAGTATAAGGATCTTTTTGTCTCTATACTCCCTTTCGATATTCATTTGCAAACACGTGTTGATAGCGAAGATTTCCGCTTGGAATATGGATTTAAATTCTCCTCACGATGCGTGAACATCACAACTGGGTCTACCACCTTAGACGGTACTCTACTCTTATGCTAGAAAAAACTGGGAACGATTCAAACGAAAGTTTGGGGAAAAATTTCGAGCATAATTTATGAAGAAATTGGTTGGTCCTCTGAGTGCAAATTAGATTTCATAGCCAGACTCTTTTCATGTGGCCAATTAGCCTTAAGACTAAACCTTTCATGTAGCTTCGAGTCTATCAAGCTTACAGTGCACTGTTAGCATACCTACTGAGACAGTGACAGTTTTCCTATCTCCACTTATCAGGTCTACCGTGAATTTGGGCACATGTCTTCTGTCGTCGTGAGATTTCCCACAATTCTAGAAATTTCCATTTTTGTGGTCATATTTATTATCGATTTTCCGATGCCGCAGAAGTTCGTTGCCATCAGGACCCTCATAATCCCTTTGAGACACTTACACTTTCCCATATTAGCTTGGAATAGATTTATATGGAATCAAGTACCTTCATTGCAGCTTGGTTATCTGTGAAGATGACAACGGTCTGGACTTTTTTGCCTTTAAATTTCTTGAACGCAGCGGTAATTCACAATTATTTCAGCTTGGAAAGTTTCAAAGTTCTTAGATAGACTGATTGGAATAGCCATCCTTTGGTCCAGAGCTACAATTCTGGCTTCTGGAGCGATGGATAAGTGTGACTAGTTTGGTACTGTAAATCTGGATATGAAACACTTTCGACAATAATGCTTTCCAAAATTGTTTCCTCAAGTAGCTTTCTCAATCCTTATGCTAGTTTCAACGCCGGTTGAGCCAACCGAAACTAGTCAATTTAAGACCAATACGACTGTTGCCATGCAGGAATCGATAATTTTTTTAGCCAGGGAAGAAATCGATCGTTTTATGTCGCATCATGAATTTGCAGCATTACTCTAGATCCTCTCATAGTATTTTTTGTTAATTCCAAATGTATATAATTGTCATTATAACCCGATATCTCTCATTTTAACTAAACTGACAGATATTATATTCTTGCAACTAGAATGAATGAGATTACAATGAATACGCGTACAATCAATATGAATACTGCAATTGAAAGTGCACCACAACATCTTATTGATAAAGCAAAAGCTGCAACTTTAGTTTTATCACCTAAAAAATCTAAAGCAAAATATCTGAATACTCAAGACTCAAAAATGGAGGCTGCAGCATTTTTCATCTTCAATCTGATGTACACAAAAACTTATTATATCGCTTTTCTAATATTACACCGAGAACGAGAATGTCAACGAGTAGCTAGAATCCTTTTGTAAAACCACAATGAGACGGGCCTGATCTTTAGCTTCTATGAGATAATTAAAAAGAGATTCAGTTGCCACGTCAACAAAGGGATCATCCCGATTTTCGTTGTTTACTTGATTCTGGAAATTCACGTGACATTGTTTTTTCTCTTTCACCAAAAGTGCAGAGCTGTTAAAGTCCAAATAAGATTATTCCAGAAAAATCAATCAAAACAGACTTATCCTGAATCGAATAATGCCTCGCAAGAAGAAATTGAACTGTTAGGTATTAGATTAAATATATATATATTTGTGTCAACAAACTAGGTCAGCAGCGTCCGCATTAACATGCACTTAGTGAATGGATGGATAAAAAAAACTTCGGAGAGTTTGGTTAGTAATTTTCGGCTAGGAGCAGCGTGTTTACTGACGTCGTTGTTTGATACTTATTGCTTCCTCCTTTTTCATTAACCATCACTATTAAAAGCAAGGCAGGATAATCGAGTAAAAAACTTAAGAGAATTGCAGAATTTATTGACTTAAATTCCACTTATCTTCATAATTCTTGAGTTAATTTTCATTTATACATATAAAAGAAGTTCCCTATAGTCAAACTTATATTTTCTACCGTCGCCTCTGGACAATCACGATGTTAACTAGATGCAACAGTAACACAGCAGGAGCATGGCCACTAGTTGTGTTTTTGCGCATCTGATTTGCAAGTGCCGAGATAGATTTATCGACTTCCACTACATTTCGGAAAATGTTTTCCACTATACATAGTCGGCTATACAAAAAAATAAAATGGGAAAGTCGCAAACTATATTTGAAAACAAACCAAGCTTGCAGCTGTAGCTATATCCTGAAGTTATGAAGTAGGTAAGTTTATAATTAACAAAACAATGCCTCCAGTTGAGTTGTATACTGGAACCTTCTGTCAAGATAATTTATGGAAACAATGTGATATGTTAACAGGACGAAAATTACTTGCAATCCAGGACACTCAATATCCTGACCCACCGCTGTCTACAAAATTCGGTTAATTAGAGACGAAACAGGAATTGTTCGTAGCCGAACTGTGGAGAGCTATTTCTCAAATGGGATTCAAATATTGTTTACAATTAATAAAGGGAAAGCGATAATGGTTAGGTCATATCGTTTACGACTGTGGCATCATGGTTACTTACAAGATTTTCGAAAATATAGATTTGACAATCGTTCAATTATCTACCTGGACTCTTCTACCACATTGTGGTGTACAGTGATATTTTTACTCTTTAATAAATTGTTTCCACTTATTTCTATCAGTGGACAGTTTTCAAGCTTCAATTCAAGTTTTTCCTTTCCGCTTTAATATTTCACCTATTTTCTCATCCCAAGTTTTCCTGGGACTACCTCTCTTTTTATTCTCCTGAATTCTTGCTCTCCATTTTTTTTAGTTAATCCAGTCTCCTCCATACGCTGCAACCAGCCAGTTGTCTTTCCTCAGTATCCTTGAAAGTTGACTGTATGTTCAGTTCTTCTCTTATTATTGTGATTCTCATCTTATCTTCTTTTGTTACTCCTCTTATTAGTCTTAGATACTTCATTTCAGCTGCTTGTATTTCACTCTTTTGTCTTCTATTAAGTATCCAAGCAAACATTGGTCTGCATACAGATTTAACTCCTCTATTTATTTCGGCTTCTTGGGCTCCGCCCTGATCTAATTTTACTCCAAGATAATGAAATGATTCCACTTGTTCTATACTTTTATCTTCAATACATATTTTTATCTTTTTTGCTTTATCACCAATCACCATAGTTTCAGTCTTATTCGTGATAATTTTCATATTATATTCCTTTAACGCTTCATTCCATACGTTTAAGTTTTGTCGTCTGCATATGCCTCATTTGTTATTTCAACTTTTTGGAAGTTTTTATGCGCTACTATATATTTTCTACATTTATTATTAGTTTTCTTTATTATTTCTTCCACAAGAACAATAAAAAGATATGCGCTTAATCCTCCGCCTTGTCTAAGTCCACTTTGAGTTGTGAACGTTTCTGATCCTCTATTATGGCTTATAACAGTATTAATGTTATTATCATATATTTTTCGCACCATTCTTATCGATTTACTATCCACCCTTCTTTTTTTTAATATTTTTCACATTCTTTCCATTGATACCATATCAAATGCCTTTTCTAAATCTATGAATGCGCAATATATATTTCTCTTCTCTTGTATACATTTCTCTGTCATTGTCTTGTATGCTCCTTCTACCTCTAAACCCATTTTACGCATCGTCAAGTGTGTTTTCCACGACCTTTCTAATTTTTCAGTCCAATATCTGTTCTAATATTTTCATGTTTGTACAGAACAATGTTCATTTGTCTACCTCGACGAGATAATAAATTTAATTTATGTCTACGGATCTGTTACTGTTTATTTTACAATCATGGACTTTTATTATTGAATCCTGAAGTCAACAGAGTATTGTGGAATACTCTTTATATGGATAAGCGAAGAAAAGTCAATTATGACCGTTTCTTTCCACTTTCAAATTTATATTGCAGGATACAAAATCTGGTAAAAAAATATTCCAGTTGGTCGTAATATAATTTATTTTTCTAACTGATATAACGAACCATTTCCTGAGAGCTTCTAGTGAAACGGCTTTGGCAAAGAGTGGAGTTTGTGTTGAAAAGAATAACTAATCACGTGTCCATAACTACTCACAACTGGATGAAAAAATAATGAAAAATCTGAGAGAACAGTCAAATCCTCCAGAATCCTTAGTAGGTACAACAGCGTCTTTGCCAACAACCTCTTCATTCGAGCGAAATTTCTTACCGGCGAGCAATTTTTTAAGGTCTGCGAACTGCCAAAAGTCGCTGGGTGCCAAATATGGCGAATACGGTGGATGTGGAAGGTATTCGAATCTCAATTCATGTAGTTTTATCATTGTTTTGATTGACTTGTGACACGGTGCTTTGTCTTGATGGAAATTTTTTTTGTTTGCCATAGGCGGACGTTTCTTTGCAATGTCGGCCTTCAAACTCTCCAATAACGCTATATAATATTCAATGTTGATGGTATTTCCCCCTTTTTTAGATAGTCAATGAATATTAAACCACGTACATCCCAACATTCCGAGTCCATAACCTTTTCAGCTGATTGTTGTGCTTTCAGGCGCCTTGGACGAGGTTCTCCAGTTGCTATCCACTGAGATGACGATCGTTTTTTGATTCCGGAGTAAAATTATGGATCCATGTTTCATCCATTATCCCATACCGATGCAAAAATCCCGGTTTGTTAAGTTTAAACATGGTCAAATACTGCTCAGAAGCATCAACAAGTTCTGGTTTTTGGTCAACAGTGAGCAAACGCGGCACCCACTATGAACAGATCTTTCTCATAGTCAGTTGCTCATGCAATATAAAGTCAACACGTTCATTTAATATCTTTGCGATGTAAGCTAATTCACGCAACTTCACTTTTCGATCATCCAAAACGATTTTGTGGATTAATTTGATGTTTTCTGGTGCTACCGCCTCATTCAGACGTCCACTCCGACTACGACCACTTTTGAAGTCAGCAAACCATCGTTTTATTGTTGTTTCTGATAGAGCGGAGTCCCCATAACACTTTTGAAGCCATTGCTTTGCTTGAACGGTATTTTTTCCCATCAAGAACCAGGGTAGAATTAAAACCCGAAATTGTTTTTGATCCATCGTTTTGAAAATATTCAAAGTAGCGTCACGTACTAATGAATAGAATATCATGAAATTTTGACAGCTGTCTTTTAGAGGCTAGTACTAACTGACTAACTGTGTGTCTAGCCTGGGACTTTTCAGCCCATGTGTTACGTGTATTTTCGTAGTATGTAATTGTATTTACCTAATTTGTTTTGACTAAAATGAAGCCGTGACTTTTTCTTATCCTAATTTTCGTAGTTTTCCATTCAGGATATAACCATTATCATATTATTCGTGCATGGAAATTTGCCAGCAAAATATTAATTCAAGTTTGTTTGTTGGTCAAATAACAAGTTCCTATTCCTAGGGCAACAAGCATAATTTTTAGCAATTTTACATGAAGTCAATATATTTCTGTTGGAAATTTTATACCAGTCATCATTATACCAATCAGATGATTTATTTCGACATTGTTGCTATCATAAATAGTCGTTTTTAGAGGAAATTCATGTACTCAAAAAATGTCTGCCAATAATTAAGGCAGTAGTGAGATTGCAAGTGAAACTTCGTTATTTTCGAGTCACATTTTGGTGTCTAATTGTAGTCATTGTGACCTTTTCACTCATATTAAGTTGAATTAATCTTTCATCTATCTCATCACTTGTCAACTGTCAACTGTCGATCTCATCATAATAATATGATATTTTTTATCTCGATTAATATTTTAATTATCCGTATAGGTACATAGTTTTGCATATTAATCTTAATATTCAATGGAATGGCGCGAGAAAACTGTAAAAAAAAATTTCTTGACGACCACTTCTGAAAGTAGCTCTTTTTGTATTCAATTATGTATCGAAAGTTACGTTTTGTAAGTTCCATGTGCTGAAAGTGACAGTTCCGTACTACAAAACACTTTCTGGACGCTCCAGGGTAGACAGTTTTAACACCTTCCTAGATGTAACTGCACCCACGTCAATGTTTACAGTTCTATTGACCTAATATAAATATTCCTTCTTCATCCGTTTTAATAAACATTAATAATTGCCCTGGAGGTGAAATTTATATCACTTTTTGCAAATAAATGAAATATATCAATATTGCAAATACGTAGGTTACACTCTGGAATAATTTTAAATAAATGGTCTACTATTTCTGTATTAATTAGTTTTTTTCTCGGATGAATTTTAATTTATTTAAATCGTCGCCAAAAAAATTTTGTGTACGCCACGGCTGAAACTTTGTTGGACTCGCCTATTATTCGACTCGTTTAACTCGTCTCGCAATTTTCAGATTCGTCCAACAAAGTAGCACTTTCAGTCCTTGGCATACAATAACTACTGATAATCACTTTCTACTTCCAAATATTATCCTTAAGTTGACAAAACTGACTGGGTCTGCTAATATCTCAATAAAAAAGCGTTTTTTTGTTCAGCAGGCCTACCAACTGGGAATTATCTTTCAAAAGCAATTGTGTCTGGGGCAGACCAGATATGAAATAATGAAACATGCTAGAGTTTGATAAAATTACAATTCAAAGTAAAACAATAACTAGTTTTTCTCCTAATCCCGACTCTGTGAAGGCCTGTTCATACGATAAAAAATTGAATCTGCTCTTCAATTTCCAGTTTTAAATATTTTATAAGAGAATGATATCGGTAAATCTCGCTAATACTGAAAAAACGTATTAAAACTTCAGACGCTGATAATACGCTGACATCTCTCGACCGTCAGGGAAAATATATTTGAAATACTCTTCCCAGTTATATTGGAATTCACCTCATAATTCATAAATGACATTCCAATGAGAGATGCCTGCGCTTTCATTTTACCTCTGGATAAAAAGACGAAGACAAATCATAATTATATTACTATAATATTCGAAATGGTTTCGTAGAGGTAGAAAACTGGCAAATTGAATTTTCAATTAATAAAAAGTTTCTGCTTCCGTTGGCTTCATAATCGATAAGCTTTTTCTTCTTTCACAAAAATAAGTTGTGCTGAAAGCCATTCGAATTCCTTTGCCAGTGTCGTGAATTTTATAAAATTTGATGAAAGATGTTGAGCCACACGCCTCTCAGTTTTTCAATTAATTAATTATTTCAAATCACAGTTAGCTATGAAAAATCATTAACATTTATGAAACGAGCAGTATTAAATAACCAGTATATTAAAAATGACTGGAGAGCAAAAAAATTAAATGTGATGAACTGTTTCGACACCACTACGGCAAAAACACTGGGAATTCGAGCTGTAAGAAGAAATTATTAGTCTCCACTTTGCGGTTATTCATAAATGAAGTGGCAATGATATTGTGCACTTCTTTAAATTTTTCTTCCAATTTCTCAGCTGCTTACGTCAAAGCTACTACTTATCGTTAGTGAATCTAATAATGTTTCTCAACCGATCTCAGAAAAGCCCATATTTTGTGACGGACCCAATTTCCTCCAATAGTAATAAGTGTTTTGAAACCTCTTTCAATTTTGCGTCTAGCCTTCGTAAATCATCTTTGTTGAAATTAAAAAAAAATTCTGAATAGGTTTATGGAGAGTAGGTCTATAAGGCCCTCCACTGCGACTCGCAAGAGTCTATTGTGGCAAACACCTATTCAGATTTCAGCTTCTTAACAAAGCCGATTAGTTTATTTGGTGAATGATATTTCCGGTCCGAGGGCGAGAAAGAATCCCTGCCAAACATCAGATACCTGATTCGAGCAGTGGCGGGGCAGGCACAAATTATATGCTCTACTGCTTCATCATCTTCTAGACAAAGACGGGAGGAGTTAGCATGTGATGATTCAGATAACAGTGGCCTGTTAAAAGGACTGTTTGACAAAGTAGGTCATGCCTGATATAGTCTAACATTTGTTTGAAGACATTCTTCGCAGGATGTCTGAAAGCCTTTGAATGAACCAATCCTGGTAAATTATGCCAGAAGTCTAAAGCTTTTCTTGCCATCCAGGTATTTAGTGTTTGTTTGGCAAAACTTATCACGATGCCAATTGTAGGATCTGGTCCGATAGAAACACGTGCGGCACCCTTCCTTACAAGAGAGTCTGCCTTCTCATTTCCTTCCATACCAGAATGGCCAGGGAACCAGACCAGCAATACTTTATTGAGTTCTCCTATTGAGGAGAGTCTTTTTTGGCAGTCTAAAACCAATTTTGACATTACACGGTGAGAGCTAAGTGCTTTCAAAGCCGCTTGGCTGTCCGAGAAAATTTTTATTGTTCTATGTATGAGATTGGCCTGCTCCAATCTCTCCACACATGAAACAATGGCGTGAATGCTAAGTAATGGCGATCCAAACTTCTCACACATGATTGTGTTTTTTCCCAAGACCTTTTCTTTTCTATACTATGTTTTTATGGAAAGACTCAGAGACCAGTACTTTCTTTAGTGTTATTAATTTTATAATGTAAGAAAATTCGTAGGATTCGGTTTAGGCAAGTTTTCATTTTTTATCTCGTAGTTTCCCATGCGTTGTGTTTCTTTATCCATTTCACAGAATCTACATTCCTTCTTCATCACTAGTACAAGTCGAGGTACTCATTCAGAAGAATGTCTTATCTGCGTTTTTACTTTGGCTCATGTATTCTTTGAATCTCATTGGGTTGTACCTTTGATTGCCTTGACCATACTACTTCTGGTTTTTCGGTTCCACCTTTTTCTTTTTTTCTTCGCATATTATATTGAAACTGATACCTCAAAAGTTTTCCGGTTCCCAGATGGGTGTTTAAGTCCTTCTTTTTGCGATTTCACTTACTGTTCCGTTTCCTTCTCGTAGGATGACAATGTGGCATTGAGTTTTCCCATCAGACATTTCGATTTCATTTTGGAACTGATTACACAATAACTATCACTTATATAGCTGCTTGATTAACGTGCTTAATGATAATCCTTTTCTGTTCTCCTTTTACACTTTCTATTCCAAATTTCCGGGGTTCTTAGTTTCGCCCCATTGTTTCGGAGCAACCATATTGGTCAAATTTTGATATATATTTTTTTAAATCCTTCTTTACCTACTGTTTTTCCTCATTCTATTTAATTTTCACTTGACTCTTCTTTGTCTTTATAAACTTTTTACATGGATCAGATTAGTCAAAGATAAAGATCTTGTTTTTCTTCCACAAAAGTGTTATTAATAAAAACATCAAAATATGACCTGATTTATTGTATAACTTCCAAATGTGGGAGAAAAGTTTTGTGGTTCGTATTTTTTATCGCTTAGGAAAGCTGATGGAAACGTCAACAATCAGGGTATCAACTTTATACTTCATCAAATTGATGCTAACGCATGTTGATATTAATAAGTCTGAAAATACTTTGAAAAACAACAGAACACTTCTTATTTGTGCAGTACACTGTTAAAAACCAGTCACCATGTTTATAAATAGTAGCTAGTTATCTGGCATTTCAAACATTTAATTTTAGATATCAAATTAAATATTTTCCAACGTATACCCAGTTTGTTAATTATAAATAAATAAAATGAAAATATTACTCAACATATCTCATAACTAATGTAAAATTGAAAACAAACACGGAATACATCTAATTATAGGGGCCATATTGAATTATGACATCATTATTGACTTTATATCAGGATTTTAGTGGAATTGTTAACTTCCATTGTATATATTTACCAGTTTAATTGAAGGCTAAAAATATATAAAGGGTAATTCGATTACTAGGAAATACTGAAAATTGGGGTGTATTGCATAGATAAACAATTCGTTTTTCAATATCCACTACTAATCAGAACGTGAATATAATGGCCGCTATAATTTGCTATTCCGACTGTTTAATAAGAGAATTAATTATTTATGTTTCAACTGTTACTTATTCGAGATGCATAACCAAATCACGGGGATGTGTCAATGGAAATTGATAAATTTTTATAACTACAATCAGTTTATTTCACCAATTTGCGGTCGAATGTAATTTTAAGCTCGTAAAATTCACTAAATAGAATTCAGCCGTTTGTTATCTGGAACCCGATATTCACTACATCCGAGAATTGAATTATATACTGTGTGTTAATTCAAAATTTTAGTATCACACTTCAAATAATAACATTCATGGAAATAACCTCTTTTTATAGTCTCGAATACAGACAGAAGGGAATGAGTTAACAAAGAACACATGGTTCATCAATAGGTCTAAAGGTGGTTCGGTTTTATCAAAGATAGAGGGCGGAGAAGAGACCGGAAATAGAGACAGGAAATCGAGACCGTTGCTTGTTCGCGAACCAGGCAGAAACAGAAGTTCACGGCGCGGCGCCAGACAGAAGACCGTGCCTAGGACTACTGTTCTCACATGTCTTGCTTTCAGAGATATGTGTGAAACTGCTAAAAGAACGTAGTTTTCTGATGCAGATACTGTACTGTTTCGTGTCTTGATCTTTAGTGTATACGGTCGCAGATCCGAAACATAAAAATATGCAAGTGGAAATTATAGAAAAGCAATCTCACACATGAAACAATGAAAATGTTCTCTTCAAAATCACTTTGCTTCATGTAACTTAGAAATTGGTATAAAACTATCAAACCACCAAAAAAGAATCTCTTCAATAGAAAGACTCAACAAAGTATGTCTGATCCAGATCCCTGATTCTGGTGTTGATCGCTATGAATAGGAAGATTACCCTGTTAGAAAAAAGATGCCGTAGGTGATTGCATTGAACCAGAACTTGCAATTGGCATCCGATCAAGTTTTTCCACAGAAAAAATAACAAGCAAAAATAACATAAGCCACAATATACAGTAAGTTGTCAGACAAGCTTAGGATAAAAAACCTTTCAATATCATTTAAAAATGGCAAAATACGAAACTATGATCCACTTGTGGACTTACTATACAGGACGAATTTGAAAAAAAAAACATATAACTGTAAGTTGTGGAAATACACAGATAAAGAGATTTGGGCTCTCAATTCATCCACCTAGAGGGATTTTAAGCACTGAATTATTTTACCTTAATTCCATATTACTTATTGCGGTCAAGCGTAAAGGAACTATACGAATACTTAAATTTTAGTAACAATGAAACATGAAACCGTGTAAAAAATTCATTCTAACTCTTCAGTCGAAGTTAAAATACTAATTATTTTAATAATTCGCTGACTCTTGAATTTCATGTTTGTATGTATTTTCCCAATAGAAAGCAATAATCTATGAAGTCAAAAGTTGGGTTTGAACATGTTTCACTGCGTTCGTGTTTATAGTTATGATCATAAAAATTATTTGATTCACCTAAATAATATTCAGCATACATTACAACATTTTCTTAGTATATAATTTTTTTAAATATAGTGAGATTGAAGTTGGAAGAGAACGAAAAAAATGACTCTTGCTTGGTTGGTATCGATGGTGATAATTGTATTTTGTTCGAACTGTACGTCTCTGAGGAAGATAAGTGGGTTATAGAAACGCCCGTAAGATGGTGTAAATTGTTACTGTTGGTGTATTGAGTATAAGCTGTGTTCAGTGTCGAGTTTCAAAATCCTCAAGGAGGAAGTGTTTAGAAAATCCGGAGCATGAAAATCAAATAAAAACTCATACACTTTTCCACCGAACGAAAAATTGTATATCAAGCAAGAATTCGAATAAAAGGAATAAATATGTAGTCAAGATGAGTGGATAATTGTTACAAATAAACCCCCTTAAAAAATTCATCGTACACACATGATATCAAAATAGTTATAATTAAATAGTTCTCTGTACTATGTTAAGCCCACGGTAGATGGAAATTTGTGCTAATAGCTAAATCCCTTTCAAAATTTTGGTCGTGCGACCACGGTAAATGAAATTTCAGCAAACAATTTAGCCCCATGAAAATTCAATTGTGCACCCATGATAAATGGGAATTTTTGCAAAAAATGTTATCGTATCATATTGAACGAAAGTTTTCCACAATAAATTAACACTCTATAAAACAATTCTGTAAGCAAATGTTGAATTTTAACGTAGACAATCTACTAACTCCATTTTACTATTCTGTATGCATAATAAGCTTTGAAATATTAATCGAAAACTATTAATTGGATACCATATATACCTGTTAAAATTTAAATCCTAATCTTGAATTAAACTGGAAACTTCGTCAGATCTAACGGCGTGCTGTTCAATTTTAGCCACTTATAAAATTGACCCTTATAAAAGTTAAATATTACGCAGTAACCAACGTATAGGTTTTGCTTTATAATAAAAACTCACAGAACGCGACCAAAGAAGGATTCACTTCAAACAATGTAGGTATGTACAGTATGTGGTTCACAGAAGAAGCTGAAATATTAACTACAATAAGTTTTCCATTTCAGTTATTGTACGTTTTTATGAAAAATTATCCTTCATTATACTACAGAGCATTTCAATCAAATTTATACCCTATATCCAAACTGAATGGTTTTTGTAATATTTCCATTTTATGATTAAAAAAATCCAACATTAAATTTATTCACATCTATTAACAACTATACAAGGTTATAAAAGATGCTCAAAGTGACCTTCGAATTTGAGCATCTTTTATAACTTGGTTGCTGCAGTTGACTCTGTATGGATTTTTCGAATAGGGTGAACCTGAAGCTACTTATAGCAAAAGTCAGTGCCATTGGTGTTGATTCTCCTTCAATTAACTAGGCGAACAGTTATTTAACTGATAGAATTCAATATGTCAAGTATGGAAATGCTGTTTCAAATTGAATTAAGGTACCTATTAGATGGTGCTCCTCAAGGATCACATATCAGACCAATTATTTTAACATTTTTGTTAATGACATTTCAAATGTAATTTCCAATTCACGATTCCTGATGTTTGCAGATGATCTTGAGGTATTCACAGTAATAACATCTCGATGATTGGTTACTCTTCCTAACCTATTAATACTCCACTACGGAGGCCCAATGTTAAATTAGACAAAATTGTTATCAGAAAACTAAAAATTAAAGTTGAAAAAACGGTTTTCTTAAAGTTGAAAAAACGGTTTTCTTGCCACTAAAAAAAAGTTTACGTACAATCGAAAAAAGTTAAATGGAAAAGTTGTAGATCTAAAAAAAAACTATCGATTGACGCCTGGAAAATTTAATTTGGATGCGTGGGTGTCAAGAAAACTTGAAAAAAACCGCTAAAATAGTGGTTTTTTGATTTGTTTCTCTTTTTTGATATTAAAGTTGATATTTGGTGAAATTATGAGTACTGGTTTCATGAATATTCAGTTTTTTTTTTTAGGAAAAAGTTTTTAAAATTTTTCGAAATATCGCAATTTTTTCAAAAAGAATACTTTTCGCAAAAACTTTCCTCTTGGTCGAGGGATCATGGTATAAACTTTTCGTCTATACTTATACCATCACGATATTTTAGCAACAAATGAAATTTTTTAATTTTAGATGCCGAAGTTGGGCCGCGAAAAAAATGAATTTTTTTAGGTTAAGTTTTTTGCGGTTT
Source organism: Lochmaea capreae (assembly GCA_949126875.1). Lineage (NCBI taxonomy): Eukaryota > Metazoa > Arthropoda > Insecta > Coleoptera > Chrysomelidae > Lochmaea > Lochmaea capreae. The sequence continues at coordinate 10,904,416 of OX421409.1, forward strand.
TTTCCCCTATTTTTATAACTATTGGTATTACGCCAACTGCATTTGATTGTACTGATTTTTCTGCAAATTTATAAAAAAAAATTTCCATTACGACCATCTGCAGCCAAGTTAGCTTTTTTTTTATAAAAATTCTCTATACGAAAGGGTGGAAGGGTGTGTTGGCGTTGGAGAACTAACTCCATTTGCTACAGACTTTAATTAGAATATGTTTGGATCTATCTTGATAGTTGAATTTCAGTTAGATATTCAACTAAAGCATTAAAAATAATTTTGTACTGAGAGCTAAGTAGAGTTGTATGTAAGGATCTAGGAGTTATATTTAATTAATTACAAGATAAAGTTCAATATCCATATTGAAAATATTGCATCACGATTAGCTGAAATGTTGGGCTTTATTCAACGAACAGTGTCTGAATTTTATTGTCTTAACAACTTTCATACTTTGCATTAGTTAGGACAATCCTATACTATGGATCTACCATTTGGAGTCCAAACGTCGAGTTAGTATCTAGCGTGTAGAAAAAATACAAAGGAGGTTCCTACGAATTCATGCTTCTAAATTAAACTTTAGATATGAGAATATGATAACATTCTTAATTAACATCGCCACTCCTGAACATAGACGTATGGAAAACGATCTATGTTTTACCTATAAAATTATTAATGGATCTGTGTAGTGCCCTCAAATTCTTGGAATGGTTGATCTTTTATGATAGGAGAACACGTAGCACTAAACTTTTTAAAACAACATATCATCATAGTAACTATGGTTTAAGTGAATCTATTACAAGAATGTTGAGGTTTGCAGATAATTATAGTTTACGATTGAATCTTTCCAATCCTTCACTACCGAAATTAAAAATGGCTGCCAAGTATTTGCTATATTATATTATGTTATTTCTGTTTGTTCTATAATTAAGGAAGTGGGTATCCATTATGTTTGTTTGATTTGTAACTGCATTTATGTTTTCCATGTTTTATCACCATTTTATACACAATTTTTTTATATAAAAATGGATATTTCCTTGAATAAATAAATTTAAATCTAAATCTAATGGCAAGCTAATGGCAAGGATTCGTCTTCTTGCGTTACTTTTTATGGTTCTTATTAATACCGTACAGAAGAGACATTAATATGAATTCTGCTCACCTATCAAGACCCAAATAAGGTTTTTTTTATCATTAGATGGCACCTGGACAAAACCAAAAAGCCAGACAAATGTTTTACATATATTGGGTTTATTCTTTTGTATGTGCTTTCATTATATTATCGTTTTTTGTTTAAAAACTATTCCTAATATTTAACCTGAATATCTATATTAATAATTTTTTTTTAAATTTGTTTTATTATTATTTTTTTGTTCATTACTATCCATATTTTATTTTCTTTTCTTTAATCTATTCTATTTCATTAGTTTTGTGTATCATTTTTTTGTTCAGGTGATTTTTCAATCAATTCAATAAAGAGGATGAAAATACCTTTCATAAGATATCTCACAATATGTCAATTCATAATCATGGAATATTTTTTTGTGAATAAGTACAGTAACTGAAATAATGAATTTATTGCACTCGCTTTGCGACACTAATTAAAAATTCATAAAATGTTATAATATAATTTTTATAGCACATAAAAGATACGGGCTCTTAGAAGAGCAGCAAGAGTGACGAAGTTATGTTCAAAATTAACTCTACTTCGTAACAAAGCTATTTTATATCCAAAACTATATGAATAAACATAAGTTATATTCTACGTGATTCTACATGTGTTATAACTATTGTACTAGTTTAAGTTAGTGATGGCTTGTTTGAACTGGCTGAACTTTTGAATGAAATGTCAATTTATCTTCGGTGTGTTTTGTTTAACAGAACAACGAGACGGTATGTATATTAAGGAAATGATATATCTGTGCATTTATACATGAAATTATAGAAACTGCATCGTTCGTAAAGCATTTGAAATCAAATTAATGATATTGGATTAAATTTAAGCGAAAGTGATATCGAGAATATGAATAAGTTTGACTTGAAATTTCTCTTATGTCACGAATAATGATTTAGGATTCCATTACTTTAATAAACCGAGTATAATCTAATGAACTAATTGGTTAGTTTCATGATATGTCTAGTTGTTACTGTTACTCTTCTGAAAGGCGTTTTATTAACTATCCGTATAAGAACGTGTGCCCAGTTCAATACTGACAAAGGATATAGAAGGCAAAAGATTATCATAATGTCGGATAGTCAAGCAGCAATTAAAGCACTGACTCTTGTGTAATCAGTTCCATAATGGTGTGGGAATGCCTAGGCTTACTCAATGAACTAGGTGAAAACAATATAGTAACCTTATTGTGGATTCCAGGACACACTGGAATAGAAGAAAATGAAATAGCAGATGAACTAGCAAATAGGGGGAGCCGGAACCCTTTTTCGCTATCAACCCTGATGTAATTGGAAGAAATAGGCAAAGCCGAAGAAAATATCTAGTACCTAGGGCTTCGACAATCAAATATTCTGATGGGTGACTACAGCCCGTTGAGATCAAATGGATGCATAAGTCAGAGTAAAACTGCACTAAGAAGTTTAACAGAGATCCAAACGGGACACTGTCGCCTGAACGGGTAACTGAAAAAGCTCAAAATGGTGGAGGAAGAAGAAAGTAGATTCTGTGGCATGGAAGAAAAAACCTCCATCCACATACTTGCACGTAGGAATTGCACAGCAATTCAGAATCCTAGTGCACATTACCTAGGAGATTACTGGATAGAAGAGGGACATTTGCCAAAGTTGAAGCCTGCAGATATCCTAAAATTCCTGAAGGAGCTACTAGTTTCTAAGACGTTCCTCAAGAACTAAGTAGAAGTAAAGGGGCACAATAGATCTTTTAGGTCTTAGTGAATGTCACCCCATCATACGTACATAAGTATCCGTGAAATTAGGCGACTGGTTACAAATTTATCAGTTTGCACCATAACAGAGATCCATAAAGTTATCCAAACATAGATTACATTAAATTATTTAGGCAACCTCGGTGATCCACTAACTTGTGCCATACCTTCATTGTTTTAACATTGTTGAAGCTTTTATTTGGGTTATACATTCAAAGAACCCATGGGAAAAGTGATAAAAAACTTCATTGGTGAATATTTCCAGTGAATGTTATTTCTATATTGTTACTTCACGGAGATCAAATTTGCTCACGTGGTCGCAGATTTGTCGGAGCAGATTGCAATAAGCGAACGGAAAGATGATTAGTTGAATTCTGTATCTGTATCTGTAGAGTAGGGAGGGTGAGTGTAGGCTCACAGCACTTAGGCCACATGTGACCCATTGTACATCCTCCCGAGGAGTTGTCTTCCTAGGTCATTGTCCATCCTGTCCTTCTCAGGAAGGTGGACAGGTCACTAGGAGACATCTCCTTTATATCGGCAGGTGTAGGCCAAGACTCACCGAACACACACTCTCTTATTGACGATAACTCCGGACACTCGCATAAGACATGCCTGACAGTTTCATCTTCCTGTTCACACATCCTGCATAGAGGTGTGTCCACTAGCCCCATAGTATGGAGGTGTTTCCCTAGTTGACAGTGACCAGTCAGAAATCCTACTGTTAAACGTAGGTTTCTCCTGGTCATCGCCAAATATTTCTTCGGCTCCAGCTTCCCAGGGTCGCCCAGGGTGATCCTGGCAAGACTGCATCCTTTGATTCCATCCCATCTCTTAAGGGATTGAGTATGGGTGTAGCGTTTGGCTAGTTCCGCAATTGTCGAAGTCGTTAGGCCGTAGGTGTCACTGGGTCCTAGAATTTTTAGTCCAGCGGCTTCCCTGGCTAAAGAATCAGCAATGCGATTTCCTTTACTCCTGTCGTGCCCTTTAACCCACCTCAGGATAATATTGTTGTTGATTAGTTGAATTGTATCATAACCTGAGCATTGTGTTTTCTGGTTGATTTGAAGCGTGTTTTCGGTTTTTGTTGAACTTTTTGATATCGACTTCATGACTACTAAGGTCAGTTCATATTGTCATTCATAGGATATTTCAAGCAAGAGTGTTTTTGTTTTTCCATAATCTTAATATCAGATTGAATCTGTTCCGTCGGTCGAAATATCTCTAGAAAACAAATTCACGTCGAACTGATCTGACTTCAATCACCAATCAGTTGAGATTTACCCTTCTCACATGTAAATGTCATAAGCGAACGACTTAGACAAACCTAACGGGTCGGACGTAAATACCGAACGCACCTAGTGATTTTTTTATATGAAATCGCTTGAAAAAGGATGATTCATCAGGTTTGAAATTATAATTTTATAACATGCTTTTTTCAGTTACCAAAAATCAATTTATAATATCTTTTATGTCTAAAATAATCGTCACATATATCATCTTTTTTTGAGTCAGATTTTAAAGATCTCATTTATATTGTTTGTGTATTAGAACTAAAAACTACGAATGCCTACGAAAACTTGTGAATATAATTTGGATCGTTTAGATTTTGGAGGCTTATTTGTACAAACCGGCTCTTAACTTCCGAAAATGAACCGTTTAATTAAATTGGAACTGAAACATGATTAAAGTCCGGTTAGCAAACGGTGTAAAGATATTCCACATTAAATTGATATTAAACGTAAGGGAACACCACAAGAACATTATGTTTGGAATTCCTATAGACTTACTCCTTATATGAAGTATTCACATCCCAGAACTATTCACAATTCAATACTTGGCAGAAGATAAATGAAGAGCTGTGATATTATTTGAGTTTGGGCGCTGATTAAAGTGTGCTTAAGAAATGTAGATATAATGAAATTGCAGGAAGAGATTTCACTAATATTAGTAAAGCTAATTAATATTGTTTTTAGACAGAAAAATACCCAGAAGAACTAAAAATAGATAAGATTTGATCTATTCACTGAAATTATCCATACAATTCAAGATTCCACTAAAAAATATTGACTTGCTCACAACAAATCGGGACTGTGATTTACAAACTGGAAAATTTCTTAATAAAAATGTGAAAATGTACCGAAAACGAATATTTCATCTAAAAATGTCACCCAACAATAATAATTTGTACTTTGAGAAAGTTATTGTGAATTTAAAGGTAATAGACCGCTAAGTGGAAGCCATAACAAGAAAAATATCGGTATCCGAGCAGGTATCGGAGGCACAAACAACAATATTTTATCCGTATAGTGAGACGTTCGCTAACACGAAGTATAGTTACAAAAATTGTTCGTAGACGACAAGCAGTAAAAAAAGGAGGACGGTTATTTGCAGTGGCCTTTTCCTCATTTATTTCAATTCAAAAATGCTAGATTGACTACAGTTCACTGATCGCCAATATTTTTTTACATTTACTTTAGATTGTTATTATTCAACGCTTCACACCATAGCTCTAGATCCATTTACTTCTCGACATATATCACTATAGTTTGGCAAGTTTATCTGAAGCCGTGAAAGGAATGCAGTCGAAAACATTCGATATTGCCACGTTTAACTATGAAAAAGCCAAAGTGCTAAGTATGTAGTGATAATAATTAGAAAATGGACTTTTTATTATTAACAATATTAACAATGATTAAACGTTAATTCTTTAATGTGTTTGTTTCATTGGATTTTGTATATAAATATTATTTTTTCAATAATTTATAAATATTAAAAGAAGAACACTTTTCCAAAATTGTTATGGGCTTTTCCAAAACCATAATTTTCACTCCCTCTGAACTAATTCAATTGGTGAAATGAATCAAATGCCTTCGTTGCTTAGCGACCAGCTGACTTCCTATTGGCAAGCGCGTACGTGTGCTCTTCCCTCTCACTGTGTCTATTGACTGACATTGATTATCCAGTGGCGTTGGTATTGTTAGTGTCAGATTTTGAATTATTTCGTATCCATATCGAATTCAAGTACGATTTTTAACATTATTTGTTTTTAACAAATACCGTGTTTTGAAAAATCCCTTACCTTTAAAGCAAAGCAAAAATCAGTTTCTATATATAATTAGAATTAGTTATTATTTTTAATACTTTTATAAAAATAGGTACCGTACGCCATTGGTACGTTTATGACAGATATCCGTCATGTTTCCGTAGCTTCAGATAAACTTGCCAAACTATAAGTCGAATGCAAATGTACATTTAGTAATGTAGGCTGTTTCCAGATTTCTGTAACTCACCAGCAGTTTCCTGGCATCTCTTTTGGCGACCTTAACCAAATCTTCTAGTATTCTCAAATGAAGTAGTGCTTGGTACTACTCTTTCCTCAGTTTCATTGTTGTTTTCAGCCCAGGACCACCTTACATAATTCAGACTGGTAGAACAACTCACCCTTCGGCTCTTTCATGTCGATTTTATAAATTAAAGCTGCTGTCGCAAGTGTGACGATCGAAGATAAGCACGTGCCTCCTACTTTCGAGGGTCGTACATTCATATATTGTTGATTCATAGATTGAGTGTTGGTTATGGAAGCCGGTAAATACGTACAGGTATAGACTCTCCCAACTAAATTACTATTGGATTAAGATAAGCCCCTTGCCGGTCAGTGTAGTACCTATAATTATGATTTCTTTATAATTTCCTTTCATATTTTATTCAGTATTATAGGTAGTAGTACAGTTCATTAAAATGTTATATAATGATTCACTTATTAAAAAATAAACTTTAATCAATCACTATCTGAATACAAATTTTCTTCATCTCCACTGCTGCTTGTGCTGCTATCGTAATTTAGATTTATAATCACTGGAATTACCTCTGTTTGAACATCTGTGAATGTTTCATTAACCCAATATTTCCGCTCTATATCTACTACATGTCGGCAACGCTTTTGCCATTCCTCGGAAGTAATTTGATCCAACTCGTGCTCCGCCAGTTTCCTCACATCTTCCAACTTGAAATTTACATTCTTTTGAGACACATTGTTTCTGACAGTAGCCCAAATGAGTTCAATGGGATTCAAACTACAACCGGTATCATAAGTACTCAGCGGAATCTGTGGACAACTGGTATACTCGAAAACCGGACGTAGATAAGTTCTGGGCCTGGCCAGTTCCGACGTCGGCAACGGAGCAAGGAGTGAAGGTTCCGGGCGTGCCTTAGAGTTGGACTTCTAGTCTTTGTTAATGTTCCGTACCAGGACCTTGTTCAGCTAAATTTTTCAAATTTGCATTGCATTAATTTCATTTTGTCAATTTTTTTCCACATTTTGTATAACATAGAAGAACGTGCAGAGCTTCAAATTGGAAATATTACCATAAGCTACTACATTCATCTGAAAGAAAAAAATGCTTTTGGTAATTTAGAAAACTCAACATTCCCTTGGAATTCCACTTTTGAATATTACATCAAAAGTAGCTTCCGGATGACAAATTTTATCCACCAATTAACTTCTATTACATCCTTTGAGCTTGATAGACTTACTGGATTGGTAAAACACAATTTCCATAAAATCGAACTGCTTCCCGCCTAGAGGACATTAATAAACAAGCGTTTCTGCTAAAGTCTGGGCTGCGATTGATTTTGTGACAAAGTTCATACACTTGGACAAGTTGAATCGAATCAACAGGATGTTGAAACAAGGAAATTTTAACAAATTCTTATATTTTTTCCAGAACCGTTTGTAATATTGTGTGTTTCAGAATAATATAACATAACGTGTAATTATTAAGTTTTTGGAAAAACAACTAACAATATACTTATATATTCTTTCAATCGAAAATAATGGTTTAATATAATTCTTACTGAAAATAACATGACAAATGAAATAAACCTGTTTCAAACTTATTTATTTTTCCAATTAAACTGGAATCACACAATGTACAAATCTAATTTTTGTTTCAAATTAAATTGTTGAACGTGTTCACCACGCTTTTCAAAACATTTTTGAAATATAAGGTGTGAATTGGCAAAAGCGTTTCCCAACATATTCTGGGTGATGGTTTCAATAACGTTCTCGTTATTTTTGAATTTTTCCATATTTTGATAGTTTACTAACAAAAATTGACAGATGTCAAGAAAAATAAAGGAATATAATATACGTGCGAATGTTTCTATGAATTATTGACACTACTACATTGTAATTATATCCGGAAATTTTCAAAAACATTATTTGAGTGTATTTAATGTTTGTTGCAATTTCGTTATATTATGGACTTTCGTTACATGCCTTTCTACATAATTATTTTACTTACTTGTACATGTACAATAGCGCATTTGTTTGCTAATAAAGATTGATATAATATTGTCCAAGGGGTCAATTTTGAGAATTCAATGAGTCCCATACCAAAGACCGCTGTGTAAGTGGAAATGTCTGTCAGAGCTCCGGTGACAGAGAAAGAGATAGACGATCGGAGGTTTTTCTGTCTTTGTTTGTGTCTATAGCGCCTGAATGCATTGGAGAAAGACAACCTGAACCTCTCACTTTCCATCTCATTCTTACATGCTGACAGGTTTTGAGCTGGCTTGCTGCCTCTATTTATATTATCTCTATGTGGAAATCACGTTACCATTTTCTGTTAAAGAGTCGTTTACTTGCATGGACGATTTAGAAAAGTATGATTTTGTTGAACTTCAATCCCACTTTTTCTTTGCATGTATAGTTGTTGCAATTTAATTTGTTTAAACAGTAAAACAGTCAACTTTTTTTTTGATTTGTGGATGCCATTGTTGTACCTACTCATTTTAAAAAACAATAATGCACAGCATTTAATTATTATAACAAAAAAAACATATATATCAATTCACAATGAGTTTTTTTATAGAAATATGTTAACAAAATTTGTCATATCATCTTGATATTTTGAAACTTGGAACAGCAGAAGGTACTTTTAATAATCAAGAAATTAAGAATTGAACTAAAATTGATACTTCAAGAAGTTTTAGGTACCAGAAAAACTATGGAAAAGCATAGCAATGACAAACTGACTAAACATGCTAATAAAATAGTAGGAGGAAAATAACAAAAGTAATCCAATGACTGGAGACTATCAAAATGGATTCAGGCCTAGTAGATCATCTATAAATGCCATACATACGCTAGAACAAATATTTGAAAAAGCATGGGAACACCACAGGGAAGTTCATACAATTTTCATTAATTTTAAAAGTGCCTTTGACATTATTGACAGAAAAGAATTGATGAAACGGTTAGAAAGACTGAATATTGATAAAAAACTAATAGAGCTGCTTAAAATGATAATGGCTAACAATAAAGCAAAAGTGCGATTCCAAGGAGTCGCATCGAAGGAATTCCTTGTAAACAAGGGAGTCAAACAAGGAGACTCGATCTCCCCAACTTTATTCAATTTGGCATTGGAGAGTATCCTAAGAACAGCTAAACTAGAAAGCAAAACCATCATAACAAACCATATTCAAATCATAGCATATGCAGACAATTTAACCATAGTAGGAAATTCAACACAAGAACTTATAAAAGCAATTGAAACGATAGGAGAAGAGGCAAAACAACTTGGAATGGAAATCAACGCGAACAAAACAAAATATATGATAGTAGGTAAAAAAACCAAAAATACCGAAGGGAACTTAAAAACGTAATGGCAACATTCAACTACTTAGGAGTGACGATGGGACAAACAGAAAAAGAGCGGGTGCAAGAAAGAATACTCAATGGAAACCAAGTTTACTGCAGAAATAGAGAACTTCTAAAAAGTGAAGCCGTAATTAAAAATATACAAAACACTAATAAGACCAGTGATCGCGTATGGCTTAGAAACAACGGTAATAAACAAAAAAGAAGCAGAAGACTTGAAAATCATAGAAAGAAAGATTCTTAGAACGATACAGGGGCCGAACATAACAAGTACTGGGGAAAGGAGACTCAAAACTAACAAAGAAATAGAAAGAGAGTTAAGCAATGAGACAATCGCGAAATATATAAAAGCACAACGCCTAAACTGGGCAGGACACATTATGGGACGGAAGCCTGGAGAAATGATAAGAAGAATAACACAATGGACTCCTCTATGGTCGAGAAGAAGGGGAAGACCCAGAAATTGTTGGAGAAATAAGATAGAAGAGGATAAAAAAGGATTGGAATCAATGAGTGGAGAGAAAAATGCAGAAATAGAGCAGAATGGAAGAAAATAACTTTTGAAGCCAGGACACACACAAGAAATTGTAATAATAAGGAGTGAAAAGGGAGTAATCCACCCTAATTAATGGATTTAAAAGCGCATTAGGCTTGATGATTATCAGATGCAGCATATTATCATGTGCTCGAGGGTTACTCAAGGTTTTAAAATCAAGAACTGCAAAGAAGAGAGTCTATAGAAAAATAATAAATTAGGCCCACAGTAGTGTATTGAAGTGAAACCTGAGTCATGAATTGAGAAAAGTAATCTGATCGAAAAGGTTTCAGAGGCCAAATCATCTAAAGAGAATGAAGCAGATGAAGAATGTCAATGATCAGGCATGAAAAATGCGAGAAGGAGAGGAAATGAGAGGAGGGTCAAGAGGAAAGTGGAGAGAAACAGTATTGTTGGATGTCGATAGGAAGGAAATGAGGAAGTGGGCCTTGACTGAGGGAATAGAAGAGAACACATTTTTTTTTTTTTTCACTTTATCACTGTTGTGCTTGGAACAAAATATTCGTTTTTTGGGTATCTCTGTTGTCTCAATCTAGAATCCGGCACTTTGAAAAATGAAGCAAGAGATTGAGACAAATGGAAAACACTTTCAAGGCTAAAGTCTTGTGAACCTGATTTTCAAACCTATATATAAATAAGCATACGGACTGAACCCAACCCAATATATTAAAAAACATTTGCTCATGACTTTTTTCTTTAATAAAGTTGTACAAAACCAGCACAATAACATAGCTGCCCAGGTTTGTTATGATAATAGGCGACGTGTTCAAATTTCAAATTATTATTCAACTTTTTAATTATAAAAAATATATTTTTATTACGAAACTCCCATGCATCTTTCTATTCTCGAAAATTTTCAATTTTTCGTCAAATATGAGTAGTGGTAGGCAGCTCAAAGCAAACAACAACTATACGGCTTTGATGCCGAATTTTTTATTCCTAAAACAAACTCAACGTTGTAATTATGGAAGTTGAAACATTATTCTTATGCTTTGATTTTCCAAATAACATCAACTGATGTTTAATATCGCATAAATTTTCACCTGCTCATTTAATAGAATTCATAACGTAATATAATTTAAGATAATTTGCCTAACATTTCTCGAGGCTGTCACAAGTAACTTGAAAATTACGTAGGATCTGTTTATATACTTTAGTACTTCTAACAACATTACGCTACAGTTGCTTGGATATTATTTTTTATACTGAAGATCAAAATATTACCGGCAACTTTATAAATACATTTAGGTATTTTAGTTCTACACTTTTACACAATAGCTATTAGGACATGAGATGTTTTAGTACATTCTGGAAGCCGGTTCTGGAAATTGACTAGAACGTTTGTACTGCCCAAATAGCAGATTTATATATATATTTTTTTATTAGAATTTAAGTGCCTCGACAACTATGGCCATTGGCACTATATGAGAATACACAATTGTAGTTATATATTAATACAGTCAATGATATTTCATAGTTTGTGGTAGAGGTTAGCTGCGTTGAGGAATTTCAATATCTTCGGAATTTCAGCGGTGCAGTTTAAAAATTCTTTCAGGTGCAGTTCTAGGTCTAGGCGCTAATATATTATATTGTTGTATATCTGGCAGTCCGTGAGTATATTCTTAACGCTTAAGGAGGTCATCCCATGTGACGGCCTGTTTTTTAGGGATTTTTTTACGATTTTTTTTTATGACCAGTAAATAGATAGAGCTTTAAGTTTATTAACATTTTTCAACATATATTTGGACAGTACAAATATAAATTTTAAGCTAAAAATATTGTGTAGAACATGAGTTACAGCGTTCTGGCACAATTCTGGCTGATTGGATTATCTGAAACAAAAAAAATTAAATATGTAAGCCTAAATGCACGGAATGGAATATTATCAAATGAAGTTATCAATAATTGGACTTTTGGTATACATTTGAAAAAAAAAAATTTGCGTTTTTTTTGTTTCTTGCTTTAAAAAAAATCATTCCATGCATTTACATGACATTCGTCATTGTCGATATTTCTAAAAAATTCTCGAAGATGACGTCCGCGTCCAGGTTGGGGCCCACCAGGTGTCCGTGGGGTGTTCGCCGATGGTATATTCGAATTTAGCGACCCAAAAAACCCCCGGGTGCCCAGTTTCTCTCCTCTCTCGCATAAAGTTTGGGATAGTCCCCGGAGATGACGTTCGTTGGCGTTCCTGATCTCCAGGAGTTCGGGGGTTTATTTTAACATCATAATCGTGATCAGGGACCTCGAAAACTCCCGGGTACCCGACTTGAGCAAATTCTGACTCTTATTTACGAAGTTATTAAATTTGCCAAAAGGTATCTCAAGAGATGCATTTTTGGCAGCAGCCATGCAACATGCAACTTCCGGTTTGTAATAGGTACATAGTAGGTACGAATGATATAAATAATTTTTGCAAGCGAATGCAAAAAACCGCATTCCGATACGTCCTATCCTAAAAGATTTCCTATTATAATGCTTCATTGCCCCGACTACTAGTCGCACGTAACCATATATCAGATTATTTTGGAAAGTTATGAATATGACACTTTGAAGTGTGTAAAAAATAATTCTGAACGATCCCTACAAAATTCGGCCGTGAAAAAACTGATGAACATACAAAGATTTAATTTTTTTATTATTTTCCCGCCAAACTTCGATTAAAATTCCTTCTTATGCCAATGTGGCCCCACTTCAAGATCACCACCTTAATATTTGGCAATGGATAAAGTATCTTTCATCATCCAGTTTTCAAATTCTGGAATATTTACTGGCACAGACATTAATTGGGAATATTTTTGATTGAAATATTTGCAATGTTTATCTACAAAACCTGCAGTAGGTACGTACATTTATACAATTAAAATTCCCGGATATTTAGTGGTGAAATAATTTTTTCAACTTAAAAATTATTCAAACTAACATGGTGGTTATCGTTTGCATTGAATTTAAATATTGCCGGGCTTGGGGCATAAATTAAATTTTCCCTCAATTCAAAGTTCAAACCCTGGTTATTATAAACTGTTAGTACCTTTCCGTGTATTGCTAAATGAACTTAAAAAGTTGAAATATTCTTCAGAAAACTTTCGGGGTAAAACCCGTCCCTATAACTAAGAGAAGGAAGTGTGAAACTTTTCTATTCCCAATTTGTGAGGTTTCGCAGTGCTTATTACTTTTCAGTATAATGCCCGAAGCTTGTAATTTAATTATAAATGTTTTTAATGCAAACTAAATTCACTCGTATATTAACAAGTTTATTCTGAAGCTTTTTGATTAATCTTGACAAAACAAGTTTTGTTAGGCAATTAAAAATATTTGTAGACCCCTTAGAAGTATAAGTTTGGTTCTCCTGAACCAAATTTAAGCATTAACCATCATGTGTAAACTCATTTTGGACCAAAATAACAAAAACATTTTTGGATCAAATTTGAAATTGAAAACCAGCACTCTATTCATGTGAAGAAGCTATAAGAAGACACTTGACTCGTTTAGCGTTCATTACAGAGGTCATTTTTGTATCAAAACTTATGTCGGATAGTCAAGCAGCCATTAAAGCATTGTGTTCTGGTTTTATCATTTCTAAAATAGAGTACAATGAACTAGGTGAGAACAGCATTGTCACCTTATGGTCAACTCCAGGCCAACACTAAAATATAAGGTGATGGAATAGTAGATTAAAGAGCAGAGAGATAGGCCGAAACTCCCTTTTGGTGTCTGGAACTATTTTGTGCTACCAGTTCCAATATAATATTGAAAGAAAAAGGCAGACCTGAGGAACTACAACCAAGCACACATAAATCCCTTGGCTAGAGAAAGACTACATTGAGAGTTTTGATTGGTATCCTAACAGGCTCTGTGGAATGGAAACAGAAACCTACATTCACATACTTACGAAATGCATAGAAATACAGAATCTTAGGGTACAGCACCTAGGATTCTACTGGATAGTAGACGATATCCTGAAATTCCTCCAAGAAATAGGTATAAAAAAACTACCACAATTTGAGACTGCACAGAAACTAAGTCGAAGGGAGAGGCACCATAGATCTTTGGTTATAAGAAATAAGGTGCCATACTGATAGTAGATTATATTAGATTTAACTATCATGTTCCACTGTGACCCACTCAGATCTTTTGTGGTTCTCTAAGTCTCTTTTTATGTATTTGAGCAGTATCGGGACTGAACCTTTCACGTAGTTTCTTGCCGTTGGCTTTTCTTTGTCTAGGATCAGGAATCGCACATTCGCCAGGCAGTCGCACTGTTATAGGATATGTTCTGAGGTTCTGCACATTATGTCGTCTGTCAACCTCATTACCTTAGTGTGCTTATCAAGACTTACAGCTTAGATAGTTTTCCAATCTTTGCCCCTACGATTCCAAGGATTTTTTTTCAATTCACTTTCTTGTAGTCATGTTTGTAGTCGATTTTGTGACGCCGCGTCGAAGGAACGCCATGCGTCTCGCCAGCCATATCATTTACTCAGGCTATCATGACCTTACAGCAGGTACTATGATGTAGAATGAAGGTCGATGACTTAGAATTGTCTCTAAGTAATGAAAGTGGCTTTCATGATGGGAAGTGAAATTGTTATTGGAAAACATATTGATAATGAAGGTAGGTATATAAAGACAATTTTGATATATCATAATACTTAAATTTACTGTTTGGATCCTTACTTTGTGGAATCTGCACATATTAACGTTATAAATTAACTTGGTTGGTTGGTAATCAGACGAGACAGGCCGGGCTAGTCGGCCCCAATACTTCAGCCGTTGGCTTATTGTATTGTCCTGTTTGTCTGCTAGTCCGTGAGAAGATTTGTGACCTTGATGAGATCTATAAGTCTCTTCACAGATGAATTAGCCAAGCAGGGAGCGACTGAGGTCATGATAGGGCCAGAACCTTCCTGTGGAATTGCAAAAAACCTCACTAAGGAGAGCATCTACCAATGGATAAACAACCAGGCGCTGCGCTGGTGGCATAAAACCCCAGGACAAAGGCACGCTAAACTGTTCCTTCAAAGCGCTTCGTCCAAACTGTCACGCGACCTACTATGTCAAAGTCGAGAAACGACGAGGATGATGGTGGGAATGCTGACTGGACATTGTAGGCTGAGAAAGCACATGCACACAATTGGCCTAGCAGATGAAACCGCGGAGCACATACTCTGCGAGTGCGAAGGCCTAGTAAGGGTGCGGTTTCACCTATTGGAAGAAGAATCACCGAGGACAGAGAGCTACGCAAAAGAGGCGGTATCCAGGCTAATAGGACTTACAAAAAGAAAAAAGCTAGTTATCGAGTTCTAAGGATAGGGAGGACCACAATAGATCTGCAAAGGTCGCAGTGGGATAGGACAAAGAGCCACTCCATTTCTAATCTAATCTAATCTCTTTTGGTGAGGTTGGATACAGGGTCATCTGGCCCTATCTGTCTATAGAGTTTTTTAGAAATGGATTTGTTTATTGTTTTCCCCATTCCACTGGCAGCTTTGACCTATACTGCAGCGCAAACTTTCGGAAATAGCAGATTATAGAGTAGAGTGGAACTGAAAATGAATTATAAATTCTATCAGTTGTATGTTGTGTCAGTACTCATCTGTTTTAGTAGACAATCCAGAGATATTTACAAGTTTAGAAATTTGATTCTGTCAGAACGTTATTAATAATTTTGTTCACTATCAAACTTCGCTCAAGTACATACGAGCTGGTCCGTACAATTTGCGGACTGGAATATCCTCAATTTTGACAAATAATTGGTAACAGTGTAGAAGCTGCAGCCGTCGGTGTGAAAGCTTGCTAAGAGTCAACACAATAATTCGTCGATAACTCACTCAATACCAAATTCAAACTGTATATTTCACGGTAGAATATACATTTCTGGCATGATTATTTATAAACATTTAACCAAACAATGTACAATGGAAACGTGCCAGTTAGTAGGACTAATAGAAACCAATGATCTGAAACGGTAAACTAGGAGAATTCAATACGCTTATTAAATGTATCTCTGTGAATTTTTATTTAACCTCATCCATTCAGTCGGCTGCACAATCGCATATTTGGCTTCGTTCGCCTATATGGAAATTATGATTTATGATCCGTGTGTATGCAGGAGTTAAATGTACGGACTGCCCATACAAATTTATTGTAAGGTTTTTCTGAAAGTTATTAACGTTAGACTATTTGGACCAAGAATCCATTAGTTTTGCTCGTGATTTGGAAATGAAACCGCAATGGTTTTTTTTCATATTTTTTTTCATAACTGTCACTTCGAAAAAATAAGTAGCCAGAAGAAAGGAGGGTGGAAACATTGTAAGACAGACAAGATATTCTCACGTTTATTTTTGGGAGCCGTTCTAGTACCGGGAGCACTACAGCCTGTTGGCTTATTGTACTCTAATCCCACCTTTATTTCACCCAGCCATTCCCGTATCCTTGAGTGGATTATATAGGTCTACTGGATGCATGCCATATGCTTCAGGTGGCACGTAGGCCTCTCCGAAGATTGTCTGTCTCCTTGAGTCCAATGCATCACAGTCGGACAAAATATGGGTTACGGTCTCGGTCTCCATGCCACAAAGTCTGCAGCTGAGATCCCCGTTATATAGCTCCATTTTATGCAGATGATCCTTTACCGGGGCATGACCGGTTAGATAACCTGTAATAATTCTTAGCTTGTTCCTATTAGCATTCAGTAGTTCTTCAGCCCGTTTTACACATATATCACCTATGAAGGTCTTACTGTGTACCTGCTTAGGAGTGTTTATCCACTGTAGTCTATGTTGGCGTTGTACCATATTCCTACGTACATACTTAATCCAAAATAAATGTTATAACTGCAAAAAATAATGGTTTTAAGGGTTAATTTCATGATTGACTGGACATTTCTCTCTTCTGCGATGGTTAATACATTTTACTTCAATCGTCTGGAATGTAAGCTAAACACTTCTCTGCACTTAATTATTCTGGAGCAGTTTCTTAAATTTCTCGATTTTACATTGCTTCCTTTATTGTATATAATCCCATTGAATATGATGGCCCTATGCCTTTTTGTGAACATCTATCCCATAAAACTCCATTTTCTCAATTTTATTTTTGTGTTCAAATTTTCCACATACACAGACTGATTCATAAGTTTTTCGTATCCTTTGTATGTTTCTTCTGGTTTATTCATTATTCTGTTTTGATATTTTCCAAAAAAATTAACAAAAAATAATAACTTATTCGTACTCGGATTGAAATTAAATCTTGACAAAAAGCTCATGTGACAGAAATTCATTCATTTTCGTTGTCTGGGATCTCGTGGAACCTGTTTTTAAAACAGATTTGAACAGTTTATGACGACGATAAAGTTTATTTTAAAGTAAAAATAATCTGTTTTCATTCGTTCATATTCCCGACAGCTGTTCGATACCTACATTATTAGTTTCGGATAAACCATAAACTCAATAAAGTGGCGGTAGATATTGGTTTCATAGCTGTATAGTTTGTAGTTGTGAAGTCTTGTCTCTTCCGACGATCTTCATATTGTTCGAAACAACTTTAATTATTTCGTGAACCATAATGGACTAACCTAACCTAATGATTCGTAAACAATGTAGTACAGGAGTTTAAAATGCCGAAAATAAAACCCAATTCGATAGATTCTTCTGTTTTCCATTGTCTTTTAATGATTCGGCATTTTATTAATCATAAGTTTAACGATAAAGCATTAATTCTCCCTCTCCCTCTCCCTCTCCCTCTCCCTCTCCCTCTCCCTCTCCCTCTCCCTCTCCCTCTCCCTCTCCCTCTCCCTCTCCCTCTCCCTCTCCCTCTCCCTCTCCCTCTCCCTCTCCCTCTCCCTCTCCCTCTCCCTCTCCCTCTCATTCTCCCTCTCCCTCTCCCTCTCCCTCTCATTCTCCCTCTCCCTCTCCCTCTCATTCTCCCTCTCCCTCTCCCTCTCATTCTCCCTCTCCCTCTCCCTCTCCCTCTCCCTCTCCCTCTCCCTCTCCCTCTCCCTCTCCCTCTCCCTCTCCCTCTCCCTCTCCCTCTCCCTCTCCCTCTCCCTCTCCCTCTCCCTCTCCCTCTCCCTCTCCCTCTCCCTCTCCCTCTCCCTCTCCCTCTCCCTCTCCCTCTCCCTCCCCCTCTCCCTCCTACCCCTCTCCCTCTCCCACTCCCTCTCCCTCTCCCTCTCCCTCTCCCTCCCCCTCCCCTCTCCCTCCTCCCCCTTTCCCACCCCCTCTCCATATCCATCTCCATATCCATATCCATCTCCATCTCGCTCCCAGTCTCAATCCTCCCTAGCTCCCTCACCTTCTTTATTCTCTCTTTCTCTTCCTTTACACTAAGGAGATTTTTCCGGAAAATATAATGGGTCTAAAATAATTTTTGAATAACTAGACAGTAATTCAATCCTAAGGTATCTTAAGTACAAAACTTGATGGCACTTTCCAAAATAACTCTTTTATTAAAAAATACCCTCCGTGAATACCGAGAAGGGTCTGAGTTCATTTCTCTGCCTACTTCAAACCGAATCGATAATGGAAGGTTGTTTTCCATTCCTGAGAAATTGGAAAGATATGCAATAATCTCAAGTGGATTCTGCAAATTGTAACTGAGCCTACTACCCAATAAACGAATTTTCTATTCGGTATAGATTTCCATAGCTAATCATTCGTTAAATTTGAAATTGCCTTTCGTTTCCCTATATTGTTGGAAATGATTTCCCGTTCTCCTTTTGGTATTATGTTTCGTTAATTTTATAACGTCCTTATATTAAAATCAAAATATGCCAGCTACGCAAAATCACAAAATTAATATATATTTACTGTTTCTCCAAGAGTTTCCCCTCCATTTGAAAAGTTGAAAGGGTTTAAATCGATTCACTAGAAGGATATTTGACTTCACGACAAGGCAATTAATATTGTATCAAATTAACATCAACATTTATTTCGCAGCAGCATTTTTTAAAATTTACCCAGTCCTTATTTTTATTTGTGAAATTTTTTTGCATGGCAATTCTAGAGTATTTACATCATTAATTGTATTCTCCGCAGCTGCTGCACGTTTTCCTAAAATTTTTCACGTTATAGAACAAGACTTAGTGAAGTGAACTTGGTTGAATCTTTCTCCAAAAAGTGTTAATTATTCCTTATATTGTTTGTACGTTCCCTTGCAAGTGAGATAATTTATTCTGTTGAAGTATCCACGGCGCCACAGAACATAATAATAAGGAAGGTAGCGGTAATCACTATACTTGCAGAATGCTTGAGAAATTCTTTTATGATATTGAAAAATCTTTGTGGAAATATTCCCCTGGAGCATACTCCGATGCATTTTAAAATAACTACTCTTAATGGAACGCTTTTTGTTACGTTGATTTTCTTCATTACACTTTGGTTATAGATAATATTTCCACCAACAATATTATTGTTTTTACTGTTAGTCCAGTCTATTTAGACATTTGAAGCTACATCAATTCACAACAAGCTGAAAATTGGTGAAATCGTTCAAAATATAATTATAAATAAAATTTCAAAGTTCCCCATCTTTCCACTGTATGGAAAAAATGTTCAAAGGTCAAAGGTAAAAAAAATGAGTTTTTCGCGATTTTCAGCAAAACGGTAAGTTTTATCATAAAAATACCTCAGACAATATTTGTAAATCATAAAATTATCTATAAAACATGTATTTATACTTTTTTTCCTACAAGCCACTGTTTCTGAGATATAACGATTTAAAAATTTGTAAAAGTTGTAATCGTCATAATATGCATACGTTTCCACGCCATCTATAAGGTTGTGTACTTAGCGCATTTTTTTAACGTTTCCCCAGTAGGCCTATTCCACGGGTCAGTTATGATCCTGTTTAATTTTAAAATATTGCAAAATAACGAAAATTAGCAAAGACTGGAAAAGATAAAAGCGATGTAAATTAAAACAAAGTAGAGAAGTTTATTCGTCTGATTCGTAGCCTTCAAATTCTTCTTGTTCTTTTTCTTGATCTTCTTCTTCATCTTCATTCTGGGTGCAAGTAAATTGCGTCAATAGCGATCTATCGCATGTCACCTCGTTGAAATCAAACGAATACTCCACTTTGGTGACTCAACAAAGTATTTTCACATTTTTTATAGATAATTCTTTTTGAGATATAATTTTTGTCTGGGGTATTTTTTTGATAAAACTTTAGGCCAATCGATAGGGGTCACAACTACAAGTAATTAGCAATCCGGCTGATTTTTTTTTATAAGTACCTTGAAGTTTGTAGATTAATATAAAAAAAGTTTACCAGTCTATCGATTTCCCAAAATAAAAAAAAAATAAAATTTTTTTTCGATATTCAATTCAATATTTCGCGCTGGAAGAAAGGTAGAGAAAAATAAAAATCACCACCGTGTAGGGGAAGTGTTTTGCAATAAAAAAGGTATCTTGCATTTTTTTCGATCGAGCAATGGTTTGTCCGGAAAAAATTCGGTAAACTAAGTATGTATTCCGCATCCGCGCGACTCTGCCACACGGCAGAAAACCTATTTTCTGAAGCGCGGCGGAGAACATTATAAACTATTGTACATTTATAATGTAATATATAAATAACTGTAATAGGGCGTTTTGAAGAGGGAAGTGTCAGCTTCAAGATGGTATTTTTTTTGTCATAGCACATAATAATGTAGCAAATTACTCCTATAAATATATACAGTGCTATTCAAAAGTCCCCTCCCCCCTCGTATCTTTTGAACGGCTACACATACATTAATAAAATTTAGAGTGTGAAAATAAAGTGTTGTAAACTTCTCTACGAATGGTTACAGGTCACGTAATAGTAATAGATGACGTCACAGTGCCACTCTGGCCAATAATTTTAAATAGGACCTTATGGCAAGTGATATCTCGTTTTAAAGGCATTGACATTGGCTACATATCCATATTAATTTTGTTTGGGTTTAAACTAATTTTGACGGATAAATTAAATAAATACCAAAATTATTGAAATTATTTTTTTTAATTTAATTAATCAAATATCAACAATGGATTCTTATAGCAAGTGTTCGAAATGTGCTCCGTCTACTTTCTGACAGTAATACATCCTATTAGTATACCTTTGAACTTGAATGAAATTTTTTCCATACAGGGGAAAGATGGGGAACTTTTAAATTTTATTTATAATTATATTTTTAACGATTTCACCAATTTTCAGCTTGTTCTAAATTTATATAGCCTCAGTCTTATTTTTTGGTTTAATTTTACCGAGTATGTATATAATATGGATTATATAATTCATGATAAAATTAACCAATAGAAAACAATTGGCAGAACAGTTTTCGGTATTTTGTGAGGAGCGGAAATATAAATTTCTTTAAGATAAACAATATACATTCGTGACGCGTTTGAGAAAGCTACTGTGTTAGCGAAGCGCGTCACGAATCTATGTTGAATTCAGTTCAAATATATAATGAAGATTTAAACAATTTAAATTGTTTTATTCCATCGTTTAGTATGGATCTTCATCAAGTAAAAGCCTCATCTATTCAATTCATGAAGATAATTCAAACGAACACAATATGAAGCGAGCTAATGACATCGATTATAAGGAGGGAGTTGTAAGAACGATTTGGAATATTTTCGCGAAGCTTCTGCAGAAAAAGTATTTTCAAGATTTGAAGATTCCAATATAAATATTTGAAGACATAGTTTTTGAGGATGCCAAAAACGCACGTACGGCTAAAAAAAGAGAGCAACAAGTGCTTCCAGAGAAAAGAAGATCCAGTTCTGGAGCTCTGTCAACTGAACTGATCAGCAAGATTGTGGAAAACTATGATGAAAAGTCACCGGATGGCTCACAAATATCTGCCGTCGAGTTCAGGTGGCGTGGCTACCAGGCAATCGTATGCCTAGAAGAATTTTCAAGAGCGAAGTGGTGAATTTACAGACCGTATTGAATACAACACCATATTACCCAGGACTGCAAATGGCTGAGAAAACCCTACCGATGCCTCTAAATGGTTAATATGCAAATAACACCGACTATCAAAACGAATCGATTGGTCCTAACTCCAAATCCGTATTGTAAGCAGACAGGAACTTGGTACAAAAAGTGTCCAATAGGTATTAACTAACTCGGAAATGGACACGTCTAAGGGCGCAGAGTATTGGGATTGATATCGAGGATAAAAATAAACAATCAGCTTACAAGAAGTAATACTGGTCATTCTCCAACTGCGTCTCTTAAGCCATACCTGAAGCTAAGCAATGAACATAATCTTAATGTCGTTGGAAAAATGAGAGAAAAATGCTCCCGTGCACTACCAGTATCATGCTCATCGACAGAAACATGTTATTTTACTTAAATGTCAGTCAGAGTTTGTTTTAATAACTAATTAACCCTTACCTTCACTGGAAAGATGGAGATGGAGGGTTGTCGATGCTTATCAAAAATTAATAAATTACTGTCACCAAAAGGATTTTCACTACAACTACAGGATTATCTTTTTGTCTTTATGCAGAAAATGAATAAAACAAAGGCGAAAAAAATCCAAAGTTCCTTAATTGAATGTAATCTTTGGTAAATAAGCAAACTATCATAATTTTCATCTTGTTTAGATTAATTATGGACAGTTCGTACAACCTAAGGGTTGAAACAATTACAATTATTCATTTAGGCTAACAAACTACCTAAATTTAATTTTTATAGAATTGTTGGAACGTGCTTGAACAATCAACGATTCATTGTGGTAATTCTTTAAGGTAGCAAGAAACGATGTCATGGAAAATCTACTTCCGACAGCATACAAATGGAAGTTCGTATGTATGTATGCTTTATCTAGCTTACCTTAGTTACGATGGAGAGATGTTGTGTCCTGCAGCTACATAGCTGGAGCTTAGAGACAATTGTGTTTATTTTACTGTCTGCATCAGAAAACATGTACAAAGTAAATCTACGGCAGCCAAAGGAATAGAAACTTCAAGATACCCTACATTATTAAATTTATCGACTGTTACGGTTGTATGCTCGAGGCATTTCTGTAAACCGATTTAAATATTTTAAATTGATTGTGGTAAAAAGGTATATAGGACATTCCGTTCAAGAGACAATAATGTACCGGGTGATGCCGGTATAGATCTTTGTAGATCCTGGAGAAAAACAAGTTTTGCAAATTTTCTTCCGCTGTGTGGTTCTGCCTGAGCGATTTTTTTGAACTGGGACAAGGACATATGAGTGGAATTTTGAATTCCAGCAAAAAATCCTGCTTCTGATTGTAATGGAGTTTTCTTAGTAAAAATAACTAGAATCTTTAAAAGTGATAATTTGGTTCCAAGGATTGGTCTGTGAGGTTTTTGCTTTCAGTTTTGTAAATGTTTTCATGAAAGTATTGGTTAGGTTAGGTGTTAGGTGTGGTCTATAAGATGGTGAAACGAGATACTGGAATAAGAATATCGACCAAAAACCGAAATTTAAGAAGAGAAAACAATCCAGCAGGAAAAATAACGCAAAGGAGACCATCAAAGAAGCGATCTTCCATCATGTATTGAAGAAGAAGCTTTTTGTTATTGTTTTACCCTTGTGCTTATGATTTGGTTATACCAAGTGCAAAGTTTGGACTAGTGGAGTTGTCTTCCGCTTTTTATTGTCTCACAGTGTGCTGGGACGACTATATCAACTGATGTTTCATAAGTTACGTTAGGATTTTGTTTTTTCCGGTATTTTATCACCAAATTTTGATGAATTTTGGATTAAAGTTTTTAGAGAAATGTCTGGCTAATTGTGCAGATTTTGCTCACGCTGCCAGGGGCAAAAAACCGTCTGGAAATTGATAAAATGTTCAATTCAATTACGTAGCTTCAATTTCCACCCCATACATTTGGATGTTCTTCATCAAATAAACTCAGCAAGAACAGAATCTAATTTTCCCTAATACGCTACAATGTGTCTCAATCACAACGCTAACTTTTCAACTTATAGTTCACCAGCTTTCAGAGACTGCATAACCTTTAAACTAACTTTGTCCCAATTTAATAATGAACGAAAACCTATTTCGGTTTAAGTTTAATTAAAGGTTAAGACCGTGAAATTCCAAAGAACTAGTGCAACTACTAACGATGTTCAAACGGCATACAAATGAAATTTGCTGTATGCTTCGCCTAGCGTAGTTCGTCCGCGCTGCTTTATTCAGTTTGCATCCCGATGCTTTTCTTGTTTACTTAACGTTTCGAAAGAACATGAAAACTACTGTTTTGCTGTCATGGTTTATTTTTAGATGGATTGTTTAAGAGTATGGACACTACAATAAGAAATGTTTACTCGTGGTCCAAAAAATTATTTCATAAATTGACACGAGATTCAGGTTAGTGGGAAAGCTGCAACTATTGAAGACACACAGGCAAAGTAATGGTTATTATTATTTTTATAGCCTGGCTCTTGTTTTATCGCCTATTCCACTCTGCATAATTGATAAAAGGAGATTATACAGCAAATTTCATGGAAGACAATTCAAAAACACTCCCACGAAAGTGGTTTAGTATGTAAGGCTATGACCACGATCGTAATCTACACTTAGGTGGACCATCACATCCATGCCATTTTATCATCTTCTGCTTGGAACATTTCACTTCCAAATGACTTCAGATTGCGGTGTTTTATAGCCGACTTTGTTGGTAGGCAGTGCTGATGATCTTGAGTGTGCGAGCACCCTAAATAAACTTCCAAGGAATTATCTAATTGTGTCAAATGTTGATGTATGTATTTTGGGGTACCATTCACTGAGACCTAAAAGATCTATTGTGCCCCCTTCCTTCTACTTAGTTTCTGAGGAGAGTCTCAGATACTAGTAGCTCCTTTAGTCCTATTTCCCGTAGGAATTTCAGGATATCTGCAGGCTTCAACTTAGGTAACTATCCCTCTTCTATCCAGTAGTCTCCCAGGAACTGTGCCCTAGGATTCTGAATTGCTGTGCAGTTCGTAAGTATGTGGATGAAGGTTTCTTCTTCCATTCCACAAAATCGACAATCTTCTTCCTCCACTATTTTCATCTTTTTAAGGTGCCCATTCAGGCGACAATGTCCCGTTAGGATTCCTGTTTAAACTCTTTTAGGACAGTTTTACTTTGACTTATGCATTCATTTGATCTCAACAGGTTGTAGTCACCCAAAATAATCTTAGATTGCCTAAGCGCTACTAGAGCTTTCCAAAGGTCAGATCTTCTCTTTTCTTCGGCTTTACCTATTTCTTCCAATATTACATTGGAGCTGATTCCGCAAAAGGGTTCCGGCCCCCTCTTCGCTAGTTCATCTGCTGTTTCATTTCCTTCTATTCCAGTGTGTCCTGGAATCCACAGTAAGGTGACTATATTGTTCTCGCCTAGTTCATTAAGTTTGCCCAGGCATTCCCACACCATTTTGGAACTGATTACACAAGAACTCAGCGCTTTAATGGCTGCTTGACTATCAGACATTATAATAATCATTTGTCTTCTATATCCTTTGTCCATATTGAACTGGGCACACTTCCCTATTGCGTGAATTTACGCTTGAAGGATACTTGGGATTTTTCCCAAGCTGTCAGAGTGTTTGGTTCCTGGCCCATACACTCCTATCCCAGTTCCTTCTATTTCTATGTACCATTGAATGGCATTCTTTCCAAGTCTGGTAATGGTATTTAGATCCCATTCCTTCTTATGGCTGTGAAATGAAATGAAATGAAGTATGGATGAAATATGGGGCCACACTGGATCAAACTGCAAAAAAAAATTTACAGTGGTTTCCAAAGATTCAATATTTCCAATAAGTGGATCACATTTTATGGAAAGTGACTCTTTTTACAACTCTAACTAATTATGTGTTCATTTAGAAGGAAGGAAATATTCCGGTCCATTTATCATGCACAAATTTAATATGAAGAGGGTCGAAATAATCAAATAATAATTATCAAGTATGCATACTTCAATTTAATAAAACTACATTAGCCTATATTGAGTTTAAACTAGGTTTATGGAACGTTGTGAACACACGATTTAAGGATTATCAACAGTATAAGTAGATTGTAGCGACGATAAAAAAATATTTGTAGAATTGTTCACTCTAATTATTGGGTACATGTTACGGGTTAAAAACCGGAATTGATATAAACACTGAAATATTCTAGAAAGTAAAAAAAAATACTAACCTCAATTGAAAAATAGTGCATATTCGTATGGTATCTCAAAGTTTGAATGACCAACCTATAAATAAGTCCTGTCAGTGATTGCCATATTTACCTTTTTTTTTATGTAACAATTAGATTGTACTGTCAAATTTCAAATAAGATTCTTCTTCTATAATTTACTTAATTTATTGTTAACTATCAGATAAAGTCATAGTGGCTAAGTAGTATATTGAATGAAAATTTCTTCTTTCTCAGTCTTGAGAGGAGACAAGATTCGTACTCATTTCATTTCCTGTTTTTTTTCGGCTTCTTTGATTGGCATGTGCTAGATTCCTGATTAGGGATATATTAGCTGAAAATAAATATTTAGAGATTAAAACTTACAGTAATCAAGGGATTACATACATTTAATTGGATTTAAAGTATTAAAATCACCACTTACATGTGAGGTCACCCAAGAACAATAGGTGAGTCTTCATATCAGTTTTATCACTTGGCTGAAGCTCTTTTACAATTACTAGATAGAATTACATTGATCTTTCTTGTTTCAGACCTCTTTACTTATCTTTCGTTTACTTTTTCTTTCACTCTTCTCCCACGATTGGACTGCCATCCATACATCGCATGGAGTGCGATATGTAAAATATGTATATCTGAGAATCTGGTAGTATCCTGGAAATTGTGGAACTATCCGTATAGGTTTACCTGGAAGATAGTACGTACCACTATCACCCTGTTTCTGATCCTTATATCACAAAAGAAAGTATACAGCTCCAGGGGAATAGCAGATACCTACAAGTAAGCCCGTTCCACGTTTTTAACTAGGGTTCTTTGGAGATAAACACTACATATAATACACTGTCACTGTGTGACAATAGAGTTCCAAGAACATCTTCATTAAAAACTTAGAATTACTGGGTCATTAGACAAGTTTATTTCCTTTGTTATCTGTATATATAATCTTCTTGTTTAAATAGTTTAACTTGACACTAAAATAAGTAATTAATAGGTAGAAAATTAACATTAATAATTCTAAGGATGCTGACCCTTTCCAATTATTAAAATTAGATATAGCTAATTAGTATAAGAGATACTTATCATAAGTTATATATTTACCAAGATCTGTAAACAAACAGTACTGATTGTCAGATTAACATTTATTCACGCCTTTATTATACTTTTTGTAGTCTCCATTTTGTATAAGTATATATCGTACTATTAATAAACTATTGAAGGGTCTAGACGAACTTCAGCTTGTTAGTGACGAATAGGTTGGTTCTAGCGCAGAATATGGTTTTACCCGAACGGGAATCATTCTGTGGCTGTCCTTATTCTTTTTTTTATTATTGTTGTATCAACCATAGATAGTAAGAGTATGAGACCTCTATGTTTTAATAATCATTGTTTTTTTTCTTTTTCTTATATGATAAGTAGTTTCTGTTAATAAAAACCCCATCCCTGAGAGAATCTATGACTAGTTATCATCCCTATATTTAGAAAATTTAAAAGGGCAACATACAGTTTGAGTAAGAATGGAGTGGGAGTATACTGTCGCCTGAAAGGGCACCCCAAAAAGCTCAAACTAGTGGAGCAAGAAGAGTGTATTTAGGGATAATAGGCCAAGCGATAGAGCATGCAAGTATGGTAATTTTTGAGAAAAATCCTAATGGAAAACGGATGGTGTCATCATATATATAAAACATTATGTAGTATAATTTTGCCCTTTTTGCCCTTTTTTAAGTTTTTTTCATATAACGTAAAGAGTACTGAAGCAATATCGTATCGTATGTAATTAAATACGATTAATGTAGTGAAATGATGCGCCGCTGTCCAAAAACGCCAGAGAACATGTCCAAAAATGACCGAGAGCAGTAAAGCAGCAGAGTAGTAAGGGAAGCGGCAATGGAGGAGTGGCATCGTCAACTTATTTTATTACAAATCGAAAATATATGTTTTGTTGCGCTGCATCTATACTTTTTAAAACCGATTTGAATTTTGAAATTGGACAATCGATAACGCATCCAGACACGTTGCAAATTATGGCATCAAAATACTACAATTGCAATTGCGGTAAAAGTAACCGTCGCCTGGCGTCTGCTCCTCGCACATATAAATTGCACTTGAAGTTCTTTATTTGTACCAAGTTTCAGCTCTTACAATCGAAAAATGGCGAAAATATAAGTTTTCATAAAAATTACTAATTTACCGGTTTTTCCAAATTTTCTCGGTGCCTAATAATTATCCGATTAACTTATTTTAATCATATTTCAATTACCCACCATCTATCTTTACATACCATTGTGTCAGTACTTTTTACGGTATATGAGAAAAACTAGGTTTCTTCGTATTTATGTATATAACAAATTACTGGAAAACATTTGCGTGTTCAAAGCATATCAAAATAATACTACGTAATGTCTTTTATATGATGGAATTATACGTTTTCTACTCGGATTTTGGTCAAAAATATTTAGGAATTGCTTGGCCTAATAATTAAAAATTCTGGATTTTGGTTGTTGGTTCAGCTGCTCACTATTCTAGTGGATGATTTATTCGTAGACATTGTTACTCCAGTTTAAGATCAAACGGTGTATATTAGACTGGATCAGTGGGCCGGCATAAGCTAATACTTGAATTCGTAGAAACAACGAAAACAAATTTGTATTCCACCCAAACTAATTAACTGAAAAATTCAGTAGCGTTCAAATGTTAAACAGGTGTACCAATTATATCAGGAACAGCCGCTCTCTATTTGGAATATTCAATTGCTCTTTCGGGCAAATGAAATTGCATAATCAAATATGTATATTTCAATTATTAATTAATTCAGTTTCTATAATCTGTTGATGTATCGAAAATTTCTTTTATTACTGATATCATTATTGACTAATGTGTGATTTTATTCGGAATGAATTCTTTTCTAAACTTCGTACATCAAAAATTACCAGACCACCATGCAATCCATCGACTAAACAATAGAAAAACTTGGTTTGTAACTAATGATTCTAGGAACAAAGCTTGTTCATCAAAAGTTTTCGACCAAGACAAACTAAACAACATTATTTCGATAACGTGAACAAGAATATAACCTCTTAGACAAGATTTGTTTACAGGAACTCAGGAACTGACGAATATGTTCATTTGAAAATTGGGTAATCTTTTTGTGACCTACAGTAAGTTCATCTGAGGTATACAGGGTATCTGTGATGTCATCAAGAAGCAGGGACGTCATCGCAATGAAAAAAATTCAAACTTAGCTTTTTATTCCAAATTCAACCGCAATTATCATGTCCTTCAGATAGGCCTATTTTTACTTTTTAACTAGTTTTTATGAATGCTTTTTGATTGATATTAGTAGAATCTAATGTCACATTGATTGTAGTCACTTTTTAAATACTCATACCTAGTACCTACCGTTTTAAAACAATACATATTGTGAAAACTCCGAAGTTAAAATGCCATTCCTATTCACACCAAATGAATATGTAGATATGTTGCTAATCTATGGTGAGTGTACTAAAAATTATCGAAATGCTCAGGCCTTATACCAGGAGCGTTTTCCCGAAAGAAGAACCCCTTATCATGTGACTTTTGCTATGGTTGAAGAGAAGATGCGGCAAGGTTCATTTCCAAACTCAAAGCATAGTAATCATAACAAACCAATACAGACCAAACAGAATGAGGTGAATGTTTAAGCATATGTAGCGGTCAATCCCCTTGTATCTATCCGAACCATTGCTGCAGAAATTAGTGTTTCTTCAAGTTCAGTTCATAGAATTTCAAAAATCCACTATTACCATCCATTTAAATTGCATTTCATTCATGAGTTGCCACCCACCGAGCGTTTCCATAATAAAGGCGTCGTGAATCACTATAACTCTCATTATTGGTCAGTGGAAAATCCGCGGTAGGTAAGGGAAACTCGCTTTCAAACCAGATGGGGAGTTAATGTTTGGTGTGGATTATTCAATGGTCGGTTAATGGGTCCATATTTTTTTAAGGTTATCCCAATGGTCAGAGATACTTAAATTTTCTAAAAAATGACCTACCTGCGTTACTGGGGAATATTGCTTTGAATGAAAGAAGAGATATGATATGGCAGCAAGATGGCGCACCCCCACATAATTGCGGTATTGTAGTAAATCATCTTATTGATGGATTACCAAACAAATGGCATCCTTTGCACAACAACCAGCATGCATATCAGCGTGGCAAGTCAACGAAGAATGCCTTACACCAATTGGTAACACAGGTGGAAAGTGGCATACAGCCTCATGGGATCGTCTGGTACACAGATGGTTCATGCTCCAGCGATGGGGAGGGGGCTGGAATTTACACCAGGAACCCAAGGACACAAGTCTGTGTTCCATTGGGTAAGGGTGTGTCTGCATATCAGACTGATGTATACGCTATCTAGGAATGTGCGCATATAAACCTAGACAGAGATTATACGGATCGACGCATAACCATATACACCGACAGTCGGGCGGCAATCAAGGCCCTGAGTGGATACACCATCAACTCAGGGCTTGCTGCTGAATGTCGTGAACGCCTTGCTGACCTAGCAAGGCGGAACACAATGTGGCTAGAATGGATTCGGACCATGTTCTCCTCGTTTGTCCACATTGGGCTGTGCTACGCAGGCGAATATTCGGAGTCCCTGTTATGGCCTCTGGAAACATAAGCAGGCATCCACTGGAGAGGATTAAGTCCTTCATCGAGGGACTCGGTTTCATGGATGCATAAGTAGCAGGAATGGCACAATGGGCCCACCAGTGGCCTCAGTGCCGGAACCTAGGCTTGAGTTTGTCTTGGCCAAGGTTTGCCTGACTAAATTAATAGTAGTAGTAGTTTTACTTGTACTCTTCAAATTTGTGCAGTTATAGAAAAAGTGCAGCATGTAGGAAAAGTACTTTTCTCGCTTGTTGCACAATATACTATTTCAATAGTTGTATAATACAATTAAATTCAATTCAAGTGCGGTTTTCCTGATCTTGTATGTAATTTTTTTTCGAATCTTAAGCGGTGCTTGCTTACAATAGCTGAGGCATTGATCTAGTTTCATTTATTGTCGAGTGCTATTTAATCTTCAGGTCTCAACTCATAGTTGGTTATTTTTAATCACATAATTGATGAAAAACATGTTTTTATCAAAGGTACCTTTTTTTTAAAATAAATTATCAAATGTACTAATTAGATTTATATTCATAAATAGGTTAAAGTGTTGTGTTTAATGTGTAAACTCCAAATGAAAGCTGGAGCTGAGTTTCCAATATATACAGATTGTTTCAACAGCTATAAATCGGTTAGTACATTCCTATAAATATAAAAGCAGATATTGTATCCTAGTATGACTGTAATTCTATTTTATTTGCAAATAGAGCTGTTAGTTCGAGGATTTTATGTTCTATAAATAACTTTATTTTCATTTGGGGTCGTTTTTGTATTGGTTTACAAGCAGTTAAATTAATTAAATGTCATTTGATGATTTTTTTTGTCAGTTTTCCTGAAGATAGATCAATTTGACCAATACGACTGCGAAAAAATATTTAAATGCGATCGAATAAATTTCCACATTGACAGCAAACATTCAGTTATTAATATCACTTACTTATAACTTATTTTTTGGGCTATCAAGTTGATGATAATGTTAAAATTGACACACCTAACAATAAGCAACAAACCTTTTTAACAATTCCAGTTAAATTTCTGTGGTTGATCTTGTATGTATGAATTATGTTTGTAAAATGCTGGAGTGATATTCACTGATGCCTGAAATATCTATTATGCTCATTTTATTTAGTTTCTGATATCAGTCTCAAAGACTAGTAGCACGTTCACACCTGGACACACCTGGAGCAATTGTCTCTCTTCTATCTAGTAGTCTTTTTGGTATCGTGTCCTAGTATCCCATGCCACGCATTCCACTTTTATGTAAATGGGGCTTTTTCTTTCATTCCATAAAATCCACATTCTTTTTGCTCCACTAGTTTAAGCTTCTTCAGGTGTCCATTCAGGTGGCAGTGACCTGTTAGGAGACCAGACAAACTCTTAGCTGATACCACATAAAGTTCCCCCTTTTGCTAGTGTATCTCTAATCCATTTTCTTCACTTCCGAAAATCAATGTTAAGGTGGACGATGCTGCTCTTGTCCACTCCATCAACTGTTCCCAGTCAATAATATACCATTCAATAACTGGTTAGACACGAACTTAGTGTTTTAATGGCTGTCTACATGATGATAATTCTTTGTCTCTTCCTCTTAAAAGATACTGGTGATTTTTTTCAAGCTTTGAGTGTCTGTATTCCATTGAAAGACATTATTTTCCAGGCTGGTAATGGTGTTGAGATATAATTTCGTCTTTACTTATTTTGTATCTTATTATTTCTTGAACACTTTTCATCACCATGTATAATTATGTACAGTTAAAAACCATTTTCTTAGCCGCCGTTGGGCATGTTTTCTTAGTGATGGTTGTTTTGGAGAAGCTGGTGTTTAGTCCCATCTGTTCTTTGTATAGTTTAGTTTTTTTTCTACGATGTTACAAAGGGTATTCTCAAATTTTCCACTGGCTGCTATGACAGGATATTTCGACGTTAGTCAAACCATACAGAAATTACCGTATTAACGGGAATGCAACTTTTTCTCGAGGTCATCCTCTGATTGTGCAGATGGAGCCAACGTCTTTATTCGTTCTTTTCTTTGTTATTCTGATGAGCAGTGACATCCATTTGGATATTGTGCTGCCTACATCTCTCCAAGTCAATGTTGGTTTGAGAGCCTCATGTGGATTCTTGTTGAAAATTCTTTCTTTGTTTAGAAACGCACATACTGCAGCTTCTTATTTATCTAAGGCAGCTGGGATATCCTGCGTTAGCTGTACCAGTGCAGTGAATCTTCCTGCCCGATGAGCATGGGAGTGGAGGGATAGTCTCTCTAGGATTGTCAACATCTTTTTTTTCCATCGGATTTGCGTTTGATCTTATTTTCAGACTGGTGAGTTTCAATTTTGATTCATTGTATTAAAATTTGGTGAATCCTGAATTCAACTTAGAACAAAATGCCACAGGGGATTTACGAAAGGCACTTTGATGAAATGAAAATTGTAAAAACTTAGAAACTTAAAAATTTTGGATTTTTCTGTCCTTTCAAACTAGAAGTCTTTGGAAAGTTGATCAGACATGTTTCAATTATCTCTGATAGCCCAATCACACCTACTGGTTATATATCTGGCTATTTTCCATCTCGCTTAACATGAATATTGTTAGCAAGTTGTGTTACCCTTCCGTTCAAATACATTCCTCAAATGCCAGATGTACTATACAAAAATTGTCAATGTACACCTAATAGAATTCACTTTAGTATTCATTATAGACAATCTGCTTTCAGGAATGACGTGAATATCTATACCTCTGGTATAACCAGAAGTTGAAAAAACATAGCAATATATCATTTCATAGTTCATCCTCAGGAACTGCATCATACCAATTTTCACTATCTAGACACCTTATCTCTCGAGATCTTTGCAATCTACTGTTTATAACCCGCATACAGTGGAAAATTTGTCAAACTCGAAAGCTTCTGTCTGAAAACCTGTTTACGAAGATATTTCTTAAAAATATCACCTTGTGGTCGCAGATTACTAAGCAAGATACCTGTACAATCCATTGTGATTGCATATTCACCGAGACTTTCTATCAGCCGCGTTGTCGCTGCGTACTGAGCGCGATGTTCTGTTTCATACCATTGGAAACAACATAAAATTATACAATATAATAAACGTGAATGACCTGGTTTTGATCTAATACACGAGAAAAAAAGACACAAGGCAAGATTGGATCTTTATTTATTCGAAATCAACAAATGGAATTTCCAACGAAATGATCTTGTTAAAGTACAGTGAGTGGAAGAAGAAAACCAGCTCGTAGCAAATCGAAATCCATCGTAAAGAAACAGAAATTTATCGTTACAGTAGAAAATAAGGAACGAGTGCCGAAGAAGCATACACATGATCGTAGATCGGTTGAAACTACAACGAGGTGAATTGGAATAAATTGTTATCTATTCACGATTGAAATTGATGTATTTCCATTGGACATAATATCACAGTTGAATTAGCAAATCACTTGAAAATTGGTCAAATAATAATTGTTCAAACAGCCATTATTAGTTCTCAAATAATCATCCACAAAACGATCGACATTATGTTCTTATCAATATTTAGGCTTCTTCCAATATAGTTTCTAATGGTGACTAGCTCGAACTTTCTCTTTATTAATTTTAGGGTATCTGCCCACTGATCCATGCCGAACAAGCTGCACGTGTCGCAAGAATCGTGAGGAATTTCGTTGGTTCATTGGTTTCAATGGCAGTCGCATTGGAGTGAATGCGGTGTAGAAAGCCCAGGTGACCGAATTGTTTTAAATGAATACAAACGCTGCTTTTTACTCACAGAACTGAAACATCTTGGAAAATTCTTCAATATGGCCCAGAAAAAATTCTGCTCGTGACAGGCGTCCACATTGTACTAATAGACCTAGCTGTAAACTTCTTGTAGTGCGATACCGATGAATGAAAGCATCTAAAAAATAAGTGGACGCTCACGTTCAGGAGACGAATAGTTTTCAAACGATTTTCATTTCGAATAGCTTCGAACCGAATTTATTTTGTGAGAGGCATGCAAATATCTGCAACCTCACCTAAGCTTTCTTCCCATTTGTTGGCGTTGAGGATTGCGCTTTGGTTCTTCTACTTTCATGGATACTTCTTCATGATGTATTATCAAGGACTGTGTGGATGTGTGGCCTTCTTTTGCTTTATACCACCAGAAATTAGTTCATACGTAACTGAAATGTTTCCATTGTTGGATTCTTAAGCTAAGAGTCTTATTCTTTGAGGTTTCCTTGAACTTGAATGTGAATAAACACTAGCAATATTGTAATAATTCACACTTTTGGTCTAATTTACACTTACACTCAATTAACTAACCAATTAGGCTTCGTTCTTTGAAGCCTTTTTATCAGGTTCGTGTGGTCGAGGAGCTGGATGTCCTTAACAACCACCAGTCTTCATTTGTGACATTTACAGTGCCTATCTGTGAAAACTCATGAATATTACTATTTTGACAGTACCAAGAATCATTGACAGAGCAGCTCGTACTAGTCTTAGGTTGTATTTAATTGTATAAGGAAAAATTGGAATTGCGCCCCAATAATTAATACGTTTTTTCCCAGCTTTTTGTTCCCTTCAAGAAAAGTTTCACATTAAGAATAGTAACCAGATATTTTTTGTTGCGTTGGTGATAGATATTCGGGTATTATTTTTGTCTCCTTACAGAATTATATTTTTAGATTCTGATGTGACTGAGGTAGGTATAGTAACAATTGCACTGGCCTCAATATATTTTTACATAGTTTTTCGAAATGGCAAATATTCAAATGAATCAAAAAAATCAATTAATCACTTTGGAAATCTTCCCTAATACTTCGGGAAATTGAGGTTTTATCCAGGAGAATTCCATAATTGAATTTTCTTCCGAAAAGCAATAAAGTCTATGAATGTTTGTTGTTTACAGTATGTAGTCGATTTTATTCGACAGGCAAATACTCCCAAGGCATTTCAAACATTTGTCTTTTTTAGTTTACCTGCTTATCACGGACGTGTATTTGTATTAGTATATACAGGGTGAGCAGTGAAAAAACAAAACAAATTTTCCGTAACCCTATATTTTCCAATCAAGTAACCTTGAACTGTGAAGTCATTCCATAGGAATCGCAGAGTGCTTGTATGTTGAAGTTAAATATTATTTATTGCATTTCTAATACACATTAAAGGTATAATGCAATACAATCCTGAATAATGTTAACTAAGAAATATAAAACTGAAGATTGGTAACTAAGAAGTACAATCCTGGATAATTTTGACTTAAAATACCCAGCTATTGCTGTACAGAAAAATTCATTAATGTACAAATAGATAAATAACAAAAGAAAAGTCCCATGAACTCATTAAGAAAGTTCTTGGTTTGAGAAAACTTGAAATACAGTCAAACAATACTTTAACATTTCTCAAATTTAGATTATCTATATAGGACAGAAAATCGGTTATGTTATTGAAATTTCTAAAGGTGGATTTATGCAAGCAAAAATTAAAACTTGAGAAGATAAAACCATGTAATGTGATGAGCATCTAATGCAAGAGACTAAGAAAATATGATATAAATTGAAACTAAGAAAAATGGCCAACTTTCAACTAAGCTAGCGCGTTAATGGTGGAGGTTGTTAATCGCCCTTTTAATACTCGTGTTAGTTACAAAACTTTTTATTTGATTTATAGGTAAGTAGGTACTGTCAAAAATAAATCATGACATTGAAAATGTCACAGAGGTCACCAGTTGAAATGTCACTGTTTTCGTTTTTCTTAAATTCTTTTTTGAATGCTTTTACAATAATAATGATTCTATTTTTGTAGAATAATATCATAAAAACGATGAAACGTTAAAAACTAGAAGTATTCTATACCAGAAGTCACTTTTATACCTTTCTTAGTTGATATTATTGTATCTTTGGTTGCCTTTACCACAATCGGTTAAAATAAAAAATCGGTCATTAATGACCTAGTTTGTTTACATTGATATTGCTCAATAAAGCACGGTCGGTGAAAATAGTTATTTAACCAACAAGAGTATTAATGAGGGCCATTAACAATCGAGATAATTTAACGCGCGAGCAAAGCGAGCGCATTAATGCTCGAGATTGTTAATTGCCCTTTTAATACTAGTGTTGGTTACAAACTTTTCCGTCGACTGTACAAGTTGTATTCGTGTTTCTCAATATTCAAAATTAAAAATATTTATTTGTTTCATAGGTAAGTACTGTAAACAATAAATCATAACATTGAAATGTCACAGAGATGGTCGCTGGTTCAAATATCTGTGGTTCAAATGTCACTGTTTTCGTTTTTCTTTAATTCCTTTTTGGATGTCTTGACACTAATAATAATTATAATTTTGTAGAATAATAAAATAAAACGATAGGTAAGTCAAAAACTAGAAGTATTCTATACTAGTAATCATTATTAAAGGTGTTATTGTATGTCCTACACCACAGGTAACTGTCAATATAAATATAATGTATAAGATGTGCGTTGGGTTGCCTGAAGAAAATCATTGATTAATATCATTAATGTATGATTTTGTCTGATTTTGAGAACATTAATAGCATATGTTAATACACGGTCGATGGGAATAGCTATTTATGATATTAGTGTTAAAAGTAACATTTTATTTTGTGAGTGAAAAAGTTTGCGAAACGAGTCAAGCGAGTGGAGCAATTTCAGTTGATTATTTTTTTGACGTTTTAACAATAATTCTCATTTCCTGGGAACTGACCATGCTAGATGACGCTGAATCACTCAGTTACCAACAAACAATATTGTTTACAGTTCACGCTTTTTATTAAAAGTTCTTGCTGGTATTTAACATTCATCTCGCATAATTGGGAATAATATTAATGAATCGTGTATTCCTGATGATATTGAAGAAGCTGCAAAAAGAGCGACATTTGAATTATTACCAAAAAAATCAGCTCAGCAATATGATATTGCATATTCTAATTTTCTCAAGTGGTGTAAAATGAAAAAAGTTGAAAGAAACTTCAGTGAATCCGTCTTTTTGGCATATCTAGAAGAGAAATCAAAAATATGGAACGCGTCAACTTCGTGGAGTAAGTTCTCTATGATATCATTCAGTGCGCTAGTTGACAATGGGGTTGGTGTAAGCAAATATTTCAAGGTAACAGCATCCTTAAAGAGGAAAAATGATGGTTATAGTCTCAAAAATTCAAAAACACTCACGTTTGAACACGTTTAGACGTTTTAAATGAGGCGCCAAATGGAACATACTTGATGGTGAAAGTTGCTACTATTTTCGTGATTTATGGAACCTGTCGACGTGAAGAGTTGTGCCATTTATTAATAAATTAATTAATTAATTAATAGTTGAATCATTAATTGTTGAAATTTCAAATACTAAAACGAAAATAAGTCGTTCTTTTTGCATTACTGGAAAATATATTGACTATTTTAATTAAATGCACTGCGTTGGTATAAATACGTTTGGGAAAATGCCCTCATTGGTTGCTGAGATTTTGAGCCTATCGGATCCAAAGGAATATACAGGTTACTGTTATAGAAGGTCTTATGCTTCATTGCTGGCAGATTCAGGAGCAAATATTACGGAGATAAAAAAGCAAGGAGTATGGAGGTCTACAACAGTAGCTGAGGGTTATATCGATCATTCTATTTTTCATAAAAAGGCAATTACTGAAAGAATTATGCCGTCTGCAAGATGCAGCGATACATACACTTCATTTCTTGAACTGACTGCTAATGCTGTTCTACAATTCTAATAAATTTGATTGGACATTTTAAATGCAAATACATTCGAGTACCTCTCAAGGTCACACAATTATATATCGTTGAAAACCTAAATAGTGGAAATTTCATTATATCATCGTTATGCAGTCTCTCTCCATACTTGAGCAATCCGTTATTTGATTCTCTTTTGAGTGAATAGATTTAGGATGTTCCTAAGAGTTGAAAATTTTCAACCTGAGGTACCCAGTTGTGTTGTATATTCGTTTGAAGCTGTAGCATTATTTTTGGATACCTATCATCACCCATTGAAAGTGATTGTTGCAATATTAAGATTGTATAATACGTTTACCATGTTTCCCATATTTCACTTTTTCTGTTGGAATGAGAACTTCATTTTTCACGTATCATCATGGAAATTAATGTATTTTTTTTTTAAATTCTCCCGGTGGAGTATCCTGGAGTGTATTACAGTAAATATTTCACATCAATATTATTATCCAATAAAAAACGATATCGAGAAACAACATTCCGAAAATTTTTTCCTTTCTCAACACAAAAATTTTCTAATAATGATTCCAGCAGGAAGCATATTTCATTGAAAGTGAGTATAAATAGGAAATTCTGGAAAAATATATCAATTTGTTCAGGAAAATGGGAAAAAATTACTGACCACCTTCCTTATTTTATATATTTATGGTCCATTCACAAAAGTTCACCCAATCTATCAATTATTGTTGTCGTACTCCCAAATATATTTTTGATATAAATTGTTCCCGGTTTCTTTTTTTCCGTGAATAAGTCTCAAGCCAACAATTCCCAAAGTTACGAAACCTAAATTCTTCCGTTATTATTTTTTTTCCACGTTTCTGATAAAGTTCGTTGATATATAATGGAAAAGTTTTGTTATAAATCGCGAAAATATCGGTTGATTTGACATGTTCTGTTCCATGTTTTTCCTGTTAAAACATAAGATCTGCAAAAGTAGTATTTTATGCAACAAGTTCATAAAATTGTACTTTTTTCACGAATGGAACAGTTGACCGCACGAGCCGTTAGGCGAATGCAGAATTTCCATGAGTGGAAAAATAATTTTCCTACAACCATATACAAAC
Organism: Lochmaea capreae; assembly: GCA_949126875.1. Lineage (NCBI taxonomy): Eukaryota > Metazoa > Arthropoda > Insecta > Coleoptera > Chrysomelidae > Lochmaea > Lochmaea capreae. The sequence goes on from OX421409.1 coordinate 10,944,125, forward strand.
AATGAAATTAAAATCGTAATTTGGTAAATTTTAAATAAACTTCTCCAGTAAATTACAATTAACAAATGCATAATGACTGAATTGGAAAATGTACGCAATAATATTAAGAAAAATTGACAACTATATTTTTCAATTCAGTCACGTTTATTTCTGTTTGATTCAAGTATAAAGCTCCATTTAAATTGTGAATGTTTAGAACAGTCAAATTTATCTCAGCTTAGTGTTGAAGATAGGTTAAAAAAACTGATGACATTAGCCACTTATAAAATTCGTGGAGCACAATTCATTTTTGCATTGAGAGAATTGTTCACATACCCTTCATCAACAGCAGTACCATCCTCCATGTTGCTTTAATCAACTAGAAGCGATGCCGAAGTACGTCGAAACGTGTGACCTGTACGTTCTTCTGGAGTTTTTGAAACTGGAATTGTGATGAGTGGACATTCTCCCCTATTTTGAATGTCATCTATTTTCATTCTATACAACTCTTCTCTTTTTAGATAACCTCCAGCTATTTCCAGTATTATTGTTACCTAAAAAACAAACTATTCAAAACTCTCACCTTGAACTTTAAATATTTGTCGTCTGGCCATTCAATAAAAACTAGTTCATTTTCTCCCTAGATTAATTTCTACCGAACCGATTTTCGTTTCGAAAACGCCATTAGCTTAGAATACTTGCCTGGACCATAATGTAGAAGATTTCAATTTTCTAGACCTTTCTCCAGAAAAAGCTATGTAGAGCTATGAATATTGTTCTGGTTCGGTCATTTCATACAATTATCATATTCATTCACATAGTTTTCTTAGAATTACTCTGGCAGCAAATTTAATGTGCCCACATTTACCTTTCCTATGATTTCTTTGGGAGTACATTTCCAACTCGGACTCTTCACTATCGATAATAATAATGGGGAAAGCTACTAAATTATATAAAACAAATCGAATTATTGATCAAAACTAACGTCAAATCGGTTACAGTTCATATGCTGTCAAAGTAAAAGGTAACTTGATATTTTTTTCGGTGAAGGTGGAATACACAATCCTTTAAAGATAGGCGTAGAAAAATTGTATCTACAATTGAAAGGTAATTGTTCGCCAATGCCTTAAGTACCTGGAACTGCTAGTCTATCTAGAGTCTAATCGCCTAACTACAAAACGGATCATGGGTTATTTAAGGAGCCCAAATCTTTTAAACTTGAACATAGTTTATCAAATTTTTTCAATATAAATAGCGATTCCTGACTCTGTTAACGTTGTCCTGTCATTTACAACCTATCCAACTCGCTGTTGCTGTGGTACTTCAAAGTCTCTAACGCTTCTTAAAAGCATTTTGGTTCCACTCAACTAGGGACTTCAAAAATATCGGAGAAAACAGAAGATAATGATGACGTATGTGTGTATATAAACGAATGTGTGTTGAACGGGTAATTGGGAATTAATCTTTGTGTCGTATGTTATCCATTATTCCGTTTAGATGCTCACCTAAATAACTTATCTACAGAATTTAATTAACCACTCTCGGTGATGTCTCTTTTACCCTTTCGGTTTACCGTATACATAACGCAAATTGGAAGAGGGCTGCTATAAAATTGTATTTTGTGTGGGGTTGAGTGTATCGACGAATAAATGACAAAACAAGCAGATTTATCAGGAAATTTGAATAAACTCGATATATTTTTTCATGTCGAAGTTTCTGAAGCATATGTAACTATAGGCCTAATCACAGTTTTAAAAATTGATTTTCGCGCTCCTTGATATTCTCCCTTTTCAAAAATCTATTTAAAGCATAAATACAATCTTTGCCACTTACTATTATTTTTTGTTTTTTCCCCTGTATTGGGTTTTCTTGTAATTAATGTTCCAAGGAGATCCTTGGAGATCATATATTATCTCTTGTCTATTGTAGGTACCTCCGCCCAGACAATTTTGTCTAAATCCGAGGTGTTTAATAATCCTCACAATCTTTCAATAATTAATTTATTAAACAGATCCCCAATAAGTACCATTTTATCGGCTTTGATCGACTGTCCTGGAGGCTAGGTAACAACTCCACTAACCCCAGTAGCTGATCACCGACCAGATTTTTATGCTAAATCTTTGCTTGTGGTACTAAACTTCGGATTCTGTTCTATTTTAGTACCTTCAGGTACTACTAAGCCACTTTTACTTAGGCATTGGTGGACAGCCATAAGTGTTGATCTATTGGGATGTCGTCTGTAAGGAATTCGTTTCGCATTCGGCTTCCTCACCATGGATTAGCATATCGTTAATAGGAATAATTAGCCATTTGGTATTCTACTTCTTCCAAGCAACAACAATAACTAATTAACTTTAAAGCAATTTGACGTAATCTTATTTCTTTTTGATTTGTCAAAGATAACTAGGTACCTGTAAAGATCGTTTAGTAATGAAATTGAATGCCAAAAATATAAAAAAGTGAAACTGATTTCAACTTTTTAATCGTTTCTTTACGACTTGGAATAATTTTAACAAGATATTTCTGGATATGAGTCCAGAAGTATGCTCAGCTAAAACCTGAAACTAATCTCAAGATAAAAGTTGAGTTGCATCCTAAGATTTCATCTGATGAAAGGAGAAAATGAGCTAATCTCCAATCAATATACGGAGCTGTGAAATAGTATCGCACCAGAACTTTATGTTTGGAACGAAATAATAGATTGGGTATTTGATTACAAACAGCAAAAACTTCGGATATTTAATTTGGAATTTCTAATACCAAATAGTTTTTTATTTTGTATTTGGAGTACTGAAAGAATAATACTAGAATGAAATATAATTCTTGTAAAATTTTCTACTTCTCTATTTTATTTATGTTTTTTTCGTTTAAGTCATAATTTTACCCAGTTTTGAATTTAAGTAAACGATCAAAGTGAATTCACCTTACAGATTTTATTGGAATAATTTGTTGACAGACACTGTTGGCCATCTTCCTTTTTTGCGGTATCATATTCACGCCACGATGAGAAAAAAACCTTTTTAATAATGGGGAGCTGGGCAGACCGGTATTATATTTCAAGAATACCATCTTGGAATGTTTCGTTGGATTCACATTTGCGTGATTCAAATATTTTTTTTCCTCTATATGCCTTTATTGACGTTCACAAAATATTTTAGAGAACAAGTCAACTTTTTTAACTCCAGCGTTAGGCCTAGGGGTGCCGACAGCTCGATTTTTTTAAGCCAACCAGATCCAGTGATCACTTAAAATCTTCTCTTTCCAAAAATATAGATGAGGTCCACTTCACAATGCAACTATATAATGCAATATGTCCTTGTGAGTAAACTCACTATCACTTTGACTGATTTTATCAGCCACTCAATCTAATGCAGACTGTTTCGTCGAAAAGGTCATTGGGTGAGCTATCCAATATCATAAAATATAAAGTTCTCATTATATATATATATATAATCAGAACCCTAATGTACCCCAAGGTGTTTTCAATTATGTACAAATTTAGCCCATTCCCATTTATTTCCAGCCTTTAACTTCACCTCCTGCCAGTTTAGTCCACGTTCTTTCAGGATTTCCGCTACTGCATCATCCCAGGTTTTTCGTGGTCTCCACCTTGGTCGCCTTCCAATATCATTTTTGCTTGTTGATTATTTTTCATGCGTACTAAGTGGCCATACCACTGATTCCTTTCTATGCTTCTTCCTATGGGTTCTACTGCTAGCTGTTCTCTCAACCGTTTGTAATTTCGTTTTTGTCTCTCTCGTGAGAACCCTGCTTTCACTCCCGTAAGTCTTTGACACTTCTTCCTTATGAATGGAAGTATTACTTATTGCATAATATAGATTGAGGGCACTTTCAATGCGTCTATTAATCTCAGCATTATTTTTCCCTTTATGTATTTTCACTCCCAAGTATTTAAATGAGATTTTTGTTTTCTTGTCTTATCACTATTAGTTTTGTTTTCTCTGCATTTATTTCTAGATTTCTACTTTGAAGAGCTCTTTTCCAGACTTCTAGATTTGTTTGAAGATCTTTTTCGGTTTCAGCATATACCACTAACTCGTCAGCTAAGGCGCATTCAGAGATCTGTATAAGTTCTATATTTCCATAACCCTCCGTGAACTTTTTCACTTGAAGTCTTACCTCTTTTATTATATCGTCCATTATCACATTGATCAGAGTAGGACTTGAGACTCCCCCCTGCCTAAGTTCTCAGTATATGAAAATGGAAAAAAATAGTAACCGGCTGAACGGGTTCAACAGCTTTTTCAACATAACACTCAAAAAAAAATGTGAAAACTTTCTGGCATTTGGTGTGGTAACTATAACCAAAAAACAAATAAAACAGTGAATATTCTATTAATATTTTGGAAAAACTATTCTGTCTTTAATTGTAGAAAACGCCACAACACTCCATTTCAGAAATTACAACTGCAGCTACTACAAACTCAATGTACTGATGTGAAAAGGGTTTTATGGCAATAAAAAGTTGGAAATCTTGAAAATAGAGTATCTTAGCAAGTTCAGTAGAGAGTACCCTCCTACCCTGTGGGTGACTCAGTTAGGGATTGCGGACAAAATTCTTAATCTCGACATATAAAATATTTTGAGAATATGGTACAATAAAACCTGACGAACCTTTTCTACCTCGCCAAAGGATAATTGGAATTGGACAAAACTAATATGTTGATGTGTTTTAAAGAGACTATAACCTACACGAAATTTGGAATTTGTATTTCTATCCCCCGAGATATGCGATAAAATGTGTATGTCCTATGTAGGTACCATTTATCAGCTTATATCTCACAATTTGACGGGGTCAGAGAAAAAAAAATTTAAATTTATTAGCTTGACTTGTATGTACCTATGTATTCAACTAAATCATAATTTCATAAGCCTGAACCAGGATCATCAGGATTACCGATTAATTTTTTCCTACTTTATACAATTTTAATGCGCACGCCTATGATAATTGAAATATTATTTAAGCTTTTAAAGTTTGCGGTTGGAATATTCAATAGTGTAGCTTCTGCGACGTTGGGAATAAAAATCTACTCGGTTAATCGGTTGAATTGTTTTTGTTTGTACAAAAAATGACTATGAGTAACAAACACAAATCGGGTATAATTGCCTGCATATTTTGTTATTTATTTCCAATAAATAGTTCACATTCGACGGTTTATATATCGGGAGTGATTTTAGATTTTTATTTTATATGAACGATTTTAATTTTTTGATTTTCGGTTTTACGGAGAATTTAGTGGAAACTATGGTAAAAGTGCTACACAAAATTACCTCTCGTTGATGTTTGCTTGGTAAGTATTGAAAGCTGTTAACTTCCCATTGTTACTTATATGAAACAAAAATTAGGTGCTAGAGTGTGTAACAGTCTTTTTTTAATGTCTTTATGACATCACCTGTATATGGGTACGTTTGTTTGGGGTCCGGAACCACCAGTCTTGACTGATTCTTCAAAAAATCGATAATTCTCACCTATTTTGAAGGTTATGGGTCATAAAATTTGCGGTAAATTCAGAATTTCCATAAAAGAATAAAAAAAAAAAATTTATTCCAACATTTCAGTGGCAACTATTTCGGCGGATATTTTTAATCAAAACCGGCTTAAATGTGTCACACTATGCAGGAAACTATTCCAAATCGTATTTTCTTTTTACTTCAACAAAAAACTCCTTAATTTTCTGTCTAATATTGATCTAAATATATTATTTCAAAAGGTATACATTTTTTATTAGTAAGTGACATTGAACTGTATGTATTCTTGTCAAATAATTGTGAAACTATTAGTAGAGATGGGATTATTCAGCTTCCTAAATGAACAGAACAAAAACTGAACTATGAAGGTTTAAATTAATTTGTCTGTATGAAAATGTAACCCAGAAAATAAATAGTTGGTATGTTTTTCATTTGTGCTGCTGCCAAATTTTCAATACTTATGTTCATTAAGAACGGGCAGGGATAATTCAATTCACCCTTCCCCTTCTCGAAAAAATTATTGTTAAGCACATAATGTGCGTTAATTGAAGCAAATTGGGAAGGAGAAATAATAATTCCATTTAACGTTCCATTTCATGTAAAACTTAATATAATTATGTATATTTCTTAAGAATGAAAATGGTGAATGAGAAAATTGTTTTCCCTTTTTCTTTGTGAAAAATATCCAATAAGTAGTTTATAACACACATTACGTTTTTTTATTGTCGACATAAAATACAAATATTTAAATCATTTACACGTTAGTCTTCCAGAATAATCCTATAAATTAAAATATTCAAAATAACGGATCTAAAAATGTGGCCCCCTCCAGCTTATTATTTTTCTGACATTTTTTATTCAATAACAAAAAATTCGAAACTTGTGAATTCGTATTTGGAGAAATGGCACTTTTAGTATTATTTCTAGAAAAATAATCGAATTTTTTAATATCATTCGAAAGAAAATATCTTTTTGAATAGTTTCCGATAAAGTACGAAGAATTAAAACAGTTTTTTTGTATAAAATATCGGACCAAAAAGTGATGGTTGGAATGTTGAAAAATAAAACCTTTTGGTTCCGTAGACTTCTGTTGTTTGTAATTGAATCTTCAAAGTTGATTTTGATGACTTTAAAACGTTAGTAAGCATTATAATTCATAAATTGTGTCAGGAAATATATATAAAGTTGATACAGGGTGTTTTCAAATGACACTTACAACGTTCTCATGTAGATACCTCTCGTAAAATTGGAAAAAGTTATATGAGGATTGAGGGGTCCAGCCTATCTACTTTTCGAAATACAGGGTGTTGAAGTTATGAAAAATTGAATGTTTCAATTTGATAACTTTAAAATGGATGATTATATTGATTTGAAATTTGGCAGGTTGTTTTTAAATGTAAAAGGGTATATTTTGATGAAAAAACATGTTTCAGCTCTTGGTCTAGTGGTGTACATTTGGAAGAATATGTCACCTTTCCCCTCCCATTTTTTACACCACTGGAAAGTGAAGCTATATTTATTTTATTTTGTATTCCTCAATAGTTTCCACGTGAAAAACGCGTAGCCTTTACATATCAAGAAATTTCGATGTTTTTATGAAGTCTGCAAAATCACTTTTTAATAATGAAAAAAAAATTCTTAAATTTTTTTCAAAAACTACCAAACTACTAATGGTTGAAATATGTAACAGGAACTAATTTGTGAAACAGCTATGCATCTAAAACATTGAGAGAAGATTGTTGAAAATCCTTTCCCAAACTTGTGATTTTATTAACAAAAGAAATAATGACGATAAAAATAAGATAATTACAAAGGAAGAAGGAAGTGATAGCAAGAATCCATGCAGCTACAAAAATTATTTCCGGCAATCGCCAGCCTTTCCAAGGTATGCGATTTTCAATGAGAAAACGTTGCAGATTGTGTATACCTAAATGTAAATGAACAAAATTTTGAACATCTCTTGTTGGCGGCTTAGTGGAAAATGTTTGAATTGAATATTATTTAACTTTATAATTATCTCATTTTTTATTGTCATTAATACTTTTGTTAATAAAATATATAAAAATATATAAAATAAAAAAAGTTTGGAGAAAAGTAATTTCAACAATCTTTTCTTAATGTTTAAAATGCATTGCTGTTTCACAAATTAGCTCCTGTTACATATTCTAACCAATAGTAGTTGGGTAGTTATTAACAAAAATTTAGGGAAACTATTTTTTTATTTCATTATTAAGAAGTGATTTTGCAGACTTCATAAAACATCGAATATCATGAAAACTAAAATATTTTTGATATGTGAAGGTTCCTCAATTGAAAACCATTGAGAAATACAAAGTAAAATAAAAAAGCTTCAAATGCCAGTGTAGTGAAAAATGGGGAAAGAAAGGTGACGTATTCTTCCAAATGTACTCCACTGGATCCAGAATTGAAACATGTTTTTCCATCAAAATATGCTTTTTAACATTTAAAAACAACATGCCAAATGTCAAATCAATATATTTATTTATTATAAAGTTATCTAATTAAAACATTTGATTTTTCATAACTTTAACACCCTGTATTTCGAATAGTGAAAAGGCTGGACCCCTTAATCCTCATATAATTTTGTGCAATTTTACGAGAGGTATTTACATGCAAACGTTGTAAGTGTCATTTGGAAACACCCTGTATAAAGCACCCTACGCTTTTTCTATATTCTTTTTTGCTTATTACTTCACTAGATAATACTATTCCCAACTTTCTGAAAATTATTGAACTTTTCATCGAGCTAGCCGACTTTCTAACGCTATTGTTCACTTCTCTGTGCCTTATTTCTCCACTTGTCCTTTTTTGTGTGATATTTAGATCTCATATCTCCCCACAGAATTTGATAATTAACTCAAAACAATTGTTATGATAATCATATTGGTTTCATTTTTAATGTTTGATTTGAACCAAATTCCCTAAGAAATGAAAACGGAGAACCATACGTTTATAAGGATATGTTATTATTTTAATTACTGATGTTTACAACATGCTTTGCTGCTGAAAACCCGAATAAAAAAGAGATTATGAATTTTATGGTACATACACAGCCGCACACAACCACTAATGAAAACATCACGTGTTTGGTCCAAAATTAGAATTATTTTATTCCACTGTTCACATTTTTTTGAAAAAATTGATAAGCCAAATCCCACGTAGACTCTTCGTCAAAAGTTTTTAACACTTTTTCTATCAATAAACAACTTTCATGGCCGCTTTTTTTATCAACTTCTACATATACGCTCTTCCATTATTTAATACATAGTTAGATAACGTCGGTTTGTATAGGGAAAAAAACTTTCAACATAAGTTTGCATGGATTCAATATATTCTTCAAACAAAATTTTATTATACTGCTCAGACGCTGTATGAGGATATTGATGCTTTTATCCTTGAGGTCTTCAAAGGATTTGGGATTGAGTATATTCTTATCGCAATCTCATGGCAATTTAAAGGAAAATTTAGGATGCCAAAGTATCCATGCATTTCACTTTATGGTTGTACCAAGTCAAACCGTAATTCTACAATTATTGTTATTATTTTTTAATGTTCTTTTTGTGTATAAATTGTTTATATCGTTGTCTGAGTGTAATAATTAATATTGTGTTGCTAGTAAAGTTTTGTTATCCTTATTTTCAATAAAAAATAACATAGGGAATCAAAAGTTAGCTGTAAGTAATCCTAATTAGAGTTTCATATTTCTTATTTACTTCATAAAACAAATCTTTGCATTGCCATCTCAAGAAAAGTAGATTATAGTATTAACTTTATCAGAATGGAATCAGTTTGTTCCAAATTAAATAGTTTTTCTATGGTTTCTTTAGACAGTCTAATGCAAATTCAATTACGGTGAAGATAGAACAATTTGCATTTCAAAACTAAAATTAGCAATTTTAAGGAGATAGTTTCAAGATAAATAACGATTGTATTTATATTTAATATTTTTAGTATGAATATAACGAAATCCATGCAGTTTTTTAACAGAATAAAATTTGATACTGTTCAATGTGAATATGGTGAAGAATAAGGTGAACAAACAAACATTATATCGAATACATATTTGTAGGACGTGTTAGATTGAATATGTCAAGAATTAGAAGGTAGAAAATTACGGTTTTTGTAGTTTGACACCTGAGATTGAAGTGCTGGAGTGTCTTTTTTTGGGACGAATGAAAAATAAATTGAATTTCTTATAAGAATAAATTCCTCATTTTCAGTGCAAAATAACTTTAATTTCACAGCTCTTTCAGTTGTTTATGCATATACAGGGTGTTTTGATATCCTAACGACAACGATCACCTCAGAGAAACCTTGTAAATTTATAGATTCTGTTACAAGAAAGTTAGTTTTTCAATCGCTCAGTTATCGAGGCATAGGGCGTTGACGTTATTGGAAATAATTGATTTGTCATAAAACAAAAACAGTTTTATACAAGGTGAATCTCGAACAACGGGACGGAGATTTATAGTCATTCACTTTAGATATTTAGAGATCTATTATGTCCCCTTTCTTCTACTTAGTTTCTGAGAAAATTAAGAGACTAGAAGCTTCTTTGGACCTATCTCTTCAAGGAGTTTTAGGATATCCAAAGAATTCAGTTTGATAGATTGATTAGTTCGACACCAACAGTCAGAGGCTTAGAGATCTCGGCACCTTAGCATTTAGGCTTTTTGTGCTCTGGGTTGTGCCGTTTATGTGAAGAGACCTGTAGCCTTTATCATGCTCAACAGTCTTTTACTAAGCTCTTCCTGGAGAAATCCTTCATTGGTTACTCTGGTCCTAGGAGTTTATATCTCCAATAAGATAATGCTTCACATTTCCTACTCTTCCATGCATAAAAAAGGCATCAGTTTAGGAAGTTTCTCTCTTTTATCCAGTGGTCTCCTAGGTGTTGTGTCCTAGGACTCTGTACTTCTATGCAATCCGCAAGTATGTGTATGGAGGTTTTTTTTTACATTCACCTGCACTCTACTTGAATTTGAGATTGTTAAAGTGCCCATTCGGCGATAGGTCACCAGGATACAACTTGTTAACTATTTGCGAATTTTCACTAGACATTAGACATTAATTTGTAGTCCCCCAGAAATATATTTGATTGTGTTTGCTGCACTAGATATTTTCAATGGTTAGACATCCTCCTTCTTCCGGCGTCGCTTGTTTCTTCCAATACTAAATTGGAGCGAAAATGTTTCGTCCCTCCGAAGGATGTTTCAGCCTGTCTGCTATTTCATTTCCTTTTGTTCCATTGTATCCTGGGATCCACAGTAAGGTGATATTTTTTTGCCTAGTTCATTGAGTTTCTTAAGCAATTCCATACCGTTTTAGAGCTGATTACGCAAGTACCCAGTGCTTCAATAGCTGCTTGACTATCTGACATGATAATAATGCTTCGCCTTCTATATCTATAAATAATATTGAACTAGGTACATGACATAAGGAGCTTTATTGTATCGAATATTTCACATGCATAATGATCTGGATTACGTCAGCTTATCTGAAAGTGTAAAGCTTCTAAGAAAAGATAATATCAACTTAACTAACTAAATATAACCAGCTAGTCGTGATTGTAATTTTGTGAATACTTAATCTTTTGCTACTTAAAAACAATTTGAAATAATACTTCTCCACTACAGCTCAAACGTATTTTTGATACTCTCATTCCAAATCATCATTTTTTGTTTTCCTTGTATTTCAGTCAACGTTTTAAAACTCGTTCTAAAATAGCGAATCCACAAAACATGCAAACATTTTTTTTTTATGGAAAGTAGAATATCACAGTGTACATCACAAGACGTATCAAATTTCACCAGGAAGAATTTTAATTACATATTCAGTATTTCTCCTCCTCCAAATGCGATTGTGAAAAGTTATTAAAAAAAATACCTTCTTAGTATTATCTTTTGACTTCAACTGTTTAGAGAGTTTGAAAAGAAGTTTGATAAAGCCCTTTTAGTACAGTGAAGAAGCATGATATCATCTTGAGGTACTTGAATGTTGAAAACTTTCTCAACAACAGCAGGTGAAATATTATATCCATAAGATATTTACATTCCTTTAGCTTAAGTGAAAAATACCGGATAATCAGTGAAATAAAATTACACTTTTCCTCCCGCAAGATGTAGAGTAATCCTTCAAAGAACGAAAAGGTTCTTTACTCCTGTGTAATACATATTTTTCCTTCTATCCAATTGTTAAATCTTTTTCTAAATTATTATTTATTTTGTTGTTTTCAACTATTGCCTATATTGTATATTGTGTAGATAAATTTTAATATATGTTTGAAAAATACGTCATTTGTGAGTATAATTAATGCTAACTTTAAAAAGATGATTTTTATTTTAAAAGCCATTTTGAAAAACACAGCTATCAAGGGAAAAAGAGATGAATTAAGTGTGGGTGATTATGGTAATGAGTTTATTAGATTGGATTTATTGAGGCAGATAGTTTTTGACAGGAGAGGAAAATAAAATAAAATCAATTTTAAAAATTATTTTTTTTTTATTTCAAACATTATTCAGCCCCGTATCAACTTCTAGGAGTTATTAGCGGGGGGGGGATAATACAATTTCACAGTAACATAATATATAAAATTAGGAGGTATGAATAATTATAACAGTAATGTATTCTAAATTTTGGATTTAAGTTTAATGTCTTTTAGATAGCCAAGGACTTCATCTTCATTTGTTGAAACTATACTGTTTAGGTTGGATCCTAGTTTGTGGCTTTTTCTTGCTGTGTCATACATTGGACATTTCAGTAGGATGTGTTTCACTGTGATAAATTTGACAGTTGGGCGCGGGTTCTTTTTTCATGAGGTGAGTTGGTGTGTTAAGTGTGTGTGCCTGATACGCAGTCTATTCAGTATGACTTGCTCTCCTCTTTTGTAGGGGGTACAGAGGACTGTTGTAACTTGTGGTAAGATTGATTTCAATTTGTTATCTGTTTTATGCCAAATAGACTGCCATTGTTGATCTATCAACGTTTTGATCGTGGATTTGTGGTCTATATTGGGATATCTTCTGTAAGTTCCTTGTGGCATTACTTATTCTTTTTTCTCTTATTTTTTTGGTTATCAGACCACAGTATTGTTTTTTACTTCGACGTTTCGGTAGCGTTCCAGCTACCGTTGTCAATATTAACTAGTAATGAAATAATTTTTGGTCCCTATCTGAAACAACGAAAAAAATTTGACAACTAGACAATCAATAATATTTTGAAGTATAAGACTACAGAACTTTGCTGTCAAATTTTATTAAGGTCCATTCATAGTAGATCTAACCTCTGGTTAAATGTGAAATAAAATATTTTATTTTATGAAATTCTAACGATATGTAGTCCACTAGAAATGGAATCCAGTGAAGTGCACGTTGCAGGAACGGTTTTTATTGGGATAGCGCTTTTTTTCGCTACTTTTGGAAATTTTGTTGATAAAAACGCGTTTGTTGTTACTTTTTTGTGGATATTTTCCTAGCATAGGTGCATTGACAATTGGATATTGATAAGCTAGGCGGTCAACTTCTCCATTTCCTGGTATTCCCATATGTGACGGTACCCATAGAAAGGATATGTTTTTACCATTTTGTTGTAGATCATACGAATCAGAGATTATTAAAAATGAATCACTATCGTTTTATATACATATTTTAAGAGCTTCTAAAATAGCGACTGTCTCTCCTGTGTAAATACTGCAATTTTATGGTAATCGAATAACAAATCTATTGTTTTCACAAATATATGCTGCTGTGTTTCTTGTTTCTGTTTACGAGGCATCAGTAAAAATGAAGGAAGTGTTTGGTTATTCGGATATTATTTGTTTGAAGGCTTGCTGAATTATGGATGTTTTTTGGTATTTTGTTAGGGACATGTTTATTATACGGTAATTCAATTAACCATGGAGGGGTTTATAGTTTGGTGGTTAGTGAAAGGTTGCGTTCTTTGATATTAAACTCCAATTGTTTAATTCATCCATGAAAAGGTGATTTCTTGATTGATTTACGCTCATAGAAAGGAGTATCATGGTTTTTAAAGACGGATGAGTGAGATAGGTTTTGAGGATTTGCAGATATTCGAGCAACATAATTTAAGGAGAGGAGTTGGCGACGTATGTATAAGGGTGATTCAGATGCCAGGGCTTGAAGGCTGGATATGCGACTACTTCTAAAGGCACCTAGTGATAAACGTTGTAGATTGAATTACGTTTAGTTTTTTCAATGAGGTTTTATTTGCATTTAACTGAAAAATAGAAAAAGTAATCATGCAAAACGTATATTCTGGCGTATATTTCTGCTTGAAATATACTGGGTGCTTTTTCCCAAGCTTTCAGAGGGTTTGGTTCCTGGTCCGTACTCTCCTATCCTAGTCCCCTCTGTTGCCTGTAAGCCGTCTGTGTACCAGACGGCCACTCAATGCATTTTTCCCAAGTCTGGTAATGGCATTTATATCATACTACTTTTTGTTTTTTAATTCCGTACCGATTTAATTTGAAAAATTTGTACTTATCCATCATACCATTGACATGTCTCAGGTTTTTTTGATTTTCAAGAAGCGAGGAGGACTTTATTTTTTATTATTCCCTCTTTACTTAGTCTGTGTCTTGGAATATTTGTTTTAAGATTTTCTTATTTATTTTGTTTTATAAGAATGGAAAAATGGACTTCAGTTATAAATAACATTTAGTATATTATTATAATATAAACGGGGTTGTTAAAAAGTACACTGTTCCACTTGTGAAAAACATTTTTTTGAAACTCGCCTCTGCTGTGCTTCCACATGTAAACTGTCCTTTTGCTGCAAAAAATATTTCGTCACTCGTAAAACTATGTACTACTTTCCTCCACAGATAAGTTAAAAAGCAGTTTCCTGTAGCAATCTCATTTATTCCTGGGCTGTCAATTTAATATTTTAATTATTCAATATCCAAAAAAATACTGATTTATACCAAAATCTGCTTGGTTATGTTCATACATTATCTAAAGTTTGTTAATGGATTAACCTCACGAACAAGATTAATTATAAAATGCACATTTAATTAAAAACTCAAGCTCTAAGAGGATAGATACTCCAAGCTCCGCATAAACTCTTTAAATCCAGGAAACTAGTTTATTATAAAATAAAAAACAGTGGAAAAGGGAATGAGCTTTTACGATGGCATTTTCCGTCCGAGTCAATTTTTATAAACAAGGTATTTTCCACTATAACAATAGGATTGAGAGAAGCTCATCTCTTACTGCCAGATGCAATCTCTTGCCATCAGGTTTATATTGATTTTGTGTTAAAGGTCTATGTTGTGTTTATAAATGAACCCACCTTTTGATTCAGCGATACCTATATTTCAAGTATATTTTTATTGGAGGCGATTATACATGGTTTTAAATATCTGTTTTGGAAACGAATGGAAAAATGTATGGATGAAATGCGTTAATGGGGTTGTGGTAAACCTTGTAACTTTTCCTGCAGATGGTGTATTGAAATTTTCGAAAATATACACCGTCGCTTAAAAAAGTTGTGTGACAAATAAAAAATTGACAATATCGAGTTACAATTTCAGCAGAGCACCATAATTTTATAGTGAAACATTAACTTTGCAGTTCACATTTCTAGAAATGAGAAAAAATATTAAACAACTTAAAGCAAGTCTGTTTGACAAAAAATCCTTCCTCATAATATATGAACGAAGAAGGTACCGGCAGGTCTTCTCTAATTGTCTTGTGAACTGGAAAGAGCAGTGAGTTGTGCAGTAGTCATACCTGTAGTAATATAATAGTAGCTGGGTTTATCTAAATTTATAGATTACTGGTATGTAATAATATTTAAAATATCTTTGTTAATGGTATTAATTTAACAATGATTGATGTCAGACAAAATGCGTGTAACAAAATGGCTACTCATTTTTGGAAAGTCACATGGTTTTACTTTTCTAAATTATTTTATTTCACATCTTGTCTTTATACTTTTTTTCGTAAATACTTTTTTCTTTTGCTTTTTATGTTTGATTGTTTTATCAAATAGATGTATGTCCAGAGCGAATCTTTAAGCTAAATTAAATGATTGTATTTAGTATTCTGGACAGATATCCCTATATGCTTCAGTTTTTTTTGTTGTATCATTTTTTTTATAAAAAAAATGTTATTGTAGCACAGTTCCGTGTGACACATTACCTGGGTCTAACTAATTCAGATTCAGAGCGGAGTAAGAAAGCTTTGTTTCAATATACCGTAGCAAGTTCCCTGGAGTCAAGCTCCTCTAATGCTCAGTTCCGGTAATTCACAAGTCTCTGAAATTCAGCTTCATGGAAAGCGCACCTTCCTGACGTAAATTTCCCTGGTTACAGTTCCAGGAATATAAGCTAAATAGTAAAATCTACATCAAGGAAAGTAGTTGGTTGATTTTGTTAGACTGCACCTACTCGTTTAAATTATGTATTTTTTTTTTCACTTACTAACCCAATTTTATAATTGTGTGATTTTTATATCAATTGTTCACATTTTTATTTATTTTTTTTATGTTAAATTTCATTTATTACATAGCAACCAACTTTACTTTAATTTCAGTTTCATTTTTATTATGTTCATTGGCAGATAACAGCAGTTGAAGGTTAGCTGATTTTTTTATATTCGATTTTTTTTTCTAATTTTGTTTCCTAAAACAAAATTAGTGGCGCCTTTAAATTTCTTTTCCTTCAAAAATTATCTCTTCCTAATTTCCATAAGATAACAAAGCCCTGAGAACTGGCTTTGTTATCTTCAAATATGAATTCAGTTTGGTAAGAACCTGCCCCATCAATTTATACTTTTTTTTTACAACTTTCATAGACATAAGTGTTTCAATAGCTACTAGTGTAGTATTTAAAAATCTACTTACTTATTTTATTAAAGAAACAATTTAATTAACGTTTCATTTCCAGGTTTTATTTCGTCAATACTGATGTATTTACAACAACATAATAAAATAGAGAATTTTTATCATCTATATTTCCATGCACCTTAAAGGATTCTAACAATTCTGGAATCTTTATAGAAGCTGTTGTAGTTTCAAGAACCTTAAATCAATAATATCAATGAAACCTTTCCTTCGTACATATATAATGAATATAGATAACTAGTTTGTTATTCTGTTGGAGAATATCAGTAGTAGGAAGGCTCATGTAGAACACATAGTATATTTGTAGGTCAGTCACATTCTAAGGTAACTTGCCGACCCTTTGCCAGATGTCTTACTTTTCCTTTGAATTGCGACAACTGAATTATAGGACACGATAGAAACGTACAAAGTAAAAATGTAGTTTTAAGAAATTACCTAAAAACGACTTTGAAATAATAATTATCCTTTGTAGTTTATATAATAAAAATATGTTTTTGTTTGAAACTTTTGAGGTTTAAACGGAACAAATGCGTGTTAATAATTTTGTATATCTGAAATATTGACCGAGAAAAGCGGAAACCATTTTACTATCAATTTTATGTGATTTTACTACGAAATTTCAACGTTCCTAGTTTATTGAAGCTCTTGTTTTCGTCTTTTCAACTGATATTTGTGTGTGTACGTACAGTTATAATTAAAAACAATATTTTTTGTGAAAATCATGGTTCGTCAGTGCAAAATTGGCAAAAAATACGAAATGAATAACCTTAAAAGAATAAAGGGAGAAAATATGTATATAATAAATATGCGTTTGTAAGTATTTAAAAAATAACAACCTATATCATTTTGAACCAAAATTAATGATAAAAGAAAAATAATCTGTGGTTCAGCAGTGAGTTTGTTTTAATCTCTTTTATTTAATATAAGCTATAAAACAAATCTGAGATAAACGTTACATTCTAATGATCCACAAACATAATAATTAATGAACCTTGACTCCCTAGTCATAAAATTTTATTGTGCAATTTTATAACCTATAAGTGTCAAGTGAAAATAATTATACTTGAAAATATTTCTAAAAGTTGGCAAAAATTTAAGTATCTTCTTCCAGTTTTTTTTGTGGAACATACTTACATTCAGTTTAATATAATAACCTACACAGTTTAAAGTGAAAATATGAATAGAGAAATAGCATTAGTGTTAAAAAATATTATTTTTTGAACTTAACTCGTGATTTTCAAAGTAATTACTGAATTATCCAGCATTGATGAAAACATCAGAAGAGGAAATGCCGGACGAAAAATTAAAATATTCACTGATAGCCAGGCTTTGCTTAAAGCTAGATCCAAAGATGATATGTAACTCCACTCCACTATTACACCACTTCCATTCGTCTTTGGGGTTAAGTTTGGAAGGATAGTTTTCACTTCTAGAATACATGTTTAAATTTTTTCCATATTTTCTTTCTGTGAACTTTCAGTTGGAGCCAACTATCTTGAATCTATTTTCCTTATCCATTGTGGGAACATTTCATACAAATTGAGAAAAAACGAGAAAATATTTATCCAAATTTTATAAATAATGTTCGTAGTTGTGATAATTGTACTATTAATATTTATATGAATAAATAAGATATACGTTTTATATGACATAAATGATTACCACCCAAGTGTGGTAAGTTGACTCACAACTCGTTATCAAGGACAATCGATACCTTTTTGGTAATTGTTACTTACGTCCTTCAGTGTCAAAAATCCTTGTTTACAATATACGGAGAAGAAAAAATGTTATTTGTGGTCTGCTTATGCTATTTCGGCTCTCCAAACAATCTCAGACAATCTAATATTGATAAAAAATATATATTATACCCATTGTGTTCAGGTCTCATATTCCTTACAGAAATAATGCGACACAAACCATCCTCAGTATAAAAAAACAAAATATATACAACACTACGTGGAGTTGTATCACGTTCTTACTATTGGGTATCCACATCCATTCGATCCTAAAACTCATCCAAGTGTGTATAAGTTAATTCTTTGGAGCTTGACGCGAAAAAGGAGGCTGAAGACCTTTTCTTTATTTCAGGAGCCCGTTGCTGCTTACACTTTTCCACAAATTGACCAGACACAAGTATATTGTCTCCACAACAGGTAATTCAAAAAGGGGACTGTCAATTTATTCCTTTTTCTTGAATATCTGTATTATTTTTGGGATCTCTCGAAATGTTGCCAAAGTAATTTTTTTTATGCATGTCTCTTAATGAAATAGACCAACTAATAGTCTTGGCGACTGAGGTTGAAAAACGGTTCCACGGTATTTTACCTCATTATACTCTGTTCAAAATAAATCGCCAAGACACTATAATATCACAACACTTCAAACACTGGATGGCTTGAAAGTTAAAAGATCGTTTTAGTGATACAGTATTGGTATTATAGATGGATAGCGAATACAATTTGTTGAATGATGTTTACAAAAGCGTGATATCATTCGCTTCTGATCGGTATTTGAGCTTAAGCAGCAAATTTTCATAATTTCATCAAAATAAATATATTTGCTTATTATATGTAACGAGGAAATAAGATTTCTCTTAAATATCTGTATCCTTTTCAACTATTTCAAATCATCACTTTACTGATTTGTGATCATACCTACTGATTTGTACTTCAAGTAAGACATCTTCGAGTTTATATGAATCCTAAGAAAATCAACCCCAGGAAAACGTTGAAGGGGGTTGCCAGACCCATATTCGGAGAGGAAATAGAGATCAGAGATGCAGAACAGAAGAATGATGGAGATGAAGCCATCTCCATTGTTACCGATGGATCAAAGAGTGCTGCCATCCGCAGGGCAGGGATATACTCTCTGGATTTGGACATAAAAGAGTCCATAAGACTCAGAGACGAATGTAGTGAGCTATAAGCAGAGCTAGCAGCGATAGAGAGGGCAGCGAACTACTACAGGAGAAGGATAAAACGGCAAAACCAGCCGTTACTTTCACCGACAGTCAGGCTGCTCTGAATGCGATTATGTCCACAACGGTGGGATCGAGATCGGTAATAAGCTGTCGCGAAGCCCTGTCCTGGATAAGGGACAGAAGGGTGAGTCTACGCTGGGTCCCTGCGTACAGTGGTGCGGAAGGAACCAAAAAGCATATAGCCTTGCAAAGGAAGGAGCTAAGAAGGACAGGGCAGAAGCGTTAGACATACCAAGGCCACCGATTCAACTACTGAAGGACACCATAGAAGATATAACATAGGCAAAACACGGGAAGAGATGGAGCGAGAGGAGCAATTACTTCACTTCGCGACAGCTCTGGCCAAAAATAAACAAGGAAATAATAAGAGAGATCCTAGAATATCGAAAGGACTTAATTCAGAAGATCACAAGAGTGGTCACTGGACACTGCACAGTAGGGTCAAGACTCCGGAAAATCAAGGTGAAACTGGATCATCTGTGCAATTAACGCACGGAAGAGGAAGAGACGGTGGAACATCTCATGTGTATATGCCCTGACCTGGCAGATAAGCGCCAGAGGTATTTGGGGAGTCATGAGCCAAAGGTTATCACTGTGGACCAGGGCCGGAATGGACCTGGTCGCCCATATAACCTAACCTAACGTTGAAGGGGGTTGAATTTCAGCACATAATTGACAATATTAACTTGTACAGATATACTGAGAAAACTAATGAATTTGGGAAAGCCCTTGTAGTTAGTACACTCAGAAAAATACTTTTTATTAACTACAGAGGTATTAAAAACTAATAAGGCAGAATGTTTTTGTTCAAAATATGGTGGGATAGCATATAATAAAGCAACAATAACGAACAAGCTCTTTCATACATCCAAGAAATAACAGCTATTGCTTTCTGCGAGCCAACAGTTACTTATTTCCATAATATTTGGGTGTTTTCTACTTTATCCGTAGCATATATTACACGAAGAGTCATCTAGACTTTTTTTTTGAACGAATATAACTTTTAGAAGTTTCCCAGCAAACGGCTTCGCTATTTCGTAACTAGAAGCGTCCTCCAGCCGCCTTCAGGAAGTTGTAATTTCCGGAGACGGCTATATATCGTCGAGTAAACGGTCACTTGCTAGGTTCAGGTTTAGTTCCGTATACCTACTATCTGCACTCGGGAATACTGGGCGAGATGCAGAGCATGCAGGGTTGGGTCGAGGACTGAAACAATAACAGAGATGCAAGTATGCAGTGTATTCTGAGAGATAGACAATTAATTGAACTTTTTTCTCCGGGTAATTATACAGTGTGTACATAAAGTAACGTAGCTTGCTAATATTTCGATTTCCGTTAGGTTTACAAAAAAAATAGTTGAATAAAAGTTTTTTCAAATAATCCAGGCCATCTGCATAAGTCGATTAGATGGCTGCTCCAGAATAATTTATTAACATATTTTTTTGAATAGTACACCATGTATTTATTTTCAGTTTTTCATAATCTATTAAATTACAAATACAACCGTCAAGACCGCATAATTCTTATCCTCAGAATAATACATTGAAAAGCTACATTTGTTTACATTTAAAAGTAAACCCATCATTACATCACATTCTAAGGTAACTTGCCGACCCTTTGCCAGATGTCTTGCTTTTCCTTTGTATTGCGACAACTGAATTTTAGGACACGATAGAAACGTACAAAATAAAAATGTACTTTTAAGAAATCACATAAAAACGACTTTAAAATAATTATCCTAAGTAGTTTATGTAATAAAAATATGTTTTTGTTTGAAACTTTTGAGGTTTAAACGAAACAAATGCGTGTTAAGAATTTTGTATGTCTGAAATATTGCAACACCGAGAAAAGCGGAAATCATTTTACTATCAATTTTACGTGATTTTACTTTTCAACGTTCCTAGTTTATTGACGCTCTTGTTTCCGTGTTTTCAACTGATATTTGTGTGTGTACGTACAGATATAATTAAAAACAATATTTTTTGTTGATATCATGGTTCGTCAGTGCCAAATTTGCAAAAAAACAGTCGGAATTTTCCTAACCTCTATTTTCACATGTAAGTAAATGGTTCTATATGCCAGTGGCATTGTCCGACTAGTCCGACAGTTTCTCCTCATTCCTTGAAAGTCATTGATGAAAACATATGTATGGCGTTAGAATGTTAGTCTTCTTTTCGGATAGTTTTATTAATGACTTGCGGACCTTATTTGTGTAGTATTACTCTAATATGGGCCGGTAACAGTATTCTTTTTCTCAGTCCATCCAGATTATTAGGTTTTGTCTTATACACAATTTTTTTCAGATATCCACAGAAAAAATAGTCTAAAGGCGATAAATCGGGAGATCTGGCTGGCCATTCAATTGTGCCCCTTCTTCCAATCCACCTGTATTGGAAAACTTCGTTTAAGTAATTTCGAACAGCAACACTAAAGTGTGGTGTAGCACCATCCTGCTGAAACCAAGTGTCATTAAAATTAATACCAACTGCATTTCTTATTGCAGGATCTATTTGATTTTTCAATAAATCTAAATACTTTGGTTGGAAATGATCCAATTACAGTGGTGCCGATAATACCTGCCCAAACATTAACTTTTGAAGGTCTTTGTGTCTATGTTCTCGCATCCACCTAGGATTAGTATCACTCCAATATCTACAATTGTGACAATTAACTGTATCATTTAACATAAACGTGGCTTCATCGAAAAATACTATCTTACTTGTGAAATGAGGGACTTCATCTACCTTTTGCATTATAGTTCCACAAAATTCTATTCTGCGGTCATAATCATCTTCAGATAATTCTTGTAATAGAGTTATTTTATAAGGATGAAACTTATTCTTCTTAATAATGTTACAGACGGATCCCACACCAACATCATGTTCTAATGCAGTTTTCTGAATGGATGTGAAAGGATTTTCTACAAAACTTTGTCTAACGTCCAAGGATGTTTCATAATTAGTTACGGTCTATGGTCGGACAGTTTTAGGTCGATTTTCAGTTGAACCCACTTCTTCAAAAAACTTCACACCCCTCAAAACTGCAGTTTGGTAATTTGGTTGCGATTTGGATAAGTATCCTTAAATAAGTGAGCTACTTCATCATAAGTTCTTTTTTTAAGAACAGGCCAGAAATTAGTACTTTCCGGTTTATTTTTAGGTCAGAAAATCTCATTTTGTCGGACCGAGCCATAAAATTATTGTGATACTCCGGTTAAAGCTTTTAACGGACTCATTTTTATTTACTTTCCGGCCTATCTTTAATGAAAAGAATAATAAAATAGTTAGTCTACGATAGCGGTCAATTGGTTTTTATAGTAACCGAGTTTTGTATTATTCAAAACTATAAAATAACTTGACATATTTTGACGTTTAGCTGAAAACGTGACATTTATTGTAAAATGGATATTCAAAATGATGCATTTGATTGTGAATTAATGGAAGATGAAATTGTTAAGGCAGCCACCACGAAGTCCCGGACACGATATGAACAAACATACCAAATTTTTGGAAAGTGGGGCCTGGAAAATAAAATAAGCATTTGTGAGGATGTGTTATTGGCATATTTGTCAGAAAAATCAGAAACGCTGAAATCTTCTCCGTTGTGGAGTTTATATTCGATGGTGAAGGCCATGCTACGTACCAGAAGAAATATCGACATAAGCAAATATTCTAAATTAATAGCGTTTATGAAGAAAAAATCCGTAGGGTATAAAGCAAATAAGTCTAGAGTACCTAATAAAGAGGATATCGATAAGTTTTTAGTAGAAGCTTCAGACGAACAATCTCTAATGACCAAAGTGTTGTTGATTATGGGTTATACTGGTGCATGTCGACGGGAAGAAATCACTTATATATTAATTGACGACATAAAAGACAAACAAACTATGCTTTAGGTTAAAATTTCAAACACCAAAACAAACAAATCAAGATCCTTTATTATTAATGGGGAGAAAGAGCTTAATTTGTATACGAAGTATATAGCGCTACGCCCAACCAACGTTCCTCATCGACGTTTCTTTATTAATTAAAATAAAGGAAAATGTAATAAACAACCTGTAGACATAGGTAATGATCCTTCCAAAATAGCTACATTTTTGAGATTGCCAAACCCAAAGGAATACACAGAGCATTGCTTTAGGCGTAGTTTGGAGACTTTGCTAGCTAACGGAGGTGCTGACATCATAAACTGAAAATGACATGGTGGTTGGAGTTCATCTCAAGTTGCCGAAGGCTACATTGAGGATTCAGTTCAGCATAAGATTGATATAGCTAACTGTTATGCGTTGTTTTCTTACCTAAAATATTTGAATTAATCCCGGGTCGAAAGGCGAAATCGTGTCCAGAAATCAAAGATTATTTTCTTATACCAATTTATTTTACAACTTCTTTGACAACTTATTTTTTATTGACCTCATCAATCAGAACAAAATTAAAAAATTGATGGCAAAGGACAGTTTGATTAAAATATAAAAAAATTCTAATAAATATAGGGGCATTCATCAACAAGCACCAACACTAACAAAATTCAAAAAGCAGGTAACTCAAACACATAAATTGTCGCAGAAACTCATTATAATGTAAGCAGTTCAAAAAATCTCACGTCAACGAATAATTTTGAAATACCGTGCTTACAGATAAGTAATGCTAATAATTGTACGTTTAATATAACTATTCAAAAATAATGTTTATATTTGTAAACCAAAAATAAACGATTGTTAAAAAAAATTGTTAAAATTAGTTAAAAAAGAGTTCTTGTTATAAAAATGTGAAGTTTATAGTACAACAATGCCCGTTTTAAAAAAAATATTGTACGTTATACGTCCCAAAAGTGCTTTTACTGGACTCGCCTGCGGCTCGCCCTGCAATTTGTTCACTCGTTCAGTAAAAGACCACTTTCGGGACTTGTTACGTAAACTACTATTACGATCACCGTAACCCCAAAGAATCATCATTCTTTTCTGTTCGGTAAACCTACTTAAATTTTAAATGCAACTTATTACAATAACCACCTTTCACTAATGACAATGAGAAAGAATTAATGACATTTAAAAACAATTAATGACAGAAAACCCTACTACTTTTTTGACATAAATATTTTGGAGTTATTTTGGAGCAGCGGTGCACCCTGGATACTGTTATTTGACTTATGCAGAAGGTCTGGATTATTTAAAAAAACTTTTATTCATCTTATTTTTGTAAACCTAACGGAAATCGAAATATTAGCAAGTTACATTACTTTATGTACACACTGTATATTTTTACATGTTTGTTATTACATATCGAAAATTAACACAATATTTTATTTTCAGGTGAGCTTTCTACAATATTGGTGATGTAAGCGTGAGTAAAACTATAATAACTATTGAGAATATTTTTGTTACACAGGAAAAGTTTTAGTTGATCATTTTGTTTTGAGCGTTTTTTTATTTAGGACTGTATTTTTCTATGTATTAATTTTTAATTCATCAATTGTGGTTGGTTCCTTGTTACAAAAAAAAAGTTTTATAGCTTCGACGCCTTTGCTATACTCTACTAGTTATCGGGAAATTTTGTAAATTCCTTGTCAGAGGAAGTTAAGTATTTTTTATCCTAAGAAATACCAGGCAAAAAAATGATACGTCAATTTGGCGTTGCGTAGTAAATATGAATGGCTTGAATATTTAGAGCGAATAAAAATAAAACGAATATTGGAAGTTATTGGTCCATATAGAGTGAACATTTTTTCAGATTAATTTAAGTTTTGACTTCAAAATTTTATGGGGATAGATAACCTAGTCCGTTACTGACGACAAACGAAAAATTTAGTAGTCGCAAAGGAATAAGTCGTTTCTCTCAAAATAATACATAAAGCTTAGCTCGTTGTCACTGTAGTATTGAATGATCTAAACTATTTCCGATTGCTAAGACATTCCAGAAAATTCAGCAATGGACCTAATTGTAGATAATGTCAAAAATAATGAAATTTTTATTTCTTCGATAGTCTTCTCGTATGAAAATGTGCAATTTTACCTTTGAGGATCATATACATTATATCATTATATTAATAATATTAAACGCTACGATATAATCAACAAATTGAGTTTGCTTAGATATTTATTAATTTTGAATTAACTCTGGTATGGAATTCCTTAAAGTAGGCCCTTTCCAAAATCACCAAAACATTTTTAGGAATCAAATCCAGTACTAGCCGCGAATTATTTTTCATGTCTTCTACCGGCTGAAAACGTTGAGTGGAAGACGTTGATAGCCAGTCAGAGCAGACCAAATCCTCAACCACATATTGACTCCTTTTGAATGCACTCTTCCACTCATACTTATTTGTATCTAATGAAGCCCATTCAACAGTAAAATAAATTATAAGATGAATATGGGAGCTGAAGTGCTCCTAGAAGCCTCTCCACTACGACCTTTACAGATCTATTGTGTGTACCTTCCTGTTATTCTAGAGTTCCTTTTCTGTACCCGTCCTTATAACCAGACTTCGAATGGAAAACCTCAAGTCCTCCATGTACTGGGAGGGTTGTGGTTTTTCCTCCCCTGCCATTGAAAACGTCAGCCTGGACAGGCCTTCGTGGTAGAGTTTGTTTAATCATCCTTTGCCGGTACGTCATACATTGTCCAGCTTCATCTCTCATTCATGAAATAGATGTGACGGAATTATGACGTCATTAACGTATTTCTTAACTAATGTCGACGTAAATTTCATTTGTCACTTTTGACAGTTCAGTTGTCATATTTTGATTTGTTCAGTATTTCTGGTTATTTTCGCCTTTTTCAATTAATTTTTCATTGTCAAAATGCCTTCCCGGTATAATGAAAAAGAGCCAAGTTCAATTTTGAAGTTGATTATTTACTTTTCAAGAGAAAGAGATGCTGGAATGCCGCTTTTACCGTTAAATGCAGTCCTGTTATCATAGATCTGAATGAATCGGACTTCCATAATGATGATGAAGATGATTTTGTCAGTGATGAAGCTTATACTTTGCATATGATTTCATTACATATAGTATCCCAGTTTACCTTTCTTATCCGTTTGTTTGTTCCTATTTCCTGTTTTTATTGGGAGTTTTTTTGAGAAATAAATTTATTTATTGCCTGTTTTCTCCCATACATGTGTTTTTTGCATTTCTCAGGAATACTTACGAAATTGTTGACACAGACAATAATTACTATACATTTTTCAAAAATATGAGCATAGATATTCCATGTAATTTTAAATCACCTTTGGGTTCACCCCAAAAATAAAGTCGTATAATACATTTTTAATATATATTATACAATTCGCTATATCACGATTAAGTAATCCGTAATTTTTTAAATTCAGTAAAAAATCATGCTCAGGGGCGTTAAACATCCTCAAGCTAGAAATTTGAAACAAATCAGTTAAAAAAAAACGGAGATTTCGAGTTGAAAAAAAACTAAATTATGTAAAAAAGTACGCAACGCATAAAGCAAGATACAATTTTTTACATCACTTATTTATTCATACAAACACACCTTAACATGCATCATTAAAAACAATTTTTAACATATGTCATTGATTATAATTTTTAGCGTAAAATAACATTCAACTGATATAATAAAAACGTAAAACAGCAGATTACGTCACCGATTATGACGTAACGGCAAAGGATAGTTAAACAAACTCTAGTATGTGTACTGAGGGTTCCTCATCTTCTTGGCAAAACCTGCATATGATTGTGTCTGCCAATACGATTATCACTGATTCCTCCTGTTACATTGCCCAGCATTATCTTGATATTATTATATCTGACGTATTATAACCAAATTCCAGTCGATTTTCCATCAAAAACTTCTTTGATAATCGGTAATGGCCTTTATAATTTCAACAGTGAAATATTAAACTTCAATAGTATCTTCGTAAGTTTTTTTCATTTTGTCACTTATCAGTAGCGGCGCGACAAACATTATCGGTTTTACAAATAAACCTGTTATAAAATATTATATCTACTGAGAATAAATCAAGAATAAGAAAAATGGCTACCAATAAACTCGGAATAACTTGAGAATATGTTATACTCAGTATAAGTAGTGACCCAAAAGTTATACCGACCTCTTCCCTTGTTAAACTGTGTTATAACCTAAAAGAAATTGACGTTTTTTTCTAATACGGATTGTTCAACACGTGAGAAAAATGTTTTTCAGAGCTGTAGAGGATGTTGAAGTAGTGAATGATATAATTAATATGGAAAATAGACGGAAAACGAATTTTTAAAATAATTCACTACTCCGTGTGACTGCTAATACAAATGACTCGAGTGTAGATGAACAAATTCGTTCTTCTTTTTTTTTGCACGTAAATGCATTTGTCAATCGCATAGAACGTCACGAATATGACAACTTTTCTTGAAATGTTGGGTGTTTTATCCACTTGTGTGAACGGCCACGACGTTGCCAAACTATTATTTTGGAATAAAAGTAGAATAGTTATACCGATGATATTCCGAGTTTATTTGTAGAAGAGTTATTCTTTCCTTATACTTGCTATAACTATTCCTCACATAAGTTCGGTATAACCTATGAATACAAGCTTTTTTATTAGTAACACAGTATGCAAATATCGTGGTGATATCAATTTTCACAATAAAGTCTCATTTTTATAAATATACACGCTCATGCTAAACTTTTTGATGGTTCAATTTACCCTATATCGGTCGGTAGTGTAAGGACGATAATAAACTGCTCGTACTTGATTTATGATTTATACTGTATAATCAACTTTCCGAGAAAAATCATCCAGAAAACCTCTTTAGCTTTCCAATTTATCAACTCGCAATTTCTTCTCAACAATATGTGGATAAATTTGGTATTTAAGATTTCAAACCATGTTTTTACTTGACACTCCATATAATTCTGTAACGTGCTAGGTATTTGGTCATTTCATCGAACAAAAATAAGACTACTTATTAGGGTGTTATATTATTTCCCATTTAAATAACATGGGGTTTTTAGCTTATCCACTTTTAATTTTTTTCTCAGAAACAAATGAGAGCACAAATTCGATCGATGCATATTCTGATAGGAAATTGAACGCTCTACAAAAAAGTTTTCTTATGAGTTTCCGATAAAATAACTACTTCCAAAGTTATTTAACGTTAAACTTGGGTTTATTGTCAATTCTATGATATTTTCAATTTTATTTGCAATTTCACCTTTTTTGGCTATAAAATCGTTAAAATAAAAGATAATTATTATTATCACTAGATATAATGGCCTAAACAGAAAATCGATCGAAAAAAAAAACATTTTTTTATGAGAAATTAAAGAAATAACATACCTATCCTCATACAGATGAACTTTAAAATAAATTAATGGAAAGTGGTAAAATAAAAATGTAAGAATTTCTTTATTCACAATAATGGAGAATTATGGCAGGTTCAAATAGTGACAGTCACTAATAAATGCGTCCTTATTTTGGCATTGTTGACAAGTGCGCATGCGTAGTCTTAGATAAAAGTAAGGGCGTTCAGTAATTAAATACAGACTATCCTTAATTCTGAGACATGCGTAAAACAAAATTGTATATTTCATTAGTGTCAATTAGGACATTTTCTAATATCACAAACTCTATATCATCGTCATTTACACCTCCTAGAATGGCAGCTTGTAATATTTCTTCCATTATTCGAATCCGTGAAGATCACCAAGAGATTCCAAAAGTAAAATTGACAACTTGATAGACATAAACAAAGAACGAAGCACAAACCATAAAAAAATGAGGTTATAGGTAAAATAATAAAATAAAAATAACCACCACCCACCACAAAATTATAGGTGCCGTATCTCACTTTACACGATGAAAATACTGACGCCAGTATATAAATTAGACCGATCATTAATAGTGACGGTCAGTATTTTGGAAAGTGCCATAATTCTCTATTATAAACAGATTTATTATCATTTCGCTTTCTTTATAATTCATTTGTTAAGCAAGCTTTGGTCGCATTTGGATATTTTGTCTTGTACTCACTTACAACTTGTATCAAATATTGTTTTTTTGATCTTCTTGTGCTGTTAAAATGTTAATATACTCTTGAGTTAATTTAATTGCTCTTTCGGCGACATCATTATTTGCTTGTAAATTATTAACAATTCGCAAGCCTTCTAAATAGTTGTTATTGTCCGCCCATGTTTCAACATCTGATTTCAAAAACATTTTATCAATGTTAAATATTTCAAAAAATTGTATGGAATCCAAATTAATAAAGAAATCAATACATTTTTTTTGTAAATTCCCAATTTCACTTATAGTATTTATTCGATAGCTTTTGGAGGAGTCAAAATCCTGATTTTCATTATTTTCTAAAACCATTTTCCGTTTGATGGAAAAATATATGTTTTGATCAAATAATGGAAGAGCAGCTGTTTCACCATTTAAGTACCATAGATGGTTTTTAAATCTATTTAAGACAGCTTCGAATATTTGTTTGTTGATTGTTTTATATTGATACACCGCTATCAAAAATCTCTAATCTTGATTGGGAGCCAACCCAAGTTTAACGTTAAATAACTTTGGAAGGAGTTATTTTATCGAAAAATCATAAAAAAACTTTTTGTAGAATGTTCAATTTCCTATCAGAATATGCTTTGATCGAATTTGTACTCTCATTTGTTTCTGAGAAATAATATTAAAAGTAAAAAGTCTAAAAATCTATTTAAATGGGAAATATAACATGATTTCGGCACGAGTTAATGTGAAAATTAAGAGCCTGTTTGTGTTGGATATTTTTATTTAGGATATAAACTAAAGATTCGGGGGGCGATCGGTAAAAAAAAATCGATTTAAGAAATAACGGACACCCTACTAATTATGTTTTTAGAGTCCCACAAACAAAATATAAATCAAATAACCGATACTGGAATAAACCTTCCAGTATATAGCCGATGTTAAATATTTGAACAACTAAATGCCACGATATTGATATGTGAACAATGTATCATTTGAATCAGCTGAAGTGCAAAGTATACAGAAACACACATTTTCTAGCAAAAAATTTCAGCTTTATTTAAAATGTAAATTGAAAAATGGATTTAAACGAATACAACATTGGCTGCCCAAGCATATTAAATCGGACAATGAAATTTGCAATTTCAACTCATCCATTTTTAAACTGAAATTGAATATGTGTTTATGTCATCATGCAAAGTTAGATTATACTTCCGTCAATTTAATTGTTTACGCTTCAGCATTGGTCAATTTAAATATTTAAAAAATTCAAATGGAGAACATATTTATTTATTTTTTTTATTGAAAATGGAAGAATGGAAACAACTAAAAATAAGTGCTTTCTCATAAAAAGTGATAGTCAATCGAGAAATCTTTGCACTGAAAATGTTGAAGTAACTATGATTGACAGTTGTATGTGGAGCAAAAGAAAAAAATATACAAACAGAATATGTTGAAAAAAAAACATTTCACATAAATTATTAGGTATCTTGGGATTATAACGAGTTGGCACGAGTGAAACGTCGAAAATGTAGTAGATACTCCCACTTGACAAGTCATGGCAGCTTGTCATGGATGAAAACGGAAAAACAGATATAATTCGTGGATACAATCCAAAAAACTCACAATACATTTTTTCAACTTTAGCTAAAGTTCATCTGACATTTTTAAAGTCTACTTTTGAAGCGAAAACAATATATAATTTTTTTTTTTTTTTGAGTTGTCAGGAGTATGGAATTATATTTACAGGTGTCTACATATAAAGTGAAAATTGTCATGAGGAAGATTCTAAGGATCAACTATTCAATGAAAATATTTTATGCTGGAACTTGTTTATAACTTTGTTTTTTTCATGCAACACACTGTATATTTTTGGATCTCAGGGATATTCAGACTATAAGCAATTAGGAAATGGGGGATTTTTAGTAGTTCTAATGGTTGTATTCAGAGGCCAGGTCGTTAATTGTCTTAAAATGTCTCTTAGTCAGTAACAATCACCTGGTTACGATTTCCTTGTATACCTTGCTTAGTAAACTCTTTTTATGAGGGTGACCTGCTGTCAACTTCTATTTGAATTGGTGTTTTTCATCCAGACAGTTCCGGAATTCTCCTTTTTTGTTATCCTTTGTTATTCCACAAGACAGTTACGGGCTATAAAGTCTCACTTAGAGCCTTCTTGGTTTAATTGGTCGGCCAATCCATTACTCGCAGCCTCCTAATGTCCCGGCACTCATATTAGAGTATCTGCTGGTTGTCTCCTGTCAGCCCACTACGGATTTCTTCAAAGTTTCGTACCAGTCTAGTCTTAGAGTTTGGACTGCTGATAGCTTCAAGCAGAGCTGTCAGTGAATATTTCAATTTTTCGTTCGACGTATTCGTTTCTGAATCAATACAGGCTATAACTGTTGACCTTATTTTTTCAGGATCGTTTATACAGTGTGTCGCATTTAAGATTAAGACACCCTCATATTTTCACTGCATGAGAGATTACAGATTTGAATTTTTGCATAGTCATATAATTAATTTGACCCAATGAACAAAAAATCTGACGTTGTCGTTTACACATATTTAATACATCATGCAAGGTTGTTTGTATTGATGTTTTGAGTTTAAAAATAACAAAATGTGAGTGATTTGTTGTTTTCAGACAAGACAAACATTATTTTTAAATAGTGACAAAATTTCACAAATAAGCAAGAACAGCTTAGTGGGGACGCAAATTATTTCCATATTATAGTCGGGCCTGAATGTGAGAGGCTGAAGTCCATACAATTGTTCGTATTTTGTTTTCTTTTTGACATACCCTTCCTTTATGAAATTACAACAATAAATCAGACATGATTGGAAATCCTTTGAATTACTACGGCATTTTTCTTGTTCTCATCACCATAATAAAATGCTGGAGTGGATTGTTAGTTTGGGAATACCTGACGTGAGAGGTTTTGGAGTGTTCCTTGACTAATCATTCATTTCCTCATCCCATTCATGTCAACAATAAAATAGTCTGCACTGTAATATTCACAATATTTTTGTTATTTATGGATGGACATTTTCTTCGCATAATTATTGAATTAGCACCAAAAATTACAATTCTACATTAATAGTAATTTGTCAACAGCCCTTGTAAAAAATTATTTCTCAAGAGCTTCAGTCGAAATACCACAAGATGGAATCGTATTTTAAAAAACAAATATTGTTGGTTTTTACTTAAAAAAAGTTTTTACATTTATTGGATGAAATTAGAACCAAATTTCAAGATAAAATAGATTTATAATTTAAATATAATGATAATGATAATTCAAAGCATTACCTTTGGAAATTATCTTGAAAATGGATTGTTTTCTTGTGTTTTTGTGTTACTTCAGTTTCAGCTTATATTCTTACTTTCAAGTAAGTTTAATAATATTCAATTAAATTAAAATGTTTTGCCTGGTTGACTTTATTCTAATATTTCAGCCTTGAATATGGAAGGAAAGTTTTCCGAAAGCTTGGCAATGTTCACTTTAGTGAGTAATAATTGGTTTGTCATTGGCTGCTTCCCCGTGAATGAATGAAATATTTTCTGTGTGACTTGATTTTTTCTCTGTTATATTTTTAAGTAGTCAGCCATGACTATTCACCCGTTTTGGTTTATATACAGGGTTGGGATAAAGTATGGAACCAAGTAAATATCTTTTAAACGAGAAAAAAACGATATTTATGAAAATTTACAGGTAAGTGCAATGGAACAAAATGCATCTGATGTACATTTTTTTGTTAATAATATACTTCCGGTTTAATCGGAAATGCCATCAATTTCTTTAATTTTAATGGGACACCCTATATATTTTTACAGATTTTGAACGAGCTGGTTATTTTGAATTCATACATACTGAGTTTAGTGTGAAAAAAAATTCTAAAAACGAGGAAAAGTTCACTGTTAGTTGTACAATAGGTGTACATTCCATTATTTTAGAATAATGAGAAACAAAATTACTTCAAATGTTCAAAATGCTCGCCGTTTACTTGCTGACAATATGCCAACCTATTAACAAATTCTTGAGTCACTCTTTCCAAGACTTCTCCACGTATTAGTTCACATTCATCAATAATTCTTTGTCTCAATTCCTGTAAGTTTGTTGGTCGTCTAACGTAAACACGTGACCCCAAAGAAAAAAATCTAACGAGCAGGCCTCTCTATGAATCCTCTACGTCCAATCCATCGATTTGGAAAATTCGCATCCAGAAAATCCCTAACCCGTCTATTATAGTGGGGAGGTGCTCTATCTTGTTGAAACCAAAAATTTTGTGGTAATTGCCCATTCTGTTGAAGTGCAGGAATAATTTCGTTATTTAGTAGATCCAAATACTTGTCACCATTCAAGTTTCCGTCGATGAAAAATGGGCCTATAAGCCTATTTTCGACAATTCCCATCCAAACATTTAACTTCTGTGGATGCTGGGTATGTGCTTCATGAATCCAATGAGGATTCTCATTTGACCAATACCTTGAGTTATGGCGATTAACTGTTCCATTTAAACAAAAAGTTGCTTCATCGGAAAAAACTATTTTAGAAGCAAAATTGTCGTCGACATTACAGATGTCCATTAGCCGTTCGCAAAATTCCAGCCGTCGGTTAAAATCATCGTCTGATAATTATTGAACCAACTGTACCTTATACGGATGATACTTTCCACTTTTTAATATCTTTCCTACAGAACGTCGACTGATACCATGGTTTGGTGCCAAATTTATGGTGGAAGTTTGAGGTGATTCTTCTAAATCGATTGCAATATTGATATAGGATTTCTCTCCGGATGCAAATTATCAAAAATAAGACACACATCTCCATGAGTTCTAACACGATCACCATAACCCATCATCATTAAAATTTCAATTTCAATTAGAATTTGACTCTTGGAGAACAAAAGACGTACTAAACAGTATTCGTTTATTTATTACTATGCATACAAACAACATCAATTAGTTTATCTAAATCGTTTTTTGCTCTAATGCCAAAAACTCAAAGGAGGTTGATTAAAATGCTATATTCCTCGTTTTTACAAATTTTTTTCACTAAACTCAGTATGTATGAATTCAAAATTACAAGCTCTTCCAAAATCTGTAAAAATATATAGAGTGTACCATTTAAATTAAAGAAGAAGCATTTCCGGTTAAACCGGAAGTATATTATTTACAAAAAAATTTATATCAGATGCATTTTGTTCTATTACACTCACCTGTAAAGATATTTACTTGGTTCCATACTTTATCCCAACCCTATATATTCTGGGTCTGAGTGAATGTTAACTCCAAAAATAAAACATTACAAAACTTCTGCAAATTATTTCGAACATAAAGCGAAAACCTTGTAATTACCTACACTTCAATTTCAAAAAACGCTTCCTAGGCATTAAAAAGTGCCGGTACTAATTGAAAATAAATTTCAAATAATGTTTAATTCATTTATTCCATACATTTCGGTGTATAATGAACGAAAATGTAGGTTATGCGCCACTTAGAAACCCTTTACGCATTCCATTATCCGAAGTCCATTTCCAACAAACTTTCTCGTTTGTTGTGAGAACATAAATCCAAAACTAAGTCAGATACCTCTATTTCTTAATTGGATAACCACACAAGTGAAATCCCTCATCACTTTTTGTCATTCCCTTAAACTATTTCTACAACAAATGAATATGGTAGACCCTTGTCTGCGTAAGACGCATATTTATCAGAAACAATACGTACGTCTATCGTCTCAACAAAAGTGCGAGATAATTTAGATCGTTTTTATGGATAAACTGAACATAATTACAGTTAGGGACTTAAAATGCCGCTGACAACAAACACCAACAAAAACTATCTCTCATGAAATTTATGATAAAGTGTACCCTGCATAATGTAACCCGATTAGTTTTACTATTGAATAAAAATATTTTGTGTAAGTTTCAACAAATTTAGGCGAATTTTGAATATTTCCAATATTTGTGGTTGCTCTTCTTATTTTATAAGACTAAGACGAAGATCGCACATAAACTAGCAAGACCAGATGAGAAAGAACAAGATCAAAACCCAACCTTGGAGTGAGGATGTAAAAAGAAACAAACGACAAATAATTGACAGTATAAATATTTAAACTGTTTCCCATTGACCACTCAACATTTGGTAGAAAAGAGGGTGCTACGTTCTGCATTTCCTGTCTGATACATGCTTTTAGGTCACGAATACTGTTAGGTCTGTAAGTGTAGATTTTGGATTTCAAATCACCTTGTAGAAAGAATTCTAATGGACTCAGATCGGAGGATCTAGAGGTCCATTCCACTTCATCAGAAAATCCACAAATTATTCAAAAGTTACCGAACCCCAAGTCCAATAGTACCTGGATCCACTCGACGCGAGCTGTCAACGAATATTATTGTTACCTTGTACAGAAAATGACCAATAATATAGTGAGCATCAGTCAATGTTTCAGCGATGATCATTCGCGTTACGATTTGTTTGTTCATCAATATTTAGACCAAAATTTTCCACGGCAATGGATTGGGAGAAGATATAGCATTAAATGGCCTCCTAGGTCACCAGATTTGTTGCTCAACCAGCCTTTGGGTCAGAAAATTGTCGAGGAGTGCCATTGAATCACTCCGGAAATTCTTCGGAATGTGCCGAATGCCATTTAAATATTTTTAGGTGATGCTCACCCCCGCCAGAAGGTGGAAGTAGCGAAGTCAAAAATACCGGAAAAGTGCCCCCTTATTAAAAATCGACGGGTCTCTGCGTTTTTTCAAAACATTGACGCCTGATAATGGCTCTGTTTCGTTTTCGTCTGGTTACCCTGTATCATTACACAAATATTCATTTTTTTTAGCAGTATTTAATGAATAACCTTGTCAGATTATTACAGCCCTGAACTAGTATCTTAATGATCGAAGTTAGCGGTTGTAAACTTATTAAAGAGGTTCAGTACTTTTAATGGATTTTGTGAATAAGTTATTAGAAAATTCTTTTGCGGCTTAAGTCAGAAAAAAATGATTCCTTTTTTTTCTTTTTCACTTTTCACTGAAAACATTTCCGAAGCCTGAGGCTGACCTTAATTCTTTGAATCCTTGAAGTTTTGTCACGTTTCCAAAACACAATCCAATTACAATTTAAGAAAGTTAGTTTGACCGAAGTAAATTCTTTCTGTTCGAACTTATTAAATTCCTAATTTCAATTTTGTCTTACGTAATCAAAAGTTGATTTGAAAAAAATTATCAGTCATGCCAGATTGAATAACTGGTAATCTACAAAAACAAAACCATAGTGTAAAGCCGGACTCAGACGACTCGTGTAGTTGGCGAATACACAATTATTTGCGTACTTTGCAAGTATACGAGCTTTGCGAATTGGGATGGCAAGCAGGGCGCTCACACGGCGTGCGAACATTTGGCTAAATAAAAAAAACCTTGATGTACAAATGAATAAAGCACAGTGGTATGGCTGCCATTATGGATAGCGGTCGTCCGGAGAATTTAGTTGTTGCTTCCGCTTCCTTATGTTCAGCCATCCAAATGACCGGCTCATTTTCATAAAAAACAAGATATTCCAACACAATCTTATCAATTGTCCACTCCATTTGAATAAAAAAAAAACAATAAAAAAGTAGTAGTGTTTGAAAACTAAATGAATAGTCGCACTAGTAAAAGCAATTTATTTGTGCATTTCGTTTGAGCGCCTCTACAAGTTTAGACAAGTATGTACTTGGCAAGTGTACGAATAATCGTGATCCCTTTGACTCAGACCATTTTTACCGAACCGAGTGACAATTAATTGTACAAGCAGGTACAAGTAACCCACTCACACGACATGCCAACTATACACAAGTAACGATTATTCGCCAAGTAGACGAGTCGTCTGCGCCCGGCTTAATACATAAAGAAATAATATATAATGAGGGTGGTTGATCCTGTATTAACAGTTGGCGTCACATTGATCGCAGCGCACCAGGAAGGGTTGTCAAAACTACATTTTTAAGGCGGGATATTTAAATTTGTTAAATTTGGATTATGGGTAGATGAATTTCATAATTTGTACGAAAATTGTTTATTATATAGTTATTTCATTACAAAAAATAAAATTATCAATTTTTTCTAATGATCTGATTATAATTAAACAAGTTTAGGACATAACTTAGATAAACAAAAATCAACATACATTCAAAACTTTTATTAAAATGCACTACTAAAACTACACTTTATTTAAAAAAGTTATTCCATGGAATTGCACATTATTTTAAAATAATTGACAAAAACAACAAATATTTTTATAAAAAGGTACTAGATTTCCATGAAGACAGGAGCTCAGGTCTGAACCCAAAAAATTAAACGCAGTATATCAAGTTACAAAGAAAAAGTTATTGTTTTTGTCCTCTTACCATCATTATAATCTCTAAAATATTAATTGTTGTTCTTACTTGTTTTCCGTTCCTTTTATTCTGATATTGTTTGTTGTAAAGGAAGGTTGATGCTTAGCGGTGAAACTTGATTTTTCAATCACATCCTACTGTAATCGTTGATTTTGTGAGGATATTTCAACCGGCGCTATTTTATGGAGCGCTGTTTTTGTCTAGCGCGTTTTTGTCCTGCGCTGTTTTTTTCCAAATGGGTCATTACATTAACACTAGAATAACTATACTACAAAAATACAACTACAGTGACATGACACGCCCACCCAGGGCTCATGTTTGCTTCTGCCGACTGTAGTTGGTGGGATTGGGTGATTTAGTGGGTCATTCCACAGTTCCCCTTCTTTCGATCTATCGATGAGGGCATAGCTATGAATTCCGTATGTACTCTTATTCTTGTCTTATACTGGATACCAATAGCCAAATTGAACATTACTACTTCAGGAGTCAGTTTTTAAAAGCAATAAGTGTAAGTACTAGGAACGTAAACATTAAAAAATGCATATCTTTTTTTGAGTTTGTTTTCACACTGAAATATGAAATAACCTTTTGGATCCAAGATTTTGAACATCTATTTTAAATGAAAGGTCGATTTTCAAGTCAGCTTCAACTTCATCAAAAAAACATATTCAAGCATTTAATTTTAAATGTGCTGTACTGAAACTATACCAACATTTTATCTATATATGAACATATGAGTCGAATAAAGCTGAATAACCTATGAATTTACAAAAAGCAGCGGAAAATATAAGCCAAGTAACCTCATTCAAAATATTCTATCTATATTCTTGCTTCTGCATCAACTTCATCCATTTAAGATGTCCACTTAGGCAGCAATCTACTGTTAAGACACCTGTCAAAACTCTTACTGCTATCCTACTAAGGCGTATGCAACATACAGATTCGGCAAATAATTATGTTCCGTATTGCCATTCTGTGAGTGGAAGAGAGAAATCTATAAAACAACAACGATACAATGTCGCATCCTGAGAGTGTATCGAGACCAATCGAGTCTAGAGTGGAGGCGAGGTATTTTTTTCGCTCTTGGACATATATAATTTTATGTATACGTGCTCACTGTTGCTCCTATATGAGATTCTACCTACATACGGAGGATAAATGTTTGCCGAACCTGTATATTTCCCAAACCTCAATTAGTTGTAGTTCCCCTAGAATATCTTTGATTATTTTAGCCCCACTAGATCTTCGCAATGGTCCGATCTTCTGGGTTTTCCGGCTATACTATTGTTTTTGCAATATTATACTGCATTGAAAAAACTAATTTTATTGAGAAACTCAATTCGTGCTCAAACTCTCCAATATTAGAAGACGTGTGAATATGGCAAAGTGCTTAATTAGATATTGTTATTCCTCCTGCGAAATTTGCCTTTCTTGTACGACTCAAATCAGTCGCAACGAAGGGAATCGTGGCGTGAAAAGACGACTGTGGCAACATTCACAAAAGTAAACATACCGGGGAAATTGGTTAACGGAGTTATTCTCAAAGTGTGTGCCGCGACTCCCCTAGGGGGCCACGGAATATCGGAAAAGCCTTACAATTAATTCAACACGAAGATACGTAGACTTTTCTCTACACATTTGAACTGTTGTCTAGTATTTAAGCTAAAGTTATAAGGAGACGTTGGTGGTTGGATTGAGTCTTTCGGTTTAACAAACGGACTATGATTATTTAAATTTGGTTTCGTATTGTTAGTGAATTATGCGTGCTTTAATTAATACATTATTATTTTCCACAAATAGGTTGAAATTCACCAACTAGCCCTGTACAGACGCGACGGGCAGGTTGAGTATTGTTGAGCAGGGCAGTCATATCGCTTTTTGACTATGACTTATTGAAATTACTTTGGATAGTGATATTGTAACTGATGAATGAAGTGGTTCTAAGGGGAATCCGTCACATTGGTGGTAGAACTGTATGTCTTTATTGACGCTAGGCAAAAATTAAAAAGTTCAAGGGATGTAATTACAGAAAATAGAAAGATCTATGACGAGTACACTTCAACCTTAAGTAGTTCCACCTCATTTGTAATCATAAGAAAATCGAAAGGAAACAGACTGACTCACAGCAGCTTTGCACTGGTGAAGCATCCCCCAAAACTGTGTAATTTATTTGAATTCTATGCAGAACCAAGGCGAGAAAAGAAATATATTTTTTAACTAGATTTTTATTTAATATTCTTGTTTTTAAAAAAGTACGGCTATGCGATGATTTCATCTTTTCGCGTCGGGAACAAGTTGGTAATTGGCAAACAAATAACCACCTACTAGCATTTCAACCGAGAAAGCTAATTATTCCGGGTAGCTGCTTGCACAAGTAACTGGTACAAGTAACTATACCAATGTAAATACCGCTTAAGACTGCAGCAGAACGAATAAACAGTTTAATAGCATCTTAAAGATGAATTACTCCATGTCATCGCAGAGAAACTTGTCTGAGAAAATAGTTCTGGTAGGCTATAAAATAGGGTAAGATTAATTGGAAACATCAAAGGTGTTTAATCTAATTACAGCTGGACAAGGATACCAATGATACATATTTATTTAATATACCATAGGTGTTTTATGCTTGGTAGTAATGCTGAAGTTACAGATTGTGAGTGATTCAGATTAATTTAAGTTGTTGTGTGTACTAATTGAGCTTGCTTCATGTCTGACTGCTATAGATTATGATGGGCAGAGAAACCGGGTGATTCTTGTGAGCGATAAATCCAAATATCTTGTAAAACCTTCAAGGTATTCGAATGAAATTTCCAACGATTGTAGCTAGCAAAAAGACACATATTTTTGAAATAGTAATTAATCGCAATTGTACAGCGTATTCCAGAACGCCGTGCCAGATCAAAATTACTTTTTTTTTAAATGGGATATCCTGTATTTCACTTCAAACTTGTATTTTGCTTGACTTATCTATTGTAATGATATGAGGTTTAAGTAAGTAATTCAGTGTATTCGAAAAGTTCTGATCACTTTATCCAGAGAATCGTAATGGATTCAACACCCCGTATACTTTAAACTGTATAATTTTAAATTAATTTGTAACAGCCATACGTCTCCTTATATGATCATTCAATATACCTGTTTTCATAACTAATAAACCGAAAACCAGCGAGTCTAGACTCAAATACATCGGTTTCACATTTATTTTAATGGATCACCCTGTATTTTATGTCAGTAAATGAAAGTTACTTTGATATACTTCAAATTTAGTTCCCTATATACTCCCTATAATTTGTATTAAGTGCGTAAGATGAATGTTTTTTTAAAGGCCAAAAATTCTCTCGAATGTGCCATGAAAACAAGAATTTTATACACGAAATGCAAACAACATTTTTTGTACTACTGTAAATGTTTTTTAAAAGGCCAGAATGTGCCATGAAAACACGAATTTTATACACGAATTGCAAACAACATTTTTTGTACAACTGTGAATGTTTTTTTAAAGGCCAAAAATTCTCTCGAATGTGCCATGAATACACGAATTTTATACACGAAATGCAAACAACATTTTTTGTACAACTGTGAATGTTTTAAAAAGGCCAGAATGTGCCATAAAAACACGAATTTTATACACGAAATGCAAACAGCATTTTTTGTACAACTGTGAATGTTTTTTTAAAGGCCAAAAATTCTCTCGAATGTGCCATGAAAACACGAATTTTATACACGAAATGCAAACAACAATTTTTGTACAACTGTAAATGTTTTTTAAAAGGCTCAAAATTCTCCCGAATGTGCCATGAAAACACGAATTTTATACACGAAATGCAATCAACATTTTGTGTACAACTGTGAATGTTTTTAATAGGCCAGAATGTGCCATGAAAACACGAATTTTATACACGAAATGCAAACAACATTTTTTGTACAACTGTGAATGTTTTTTTAAAGGCCAAACATTCTCTCGAATGTGCCATGAAAACACGAATTTTATACACGAAATGCAAACAACATTTTTTGTACTACTGTAAATGTTTTTTAAAAGGCCAGAATGTGCCATGAAAACACGAATTTTTTACACGAAATGCAAACAACATTTTTTGTACAACTGTGAATGTTTTTCAAAAGGCACAAAATTCTCTCGAATGGCCCATGAAAACACGAATTTTATACACGAAATGCAAACATTTTTTGTACAACTGTGAACATTTTTTAAAAGGCCCAAAATTCTCTCGAATGTGCCATGAAAACACGAATTTTATACACGAAATGCAAACAACATTTTTTTACAACTGTAAATGTTTTTTAAAAGGCTAGAATGTGCTATGAAAACACGAATTTTATACACGAAATGCAAACAACATTTTCTCTTCAACTGTAAATGTTTTTTAAAAGGCCATAATATGTGCCATGAAAACACGAATTTTATACACGAAATGCAAACAACATTTTTTGTACAACTGTGAATGTGAATTTACATCGTCTAAAATATTTTAAAAATAAATACTTCCAATACATCTTGACGTGGTGTTTTGTCCCGATATAAGATATCGCTTTTAAATGCTGGGGGAAACATTACATCCATAAAACGTCACGGTGGCTGGAAATTTGCCTCCGTAGCAGAAGCATATATGTGGACGATATTAAGAATAACAAAATATTGAATTGTCTATCTTTTTCCAAACAAATTAAAATATCTGATAAAATTGTGGAATCAGCTCTTCAAGAAATATCTAACGTTTCTGTTCAGCAGCAACATGGAACATCTACGGGAGTTTATGTTCAAAGTAATTGTTCAAACGTTGCTATCAATTATTATTCCAATAAATGAAATTGTTTCATGATGAATAATCAACTAAGTAATTGACTTTGTTAAAAATAAATCATAACAAAAGTAATATTTCATGTTTATTTTGTGAACTATTTTGGCAGTGAAAAAAAAAGTAAACATTCACGCATCCATAGAGATGCAGAAATGTCCAGTTGTACAAAAAAATAACTTTGAAAAGGGTCACCAGTGTGTAATATTTAAACTGTAAGCACATCATCATTATAGTTCTTGGTTATTAGGTAGGCAGTACGTAGGTTCTGAAATATCAGCAAAAATTCACATGTTCCTAATTCGCTTGTCTTGAAATGTGGAATCTACACCATGGAGCCAGTGCTCAACATAACGCGCTCATTCAGGGTTAATTTAATGTTTCCTGGAAGGTGGACTCGACGAACAGGACCAGTATTCTGAGCACCAAGATTACTAGAGTTGAATAAAGTTGTCTTTTTCCACAGAGGCTATGCTAATAAATGATCAGGGGTACAGGGAAAGAGAATAAGGCAGGCTTTTCAAAATTTTGATGCACAAATTCTTAGAGATGTAAGTGAATCTTATGAAGACCATGTTCAAACTCGAATTGATATAGAGGTTGGACAATTAAGAATATTTCATAAAATTATTGTAGGTAGTAAGGTGATAAAAATTTCAAGATAAACGGCTATTTAATTATTATAAAGTAAGTAGCAATACTGCGGATTCTACAGCTACAATCGGTGAAAATTTTATTTGAATATCTTCGAGGATTCGCAAGAACTCATCGCCCTAATGAATCACCCCGTATATGCTTTAGATTATTTATTTTAGTGTGATTGTCTTGTTAACGCATGTGATTTCTACACATGTATATTTTATGGAAGTGAATCTTAGTATGAGGATAAAGAACATATTGTTTTTCCTGTAGAATAAATTTATTAAATATGAGAAAAAAATGAAAATGAATTGAAAGGGGAAATTCCTACAGTCGTATGAATATTTTTTTGTATCGTCAATTGAAGCATTGTTATCAAGATTCGTACCTAATAGGAATGTAGCAATTTTCCGCGTGATCACATTCACACGCTTCAAAGAAAATCCGATTTTCGTACAACATTGCAAACAAGAACGAGCATTAATGTTGGTGGAAAATTATTCTTTTTTTGATTTCCTTTGTTAAATCCTTCCCAAACACTGAACCGTTTCACGATTATTCTGCGTAATAATAACTGCCAAGAGGCCAATTAAAGTGAGAATATCAAAAACATTCTCTAAGCTTAATTCTTGTATAAAAAAAAATCGTAATACGTCCGTTTGGAGTCAACACCATTCTCATACATCGTGCCGAGTAATAGTAATGGTTCTCTGGGTTTTACGATCTTTCCATAACTATTGAAAAATGTCGGACCTCCGGTTATATCTTTTACCGCTGTTGATGTTCGCATTTCACGCCCCTTTCAGGAGAAGCTATTTTTTAATTTACTGGAAAAATTTGCAGTTTCCACTATGATATACATAGACAGGGTGTGTCAATAGACAACCACCTAAATTAAACTATTATATATTGTTCATAAATATATGTATAAACATACAGTATTTGAAGTTTATTGCACCATCACTGTAAAAGTATTGACCTGTTTACAGGATATTATTCAGTTTCCTGGTGTTTGTCCTTAATCAAATCTTGTAAGTTGAATTTGACCCAATATCAGGCTTCTGATTGAGCTGAAATTTCGCAAAAATATTAAGTTTGGATGACAATGCATGGTAAACTTAGTATAATAATTATACACAATTTAAATTCAATATGGCGAGTTATCAAACATGGCAAAACTGTTATTTCTTATTCACCTCCATGACAAGGGTTCATATTATCAAAAGGATTTAAACTTTTACAACAGTATGACGATCAACTGCCACTATTGAGACAGCCTCAAACAATATCTTCGAATGGTAAGCAATGTATCATTGGAGATGTAGACTCCTGGGAATAGAACACCCAAGCGAGATTTTTCCCAAGAGGGACCTTGTGAAAAG
Organism: Lochmaea capreae; assembly: GCA_949126875.1. NCBI lineage: Eukaryota > Metazoa > Arthropoda > Insecta > Coleoptera > Chrysomelidae > Lochmaea > Lochmaea capreae. The sequence goes on from OX421409.1 coordinate 10,988,649, forward strand.
AGTGTTGAGCCTGAAAAGGGCTACTGGTCTCTTTTTATAATGGGTGGAACCTTGAGCACAAAAAGCCTAAAGACTGAGGTGCCGAGGTCTCGATGCCTCTGACTGGTCGTACTGAACCAATCAATCAACACTTAGATATAGGGAAAAGTGAAGAACGTTTGTTTTAAATCTACTATAGAATTGTAAAGGGTGTGCCGGTTTAACCGGACGTCACCGAAAGTCGATAGACCAATACCAAATTTCCCATATTAAGGATTTTCATTCTGGAATGTTATGACATCATGCTCTATATACTATTCAAAAAAATCGCCTTCTACAATTATGATATTATAGAGGCTTGTCGCGAGATTTATGAGTGTGAACAAATTGAAATTAAATAATAATATGTTACTTGAATTTAACGCAGGCACTTCTAAGTAAAAATGTAGCAAATTTATGAGATTGATTTTAACGATATTTTCTTCTGATCTGAAAAATGTCTGTCTACTATAAATTTCCTAACCTTTGGAATTAGTCTGATTCTAATATACTGGAACCGTCGCGAAATTTGTGAAACGCTTTCCACTGTATTTATCAAAACATTTCAAAAAAAGTTAAGCAGCTGACACAAACTTGGTTCAACAATAAACGCCTTAATACCTGCTTAGTATCTGTGTAATTTGCTTCCCTGAATTACGCTAATACACTTTACAAATAATTAGAGCAGCATAGTCCATTGGTGCGCTCCGGATTATTGTAATAGGCAATTTAATCATGCATTTCTAATCAGTTTTAGGGTGACTCAATATATCAGTGACAATATATCGAAATCTGTTATATTCTGGTAGAACATTCATTCGACTCTGATATATTTACATAAAGACCAAGACCTCCAAGGTATCTGTATTAGAACCTTGAAAAAATACTATACAAATATCAACGGATTTATAGTGGTTTTTTATAATTGAGCGATTGAAAAAAAAATAGATTTTAAGCTTTCCCTATTTTTCCGCCTTTCTCCTATAACTAGCCAAGACTTTTCCCTGTCTGAAATCTATACTAGTTGTCGAGTTATTGATAAGAATCTAACTCCATTGATTTAAATATCTTCACGAGTCTTTAGAAATTAAGTTCGTTAATTACTTCCCTAGTGCCATGATGAATCTTTTTCACGACCCAAATTCAATGCTTCATAAATTTTGATTATCCAAGAATGAACAAAATATACGACACCTTAGAAGTGATTTATGTGATAATTGGAACACAAGACTTGACTAATGGCATATCTTTTTTGATGAGGCGAATTCAACTCCAAATGATGGAAATATCTACGACGCAATACATAGTTTCTCTACACTGTTAATTTCATACATCGCGACGTATATTTGCAGTATACTAAACATCACTGCCAAGGCACACTAAATGAACTAAGAGAAAATAACGAACAAGTGATTAACCAGGAAAGATCTACTTCTGTAGGACATGAACCGTTTCACAGGATAAGTCCTAATGAATTAAAGGCAAAATTGAAAAGGAAGTAAGAAACGGTCAAAGCCTGGAAACATGGAACTAGTCCAAAATATATCACAGGAACTGGAAAGGCAACGTTATGTATTAGCAAAAACCAACTAAGAATCCACAGAGATTATTTCAGTCAATCAACATTATTTGTATAACATAGAGCTAAAGGTATCGAAAGTATGTCGCCTCTGCCATGAAAAAGCAGAAGCACACCAGCACTTTCTTACAAAATCCCCGGTAGAAGAGGAATAATTTTTATTTTTAATACCTCAATAGCTACTACACCAGATCACAAGGGGGCGTATTGGCTCGGTTAGCATTACCACAATGCCATCTCTAGGATCTTACGCGTATATTCCACATCTATATTCAAGTATCTTTACTTCTGAGGATTTCAAATTCTCCCGTTAATTCTTTTAAATTGGATTATTGTTTCCAGTCCTAAAATTTAAAAATCGGTAGAGGCCGATAGATTCGAAAAATGAGGCATAACATTTTCAAAACAGATTTAATTAAACAGTTTTAACAAAATGGGGAACATATTAACCAAATGAAAGAAAGCATAAGATATGTTTGTGTTTTCGTTTATTTGGTATTGCAAACTCACCCGGATGAAAATTTAACAGGGTAGAGAAAGTGTGACCCATGAATTTTATTTGATATACTAGGCTAGCACTACTGACTGGCATATATTGCCAAAATCTGAAAGAGCAAAAGTCTCCACACTTCAGGTGGATTCAGGCAAGCAAACATTTAAACTTAGATTGATTTAAAACTAAAACTAAGATGTTAGAATCATGTAATGTAATGTAGATATTAAGGCAAACTAAGAAATTTCAGATTCAAACTGAAACTAATAAATATGGCCAACTTTCAACTTAGGAATTAATTTTTTCCATGAATTCGACACAACGCATGCATCAAGCCATAACCACAGATCATAAACTGGGGATTTGTGTTGTGTAATTGTTTACATGAGCTTGTATCACATGGTCGAAAATATTTTTATAGTTTATAACAATATTTTTCGTAAACTAGTTGGTTTATGCATGAATTCACCTTAAATCAGTAGATAATTATGTGTAAAAAATCAGTATATCGGTAGATTACTTTGAAAATAGGGTTGGCATCGCTGAATTGGAGACAGCAGAGAACTCTCTAAAATTTTTCAATTGGAGTGTTCTTCTATATGCTTATATATAGAGTTTTTTTTAAGGTAATAGTAAAATACTAGTATAACGCCTTACAAATTTGAAATACCCACTAAGAAGCAATAACTACTTACCTGGCTATACGTCACAAACGGCATTTAATTATACTTCTAAGTTAAACGAAGTTGGTATATCTGCAAGATATAACCAACCATTCTGGTTTGTGATTAAAATGGACAATATCACTTGCAGATTGGTTTCGGCATATTTGCGCCTCATCATCCGTCCAGAAGCTCTGAGAGCATAATCGTGGACTGAAGATAATTCTGAAATCACATTAATACATCAACCCAAGTGAAGGAAATGCTAATAATGCGATAATAGCGACATCTCCATAACCAACCATAAACAAAATTCTATATTGACAGAAAATCATCTCGGTTTGTAGATATTTACTTAATTACAGTTTGTTGTGATAATTGTTGTTATATTCAAGTGAATCATTTGCTATTTGAAAAGTTATAATAGTATTTAATTATTATCTTAACATCTATTGATAAAACGCTTTACTCAAATATAACAATTGTTACAGGGAACTGTAATTAAGTGGAAAAAAAAGTTGTTTCAGTACTTCTGCAAAATTCGATATGATGAAACGATGAGAATAGAGCAAAAGTCTTATCACGTTCACAATAATTTTCTGTGTAACTTAATTCCAACAATTGTACGTGATCTTAGTTGGCTACCGATCGTACTTTTCATTTATGAGGATTAAATCTGGATTATTAAATCTTTAACAAGCTATCCATGCTACTGTTCAGTTTTTCAATTATTAAACCTTCATTTTCATTCCTTCTTGATTCCCGTAGAGTGTTGATGACTGATTAAGGTACTGGTTATTTTTTTGAAGTTTAATATTGTTTATACTCGTATTTCCAATGGTTAAACACGTATAATAAACAATCTCAAGCACTTAATTGAAAGTGAAATGGTCAAGAATTTACCTACAAATTTACTTGAAGACTCATCTTGTTGTATATCAAATTATAACTGAAAATTGGATATCCAATAATATTTTCCCACAACCACTACGCAAAACACGCTTTTCTACACAAATTCTTATGCGCAAAACAGGCCTCTTCTTAATTATTTTGATAACCGTTGGAAAAGTAATGTGAGAAGTACACGCTATGGCACTTTTCCGCACCGAAATGTCAAACAAAGCTACCTATGACCTGTCAACTTTTTTTGACAATTCAACCTTATAGTTAATTTCTTATTGGTGTACAATTTTTAAATTTAAACCAAAAGTAAGTAAACTATTAATTTCATTATTTATTTAAATTTATTAATTATAAAAACATCAACCTATCAAGTATTATTATAGAAATTATGAACCAAGATCAAAATAATTTAGCTTTTGAGTTGTCCAATTCGGACATTGGAAATACTTCTCCAGATATTATCGAAAAGGCTCGAACTGCAACCGAAAATTTGTTACCTGAGGTTTCGAAAGAGATATATCAAAATAGTAGTTTTCTATTTATTTTCATATTGTAAGTTTTTTCTGTTCAAAGCTGAAATAAAATAACTATATAAATCACTGTATTTCTTTCATTAATAAATGTGGTTGTAGAAAAAATATTGTGTACAACGTGTACGCAAATCACTTTTCCCGCTTTGCGCACTAGTTGTACAAACTACTATTTCCTAATTTCTTAATTTTATTTTTTGTAAACATGACATCTATTACATTTTCTTTCACGTAAATCTTCAGGAAATGGTGCATCGACGAGCTTGGATTATTTCCAGAACTGCTATTTAGTAAAGTTTCCATGTTACAATCAAATGTTGTTAACGGGAAGGTACAAAAAGACAAACAAAAAACTAATTCCACTTCCACTGGCGTGTCTAAAATCGCACAAAAGGGAAAATAAACTCACCGGCAAAAAACTCAGCCACCTAAAATTATGCAGAAGTTCGTTGTCCAAGAACTTTCGTAATTTTTCATCGATTTCAATTGTTTCTACGCCAAATTGTAGATGAAATCTTTGATATTAGAACAATTTCCAGAAAATGTTTCCAAAACTGTTGATAGCTTGTTTATATAGGGTTTAACGGCCCGGGCCCGACCTTGGGCCTCACAAAGCAAACAATCCGTAAGGAGACGAGGAACTGGTTGAGAAACCAGTGGTGGGATCACTACAAATAGAATTCTATTTTAGTGACGTCACGTTATCTAGCAAAAACGTTCCACATCGTTCGAGAGTAATAAATTGGTATCATGACACAGAATCTGAAGGGTCTCCTTCCACCTTCTTAGAATCTACTTCATTCTACAATTCTTAAGTGATAGAAAAGATGATTAATCTCTCTTTTGGTGACGTTACTAGAATAGAATTCTATTTGTCGTGATCTCTACACAACACCTTGCTCACTGGAGGGCTCTACAGGGTCTCAGGCAGTCCAAGCTCCTATTGAGGGGATGGAGTCCCTGTTATGACCTCTGGGGACATAAGCAGGCATCCACTGAAGAGGATTGAGGCGACTCGGCTTCATGGATGCATAAGTAGCAGGAATGGCACAATGGGCCTGCCAGTGGCCTCAGTGCCAGAACATTGGCTTGAGTTTGTCTTGGCCAAGGTTTGCCTAAATTAGTAGTAGGGTGAAAAAAAACCAAGTATTTGTAGACCAATTTCTTAACACCCTGAGGGACAGTTCGAAAGATTTGTAGAGTTTACGCTCGGTTTATTACAAAGACTATCCTTTTCGCCATTTTTCAGTTTTTATTTTACCTTTATATCTTGATTTCTTTTGAAAATACACCTTTTCAAATAGAAGCCTGGAATTGTTTTAGAGAAAAAATTTAATTTGTGATGTTTTAATATTCAACAGTAATTTGAAACAAAAGGAAACATGATTGGCATTTTACAATATTTCCTCTGCCCACCTATAGCGGAAATAACTGCACACAATCGCCGAGGCATCGAATTGATAAGACGAATAATGCGATCTTGAGGGATTGCATCATATTCAGCTTGCAACGCAAAACGCAGCTCATCAAATGTTTCTGATAGTATAGCACCTCGACCAATGTTTCTTCGAATTTCATCCCAGAGATGTTCAATCGGATTCAGATCCAGGCTACATGCAGGCCATTTTATTCGTTGGATATCAACCTCATCCAAATATTGGTTGACAAAATTTGCTACACGCGGTCTTGCATTAAAATGAAGTCATCTCCAACAAATGGAGTATAGAGAATACAGCTTTCTGAAGAACGTCTTGTATGCAACGTTGAGCATTTACTCTGGTTTCAATAAATAATAACTCGGTACGTGCTGCTCTTATCTCGGCGATTGCGTGCAGTTATTTCCGCTAGAGGTGGGCATACGAAATATTGAAAAATGCCAATTATGTTTTTCTTTTTGTTTCAAATTACTGTTGAATATTAAAACATTACAAATTAAATTTTTCTTCTCAAACAATTCCACGATTTTATTTGAATACGTGTATCTTCAAAAGAAATCAAGATATCAAGGTGAAATGAGAACTAAAAGATGGCGAAAAGGATGGTCTTTGTAATTAACTAAGCGTAAACTCTACAAGTTTCCCGAACTGTTTCACAGGGTGTTAAGAAATTGAACGGCAAATAAAAGGTTTGTTTTCACCCTGTATAAATAAGATATCAACATTGCTAGAAAACTTCTCTGGAGTTTGTTGTGATACCAAAGAACTTATCTACAATTTGGCGGAGAAACAATTGGAATTGATTAAAAATTACGAGAGTAAAATTTTGGGTGGCCGAGTTTTTTTGTCGGTGAGTGTATTTCGCAAACAATTATTGTTTGATCAGAAACTTGAGCAAAATAGGATCACGATTACGATCACAAGTAACTTTTATGTGATGGTATCAAAAACAAATTAGTATTAACATATCGAGATCGACTAAATGACAGTATTAATCTTGGAATTTATAGTGTTGCAGTGAATTGTTGTTGTGTTGCAGTGGATTGATCTCGTTTGTACTGTCAAATATTGATTTAAAGAAAAATGTTTTTATTGTATTTGTAAAATTAATTTATTAAAATTGCATAGCGCTTTCGGCTGTTATGCCATCATCAGTGCGATATAACTTTTGATTACAACTCCACGTGTATGAGGAATGGAAATAAAAGTGACAATTGATTGGAGTTGACATAAAAAAGACAAAGAAACTGTAATTTGAAATATGACAACTGACAGTTTTAGTGACCACAGAACTTTGGTTGTCCAAAGCGAGCACAGAACTAACAATTTGTTGTAGATAAGTAGAGAATGCTACGAATAAATATGGGTATTAACATAAATAATTTAAATTTACTATTTTAATCGTCTGTGTAAAGGGACATGAGATCTATTCAATTGTACTTGTGTATTCAAATAAAGACTTATTTTGTAATTTTTTGTCAATTTGTAAATCTTCTAAAAAATCTAACCTATTGAAATTTTTGAAATTTGTGAATTACGGTTGGGACCGAAATTATGTTTGTTAAATTTGATATGATGACCAAAAACTGAGTTTTCATGTTTGTTCAAGTGTTCGTTTATCCGAACTTTCGAAGGTCTACAAGTTCTTCCTATACTGGGTGTCCCAGACTAATTTATGCAGGCTATATCGCTTAAACGAATAGAGATTCTCGAATGGAACAAAAACTGATCTGTTCCATTTCTAATACACTTTAATATGGTGTAGAAAAAATCATCTCCTAAATATTTATCCCCCAGCTACCACCCCTAACTTGAAACTTTTTAATAGCACCCTGTACATTTTTTTATCATTTAGGATGTGGTCTTCCATCGTCTAGACTCTATTCAACAAAATAATTTCCTAAAATAAAATTGGTTCGTAAATAATCAAGAAAATATCAGTTTATTATTTACATTCGAATTGTAGTAGGTACACCTACTGCAACACTTATTCCGAATAAATAATATTAATTTGTTAATTGCTATTTTCATTTATTTTTTTCGTGTAATTTTTATTACATTTATTTTTATTGTTCCCTCAAGCTTTAAGGCTTTCTTGATTAATTCAACCAAAATAAACAATAAACTGATATTTTCTTAATTATTTACGAACCCATTTTATTTCTGGAAAATTTGTTGAATAGACGATGGATTAAAAAGTTTGAAATTAGGGTTGGTAACTAAGGGATGAATATTTGGGGGATGATTTTGTCTACGCCATATTAAAGTGTATTAGGGATGGAACAGATCCGGTTTTGTCCCATTCGAAAATCTCTATTCGTTTAAGAGATATAGCCTGGATAAATTAGTCTGGGACACCCGGTAAATGAAGCTTCACAATCATTACAATTAAGTTTGTAAATTCCACTTTTTGATAATTTATTAATTTTATCTTTTGAATTGACCAAGTGTTTGCTTAAGTTGTTTGCGTTCTTGAAAGAAAGTTTTGTGTCTTTTAATTTATTAAAAAACCTTGAAACTTTTTGAGAAATGTTCTCATTAAGAAAAGGTGAAGCAAAATATCTAGAGGGTTTCTGATTGCCTTTTATACAAAATTAAGCAAGGTGTCCCGTCCCGTAAATAAGTACCATGAATCAGAAGAATCGTCGAATCGTTAAGGAAAATTCAAAGTAAAGAACGTCTCACAATATTTTGTTGACTCGACATTTGGCATTAAGGATTGAGTGATAAAAGTTCATAAATCCCTCATTTTACAGTAAACAGTAACAGATACGTAAAGATACTAAAACATATAAGCTGAATTTATTTTGTAAAAGTGAAAAAATTCACAACATTTTTCAAAAACACATTTAACTTTTATTTATTGATTGGAATTGAACTAACCAAACTGCTGAAACATACAGGGTGGCCCACCATATTCGCTTGGATTTATTACATCTTATTATCAAAAAATGTTTCGAATAAAAATATGTAGTTTATGAACTGCCACATTTTGGAAATATTTTGTTTTATACAGGATATCTGCAAAACAGTGGAAGATATCAAAGTTACATTTTTCAAATAATTTATTCAAATAAAATCGAAAAGGATCAAAGTGCCTACATGAACTATGACTGTGGATAAAACAATAGTATATTGTATAATTAGTGGGAAAAGCATAATATTCCCAAACGACTGATAATAAAATTATCAGATGAGGAGCGTAGCGACGAGTCCGGTATCACAGGAGTTTGGGAATATGATTTTCCCACGAATTATACATACTATTTTTTCTTCGATCGTTGATTTGAATTTAAAAAATTAATTAAAAAATATTTGATAAACCAAACAATTAGCCATGCAGCTTCAACATCTATAAATTCTCGTTGTCCTGCAGTACAATTTACAAATTGTACAAACTGTACAATAAATATTAACAACAATTAACTTGTGTTCAAGAATATCGTTATAAATTAGATGTTTCTATTATTTCTTTTATAACAACTTTATCAATATAAAAATTAAAACCATACTTTGTTTCATTTTATTGTTATAATCCATTTGTAACATTACCTGCACGCTACAGCAGTGCGGTGATAATATTACCGCACTGTTATTTTCTAATTGCTTAGCAACTGCCCACTATTCTGGGATGTTGAGCTTTGCGCATAGAAAACAGGTCAAAATAGTGTCAATTTTCCCACGATCGGAGAAAAACATATTATTAACGTCAATTCACTACCTACTTACAACTAATGAACTACGTCTATATTACGTAGAACTAACTATTCAACCCAGATCTAGCTCAGTATCACTATTATCTTCATTTAAATTAATAAATAAGGGTGTTACTCTACCTACGTTAGCATTTCGATAGGTACTTTTAACCTCAATAATATGCTGAATCGAATTTTTCCAGCTATAAAATGGAATATCACTTGTCACATTTCTAATTAACTGTATAACATTTCAGTTTAATGTAGGTGAAACGTCTTCAGATCGAACTCTGGATTTTAGCTGAGGCCACATGTGTTCTATAGGGTTAAATATGCAATAATATGTGGGCCCATATTTTCAGCGATAGTATCATAATAGATATTCACGATATAAGTGTCGTAAAAATTCATATTACGAAATGAGATGGGAAATTTGAATATCCTAATATGAATTTACGATACGAATATAGTACTACCAATAATGTTAATTATTTACTCAAAATTAGTCAATATTCCTGAAATTAATGATTACAATCATGTAACAAGCAAGCGTTGCGCTCATTGTTGATTTATTTTGCGAACTGTCAATTTTGACGCGTTCACTTCAGTTTGGTATAATTGTATCGACATGAGTTCCGACTATGAACTTGCTGCAAATAACGCAATACAAACTTTAGTACCCGCTAAATACCGCAATAGAGACGAAAAACTGCAAACTGTCAACTTTGACACGTTCATTCCAATTAATTTCTCATTACGAAACTTATATCTGTATCGTAATGTTTGATATAATTAATTGGTAGTAGGTAAACGTATTTTCTTTCGATATTGAACGCTCCTAAAACTTGTACAGCAAGCGCCAAACGTGATGTCGAGCGATCGCGCAGGTATAGACTCTCCCAACTAAATTACTATTGGATTACGATAAGCCCCTTACCGGTCAGTGTCGTACCTATAATTATGATTTCTTTGTAATTTGTTTTTATTTTTTATTCAATATTACCTATAGGTAGTAGTACAGTTCATTCAAATGTTAAATAATGATACACTTATTGAAAAATAAACTTTAACCAGTCACTATCTGAATACAAATTTTCTTCATCTTCACTGCTGCTTGTGCTTGTGCTGCTATCGTCATTTAAATTTATAATCACTGGATTTACCACTGTTTGAACATCTGTGAATGTTTCATTTTACCAATATTTCCGCTCTATATCTAAGACATGTCGGCAACGTTTGTGCCATTCCTCGAAAGTGATTTGATCAAACTCGTGTTCCGCCAGTTACCTCAAATCTTCCAACTTGAAAGTTACATTCTTTTGGGACACATTGTTTTTTACAGTAGCCCAAATGAATTCAATGGGATTCAAATCCGGATGGTAGCGTGGAAGTCGCAAAACGTTATGTCCGTGTTCAAGCATAACCTCATCAAATTTATATCTAATATGGTCTTCTTGATCAACTCGTATAATTCGGGTTTGAGCCTGTCAGGGGTGAACAAAATGTTTTTTCCGTGCAGTTACTTCACCATGTCAGCGTTCCTAGAATTTGTGTTGGGGGCTGGATTAATTTGAATATTAAGTTATGGAGCATTATCAGTCACGACTATCGAAATTTGGGATCAACTTTTCTTGTAACCATTTACCATAATTTTCAGAATTCATTTCTGAATGATAATCCCCTGATTTTGTGCCTGATTTAAATATAAGCCGACAATTAGGTATATAGCCCATGTCACCTCCTGCATGGACAATAATGAGTCTTGGTCCCTTCGAAATATTTTTAAATAACCCTTTGGTTGATTCATCCGTCCAGTTCTTAGAAGATGTATGTCCACTATGAAAGGTATGTTTCATCAAGAAACAGAGTTGGTCGCTGTTGGGTACTAAAATAATTGATTTTTTGTAAATACTTGTTCCTCAATGCTCTGATGTCCATTTTCTCCATTACATTTTTTTTTATTATTTTCAGTCCTCCATTTGAAACCTATTTTCTTTAAATTTTTACGGAGAGATGTTCCGGAAGCCACAATTCCCAAAAAGTCATTAATTTTGTTTTGTAACTAATATTGGAACACTCAAACTCGGGAATATCAGTTATTGGTGCTCTTATTTTAGTTAGAGATAAAGATTTTTGTACGATTTTTTATCCAAAATATAGGTCATTTTTTAATAAACACTCTTGAATTTCCCGTTTACTGCTGCTGCTAGTTGGTACTTTATTCAATAACATATCGAAATTTTCAGTATTGATACTTTTCATAACGGTATTTTTTAATATTGATATTTTTAAAACAATATAATTATAACGATAGGATGTATCGATACTTAACACAGAATCGCCCATCTCTATATGTCATATTTGACGAACTCCAGAAATTTATTAATTTTGACGTTAGAATTGTCAATAATAGCGAATTATTACTTTCTGTTTTACACTCGCCTCATTTAATAAAGAAATCAAGGGTCGTGGACAAAGTATAGTATTCTACTCGCAATTTATGGCCATTATTCACACGGGTGACTTGCGCCCCTCGCCTACGGCTCGGGACGCAAACGTCACCATGCGTGAATAATGGCCATCATAAATTGCTCGTTTAATAATATAGTATTTAAACAGAAGATTACTATCGGAATGGAACGTTTATTAAAAACTAAAATTCCAAGACAATATTAAAAATAACTTTTAAAAAAATATCCACATTTTATTTTACCTTCAAATATTTTGAATCCATTATGTGTAAATTTTAAAAGGGTCATTGGAAGTAAAGTAGGTTGGTGCAGAATAGGACACACAAAGGAAAACAAGCAATGAAGGCTCTTCTTATGTTTACACGATAAGATTAACATTTTCATAGACAAGGTGGTCAATCCTTTATCGCCTAAAATACATTCAACTTAAAAAATGAAAAGTTGGAAATATATCTCTTAAAGCAGAAATGGATAATTGAATAAATTAAATTATTCTCAAATATTATTACACAAGATAAACATTACAGTTGTAAAGTATTTAAACTATTAAGCATTATCTTCTATCGTATTAACGACTTCCTGCTGTAGGTTTTGCTCTAAAATCAATCGTGTCGGCTTAAGTCAAAACGAAATATCTCAGTACGAAGTGTACCTTGATACATTTTTTCTCCAACCTTGTTAATCTGTGAGATACAGACTGATAAAGGATAAAATACATATTTCATAGCATATCTTCTCAGGGAATACAAATTTCAAATTTTTTTGTGGGTTATAGTATATTCAAAGAACAGTATTAATTTTGACAAATTCTAATTAACCAACGGAGTGGTACGATGGACTCATAAACTTTCAGTACCATATTCTTGTATTTCCAGATAAAGAGTTTTGTCTTCAATCTCTCACTAAATTTTTTACATAGGAGGTGTTATTCCCGCTACAACAAAATATTTTCAGAGTTTTCAACTTCGATATTTATATACACATTACTAAAAAACCACAAATAACTGTGAATGACTATTACTTTTAAATAACACATTATGACCGACGAACGTTAACATTGTTTTTGTGCAAAATATTTCTACAAAGTCTCAAAATATGTTAATTTGGTGAAGCAATTTGGAACAATCCAACTAAAAAAATTTCCTTATTTGAATAACTGTGTGCTAAAGTAAAAGCGAAATCAGTGTTTACAATAGATACATCGTTTCATAGATAAACAATTTCTGAACAGATTTGAATTCCGAGTAGTTTGCTTCACAACAATATGTATTGTTATTCATCTAGTCTGTTTAATAATCAATGCTCAACTTACTACACAAATTTAACTGGAGGTGAAACTTTTGGAAAGTAGGTATATCTAATTGTTATAACTGACGAACTATCTAAGTAATGATCGAGAAAGTTCGGGAGGAAACAAAAGCGAGTCGAAACCACGATAGTGACGGGGATTTTAAAAAGAGCTTACGAAGAGTCGGAATACGATCGAAAAGATAGCCTGAGGATGTAAAGTAGTTTCTCGCCTACCTAACCGGAAAACCAATCGTATATACACCAAAAATAGGGCGGAAAGTATTTTTCAGCAGCCCAAGGACGGAAAATTAATAACGTTACGATTTTTGAGGTTTTTCGAATTCTCACCTGTTACTTGATTACTTTGACGTTTCACGTGAAGTTTTATCTTATTTTTATCTTCCTTTTTCTCTTTGACTTTCTCTTTCTGTTCCTTTTTACCTTCTCCTTCTCCTTCTCCTTCTCCTTCTCCTTCTCCTTCTCCTTCTCCTTCTCCTTCTCCTTCTCCTTCTCCTTCTCCTTCTCCTTCTCCTTCTCCTTCTCCTTCTCCTTCTCCTTCTCCTTCTCCTTCTCCTTCTCCTTCTCCTTCTCCTTCTCCTTCTCCTTCTCCTTCTCCTTCTCCTTCTCCTTCTCCTTCTCCTTCTCCTTCTCCTTCTCCTTCTCCTTCTCCTTCTTCGTCCTTGTCCTTGTCATTGTCATTGTCATTGTCATTGTCATTGTCATTGTCATTGTCATTGTCATTGTCATTGTCATTGTCATTGTCATTGTCCTTTTCTCCTTCTCCTTCTTCTTCTCCTCCTCATTCTTCCCTTCTCTCCTTCCCCCCTTCAATCCCCCACCTTCTCTCTCTTCCTCTCCTTCTCCTTTCCCTCTCCTTCTCCTTCTCTGTCTCTTTCTTTCTCCCTTTCTCTTGCTCCTTTTCTCTCTCTTTTTCTTTATCTTTTTTTCTCCTTTTCTCTCTCTTTTTCTATCTATTTCTTTTCCTTTTTCTCTTTTTTTCTATCTTTGTCTTTCTCTTCCTTCTTATCCTCCTCTTTCTCTTCAATTTTTTCTTTCTCTCTCTCTTCTCCTTTTACTTCCATTTTCTCATCCTCTACTCTTTACTACATCGACTGAAAAATGGATTGAAAAATACGTGAATTTCGATTTTGTCCTATTTTTTATTGAAGAAATTATACGAAATAGACAAATAAAAAACGGATTCTCCGCCACTGTTGACTTTGTTAAGAAAGTTTTCAATTTTTGTCATGGTTTCTCTTAAATAATTCATAAGGAAATATAATGATAGAGACACCCCATTTATGGGATGAGTAAAGTGCTTATTTCGGTGGGAATTAACATTTTCCAAGAATATAAAAAAGTTGCAAGGGATCTGTAATATCGCATTAGCGAAACACCGGCGTTAACTTTTTTATCTTCAACATTTTGATGGATGCATTAAAATTATGAGTTAACTTTTATGTGTTCAATTTTTTTAACGCGAATCTTCACAAATTCTTAAATTATTTTCACTATAATACTGTATTAGTGAACCACGGAAGAATGCTGAAATATTCAATTTATTGATAAAATCGACTTCAACAAACGCAGTTGAATACAAACAAAAATAACTGTTTTCAACATTTGTTCTTTCTCTTAATGTTATTGAATAATTATTGTTTTTTATGTAATTATCAATTATTTCATAATTCTAAAGTTGGTGCCAAGTGAATGTCTCAGTAACAAATTAAATTGTTGTATGAATGATTTAGTTTATTTTTTGAATAATTGTGTTTTTGTTGATGTCGGCTTTTTAGCTCATTCCACAATTTCAAGTGATCGGTAGGTAAGCCTAGTGCATCTCTGATCTTACCTAATCGGTTAACCTAAAATTTCAGCGGGAAACTTGAAATTATCAACGGGAAACCTGAATTTTTGGCGAGAAACCTAAAACTTTATTAATTAATATTCATGACAGAAAAACCTACTACTTTTTTGACATAAACAATTTATTTTTAGTTTTAGATTCAAACCAATGTAACTTTGGAATTATTAAAGGTAAAATTATGCGGTCTTGACGGTTGTATTTGTAATTTAATAAATTATGATAAACTGACTATAAACTAAAAAATATGTTAATAAGTTATTATGGAGCAACGGTGCACCCTGTATACTTCTAATCGACTTACGCAGATGGTCTGGATTATTTGAAACCTAACGGAAATCAAAATATTAGCAAGTTACGTTACTTTATGCACACACTGTATAACAATGCGTTGAACTATTTACTAGTCTGTGAGACGTTCCTTAGGAACTAAGTATAAGTGAGGGGGCACAATAGATTTTTTAGGTCTCAGTTAATGTCACCCCTTCATACATACATACATCATAACAAATTAGTACTTCCTCCTCCAGCTCCAACGATAGCCTGCAATCCCTGGGGCATGTTTCGCATGAGATTTGTGGAATTCGACGTTTTTCCTGTCTCAATTCAACAATTGAATCAGTCGCTGCAATTTTTCGTTTTAAGAGGTTCCATAGGTATATAATGAGATTAACATCACGACTCTTTGGCAGTTAATTCCCACATCCTCAGCGAACTAGATCACTAGCAATCAAAAACACAGAATCTGTTGAAGAGAAAATTGGATAAAATACTTTTTTTTTACGAATGTATGTGAATATTCGATAGTTATGGCCTCCCCAACGGACATTTTTCCAAGTTCATCGACTCGCCATCAAACTTTGAACTAAGAGTCTGGTGAAAAACATTGAAAAGTGAACATCCAAGATTTTCCATAACTCCACCACAATATTTTTAAATTTGATGGAAATTCTATGTAACATCAAAATGTAATATTTGCTTAACAGGTATTTGCTTATTTGGGATCGGCACCGTACATAGCAATGAAGGTGCTGACTTGCTCCGCTGCCAATTTCACATTTACTTTCTGTTGATTTACCCTAGTTCACCTTGACGATCAACATGGAATGTTATTCTTACAGAAAATTTGCTTTATAACAGCGAACGTAAATTTTTTTCTCCGAGTAGTTGATGATTCGTGGAAGCAATTTGAATTCCCATGATTCCATTTGAGTAAAACGATTACAGATTGTCCCATGACTAATGAGGGAAAAATTTGGGTCAAAATATTTTAAAATATAGACCGTCGCTTCCGAGTTATAGCAATCGAAAATCTGTAGTCTGTTTAAATTTTATTCACGCACCATCAAAACCTGACAATGTTTCCGCGGTAGACGTATAGCATTTCTGTTGGTGGATAGGCCATTATTCTTTGCACGCTATTTTGTACAGGATCGAACTCGGTTTTCGGCAGTACTTGCGCTAATTATATTGCCTGCAACAAAGTTCCCACTTTCCTCTCCAGAAGAGGACGTAAAGATGCGAGGGTCAAAAATGTGTCTACTTTCCCATATGGGTGCCATTTAAAAGTAAATAGACTTAATCAGAATTGATAGTGACTACAATTAATGAATATACTTCTTGAGGCCTATCTGATTTATCAGAGTTGCAGTAGCAGTAAATTGAAGTTAACTACTGCCATATCATTATATTTTTTATATTTCAAGTGCGATTAACTATACCCAATATTAATGGTTGTTAAATACGTGAAAATTTATATCTACTAACTTTGAGCATCTGTAGAGCCTAAGCGTGGTTACGAGGATGTGTTGATATCTAGTTAACCTAGACCAGTTGCATAAACAAAATATTGTATTACCATAGCAACGAACAATAACTCATTAGAAGTGTCAGTGTGAGGTTTGACGTCAAAAAAGTAAACCTGAGTTACGCAATAAATTAAAAGAAAAAAGATGTCCACCGAAATTGTGAGAATCGAAAAATTGGAGTATCGAGCCATCATCAAGTACCTGTATTTAAAAGGATTAAGAGGTAAGCAGATATGCTAAATACCCTTGGTAATCAATGTCCTTAGTATGCGACCGTGAAAATTTGGACTGCAAGCTTCAAAAGAGGTAAATTTTCCATTGAAGATGATGACCGATCGGGAAGGCCAGATTCTGTGTCAGTCCCCGAAAATATCGATGCCGTGCATGACATGATTTTATCAGACCGTCGAATTGGGCTGAAACGGATATCTGAAGCACTGAATATTTCAAACGAACGCGTTCATCATATAGTTCACGTCAATTTGGACATGAGAAAAATTGCTGCAAAATGGATCCCTAAATGTTTGAATGTTGACCAAAAGCGTGCAAGAGTAGAAGCATCGCGTTCGATCAGTGCTCGATTTGAAAACAATGTAGACTTCTTAAACTGAATTGTTACTATGGATGAGACTTGGGTACATTTTTACGATCCAGAAACAAAGCAACAATCGATGGAATGGCGACACTCCAAGACCTAAGAAGTTTCGTGTCCAAAAATCTGCTGGAAAAGTTCTTGCTTTAGTTTTTTGGGATTGCCATGTAGTAATCATGATTGATTTTTTGTATAAGGGTAGAACAATAACTGGAGATTGCTATTCGACATTACCGACCACTCTATGGGAAAAAATCAAAGAGAAAAGACGAGGAAAGCTATCCAAAGGGTGTTTTGTTTCTGTAGGACAACGCCCCTGCACACAAATCTCATGTTGCCGTGCAAAAAAGGGTTTGAATTACTAGAACACCCCCCTTATTTACCAGGTTTGGCTCCGTCCGATTATCATCTCTTTCCTTAACTGAAAAAAAGTTTAAAAGGTCGTAAATTCTGTTCCAACGAGGAGGTAATAAAAGCTGTGGGGGTCTGGTTTGCAGAGCAAGAAGAAACATTTTTTTTGAAAGTTCTAGAGACGTTGCAGGTTCGATGTAATGAATTTATCCAATTAAGAGGAGAATATGTTGAGTGATAAAATATTTTGACATTGAAATTTTGTTTGGTTCTATAGTAGGCTAAGAATTTTTCAATATATTGCAAAACAGTTATAATCCATAGCGAAGCAATGAAATAGCTATTTACTTCTCCAAAGCAATTTATTCTCCTCTTAAAATTTTTAGGTAATGATATTATAAAATAGATACGATATCCATGAAAAACTTCCAAACCTCCGCCTTTCTGCCGTCAAAAGCAACGCATTTGAGATTTTGCATATCACATCATAAAATTAATGAAACATGACCAGTAGTGTAGTTAAAAACTACATCTGTCTCTCCTCAAAAAAAATATGGAATATTTTGCACAATTAAAATCCTTCCTTGGCAGCGCAATTAAGTTTCGCAAAAAGAGAAAATAATTATTGCTTCCTCTTTTTCCTATGTGTATGTGTATGTGTATATGTGTTCATGCCGCTTGAGGAAGGATTAGAATGAGGTTTGTCGCACTGTAATAACTAAGACGGTGTTGAACTAAAAACAGATATAAGGAAAGAAATAACGTTACACCTTGTTTCATCAAACTTAATAGTGCTATTGCAAGAAATTCTCAGAATCTGCCTTTGAGATTTTGACGTCACTAGTATGAATTGAAGTTAGTCACATATTTTGACATGGAACAAAATAATCATAAGGGAGGGTAGCTATTCAAACTGGAGCAGAAAAGAGGAAGCTTGAGCAAGAGTGACAGTGAGTTGAATAGATGATGCTTTTACTTGATGATAATCCATACTTAACTATGAAATAAAACAATAAAATATACCTCTACTCGTTTGAGAAAGCTACTGTGTTAGCGAAACGCGTCACAAATTGTATTTTGAACTTAGTTCAACTATAATGAAGGTTTAAACAAATTTTATTGTTTTATTTCATAGTGACAGTGAGTTGTTTGCATACTTACGCAGGTGGTTTCATCTTGGTTCAAATTTCTAATTAGTTGAAGTTTCAGCTTTATACCTTTTATAAATAAAATGCTCCAAATTGAACAAGGTAAACAACAAAGTGATAGATATCAGATCTCAGCATTTTTGTCTTAAATAGGCTCAAACATCCCAATACAAGAAGAATGAGAAGAAGCTTGAACATGGAACAGCGAAGGAAGACTTCGACAAAGCAAGATTGAAACTAGTGACTGATCTGCATTATGAACTGCATAATTTCAGTAATTTTTTTTTCCATTTATTTTTGGTTAATCTGAACTCAAATTTGGAATAATTTATGTTTGACTACCCCACTTGTCACTTATTAATATAACCTAATAAATTAAAATTTGAAGTTGAACACCCTCACCCTAGTGATAGATGTGAGCGATAGCCGCCCAGTCGAGATCATCTATCTTGTGGAAGTCTTCGTACCTATCAGTGGGTGCAATTGTCTGTAGTTTCTTAAAGTGAAACCAGGCCTCGGTTTGAGTAGCTGCTTCCGCTGCGTTTGGCTTCTGCATTGGTGAGTTATGGTCCTCTGTCTGGGTCTCAGTATTGTCCATGACTTTCTCTACTTCCTCAAACCTGTGGTGCTCAAACCACTGCTTGATTGATTCTCTTTGGAAGGTTGCAGTATTACGGACCATTTTTGCCACTACCTCTTTAATTTTTTTGCCTGTATTGGGAACTTCAATCATCAAATTTTTCAGGGTCTCCACCAGTCTCTTGTTTTGCTCGACGGCCTCCATGACTACAAAAGCTTCCGGGTTCTCTATTTTTCTATACGCGTCCAGTTTGTCCTTGCCGAAAGATGTTTGGTGTAATTTCCTCTTCTTTGGGGTTTCCGTTAAAGAAATGGTCCTTCTCAGCTTCATAGAAGGTATCTCAGAGCTTCCGCTCACAGTCTCTAGGTGCTCTGCTTCCTCACGAGTAATTGATTTCCTTCTTCCCTCGTCCCACGTTAAGTCAATCGTGATTGAGGGATTCCTGCCTTTTCTCTCTTGTTTGATCTCTAAATCTGTTTGTGATGAATCACTCGGGTTTTTGCTCCAACCCCCAGAATCCGTGGGGTAGCCTACCGTAGTAGGGAGGGATTCTCCACATCCTGTGGTACCCTCCTGGGGTGAAACATTTTGAAACTCCGACATGTCATGCGTAGATTTGGTTGGACTCTTTTGTCTGGGTTACCATACCATAGCCGAGAGGTCCCCGTTTTACAGCGCCGGGAACTCGCCGTTTGCCCTTCGAATCTGGCAGGACTTGTCAGTATGTTTGGATGTAACATGGGCGTGTTTGATCTTCTACTGGCATGTCTTGGTGCTACCTACTCGACATCAGTAGCCCCGCCAGTGCCCCACTGACCATTTCCTGAGCTGTTTGTTTGCTTCACTCTTCCCTCCCCGTCCTTGCGGCTCGAGAAGGGGAGAAGTTACTGAGCCACTCCACCAACGACAAGGTCTTACAGCTCCTAGGAGTTATCGTAAAGGTCCTTACGGATTTTTGTCATTTGTGGTACCATTTACTGAGACCTAAAAGATATATTGTGCCCCCTTACTTCTACTTAGTTTCTGGGGAGTGTCTCGGAGACTAGTAGCTCCTTTAGTCCTATTTCCCGGAGGAATTTTAGGATATCCGCAGGCTTCAACTAAGGTAACTGTCCCTCTTCTATCCAGTAGTCTCCCAGGTGCTGTGCTCTAGGATTCTGAATCGCTTTGCAGTTCGCAAGTATGTGGATTGTGGATGTTTCTTCTTCCATTCCACAAAAACTACGACTTCTTCCTCCACTATTTTGAGCTTTTTAAGGTGCCCATTCAGGCGATAATGACCCATTTGGATTCCTGTTAAAACTCTTGGTGCAATTTTACTTTGACTTATGCATTCATTTGATCTCACCCAGAAGAATTTTAGATTGCCTAAGCCCTACTAGATCTTTCCAATGGTCAGATCTTCTCTTTTCTTCGGTCTACCCATTTCTTCCAATATTACATTGGAGCTGATTCCGCAAAAGGGTTCCGGCCGCCAAAAGGGTATTTCAGTCCCCCTCTTTGCTAGTTCATCTGCTATTTCATTTCTTTTTATTCCAGTGTGTCCTGGTATCCTCAGTAAGGTGACTATATTGGTCTCGTCTAGTTCATTAAGTTTGCCTAGGCATTCCCACACCATTTTGGAACTGATTACACAAGAACTCAGCGCTCTAGTGGCTGCTTGACTATCAGACATTATGATAATCCTTTGCCTTCTATATCCTTTGTCAATATTGAACTGGGCACACTTTCTTATTGCGTGAATTTCCGCTTGAAATATACTTGGGGTTTTTCCCAAGCTTTCGTAGTGGTTTCTGGCCCGTACACTCCTATCCCAGTTCCTTCTATTGCTTTTGAGTCGTCTGTTTACCATTGAATGGCATTATTTCCAAGTCTGGTAATGGTATTTGGATCCCATTCCTTCTTGTTGCTTTATTCCGTAACGAATTTCTTTGAAAAGTTACACTTTTTCATCATACCATCTTGTGGCATGTCCCAGGTTGTCTGATTTCTAAGAAGTGAAGAGGTGGTTTTTTTAATAATTTTCTCTCTTCTTAGTCTGCATCTTGTTCTTTCTGCAACACTCTCCATTATCATATGTAATGGTGTGAGGTTGAGAATCACATCCATTGCTGCCGTTGGGCATGTACTCATTGCACCTGTTATACATATACACTACAGACTAGTCTCTGAATTTTGGAGAGGTTTTTTCTCGTCGTCAAGAGGCTAGTTCTACTACTCCGCGCAATGGCTCCATAAGTGATAATTGGTCCTCACGGATGTAGATGTCCATCAACAAAATTTATTTCTCTTTGTTATTATTTTCCATTTGTATTTTTTAATTATAATTTATATCGTAGACTATTGGAGGGAAGTTGTCTTGGAATACATCTCAAACATCCGGTCCCCAACAAAGTTGTTTGAAACAATTACTTTTTGTATGCCAAAATTAAATTAATTAATTTTTTCTTACTTGAAGAAACTGATGGAAAATAAAATGATCTGCGTCCATTAACTTGAACAAACTTATGGCTTTGCGTCGTAATAAATTGAGAATAACACAACCTTAGTTCTGCAGTTGCCATAATATAGGTCTTATAATACGAAATTTTACATGGAGATTTAGCTGTAGGAAATCCCAAATTTATATTTTCATAAAACGTTTCATGCATACGTACCATAGTCGGATGACTAAAAAGGGATAACTTTAATATATTACACCTTCCTGAGTCCTGCTCCTGATGACAGGGTTTTGCTTGTCTCCGCAAATGGTAGAATAGCTTTAGATAAATTTGAATATAAAAAGATACTAACATTGTGGCTCTGAAGCTCTTTAGTCCTCAGTGACATTATTTTCAATAAATAACAAGTTTTCATCAAATGTATTTACAAAAAGATCAAATATACTAAACATAAATTCATTTGCGAACTATACAGTTTTAAACAAAATTATAGTTATTGTTCCAATTGATCTAAAACAAGGAAGTCCAATTGCAAGTCGCTCAAAAAAATGTGGAAAGCCGCATAATATAATACTTCGTATGCAACTTTATCAGTATACAAAGAAAAAACGCGTTTTTTAATTTGTTCAAAAATATCAAATCACAAACATATTTGTGAGAAAGTTGGAGCAATAACAAATGTATTAGTTTTAACTTTAATATTTGTTGTTTTAGAACGAAACAACTGGGAGAGGGAACATCTATATTATGACTTCATGAGTTGTATGCTGGAGACGATGATTTTGCAAAGATACGTGCTTTCCAGCATTGAGTCCAGTGCTAGGGTTAAGCACGAAGTGCTCTGCTCACATTCTGCAATTGCATCGATTTATTCCAATGGAGGTAAATTGGAAACTTCCTCAAAATCTTTCATTCTTTTAAAATGTTATTCACAGTTTTTAAAAAATATCCTTAGTTTTGAGAAGATGAATTTTTTTTTCAAATCCATTCATGTATTCAAATAATTTGGCAACATTCTGCTTCGACAGAGTGAGGTGTCAGGTCTGCTAAAATCCAAGGTCTCCTAAAAAATTGTTCATCTACCACATAATTTCCGAGTTCCGTAGTGTGACTTGACTCCATCTATAGGGAAAATAACAATATTTTTGCATATAGCGAAAAATCCTTGGAAGTAGTTTCCTGCATTTAACCAACTAATATTATAGGTGTGAAGTAGCAAGACCCCATATCTACTTCGATTGTTAAATTACAAAATTTTCTGCTAGTCAAAACACCATTGCCCTTTTCATTACACTCTTTTCACGTTAGCAGGTACTTTCCACATGGAGCCTCTTCAAGAACAATAGAGTGTGTCACAGGTTAGTTGGTGTTTTGAGTCCGACAAATTCAATTTCAGCTGTGGATCCATCATAAAAAATCTGTTCATGTAGACTTAGATCAAGCAGCTCATATGCTACACTCGTTTTAAATAGTTTGGATGAAAATTACAAGCTGGCTATCAAATGTCGGATTGATCAGTGCTTCCATTTGGGCATAGTGAAATAGTGTACATATTGATAAATATATGGTACACCTAACTTGTAGTTGTTTGATGCAAGATTGATATTGTTTCGAAGTTTTTTATTCATTGGATTGTTTTGCCTTTTTGTGTGATAATTTGTAATAATCACCAGAAGGATTTTTCATTTTGACCAATTTTCAGTAATACGTTATAAAAATATTGCGAACGTTTTCAGTGTCGGATTGTTGAAAAAAAGTTTATTGTCTCAATTGCTTTCTAATAATAATTAGTAATTATAGCCTTTCTTGTCCCCCATGTATATTGTTAAAACGTATTCTCGTGTAACGAACTTATAATGTCGCTTCTTGTTATATTTTGCCGAGACATATTTCACCGAGTAAGGGTATTTATGTACGTACGCGCTGCTTGTCGAATATTTAAGGGTGATCAAGCAAGATCGGTTCGATTTCCAGTAACGTTACTGACATCTTTTTTTCGTTGTCAATGGTATCAAACATCATTTCATTTGAATTTTATCGTTAATTAGCTTCTGCCTGTGACTTCGTCTGCGTAAATGTCAAAAATGATTCAAATAGGATTTTTAATTAGTTTTTCTCGTTATTATGGAAGTCAGTATTGCATAGCACCAAGCTTTTAAGTAATTTCAACGTTTTTTGAATAAAATCGGATTGAGTTTCCAAACGTGTCAGAATGAAATGTAACCTTGATCAAAATCATCAAGGAGTATTGATGAACTTCGATGCGAATCCCCACCACAATAACTTTCTACCCCTCGTCAACCCCGCTAGGCGATGAGTTCCAATAAAATACGAAGCACGTCTTCCATCAATTCTGGTAGAGAATTTTTAAGCAAAATTTGAGGTAGACTAGACCAAGGAATCACGTTGTCCCATCTAAACTTTGACCCCAATTCTTGGGGTAGAACTTTGGAAAATCCGTTCACACACACACACACACACACACACACACACACACACGGCGATTCCAAAACATCCATCCATTGGACGTTTTAAACGTCCAGCGGACGGACGGATGTCGGACTGCGTTGCGCTATTTGCCAAGCTGGCGAGCGATCTTTTTTGAAAATCCAGCACGTCCATCCGAAGGATGGATGGATGTTTGGTGTGGCTTGGCCTTAAGGCTGTGAATTGATCCGTTAGTCAGTAATCCAGGACAAAGTATTTCATATATAGATGTAAGAATTATGCATATTTTTTATTTGACGATAACGTTTATATTTAGAGGCGCACTAGGACCCCATGTAAGACAACCCTAATCTAAAAAGTAATACAAGTATAGAGTACTTTCCGGATTTATTCATGAGTGGTCACGAAACTTAAAACTACTAGATCTTTTGTGTGATTATATGAAAAATGTCACTAACATTTCAATGAAAATGTAACGAAATTTATCATTTTGTAATCCTTAAGTGTTCACTGCGTCCAATTTTAAAACCCTTCACTGTCTGACGTGGACCCCAGTCAATTCAATTTGAAAATCTCCAATTTAATCAATTTATGTTCTTCCACTTTAGCTTTGATCAAACTTTATCCCGCACTTAATAAAATTTCGGGATAAATTTCAGTTATTCTCGATGGCTTTTTCAACTCATGAGTGATATAAAATTGAAATTGAAATTATATTTTCACCACTAATGTTGGTTCGAAAAATAGTGGAAAGTTTTCCGAGGGTTTTGAAAATTGGTAATGTCATAGATTTTGATGTGCTTTTTTCGAATTTTGACTTCACCTCGTCGTAATCTTGCCGCTCGCGCCGCCATATTGGAAAAATGACTAATTTTACGATAAAAGCAGTTATATACAAAATAAAACTATAGACAGTTACTTACAATTTAATTTTCTACCTTTTTTCATATTTTCGATAGCTTAGGCATACGAGCTCCGCAAAGTGTACTCCAGCACGTTTTGGACAAAAAACTCATTTCCACGCCACCTTGAGATAGAGTAAGTGGAGCGTTTTTTTAATGTGGTATCCCCAATAGGCCCAATCCACATGCAATTCAATATCCTGAAATCCAGCGTAATCTCATTCGCTTCGTTGTTCTTGATGGACCAGCCGAATTCATTGTCTGTAAGTAGTACCAATCAAAACGTCACACAGTTACCTCTGATACCGCCACAATTCGTGCATATAACAGAGCACTTTAATCCAGCCTTTCTGCATCCCCAAGCTTTCTGACATCCCTTTTTTTATTTGCAAGAAATCAGTTTTAACAAGCTTTCTGAAGCTGGTGGCTCGAGTGTGGTGACAGGAATTAGCCCATTCTTGTTTTTTTTTCACCTCATTGTTCTGCATTTCGTTAATTCCCATACCACTACTGAACCTTCTAAATTTATAAATTCCTCATATAAACTAAACTTTGCTTCTGATAATTTATGAAGACAAACATAAGAGCAGATTTGAATTTCATTTTTCGCCCTTATATCGTACAATACCCTCTACTTCATACGAAAAAATCCTAAGAAGAGATGGAGTTTATTTTGATGCGGCATTGGATCTAACAAAAATAAAACGATGATATTACGGCACAGTGAGACTCGTATGCGGATAGATCATTTATAAATTGATATATATACATTTTCAGACTATTTTTCATTTCTCCTGGGATTCCAGTACTTTACTTGATCTATAAATCCTTGAACCAGATAAAAGTATTACGTTTTTAAAAATATATCCTATACAATAGTAATGACATTCACCGCAGAGGGAAACAAATAGTATCACTACATAGAAAAGGAGATTGAAAATTTTTTTTCTTTGGTTTGACAGATTTCCAGTTGTCATTCTGTTAAGAGAAAAATTCTTTGGAATGGTAATGGTCGTGTTTTTATTGAAAACATTAAAAGATATTGGATATTTAGGATTCGCAGCAACCAGTACTTGGATATAAAGTTTCGTCTTGAGTTAATTTGGGAAGATTTTTTTAAGGAAAGTGGACATCTAGGTCTAAGATCTACTTCTACATAACCTAATGATCCAAATATTTCTAATCTTGGTCTGGCATATTCAGTATCGATCTTAAAGTTTCAATTTCCGGATTAATCTTGCATATTTGGCATTGACCTTGGTTTTGGTCTTGTCTTAATCGCAAGACCAAAACTGACTTTGGTGATAACTACTTTTAAGTTCCAAAGATTGACAGAAGACCCTATACCATACTTGTTATCCAGTATCATTAAAATAATTTTTTCCAGCTAAGGCCTGGTTTCTTCACCTCCTAATAAATAAAATATTTGAATATTTCGAGCACAAAACAGACAAACCTATAGATAAGATTAGATTAGAAATGGAGTGGCTCTCTGTCCTATCCCACTGCGACCTTTGCAGATCTATTGTGGTCCTCCCTATCCTTAGAGCTCGATATCTAGCTTTATTCTTTTTGTTAGACTTATTAGCCTGGGTACCGCCTCCCGTGCATAGCTTTCTGACCTCGGTTTTTCTTCTCCGAATAGGTGAAACCGCACCCTTACTAGGCCTTCGCACTCACAAAGTATGTGCTCCGCGGTTTCGTTTTCTTCCTGGCAAAACCTACATAGGCTGTCATCTGCTAGGCCAATTGCATGCATATGCTTCCTCAGCCTAAAATGTCCGGTCAGCATTCCCACCATCATCCTCGTCGTTTCTCGACTTTGACATAGTAGGTCGCGTGACAATAGAAGTGAACCTTTAATAGGATGACCTTGAATACAAAAATGAGGTTTCAAACCCATCCACCTGATACGCTATTTGTAATCGAGTCGTCGAAATACGACTGGGAGCTAAGGCATTTAACCTGAAAAGAAGAAAAGATGTTAAAATTGTTAATCTCAGTTTAGTTGTCATCACAAGTTGTCATGTTACATGTCGTTCGTCGTTGACATTTTTTAATTTTCATTTAAAATCGTTTGTGTTTCTATATTACTCCTTACTTTTTTATTTTCGACCTTCAAGCATTCGTGCATTACCTGTCACAGGATTCATTATCATAAGTGAGTTGAAAGAAGAAAAAAAAATTTATTCTACATAATATTTGATTTTAGGTATTCATAATCAAAATGTTGTTTGTTTTGCTGTTAAAAATGTTGATTACACTTAGATTTTCATAACACTAATACCCATACCAACAATATTAGGGGTCTACCCAAGGATCCTACGTTTGTGGAAATAAAAAAAGATATTGTGTTTTTTTGTACTTATATAGGTTCAACCAGAAGAAAAATTATTTGATTCACTTTAATATTCATTCTTTTTCCATTGGTTTTTAGTAGGTATGTGTTTGTATTGTGTTTTTTAGATAATATTTTACTTTATAAAATATTTAAAATTAATAAGTTATAATTAGTTTTACTTGCGAAAAATTTTTCATTTCATTTTCCTATAATAATTCCTTATATTATACATTATTTGCAACTAGACCATTCAACACAAATCTGTTATTATTAAAGTGCAACATCGTTCAATTGCAGATATTGTAGAATATTAAGCGTATCCTTCAAGTTAGAAATGAGCTGAAAATCCAAAAAACCGGCATAAATTAGTTCCAAAACCCATCCACTGCGATCGCTGAAATTCTTCTTTCATACCTTGTCTGGTCTTAGCTGCCAGGCCTATTTTGACAACTCGATTGCAACTAGCACTTTAGGTGGATGGGTTTGGAACCTCATTTTGGTATTCCAGGTCATTCTATTGAAGTTTCACTTCTACAGGTTTGACTGTTTTGTGATTTCGACTTATTTGCCAAATAATCTATTAGGTAGTCACAACTGTCAAATTAAATGAATGTTGTCATAATATTACTATATACGTAAATTTAGTTCATTTTACCCGAACGAGCATTAAATTTGTTTTAAACTTCACCCCAAAAAACTGTTTTCTTCTCCCAACTTTGGAATCGGTAGTTCTATTTTTTTAAATGTTAAGATATTCGACAATAATTATTTCCATAATGATGTTAATTTGTCTGATTCCATAATTTTTTGAACGTTTTTTTAAGTATTTAATTTTTGTCGTTAAAAATTACCTTACTATTAGGAAGAATATAAATATAAATTATTAGTTCTAAACAAAACACACACAACTTTCTCAAACTAGTGACTTCTCTAATCCCACGGATAATATACTTCTAACCATATAAAAGCACGTGTAACGCCAAGGGGAAATTGTACACAAATCGTCATCACCATCACTTCAAGTTAAAGTAAAGAGAAGAAAGTTTTTTCCTAATTCTCTTTCCTTATCCAACACATGAACGGTTGCTTTATACGGGGTTGGGATAAAGTATGGAACCAAGTAAATATCTTTTAAACGAAAAGAACGATATTTATGAAAATTTGCAGGTAAGTGCATTGGAACAAAATGCATCTGATGTACATTTTTTTGTCAATAATATACTTCCGGTATAACCGGAAATGCCACCAACTTCTTTAATTTAAATGGGACACCTTATATATTTTCACAAATTTTGAAAAAGCTTGTTATTTTGAATTCATACATATTGAGTTTAGTGTAAAACAATTTGTAAAAACGAGAAATATAGCACTTCAATCAACCTACTTTGAGTTTTTTGCATTAGAGCAAAAAACTATTTAGATAAACTAATTGATGTTGTTTGTATGCATAGTAATAAATGAACGAGTACTGTTTAGTACGTCTTTTGTTCTCCAGGTGTCAAATTCCAGTTGACGGAAATAAATTTCACAATTTTGAATGATTCAATTAGGTGAAAAAAAGCGTATTGAATTTTTAATGATGATCGGTTATGGTGATCGTGCTAGAACTCATGAAGAAGTGTGTCATATTTTTAATAATTTGCATCCGGAAAGAAATCCTATATCACGCTCAAAAGTAACTAGAACATTACAACGTTTAAATACAACTGGAATGGTTAAAAATTTGCTAAAACCTGGAAGACCGCAGACTGCAACGAACGAAACTGTTAAACAAAATATTGCAATCGATTTAAAAGAATCACCTCAAACTTCCACCACAAATTTGGCACTAAAACATAGTATCAGTCGACGTTCTGTAGGAAAGGTATTAAAAAGTAATGTCGACGACAATTTTGCTTCTAACATAGTTTTTTCCGATAAGGCAACTTATTGGTCAACTGAGAATCCTCATTGGATTCATAAAGCACATACCCAGCATCCACAGAAGTTAAATGTTTGGATGGGAATTGTCGAAAATAGGGTTATAGGCCATTTTTATCGACGGAAACTTGAATGGTGACAAGTATTTGGATCTACTAAATAACGAAATTATTCCTGCACTCCAACAGAATGGGCATTACCACAAAATGTTTGGTTTCAACAAGATGGAGCACCTCCCCACTATGATACACGGGTTAGGGATTTTCAGGATGCGAATTTTCCAAATCGTTGAATTGGACGTAGAGGATTTATAGAGTGGCCTGCTCGTTCTCCGGATCTTAGCCCGTTAGATTTTTTTCTTCGGGGTTATCCAAAATCATGTGTTTACGTTAGACGACCAACAAACTTACAGGAATTGGGACAAATAATTATTGATGAATGTGAACTAATACGTGGAGAAGTCCTGGAAAGAGTGACTCAAGAATTTGTTAATAGGATGGCATATTGTCAGCAAGTAATCGGCGAGCATTTTGAACATTTGAAGTAATTTTGTTTCTCATTATTTTAAAATAATGAAATGTACACCAATTGTACAACTAACAGTGAGTTATTCCTCGTTTTCACAAATTTCTCTACACTGAACTCAGTATGTATGAATTAAAAATAACAAGCTCTTTCAAAATCCGTAAAACTATATAGGGTGTCCCATTTAAATTAAAGAAGTTGATGGCATTTCCGGTTAAACCGGAAGTATGTTATTAACAAAAAAATGTACATTAGATGCATTTCGTTCCATTCTTTATCCCAACCCCGTATGCATCTTCCATAGTTTTACCATAGAAAATCTGTTTAGTGCATATTAAAGTGGCAGATACTTGGTTGTTTGTTCGGATCCAATCCAACTAGAGTGAAGAAACTGTAAACATTCATTCGCCAACTAAAAGTTTCCACTAATGTTATGTAGCTAACAAATATTTGTTACTTTATTAGAACATGGAAAAACCGGGCCTAAACCTACAGACAATTGTATAATTTATTCTAGTGAAAATTGGAATGTTGATTGTTGTCGCAGGGAATCCGTCATCAGCTATTAACGTGAATCACGAATAATAATATAACGACATACCTACAAGTTTAAATTCTATAAAAACCTGCTGAAAATGCATTAAAAAAAGTACAAGTTACATAAAATATTATGTGCCGTGACACATGCTTTTCACAAATCACGCGATGGCGCTACCTATTGCATGTTTCAATATCACTTGATTCAATTCATCAATAAATTGTTCACTATACATGTACATGTACATAAACGTCACAGCTGACATAACTGGACTATGCTGTCAAGCCGTAAAAATAGTATGAGAATCTGGTAAATGTCAATTAAATACATTTAATATTCTTGTTAACTACGTTCAGAGGCGCTATTTATTTTTCCGATATCTTTATTAGCCAGTAAAACAATGTACATATTATGTTTAAATAGAAATTTGACAAAGTGTTCTATAAAATATTTGTTCCAGCTAACTCTGTCTAAATCGCCAAAAACACTGTACTTTAACACTGTTTCTCTGTTTTTCTGCAAGTGTATGTTTTAAATGTAATTTAAATCAACTAAATGGTGGAAACGATCTAATACAGTTCTGTTCTCTCTGAATACAAGTAGTTACTTTCCCATTACACTCCACAAATTGCTTTTCCTCAAGCCAGAACCCCTCAAAAATCCGTTTGATTGTAACTGAAAACCTTTAATCAAATATAGGTTCTTATAATTAATTTTCATGAAAGTAGTGCGGAAATTGTGGGAAAATAACATGGATTGAGAAAACCAGAACTCAAAATTGTGACTGTAAGTGAGTATGGATTTTCATTTATTGTATAGACCGAGTGCTGGATGGAAGTGAGCATGCAAAAAACCGGAAACGCTTGTAGATTATATTCCGAAATCTACTTCCAGGTGGTTCAAATTGAATCCACTATTTGTAGGTGAGAATAGTGGTACTGAGAAATCGATTTCTCAGTACAAGTTGTGATTTCTTCTTACTGCTCCAAAGGGAAATTCAGAATTAGCAGGAATTTCCGTATTATCACTAAAAATAATATAAACAATAATAATAACTTATTCACCAAAAAAATTATACAGTTGATTAGTGAGGTAACAGGGAAAGGCAGATAAACAATACAAGAAACTGGAAAAAATTCATTGAAGAACTTGTCTTTGATTTGCATATTTGTTGAATATTATAATATTTCCAACCGCTAAATATGTATGTTATATTGAGTGACATTCACTAAGTTTTAAAAGATCTATGGTTACCCCTGTGTTCCACTCATATCTTGAGGATAGTCTCAGAGACTTCCTTTAGAGTCCTATTTTCTGGGGTCTCACAGGCCTCCTTGTTCCATTTTACAGAATTCTTTTTGCTCCACTAGTTTGAGCTTCTTGAAGTGTCCATTCAGGCGGCAGTGTCCTGATTAGACAGTACTCAGTTTTTAGAGGACAGCATTCCCCTCTTAGTACTGGAAAATATTCCAAAAAACATTTTCAAATTTTTCTGGAGGTAGGTATGTTGAGAGAACCATTTCACTATATGATAAGGAGAGTAGGAAATCAATATCAATAGAAAAACGAAAGGGAAATGAGAGGGTTGATATTAGAACTATCAATAGGCAAAATATCGAAGAAGCACTAAGAATTCAGGCTTTTGTAAATGGATTCACCACGGTTTTCACAACTCCGAGCGGAAAAGCACCTTATCATTCTAGGAAACTGAGCTTTCCCAAGCAATATTGGACAAAAATACAAATCCAGAAGTGGCTGTATAAAAAGGATATTCATTTTGGAGAAGATTACTGGACAATAAACTGCTGATCCAATTAAAACATTCTCAGTGAAGACGGCTATGTTTAAAAAAGTAGCAAGACTAACAATGGCCATAAAATTGGCAACGCAGTCATCCTATATCCCTGTCATTTCAATCTGCATAGTCGTACAGTTTTATCTAAAGTCAGTGTGAAACGGAAAAAATTCCGACAAGCGGTCTCTTTTTTTGGATTTCAAACTGATTTTCTACCATACCATGTAACGTGGATTTATTCATAACAAGATTAGGGTAATAATAAAAAAACTGGATCAAATAAGACAGAGGAGGGTTGACGGAAAAAATTGCTTTAAAAGTTTTTGCTTGTACGTTCATTTTTCGAAATATAGCAAACGCTTTCTTATGTCACGCCACGGTTAATAAAAGCTGCTTTCTATATTCACGAATATCTAAGTTATTCACTCCAGAGTTCAGTTGTTTATCTTCATTCTTTCAGTCACGTATGAACTAAAAAAAAGAGCAATTGACGTGCAGTTGAGGTGAGTAACCGAGATTTTCGCTTGAGTGTGAGTCAATTATGGCTGGCGGCGTTTTGTTTTTGTTTTATTTAAAAGTTTCAAAAGAAATTTTAAATTTTCTATTTTAGGATTACCAAATTTCCCGTACAAATATTGATAGATAAATTCAACAGAATGCTTGAGTTCTGAAATAAATGAACACGGAGAGCTGGCAGTGTTATCAGTTCCTACGATTCTCGATAACCCATCTCATTCAACTCGTGAGAACTGAATCTTCTTTGCTTCATAATAGGCCAGTGAGTTTCAAACGCTAAAATTAAACAGTGTCTGGCTTATAGTGGTTATCTATACATTAATAGTACAACCATTATAATGTCAATATACAGAGTGAGTTTTGAGTATGGAACGACTCATTAACTCTCATAAAAACCTTCATCGTACGCCTGTGGTAAAAAGGAATTTTTACAAATCTATGATTCCCTTACCCAAATTTTATCTTACTTCCATGGTAGATAGAAGTTTCTGCAAATGAATGTTTCCCTTTTAAAAATTGAATGGTACTCCCATGGCAAATGAAAATTTTCACTCAAAACTAAACCCCTTTTCAAAAATTTAATCATACGCCCATATTGTATGTTGCATAACATGGAAAACCTGACGATGACGCAAGTTTGAAATGCTTTTCCTCCACCCAAAAAGTGCTCAACGCACCTGAAGAAGTTTTCACTCCAAAAATGTTTCATTACGGCACAACGAATGATTTTATTCAGAAGTGCTAGGTGTGAGTTAGTCGAACAACTTCTTTGAAATTCCATCGGTATGAAAGATTAATAAAGTCGAAAACAAATTACGGGCAAAGTTATTAATAATACAACTTTTGACATTTGGTGTGGTGTCTGTAAAACGAACGTATACAAATATTCAATGGGATTATCACAATTCCGGTGCCCTTTGAAATACGACTCGATGATTGATGAGTATTTCCAGTATATATATTTTTTTACGTGTGAACAACTGCGATATTTTGAACGTAGATAAAACTGAAAAAAGTGAAAAAATAATTTTAATATCCATGTTAAAGTTTTCAGCTGTGTCGAAGCGTGCTGTAATCGTTAGTGATAAGCTAAGCAAGACCATGACTCGGCCAAGCCTTGGTCTTGATGGTCTAGCGTACAAAGTCTTGAGCTTGTACCTCTTACCTGTTACTTATTATTTTTTCACTTATAAAGATCATCATGGTTATAAACTATTAATTCATAATTAGTGCTTTGTACTACATTTATAACTCCGCATTTGGAATAGAACTGGTAAAAAAATATAACAATTGATATGGGGCGACCGGCGAACTTCATCCCAAAAAGTGAAATTTTCCCTGAACGAAAAAAGGCAACCGTCGAATTGCATCCGTAATCCAAAAAGGTCTGTTCATCAATAATCGCCTATTATGGTCAAAGGCTGGTCAAATTTTACAGCAATGTTGCCGATATATTATTTAAATCGTAAATATTTTTATAAAAACTGGAACATATATCTGTATAAGATTTGAAAAATCTCATCATATTTTCTTACGCTATATTTTAATAAAAAAAAAACGTAAGATACTCTCTTCAACTACCCTACCCTAACTCTATCGAAATAAATATAGTTTAAAAAAACTAAAAAAACACGCTTTTAAAGAATGTTGGACTAAAAAGTTAAAAATAATTTTAATTAAATTATGACAATAGTACATAAACAATACTAGTTTAATTGAGGGAAAAGCGTGGGGTGCTTGATATACGATAAGCACAAATCTTTTTAGTCCAACATTCTTTAAAAGCGTGGTTTTTTAAGCTATATTTATTTTTAACTTTTTAGTTCGATTTATTGTCTATAGATTTTTTCCTCAAGTTCTCGTTGATAGTATTATTAATTTCCAACAGAGGGTGCATGAACGTAAAATTCTTCTTCAACAACGCAATAAAATTTAAGGTGTGAAATTCTGAAACTTAATGTTGATGCAGATAGTATATCGAATTTCTAACAAAGGGCGGAGAGTTGTAAAATTAGCTCCGACTTGAAGAGAAAATTAACAGTTATTACTTCGATAACCAATCCAGTCTTGACGTGTGCACTTGCTGTTGAATTTAAAAAAAATATAAATTTAATAACAATAATTCAAATGATTTTATTCTTATTCTTAGTAAATATTTAAAATTATTTTGAATATCCAGCATTTACGTATAGCTTTTTGACTATCAAAAAATATTCATACTATCGTTCATAGTAAGCGTTGACATCTAATTCATATTCGATATTTACAATTGATATTTTTCTAAGTGAATAAATATTCATACTGTCGATCATAGTGAATGTCGACATCGAATTCGTTCGGTGCCAGAAGCCGCGGAGAGTTACATACAGACATACAAACAGACAAACATACAAGTGAAACTAATAAAAAGCGTGTAAAATGGAATTGTGGGATTATTTAAATCTAATTATTATACTTTTGACTATATTGTTATAAAACTGTATTAGTCGCAGTTTCGGAAATAAAATTTAGTATCAATTATGATATCAGAATAAACATGACAACAATTCCCGCTTTTGATTAATTACCTACCAGTTTTAGACACAATATCAAATTTGTTGACCGGTTGCAACTCAGCGGTTGGACGGATGCAAGTCAGCGGTCAACATTTTCGCCTGCTCAAATGTGATGCAACTCACCGGTCCCGGATATGGAGGATCCCACGCTATTACCATAATGACACCAATTTTCTCGTTGGAACATCTTATTCGTAAATTGAGAATCATTTTTCAATTTTTAGTTCGATTACCTATAAAGCGTGTGTTTTAGTTTTTTTAAACTGTAATTTGTTTTATTGTGTAATTGTGTTATATAGTAAAGCAAACTGGCGATTCGAAACACCAAAAATATTTTGTTCTTGTAAAAGCTTGTGTTGAGGCTGTTACAAGTATTTTAACTTAAATATGCTGTGGCGGTAAGAATGTTGTCTTGCGTATTTGGTCTTGGTTTTTCATATTCAGTCTTCGTATTGGTAGCTGAGAAAATAGGTATAGTATTTCCAAATCAGCAAATTTTTAAAAATTTCTCGAGGTTTATAACGTTGTAGTCACTCGATGGATACTAGTCCTAACATGATATACGACAGGGAAAAGATTTTTAGCAAACCTGACTGACTTTCCTAATAACACGAATACGTCCCCGTAACGTTTTTAGAACGTTTGCCTATAACTTACTCTATGTACCAAAAACGTTTTTATCCGTTTTTAAAAATTATTTAAACGTTTTAAGAACGTTTTGTGTCAGAAAAAAGAACGGGCGTTCAAAAGGACGTTCTGGAAAAGTTTTTTAACGTTTAATAGACGTATTAGGAACGTTATTCTTAACACCTCTTTGAAACGTTACCAGAAGGATTGTTGGAAACGTCTTTGGAACTTATTTCAAACGTCAAATACATATCTGGAACGTTTCAATGAAGTACAGTGCAAAGTTCTATTCCTCACTTGTGCACTCAAGCCAATCTTAAGTGATTCAATTGAATTTAATGGCTAAAATTCGATTCTTTCATAGGTTAGTTTAGATGTGTATAACACCAAATATAAGCAGATAATTTCCATGAAGATCTAACCTAAAAAATAAAAATTTTGCAATCAACACAAGTTTATCTCATTCTGTAGATAATTTTACATCTCATTGCAAATACTGATTTTTTGGATATTCCACAATTAAAAGGGTGCTGGAAGTTGTAACTCATTTACTGGGCTACCAGCAATTCGAAGAATAGGTCCCTGGCGCAGTTTGTCTTAAATGAAAGACCATTCAATTGGAATAACACTATATTATATTTCAACTTAAACTAATTTCTACGAATATTGACTGACGTGGATAATTTTTTTTGGTCTCTTGACCAAACTGTCCTTTGTATAATGTTTATCTTGAAGTCCTGGCAACCAGGGCTTGTCCTGATAAAAAGGCATTTTTAATATGTGGCTGTATAAGAAATTCTAAACCAGAAGTGTTTTAGCACCAAACGTTCCGTTCATTTGAATGTTTAGTGAATCTGAACACTGATGTTATATAAGCAAGAATTAATATGCGGGAATAAAATATATATTTTTATAGATAAATTTAATCGAGAAGGGTCTAAAAATGTAGTAGTTTATTATTATATCCCGATTTTTATTTTATTTTGTTATTAAAAACAGATATAATGAAAAACTTTCTTATATTTAAACCTTTTTTCAACAAAATAAAGTTTGTTTCTTGTTTTATTTTTCGTCAAACGTTGTATAAGTACACGTTAAATAAAATATGTTCTAAAATATAATTCATATAACGTTTGAGAAAGGCTTTTTTAGGTCTGGAACGTTCAGACCTAAAAATACATACATCAAAATGAAGCTTTATGGAAATAACTTTAATGAAGGAGTGATCGTAAGAGCTAGTGGCTATTTTGGAAGCAAAGACAAATATTTAATACAAAAAAACGAACGTTAGAGATAAACATTTTCATGTAAAGTCAAATTTGTTTTCCTTAGAGAGACGGGAATCTTTTTGAACCATGCTTTATGATGTTTCGTGATTTATCAAGATCATAAAAACTGACAGTTTCTCTAATAACTCGGTTCACTGTAGGAACATTTTGTATTCAAAAATAAATCTCTTGCAGATGTTTTTTCTGAACTGCTTACTCATGTTTCGTGAACGTTTTAGCAGGTATATAAAGCAGACAAATGACTCTCCCAATTAAATTTCGGTAAACCAAATTCCAATTCTCATTCATCATTTAGGGTCGACCTGAAACTGTCGAACGAAGGTGAATTACCTACAATTTAAAAACTCGACTTCACAAACTAATAACAATAGCATATTTTCTGATTACTGAAAAGTTTACCTTTACTGGACCCTTCCTCATTTCCCGAACATGGGTCGTTACATTTCGATCCCCAAACCACCGAATCGAAGTTGCTGATACCCCCTAAAATCCAGTCGCATGACTTCCGGGCCAATCACGTTCGCCACTTCATAATTTATTTACGAAAACTACGGAATAAATTCGAATAAATCCAACTTTAAACGTGTGTGTCTTTTTCGATCAGGAGCAACCACAACGATCGATTTCCAGAACGAGACGAGAACGCGAAATAAAATATTTTCCAAGATCGAACTGAGCCCGCGGATCAAGGTATTTTATTTTACACAAAAATTTTTTCTACTTATGTGAGTGAAAATAAAAAAATTTGCTCAATATATTTTCCATAACAGGGATAATGATGATGAGGGGAGGAGAGGATATTATTTCCTCAAAGATATCTTGAAAACAAAACTTCCTATCCAGACCAAGCCAAACATTGTTCTTTGTTGTTTAAATGTTTGGTGGGTAGTGAGTATAAAACTTCATAAATTGAATTCCAGGACTTTTTGGAATATTCTATTCCTATTATCAAAATTATACAAGCTACGAATACAATAATATCCAAGTGAAATTCCAGCTAGAAAATGTCCATGAACATTCATCCAAATCTTTTTCGTTTATCTGTCATCCAAAAATGTTGACGTATCTTAACGGGTTAAGATTAATATTAGGCTTATGTGCTTCTATGATCCTCTTCAATACGTTTCCAAACAGTCCCAAACAAGTTTGAAATCAATTTGCATGGAGTTGATTACTTTTATAGCCACTTGCTCTTCAATAGATACTTTTCCCTTTGATCAGTTAATATCTGATATATTCATCCCTCGACATTCATTGATTTTCCAGATGTGCTTTAACATTAATTTTTTTTAATGATCCTGCAGGTATTTTACAATTTATACGGATCTAATTTCTTCAAATATTATCCCTCGTAAAATATCTTCTTCATACGGCTATGATTAAAGCGCCTAAATTATGCATTATCTTTGGAAATGACTTGCTGACACTGCGGCTGCTAAGTTCATTGAGGTATTGGAATAGAGGTCACTTCTACAGCCAATTCTTGATAAAATATAAGATATATCCTGTTAGGATGAAAAATTTCTAGAAAATCATCCAGTCATGATAATTTTATCTATTTATTTCGAGGTAAGAGTTACGAGAGTCTTGAAATTGTTGAATTCCTGGAAAAAATGTTGAAATGTAACCAAACGTTCATTTGAGAGCATTGTTGATAATATTATATATACCTTGCACAAAATAGATAATATCACCGCAACTACGTGACAGCAACAATCTCTCGTTTGAACGTTATTTTATGTAGTTTTTGATGAAAAATCGACAGAAATATGGTTATAATACGTAAGATCCAATATCAAGATAATGCTGGGAAATATAACAACAAAAATCAGTGATAACGTAGCTTTGTATCAGAGACCAAAAGGCAGCTGAATTTTTAAACTTTCCAATACAGATTCTTCTGTATTTTTTCCCAAAAAATCAAATAGGCTATGTCTCAAGTTAGTCCGGAAGCTGCTCAAAAATGCAAAAAAGCCAAAACAACTTTAAAAATGTTTGGATTTCCGTTAAAAAAGCTGTTCTTGTGAACTATGAAGTTCCAGAAGAAGTCGTTTTTGTTGGGAAATTTTCTCATGATTAAAAGTGAAAAAAGTGAAAAAAAAGTGCCGAAATATCAATCAATATTATTATTCGGTTATGGCCTTTATGGTAGGAGTACAAAGTGATTCTCCCTATCTAATGACAATGTTTGTTCTAACAACTTCATTCGTTGAAGTTCTTTCCGTTCTTGGAATGTTTTTGACAATCCCGATTGTTCACAACACAGATTTAAAATCTGTCACGATTCGAATTTGGTATATTTCACTCATTTTTGTGAGGCACTGCTAAAGCCATTCCATTTCACTTGCAATCTTTATTAGATTTCCCTCGATTCTTGAACTCTTATTTTTCGACAAGCACATTTCAGGCTTCCATAATCACGTCCATACACAGCACAATAATTCCGGTGACGCTATAGTTTCAGTTACAGTCACGAGAAATAAATTACAAAACATTAAACTTTTCGTAAAACTGTCCAAGAAATAATTGCGACTTTTTGGCGTGTAATTGGAAATGGAACTTTTCGACCTCTGCTTCTTGTGCTTTCCCAAATTCCAAGGGGTTTTACGGTTCGCATGATCAGCCGCATTCCGAATTTTATTTCACTGCAGTCAACTAAGGGTAATTTTTGAAATGCTCGAGATTGAAAGAAAACATGGCGTAATTATATAACGTGGTAATTTATAACTTCTCCATTGTACAGACTAAGCTAATTAAATTCTCAGTTGTCGAATCTGTTAATTATAAAGACAATTCGACTGGAAGCCGGAGTCGAGTTTATATTGCTCAATAAGAGTATTTTACAATTTGACAAAGTTATGGATCGAAACTTTTTTTCAAATGAAATACCTTCTCTTCCCAATTTGCGACATCTCCTTGATAAGTTAACTCCAGAAATCCATCACGTTGATTCAAATTGGCAAAAAAAAACGTAAAAAAATGTTTGTTATTGTCATTGATATTATATCCACTATCATAGGTATTCTAGCCGATCTACTACAGTCGATGAAGGCAAAAATCAGCGACAACCTCCGATTTCGTTGAACCTTCATAGATTTGGCAGAAAATTTGGGATTGAGTATGTTTCATCCTCTACTCCAAAAGTGACATATGCTCGTCTTGCGGTTTTTGCATTTTAGGGGTGAAATCCACCCCTTTTTGTTAAAAATGGGAAAAAATGCAGATTTAACCATTCTGTCTTGAGTTATTGTGTTTAATTGGGTAAAATCTTTGTTTTTCAATATTTATATGCATAATTTTAATTAATTTTTCAACCTTTTTAAATCGAAAATAATGAAAAAATCATTTTTTGTATTTCTGGGTTTTAAAATCGCATATTAACATTACATAAACAGTTTGTTTGATAGTTATGATATAATTTTTGGTTGACAGTGAAATTTCAACCCTTAAAAACTACCTCGTTAATTTAGAATCACCGTAAAAATTGGTTTCAAAAACTTTAACCTATTAAATAGTACATTCCTGAAGTGAAATGTTATTTACTGAGTATTAAAATATTTATTTATTTATTGCGAAATTTTTCAAGCTTTAAAACTACCCCTTCTCATAATAATGGAATAATTTTTTTATCAGCTTTAATTAGTTAGAATCTTTTTTAATAGTTAAGATAAATTTTATTAATATATTCCAAACTTTATTAATTCTTCAAACTACGACTCCAAACTACCCTTTGTGCAAAAAGTGATAAAAAAGCATAATTTGAAGTTGGAAATACTTTTTTAATATTTTTTGACTCCTGACATATTTTTTGACATAAAAATTCAATTTATTAATTAAGAGAAAAATGTTCAATAGACACACGTCATTCTAGAAAGCCCCACCTCGTTTTCGAGTAGATGTTTGCCGTTCCTTTCACTTTCTCTATCTTCAAAACACACATACACACAGCCATACATGTGTATTTAGTAAGCATGTACCTATTGACACGTTTTCCTATAATACGAGTACGCATAACAAATCTCTGCTCCAAAATTTTTTCCAAAAAAATTTATTTTGTTTTTTTACAATAACTCCGTTAACTTTTAAGATATCAGGTTCATCCGAAAACCATTTGAAAGGTAATTTCAAGAGTTATAAGATCGTTTTGAATAAGTTTTTTTTAAGTGCTCATTTTTTAAAAGATAGATGGTTAAAGGGTCCCGGTTACATAGTTCTCGCAGTGAAAGTTAGGCTTTAAACGTCTCTATCTCGGTTATTTTTCATCCTATGAAAATAAAAAAAATAAAAAAATCCTCGTTTAAAAAAGAACTCAAATTTCGTTTTCTTTGATTTTTCACGAATAACCAATATTTTTGAAGTTATTTTCAAAAGAAAATTAAAATTACGAAAATTTGATAAATTTCGATTTTATTAAATCATACTTTTTTTCAAAAATAGGCATTCTAAACCGGTTAAAATTTTTGAGGTCATCACTTATGCTAAAAAAATAATGTCCTTTAGGGATAACCATAAATTTGAATTTTTGTGGAAATGGTGAAGGTTTTATTTTTCGTTTTTTCCAAAAAATTTCGAAAGTGTCATCTTATTTTTATCATAACTTGCTCAATTTTGATGCTATTAACTTCTTACAGTGCTCATACACTTAATGTAAATATTTAACAGGATGGAAGTTTGTCGGCACTAGACGATCCACACTGTACAGTACGGCGATCATCTGAGGATTTGGAATTTGTCTTTAGTGTCAACAGTGGTTACCACAGTTTCTTGTTCTAGAACTGTCATGTGTATAGTACCTACTGGTTCAAGACTACCACAAGGTAAAAAAAGGGGGGTCAAGCGGTAATATACGCACATACATAAAATCAGTGAGTGTCATATATCGGCTCTCTCGTCTCGTGATGTTAATTAGCAAGGAGAAACAAGTGATTCGCTAGTTAGAAAAGAAAATGAAAAATGCGTTTAAATTATTTTTTTCGATTGCTACAAATGTTTATATATTTTTTAAAATAAATTTCATGATTTGAGAATAATCTGTGTTGATAATCTCGAATTATTTCCTAGTACTGAAACTGAGATGTATGTATGTGTGTATGTATAATTCACTGAGACCTGAAAGATCTATCTGTCTGACTACCCGTCAGAATAAACGCTGGTAAGTATAGTGGGTAGTTTTTTTTGAATTCCACCTGTGATAAAATCATTAACAAAGTGCTGTGGAGCCACATTCAGAAAATTGTAAAGTAGAAATTTTCCCATTATTTTCCTCTGCTTTTACTGACATTAGCAATATACTTATAAACATCAAATTTTATGATTTCCAATGTGGTCTGCCTTATATACCTACAAAACTCCCAGTCATATCTGATCTAATATTAATACGAAATATTTTTATACGATTCCATAAAAACACCCGTTTTTTTATGTCAATATAGGGGTACTGATTTTGCCATAAAGCCGTTTATTTCCATTTTTTATGACAACTATTTTATGGTTCATTCATGAATTCGCTTTTTTAAATATTGGACAAAGAATAATATTTACATTTCGGTTGGAAAAAAATTCACCGGAAATTGGTTTAAATGTACATTTTATTTCGTTTGACCCAATTCGTAGCGGTTTACATTTGAGTTAATACGTCCAAGAGAATAAGCGAATTAGTTT
The DNA here is from genome assembly GCA_949126875.1 of Lochmaea capreae. Lineage (NCBI taxonomy): Eukaryota > Metazoa > Arthropoda > Insecta > Coleoptera > Chrysomelidae > Lochmaea > Lochmaea capreae. Next base: position 11,031,627 of record OX421409.1, read on the forward strand.
ATTAATCATGGCGTAGATATCCCTGCAGGGTGTCGTGAATATCGACTTGATCATAAAAGATTATTAACCTAATTACCATTAAAATGCTAAGAAATACATTTTTGTTGGGGTAAATGTATCTTGAACATCTTATGCCGACAACGCCGCAAAATGATGCCGAATGAAGGAAAAACAAATTATCTAATCTCCTTCTTCAGCAGCATTGTGAGGGGTGGATGTGATTTGGGTTTTTAAGAGGTGGAGTACCGATCCACTTTTTGTTCATTCTCGAGCGCAAGTCCGAAGCGATACCCTATCCATGGTGTATAAAAACTCACCTGTCTAACACAAATTACACACACTTGATGTGATTTTATTTCCATCTTACCTAGTTTACCTCAATCCAAAAGTTGAGTGGGTCTATAAGGCCCTCTACTGCGACTCGTAGGAGTCTATTGTGGCTCAAACACATTCGGATTCCACCAAACATATTCAGAATTTGAACAAAGCTGATTAGTTTATTTGGTAAATGATATTCCAGGTCCGAGGGCGAAAGAGAGACCCTGCCAAACATCAGATACCTGATTCGAGCTGCGGCTGGGCAGGCACAAATTATATTCAAGTAAAGTTCAGTTGTCCCGGTGTCAACCTTTGGGGCCTTCAACTAACTAAGTCGGCGGCTGGGTGTGAGTCAGCTACAAATCCGGGAGGAAAAAATCTTCTATATGGGCGCCAGCTAGGTCTATTTGCCCTATCGTCTTGGTCCCGTTCTGAACCTAGCAAACGAGCGGGAGTAAATAAGAACAACCTACTAAACTTAGTCTCATATATTAATATCCGAAGGAAAATCCTTTTACCTTAAAGAGTTTACAAAATAACAAAAAAACCTAAATGAAGTGGCTCGGAAACCTACTCGATACCACAACCCACAACTCTAACCTTATATTAATAATAAGAAAAGTCACAAGTTTGTAGTATATGAAAAAAAATATTACATAATGTCGAAACCTGTTTCGTAAACCAATACACACAGAGTTACTCTATATTCACTTCCGTTTCACTGAAGGTGAATGAAAATGTTAAATATTAACCTAGAAATAGATCAAAAATTAAACCCAAAAAAATATACTGTAAATTTGTACTCCATAATGTAAATACCGCTTATCGGATAGCTTTGGTACCAAGGCGATAAGCGCAAAGAAAGTATATCTTGCCAAACCATTATGAAAGGGTAATTTCCGCCTTCACATATAAATGATCTTCTATATAAGTGATTAAGTACATTCCAAAGTCAAGTTTTACATCAATAATAAACCTTAAGTAAGAGAACTAAACTTACTTAGAATCCCATAACACTCTTAGATCCTAGTAAAATCCTATAACCCCCCTCTTAAATACTAGTGAAATCCTCGAATCCCCCCTTTCTTAAATTCTAATAAAATCCTCTCATTTTCCCCCTTTCTTAAATACTGACAAAATCCTGTAATTTTCCCCCTTTCTTAAATACTAATAAAATCCTCTAATTTGCCCCCCTTTCTTACATACTAGTAAAATCCTCTAACTTCCCCCCTTTAATGCTAATGAAAAATTACTTTAACTTTAAAGAAAATATCAAAAACATATCTTAAATTTCGAAAAAAATATCAAAAACAAACTCAAATTTAAAGAAAATATCAAAAACAAACTTTAAAGGTGGAGAAAATATCAAAACCAAACTATGAAACTATCCTGGCAATCTTCCCCATTCTATTCTCCAGCGGGCATCCCCTGTCGTGGAACATCACAGCTGAAGTCTCTGCGAAACCCTCAGTGGGCGAGGATCTTTCAATGCCCCCTGGGTAAACCCTTAAATTGAGAAGACAAAGCCCAATTAAAACCTAGTTCTACTCTTCCCTATTGCTACATGAAAATATCACTCTAGTACATACCTTCTATCGTGAAGGGTCCAAGCTTAAGTCTCAAAGGATCAGCTACAACGTTCCTTCCAACCACCTACCAGCATAAATCAATTCGTAATTGTCGATAACAAAAATCCAACTCGTGGGTAGAGATAACCTCTAACAATCTTCAAAGCCCAGTTCTCGGCAAAATTCCACAAAATGACTTGCACAGGTATCTCCACTAATTTCTGAGGAAACTTTCCATAAATCCCAAAGCTTTGGATGGCACTACAAGCCTTAGGAAAATATTAGATTTCAAATCCAATTCCTCAGGTCGACATTACGTCTTTCTAATTCAACTACCGGAAGAAGAAAGCCACTAGAATGGTTGACAATCCATTCTGCCCACCCTACTGACAGGTGTCAAAACCCCAAACATGATACCTACCAACTTAAAGCCTTTGTAACACCCCTTATTCGATTCGAAGGTACAAAATAAATATACAAATATATAAACAAATTACAACTAAATTGGAATATGACATATTGACAACTACAAAAATATCTGTGATCTATCGAAAAATCATCCAAGGTAACACTCCAAAACAAATTCATAGATCTTCACGCATTCATACATTGATACTCGCACACTGCGCCAACGACTTCGAACGGAGCTGCAATAATTTCCAAAATGAATCCTACTGTTAAATAACGAAAGGTAAACAAAAATACTTTAAAACAATTCTGCTTATTCGATGCTAAAAACACAGGGAAAAAATGGAAACAAACTAAGGTAAATTATTAATACCGTCTGTTGTAGAAATAAATACTTCTATATTTTGTGATGAGATGTTGTTTAGACGTAGAATTGAATATTTTATCAAGTAACAACTTCATGAAGGAACCTTACACACAACCAAACTATCTCGCGAGTATCATCCATAAATACTGATGACTAAGAACGTATACGAATTTACAACTTAAAATCCAAACGTTTCAAAAGGCCGTTCTATTTTAATTCAATACCCAACCTTATTTTATTGCTTGAAAAAATTAAAACAATTAACAACAAGAATACTTTGGAATGTAATAACGAATGTTCTACATGACGACCATTTGTTGAAGGACTGAGGTTTTTTTTATGCACATGTGGTTGTGTGGCTTGTGGTTGGACGACACAACGTTCGGCGTTTGTGTGTGGAATACAAAACCAAGCTCATTGCTAAATATACAGAAATCACAGTGACGAGCAACACCACGTCGATGTTCACAATTTAAGATTTCGACCTTATCAGTGTGGCGTGTCATGAAAATTTGAATCAATTTTGGGAAAGTAGACAAGGCATTGAACGTATTATAATATCGTTAAACGTTGATTCGAAAAATGATCGATATTATTAGAATAAGGAGTGCACCATTTCAGTATAATCAGTATCAAAATTAATGGAAAATTGTAGTTCTGGGATTCTCCTAGACCACTTTCATGAAATCTTAATCAACGGCCTGTGTACTGCTATCGGTTATATTTACGGTCAGTAATTGAAAGGGAAGAAAAATAATTAATAACCTGATTGTACCAAAAAATTATTCGTTCATTGACCTTATTGCTTAAATCCATGAATTATTAAGCCTGTGATCTCATATTCTCTCAGGAATTACTTTTGAATATCCTAAACGTTCTACACTGGCCTTTTTGTTGAAAATATGTAATGTAAATGTGTTTACTAAACATTATTCAAATTCGGGTGTATTTTATACTATTACCCTAACAATTAGCTCATCATCCTGACTTTCTAATTACGCATAAGACTAATTCAGCCTGCAGCACAAGAAAACTAATTATTTTCAAATATATAACCTAATTAGAGATCAACACCGTTATAAGGAATGTTTCTACCAACAAATTTCTTGTTTTCTTATCTCGAGCTTTTATTGGGGTCTCGAAAATGTTCAAGTTGAAATAAACTCAAGAGCTTCTATCTAAATGTGAGGTTTAAAGTGACTTCTCCAACAAATATTTTTTGTGAAACCTAGTTTTCTTCAAAGAACTCGTAGCATTATTCGAAAGTGATCAAAAAACAGAATGTTTCTAGTCACTGAAGTACATGTCACATTGTCACATATATTTTGTTTTCATTTTTCAACTGCTCATCCATCTAGTACTTATTAATTTTTTGTTTTTTTTTTAGGACTACTCATATTCCTTTTATCAGCAGCTCCACTCGTATGAACTCAGTTTAAATTCACTTTTAAACGTCAGATTAAATTTAAAATTCGCACAATATAATAATTCAATAACCTTGTACATCCATTCATTTTTTCACATACTTGTTTTCATAAGTAAGTTTTTTATTACATCGAATAACAAGCTTTTGTATCCCGTCATCATAGAAGTCTGCCGCTTGAATGAACAGCCACTGACTCACGATCGTTTTGACGCTATCGTCGTTATCATGGCGCTGATCTCCGAGATGTTGTTGGATCTGGATGGAGAATAATCCAGTTGTGCCCAGCCAAACGATTCGATGAGACCTTGAGTTCGCTTGGCTGCGTGTGTTGTGAAGCAAATATACCGCACCTTTTGTGCTGGATAGCTCGACGCACTTTTCTCAATGTCTAGCAGTAGTTTTTAGAATTCCCTGTTTTATCACGAAGTCGACAAGCAAGTGATACAGTTCTCAGGTTATTTCTGGTGGCAATTGTCTGTTTAGATTGTGGAATATTAAATGTCGATATAGACATTTGAAATAACAAAAATTCCCGGAGAGCTGAATATTGGTGGAGAGCTGAGGCTTACCATTCCAAATGAATTTATAAAAATCTCTATTGATCCGATGTGTGCTACAAAAGTTATTCAGGGTAAAAGCTCAAAATTTGATTTTTTTTGGATTTTTCTCGAAAACGGTAATTTTTATCAAAAAAAACTTCACAACCAAAGTTGTAGATTTAAAATTCTCTACAAAAATGGTTTATATAATTTTTTTTTTCAAGAAGTACCATTCCTGAGATATCGCGATTCTAAGTGTCACATTATACATGATATGCACACATTTAAACGCCACCTGTGAGGTCATGTACTCGGCGCGTTTTTTTACCGTGGTTCTTCCTGTAGGCCTATTCCACTAACTGTCATGACAATTTTTGGATGATTTAAGGGAACAATACCTGTCGAGTTTAAGATATTACCTTATTATTGATACTGCTATTGGTTATTGGGTTAACTATTGTTTTGATTCCTTTAGATATTTTAATCAGATTCATATTCTTGAAAGTCTACTTCAACAGTCATGTCTTCTTCGATTCCTTCCTCTTCCTCTTGCTGGATGTTCATAAATTGATCAGATGTGGCTGAGTCATTGTTCTCTTCATCAAAATCACAGAAATCCTCCTCTGTTGTACTAAACTGAACATTTGAGCAAGACTGACCTTGGCAATTGGTACACGCTGGAGAACACAGCAACCCGACTATTTTACAGCCACATTTGGCACTACAACCTTTTTTGCAATTGCGAAAAAATAGTGTTGAGGAGTTTTTCTGGGGCAGGTGGGAGTAAAGTTTGAATCAGTTCCAAAGTATTATCTATTAATTTCCAGCACCAGTCTTCCAAGTTCAATTTATTGCCTAGCCATGTTTGAACTTGATAGTATACTCGATACAAGTGTTGAATAGCAGATGCCGACGATGGAGGAAGACATGATAGTTGTACTTGTTTCGCGTATTGTTCACAAAAGTTAAGTATCGATATTTATCAATGCAAGTAATTTTTTTGGGCTTCATAAGAAAGCGAATTCCTTGTGTAATTATTTTTTGAGGTGTGGAATCAATTTCTGTAAATACTTTTGCGCAGTCAGTCTTAAGTTCCTGATTATGTTTATACGTGGCTTAAATGTGCATATCATGTATAATCTGACTCTTAGAAACGCGATATCTCAGGAATGGTAACTCTTATGAAACAATTATGGAGATCATTTTTGCTTATTTTCAATATCTACAACTTTGGTAGAAGGTTTTTTTTGATAAAACTCACCGTTTTCGAGAAAAATCTAAAAACCTAAAATGTTTACGTTTGACTTTTGTATCACACATAGGATCGATGGGGATTTTTAAAACTTTATTTGTAATGGCAAACCCCAGCTGTTCACCAATATTTGGCTCTCCGGGAATTATTGTTATTTGACCACTATTTTTATGTCTAAATTGACGGGACTATTAAATGAAATCAAATTTTTAATTTTTCTATTATCATTATATATTCGGTATTATTGACTTGAACAAATATGGTTATCAATCTTATGTCAAGTCTAAAGATATATTGGTAAAATTTTCCATCCAAATTCAGTTAAATTTGAGTAAACACTAATTGTTAATTTTTTGTTACAGGTAAGTGATTTGCTGATTTGAAAAAGTTCGTAAGTAAAGTTCATACTAAAAACTCATATTACCTTTATATAAATTACATTATCACCTGTGCTCATAATTTGTTCTATAAAATAAAAACGTGGAGTACTTCTCACACCAAGATCAAGCCACAAGCTTTTTGGTACTTTGGGCCTTGATTTACTGCTCTTTGCGCAAATCGTATCATTTTACTCAAGAATAAATGCGACAAAATGCAGGTGGTGATTGCTCGTATTTATTTAAGGTGGGTCTTTCCTATAACAAATTTTGCTCAGCCCACCCCTTTCTGAGATATCACCCTTGAAAGGTAGACTAAAATGGGAGTTTTTATTTTATTTTTTACAGCCACATTTGGCACTACAACCTTTTTTGCAATTGCACAAAATAGTGTTGAGGAGTTTTTCTTGAGCAGGTGGGAGTAAAGTTTGAATCGGTTCAAAAGTATTATCTATTAATTTCCAGCACCAGTCTTCCGAGTTCAATTTATTGCCTAGCCATGTTTGAACTTGATAGTATTTTATGTCTAAACTGACCGGACTACAGTAATTTTTAGGATTTGTTATTTTATCACGAAGTCGACAAGCAAGCGATACAATTCACAGGTTACTTCTGGTTGCAATTGTCTGTTTAGATTGTGGAATATTGAATGCTGTTTTCCATGGATTGGTGCTTGGACCCCGGCTTAACATAGGCCACCCACGTTCCATCGCCTATGAGAATTAAGTTCCAAAAAACCATCAGTCCTCAGCATTATTAAAGTTGAAAAATGTCAAAACACGGTCCAAACATTTGGTTTTGTGCTTCTTCGTCAATATTTGTGATACCTATCTTGAGATTTTATCATGTAGCTTTTGGTCTATTCCACTGCGACCTTTTCAGATCTATTGTGGTCCTCTAAACTATAGATTACATTCTCCATCCCGACTCTTTTTAAAAAGTCTATTAGCGTGGAGACTGAACCTTTCATATAGCTCTCTGCCAATGACTTTTCTTCGCCTAATGCAAAAAACCGCATATTTGCCAGGCAATCGCCCTAACATAGAATGTGTTTTGCTGCTTCTTCTTCTAGGTGACAAAACCTGCACATATCTTCGTTTGTCAATCCCATAAGCTTTAAATGCCTATTGAGCTTACAATGCCCCGTTAACAGACCCACTACAGCTTTGACAGTTTTCCTATCTTTGACCATCAGATTTGCTGTAAATTTTGGCGAGTGTTCTAATATGAACTGTTTCGCCTTCCAGGCTACCGTAACATTGTAATGCTCACCCAGTGTGTTTAGGGCCCGCACACAATCCCATACTAGGTTAGAATTGACCTCTACGGAGTTGAGTGCCTTTAGCGCTGCTTGGCTGTCTGTGAAGATGACAATTGAACGATATGTTCTCTTCTGCCTCTTAATTCATTTCACACAGTGGTGAATCGCCGTCATTTCCCCCTGGAAAATTGTGACATTCCTTGATAGGCTTACTGGGAAGGCTATCCCTTGCTTTAGCCCTACTTTACCGGCTCCTACTCCGTCTAATGTCTTTGACCCGTCTGTATACCAAAAAACATCCGCATGTATGGGTACACCTTTTTTCCAGTCTTTCCTGTTTGGTATAGTTACTTATTATCGAAGCTTTATCTCGTTTCTATCGCATCGATGGGCTGTCCCATTACATAGTCTGCCTTTAACTCCTCGATTAGCTTCCAGTTGTCAGCACTATGCGTTTGGCTTATGTGTTGCTGACTTTGTATTAATCTGTGCATTACAGATCTCGCTTCGCCTTGAATGAATATGTGTGGAGGTAACAGATTCATTAAGACTTCCATTGCAGCTGTAGGAGACAGTGTCCGATAATGTGAGCGTTCAATGAAAACTTTTTACAAAACAATTTTCAAAGCCTAAGGAAGTTTCTGAGGTAACGATAAGATCGTGAAGCGCCTACTTTATTCACATCAAATCACGAACATGAACATTGTAGCGGACATCGTTAAAAGTTCCAGTCCACTTCCTTGAAATTCAAGCGTTATTATATTTTGGATGACAAAATAGTGAACAACATTCAAATAAATTCCCCTAATAACAATATTTCATCATTGGGTTGAATACACATTTTCTGATAAACCTCGTATATGATTTGGTACTATCGTTTCTATGTGCTGCGAACCTAGTGGACAGGTGGATATGATTTATACTTTAAGTATAAACGCCTACTTTTGAAATAAATTATTTTGTATTTTCCAGTTTAACAAACAATCACTTAATCTATTCCATAATTTTGCATCTCATCTTAATAATTAGCATTTTTTTATTATCAACATTTTCATTATTATAGTCTTTATCGGTATTTTACTCTTTTAGTTATTTCTCCAATTTATCTGTCGCTTGTACATACAACCGCCAAGACGTTCAAATCGATTTATCGCTTCCAATATAAAGTTTCCCATTTGGATTTCATTATTTCCTACTATCTCATTTTTTCTAGGGACTTGCAATCTTAAAATACAATGATAGGGTCTCCGATGAACCTGCATGTAGAACGCTCACAATTTTAAAGTGAAAACAATTGTTACTTATTTTTCTGGCACTGGCAGAACCAACAGGCCAGTGATATTTTACGTTTTGTCATTTCATATTTTTAACATTGTGTTCGTGATGTGAGTTTAGATGCCTTTATTTGAGCTTGTGTTATTGAAATATTTATGAAAAATTGACGAAATAGTTATGATTCAAAAACCTCCTTATAGATCAATTTCATTGCTAACCATTAGTTCTAAAATTTCAAACAGCACTACAGAAAAGAATGCAACAGATTATAGAGGGAAAAACTCCAAACTGTCATTCTACTATAGATCAACTTATGTAAGAAGACTGGTGGTGTATTAATATATTACTTCACTATATATTCACTCAATACAAGTTCAGTTGATCACAGTTATAATAACATTATGAACACCATGTTAAAAATGTGAAGTTTTGGCAGTACATATCTAAATATAGCGGGCCTGTTGGTTCTGCCAATGCAGGAAAATGAGTGAAAGAAACTGGACTCTTAGGATCTGTTTTTATTCATGCTTTTACCGTAAAAGTGTAAGTCAATGCGAAGCGTTCTTTATGCAAGAAGCGGAGACCCTTTCATTGTATTTCAAGACGACGAGACCCTGAAAAAGACAGGAAAAGTAGAAAAAAATGAAATCCAAATGGGAAACCCAATATTTGGAGCGATGAATAGATTTAAACGTGTTGGCGGTTGTATCCACAAGCGACGGATAAATTGAACGAATAACAATGCTCACAAGGTAAAGTAATAAAGTTCAAAAGGTCAAATACCGATAAAGACAATAAAAATGGAAATGAAGTTAATAACACAAAGAAAAATTGAAAATAATCAATAAAGATGTGGTACTAAATATGGAATAGAATAAGTAATTGCGAACGGTTTGATTATTATGATCGGGACAGAAAAGGACCTAAAACAGAGCTTCCCACAAATGCAATAAAACTTTAAAAGAAAATGGGATGAACATCAATAAATCCAAAACCAAAGTTATGTAGAGACAGTGGAGAAACGAATATTGTAATAGATGAAACAAATATCGAGCAGGTGACAAGGTTGAAATACTTAGGAGTAGAAAATCAAGAGAGTGGAAAATCAAGAGAATGGAAAACAAGATATTTAAATTAATAATAGGATGCTAAACATTTTGGAACTATACTATGTAATGAACAGGTACCTAATTTATGAACAAAAAAGAAATTTCAAAGAAAACGGAAATGAATGTAGACAAAAACCATTTTTAGACCAATCCTGTGAATCAAGGGTGGTCAAACAGCGGAGTTTATAGCATACAGAGTGTTCACTTAAGTTAGCATACATGGGATACTTTTTTATTAACAATTTCGTGGAAAAAAGTGGGCTAGAGTGTTTTTGAAAATGTGCGCAACAATGATGATAACAAAGACTGGCTGTGCTAGCCACTGTCATTACTTCAAAGAAATGATCTGTATGGAAGTTTGACCGAATGATTGAAATCTGTACTCAAGATATTGGTTCCAAAAATGTTGATAGAAAAGTGACGGTTTTTTAAACTAAATTTTCACAAGCAATAAAACGTGGATGGACTACGTTATGCCAGAATCAAAGCAGCAGTCCATGGAATAACGATTCAATCAATCTGTTCTGTATATTTTCATTTTCCATTAACAATAAGTTATATATCATTAAACGAGCAATTTATGATAGCCGTTAGTCACCCGAGTGAATAATGGCCATACATTTTAGTTGAATACTATACTTTGTCCACGACCTTTGATTTCTTCATTAAATAAAAGTTAAGTAAATAATGCGAGTGTAGAACGGAAAGAAATAATTTGGTATTATTGACAATTCTATCGTCAAATAATAAATTTCTGGAGTACGTCAAACAATGTGACATATAGAGATGGGCGATACTGTGTAAAGTATCGATACGCCGTACCATTATAAATATGTTGTTTTAAAAATATCAATATTAAAAAATATCGTTATAAAAAGTATCGATACTAAAAATTTCGGTATTTTAGTTTATTTCATATTGTAGCCCCATCTCTAGTCACCCATGTGTTGTCATAACAACATATGCTATTTAAATGCAAAAGCGTGAATTACCATAATTTCACTCTAGTGATATATCATATTCCATTCTAGTGATATATGGGTAACAAATACTTTTAGTTAGGAGATAAAATATTGACTTATTATTAAGTGTTCGGGGGCAAAGATTTTTTTCAAACTTACTTCAAGATCAATATTTTATGATTCACTCAAAATGTGCAGAAGAAAAACAAGCAGTCGCGTAACTCACAAGTTTAACAACTGATTACAGTCGGTATCTATCTTTTTGTTTGTGAAAACTTTGAACTTGAAGTATTCTTTTTAAAAATACTTTGCTGGTGCAAAAAATAGTTTTCGTGTCACTTCTGAAGCCGCAAACAATTGCAGGGAATTATAATAAAATATAGGTTGGTTTGTCCATCTACTCGTATAAAGGTTTTCTCGTTTTGCGTTGTTTTGTTTAACGTCGTTGCATTGTATTTCATTGAAATAATTCATTTCAAAATATATGGAACCGTTCTTTATGTCAAACGCACTATCCATCTTACTCAAACCTGTATGTTCGTTTATTATGTTCCACGAGACGTCAGTGCAGTAGTTAAAACAATTTGTTTGAGCAAATAAAAAAATTTCATTTGTTCAAATCTTCATTATATTAGAACTACGTTCAATATATACATTCGTGACACGTTTCACTAACACAGTAGCTTTCTCAAACGACTTCTAATATAATGAAGACTTGAAAAAATTAAATTGTTTTATTTTATTGTTAAGTATGGATCTTCATCAAGTAAAAACCTCGTCTATTCAATTTGTTTAAACACAATGTTAGTTTCTCACTGTTCAATGCTCTCTTAACAGATACGATAACAGATACGATAACAGAAAGCAAAACGGAGAATCGTGGTATAGACCATTCCAGAATAATGTCACTGTCAGGTCGTCCATATTGTTCAGAAAGGCACATGTCATATTCTATTTATTTTTCAACGGATAATAGCTAGACTTCAATAAGTTCTTAAAATCATCTAAAAGGTTATCCGATTAGATCTACAAAAAATTCAGTAATTTTGGTAACCCTGCTTCAACTCCAACTGATCGGTTTAAGGAAAATCCACGTGAAACGTCCTATGTCTGGTGTTAATAAGATTGGCTTTCCAGTAAGGTAGGAAAAAAATGAAAAAGTCGAGTACACGTAGCGACGTGCTCAAGAGCAAGTTTTGAAGGTAAATCTATACTTGAGCATTTTGGAGGTAGGTAACATAGCAATGTAGAATGTGTTCGTGTTCGTTACACTATTGATATATAACTGCGAGCATTATAACAAATAAGTTGTTTGCTGTTCATTCATCGACATCCTAGTGGAACGACCACTTCGCGAACCGAGCTAGAGCTCGGTCATTGATATATTTCTACAATATCCGTCGGTACAAATAAATTTTTGTATTCACAAAATTCATTACAGCAGGTAGTGTAACATTTGTTTGGTCTACTTGTGCTGAGCAAGTCTCATTAAATTTTAATTTATTACGCCGCACCGATTGCGATTTTACTATAAATGGTATGCTAGTTACAATACGAAATATGGAGAAATTTTTAAAAAAGAGAAAATGTCAATCATTATAATGATTAAAAGCAAGAAAGGTAAGAATTTATTTAAGAGTAGCCCTTTGAAAAATGTTAAAGAATGGAAATCAGATAGTACAAGTGTGATAAAAGCTCGAGAGGTACGTCAAATTTTTATTAAACATAAATGTTATCCGTGTTGCTTTTTAATACATTATTATTATTAATATATTTCATTGAAAAATTAAGTTTTTGAAAATATTGTGCGTTGAAATCCAACGAAATGTCACTAACCGACCATACAATTGCCCAGCTAAATTGGGCAAAATTTGTTAGCATATTGCATATAAACACATACAGTGTGGAAACCACTTATGGAATAAAATTCTTTATGTCATTGTTTTAGAAAATTATAAAAAATGCCGAGACACGTCAACTTTTGAATTGAGTTGTGCGTTATGTAAACATAAATTTAAATGTACAGGGTGATTCACGCAAGTATGCCATAGTCGGTGTTTTTTTTTTATGAAACACCCTGTATATTTGCATATTTTTGAAATCCCCTTAATGAACCGATTTCAACGAACTAAATAATGTATGGTCAATTATGAATTATACAGGGTGAAATTTTTATTTTTACAGTTATTAATCACATACATAAAATATCTGATTTATTTGATTTTAATACATTAAAATAAATGCTCAAAATGTTCTCCACCTAGTTGTTGGCAATTGCACAGTCTCCCATAGAACTCCTCCTTAACTTTGTTTAAAGTTTGAGGTGAAATATTCCGTATTTCTGTAGTTATCCTGTCTTTGAGGTCTACAATGCTAGTTGGTTGTGTTGCATATACTTTGTTCTTGAGATAACCCCACAGAAAAAAATCTAACGGCGTAAGGTCTGGCGATCTAGCTCGCCACTCAATAGTACCTCTTCGTCCAATCCATTTATTGGAGAAGATTTCATCTAAACAAGTTCTTACCATTAAAGCATAATGGGGTGTTGCCTCGTCTTGCTGGAACCAAACATTTTCATTCAGTAAGCTAGGATCTAATGCGTTGGGATATAAGTTTGCCAACGCAGGAATAACTTCATTTCTAAGCATACTTAAATATTTTTCAGCTGCCAAATTTCCATCTATGAATATAGGACCAATAATATGGTCGCTTATGATACCGGCCCAAACGTTCACCTTTTTGAGGGTACTGAGTATGTGTCTCACGCATCCAATTAGGATTCTCTGCTGACCAATATCTACAGTTCTGTCGGTTTACCTCTCCATTCAATGTGAATGTTGATTCGTCAGAAAAAAGAATGGTATCAAGAGCTATCTCATTTCTGTTCAGCTTATTCATCAATCTTTCGCAGAAATCCATTCGACGATCTGGATCGTCTTCTGTTAACTCCTGCACAAAAGTTAATTTGTAGGGATGAAGTTTTTCTTTATGAAGCCATCTTAGAACAGTTGTATGACTAACATTATTTTCACGGGCAATTTGACGTGTACTTGAAGTTGGATTCTCTCCGACACTTAACAAAATATCCACTTTTACATCATCTTCAACGAATTGTGGTTTTCTTTTCAATGGTTTGACATGTCCAAGTTCTCTGAATTGTGCATGAATTTTAGACACAGTACTTTGTGAAATATTAGACAATTCGGGATACCTGTGATTGAATAAGTTTGCCACTTCAACTTGACTTCTGCAGTTATCCCCGTACCCGATCATCATTAAAATCTCAATTCGGTTAGTCTCAGTTAAATATTTCATTGTTATGTCGACAAGGAAAGAGTGTTTGACGAAGATTTTACTTTTTCAGTATAAACTGTCAACACATCAACAACTGACAGAATAGAAAACAATCCACATTATTTACCGATTTTGTCTAATTATTGGCGTTTTCAGGCAATTTTTAGGTATTTATGATAAAATTCACGGGCGTAGCAGGTTTTGTTTAATATACAAATACGTCTAATAATTAGTTAGTTAAGATTTTTGATAAATCCATATTTAGCTAATTTAAAAAAGTACCAATATTTCATACATTATTCAGTTTGTTGGAATCGGTTCATTAAGAGGATTTCAAAAATATGCAAATATACAGGGTGTTTCATTAAAAAAAAAACACCGACTATGGCATACTTGCGTGAATCACCCTGTACATTTAAATTTATGTTTCAGAACGCACAACTCAATTCAAAAGTTGATGTGTCTCGGCATTTTTTATAATTTTCTAAAATAATGACATAAAGAATTTTATTCCATAAGTGGTTTCCACACTGTATAAACTTACTTTATACGATTTACTGCTTGTATCAATTTCTGTCGACGTTCCAATAAATGTGGCTGTAATGGAAAAGAATAGAATTTTATATTTTCATCCGTTTTACTGTGAGCATTGAGACATAATACAACACAACAACCTGTGTTTCTAGATCCTGACTTATTTTCAACATTATTCATTATGTACTCACTATTACTTTATTTTGGTCATATCAAATTCGCACAAATTGAAAGAAATAATTGATCAAAAACTGAAGACTTACTAGTGAATTAATACATAGTAAAAGTCACGAATGTTTCTCGTTACGTTACTCATAAATATACAAATCAAATCAATAAGACATTTTCACCAGCGACGCATCATTGCCAGAGGGCTCGGCATGTATTTCTGATGATTTAATTATCAGAGGAAATAAATGAAAACCAAATTTAATCATAGTTGGACTAGAATTTGGAATTCTACAAATAAATTCTTACAAAACTCACCTCTTGAATGGCATTTAACGGCATAAGTGGTCCGCCATTAGCCAATTCCTTTTGGAAATATTTATGTTATTTTTTAATACACTCACGTTTACTTTCGTCCAAACGTTTACCAGGCATTTTGTCGGAAAATATCTCAATAAAAGTGAATGAATTTCACCTGTTTGAAATAATGACAATGGTCGCGTTCATCCCAACAAAGTTGATCAGGTAGCGATTTTCAGAGTAGTCTATCATTTTTGAATTCTGCTGAACGTTCTAATCTTGATATTACACAATAACCTAATTTTATTTGACTATTATGACTGCAGTAATTATTAATTCATGTGCTATTTCAATTTAGTCTAATAGTTCCCAGTGGTGTTCATTCATTTCCAAGATACAAAGGTCTAAAATATCTTCAAACAAAAATATAGTACGTCATTTTATATGTTTATTCACAATATATTTGTCATAGATGACAGTTAATGCATCACTGATCGGTAGCGTAGCGTATTTCAATTCTGATGGGAAAAATGGCGACTGCTAACACAGCGCTCACATCAATCAGTTGACAAAACACGCGTTCAGCAGGAAATTGACTATCGCTCCGGTAGTTCTACGTTGAGATGAACGCTACCAATGGCGACGAACTTCAATTTTGACAGAATGATTTCCGCATACAGTGACGTTTCGCTTTGTAAGTACAATCGTTGTCACAACACAAGACAGAGTGACAAACCGATAAAGACGTAGAGGCGTAGCTTAATTCAGGCACAAAAGACATATTATATATGTACCTTTCCATTTGTATTAATTGGACATACGCAGTCAGTGGTATACACATAAAATTAGAGTGTCTTTGATACATTCAGGTAAGTATGACGTAACGAGAAACATTCGTGACTTTAACTGTGTGTTATTATGTTTGTAAACAAGTCGATATTACGTATGACCTTACAAAATTATTAGAAGAGGCGCAACTAGCTTCTACGCAGGTTCTCTGTAAGTGATGTTTGTATGTGGTGTGGAATAATTTAATACAGGATGATACAATGCTGCAGTACCTGTGATTTATATTCAAAAACAAAAGTGTATAATTTGAGGATAGTCAGAAAATCACAATGTACGAAACAGATTTTTAATTTTATCTAATGATAAATATTTATGTTGTTATCTTTTACACAGTTGAAAAATTAATATAGTTACAATTGTATAAACTTGACCTAAAGTAACAAAAAAGGTGAACATACATTCATATATTCAAATGCGATAAGGCTGTTGAATATAAAATGACTGCGGATGTTATGACATAGTGCACTAGCGCTTCGAGACATATTTCATCCAAACATGCAATAACAATAAAGCTCCCAGAAAACTGTCAATACAGCATTATAGAAAAGCATATATCAGTTTTCGCTATGGGACGTTAGTGAAAGAAATTTGCTGTTTGTGTTGTCTGTGAGTGTTTCCAGCCTTCCAGACGCCTTTAGGATTTATTGAGCTCAACATTTAAGGTTATCAACACCTTATAATATATCTTTTCTCTTGAATAATTTACTAGTTACTCAAGCTGCTGTGAGGAAGTTATTTGCCTAAAGATACTTTTATTCTTGACAAAAAAATATTATTTGTTAATTATAAATGAGTTTACTGAACGATAATGATATCCATTATTCACTGGTCTCAATAATTTGTAGATCAAACATGAAAAGCTTTTACTTGCATTTACTATGTTTTTGTAAGTACCATATAAGAAAACATCTGGCTGTGGAACTTTAAGTCAGAGCTGAGCTGTAACGGTTAATTTTAGACGTCAAAATATTGCCAGAAAGTGCGTTTTTTCTCATTCAAAGGGAACTGGAGGAGTCATCATGACGTTTTTATTAGCCTGTACCTCGTTGGGTATAAATCGGAGATGTTTATTTACAAATAAAAGGTTTGTATAATAGTCTCGGATTTATTTAATATCAGAATCGGAGAAGTGTGAATGAAATACAAGAAATACCAGCCAATAACTCTATATCTCAATTGACATTTATTATACTACCTACCTGATTTTATATTATACTTTAAGATTTCCTCACGAATTTCTTCCTTGAATCTTATCTTTGTAAATAATAATAACAAAAATAAGATGTTGTGGATACACATTTTATTCAAAATGGGTAAATGGGCTGGATATTACCTCAAAAGTATTTAATTAAACATTTATGTATCTCATAATACACTTTTCTATTCTTCGTTGACAGTGTATTGACAGCTGTCAACGGTCAATTTGTCCAATATAACATGAGGGTTGAATCCAGTGACCTCAAAAACATTACTCTATATATTAGAATAATTAAAATATGCTTTTGACATGTTTTAATAGTATTGAAAATGAATAGTTTTGCAACGGGTCAGGAGAGCTTTGGCAGCTCCGTAGCTGCCAAAATATTCACTTTGTGCCCACAGAGACTTTTGTTCAGGATGACGAAATTTACAACATATTAAAAACTCAGACAATTTGACAGAAACCCAATTTCCATAAGATTATTGCGGGGTCCTTTGTCACTTGGTGTTTAATACAGAAGTTGTTATTCACTCCACGCCGTCGTAGAGCCCGTACAGCCTGCAGCGGGGTAGCATATCACACTCACGTTTGAACACGAGGTATAATATAGATATGCCGTCTCACGGAGGAGACATAAATCCAAGTTACCGAGTCCATGGATGTTGGGATAAAGAACCCTACCACTGGCTAGAACACCAGTGGGTTCGTCAAAATTTTTGCATGTGGGTAGACTGTTCCCGGCGTCGATGATCAGCATTAGTCACAGATCTGACCTAGCATATTTTCAGCTCCAGTCATCGCTTGGAATGACCTACAGATTGTGGTTGGAAGAGATCATCGGAAGGAATACTAATAAGTACACTGAAGTTAAATTGATTCCCGACAGCTCACCTCAATAGACTCCTTATAGTTATTGAAGGTGCAGTTGTAGGAAACATGCTCAGATTGTCAACGGTTGTGAAATCGCATCACTGCCAAGGAATTATCTTTGGGAGAAATCACTCTTCCTAAAATAGTATATTCCATTAGGAGTCTGGAAATAAGGATTTTTCCGTGCGCGCGTGACAAATGTACTCGGAAGAAAATCCAGATATTCATATGAACATATTAGAGCTAGCGGCACAAACCAGTGCTGATTTGTTACCAGCAAAATCCAGGTCGAGATATGAACACGAGTATCAACTTTTCATGGAATGGCGAGATCTCAAAAAAGATAAAACTGTGATGATATTCTTCTAGTTTATTTTGTCGAAAAAGCCAAGAATATGGAATCCTTCACCGAAGGGACTAAACTTCTGCAATAATACAAATTGTACAATAAATCTTACTATTAATACCAACGATTCCTGAATATACTAATGATGTTATTCTCAGAAAAGTATTATATATAAATAATTCTTTTTTCTCATAATTAATTCCAATTTTATTTTTTAATTTAGCGTACGTAAAAAAATGGGAGATCGGGAAACATTTTCCGTTCGCTGTTCTGAAAATGCCACCTTTACATCTTTGTTAAAACAGATGGAAACAAGGTGTTTTCAGATAAGTATGATAAAAAAGGTTTTTGGTCTAAAATAACTGTAGATGTAAAAATAATAGTGTAAAACTATTAAAACGCGTTACGAATTAGAAAATTACTTTCCAAAGGATAGACCGTTCACCAGGATGCAACATCTACTTCTCGGGCAAAATTATTTTGACGTCTATTCATAACACGCTTTACTTAAATATAACAATTGACACAGGAAACTGTAATCAAGTAAATAGAATAACTGTTTTAAACAATATTAATAAAATTAATAATTAAAATGTACAGAGCTGCAAAAATATGAGAAAGAAGGTATTTTTGAAATCTAGGTGGAGTACAATTAGGAATGACACGCAAAACAAAGGCAAAGAAAAAAAGTAATGATTTAAATTCATGTTTTTGTGCAGGAATTATGGAAAACAGTTGGAAAAATGCACAAATATTTTTTTAAAGTGTTTTTGAATCAAATTAAATAACTATACAAGATAAATAAGACATTGGTAGTTTGTGGAAAACAGATTGTAATTATTTAGTGAACAAAGTAGTAGTAGATTATGAATTTTTGTTTGTTTGTACATTGCATTGTTAGAATCGTTTTATATAAGCATATTATATTAGATAGTAAGTTGATTTCATTTTTAGGTAAGGTAGCTTATGGATAATTTTTAAATATTTTTTTCTCAATATTTCGATTTTTTATAAAGTATTGGTTATTTTTATTGAGTTTCTTTTTTGGGATTGTTTCATTTTATATTGTGTTGAAAGCGTAAAATAAACAAATATATAGAAGTTTTGGTTGGGTCAAATAAGTGGGCTATGATTCATTATTAAAACATCTTGTAACTGACTAGTTTATGATTGAGGCAACAATAAATGACCTATTTGTGAAACGAGAGTGATTATTCCCAATACCTTATAAGGACATTACAAAAACATACTCAATCGACGGAAAAGCCAGATACCTACCAAACGTGAATGCGGAAAATCGATATATTACTCGACAATTTTTAGATTACGTGGAGAACATATGAGATTTTCAAATTATCTGCTATTTTCCAAACAAAAACCAGTATTTACGCCCGAGAATCGGGAAAAGTCATGTCTTATCCCTCCTTGACTGCATGCATTCAGTGATATTTTTTCCCTGCATAAGTTATCCCTTTCTGTACTCTAGGTAATTAGCTTGACCCATATTTCATTTTACATATTATTTTGTGACGTGACGTGAAGCGTGAATGGCTCAATTCAATGCACTCCACCGGAACTTAAATTATTGATTGTAATCTAGGTTATTAGAGCATATCCGCTTTTGAGACAAAATATCAGTTTTCGGGCAATTGATCACAGCTTAGGGTTATCTCAAGTTTAAAGCTTGAGTTGACACTTAATTTATCTTAGCTCGAAATATTGGACACTCCATGTAATCGTTAGCAATTGAATTAAAACTCATAACAGCTAGGACGATACGATAAGAAGTAGGTGATTAAGAAATTTACGATGTAAATGGGAATTTTATACTGTAAATAATTTTCAATTTTCATGGCAAAATAGATAATTTAGTTTGATTCATCATCACAATAAGTAAAAAGTGAGTTAAAGCTTCGATGAAGCGCATTTTATTTGGTGTGTGGTGGAAAGTGATGAGAGTAAAAATGTATAAAATCCTTGAAACGTGTTTTTTAAGGTGTAGGTACATACCTGAGATCTCAAATGTCTAATGCGCCTCCTTTTTTTACTCAGGTTTTTTGGAAAGTCTGAAAATCTCTTAACATTCAGACGGGTATAAAATAACAGCGTTGATAAACTTACTCCTATTGTATGTATTTATGTATGATGGGGTGACATTCACTGAGACCTAAAAGATCTATTGTGCCCCCTTATGTTTACCTAGTTCCTGCTGAACGTCTCTGAGACTAGCAGCTCCTTTAGTCCTATTTCCCTGAGGAATTTTAGGATATCTGCAGATTTCAACTAAGGTAAATGTATCTCTTCTATCCAATAATCTCCTGGTTGCTGTGCCCTAGGAATCTGAATTGCGGTGCAATTCGCAAGTATACGGATGGATGTTTCTTCTTGCATGCCACAGAATCTACATTCTTCTCCCCTCATTATTTTGAGCTTTTTCAGGTGCTCGATCAGAGGGCAATGTCCCGTTAGGATCCCTGTTAAAACTCTTAAACCATACTTTTAAGACAAAGGCCATAGACGATTAAGAATGTGGATTTGGGCTCCTAGCCATTTCCAAAACCCCACTATGTGGTATAGTTTGGACTAGTTTGGAACGTCATTTCTTAAATTTTTAACTCCTAAGATAAATTAGAGCGTTGCAAATACAAAAAGACATGTTTCGTCACTTTTTTCATTTTTCAGCTTCTATCTCAGCCGCTAATCAATCAATTTTTTCAGTTTCACTAATGAGAACATTTCCTAGCAAGTACATATGTTTTACTTTGACTTATGCATTTATTTGTTGATACTTTTGTTGTAAGCTCTACTGATTTTATGGAAGAGATCCAGTTTGTGATCACTCAAATATTGACCTCAAATACTGAGCTCTTTATTTTCATCATCTCGTTCATCTTCCTAGTCATCGTTTAACGATCTTATAAGGTTAAATCGTTTAGTTTTCCAAAAACTTCGAATGGATTGTGTAATTTTCCTAATGATCATCGCTCTGTTCTTTTTCATAACCTCCAGAAACCGATGTTTCAACGTCGTTTGGTTTTATATTCACGTTCTTAGACTACACTAACCATATTTCTAATTTGAGCGCTATCTTTTGTGAGGGACCATCTATGAAAATTCATAATTAAAAAAAATCCATTCTCAATTAAGCTTTAATAGCTGTGATAATTGTGAGAAATTAAAGTCTGTGTTACCCTGAAACCAATTGACTTTGATGGAAAAGTCTTTATAGGTTGATATATTCCAATTTTCAAAGCTAGAAAGTAATTTAATTTTAATATTTATCTTTCATGCTCTGATTAACGTAAAATGATCTTTTGCGTACCTATCAAAGTTTCCAATTAGGTGATACATATCGTCGCGAATTACAAAAGACTGGCCAATTAAGCGATTCAAAGGAGTTCATTTGCTACGGAGAAATATTGCGATAAGAAATTAATCGTACCTATAGAGTGAAACAAAAAGTTGCGACGTCGATTTTCATTCATACATCATGTATTCAGTATTCTTTTTAATAAGTTTCATCGGAAAGCTTAGAGGAAATTCAAGTTTCATCTCACATTTTATTTATAAGACAATGGTTTTACCAGAAATATAGCGCTGCGCTTCGTATAGAAATGATTACATTCGTGTGGGAGAGTTACTCATAAGTTTGTGACCCATTTTATAGCAGGTATGTACAGACTTGGAAGTTTTGTTTCAGTATCAATATTCTAATGAGCCACCCCTGCTTCACGTGGACAGATATACAGTCCCTGTTACATATTCTGACCATTGGTAGTTATTAAAAAAAACAAGAGAAATATTTTTGTTATTTCATTATCAACAAGTGATCTTGCAGACTTCGTATAAACATTAAATATCTTGAAAACTACAAATTTTTTTATATGTAAAGGTTATGCGTTCTCCACCATTGAGGAATACAAAATAAAATGGATATAGCTTCAATGCCGGTGACGTAAAAAATGGGAGGGGAAAGGTGACATAATCTTCCAAATGTACACCACTGGATCAAGAATTGGAACATGTATTTTCATCAAAATATGCCCTTTTGCATTTAAAAACAACCTGCTAAATGTCAAATCAATATATTCATCCATTTTAAAGTTATCAAATTAAAACATTTAATTCCTTATAACTTTAACACCCTGTATTTCGGAAAGTAAATAGGCTGGACCCCTCAATCCTCATATTAGTTGGTCCAATTTTACGAGATGTATCTACATGCAAACGTTGTAAGTGTCAATTGAAAACACCCTGTATAATTAGATAAATACATTTATTTGTGAAAACTTCCATACCAGCGGCGTATAATAAAATGTTTTATTTTTATTTTTAATCATAACTTCCAATTCATACTATAAAAAGTTTAGGGGTTGATATACTCATGGAAAAATTCATTCACCAGAAGCGATATAATTTTTAAAAGGGTTAATTCATTTTTAAAAATTTTCATCAAAAATACAAAAACTCTATGAAACGTTCATGGTAGATGGAAGTTTTTAGGAACATATGAATCACTTTTAATGTTTCTTCGTACGCTTATGATAGAAGGAAATTTATACAAATAGATCAAACTATCATGTAATATTTTAACAAAAAGTGATTGTTACTAACTCAAACAAAACATAACCTGCAGAGAACGATTTACTAAATTCAATAAAATTTCATCGAACGCCTATGATAGAAGGACATTTTTAGAAACACCCCTTTAAAAATCCAGTGATTTATAATTTTTGTCCACGACCACTCAATATTTTACCTCCTAACAAAAGGTATATGGTACTCATATATCTACTAAAGTGAATTATGGTTCATAATTCACGCTTTTGCATTTGAATAGCATAAATGACAACACAACATTCCGGCTTAGGTGACTAGAGATGAGGGTACAATATGAAGTAAACAATTAGATCTGCGTATATTTGCTTGAGAAATTTGTTTCTGAAATATATCGTATAGATGAAATATCGAAGTTTTTACTATTGATTCTCTTCATAACGATATTTTCTAATATTGATAGTTTTAAAACAATATATTTATAACGGTATGGTGTATCGATACCTTGATCGATACCTACTTCACACAGTATCGCCTATCTCTATATGTCACATTATTTGACGTACTCCAGAAGTTTATTAATTTTGACGTTAAAATTGTCAATAATACCAAATACCAAATTTTCACTTTCCGTTCTACACTCGCATTATTTACTTAACTTTTATTTAATAAAGAAATCAAGGGTCGTGCACATAGTATAGTATTCAACTCGCAATTTATGGCCATTATTCTCTCGGTTGAATTGCGCCACTCGCCTGCGGCTCGGGACGCAAACGTCACCTTGCGTGAATAATGGCTTTCATAAATTGCTCGTTTAATAATATACTATTTATAATGAAAAAATTTAAAAAGTTTTTAGCTTTAAAGATTCCGTTACATAACAAACATACATACCGGTGAACTGACTTTTTGGTCGTTAACGATAAACCTATGTAGTACATTATCTCATGTATCATCAATAGTTTGTGCGGCATATTAGGCCAAATAATCACAATTGTTAATACTTACGGTTACATTATTGTAATTTCACAATTTTCCTCATTCACAAAATTATTTCCACTTCTAACAGTTCAATAACTAATAGAAACTACTTAACTCAAGCACATACTTTTTAACAGCTGCCACAAAGGAGTTTTACTTGTAGTAAAACAGTGTTCAATGTCTAGAAAAAATAAATATATTTTAATATAAAATTATTAATCTATTTAACTATTAGAAATAATTGTATCGTGAAAACTCATACTAAAAGTGAGCTTATAAAAGTTTCTTTTTATCCAGTATGTAAAAATTATAAATGATATCCCGAATAATTGGCAATTCTCCAAACTTTACTGCTTCCAGTACCTTTTTTCCTAGATTTGAAGGATGTAGATGGTCCTTTTATAATAGCTGATATTCCATTGTGTCTTGGAACCCACAGTATGGTTACTATATTGTTCTGGCCTAGTTCATTGAGTATGCCTAAGCGTACCCACACTATTTTGGAGCTGATTACACAAGAGCTCAGTGCTTTAATGGCTGCTAGATATAAATTACTTAGTAGAATTCATTTATTTTCGAATTTATGCATACTTTTCCATATTTTTTATAACAATATGAATGCAATGAGTAATATATTAGATTATTATACTTTTTTATTTGACTTACCGATGATTTGTCAAAGAAATTTGAATTCCATGTTCTGCTTCTGACTCGATAACGGTTGCAACGTTTTAAATAATCTGTCGGCCTTGACTATTGATAATTTTCCCTTCAACACCAACGAATTTTTCACAAGGCATGATTTCAGATCAAATAAAACACAACACTGAGAGATAAACAGTAAATGATTGCTTTTAACACAACCTAAAAGGTCAATAATAAAATGGCTGTCGGCATGAAACATCGTTGTAACGTTGATAAACAAGACCAATTTTGATTGCTGCGCAAGACAGTTGGCAAACGTCACGTGGTTTCTTTTTATTTGAAACGAAGTCTAAGTAGTGAGACAGATATATAACTAGTACCAAGAATTTATGCCACGTGACTTGTTCGTTATGGCATTATAAAGAAATTAGCCAAATCAACAAACCACTTTGCATCTTGGTTCCGACGGTTTTAAGACCCAATAAGTGGGGTAATTTTAGAATTGACTTGATCACCTACATTGGACGTGTCAATATTTAACAATAAAACACCCTGTACAATACTTCACTGAATAAATATGTATACCGAAAATCTGTGTACAAGAAGTAATTGTTAGGTTATTAGTAGTTCTACATAAACTAGGAAATATTCCTAGCGAAAAGGGGATAGAAACTATTGAAACATCTGTAATGGTATTATATGCAACAGGCATGTGTATTATACGAGTATATATTATATATAATAAGGACTCAATTTAATTTTATTCCCTTCACCATTCGTAGACCTTCTCTGCTTATAGATACATCTAAGTATGTCAATTCAGATACATCTTTTTTTTTTACATTAAATTGAATAAACTAGGAAAAAGTTTAGTTAAATACATAATAAAGAAGCAGATACAACTTAACCAACCATCAAAGCTATAAAAAGTTTCATCTGGAGAGGAAAGTAAACTTCGGACGAATTTTGAAGGCATCGATTCAAGACGCATTTGACAAATTGATTCAAGAGATATATTTCAAAGCACGTTCGGTAATTTACTACAGATATCCAAAGGAAAGCCATGAAATGTTTGGATTTTCGATATCAGCTTATCGCATGAGAAATGATTGTGCATATTTAGGTGAAAACTTTTTTCAGTTTGTGATCAATTTTCGGGATTAAAGTTATGTATTTGCTTAGTTTGATTTATGACTTGTGATAGTTTTTTGTTTGTTAAAAGATTATTGCTTGAATTATGATTCAAATCGAAGCTTTTTTAAATCACTTGCGGGTAAATCGGGACTGTGGTATCTCGATTCTCACTTACATACGATTACAATTTGAAATTTCGTGCCAAAACGCTCAAATAGTGAGAGCATCTTCTATAATGTTCCTTGTGGCGTATTCATTATTC
Source organism: Lochmaea capreae (assembly GCA_949126875.1). Classification (NCBI taxonomy): domain Eukaryota; kingdom Metazoa; phylum Arthropoda; class Insecta; order Coleoptera; family Chrysomelidae; genus Lochmaea; species Lochmaea capreae. Next base: position 11,057,630 of record OX421409.1, read on the forward strand.
TTTAGGTTATTTTAATTTCCCAAAAAAGATAACAAAAAGAATAAGTAATAGAGTCTGTCTATGACATTTGTAAATACTTCAAATATTTGAAAGCTTGTGACTTAAAAGCTTATTTTGATAAATTATTTGAATTATTTTGTGCAATAGTCATGAACTCTATAACGAGTTGATATCACATAAACTATGCAAACGCATTGAAGAAAATGGCTCGGTAAATGGTGGACATATCGAACATTCACTTTGGACAATATTAAAGTTATAATGTTATGTAATTCATTATTTCTTAATTTGTTTAATAAATAAAATGTATTCTAATTAGGACTTCAGTTTAAAGTACCATACATATTTTCGATTTTAACTGCTACTATACTCTAATACTGTTCATCTAAATACTGGAATAGTTATTTGTATGCTAAGAACGCGAAATACTGACTTCGCCTGAGATTGCACGAAAATAGTTATTTGTATGCTTAGGCCGCGAAATACCTTTTTAACGTACCGAAAGAGCAGTTATCGCCGAGGCAAGATAATCTTGAGGTTGTTAAAACGTTTCGCGGCCATGACATACACACTATTTTTCGTGCAATCGTTAAAATTATTAAACTATATAGATAATTGTGAATGAATATATTATTGCTCTGTAATCAACAGCAGTTCAATGTTCAATGACCGACGTTAAATAACCAAATAAAAAACTACATTTTTCGAACACAATTCAATTAAATAAAAATCATGTAGTTAATCACTAAAATGTGATTATCTCTAAAAGCGTTAAGATTTGTGGATGCTAACAAATATACCTTTTTTTTGTTAACACGATGTGGCCTTAATATCTTTTTATAAATGTAGCGCTAATTTGAGCAGCAAGAAAGTTTTGCGTACATTCACGCCGCACCCTCTACAAAATACATCGAAATAGGTACAAAATTATAATTTCTTATATCTATCAAATCTTCGTCAAAAAGTGTGAAGTTATTGTAACAAACAAAAACTAGAATTTCATCCTCAACACCCTGTATCTCTCTCAATATCAGCATTTAATTACTTGTTGGTTGAATGAAGATTGTACATACTGTACTTCTATGTACAATTACTCAAGTACCACCCCGTATATCTGTTCAATCTCACAAGTACATATTTCTTGTAAAGAATGAGCAGAGATCAAAAACTGAAGTTCCCAAGCCAGTGTGGAATAGTATTTAGTTCTGTATTTTGTTTTTTGCACTAATTTAAAGTTGTGTTCCAAGTACGAAAAATACAATCCAACCAGATACTCTGGATAGCAAGTTAACTGAATTTCTTACACAATATGGGACAAAACAATGCTGTTTCTACTCAGAAACTATTGTTCCGTCTTCCACCTCGATGACAAACTTAAACGTAATTGCTGGTCCATTATAAGATCGAAGATTACTTTTTTAGTTGAGGAAACGAGAGAGAAATTCTGATACAGGATATAAGGATGATACAAATCATCCAACAATAGTTGAAATTTGAATCTCTTTTACTTTTATAAGTAACGTACTATAAAGTATATTGGGAATTCAGGTTTACTCACCTGATTTCAGAGCGTCTTATGATTTGTTTGAATTCATCTAGATATTGTGGTTTGCCTTTACCAGAGCTTTTTTAAAGTCTTCTACCCGTCTAGACACCCAATTTTTGAATACCGGGGAATACAACAACCAAGAGAAAGAAGACGTGGTTTTATCGAGAATAGGAAAGGATATAAGGATGATACAAATCATCCAACAATAGTTGAAATTTGAATCTCTTTTACTTTTATAAGTAACGTACTATGAAGTATATTGGGAATTCAAGTTTACTCACCTGATTTCAAAACGTCTTATGATTTGTTTGAATTCATCTAGATATTGTGGTATGCCTTTACCAGAGCTTTTTTAAAGTCTTCTACCCGTCCAGACACCCAATTTTTGAATACCGGGGAATACAACAACCAAGAGAAAGAAGATGTGGTTCTATCGAGAATAGGAAAATGGTATTATTGAACGTCATTCTATCGAATGTCAACGGAAGTTTGACTCCCTCATGCTTCTACTGGGTAAATTAAAGGGATCAGCCAGGGAACGCGGAATCATTTAGAAGTTTTGTGAATTAATCCGACGTTGTGGACCATTCGGTTTAATGATTGGTCCAGAAATTTGGCATCGATGTGGCATTAGTTCCTGTTTCAGAATACGTAATTATGATCTCAAGAGAACATTTGTAGAGTAGAATAGATAGGTTATCCCCATCAGGGAACGCTCTATTCTATTGCCGTCAGGAATTGATGCCCTTGTTTAGCTGGTTGTTGTATGGTTACTTGTGAATTTTGCATGTTATCACTTTCAATTTAAAAAAAAATAGTTTGGGATGACACCTGTTGTTAATAATTTACACTACCATTACATTAATGCGCGTAAGATAGTGAGAGGTGTTAACATTGAAGCAGTGGTATTGTAAGATGTGTCCAATATCGAGTATTGCCAATGGTTCCAGAATTTTGGAATAACTGTTATTGGTAGTTCCTTCGTGCCAGTTTTTATTACACTTCAGCCTTTTTGCAGCTATTCACACTGGTGATCAATCGAAGTTGTTTCAAATCGAAAAAAAAATCAGGTTAAAAAAATGCATCAATACGTCGTTATGTAGTTATTTGTAGCAAATGTTTATGACTATTCCAGCAGGAATTCTATTACTCCATATTTTGTAATGAACTTGATTTTTGTAGAAGCTTTAAAAAAACTCAACACAATTTATAACTTATGTTCGACTCATATACGACCCTCGTAATATCGCTTGCCTGAAGAAGTCACAGGTATAATAAATGCTATTCTGTATTTCCCGTTCCACTGAACTCTAAGAATGGAGGCTTTCACACAAAAGCCCTGCCCTGTATTTTGTGTATAATCGGAAATGTTTCTTTTTTTCCTTGCTTGTAATTTTATTTGCTTTTGTGAACCACTTCCAATTTCAAAGCAATATGTATGTTACTTGAGTCCTTTGCGGTCTTTGTTATAACGTTCCTGTACGAACCAAATGTTACATTGGGTTTCCGCTTTAATCATTTCAGCTGCTTAAAAATAAGAAATCGTGAATTGCTTATTATTTACTTTTGTCTTGCCATTCATTTCATTATTTTCTCAGTGAATTAAATTAAGGTCGACTTCATTCAATAGCAATAAATATTTGCTATTTCAATGAAAAAACTTATAACCATACTGTTTTTAAATGGTTTCGATTGTCATATTTAAGTAAAGCGTGTTATCAATAGAAGTCAAAATAATATTATAAAACTATTAAAACGCCCTACAAATTAGAAAATTACTTTCCAAAAGATAGACCGTTCACTGGGAAGCAACAACTACTTTTCGGGCTATATGCCCCGCAGACAATGAATTACACTGCCAAGTTAAACGGGGTTGGTATATACACTGTGTCCGTAAAGTATAGAACAAATTCATTTTTAGCTAAACAGACCATTTTAAGAAATAATCCTGAAACACATCGATTTTTGATTTCAATTTACCGTATTTCAAAATAATAATCTAATATACAGGGTGAATTACTTTCGAGTAATGACGTCACCGTCATTTTTTTTTAAGGAACACCCCCATTTTGTCTCAATTTTCGGATTACTCCAGCTGAGCTGATTCCAAAAATGTATCACATGTTGATTCCAATTGGTACAGGGTGGACAAAAATACAATAGTTTCGTGTGTGCTCATAAAGAAACGCGTAATAATTTTTATTAGTTAAATTAACAATTGGTCTAGCGAACTCAGATGGAAGTGTGCAATTTGTTTAATGATAAATATCCAGAAATACCTATAATGCCTTCAACAGTCAGTAAGATTGAAAAGAAATTTCGAGAAACTGGTACGTTTGAAAATGCACGCAAATCAGGTCGTCTCTCTGCAAATGCTGATACAGCATTAGATGTTTTACTTAGTTTTGAAGAAGATGCGCACACTTCTGTGCGTAAAGTTAACTATTAATGCTTAAAAAATGGCATCCTTATAAAATCAAACTTGTACAGTTATTAAAACGAAGATGATCCCGATAGAAGAATCCAATTTTGTGAAAAAATGATGGATAAATGTCACCGAGACCCTCTCTTGATACAAATGATTATTTTTCGTGCAATGGCACAATCGCGTCTCCAGCACAGTCCGCAAAATTTGATTTCGCGGCTCTTACCCATAGCAACGGCTGCGAAGCCAAACGTCACTTCCAAATTTGAATATCACTTCTAAATTTGACATTTCTAAAATACTACAAAGACAAGGATTATTTTTTATTGAATACCAACAAATACATAAGCACTTATATTATTCAGGATGAATATTAACATTAATTATTGTAGTTTGTATTATTACTTATATTTACTCCAGAAGTTGTTGCAAGAACTGTCAAAATATTTTATATATATTGTAACATATCATTGCCATAGCACACATTGTTAAATAAATTGAACTGCTCTTGATTTTAGAGCAATAATATATTTATTTACAATTATCTAGTTTAATAATTTTAACGATTGCACGAAAAATAGTGTGTATGCCATGGCCGCGAAACTTTTTAATGACCTCAAGATTATCTTGCCTCGGCCGCAAGCGGCCTCGGCTATGACTGTTCTTTCAGAACGTTAAAAAGGTATTTCGTTGCCTAAGCATACAAATAACTATTTTCTAATGAGGCCACTTTCACGTTAAATGGCGAGGTTAACCGTCAGAATTGTAGATACTGGGTGAAAGAAAACCCCCACTGGATGCGTGAGCATCATACACAATATCCGCAAAAGGTAAATGTATGGGCTGGAATTGTGAGAAATCGAATCATCGGACCCTACTTAATCGAAGGTAATTTAAACGAGGCAACGTACCTTGAGTTTTTGAGGGGGTATCTCATACCAACTTTACGTAATTTGTTTCCCAGCAGACGTAATCCTGGAGGTTTTGATGGAAGTTTATGGTTTCAACAGGATGGTGCACCTCCACATTATGCTGTAGATGTTAGAAGGTACCTAGATGAAATTTTTGGTGGATGGGTAGACGTGGACCTATTAAATGGCCAGCGAGGTCACCAGATATCAATCCTTTGGATTATTTTATGTGGGGCCATCTGAAGAATGTTGTGTATCAAACGGAACCAGCAAATATTCAAGAATTAAAAGAGAGAATTCGGACAGCAATAAACAATATTTCTCAAAACACAACAAACAAGGTTCAACAAGAATTTGTACACCGTTTGGGTTACTGTCAAATACAGCAAGGGCTGCAGTTCGAACATTTATAAAGTCATGTACTTCATCAATTCTGTCCGCTAGACAATAAGTATTTTTGATAATATTGTTAATTTAACTAATAAGGAATGTTACGCGTTATTTTATGAGCACACACAAAACTATTGTATTTTTGTCCACCCTACACCAATTAGAATCAACATGTGATACATTTTTGGAATCAGCTCAGCTAGAGTAATCCGAAAATTGAGACAAAATGGGAGTGTTCCATTAAAAAAAAATTACGGTGACGTCATACTTTTGTTTATGTTCTTTTTACTGTTTTAAAGCTGTTTGTGTATTATTTTATGATTTTATTGTGTTTTGTTCCCAAATCGCGGCTTTGGAATGAAATTTCTCGCAATTTTTATTTATATTTCAAATTTTTTTTGAAATGTCTGTTCCGATAGGATGTAGACCTTAAGGCTGGGCCACACCGTCATCCATCCGTCCGATGGATGGACGTCCACGGAGCGCTCCGATTCACACCGAAAGCATCCATCCAGTGGACGGATGTTTTCATGAATTTCTTCATCAACGAATATTTTGTTCACTTGTGTTAGTAGCAGTGCAGTCAGTGCATAAATAATGTCGTTTAATGTGCCTTGGTGTGAAAGTGATTTGTCAAAAAGTATCCCGTGGCTTGATGACTGCAGGTGGACTGGGGTAGTTTTGTCTGATACCGAGTGGATCGAGTGTGACATCCATCCATTGGACGTTCTAAACATCCAGCGGACGGACGGATGTCGGTCTGTGTTGCGCTATTTGCCAATCTGGTGAGTGATCTTTATTGAACATCCGAAGGATGGATGGATATTTGGTGTGGCTTGGCCTTTACTCAATCTTCCGCCTATAGTTGTTCATGTCAAGGCGGAAATGAGAATGGCTGCATTTAGTTACAGAATAATATATGTAAGTACAAACTCGTTTCTTGAAATTAAAAGTGATAAAATGCTGGACAAAACCAACCATATAACATCCAGGTTAAATGGAGTATCAAATATTTGCCCAAATAATTCATTATTCTTATACATAAAATTTAATAATGTACGACATGTTCACAGAATACTATCACTAACAAAATAAAGTCCGCATGACTTTGATATTATTATCTAACTACAGTAAAAATCACGAATCTTTCCCGTACGTCATACTTCCCTGAATGTATCAAAGACACTCTAATTTTTATCTGTTTGTCACTCTGTGTTGTGTTGTGACTACGATTGTACTTAAAAAGCGAAACGTCACTTTATATGGAAATCATTCTGTCACCATTGAAGTTCGTCGCCATTTCCAAAAGGAGTTGGCTAATGGTGGACCACTTCTGCCGTTAAATGCCATTCAAGAGGTAAGTTTTGTAACAATTTATTTGTAGACTTTCAAATTGTAACTATGATATGTTGAATACTGTTTTTATTTTTTCCTCTCATATTTAGATCACCAGAAATACATGCCGAACTCTCTAACAATAATGCGCTGCTGGTGAAAACTGTCGTATTGATTTGATTCAGATGCAGTTATGACGTAACAAGAAAGATTCGGGACTTTTATTATATCATAATTGGGTCACAAAAACTGTTTTTGCTCAGACTTGTTTCTGATAGTTTCTTACTGTCCTACGAACAAATAATGTACATATGTACATATAAATTCCTTTTCAAATTCTCCAGAGTGGGTAGCTACTGAAGTAGTAATTCAACCAAAACTACAGTTGTGTTGAAAGTAGGTTTTTAAAAAACAAAGTTTTGAAATAAGCACAAACTATATTTAGTCTGACCATCGTAATATTTTTAGATATGGAACATTTTTCAAAACTTTTTCCTTTTTTATTATAGAAATTCTAAATCAGCTCAGCCGCATACCCAAAGTACCAGTGGGCCACAGGTTGGTCATCAAGTATGTTAGGTCAGGTTTATGGTGAGTGGGTCTATGAGGCCCTCCACTGCGACTCGCAAGAGTCTATTGTGGCTCACACCTATTCAAATTTCACCAAACACATTTAGCTTCTTAACAAAGCCGATTGGTTTATTTGGTGAATGATATTTCAGGTCCGAGGGAAAGAGGTAGGTCGGATCTTCCGACAGTCCAAGTTTTAGCATATGATGATTCAGATGACAGTGGCCTGTTAAAAGGCTTGTTAGACAACGTAGGTCATGACTGCTATAGTCCGACATTTGTTTGGAGACATTCTTTGAAGGATGTATGAAAGCCTTTGAATGAACCAATCCTGGTAAATTATGTCAGAAGTCTAAAGCTCTTCTTGCCGTTCAGGTATTCAGTGTTTGTTTGGCAAAACTTATCGCGGTGCCAATTGTAGGCTCTGGTCCGATAGAAACACGTGCGGCACCCTCCCTTGCAAGAGAGTCGGCCTTCTCGTTTCCTTCCATGCCAGAATGGCCAGGGATCCAGACCAGCAACCAAGTAACTAGATACTTTTAAGAAATATCTAATGTAACAGTAACTTTTAAATGAACCAGAAATTATTTCAAATAAATAATATAAATAAAATATTTTTAGTATCTTAGATACATTTTTGATGTTTTAACCAGATCAGAATCGCCTACTTGAAACTACAGTAACACCACTATATTTTTGGTACAAAACAAAAAAGTATATATAGAAACGCTTATCTTTATGATGAATATTTGTCGAAAAAATCCTTCCAAGTAGGTATCTCACTTAACCATTTTTGAATAATATTCAGCGACAGGCAAATTGTTCTTAGCAATAATATCTCAGTAACAAATCTTCAGGAAACTTCTTCCACTACCAATAAGCTTAAATCGTCTGTGTAGAATGAACGCCATCCTATTCTCCCGTTAATGTTTTAATTAAGGAAAGGGGGAGCATCGCATTTGTGGGGTGTCTATTTCTATTCGACAACGTAAATATTTAGACATTTCAATTTAATATAATTAGGAATCCCGAGGCAAAGCTGAGAGAACAGTTTATGAGCATGGAGGGCATACTTCTCATAAGGGAAGGCGATAAGTAGGGTCAGTTAAGTGCATTTCCTAGTTTGAGGCGTTTACTGGTGTCTTCATTTTGTTTTTATGATGATGAATAAGACCCAAGAAGGCAAAATAAGAAAATGAATTTAGATAAAAATGGTAAAATGGTATGAATACATTCGTGAATCGAAATAAAAACATTCCATTACAACGATTTGGATAAATAAGAAAATACGGTTCCGGCTCAGCTAAAAATATGTTTTGCTGCAATGCAATATAATACAGTTGTAACTGAAAATCACAACAATGTATCAAGAACACAATTTCAATTTTTTTCATACTTGCGTTGTCGCCCCTTGTCCTGTGTATAACCAGCGTCTTTTTCTGAGAAGCACGCTACTCAATTCACTTCCCCTTATTGTTTCCATAATTTTCACCCGTTTAGATGACACCAGATTTTAAACTGTTACAATAATATGCTATGGTAGATTTAAAAGGTACTGAATTACTAGCACCATCGTAATACTTGTGTTTACCCAGTCCCACATCTCTATAAATATTAAGATTCGGCTTCTAGTCGACATTTTTACTGCTGAATTAGATAATAGTACGTTCTTACACGTGACCATTAATGCCTATTGAACACTCCAGCCCTTTAGTAGATACCATTCTATCTAGTCATTCTTATAGACCGGGAGATGGTGACACAAAATATTGGGTCATTTGTACCAGTATGGCGGTTCTTCCGGGGTCTTATTACGCAATGACAAAAAGAAAAATGATGGTCATAGCGCTCGTACCGGCGGCCCAATCGCGTGGGCGTGCAGCCATTTACGAAAATCTCCATGCCATACTTTTCGGACGGTATTCGACATGTTTCAAAAATACGTAAAATAATTTTTTACAGCATTATATTCTGTTTGTTTGGATACAATTCTACTTACAAAAAATTATCCCGGATTGTAGCCATGGGGCGGACGACTGCGAGACTTAAGCCAAGACGTAAAAAAAAATTGTCGATTTGTACCAGTATGGCATTTGGATGTTTGGAAATTATATGATGCAATGTGACCATTATTATATATGCCATACTTCTAATGGAGGGAAAAAAGGGCGACATACTTGAAAAACTTGATTTTTCGATGGGTTTTCAAGGTGCAAGACATAAAATCATTTGTTACAGTATGGCATTATTGTATTCGGTTCGTTTGGATGGAATTCTACCTAAAAATAATTATACCATACTGTAACCATGGGGCGGAAGATTGTCACACTCGAGCAAGATATAAATTAATAAAAAAATTGGACCGAATTGTTACAGTATGGCATTTAAAATTTTCGAAACTTGAAAAAAAAAAATGCTTTGGTAAAATTACACCGTACTTATGGTGAAGTGCCAAGTCTACCTGTAATATCGTGGAGGCTATACATGTGTTGCCATACATTGTGTCTTACGACACGATAAGCCGAGATCTCTACAATTCGAGAAATCGTTCGAGCGGTAGTAGCCCTTCAATATTATACAATTAACATCTGGTTATAAGACAATATTGACGCCACCTAGGTCTTTGAAATTTTGTAATTATATTCGTTAAACTTCAAACTTACAGGAAAAATTAGTGCCATACTGGCATAAATTGTTCAAATTACAAAAAAAATCTTACAATTAAAAAAAAATATTGTACACTTTCGCCAACTCCCACAGGTATGGCATTATCACACTTCTATTTATGATTATACAGGAACTGTTAAAAACAAATTTCATGGTGGTACAAATCGTATGGCAAAAAAAAAATTTGCTGATTTTCGTCGGTATGGCGACCATTTGGAACCGTCCGAAAAGTATGGCATGGTGATTTTCCTAAATGGCTGCACGACGATGATTAACTGTGCAAAAATTAGCCTGGTACAAATGGTTGAATTTTTAGTCAAACCGGAGAAGTATGGCATAACACAACCGCCTCTTCTTTTTTTATGGACTAACGAAAAATACTAAAAATTTTTGTGGAACAAATCGTTTGACACTCGTAATTAATCCGACGAGTTCAACTAATTCCCACGCGATTAGGCCGCCGATACGAGCGCTATGACCATCAATTTTCTATTTGTAATTGCGTAATAAGACCCCCGAAGAACCGCCATACTGGTACAAATAACCTAATATTTTGTGTCACTATCTCACGGTCTATTATTATGTCGAGAAAGAATAGTCACACCTCATTTATTCTTCCTTCCTTAAGTATGTTATACAAGTGAAGTCATACAAACAGTTCGGGATTAAGAAGCCTGGCTCATTGGGTACTCCGGGAAACATGGCATTGGTTTTTCGATTAACTCTTAGGCCTTGTCGAGAATGTTTTTTGTCGTTTGTAGTGCTTTCACTACACCACAGAAGAGTTATGGACTAATGGGACTACGAAAATAGTGAATCTGCCTCTTCATTGCCCTTGTTACCTAAGTGTCCTGGTATCCAGGCTGAGAATAGTTTATTTTAACTCTTAAGCCTCTCTATGGTTCACAAGCAGTCCTTAACGAGTTTGGATTTATCTGTAATTTCTCCCTATAATATCTTCATATGTTTGCTCAAGACTTTTGTCTTTGGCTTGGCTATACATACAAATACTTTTAAATCAATACGAATTGGATAAAATATAATAAAGAATATATACGTCTGATGATAATAACAAATAGTTTGCCGTTTTGTATTATTGTTGCTCTTCTTGCTAATAAAAGCAATCGTGTTGAAATTCAAAGAGAGATAAATCACAAAATATATCTTTAATATCGGAGAAAACATATTATATGGTAGAAAATTAGATGATTGTGACATGAACAAGATTCAATTAACTGCACTCCAGAAATCCATTCAAAAACACACAAAGAAAGTTACTTTACGATATGAGATACTAGAATACAACATATTGGTATTTTTATTTCAAGTTTAAAATAAGAAGATGGCTAAAATTTTCTCAAACAAACATCAAATTCCACACTCATTCAATTATTTGAAACTATTAATCGTCCAATGACCAATTTTTTATTTTCAATATATACTGACCATTAAAAAAATATGACCACCATAAATTTGACACATTCTCAATAATGGTTATTCCTCGAACCACTTTTAATCCAGAGTATGATTGAAAATATTCGGGGTTCCTGAATGAAGGTGTTTTTTCATAAAAACACCCTGAAGCTATGTCGTCTCACTCTTCCGTACGCCTTTTCCAGTCACCCCTCTCACTCTCATATCTCATTTTAGCCCAGTGTAGACATTTTATAGATCAGCTCACTTCTAATATATAAGACTGAAGACTAGAAAAGCGGAACCATTACCGTTTTAGCCACGAACCCTTATGCAACCCCTGTGCTACCGACGAGTCCTACCTTTGTGAGTTTTATTTGTATTAGAGACTCTCATTATTGCGTTTCATACATCTTAGTATGAATGGCTTGGCTCATCCCATCTAGTGACTAGGTATATTCCCAAATTACATTCAATTTAAATCTATTATTGGAGGGAAAATTTCCTCAACTTTGCTTTATTTATTCATTCCCTCAATACACGATAATTAAAAGTTTTAGATACTTCTAGCAGTCATAAGGTTTCCAAATTTGGAACAGTTATTTTTTAACCCACCCACCGTAATTTCAGTTTGCCGGGTTTCATTCAATAACCGAATAATCATACCATTCCGAAGCATTTTATTATTACCTAGTAGAGCTTGGCGTTTGTCATGTAGGAGGCGTCGCTTGTGAAAGTAGACAAGAAATACTACCTACAGAAGAAGTTATTGGATATATTCTCCCATAGATTGTTGTTAATAAATTAACTAACTTAGTTTCACAATTTTTTGAGGCAGAGCATCCTCATGCAATGTTATTCGTTTGTTGAAATTATTCAGTATTCAAATTCGAAAAATATAATCACTTCTTAGTCAGTTCCTTGAATTTTTTTTTCCGCCCATAGTCAGATGGATAATTGATCTTTAAGAATACTCTTATACAGTAAAAGCCAGTTGAGAGCGAACACAAGGACTATGAAGTCTAGTTTACAGTGTTCAGCGACATTTTGTATTTAAAACATGAAAAATAAAACCTTTTCATAGACAATTTAAAACGTAATTTTTTTGAATGGTACCATCCACTATCTTTTCATCATACTGTACGTATATGAGCTTGAGATATTACTGTAAAAATAAGAGCTAGTAAGAAATAAATTTTATATAATTCTTGTCTCACCCTGTAACCATCGATATTTTGAGTAGAAAATCAATGCCACAACATACCTATCCAGAATTCAACAAAATTAACCTATATCTATTTTTCATAAGAATAGTAGGGGACCGTAACCATATTTTTTTCTTCATTCATTTCATTCAAAACATCGTAGTCAATAATTCATTACATTCATGCCAATCCACAATAATTATAAATTATAATTCTCACATATTTTTCTTAGATATTAATCACTCCAAACAAAACAATTTTTCATTTGACCAAAAAACTGCAACAAAAAATGTAGCATTTTAACTCAAACAACTGATGAGCGGTCAGAACTTGAACATTTTCAATCCAAACTTTTTTAATATAATTGCGTTTTACACTATTATTGCTCTAATTTGGTTTATTCTATAATATAGATGTTTTAATAATGTAACACAATAGCGTATGTACCAAAATAAAATCATTAGTGCTTAGAATGTTTACAAATTTGTGGGATAAGAGTGTTCGAGTTACCCTGCAAAGCATCTTTCGAATAATTTTATTCTATTTATTATTTTGAGAAAATTTCTGAAAACAAGAATATATATTTGGTTGATATTTTGAATATAACTAATAATTTTAATGTTCCAGAAATCCTTGAAAATTTGAGGAAAATAAAAATAAAATTGAATTATACATGTCCCAAAAGTTTCTAGCTAATTTTAACCAAAGACCTTAAAAATGCATTGGGAATTAAATATGAATTTAGTCTAGTTTACTATATTGTCCTCACACTAATGACGGCGACGAAGCAAACTTGACCAGCTCAAAAGGTGACCATTGGCGTCGATATTTATCATTTGTAAGAGTGTTAACACTTTCCTAATTTAGGGATAAAAGTTTATTGTGAATACTTATATAACCATTGTATTTACATCTTACGTACATCATACAGATACATGCGATGGAAAACGGAACGGAACGTATTCTCCGATCCAAGTAGTCCACCAACAAAAAATTGCTATAAATCTACTTCAATGAATATCAAGTATTTAGCTGGACAGCTGGTTTCAGAACAACTGTTCTCCTTCCAACATTTGTTAGTTATGTGGTCCTAAAATTCCCGTCCACACATTAAGTTCTTGTGGATATTGCGTACGAACGGGAATACTTGGGTGCTTTTCCCGAGACCAATACCGAACGACAGATGGATTGTGATTTCTCTGAAGAGAAAATGTCGACACAGTCGTAAATGAAACGTTATTTAAAAAAATATGATTTGAATTTTCTTTCTCCATCATTTCTTCACAAAACTCCATCCGTTTAATATTGTCTTCGGGAAATAGCTCTTGTGTAGTTTGCACCTTATAGCACCGAAGCCCGTTTTTTTTTCAGAATACGTCCAACTGTACTTCAATTTATGCTTATTTCTTCAGCAACTTCTTTGCTCGAACATGGTTCACTATTTTCAACCACTGCCCAAACATTAATTTCTCTATTTATTCGTTGTTCACTCATTTGCCTTACAGGTGGTTGACCGAGATTACTGCATTTGTTGCAGTTTTGTAAACATCCACATTTACGAAATTTTTCAATTATTCGATCAATTATAGACTGTGAAGGCGCTGGTCGGTTTTCAAAAGCAACAACGAATAAATTTAATATATCCCTAATCGAGTGACCTCCAAAGTACCACGATGAAATTCGAATTTTTTCCTGAAGGATGTACATTCTGATTTATCCACGAATTTATTTTATTGTGAATAGTTATCGGATCGGATATCGACTGCTGTTTACTGACTGTCTGCCGCTAATTAAGGACCGCCCAAAGTTGAGACCACTGAGTGGGGGGAATTGTACGATATATTGTAGGTGTCCAAATGAACGATTGTAATAATCGTGTTTTTAATCTGTTGAAGCTTGATATTGGTCGACTAGTTCAAAAGCAGTTCTGATACAATGTTTAAAATCTGTCCCGTTTCTCATTTTATGTATCTGTATAATCCGGTAACTTGTTTCAAAATTGTACTTCTCTATACGTTAGATTTTTTTCATATAATGCCGTTTTGTGTTTCGGGGGGCGAATAAGTTTTGAACTTCGCGTTGAAGTCATGATAATCAGAATTTAAGCTTAAATCGTTGTAATTACTTTTCGCGTATAAGACACATTTGTTAATATATATAAGTATTGAATACCAAGTTAAAATGTTATATTTTTGAAGTGATGTCGACAAGTTTCGTTGTTGAATTAAATTGGTTGAATATCAAACGCAAAATTCGTTTTTGAGATATAAAGACTCCAGTCACTTATTGCTCCACTCCAGAGTACAACATTATATGAAATATGTGAGTAGACAATTGCATTATAGACATTAACTAATTGATCAATTCTGGAAACATTTTTAAATTGTTGAAGTGCAAAATAGCTGCTATCCAATTTTTCACAAACATGCGTGATATTTGTATTCCAAGTCATATTACTATCAAGATTGTATCCTGAAAATTTAGTGTTCCCTGACATTAGAAAGTCACAATTGTTTAATGAATTCCTTAGATAGCAGTTCCATTGTTTTTGTTCATTGTTCGACAGTGTCGGCAGATGCAATCAATGCAGTATCATCATCATATAATATAAAATGTTCAGTACATTAACGTGAGTTGAAAAAATCAGAGGACCCAGAATAGAGCCTTGAGGGACACCGGTTTTAAGTTCCTGAGAAGCTGAAAATTGATTTTCAATCCTCACCATAAATTTCTTGTTTGAACATATCGAACATAAGATTTAAGCCAATTCCAAAAGTTTCCACGATAACTCAGTCTACTTGGTTTTTTAAAAATTATTTCTATATCAATAGAATGAAACGCCACAGAAAGATCAAATAAAAGTGTTTTCTTTCATCCAGAGAGCAATGAATGAAATTTGTCGCGCCGCTAACGATACGTGACGGAATGGGAGAATAATAGACACTGAAGGCAGCACATAGGTACACCTAAACGTATTGATACGAAGTATACCCAATACGTTTACGTATTTTATTGCATCTTAAAAAGAGTTAAAGCAATTTACGCCGGGTTTGTAGTTTGCTTACATTTTAATCCATTGAGAGTTCACCTAACCCAACTTTATAGTGTTATTTCTATGTGGTTTTTCTTTATTTTGTTTGTGACTTTATTTTTTGTAGAGTTTTTTCTGTATTTTAAGTTATACAGATTGCGAAGAGTCTATTAATTCGCGACATACGATTTACACAAGTACGACAAAGAAAATGTGCGCAAAACTACTTGAAAGAGAGAGAAAAGTAATTGTGCGCTCAGCGTGTGTTCAGTTCCAGGTACCAAAAACAGTTGCGGATGTGTTCAGTGCCCCCTATTTTAACCGCTGTTGCCAGAAGCGCAGATTAATTTGTACAAATGATATTTTTGTCTCGTTATCGTTAACTTTTTTCGAGCTCATGCACTTGTAACGCTGCTCTCTCCTCTCGAGACAGATCCCGTCTAGAGACTCTCTTAAGGGTGGATCGACTCCATGTTAGTGTTACACTAGGTATGCCACTGGGTTGACAGACTATAAGAACTTAGGGCGCCAATACCTTTTAAGACATCGACAAAAGAAACTGAATTTAATTTAATCTATATAAAAAACAAGACTAAGGTTAGAAAGGTAGAAACACCTTGTAGATTTAACGTAAATTGAACGTAAAAAGCAATATCAAAAAAGTTAATGATGAAAAAGTTAGAAACTCACATAAACCCGTACAGCTCTTACAGCCGGGTAGATAAGAAATTAAAAAAAGATTCAAAATATTAACTTTATTCTGCGTTAAAAGGAAGATGAAAACAGGAAATTATGAGACCTGCGCTTTATAGGTAGGTACTTAGCTTATTTGGAAACTGATGATGTCTTGTTGTAATTGATGCTAAGGATGTCTTGTTGTAATTGATGGTAGAGATGTCTGGTTGTAATTGATGCTAGAGATGCCTTGTTGTAAATGATGCTAGAGATGTCTTGTCGAAATTGATGCTAGAGATGCCTAGGTGTATCCTAGTGGTTAAATAACGATATTTTAGCTGTGTAATGGGGAACATACTGTTTGTTTAGCTTTTCAGGTAAAAAAGGAAGGCAGTTGTTTGAAATAATGAAATTTCAAATTTACTGGAAGCTTTCCAACATATATGTCCCATATTAACAGTAAAAAACAGTAAAAATTATAGGCTAAATTGAAAAAGTACTAATGATCTGAAAGAATTGATCATAGCAAAAAGTTATGCTTATGAATAAACCATTTCTAAAAAATAAAATGTTTAATGATATGTGAGGCCGGCACTGGCAGTTTTTTATAAGGAAGGAATATTTTATAGGTTAATCATTGAAAAAAATTACTCTGCAACATAACAAGCTAGCAAATGTTTGTATTAAAAATGTAACAGTGATTTATAATAAAATATTCAGTTTTAAAGTAATGTATAAGTATGAAAGAAACATAGATGACCACGTGGTATGTGTAAATTCGTGAAATTCTGTAAAAAAAAACAAGAAATACCTAATAAAATTATCTCAGCCACTACTTTGGAAAAAGCTTGATAATTATAAATTATAATTTTGTACTTACCACAGCAATTGAAGGTGAAACTTTGAAAAATTTGAGATACGATAGGGTAGGTGTCTTTACTATTAGACGGTCGGTAGCGGAAAGGAAGGGCGAGGCTCTTAAAATGGAATCGGCCGTTGACATAATATATGTCAATTCTCTTAGCGGTCAGTGTAGGAGAATTTGAGGTCACAGAACTATAATTGGAAGTGGCTAGTGTGACGGCGAGCGGAAATTAGAGGATTTATTTTATAAAATCGAAACAGGTCGATAGACATGTTACACACTATTAGGTAAAACTAAACACTTTCATCCGGCAACAGTGTCCTTTACAGAGAGAATGGACTGCCCAAGCAGTGTCGAGCGCGGTTAGTATTCGGATGGGTGACCGGCCCACTGGGGAAGACCGTCGTGTAAATAGCCCGTACAGCCTGCAGCGTAGTAGCATATCACAGCTCGCAGGCATTATATCAATGAGCACGAGGTATAATGTAGGTATGCCGTCTTTCGGAGGAGACGTAAAACCGAGGTCCCGAGTCCATGGATGTTGGGCTCGATAAAGAACCCTACCACTGGTTGGAACACCAGTGAGCTCGGCAAAATTTCCGGTTAGAGGTAGAGTGCTTCCGGCGTCGGTGATTAGCCTCAGTCGCAGAAATAGACCGACGTTAAATAACCAACTAAAAAAAAAGATCAGTTGGAGGCTCTTTTACACGAAAATCTGCAAAGTAAGGTTTGCAAAGCGTTTTTAAAACAGTGTAAACATAGTTGAGGTTATGTGTGCTTCTGCTGTGTTTTTGTATTTAAAGTTTTGTTCATTTTATTGACAAAATAATGGAAATCCTTTTCCAGATTCACACTCAGGTTCAAAAACTTCTTTAAGTAATCACTTTTTATATATTTCTAATACTGATCAATCTTATTCATAACTAAATCAACAGCAAACGGCAAATTAAAAATTTCTTAATAATTTACACGAGCTTTCGGTTTGTTTGGGAAAGTTTTTATGACCAGTCCATTCACATTTAAACTTTTACACGCCTCTCTCTCTTTCAAGTAGCTTTGCTCATATTTTCCTTGTCGTACTTGTGTAAATCGTATGTCGCGAATAGACTATTCGCAATCTGTATAACTTAAAATGTTAGCAATTTTGGATTTTGGAGCGTTAATAGATGGAGAAAATGTTGATAAGACCTTGGTTATTATACATTCTTCATGATAAGGAGAACTTGGTTAATAGTACACTCTACTTATAATGAAAATAAACGAGTGAAGAGACACGTGAAGCCAATGGTTTATATTTCGCGATCCTAGTCTGAATGAAACTTATGATTACGGTATACGTATAGAAACACGCAACTCATCCAGATACGTATGAAAAATACTCACTGCGCACGTGCTCTTGTCAAATGCTGCGTTTACGCTTACGTATTAATCATTGCCTTAAGTGTCTACTGAGGAAGGTTTTCACTTGACCAATACTATACCCTAAACGGATGACCAAGTAGTGAGTAAGTTGACTCGCGCATAAGAACCCCCTTCTTAGTGAAATCTTTATCGTTATTATTTCTCCAACTACTTTCTCACAAAGTTCCATCATATATTGTCAGTGTTCAAAATTTCATGTACTCTCCGTACTTTATAGGACCGATACACATTTTTGTTAGCACTTGAATTGACTACAATGTTTTTGGTATTGCAGTAGCACAAACCACTATCTCTGGCATTTTATGGAGCACATCAAGTGAATGACGGCCATTTCTGTGTCCGACAAGACTTAAATAAATTAGATGTCAAGGATAATAGTTAAATACCATTATAACGGCTTACAAAGTTTTTAAAGATTAGTTTTCAAAGAGCAGACCGTTCATTGAGAAGCAACTACTACTTCTCTTGCTATATGCCACGACCCTTTCAAGTCAAACGGGGCTAGGACATATTCACGATACTACCAACCATTCTGGTTTGCAATTAGAAGAGACCATATCACTTGTAGCGGAGTCGTCTAGTTCCTCGCACATTAACAGGTAGGTACAAAATTTGTGTTCAGTTCCTCGCAGCATACGAAGGGTAAGGGATTAGGTATCAGGTAGCAAGGTCCACAATGACAGTGCGAGGGATTTTGATTAGGTAATATTTACATATTGCTAGTAAATGTTTCAATACTGCATCACGTCCATTGAAAATTATTATAATAATCTGTCAATTACACAATTCAATTTTTCGATTCGGATTAGGGTAGGGGGTAAGGTAGGGTGGTTTTGGTTGGGTTATTATTGAAAATTATTATAATAATCTGTCAATTACACAATTCAATTTTTCGATTCGGATTAGGGTAGGGGGTAAGGTAGGGTGGTTTTGGTTGGGTTATTATTGAAAACTCACGAATGCATTGATACATTTTCCCTAATGTTAGGAACATAGCGGAAGAAATATATAAATAAATAAAACAATAGTGTGAGGAGCTGCAGACCTGTCTTAATCCTACCCTCCGTTCGAAAAGGGATTAACGCAGGTAGATGCGAGGAACTGCATCACGTCCCACTTGTAGGTCTGCTATTTGAAAAGAAATTTTCAAAAGCTTTGTGAAGCATTATTATAATAGTATTTAACTATTATCTTTGACATCTATTGATAGCTCGCTTTACTAAAATTACAATTTTTCACAGGAAACAGTAATAAACAACTTCGCTATTCAAAGTTCTGAATTATATTATGCTCATAATAAAGGGGTGAGTATATCATTAAGTGTTGCAGAATATAATTCTCCAATTTGTTTAACCGTTTTATTTTGTTAATCTTTTAAATTTTACCTACTGTTTCTAAGCGCTAATCAAAGAGAAATTCGAGTGACGGTCGCTTCTTGATTGTAGGTGGAGGGTAACGGCAGCATTATCAATTGCTCCTGTTTTCAAGTCTTGTGTTCGTATTTGAGTGACTTGTACTGTATTTTATCAAATAACAACTTGTATTTGTTTTCAATTATAGACATTTCCTCTTTTATCTCTAATTGCATAATTACCAACAGAATCTAAAAATATCTCTCACAAATCTTTTTATATCGACATGAATTCAATTTGTTATTATAAAAAATAATGAAAATAATGCTTTATTTTCATGTTTGATAAGAAATGGCCTGAATGTTTTGTCATTTCATTGAAATGTGTGAGAAAACAAGTAACAAAACAATCATTTATTTATTTATTTATCTCCAACAGAGGATTCGACCAGACGACTTGAAAGATTTAATAAAGAAAGCATGGCTGTAAGTTATATTACTTAATTAAATAAACTCAACTGACTACAATGCTTGAGGGTGGTATCAATATCTCACATGTCGGTTTTTCTGTATTAAAGCTGGATTTATATCACTCGTGAAGTTATAACGATAACGCAAAATAGAGAATTTTTAGAGGCGCCGTTGGCGTTTGTCTACCTAAAAGATGATTTTAAAACAAAACACTTTTTCGTTTTCAGATGTAGACGAAAATTTTTAAGAGTGGAGGATATAAAACTTTATATTCTTTCCAAAACTTAAATAAAAATGCTATGAGTGCTCATAAAAATATACCAATTACTCAAATAAAAGTGAGATATTCATTTAAACAATTCCGCGGAATAAGGCAATCTCTCAGAATTTGGAATAAAATTTTTACCGCACTTATTATTTTTTAAACACACTTCAAACTTTTCAGATTTTTAATGGGGTGAGATTTTTTTCATAGAAATTCATATTCTCTGTAAGGGTAGAAAGCGGAAAATGATCAGTTCATAAAACACTTTAACTTCTAAGTCATGATAAAATTCACAACTGCACTCCCATCTGGATTAAAATCTCTGCCACCCAAGTGGTATATAATTTTATGAAGTTATAATATTATCGGCGAGTGGGGATCTAGGAAATTAAATTTGAAGAACAGTTTTATCAGGGATATCATTATTTCAGGAATGTTGTTTGTAGGGAATATTTCAGGATTATTATAGGAACAAAAATTTACACCAAGAAAAAATTTCATCCTCACAGCAAGTTATTCCACTATTCCAGCCAAAAAATTTATTAAAATGGGCGCTAAGAGAGATATGTGCTATGGCAGTAAAGATTGCTTCACTAAAATCTCTTTAGTGTAGTAGTAAAGTATTTTTATAAAGTACCTTTACTAAACCAAAATATAAGTTTTACGAAAGTAGCAGAGTAGCTTATCTTCTGTCTTAGAAAAATCCTCATTAAACGCAGGAACATTATATTCCCAATGGATGCACCTTATTTCTCGCATTTGATAATATTTATGATGCTACAGAAGTATGTCTTTCCAGGAATTTTTTTTTGACTGGAGATTTTGCCGTATAATAGTGGATGTAACATTAATGAGTGGTTATTCGATAGTCCACAATATGCCAGACCAGATTTGCAAATACACTGTATATAGGTGTTTTGTTCAAAATGGCACATCTAATAACAATAAATACATAAGAATATATGAAAAATGCCCAACTTTAAACCAAATAACTTATGTATTCTATGTATTTTTTGGTACATCACAAACTTTTAAAATATTGCTTGGCTATCAAATAACTACCTACTAACCTGCACCCTGCACACGCATGTTTCAACAAACCTACGGGATCAATTTCAAGCTTCAATAAAAATTTCAATTATAACTAAGTTGATGAAAGCTTTTAAATTCCATATAGCACATGTGGAAACTAAAACGTGAAAGCGTAACTTTATCCACCAATTATGTCATGAAAATGCCTATTATAATGCCGGAACTACCGAGTTGCTGCGCGTCGTTCTCGTGCACATCCAATTATCGCACTCCTTTATAAATTGCCGATCCATGATTGGTCAAACGACGACCGTTGTAAATAACGGACATTCAAATTGCAAATAAATATCTACTAGACCAAGGGTTTTCTTTTCTGTTTTAGCAAAGAAAAATGCTATTTTTGTAAAAAAAAAATTATTTATATTTTTTAACAGTGATAGCAAAGAGCTTATTTATTACGGAAAGATATGTATATGTCTACGGTAGTGACGTAATGATATTGGTAACCCATTCCTCTCTTAAATTCTCTCGGGAAATGGGTCTAAAGGAGCCACTGAGAATTTTCTCAGGAACTAAGTAAAAGTAAGGAGGCACAATAGATCTTTTAGTGAGTTTCACACCAATATACATACATACTTACATCCCATTTCTTTTTATTACTTTATGGAATTTCTCTAAAAAGTTTGACTTTTCCATTAAACAATCCTGTGGCGTGTCCCAGGGTTTCTGATTCATAAAAAGCAAGGAGAAAATGTTTTAATGATCTTCTCTCTACTTAGTTTGTATCGTGTCTCTTCTGCAACACTTCTCACCACTATACGTACATCTGGATACATTATTTACACTTGATAAAAATTACTCTTTCAGTCCCAGCAATCTAATAAAGAAAGGATTCCGCGGAATAATACAACATGACACCTCCAAAAAATCCAGTGAGGTAAGCTGCGCAGTTACAAAAATTCGTGAAATAAGTAGTTTTCCTCCGTTATCCTCAATATGCAGCATTTACTTTGGCGGGTTAAATAGCATTTTTCCAGCCTTTAAAAATATCTCCACTGCCTTCAAACAAACTGCTGTTTGCACTGACTTCCATTATACATAGATTATATGAGGAATTATTACTATCCAATACTGCAAGATTGTGGATGTCTATATCAAATTCCTCAAGCTGAAGATAAAACAGTATCTTATCGGCCACCAGCTCACCTAGGAATAACCAATTACTAATACGACACTATTTGTATCTCATTATTTGAAACTAAGCCTTCAATTTTGCAACAGTAATTATACGATTCATCCACTTAGAGCAGGAAAGTAATGAACATAAGAAGACTTTCCCTATCATTACCACATAATTATCTCAGGTGATCCTCCCAATTGACAAGTCTGTCATACGATTATTATTGTAAGACATTTACTAATTGCCAACACTTCCACTCAATCCATCAGCAAATGCAACTGAAGCAAAACCTTAAAGAAATACTTAACAGCCAGAAATAATATGAGAGGTATAAAATGATTAGTCCGAGCAACATTTAAATAAAGTAATTCACTAAAGCAAACAAAGTATAATAAAAGCAAAACAAAATATTAAAATGGTAAATTAACGATTACTAAATTAACATAAATAAAAACAAAGGTGGGGCGGTTGTCAGGAACAGCGCTCTCTCGAGATGACACCTCTGAAAAGGAAATAAAAGTACCTGAGTAACCAGTTCATAAGAGATATGGAAATTGGGTTACAACAACAAAAGTTCAATATATCAATATAATTGATTTATAGTTCACATATCAAAACCAAACATAATTAGATTGATACATTTAAAAGAAATGTACAAATAACACATAATAACGTTCAAACGCCTCTCGGGTCATAGGTATTAAGGGTCAACTCGCGAAATACCTCTCCAAGAGCACAAAATTGCTAGTCCGGAGTATTTATCATGATAAACAGTGTAATAGGCCTTCACTAAGATACTAGGGGTCAACTCGCAAAGTATCCACTCCTTTCAACTAGCGAAGTACGAAGGGTCAACTCGCGACGTACCTCAATTAATGTATTGTTTGTAATCTCAGATATAAAATTAATGAATTGTCATACAATTATTTAATATAAATATGTATAAATAGATTTGTCAACTTCAAGAGTAAATCATTAAATAGTTAAAATTATAATAGCTCAACAAATCATTAAAATATAAAAATAATAATAATCACAATAAATGAAATCGGTTACCCCGTGAGAAAAACTCACCAAGGCTATTGGAGATCGTTTTCTTTAACTCTCACAGTCACCACACTTTCTTTTATCAAGCTTTATTTAACTCTGTTCTATTTAATAATAATACCTTCCTTATTAAGAAACTAGGAACCAACGTTACTCGAGCTGCTATGAAAAAGACGTTATACGCAATTTTGGTCTTTATTTCTTATATGATCGAAAGCATAAAGTACTATGATCAACCCCCGAATTATTTGGGAGGCCCCAGACGAACTGTTTACACTATCGGCACGAATATTGGTTTGTTTATGTTATCGCCCTTAATATCCATATTTCAGATTACTTCGACTAATTCTTTACTAATTCTTCGTTGTAGCAGAGATTTTATAATATAAGTTTAAAATCAACCTTGAACAATATTATTTCCCTATTTTAATATTTACTCACCCTGACAATAAGAACTGAAGCGTTTACAATAAAATATGAAATTAATGTGTTATAATGTTTGATTATTTGTAAAACCGGTTTGCTCTGAGTCAGTGGTCGTAGTAGTCTGGACACTGCAGTTTTAATAAAAAAGAAATGAAAAACTATGTTTCGTAAATCTAAAATTTAACTTTTGCTGCCCTGTAAAAGGATTTCTCATCGAACATCAGGTTTTGGTTTATTTCTTCCTATTATAAAAAATCCATAAAGAGTCCAAGCTAATCCCGATTATAAGGTCAAATAATATAATCCAGTGTAAATCCATATATTTCAGAATCCACCGAGAACAAATTCACTCACGAATAGCTGATCCAGCAAAATCTATCAGAAACTAGACAATTTTGGTTCACATATCTGGTTAGCGGAAATATCTCATTTCCAATAACAGCGAATCTTTTACTTCGATGTTATTTATCTTAAGGTTAGATAATGATTTTAAATAACTGAAGCTGAACGTGTTCTGTGGAATATATACTTGGAATAACGGGAAGTTCATTTGAAAAGTTGAAATTTACTTTATACTCCGGTCAATATAGACATTTAAAATAACAAAAATTCCCGGAGAGTTAAATATTGGTGGATAGCTGGGGTTTGCCATTACGAATAAAGTTTTTAAAATCCCCATTGATCCTATGTGTGCTACAAAAGTTATTTGGGGTTAAAGGTTGAACTTTTTTCTCTTATTTCTTTTTTTGGGAATCAAGCCACAATAATGCTTTTTATTTTTTATTTCGACGTTTCGGTAGCGTTCCAGCTACCGTTGTCAAGATTATTGTGGTTTGATTCCCAAAAAAAGGGGATAAAGAATAAGTAATGCCACAAGGAACTTACAGAAGATATCAAAGGTTAAAATTTGAGGTTTTTCGGATTTTTCTCGTAAACGGTAAGTTTTATCCAAAAAAAAGCATAGATGTAGATCTTAAAATTATCTATAAAACTGGTTGAAATGATTTTTTTCCTAAGAGTTACTATTCCTGAGATATCGCGATTCTAAAAGTCACATTATACATGATATGCACACATTTCCACGCCACCTGTGAGGTACTGTAATCGCCGCGTTTTTTATCGTGGTTTCCCCTGTAGGCCTTCTCCACTAACTGGCATGACAATTTTAGGATAATTTAAGGGAACAATTCCCGTTAAGTTCGAGATATTACCTTTATCTACGACCTCCTTTAAAATTAGGCATTTACGAACCAAAAACATGTGTGAAATCATACATTATACATAGGTTAAAAAGCGTGCGTAAATGAACAATGCTTTTTATATGGGACTTTCATTATAACACCCAAAAGCGTGCGTAAATGACCAATGCTTCTCAAATTGGGTTTTCATTTTAACACTTTTTCAACTAAGTAATTATCTAGTTGCCTTGAATTTAGTCGTTTGTTGTATAAACTTTTGTGCTGTCAGTAAATTTGACAGAAGTGTCAGACATAGTGAAAAATATTAACTGTTACTTATATTTAAAATCTTAATTACACTTATTTTAAATGGAAGAACCTCGAGAAGAATGCATTTCATCGGATTGCACACCACCTGAAATTGCCGGAATTGCAATTAATAATCTGGTTTCACAGAAATCTCAAAAAATGTACACGAAATCTTATGCTGATTTTTTAGATTCGTGTAACATTAAAAAAGTCAAGAATTACACCGAAAATGTTCTAATAGCATATTTTTCCGAAAAGTCAATGCAATGGAAATCATCTACTTTATGGTCACATTAGTCAATGTTAAAATCTGGCAGAAAATTCGTCAATCTCACAGCCCAAATCGAACGATTTCATCGATATTGATACACCTTCAACTTCAAATTTAACATCCCAATTATTGTCTTGTAACACAGTTACTTTAAAAAAAGACAAATTACCCAATGGTATAATTAGTAATTTGAATAATTGTCCTCATTTCACTGTAAATATTAGGTAACTTGAATAATTAGAATTCGTTGTGTATATATTTGTTTATAGAAAATGCATTCTTATGTTTTTTAACCCCTTCAGAGCATATTTTTTAATTTTTTCTTCATGTGGTCGTAGATAAAGTTTTGTATGACACTTGTGCGTGAAGTTGCGAAAAAGGCACTTGCTACGCTCGTGCCTTGCATTTTCGCAACTCGTGCGCAAAGGTATAACTTCACGCACTTGTATCATAAATAACTATATTATTGATATTGATTATATTGCTATTGCTATTGCTATTGATTATTAGGTTAACTTTGATTTCTTTACATATTTTAATCAGATTCATACTCATGAAAGTCTACTTCAATAGTCATTTCTCCTTCGATTTCTTATTATTCCTCTTCCTCTTGCTTGCTTGTTCATAAATTGTTCAAATGTTGCTGGGTCATTGGTCTCTTCATTAAACTCACATGAATATTCCTCTTTTGTACTCAACTGGACATTTGAGCAAGACTGACCTTGGCAATTGATACACGCTTGAGAACACAGCAGCCCGACTGTTTTACAGCCACCTTTGGCACTACAGCCCAGTTTTCTGGGTTCAGTTGATTGCCTAGCCATGTTTGAACTTGATAGTATACTCGATACAAGTGTTGAATAGCAGATGCCGATGATGGAGGAAGACATCATAGTTGTACTTGTTTCTTGTTTCGCGTATTTTTTACGAAAGTTAAGTATCGGTATTTATAAATGCAAGTAATTTTTTCTGGAGCTCCGTAAACCGCAAGAAGAAAGAAAATTCCTTCTGTAATTATTGTTTGAGGTGTGGAATCTGTAAATACTGTAGCGCAGTCAGTCTTAAATGCCTGATTATGTATATACGTGGCTTATATGTGCATATCATGTATAAGGTGACTCTTAGAAACGCGATATCTCTGGATATCTAAGGAAAAAATCATGAAAATAATTTTTGTAGAAAATTTTAATATCTACAACTTTGGTAAAAGGTTTTTTTTTATAAAACTCACCGTTTTCGAGAAAAATCTAAAAAACCTAAAATTTTGACGTTTGACTTTTGTATCACACATAGGATCGATGGGGATTTTTAAAACTTTATTTGTAATGGTAAATCCTAGCTGTCCACCAATATTTGGCTCTCCGGGAATTGTTATTATTTGACCACTATTTTTATGCCTAAATTGACGGGACTATTGAATGAAATCACATTTTGAATTTTTCTATCATCATTATATATTCGGTATTATTGGCTTGAACAAATATGGTCTAAAGATATTATATTGGTAAAATTTTTCATCCAATTTTAGTTAAATCTTAGTAAACACTAATTGTTAATTTTCTGTTACAGGTAAGTGATTTGCTGATTTGAAAAAGTTCGTAAGTAAAGTTCATACTAAAAACTCTTATTACCTTTATACAAATTACATCATCACGTGTGCTCATAATTTGTTCTATAAAATAAAAACGTGGAGTACTTCTCAGGCCAAGATCAAGCTACAAGTTTTTTGATACTTTGGACCTTGATTTACTGCTCTTCGCGCAAATCCTATCAAGCTTTACTTGAGAATAAATGCAACAAAATTCAGGTGGTGATTGCTCGTATTAAATTAAGGTGGGTCTTTCCTATAACTAATTTCCTCAGCACACCCCTTTTCGACATATCACCCTTAAAAGGTATTCACTAAAATGGAGTTTTTTTTTATGAAATTTCAGTATTGCTAGAAACTTGAAATTTTGTAATTTTTGTGCACTCGGGTGCACGGGTGCACGGGTATTTTTGGATATTCCTGTTACATATACGGGGGTGAAATTAGCAACCTTTACTTTATTTCATATCAAAACTTTTTTTCGAGATGAAGTTTTATGAAGTAAAACTCAACTTAAAATCTCATTCTATATTTTTTCCCAAAACGAATATCTGCAGAGAAATAAAATGAAAACCATGTTTTATAATTTTTTTAATAAATTGAGTGGAAAACAGTAAAGATGTAAAATGTAATACGATTCATAATGTAACAGGATTATTGAAAAAATACCCGTGGTTAGTTCTTTGCGAGTGCACGGAAAGTACAGAATTTCAAGTTCCTAGCTTTACTGAAATCTTAGAATAAAAAATAAAAACTCAATTTCAATCACCACCTTTTAAGGGTGATATCTCAGAAAGTGGTGAGCTGACGAAGTTTTGTTATAGGAAAGACCCATCTTAATTTTATACGAGCAATCACCTCCTGAATGTTTTCGCATGAATTCAGAAACAGCCTGTATATGTTGCTGACATTTCTTGGAACTTTTGGACACCTCAGGTTCTTTAAACATGATCGCACTTCTGCCCATCGGTAGTTTCGTTATTTCAACAATTATCTTTTACTGTTGGTTCGTTCTCTTTGGGTTCCTGTTTCGCAAGAAAGTTCATAGTTATGCTGCAGGACGCTTCTCCTAGTGTCTGTAGTCTGACTCGTTCAGGTGCCACGCAGTAAACTGTGTGTCACCAAATCATTTTATGGGATTTCGATCACATGTACATCTAGGCTTCTGCTTCAAGTTTTGGAGGTCCTGGAATTTTATTCCAGTAAAACCTTGCTTTGAAGCAGTTTTAACGGAATTGCCAGTCGTTGCTGCGTGCCCATAAACTTGGATTAGCCTCCTTTCCTAGCAAGCTGGTCCACTACACTGTAACCCAGAACGTCGGTGAGATCTGGGCTACGTACCAAAGAAATCACTACACCCTGTTGATTCGATATAAGATGAAATAAGTAGGCTAATTCCCGTACTAAAATTAAATTATACTTCAAGATTCTTGAAAAAATATATGAATAGATTCTCAGTTCTTGGTCCTTTTTGCTCATAACAATCAAATTAATAAAAAATTAGATATATACTTGGATCACTCAGTTTTTAGCTTCAGGATAAAGTTATATTTCCGATAACATTAAATTATCCTGGACAAAAAATATTTGTCTGTAGTTTAGGATGAAGGACTTTCACGACACTGTGGAATACTACAACTGAGAGGATTATTTCATCAGGAAATTCATAATTTTATAATTAAAATATAAAGGCAACTTGAGCTTCAGAAAACCAACCAAAATGATCTACGAAATAGTTTTTGTGCAAAATCAGCTCTGTTCTTTTTGGTTTAGGTATGGTAGCTATTGAAAGTTTGCTAATACGAAAGTTATATCGTTAAATTGACCGATACCTTTGAAATAAACAAATCAAGTGGATGGAGAGGAAATTTCGCCAGCCTTAGAAAATGTGTCAACCGCTGCACTATTTTTTTGAATATATTAGTACCAAATTCTATCAACAAATCTTAAAATCACTTATGAACACACTATTCTATATTCAAGTATTTTCGTAACCCAAGGAGGTAAAGTATCATCACACTGTATCTGACGTATTCATTTAAATCTATCAGTAACCGTGTGTTCGAAAGCTTCGTTGAAGGTGAAACCTTGTACGTTCCAGATACTTCCACCATGTGTAGTTTGGTAAGCAGTTGTATAATTACTCCTGCTTACAACAGCCGCGCTGTAATTTCAAGATTATCGCCTATACATTTACCTTGGCGTAGAATAAACGTAAGTGATGGATGTATGCGCTTCATCACCATTAGTTTGTTTAATTGACTGGTGACACTAGTTACCTACTGACGCACACAGTCGCTTTCGGAAACTTCGGCTTATAAATCATCTTCTCAACTATTAATCAGTTTAGACTTTGAACGTAATGTGGATAGTAACTTCATCGAGTCGAGGGGGTTTGAATGTTTATGCGAAACCGGGTTCCGACTTCTCGGTCGACAAATATTAAGAAAAGTTATCGGTGCAGCAGGTATTTCACATTAAATTATAACTTGGTCGTAATAGGAGGTGGATACAACACAAAGAAGAATACACTCAGTTTTCAAATAACAAATAAATTAGAAAATGTAACGATAAGTACACTCTAGGCTCTAATTTTGGAGCTTTTCTGTCACTTTATCACAATAAGTATGAGCATTTTATTCAAAGCTGGATCGCCTTAATGTTCCACTACTTTTTATTTCCTTGTTTCTTCTTTCCTCAGATTTGAGTGATTTTTCTCACATTCTGCTTTTTATTCGCTTCTAAAGAATTTCTGTTCACTGTTTTTTTATTTGTGCAGTGGTTTGTAATGTTATAAACTAATCCTTTTTTCAGGACTGTTGTTATTAGTGGCAAAGGTTGAATTGAAGGAAGTACTTTTTGAAGTCTGCTATATCCCTGGCTAAGTTTGTCTTGAATTTGAGTAGCTAGCACACCCAAATTTTTAGGCTGGAGAATAATATTAATTTATTGCTTCAGAAACAAAAGGTTACAGCAAGGGCGTATGTGTACAAATTAAAGAATATATTATACACTAGCAAACAATCTAACAAAAATAATCTTTAACATTAATGAATATAAACAAATATATATTGCCTTAGACATCCAACAAATCAATTACTCATTGACCATAAACCTTATAAAATTCTACATATTCACAAATTTTCCTGGCTTCAACTATTTCAAATGTGACACTTTAAGTCACTCATTGACACTAGGAAACGTCACATTTTTCATAACCTTCATATATCAGTTATGAAAAGTAGTTACGTGAAAACTTTACGTTACTGTTTAATTTTCAAAAAATAATTTATTAATTACTGTAGAAACTGACAATTATTTCATTATTTAAATTGTCAATTAACTAATTATTTTAATTCAATAGTATTTTAACATTTATAAACATTGAAAACAACATTATTAAGAACACAGTTATTTAAAGTAAGTCCATATTCTGGGTGAATATTATCTTGAACTTTCGGTCTAATGTTAATTTCATTAGAAGCTGTGATATCTCTATGTGTGCCAGGGGCTTGGCCCAGAATGTTTTCTGAAATTCTTCTCTTATTTTCCAATGAACTCTCAAAATGGTTAACTGTGAAGGAATTGGGCGATTTCCAAATGCCACAATAAACAAACTAACTATTGCTTCAGCCGAATGACCTCCAAAATACCATTGTATAATTTGCACCTTTTCGCTTTTTTTTGAGTATATTAATGGAGGCTTTGTAAAATGTTTCATTTTCAAATAAAATGTCATGTTTCCGTGATCAACGTTTGTAGGGAGAACAAAATGGAAGTTTGAATGATAATTGTCTTCATTTAGTACACTGCTGCCAGCTGAAAGTATTTAGTTTTACCTAATAGTGCGCCGTATAATGGATGAACTTGAAACAAAGTTAACAATGACGAGACACGAATATCATTTGTACAAATTAATTTGCGCTTCTGGCAACAGCGGTGAAGAAGTGAGGATGGCAATAAACACACGCACACATGTTTTAGTAGAGGAGCTTCAGAGAACAATTATTCTCCGTCTATCAAGTAGTGCTGTTCATATCATCCTTGTCGTACTTTTGTAAAGCGTATGCCAAGATAAGCTTTTTCGCAATCTGTATGTTACTGCTTATTGTTGCAGGGACACTAGTTATGAGTAATTAGCAATTATTATATATGCAGAGCGTATTACGTTGAGCTCTGTGATTTATATGATTTGTCGGAAAAAAAATATTCTTTTTCTTGAATAACCCTTTAAAAGGTTCGTGTCGCGCGATAAGCATCGATCGCCTGTTAGAAAAGTGGTAAAACTCTAAATAAAAATAACCCGACATTGTGAACATTCTCGACCTTAATGTACAACTGCAGCCGTATTTTGTTTTATAGTCCAAATTTATGGTTATCGTAAAAGTAGATAGCCGGGTAAATTACATTGAGATTGAAACTTTGTGTGATAACATTCCTACATACACTGTACAAGCGCTACCACCTACCTTTTCCCAATGTTACAATTGCCTGTACTTTATTTGCTCATATAATATCTAGTACCAACAATTTATCTTAGTTAGGCCATTTGATTCAATAATAAAATCACAAAATCAGGATAATAACAAAATACTTTATAGAGTTTTTCATGGATCGTAACAGTGACGGTAGGTACAACATTAAAATTTCAATGCTGACAGTAAAGTGGAGCAATCAAAACCTGCATTTCAGTTTTTCGAATTGGTTTTCTTTTATACCACCTCTGAAAGTGTTTTTTAGTTCGGTTATTCAGATAATAAGGTTCGTTCATGCTTACTACTATTGCTGAAGTTTATATACAGGGTGATTCATTACTAATTGGAAATAATTTAACAGTAGAATCCTGACTTCAAATTATGAAGATTTAACCCAAAACATGTAGCTGCTTACTTAGTTACAGGGTGTTTGGTTTCAAAATTTAAAAACTATTTGTTCCCAGTACTTTAAAACTGTTTCACGTATTCATTTCATATTTGGAGGAAAGTGTAGACACTGTACACCCTACGAAATTATGTTAAACAAATGTTTCTGGCCACTACCAGAGGCGTACGACAGGAGCAAGTGACAGGTTAATCATACCCAAATTCCACGCCACTAGAAATTTTGTGGCTCCGAAAATGTAATTTGAATAAAAGTACCTACAATTTTAATAACATATCGGAAATATCAGAAACGAACAGTAGGAACCTAAAAACCTTTTATAACAAATGTTCTATGTGACCCCCGTTTACTTCAATAAGCTTATTCATTATTTGGCTATATGATCTTCTTTCCTTAAAAAATATGTTGGGTTGATTGGCAATAAAATTTGTCAAATTTACAATTTGCTGCTATAGTTCCTGACGAGTGTTTATTTCTTGTGAATATACTAATGATTTCATATGGCCCCAAAAATAAAAATCTAGGGGGTGACCTTCGGAAGTAATAGGCGGCCATGGAAATTCACTACCTCTGCCAATCCAACGATAAGGAAATTGGTTATCAAGATAATTCCTCACTACTATCTGATAATGAGGTGGTGCTCCATCCTGCATGAACCACATCAAAACTGTGCAGCTTCATGTTTAATTTGAAATATCTCGAGAAATATTGACTTTATCGTTATGAGAAAAGAGTACTTCAATTACGTAAAAAGTATTAGAGAATCGGAAAATT
The DNA here is from genome assembly GCA_949126875.1 of Lochmaea capreae. Classification (NCBI taxonomy): domain Eukaryota; kingdom Metazoa; phylum Arthropoda; class Insecta; order Coleoptera; family Chrysomelidae; genus Lochmaea; species Lochmaea capreae. Next base: position 11,090,861 of record OX421409.1, read on the forward strand.
GTGCTAGAGTTTTTATAACGCCAGTGGCGTAGAATTTTGGAACGATTAAACTGTTACTTGCCCCTGTCGTACACCTCTGGTAGTAGCCAGAAACGTTTGTTTAACATAATTTGGTTAAGGTGTACAGTGTCTTCACTTTTTGTCAAATATGAAATGTATACGTGAAACAATTTTAAATTACTGGGCACAAATAGTTTTTAAATTTTGAAACAAAACACCCTGTAACTAAGTAAGCAGCTACATTTTACTTAGGTGTTTTCGGTCAAATCTTCATAATTTGAAGTCAGGATTCTACAGTTAAATTATTTCCCATTAGTAATGAATTACCCTGTATATTAGGCACTCCACTGTGACTCGCGAAGCTCTATTGTCGCTCAAACTAATCCATATTTCACCAAGCTTCTTAACAAATCCGATTAGATTATTTGATTGAAAATATTATAAGTTTGAGGGCGAGAGAGAGACCCTGGCAAACATGAGATATCTGATTCGAGCCCCGGCGGGACTGGCACGAAGTATATGCTCTGCTGTTCCATCTTCAGGAAAAGACGGCAAATTGGATCTTTCAATTACCCAAGCTTCACCCAATAATAGTGGCCTGCTTAAAGACCACTTTCATCGTGCGTGTTAGTCTAGCTAACGCTTGTTTGGAGACATTCTTGGAAGGATGTATGAATGCATCTGGCAGTCCAGGTACTTGATGTTTGGCAAAACTTAATCATCCTTCTCATTGTCATCCGTACCGGAATGACCACGGATCCAGACCAGAAACCTTCCTATTGAGGAGTTTTTTAGAAGTTTGATAAGAATTTCGACGTGAAACAGTAGATTAGATTAAAAATGGAGTGGCTCTTTGTCCTATCCCACTACGACCTTTGCAGATCTATTACACAGTAAGAACTAAGTTTCTCCAAAACCGCTTGACTGACCGAGAAAATTTTTCTATGTGTGAGATAAGTTTCCTCCGATCTCTGCACATACAAATTAATAGCGTGTATTTCTGCCTGGAATGCAGGCATATTGATATTTGTATCCTAGGTGTTTCTGTGTACAAAGACCATTGTGATATATTTGGTTCTCGTATCATTGAGAATTCGTTGATACAACAGTAATGATAATATTTGCACGACTTAATAACTGGTACTTAACAAGCTGAATTATTGAATACCTATTAATAATAATCGTAGTACTAATTTCTTGTCTTAACCAAAACTCATATCTTGCTCACAAATAGTTCCACGTTCATGTTTAGACTTGTATATCCAATATTTGCGGACTCTAATATTAAATTGATTAACCTACATTTCAATTGACGGGCGGCGATATACAGAGGTTGACTCTTTTCGAAATTAGGAAGGTATATATCATACAAATATAATGAATACTATTATTTCAAAAATTCTAGGGTTCGTTGTTTTCCACCGACTACGTTTGACTTCACATTCCATTATTCGAAAAATTTAAATGGATCGGAAAGGGATGATCTGAATGTATGGGATACTATGTTCCGGAATATCTTTTTATAAATATAAAATTTTGGAGGGTAGAAAGATTCCTTTCACAATGAATATAAATGTGAGTAGTAACCCTTTTCCATAGAAAAAAAATTCATATTCCAACAAAGTACTGGTCTATACTGGATATCCCTTTTGTTTGGGAGAACAGTAACAATTGAGAGAGGCGTTTACAGGAACCTCGGCCCAGTGACCGGAAATTATTAATAAGATATTCCAATTCAGCTCTCTATGATATTCCAGCGAGAATGACTGTGGACCCTTTTTAATCTAATTGAGACCCTTCATTCCTTGTTATCCTCAAGTAATATCACACTATTGGTATATCTTACGACTCACGGAGAAATTTCATCATGTTTTAACGTAATTTTTAAGTCATTAAGGGTATAATATGCTATAACTGATATAACACATTCTATCGGGAAATTCTTTCATAAACTACTGAAATAAAGATGATATGTTTCCAAAAATCAGTGTATAATAGTTATTATGCTTTGAATGATATAAAACAATTTGATTTGTTTAAATATTCATTATATATTTGAACTAAGTTTAATATAGATTCGTGACGCGTTATTTTATCATTTAGTATGGATCTTCATCAAGTAAAAGCCTCATCTATTCAATTTTTTCTGTTTTAATCGAAAGCCCCTTGAATTTTCTTGAAAGTATCATTAACTTTCCATAATCCCAAGAAAATTTAAATTATATTATCTCCTTATTAGCTTATTGAAATGAACCCCAAATGAACCAAAAATTAAAATTGCGCTGCAGAAAATGAACTTGTTTCTATGAACTAGAAATTTTCGGAATAAAAACACTGGAATTACTATAGTTAAAATCCACTTGTCACTTAAATACTCCTTCGGTAATAGTATTACTGGTTGTGGTGAACAAAATGGCTAGTTTAAAAAAAATTGATTATAGTTCTTCAGAAAACACGTCTGCATCTAATAAGCTCAATATACAGATTGCGAAAAGTCTATTCGCGACATACGATTTACACAAGTACGACAAGGAAAATAATTTTGGGCAAAACTATTTGGAAGAGAGAGAAGAATTTGTGCACTCAGCGTTGGGCGTGTAAAAGTTTAAATGCGAATGGACTGCCTAAGTCTGACGTAATAAGAAGCGTGGTCATAAAAACGTTTCCAAACAAATCGAAAGCTCGTGTAAGTTATCAAGAAACTTTTAAGTTGCCGTTTGCTGTTGATTTATTTATAAATAAGATTGATCGGCATTAGAAATATATAAAAATTGATTAATTGAAGAAATTTTTGAACCTAAGTATAAATCTGGAAAAGGATTTTCATTATTTTTTCAATAAAATTTACAAAACTTCAAATACAAAAACACAGCATAAGCAGTATAAGCACACATAACCTCAACTATGTTCACACTGTTTTAAAAACGCTTTGCAAACCTTACCTTACGATAACGATACAAAAATACCATTTGTACAAATCTATCTGGGCTTCTAGTAACAGCGGTTAAAATAGGGGGCACTGAACACACCCCAACTTTTTTTGGTAGATGGAATGAACACACGCCCATCGCTGAGCGGACAATTATTCTTCACTCTCTTTATTTCCCTTGTCGTACTTGTGTAAATCGTATGTCGCGAATAGACTTTTCGCAATCTGTATCTTATCGAGAAGTGTTGATTATAATTAAAAATTGAGTATAAATGTTTATTCATAGAGACTTTCAAATACTACTTTTCTGCACAAATTTTTATTCGAAAGTAAGTAGAAGAGCATACAGTGTGTTTCTGAATTCATGCGGACAAATTCAGGAGGTTATTGCCCGTATAAAATGATGATGGGTCTTTATGACACCATTTTCTCCGATAGAATTTTTGTAATTTCTGTCCACTTTCCACAACTAATCAAGGGTAATTTCAAACATATCTGTCACATTATAAAGGAATAAAATAATCAACCGATACTTTATTCAATATCAAATCTTTTCGATATTGAGTTTTGTAAAATGAAAATATACAAAATCTTTGTATTCTGAAAAAAAAATTTACTCATTTTCCTAAAACCAATAGATTATAAGGAAAATAAAATACAATTTTATAATTTTATAATTTTATTTCATATTAAATCATAAATTAGGTAGTGAGATGGAAAATGTAAGATAAGATACGATTCATAATAAATGCTAACAATAATTGCCAAAATAGTTCTGGAGTTCAAGCAGGCCAGTGTTGTGGATAAGTATTGCTTCGGAATCTGACGTTGAATTAATGGAGTAGTATTGTACATGAAACACATGTTTGGTCTAAAATTGAGTGGAATTTTCCCAAGTAGTTCATGGAAATTATTTTAGAGTAAACTATATAGTTTGAGCAATATGGCTGAGGCAGAAAATGTGATGAGAAAAAAGTTTATTCAGCACTATCAGGAAATTGGTTGTAGTAGGTAACAACAAATGTTTAATTGCCAATAAAAAGGGCTTTGATTATCGTTATTAACGTCCATCAACTTAGGGTAATTGAAACACTTTAATAACCTATTGAAAACGTTAACCGCTAATGACCAAAAACCAATTAGGTATCTGAGAAAACAAAATGTTTGGAATTATTAACTATTCAACTCACCACAACTGAACCCGTTAGATTTAACTTGTTAATAATTAGTTAATAATGATAATTAAATAGATTATTAGCAGTGATATACAGTGCTATTCAAAAGTCCCCTCCCCCCTCGTATCTTTCGAACGGCTACACTTACATTAATAAAATTTGGAGTGTGAAAATTAAGTGTTGTAAACTTCTCTACGAATGGTAACAGGTGACGTAATGGTAATAGATGACGGTACAGTGCCACTCTGGCCAATAATTCTAAATAGGACCTCATGGCAAGTGATAGCTCGTTTGAGAGGCATCAACATTGGCTACATAGCTATATTGATTTTTTTTGGGTTTAAACTAATTTTGATGGATAAATTAAATAAATACCAAAATTATTGAAATTATTTTTTTAAATGTAATTAATCAAATATCAACAATGGATTTTCATAGCAAGTGTTCGAAATGTGCTCCGTCTACCTCCTGGCAGTAATACATCCTATCAGTAAACTCTTGTCGTACTCGTTCGAATGTATCAGCTGAAATTGCATTGCATTCTTCAATAATTCTTTCTTTCAAAACGCCAATGCTATCTGGTGCCGTAGTATAAACCTTGGATTCCAAGTACCTCCATAGAAAAAAATCTAATGGTGTCAGATTTGGTGACCGAGGTGGCCATTCTATAGGACCTCGCCGGCCGATCCATCTACCTCGATATTCTTCATCCAGGTAACGTCTTACTGCACCATAATAATGTGCAGGAGCACCATCTTGTTGAAATGTTATTTCCAGATGGCCGAAATCATCTGGATTATCTTCCAGAATTTCAAGAATTAACGGCTCAGTTGCATTTTGTAACATCTCCAGATACACTTCACCGCTTGAATTTGAATTTAGGAAAACAGGACCAACTATGTGGTTTCCCAAAATACCTGCCCAAATATTGACTTTTTCTGGAAATTGGGTATGTTGTTCACGAAAGGTGTCACTTCAATACCTTACATTTTGTGTATTCACATTTCCATTGAGGCAAAAAGTACTTTCGTCACTAGAACAAATTGTTTTTGTGTAATGTGGGTTTTGACTAATTTTATTTATCATACATTCACAGAATTCGAGTCTTATGTCGGGGTCATCATCCGAAAGGTGGTGCATCATTTTTAACTTGTATGGATGGAATTTATTTTATCCAACACTCTCTGTACTGTACTTTTACTTACTTCACAGATATACGCAACTTTTGTTGAAGAGGAAGTAGGGTTTACTACCATTTCAGCAACTATATCAATTTTTTTATCATCACTAGATGTTGGTCGAAACTTGTGAAGAAGCTCCCTCAAATAAGTTCTCGAGATAGGGCGATCTTGGTATCTTTCATTAAATAAACGTTCCGCTTCATGGAGATTCTTTCCAGATTCACCAATTATTAAGATAGCTGCTACTTTGTCGGCTTGAGTACGTACCATTTTGCCTGTGTAAACTCTTAAACGTCTCGATAAACAATAATAAAATTAAATATTCAAGCAATTTAGAAAAACTTTGCAAAGCAACAAAGACTATTAAATTAATTACGTCAAGTTTTTTGACAACTAACCAGAGGCGGACTGAAAAATCTTCAACATTCAAATGTGAAATAATAATTTTGGTATTTATTCAATTTATCCGTCAAAATTAGTTTAACCAAACAAAATTAATATGGCTATGGGTAGCCAATGTCAATGCCTTTCAAACGAGACATCACTTGCCATAAAGTCCTATTTAAAATTATTGGCCAGAGTGGCACTGTGACGTCATCTATTACTATTACGTCACCTGTTACCATTCGTAGAGAAGTTTACAACACTTTACTTTCACCCTCCAAATTTCATTAATATAAGTGTAGCCGTTCAAAAGATACGATGGGGGGAGGGGACTTTTGAATAGCACTGTATAACGATCGAAGATAGTATAACGATCGAAGATAAATACTGATGGAAACATGATATCGCACATCCCGTTCAAAAGTGTATCATGTCAAAAAAATTGTTTTTTTGGATTATTCTAAAAATAGACCTCTTTTAATATCACTCATTCTCCTGCAAAACCGTATTATTGTTTTAACTTTTATTTGTATAACCTGATCAATTTTCCAATTTGCCATTTATTCCATTTACTTTAGTTTTTATTCGTTTTTAATAATAGTCGTTTACTATTTTATGTGCAAAGATGTCTTCCAGTACTCCATTCCTGGAATTTATTTCTAGAACCGTAGTTTTTTAGTAATGTAAACTCACCTCAAAGTTCATTAAAAGCATGTGTTAAGTAAATTTTGGTGTATTATTCAGTATCTCGAACAAGACCAAATATTAACCTGAACTGGAAGTTTCCGGGAAAAACTGTATTATCTCGAATCAAATTTTGATTTTGGGCCCAAATTTAAAATGTGTAATTTTGGACAACGTTTTAATAAAATTGTTCAAAACCCCATATAAAATAATAATATCAGATTAACGATAACGAAGTATCAGCGTATAGTATTAACTTAAATTTTCTTTTGCTTCTCCTGGGAAGTTTTCATATTTTGATTTAATACAGTTTTGAATGGGATGTGCGATATATGTAAATTAAAACAATCTAGGCAATGAATGTACAAAATTAGAAATAACATTTATTTTCCATGAAAATTGTGAAGAGATAAAAAGCCAAGTTTTTTGAACTATTCATTATATTTTATATTGCACAACAAAATATAAATTGTGTGTTATAAAATATAATTTCAGATTCGTATTCAGCGACCTAGAAGACATAAGATTTTTTTTTTCAATTGGTTATTTTTAACGTCGGGGTATTTCTGCAACTGAGGCTAATCACCGACGCCGGGAGCACTCTACCCCTAACCGGAAATTTTGCCGAACCCACTGGTGTTCCAGCCAGTGGTAGGGTTCTTTAACGATGATGAAAATGGTTTTACCAATTAGTACTCCGTGGTCTATTCGACTTATTGGGGATGTCTCGGTCTCCTATAATACAAAATACAGGATGTTATCTACAAATCAATGAAGGTACCTACTTATTCGAATAAAAATTCTGTTTGTCCAGGAACATCATTTCAGATGTTCAAACACAAATTGAAATTCAATTTCATATTTAACTCTGCCTAACGGAAAAATAGTTATTTATTATACACGGGAAAAAAGTATTATAGCCCATTTCGGAAAGGTATAGGGTAATAAAATGGGAAATTCCGTTCATTTCGGCTCAATTTCGGTTGGTGTCGGCCATAGGCGTAGGTCTTGAAATAGTATTGTTTGTGATATTGAAATTTCAAGTAATTGCGTAAGAGAAATAGGAAAAATATGTTTTCTGGCCTGAAGTGCCAATATCGAAATATTGTGTAGGGATTACTTAGGTAGTAGATTATACAGTTGCGTTTTGCTTATATGGGCGCAAGTGAAAGGATTTGTGGCAAGACACAACACGACATTCAAAATGAAAGACGTTAAGATACTGTTCCATCAAGCCATTAAGGAGGTGACACCAGAGAACTGGCGAAAAGCAGTCCAGCATGTCATTAAAGAAGAGGAGAAAATGTGGGATCTTGACTACTTGATCGATCGGACCGTCGACCCGTTAATTATAACGTCAAGAGGAGATGACAGTTCCTCAAATGACGAAGAATATTATGATTTTTTATAATTTAATTTCTGTATAATGTATTTTTTGTATAGTGTTCAATAAAAAATAAGTGTACCTAATACTACGTACATAATGCCTAATTTTTATTCTGTTAAAATATAATTCTTTCCATTTCACGAGTATCCTACCGGCACGCCTTTGGCACACTATTTTCAGTGTTTGTAAATGGATATCAATAGGCTAAACCCGTATACTCACCCCAACCCGGGTGGTACTACCTGCACTCGATAAAAGGAAATAATTTTACAATGAAATCAATGCCAAACTATGAAAGTGGCTTAAATATTCATTGGGTCACTCTGTGCTCCCTTTGCATACCTAATGAGGTTTTATTACCCTATACCTTTCTGAAATAAACTTATAGGTTATGTTGTCTCCCGACGCGAAGCGGAAAAAGACAAAAAATCGACTCCACTTTAATACTAAACAATATATGAAAGCTAAATTGAATTGATAATTATTTCGATATCTAAAGATTATGAAAAAATATCATCATTAGAAACTTTAAGTTTCATTTAAAACAAATATGAGTATATTCCACGAATTACGGGTTGAAACAGTAAATGTAAGAAGAAATTGAGTTTACTCCATACATATTGTATAAGTAAATAACTTTGAGCTTTATTCACCTCTTAAGCAGCTCAAAGAGTCATCAAGCACCAATTCCAGCACAAGTACTACCTTATACAATCCACTAGGTAGCTCAACTCAAGCTGACGAAATTACGCGATGAGCCAACACACATCATGCACGATGTAGTAACGATTAGTGCCGTTATTATGCGAGATGCAGAATAACCGTTACACTTAATTAAACCCTTCAATTGTAGTTAACATACTCAGCTAGTGTAAGGTAATTGTTATACTTATCATAATTAAAATCATTTCAGAAACAAATTTTAATTGCTTCAATTAAAAGCTTACGAAATATAATTTCAGAAAAAGTCCTCAGAAAAATGAAAAATTCCATGGTAATTCTACAAGCAATTATGATAAGCGAGAATCTCTTTATTAAACCAGTTACTTGGTCTGTTTTTCTCGGTGAGTGGAACCTTTTTATTCAAATCCACACATTAACTTTAAAAATAAGAAAACAGTGCTCTATAATACTGTACGGATCTTCGTATGTCCATTGTTGATTATTCTAATTCTCGAGAACACCGTTCCCAAATAGCATTTTAAACTTGTTACAAACTTACACCACATTTGACACATGAAACTTCTGAACTTGCAATAAGTTTGCTTCGGTAACTACACAAACTTGATGCAGGTGTAAAGTAAACTTGCTAGTTACCACATATCAAACTTGCATTAACTTAGCATAATCAAAGTTGCACCAAGTCAGCCATATAAAACTTGCTTAAAGTTTATAAACTCAAACTTGTCACGAGTCACGACAGGATTTCAAAGGTCAGAATAGTATATATCTCACACGGACTTGCAGGTATTCATTTCCCTATGTATATACATATCATACTCGTGGGAAATAAATACCTGCAGTTTGTGGGAGATATGCAGTATACATTTTATATGGCTGTTGTAATATAACAAAATTAATAATTATCCATTGTAAATAAAAAAGACCCACGTGCTCTAACTTATTCTGCTACTATATTTAACCTGTAAATGAAAATTGAAGTTAAGTAAGCACAAGTCATATTAATAAAGGCATATTCCTACACAAACATAACTTTTATGCATAAACATAAGATACTTGCATCTATACAACGAAAATTACTAAATAGAATCGTTAGAGATAGAATCTCAGGAAAGTATAACGATATAGAATCACTATCACGCAGGAAAAAACTCTTTTCGTAGATGAATCCGCCAAAACTAACCATTGAAATCCTAATCTTTGATGGTTTCTGAACGTCTGAACCACAGAGTCTGAACGAACAGTTAATTGTGAGGTTATGTTAATCTTCTTTTTGCTATTCGTACATGATTATACTATTCGTATAGAGAACGCAGATCTTTAAACAATTGAGTACCGGTTAAACACAAAAACAATAAAATGTTTTTTTTTAATTTACATCAAATTTGCAGCAAACTTTTCATAATAATTTTTACATTACAATTTTGTTGCTAACTTGTTTCACGCTTAATATCACAAGTTTGCTTGATCGAAAAATCAAGAAAGTTTACAGCAAACTTTCGTGCTATCTGGGTTATCGATTATACTATTGAATTATTTTGACATAAGTCTACGCAAACTAAGTACTTTACGTATACTAATGTAATTTTTTCGCACCAGCATATAATTTGTGCAAAAAATGTTCTTTGAGTAATGGTTGAAAAAAAAAACACTATTTCTTAACACTATTTCAATTAAATTGAATAATGTTATTAAAACTAAAATCCAATTTGTTATTATAACTATTGCTGTGGCATATAATCTTCGCGAATCATGCGACATTAACTATACTTCCTAGCAATTTTACTCATCCCTTATAAAGCTGAAATAGAGTATTCTGAAATTTTATGTCTACTGTTGTGTTAATTTAGAGGGTGTATTAATTATTAGTAGTTGAGTGAACAGCACAAATTGCCTGTAAATAATTCTCCTCAGGATTACGAGCAACAATGGAGAAATGTCAGATTACCATCACTCTTTACAGGATTTTGGGGAAACACTTTTCGAGTAATTTGAATTATTTATTAAGAATCGAGAGAATTATCCAAGGCATTACACGTTCATCTATATTTTATGAAAGAATAGATTTTTTACGACGGACTACGGTCTTTACGGAAACGATTTTGTGTAATTAATAATCATTTGTATCGAATTAACGGTTGTTATTCGATTTTCCCCATTTTTTGAGGTAATTTTCTCCTCTTCTATTTTTTAAAACTTTATGAACGTGTAGGCTAACAAATATTCCTTCTTCCAGTTTTGCTTCTGTTCGATTGTAATGATGTGTTTTGGATCTACCAGCGATCGCTTGTTTAACGTTTATTTTGACTACTACGATTCTACAGCTCCCACAAAACACAAAATTTGACGCCATGGAATATTTTATTGGTTGAAGAAAAGCAGTACAACATACTTATACTTCTATCGGGAAACATGATAGTACAGGAAATGTAGCTTAAAAAACGGCAAAACCTCGTGAAATTTGGTTTGGAATAGTTGAATAAGGATTGTTTTTTGATTTAGGATACAATTTTATAATGTTCCAGCCCTTAAAAACTCACCCTTGCTAGAGCTTAATGTAAAAAAAAAAATTTATTCCAAAAAAATAATTTCATCTTGCATGGATTTGCACAAAAATTCAAAATCAGGCTTATCTCACCCTCTACTTCAAATTATATATCATGGCGCTGTTTGTTTTTAATGGTGAAAACTACCCAAAAATTGTAAAAATTCATAAAATAATATTTTAAACCTCAATATGGGTAAAATTTGGTTTGGATTAGTTAAATAAGGATTGTTTTATGCTCTGGGGTACAATTTCATAATGTTTCAACCCTTAAAAATCAACCCTTGTTAGAGCTTGATGTAAAAAAAATATTTATCCTAAAAAAATTATTTCTCTTTCATTGATATGCACAAAAATTTGAAATTATACTCATCTCACCCTCTACTTCAAAATCTATATCATACCGATGGGCGATGTTTGTTTTTTAAGTAAAGTCTTCCCCTTATTTCAAATAATTATAAAATAACATTTTAAACATTAATATGGGTGAAATTTGGTTTGGATTAGTTAAATAAGAATTGTTTCTCTTTCATCACTTTATACTAAAATTTGAAATTTTGCTCATCTCATCAATTTTAAAATAAAATTTTAAACATTAATATGGATAAGTTAAATAAGGATTGTTTCATGCTATAGGATACAAATTCAAAATGTTTTAACCCTTAAAAATCAACCCTTGTCAGAGCTTAATGCTAACAAAATTATTTATCTTGAAAAAATGATTTTATCTTGCATCGATTTGAACAAAAATTATACATTAGGCTCACCTCACCATCTACTTTAAATTTTATGACATGCCTATGGCTCTGTTTGTTTTTATAGGTTGAAATCTACCCCTAATTGTCAAAAATTATAAAATCAAATTGTAAACCTTGAGATTGGTGAAATTTGGTTTATTTTGGAATACAGTTTCTAATGTTTCAACCCCTCAAAAATCAACTCTTGTTGGAGCTTAACATAAAAAATTATTTATCCTAGAAAAAGAATTTCGTCTTGCATCGATTTGCATTAATGGCGTCTTGTGTTAGAAACTCCAAAATCATCAGTACAATTAAATCCTTCAATAATTATAAAAGTATATACAAAAGAATTTAAAACTTGAAATAAAAAATATAATAATAAATTTTGCAATTTATTTTCATAGCCATAACAAACAATTGAAACTTAAAAATGAAATCAAGAAACTTTTTAAATTAATGATTTTAATATTAATATAGACATCGATCAAATGAAAGTTCAAATCAAAACTAAAACTTCCGGTGTTAAGTACATCACATGTGCTTGTGGTTGATTTGTTTTTTCATTAATTTTAATTTTTAATGGAGATTAATTATTATTATCAATTTCAAGATGTATTGGGCTATAGTTACAACTGTTACGGTTGTAATAACATTTTATTCTCAAAGTTGGTGACTGTTACTTTGCAAGTAGCCAGGGTACCAAAGAGGCTATTTACAATTTTTCTCGGATTTGTTTACAATTCCCCTTTATTACCCTCTTTTTTTTTCATGGATCCTTCAAAGTGAATATATATCCCTATAATTTGAAGAAATTTTTAAATTATAAAGAATTTTTTGTTACTTCCATGTAATTACTTTACAGTTTGTTCGGTTTTTATATAAGAAACCATCCCTTTGGATTTGACCCATAATATTAGTATAGTTAAAAAAAAATTCTTCTTAGATTTATTATAGTTTTCTCATGAGAAAACTTCTATATATTAGTGTCATTTCTAATTTTTCTATTTTCTTTTCTTGTTTTTCATACCACATTTGATTGGTTTTTTCATTCAAGGATCTTACTTTAATATCATAATGAATAATTTTTGGTGACAACAACCTATAATTTTTCCAGTTGTTTATGTTTCATGAAGCCTGATGATGGTAATTAATTTACCGAAGCTAGTAGCAGATTGATTGTCTTTTTGGTGGACAAATTAAATTATTGTGGTTTGAGTTTTATTGAACCCTCTATTTAAATATGTATTATTTTATTTTTTATATATGCAGTTGAACCGAATTTAAATATATGCCAATAATTTCGGGGGTGGTCCAGACCCCCGGACCTCCCCTTGGCTACGCCACTAAGCACGTGCTATTTCTTTCGAGAATACACGGTGAGGAATCAACGAAATATACATTCACATACGCAGCCACATGAACAGATTCTTGTTCTTCTATGTATTTCGATTTGAATGGAAAAAGTGAAACGTGTAACGTATTACTGCCAAATATACCGGTCATGTAGATTATTACGCTCACAAATAGGCTATTCGAATCAAAATAAAATTTATTGGTTTCTTAAACGTAGGTCTTCCATTTTTAGTTATAGAAAGTTTTTCCAAAAACGATTTTGTACGGTTTTTCAACAGTCGTAAGACTATGTGCATTCAATTCTTCAAGATTCCTTAGTTTTAAAGTGGGGTTAGTTTATAGGGCTCGTGAATAGAGGTTTTAAACGGCTATATCTCGCCAAATATTCGCTGTTCAGGAAATCTACGCACAAAAAGGAACAGAAAATATAAATTTAAGTACATGAATATACAAATTGTTGAACGTGTGATTTCAACACATCTCCTGTTGAGAAAAATGATGTGTGATTTGCTGCTAGCGTGCTGAGAAAAGGGCGAGAATTGTCCCCCCTTTCGATTTACCTTGTATGTATATATAAACTTGGGAAGACAGTGGAAAATTATGAGAGGTTTTGTTTAATCTTGCCGCGCCCTCTATGTAACGAATGTTTCAACTAATATTATGATAATTCCAGAACAATGTATACAAAGGGCACCGGTAAATTATTCGAAATCAATTGTTCGAAATCAATTGTTCGAAAATCAATTTTTCGAATGACCGATTATTCGAAAATCAATTATTCGAAACTCAATTGTTCGAAATCAATTTATCGAATAGGTGGCAGGTTCCTAATGGTGATAAAATACGAAGGTGGTTTGGTAGGGGTAGGTTTGGTTGGGGTATTATTGAAAATTATTATAATATATTCTTCAAAAATTGACTAAAAATACGTAGGTGGTTTGGTAGGGGTAGGTTTGGTTGGGTTATTATTGGAAATTATTATAATTTATTCTTCAAAAATTGACTAAAAATACGAAGGTGGTTTGGTAGGGGTAGGTTTGGTTGGGTTATTATTGGAAATTATTATAATTTATTCTTCAAAAATTGACTGAAAATACGAAGGTGGTTTGGTAGGGGTAGGTTTGGTTGGGTTATTATTGGAAATTATTATAATTTATTCTTCAAAAATTGACTAAAAATACGAAGGTGGTTTGGTAGGGGTAGGTTTGGTTGGGTTATTATTGAAAATTATTATAATTTACTTTACAAAAATTGTCATTCGATAAATTCACAAAGTAATAAAAACTTCTATCTATCTATTTTTGTATATTCTATTCCGAATATTGAATTTCGAACAATAGATTTTCGAACAATTGATTTTTGAATAATTGACTTTCGAAGAATTGACTTTCGAAGAATTGATTTTCGAATAATTGATTTCGAACAATTGACTTTCGAAGAATTGATTTCGAACAATTTACCCAGATCCGTATACAAAAATTATTGGCTTCTCACAACACAGAGCTTTAGTATTTTTTGGAAAACTGTTCCAACTATTTTGTTTGCGTATATAACTTATCGGTACGTCGTCAATATTTTTAGTTGTATGTAAGATGCACTAGCGAACACACCCCTGAGGTTGTGGTTCAAAATGTTCGTAATAAAATAGTTTAGAAAGTTTTTTCCACCTTGAATTATAATGATACAAAAAAATAATTGTATAGTCTTTAGATATATCCATAAAGTATCTACTTATCCACCTAACTTTTATTATGAAGAATTTTTATTTCCCATCTATAATTATTATTATTTTCTATCTCCACGATAGTTATAATTTCAATTTTCAAAAATGTAGGAAATATTAGAAAGATCTGTGAATTTATAGTTCTATAGTATCATAATATGAATTGTTCCGGAATCAAATAATTTTAGATTCATTTTTAAATTTCAATCAATTAAAATTTTTATTCCCTTCTTTTTCCTTCCTTTACCTAACTGTTCATATCAGAAAATTTCTAGTCAATTGATTTTTTCATTCTGATGAAAATTTTGAAGGTTTGACTGATGGATTCCTATTATTTTTTAATCTGCTTATAAATATTCCAAAATTTATTTTTTATAGTGACACATTATAAATAGCATTAAACCCAGAGGAGGCGGGATATTTGCAAAAAACTGATTTTTTTGACCTCTTGTTTATAAGGATAGGGACACTAGAATGTATGAGACCGTTGAGAGAAAAAAACAGGTTTATACCAGGTTACTGCTTATCATTTCTCATTCCGAGGTGAACTAACTAAAATGATTGGGCTATATCAAAATATCAACTAATTTGACCACTTTTCCATTAGTTCTATGCGAAAAATGTTTCTATTTTATTGTTGATTTGATCATCCATATCAATGTAACATTTAGCCACAATATTATTTTCACGTCTTATTGGGTTGTATTATGACAACAGAAAAACCCCGAAGTAACTTTGGTCGCTTTAAAGCGCCAATTGTGTCGAATAACAACTTTCTACTTGAATTTGGATGAGTCTACTTTAGATAGTGATTGGATAAACATTTTTTCTATTCTCACATACACTGCGTCAAACATTTGGGACATTGGTAGTTTGACAATTTGGGATATTAAGAAAATAAGTACTCACATATATAAATATAAAATAACTAGGATGGTCTAAAGATTATAAATGTAAATGATTTTCAAGAATTTTGGAGTTTTATATAAATTGTTCGTGAGAGATATCCTCATATGATTAAAAACCCCACATAAATGATGTCGATTATTAAAATGGCGAGAGTCTGTTATTGTTTTCCAAATTTATCAATAGGTTGAAGACCTTTATTTGAAATTAAACCTCATATTTGTCCTTTTTTTATCCCAATTTCTGAATTTTTGGACTCGATCGATTTTGTTAGGTTCTAGCTCAACTATTTGACAGTATTGTATGACTTGACAATAAACACTCTACACTTTTCAACTGGGAACTTTTGGAGAAAAACGTCCACCCTGCTCCTCAAATGTGCTCATCTATTCGTTCAAAGTTTGTAAGAAAACATATTTCAAAATTTTCATCTCAGAAAAGTCTCCTAAAACTGATTTATAAAACATTCGTTCTTCTAGAATACATTTAAACTCGAAAAATAGTAGACCTCTGTAGAAAAAGTTCTCGAAAGGTCCTTTGAAAAAACTGTATTTTAAGGAGTTTTATTTTCAGATGTCATAGAGTGGTAAGTTTTTTGGTAAAAACTCGAAGGGAAAAGATCTCAATCTAAAGTTAGACTGCCCAGAGGGTTATTATATATTCTCTCTTTTTCGCTTGATACGATCCATTAGTTGAAATGGACTTTATGTTAAATTCGCCAGTTCTCAGCACTCTATATTTTCAAATCGTTGCAATATTACGATTGCAAGAAGCAATCTTACTGCTTCATTTGAATAATTTCAATTTTTTTGGGTAGTTCTGAAACATTCAAAATATAACATGTTACTTCAACGTAGAAATTAAAATTTCGGTTAACTGTAATTTCTTGATTCGCCTTTAGACGGTGCAAATCTGACTCGCTTCCAGGCGATTTCGATAGCGAGTCAAAGGAGACTCGCACCGTGTAAACGGTTTTTTAGATTTGAATTGAAAAATGTTAAAACCTCTTCACAATACCTCATATACAATAGTTCTCTGTATTTGGAAAAAATTTTGGAAGAACACTGTTGAACACTTATGGACTTCAGAAAAATCTTGACTATTTATTTGAAAAACTTCCATATTTCCAGACAAAAATACCACTCAGATCTGTAACAATGTATAATAATCAATATCCTTGACCTTATTTACCAAGAAAAGGGTAATTATTACGGTTTCTCCGCATTTCTGCTCTCAACATAATTCTGTCTTGTATATTTCCAAATTTGTTTGCTTGTTAATGACTCGAAAATATTAAGATTATTCCAGAATAAACATAAAGGGAAATGAAGTTTCAAGAGTAAAAGTCCGATTCGTTTTTATTTCAAGCTGTTGAAAAAGTTAGGTGCGTTAAAAAATTGAATTGTAAAATAAAAAAATATTAAACTGCAGAAATTTGAATATTATGGTGATAGGACCTAAAATGCAAAGTTTTTGTAGTAAGATTCTTCCTGATTAAATTTCAGTATTTCCTAACCTAACACCAGTACATTTATCAAATTGTTGAATTAATACCATAATGAATGGTATGCAGAATTCAATGACGTGTTTCATTCCTAGTTTAAATTACATCATTTGTATATCCATTAGAAAATTTTGGAAACACAGCAAATTAAAATTAATTACCTATAGTTTGAAAAACACTCTCCATGAATAATCGAGCTCAGAAGTGAAAAATAATTCTTAAATTAAGAATTAAATGATTAACGAGAAAACTAATGTAATAATGTTAATAGCGGTGGGTGCTCGATATCAATAATTGTTATAATTTCTCACTAGTTCTATTCCGCAATGCAGAGTTAGTGCATAAATGTAGTACAAAGCACCCATCGCTTATTGCATAACGACAATAATTTTCTCGTTAATTATTTTATTCATGAAATAAGAATAATTTTTCACTTTTAAGTTCGATTTACTATAAAGGGTGTTACTTTTTAAACTCGATGCCAGATCAAACTTATGTTTTTTTAACGGAACACCCTATATTTCACCACTATATTGTATAGTCATCAGTCCTTGATTAGAGTTCAAAGTTTGAATTGAATCTGTTCGTTTGAAGTCATCATTTTAAGAGGTTAGATACATTTTTTGACAATAGTGAAAGAAGAAGAGCACAGTTGGAGACACCTACTGATCTGTCCCTGAACTACATACTGCAAGCGCCAAACGTGATGGCAAACCCGCCCCCATGCGCATAAACTCATTTTCAATGTTACTTCCACCTACAGCTCTTGCAAGACATATAAATGTTCTGTACAAAGGCGTATCATTAGTTTTTCTCCAATTCTGTTGGCGTTAGACATTGTCTGAATAATTTTTGCGACTCTCACCCTACCATCCGGATTTGAATCCCATTAAACTCATTTGGGCTACTGTCAAAACTAATGTGTCCCAAAAGAATGTAACTTTCCAGTTGGAAGAAGTGAGGAAACTGGTGGAGCACGAGTTTGATCAAATCACTTCCGAGGAATGGCAAAAGCGTTGCCGACATGTAGTAGATATAGAGCGGAAATATTGGGAAAATGAAACATTCACAGATGTTCAAACAGAGGTAAATCCAGTGATTATAAATTTAAATGACGATAGCAGTACAAGCAGCAGTGAATATGAAGAAAATTTTTATTCAGATAGTGACTGATTAAATTTTATTTTTTAATAAGTATATAACATTTTAATGAACTGTACTACTACCTATAATACTGAATAAAATTTGAGGAGAAATTACAAAGAAATCATAATTATTGATACCTACGACACTGACCAACAAGGGGCTTATCGTAATCCAATGGTAATTTAGTTGGGAGAGTCTATACCTGCGCGATCGCTTACCATCACGTTTGGCGCTTGTTGTATTTGGTTTGATCTTCGGTAGCTCGCGTGGGATATCTAGAGTTAGTGATTTGTGCTTGAATTCGTCACTATCATTTGAGTCGTTATCGCATCTTCTGTCATGTTCAGGTAGACCCGGAAACGACCGAATTCGGTTACAGAGTACGAAATCTAAAACGTACGAATCTTTTCCGCCATTTTGTTACACAGTGCCTGAATTTTGATCTGAAATGTTCACAACTTCAAAAATATTCCGTCTCCCACCATTAATTGTTTGTTAAGTATTGTCAATTTATTTTCACTTCCTCTCTCTCTCTTGTTAAAATTTCTAATACGCTAAAATCTCATCGACCGTCGTTAAACACTTTTTTAAATAAATTATATAATTGTAGATAAATTGCCTGAGCTTTTGTTCACAGTAGGCCTGGACAATGATGACCGAAACACATAGCGGGTCTGATTGATGTCGGGTTATAGAGAACAATACTTCAATTAGTAAAGGATTTGTATATTATTAAGAGGAAAATAAAGGTCATCGTCTTGATGTACTATCTAACAATAGGTGGTTTTATTAAATAAAGTCATAAAGTTGAAACATGGTGAAAATTAGACAATAGTGTACGAGTTGAGTTTGTTTAACCATCCTTTGCCGCTACGTCATAATCGGTGACGTATTCTGCTGTTTTACGTTTGTCTTATATTAGTTGAATGTTATTTTACACTTAACCTCAAAATTATAATCAATGACATAATGTTAAGAATTGTTTTTCAATGATGCATGTTAAGGTGTATTTGTATGAATTGATTAGTAATGCCAAAAATTTTATTTTGCTTTATGCGTTGCGTACTTTTTTACATAATTTAGTTTTGTTTTAACTTGAAATCTCCGTTTTTTCAATTTATTTGTTTCAAATTTCTAGCGTGAGGATGTTTAATGCCCCTGAACATGATTTTTTACTGTATTTAAAAAATTACGGATTACCGAATCGTGATCAAATGGCGAATTATATAATATATATTAAAAATGTATTATATGATTATATTTTTGGGGTGAACCCAAAGGTTATTTAGAATTAGATAAAATATCTATTTGCTCATATTTTTGAAAATTGTATAGTAATTATTGTCTCTGTCATTGTGAGAAACAATTTCGTAAGTATGCCTGAGAAATGGAAAAAGAAATTCATGTATGGGAGAAAACAGGCAATAAATAATTTTATTTCTGAAAAAACTCCCAATAAAAACAGAAAAAAGGAACGAACAAACGGATAAGAAAGGTAAACTGAAATAGCAAATGTAATAAAATGATATGAAAACTCTAAGCTTAATCACTGACAAAATCATCTTCATCATCATTGTGGTCATCATTCCAGCATATCTTTCTCTTGAAAAGTAATTAATCAACTTCTAAATTGAACTTTGTTCTTTTTCATTATACCGGGAACGCATTTTGACAATGAAAAATTAATTGAAAAAGGCGAAAATGACCAAAAATACTGAACAAATCAAAATATGACAACTGAACTGTCAAAAGTAACAATTAAAATTTTCGTCGACATTAGTTAAGAAATACGTTAATAACGTCATAATTCCGTCTCATCTATTTCATGAATAGACAATGTATGACATAACTGCCAACTGGGATGGGTTGGAAGCATGCAGTCAGGAACGAACGTTGGTGTGGTACACAGACGGATGTAAGACTGACATTAGAACTGGTGCTGGAGTCCATGGTGCTAGACCAAGGTGCAACATCCGCGCATCGTTGGGCAACCTTGCTTCTGTATTCAAGGCAGAAATCTACGCTATCGACATGTGTTTGCAACTGAATATTTAAAGGGGTTATAGAGGCCAAAAGATCCTTAGCATGTCCTCAACTGGTCTGGGACTGTCTACAAAAAACTGATAACCTTGGCTAACCAGAATAGAGTTTCTTTTAAGTGGGTCCCGGGGCGAACGAAAAGGTAGACATCCTAGCAAAGCTAGGGTCTGAGTCTGCATTCACTGGTCCTGAACCAGTATTTGGGATATCTAAAACTGCTGCACGTGGTTGTATATCTCGGTGGACTCAAACAAATTACCAGTGCCAAAACAGCAAACTCCTGATCAAAAAACCCAGATAAGGATAGTGCAGATAAGGATAGTGTCGGGTTTACTCACCGGTCACTGTACCCTAAGGAAGCACATGCATACAATCGGCATATATAGGGAGGAACCTATCTGTCGGTTATGCATGGAAGAGGAAGAAACAGCCTCTCACATTATCTTCGATTGTGAAGCATTATCTCATTGGAGATATAGACTCCTAGGGCTAGAACATCCAAGGGAGGATTTCTCCAAGAAGGACCTAGTGAAAAGACTGCTGAGCCTGATAAGGGATACCGGTCTCTTCACATAAACAGCACAACCAAGGGCACAAAAAGCCTAACGGCTGAGGTGCCGTGGACTCTAAGCCTTTGACTGGTGTGCTAAACCAACGGCAAAGGATGGTTCATCAAACTCTAGTATTATATTTCCGAACAAATTATCTGGCCAAAAATATGCGACAATCTCAGGTTTTCTAGATAGAAATTGAAAAAAAAAGGTTTTTTTTCTAATTTTCCGATGGCAACTATTTTCACAGTTCAGCGTCAAACCGTTTAAAAAAATATTCAAAATTATATTTTATTCTTTAAAAAATTCCTTTATTCCTCTTTAATATTAATAAATAGAAAAGTGGCATAAAAAATGTGTGTCAGACAACCGTTACTATGAATAAAAGTATGATTATTGAGTTCTCTTAAGTATCAAGAAGTGAACTGTTTCAAAGTTATTTTAATGAGGAAATGAAGTTTTCGAGTTTTTACGATTTGTTTTGTTAAAGTTTCTGTTAACTAGCCTTTATGTTTCACCAGGACAGAGACAGTTTATAAAGAACATTTGCCAACATTTACGGCAGATAAGCGAAGAGGATAATGGACTGCCTAAGCTCTGAAGTCACAGCAGAAGGCTCCTCCTATAAACTTTTCCAAACAAATCTAATGCGCGTGCCCAACACAAACCACGTGTGTCCATGTGTCCAAACAACATAAGAGATTTTAAATTTACCGTTTGCTATATAGTTATTTATAAAGGTATTTTCTTATAAAAACGTCTTTAATTCATCACTTTTTGCTTGTCTCTAATACCGATCACTCTTATTTAAAACTAAATCAAAAGCAGATATATTATATCAACAATATCAACACCAAACAGAAAACTCACGTGGCAATTCACACTCGCACAGTCGCACTCGGTTTGTTTGGAAAAGTGACGTCAGACTTAGACAGTCCATTGTCGTAGTAGGTATGTTGATAGGGTCCTGTAAGCACGCAGCCACGCAGAGCTAATGGGGTTCGCACACGAAGCCATGTACAGATTATGTCACCTAGAAGAGGGAACTGCAAAGAAAAGAAGCCTTCTGCAAGAAATTACATGAGAGGTTCTGTCGTTCCGTCTCGAGGCTGATTGGTTATCCAAAAAGAATCGGGCAGGAGAATGTAATCTAGATTCAGATGACCTCAAAACATCTGAAGAAGTCGCAGTGAAATAGGCCGATTAGTCACCTAATTAAATCGAATGTAGCCTTAATGTACTGCTGTGCAATCCATAACATAAAAGGGCAAAGAGCCTCACCTCCTTAAAAAATATTCAGAAGGGTAAGGGACCATAAAAATTGCATTAAATCCACCTCTTGGAAAATATCTCGTAATCAGAAGGGGAAGGAAAAGTACAAATTGCATACATTTATCTTTATTTTGTTGAACCTACAACATATTCAGATGTGAAAGTGTCGAAAAAATTTTGGTCTTGTTTAAATTTATTTTTTTGTTAAAAAACAATCGGGGAATAGGTGAAGCTTAATAAAAATAAAATAAAGATTACCGAATAGAGAATCATAAATGATCCTCAATTAGGAGTATGCTACTAGTTGGAAACGATCGTTTTTATGGAATATTAAAATTTTATGTTTACGTTTCACCTCGAAGATATAAAAACGGAATACCGAATTCCATTATTTTTACCAAATGCGAAAAACCGTAAAAAACTATTGGGCATAATGCCTCTGATCTGGTGAAACGAAGCGTTTTTATGCTTTTTTTTTCCTTTATACCTACAGAGAATACAAAGTGTAAAACAAACGTATATAATACTGAGCCAATATTTTATAAACAAGAAAAGTTTTGTTGATAATTTTTTCTTTGAAAGAACAGTGGAAATAAAAAAAAAATTTGGATGACTCAATCGAACTTCTTAAACTCACGACTTTTAGTTTTAGATTACAATAATGGACATGATAAAAAATTACTTAGCATCAACTGAATCGTGCTTCTATAAGATATTTCAAAGTGTAAATATACTATTCTAGAGAAGCTTACACAGAGCAAGAAAATCTCGACGTATACCCGTTATCACTGAGAATTAAAAAAAGACTGCATTTTTGTGAATATATTCAAACAAGTTTCAAATATTTTTCATAACGGAAGAATCTTGTTCACAGCTGGGCCATAATCGTTCACGGATTCTATGCAGAGATAAGCATAGAGTAAAGAAATCAAAGTTTTCTACAAAATGCACGGTTGAAGTAGTATTTTAGACGGTGGTGCCACTGAAATGTGTATCAACGATGGTACCGTGAACAGTAACATTCTAAATTAATATTTAGTCCGAATAGCTAGTTACTTGTGATTACAACAAGTCAATACTAGATTTCTCACTACTCACTACAAAAATTATTCGGTGAATAGCATGATTGTAACGATTTTGTGTCAAGCAGCTTCTCTTGACTTGGGTGCAATTGAGACTTTTTGTAAAAGTAGAACGTGAAGCACCCAGAACAGAAACGTGGCAACTTATTAATGAAGATAGATAGATAGATTTGATGAGGTGGCTAATTGGCCTATGAGCGACCTTTTCAGATCTACTGTGATTCTCCAGCCTGACTTTTTTAAGTAGCCAATCAGTCTCGAGACTGAATCTTTCATGTAATTTCCTGCCGATGGCTTCTCATCTCCTAGTACAAGAAACCGCACTGGCATGGGATGTACTCTGCAGTTTCCTCTTCTGAGTGACAGAGTCTGCATGTTGCTTCGACTATTAACCCCATTAGCTTTGCATACCTGTTCAGCTCGCAGTGCCCTGCTAACGTACCTACTGTGGCTTTGACAGTTCTCGTATCTTTGCTTATTAGGTCTGCATTGAAAATTAGCAAATATCCTCTGATGAACTGTGTTGCCTGTCTATGTCCTGGTGAGACTACCCACTATTCTAGAGATTTTGATACCACCCACTTCCTTGTAGCTCTATCCATTGTCGACTTTGCGACGCCGCAGAATGGTTCCGGTCTAATTAATAGCATTGCCTTGCCTGACCGTTTCATCAGTCAAATCGTTATCTTCATTACCCTCGTGCACTAGTACCCAGACTACCATGACCTTGCAATGGTCTCCAAGTGCGTTTAAGGCGCCCAAGCAATCTCTTACTAGCTTAGAATTGACCTCTATGGAATAAAATGTGTTTAGTGCAGCTTGGGTGTCGGTGAAGGTGGCAACGGGACGGTACGTTCTTTCCTGCTTTTCAATATCTTCAACGCAGTGGTGAGTCACCGTAACTTCTGCTTGGAAAATTGTGACGTCCTTATTGAAACGGATTGGAACTTACGAGTATTACTGAAATAAAATATCTCATCATCAATTGATTACAAATACAATAGGTACTTTTTATTAATTTGGTGATTTGGTACAACTGGTCTGATAAATCTAATAAAATACTTTCAATATCAACTATATATAGAACGTATCCAGCAAAAAAACTGGGAAAGAGTAAACTGTTGCCCTTTACTATAAATAGTAGCACATTAACCTTCTATCCAAACTTTTAGAATGAATAACAAAATCTTACAAGAGTTGAAAATGGCTGTAATTTAGAAATATGTGCCACCCATAGAAACCCCACATCGAAAACAGCGGAGTATGTCACATTAATAAAATCTCTCGCCGTTTACGTCTACAATTTTCCGAATCAAGTGAGCCGCATGCATGCGTCATTAGCCTGGTGACGTAATGTCCGGTCAGTTAGTTGGACGCACAAACTCGGGCTACTACTTCCGGTTTAGCAGCGTTTGTCATTTGTCCTTGTGACAACCGGCACTCATTTCATGGATACGGAATTAATTTATCTTTCTCTGTGTTGCCAGTTTCTCGCCGCATCGTTTTCACAATGGCGATGAGTGAATCAATGTTTCGGGTCAGGTTTGTTTCTCTTCACGTGATTTATTGATAAACTTGAGAAGATTACCGGTGGCTCGATTTTTTCGGCGTTTTAGGGTGAAAAAAATAAGGGTTTGGTGTCCAGATTTAATTAAATACATTCAAATTTTGTGTTTGTGCAGCCGCAAAATTAAATCACAAATTTTTATCAGAAATGAAAAAGCCGGTAATTTCAACTGACAATAAAAAGAAACAGATGTCGAAGAACAATTAATTTTATCCTAATACTTTATAAAGTTTTGAAAAATGACCGTTCAACTAAGAAGCAACAACTACTTCTCGTGCTATATGCACCGACGGATATTGAATTACACTTCAAAGTCAAACGGAGTTGGTATAACTTCAAGATATTTTAAAACCAACTATTCTGGTTTACAATTAGAAGGGATTATTTGAATTATCCAAAAGTTGAATTTTTAAATCAGCATAAAAACCTTGTGAGAATGGAAATATTAATAATAATTGATTTTCCATTATGATTTTGTCCACCACTAACTGTTAACATTGAGAAAACATTATATTTTTGTTAAGTTTAACACCCCATTAATAAGTGAAAGTTTCCCGCAATAGCCCATTCCAGAACACCTGTTTTTGACTGGTGGACCATATTGGGCTGGTCCGACCCGATCATCTGGAGTTGAAGATTGTTTGTTTTGGCATGTGGCATCAGTCAGTTAGTTGCCAAACACACTTTGTAGAACAATGTCAATGTAATATTAAAAACTACAAAGAACATATGGCTCAGTCAGTAAACTGTCTCTGAATTGAATTGAATAATAATTAAAATGTCAGACGACGAAAGAAGCAATCAACAGGTACACGAAGAGATAATTTAAATAGTTACCTCTTTGGTTAAAAAAGACGGAAATCGAAAAAAAATACCTCATCTGTTTCTCTTCGCATTGTACAATTATAAACACCACAATACGATGGCATTTTAGATGATTTTAAGAACTTTCCACTAATTAATATCCAACTATTATCCGTTGTTGATCAGTAAACAAGAAAAACCGAATAGAATATGACAAGACGACCCACAGCAATATAGCTGACCTGTCTGTTACGTCATTTTGGAATAATCTATTAGGCAATCCAACGATTTGTCAAATAAAATTCAATTGGCGTTCCAGGGTTATTTTGGTATAAGGTGATTTTATTTATCTTTAAGGATTGTCTTGTGTCTTCATAATAATAATAAACAATAAGAAGGTTGGTTTTATAAGAATTTTCAGTTGCTTATGTGAATTTCGGATCAACTTATGGTTAACTTGTGCCTACATAAAAACCTAAAGTGGTTAGTTTAGTTTCATTATCTACTTTATGACTTTTTAAACGATGATATACTTAAAACAATTTAATATGTTCAAAAATCTTCATTATATTTGACCTAAGTTCAATCTACATTCGTGACGCGTTTCGCTAACACAGTAGCTTTCTCAAACGAGTGGAGGTATAATGAAAAATTTTATAGAAAAAATAATTCATTAATACCTACTTAGTAAAAAATTTGTGTACTGGCACCGATATGTAGACGACATTTTAGCTTGTTTCCCCGCACAACTAGACAATTAGATAACTTCATTATTTACATCAATTCAATTCATAAAAATATCAAATTTATCGTAGAAATTGAGCAAAATAAGTTTATAAACTTTTTAGAACTCACTATTTCAAATATAAATAATAAACATGATTTTTCTATATTTATTTTCACAAATCATCATATACAGACATAACAATTCATAATAGTTCGGCTCAACCATTCAGTCATGAATTAGCAGCTTTCAATAGTATGATACATAGACTTTTAACAGTTTCAAATTCAATAGACAATATCATGAATAAAAAGATACTAAAGCTTACTTTAGAACAAGTATTCCCTACTGGTGAAAACAAAAATAATCAATTTAAAAGCTTAACATACTTTGAAATACCATCTTTAAAAATCAAATCATTTTTAGAAACTTTAGACTTGATTATTTGCTTTAAAACCGATTTCAATTTATCCAAATCCTTTAAAAACAACAAATCTAAATCTTCAAAATTAAAGAAATCAGGAGTTTATAAATTAAAATGTGGTAATGACAACTGTGATGAAATTTATATAGGTAGAACTTTTGGGAATTTAAAAAAAAGAATTTCAGGACACAACACAACACAACCAAAAATTAGATTCCAACTAAGTACTTAAATCATTTATTAGCAAACCAACACACTTTCGATTCAAATTTTGCATAGGTGTATAACCTAAATCCCTCAAAGTAAATCTTTTAGAAGCTATTTCAAACGCCTCCAGACAAGTTATATTTTATGTCAACAACCGATCACTACCATGCAGTGTGTTCTATGATGATTTGACATTTCCAGAAATGATTATTTCGTGTCGACGTGTTTTGTATTTCCTTTCAATTTTTCAGAGCTACGAATGTAATTATTGCATAGCTATCGATTTGATTTAAATAAATCACAGTTACTTCCATAAACTGGATTTTCTCTTTAAAATTTTTTTTGCGAATAATATAAATAACATGAAGAATATAATTAACATCGATGGAGATAATTTAAAAGGGTTCTGATAAATAGTTCATATTTCACTGGAAAATATTCAGATATTTACGTTTGCAAGAGATTAAAATTAAAGTGAGTCTTTTGAAGAATTTTGATTACTTTTAATAAAAGTAACTTTAAATTATTTATTGTGAAATTATACAAAATATCAATATCGAAGTTTAATTTAAAATGTCGATTACTATCAAGGCACATAATCAAACAAAACATATATGAACTACGTATCAAATTTCACCAATGGCCCTTGGAGAATTCACGTCAGAAGTGTTTGTAGCTAAGAACAAAAATGTTGTAGGAGATTTAGTCCTCTTCAGGGTTTGATTGAATTAAAAAACAACTGAATTGACGTTCCAGTTGCGACGGCTGTGTCTGTGCACCCCAAGAATGGCGATTCGACTACAATAATTGTATCGCGGTTCCGATCGCTGGGGAAATTAAGATGCAGAAAAAAAACACGGAAAACCTGCATCCATCATCCAGTAATGGGAAGCGGAGGGTGTTTGTGTATTTCTATGTTTAGTAATCAATTTGGGTACTCTTTAGTACTGAAAAGTGCAGTGCACTAAAGTGCGTTTTTTGTGTTAGTGTGGCGCCTCGCATTCGGGGACTCCTCTCGTAGCAACGGTCCGTCTATTGATATTTCGTGCGTTCAGGTCCGCGCGTCAGTACGATTTCCTTCAACTTCAGTACTTTCCAGCGCTCGGAAATTTTCGGCTGTATAATGGAGCATTTTTGACCTACTTTACAGCATTTGACCTTGAATTGAAAATGAATGTTTTGCTGCTCTTCATCTGTTTTCAAATTCAAAATCGGACCAGACCTACAGCAAAATATTGCATTGAAAATTACAATTGCAACTGTAACAAAAGTCATTGTTGCATGGAACCTGCCCTTCGCGCACATAAAGTGCTCACAAAGGATTTGTTTTCTACAAGTTTCAACGCTATAGGTACCTTGAAAAACGACGAAGAAACGAATTTTCGAAAAAAGCCGAATTATCCACTTTTTCCAAATTTTCTTCGCTCCTAATTATACTATCCTAATTCATATTCTAACACAATCACTATTACGTGTTATTAATGAAAACTAAAGACCTTTTTCCGTTTTGAATGTTTATAACATCATAACAATTTCGTGGTGCACAGCACTCGCGAGTCGAAAATATATCAAGTTGATACTACGTAATGTCTTTTAATCTTATTACAGATTCCTGTAATATTGTCGTATTTAATAGAGTGAATGTATCAACAGATGTTGAAAGGAATAATTATAAATATTCAACACTCTATGAATTTTTTGAAAAATAATATTTTTCAAAAAACAGTGGCCGTTCAAGTAAGGAGCATCAACTACTTCCCGTGCATATGCACCGCCGGATATTGAATAACACCCCAAAGTCAAACGGAGTTGGTATATCTACAAGATATTTTAAAACCAACCTTTCTGGTTTGCAATTAGAAGGGACAACACAACTTGTAGACCGGTTTCGGCGTATTTGCGCCTCATCAGTACAAGGTATGTGGTGTCCGTCCGAGAATCTCTAATCCCGGACTGAAGAGTACACTTCAATCACCATCAATACATTTCTTTCAGTAACGGAAATGTAAAGATTGTGACGGTAGCGACCTCTTCACTTCCAATCGCAAACCAAAAACCTTGAATTTTTGACAACAAGCCACGTAGGCTTGAAACAATAAATCTTATTACAGTTTCCTGTAATATTGTCGTATTTAATAAAGCGTTTTATCAACAAATGTACTGATGAGGCGCAAATACGCCGAAACCGGTCTACAAGTTGTGTTGTCCCTTCTAATTGCAAACCAGAAAGGTTGGTTTTAAAATATCTTGTAGATATACCAACCCCGTTTGACTTTGGCGTGTAATTCAATATCCGGCGGTGCATATTGCACGGGAAGTAGTTGTTGCTTCTTAGTTGAACGGCCACTGTTTTTTGAAAAATATTATTTTCCAAAAAATTCATAGAGTGTTGAATATTTATAATTATTCCTTTCGACATCTGTTAATGTCTTTAGTATGATGGCACAGTTCGTTTTGTACTACGATCATTGTTATAAAAATTTTGTTATTGCTTGGCCTAATAGTAAACATACTTTAATTTCTTTAGACACTATTGAACTTTGTAGTAATTTAGATATCACAAATATACATACATTGTGCCATATGCAATGATCCCATACTATTTAGTTCTGGTTATACTCAAGCGGCAACTAGAGTTTTGTATTACAGAGGTACAATACTTAACAGTCACTAAAACTAAACAATAACGCTTATTAAAATGTGCATACGTATACATAATAAAAGGTGATGGCTTCAACCGAAAGAGAGATATTCCGGAAGCCACAATTCCCAAAACGTCATTAATTTTGTGTTGTAACTTTTTCACCGTAATACGACACCCTTCCGTCTTATGAAAGTCATAAATAATCCCTCGAATATTGGAACACTCATACTCGGGAATATCAGTTATTGGTGCTCTTCTAGAAAATTTTACTCTCACGTTATTTGCAGAAATTAATTGCTTCTCTTCTTTTACCACTCTTTCAATGGTTCTTATCAAAATACCTAATACAAAATAAAGATTTGTGATGGAATAGTTATTTTTGAAATGTATTTAATGATACCTGTAGCGAGAGATGTATTACTTTTCACATTTGATAACGTATCCGACTCACATTTGACAATTTAAAAATTATTTCTCGTTTTGACTCTTGATAACTGGTTTTTTGTTAGGCGATGACATTTTCAGAAACAATACAAAAATTATTCAGACAATGCCAAACGCCAACAGAATTGAAGGACTAATGATACGCCTCTGTACAGAGCATTTATATGTCTTGCAAGAGCTGTAGTGGGAGGTAATATTGCAAATGAGTTTGTGCGCATGGGGACGGGCTCGCCATCACGTTTGGCGCTTGCAATATCTAAATAATAAAAGATGCTTCAACCGTCATAGTACTTGCCTGGAAAGCTTAATAAATATAACCCTGCTCGTTTTAAAGATTTGGTCCTATACTTTTGGAGAACTCTATGTTTATCATATTATTGGATTATAATATATCATTTTCTTCTTCCATTTTTCTTAAATTTTCTGTATCATTTTGCCTATAAAATTTTTGTAACAAGAACTAATTGATCAGTGTTTTATTTGTGAAGTGAAAGAAAGTAAACAGCATTTTTATTTTTCAACTGTAAGCTAAAATTAATATTTCAAAATGAAAATTTAATACCGATTTTTTATTGTTATAGCTTATAAAAGGTAAACGCGTGGTACGAAAAAAAAAATCCAGATAATTAAATTTTGTGCATCGAAATTTCCAGCTATCAATGTGAAATATTTCCCTAAAATAATGAACTATGCACATTCTAACCTAACCAACATTCGTTGACGTTGCATAATTTCCTGCTGTAGAATTTCCGTAATCAAGATATTTTCTTTCATACAGCATTAAAATTCAAAACGGTCGTCCCTCTTTAGGCAATTAATGAGCATTCTCGTTTAAGGCAAATATCTATTGCTTATTCACTGAGAACACCTGATTTCTTTGTGAAGTGTAATTAAAACACGTGAACCACTATTGATCCTTCCGGTCGAAGAATCTGTAAAATAACCGCCGAAACTAATAAAGTAAAAGGTTTTCCGGAATGCACGGCCCGGAAGATTACTAAAGCGCTGTTTGTAAGTACACGTCAATTAAAACTGAATTGGAAACAGAACAGATAGTTTTTCTCATAGGTTATTGGGAGTTTATGGTATTTGTGAGAACAAACATCCGTTTCATTTCCTTGTTGCGGGGTAATTCAATTATTATTATTCCCATTTTTTACTTGAAGGTGATTAGCAAGAAGGAATAGATACAAGTAAATTTCACAGCATCATTTCTTTTCTCAACAGAATATTGGTGGTGCACTGTCCAAAAAGGTCTCCCCAAACAACAAATAGAATAATTCCTTTTAAAACCTGAAGATGAGGAGTAATTGTGTTATGAGGTAGAAGCCTCATTCATTCATTCGATTGGGTTGTGCTCAACAGTCCAGGCACTTTAACTGAATCTTTGTACCATTTCCCATGTTATCTACTTCCATTCCAGAAGCTTTGTGTCTTCTATGTAGGCCACTAGTTTGACTGGAAGGATTTTCAGTAGTTGTAATGGTTGTATTATTTCCTCTCCAAGATGCTTCCGTCTGAGTCCATGTAAGTTCTCGCAGAAGCAGAGTATGTGAGTAGGTGTTTCATCATAGAGTTTACATTTCCTGCACATAGGTTCACTAACTTTGCCCATTTTGTGCAGATGTTTCCTCAGGGTGCAGTTTCCAGTCACCAGGTCAGTAACTGTCTTCAAATGTCTCTTACTCAGTTTCAATAGCCTGGTTGAGAGTTCTTTGTCTACCTTGTTCAGTAAACTCTTTGTATGGAGGTGCTCTTCTGTAGACCTCCATTTGAGTTGGTGTTCCCTATCTAGCCAGTTCCCGATTCCCCCTCTCATGCAATCTTTTCTTATGTCTCCTTTAGAGCCTTCTTCAGCTAACTGGTCAGCCATTTCATTACCTACAATATCCTCATGTGCCGGCACCCATATTAGAGACACTTTGTTATCTCTTGCCACACTGTTGAGGGATTCTTCACGCCTTATTATCACACATTATCACCATCATATGTAGTATTTCTAATATTATTTCAAAGATAATATCATCAACAACAAATACAACAATTTGTTCCAAAACAGAAAGCAATGTAAGTGAAAAATTATTAAATGTAAAAACGAAAATATCCCCATCTAAAAAGTCAGGGATATATAAACTTTACTGTCCAGAACGTAATGCTGTCTACATTGGTCAAACCATTCGAAATTTTGAAATTAGATAGAATGAACACTTACGAGCACACAGATTGGAACATCCAGAAAAATCACATTACGCAAAACATCTGCTTGATAACAAACATTCATTTACACCAAACACAGAATTAGAAGTACTGCATATTTGTGATAAGAACAAGAACTAGATTTCCTTGAAGAACTGGAAACTGGAAGACACAGTAGCTTTTTCAAACGAAACGCATCACGAATATATATTGAACTTAGTTCAAATATATAATGACAATTTAAACAAATTAAATTGTTTTATTTCATCATCTAGTATGGATCTTCATCAAGTAAAAGCCTCATCTATTCAAATCTAGGGAGCTCTCCACTGTTAAATTGTCTTCTTAAGTAACAATTCTGAAGACCAGCTTTCCTTGGTTTCCTATATCATTGCACAGTTATACTGATCTTAAATGGGGAAAAAAATCCAGGATGTCCCCATAGGGCTAATAATACCTATGCTTTAAAAATTGTAACATCTTTTTATTCTATTCATAAATATTTAGTAAATCACAAAATATTGAACATCAAGTAGGTATCACTTCAAATATAAGTTCTGTCATTCTGATGATATTTTTAGATATCGAAATAATTATCAATTCAATGTAGAGTTTCCATATATTTTTCACTATTAAAGTGAAGTTAATTAGAAACTTTTAGTTTCACTTAAAAAAATATGAGTAGATTTCACGAAGTAAGGGTTGAAACAGCAAATTCGAAGATAATATACTTTACACTATTATAACGCCTCACAAAGTTTTTGAAAAATATTTTTTGGAAAAAACAAAGACCGTTGAACTAAGTGGAAACAATTGCTTCTCGGGCTATATGCCCCAAGGAACATTGAATTACACTCCCAAGTTAAACGGGGTTGGTATATCTACAAGATATAACCAACCATTCTGGACTGCAATGGGGTCATTTAGGTAAATTAAATTTTTACATTATTGGTTGAAATCCCAATAAATCCGCTCCGTTTATAGTTACCCTGAAAAAATTAAATCGATTGAATCAAAACTATCCGAGAAATTAGAATGTAAAGTTAGCTCCGCCCCTTGAACGAAAGGCGCCAACGTGACGTCACATGGAGCTCGGCAGTATCGAGGTTCCAGGCATGTTATCTGTGGTTCCAGGCGTAGAGACTAGTGTATTAATTAATTTGTAGAGCGGCTTTGTACGCAAATCTAATCATCCGAAATGGTGCCGATGGTGGATGTAATAATGGTTATGCAGTATTTTACCCAAAATAAGGACTATATCAGTGCAGAATTAAGAGGTTTGAAAATGGAAAAGGAAGTGTTCGCAATCGTATTCGTTATCGTAAACGTAAATGGGTACAATTTATTAGCAGGCGAATAAAATTTGAAAAAATAAACACGTGAGGTCATATACAGGGTAGGGTGGTGATAAAATTGAAATATAAAGAATATCTGTGCACGTGGAATAACCTAAATAGCTCTCGCACGCTTTAATTTGCATATTTATTTCTGATATTTCAATCTAGGTAATCCTCTAATCCTAGAACACATTCTAATATACAAATTAGTTGGAGTTATCATTTGGTTGTCCATATCACTGTTTTTTTTGGCGTAAACTTAGAATAAACAAACACAAAAATCAATCTTATCAATTTATGTTATGCGATGTTTTTCTATGTACTTGGATATAGCTGCCTGTTTCATTCCAGATTTGCAAGAACGACTTATGGTGATAACGCCATTGGTTATGTTCAAGTGAAACAAGACCGATCTTATTATTTTGTTAAAGCAAAGATCACTCCAGAACATAAAATAAAATCTAAAAATTAAATGTTTCGTGTAAAATGTATACGATTAAAAATTGTGTGGGAGAAGTTTTATGCCACCATTGTCCTGCGTTTGAGGGGGGCTACAAGCATGCTGTGGAATTCTTAATGTGGCTACACCGAAGAACAGAGGATCCTTCTCCTATGGAAAAAGCTTGCTACTGCATCTGCAACAACGAGAAAATTCTTCACAACAATACTTTGATCCCTTATTAGAAACAAATGTAGCTTTCTGCCAGTTTTCTATCCTTCAAATCGTTAGGTAACGAAACAAAAAATTTTTCAGAAGTTTTTACGGTTGTACTTTGACAATCTGGTACTATGCAATACTTGTATTTGCTCTTTTTGTCACTCATTTTATAATTATTATTGATTGAAAGCAAACATAAACGTCAACTAACATGCAAAATTCGCCGAAAATACCGAATTAAACCAACATTCACACGTTAAGTGGCTATATGAAGCCGCAAGCCGCCGGGCTTGTCACCAGTAGGCTGATTTGACGTCACAGCTTGGACACGCCCCGTTTAAAAGCTGGCCATATTTTAAAACTGAATTTGAGGGTGAAATCGGTTGGATAAAATTGTGATTTTTTGCCAATTGTCTTTTCGAGTAGAGCACTTTTTAAAACTAAAATAAAAAAAATTATCGAAAATGGTCCCATTAGAAGTAGACCCCATCAGTTGTAGACCGTTATAATGGTATTAAATCTATTATTTTTCTTCGATATCTGTTGCTATAGTTGACGTAAAAGATATAGTGCCAGCTATCTAATCGTATATTCCCTTTAAGTTATGGTCCGGAGCTAAACCCTGAAAGGTATTTATATTATTTCCGTCTACTTACCAAACATAATGCTACGAGTATATTGTACCTATTTGTATTCTGTCCAGTTCCATCCAAATAGATAATTGCTAATAAATATACGTATACATTAACTCCAAGAGCTCAGCCACATCTCAAATGTGGTTTTTTCAAATCCAAACAAGAGGGTTCAATAAAACTCAAAGTCCAAACCACAATAATTTAATTTGTCCACCAAAAAGGACAATCAATCTGCTACTAGTTTCGGTACATTAACTGCCATCATCAGGCTATAATAGAAATGGTAGCCTTAGTATAAAGATCTTATGAAATTCTGTTATAAAATTGAAACTAACAATCAATATAAAATTGTGATATCATTTCTATCTTCATAGTATAGCCTGATGATGGTAATTAATGTACCGACACTAGTAGGATATTGATTGTCCTTTTTGGTGGACAAATTAAATTATTGTGGTTTGGACTTTGAGTTTTATTGAACCCTCTTGTTTGGATATGTATACTTACTTACAATTTCCAAACAAAAACACACTTTCTTAATGTTAGACCACCGACTGAAGAGAACACCTGCAACCATCCCTAAAAAATAGTTATAGATCGCTATTGCTCGTTCGTGCTTCAAACAGTTCCGTTTATTAATCGCCTTTATTAACAAACGAGTTTGTTAAATAACTGTTAACGATTATTAGGTGAAATTATAACATTAAATGAATTAATCGTTAACTAGTTAAGCATTTTAAATAATTATAATATTGACTGGGCTATGACAGTATACTCTTAGTCTTAGAGTCAAACAAAAAGCCGCCAACTTTAAGTTCGCACTATACCTTTGACGTCAACTGTAACACGGCTTACTAAATGCGAAAATTTAACAGGAAACAGTGAGTGAGTCCTTTCACGCGTATTTTGTTATTATAACTAAAATTCAATTTAAAAATAACCCAACCGTATTTCTTATAGTAACTCTTGTGCAGAATACAATCACTAGGTACGTTTTTATCGAGTAGAAAGCCGGAAGCAAATGTTTTTCCAAATAATTCTGGGTGAAGAGTTACTTCATATTATTTAATATGCATACCAATTGTTAGTGCATTTATCCTGAATAAGCACAAAACATAAATTTAATATTCCCATTATTATTCCCCAACCACTTAACATTTTTCGTTTTATTTTCATGAGCGAAATTATTACATTCTCCGAAATAATTTGGTTATCCCCATTTCAAATCCTCCACTATTACAATATAGTAACTCTTCTCAAAAAGTTTTGCTTGTATATTATTACATGCTAATGTCGATTTCATTTTATTTGGTTGAAAAGTTAGTTAATATTCCGAAATAGTGTTAACGCTACTAACGAAATTTATGGAATGCTAGGCAACGGCATATATGGAAAGCGATATGAAGTGCTTGAATATAAATCTCCTCAACTGACCCTTTAATAGAGGGACGTGGCCGGTATATTTCACAGTACACTCGTCCATTTTCCATTCCATGACTTTTATAACCTATTCATAAACCTATGACTTTTATCGACTCCGTATGCGAATTTTCGTTCCAAAGATTACAAAATACATAGCGGAGGTAGCCGTCGAATTGTGTATTGTGTAATCTAGTTATGTGCTAGTTGTATTTACAAATGAAATATATAAACCTGATAAGATTTATTCGATTTTATGTTACAAAATATGTTGTGAACTATACTACTTTTGCCAATATCCGTAAAATTCCATATTAATGCACTGTATAAATTAAAAATTGTTCATTATACCTCCACTCGTTTGAGAGAGCTACTGTGTTAGATAAAAACGCGTCACGAATATATATTGAACGTAGTTCTAATGTAATGAAGATTTGAACAAAATAAATTGTTTCATTTCATCGTTTAGTATGGATCTTCATCAAGTAAAAGCGTAATCTATTCAATTTATTGTGCAATTGGTGTTAGTTTTATATTTAAGTATTTTATATTATTGCTGGCATTGGTGGAAGAGCAGGAAAGGACTAATCGTCTGAACCTGAACCAATTTAGCCATTTATCCACATTAGTGGAAATATTTGAAAAATTGTCTCTATTTGGTAATGTTCATCTTACATTATAGTGTGTTCCTGTCATGTACTTAATGTGGATGGATCTAGGTAAATTGTTTGAAATCAATTCTTCGAAAGTCAATTGTTCGAAATCAATTATTCGAAAATCAATTCTTCGAAAGTCAATTGTTCGAAATCAATTATTCGAAAATCAATTCTTCGAAAGTCAATTCTTCGAAAGTCAATTCTTCGAAAGTCAATTATTCGAAAATCAATTGTTCGAAAATCTATTGTCCGAAACCACCTTCGTATTTTTAGTCAATTTTTGAAGAATAAATTATAATAATTTTCAATAATCACCCAACCAAACCTACCCCTACCAAACCACCTTCCTATTTTATCACCATTAGGAACCTGCCACCTATTCGATAAATTGATTTCGAACAATTGAGTTTCGAATAATTGATTTTCGAATAATCGGTCATTCGAAAAATTGATTTTCGAACAATTGATTTCGAACAATTGATTTTGAATAATTTACCGGTACCCAATGTGGATGATGAATGTATTATTATTATTTACATTATTTTGTAACAGTAACTTTAAGATTGGATATTCTTGTCACAAAATTCATGTAAATTTTTGTTCCGTGTCTTGAAATTTCACCTAGTAAAAATATTTATTCTGTTTTTGGGTTAATTTTGGAATGCTCCTATTGCGTCTGGAGAACAATGTTATTTTTGAAGTGATTATGATAAAATGTTTGTAAAGGCATATTCATTATTTGTGAAAATTCACTTTCATCGTAGGCGTACGATAAAATTATAAAAGGGTATTCATTTACTTGTGAAAATATTGTGTTAACAGTGGCATACGGTATACGGTATAAGGTATACCTAATTTTTGGAAGGATCTTATTCATTCGTGGTTTCATTTCTGTCAGCAGTCCCCCATGTTTGCCTACTTGTTCTTATTATCAATACCAAAGCAAAATGTCTTCAAATCCAATGAATTATTTACACAATTTATCAAAATACACGAATAAATTTAGTTACAACATTTTGTCTGGTATATGAATGTCAGAATAATGTACTCGTAAATTTCACTATCTCCAGCAATAAAGGATAACAACTTGTATGGCAATTCAAAATACTAACAGAGGAATGTTACCAACCACGACTAATTCTTTAGCTGCCTCTACCCTCGATTTGTTTACGGGGTGATAATGTTCGGAATAATTATGTCTATGGTGACTGGTATAGATACATATGTCGAGCGAACAGACCGACGTAGATGAAGCAGTGGGAATGGTGTTTATTCAACCCTCTAGATAATGATGTGTGAGTTTTGCAAATTGATTTTACTGGATATACCTACTCTCGATGTTGAAATTTGCGTAATACATTTGATGTTTCAAAAGGGATGCTCGGCGGCGACTAAATTGTACTGAAAATAAAGCCCGACTGTGAATACTTTGTTAAAATGTACCTATCATGTGTGAATTCACAGCGAATCTATGAACACAGTAATGTATGTACTGCAACGGTTTTAACCGTAAATTTTCAGTGGTTTTGAATACAGGCTGCTTCGGAATAACAATTTTGGAGTACGATTTTGTGTCATAATTGTTCAGTCAACTTTTAGCGATATTTTGCCATCGAAAAATATTAAACAATCTTGTATTAAGATAAAATTGCCGCAACACATTTAAAATAGTGACCGTTTAACTAGTCATTTGAAACATTTTAGGTCACAAATAATTGTACTGTCCTGATCTTTTCGGAATAATGTTAGGAAATAAAATGAAAGTTTCGCTTTTTGCCTGCGTAATTTTCGTAGTAGTGAGGAACAATTGCCCCTGACGATATGTCTCGCGTTCACACTTGAATGGCTTGTACTGCATGAATGATGTTACAACTCGACCAAATTCATTCCAACCGTGAAATTCGGATGCGCGTAGATCACGCGTACGACAATGTCGGCAGCTACCAGTCCTAGGCAGAACGTTGCACTGTGAAGGTCTATTTGAACTGATAGTGGTACAATTCGCGTAGGAATTTTAATATGGAATTTAAGTCGCTTGTAAAACACAAGATTTTGGGTACACAGAGTCGTGAAATAGTGCATAATGTTTTAAATTCATGACATTGGAGGCACAACAAAATTCTCAGGATTTTATTTAGGAAATATTTAACTAAGTAAACTCTTTTCGCCGGGTGTACATGCGTTTATTCCTCGGGACTGATATCTCTCCCTCTCGCTTCTTTGTTTGCGCATCCCAGAGTTGAAATGAATTTGGTCGAGGTGTACATAAAAATTTGATTTATTCAAAGTAGTGTTTGTCACATCTACTAAAAGGAAAAATCTTCATGAGTGATGTAAGTGACATGGATACGCCAATTGCACGATTAGACTAAATAAAAACACAGTAAACGTTTATGTACACAATGTTAAAGAGTATTTTCAAAACCAATAAATTCATAGAAAACAAAAATATCAAAGTAGGTTTGATTTCGTTGTAGTAATTTTGTGGTAATTAGTGAGAGAATTAGATTTATCTATTTCAGAAAACAAGAGTAAATAGAAAGTGGGTCAGTTGAGGTAACTTTGAGCAATATTAAGCTTAGACAATATTTTAAAAATGTACACACTGGTCAAACACATGATTGTTTCAAATTTGCTTTATATATTAGGTTCGTTCCAACCACCAGTAATTTACAGTAACGTTACTAATACACATGCGTAGTTGAAAAAAACCATTCCAACCACCTCATATTACTGGTTCAGAACTCTCGATTACAATCAGTTCTCTGTTCCATCACATTTGTGGACCAGTAAAATTACCGCTAGCGAGTACCGAAAGTTCTGAAATTAGGAAATATGCGCAATGGTAGTAACATTTTTGTTTTAAACTGTCAAATTTCGAATTTGTTTTTTATGGAAAATGTAAGTAGGTTATGGCAAGTGGGTTTTTAGTTTTTAAATTTTTTTGAAAACAGTATTTTCACCGTTTCTTACTGACTGTTTCTTATGTATTACAGTTTCTTTGTGTAGTTGTTGATGTAAAAAAAAGGGAAGAATGGAGTCCTAAACGGAATGAAGTACCTAATTACCGGCAACTTTACTTATATCTCTTACACATGCGCAGAATTGTTGGTTGGAACGAACCTATTGACACTAGATATAGGTATTACAAAATGAATAGTTTCTTAACTTCAAGTCTATTCTACACTTGATTTGTAGATAGGACGTTGAGGAAAAACCTGAATAAAATTAATTCTGAAGAAAAATAGTATACTAAGAGCGATATACAGTATGGTGCAAATGAAAGGAATAAATTCGTTATTTCGTAAACCGGCGACTTTAAGGAAAAATCGGAAACTCGTCGATTTTTATTATTAAACAGGCTATTCGTAAGGAAACCTTTTTATTTTTTATGTTATCTATATGAGCGTGATGACGTCATCGCAAAAATTTTTGAAAAGAAATGTGGGTGCTGTAATACATTATTTGAAAGGTTTTTTAAATACATATTCAGCCATATATCAATATGCCTTAGTAATTTATTTTTGTATTTGCTTAAAAAATTAATAAAATTTACAATTACAATAAATATTTAATATGTATTATTCATTAAATACGAAACCTAAATTAAGTGCTCAAATTGTTTACCTTCAGCTAAAATACAATGAGAAAGACGTGCCGCGAACTCTTCTCGAACCTTCTCTATAACTTCCGGAGT
This sequence comes from Lochmaea capreae, assembly GCA_949126875.1. NCBI lineage: Eukaryota > Metazoa > Arthropoda > Insecta > Coleoptera > Chrysomelidae > Lochmaea > Lochmaea capreae. The sequence continues at coordinate 11,131,556 of OX421409.1, forward strand.
TATTTGTGCAACCTCAATACGTATCCTTTCTTTGAGTTCATTGATATTTTGTGGTCTATTTTGGTACACTTTACTTAACAAGTATCCCCATAAAAAGAAATCAAGAGGAGTCAAATCGGGTGACCTAGCCGGCCATTTTATTGTTCCTATTCGACCTATCCATCGATTTGGAAAGACGTTGTTCGAATAGTTGCGCACCGAGACAGCATAGTGTGGAGGCGCACCATCTTGCTGCAGCCATAAATCATTTCTGTTTGGAAACAGCCGGTTCAATACAGGTAGCAAGAAGTTTTGAAGAAATTCTAAATATCTAGGACCTTCAAAAAAGTGTGGTCCAATAATCCTATTATCTATTATTTCCGCCCAAACATTAACTTTATCTGGGTATTGAATACGGTACTCTTGTGAACCTATATTTTGCTTATAGTGGATTGTGAAATTGGTTCTCGGTTGGGATAGATAAGACATTTCATAACCAGTGACTGCCTTCACAAAATTTATTTACACTCCGAACTTCCTTCTCTTCGAAATGCTATCAAAAAAGTTGCTTAGAAGGTTAAGAGCATACGTGCCAGTGAAGTTGGTTACGAAATTGCTGAATTTCGACCAAAACATCGACGATCCTGATTTGTAACCGACCGAAAAGGCCAAGTTCACTCAATTAGAGTCAAATGTGAAGGTTTATGAAGTCTATTGCGTACCAAAATAATATTGTACTTTTTTCTGAGTTAATCTGGCGATTGAAATAGCTATTTCAAATTCGCAAATAGATAATGGTCATGTATAAAATAGCATAACATGTTTACATCGAAATCGATTAAAGCAACTAGTTACATTAATGGTATCTAGATGTACGGGCAGGTTGATTTGGAGTGCATGCATGTAATATTTAAACCCTGTTGAGTCATATTAATTAACACCTGTTCTAACGATGGAGCACCCGGGGAGAATAATAAAAATGGATGAATACATTACTATAGAGAGAGATGAGATAGAAACGACGCATTTTATTAAAAAGTATCTGACATCTTACATTATTTATCGTTCTGAAATAAACATAATAGAGAGTTTTTGGAACCTTTAATTCGTTCTGTCGTTACGGGTAACACTATTCGGAGCATGTGCAGAAGAATTTGATGCTTTCGTTAATGTTATCTAAGATTTCGTTAACATAATCTTTATTTTGATAGATGCAGGTTGCCAGATATATTCAAGTTAGTTTTCGTCTTTGACAGCATACTTATTTATTAATGACCCTAATATCAAAATAAGACGAAACATATCCTCACATTGGTATTTTTCGATTCACCGGCACAATTTTACCATGAAAAAATATATTTATTTTGAAGTAATAAATACTGTTTTATATAGTGAAGGGAAATCTGAAAACACGAGTAAGGGGAATGCAGCGATGTTTAATTTTGTCTTGACATTTGGTTGATCGTGTATATGGTGTATAATATAATCTGATTATCATCTTTGGTTTTGTGCGAGTGTTACCATTCCAGAAATCTTTTAGCAATAAAGCAGTATTCATATATTAAAAAATAAAGCAGTCTACTCTATCATCATAAATGTCGAGATCAAATCCTTCAACTTCCTTAAAACCAGGAAGATTTTCGAATATATTTTGGAGAATAATTCCACGAATCATGTCTAGGTTGTGGCCATCTTCATTTCGATTTAATACAATATTCAGGGCTTCCTCCATCACTACCATGGTTACAATGAATTATGATAAAAAAATCCATCTCACTATATTATAGCAAACCAACGAACGTCTAGAAAGTGAGGTTATTACCAACAAACACCAAAGGTTTGACGTATTTGACATTAATTGAATTGACGTTATTTTTAAGTATTTCAAAAACTATTAATTTATGAAGATCTCACTGAAGTTCATCATTTCACTTACTGCACTTTCGCCAAATAACGATAACGTGAATAACAAACGCTAAGTTGATGGTTCCAAAAACTCTCTAATCTGGTAGGTGATGTACCTTATTTGAACAATGCGATGTTGCCGCTTCTACTAGAAAATGGTTATGGAAAGATAGGAAGAAAAACCTCAAAGTTATACCATTTTTTATACCCAAGGGCAGCTTGATGACCTCAAACCCATAACGTGCGTTTGTTTACAAAACAAAAAGAGATAGGAATTTTTCACCACCTTGTATGAAGTGACTGAATAGGCTTGATGACTGATTTTGAAAATTGCTCCACGATGTTGGTACGTATAAGCTTTATCCAAAAAATTCTGTTTCTTGAAAAAATTAAGGTTTTCATAGGAGAAATTCACTTTTTTAAAATACAATTCAAATTTCGTACCAAAACGCTGGAATAGTAATGGCGTCTCCATAACATGTGTAAATACTTCAAATATTCCACACAGTTTGCAAATTATTCATTACCAATTTGAATTATTTCGTGTGATGTCATGAATTCTATAAAGAGTGAATATCATTTAAACGATGCAAAACTAGAAAATACGATATGCAAAAGATTGACGTCACACGTTTGTAATCGGTGTTTTAGCTAAGATGGCGGATTTTCATATTTTGTATTTATATTTTTATTAAAAAAAAGTGATTGATTTAGAATCTTTGTAATCTATTATTTCTGATTATTTCAGTTAGTCAGTTAGTTATTGACTGTCATCATGCCTATTGTGGTCATAGGAAAGAAGTCCCCAAGGTATTACCTTACTCAAAAAAATGAAGATTTTCTATTAATTAACGGTTCTTACACCATTCCATTGTACAGCATTTTTTGAATTTAAGTATAATCCTTTTACGTTTTTCTCATGATATATCAACTCGTACTTTTTTTTATTCATAAACATTCCGAATTTGTAAAAAAGAAAATGAAAACTGACATTCGGCACAAAAGAGAACAAGTCCCTCTCCCTCTTTCTCTCCAGAGACTAACAAGTCCGAGTCTCAAGCCGATGTAGTAGATTTAAAATGGAAAAAGTATTCATGTGACGCTCAAAGCTATGAAAGTATCACTTATTTCGGCGTTATTTATTTCACTTTCCCTAAGGATTTGGAAATAAATTGATTTTAGATAGGGGATTTACAGTAAATTGTTGTTTATGTCAGAAAAATATATTTTCATGAAAATGCATAACATAAAAAACGACTTAGGAAATCTATCATGATTTATAAAGAAATATCGAGATACAACACCAAGTTGAATTCGTGAAAATGTTGTTTTTTACTAACAAGAGTTATTTTTTTATGAAAAATTTTCAAAGTATTCCACCAGCTTTGTTTATGACGATTCGTATCATCCCAATGGGTAATTAGCAACGACTTTTTCTTGTGATTTGTTCACTTGTCACTACTTGTTTCAATTTCGTGTTGTGCTTTTTCTTACATTCTTTGTTTAATACAGTTTGATAGACGTTTTCAATTTTCATTCGTTATCGAATACGCTGGCTCTTTTTCATGTCTTTCGCGCGATGTTTGATTTTTTTCTTAATAATCGTTTTTCTTGTACTATCTACTTGTATATTTGAACAAGATATTGACTGTGAATGTTCGTTTCAGTAAATAGCGTAAAATAGTACTATCTTTTCGAATTAAAAAATTATAATTATGCCTTTTCATATGTTAATGATTTTAAGGTAATTTGGACTGTGTTCAATTAATGAATATCGATTTTTGGAACTGTTTTGTTCCTGTTACTATGACGTTGATACAAAATCCAAAATTCATATTTTCTTCTCAAAATGCCATAGACCTACCACGTGGTTGAATGATGAAATATCAAAATTAAGTGATGCAAAGAAAAAGAGATCTGGCCAAAAAAAACTGTGACTCAAAACTTTGCGCTGGAAAAATTATTTTGTTAGTTTCTTGTCATCATGAACTGTGTCCAATGCTAATTCATAAAACAAACCCCCACAAGTGCCCATTATATGTGTGTAGTAAGTGAAATTGTATAATCGTGAAAATTTGCATAATTAAGTCCTAATTGTGGAAACATATTTGCTTCAATAATAAGTTTTCAACAAATTATCACTTATCGTATTATGTGAAATATCTGAGGCATATGAAATAACCATAGGAAATGTTTAGGGTGATAACACCACATTACTACAGTCGTAATATAAATATTCATTTAGCTATGCTGTCTTCTAATTCATCCCCGAATTTTATTACAGTTCGCAACCGCCATTAAAACAACTACAAACCTGCTTTCATGACCTCTTCGGTGTTCACAAATGTAATTTTGTCACATAAGTAAACAAGAGGTCGCTTCTCTTAGTGGATGTGGAAAATAATTTTGTAAGAAAACTTCCTAATGCTACATGGTTCATTTAAATATTTATTTCTGGACTAGAAGTTTTTCATGTGTTTTAATATTTTTAATTATTCAAGGAATCTGGAAAAAGCGGAAACATTATGCGAATAAAAATTTCTTCCTTCATTCTACGTGATCTACATTATTTCGGCCACACACTGTAGTTGATAATGTATTCCGCCGATTCGTCCTCTTCTAGGGAGCGGAAACAATATATGTTTTTGATCAGCCCTAATCTGCCCAGATAATATTTCAACCAGCAGTATCCAGATATTATAATTCCGGTTATATATACCTTCGATAATAGCCTTTGCTTGCCTTGTGCATGATATTACATTCCATTAGGGTTTTATGTATGTATGTGTGTATGTATGAATGTATGTATGATGGGGTGACATTCACTGAAACTTAAAAGATCTATTGTGCGACCTTACTTCTACTTAGTTCCTGAGGAACGACTCAGAGACTAGTAGCTCCTTTAGTCCTAGTTCCCTGAGGAATTTTAGGATACCTGCAGGCTTCAACTTAGGTAAATGTCCCTCTTCTATCCAGGATTCTAAATTGCTGAGCAATTCGTAAGTATATGAATGGAGGTTTCTTCTTACAAGCCACAAAATCTACATTCTTTTTCCTCCACTATTTTGAGCTTTTTCAAGTGCCCGTTCAGGCGGCAATGTCCCGTTAGAATCCCTGTGCAGTTTTACTTCGAATTATGCATTCATTCGATCTCAACGGGTTGTAGTCACCCATCAAATTATTTGATTGTCCAAACCCATGGTTAGATCTTTTCTTTTCTCCGGCTTTGCCTATTTCTTCCAATATTACATTGGGCCTAATACCGCAAAAGGGTTCCGGCCCCCAAAAGGGTCTTTTAGTTTCCCTTTTTGCTAGTCTATCTGCTATTTAATTATCTTCTATTTAGAGCTCAGTGCTATGATGGCTGCTTGACTATCCGACATAACGATAATCTTTTGCCTTCTATATCCTTTATCAATATGGAACTGGGCACACTTTCTTATGGCGTGAACTTTCGCTTGAAAGATACTTAAGGTTTTTCCCAAGCTTTCAAAGTGTTTGGTTTCCGCACACTCCTATCCCAGTTCCTTCTATTGCTTTTGATCCATCTGTGTACCATTGAATTGCATTCTTTCTGGTAATGGTATTTGGATCACACTCCTTCTTGTTGCTCAATTCCGTAACAAATTTTGTTGAAAAGTTATACCTTCTCATCATACCGTCTTGTGGCACGTAACAGGTTTTCTAAAAAGTGAGGAGGTGGTTTTAATGATTTCTTTTTCTCTTATGTAGTGGTGTGAGGTTGAGAATCACATCTATACAGGCTATGCATTACAGAAGCAATGGTTAGGGTTTTGCTTTGTGGTCTATCTTGACCAAGATAGTTATTTTTGCTAGATTGAAATAGATTCTTAGCTGGAGATCCGTACCTATAAAATGGGACTGACCTTTTTCTCTTTCCAACGCACAGATCAACAGCGAAAACTTCCGTTTGGAAGACATTGTATGCTGTCCAGGGCTCGTAACAAGATCAATCAATAATCGGCTGTACCAGGCGACGGATCCGGCCTGAACGAACATTTTGGATCCTTATGTGAGCCAGCCCATTCCAAATGTAAGGATTCACTCATCTTCCATTATTCCACATTTGGAAAAATGTACTTTAACGTCATTTGCCGTGAATTTTTTGTGATTCAGAGGCATGACTAAGAACTCCTTGGCGTCCAGCTCACATAGCATGTTCTTTTGAACTATCAAATTTACCAAAATATGTTCTACTGTCAAAGGAGTATCGCAAGCGGAGCACAGTTTTTGTTGCTGTTTTTTAAATGAGTATTCATGGGTTAACTTGGTGTGCCTTATTCTCAAGCGGTGCTGTATCATTTTATCCCGTCGTATTTGTGACATTTTTCCTTTTGGTAGTAGATTTGGGTAAATACGTTGTAGTTTATTGTCTTTAAGTTTGTTTGCCATATTTCCGTCGAATGCTGTTTAATACAGCTTCTAATGTAGAAATGTGGAATTTCAGGTGGTTCATTATCTATTCTGTTGATACTGGGGGCATCTTTAGCTTCCCGATCAGCTTTCTCATTACCGATTATACCGACGTGGGATGAATATATCCATATCCATGAATTCATATCGTTTTTTTGGGTTTCCTTATTCTCATTTTCTATCTTCCAATTTTATATTGGTGCTAGTACCACAGAAGGATTTCGGTTTCTAGTCGTATAATCATGACCTGGGAAATTGAAGTACAGTATCGAACAGCTTGTTGAAGTCAACGTACGATTCAGTCGAATCGGAATGCGGAAGAGGGGTTCATCTATCACTGTAATTGAGAAGGTATTTTAATACATTTAATACGGGAACATTAAGGATACAGAGCAAATCCGAATTGTCCTCTTTACCTCTCATCTCAGCATATTATCTTTTTATAGTAAAATTATTATATCAAATGATAGTTTTTTGGAAATAAATTTGAAAAATTGATACGATTTTTAAGAATCTAACAAAAATTTTTTTTTCATCATATTTCTATAACTGAAGGGTGTATATAGTTATATTTATTTGAAAAAATAATATCACTGTCCACTTAATTTTTTCTTGTTAACTCAGTTCAGTCTATAAAAAGCAGGATGTTGAGATTTTAATATTTAGGGAAGTAACGAGAGGGAGTTAATACATTCGAGGGTGGTTCAAGTAAATCAATGATTGCTTTTAAAATATTCCTTTAAATGAAAAAAACCTGAAATTGCTACTTCTCGACCATGTTAGTTATTTACAAGCAAAGGTGAATATATCAAAATCGAGTAAGTCCTTGGGGAATGAACTTCTACTGAATTTTATGGAGATTTACGAGTGGATTCGTATTTCGAGTCACGTTTCAATACGCCTTTACCTACTCAAAACTTTTATGAATCGGATTTAATGCTCACTTTTTTTACATCTCAATTTTCTCAAATGTTTCATTTATGCACAAATATATTTTGGTTATACATATAATGTATAATTGTTCAATTTTCTTAAATATAAATTGATTCACATAGTTTTTTACAAAATCTCTAGCAATATTAGGAGAATAAATCGAGATTGAATTGAAAGTAGTAGTAGTGAATATACAGCATAGCCCGAAATAAACAGTACTGGTATAGACCTGTCAGGTAAACCTTAAACAATTAATTAGTAGTAGTATAAATTGATTGGTAAAAATGGTGTTAAGTACAAGAAAGGTAGTGTTTCTGATTGATCATTATTTTCGCTCATATGGAATCGGCCGAAGTGATGATGCAAGCCTGCAATATATACGTGTGTGATCAATTCACACAAGGGTTTAATAAACGTTCTCCAAATAACACTGTAATTTTGAAGGTTATTGAGAAGTTCAGAAAAACGGGTAATGTACTGTGCCAACGAAAAGGAAACTCGGGACGTCCCAGGATAGTTAACAACAACAATAGGTAACCATGAACGTATTTTTAGACAAATCTTAGAAAATCTGGAAACCATCCAGACAAGGACAATGTTGCATCTTAGCTTGAAAAGAACTTACTTGCAAAGAATCCTGAAGGAGCTGGGTGCATTTTCGTATGTGATTCAGGTACATCAACAATTACATGTACAAATGTATGATTTTCAGACAAAGCTCATTTCCATTTGTCCCAGATAAGGTTCAAGAAGTTTCTTTACATAGTGCAAAAGTGAGTGACTGGTGTGCAGTTTCGGGACACGGAATGATTGGCCCATACTTTATCGACAAGAATGGTAGGCAAGTCACACTTAATCAACAGAGGTACATACAAATTTTAACATGCTTTATCCCTGATCTACGTCAATTCTGTCGAGCATGTAATTTGACCAATTTTTCCAGCAGGATGGGGCTGCCAACCTGCTGCCACAGTTCGTCAATTCATTCAGGAACATTTTCCAAACAGATCCATTCCACGATTTACTGACTTCCCTCATCCTTCACATTCTCCAGACGCATACATTTGGGCATAAAACGGACACCACAAACCATCGATGAATTGAAGAAGGTCCTTAGAGCCTTCTTCGCGGACCCTAGACAACCCTTATTCCATAACATGACAAGAAACTTGGAACATCGGTATGAAGTCTATCTTGAGCGAGGACGAGCACATTTAGGACATGTAATAATGTGTCAATAATATGTATTTCTTAAAACAATAAAATAAAATAAAACTACAAGTCAAGTACTGTTTATTTCGGGCTATACCTATTCCATTTCATTGTTACAGATACATACAAATTTGGAGCATAATTGTGTGATATTATTATTCCAGATGATGGGTTTATTCAAAAGTAGATAACTAGGTGAAGAAGTTTTTAAGCAAGCTCTCTTGGGTACCAATCCCCCACGACCACGTTATACAGTGTGTCGCTGATGTTTGGAATAAATTCATTATTTCCAAAATGACCAACTAAAAAAAAAAATACAAAAACAGGTAAATTTTAATTTTTGAATCATCATCACTTGATGTAGATGTAACGAACATTGCGTCACCAGTATTAATGTGGTGACGTAATCGACATTTTTTTTGCAACCATGTGTCTCCAGGCACCTCATTGGAAAAGTCTTCTAATCGTCTTTACAACGATGTAATTATTTGAATATTTATTTCTACAGGGTCGACCAAAACTGTTTATTTGGTAAAATTTTAATCATAAATTCTGATTCAATCAACCAAGTTATTGTAAGGACCGCCAATGTAAATGAAACATCTAGTGTACCCAAAAAATATTTCTGTTTTTGGATATGTTACTGATAATAGTGCTAAATTCTAATTTAACACTAATTGATGTGTATCAGTCAAGTGTTCAATAGTTAAAATCTTTAAATTAGCATAATTTAGTAATGAAACTTACAGAAATTGAACGTATCGAAATATTAATGATAATCGGCTATGGAGATTAGGACACAGACAGAAGTTGACAATTTAGTTAATGCTAAATACCCCAACCATTAACCCATTTCTCAATCAACAATTAGTAAAATCGAGAAAAAGTTCCGAGAAACGGGCCATGCTAAAGATCTCCCCAAAAGTGATAGAAAGTCAATTTCCGAAGACAAAAGCAACTTTTATGCTCAACGGCCATGTAAACCGCCAGACGTATCGATACTGGGCAAGTGAAAGACTTTTTTTATGGGTATACTTGAAGAGAAAAGTTTATCAAAGTCGCCCGAATGATGAAGAAGAGTTGAAGTATCGCATCAGAACGGAGATTGCACAAATAACGCCTGAAGTTCTCGTAAAGGTTAGAGACGAATATATCGCTCGGCTGTCTCATTGTATTATTGCTAAAGGTCATCAATTTGAACATTTAATATAATTTAATTGTTTTTTACTAAAGAGTTCTCTGTATTTTAGTAAATGAACAGTTTTGGTCGACCCTGTAGAAATAATTATTCAAATAATTACATCGTTGTAAAGACGATTAAAAGACCTTTCCAATGAAGTATCTTGAGACCAATGGTTGAGTTTAAAAAAATTGAAGATTACGTCACCACTTTAATACTGGTAACGCAATGTTCGTTAAATCTACATCATGTGATGACGATTCAGAAATTAAAATTGACCTGTTTTTGGATCCATTTCAAAAGTCGTTTATTTTGGAAATAATGAATGTATTCCATACATTAGCGACATACTGTATGATCTTCACACTGGCCACGAAAAATCATTTTGCGTTACTGTAATAATTATGATTCCGTCAAAAAACAACACCAAATATTTTTATTTCGTTAATGTGGGAAAAGTGCTGCATATTTTAGTAACTCTTGGTCTGAAAACATTTCCCTAGCTAGAATTTATTGGGCTATAACCGTTTACATCGTGTATGTGTGTATATTGGGGTGATATTTACTGAGACCTGTAAGATCTATTGTGCCTTCTTTTTTTCTTTCATTTAACATTCAGTATTTAAAAAAAAATTGTCAATAGACAAAATCCAATGAAACCTATACATAAGAGCACTTATGTATAATCATTATCAATATATTGTTGATAATCAAGTCTTTTTTTTAATAATTACTACTACATACTCAGCGCTTTAGCTTTTTTATAGTCAAACGTAGCAATATCGAATACTTTCACGGTTTCCAAAATTTAAATGACCCGTACAATTTAAAATCATCTGACTTTGTATATCATGAAGCAATTCTTCTATTCATACCTACACTATTTTGCATTGAATTTTGAAATATAAGGTTCACCGCTGGGGGTATTTGGAAATAAACTGGTTCGGGTACTGAATAACCAGATATTCCTGAATAAAATCTTTGTTAAATTCATTTCACAAAAAAAATATGAATAAACAACCATTTCGAACAACATCAAATATTTAGATTGCCTACGCAAATTTGTACCTACATTGAAAATTGAAATAATATTCAGCTACATAGTAGTAAAATAGGTAATATTTTCAAAGGTTGAATAAACAATTTTTTAAGCGAGTCACTTATAACTGTGATATGTATACTATGAAGTATATTTCACCTAGAGTTTGAATAATAATTTTGATCTCGTTCACTCGTTTATTTATTTAATTTAAATGTCATTTTCTATCGTTGGAATTATTTACAGTAAAATTCATGAATATTTCTAGTTACATCATAACCCATAAGCATCCGAATCAAATCAATAAGACAGTTTTCACCAGCGGCGGATCATTGGCATGTATTTCTGGTGATCTAAATACAAGAGGAAATAAATAAAAACCAAATTTAACATATTATGATAGTTAGACTACAATTTGAAATTCTACAAATACATTGTTACTAAACTTACCTATTGAATGCATTTAACGGCAAAAATGGTTCGCCATTAGCATTTTGTCGAAAAATATCACTATCAATGTAAATGAACTTTACCTATTTAAAGTAATGACAATGACGACGAACTTCAATGGAGACAGAATAATATCCGCAAAAAGTGACGTTTCACTTTTTAAGTACAATCGTTGTCACAACACAAGACAGAGTGACAAACCGATGAAGACGTAATGGCGTAGCTTAATTCAGGAACAAAAGACATATTATGTACCTTTCCATTTGATTTAATTGGACATACGCGGTCAGTGATATCCACATAAAATTAGAGTGTCTTTGATACATTCAGGGAAGTATGACGTAACGTGAATTCTACTGTACTTTTATTTTGAAACACTACACTACACTAAGCTTTTAAGACTTTCTTATCGAAGTTTTCATATTTATTTTCCGAAATTCCAATTTGAAAAATTTATACATCTCCATTTTAATAAACAGAGTGCCCTGAAACTGTCCTGCCAAATATAAACTACTGATATTAGATATAATGTTATGTCCATCTAACCCAATTCACCTTCATCCAAAAACTCTTAAGGGAGCTAGCGTCATTTGAAGATGACTTAAAAAAAACATAATCATTAGTAGCAAGATATAATCCAATGGTGTCTGTGAGGATTTTGTAATCTTGAATAAATTCTGGGAGCATTTTGATATTCAATACATGCAATCTATATTTCTTTTCACAGCTGTTGCCGATTTTGTATTGAAACAGCCGAAACTGATGATTTTGAGGAGCCCTAACAAATGTCGAAAGGAATAATTATAAATATTCAACACTCTATGAATTTTTTGAAAAATAATATTTTTCAAAAACAGTGGCCGTTCAACTGAGGAGCAACAACTACTTCCCGTGCAATATGCACCGCCGGATATTGAATTACACCCCAAAAAGTCAAACGGGGTTGGTATATCTACAAGATATTTTAAAACCAACCTTTCTGGTTTGCAATTAGAAGGGACAACACAACTTGTAGACCGGTTTCGGCGTATTTGCGCCTCATCAGTACAAGGTATGTGGTGTCCGTCCGAGAATCTCTAATCCCGGACTGAAGAGTACACTTCAATCACAATCAATACATGTCTTCCAGTAACGGAAATGTAATGATTGTGACGGCAGCGTCCTCTTCACTTCCAATCGCAAACCAAAAACCTTGAATTTTTGACAACAAACCACGTAGGCTTGAAACAATAAATCTTATTACAGTTTCCTGTAATATTGTCGTATTTAATAGAGTGAATGTATCAACAGATGTCGAAAGGAATAATTATAAATATTCAACACTCTATGAATTTTTTGAAAAATAATATTTTTCAAAAACAGCTACCGTCACAATCTTTACATTTCCGTTACTGGAAGACATGTATTGATTGTGATTGAAGTGTACTCTTCAGTCCGGGATTAGAGATTCTCAGACGGACACCACATACCTTGTACTGATGAGGCGCAAATACGCCGAAACCGGTCTACAAGTTGTGTTGTCCCTTCTAATTGCAAACCAGAAAGGTTGGTTTTAAAATATCTTGTAGATATACCAACCCCGTTTGACTTAGAGGTGTAATTCAATATCCGGCGGTGCATATTGCACGGGAAGTAGTTGTTGCTCCTCAGTTGAACGGCCACTGTTTTTGAAAAATATTATTTTTCAAAAAATTCATAGAGTGTTGAATATTTATAATTATTCCTTTCGACATCTGTTGATACATTCACTCTATTAAATACGACAATATTACAGGAAACTGTAATAAGATTTATTGAGCCCTAACAACATTAATCGGATTTAAATCGGGGGTATTGTATTCGACTAAAATGGGCAGAACAACCATAGTGCATGAACCATAAATTTTGCCGTGTCACTAGGGGAATTAAATTAGGTAAATGTTTTTTTCGAAAATTTAAGGTAATCATGCTGCCTGTTAACTAACTCTACTGGCTCCAGTAGCTGATTGTCCATTTCACCTATCCAGAGATGTATGCTAAATATTTGCTAGTTTTGCGTCTTTTTTTTAAGACCTACCAGAAAATATACACATTCTGGACAATTTTTCGTCCAGAAAATAGCGTTTTGCCGATCAAGACTGGACAATGGACGTGAGGGACCGGCAAAAGCTTTTCCGATCCCTGATTTTTCATTTTTCCAATCGCACTTTTATAATACAATCTATACCTTGATTTCGTTACTACGACAACAACGTTTTGGATATATTGTCGAGTGATGACAGTTCGTTGATTTTTAATTTGTCGTTTATGTCAAACTTATTTCGCGAGTGAGCAAATTTAATAATAATATGAATTCAGACTTCAAATTATCCGATAAAGAATTAAATGTATATTAAAGTGTCTATCTTAAAAAAATATTGTATGTCACGCAACCGGAAATTAGTGCTTTTCAGGTCTCTCCAAGCTTCCAGGACTCGCCTACGGCTCGCCCTGGAATCTGCTTGTCTCGACCTGAAAAACACTACTTTCTGGTCTTGTAACGTAAATCACTATTTTATTCATGCGGATTTTCACCACCGTAGGCATGATGAAGTGCATTACGTGGATCATGAATTCCGTCGCATAATATAGTTTCAGGAAAAAATTGGGATCCTTGTTCCTTTTGCCCAGTAATCAGTTCGCAAAAACTACTCGATCAGTGGAATCACCATTTAGTATTGCATAAACTTTTTGGAAGGGGAACGGATAGGAGGTTTTTTTTTATGAAAAATATTCCAGAGATTTTAGAATACATAGCCGAGAATCTCCTAGTACTTAACTCCGGATTCTGCTCTATTTTGTCCAAAATATAATTAATTTTGAATCTGTTAAAGAAATTATACACAAGAAATTTCATAAAATTTACCCGTTGTCCCTACCACGTTGAGCGCTTGTGATGGCATCAATGAAAAACGCTAGTTCGTAGTACAATTTATCACTGCAGGGTTATAGGTACATTATACTAACTTTGAAACTTGTAGATATCATCATCTTTAAAGGGCGCTAGCTTCTTCAAGAGATTACATATCTGTCAAGTTATTTTGCCTACTCGTACCGGCTGCAAATATTCGGTAGATGTCCATTACATAACCTGTTTTTTAATTAATATAGATTTACAAAAAAACGCTATTATCATGTTTCCATAAAAAAAATTCTATAAAAACTTTGATATATTTCGCACAAATACCCTGCACGAACGTTGCCAAATAGCAGCACAAATCAAACATTGTTTTTGAAATGAGTTTTTTCTTAATCGCTGACCACCTTCGACGCACCGATTGATTCAGAGGAAAATAAAAGCCATTATCTATACCTCTTGGCTGTTCGATCGGCCAAGCAGCCGAAACAATGGTCAAAATAATGGTTTCCAATAGAGGAAACCGCACTGATTTATGCTCGAGATATATCATGCTATCAATAAAAACTACACAACCATTAATGTGTTCAATTAGTAGAAAATGTGTAACTGGCGGTCCAGCGATAGGTTTTTGTCGAAATATTAGGTTTCCATCCGAAAAAGTTCAACGTTTAGGAAGAATCACTCGAAATAAAACAGTCAATATGGTAAATACCATTTTATTTTTTGTTATTGTGTTGTACCAGTTGATAATTCAATTCTTTCAAAATTTTAAAAATCAAGTTTTTATATACTAATCATTCATATTAAAAAAAAATTTTATCGGTCGAACCAAAAAAGTGTGGATATAAGAAGTAATGATCATACTGTAACACCCTCTATATCAAGTAATTCGTTAGTGATTAAACATTCAAAGATATGTTGGTCAAGGACCAGTAGCGACAATACCAATCGGAAACACAAAGTGTGTTTATTTGTGAAAATCATGGAAAAGTTATTTGAACCGTTTGTTCCAACTTCAATGTAGCTAAAGGTGTCATAGTTAGATTTTCAGTGCAGCGTTTCAATCTTCCAGACCTATGATCAAATTTTATCTTTTGATAGCAACCTGTACATCATAATATGATTTTTTTTTCAACCACTGTCAATTCTCATTCCAGCAATTTATAATAAGTTTTGTCGATCGAAAAACTCTTAATCGGGAAAGTATATCCTGCATTTTAAAAAAGCACCAGTAGTTTAAACAAAAATACGAATGGTTTGCTGAGTCTTCATCTTATAATCCACTGGATTTTCATTTTTGTAGAAATGATGGAAATGTTGCATAAGACGAACTCAATATGCCTTCTGAAACATTAACCCAAATGGAAAGGAGTCACCTCAACAATCTTGAACTAGTTCAGAAAGAAAAATTTTATTCCCAGTGCAGAATACCTTGGGCTGTATTCTTGACTGTGGGAGGAGAGATTCCCGAGAGAACAAATATTTTCTCTTTGTCACTGCAGTAACAGAGTAGCCAAGAAAAATGACGACATAATATGTGTTCGCTGGGAAAGATCTACTCTCTCAGTTAAGAATACAGCACCTGGAAGAATACTGGATAAAAAATTGTAGATAATACATTTATCTACAAAATTTGTCTGAACATTTTTTTTTTGTACCTATCTGCATTACTTTTTAAAATATACGAAATTTCCCTAGTAGTATTTTTGAGCATCATCAATTTTCATGTTTTCAATTTTACGATAGTAAATAAACAATGACCTCTAGAAAAAAAAATTTATATGAAATGTGTTCTAAAATGGGGTATCTACAAATACATTGGAAAACAATTTTTGTTTTTAATTTTTTAATGTATTATCATTGATTTTCCACGTAAACATCTACTAAAAAGTCGTTTTTTTTTACAAAATCCCTCTAATTATCATTAATAAATTGAAAAATTGAATTATATAACATAGCGTACTTCAAAGATTATGGTTTAATCTTCAAACTTTATTTGAAACTTTTTTTTGTATCTGCATTTTTTACAAAGATACATACGATTTTCCACGAGAACCTTCATTTTTTTGACCCCACTTTATTTTCATTAATGTTGTAATAACAGCCTCTATTTTCAATGTAATTTGTTAAATATTTTTGTCGTTAATATTTTATTATTATTATTGTTGTTGTTATTATTATTATTATTTTTTTTAAGCCGCTCTCTCACCTGCTTTTTCACCTTTATTTGTGCTGCCTTCTCTTTCTTACCTGAGCCATAGGTGTGTTCTTTTGTATCGCGATCACTTCCAAATAGGTTCATTATAAAGTTCACAAATTTTTAGATAATATCATAAACGGTATAAAAAGTTATAGAAGGTTTGCTGAAAGACCTCTGATTTAAGTATTCATTAAAAATAAATGTCTATTATTTAAAAAAATTGGTATTTATAGAAAAACTATATAGTAGTTTCGAAAGTAGATGCTTCAAAGTGTTCAGTGGTGAAGTTTCATTGAATTATATCAATTTCAAAAAAAGATTGAATTGAATGAAGTCTAAAAAAAAAGTAAAATTAAGCATGCAAAAAACAGATTTTTAAGAAGCATTCGTTTAAAATTCTAAATATTGATGGCTTTGCTTTTATAATAATAATGTTTTATGCTCATTTGCAATGCTAAATCCAAAAGGAATTTTCGCTGGGATAAGTATTAATTAAATAGGAATTATAATAAACTGATATTACAGTCACAAAATCTGCTTTTCCAAATTTGAAAGTATTTCTATCTAAAAGTTGAGATCTTTCTTTACATTTTACATGAGTTTATTTATTTTTTCAGAATGTTATAAGCCCAGAAATTATTAACTTTTAAGTCGAGCGGTTAATAAATTTGGCTCACGGGCCGTTCACGCGTAAACACCAATTGACTACCACTGAAATTAATTTTATCTCGTAAACTTCTCAATTTACAGAAAAATTTTTAGATAAATGCATCAGCTACAAATTGATTTAGAAGTTTTTTTGTATATTTAATATTTAAACAATTAGTGCGAGAAAACAAAAACAAAAATTTTCACTCTACGATTTTCCGGAAAATCGTATGCCTAACATTCCTAACAAGTTTTTCTCATGTTAAACACAACCCTTTTGAATACCCAATTTTGAATTTTCAAGTTTTTTGTGAGGTTTTATGTTTACTTTGACTAGGCTAATTCCTATCTTCAGGAAATGGTGAGATTGGGCATCAGTGAATGTTTCCCACAAACATACATGCATACAAGTTGTATTTAACAAAACTTCACTGATTTCAAAAATACGAAAATTAGGAAAAGACTTTATTATTCAGAGGGCAATTTTTCCTAATAAAAATTGGAATTGAACAAATAATACAGATAAAATCTTGAGAAACAACTGGATATTAAGCAACAGAAATCGCATGCACTAAAGTAACTTGGGGTGAAACGCGGTCGCTGTGATCATTGTCCTGGAAATTTCAGTAAAAATCCGATAAGATATTGTTATAAAAGTCAATTTTTATGTAAGAAACATTCCACAACCAACTAAATGCACGCTACGTAGCAATCAATTGTATCTAGTTATGGACTCGATTCAGCGTTATTTTTGACGTGTAGTCATCGGGGTTTACGTAAAAGGTCCCCAAATTAATGGAAATCGGAAAAATGTTTATTGAATTTCAATATTCCCACCAATGCTTATAACAAATACGACAGAATGGAATTGGAAGCTCATCCAGAAGAAGATTTCTCATTTTATGCGAATTTCACAAACATTAACAGGGAGCTTTCGCTTACATCGGGATCTTTCTCACTAACCAAGAACCCAATTGGGAATTTTTTTCAACCAGCGGCTGACAGAAACATTCACAGAAATGGTTTTTCTGATAACTGGAATGGAAAGAATTTCGGCGAGAGGAGAAAGGAAGACAAAAAGTTTCCAATGTCTACGATGTTCTAATGAAGCATGAGCGAAAAATGAAACTATCGATGATCTGTTAGGGCAGTTAACAGATAAAGGGTCAGTGCGAAATTATGGAAAAAGGCGATAAAATAGTAGTTTGATAGACTTAATTCCACCAAAATCGTTCTTTGAGGTTGAGGAGCCATTGGCTGAAGATAAAGACAAATCACCATCAACTTTGTGATGAGAAATAATTGATAGATTACCCAAGAGAAAACGAGGATTTTTCCTTAATTTTTTTTGTGCTAAGAATTGATTTATCAATCGAAAATGCCACAAAAATCATTTAAACCCTTTCTTCCAATAAAAATATATTCTGAAACAATTATATATTGAAATATACGTCAGCATAAACCCTATCATTTTGGGTATATTCAGGTGGCCTTAAATAAAACAGAGTGTCATTTGAGAAAAAATATTTTTTCAAAAATTTCAAGAAAGACATACCATCGTCAGAATGACAAAAATTTAATACTTCCTGGAAATACCTACAAATTGGAAAAATAAAAAATAAAAAATGGTGGATCGAATTTGAATAGGACAGCAGCTTATGTATGTCGAATGAAATTCTACAGATATGTAGAAGAAGGTGAATACTAAAATAATAATTAAGAAGAACAGGAGAAACAAGAATTAAAAATATCGAAATAGCATGAAAGCATGAAGATGAAAAGAGCAACGAAGGTGTTGATGATAGCGGAGAAACATGGAAACCCAAATATAACGATGAAACAGAAAATGCTGTTAACGTCAAAAACATGAATTCTAACAATAGGTAAAAAAGGAGAGTACGAACGCCGACTATGTTTGAGGACCAACATCATTTTTAGGATGGTCGATGTCGATGTCGATCTCCCTGTGCTATAAACAAGTCAGGAAGACAGGAGATGTCACAAAAATTTCAATAGTTACTTAATGTATTCTAATTTTTAAGTTCAAATAAATCGTTACACATAAATTGTTTATTAACCAATATCAAAATAATTATAAATATAAAGCATGGATTTTTCATATTTTCTCACTAAATAGGGGAATTAATTAGAAACAGTTAGTTTCATTTCTAACATTAATATGTGTAGATTCAACGAAGTAAGAGACCGAAATTCTAGAACAGCGCTTAGAAATATGTTTCGTTTCGTTCTCCTAAATATATCAGATAATAGGAAAATATGGTTTTCAGATGAAAAACAGGTTTCATTAACAACGAGCTCAAGTCCACCATTGAATAAAAGCATTCATAAATCCGGTCTTGTAAATCGATACCTCATTTTATTTTGGCGCCTTATCGTGGATGAATTGAAAGAAAATAAATTGCACCAAAAAAATAAGAAATTTTAAAATGAAAAATACTAGATTCACCAAACAATGGTCATGTATGACTCAGATATCTGGTGGACCAAAAGTCTGCAAAAGACAGCTAGAGCAAAGCTGCAAGGCTTGCAGCGATCAGCATGCCTGGCCATTACCGAAGCAATGTCATCCACACCAACAGCAGCTATGGAAGCCCTCCTGCAACTAACTCCTCTCCACATTCAGTTGGAGAAGCAAGCCAGGAGAGCAACTCATATAATGCTATCAGTGGAGAGGCAAATAAATGGGGAGATTCGGAGGGATCACTCGGGAATGCCGAGGGAAATACAAAATCACCACATTCTTGTGATGCCCTTGGATCTCTCTGTCACAAAACTTCACGCGGACAAGCCCTTCAAGGTCCTCATACCCACGAAAGACCAATGGGATAGCGAAGAAATCTCCTTCTTAGAAACGGACTACGTGATTTACACTGACGGATCCAAAATCAGAAACGGGGCTGGAGTGGCGGTCTTCAGCAGGAAACCCAGAGTTGAAATCACAGCCAACCTGGGTAGGTACGCTACCGTCTTTCAGGCTGAAGTATACTCCATTGAACTGCCTGCAAGAGAGCTGATGAATCAACCTGTTGTAAAAAAGAACATACATATCCTGTCAGATAGCCAGGCTGCTCTTAAAGCACTGAGCTCGAACAGGATTAAATCTAAGCTGGTACTTAACTGTCTACAATCCCTTGAAATACTAGGCAAGGAGAACAAAGTCATTTTCACCTGGGTGCCGGGGCATCGAGGAATGGAGGAATGGAGGGCAACGAGAAGACCGACACTCGGGCAAAAAAGGGATCAGAGTCTCTATTTATCGGACCTGAATAATTTTTTGTCATTGCGGAAAGCACTGCTAGATCAGCCATAGCTACCTGGGCGGAGAGAAAAACCTTCACGTACTGGGCAGACATACCGGGGCTCTCTCACGTTCATATACAACCCTTCGAGTACAAAAAATAAGCAGATCCTGGGATGGAGTAGAACAAACCTGCGCATTCTGTCGGGACTGCTTACAGGATATTGTCGACTGAATTACCACCTAAAGAAGATGAGTCTGGTTCAAACCTCGGATTGTCGGTTCTGTAATTTGGAGGATGAAACTGCGGAGCAGATATTATGCTCATGCCCAGATTTATAGAAGAATACACGGACATAAATTCTGAAAGAAAGAAGCAAGTGTGGACACAGGGGAATGCCAACTTATCAAAAAAACAATGGAGTGTACTGCACTTCGTGCAGATCTACAAATAATAATAACAAATAATGATCCGTATTTATTCACAAGCTTTCTATTCGAAGGATGTTCGTTCAACGGATACAAACAGTGTACATATACAGTATGGTGCAAATGAAAGAAATAAATTCGTTATTTCGTAAACCAGCGACTTCAAGGAAAAATCCTGAAACCCGCTGCCTTCACAAAATTTATGTTTGGGTGTCAATAAATACATCATACCAATACTTAATACATTTTATTGAGAAATCTGTTGAAATTTCATCAATAATATTTGTGACAATACGCAAATCAATTACAGTACATATTGATTGGCGGGTGTCAACCGGGTTCCAAACGACCCTATTTACCTGTATTGCCGAAAAGGTCACTTAATCCTACCCGTCAACCGGGCACTAAAAATACGAAGGTGGTTTGGTAGGGGTAGGTTTGGTTGGGTTATTATTGAAAATTATTATAATTTATTCTACAAAAATTGACTAAAAATAAAAAAGGTGGTTTGGTAGGGGTAGGTTTGGTTGGGTTATTATTGAAAATTATTATAATTTATTCTTCAAAAATTGACTAAAAATACGAAGGTGGTTTGGTAGGGATAGGTTTGGTTGGATTATTATTGAAAATTATTATAATTTATTCTTCAAAAATTGTCTAAAAATGAAAATTATTTTTACAAGCAGGTAGTCAGTGCCCGGTTGATGATGCTCCTTTTAAGGATTAAAAATTCTGGAGCCCGGTTCACCTATCGGATTGTTTGCCACTATCTGCTTGGTGCCCGGTTGGTATCCGCCCATATTGATATGGCTGAATAGGTGTTTAAAAAACCTTTTAAATAATGTATTACAACACCCACATTTCCATTTAAAAATTTTAGCGATAACATCATCACGCTCATATAGATGACGTCAAAAATAAAAAGGTATCCTTACGAAAAGCCTGTTTTAAAATGAAAATCGACGGGTTTCAGGATTTTTCCTTAAAGTCGCCGGTTTACGAAATAACGAATTTATTCCTTCAATTTGCACCATACTATATGTATATATCAAAAAAAATGTGAAACCGATTGTGTTTTCACCGAAATCCTTCTCGTTTGAGGCCCTCTTTATCACAGATCCTCCGAATTCTGACACATTTCCAACTCGCAAACATTTTTGATAATTTTCAACTAACGGAAAACTGAATATAATACCTACTACGTGTCCGCCAAGCAGCTTTCATTATTTCTTTCTCCTTTGATGGGTGAGTATGTAATAAACGAACTTTGTGGAGACTCTTTGGACGTGTGCTCGAATAAATGATGCTGCTTTTGAACCCGTTAATCTCGTTGTCTGATATTAAAAGTACAGTTTGATTGGTTAATTGAAATTTTTCTTACGTATTTATTGAAGAAACGATATAGGACCAGAGGATTGATTACTGATTACTGTTAATTTGTTCATAGCAAAAATTAATAAGCCAGTAACTCATTTGCCACAAATATATCCATTTTCAAACTACACGTGTTCAATCATATTTGAATCCATTCAGAAATTTAAATTTCCATCCGGCAAATATAAAGTGGATTCATGAGGATCGTAAAATAGGTTATAAAGCGAATTTACTTTGCTCTTCAATTCATGATCTATTAAATGTCTAGCGCAGTAGCATTTGATAGCATTTAGTTCAATGGTTTATACTCAGGAGAAGCGAACCAATTGTATTTAATTTTTATCATATAAATCTTTATCAATCAAAGAAGTTTCGATACGACAATAGTTATTGTATTTATATTACCGGCCAAATCCGATTTCGGGTCAAACTTATTTGATCAAGCCGATTTGTATGTATTCCTCCTTAGGTTCACCGGAAAGTGATAAGACTCCTGTATCTTACTCTTTTCCTCTCCCATCAAGATGTATGAAACCAAAAGTTACTACATTTGAACATTTGGAATAAAAAAATAAGACGTGGATTTTTAACAAAGCTCAGATGGGAAAAAGCATTGCAAGATAATACTGGCGCGAAAAAACAGGCAAGTGCTTAAGAGGAGGAGGAGAGCGTATTTTTATTGAAAAATCTGGTATACTTTTTGAAAGTTACCTGAAAACCGGCATCTACTATGATAATATGAACTGCAAAAAATAGTTCAAAACCAAATTTAAACCCGACCCAGAGGAACCCAGTTCAATTAATCATAGTTAACGCGTTAAACAAAATAACTAGTTTGTGCCAAGTCTGAGACTATCAACATTCAAAGGATTCACGACTTATGAAGTACCGAATATGGAAAATTATAAACCCAAAGCTGCCAAGAAAAGAGTATTATTGGTGTTAAACAGAATAAATGGGTCATAAAGTTTCACTTCTACTTCCATATCATTGCTAGTACAGGGGCATTGGAAGAGTTTGGTCAAGAAATTATTGAAACTAATGGATCTCCAATTGATGTAATTTAGCCACTGAGTATTGCCCAACCAAATTGTGAGTGCGCACAATGGCTGTTGTCTATAGAGTGTGGAGATAGAATGTTTGATCCATGTAAACATGTGTCCGTAAAGTATGGAATAATTTCATTTTTAGCTAAACAGGCCATTTTAAGAAATAATCCTGAAACACGTCGATTTTTGATTTTAATTTACCGTATTTTAAAATAATATTTTAATATACAGGGTAAATTACTTTCGAGTAATGACGTCACCGTCATTTTTTTTTTATGAAACACCCCCATTTTGTCTCAATTTTCGGATTACTCTAGCTGAGGTGATTCCAAAAATGTATCACATGTTGATTCCAATTGGAACAGGACGGAAAAAAATACAATAGTTTTGTGTGTGCTCATAAAGTAACGCGTAACATTCTTTATTATTTAAATTAACAATACTATCAAAAATACTTGTCTAGCGGACAGAATATGATTAAATACATGACTTTATAAATGTTCGAACTGCAGCCCTTGCTGTATTTGACAGTAACCCAAACGGTGTACAAATTCTTGTTGAACCTTGTTTATTGTGTCTTGAGAAATATTGTTTATTGCTGTCCGAATTCTCTTTTTTAATTATTGAATATTTGCTGGTTTCGCTTGATACACAATATTCTTCAGATGGCCCCACATAAAATAATCCAAAGGATTGAAATCTGGTGACATCGCTGGCCATTCAATAGGTCCACGTCTACCAATCCACCTGTTCGGAAAAATTTCATCTAGGTACCTTCTAGCATCTACAGCATAATGTGGAGGTGCACCATCCTGTTGAAACCATAAACTTTCATTAAAACCTCCAGGATTACTTTATAATC
The DNA here is from genome assembly GCA_949126875.1 of Lochmaea capreae. Classification (NCBI taxonomy): domain Eukaryota; kingdom Metazoa; phylum Arthropoda; class Insecta; order Coleoptera; family Chrysomelidae; genus Lochmaea; species Lochmaea capreae. The sequence continues at coordinate 11,155,387 of OX421409.1, forward strand.
ACACACAAAACTATTGTATTTTTGTCCACCCTATACCAATTGGATACATTTTTGGAATCAGCTCAGCTAGAGTAATCCGAAAATTGAGACAAAATGGGGGTGTTCGATTTGAAAAAAAAGACGGTGACGTCATTACTCGAAAGTAATTCGCCCTGTATATTAGATTATTATTTTAAAATACGGTAAATTTAAATCAAAAATCGACGTGTTTCAGGATTATTTCTTAATGTGAATGTTTAGCTGAAAATGAATTTGTTCCATACTTTACGGACCATCGGACCATCCAATACCAGAATCATCTAACCGCAGAACCATAACAGCCAATCATAAACCTTACATACACTTTCAGTTCATGTGTTTTATTGCTAGCTCATTTGACAGTAGGTCGTGAGGAAAGTTAGGTAACGAAACAAAAGTGATATGATAGAAAACCACTGGCCAAACATCTATATCTTAACAATGACTCCTCCAGGGCTCGTCACTGTCCCATTTGCTCTACAATCTATCCGTGCTGTCACAACTATACTTTAGCAGACTCTTTCCCATCATCTTTGTAATTGAAAACACTCTTATCTTTGTAAATTCAATTCGCGTCTTTGTTTTTAGTATGAACCACTAATGCAATAATTTTCAATATCTCTATATAGTTGTTACTTTGAGTTTTTGTCATAAGTAATGTTCACCACTTGACTACTGTGATTTATAAAAACTGAGGTTACTATTTTTATATGGTACTGAATTTGCAGTGGCGACGCTGCGGTAGGAAAACAAACTGCTTAGATAGACAATTTTGTCAATTTTTTCGTATGAGTTCGATCTCTTTATCTAGTCCCTATGGCTTGATTCTTCCAAGTTATAAACATGGAGACTATATAAGGAGAATTAAAAAATTTACAAAACCAGACCTCAAAATCTAAGCAGTTTGTTTTTTCACCGCAGCGTCGCGCATTGCAAATACGATACCATCCAAAATAAGTAACCTCAGTTTTTATAAATGACAGTAGCCAAATTGTAAACAATACTTGTGACCGATTAATAATAACTCAAAATAAGAACTAGAAATATTGAAATTGTTAAAAATTAAAAAGGGGCAGGGTGTGCGTTGTTAAAAATTATTGCAATACAATAGTGGTTGGTAGTGCGTCTGATTAAAAACGAAGACGTGATTTGAATTTAAGAAAACCATAGTTTTTGCAAAAAGTAGGAAAGAATATTTATTATGATAGGATTCAGATTATATTCATTTCTCATGAGAAGTTTAGAAAAAGCACAATTGCACACAAAATACTTATTTTTGCTGTTGTTGATATAAGTAGTAAGCTGTGAAATTAATTTTTAAAAACTACTAATAGGTTTGCTCTTTATATAGAAAAAATATGAATTCAGTTGGTGTTTAGATAGAAATGGGAAATTAAATTATTAATAAGTTAAGAACATACATTTTCGAAGACTTGTTATACTAATTATAACTGTGCAGAACCTTCAGAGTCTTCTAAAATTCCATGCAAAAGAGAAATGTTAATGGCAAGATATATCATGTTTTTCTACCAAACGATCACAATTTAAGATAGGTATCTTCAAAGACGGATTTCTCACTATTAAAATTTTTCATTTCTGTTCCCCAACCTCATTTGCTCAACATACTGTCAAATGAGCTAGCAGCCAATAAAATACCATGAACTGAAAGTGTATGCAAGGCTCATGACTGGCCGTTATTGTTCTGCAGTCAGATGTTTTTGGTATGGTACTGGCGCCCTCTACCATTACCAAAAATTGAAATAGATAGAGTTCGATCTCCTTATACAGTCTCCATGGTCATAAATTCAGTGACCACTGACAGTTTAAAACCGAAATAATGAATCACGTACGTTTTTTTAACAATATTTACAGTATGAAGAGATAATTGGACTGGCACTGCTCATCCAATAGAATGGCTGGTAACAAATATTTTATGGGATAAGGAAAATTTAGTGATTAGAATATTCTTCATATTTGAACAGAATGTGATATGTAGAAATCTTTGATAGCCATGATCGATAGCCAGATTGGTGATGATACCTCAGTATGTGAGGCTTCTGACGAATAATTTATCAAACTGTGTATATGTCTTAGGAAATAGACGACCATTTGTTTTCAGAATTTAGGTTCATTTGGATTCGGCTCAACTCGACAACAAAACATTTTTCGTGCTTCTTTCGGTTTTGGTTTCCTTCATCTCTATATTTTCTCTGACGATCTTTAGGAGACTATAATATCAAATGCAAATCTGCTACTAACACAAATTCTAAAGATATGTCTGCATGTAACGACGTTCTATCCATATCGATCCAATTGGCTAATTTAAAAAACGAATAATGTAGCGGATACAAAGAAATATAAAGATTAGATGTCGGTCGGATGAATTTTCAAACTTATTCATAAAACCCCACATTGTCGAAATATCCTTCTTCTACAAAATAACCCCAACGGCCAGACCAATACTTAATTAAATCGTTTAAATTATAGGTAGCCATTTGCACGTTGATTATGTGAGACCATTTTCTGGTTAGGACGCATTACTCGGCCTAACTTGAGCAATTACGCAAATATGAGCGTTTTAAGTGGTTCAAGCTGATGGGAATTCTAATACTTATCAATTCTAGATAATTGTCAGATTTAATTGAATTTTATTAAAGGTTGAAGAGGGGAAGCCCACGCGGCAGCCAAAAGCTTTTCACAACTTCACCCTTCAGTGCTTTGGAAGAGGTTGTAACGGGAGAAATTATTTTCCATTACAATATTTCCAAGTAGACTAATATCCTGGTGTTTTGTAATTAGTATTGAAAATAAATATTGCTATCATCATGGGTAATGTTTTTATTCAAATACATTCAACAGTTTGTATAGTTACAACATATATTTACCTTTATTAATAAATACATTATTTAAATCTGAACCCGATAGGTGAATCGTTTTATTACATTATCAACTGGGTGGGTGAGGTCAACAGTGAGGGTCTATGCAGTTATAGCCAGTCACATAACGTTTAAACGCATAACTTATAAAACAGATGTGAATATAACTAACCAATAAACTTGTTGACCTTTTGATTTCTATTTTATATTCAACCTTAATACGCATTATGAAAGATATTTTAGATTTGTTGGAATTGGTGGTTTTACATACCTCCTTGTTCCGGTGGATCGTGTTGTACACAAGTAAAAGACTATACTTCCACCACGACTATGCATTAAAAGAAGTTCTTCCATTGGGAATTGAACCTCAAACGCCCACTGAGCTATCGACTCATATTTTTAATAGAAACATTTGCATTTTTAAACGAAATTATGTAAACATAATTTGTGCATTATTATAAATAGTCGTGGAGAATAGTATATTATTGAACGAGCAATTTATAATAGCATTATTCACGCAGTGAGTGAATAATGGCCATAAATTGCGAGTAGAATGCTATACTTTGTCCACGATTCTTGATTTCTTCATTAAATTCAAGTAAATAATGCGAGTGTAGAACGGAAAGTAATAATTTGGTATTTGGTATTATTGACAATTCTAGCGTTAAAATTAATAAATTTCTGGAGTATGTCAAATAATGTGACATATGGAGATGGGCGATACTGTGTAAAGTATGGATACACCGTACTGTTATATATAGTGTTTTAAAAATATCAATATAAGAAAATATCGTTATGAAAAGTATCAATACTAAAAATTTTAATATTTTATTTATACGATGTATTTCAGAAGAAAATTTCCTAAACAAAATACGCAGTTTTAATAGTTTATTTCATATTGTACCCCCATCTCTAGTCACCTATGTACCGAAATGTTGTGAGTTGTGAGTATTGAGTTGTCATGACATGTTATTTAAATGCATAAGCGTGAATTATGGAACCATAATTCACTCTAGTAGATATATGGGTACCATATACCTTTTGTTAGGAGGTGAAATATTGAGTAATTATTAAGTGGCCGTGAACAAATAGATTTTCTCAGTCCTGTATTTTCATTTTAAAATAAAATGTCAGTGTAGTAATTATTACTCGAGGGAACCACGTTGACCATCCAGTTATAATTACGCCACCTCATGGAATTCCACATACATAACGACGAAGTATTATCCGTGACTTCAACGTAAACTTTTGTATTCCACAAAAATGGCCTTCCGTCAAAATGTGTACAAAGGATTTCTTTGTTGACCAGTGATTAGAATATAATTGCGATGTGACAGATGTTTGGGACATGTACGGTAGGATATCGTTCGGTACGTGACCGTTTTTAGAATTCATTCCCCTTGGTTAAATGCTTTTGCTAGACAGTCCCAAAAAAGAAAGTAATTGATGAGATAAAGGTAAATACAATCGCGTTAATATTATTTATTAATTAATAGAAATTATAAAAATATAATGAAAATATAGTTTTTTCTCGAATAAATAATAGTACTCTTAATTATATTACTTTCGGATCACCAAGCCTAGTAGCCAATCTTTAGACTGTATAGAAACTATCTATCTGGGAGATTTGGGAAAAAATTTTTAAGTGAAAATGGCCAAAGGAAATTTCTGAAAATAACTTCCAAATTTACAGTTTGACCGCTAGAGGGCAAATTCTTGAATAAAAGATTTAATATGAGAACTGGAAAAAGGCCTTAATTTCGCACATATTTGATTTAGTACGTTTTCTTCGGTTTTTTCAAATACAGGGTGGGAAAAGTAAGATTGTTTTTATGGATAAAGACATATAACTTTAATTTGGATCAACCCTTTTTGACAAAATTATCATTATCCACAAAAGAGTAGATAAACCAATGATTTTTACTATAAAACAATCGCATTCAGTTCCAGTTGTCAAAGATAGAGGGCACTGGTTTCCAAACTTCTATTCATAAAGTACACCTTCTCACGGACAAGTTAAAAACTTGAGAATTATTTGACTTACAAGTATTTCTCCTGGCCACTATTACTTTTTTGTTTCGATATGGATATTTTGTAATATACAGTCAAGAGCTTAGCTTATTGGTCCACCCGGTACACTGATAATAGGAAACGTGCACTATTACGGGCCCTGTAATCAACTGAATATGGAATGTAATACAGTAGTGTAATACTTACTTAATATGACGTTTTTTTAGTTTTGAAAATTCCATTCCAAAAATGTAATTTGACTACAATTATCCTCACGTTTGAAGAAAAAAAATATTCATTTTACTCGGAGAAGAGGGTTTCATTATTTTTGTTCCGGCCAGCTATCTAATCGTATATCCCCTTTAAGTTATATTGTATTTGTATTCTGACCCATCAGTCCATCCTTTCTTAACCGTATCGTGTGTATCATACCGAGTTCCGTCCAAATAGATAATTGTTAATAAATATACAACATGTATACTTACTTACAATTTCCACACAAAAACACACACACTTTCTTGATGTCAGACCACCGACTAAAGAGAACACCTGCAATCACATTTCAAAAATAGTTATAGTTCAGTCAAACTATTAAAGGCACTCACTCGCTATCGCTCGATCGTGCTTTAAACAGTTTCGTTTATTAATCGCTTTCATTAAAAAACTAGTTTATTGAATAACTATCAACGATTATTAGTTGAAATTGTAACATTAAATTAATTTATCGTCAACTAAGTAAGCATTTTAAATAATTATAATATTGACTGGGCTATGACGGCATACTCTTAGTTTTAGAGTCAAACAAAAAGCCGGCAACTTTAAGTTCGCACTATACCTTTTAAGTCAACTAAACTTACGATCTCACCGAAAGTACCTTCATTGCCCACGCAGTTGATTGAAGTAACTGTTATCCCTTATTGCTTTAGATGAAATCGCATAGTATATGTTCTTTCAATTGGGACAATTTTCAAGCTTCCCAGAACCACCTAATAAAATGCAGTTCATTTTAAAGAAAAATCGAAGGCATATTCCCGCTGGAAACTACGTGAATCATCTTGGTTATACCACCAAAATTGATTCCCCGGAAAAAAGAGAATAAAACAAAACCCGGATTTTATTTTCGTTCATAAGGAGAAAATTTATAACACCAGTTAGAGAGATAAGCGCTTTTTCGGGCAGGGCCCGACTAGCCCCATTAGAACCACAAAAAATGTAATACTGATTAATATAATATTCTCACTTATACCCGATGAGTCGAAAAAATAGAATATCTGCAAATTTTGACAGCTGTTTTTTTGAGATTGGTACTAACTCAAAAACGGGCGATTGTAATAAAACAAGTGCCATCTACGTGTTAGGCCCGGGACTTTTCAGTCCATGTGTTAGTAAGTGATAAATATCCTAGAGTCCGTACGATAAAAGATACAAAAGAAATAGGAGCACTTATTTCAAAATAACTGGAAAAAAAACTAATTGAAGATTCCTACTGTCCATTTGCTGCTGCAGTAACCTTAGCAGTAAGAAAATAAGGCTCTTCCTCAGATCAATACATTAAAAAGATACATTCGTTTACATTTAAAACTGAACCCAACATTACATCACGTTCTAAAGTAACTTGCCGACCCTTTGCCAGATGTCTTACTTTTCCTTTGAATTGCGACAACTGAGTTGTAGGACACGATAGAAACGTACAAAATAAAAATGAACTTTTAAGAAATTACATAAAAACGACTTTAAAATAATTAATCTAAGTAGTTTATGTAATAAAAATATGTTTTTATTTGAAACTTTTGAGGTTTAAACGGAACAAATGCGTGTTAATAATATCTGAAATATGTCAACACCGAGAAAAGGGCGAAAACCATTTTACTATCAATTTTACCTGATTTTACTACGAAGTTTCAACGTTCCTAGTTTATTGAAGCTTTTGTTTCCGCCTTTTCAACTGATATTTGTGTGTGTACAGATATAATTCAAAACAATATTTTTTGTGGAAATCCTTGTTCGTCAGTGCCAAATTTGCAAGAAAAACAGTCGGAATTTTCCTAACCTCTCTTTTCACATGTAAGCAAATAGTGTTCTATTGGCCAGTGGCACTGTCCGACTAGTCCGACAGTTTCTCCCCACTCCTTGAAAGTCATTGATGAAAACATACGTATAGCGATAGAATGTTAGCCGTCTTTTCGGATAGTTTTATGAATTACTTGCGGACTGTATTTCTAGTATTACTCTAAGGGCTCTGCATACATCTCAAAGATTCAAATTAAATTGTGATTTCTCAATCACAACCATTTTCATTATGGAAAAATCGAAAAATTGTATATACTTTTCCACACTGGATGTAAAAACTCAGTATTATGGTCTATTTCATTGAAAATCGAATAATTGCCCAAATAAACATTAAAAAACCACTATTCATATCACATCATCATCTCTATGTATGTATACCATGCGTAGCAACTCTTTCACTCATATACAAATCTAAATGCAAATACAACAGCGAATTGAACGGACCAAATTCAACCCTGTTCCCAGTTCTCATAAATTGAGTCAGTATTCGAGGTACTTGTAACCGTTCCTAATCCACCATCTACTGTAATAATCCGAGACGAATATGACCACAACCGTATATTTGCATCCTTGCCCCGGTATAATTAATAGTTCTAGCAGCTGGTGGGATTACGGATGAACGCAAAATTGACATGTGTATACAAGTATGATACAATTGTTGCTGAATATGTATGCGAAAGATGTATATCAGTGAGATATGACGGATGCAAATTTATTCACTAAATATGTTAAACAGATGCAGAACTAATTTTTAGGAAGTGCGACTTGACTGGAATGTCCTAATGTGCGATGATATATTCAGAGAGAAACCGTTTTTGTACAACTGCATGTGTTACAATTCATGATTAATTGCTTTACAAAATATTCATGTTACATTACCGGGCGTGTACGAAAAAATGACGTATTGTCCAAAGATAATGTAGATAGAGAGGGTAACTTTATACTAAAGGGGGATAGTCTAACATGTTTCGTGAAAACGCACTTTCTACTGTTTCGTAATATGTTACTTTGTTATATAAACTGCTTTGTTTGACAGTCGCCATCCTTGTCACGTCGGCATCGTTTTCTACATACATTGGGCCAAAATCGTTTATACAATGTTGGTTTATCATCTATTGAAAAATATTTACTGAAACGCTTAAAACAAAATAATATATTTTATGATAATATTATTGAAAGACAGTAGGATTACGTTAAAATATAAAAAAAGTTAATAAAACTTTAAAAAAAAAAAATATGAGGAATTAAAAAAAAAATTAAAAAACAAAAAAAAAATTTGGCAAGAAAAGCTCTTTACCTCCACGTTGGTTCTTGCTGGACCACAATTTGATTTTGTCACTGAAGTAGCTGGTACGGTCGCTGCGAACAAAAACGTTTTATGTCCAGCCTCCTCTCTTGAATAGTTCACGAGCCGCCACTGATTGGGACGCATATCTACTCGTTCTATTTGCTACACATCATCTTTCAGACCACGTGATTATTGAAACCGTCCAGTTTCCCGACAATAACAAATATATGAAGAAGTCTTATAAGCCGATTAAGACTAAATTCAATAAGTTACTAATCTACCACGAAGTCATCTGTTTAAGAGTTGTTTGATTTTTTCGCTCAAAAATATCTCTGATAATACTGCGCCGAATATCTTATTCGCTTGACCAAGTAATAACTGTCCGTTTCATATTTTGTTTTTACGACGGTATCCTAGGAGACTACTAGAGAGAAGAAGGACATGTTTTCACTATTCAATATTTCTCAATTACCAAGGATATAATTTCTAAGATTTCTTCTTTATCCGTGAATGAATTTGTTTTCAACTTGACTACTTCAATAGTGTGACTGTCTTCTGGAATAATTGCAAAGGATAAGCCCAAAAATCTCCAAGTCCAAGAGAATTCTTCCACATTTTTAAATGTATTATTTTCGTCAACAAATCTTCCAAGAAACAAACTGATGTTAAATTAGGCACAACGACTGAATTAAACGAACAATCAATAGATTCATTTTGATCACTGGGTCCGTAACTCCATTAATCACACGACGTTACTTGGTAATTTGAATTGACAAACTGAATACATCAGGATATTTTTGACTCGATGCTGAACTGAAAAGCATTCAGCTACACGTTATATAGTCAATCAATATGAATAGTTTAATGCAACAATATTGCAATTTTATTATAGTTTGCCGATTGGTAAGTTTTATAGACTCAGGTTAAATATAATCGTTCGAGTCATTTTATAATTCTGTAACAGAGGGTCTTTTTTCCATGGTCAAATGGTACAATTATATCCATGCTGCCCCTCAAATATCGGGTTAGGTGTAGGCTTATGGTGAGTGGGTCATTTGACCTTCAACTGCGACCTGCAAGATTCTATTTCTCACTCCAAAGAAATTCAGCTTCTTCGCAAGGCCGATTAGTTTAATTGGGATATTTCAGAGAGAAAGACCTTGCCAAACATGAGAAACCTGATTCAGGCTACGACGAGGTAGGCACAAAGTATATGCTTCTCAGTTTCATCATCATCTAGACAAAGACGGTATGTCAGATGCTCCAGCTGTCCAAATCTTTTTATTTGATTATTCATATGACGGTGGCCTGTTTGTAGTCCAGCCATTGGGAATATACCTTTTGGTCGCCGCGGTCAGTTTTACCCAAATTTAATTTTTTCACTATTCGAAAGGTACAGACCACGGGTGATCATGAACTGCGGACAACCGGTGGGTTGAGAGCAGGTAGCCCCCTAACCCTTTACCTGTTCATTTTACCTGGCTGACCCTTGTCCGCAATTCGTCCAGTGATTAACGGACCCTTACAGCACTTGTCCGAAGTTCATGCATCTGTCCACAATTCGTGCGCACCGCAGACCACTTGGTCGCCAAAGCTGGATTGAGGGTTCCAAGAAAATTATGGGCTTATTTAATTACTCTAATACTAATATGGGTTTGTTACCTGTCGACAACCAAAATAAAAATATTTTTCATCAGTTAGTTGTCTGCATTCTTACTGAAAAGATTAATTTTTTTATTTGAAAAGTGATTCTCATCTTATTAATTATTCCATAAAATAAGTTTAGAGTTTGTGTTGAGTCGATGTTAAGTGTAAAACGAAAAAAGTTGTTAATTGTAAAAAATATACATTTGGAAAAGACAAGGAAACAAAGTAAGGTGTATCATATAAGTGTACTCGTCGTGGGTGTGAAGTGACTACTGGAGTGGACAAATCGGAAACTGTCTCACTGAAATCTGAGAGTGAACATAATCATCCACCATCGGACCATTTAGATGTAAAAAAAGTTCAAAACGGATTGAAAAGGAAGGCAACGGAAGATATTTGCATTAAACCCAGTAAGTTAATTAACAACGGAATCCGAGGGGAGGATATACTTTTAATTTTCAATAAATTGAATTAAATACCTTTAATGATTGATAACTACGGCGACCAAGAGGCCTACCTGATTTTAAAACTGGCGACCAAGTGGTCGATGACATTATGGAACCCCTGCTGACAAAACTGACCGCGGCGACCAAGTGGCCAACACCCCTGCCTTTATGGTATAAAACATTCCTCAAAGGATGCATATTGTATAAATGTCTTCCAATGGTAAAAGTAAAAGTAAAAGAATGTATTAATTGTTTGTTTGGCAATACCTGTGGCCTTCCAAATAATTCTGTCTTTTTCTTGACATCTATACCAAAATCGCAGGGGATACAGAAACAATTTATTGAGTCTTCCTATTGAGAAGAGTCTTTTTTGACAACTCGATACGAACTTTGAGGTCACGCAGTAAAATTTTAGTAGGTACCCTTAAAGCATCTCGTAGCTTTTCGCAAAAAAATTTATTGTTTCATGTGTCCGGCTCATCTCCTCCAATCTCACCTATCATGAATCAATGGCGTGCACATCCGTCTGAAAATACAGATGCTTAGGATCCTTGTTGATATTTTTATATAAGATCCCTGGAGTGTAACAAAGGACCATTTTGGGTTATTATAAGTGTTGTATGTAAATGACGCACAAATTGTTTTTTTAATTTATGTTCAAACGTACTTTTCTTTCTTTATTGACGCGGATTTTCTAGGAGAATTGAAAATGCGCATCTGATTTGGTTGATTTATACCTTTCCAATTTCTCATCTCCATTGACATTGTTCCCTTTATCTCACCTGCCCTGTCAGTCACGGTGCTCTGAATATGGCTTTTTCTTCAAAATTTGACGAAGTAATCGCAGGTTGTCTACCCATAAGATTTATTCAGTTTGAATGAGACGTTTCTGTCAATATTGTTTTTATAACCCGTTTGATCGAAGAAAAGGGCTCAGACTAATTCGAAAAGAAAGTGATATTATGTTAAAATATGCTGAAATAATTCCAGCTTCATTCCATTAGAAGCACTCGAAGATAAGTGAATTAAAATTTCGATTCGTATAATTGTCGCATATTTAAACACCCGATAATATTTTCCAGCTATTTTATATTTTTACTAGAGTTTATTTTTTGCGTAGTATGGCTCAGAAAGATAATATCATAAATAAAAACCACACTTTTTAACAGGTCACACAACTCCAAAAACATTTTATATAATCTTTACCGGCATTTTTTTTAATTCCCTCACATTTAATCTTTCTTTTAATTCGAGGAGATAAGGGGTAATAAAACGTTTTTAACTACCTAACAAAATCTCATCCAACCTTTTTGTAATATAAGAAAAGTGTTTTTCTCGCATCTAATATTTTTTGATGTTTCCGGTGTAATTTAATGTTACTTTTATTTTAAGCTCGTCTGCTTATCCGATGAAATTATGAACGAAAAACCACACAAAAGAAAATTATATAACAAATTGTATTTTGTCAGTTGACAAACGTTATTTTTTCCAAACGTGCCAGAGGTGCTACAGTCTGTGAGCTATTGTAGTCACTGTCAGATGCGCTCAAGTTTTGCAATTATTTACTCTTAAGGTATTTGTTATACCCATAGACATCATGGACGTATGTGAAATATGCGGAAATTGAATAGGACTTTTGACAAAAACGCGCAAAACTTAAAAATTACGGGCAATCCAAAATTTAAATATTACCTATTATCAATTGAGAAAATATTTGTTTAACAAAATATGATGGTTTGTCCTTTCGATCTGCAATGTACAAGAAGGAACTTTTCACTTGGACTTCACTCCCATTGGCAGAATGATTAGATGTCATGAAATCAATGATGGACTAGACGCTACCGAAGAAGATTCTCTTCTTTCCAGTAAAAAAAAGGTTGAGATCATTCTATGAAAATTACACTGTAAGTCAACAAAACTCAAACCAATACTAATTCAATATGTTGTGCAATTTAACAAATTTCAATAAATGATTAGAACTATACACCTGTTATAAAATCGCTTGGAGGCCGGTGAATTTTATATAATCTCTAGGGGTTTATTTTCCAGGAATTTCAAACTGAATCCTTGCTGCTCCAAGGGTATCAAAAGCTTTAGATCTCTAGATATTGTTGTATAGTCTGTAAACTTTGAGCGGCTGTTCTGATTAAATGTGAATTGGCAATGGCAGACAGGCATGGTAGGACTGCCAACACATGCGAAAAAAAAATTAACCCCTTTCAAAACTTCATCGTACGGTCATGTTTAGAAATTTTTACGAATGAACTAATTCCTTATGAAAAATTCCAGCGTACGCCTATGAATAATTCCAGCGTACGCCTATGAATACTGCTAATAGATGATTGGACATTTCATCGTATGTCTTAACAAATGGATTAACACCGCTAAAAAACTGGTTCATACTTGCATGATATATAAATTTTTACCAATAATTAATACCATTCAAAAATTAAACTCAGTTTTCGATCCAACTATTAATACTTCCCACTTAATTCCTCCAACATACATTAAAATTACCATTAAGGACCATATGTATGACACCTGGCAACAATTTTGGAACGTGAGTGACTCAAAACTAGCAGAAATCAAACCTCGAGTGAGATTTAAGATACCTCTTCCACGGGGAAGGAAAAACCAAATTGTTATCAACCGCCCCCATATTGGTCATACATCACTAACGCATCTACACCTTATAACCAAAGAAAAACCACCAAGATGTAATTGTAATATACAACTTTCTTCTAGCCATATCTTATCAATCTGCCCATAGTACCATCAAGCCAGAACGATAGCACAATTACCAGAACGAATACCCTAGTGGTTGATGCGGATTAGTTGTGCCTCTAGAAAAATCACACAATGTGGCAATGGAAGCTTTCACTCCAGTAAATCAAAATTCAAATAATGCACATGCTACCTTAGTACTGTTATAGCCCGAGAAAAAAATTTTAAATTGGATAGTTGCTGATGTAATGATGCAAGCTTCAGTTGAAGTGATCCCATTTGAAGATATTTGATGGTTTATAGCGAGAGTGGAATATTTCTCCTGTATAAGCCTAGCTGATATATTACCGAAAGAAGGAGAAAGAAGAACCCAGCCCTATTTCACTGACTACAACAGGACAGTGACAGTGATAGGTGTGGGTTAAGCAGGAACAGGGGCTGGTTAGCGATGACAGGTGTTGATTAAGCGGAAACAGGTGTTACTTACACTGTGACAGAGGACGGCTACACCACCACCCCATAAATTTTGCCGCTACCAAAAATCAGTTAACGCTGCTGAAAAAAGGTTCATTTAACGAATACTATGTTGCAATTATTAATACTAGCTGCATTGCTTTATAGGACCATATCTTCAATATGCGTCCGGAGTGTGCGGGTAGATAATAAAGGTACGCTCCATGGTGATACTTGTGAAAGGTTGAAAGGTCACAATATATGTATCACAATGTAAAATCAACCACTTGACAGTGACTGGCTAGGAATTCTGATGAAAAATTCGGCCAACGAATTCAACGACTACGCTACGTGTTGAAAGCTCCATTTGAACGCATTCACATTTCATCGGTATACATAATAAACATTAATCGTTAAAACTCCTTTTTCATGTACCTTTAACAAATCACCGTTTGAAGTAAACACCATAATAAAGAACTATCCTGTTTTAACACTAAAACTCTCGATGAAAGAGCGAGAAACGTGACTAAGAACAACGTATTTCGTTATTTTTCCGTAGCCACCGTCAAAGACTTGTAGAAACAGCAAAAGAGAAAAGAGGCACTTAGATTATCGACGCCAACAAAAGCACTCGACATCTGGGTTGCACTAAGGCTGCAAAGTAATTGTCTGTGATGCAGCTTCCCAGTTCTGAATTCCGTGTACTAACCGCAATTTGACTATTCAGCAGGCATACAACAGAAACACTTAGCTTTCGAGCGGGAACAATTAAGTACTTAACACTGAAAATGAAATCCTCTTAAATGCGAAACCTTTTAATATCTCTGTGAAAACTATTATTTCTCTAGGAAATGGAACAGCCTGAAACGTTTATAATCGCCTATTTATTACCTTTTGTTTGCGTATTTTGTTAAATATTTAAGTAATGCTAGAAATCTGAGCTAATAAAATAAAATAACATTCTGAAGATAAATCGTAAATTTTATTTAAAATAATCACAAGATAAATTGAAAACAACTAATAGTAACCGAAATCACGTACGGGTGTAGCAATTGCTTGACATTTTTACATATTAGTCTTCTTGTAACCAAAAAAAAAACACAAAAGAAAAAGGTTTAAAGAATATCCTATTTCAGATAAAATTAAATTTGTCACAAATCATCAAAAGAAGTGATGTCATAATTTGAATGACAGGTTAATTCAACAACCTGAAAATTTACTACAGGTAGAAACTTTCAATAGAGTGAGAGGAATGTAAGACACCGGAAAGTGAGAAAGAGACAATTTAAAAATAGTGAATAAGTGAACAAGCTGAAAATACGGTTACCAGTGTCTTACCACTCTATACCAATTCCTTTAAATACTCTTATCTATAAGTCCGACACTGTTGCTGGTAGTATCCGATGCTACTATCTTTGTTTTAAAATGGAATAATAGATTCGAATGATGCTCTCAGGCAAAGTGTATGGTCAGGATTGTAGTCCATTTATCAACTCTGCTTGATGAGCAGTATATGACAAAGTGCGTCAATGAAGTAGCGAGTACATCCATTATTAATGGGGTGTTAACAAAAATATAATGCTTTCTCAATTAGGCCTGGAGCTGGTAACAAAAGCAAAGTTATGATAATACCACTTCTAAAACCTAGTCGAGTCTACCACGACTATTCAATACTCCAATTTGGAACTGACGCGTTAACCCCTGCGCATCCCCTGAACATGTCAAAATTTAGCCTTATAGATTAGATGATTTATGAACTCATTTATAACTGTGTCCGACAAAAATGTGGTTGGTCCGACAAAAAAAATTGGAAAAATAATGTATCAGGGAATTTTTTTATATAAATGAATTCTAACAACTCTTAAAAGCAGTTATTGGTGACATGTCTAAACTTAGAGATTTTTGAAATGCTTCAAATTTCAAGGTATTCAATTCTAATAGTTAAATGCAATTGATTATATTTTATGGTAAAAATAATATTGAAAATTGTGTATTGAACATTATTTCACACATAAGCCAAGTACTTTTTTTCACATAAAACTCCTTATAGCAAGATGAATGATATCCCATGATGCTGTCTTGAAAAGTCTTCAATTCAATCTCCCATTTTTCAAAAGCACCAGGATCTTCAAATGAAACTCCCTATTCTTTCCAATTTGCAGTTTTCCCTTGGTGAGTTGATTTAAATTGGTATACGTGAGCAAAAATACAAATGTTACTTCAACACTGTACCTATTCACTTTCATAACTAATCCTAGCTGTTAGGCTACACAGAAGAAATTTGAAAGTATTTTCGTCCATTTATTTTCTAATTTGACGTTAAAAATGTGTGGATATTCCAGAAGAAATTTGTGAGGCTGAGGTTAGCGTTATTTATAAATATCTGTGAACTGGTCTTTGTCTCTTCAAACCAGGTAATCGGATCCAAATATCGACATTTGTCAAGATCATATCTGATTAGCTGTGTTGTGTTATAGCTCCTGATTTCACGTCAAAATTATCCATAAATGAATCGTCATTGGATAAGGGATATGTCGGAATCGACATTGTTTACGTAAAATCAGGTGCTCCGGCATAAATTTCAGGAAATCAGACATGATCCTCATAAATATGGATATTGGGATCCAAGGAGTAGTTTACAAATATATATAAAAATCGTCAACCTGAACATGGCAAATTTGTTCTGCCCTATTGGTAAACATTTCCCAAAATTTCCAGGCTGGCAGCTTGGACATTCTGAGTAATAATCATGGCTACAATAATTAGATTTGTAGGTAACCTCACCAGGAAGAATCATAACAGAATCGCAAATCTGATGAGTGTGACAGGCGAAGCCATGTACAGATTATGCATCCTAGAGGAGGAGCAAGCACATCCTATGTCAGTGCGACTGCCTGGCAAATGTGCGGTTTCTTATACCAGGCGATAAGAAGCTATCGTCAAGAAACTACATGAAAAATTCAGTCTCGAGGTTGATTAGCTTCATGAAAAAGTCGAGATGGAAATTCTAATCCAGATTCAGAGAACTACAATATATCTGAAGAGATCGAGGTGAAATAGGCCGACTAGCTACCTGAACAGATCTAATCTAGTCTAAGCTGAATCTAATGCTCTGGGGGAAAAGTTGTGAAGAGTTAAAAACATCAAAAGTTCTGACAAAAGATTATCTCAAATTACTTCTTGGATTTTTCAAAGCCTAGTATCTGAATATAAGAGAAGTTATAGGTACAGATTTTTTCAAAATAGCAAAAATTTCACTAGGAAAAATGATAAAAAAAAGCTGAGAGGGCTACAAGAGGGAGTGAATTTTAAAAAACTTCGTTGAAAGAAGTCATCACCCTTGTCAACCGATCTTTTGGTAAAAACATTTTTTTAATGCTAAATTTTTGTTTTTTAAAGTCAAAATAATATGATACATATGATTATTATAATCAACTATAAATAATGTTCATGACACTAATAAAGGAACTTTTGCCAGTTATCTACATAAAAGGACAAGATTAAATTTGTGCTTGCGAAACCTTTTACGATGCGAACATCTCTCGACATACAGAACCTCAAAAACATAAAATCCCACGTGAAGGCTGAAACGTAAAAGGGACAAGAAGATCGTAAACTTGTCAAATGAGAGGGATTTCATTTCCAATTTCCAGCAAGGTCCTTGCAGCACGCATCCGCACAGAATTATTGGCAATTGGCGGAGTTGCTCTTTGTGTGCCATTCAATTAAGTTAATCGCCAGCTAACGATAAATGGCGTCAATTAGGCGACATGCCACAGCAGGTCAGCTATACGAGACCCTAGATAGGCTCTGTTGGTTTTAGCTATATCGCGCCGACTTCAGTTTACTCGAAGTATAGGTTTCGTGCTCTCACACACTCAACAAACAACCAACTCTTGTTGTAACAACCTGTAGCTGTACAAACTAAGTAGTAAATAATCGTAAGTTGAAAAATTTTGAATAACTATAATATCTATTAAAATTTTATTTAATTTATAATATATTTTCTTGGAAAAAACAATTTGATTTCGAATATTTTATCTCCATTTAACATTAAATTAATGTTTTCACATTAGTTGGCGCTAGACGAGATGTAAGATGTTCAGTAGCATGTTATGCTTTCGTAGGAATGCTCTAGGTGGCGGTCGGAAACCTTCGGGAAGGTTAATGGGTGGAGACTTCCCAGAGTATACTAAATTAGAGCGCGCCAGCATGGGCGTAACTTATAGGATTTTATAAGATGTTACTTCATGTATACAACAAAGAACTGGAATAGGCTTAACGAAGCTTGAGCTGGAATTATCTACTAATGCATTATATCAGGTCATAACATGAGGTCTTATTATATCAGAAATTATTTTGGAACTAACAAGTATGGTTAAAGTTATCATTATACAGTTTTTTAAAAATATCCTGAATCTTGGAAAGGAAAGTGCTAAGAAAATATTTACAAAATTTTACTTTGAGTAGTTTTGATTTAAATTCAATTAATATGTATAAAACTCAACATGTGTTTTTACTTTAAGTTTTCAACACTAAATTTCACTACAGTTAGAAATTTACAAGAAATCAATATCAGGTGAGTAGGGGGTTTACCAAAAACTGAAAAACATGTGTCAAGGGGTCTCTGGCACAAAAAAGTTTGGGAGCCTCTGATCTAGAGTGTCTGATTTTTTTTATTATGTTCGGCGAGTGCTATAATGTTATATATTGGTGGAGATGCTTTGGTGACCGATTCAATTAAGTTAAAGCTGTTACATTTCGACCATGTCTTATTCCAATGTCAGCGTAGCGGCTTGGATTTATTTGTTGGTATAAATCAGTATGTTTTTACTTCAAAATGTATCAAAAATGATGTTTTTTCTTAATAGCTAAATTGTTATTTTAACATCCTATTACTGGATACTAAAAAAATGTGGAATACGAAGAATGTTATTTTCTGGACACCTTCAAACTCCATTTTACGGAAAGACTTTAGTTATTGCTCAGGTGTAAAATCAAACACTGACTAGACACAGACAACGAACTTATTTACAAGTTCTTGATTTTTTTTATTGGACTCAGATGCTTTCATATCACATCCAGACTCCACTGTACTTCTAATTTAATCGATGATACTCAGTTATGAATTTTTTTCCGAATTATTAAGTAGCTTTTCTCTGGACATTTGGCATCCTTACTATGGAAATAAAAACCGTTTCCATTCAACAACAGCTTTTGAGATATTTGGGAATAAAAATTCATTTAACATTCAAAAATATTTTCGATTCTCATGGTCGGTCTCCTTGACAGTAAAACTGAAAAAAAAAGAGAAGATTCATCCCTCCGGAAGATCTAGTGAAGTTGAAACAAATGGGATCAAAATAAAGGAACCTTCATTGATATACTTACCGAATGTACAGAGTCTCAGGACTTAACGAACTATTGATCTCTAAGACTCTCCTTAGGAACTGAGTGGAAGAATTATGGGATTTCTTGCCCACTCATATGTATAAGTAAAATTAATATGGTCTGATTTATTTTCATTTAGTTTAGAGTTTAGATAGGCAAAATGGTACCTTAGTAATTGGTGAATCTGGTAAGAATCTCCATGAAGCGGAACGTTTGTTTAATGAGAGATACCCAGATCGCCCTATCTCGAGAACTTATTTAAGGGAGCTTCTTCACAAGTTTGAAGCAAGAGGTAGTGTTCAAGATGCCAAACGATCTGGTCGACCAGCATTTAGTGATGATACAAAAATGATATAGTAGCTGAAATGGTAGTAAACGCTACTTCCTCTTCAACTAAAGTTGCGTCTATCTGTGAAGTAAGTGAAAGTACAGTACAGAGAGTGTTGACTAAAAATAAATTTCATCCATACAAGTTAAAAACGGTGCACCACCTTTCGGATGATGACCCCGACAGAAGACTCGAATTCTGTGAATATATGACAAATAAAATTAGTCAAAACCCACATTACACAAAAACAATTTGTTTTAGTGACGAAAGTACTGTTTGCCTCAATGGAAATGTGAATACACAAAATGTAAGGTATTGGAGTGTCACAAATCCTCACACCTTTCGTGAACAACATACCCAATTTCCAGAAAAAGTCAATGTTTGGGCAGGTATTTTGGGAAATCACATAGTTGGTCCTGTTTTATGTAATTGAGCCTGTTAATTCTTGAAATTCTGGAAGATAATCCAGATGAATTCGGCCATCTGGAAAAACATTTCAACAAGATGGTGCTCCTGCACATTATTATGGTGCAGTAAGACGTTACCTGGATGAAGAATATCGAGGTAGTTGGATCGGCCGGCGAGGTCCTATGGAATGGCCACCTCGGTCACCAGATCTGACACCATTAGATTTTTTTCTAATGGGGTACTTGGAATCCAAGGTTTAGGCTACGACACCAGATAGCATTGGCGTTTTTAAAAAAAGAATTATTGAAGAATGCAATGCAATTTCAGCTGACACATTCGAATGAGTACGACAAGAGTTTACTAATAGGATGCATTACTGTCAGGAAGTAGACGGAGCACATTTTGAACACTTGCTATAAGAATCCATTGTTGATATTTGATTAATTAAATTTAAAAAAATAATTTCAATAATTTTGGTATTCATTTAATTTATCCGTCAAAATTGGTTTAAACCCTAAGAAAATTAATATGGCTATGTAGCCAATGTCAACGCCCTTCAAATGAGATATCACTTGCCATAAGGTGCTATTTGAAATTATTGGCCAGAGTGGCATTGTGACGTCATCTATTACTATTACGTCACCTGTTACCATTCATAGAGAAGTTTACAACACTTTATTTTCACACTTCAAAAGATACGAGGGGGGGAGGGGACTTTTAAATAGCACTGTATAAACAGTGAGAAACAAAACTTTCCATCTGTCCATGTACAATTTACGATATCCAGATCCGCTAGCTGCAGATGATCCTGGCAATAAATAGTTCCTGAGAATAATTGAAAATGGTTCATAGGAACAGTGAATGAGAAATGCTTGGAAGAAAATACAGTATCTCCACTTCTGAGTTTCTTGCAAGTTTGGCGGAAGCTTGAGTTGTTTTTCACCAAGTTTCAAGATCTTGGTAAAATAATTTTGAAATGTCCCAGAAATATTTTTCTGTATTGATTATGTTCCACTTTAGTGAAATTGGACGAAAGTTGATAACTTCAGTAACTTTAACACTTTTTTTTTAATAAAAAATTATTATTTCGACTAAACCACCAGACTAAATACGTTTTTCTACTGTGTCCGTTACAATTCCACGCTACTCAACTATAGCTGCCAGTTTCCATTAACGGAAATTGCGAATACTTCGACACTTGTCACAGTGTACATGTAAGCCGTAATTACTTGGTGGTATTAGAATTAAACGGGATAGGTAGATTTGGATGAAACATCCATGGAAATCCCTCGAACAGGTTACCGTGGCGATTTGCACGCAAATTTTATTCACAGCTTTTTTACATGATTTCATTTTTGTTGATCAAATGAAGTGCTAAGATATTTGAAAATCATTATATTGGATTAACAATGTTATTTCTATGCTTCCGTACCCATCTATCGACAACTAAGTTGATCAGAATCTACTGTACCGATTAAGTATTGGTAGAATACTCGCTAAGGTATTCCGTTCACTCTTTTCCTTCTAGAATGAGATGGATTCCGATCAGTTTTTTTCTGCTTTTAAGTTATCAAGAGGATAATTCATTTCTTTTCTTCCTTTAACCACACTTTAAGGGCAGGTGGGCTCAAGGTGAGTACCTTAATTCAAGAAAATTCTTAGCCAGTGTTATATTTAGTGATGAAGCCACGTTTACCACCAATGGCGTAGTTTCATGACAAAATGCAAGATATTGGGCACCTAAAAATCCTAACTGGGTAATAAATTGCAAAAGCCAGTATTCTGAAAAGGTGAATGTTTGGTGCGGAATTTATAGACAGGATAATAGGTCAATTTTTTTTAAGGGTAACATGAATGCCAAGAACTTCATGGAATTCTTGGAAGGTGAGTTATCCGCAGTGATTGACGAACTGCCACTAGCAGAAAGAAGAAATTTGATATTTCAGTTAGATGGTTGTTCTGTACACTATTCTAGGATTGTCAGGCAGTGGCTTAACGAAAAATTTCCAAATGGTTGGATAGTTCACGGTAGCGAGTTGATCGAATGGCCTCCTAGATCGCCCGATTTAACTATATTGGATTTTTATCTGTGGGGTCTTTTGACACAAAAAGTGTATAAGACACGTCCAAGGAATAGAGCAGAACTATGTGACAGAATACGACAGGAGTGTGCTGGAATAACGCCACATGAAATAAAAAAGCGCTAAGACATAGTGACAAACGATACGAGAAATGTGTGGAAATCAACGGAGGTCTAGTCGAGGCTATAAAAATGTAGAATTGAATTATTATTAAGTAGTTTAATAATTAAAATGTATTATTAGGTGTCAATTTGTATTTTCATCACATCAGCACAATTTTACATTACTCTCAGAAGCTATAACTCCAGAACGGGTTAAGTTATCGGATTCGAATTTTTACAGTGCAATATGTTGTCTCCTAGTTTTTGTTCACCATGTTACCATTTTTAATATGTGTCTACATTCTTAGTAAAAAATTAATTGAAAAACAACTTTTTCCAAATTTATGTAGTGATAACTTTGTTGTTGATGAAACTTTTTTTATAAAATTTTGATAGTTTACGTTTGTGATGATTCTGAATCCAGTGGTGTAGTCACCTTTTTTCGCACAGAAAAACCAACGTAGAGGGCCTTGAAAATAGCTATAATGGTATGAAAATTTGTGCTCAAATACTGTTTTTGATACTGAATCTAACAAAAAAGACTAAATCAAAATCGGTTGAAATATGCGGATATTATAGTGGAGCTTCCAAACAGAATGGGTCACACTGTATCTCAAAATAACAGAAATCTTACAAATATTAACCCCTTTATTGTACATTGAAAAAAATTGGAAAAGCCGATGTCCTTTACATCTAAAATAATGTCCTTAAAAGTCCATTCATCATTTTAAATTGTAAGGCTTCGAAGTATGCTGAAAATAGCACGCTATGTTTGTCAAAAGAAATTTTTGTCGGCATTTCCTTCAAAAGTAAATTACACATTTTTTTATTCTTTTTGTTTTACATCCTCATTCATGTTTTGTTAGTCTCGAAATGAAATATGAAATATCTCTTTGTGAACAACACATTTCTTCTTCTATCATCGGTCTCTACTTTTAAGTCTTTGTAAATATTTTTTGCGATTTCATTTTATTCCAGTGATATTAACTGTGGAAAAGGGCGCTGTTTTATTTAAATAGATTAGTTAGGCGAGACGATGCTAGGTTATTTTATTCTATTATCCATGTTTGCTATTAGTTTCAGGCGAAATGTTTATTTTTGTTCTGAAAAACTGGAATATTTATTATTGTTGGATGTTTCTACTAGAAGCTCAATTTAGAAAAGTCTGCAATATTATATTTTTTTTTCTATTGAAATTATTGTGACTCAACATCAATGATCATTGAAATATTGTACAATTTACTACAAATGATATTACTGACTACATTAACATTTTTTGATATGTACCTACAATAAAAAGAAAAAGTAACAATGGATAAAGTTTCTAAAGTTATATGCGATTTTACAATCCGGCTTCCTGCAGGAACTTGATCAAATCCGAAAAATTGTTGGGTGTACAAAAAATTATCCGCAATTCTCGTACCAAGACATGCTGGAATTGCACACAGGAGGATCTTCCACAGTTATTAAGTACCTATATGTTAAGTGAGACTCCGATTCACATTCTTCTCACAACTATTTTTTTCTTCCTTGCCCTAGGTAAAAGGATAACCGAATTTATAGTTTCACTCCAGAAGAATTGGCAGGAATTTCGTATTTAAGATATGTATGAGGCTTTCAAATGCTTGGAGATTTGAATTTTTCAGAAATTGCAGAGCTTGGAGAATATCGAGGAGCTTTCCGGAGTGAATACTGGAAGATGAAGGCATGTTTTGATAACTGGACTGAATGTGGTGTCTGCACAACCGACTCCACTATTTGTTTTAGAAGTACCTGGTCGTAGTTAGCTAGATTCATAGTTTCCAAGAAATTCTGTAAAAATATAGAGCTAGGACACTAATGTTTTCAGAAATTACTGAGATACATATTGAATTGTGGCATAGCATCATCCCAAGGAGACCTGAAGGTAGTTGAAATTGGTAAGGTAATATTACAATATTGTCTGAAAGGGATTATAATATTTAACGAAAAGGTCTTGGAAGGACAATATGAAATTCGTTGGGCATTATTTATAAGCGACTGGACTGGCTTCGAAAAGCTGGATGAGACTTCTGCCTCATACACTAGATGAAGCGCCTTAACCATAGAGGGGATTCATCAGCTTAGCAAGATAGGGTATCTACAAGAGTAGACCTAGAAGCACCTGAAGAAATTATTGAGGTAGTATTGTGAAGTACATTGGGAGATTTTGAAACAGGTCTTATGGCTGGTATGTGAATGAGACTGTCACATTCCATTTTTGGTCGGATAATTGATCTATCGACTTTCAGGAATATTTCTTCTGATCAGCAAAGGTTTTCATTAGATTAAGTCTGGACCTTCTGAACGTGATCAAGAAGGCAGAGGCAACCTTCATGGTTGCCAGACGCACTTACGGCACTGAATGGGGACTTAGACCAAGCATGGTACACTGGTTGTACAAAATGGTTCTCATCCCCAGAATAACATATGCATCTCTGGTCTGGTGGCCAAAGATTAGACAAACCTCTGCGATGCTAAAACTAAGCAATTTCCAAATACCTTCCTCCGCTACATTGTGTCATAATGTGCGAAGCAAGGGCAGCTCTAACCAGACTGGAAAAAGCATCAGACCATGACGTGGCACATGGGAGAGGACACACAGAAATAAGGCACTTGGATGACGACATCTTTAAAATGCCGACAGACCACATGACCGCCAGATATATCTTTCGCAAGAACTTCAAGATTGTCATCAAAGATCGAAAGGGGCTTGAGGAAGAGGACGCACCACCACTCAGCAGAGCGAATGAACTGATCTGGTATACAGACGGATCAAGAGCACCAGAGCAAGTATATACAGCAAGTCGAGCATATATGAAGGAATCGTCTCGCTTGGTAAATATGCCTCGGTATTTCAAGCAGAGGTCTATGCAATACTTGCATATGCAAGGGAAAATAACATGAGAGCCTACAACAACAGGCAGATCAGGATCTACAGTGACAGTCAAGCTGCCCTTAAAGCACTTCAGAGCTCTAAGGTAACATCTCGGCTGGTATGGGAAAGGAAGGAGAACCTGAACAAAATAGGGCTGTATAACGGACACCTTACTTGCAGAAGATGCTAATAGGACATGGAAACAGCTCTGCACATATTATGCAACTGTGAGATGCTGGACCACAGGAGGCAGAAACTTTATGGAAGAACCCAAATGACTCCAGAAGACTTCTACAACCAACCAGTGAAGAACCTGTATGATACAGGAAACGGTTTGGCAGAATAGGCTGTAGGAGGATTCACAATAAGCCCAGGAGACTGAGGTGGTGCCGGCGAAGGGAAGGCTCCTTTAAAAAAAAAGTCTGGATTGGCAGTCTTTCAAGTTAATCGACTGTCGAACGTAAGTTTAAGAATTTTAGGAAATATTTGCTGTTAAACAATATTTTCTAATGCACTAACACTTAGTGCTGAGCTGGTACTTTTTGTATTTTATAAGTGAGTATATACACTTTGTGATGATGATGAATAGTTTAGGCTCCGTACTGGTAGTAGTATTTGCTATGTGGTCTTTGCGGCTTGCTTATATCTCTATATTATGCTTATAGAATAGCGACCTCTTGGACTTCCTACTTAATTTATCGGGAAAAAGAAAAGTTTGTACTTAATCTGAAACACCATTTGATGAATAAACTAACAGATGTTTTTGTACAGAATTTAATCCTGAAAACTGAGATACTCAATTTGTTCGATACACAAATCAGATTTGTGGTCGAAATATTTACCTTTCAATTGATTTCCATGCATAATTTCCATTCAATTCGTGAAATACGATGACATAAATAACACGTACAGTGAGGAGAACAATTGGAAAATGACTGTACTCAAAGCTTAACATTCTGAGCTAAAACTGTCACCATATCGGATTTGGCTTCAAAGCCAATATCCTCAATTTGTTACAATGTCCATTAAATCATATTGGTACCCTTTGTATTTATGCGAAATGAGATTTCCAGTG
The DNA here is from genome assembly GCA_949126875.1 of Lochmaea capreae. Lineage (NCBI taxonomy): Eukaryota > Metazoa > Arthropoda > Insecta > Coleoptera > Chrysomelidae > Lochmaea > Lochmaea capreae. Next base: position 11,181,199 of record OX421409.1, read on the forward strand.
AAAGCGAAATCGAACACGCTAACTCCCTAACAATTATAAAAAATACAAATGTTGCATCCTTACCATTAAAATCATACTGGGTGTTTTTAAAGTAATTATTTTTAAGAGATTTCTATAGAAAAGTCTCATAAATGAAATTAGAACGTCTCGGGCTATCAAAATGAACTTTAGATTTTTGGAACACGTAGCCGTTCTAGTTAGACGTAGTATAAAAATATCCAAACTTTTTATTCTGCACTATTCGTGAGTAACGTCACAACTGAAAGGGTGTCATGAGCAGTGGTTATGTTGAGATTAGTTGAGAGGGTGCATTGGGCCATTCTTTGTGATTCGCAAGAGTACGTTGGGCAGGCACAAAGTTTACGCTCTGCTGTTCCATCACCTTTCAGATAAAGACGACAAGTTGAATCTTCCAAGTCTAATACTTGCCTGGAACATTATTCGAGGGCGGTTCAAGTATTTAATGTTCGTTTTGGCTGAACTCAATAAAATGTCAATCGCAGATTATGGTCCAATAAACCCACCTGTTGCTCCTCTCTTCTTATTGCTATTCATACTAGAAGGGTCGGGATCCAGACTATAGACACTTTGTTGAGTCATTGTGAATATTTTTTTTTGCATTCTGGTACCAATTTCGGTGATACTCGGGAAAAACTGCCTCACGAGCCTCATATAACAGTGAATTTTATATTTATTGAAAAAAATTGAATAAAACTCACTTTGAAAACATTTAGTTCGCAAGGAGCTTGTAATATCCTCTTCCACACAGCTGGAGTCAGGCGAATACACTTTCCAAATTAATTTTCATTGTTACGCAAATTGACAGCAAATCAAAGTTTCGGACTATCCTTCTTCCAGACTTTTCGTAAACAAATCAGTATTACTTTCTTGCTTACCTTTTTCATCTCTCCTGTTTTTGACATAATTAAAAGTACAAAATCGATATCATCCATCATTTCCATGGACACAACTGTTTAACACAAATTGAACAAACTCGACTACATCGCTTTATATCAGTCGTTTACACAAGGTTCAATTAAAAGTTAATAAAAATCATCAAAGGAAGATGTAATGATCTAGACCACAATACTGGCACTTTTGAATGTGTCCGGCAATCCAATGGACGTCGATTGGAAGCTTAAATTTTCAGTGAATCGTCCAAATTTGATCGGTGCGATTAGGAATAAGAGCATTGATTGTTCTTCATTGAAAATTTAAACGTAACTGCTTTAAAACATACCCATAAATGATAAATTCATTTGGGAGTTGGGCGATTTAAAGGAGTTTTCTTTTGTTTCCCTTCAAACCGTACTGAGTTAATGAACTATGTCACCATTCATTCCCGACACTTTTAGATTTACTGAACTATATACAAATATACCAAGATATGCTGCTAGCAAATGGCAATTACCCGATAGCGACACTTTAATACTTTTTTGGTTAAATACTTTATACCTAACTGGCAAGGGTTACGTGTGAATAGCAATATGAGGGAGAAGCCAATGCCTCTAGCTTGAGTTCTATGGAGATACTTTTTGTACGGACCTTTTGGGGTTGGTGCGATTAGATGGTCAGAGAATAGGGTGGTATGGGACTGTTCGAGACATTGCTCTTTGTACAAGGTGCGAGGGAGAAGACGCATTGGAAAATTTGGTTCGTTAGACAGGGAGGGCTAACTAATCGGTAATATGTATTTTAGTATTGATTTTTAGTGGAGCATGCGTTCGCTGTTAGAACAATTGCGACGTTGTCAATAGTTCATTAGTGCTCAGATTTTTTTTTTTCAGTTTTCGACGCAAAACTGATATGATTGCTCTGAAGCAACCTTATATGTCACAGAAAAGCGGAAATTTGTAAGTTCAGATTTTTGGAGCACTCAGTATAAGGTGTTACATATATGTAACGCTAAGCACTAATGTATGAAAAAATTACCAAAATTTAGCTCAGCACAGTTTTATTGAAAAACTTATAAATCATACATTAAAACTGTTTTAAAAATAGTGTTTTTTTTTTTTCGTGTGATAAGAAACAAAACAATAAAGACACAGACCTACGTCACATTTCTTGCATTGTGTTCGCGTGGAGCTTTCACACAAGCTTCCGGCACACCGCCTTCTCTTATCACCACGAGGTGATCCATCCTATCATATCTTATTTGGTCGGCTACTACTTGAGTATGAGACATAGGAGATGGCGTTCTGCCCGTACCTTTGGGAGCTGATAAATATTTTTTTAGGTAGGTTTGCACAATTGTTCTTCTAAAGTCTATTTGGGAAATTTGGGAATCGTTAGATTTTCGGTACAAACACCATGCATTGTTGATTGAGATATCAAGAAGCCATGTAAACAATGCCCAGTACCATTTTCTGTTTCTTATTTGTATTCTGTACTGTCCAACATTTTGATCCATCCGATCAGTACCACCCATGTTTTTGTTGTACTCTGCAAGTAGAGCTGGACGACTAACTTGTATGTGTTTTTTTTCCTTTTGCAAATACCGCTTAACCTTTGTAACAGGATTGATACCATATTTATTTGTAGCTATGCAAACTACAGAGTTATCGACCCACTCAGCTACTAGGATACCATCCGTTTTGCTAATAATATTTTCAAAGTATCCCCTTTCTTTCTTTTGTAGATCTTTTTTATCTGATAAAGGACAGCTTCGAGGTAAACGATTTTCTCTTATGGTCCCTGTACCTCCATACCCTTTTAACCGCAAATAAGATATTAAACTAAAGGTGGTGAATAAATTGTCGAAGTAAAAGGAAAATGGATAGGATTTCATATTTGTAGGTAGCTGCTCTATCATTTTCACCAAAGGTGCTGCAGCCTTTCCAAAGTTTCTTTCTATGGCAACATCAGAGGTGACCGATTTACCTTGATATATTTCAAAGTCAATCAAATAGCCCATAACAGTATTTAGGCACCAAACCTTATAGCCGAATCTTATTGGCTTTGCTCTCAAAAACTGTTTACAGCTGTGCTTTCCATAATACTTGACCATGCTCTCATCAAAGGCTAAATCTTTTTCGGGCACAAAAAACTTTCTGCACCTATGCTTAATTTTATTTACAAATGGCCTTATTTTCCAGAGCTTATCATTTTGATCAATATTTTCATTGGAAGCCAGATGCAGAAACCTCAGAATTTGTTCAAATCTGCTACGTCTCATAGAATTATAGACAAGTTCGTTTCTGGTGTCTAAAGTCTGTTCCCAATACATCCTAGTCTGCTTCGAGAAACTCCTTCTCGTTATATGTAAAATCTCCCGAAATCCAATCTCGAGCATCAGAAGTTCTTGGATATAACGTATGAGCCGGGGAAACGTCATTTTCGTTGAGTTCCAATTGTTCCGAAGAAATGTCTTCCATCAGTGGAGCGCCATCAGTAATCCTAATTTCTGCATCTGCAAGTAACTGCCGTCTGGTCAAGTTCTCAAAATTTCCGCCCTCATCTTCATCCCCGGAATCTTCATCTGTGAGGGTTGCTGGATCCGGTGGTGCTATATATATCGCATCAACGGAATCATTTATACCATCGACTTCACCAAAGGCAATATCAATTGCTTCTTGAACTGTTAGGCCCCTCTGAAGTATATCAGCAAGAGCTCTGAAATGAAAAAATAACATCAATTCAAAGAAATCAGCCTGAAACAAAAATGCGGAAATAAGCTAACATTACTGCTTAGCGTTACATATATGTAACAGCGATATTTCTACCAAAACGGCTGTGTTATAAAAAAAAATCTGGCGACTAGCAATACCACCAAATATTTATTTGTGTATACTCTTACCCGTTTTGTACAAATTTCTACTTTATTCTAAAAAATAAAATAACTGTACTTACCGTTTATCGACAAAGTCCATAATTTCTTGCGTTTTTTCTTTTTCCCAATTTTATTCAATCACAACATAAACACATTCGCGAATTAAAACCTCAAAACAACATAGGTCTGATCTCTCATGCCTTCCAACACGCACTGACCTGTTAAAAATACAAATATCATGGCACTCGCGAAGTGAGTCGCATTTAGATGGCACCACTTTACTGATATATGTAACGCTAAGCACTAATGGGTTTTAATTTAGTTGAACTACAAAATAAAAGTTTATTTTCTCGGTGAGAAAAGTGAGTTTTCGAACAGGAGTCATTTAAATTGTTATTATTGTAAATAGGCACACAATTCATCAGAAGTAGAAACGACTTATGGAACGAAATTATTCAATTATTTAGACCTCATTTTGTAGAAATATAAAACGCCGAGACACGTCCTGGTTTGAATTCATTTCTACGTTTTTCGATTAAAATTTTGAATATTCATTCTGAGTCACTTGTTTCCAGAACAGTCGGTAGGTACTCCATTTTCAATGAAACACCCTATACAGTCCAACAAAGTCATGGATTAATTTTAGTGAGTTGTGTTGGGGCTAATTACGAATTTTCTGAAATTTTCAATAAATTAATTAATAATATTCTGTCAATGGTTTCCACACTGTATAATTGGCTAACTAAGTTAGAGACATTAAATTCTAAGGCATTAAATTGTTAGCTTTGGTACATTAGTTTCACCGGAAAATACGAAAAGTAAATCAAGTTTATATGTGAAGTTTTATGTGTCTTCGGCTTATAGTTAAAATAGCTATTCACCTAAAGTTTTCAAAGAACGTTTGTCAGTTAAATCACCAAATCCTGTGAAACTTTATGTTTTTCTTTGAACCAAATTCGACATACATATCAAGACATTTTATAACTTTTGTGGTGTTTCTTTACTTTATTTTCAGTAATCAGTAAACTTTCTGCAGTGAATGGGCATCTCATCACAAAATAAATAAGGTTCAGTTCATTGACATGAAATTTCAAATATATTTTTCATAATTTTACAATTCAACTATCTCAACTTTCTTCAACTTCAACATTCACAATACAATACTACTCACGTCTCACTTTTAGCTCAAAACTCTAATACTCCAAAAACAGGCGTCTACTTTTCACATGTACGATACAGTTCTCGAAATTTCTTAATAATTCAGAAGGTTTTTTTGTCATATTCTCCAGTATAGGTTCTACGTAACCATTTTTTATCATGAATGTGCTTTTCCATATATTATGGTGTTACCCACCAAGTTGGTATGTGATCCCTTCTGTCTAAAAGTCAAATGTCTTATGAGTTCCAGCATTAAAAATAGATTTCATGCATCCACTGTGAATAAAGTCCCAAATTACTTTTCATTTCAGGTGAACGAACATAAAAAAATGTAATATTAGACTCAATTTACTTCCTTGGTGTGTGTATACTTTCACTATTCCAATTCCTTCTTTCGTAGTGACTACGCATTTATTGAAGATATGTATACTTACCTGGAAAATTCTCGGTATAAACGAGATACATTTTCCTGCGAATCAACTGCATATAGTATAGCAGCTTTAGTACACAAATTTCTTATCGTCTATCCCTAATATCCCTGAGGGAAAAAACTTTGAGAACTAACAAACTAAGTAAATGTTTCTTCAAAGCAACAACGTTTGAAAATGTAACGTCCTTGGAGAAACGGAATTTAAAATTAGCCTTGTTTATTTTCTTGCTTGGAATAAGACACGTTTTATTGGGACGGAAAGTTGTTCCTTCAACTTTGGAGCAGAAATTAAGTCATCCAGAAAAATAAGCTCCTTGATAATTCGATGGAAACATGTTATATTTTAACAATCTGATAATTTGTATAATAGAAATTGTTTCGGATATAATATTACAATTATTACCGATGCTCACCCAAGATAAATTTATTGAAATAAAATGATGATAATATACACTCCGCAACTTATGTAATATACAACCAAAAATATGGTCTTAATTTCGATATTTTCACCAGTTTCATTCATATGTATTGATTCGTTTGTAGGTTTTTTCTTGAGAATATCACTACATCGGTTGTCTTGGTTGACAAATAAATGTTTTGATATTTTACTGGATGTTTTCTTTGTTATATCAGCTATTTGAGCTCTTGCACTTATAGCTAAATTTATAACACAATTTCTTATTTTTTTCTGTTCATCTTTGTTAGTTGTTAAAAATCCAATTTTTTCATGGACCTCTGGCTTGTAATTCATTCTAAAAATTGAGATTCGTATTAAGTTCTGACTTATTTCATAGGTCGACTAGAAGTTGGAGTTGTCGTCCTTCGTAACTGCCGGCTAGTATTATCTTACACATGTTCGATAAGATCTAGGCCGTAAATTATTCTTCTCTTACGTCCTATATTAATTACACAATGTTTAACAGGAATATATGGATTCCATACATATACACAATTACCAACTCCCAATTCCCAGTAGACGCGGGTACGACTAGTACAGTTATACGAGGAAAACCCAGACTTACCATTATAGAGAGTACGTTTCCAACCTTAGAGTAATACTACAAATAAAGTCCGCAAGTCATTCATAAAACTATCCGAGAAGACGGCTAACATTCTATCGCCATACATATGTTTTCATCAATGACTTTCAAGGAGTGGGGAGAAACTGTCGGCCTAGTCGGACAGTGCCACTGGCCAATAGAACTATTTACTTACAGGTGAAAAGAGAGGTTAGGAAAATTCCGACTGTTTTTCTTGCAAATTTGGCATTGACGAACCATTATTTTCACAAAAATATATTGTTTTTAATTATATTTATACGCACACATACAAACATCAGTTGAAAAGACGAAAACAAGAGATTTTATAAACTAGGAACGTTGAAACTTCGTAGTAAAATCAGGTAAAATTGATAGTGAAATGATTTCCGCCCTTTTCTCGGTGTTGTCATATTTCAGACAGACAAAATTATTAACACGCATTTGTTTCGTTCAAACCTCAAAAGTTTTAAACGAAAACATATTTTTATTACATAAACTACTTTTTTAAAGTCGTTTTTATGTAATTTCTTAAAAGTACATTTTTATTTTGTACGCTTCTAACGTGTCCTATAATTCAGTTGTCGCAATTCAAAGGAAAAGTAAGACAACTGGCAAAGGGTCAGCAAGTTACCTTAGAATGTGATGTAATGTTGGGTTCACTTTTAAATGTAAACAAATGTATTTATCGCCAACACAAATCATCCCTCTAGGATTGGAATGACTCTCCTTTCCTTATATATGTATTAATTTCATTGCTCTCATGGCGTTACGTAACCAGCGAGCTGACGCATACGTTAATTACTTTAATATTTTATTGTTTAATGAAGAGAGGTGGAGAAAAGTAGTTTGAATTTTTTCAGTATGTTTTTATGATGCTTATGGCGTTGCCTTACTAGTGTGCCAAGATTATTCTTTCTGTTAATTAATTTGGCAAACTAAACCACAATCTTTGTTTTATTTTACTACTAGATAATGTCGAATTATTAATTAGTCAGATAGACACCAGAATTTAAAAAAAAAAACAAAAAAGAACAATTGTTGTTGATAACTGTAACTGGAACGCTACCGAAACGTTGAATTGAAAATTAAAAAAAGATTGTGGTTTAATTTCCCAAAATAATTAGCAAAAAAGGGTAATTAATACACCACAAAGAACATAGAGCAGATATTTGGAAAAGAGTAGTTTTTACTTTTTTCCATTTTTCCATTGTTCTTATGGCGGTACCTATCCAGCGAGCCGACAACTGGGCAGGTTTGTCACTCTCTTTCTCATTTTCTCGCCTCTTTGTCAAGTACACTTATAAAGTCCGTCGATCGTGCACTTTAAATCGTGTAACTGCCTCAGATTCATACATTAAAAAGTTACATTTGTTCACATTTAAAAGTGAACCCAACATTACATCACATTCTAAGGTAACTTGCCGACCCTTTGCCAGTTGTCTACTTAGAATAATCATTTTATAGTAGTTTTCATGCAATTTCTTAGAAGTACATTTTTATTTTGTACGTTTCTATTGTGTCCCATAATTCAGTTGCCGCAATTCAAAGGAAAAGTAAGACATCTGGCAAAGGGTCGGCAAGTTACCTTAGAATGTGATGTAATCTGGGTTCACTTCTAAATATAAACAAATGTATCTTTTTAATGTATTAATCTTCTCTCAGTCGTCAACTCACAGTTTGAGCACTTATAAAGTAGATTAGCTGGGTTTTGAAATTCTGATCTTAAATTTCTGGTAAGTCGTTGTAATACAGCACTTACTCTTAAATAACGATCCTATAATAGTTAGGAGCTGTAACACAATTCCAATATTTTATTAACACCCAGTATAAACCTTAAGGTTTTTTTTAACCAAAACAACTGATGTATATAGTGGAGAAACCTATCATTCAACAGAAAAATTAATGGAAACAAACAAAAAATATATAAAATATTCCAAATCATAGTGAAGACCAATTTTTTAAATTGCATTAAATAAGTTGCGCACTGTATATAAATGGTGTGGAACTTTTTTTGAGTTGGTGAAATAATTTCGCTCAAGCCACCCTAGTATAGTATTGACACCGTTGATGACAGATATTTTCCAGTATATCAGTACCTGACTGAAGATTTCAAACCGTTATTTTACGTGAAACCTCAAATAAGATTTTCCGTTCGCTTTTGAACCTATTCGGATTGTGAATCTCCACATTGGAAAATATATATTATAAATGGAAGAGACATTTCAACTTCAAATATCACCCGTCAAAATTCTCTCAACATCACAAATTAATGCTGTAGGAATGTATTGTGTGAGTGATATTTTCTATGGTTATTTCATTGGTATTATACAAATTTTAAAATATTTTTCAAACTGAAAAGTTTCTCATAAATATTGACAATTTTAATGTTTCCTTAATTAATAATTCACAATAAAACAAAGATGAGTAGAGTTCTTGTTGAATTAAATTGACAATAAAATAGTAACATAATGATTAACTAAATTATACAGGGTGCGTCACCGGAAACTAAACAAGGAAGACATTTTTCGATTATTTTCTTAACAGTCGTAAATCCTTCCCCTCTTTTCTGTCACTATCTCCAATTAAATTTAAATAGGGAAAGTACTAAGTATGACATAAAATGTGAGAGATAATTTTATAAGGAATGACACTTGACCTGAGTACCAAATTAAACAATGTAATACACTGAAAATCAATCCTTTGCGTCTATGTTTTCGTGAAATAAGAATGAAATTTTTGGTTTTCATAACTGTTTTTCAGTTTATTGTTATTATAAGTATTTCAAGTCCTCAACTAAAACAAAAACATTGTTTGTTCCATTCAGAAGAAATAGAGCGCTGAGTTTTTGTGTAATCAGTTCCAAAATGGTGTGAGAATGCCAAGGCAAACTTAATGAACTAGGCGAGAACAATATAGTCACCTTACTGTGGATTCCAGGACACACTGGAATAGAAGGAAACGAAATAGCAGATAAACTAGCGAAGAGGGGGACTGAAATACCCTTTTGGGGGCCGGAACCCTTTTGCGGAATCAGCAGCTCCAATGTAATATTGGAAGAAATAGGTGAAGCCAAAGAAAAGAGAAGATCTGACCATTGGAAAGATCTAGCAGGGCTTAGGCAATCTGAGATTCTTCTGGGTGACTACAACCTGCTGAGATCAAATGAATGTATAAGTCAAAGTAAAACTGCACTAAGAGTTTTGACAGGAATCCTAAAGGGACATTCTCGCCTGAATGGGCACCTTAAAAAGCTCAAAATAGTGGAGGAAGAAGAAGATTGTAGATTTTGTGGGATGGAAGAAGAATCCTCCATCCACATACTTGCGAACTGCACAGCAATTCAGAATCCTAGGGCACAACACCTGGGAGACTACTGGATAGAAGACGGACAGTAACCTAAGTTGAAGCCTGCAGATATCCTAAAATTCCTCCAGGAAATAGGACTAAAGGAGCTACTAGTCTCTGAGACTCTCCTCAGAAACTAAGTAGAAGTAAGGGGCCACAATATAGATCTCTTAGGTCTCAGTGAATGTTACCCCAAAATGCATACATACATGCATTCAGGAGAGAGTAGATATTGTTGAATATTATTTAAAAGATAACTAATCTGCTAACACTGCCTGTACAATGCTCAATTAGCGATTCCCAAACAAATACATTAATTGTAAGCACGTTTTGGAACTAATTTCAAAATATTCACAAAGAGAATCTGAAGTAATAAAAAACATCACATCGATATCCCAGTTATAAATAAAGGATGCGGTAGAGGAAGCCCTTTTAGGGCCAGTTGTTGCGGATCTAACTCTTGGTATACTTCGTTCCAAGATTTTTCGTTTTGACTTATGTCAACAATATGATTGATTTGATACGTAAACCCACAGCAAGTAGTAATGATTGTATTACAACTGAAATGTTTTGCTGGAAAAATAATATTTAAGATTGATTTTTCAGTTCAATTGCTTGTTTTCCTTTTTCTGAACTTTATTGCCACCTACCTACTTTTTTGTCAATGCCCTTTTTATATTTACATATAATGGGATTAAAATCTTCATAATGAAATAGAATATTGGGATTTCGGTATCATTTTTTCATTGTCTGAGAATTTTAGTTTGTAATACACATTCCACTTCGAAAGTAATCTTGTGTTTAGAACTAAGTATGTGAGCAAAAAAGTACATTTACTGCCGGATGCCAAGCGAATTGTGAAAAATGTGTTCAAATGATTGAAACATGGAGATATAAGCCAATACATGAATGAAAAAAACGAAGTGACGCTAATGAAACAAAATGTGTTGACCAAATGCAAAAAATTAAATCCGAAGAACGATATAGGTATACAAATGAGAGCAGCCCTAGATTCTAGAAAAAGCGGTTGATTAAAGACGTAACGGGAATGATTTGTAGCCGAACAAGTTTGTGGAAGGCTTTTTCTCAAATTGGATTTAAATATTCTATCATTAATAAGAAGCAAACGCTGATTGAGTCATATCGCTTACAAAATGTGGCTTCATGATTACTTACATGATATTCGAAAATATAGATGTGAAAATCATTCAATTATCTTATATCGACGAGACAAGATACTCCAACGGAAGATTTTGTGGATTAATCGTGGAAATACAAAACAAAGGCTCCATGAATAGAAGGACAAATAATAATAACAATAATACATGCTGGATAATGAAACAGGTTGGGTTCCAAACGATTTATTGTTGTCAGCAAAGAATATTGAAGATTTCAGCTTAGATTATCACCAAGATAAAGCAACAGAACTATTCTGAGATTGGTTTGAAAGTTATTCACTGCCGAATATACCGGAAAAAAGCATAATTTTGATAGACAGGGGAACTTATAATAGCCATTAATGGAATAAAGTACCAAATAACAACAGCAGTTAGCGAGAAATTCAAGAGTACAAAAAATGACCTGTATTTTCAAGAATTGTACAAAAACCTGATCCCTTACATTAGTGATACTATCCAGAGGCGGCTCGTGAACTTTTTAAGAGAGGAGGCTGGACATAAAACGTTTTTGTAAAAATATACTCTATCCAGCCAATTAGTTTAACCTTTGCGTAGCGACTGCACCAGCTACTTCAGTGACAAAAATAGTTGTTGCCCAGCAAGAACCAACGTGAAGGTATATAGTTTCTCTTGCAAAAAATTTCTTTTGTTGGTTTTTTTTTTGGTTTTTAATTTTTTTTTAATCATTCATATCTTGTTTTTTTTTATTGATTTCAACTTTTTTTTATATTATATTAACGGAATCCTACGGTCTTTAGTTTGCGAAAAATGATCAATAATATTATCATAAAATGTATCATTTTGTTTTAAACGTTTTACTAAATCTTTTTCAATATAGATATTATTAATATTTCGCAGGTAAGTTTTAATTCGTTGAAAGTAGAAAAATGGTGTCTCCACCGATGCTGACGTAACAGGAATGGTGACTGTCAAACAAATTAGTTTATAAAACTGAGGTGAAACTTGTTGCAAATCATTATTTATCAGAATCTTTATTATATCGTACTGACCTAAAATATCTTTATCCGAGAATACAACGCATAATTCATTGTGCAGTGCTAAAAATATTGTCTACACAGTACTACGCCTTCCCCATATTATTGCATATTTAACCCCATAGATTATGGCATCAGCTAAAGTCCAGAGTTAGATTAGTTAACTGTGCAATGAAGGATTCATAAGCTGTTACTACTATGAAAATCTATAATCCTTTAGGCCAGATGCCGAGTTAATGGAATATTGTGGAACGTTCTTTACAAAAAAGCTAGCAGAATTATCTGAAGTGAGTAAATAATTTGTCCGGCAAGTTTTAAAAGCCTAAAAATTACTGCTTTATTCAATTTTAATACGAACTTCTATGCTATGTTCTGATTGTTGGTATTTAAACCTGAAAATTGAAATATTATTGAAGGTTTTCACATTATAATGCTCTATGTTATAATATTTAACTACACTTGTTTTGGCGACGTTGAAAATAAATTTCAGCTGGGTTTATCAGTAAACAAAAAACGTTACAACGTGTCAACAACTATGAATAATAAACAAAACTTGGTGTAGTCACAAGCATTTGGTTTTTATTTGGAATTTTTTTCTAATAAGTATTTTACAATCGCCGGTTTAGTATAACGGGAGTGCGTTGATAGTTATTTAACCAACGAGTGTATTAATAAGGGCGATTAACAGTTGAGACAATTTAACATGAGCGGAGCGAGTGCGTTAATGTTCGAGAAAAAGAAAAAGTTAGCTTCATTTTTAAGAGTAATATGAGTAGATTCCACCAAGTGAGGGTCCAAACTGTGAATTTAATTTTCATATAGTACTTCTCTTTCCTTAATTTTTTTCCATTTGTTACTTAACGTCGGTCTATTTCTGCGGCTGAGGCTAATCACCGACGCCGACCCGAAATTTTGCCGAGCCCACTAGTGTTCCAACCAGTCGAGCTCAACACCCATGGACTCGGGACCTTCATTTTTTGTGAGAGTATTGATGATTGTGGATATCAGCCCACCTTCTAAAAGGTACAGATTCTCTCCACTGAAGCAAATAGAACAAACAAAAAATGTTTATCTACATATCAATATTCACATCACATCTTCTGTTAATATGTCAGACAACCTCCTATATGATCAGTTCCATTACTTGTTATTTTCCTCTCTCAGCAGTAAACATTACCCCGCTTGAACACCTTTTTCCCGGTTCTTAGTCCTCGAAACTGCTAATTTACTTCCTAAACGTTTTTGTTTACGCTTAGTATAGCGCACATGCTCTCAGAACTTCTAAGAAGATGTACGTCTGTATGAAAGATTCCAACAAAAACTTTTTACATGAAATGAGCACAGAAAGTAGTTTTCCGCGTTTTGAATTACGTTCAAAGAAAAACTTTCCTGACTTTTCCATATTCCTCTGAATATATATTGTATAGTGCTCTGATCGTTTGGGTTGAATCAAAATATTTACTGGTTATGGCAAAATGTCGCACAATGTCGACAGCGGAATAAATCAAAAGTTTCGTTTACCGATAAAAACACTCGAAACGTTGGAAATAACCAGGACAAATAAATTTGTCAGAAGTTCCATCAAATTTTAATAATTTTTCAAAAAAGCTCAGTTTTTTCCAAAACAAAAACATTTAATGATGACAAACACTTAACAATTTTCTCATATTAAGTATTTTTAGTTGTATGAAATTAATTTATACTTTTTTTTCTTCCAGTATATTTTCTATCAACTAAACGAATTTTTAAAGAAATAATTTGGATATTTGCGGGTTTTTCTAAAATTGGTATAGTATGATTATCCCTTTTCCGAAAAATGACCCTCATCATTCCGAAGTGTAGTCACTAGTCTTCAAATATTCTCACCTTCCTCACAGTACAATATACCAAAATGTCATTTTTTGAAGTAACAAATAAACCTCTTTGGTAAAAGGTAAAAGAGAGGAAAAACTCATTTTGTTTCGCGTGTCACTGAAAATATATGTGGAAAAAAAAATATCTTTGTGACCTTCGAACTGTCGATTCGATTTCTCTTTTTTGAATTTAATCTAGAGGATTTGAAATATGAATCTATATATTTCACAAGTTGATGTGATGATAGTCATGGTACGAAAGCCGTCAAATTTCGAGTCTCTTGAGGTACGAGAGAAGCTCACTAGGTATAGTTCTTTACACGATCTAAGAAACTGACCTGACCCTAGATGGGCAATAAAGCCATAAAAGTATCAGCCGTGACAGGGTCGTATTTATTTTGTTGTTGTTAATACATTTTTACCTGAAAACTCTATAAAACTTCTGAGTCATTCTTATTATAAATAGTAATGATAGCGAAATTGATTTAGAGTAAGATATGGTTTTATTTTGTTCTTAAATGTAAGTAATATACTGTTAAAATGAAGTATTACTGCAAATTTTTGTTTGTTCATTGAATTCCCCACCAACTTTACACATGAGTGAGGGGAATAAAGAAAAAATCAATTGTAAAAATTAATTTACTTAGTAGGTACTTTTTCTTTTTCATCAGGTATAGTGAACCCTGCACGGTGAATCCGAGAATTTCGGAGTTATCTAGTTCCTCGCACATTAACAGGTAGGTACAAAATTTGTGTTCAGTTCCTCGCAGCATACGAAGGGTAAGGGATTAAGTATCAGGTAGCAAGGTCCACAATGACAGATATTTTTATTTTCTTATTGTTTTTTTCAAAAATTGACTAAAAATACGAAGAATTTTTCGATTCGGATTAGGGTAGGGGGTAAGGTAGGGTGGTTTTGGTTGGGTTATTATTGAAAATTATCATAATAATCTGTCAATTACACAATTCAATTTTTCGATTCGGATTAGGGTAGGGGGTAAGGTAGGGTGGTTTTGGTTGGGTTATTATTGAAAATTATTATAATAATCTGTCAATTACACAATTCAATTTTTCGAAAACTCACGAATGCATAGATACATTTTCCCTAATGTTAGGAACATAGCGGAAGAAATATATAAATAAATAAAACAATAGTGTGAGGAACTGCAGACTGTGAGGAACTGCAGACCTGTCTTAATCCTACCCTCCGTTCGAAAAGGGATTAACTCAGGTAGATGCGAGGAACTGACTGGTACCCGAGAATTTCTATGGTTTTTTTGTAGTTTCAACTGCCTTGTTGTCTTATATTACAGATTATTTGTAGAGCCAACCAAGGATAGAACAGGGTGTTCAATTAAAAATATATTCTTGTAAATTATTAGCAGATGTTAACTCTAAGAGAACAAAATACTAAGCACTGTATTTTATCAAATTTAATAGATAGATAGATAGATTTTATGAGGTGACTTTTGGCCTATTCCACTGCGACCTTTTCAGATCTATTGTGATCCTCTGAACTCTAGGTTACATTCTCCAGCCTGACTCTTTTTAAAAAGTCTATTAGCGCGGAGACTGAACCTTTCATATAGCTCTCTGCCAATGGCTTTTCTTCGCCTATTGCAAAAAACCACACATTTGCCAGGCTATCGCACTGACATAGAATCGTTTCTTCTTCTAGGTGACAAAACCTGCACATATCTTTGTTTGTCAATCCCATCAGCTTTAAATGCCTTTTGAGCTTACAATGCCCCGTTAACAGACCCACTACAGCTTTGACAGTTTTCCTGTCTTTGGCCATCAGATCTGCTGTAAATGTTGACGAGAGTTCTGATATGAATTGTTTCGCTTGCCTCTGTCCTGGTGAGCTCCTCCACCATTTCAGAGATTTGTGGGCGACCCACTTCTTTGTTTGTTTTCTTGTTATGGTTTTTCCAACGCCGCAGAAGGGTTTCGGCCCAATGAATGGCATTGATGAGCCTTGTTTGGCCTTATGAGCCTTATGCCCCTCGTGCCCTGGTACCCAGGCTACCGTAACATTGCTACGCTCACCCAGTGTGTTTGAGGCCCTCACACAATCCCATACTCGCTTAGAATTGACCTCTACGGAGTTGAGTGCCTTTAGCGCTGCTTGGCTGTCTGTGAAGATGGCAATTGAACGATATGATCTCTTCTGCCTTTTAATTTCTTCCACTCAGTGGTGAATCGCCGTAATTTCCGCCTAAAAATTGTGACGTTTCATTCTCATGTAGTCAAAAAAACGGACAGGGTCGTAAATCTTTATATAGATGGTGACATTCTCCATACGACATGCGTTTTTTATTTAGAGGATGTATTTTCGTATTTTGTTACTTTCATATAGGTACAATTTTTTAGCACTAGAACTCAGAATAATATCCTCTTCATCTGATGGAGAGGATGTCGATAAATCCATGTTTATGCGATGCTCGTTCACGCCAAACTGGTGCAAAAATGCGATGCTCCGAGCCTCGATGTGACCACTGATGCGGCTGGGTCGGAGCGAGGGTCGAGGGTGCTTTGCTATGGTCGATCGATGATCTCCGTTGTGTACATACCCTTTACTGGAGAGGCTATCCCTTGCTTTAGCCCTACTATACCGGCTCCTACGCCGTCTAACGTCTTTTGCGTTCTAAGAGAACAAATTACGTAGCGCTGTATTTTATCAAATTTAATAGTGTTGTTTTCTTTTTATCCCCACTTGAAAATTCTATTTCAAAAATTTCCTAGAATCCGCCTTTTAGGTTTTGACGTCACTAGTATGGTAAAAAAGAATCATAAGAGAGGGTGGTTACTCAAATTAAAGGAGAAAATAAGAAGTTTGGGTTAGAATGACAGTGATTTGTTTGCATTTGCTTGTGGTTCCATCTTGGTTTAAATTTTTCACTATTTTGAGTACAAGTTTTATGCCTTCTATTAATAAAATGCTTCAAATTAAAATTGAACAAGGTAAACAACAGTACAGTCTTGGATTTGTTACATGACTTTATTGATTTTAATGGGTTTGTTTTATTCAATAACGTAAAAAATTTCCAAGGTAAAACCTTAGATTTGGTTATAAGCTCAGAAATGAATTTAGATAAATGTCGAACTGAGAGAGACATACTTCCCTTTGTTAAGGAAGATATATATCATCCAGCCCTTGAAATCACTATACAGAATACCCAACAAATCCAAGATAACAAATACAGCTCAAACAATACATATAACTACTCAAAGGCTGATTTTTACATGCTGAGTCAAAAGGTTAGGGATGCTAATTGGTTTAGGGTAATAAATGAGTCAGTTAATGTAAATGTGGCTCTAGATGAATTTTATAAAAAGTGGAATGAGATTGTAGAAGAATGTATTCCCAAATTCAGTTTTTCTTGTGAAAAAAATAAGAAATATGCGGTATGGTTTACTAAAGAAATTAAAGATTTGCTGAAAGAAAAAAATCAATATAGAAGATTGCGGACAGTATCTGAATATTATGTTTTTAAGTACAATGATTCACGCAAAAAATTAAAACAATTAATAAAAGCGGAGGAGAAGAAATATATGCAAAACTTGGAGGAAGGGATAGGTAATAACATAAATAACTTTTGGAATTATGTGAACAACAAAAAGGTTAACAACTTTAATTCAAGTAATTATATTTTTAATGATGAAATTGTAAAAAGTAATGAAACTGCAGAGGTATTTGCATCTTTCTTCGCTTCTGTTTACTCTCCGAATAGAGCTACATATGAGTTGGATTTTAATTTCTGTGATAACATTACAAATAATAATTTTACTTTGGAATTAGTATCAGATCTAGAATACAATAATGCTACGAGAAAATTGAAACCTAAAAAAGCTGCAGGTAATGACGGAATTCCTCCATATGTATTAAAAGCATGTAGTGAATGGCTCAAAGTACCGTTAATACACATTTTTAATTTAATTATAAAAACTAGTGAATTTCCAATGCTGTGGAAAACGGCAATAGTAACGCCAATTTTTAAATCGGGGAATAGAATGAATGTCGAGAATTATAGGCCAATATCTATAATGTCAGCATCTGCAAAATTATTTGAGCAAATTATATACTCTAGATTATATCAATATGTTGAAAATAGTTTAATATTTGAACAGCATGGTTTTATGTCAAAAAGGTCTGTTAGTACCAACCTGTTTAGTTTTGCTGACAAAGCATATGAAACACTTGAGCAAAAATCACAACTAGATATAATCTATACAGATTTTAAGAAAGCTTTCGATACAGTGGATCATGATGTTTTGCTTGCAAAGCTTAGCAGGTTTGGGTTACAAGCAAACGCAATTAAATTACTTAAAAGTTACTTGCAAAATAGGTCTTTGGTCGTTAGGCATAATGGAAATACCTCTGGGAAATTTGAGGCTAACTCTGGAGTACCACAGGGTTCAAATTTAGGACCCCTACTTTTTATAATTTTCATAAATGATTTACCATTGGTATTAAATTATGCATTTTGTCTCTTATTTGCCGATGATCTTAAAATATTTAGAAGAATACAGACTGTACGAGACTGTGTTAGCTTACAAAAAGATTTAAATAGTATTTTTCAGTGGAGCCTAGATAATAAGCTGTATTTTAATATTAAAAAATGTAAAATTATGACTTTAACCAGGCAGAAAGACCCAGTAATTTTTAACTATATGATGCAAAACGAGGCTCTAGAACGTTGTGTAGAATTCAGAGACTTGGGCATTACGTACAGTAACACATTTTCATTTGCGTCACACGTAAAAAATATAAAAAATGCTGCTAATCGAATGTTAGGGTTTATAATAAGACAAACACAAAATTTCCAAGACATAAAAACGATACAAATGCTGTACTACACCTTAGTTAGAACCAAATTGGAGTTCGGATGTGAAATTTGGATGGGGGAATATCAGACCACATTATATGAAATAGAGAAAATTCAAAACAAACTTTTAAGATATCTTTACTTCAAAAAACACCGTATATATCCTGACTACAATTCTGTAAGAACTACACATCTCCGTAATGAATTTAAAATATTATCATTGGATAATAGGAGAAAATTAATTATATTAATGTTTTTATATAAAATAATCACATATAAAATAAATTCACCTGATCTTTTGTCACTTATAAGATTTAATGTACCCAAGAAAAGAACACGCCATACTAGTTTAATGTTCCTCTTGTATTTACTACCACAAAAGCACCTCTTGTAACAATGCTTAAACTTGCAAACAACATAAATATATTTATTGATTTAGACTTTACATTAACCTCCACAGTTTTTAGAAAATTAGTATTAGGACATCTCATTAGCCATAGTTAATTGCCACGAAGTGAGTTGTAAACTGTAAGTTAACTGTGTAATTTTCTTTATTTATTGCTATATTTGTATAAACTATACACAAATTATTACATTATCCATGTAATTAGGTATTAACCTGTTTGGATATAAAATATAAAATAAAATAAAATAAAATAAAATAAATAAAACAGAATGATAGATGTCATGTCAACATTTTTGTCCTGAACAAGCTCAAACATCCCAATGAAAAAAACGAAGGAGCTGGAATATGGAACAGCAAAAGAAGACTATCGACAACTTCACATTTAAACTAGGGACGTCATAAGTTGCATAACTTTAGTAAACATTTTTTTCTGTTAATCTAAAGACTAAATTTTATCTCAGGATATTTCGTTAATATTACCTAAAACTACATGGGGTCAAAATTTGAAGTTGAACACCTTATTGATAAAAAAAGATTCTTATTTAATATGAAAATCTTCTCACTCTCAATTTCACAAGATAATAAATTCAATTTTGAGAAAATCAGTGACCCGCCATTGAATAAATCAATTGTTACAACCCTTACTATAAGTGGAATCTTTCTATAATTATTGATAGTCTACTCTACAAGATGAAAATGGTGGAAAAAAGAAATACTACACCTAAAAATATGTGTGATAACCCTTTTTTTTCGGAATTATGTCTGGAAAAATGTATCTAAGGCGTTCATTAGCACATAAAAAATTTTAAACAAATGAAGATGAAAAAAAGATATTTCGTTTTTTGCCAATATCTCGAAAAGTATCGACCTTTAAAAAAATAAATAAATGGTAATTAAAGAGAAGGAAACTTCCATTAATGTCCCAGCCTTGGGAACTCTTATTTCCTTTATTTATAATTTTGATTAAATGCTGAAAATAGGCCTTCGCGAGTCATTTTGGTTATGCATGCGACTCGTCAAAACCAAAAAGGTCACATTGAATAATTATTTTAAGGTCTTAATTAATTGTTACGTTAAAATTTTTTGGTGTATTCTGAGCACTTCAAAGAATTTATTGCCATTAAAAAGAGTTATTTTACAACAAGTTGTGCAATTGTTAATTAACAAAACTTCATTGTTAGGTGAAAAAAAAATGTTTGTATAATTGTCGTAAAAATTTTTCACTTAAAGGAGCCCTTCCTATATACATACTCAACAAGATCACGTCATGAAGGATTGAAAAATTTTATTACTTCCTTTATTATAAACAGAGTATTGAATTTTTTCCACGGTCGGGATTAGAAATCAGTTTCTATAACATCAAAATTAAAACAGAAGTAGTCGATTATTCCCAAGGGAGTTCACATTATGGAGAACGTTTTTTATGCAAAAAAAGATAACATTGAGTTCATTTATTGGCATTTAAATTAAATGTTACATTTGTACCATTTTCAAAATTAATTTTAGAAGGAATATTACCTTCACTTACATTTACAGTTTTTGTGATTGCGCTGGTAGTGGTACCTACTAAAATCTGATTAGAAATTTTGGTCTTACTTTCAATGGAGCTCTCGACATAACCCTTAGCGACTGTCCAACCAACATGACGCTTTATTGTCGTGATATCCACACCAGCATCTGCCAGTAATGCCGCTCCTAAGCAGTGACCAGTATAACATGCAGCAACAGGTAATTTTATATACGAAGCTACTACACTTGGAATTTTTCCCATGGTATTCTTGCCAACTGTTTGCGAACTACATTTTCCTTCTTTGTCAACAAAAAAAGGCGCTTATGTCTGGGGGGGACGAAGGGACAGGTATTTTCGAAACAATTTAAGCATATTTCCCACATTGGTTACCACAAAGGTTCGTGGAATCTTTGTCTTAGTGTCTTAGTGGAATTTTTAAAATCAAGGAAGAGCTTACATCCTCAATATCATCTACAGTTAAATCGACTAGTTCATCAGTTCGACGTGCTCTGGTAATCCCCAGAATTAATCCAACCTATGAAAAATCAAAATACTTAATAATTGAAATACCTAACAACAAAAGTAATCTTACCTTAATCATTAAGAATTCTTTGTCATCTGCACCTGATAAAAAATGGCCGATTTCATCCTTTGTCAATATTTTCGATTTTGTCGCTTGATATTCGTCACCGGTTTTTTTAAAAAATGCGATCAGCTTGGGGAATTTGCTTATATCTATGTTGTCGTAAATTATCAAGCATGACTTAACCATAGAATATTGCGCCCATAATGTGGAAGACTTGTAATTCTTTGCATTTTCACTGAAGTATGCCAACAAAATATTCTCGCTGTATACTTAACATTTTTCTCGGCGCACCACTTTTTGAACCGATTGTAGGCTATATCGTATAAAGATCTTGACTTCGTAGGCAGCAAATTGCTTATTGCAATATTTGCAGCCTCCACAATCTCTTCCGACTCACAATTATTCATTCTGCACTGAACAAACTTTAAACTAAACCAAACTAGCACCTTAATTTGACGATTATTTTTGTTCGCTTATTTTGTAGTTATAACAATAACTCAACGACTACTAAATTAATGCTCAAATCCGAATACAATAATTCTGGTGCTACTTACTTCATAATGACAAAATATGTGTTTTTAAGTTAATGAGACCGTGGAAAAAATAGTATATACCATTCGGGAGAAATGCAATTTTGTCCTCGGTGCGTTGCACCTCTGCCAAAATAACGCATTTCTCTCCCTTATAGTATAATGTACTATTATGAACTTTTATAATGAGATGCTATTAACTATGTATAGAGGAGCAAAATGTTAACGTTTATTATTTAAACATTGCTAGGGTTACACGGCAGTACCTCGTAAGTAACATTTTTTATGAAATTCAGTTATTTAATTATTTCGTTTTAAAATGTGTGTCGCCACCTATCGCGATAGTAATAAACTGGTTTAGAACGAAGTCAACAAAATCATATTCTAAAATATCGTACTTAGACATTACTTTCAAACACTTTTTTATCTCCCCTGTAAAATAAATGTTTTGTTACTTACGAGGTATTGCCGTGTGACCCTCTCATTGTTTCTCAGTTAACAATTAGGAAAGAAGATCAAGAACATGTATTGTTGTTAATCAATAATTGCCAAAAATTAGAATTTTTCCCAACAGCAGTGGATTGTTTGAGGGGTTCATAATACTCCATGCTTTTTTAACCTGTATTACTTGACCTGTTTAACAAATAACATTTGCATCGTCAGGAGTGAATTATAATAAATAGGACTAAGTTAAAACTGTGGATTTTTCATAAACTTACCATTAGTACAAGATATTACTGAGCTTATAGTGGAAAAAATTATAATGATGTATTCCATATAATATCACCGTTATCATTCACTGACAACCGCGTAATATACAACCAAGTCCGGAAATACATTCTTCCTCTGATGGAAACCTCTACACTTTATCATCGATGGCACAGATGTGCCCTCTATTGCCATTAGTTCCTCGTGTTGACACTAATATTCTGGAAGAAAATTTATTTCTGGCAGAGTTGTGAATATAACAAATAGAGGACGAAATATGTAACACTGAATCATGTCTTATTTAAGAGAGACTTTGTGCTGTAATGAGTTAATGTTCATTCCACAATCTAATAAATTCATTAGTTACTCTAGTAGCTCCAATAAATCTAAAGGAAAATTTAAAAGCGCGTTGTTATTAAATATTTTGTGGGCCGTTAGTAGCGGAACCTCCGAATATCGAGCAGATGAAATTACTTTTGACACGATGTCGGAATACCATTTTTTATACATATAATTGTACTATCCAGCTTTGCAATTAAATATCGAAAGTGGGTATATATGCCAAAAGATCCTTATACTCTCTGATAGTTAGGCAGCACTAAAATCTTTAGCATGTCCCCATATCAGATGTAGACTGGTCTGGGACTGTCTACAAAAACTATTAACCCTGGCTAACCATAATTGAGTTACTCTTATGTGGGTCCCCGGGCACAAGGGCGTTGTAGGAAATGCAGACATCTTTGCACTAGGGTCTGAGACTGCATTCACTGGTCCCGAACCAGTATTTGGGATATCTAAAACTGCTGCTCGTGGCGGTACATCTCGGTGGACTCAAACTAAACATCAGTCGTACTGGAAACACGTGCCAAAACAGGAACACAGCAAACTCCTGGTCTATCCTGGACTATCGAAATACTAAACCTTAGCAGGGGCAAAATAAGGATAGTGACGGGTTTACTTACCGGTCACTGCATATTTAGGGAGGAACTATCTGTCGGTTGTGCATGGAAGAGGAGGAAACAGCCTCTCACATTATCTTTGAATGTGAAGCATTATCTCATTGGAGATATAAACTCCTCGGACTAGAACATCCAAGGGAGGATTTCTCCAAGAAGGACGCAGTGGAAAAACTCTTGAGCCTGATAATGGCTACTGGTCTCTTCACATGATCGGCATAACCAAGAACACAAAAAGCCTAAAGGCTGAGGTGCCGAGAACTCTAAACTTCTGACGGGTGGTGCTGAGCTAATAAATCACTATATAATGTGGAATATTTAATGAATATATTACCTACTTTCGATCACACTGGAACTTGTTTATAACTGCGTTTTTTCAACACATACATATTCCTATTTCAAAAATATTCACCATATTTTAATCACACCCAACCCAAACTGATCTGTGGTTAAAATTTCCTGAATCTCCTTTTCTCATGTAACTTAGTTTGAAGCTTACAGATAAGAGGTGAGTGCTTTTCTTTGACGCTTGGCTTATCAAATGAAAGAAATTAACATACAGTCCACTTCAAGATCAGCCTCGCTTTCCAGAAACTTTTTTGTGTCATTCGATTCATCGGGTATAATCAGAAGGAAAAAAAAGCATTGAATAGTTTAACTTTGAAAACTCCAACAAAGCAGTCTTCAATTTTCAGGCACCTTCAATTATTGAGATACGAGGATGTATTGATATCTAGTTAGCCTAGACCGGTTCCATGCATAAACAAAATATTGCGTTACCCTAGCAACGAACAATAACTGATTAGAAGTGTCAGTGTGAAGTTTGACGTCAAAAAAGTAAACCAGAGTTACGCAATAAATTAAAAGAAAAAAGATGTCCACCGAAATTGTGAAAATCGAAAAATTGGTGATCAGTGTCCTTCGTATGCGACCGTGAAAAATTGGACTGCAAGCTTCAAAGAGGTAAATTTTCCATTGAAGATGATGACCGATTGGAAAGGCCAGTTTCTGTGTCAGTCCCCAAAAATATCGATGCAGGACATGATTTTATCAGAACGTCGAATTGGGCTAAAACGGATATCTGAAGCACTGAAAATTTCATACGAACGCGTTCATCATATAGTTCACGTCAATTTGGACATGAGAAAAATTGCTGCAAAGTGGATCCCCAAATGTATGAAAGTTGACCAAAAGCGTGCAAGGGTAGAAGCATCGCGTTTGGTCTGTGCTCGATTTGAAAACGATGTAGACTTCTTTAACCGAATTGCTACTATGGATGATACTTGGGTACATTTTTACGACCCAGAAAGAAAGTAACAATCGATAGAACAGCGACACTCTGGTTCTCCAAGACCTAAGAAATTTCGTGTCCAAAAATCTGCTGGAAAAGTTCTTGCTTCAGTTTTTTGGGATTGCCATGGAGTTATCATGATCGATTTTTTGGATAAGGGTAAAACAATAACTGGAGATTACTATTCAACATTACTGACCACTCTACGGAAAAAAATTAAAGAGAAAAGACGCGGAAAGCTATCCAAAGGTGTTTTGTTTTTGCAGGACAACGCTGCACACAAATCTCATGTTGCCATGCAAAAAATTCGTGATTTAGGGTTCAAATTACTAGAACACCCCCCTCATTCCCCAGATTTAGCTACGTCCGACTATCATCTCTTTCCTCAACTGAAAAAAAGTTTAAAAGGTCATAAATTGTCTTCCAACGAGGAGGTAATAAAAGCTTTGGAGACCTGGTTTGCAGGGCAAGAAGAAACATTTTTTTGAAAGGTCTAGAGACGTTACAGGTTCGCTGTAATAAATGTATCCAATTAAGAGGAGAATATGTTGTGTAATAAAATATTTTGACATTGAAATTTTGTTTGGTTCCATAGTAGGCTAAGAATTTTTCAATATATCCTCGTATTTCTAATAAACGATTTAAATACCGCACCCTATACAGTGTGTACATGAAGTAACGTAACTTGCTAATATTTCGATTTCTACTACGTTTACAAAAAAAAAATTTTGAATAAAAATTTTTTCAAAAAATCTAGACCATCTGCAAAGTCGATAATAAGTATACAGGGTGCACCCAAAATAACTTTTTGACATTTTTTTTAAATAGTACAAGCTTATATTTCAAGTTTTTCATAATTTATTAAATTACTAGACATAAATAATTAAAACGAGAAGAAACATCAATTTGTCGATGCGTACAGAAGGCTCTCGAAAAACAAACTGCTTTAAATTTACATGTACAAACCTATAAAAAATAACTGCCAGACAAGAGCGAGGTACAGACATAAGAGCATTAATTGCATCAAGCAGTACAAAATCAGTTTTTCCTAGGATATACTAGTTTCTCTTGGGATAAACTAGTTTAGCCTGAAATATTGAATATTGAAATCTGGCAAAACTAGTTCATCCTAGGAGAAACTAGTTTATCCGAACGCACTTAGGACGAACTAGTTCGTCCTAAAAAACAGTTTAAGTCAATCACAAGATAGGTCACTATTTGGTCTATGGCCAAAATATTAAACATCAAGTAGGCATCACAGCAAAGGTTGGTTCTGTCACTCTGACAATGATACTTCAATATATTGAAGTGATTATCGATAATTTAGAAATTACATATATTTTTTCATTAAAGTGGAATTAATAAGAAACAGCTAGTTTCAATTAAAAAGTAATATAAGTAGATTCCACTTAGTAAGGGTCCAAAAAGTAAATTCAAATACAAAAACAATTCCACTCAACGAATGTTTACTTGCCAAAGCGAGTGGGTAGGTTTTATAAATTACGTAAGTTTCCATAAAAATTAATAATGTTCCTCTCATTAAAAGTTTAAGAGTATTATTCCGTTCTTATCATATTCTAAAAGATATTTAAGTTAATCCCAGATTAATTTTTATAGCCAAGGATAACCCACTTTGATATAAGGAACTATATTTCAGGCTCAATTGCTCCACTCTCGCATGAAATGGTATTAGTAAGTAGTGCCGGAATGGAGCTTAGAATATTTTACGTTTAATATTCCTTTTTGTTTTAAATATGATAAAGTGAGCGTAACATTCAACCGTGCATAGAATGAAATTGTTAAAAAATAACCACACAGAAATAGTCAGTAGAATTCAGAAGCGACTTGGGTCTTTTAAGTTATACATAAGCAAACTAGAGACATGAAGATCATTTTAATCGAATATTCCATCTTAAACAAGCAAAGAAACAGCAGATACCTCCAGCAGTGGTGCTTTTTAATATTAAAAGGGAACAAGAGGGATTATGCAAATATTTTAGTTTCGCTAAGATAATATTTTTTTGTTTCAAAGACTTGCGGAGAGAAAATTGATGAGCACATTTTCAAAACTGGTTATATCTTGTACCAATCATTTGATTTCCGTGTTTTTTTTCCAAATTGCCGGTCGATTCTTCTGCAGCGATACTATGTCTGAAATTTTTTTAGAATTAAATTTGAAAATATACGACAAAAACGACAATAGAGGGTATCAACTAGTGCCAATGTATAGCATTGTGCTTTATGAATATTTTGGTCTGTTATTCACGTTATTGTCTCTGTAATTATAGTATATTATTCAACTAGCATATAATGATGGCTATTATTCACGAATGGTGCGTTTATGCCGCGAGCCGCAGGCGAGTGACATAAACACCTGAGTGAATAATAGCCATTATTTGCGAGTAGAATACTATATTTTGTCCACGACTATTAATTACTTACTTGTTATTACATTTTTTTTTTCGATTTTTCTGGCAGTAAATTTAAGGAGAATATTTCTGCTGCTTCTCTTATATTTGGCGGGGTAACATTCAATTCACTGTCTGATTCACTTTCCATATTAAAATTTCTAGTAATATAAATTAAACAACAGTAAGTATAGTTATTGAAATTAGCAATAAATATACAATAAAACGTCACTTTTACTTTTGACATATATCATACACACTAGATAAAAAACTGCATATAAAACGATCTACTCGTATATATTCAACAGCTTGATAAACCATCATAAATATCTTCGTAGCCTGATGGTTTACGGCTCTGACTTGGTTAAATGTGGAATTTTAGACATAGGATCGAGTCCCCGCCGCGGTGAAAATTTTTAAATAATATATTGTGTCATTTGTATATTAATAATCTTCAATATAATTATTTGTCATGTGACCTTTTCATTATCCACACCCATTATCCACACCTATTATTCACTGGTGCATAATGTACGTCATTATACTTGAAGAAACACACGTAAAATGTAAAAATTATCAAATAGTCGTGGACAAAAGCTTTCACATGCAGTTATTCAACGCAAAAATTTTTAACGACTCGTTAGGCCAGCTTGCAGCCCTATTCTCATTCCTATATAGATCATTTCTGGAACCAACCTCAGAATCATTATGAATACCTACTTTGTCGAGTAATCTAGAACGAAGAATAGGGAAATGCACGGGCACACGTAGCCAAGATCTTATTATTTCAACTACTTGATTATCTACCATATAGCAGAGATCTAACGCCGGAGGTTAGTGCTATGGTGGCGACAATTGTGTCAAGAAGACTGCGAATTAGTGACTGTTATCCAATGTATTGACCATCTCTGAACCAACTGGAGAGACAAATTCGTTGCCTGCTCGCTTTGCCTGGCAGTCTCTAAGATCTCTGAGCTACTTTACAGTCGAATACTATACTTTGTCCACGACCCATTATTTCTTTATTAAATAAATGTTAAGTAAATAATG
Organism: Lochmaea capreae; assembly: GCA_949126875.1. NCBI lineage: Eukaryota > Metazoa > Arthropoda > Insecta > Coleoptera > Chrysomelidae > Lochmaea > Lochmaea capreae. The sequence goes on from OX421409.1 coordinate 11,209,241, forward strand.
CAAGTGTAGAATGGAAAGTAATAGTTTGGTATTATAGAGAATTCTAATGTCAAAATTGATAAATTTCTGGAGTACGTCAAATAATGTGACATATAGAGATAGGCGATACTGTGTAAAGTATGGATACACCGTACCGTTATAAATAAAGTATTTCAAAAATATCAATACTAGAAAATATCGTTATGAAAATATTTCAGAAACAAATTTTCTAAACAAAATACGCATATTTAATAGTTTATTTCATATTGTACCCCCATCTCTAGTCACCTATGTACTGAAATGTTGTGAGTATTGAGTTGTCATGGCATGTTATTTAAATGCAGAAGCGTGAATTATGGAACCATAATTCACTCTAGTAGATATATGGGTACCATATACCTTTTGTTAGGAGGTAAAATATTGACTTATTATTAAGTAGGCGTGGACAAACTTATTATTATTATTATTGACATATTTTCCATTGAACATCTTATTCTGTGATATATCCCAGACTTTCTGATCTCTAAGGAGCGAGAATGGGGTTTTGTCTGATGATTTCCTCTATTGTCAATCTGTTCTTGTTCCTTCAGGCTACATTTCCTATCACCATGTGAAGTGGCGTGGAGTTTAAAACTACTTTCATAGCAACGGTAGGTACTAGCTTCTTTACATTGCTACTTTAATCCAATTGTATAGGATAGTTGTTCAATTTTGGAGAGGATGTCTCTTTCGATTAGGTAGTTATTTATTTTACTGCAACTGAAATTTTCTTGAAACTTTTGTGAGATCTCTTTGGTGTTAGTCCGTTTTTAATTCCACAGTTGCTGCATTGAGTAGGTACAAGAAAGAACACAAGCCATTCACGATCTTTATAACTTGTATACTCGTGATAACTTTAAAAAAAAGTACTTGGAAATATTAAAATTCTTGCATTTGCGACACAGAAAAAGTCATTGTTTGATTTTTTCCATTTTCTCAAGCTCAAATATCATAAAGTTTTATATTAAAATTTCAAGTCACCCGAAAAGGACGAAAAACGAGACTTTCAGAACAACTTTGTTTGTTTCAGAAATTTTTTTTCCAAAAGATAAAAACCGCTGGCGGCTTTATCGTTGAATTTTTCGGGGTACATTTTATGGCTTCATAAATCACAGAAAGAGATGAACAATTTTTTGTGCGATAATCATTATCTCTCAAATAGGTAGTGTTGAAAAAACCCTTTCATGATAGAAAATAAATGGGTCCCTTAAAAGGTTCGAATTATATAAAGTAACCCATATATGTGGCCAGATTGAAAAAGGTATAAGATATATTTTTCACAATCTACGATTTTAACAGACAAAAAGTTGATTACGGATAAAGTTTCATCAAAGTTGTAAGAAATCCTACTTATAATTCATGTTTCACAAGAAACTTTATCCAGTTTATTTTTTCCAGTTTAATTCACAGAAAACTGAATGAGTTATAGTACCTAAAGGAAATGATATGAGATAAAAATCTGAATACCTACTAGAAATTATAGACTTCTATAGTTTATTTCAGAAAGGTAGAGGGTAATAAAACCTCATTAGGTATGCTAAGGGAGCACAGAGTGACCCAACGAATATTTAAACCACTTTCATAGTTTGGCATTGATTTCATTGTAATATTCTTTCTTTTTATCGAGTGCAGGTAGTACCACCCGGGTTGGGGTGAATATATGAGTTTAGCCTATTGTTATCCATTTACAAACACTGAAAATAGTGTGCCAAAGGCGTATTCGTAAAAAAACGAAGAATTTTATTTTAACAGAATAAAAATTAGGCATTATGTACATAGTATTAGGTACATTTTATTGAACATTATACAAAAAACACATTATACATCTCCTCTTGACGTTATAATTAACGGGTCGACGGTCCGATCGATCAAGTAGTCAAGATCCCACATTTTCTCCTCTTCTTCAATGACATGCTGGACTGCTTTTCGTCAGTTCTCTGGTGTCACCTCCTTAACGGCTTGATGAAACAGTAGCTTAACGTCTTTCATTTTGAATGTCGTGTTGTGTCTTGCCACAAATCCTTTCACTTGCGCCCATATAAGCAAAACGTAACTGTATAATCTACTTCCTAAGTAATCCTTTCACAATATTTCGATATTGGCACTTCAGGCCAGGAAACATACTTTTCCTAATTCTCTTACACAGTTACTTGAAATTTTAATATTACAAAAAATACTATTTCAAGACCTACGCCTATGGCCGACACCGAAATTGAGCCGAAATGGACGGGATTCCCCATTTTATTACCCTATACCTCTCCGAAATAGACTATAGTGATAAAGCGTTACGTTATTTAGTACGAGAATTACCTTTTTTTCTTTCTCTATTGCTCACATATAAAATATATGGAACGAACAGGTTCTTAATTTAAGCATGTCGTAAATTTATATTTATTGACATTAACTCTTGAATGGTCAGAATAATTTAAAATTGTCGCGAATATTCAATCTGAATATATTTATGTTTATATAAAGTGCAACCATCGAATATGACAGAATATATAATTAAAAAAATTGTTACAAAACATATATATGGTCAAAAGAATAACCGACGAAGGAAATAAGTTTATGCGGAAAGGCACCACTTTTTTCGAAAAAAACATAGATATTATAAAAAGTTTAAATAAGTCAGCGACCGCACCAACTGCAAAAAAGTTGGGGGTATCACTAAAAATTGTATGGAATATAAAAAAACCGGCCAAGTACGAGTCGGACTCGCGCACGAAGGATTCTGTAACATTATCTATAAAAATTGGAAAAAAATCACGTTATGTATATGGAAGCCCCCCTCAAATATTAATTTTATCTTAATTCAACTATTTATATCCCAATAATCTGTGAATATTTCAAGCGCCTACTTGTTGCCGTTATCAATATCGAGCAAAAAAAGTTGTGTGTTGCATGGGAACTTCCCTTAAATATTCGTTTTATTTCAATGTAATTATTCATTTTCAAAGTGAATACATATCTAAATAGTCTGTGAATATTTCAAGCGTCTACCCAAAAAAATCACGTTTGGTGTATATGGGAGCACTCTTAAATATCTATTTTATTCTGTGAATATTTCAACAGTCTAACTATTACGGTTCATAAGAAACAGCCTGGTGATAGACGGACAGACAGACAGACAGCGGAGTCTTATTAATAGGATCCGTTTTTTATCCTGTGGTTGCGGAACCCTGAAAATGAAGACTTTTGATGATGCTCTCTGAGAAATTTACTGAAATATGAACAAATATATTATGTATGTGTCTTATTCTACGTAGTATGCGACAGGTGGTGCATGAAAAGGTACTACCAAATATTGGGAATTATAAAAACAAGCTGCTAAAAAGGGAGTATTATTTGGACTCTATCACCATATCAATGCTAGTATAGTGGTATTTGAATAGTTTGGTTAGAAATAACAAAGTGAATCTACGATCAAGAACTTATTCAATCCAATGGATCTCCATATTATATAATTCGTACACTGAGCACTGGTGACCAAATGGTAAACGCGTCCAATGGTCGTTGTCTCTAAAAGTGTGGAGTATTTGATCCTTCAAAGTCTTCGGAGGTTATCAGTGGGACCAAAAAAACTAAATGTAAAAAACAACCGATACAAAGACAGCATTGTTACACATTCTGTATTTCCGGGTAATGGAGATACATAATCTCGATTTAAAAACATCAAAGAAGGAAAGGTGTTCTCATCCCTGGTCCACACCCAACCGACGAATTAAAAACCTCCAGCTAAACAAAAACACAACAAAAAGCCAATTTCCTGGAAACCAAACAATATAAAAAGTTATTATTATTGATTGTCTAGTTGTCAAATTTTTTCGTTGTGTCAGATAGGGACCAAAAAATTATTTTTATACTATAAATAGTTAATCTTGACAACGGTAGCTGGAACGCTACCGAAACGTCGAAATAAAAAATAAAAAAACATTATTGTGGTTTGATTCCCAAAGAAAATAAAAAAAAATAATAAGTAATGCCACAAGGAACTTATAGAAAATATAAAAAGTTATCAAAATCAACTATGTCAACCGTTACTACGTGGAATTTTTCTATAATTGTTGAATAAAATAAATCAAGAGCACATTCTAAAACAGAAATATAAATTATATTGGTTGCACAAATTACATTTGCATCGTCAGGATCTATATTTCTGTTGTGAAATTTGGAATTAGTTATTTACTTGATTACAGTTTCCTGTATCAATTGTCATATTTAAGTGAAGTGTGTTATAAATAGGAGTCAAAATAATAGTATAAAACTATTAAAACGCTTTACAAATTGGAAAATAACTTTCCAAAGGATAGACCGTTCACTAGGAAGCAACATATACTTTTCGGGCTATATGCCCCGCAGACAATGAAATACACTTCCAAGTTAAACGGGGTTGGAATATATGAAAATATAGAACCAACCATTCTGCAAATGATATTATTCTTCTAATTATAAACCAGAATGGTTGGTTCTATACTGCATATATACCAACCCCGTTTAACTTAAAAGTGTAGTCTATTGCCTGCGGGTCATATAGCCCGAGAAGTACATGTTGCTTCCTAGTGAACGGTCTACCCTTTGGGAAGTAATTTTCTAATTTTTAAGGCGTTTTAATAGTTTTTATATTATTATTTTGGCTTCTATTGGAATTAATTGATTTAATTTAATCATTAAGAGCCAGTCAGCAAGTATTGTCTTGAATTCTAGTTGTATATCCATCCTATATTTTTGGTCCTTAATCTAAACTTTGGACCACTTCTTACTGGTAGACTTTCAGAAATTTTGCCATTTGTCAATTATTGTTTCCTACATTCAAAATGAGATTCAATAAAATTGTTGTTTGCTTAGATAATTTCTTGATAAACATTTGAGAAATTTAAAAAAAAAACTGAAAATAGAAAGTTTTCTGTGATTCCGGCGTTACATCACACTTTTCTATTAGTATAGTAGTAAATCCTCAAGTAAGATTGAGATCGGAAGGAAGCAGTTTCCATCACCAATCCTTGAGTGAGTCAAAATAAACATGAACGCTAGCTGCCTTCCGCATAAAATCGAATAAGAATATATATATACGAGATGTCCATCGTATATGCCCTGGAGATTTTAAGAACTTCATTGTAGGACTGTTTCGAAGCACCGAAATTTTCTATGAATAATACATTTTGATCTGTGTATATATCTTTTCATCGATCAGTCGGAGGTGATTCCATATTCGCGAGAAATGTTGCTGGCATAAATATTTTATGAGACGTTTTTGGTGCTCTTCACGGTCGTTAACTTGAAGTATAAGTAAATGTGAGTAAATTTCAGAGATTAGTGTTTTAGTTTGTAAGGCATATGTTGTCTGAAACAATTAAATCGTCGTCGCAGGGTGATTCTGGTCTTTTACTTATTTACAATGTTATTAAAATACCTAGTGGCCAACATTAGTCACGATTAAACCTTCTCATAATGTTTTTGTTGTTATATTTATCAATCAATCCCGGAAATTCTCTAGGAAAGATTTTCCGACGGCATTACAATTACACAATAAAGCTGAAAAATCAGTGGGAAAAAAATTAAATATTGTGTAATGCCAAACGACAAAAACGTTGATTGATTCAATAAATTTCCAGAATGGTTCTTGTTGCTTTTAGTTTTCGCCTCCGATTTCGTTGAATCTCCATCGATTTTCATGAAAACTGGTGAGTAGATGGGGGATACCTTAAGAAACAAAAGTGACATAGTGCCAACTTGCGCTTCTACCCTGGGGGTGGATGCCGCCCCTTTTCGGGGGTGGAAATTATTTTAATAAAAATAACCCCAGAAACCGATAGAGAGACAAATTCTAAGCAAAATTTGTTATAAGAAGTTTTTTGAATAAATCAATATAATCCATTATTGAAGATCAAAGATTGTGATTTTTCGTGATGAAAATACATGTTTTAAAACGGTTTTTTATAAATAACTCAAAAACTATGAGTTTTAACAGAAAATATGTCATCACCAAAATTGAAGGTAATAAAAAAACAAACAAATAGCTACTTTGAAAAACCTTCTAATATTAATTCAAAGTATAGGTAATTGTATGTATATTTTTTTTCGGCGAGTACTTAAATCTAAGCATTCAAACTTAAATAACGGGAAACCGATACATTTTATGACATATACTTCCGATACACTTTTTAAAGTACTCGGAAATACATTTCTATTGAGCACTGTAAAAAGTTGATAGCATCAAAATTAAGTAAGTTATGATAAAAATAAGATGACACTTTCGAATTTTTTTGGAAAAAACGAAAAATAAAACCTTCACCATTTCCACAAAAATTCAAATGGTTATTCCTGAAGGACTTTCTTTTTTTCAGCATAAGTGATAACCTCAAAAATTTTGCCCGGTCTAGATGCTTATTTTTGAAAAAAGTATGATTTAATGAAATCGAAATTTTTCAAATTTTCGTAAATTTCATTTTCTTTTGAAAATAACTTCAAAAATATTGGATATTCGTAAAAAATGATGAAGAACGGAATTTTACGCAGGAAGGTTACCTACAGAGCTGTCACGAATCGTGTTAAAAATGATTTAAATCATAAATCATTTACTTTGCGTTAAATCAAAAATCTTTTTTCGAATAAAAACTATTTAAAACATAAATCTTTTTATAATTTAAATCATTTTGCAGATTTTAAATAATCTGAAAGTGATTTAAAACTTTACAAATAATTTAAATCTTGTGGAATGATTTAAATAATTTTCAACGATTTAAGTATTCCATAAATAATCTAATATCATTTTTGTTTAAAGATTTAAATCAAAAATTATAAATCATTTTGAAAATGATTTTAAATCTAAAATCGTACTTCATTGCATGTAAAAGATTTAAAATCAAATTATTTAAGTCAAAAAAATGATTTAAATATGATGATTCGTGACAGCTATGGATACCTTTATGACCTCTAATTTCTTCATATTGGATAGGAATCTTTTTGAAAAAGCTACAAGCTAAATTGCCACCTTCGTCCTGTTGGTTTCATAGTTCATGGATAGTTATTGGCTGAATAGTGTTCTCCAGTATATTGAGATACATTCCTCCGTTCGAATTTTCTGGTATGAATAAGGGATCAATTTCCGCATATCCCTGCCAAAACATTTACTGTGATATCCATTGTCGAATACTGGAGAAGCGCCCTGAAGGATCGCTTGCTTGTTAATCCTTCGGCAACCGGAGGGTTGGCAATAGAAAAATATGTACTTTTGATGGTCAGGCGCTGGAAAATCGCTGACAGGCGGCATGTGTTTAGAATTTAGCGACTTGTCTAGGCATATATGTTTATTAACTAGATAAGAAGAGGAAAGCATTTCCGTTCTTATAGTTCGTAGATTCTGGAATATCTAGCATGTTGAGGGTTTTAGGTGTTTAAAGAAAATAAGACACTTTTTTGCTTTTGCTTTTGATCGTAGATTCATTGCTGACACAATTATGGCAGTCGACGAGTCGCCTATACCCGAGAAGAAGTATTGGTACAGATAATAAAAAACTATTATTGAATCTCAGCGAACAGATGCTTCGACAAAAATGTAAAGATACAGCATGGACCAGTGTTACGGATCACTTTAATGCATGTCGTACTACGAAAAATTTAAATTTTATGAGAATATTCAATTATTGAATAAAATGAATAAATAACAAATTCGACAACAAAAATATAACAGAATATATTCCTTGATTAGTTTTTAAAATCGGATCGCTAAGTTAGTTATAAACATTTTATATAAATCAGTCCTAAATGTTTTAAGATGGGCCTTCCTACTCTAGAGATACATATTACTCCTGACAATGCAAATATTATTTTGGGAAGTGGGTCGGTTATTGGAGAATATTTGAATCCATCCACACGCACTTAAGTATTTTTATTTAAAGTTTATCTGAAAAAATGGAATATATGATACCCTATATTACAAAATATATATCAACTCAGACTTTCCTAGATTCATATCACGCGAAAATCATATTGGCGCTTCGCTGACGGCCGGAGAACCATAGATAACCTGCTTAGAGACTAGAGGTGCCTATTCTGGTAATTTGGTAAGTTCATACGTGAGATCAAGTTGTTTACAAATATAATAATATTTATAATATGAATTTACTAGTACTAGTAGATTTCCACTATATTCAATATATTTTACATGGCTACACTTAATAGTTATTTGTATGCTTAGTCCGTGAAATATCTTTTTAACATATCGAAAGAACAGTTATCGCGGCCATGGCATACACACTATTATTCGTGCAATCGTTGAAATTATTGAAGTAGATAATTGTAAACAAATATATTATGGCTCTAAAATCAACAGCAGTTCAATTTATTTAACAATGTCACAGTGTGCTATGGAAATGATATGTTTCAATATATACAAAATATTTTGACAGTACTTGCTTCAACTTCTGGAGTAAATATAAGTAATAATACAAACTGTACAATTAATGTTAATGTTTATCCTAAATAATATAATAAGTACTTATGTATTTGTTGGTATTCAATAAAAAATAATGCTTGTCTTTGTAGTATTTTATAAATGTCAAAATTTTACCTTTTTTGCTAGATGACAATCGTAAGACCGAGACATTAATTTTTTGGAATCCACCTTAAATTATTATATCGTTTGACATCTTCTCTTATTCAATAATATCTCCATATTTCGTATGGTTGGTTGGTAATCAGACGAAACAGGCCGGGTTAGTGGGCCCCAACACTGCAGCCGTTGAATTATTGTATTTTCCTGTTTGTCTGCTAGTCCGTGAGAAGATTTGTGACCTTGATGAGATCTAGAAGTCTCTTCACAGTATCTCTTTGGTGAGGTTGGATACAGGGTCATCCGGCCCTATTTGTCTATACCTCCACCAACGTAGAGCCTCACATTCGAAAATTATATGGGTGGCTGTTTCGTCCTCCTCACCATATAATCTAAACATAGGTTCTTCTTGGAAGATCCCCATTGTGTGAAGGTGTCCGGTCATAAGGCCGTTACCAGCCTGATATCTCTCCTATTTAACTTTAGGATTTCTTCAGAAAATTTTTGTATGGGTTGTTTAACCATCAGTTTACTGTGTTTGAGCTTCGGAATTGTTTGCCAGTATTTGAGGTGTTGTTTGTGCACCCACTAGTTCAATGTGGCTCTTACCGAAACCTTTGTTTTACCGGTTGCCGGCTCAGGGCCGTTGTAACCGGTTGCCGATCCTTCTCGTGCTAGGGCGTCTGCTTTTTCATTCCCTTCAATACCCCTGTGACCTGGCACCCATTTCAGGGTTACCTTATTTGTGGCACTGAGTTTTTTGATGTTTTCTAAGCATTCCCAAACAAGTTGGATTTTATTGTACTACTATTAAGTGCTTTGATTGACGCTTGACTGTCTGAGCAGATAAGAATGTTTTCAACGCTATATCCCTTCCCTATGTTTTCTCTGAGACCTGAGTCAATTGCGTAGATTTCTGCTTGGAATACAGTGGTATTTACTCCCACTGAATGACTAATGTCACTTTTGGGGGATTGACCGTATATTCCAGCGCCAGTACCAGTGTCCGTCAGTGAACCAAACTATCTTGTTTGGGTATTTCCTTGAATTCTCCTTTCCAATCTATTTTGATGTTAAAGGGTTTTTTCTAGTGATGTGGTCGTCGTCATATAATCAGTACCGATAGTTATTATGGGATTTGTGATTATATTGATAATTGTTGCAAGCCCATTAGGGTGAGGATTCCAGTTATTGTTTAACTGGAGACTATTTATATGCCCCAATTCAAGCCTCTGCTTTGACGTTTAGGTCAATTGGTGGGAGGTTTAGAATTGTTTCCATGGTTGCTGTCGAAATACTTCCTTGTGCTCCAGTGATGCACTGACACGCCAGTCTCTGGATTTTGGTTAGCTCTAGGATTGCCTGTTTCTGGTTAACCTTAGGCCACCAGACGGGTGCGCCGTATGTTATCATGGGTCTTATAATCGTTGTGTACAGCCAATGTACCACTGCCGGTTTCAGTCCCCATGTCATCTTGCTTTTGGTAGTATATTTCTTATAGTAACCAGTATAATATTTAATTTATCTCACACAATAGATGCTAGTTTTCGCCACCATGGACGCTAGTGTCTAATTAGCGAGGTCACGCAGGTTCTCTTTGCTCCAGTAGCCAGGCTGGAAACAGCCTATAAACTTTAAACAGCGAATCTATACTGTAACTGAATTACTATTAAAAAAGAAAAAAGAATTTCAGCAACTGCGTCACCAGCCGAGTGTTTAAATCTGCGGGAAATATCTGGACGGCAGATCGCTAGTTCTCGATTGTAAATAACAATGTTAGTTCATCAGCATCCCCCATCTACTCTAGAAATTCTTTTGAGATTTTCATCATACCTTTATTATTAAATTTTCGTTAATGTTTGCAAACACTGGACGAACGTAGAAAAACCGTTGTACCATTTTATGGTAGTGATGTGTTAATGGAAATCTCCTTTTTTGTGAGGATTTAAATTAATGTTCCTAATCTAAAATGCGTTTGGCGACAAACTCAACTTTTCTTGTCCTCGGTAGCAAAAAGGCAAAATGTCATATTAAAAAACTTTCCTAATTAATGTAACGCAGAGTGTTAGAATAGCCGCTTTTATGTTAGACACCTGGAACCCCAAACCTTAACTTCTCTCTGAACAGTCTAATATAAAAGTTCTTTATGATTTTAAAGTGGCCATGGTGCTTGTTTTTCAATACAAAAACTTGTCTCGCTTGGGATTTTTTATTAAAATTCAAACCCCAACGACAGAAACAACCAAAAATACTATTTTAATCTGTTGATCGCAATAAAATGGAGAATCATGTATTGGTGTCGATTGGTTACAAAATTAAACAGACTTTACAACGCCTTTACCAAATTTACGACAACGTTGGATTCATTGGAGCAATCAAGTTTTACTGAGCTACCATTCAGCAAACGAATTTTATGTTTATATCCTTCGTAAATACGTTTACCTTGCATTTCTGAATTTTCCGATGTTATCACCTATTTTGTAATTAACTTTTTCGCAATAAACTCGAAATTAACGGCTCGTTTGTTAATTTAAAAATATATTTCTTAGCAGAATACTCAAACAGATGAATTCGTAAAGTATAGTGTGAAATTAGAGCTGAAATAAAATGCTGGAACTAAGTTATCAGCAAGAAAAAGGTATGCAATTAACCCTTTCAGTACGGCACCCAAAAGTAGGTAGCATGATACACGGACCGGAGTTTTTGCAGTGGCAGACAGACGGCTGTCGGATACAAACGACACTCTATGAAAAGTAATTTTTATTAAAGAAATAATCAAAAAAAAATTAGGAAATAGCTGATATTTTATTTTTTCGTGGTATGTTTGGAAACATGGAACAGCACAGAGACCGACGTCACACAATCTGCACATGAATCTCGATTATTTCCTTTTTTTGTTAGCATTTGTTGACTTCTGAAGAGAAGTGCTTGCCTAATAGCCTCGCCACGTTAGTAGCTTGCTTGGTTTTTTTTATTTGGTAGTGGGTTGGATATCTGAAAATCAAAAATGATTACAATTTTAAAAAAAGGCAAAAACTAAATATTTAAAATACCTTTCGAGAAGTTGCCCAATTACTTCTGAATGAAAGGCAGGAAACAAGATGTTAATGGCATTCTAAATCTTATATAATGAATGTGCATTGAGCATGCATATATCCAGTATGTGGAAAAATAATTTCTGATACCACTTTAAAGTTTTTCGCGTACAATCTGTAATACTCATCATCATATCACTTCTATCAACTGCCCCTATTCTTTCATTTTATCCAGTACGCATAAAGGTTTAATCCTATAATCATTGGTAAGTCTGTTCAGCTGGGGAAGGGTAACCATCTTATTTACATGGATGGTAGTAAGCATTACCACGTCGCGACAGTTTTTCCATTTCAGTGCAAGCATTGAATCGCTACTACGCCACTCTGTTTCCCCTTTCTTTAATTTTTTTTTTAAATTGGCATGTGCTTACGATTTATGCGAACAGTTCCACAAGAGTTTGTCTTGTGAACAGAAAGATAATTGGACAAACTTGGACTAATGTAGTAGTAAAACGAATGGCCTTTGTCCAATTAGGGCTCCAAAAGTTTCACAACATCGCCTGACAATCCTAGGCCGCTGTTATTATCTCTCTTTTTATCTGTTTCCTTGCCAGTATATACAAGAAATCCCAAAACATAGCCAGTATCACAATCACATAATACATAAAGCTTTATTCCAAAGCGATGCCTTTTGGTTTCAATGTACTGTTTGAAAGACAGTCTTCCTTTGAAAAGGATCATACTTTCATCAATGACGATATTTTGAAATCGATGAAAATTACTTTTGGGATTGTTTTGCATCATATTGAGAACATTTTCTATTTTGTGCAGCCGATTACCTTCCTGTTCATTTTGATTATTAGTAAAATGCAATAATATTTCTAGATAGCGATCTCGAGACATTGTTTGGTGGAAAGAAGGCGTGCCAATTGAATTATTTGTAGACCAGTAATCCTTTATATCAGACTTTTTGACGTGAGGAATCAACATTGAAAAGGCAAAAAAAATGTAAAACTCATCTTTATGAACGGTTTTCCAACCTTTGGCATCTTGTTGTTGAGCATAAATATTAGTTTCTCCAATAATAATTTTGACTATTTCCTCCGAGAATAATTTCATAACATACTGACTTCCTTCATTTTTTATATTTTCATTTTGTATTCCACTATTAGTGTCAAACTGGTGAACTTTGGGAACAAACTCACGTGAATCCCATATCATCTGAAGTTCCTCCTGGCGTATACTGTGATCAGAGATATCAGACGCATAAGCAACTGAATGTTGTTGTTCTTCGGCGTTTTCTTCGTCCAATGAGGATACGTCGTTTTCTCCGGAGCTCAATTCCCTTCCAGAGCAGTCCTGGATTTATAAATAGGCCGTATAGGCCGCGGCCTAGGGGCGGCAGCGTCCTAGTGTCGGCAGATTTTAGAGGAGGGACATTTGAGTCCATAGTATAAAAGTCAAACACGTTCACTGGTTTTCCCATGGTTTTTTACTGGGACTAGGGCGGCAGGAAGCAAATCCGCCACTGTTTCAGAGTCAGGAATATATTCGCTGCCACTATCTATAAATGGTTCCTCCTCACTGATATACATATCACTATCGTTCACCGCATTCAAAATATGTCTCACATCCATATCACATAATCCACAATAGCCCGAAGGGCCAGCTTGATCTTTAGATGACATTCTGTGGCAAAAGTACCTAACTGTATGCTTTGCTGAAACAGACTGGCGATAAAACTCACGAGTGTGGCACAGACTTTGCCATGTCGCGTATTTACGACACTGTCGAAACAGTACGACGGACGCCGATGGGGAACTGCAAAAATTTATTTTTGTCGTATCTGAAACGGCAGGGATATGAGCTACTGTCGTTCAAACGCGACAGCCGTCTCTCTGCCAAAAAAATCGGTGTACTCGGTGTCGTATATGTACGACAACCGTACTGAAAGGGTTGTATGGAAAAAAAGTAAAACACACAAAGAACTTCTCTTTCGTGTTTTGGTTAAATCAACTTCTCTTTTGACATGAAAAAATCACCTATGCTTTGAAACTTCTATTTATAATAAAACAAGAGCCCTTTGGAGTTGAGAGTTAATAAGTATTTACCCAGCGCACAAAGTGAAAGGTAACTGGTTGTATTTGAAGAATCTTATAACATTTAATTCGGCTTGTTACGTTTTATGTCTAAAAAATATTTTATTTCGCCAATTACGGTGGCGTATTAGTCATTAAGGATACCACACTTCTATTGAGGGTCTTCATGAATTACGTTTGATTTAAAATGGTTGATGTGACATTGGAAAAAGCATTAGCAATAACATGAAACAATATTGAAAAAATAAACTCCACGCCAGAAATACAACATACAGGATGTTTATAGATTCATGCAAAAAAATGTTAGAGAAAATTTCACACCACTCCTTTTTAACCAATAAGATGCCTTAATTTTGACTAGTTACCATGGCAACTGAAAAAATTTCCGAACTAAAAAATTTTCCGGAAATATCCGAACTTGCGTTTATTTTGAAACGTTGTGCCTTTACTATGAGGTAGCAAAATGGTGAGGAATATGAAGAACATACAGTAAATGTTCTGCGAAATTACTGATGGAAAAGTATTTTCATGAATATGGAATTAAAATAAAACCTTTCGAACAAATTGAATTTAAAGATGCTCGAGATGCAAGAAATGCACGGAAGGCAAACGTAAATAATCTGCAACTTTTTTGACTTACAACGAACCAAAACAACTTGTCAAAGCTTTTGATGAACAAACGCCAGAAGGTCTACGGAAAAAAATATTTTATACTTTTTCGTGAACTTGCTTGGAGAAGCGGAGAAGGCGCAAAAGCAGAAATTACATTCTTCGAAGAAGAAACCAACAACACCGGCGGAAAAACAGGTAGAATCCAATATAACCCTCATACAAAATGGCTTGTTAAGAATAATTCTGATACGAACTTTTGCCCAGTCAGACTATTTCTAAGACTTCAAGATAAAAGAGGAAAAGCGATTATTTTTGACTCCAAATCCATATTGGAAAATCACCGGAAATTGGTTCAAAAACAGTGAATGAGATATCAAATTAGACAAAAAAACAAGCGGAAAAATTAGGCTTTAATACCACATAGAAAATTTTATACCACTTCCACCAAACACGCGAAAAGCCGAGTCTCAGAACAAAATATAATTAAAATCACAGGACCTTCTAATGTCTAATAAGTCAATATCCAGCTACTTGCAAATGCACTAACAGCACAATAAAGAAATAATTAAAAAAATGAGAGAACAAGAAACGCATCTTGATATTTCTCCTTCTATGGCAAACAGCAGTAGTTCCATGCCAATGTCGTCGCAAAATCAACATGTTGTTAACAATTATCATAACTGCAATTTTTACTATTCAATACATAAATAATGTTTAGTTTGTTATAGTACATTACTGTTTCAATAAATAAATGATTTGTTTTTTATTGAGAAGTTAAAGACGTTACATTATCTATCTGAATATGGTGGAGATATACAGTAATTTGTATTTTCATTCGAGAAATATTCTCCCTAAATACCGCTTGTGTTCAAAAATTAACCGGATAATTTCCATCCAAGCTTATCTAATTCTAATTATTAACAACAAGCTTTCATGGAAATTATCGGTAATTTTTAAGCACTCGTGGTATTACGCCTGAACATTTGTTGAAAAGGTATGATCTACAACCATTAAATAATGTAGATATATCTGTGAGTGATGCAAAATTCCTTGTCTAATTACTTGTTGATTTTCTTTACCAAATCGCGACATTTCGCTATAAACTTATTGAACTCAACATACAGACGTTTTAAACTAGTGATTATTAATCTTTGTGACCGAACCGGTTGAACAGCATATATGTCAAAAACAACAATATTCCATGCAGCTTGACAAGCAGTGAAATTAATTTAAAATGTCAGGTTGGATTCATAATTTCTTTCCAAATTAAGGTGGGACATTTTCTTACCGAATACCACACAAGCTTAAATTATTAAAATAAATAATTTTCTTTCAAGCACAAATATTTTAAGAAAATCAAGTTCTTGTGATATTATCAGTGATAATTTCCCATATAAAATTACAATGCTTCTTTCCTATGACAAAATTTTCTCACCACATCCCCTTCCGAGATATCACCACTAAATTATGATGAGTAAAATCGATTAATTTTCAAATTTAAGTATGGAACTTGAAATTCAGTTATTTCCGTGCCCTTGTCACTGGTGTTTTTAAACATTCCTGTTACATCATAAGGGGGCAAAACTATCAATTCTTACTTCAAGTTTTGTGAAGTGGAAATACTGTTTAAATCTCTGTTGCATTAAAAAACTGTTTTCACTCTTGAATTTTTCTCCTTGAACAATAAATTGGTTTGATAACTTCACCCCCTTATCATGTAACAGAAATACCGGTGGTTAATCATTTCAAGAGCACAGAAATTACAAAATTTCAACTCTTAATCTTCACTTTTGAGAGGACAAAAGAATCCATTTTTTACTCCTCACCTTTTATGGTTGATCTCTTGGATGGGGGTTGGCCCTTGAATTTTGGAACAGGCTCTATTGGTTCCATAAATAACAATTCCACCATCTATAGTGAATTATAATCTAATAATATCTATAATTCACTCGTAACGGTGCAAAAGTCATTAATTAAACAGGTAAAGTAATATATTATATTAATTAAGTGGAATTTAACACTATTTATTCATTTTATTTGATAATAACTTCCAGCTTACCAGAACCTCGAAAATATTTCTCTACGCTTTCCCAATCAATTTGATCATCATCGTTCCACACATTCGAAAAATCACGCTCCCACACGTTAAGCAAATCTTTTTTTGTTAGATTAATTATTTAAGTGAAAAAAGCGTGAACAATTTGTGGAAATTGGGATTTGATTTACGCTTACTAAAATAAAACGGTTTCGCTACTGTTCGAAATTCCGACAACTGATCTAAAATTAACTAGAATCGCATGGAACAAAAACTCTGGCAATAAAACGTTAAACAAAGGATACTCGTTTCGGTTCATGAATGGAAATTGGACCTTACACCCAATGATTTGTTTCAACCGAACTGAATCATGCATGAAAGGCTAGCAAAAATTATTTTTGTGCATTCAAAACATACCAAATAATAGATTATTGTTTTCACCTGACTAATTTATATTGTCGGAGCAACGGTATATACATACATAATCTACTACTTGCTCTTTTGTATCAACTTAAAATTTATTATATAAGGGAACGTACAATTGTGAAGATACGAATGCCCTAAAGGTCTGCGAGCTTTTTTTACGTCCATTATGGCAAACGATAAATTATATGTTAATACATAAGTTCCTACAGGGTCTTTCTTCATTCCTCCTTTTTGTATCAACCTTCTTTCATTAATTCGCCCATTCGTTTGCGTTGAGCTCAATAGCCCAGGCACTTGTACTGAATCTTTGTACCATTTCCCATGTTATCTACTTCCTTTCCAGAATCTTCGTGTCATCTATATAGGCCACCAGTTTAACTGGAGGGATTTTCAGTAGTTGTGATGTTTGTGTTATGTTATTTCCAAAGTGCTTCCGTCTGAGTCCTTAAGAGTTCTCACATAAACATAATATGTGAGCAGATGTTTCATCATATTATTATAATTCACATTTTCTGTACATAGGTTCAATAACTTTGCCCATTTTGTGCAGATACCTCCTCATAGTGCAGTGTCCAGTCGCCAGGACGTCGGTAACTGTCTTGAAATGTAAGAGTTAACTGAACAAGGTAGACAAGGACCTTGTTCAGTAAAATGTTTGTATGGAGGTGTCCTTGAGTCAACCTTCATTTGAGTTGGTGTTCCTTATCCATCCAGTTTCCAATTTCCCCTCTCAAGCAATCCTTTGTGATTTCACAAAATGGTTCTGGACCTCTGAAGTCTCCTTCAGAACCTTCTTTGGCTAACTGGTCCGACATTTTATCCCCCTATGTGCCTGCACCCATATTAGTGACACTTTGTTGTCTTTTGTCAGCTTGTTAAGGGATTCTTTACAGTTTTCAACCTTCCTTATGTTTCTATTATTTAAAAACCAATCTCTCGTTTTTGTGGGACTGAAACTCTGTAAAAAAATTATAATTTTTCTCCATTTTGTTAATAAGCTTCAAACTTTGATCTGGTTCCAGATTATAAATTCTACCGGGTTATCATCAATTTCATCCACTAATAGTGTGTCGCTGTGTTTACCTAACGAAGTATCAAAATGAATTTTCTTAAGGTTTAAATTGAGAAAAAAGAGGAGGGAAGGCAATTGAGCGATAATCTTTCCTTGCCATAAGCAGCATGAACAAAAAGGAGTCTTCTAATTTGTTGAAAATCAATTTATGGAATTTTCTTATCAATCCTAAAAAATATCTATTTTGATTATACTTTACTAATTTTGTACGTTCATTGTTTTTTTTTTTGTAAATAAATAACTTTTGCATTGTTATCCACCATGTACCAAATTTAATCACTTCACATTTTCCCATATTCATATCCAAGAATATTGGAGAACTTTTTTTTGAGCACAACTCACTCAAATAAATTTGAATTTCGGAGACCAATTTTTATCTTATATGTTAGTTTAAGGCTGGATTTATAAACTCTGTTGTTCGTGATTCTTGCTCTTTGAAAATTAAACATTGATTTGGCACACTGCAAGCGCCAAACATGATGGCGAGCCAGCTTCCATGCGCACAAATTCATTTTCAATGTTACGTCTAGCTACAGCTCTTACAAGACATACAGTGCTATTCAAAAGTCTCCTCCCCCCCTCGTATCTTTTGAACGGCTACACTTACATTAATAAAATTTGGAGGGTGGAAATAAAGTGTTGTAAACTTCTCTACGAATGGTAACAGGTGACGTAATAGTAATAGATGACGTCACAGTGCCACTCTGGCCAATAATTTTAAAAAGGACCTTATGGCAAGTGATATCTCGTTTGGAAGGCATTGACATTGGCTACATAGCCATAATAATTTTGTTTGGGTTTAAACTAATTTTGACGGACAAATTAAATAAATACCAAAATTATTGAAATTATTTTTTCAAATTTAATTAATCAAGTATCAACAATGGATTCTTATAGCAAGTGTTCGAAATGTGCTCCGTCTACTTCCTGACAGTAGACTTGTAGTGTTGTTTGTCGCTTCCACATCGTTGCTCTTAACTAACCAAATTTTATATTTGGTTATTCGTGATTCGCAGTTCCGCCAATGAAAGCTGAAGTTTATGATATCTGCCAATTCTATCAAACTCCATTTATTTTGATAATAGATTTACTATTGAAGAACTCATTACTATCTTACTTTCTTGATATATTTGATATACAAAAACTAGAAACAACAACAAAACATATTTAATGTGTCATGTCAATTTTTTTATCGTTTGCCTTGTGTCACATTGTTGCCAATCAAATTTCAACATCACCAACAAAGAAAAACCGATGAAAATTAGTCGACTCGGGAACAACTGTCAATAACGAATCGCCCGCAACATGGAAATCACGACGAACAACGGGAACAACAGAGTTTACAAATCCAGCCTAAACCTGCTTCATGTAGTAACTGATTAGGGTTTAAGACTTTATTCAAATTTATAAATAAAAATTGAAAAGTAAAACTTTTGTATCCAATCATTCAGTTGTTGAGCAACTTTTCCAATATATTTTTCAACCAAGTATCTATCAGGTAAACATGGTTAGTTATAACACTTCTAAAGCTTTTTCCCATTAAAGTTTTGCGAACGACACAAAGTAGTCCTTAATTTTGGGAGAGCGATGAAGCGCAGTTGGTATAACCGTATAACAGACCTTTTTTTCCAAAACCTATTATTGTCATCCAAACATACAAAATAAATTAGACTTTTGAATTGAAAGACATAAATTTTGTTGAATATTAAGAGGAATTCCACAGTGAGGCCGTTATGAAATATTCTTCAGAAATATTTGAGTAGAAATAAAATTAAACATAAACCGTCGTTGAAATTTCGAACAATGAGATCAACTTAAAATGAATGATGATCTCAAATGCGAAATGGGTCAATGCTCACTTTAATGTTTCTACCTTATGGAATATTTAAACAAAATACAATAAAAAATGAATGACGAATTTTAGAAACAAGAAAAGTTAACACTACCTTCAACTTAAAACAACAAAATATTCTCTCAATTAATCACTTTTGATAAATATTTGATATTTCTCGTTGCTACTTTGTTTAAATTTGCAATGTACTATTTTTTATATAAATTGAACATACTGTACTATGTCAAAGAGGTACCTAGTGGGAACTGGTGAGTGAATCGCAATAGCTAAAAGGCAGATAACGTCAACTTTCCAGTTAGACGTTGATGCTCAAAAGCCTACTTTGGATAGTTTTTTTTCCGAGCCCGTCTGACAAGTCTCCGATAATACTGCAGCCTAATGGCTTATTGTATTTTTGCTCGTGCACCTAGTCCATCACCTTTGTCCCCTGTACCAGTTTGTAAAAGTTCTTAGCTGGGAGTTTGGTATATAGCTCGGAGTTTCATTGCGCTTGGCCAAGTAATAACTGTATTTTGCGATCAAGAGTCTCGCACGCAAAACAGTTCATGTTTCACTGTCTCATTTTCCCTACCGCATAATATACATGTAAGGTCTCCGTTTTAATTTGTACAGGTGTTTACTGGTGCATGCCCAGTGTTGAAACCTGTTATGTTTCTCAGCTGATTTCTGCACAGTGCAAGCACTACCGCTGTACGTTTCAGGCATGGTTCATATGGTTTTCCCATGCATTTGCCTGAAGCGTTTACCCAGAAACTTTTATGCTGTTCTCTGATCCAGGTCTTCACAGATCCTCGTACCATAGTTTTTGGTATACCGAGAATCTGTCCTGGTTCAGGCTGCGTATCCTCTTACTCTCTTATAGCGTAGTGGGCATAAAAAAATTTGCACTATCTATCCAAATTTACTGTATAATATTTTGATATAAAACACTCACGCCAACCAACGAATCATTTTAAAGAATATTTCCAAAAACCAACAGTATCTTATTTTAAGTCTTCTGAAAACAGGTCCGGAGATGTATCAGAGAAATATGATGATTTTTCGATAGGATAGGCCAGATCCACAAGGATTGTGCGTCATCAAGGACTGAACATTCCAGATTACAATATAAGACTGGATTATTGCGAATGGATTAATGGTATGTATCATGTTAATCCACAATTTTTCCCCACAAAGCTACATTTTTAAGTAACGGGTGCGTAAATAGATATAACTTGCTATACTGGTCTGGCCATAGTCCCCAGAGAAGAAAACTCAAACCAAGGTCGGTGAATGTTTAGTGCGGAATTTTAGATGGTACTGCCTTTTATATTTCTGACATTTGAAAGCAACTAGATCTTCACTCATTTTTGCAGAATTCCATTCTCCATTGAAATAATCTGTATGAAGTGTGTCTTTCCTTTGAAATTTTTGGAGAAAACGGCAAAAACTTAATATAATTACTTGATTGAATGCTTAATTTCCTTCCAAACAATTAGGTTTGTCGAAGTTCATTGAACAGTGCTGGAAGCTATGATCAATTTTTTAAATAATAATTTCCACTCCCCCCCACTTTTACCCTATTTTTGCATATTATTCTAAATAGAAAATTTTATGTTGGCTTTTATAATTACGCCCATTGTGGTAGAATTTGATACTTGAAAATAATCTTCAACTTTTTTTTTGGCTGATTTCACGATAAATACGTTCTGAGATACAGCCGTTTATCACTCTCAATTAAGCTCGCAGTACACATGCATTTTATAAACACTTAAAATATAAGTAACGTGCTCCAACCATAGAAATTCCTTTAATATTAAACCAACAGATCTAAAATATCGATTTCGCTTCGTTTAGTAAGATGATTCCGTTACAGAATATAAGATAACTATCAACTATTCTGAGTTTCGAAGAGATCTTTCATTGATCGGGTAATATATCATAAGATAATTGACAAGTTCGAACCGCAACGAAAGTACGTTTGTGGAAATTAAAGTGTATCAGAGTATAACGTCAAAAACCAGCCTCCCATAATGACTCTCACGAGTATTCACGACTGAGCTATTTGAATTTGAAAGTGACTCACGTAATATTTTAGGCCTTCCATCTGGAAACATTCACATTTGTCCGATAATTTCAAGCGTGATAGCTGCCCAAGGGAGAAATTTGTGGAAATATCCTTCAATGATAAACGATATAGTACAGTTCTAAATCCATAATCTCAATTTTACTGAATATTATCATACTGACTATGAAAATTATTTTAAAAATCTAAGCTGCTACTATGATCTGTACAGTTTGATATGGTATCTCCCTTTCACTGATGGTGGTGCTACTAATATGGAAAGTATCTTGATCCTTCTGTTTTTGTTGTAATTATTTTCTTGTGGTTGATTATTGATGACTGTAGCAATTTCATAATCCAACCCCTTTCAAATTTCAAGAAACTTTTTATCGTGTGCCATAAAAGCTGTTGACAACCAAGTTTGATTTTTTCACCAAGCCTTGGTCTTCAGTGCTGTAATTTATCTTGTAGTCTTTAATAACAGCTCGTAGCCTTTCAAATACTCGATTTTTTCAATCCAAAGATTCAAACTGAAGCCCCATTCCTAATGTATGTCTTTCCAGTTGTTTCACTTACCATATTATCATATTTATTATATTCATGCAG
The DNA here is from genome assembly GCA_949126875.1 of Lochmaea capreae. Classification (NCBI taxonomy): domain Eukaryota; kingdom Metazoa; phylum Arthropoda; class Insecta; order Coleoptera; family Chrysomelidae; genus Lochmaea; species Lochmaea capreae. The sequence goes on from OX421409.1 coordinate 11,231,591, forward strand.
CTCTTCTGGAAGAAAAGCTGCACGTTCAGCTATTTTGTGACCTCAAAATAGTTTAGCTGCGGCCCAATATGGAGCGATAAAATTGAGATGTATGCTGCCAAGATCACAAAACAGTATCAACCATAATATACAGTAGGTACAGTTTGATATGCTTATCGAGAAAGCATTTGCTGGTTCTTTTTCCTTCCGTATCTTTTGTTGTTATATTTTCATGTGGTTATCTTATTTTCCGAATGTAGCACTTTCATAATTCATGTTGTCTTCCAAAAAATTACTTTCTATAATCCGCCGTAATAGCTGTTCACATCTTGGTATAATCATTTCACCAGGTCTTGAACTTGAATGTTGCGATTTATCTTGCATTCTTCCATAATCTCATGGTTTTTCATATCCTTGGTCTCCCTAATCCAAAGATTCCAACTATACATTATTCCCAAAATCCGTCTGTCCAGTTCTTTTATCTCATCATTTTCATTATAAGCGAATATTTCGGCCAAGCACAAACGGTTCGACTGCTTTGGGACGAAAGCTGTGCGCTTGATCTAAAGCTACGGGTTCCGTCAAACTTGAATTCATAAGTCTGTTCATGTGTAAAAATCAATTTTATTTATGATATACACTAGCAAAGAAAAATTTACAATTATTCGTTTTTTGACTCGACTATAAGCAAAGTGGAAAAATGAACTTTATAAGATTATTTCTTTTTTGTTAACCTTTTCTTTTCTGGCTAGTGAGTGCTCCCAAGGCTATCGCACATGTTACGGTTGTGCCTTTAAATGTGATTTATGTGCATGTATTTGAATACCCTCTTGGTGGAAGATACACAAAAGAGCATAAGGAAATTATGCAATAGGAGCGATATCACGTAAAGAAAACTTTACGAAGTATTGTAAACATGAAGATTATATGTTTGCCAACTTCTATTTGCAGATGTAAGCAAAAAACAATAACTCGAGATTGCATGCTGTGTTGTTTTTGTTTCGAGATAACCATTAATGGTTGAGAATTTACCGTCCTGCTGTGCCCTTTCATTTAAGGGTTGAAATTATAGAACGTGTTGGACATTTCCATGGATTCGATATAACGTTAACAAAATATCTGCTTAATTGAAACAAAAAACAGCAATAATGTTTAAATCTAAGGACATAAAACTGCTACTGTCGTTTCTGGGATTTATATTTTCATGTTTTATTTGGACATCAAATACTGTTTGTTATAATCTACATACCGGAATCTAAGACTACAACTTACCAACCTGCTTTTAATAGATATTAAACTTCAATATATCCCACGAACGAGACCTCAGGGTAGTAAAGGTATAAATTTCGAAAAGGCTGCTGCCACCAAAACTTTTGCATTTACCTTTTCCTTCGAAGTCGCAACCGAAATCTAAAGTCAACAGTGCAGGAACTTGATGCAAAGTAGGTCACAAATATTCAAAGATCTTCGTATATTGGAAATTTTCCCATTCACATACACTCCGACGAAATTAATAAAATTTTATTCGCTTAACAGATATTTATGACTTTTGTTGAAATTTAGTCGATTGAGTTGGAGGAAATATGCTTACTTCGATTTTTCTACAAGATTCACTCGATATTTTGTTTATCGTTAAAGTTCTAAGTGTGATTTTTTTTGGGTGGAAATATAAAAAGCATTGGTATTTTTCTATTGAAGTCATTATACCAATCATTTCGTTTCCAGGCCTCTTCGGTCTTGCTCGAATTGTCTCGAAAGTTATATTTCCTGTTACGATTATTCTATCCCTTTTCCCTATAGAAATGTGAGGTAGCTTAGAAGCATTCTCTAATTTTTAGTGAAAGGTAGAAGGAGATTAGCGGACGATTATTGAACTAAAAGTTACCACAAAAGACGAAAACGGATGTATGTTGGACTAACCAGTGAACATGATACACAACAGTTCTATAAGAAGACCAACATTGTAACAAGCTAAATTTGTGGTAAAATGGAACATGTACTTAGTTAGCGCAAACGCCTTAGAATTGCTAGCGAACAAGAAAGCTCCAGGGATAAGGATATAGAAAGTCGATCTAGACCAGTAGTTTCGAACAAAAAAAAGGTGAATAATATTGGTGAATACAAAAACGACCAGGACTATTTCAGATACATAATACGACAATGAATGAAAAATAAGCGTAAATATCCATAAAAATTTTAGGTATCTAGCCTACAAGAACCTGGCTCCTCGAGGAATTTTTATATCAACTTATATCAATGGTTGATCAGCATATAGATTAGGTGAGGTTAGTGATGAATGTTTCTATTAGGCAATAGACTTGCAAAAGTCTATTGCGGCTCACATTTCACTCCTAACTAAAGCCGATTAGTTTATTTCGTAAAAGATATTCCAGGTCTGAGCAGGAGAGAGAGACCCTGCCAAATAATAGATACCTGATGCGAGCCGTGGTGGGGCAGGCTGTTTCATCATCTTCTAGACAGATACTGCAAGTCCGATCTTGATGTATGTTTGTCAAATACCAATTAAAGGTTTTGGTCCGATCAAATCCACTTACAAGGGAGTCAGCCTTTCCGATGCCATCTATACCAGAATGGCCAGGAGTCCCGACCAGAGACATTTTATTGAGGCTTCCTATTGAAGAGTCTTTTTTGGCAGTTTGATACCAATTTTGACGTGATAGGGTGAGAACCAAGTGCTTTAGAAGCCGCTTGGCTGCCCAAGCAAATTTGTATTATCTTATGTGAGATATTGGCTTCCTTCAATTCCTCTACATTCAATAATGTCCTAAATTTCCGCCTGGAATACGGTTGCATAGGATCGTAGGAAACTTGATATTTTTCCGTCATAGGTCGTGGTTGACTGTCATTCCCGGAATAATACTCTGTCAGTATACACTTGCAATCTGTTATGCTAAATATAAGCATGTTCTGTACATTTGAAAATGTAGGCAATTATTTTTGCTGCATATCTACTATATATGTATGTATGTATATTGGAGTAACATTCACTAAGAAAATTCGAAGAGACTAGTAGCTCCTTTAGGAGAAGAGGTAGGTTCAGAATAATTTCCATATCTATTGAAGGTGTGGTTCTCATGCTATTAATTACCAGACTAGTCTTTGTATTCCAGAGAATTTAGTTTGCTGTTAAGTGTTTGACCACCCAGCAACTCTTTAGCTCTATATTGGTCTAACAATCATCACACATAAAATAAATTTGTTTTGGTTCCAAATGGGAGGGAAAATTATTTTCGATAACACTAAACTCATCTTGTACCAGAAAGGGTAATGGCAGGAACCAAACCAATTAGAGAATCAGCTTTGGAGAATATCACAGGCAAAGAGAAATTCAGATTATTTAGCTCAAAACTTCGCTTAGCAGTGAAACAACTCAAAAAGTATAGTTTCTCATTAAATACATTCCAGAATGTTTATTCCTGTTCTCATTACAAAAAATGATAATAAATATCGTTTTCGCCAAAATTTAAGAATACATAGAAAGTGACTGGGTTCTATCAATGTTACAAATTAATTATTAAATCAAATTTTAATTTTAGTGTCTCTTTTTTAGTTGATATACTTGTGTTATACCATTCTCATCAAAAATTTTGAAAAATAATCATGTTTTAACTCGAAATGTGTTACTGTTCTGTCTAAATAATTATTTGATTAATACTAACCGACAAGATACTTTTTGTGATGTGACACTATTTTTTAAACAATTATGCTGCCTACTCCTCGTTTACTGAAGTCCAGATGTATTGCTGTTCAGGAATATTCTTAAATATATTTTAAACCTAATTGACTGAATACCATAAACCGGAGATAATTTGAGTTGGGTCACTATTGTTTCCACTCAGCGATATGATAATTGAATCTACTTGCAACCAAAAAGCATCTTTGGTAGTTCTGGTGTAGTAGCAAGATTGAACCACGAGGTACTATGTGAATTGACGTAAGATAAACAATAAAGGTTATTTTTAATAAATTTTAGCAATAATCCACAATAAAAAAACCAATGATTGCAATTTTAACGGTGATAAAAGTATCTATGAATTGTTTTGTTTGCGCAATATGATGATTATAGACAAACTGAAATTCAAAGGAAGTTCTCCAGACTGAGTGAATAAAGTGAATTCAATAACAAATGGTTAAGGGATATTCTAGAATTGAACTTTGAACAGAATCTCAGTTTTTGCACGAAATAACGGGCGGATTTCAAATAAACTACTACTTAAGCTGTAATAAAAACATATTATTGATTTTCCATTATATTTCTCAAACGGAACTCCCTGAATATTATATTGAATTCCAGTTTGGTTAATTTCCCCATTCCGGTAATATAAAGTTTTACTAGGATCCACTGGTAACTTTTGAAGTCACCACCTTGTATTATTCAATATGAACAACTCAATCAAAAAATATTTTCATTTTAGTCTAGCCCACTTCTGATTTGGTGAAAAATTCCATCACCTTCAATGCCAAAAGAAATATTCAATCAGCTACATTTAGAATTAAAAGTGGCAAATACATTTAATAAGTTCCAAAGATTGATGAAGTCATTTCTGCTTGAAATACCTTTTAATTCAGTGGCAGAATTCTACAATTTACACTAGACTTTTGAGTTAAATTGGCATAATTCAATATTCAGTATGGTTTTACGATATTATAATACACACAACCAAACTTATATGGAATCACTCAGTATTTGTGACTAAAATATTCTGTGGGAAAAAAAACTTGGTATGCTAGTCGAGGATAAGGTTTTTTTTCTGTAAACGAACATGATAAAAAAAATAAACGTCTGCACATTGATTATAATCCTTTAAATTTGGTGTTCAGTTGTAAAATCACGTTACTTCTGGAATTTTATTTCGGTCCAAAGAAGATAATAATGCCTTATGTTGAACTAACAGATGTGTAGAGGGGAAAATGGTTGCTCTCACTGAACAAGGAATGACCCAAAGAGGGCGTAGTAGAGGTAGTAGGCGTTATCCAGGGTGTTGTATCAAAAACGTATGTAAGGTATTTGGAATTAGGAATTTTCAAGAATAGGCCTATACAAAGTCGTCAAAGAGCTACAACTCAACAACAGGACCGCTTTGTGTGCCAAATTGCTATCATGCTGAGCTTACTTCTGGAAGCTACAGGTGTTAATGTTTCAGTTGAAACTATACGAAAAAACTTCGTGCTTGAGGGTTGTACAGCAGGAGACAGTTACGGGTTCCAGAGTTGTCCAGGCAAAACAAAACTGACCGGCTAAATTGGTGCCTTCAACACCAAAACTGGACCATTGAAAATTGGAAAAATGTTCTCTTTTCAGATGAGACCAGAATTGGCATGAAATCAGATGATCGTCGAATTCGGGTTCTAGATCTATCTCAAAATATGAAGGAGTAACCGTAATGTAGTTAGGCTTTGGCAAGGTGCAGTTGGGGATAATTTTGTCTTTATGCAAGATAATGCACATCCTTATACTAGCATGTTTGTTTTGTCAATTATAATTCTTTAATTCGTATGTGGAAATGTTTTGATTAAAATATTGAGTAAAGAATGAATTTTATTTCTAAATAAATAGTTTCCATATATTCCATACATAATACAAAAGATTACGTGATTCCATATAAGTTTAGTTGTGTGTATATTAAATTTGTATACTATATTATGTTTTGTATTATCAGAATGGTATAGTCAGTATTTTTTCGTTTATATTTTGTTGTGAATTTTCATTTACATTTTTTACATTTCTAGCACGTATTGTATTTGTGTTAGAGTTGCCGATGTCTGATTTTTATCGAATGATATACCTCCAATAATTGATCTTGACTGTTGTATGAAATAGATTATTTGGAATAATAGCATGATAATCACCTCAAGAAAACACAAAATTTGCATACGTGAACTAAACTGGGAAAAAAATTGATATTTCATACAAAAATTTGATACTCATTTGCTTTTTCGTCTGTAATTGGGAATAGTAATTTACGTTACAAGACCGGAAAGTGGTGTTTTTCAGGTCGAGACAAGCAGATTTCAGGGCGAGCCGTAGGCGAGTCCTGGACCTTGGAGAGACCTGAAAAACACTAATTTCCGTGTGCGTGACGTACAATATTTTTTTTAAGACAGACACTTCGATATACATTTAATTCTTTATCGGATAATTCAAAATCTGAATTCATATTATTGTTAAATTTGCGCACTCGCGAATTAAGTTTGACATGAACGACAAATTGAAAATCAACGAACTGTCATCACTCGACAATATATCGAAACTTTGTTGTGATAGTAACGATCAAGGTAGATTGTATTATAAAGCTTTTTCCGGTCCCTCACGTTCATTTTCCGGTCTTGATCGGCAAAACGTTACTTTCTGGACGAAAAATTGTCCAGAAAGTGTATATTTTCTAGTCGGTCTTGAAAAAACTATTTTTTATTCTGTAATTATTAGCTTCTCACGCTAATTATTTTGAATATTTTCAGATTATTTTCAACGAGCTGATTACAATGAAACATTGCACTACGGTCTTGACGGATACGATTTGGCAGCTAATAATTAACCTAATAAATATATCTTGTGTATTGCAGAAAAACTAGTTTTTTCACAAAAAACAGTAGTTTTCATGCAATTGACATGTTTGACATCCGGTAAGAGTTAAACAATAATTTATGGGGTTGTTTTTATTGAGTTTATTCCATACTTCACGGATACACTGTAGTCACACAGAATTAAAAACATTCTTAATTTTTGGTTGAAGAAGGTACAGAGACTAAACTAATACATGATCTGAAACAACAATATTTTGCATAACAATTTAAAAACGCCTAATGTTTCTCGAAAATATTCACTCGGTTTATTTTCGTCCCAAACCATCGACTGAATTTTTCGTTTTTCCACTTGAAAGTGCCTAGTTTGCTGGCTTCGGCTTTTCAAAACAAATAATTCTTTGAAATGTACTTTGTCTGCGTCAGTCAGATGTTCAGTTAAATGACAGCGTAGACGTTCGATTTATTGGAATGATTCAAAATGCCAGTATGTTCGAAAAACTCTGACACGTCTTCACATTTACGAAAAGAAACTATACAGGACTAAAAATTTTATAGTTATATATTTTATAGTGTATTTCATAAAAGGATGTAGTAGTTAACCATAATAAATTAGGTCTAAATCACATAAGAATTTTTTGGATATTTTTGCAAATCCACACTGATGGCTGAACGTTTTTATATATTACAAGGGAGCTGGCCCGGCTGGGATTACCACACTGCAACCTATAATATATTTACCAGCCAAGAGATCTAGAACCCTGAGAAAGCTTTTGATCCGTTTCGGAGTCAAGTCTGTAACATGATTAGGCTCTAAAAATACCTGTTCCATGTATTTATTGCGTTGGCCGTTTCCATCTCATTTGCATCACTGCAGAATCTGGATGATCCACTGTTCACTTTGCTTATCTAATCGAAATGGTGTAGTGGCCAGTGAGAATTCTTGTCATTAATATATTTAGCTCATTACCCTCATATCATATTTCTGAAGTTCCAAGACCAGTTCCGCGTGAAAATCAGTACGTGATAACCTTTTTGTTTGTCTTTGGCATAGATTATTTTCCTAGTAGGCTGCACCAAGTTCCCTCTCCCATTTTCAGACTTCTTCCAGCATGCGGCGTTTTGGAATACCACAAAATGGTTTGAATCCGATGAAAGGAGTACAAGCTCCTTCTTTTACAAGACCAGCAGCAATCTCATTTCCGACAATTCCCCCATGCTCCGGCATCCGCAATAAAGTTAATTTGTTGTGCCTAGCCAGTTGCCTAAGTGATTGTTTGCTACAAAGTTTCTTTCAACTGCTTTCTTGGCTATTAGGCACCGACGGACAATGAATTACACTTTTATATTCAATATTTATTTGTTTATATGTAAATTTTGTTGTTTCTGTCATTGCTTCACACTGCAGTAGTGTAGACACAAAGTTTCCCGTTGCATAAACACAACGAAACATTCACAAGAATTAGTTACTTTGATGTCGACAGAATGTTTCCGTTTCCATCAACAGGTTGCGGTAACCAGAAAAAAAATTTCCCTACACGTGTCTTTGTCTTGTACACACAAGAATTAATAATAAAAATTTGTTCTTGAAATATAAAAATAAACTCACCGATAGATATTCATTCATTGGAAGGTACTCCCCTTCTTGTTGTATTGAGACAAAACATTTTTAGCATCTGCTACAACTGCCTTTACTTTATATTTTTAAAGTTCCCAATTTGTTCACCACTCGAATGTGGCCTTTCTTTCAATAATGACTCAAATATCTAAAAAATCTGTACTTTACCATTTCCACTGAACTTTTCACTGACAGGAGAACTTTTCGTGAGACTTTTATTAAGATATGAACTGGTAAATGATTTTATTGAAATCATAGCCATCGGAGTAATCACAAAACACTGTCCAACACTAAGTTAAAAAAATCGTGCAAGCCGCTTGAAATTTAATTAATGCGTTCCATCCTGAAATTCATATGTACGTATTTTTTTACTAACCCTAATAATGCTTATGTCCTCCGTGGTCGATGCGTATTATTAACTTTCAAAATGTACTGCTTTGTATTAATTTTGTAACAAAAGGTACAAAAGATATAGAACCAAAAAGGCTTCTTATTCATATTGAATAATTAAAAAGAAGAACGGAATGAAGATATTATTTTTAATTTCCCTTTTTTGTTCTCCGGTTTTCCGTTGTGACCATTTTATTATCAGCGATTTAGCATAAATTTAACGATACTTCATTAAAAGGCAACGAATAATATAAAAATTATACCAATTTGATAAAATTAGATTTTTTCGAGATTGCGTTCCTACCTTTGTGCGGATTAATGCTATAACGTCACGAAAAAATTTAATAAAAGACGTTGTTGCTTTCACATTCAAAAACGTAGTGGTTTGCCACAAGATTTTTCCATTTAATTGAATTTCTGTTGTTATCTCGCACGGTTTAATATTCCCATTTATGATGAGAAATTCCATTTGGTCAATTTCAGCAGATCGCATTTTTACGAGCTACACAATTTCCAATCAATAAGCAATTAAATTAGTGTTTTGAGGCTGGATTTCTGTCTTACACTTTTTCAGGCCTAGCCTTCAAAACATATCAAAATAATATTTCATGAATATGTATTTTAAAAGAGTGCTAGATTTAAAATAAATTATGCGTAATCGAGCATTTAAAGTATGAGCAGCGAGTTTAAAGGCCACGACTCGTAGCGGAGAATGCTTTTAAGGCGATTGTGCATTGTGTTATACGATATTTCTGACAATTGTGATATCATTGAATTTGTATTTGTTTTTGTAAGCTTCATCCAAAAACTTAATATTCTACCGGTTATCCAATTTGAACAAAAATGTGTTGGCGTGACGTGACCGGAAATAATGGTTACGTTGACAAACTTTGAGTTATTGGAATATCAAAAAGTCCCAGCTCACCCAGTTAATTTTAGTGAAATGGCTTTGAGTTTACCGTTCTTTTTGAAGAAACCCATAATTCAACAACACTTGTCATTTAAAAACCAGTTATGCAAGAACTACAAGGCTCTCGCTGTTTTTCAAGTATTATTTGAAGCCAAAAATAACACAGAATTTCCTGCAGAATAACGTTAAGAACTCTTCAATTACATAATTTTTGTGAAATAGTCAAGCACGCTATAATGTAGCGGAGCTAAATATTCGATTCACGATTATTAAGTAATCCGCAAGTTCACAACAACCACGTATTCTAGCTAGTTATCAGTATCACTTAGATGTATCGCAATGCAAGGAGCTGATTTTATACAATGCACCATATGAACCGTAGCATGTGAAAACTACTGTATTATTCATTGTTATAGTTACTGATGCGACAGCTTCTTTCGGCAGGTATTGAATTATCTGTTCATTACATAATCTAATATTTAGTTGATATGGAACTTACAGCTAAAATAGTATGTATGAGGTGAGACCGAAAAAATTGTAATAATTTCAATCAATATCTACACTGTGGGCCGAAATAAAGGAGTACATTTTTTAATTGAAAATATTTTTTTTGTTTTTTGGGCAATTCATTTCCTTTTTGCAGGGCTAATAACCTAACATGTCCTCAACATGACTGTAAATTTGAAAGCAAAAGCAATGTACAGGGTCGGACTTAAAAAAAATTATATAACAGTGCATTTGAGCTCGATGCAAATGAAAACTGTCTCAGCTAAAATTGTACTAATATGCTTTTTCGGTAGATAAACTATCCAGAACACTTCAGTAAAAAGGAAATTTTCCGAAATAACCGGATTCGCGAAATACCATTTTTTTATTAAATAATGGTGGCCACATTCATAATATTTTACTTTAAGTTTTAAACTTACTAAACTGTTTTCATAAATGTGTTATTTGTTAAAATGATATTTAATAAAAAAATGGTATTTCGCGAATCCGGTAACTTCGGAAAATTTCCTTTTTACTGAAGTGTTCTGGATAGTTTATCTTCCGAAAAAGCGTATTAGTACAATTTTAGCTAAGACCTTTTTTTATAAGTCCGACCCTGTACATTATTTTTGCTTTAAAATTTACAGTCATGTTGAAGACATGTTAGGTTATTATCCCTGCAAAAAGAAAATAAATCGCCCAAAAAACAAAAAAAATATTTTCAATTAAAAAATGTACTCCTTTATTTCGGCCCACACTGTATAGTTTATCTGAAGCCGTGAAAGGAATGCAGTCGAAAACATTCAATATTGCCACGTTCAACTATAAAAAAACTAAAGTGCAAAGTATGTAGTGATAATAATTAGAAAATGGACTTTTTATTATTAACAATGTAATTAAACGTTAATTCTTTAATGTGCTTGCTTTCTTGGATGTTGTCTATTAACATTATTTTTTCAATTTATGAATATTAAAAGATGAACACTTTTCCACATTTGTTATGGGCTTCTTCAAGCTCTGGCAGCGTTGTGCGAAAACCATAATTTGCACGCCCTCCGAACTAACTCAATTGGTGAAATTTAAGGAAAGGCCTTTGTTGCTTAGCGACCAGCTGACTTCCTATTGGCAAGCGCGTTGACTGACATTGATTATCCAGTGGCGTTGGTATTGTCAGTGTCAGATTTTGAACTATTTCGTATCCATATTGAATTCCAAGTACGATTCTTAACATTATTTGTTTTTAATAAATACCGTGTTTTGAAAAATGCCTTACCTTTAAAGCAAAGCAAAAATCAGTTCCTATATATAGTTATTATATAATAACTATTATTGTTTTTAATACTTTTATAAAAATAGATACCGTACGCCATTGGTACGTTTATGACAGATGTCCGCCATGTTTCCTCGCCCCTTACCGATGCCGCGTAGCTTCAGATAAACTTACCAAACTATACAATACGATAATATTGGAAGAATTGAAATACTAGGTATAGTGTTTCTAATGTGAATGTTACGACAATAAAATAAAGCAATGTAGTCAGATTTATTTTCTTAAATTGTCAGGATCACTATACAAATGTTCCCCTTACTTCAGTAAACCGTTAGTTAGTGATGTTCTTAGAAAGCTAGTTTGGAAAAAAAAAAATTGATTAAAACCCCTTTATGTATGCTACTATTTTTAAGAAAATTTTGAATACCTGGCAACGTAGGTGGATTGTAAACCGAATAAATCAACTCTAGTAATTGGCATAATATAACGACGTAACTGGTCAGTTATTAACGCGGTCCACTGTTTCATAAAAAATTTTAACGACCTAAAGAAGTTGGGGTTACTTAGCATTAATTTTATCCATGGGCGTGTGCGAATTGTGTTGTAGAGAAATATTATTAATATAATATCTATTTGTTGGTTGATTGAGCTTAGTTATATTATTTTACAAATTTTATGAGTTTTGTATGCAGGTTAATTTTAATCTACTATATTAAATTCAATGAAAAACATTATTTCACGATATATGAATTTGTAAAATAAAATTTATATGTACGTCATAGGGCGGCATTTCTCATCAATCGGATTAAAAATATGGGTCATTACATTAACATTAGAATAACTAAAAACATATATCAATCGTGGAGAATTATGAGGAAGATCGGACCCAAGTATTCCAATTTCTGGTCATGACAGAGGGCGTCAGTTCAATCCAGTACCAAAGCATCTGACTGCAGAACAATAACAGCCAATCATAAGCCTTGCATAGGTACACTTCTAGTTCGTGGTGTTTTATTAGTAGCTAGCTTATTTTAAAGTTTGTGAGATGACTGAATTTAAAAATGTTATGCGTCTTTGAATATTTATAAACACCTTTCGTAACTGAAAACACTCTGGTTTTCTTAATTTCTATTCACGTCTTCATTTTAAATCAGCTGCACTACCAACACCAATGCAATAATATTGTAAATAACGCACACCCTGTCCATTTTGTATTTTTTCTACGTTCATGCAATAAATAAAACTTCAGTGAACTTTATTAAGTGGAAACACTGGTTTTTTATTGCACTAGTGCAATAACAATTAATCTGTCATTTTACTACAGCGTTTTGTCATCATGACAAACATAAACATTCAAATCTACGCAATTTTTAGCCCATAAGACATTTTTTGGTTTTTGAACGTAAAACAAATATTGTATGCAACTCCTTTAAAAAGTGTTTATTGCACTCTGTAGAGATGGACGCTATTCACAGTTGAAAAAAATGTACCAAAAAATGATTGGACAGGGCAAATTGTCAGTTCAGTCCGAACTCTTTTTCAGTCGAGCCTGTCAGTCGAACCTGCCTTGATAATTCTGTTATTTTGATCCTCTTGTAAGTTTTCCGTATTATAATAAAATAATTTGGGTTTTTGCTAAATATTACCTCGTTTGAAATCACATTAAGTTTTTGTATGCTGTTACTGGAAGATGAACTCGCGTAAATTCAGTTAGACGAGTAGGATTCATTACTCAGTTTACGCATGAAGGATTCCAAATACCACAAAAAGTCCTCCATTTCTCTAGAGTTTATAGTTTGGTGTTCTCGAGTTCGTAGACATTTTTGCATATTTACTTTTTACTACTTAAAGACAAATATTTACAGCTGTAAGTTAATTGGAGGTTCTAAGAAAATAGTAAAATCTCTCATACTACGTAGCCTTTTGTTGACATGGTGATAAACTTGTTTAATTGGAGCACAGGATTTCACGTAATCCGAGCATTTTCTTATGAGATTTCATATTAAATATCAGGCATTGTTGGGAAATAGCCGAGGAAATAGCTTTAACATTATGACGTCACAACTATGGCAAGCAATCGTCATAGTACAAAGGATAGCTATTCTTATGAGTCTATCCAGAGATGTCATAATTTCCAAGCGGAAGTGTTGGCAGGAAAGGACATTCCGTTCAGTTGCTATCTTCACCGATAGCCAAGCTGCACTGAAGGCACTTGATTCTATAGAGGTCAATTCTAAGCTAGTATGGCGTTTCATAGGTGCCTTAAATTCACTTGGAGACCATCGCAAGGTCTTGGTAGCCTGGGTACCAGGGCACAAGGATCATAAGAGCAACGAGTTGGCGGATGAAATGGCCAGACAGGGCTCATCACTGTCATTCATGGGACCGGAACCCAACTGCAGCGTCGCAAAGGGGACAATAATTATGGACACAAGGAGGTGGTAGCACAGAAATCTCACGAATTGTGGGTATTCTTACCAGAACAGAGACAGGCGAAGCAATTCATCAAAGAACATTCACAAATTTTTACGGCAGACCTAATAAGCAAAGACAGGAAAATTGCCAAAGCCGTAGAAGGTATGTAAACAGGGCACAGATAAAGCTATGTGCAAAGTCTGTCGCCTATAGAAGAGGATACTGCTAAGCACATCCTATGTCAGTGCGATTGCCTGGCAAATGTGCGGTTTCTTGTATCCCAATCAATTTATATCACAAATTAGGAATTTTAAGGATTGCCTTATTTTGCGTAACATTGGCTGTTCGGGAAATTCACTGTTCACTGAAACAGTTTTGAATCACACACAGCATACCAATTTATTGTTCAACCAAGAAATTGAAGTTTCTGCGATGTGTTGGAAATACTGTAGCACGTGTAAAGTACAGTCCACCCCGAATTGTTTCTTCATTTACAGAGAATTGTTCCAAGTTCCAATGACGCTTTAAGCGAAACTTGTCTATAATCTGTTGAGCAAATTAATTTTGCTCCGATTTGTCTCAAAATTTTACGAAACATTTTCTCAGTCGTCTAGACAAAATTGGTTTCAATATACAGATGGAGATATTGATATTTGAAAACCAGTAAAACACTTCAAAGAATTCGCGTCTAATTTATATCGAAATTTTGGAGAATATAATTTTAATTAATACAGAATATAAGAGGAAATAATTACTCCAAATTGATTTCCAGCAGAGTCCGTTCTTCAACTACTTAAATTTTCACGGCCCAGTGAGACCACCTAATTTAAATTCATTATCAGATTAGCTTATGAACTCATTCCAGACAATCTTGTGTTTTTAATTATAAATTTTAATTCACTCCCTACAGCCGAAATTCCTTTTTCGGCTTTGGCCAAAAAAACTTCTTGCATTTAACAGCTGTGATAAATTTTATCGATATAATAATGTGTTTGCAGGTGGTGGTTGTTTTTTTGTTCCAAGTTTTGCTTTTAATTCCATGATTTTGCTCCCTTCAATTAAACAGGAGAGACAATATTTGCTTTTCAAAATATAGGGAAAAGGCGGGAGGTTTGGGACGGGTTTGGTTTGGGACATGTTCAAACTTGCCGCCTTAAATTTATTCTAGTATAACCAAACCACGTCAGTAGTTGACCTTCTAGTGTAATAACACGTGAGTGACCAAACAAATCTAACCTCGACTTTTTGATTCGGATTTTTATTAAATATGGTGTATATAAGGGAGGCTTGGACCTCCCTATACCTATAACAAGTCTAACCTGAACAACCCGAACTCGAACCGGAACAAGCTGAACCATCACCCTTAGCAGCAACCAAGGAAACTAAATTTACTCCAGAAAAAATTATATCATTGCCAAAAGCAGTTCCACGTATCAAAAAAAGTGGTGGAAGAAAAACTGGGAAATCCAGAGTTATAACACATACCTCTGTAAAAAATGAGATTGAAGAACAACAGTTATGCAAGAGAAGAAAGATAGAGCTACAAACGAAGAAAACCGCAATAAGGAAGCTAAATATAAAAGTAACCAAGGAAAGCTCTTCTGCCGATGATGAAAACCTTGACGAGAAGAATCTGTGTAAAGATAGTAGATTAGATTAGATAAGAAATGGAGTGGCTCTCTGTCCTATCCCACTGCGACCTTTGCAGATCTATTGTGGTCCTCCCTATCCTTAGAGCTCGATATCTAGCTTTATTCTTTTTGTTAGATATATTAGCCTGGATACCGCCTCCCGCGCATAGCTCTCTGCCCTCGGTTTTTCTTCTCCGAATAGGTGAAACCGCACCCTTACTAGGCCTTCGCACTCACGAAGTATGTGCTCCGCGGTTTCGTCTTCTTCCTAGCAAAACCTACATAGGCTGTCATCTGCTAGGCCAGGTGTGTGCATATGCTTCCTCAGCCTACAATGTCCGGTCAGCATTGCCACCATCATCCTCGTCGTTTCTCGATTTTAACATAGTAGGTCGCGTGACAGTTTGGCCGAAGGGCTTTTAAGGAATAGTTTAGCAAGCCTTTGTCCTGTAAAGATAGTAGTGATGATTTAGAATCCACTAGCGATGAATATAATGACACTATTGAGGTAAACACTTCGGAAACAAATTTCAATGAATGCGATTATATTTTAGTAAAATTGAAAGTAGACGGTAGGAAGGAAAGCTTTGTATACTACATCGCCAAGTTTTTAGAGATTCTCCAAACTGAAACTTCCTACCTGAAAGTAAAATACCTGCATAAGAGCGGAAAAATGAATGTTCTATTTTCCAAATGAAGAGGACATCTATGAAATTTCTCAAAACCAAGTTGTGGGGAAATTGAAGGAACCAAAAAACAACGCATCGAGTGAAAGATTGTGTAAATTTATATATTTTGCGGAGAATCTAGAAATATACGAGAATTTACGTTAATTTTTCACCTGTCCCAAACCACCCACCTGCCTGGTCCAAACATCCCTCCCATTTTTTTTGGAAATGTCAATTTCAATTTTTTTCCGTATAAACTCAACAATAAAGATTCTGTTTCATTTCGAAACTGTCTCTTCTTTATTTTGGTGAGTTTTTGGGGTGTTCTTAGTTGTATTAACAAAGAAGCTATGCGTTTTATGAAAATCGTTCCAAACCTCCCGCCTTACCCCTATTAGATCAAATAAACAAGATAAGTCACCGAAGAGTTAACAAATAAGTATTATACAAAAATAAATGTCCACTTTTATTAAAATAATATCATTTTTTTGACTTTGGTGATAAGTAAAGCTCAGATTTATAGGCAACAAAAACTGAAGAAAAAGGCGCTCACATAGGCAAAGATTTTTATTGAAAAAGGCAGAAATCTTAACATATAGGCAATATAGGCAAATGCTTTCAATTCCCTGATTATTAATAATATGTTATTAAGAACTTATTTTTATATACAAAGTTAGTTAACTTAACACAAATATATTTGCACAACATAACTAAACAACTGTTAATGAATAATTTAACATTGTAACCACTTAAAATATTATCATAAATAGCTACAACTAAGTGCTTCTCTATATTTTCTGTTTTCTTCCACTCAAAATTAATTTGTACGTAGAAAATGAACACTCTAGAACGATAGATGTAATTGGCGCAGATTTAAAAGCGGATAATAAATCTGGCCCAATTTATAATTCTTTGAAAATGTCCCATTGAGAACTTCAGCTACATCACATAAAAAGGAAAAACCTTCAGTCTTGTCAAGAACAAATTTAATTTTTTCAGTAATTAATCTACCATTACATCCAGGTGACGTTTTAATTTTAGATTGTAAATTATCTATTAATTTAACTGACTCACATAAACTTATCTCTTGTCTTTCTAATAAGGTAATTGTGCTAACGATTAATTTATAATTGCTATTGATATATGCGAGTTGCTGTTCCAATTTCGGATTATTACTAGCCCAAAATTTTATTACAGAAAGGTTTAGTAATAAAATAAAGTACCGAATATGAATAACATCATCAGTAGGGTAGCATAAAAGTTTAAAAAAGGCACTAAAAGGCTGAATTCACGAAAAAAGGCAAAATATACAAAAATCATCTAGAATAGGCAAACAGTCTAATAATTTTACCACATCCAAAAAACGTCTAGAACATAATTAAGCTGGATTATACTTTAAATAGCAGTAAATTCTACCTACTAAATCGAATTATATAAAGCAGTAGTAGGGACAAACAGTTAGAATTCCGGAGGAGGAAATTTATTCAGGCGAACTGTTTTCCGAAATCTGCATAGTTTTTTGTAATTAAACGAGTGTTTAAAACCAAAACCCAAAGTATTTCAGGACTGAGTCCGTACCTTGATTAGGATTTTTTTTTGTAATACTGGCTGGAATTAGACAGAGAGAGATAAAGATAATTTTGGAAGCCAACTATAATCCATAAATTGAAATTAAAAGGGGGCTAACAAATAGTTACATTGACGAGAGACGAAGAATAAGAATTCTTGTACTGGCTAGTGAAAAAATCAAAGTTTATCAACACTTGGATAATAAATATATGATACTGCAGCCTTTAATGCTAATAATGAAAAACATTAAGGATCACATTGTGTGATAATATTATTACAATATACTGTACCTCAAGTAAATGTTGGTGTCTTGGCTACTTCACGTGGTTCACGGAATACGGGAGACCAGCACCAGTGCTGTTAGGCATCTCCAGAAGACAACTGCAGATAAGCAGGACAAGCTGGTGCTTTAGGATGTCAAAGTGAGGATAACTGATCCAAGCTGCGTAGGTGAATCAGTAAGTCGCGAGTTACCTGCTCGTTTCGTACTCATCTTAAATTGGTCAAGAGGAAATGGAAGAATTCCTTAAAAAACAAAATAAAAAGTTTTAAAATTACAATAATAAATAACTTATTTTAATTGTAGAAATAGCTATTTTCCTAACTAGTGCGGAGAGCAATACTTTTCCGTGACCGAAACGACATGCGTTTAAGTGCGAAAAAGACACTTTACACATGTGTTGAAAACAACATTATTTTCACGAACCGGCAGAGAATGAGCGAGATATCATTTAATTAGACGTAGAATAACTAGATACAAACTTTCAAGTTTATTAATTATCTTCTTGTTATTGATGTAATCACAGACATTAACTCAGTAATCAACAAAATTCCAATAAAATAATATAAAATGGAAAAGTTAATCCCTTGCAGACGGTAAAGTAGAACTTTTTAAACTAAAATGCAAGCGGAAAAGTATAATTTTTCGTAAACTCGTAGAAAAATAAATTATTCGAAGAATTGAGAGATAATTTGCAAAAACGCAACGATAGACATTCTATCGCTTCAATAGATTAGGTAAATACTAACCAGCATTTGGGAAATACTTAGTCTGTGTCATTACGCCTGGGGCCGATCCTGTAGTAATTAAGACTCGAGCACGTCTTATACAAATAAGATAGTTTCTCATTAAGAAGTTCGTGAAAACTAACAACCGTGCCCCCTTCCCTCCCCTTCGTTCCAGTAGTACTTTCTCGTGTGCAGATTAGGCAGTGACACTCGTCAAAAGTAATGGCACTCCATTTAATTCCATTCATCGAGGAAAAACTGAAAAGGGAGCGCAAGCTCCGCGTGCGAGTCGCAAACTTGTGTTTGTTATCGGGAGCAATTAAAGTGATTTGTGAGGCCCTTTAGGCAGGTGCGATAATTGTCCACGAAAGGTATATTCGAGGAGTTAAATCCAGGAGTAATTCTGTTCAATATTTGCTTGCCTATTATTAACGCTTACTACCCCAAGACAAAGAATCGCTGAATTACTGCGACATTGTTAACGTTGAGGGTGTATACAAAGGGAAAGTAGGGGATATTCTTAGAGCTTACTTAAAGCTTACGGTCGTAAAATAGCTGTTACATTGAGATCGTTAACTTCTTTAGATCGCGAACGAAATTTGGGTCATGAATTTTTTATAGTAAATTGAAATATGAACAACAACGCTGAAGGAATTTAGATAGCAGAGCTTCTATGAAAAATTTAAAGTAGTTTCAACATATAAAATGGGATTTTCATTCAAATTTTTGGTTTGTACAGTGAAAACAACAAATAGTTATATTAAGTGCAACGAAACAGACTCTATGGCCAATAAACTTCTTCTTGGCACTAAATATGAGGTAGAGATAC
Source organism: Lochmaea capreae (assembly GCA_949126875.1). Lineage (NCBI taxonomy): Eukaryota > Metazoa > Arthropoda > Insecta > Coleoptera > Chrysomelidae > Lochmaea > Lochmaea capreae. The sequence goes on from OX421409.1 coordinate 11,250,907, forward strand.
CTCACAGACCTAAGCATACTGAGGTTTCCCCAAGGTGAGACCTAGTTCACAGACGGGTCAAGGACTGGGGAAGGGACAGAAGCAGGGTTGTATAGTGAAATGAGGAACAAAGATGTTCCTTCTCACTAGGAAAACATAATTCTGTATCTCAGGCGGAGATTTATGCTATCCTACAATGTATCAGAATTAACAAACACAGGACTGATAACCATAGGATGAACATGATAACTGACAGCCTTTGCAGCTTCAAATAGCCGCAAAATAACATCCAGACTGATAAAGAAATACCAGAAAGAAGTAAATGAACTGGCAGATTACATTAAAGTAAGAGTAGTGTGGGGGCACAATAGACCTTTCAGCTCTCAGTGAATAATGCATACATACATACATACATACATACATACAAGAGTAGTGGGGGTGCCGAGACATGACGATATTTCTGGAAATTAACAAGCTGATGAACTCGCAAGCAGAGAACCAGTTCTTGGGATCACAAAGAAAGACAAATTTAAAAATGGGTACAAAGTTAACATAATCTACAGTACATGGTATACAGTAAGACCTTTATAGGTAACACAAGTGTTAAGCGGGCCTAAGAACTACCGAATATCAATAAAAATCAGATAAGAATCATTACAGTTTATTTAACGATCTTTGCCCTGGTAAAATATCATCTCACTACAGTGAATTATGATAATTCACGCTTATGCATTTAAATAGCATGTCATAACAACTCAACTCTCACAACACTTCGTTACATAGGTGACTAGAGATGGGGTTACAATATGAAATAAACTATCGAATCTGCGTATTTTGTTCAGGAAATTTGTTATAGTTTTACAACAATATATTTATAACGGTACGGTGTTTTGATATTTTATACAGTATCGCCCATCTCTGTATATGTCAAATTATTTCGTGTACCTACTCCAGATATTTATTAATTTTGAGGTTAGAATCACAGTGTGCTGTGGTTGTCAACAATAGGTATCAAATAAATACCAAATTGTTACGAACTTGCCGATAGTTTTAATATTGCAACGATGAAATCAGATAGTGAAAATGAACTTTGTTGTACACCAACTGAAATAAAAGAAGCGGCGAAATTAACCACCATAGGACTGCTGCCAGAAAAATCAAAAGATAACTATATGTCTACATATTATAGCTTTATGAACTGGAGGATTAGTAAAGGCATAAATTTGTTTTCCAAATCAGTGTTATTAGTATATTTTAGTGAACTATTAAAGAGAAAATCTGGAGGATTTTAAGCAAAAAAAGCTGCAACCTTTACACCAAAAGAGGTGAACAAATTTTTAAATGAAGCTTGCGATACAAAATATCTATTAACAAAGGTGAACAAATATATGCTCCAAGGTTAGAATTTATTCAAAACTTATATTTTTTTTAGGTAGTATTAATCATGGGAATTATGGGTGCTTCTCGGGCGAATGAAATGTATTTAATGAAAACCGAGGACGTCAAAGACCTATGAGCTGCATATTTAGTTTCAATACCCAATAATATGTAATGATGATGTTCAATAAAAACTTTCCGTTCTACACTCGCACTATTTACTTAACTTTTATTTAATAAATAAATCAAGGGTCGTGGACAAAGTATAGTATACTATATAGCAGCAAAGTGGATAATGGTATTCAATTCATAACAAAACACATAAGCTTGCTTTACTATTATTACCTATATAGAGTTCCGCCTTATTTAAAATGATATCAAACGACTTATGAAGCGATACAAACTAATATTTCATTAGTCAGCGACTTGGTTTGGCACGTGTTTCCAGTACGACTGATATTTAGTTTGAGTCCACCGAGATGTACAACCACGAGCAGCAGTTTTAGATATCCCAAATACTGGTTCAGGACCAGTGAATGCAGTCTCAGACCCTAGCTTTGCTAAGATGTCTACCCTTTCATTTCCTACAATGCCCTTGTGATCCGGGACTCCTTTAAGTGTTACCTTATTGTGGTTTTCCAGGATTTAGAGTTTTTGAAGGAAATCCAATATCAGTCTGGATCTGATTAAAGGGAATGCTAAGGATTTCAGTGCTTCCTAACTATCGGAGAGTGTGAGGCTCTTTTGGCCTATTCACCTTCTTCCGATGTTCGATAGCGTAGATTTCCGCCTGGAATACCCTGGGCTAACTTCATAGGGGCTGTATTCTTGATTGAGGGAATAGAGCTTACTGAGAGAACACATATTTTGTCTTTATTTTGCTTGGCTACTCTGTCAACGCAGTGACAAAGACAAAATATCTGTTCTCTCGGGAATCTTCACTGCCTCAGTCAACATTAAAGCCCTAGATATGAGTAGATATTGCCCTTTGGTTAAGTAACGTGGACTTCCGTTCCTCTATTAGCCCTAGATACGTAAGTATATAACACCAGTGGTCCATCCTGACTGTAGCTCCCAGCCCGTTCAATTTTTTAGCTGGATATTATATGGTTGTAACATGTTATCAGCTTATTTTTATTCTGGAATGACTGTGGATGCTACTTCTTCGTAACAGTTCCCATTGCATTACAGTTCATATGCAACCATTCCCGCTTCCGCGGTAAAAAAAGACGTATAGTCTGTGCGATCTCAGTTAAATAAAATGTTTGCTGCTGCTCAATTGAGACTGTACAGTATGTAGCAGCACGTAATGGATATTCGTACAAATTCAATCAATATTTCTGTAAAAATAAACTTGTCATATCGGAGCCAACATAATTTTCATTTCTTGTATTAAAATAATAATTATTCATGTGAACACAAAATATGAGATAGTTGGCGTGAGAAAGGATTCAGGATTATGGTAGATAGGCTTTTTTGTCAAGTTAATACTCTTTTTTAATCATAAAACCAAATTAAATATATACATTACATCCGAAGACCACCCTTTACAAAAAAATTATAATCAGCGATATGACAACTGCGTATATGGGATTTCAACCCTGTTATAAATTATAATAATGTTTGGAACCGGTTAAATTTAATTCAATTTTTTTTAAAAGCGTTTCAGTTTGATGGAATTGGTTCAGGCAAGACAATATCTTCCCGCATTTAAGGAAAACACGAGAAAAAGTAAGAATATGTCAAGTATCAACATTTTTGGGCGGGTTGAAATAAAAGAGGGGGATATCAGAAAAACATGGAATAGGCAAAAAGTAGAAGGACACAAAAAGAGTGTTCAGTTGATAAAAAACCAGCTCACACAGACTTGAACATTCCATAAATCTCAAAACTTGAAATATTTTATACAGATTTTCCGCAAATAGTTTATTGATTTTTATAGTCCAATGGACAAAAGTAACTTTATATAAGAAATAAAAAAGTTTTTTCATTGTAAATAACGAGAATACCTGAGTAAGATTTACATCAATTTGATTCAATAATACAAATAAAAATAAAATATTCAATACACTTCCTTTTTTATGCCAGAGTTATAATTTGCAACTCACCCTCCAATTAACGAACAATTTGGTTTCTAGCTTGTTTACTAAAACATAATTTCTCAATTATATTCTATACGCTTCAAAGCTCTAAACTCACTAAACCAATTCAAACATTCCACTCTACATCATCACCAGTTCTGAATCGATTCCAGATAAATCTTATTGTATTCCTAATAGCTTTAGTAGGTAGACTTAACAACCCTCACGATAGGTGGGAGAACGCCTCAATTTATTTCGGTTACTTATGTATCGAATTTTCTAATAATTTTTGAATATTAACTGTCAAAAAATGTTGATTTATTCAATTGAGAAGGCTCTAAACTTAAGATTACAAAAATATCTTAATAAATATAATATTATTTCTACAAAACAATTTGGATTTCGAGAGGGACTCTCTACAACTGATGCAATTCTGGAATTAACTAAAAGAATTTATCACTCAATGGACCTCAATAAGCCAAACTTAACTATTTTTCTGGATTTGGCGAAGGCCTTCGATACTGAACATCACGAATAGTTATTGCTGGCTTTGGGGGATGCAGGAATAAGAGGAATGGCATTAAAACATCTCGGAGTCTACCTCAAAAACCGATATCAACAAGTGAAAGTAAAAGATCAGCTTAGCAAAAGCACACTAATTACAACTGGTGCACCACAAGGGACAGTCCTTGGTCCTATACCATTTTCAATTTACGTGAATAACTTGTATATTCAACCAACTACGGGCCAAATTGTGAGTTTTGCTGATGATACGGCTATTTTCTATGAAGCAGATACTTGGGAAGAACTAAAATAAAAAACAGAAAACTAAAAAAATTATAGATTGGTGTAATCATAAAAAACTTACTATAAACTATAATAAATCATTTTGTTTGCCTTTTGCAAGCTACATTAACAGATTACCAGATTTTAATGAGCTCAATGACAGTAATAATGATCAGGAAATTACCCTTCAAAGACAAAATTATAGTAAATACACACTCGACTCTCACTTACGGTGGGATAAGCATATAGATAATTTAACCAACACCTTGAGGATGTTGCTTTTTAAATTTAAATTTCTAAAAAAAAACGTTCAAACCAGACTTCAATATTCCTTTATCTGCTGGGGAGCTACCACAAAGAACCATTTAAATAAACTGGAAATTTTACAAAAGAGAGTACTGAACATAATCTTCGATGGAAAAATTAGGTGTCCAACGGATTTATTTTATGATGAAATTAAGATTATGGATGTCAGACAGTTGTATGTTTATGAAATTTTAATGTACACTTACAACCATGAAGATATATTACAAAAGACATATAACTATCCAACAAGAGGTAAAGAAAAGGGCGCAGTATATACTCATCTTGTGAGTAAAGCAGTATCACAAAGATATCATTTGTATCTAGGTGGAAAAATATCTAATCACCTTCTGGAAATGTATAGGATTCATTTGTATTCCAATTAATTGAAATATTGTTAATGGTGACAGGAAAACGTTGAGAGCGTTGATTGAATAAGGTGTGAAAGCTTTCGGTAAAATGTGATCAAACTATGAAATTTAGGAGTACGTAATTATAAGGTTTTGTTATACTATGTACATATATCTACATGTGTGTATATAAGTCTGTATATGTGTATGTATGTATGTGCATGTATATGTGATTGTTATCCTACTATTGTTCATAAATTAAGTAAAATATTGTTTTGTGTATTTGGAAAACAATTCAATTTAATACATTATATATTGAAATCATTCTTAGTAAAAATTCAGCCGCCTATGCGCAACTGTGAGATCATAAATAGGCTACTAGGTCGTATACGTATTGCTTACATTATTCTTCCATAAATAGTATTGTACAAGAGCTGTATGTATATATGTGTATAACTTGAGCTGAATAAAGATTATTATTATTATTATTATTCAGAGTAGTAGTTTCCTGAAGCATTTTTGCAATGTTTTGATCAAACCTTTTGTCAGTTAATAAATCAACTCCTACATTAAGTCTGCATAATTAACCAGGATCACCACATCATCAGCGTAACGAAGGTTATTTACTGTTTCGACGGTTATTTTAATAGCACCAATTAATCTTCAACAAACTTCAAAATAAGATCTGGTTTTTTATTGTTTCACAAAAAAGCTGTCGGGATTTATATAAAGGACAAAGTAAGTCAATTTTTCCAACAAAAAAAATAAAAGATCATGAGAAAGATTACTTTATAACGACGTGCTTGGTTTTATTGTGTTTAAATTTTGTTTAACTCTACACTTTTCCCATTGCTTGGAATAACGAGTACTTACAGTGTGTTAATTCCAAAACTTACATTGTACCATATCACATGAAAGAATTGATATGACAAACAAATCTTAAAACAGTTTCTAAATTAGAGAGGGAGCAAGGATGGGGTTATTTAACTTGAAAAACAACCTGATCAGCGAAACAGTGATTGGATTGGATGAGGTGTCTAATCGATCAATTCCTTTGCAACCTTTTCAGATCTATTGTGGTCTTCAAGATTACATTTTCAGACTTTGCGACGCCGCAGAAGTGTTCCGGACCAATAAATGGCATTGATGAACCCAGTCTTGCCGTTCTATCCGCCAATTCAACGCCCTTATGACCCTCGTGTCCTGGTATCCAGGCTACCATGACCTTGCAGGGGTCTCCAAGGTACCTATGCAATCCCATACTAGCTCAGAATTGACCTTCCTCTATGGAATTAAGTGCCTTCAGTGCAGCTTGGCTGTCGGTGAAGATGGTAACTGAACAGAATTTCGTTTCCCAAGATAGGCGTATTGGAATAGCTATCATTTCTTTTATTTCTACAATTCCGGCTCCTACACCTAGTAAAACATTGAGATCATGACAGTAAGGACAACGTAATTGTAGGTATTTTAGATATAAAAAAGTCCATATGGTTACTTAATTTCTTCCTGGTCCTAGATATAAGGTAGAAATGACTGTCGATTCCCCAAGGTTAGGTCAAAGATTAGTAAAGGGACAGGAGTAGGCGTGTATAGTAGAATGATGAACACAAGATGTTTTTTTCACAAGAGAAATATTCCTCTGTTTTGCGGGTGGAGACTTTTGATAATCTTCAAATACAGAACTAACGCTCATAATAATTATGATTTAAAACTGACAGTCAGACACTGAAGTGAGATCAGTGTAGCTGTCAGGACAAAACGATGTTTCAACTATATAATGTTGGATCAGAACCAGTTCTTAACACCATAAAGAAAGAGCTTGGAGGACAAAAACAAAAATGGATACTACACCTTCATAGAAGTTACATCATGTTAAATGGGCTGAAGAAGTACTAAAAATCAGCAGGAATCGGCTAAGAATTATTACGCATGACGAGTTGAAGACTTTTTTTGTTCGAGCATGGCTTAACTATCAAAATGTAATGCAATTTTAATTGAAAAGAAAATTTGTTTCCATACTCTTTTTTAGGATTAAGCTTTCCTCAGGATTTGGTCTGAAAACAAAATAATTTGATAGTCGTGGTAGGGAAAACCTTGACAATTTCGTTAATTGGCATAATATATCGCTGTTCCCAGTATTGCGTCAATTAAAAGATGCAAGGAAAGCACAGAAAACCTGCATACATTGCAAAAGACCACTATTATCAAATGGAGCTACATAACAGATATCTTAGCTGGACTTTGCATGAAAAACGAAACCGTAATCCACATCTTATAGCACTGTCGAATTAGAGGTTGGAATATGAAAAAATAATTTTTAGGACTAGCCAAAAAACATGAGAAAGTGGATCTTAATAACCTTCACCTTTTTTTTTCATCAAACTGCCAAGAAGGGGTTATGCTTTTTGAGTGTATCTTTGATACGCTTTGTAGCGTGATTCATTTCAAGTTTTGAAATTCGTCATAATTGTGTAAGTGATATGGGGTATGAAACTTCCATATGGCTGCCGGGAAACAGAGAGTAGCGAGATAAAAGTATAATGATATTATTATGGAAGGTAATAAATAGTCAATTCCAAATATATGAACAATAAATGAAAACATTGTGAGACGAACTGAATCATTGGAGCACACCTACCAACTGCATAAACATTTTTTGTTGTAAAGCGAAAAAGAAACTTTTGCTGTCAGTGATCTCCTTATTCCTGGAAGAGACGTTAAAGCATTTTCCGTGTAGTATGTCTGATACACAATTCCCCGTTAAGGGTATCGTTTATACAGTGATATTGGTTAATCAAATTCCAGGCTGACTAGATTTCACTTACAAAGCAATTATGTTAAGTATTTGATCAATTTTCTTCATTTATTTCGTATGCCATCATACCATCGATGAAACCTATAATATTATAGCTCGCTTGCTATTTTGGAGTTCCGTTCATACGCTGTCAAAATTTGAATATTATGTTTAATGGAATAAAAGCAGAGTTCCTGCTTTATTTTAATTTTATACTGTGCGTTTCTTCACGTTTTACTTCTTTTGAAATGAGTGAAATATCTATAAAATTGGATTTTTTTCTCATTCTCAAGACCTGATAGTTTTTTTTATAAAAACGATTTTATATTCAGAGACTTTAAGAAACTTATCAGAAAAAGTGGAGACAAATTTTGTCCTTGTCTTGTCAAATAACTTCCAACGGTGTTCCACTGAGTCGACAAGCCCTTATTGTTTAGTCACTAATAGTTCAGGACCATCTGTAATCACTTTAGATTTGCATCCTGTTTTTAAGCATCTCCAAAATATTACACCTTTAGCTTTGCATATAAACGTTCTAAAATAACAATTTTACGAAAATCACATAAGAGCAAATCATCTTTTAGTTTCAGCTGTCAACATGAGTTTAATTAGGTATACTTCACTTTTTATATACACTAGGTATAGGTACTTGAATATTGTAGTTTGGGAAAACAACCCTCTATCCCCTAGATCCCGATGAGGAACTCACATTACATTCCCTTCAGTTTAACAAACTTATTGAAGGATTGTTGGTGTGCAAATTAATTTGGAGCTAGTTCAAATTAAGAATTGATTATTATTATTTTCTTAATTGTTTCTTATGAACTTTTAACATAGGTACCGTCAACCAAAGCTAGTTGAATATGTTTTTGATCATTTTTGATAATATCTCACCAAGGGCTTTCAAAAGGAGTCCAGGAAATGTCCATCGTACCGTTTGCCGTCCATAGTAATATATCTAGCAATAATGGGAACTGTTCTTCGGGGTTGCACCAGGATACCTGCTTTTCTTTGTCCAATTATCTTAAATCGCTCTCCACTTTTTTTTAATCGAAGCAAAGACTGCAATGTCCATGAGGTGTGTTGCATTAGCTAAGGAAGTAAAAATATGAATTCAATTGACTATGCATGCAGGACTTGTTAGCTGTGGATATGCGAGTGGTGTCTACGTACGATAGCAAAATTAAAAAAAAAAAAAACATTGTTTTAAAACGTTCATGTCAAACAAACCACTGGCAATGCTTGCATATCTTTTTCCTGTTGGAACACCTTGAGTCCAATTATCGTAGATAGTCGTTAGAGGCAAGAGATTCTCATGACGCTGCCACATAACATCGTGCTAATTGCGTTCCAATAGCGCTTTTGTTTTCTCTCTACCCGTTTGGTATTCCTGGGTATTACAACCTCTTTTTCTCCAGGATCGCTGGTAGCATTAGTTGCATTATAGTTATATCGTCTTTCAAAGTATGTTTGGCATTATTAAGAAAGCTTGAAATGTCATCACGAGTCTCCGACGACCTGGAACGTTTTATATTCGATGCAGTTGTGGTGGTCAGGTGGCTTCGAGATATGAAAGCGGACATGAAATCAGGAGCAAGGAAATTATTTTTAAAGATGCTCACATCTTTACCTTGCTTATTCAGAAACTTTTTGATAACTCTTCAATACAGTGACGAAATGATGAAATAAAATTCTCATTCCGTTACCACACCAAGAGTGCTTGGAATGGTGGCTTTCTCAGCAGGACTTAGGCTTCGTATGTTTTGCATCTACTTTCCGGTTAATAGTTATCCGCGATACTTTGCCGCTGTTTTCGTGACTTCTTTCTTCCCTCACTGCCCTCAGGGCTTTCTACAAGTATTTTTCTGTGTTTCAGCTAAGTTTATCACCTGTGACGGAAGTAATGACACTGGATTGAAATTATACTCACCATATCGAAAGGGGGAAGGGGAATTATTGTGCTATACCTACTTTGTTTAAGGTGCCCCAAGATACTCTAGAATTATTGACATCTTTCTTCACATTGCGTGCGAAAAATGTTGTAATTATAGTGAAATATTTATTCAATTTTTTTTGTTTCAGGAGCTGTAGTATCCAACATAGACGAAGATATATTAAACAATAGTGTTAGCATATATCCTTACTTTGAACTTAATGTACCACGAAATGTGACTACCACCGTTGGACAAACTGCTTTTCTGCATTGTAGAGTTGAACAACTAGGAGATAAAGCGGTGAGTTTTTCATTACTACTAATAATATTACTTTGTACATATCAATATTTGAGCCCGTTATCTATACTGTCAAATTTAATCATCGTATCTTTCATTACCCATCAGACGAAACTGAAACGTCGGTACTATGTATGTTAAAGCTTGAACAAAAATAGTATTCACCGCCTGAATCAACAATTAACGTGAAACATCAATTACATTATAATCAAAACGTTAATCGCGTCCATCAATTTGGGATGTCACTGCTGTTCCAGAAAAAATAATAATCTTATTGTCGTAATTCAATTAGACACAGCCGCAATTTATCAAAGATCTTTGTCATGATTTTCCATCGAATAGTCAGTGAAAACCCGCTACGGATTTTCGTGGTCTAACCCTAGGGATTCCCCTTCGAATGGACCCAGAACAAAGTTGTTTCGGCGGACATATCACGTCCCTAAAGGCATTTTTTATTCAAGACTACGTTTTTGGACAGATTTATTTTCAGAATTCGCACTTTCTGAATGGAATTTTACAGCGATATTACTTGCCTCTTTTACTTTGAAATTCTCTTAGTGCCCTATTTGTTTTCTTTCGGGTTCCTTTTCTAATGTTTTTGTATGTAGTTCGTACGTTGGATGGGATTTGTGCACTGGCAGGATAATATATTTTCATGCTTACTGAAGAATAATAAGTCATGAAAAAAAATATATTTTCCTTTTAGCCAAATTCAGACTCATTTAAACCTCATAGTAATTATGTCAAAGCATCTCCAATATTCTGCTCCATTGCTTGTACCAACTGCAATTCTACCCCTAGAGATACCTTTCTTATCGTTCATATGGGGTGTTACAATAATGATTGTAGATATTTCAACCATGAAATCTGAATTCAAAATATACAGATTCAATCCGAACTACTTCGTGGCTCCGGTAGTGGCCAGAAACGTTAACTAGACATAATTAAGAAGGAATTATAACAGTACATAAACTTCCTGTTTGATAAGAATAGTTTTCAATTTCAATGATTTTTTTCGGTACATTGTAGGAAATGTATTGAATTTATCACAAGTATTTTAAATTTTTGTAAAAATAGATTTGACAATTTATTATACCAGGTTGAATAAAACAATATTTTTTATGTACCGTGAATTCCAAACACCACCTGGGGTAAACTGAGTACTACAAATGTGTTCTTTGCAAATGATTAGAAAGACTCCAATTCTCGATATTCTGCTTCGATATTCTGCTATTCCTAAATTTTTCTGTTAAGAAAAGATACACATTTCTAAAGATAACTCTTCAATTTTTGCAACGTAAGTTAATATCACATTATCAATAATTTAATGGCAAACTCACCTCGACGAATCCAAGCTGTTTATGTTTAGTTTTAATTTGATAATTGATGCTGCATGAATAAAAAAGCAAAATATCAAGAATTAATTAGTCTTCCCAATCATTGCACAGAAAAAATGTGTACGCTTCAGTTCACCCTACGGGATGTTTAGAATTTACAGTAGGTACATAAATATTGTTTCATTACACCCGGTATATCAAATTATCAAAATCATTTTTACAGAAATTCAAAATGCTTATAATGAATTTAATAAACCTCCTACAATGTGCGTAAAAAAATATTTTTTCTACAAACGTCAGTAAAAGTATAATATTTAATGCATGCTGTCAGTGTCTAAAATAATTTCAGTACTTGTGCTAAAAGTGATTTCTTTTCAAGAGAAAATATAAAAACTTAATTGAAAATGAAGTGTTTATTCAATTAAAGGCACAATTAGTGAAACTACAATTAAAATAAGAAACTCCATGGCATCTTCTTCAATTTCCGGCGGTAGAAATTCATTTTCTTGATCAAGTGAAGTGTTGTGTTGATTTTAGCCATTATAAACGATTTTCAATTTTAGTTGTCTATAGTTGGTTAACGAAGGTATAGTGTTTCTAATGTGAATGTAACGACAATAAAATAAAGCAATGTAGTCAGATTTATTTTCTAAAATTGTCAGAATCACTTTACAAATTTTCCCCTCACTTCAGTTAACCGTTAGTTGGTGATGTTCTTAGAAAGCTAGTTTGGAAATATTAAAAAAAATATATGAATTTATTAGTAAGCCGTTTGAAATTGCTTGAAAAAGGAAAATTAATTAAAACCACTTTATGCATGCTACTATTTTTAAGAAAAATTTGAATAGCTAGCAACGTAGCAGCAGGTGGATTGGAAATCGAATAGTCCAACTTCAGTAATTGGCATGATATAACGAAGTAACTGGTCAGTTATTAACGCGGACCACTGTTTCATAAAAAATGTTAACGACCCAAAGAAGTTGGGGTTACTTAGCATTAATTTCATCCAGGGGCGTGTGCGAATTGTGTTGTAGAGAAATATTATTAATATAATCTCTATTTGTTGGTTGAGTGAGTTTAGTTATATTATATTACAAATTTTATGAGTTTTGTATGCAGGTTAATTTTAATCTACTATAGTTCATTTGAAAACTAGGAAGAGTAATTTGAAAAGCCTTACTAACATCACTAAAAGTTACCAGATTAGTTACTGAAGGGTGTGTTTCGAGAAAGTAGTCAACAGTCGTGTTCCAAATCTATTAAATATGCCTTGATGGACATAGAAATCAGCCACACCACCAACTGTTTGAGACATTTTGGATTTAACATGATTTTTTTTGGTTTTTCATCCAATATATTATATTTTCTGACCTATGTTCAGCGTTTACATTGTTTTGTTGGCCTAATAAGCGAACAGCTGTACTCGAAGTAGAAGGATCCATTATTGCAGATATTCAATACAATGGCTTACTGAAGGTTTTAAAGGAACAGTTTTAACGAAATAGAGTGGAAACTAAGTAGAAATAATAAAATAACAACAGCGGATGCAATGACAAAAATAAGCAAATTCATCTGTCAAAAATGTCAAAAATGGAAATTAATAAATGATCAGCTTTTTTTTTTTTATGTTCTGGTTCAATGCTACGAAATGTTGTGTGAAACTGGGCGGAATCTTACCAATCAGAGGTCTACAGAATTGCCAACTTAAATTCAAATTACTCCTCCTGGTTTTCAAATGAGCTATATATTAAAGTCAATGAAAAACATTACTTCACGATATTCGAATTTGTGAAAAAAATGTATATGCACGCCATAGGGCGGCATTTCTCATCAATGGGATTAAAAATATGGGTAATTACATTAACATTAGAAAAACTATTATAAGGCCAATTTTGTATGAAGTTAGGTGTGGAATATCGGCAACGGTTCTCGAATTTCCAACTTACTGTACAACAAGTGATTTTGGGTTGAAATATTTGTAATTATTGATGTAACATCCTGTATAAATTTCCCTAGCTGTTTCTGAGGAAAAACAATTTGTGCAAAATATCCCAGTAATTTTGTTAAATAATAAAGCTAATAAAAATGAGAAATCGCGTTGACGCGCCGTTCGTCATAATTCGTTTATATCTAACGCTTTTTTAAAGTAAGGCGGCCTTCAACAGGACTAACTAGATTTTATAAAATCATTAAAAATGTAGCTTGAGAATGAATAAATAAGAAAATTCAGGTACAAAATAAGGACAGAACAACTAAAAATGTATATCTTTCTTCTGCATTTTCAATTTAAAGTTTACAAATTACACAAATTGGCTTCGATTCATCACATTGTACCTATAACGAAAAAGTTAAAAGCTGTTTCTTGGAAATTCTCAAGGGAAACTTATGACTCCTTCCCGTTCGCGAAAGTACTGTTTAAACGAATGATCGAGAAGGCACTACCGGTGATTGATTTCAATTGCAGTGAAAAGAATTTATTTAAGGTAGAGATATTTTTATTACGGTTTCAGAAAATCAATGTTGATAAAGTAAGAGATAACATTAACTGCTATAGTAAAATCGCAATCGGTGCGGGGTAATAAAACTGTCGGAACAGGTCATTTCACCCATTATTATTTTTAAGGTATAGAGACATTCGGATTACTAAAATATTTATTACGAATATTATTGAATGCCTATATTACTTTGGTGTATTCGGTTGTAATTTTTTTTATAAACATATAAACGACTTGCACATTATTATTTTTGGAAGAATTTATTATATCCCAAACCCAAACACTTTCACAAACGTATCTAACAAGTCAACTTAAACTTATCATAAATATAATCTTATTATTAATCTGAGTTATCAGCTGTGTACTACTGTCGCTATCAAGATCTGAGAAACTTTCATAAGAAAAGCCAGTATTAACGTTGAAACATAAATGATCCAACGTAACATCGAGGATGTGTTCTCGTTCTATTTGTGAGTTTTCATACTCTTTGACGTGTCAACAAATATTCGTCCATTCACTAAGTGGCAACTCGTCGAATCTTTTTCGGGATAATGCTTCAACATGGTTTAAAACAAATGTAGTATTATGAGCTGCTACCCAATTTTTGACTGATGCCCATATTTTTTCAATAGGGTTCAATTCATCCAATACATAAGTGGGCATAAATGCAGCAACCTGATCTATAATTTCCTTTGTTTGACTATGCAAAGCTTTTCCTTGTTCTACTCTCCTGGGAGACATGGCACAAAAAGTTTCAAGACATGAAAAATTCACTATTTAGAAGACCGAAAGAAAAGTACCGTCTGGTCTGCTGTCAACACTGAAATGAGAACGAAGAAGCTACATAAAATAAAGCGTCCGTTGCTCCGCCGCTGGCTCACAAGTTATTGTGGCCGGCTCTATCTCTTTTGCGTTCCAACTGCGTAAAGTATCGTTCTTGGGACTGCTTCGGGCGGTAGACAAACTGTACCTTTTGGAAGGGATGATAAAGTTTATGTGTCCATCCCAAACTCGAGTACTTGAAACGGTTCATGAATGCCAGTTGGAACAAACCTTATGTAAACTGGGGGGACATTCACTGAAACCTACAAGATATGTTGTGCTTGCTTATCATACGCGGTGACGGTTGAGCAGTAGAAACTTACTGTCTTACTGTCCATCTTGTACGAAAAGAGATTCAGTCTGGAAGGTTGCTGATTTAACTAGTCAAGTTTCACTTCAAGTGATCCCATTTGGAGATATTTGATTGCCTAGACTCTAGGCACTAGAGGATGACCAAAATATTTCGCCTCTATAAACTGGGTAAATTATTTTGTTATATTATCCAATGTGGGTGAGAGAAGAACCCAGCCTGACCTCATTTACTATGGTATGACGAATAACGAGATAATGGTGGCAGGAGTCGCTTAAGCTGAGACAGGTGACGGTTAGATTAAATCAGGCTCACTAAGAACACTCAGAACGGAAACAACCTCAATATGTTAAGACGTCCACGGACTTTAGTCTGTGAAACGGGATTTTAAACTCACGCTAGACGTTGTTATCAACAGCCGTGACAACACAAATCCAAATCGCTTCAATTACTAAAAAAGAACTCACTTATCATATTGATGGGTGTGTAGCAAACAAGGAAGAATGAATACTGGATCTGATATTAGCACTCCAACAATTTTTTGAAATAGCAGATAACTGTTAGAGGGGCGAATTGCACAGTGGAATATGCAGATTCTGCGATAATACCGATGAGACGGTGGAACACATTATCTGCAATTGCAGGGTAATTGTACGCTAACATTTTAGATTCCTGGAACAGGTCTACTCACAGTAGGATTAGGTTACAGAAAGCTCTGAAACAGTTAAAAGTCGGCTAACCGGCTAACCGGGTCAATCGACTCATAATTGCTACTATTGCTGATTCCAAGAATGGAGTGACACGTGAATTAACAGTGACCAAAAGTGACGATAAGATGGTTTGTTATTTTATAAGATCCCACAAGACGAATATTTCAATCCTCGCTTCTTCATACGACATTAAAATGGAAAGTGCTTAAACCAGCCTGTCGGGAAAAACTCGATTTCTTCCATTCCAAGTAAAATTTCTAAATTTCTGAACTTTGAGAACTTCAAGGAGTATACTTGGCACTCCCTTAGATGAAGCTCGGCCACTTTATATCTTGATATCCTAGCTCTCAAGGGTCAAGTCGGATGGAAATCTGTAACTATTGAGGAAAGTTATGTAGTGCAGAGCGTCAGCAATAAAAAGAAAGTTGCAAATAAAATGTTGTACAATATAACGAAGCCAGAAGTCTCCTGCATTGATTCAAGAGTAACAGAAAACTGGGTTGAGATGGAGAAATTATGGAGTCAGAACATTTCACGCAAATTGAGTGAAAACGGAACAACATTTATCAAAATTTTGTAAATAATGTTCATATTGTTTGGTAATTGTTAGTTCCGTCCTTCAAAACTGTGTCAAAATGCGTTGTTTAAAATATAGGGACGAGAAAAACATTTATTATTTACGTGCCTTGAGCAAGCAGCGCCCGTAAGCAAATCAACGTTCGGATGATTTGTGGAGGTCCAGATTGTTCACACCACTCGAAGAACGTAAGTGTTGAACCTTTTCTTGGAGAGAAGTTAAAGATCCCTTTTATCATCTCCGAGCAATTTGAAATCCCATTTGTATTTTGAGGAAAGGATTTGAAGTGTATAGAGTATTTTTCTTGAAAACCCTTCGGATGTCTCAACAAATTGAACATCTATAGTTTATTTGGAAGTTATAATTTGAATTTTATTTTAAAAACAGAAAAACTAGAAATGTATATTATCAATTTTACACTGAATCAGTGAAAACATAAAGTTGGAAAAATGGATATTCATGTCCCCTATTTCAATCCCACCGGAAAAATGCTACTGATACAGTTACATTAAATAAACAAGAGTACCTTTTTTATTCAAAATTGATCTGCCCATTTTA
The DNA here is from genome assembly GCA_949126875.1 of Lochmaea capreae. Classification (NCBI taxonomy): domain Eukaryota; kingdom Metazoa; phylum Arthropoda; class Insecta; order Coleoptera; family Chrysomelidae; genus Lochmaea; species Lochmaea capreae. The sequence continues at coordinate 11,267,617 of OX421409.1, forward strand.
GCCATACCTCATTAGGGAAAAAAGGTATGTTGTAATTTACCTAAGTAACAGGGTGTAACTAACGCCCTGTATGAATAGTGCTAAATTCGGCATAAAATTCGTAATTTTCATAAATTCCAATTTTAAATAGCCTGTACCTCGTAAACCTGCAACATTTGTATAAGATATGTTAAGCTCAATTGCCATATTTTGGTGTGTAGTATCTCCAGTTCAGAGATTGCCCATTCTTAATGAGTATATGTTATTTTTTTATGGCAGTGATTTTGTAGATTAAACAGCCTGAAAATTTTATTTTATTAAATAATTCATACCCAATACTGTATTTTCCTCCATTCTACTATAAAAATAAAATATAAACATTAACGTCAAGCTATCATAATTGGAGCTTTTCGACACGAAATTCAATTATAGCTGCTTTCTAGCTGACCAAATGTTTAGTTTGTGCCGCTGCGCTTCGAGCACGACGGTGGAGCTGGAACAATACCTAACCAATAAATATAGGTGGCACCATGATTCCATAAATATTTGTCAACGTTTACGTTTTCAAGCACAAAGTAGATAGTGGAAGATAATCTCTGTTTCAAACGCAATGGCATCTGGAACACATACGTCAAACATTTTCTCGCGCGGTGGCTCGTTTGCTTGCTCAATACGGTAAACTGGAAAGCTGGATACATTCAACAATGATCGCGTTCAGCTGAACAAAATTGATTAGGTAGTGCTCCATCGCTTCTTTATTCTGTTGAACGTGCTTATCGTGATATAACAACTTAACATAATTTTATTTATCATATGACTTCAATAATTCTTGATCCATCTTCGATTTCCATTTAGTTTAATAGAACCTAGTGGTTTTATTAATTTTCAAAATACAAATGTTTAGAATATAATGAAACAAAAATATGTTATGTCCGTTTATATGTTCATTAACATTATATATGTCAAATGACAGTTAATGCATCATTGATCGGTAGCGTAGTGTATTTCAATCATAGAGATACTATATATAGAGGTAACAAGCCATAGACCGCTATGTAAGTGGGAATGGTCGCGTTCATCCCAACAAAGTTGATCGGGTACCGATTTTCATGGTAATCCATCATTTCTCAACTCTGCTGAACGTTCTAATTTTGATATAACACCATAACCTAATTTTATTTGACAAATGACAGCAATAATTATTCATTCATCTGAGATGTCAATTTAGTTTAATAGTTCCCAGTGGTGTTCATTCATTTTCAAGATACAAAGGTCTAAAATATCTTCAAACCAAAATATGTCATGTTATTTTATATAATTATTAACATAATATTTGGCATAAATGACAGTTAATGCATCATTGATCGGCAGGAAATTGATTATCGCTCCGGTAGCGATAAGTTGGGATGAACGCGACCAATGTCCGTGTGAACTCTGGTGAGAGAGCAAGAGACTGGGTTTTGATCTGGCTTGTTGCCTCTATTTGTAGTATTTCTATTATTTCAATTCTGATGGGAAAAATGTCGACTGCTTCCCCAGCGCTCATATCAATCAGTTGACAAAACACGTAGTAAGCGAAGAAGTAATGATTTGAGATTACCCTTCGCCCAGCTGACTATTGGACAGGATTCTGCTGGTTATCATAGAACTGGGAAATAGTAGCTATAATAGACGTCAAAATAAAAGTGTAAATTATTAAAACGCTTCACAAATTAGAAAATTATTATTTTGACGTCTATTCATAACATGCTTTACTATGACAATTGATACAGGAAACTGTAATCGAGTGAATAACCTACAAAACCGAGTAGCTATAATGTTTTTATGTCAAAACTTTTCAAGTACCTAGCTGAAAATGCTTTTTATTCTGAAGATGAATTCCTGCAGATTTACTCTTAATATTTTTTTATTAAATTAAGTGTATTTTTGAATCTTAGTGTAATTATAGTATATTATTAAACGAGCCTTTTATGATAGCCATTATTCACGCAGGGTGACGTTTGCGTCCCGAGCCGTAGGCGAGAGGCGCAAGTTACCCCAGTGAATAATGGCCATAAATTGCGAGTAGAATACTATACTTTGTCCACGACTCTTGATTTATTTATTAAATAAGGCGAGTGTAGAACGCAAAGTAATAATTTGGTATTATTGACAATTCTAACGTCAAAATTAATAAATTTCAGGAGTACGTCAAATGTGACATATAAAGATGGGCGATACTGTGTAAGGTATCGATACACCGTACCGTTAAAATTTATTGTTTTAAAAATATAAATATTAGAAAATATCGGTATGAAAAGTATCATTACTAAAAATTTCGATATTTTATCGATACAATATATTTCAGAAACAAATTTCCTTAACAAAATACGCAGATTTAATAGTTTATTCCATATTGTACCCCCATCTCTAGTCACCTATGTACCGAAATTTTGTGAGTGTTGAGATGTCATGGCATGTTATTTAAATGCAGAAGTGTGAATTATGAGTTCATAATTCACTCTAGTAAATATATGGGTACCATATACCTTTTGTTAGGAGGTAAAATATTGACTTATTATTAAGTGGTCGTGGACAAAAATATTTATTGGCTATTTTACTATATTTTTTGACAAGTCTCATAGTTTAAACATGTGAAGTTGCCTCATTTGATAGATGAAAGAAAAATCTATTTATTTATTTATTGATCGTCGCTCCGGCAGCGCTACGTTGGGATAAACCCGACCAATGTGATATTTGCGAAATTGCACGGAACATACCGTTCATTGGGATGTCGATTCGCATTTATTGAAATTCAATTTTGGGTGGTATTAATATTATAATGATTATTATTGAAGTGAATAATCTATCCATTTCCAAGAAATCCCCTGTTTGTACTATTCTACGCTGTAATCTGGTTAAACGTTACAATTAATTGCTTCATTTCATTTGAATCTGATGCTAAGTGAATTAGATGCGGAGCAAATTTATGTCGGGAGAGTCGGTTTTAAGTGATATTAATACAACGCAAGTCCCACATCACCAGCTAGAGACATTTCCCATCTGCAAGTGGCTGTTCCAACTCTAACGGATGTATTTATCTATTTGCAAACATGTCTGCAACAGTTAACAGTGGAGGCTTTTCGTATTTCGTTTCACTCTAATTTGTTTTGTATTTACAAAACATCTAAAATTAAAATAGACGTGTTATTCCAACACCGAAAATGATTCATACATTTCAATTATTTTCGCGTATAACTATTCATCGCGCTAACAATAAACTTTCATCATTGATGTGTCAGATATTTGTATTGAACTAGAAAAGTTCTTAAATTAAATTCCTGTCCATTCGCTCAGAAGACAAATCGACAAGAAAACTGACGAAATATGACCATAGTTAAATTGAATACATGTCAGCCGATATCAAAGGGTATTTTATCAAAGTAAGTAAATAGCTTGACAGTTCTCCACCCAAGTTTGTTAGTTGAGTACGCTTTTTATGCTTCCACAGGAAGCAGATGACTGTTGTTGTTGTCAGAGAAAAATTATATAATATGGTTCATTGTAGATTGGGATACAACTTGTACGGATTTCATCATACTTTTTGATATTCTGAAAATAAAATCACATATCTTGTAAGTTTGACATTGAGAAATTTTCGATAGTTCAGTGAGTAGATATACTATGACTATGCAAGTGCGATAAGCAACCAATAATCGTGACACAAAATTCAAATTTATATACAGAGCAAGTTTTAGATATGTAACGCTTTATCTTGGTATCGGCTTGAATTACTTTTCCAATTTGTATAGTAATAGTACTATGGTCGTATTCACATTGTTTCACATGCTCCATTTCTTCCGGAAATATAACGATCTTTGCGATTTCCAATAAATACTTTGTATACGTTATTAATTTTCAAATGCTTGAGAATACTGAATAATATAAATGTTAGATTCCCCATACCTAAATGCCATAATTTTGTTTTAGATAAATATACATTATATCCGCCCAAATCAATATGATACATTTAAGATGGGGATCGAGAAATTTCTAATGTGATGACTAGTACATTATCTACATCATTATTATCTTTCTTGTTAATTTATCCGTCGAACTTGAAAACATTTTTTCTACCAATAATTTTATTTTCAAGTTTTCGTTTTCAATTTCGTGACTTAATATTTCCCATTTCATTCAGATTTCTCAGTTTCTCAATATTACAATTTTTGGTTCCTGTTCATTTTGTTACGGTACAACATGATTCTTAACTCGACTTGTTTTTTCTCAAACAATTTCGAGCCTAACAGATAACTGCGTGGTTCACAGTGCTGCCTAGGCGAGAACATTACAGTAACTTTACTGTGGATTCTAGGTCACACTGGAATAGAAGAAAATGATATAACAGATAGACTAGCAAAGAGGGGGACGGAAATGTAATATTGGAATAAATCGGCAAAGCCGAAAAAATTAGAAGATCTGACCATTGGAAAGATCTAGTAGGGATTAGACAATCAAAGATTTTGTTGGGATATGCCGTTGAGATTAAATTAATGCATAAGTCAAAGTAAAACTGGAAAAGCTCAAAATAGTGGAGGAAGAAGAATGTAGATTTTGTGGCATGGAAGAAGAAACTTCCATCCACATACTTGCGAATCGCACCGTTATTCAGAATCCTAGGGCACAGCACCTAGAAGATTATTGGATAGAATAGAAACATTTACCTAAGTTAAAACCTGCAGATATCCTTAAATTACTCATGGAAACAGGGTTAAAGAAGCTGCTAGTCTTTGAGACGTTTCTCAGGAACTGAGTAGAATTAAGGAGGCACAATAGATCTTTTAGATTTGCTATGCATTTTGTAGACAGTTGAAGCCAATGAGGAAGTTGAGGGCGGCATCTTCATCTGAGCCGTCCCATAATGGAGCTTTTAAATAATAATAAATGTCTTTATTGTGTTTTTGAGGGAAAATCCAAGTTGCCAAAGAAAACAAAAGGCGAAGTTTGTTTCTACGGCTTTGTGGTGAATGAGGTGTACGTCGATTTACCAGGCTCGATCCGAACCCAAATTAAGAGTATTGAGACAAATATGAAATCCGCCATTGTGTGGTGGCAGCCATCTTGAATTTGTTCTCTTATGATGTACTGTATTCTACTAATGGATCTCTTCCATTATTCACAATAAGGAGGTTGATTGTGTACCAAATTTCAGATCAGCTAAAAATAAAGCATTTTGTGCTGAAGCTGATGAGTTTGACCAAATTAGCTGAAGCACGTATAGCTTATTTGCTCCAAATTATAATAAATACCTACCAATTTTTTTCAAATTGCAAATTCTAGAATAATGAGGTTAAATAATTTTGGATTGGTTTGTACAGATCACATTTTCGATACTTTGGTATATCCGTCAACCACAAAAGATTGTTTCCATGAAAACCGAGATTTATTGGCTTACGATCGTGGCTCGAGCATATTAAGTGACAGTTTTGTGTACCTAAGCATTCATATAAGCATTCGTGTCATATAAGTTGTCATTTTTTTGTAGTTTGGAAAAAACTCGTTCAAGTTAAATAATCATCAATCATTTATATCTTAACAGAAATAATATAACATGGTCTACTGCTCATACATAAGTGAAAAGGTTTAACGAAACTGGTGCAAAATAAAGTTTATCCAAATCATCGAGCGGAAAACTTGCATCAAATTAAGACAAATCTTCAAATACTTGGGTCGTATTGAAAGAAGGTCCACATTAAAGAGATGAACAAAAAGGGAACTTCAGAAAACATAAAGTAATTGTGGTTACAGCAGATGCTAGAAATGTTGTCTTGACTTTGACATTGCACTATTTTCTAATTCCCGAATGCTATCAGGTTCTGTATCATAAACGTTGTTCCTCGATCAAGTTTAAATAGTATAACGGATACGTATAGATTGATCGCGGATTCTATTTACTAAAACCACGCCCTCATTCCATTTTCTAGGAAACTCATTATTAAGATATTGCCGTATCTCACGCGCATAGCGTTACTCCATACCAACTGGTTGGAGAGATAAATGAACAATCATAATTTTGTAATGTGAAATATAGAGTTTAAATAGTGACCTATAAAGGCAGCGAGAAGAAATATCAGCAACACAAATATTCGAGGTACCAAAAATCGTTTTCCAACTTAATTATATTTCGGCCTCGTCTCTTGAAGAACACTATGTAGTACCTTCGGGTTAGCCCGAACCAATTACTATTCTAAAGCTGGTAAGTTAAGAAACCCTCCCTAACGAGGGAAACTATGAGGCAAAAATGTACATACCACCATCTTTAGCCATGGATTTCACTTCGTGGTCAAACAAGGTTCAATATTCAAATAACTCAATACGCTTCTAGGTCTGCTTGGGGGGCTCATTTTAGGGGTCACACAACTTATTGTTTTTGGTCAAGGGGAGAAAATGATTATCATATAAATGAACTTGAACTTTTAGCTGTATATCTGGGCATGAAAAGTTTTGCAAAAAAAATTTCAAATTGTATCATCCTATGTCGCACACATTTGTGTGTACAATTAACAAGAAGGGCAGTGTTAGATATGAGAACTTAAACCACTTAGCAAGAAAAATTTGGACCTGGTGCCAGGAACGCAATATATATATTTTTGCCTCTTATATTGCCTCAAAAGACAACATCCACGCTGACCGGGCATCTAGAAAAATACATAAAGAAACCGAATGGAGCCTGGCAGATTATGCGTTTAAATAAATTACAAACGAATTTGGTTTTCCGAATATAGACCTTTTTGCAAGTCGACTTATCTAAAAGTGTAATAAATTTGTTTTCTGGGTGAGAGATCCAGAGGCCTATCAGGTCGATGCATTTACTTTTAATTGGAAAAAATTTTATTTTTATGCTTTTCCACCTTTTTCAATGGTGTTAAGAGCGCTTCAAAAGATTATCAGGGATGAGGTAGAAGGAATCCTTGTAGCACCTCTTTGGTCCTCTTAACCATGGTTTCCTATCCTTAACTCACTCTTAGAGACTAAACCATTAAGTTTTGACCCTAAGACCTCCTTTTTTTTTAGCGGAACACATCACCCATTGTCGGAGACCCTTTCCCTGGTAGCAGGGCGGTTATCAAGGAAACGCTATTACGACGGGAAGTTCCAAAACAATCAATAGAAATTTGCCTTCCATCAATATCTTTGTCAACCCTAAAACAGTATGCAGTAGGATTAAAACTATGGTGGCAATTTTGCATAACAAATAAGCTGGACCCCTTTGTAATTAGGGTGCCAGATGTCTTGGAATTTCTTACTTGTCAGTTTAACAACGGTTCCTCTTATGGTACCCTCAACTCCCACCGTTCGGCACTTGCGCAGATTACAGGTCCTGAACTAGCTTCTGATTTTCGAATCAAAAGGGTATATTTGGAAGAAGACCTCCAAAACCAAGATACCAGAATACTTGGGACCCTAGTATTGTTTTAGATTATATGAGAACCTTAATTGATAGCAGCATACCTCTGGAGACTATTACAAAAAAACTTGTAGTTCTACTAGCATTGGCAACGGGTCATCGAATTCAAACACTAAGTTTAATCAACATAGGATATATTATTGTTAAACCAAACGATAAATAGAAATTAGAATAATTGATCGAATTAAATCTACAAAATTGAACAAACCACAGCCTTATCTGGTTCTACCATTTTTTAAAGATGATCCAGAAATCTGTGTTGCTAACGTTTTATTACAATACTTAGAGAGAACTAAAGATTTGAGAGGGTCTTGTCAATCTCTTTTTATAACATATACAAAGCCACACCACAAGGCATCATCACAGACCATTAGTAGATGGATTAAGACAATTTATTCTGAAAGAAAGTGGTATAAATATAGACCAATTTAAACTATACAGCACACGCCATGCCGCTACATCCCTTGCAGCTCGAGCAGGCGTGAGTTTCGACACCATTCGTTTGGCTGCAGGCTGATCGGAGAATTCCGAGACATTTGCACAATTCTATAATAGACCCTTGATTGATAACCAACAGTTCGCTCGTACTGTATTAGCTCCGAAGGTTAATATGTCCTAACATAGTTACTTTGTTAACCTTTGTAGATTTAAGGATTACTATAAATATTCTTTGTTGAACATGTTGTTCCCTATTATTATATTATAAATTGAAAAATTGTATTAAAAATTCTAAAAAAGAGATTCTCATTTATTAACCAAGCGCAATATGAAGTTACATGTTGTTGCATGCAAGTCTTTTAACATCTACATAGTGATCTTTTTGAGACGAGGCTGAAATATAAACATAAGATCAAACGAACTTATCTTAAGTGATGTTCGATCTTGAATATATGTAGCCCTCGTCGAAATAAAGAAGTCCCTAACCCACCCTATAATTAATTATTTTAATTAATCCCGTTACAGTGCAACAACAGCTTTAAAATAGACTAAGTAATGAAGTGTGTGACGGGGCAGAAGGGAGGGTTTCTTTACTTATCAGCTTTAAAATAGTGATTGGTTCGGGCTAACCCGAAGGTACTACATAGTGTTCTTTATTTCGACGAGGCCTACATATAATCAAGATTGAACATCACTTAAGGTAAGTTCGTTTGATCTTATGATTATCCATAAAACAGAGTCAGGATATTCCGCTTTATATCATCTCACGTCACTTTTATTTTTAGAGATGATATGGATCGAAAAGACCGCGTCCTCTATTTAAAGCTTTCGATAAAGGACCTAAAAGTTTTTTCAAGATGCTAAAAACCGTTTTTACGTCTAAAGTGTCAACTTTAAATCGTTTTACTCAACGGACCCTATCTAGATCAAATATTGAGTGATCTAAAGAGCAATTCAATTTTCCTTAATATGGGATTTGTTTAATGTTACCTCGAAGTGAAATAACGCTGTGTAAGCTGGATATGTCGTAGGTACGGTTGATAATTTATGTCACTGAGGACGGGTTCATCAATTCTCGGTTAAATATTGAAGCCTTCGGCTAAATCTTAGCTGTTGGCCAAAGTGTTTATCAACTGTCAGCTGGCAGTCAAACTTTCGGCTATCCTAGCTGCCACTATCAAGTTGATGTTAACGATAGAACAGACAGTTAAACACGAGCAGCTGGTGTTCCGTGATTCTAATCGTCAACTGTATCATGATTGTTTGCTCACTTTTTGTATCATTTAAATTTTAAATTTAAATGTAATATCATAGTTTGGGGCAAAATCCAAAAGCTTTCATTTTGATTTATCTATAGTAGTTCAGTAGCGTCCAGTTGATATTATATATTAATTAACAGCTACTTTTATCAATAATTGTCGCTGAGCCAGTGAAAGTGGGAAATCTTTTTTGTTTTGTGAACATTTTTCGAAAACAAACAAGGCAACAAAAGCAAACAATTCATACATAAACTCAATCCAAATACAATCGATAAATGAAAATAATAGCACCACCATAATTTTTATGCTGCCATGTGACATTACTTACGGTGTTGCCATACAAAAATAAAATCCATTACTTTCATATAAGAGAACAGCTAGAAGTAGAACCCATAGAAAGAAGCATAGAAAGGAATCGGTTAAGGTGGTTTGGCCACTTAGTTTGCATGAAAAATTAGCAACAAGCAAAAATGATATGGCAAAAAAAAACATGTGGACGACGACCAAGGGGGAGACCACGAAAAACCAGGGATGATGCAGTAGCGGAAATCCTGAAAAAACGGGGACTAGACTGGCAGGAGGCGAAGTTAAAGGCTGGAAATAAACGGAAATGGGCTAAATTTGTACATAACTAAAAACACCTTATTACCTTAGGGTACATTAAGGTTCTGATTATATATATACTTTTATATTTTTGATTTAGTGTATTATAACAAAATATACAAGTAAAATTTAAAATATGCATATTTCATGAAACGGGTGATCCTTCTTACACCAAATTACAACGACAAATTTACATTCTGATAATATTTCACCCACATTGATAACACGACATGGTTGCAAAATACTAAAATACACCTAGTCTTTAGTTAGCTACCTGTCAGTCATGTGGTACATTCATAAACGCTTTCTGATGTAAACAAGACTTTTGTTGGCGGCTAGAGACAGCTGATACCGAGCATTGATAAACCCACCCTGATTGTATCCATGTATCCATACATTCTATTAATACATTTTTTGGGAAATTGAACTACAATATTTTTTTTCTTCGTATTCCAACGTTTTGATAGAGCTCCAGCAACCATTATAAAGAATAATTATATTTCCGACACTTGACAATTTATATTTAGTTTATTTGATCCGTTGAATACATGGAGATAGTACAGAAAAAGGCAACAGCTTGGACCGTCGCCATGTAAGAGATAGATACAAAGTCAGAGGTTCAGGCTGATTTTCTCTAAGTGCGCATATGCTATAGACACAGACAAAGACAGAGAAACCTCTAATCATCTGTCTGTTTCTTTCTCACCGGACTTCAGACGGGAATTCTCACTTACACAGTGGACTATGTCTCTATCTGTATTATCTCTATGGTTAAGACGCAATAGATCGATGCACGTAACACGTAACGTGAGGTGAGTGTAGTTCATCTAAGCACAACCACCTTGCCCGTCGGCTGTCAACTGTGTAGTGTAATGTCGAGTATATATAACTTATTAGAGAACATTATGCTCGACGGGTTGAATACGTCCCTGCAAATAGCCCATGTAGAGAACAATTTTACCAGAACAAATAAAAAATACTACCACTATTCGTATACTATGCAAATACAAAATATTTTCCATTTACACATCATTTCCACTAATTTTCATTTTAATGGCAAAGAGATAAAAGCTAAAATACCATGTCGAACCTACCCTTCGAATTGAATATAAATGGAAAAATTCCTTTGTTAAAACAGCTAATCTGCTGGAAAAAGTTATTCGATTACAACGACCTCACTTGTAATAATTGAAAGTCTGCATTGAACGTTATCAATACAATATAAGTTCAAACAGATTTATGTAGAGATGAATGTTATTTTTATAATATCCGCTCAAATTAACCAGAAAATATATATTTATAGAGTGGCCTGGATTTACCCAATACAGGAATCTCTCAACCTTTAGAAAATACCAAGTCCATAAAATGAAACAAAAGTTGCAGCATCAACCAAATTTTTTTTTGAATAGGGACCTGGAATTTTTATTCACTATTTTTGAGGGGCTTGAAATTCTACATTAAGGAATGTGCCATATGCAACCATTTTCATGCGTTATGTCCAAATAAAATGCAAGATTATTTGCATAGACAAGTATGATTTTTAAGTTAACCCTGTATACCTGAAGAGAATAAAATAGTAAAATACAATATGCTAACTAGGCGCAGTTTAAAAACAATGTTAAGATACTTTTTTCAACCATTTTCCCAAAATGTCTGGTGTGGAATCATAGACAACCAAATAATATATATTATTATGCCCACTTTATTTAATCACTTAAAATAAAATAAGTTTAATATGAAAAATACAAGTTTCTTACTAATAACGTTTATTCACAATCGGTCAGTAATATAGACATTTCTTACCTTTAAAACGGTAGGGAAGTGACTCATTACTTACTTTCACGTCCACGCTATAGCCGGAAAAGTACTTTCCCGGCTAGAAGCATGTGTCACTTTTCTGAAGTATAACAATATTGTGTTAGCTGGTTTTTAAAAAAAAGTTAATACCTTTCTTTGCTTTTCTACGGAATTATTCCCTCAACCGCAGCTTCTTAGACTTCCGGAGGAGTACAGGCTAATTCAAAATAAGACATTATGTATTGAGCAAAAAAAAAATTGAAATTTCGTGACAAAAAGAATATTTTATGACATAATTGTCAAAACCAATAAATTAGTGAGGCAACAGATTCATGAAGTTCTTTGTCGAAAAAAATATTAAATTGTGATAACAAACTTACTTGAAATTAATGTTTTGAAAAGCTTGTATAGTTGAGAGTAGAATTAATTTCCACCGTTTCACAATTTGTCGGCGAGATAAAGAAATCTAAAAGTAGAAGCGAAACCTGTGGAATTTACAGTCCACGTGGACTAACCCTTCTTGTAAATTTTGCATAGACCAATCGGAAGCTACATTGCACCAATGAGAATCAATTGTTCGCTTGTGGGTCGAAGTGATTTATGGCTTGTTTATCTTTTCGGCTTTTTAATCCTCAAAGGGACCTTTGCCGCATACTGTTATTATAACGTGAAACAGTGCAAACTAATTCTACTCTCAACTATAACTAAGCGATTGTGAATAAAATAGCATACATACCACGCGGGAACGATCATTCCATCCACGGATTTTAGCGATTTTAACAAAGCCTGGACTGTAATGATATACTTCACCGCTAGGTATGTAATATACTGTTATAATGAGAGGGCTCGTTTTTCCTATCTTCTTTGAAAACTCAATACAAATAGTTCTCTCTAACGACAGTGATCTTTAACAATTTATATACGATACGATAAGACCGAATTTTATAGACGACACTTTAAATTGATAGGACGGATATCGTTCTCATAATAACAGTAGAGCTCAGCAAATTCAAAATTTTTAAATTCTGGCTTGGCTACAATGGCCTAGTTAAATGGCAACCACGTTCACACCTGTCCTCAATCTAGTTGATTGTTTTTTTTTTGGGAGTAACTCAAAAATGAGTTTGACAATGAAAATCTACCAAGTACTGAAGCTATACTCCGCCAGTGAATAATAAACTTTGAGCTCATTTTCTAGTAAATATGAATGAAGTCATTTTTTTTAATATCTACTATAAAAAATATATTAAAACGACCATTAACCAGGTAACCCATCATTTTTTTGTCACGAAAATTGTTGTAATACTTCATTTTTAGCCTACCTTACCGGAAAACCAATCAGCACCAAAAATGGGGCGAAAAGTAGTGTCTATCAGCCCTAGGGCGGAAAATTCATAACACCACGATTTTCAAAATTTTTCACCATCTGTCACTTGATTAATTTGACGTTTCATGTGAATTTGTTAAGGACTGCTAAAGCGTTTCCTGCCTGTGTGGCACACAACTGTTTTTCGTCCACTGGATAAACCAAAAAATAGGAAAATATAACAACAAACTTTGACATACACTGACGTTTAATTAAAAAATTCACGCGAAACGACAAAGTAATCAATTGACAGATGGTGAAAAACTTCAAAGGTCGTGGCGTTATACTTTCCGCCCTATTTTTGGTGTTCATATAATTGTTTTTTCGGTAAGGTAGGCGTAATAGATCATTACAGCCCAGGCTTTGTTAGAGACCCGAGGATCGCGAAAAGCGTGGTTGGAATTATCCTTCCGCTTAGTTACAAGCTTTCAAAAATATTCATTTTAAGAAAATTTATCATGTTTTAATGTTTTTTTGACAAAGAACTTCATGAAACGGTTGCCAGGCATCATTACTAAGTACCTATAGTTTGACATCTATCAAAAACGTACCAATATTGATAAATTAATTAATACCATTTCACACTTCATTTTTCTTTTATAATACAATCTACCTTGATTTCGTTACTACGACAACAACGTTTCGATATATTGTCGAGTGATGACAGTTCGTTGATTTTTAATTGGTCGTTCATGTCAAACTTATTTCGCGAGTGCGCAAATTTAACAATAATATGAATCCAGATTTTGAATTATCCGATAAAGAATTAAATATATATCGAAGTGTCTGTCTTAAAAAAAATATTGTACGTCACGCAACCGGAAATTAGTCTTTTTCAGGTCTCTCCTATTAAGTTACAAGACCGGAAAGTAGTGTTTTTTAGGTCGAGACAAGCAGATTTCCAGGGCGAGCCTGGGCTGTAATGTTCTACTTCCCCGCTAGGTATGTAATATACTATTGCCAACCCTAGATCTAGATTGTATGAAAAGTGGTTGATTGGACATGGAACCTATTTTTTTTTCTCTATTTACTGTCAGCTTTTTTTTTTATTTACAATCAAAGTTCAGGTACTTTGGTCATTTCCGATTTTATTTCAATTCCATGTTTATATTTAAAAAATGTAAATTTGATACCTTCCACTGTTTTGCAGATACCCTGTATAGTAAAATGTTTTTAAAATGTGGGCGACCCTGTATGTTCCAACAGTTTAATTTTTAAATAAAAGTTGAATTTGTTTTGGGAAAATTTATCAACTTTTTATACAAAGTGAATTTAATTCGTGTTTTAGTATCTAAATTGTACCAACTACGGTTCTGTTATTGCTCACTATACAAAGAGGGATTTATAAACTTTAATCATTAAATCCTTCAGGCCAGATGCCAAGTCAACGAAATATTGTGAAATGTCCTTTTACCTGATATGATCTCTCGTTCAACGTCTCAAAATTCCAAAAGTATTAAGTTGTCTATTTCGAACAATGAAGGACAGTTCTTGGTAATTTTTTTGCTGATTAAATTCCATAATTAATTTCAAACCAATGTGTAATGTTATTTCGGGATTGAAATAGTATAATATAATTTTTTTAAACTGGAAATACATTTGAAGAGTGAACTCTTGGTGATCAATTTCCTTCGTATGCGACCGTGAAAAATTGGACTGCAAGCTTCAATGAGGTAAATTTTCCATTGAAGATGATGACCGATCGGGAAGGCCACTTTCTGTGTCAGTCCCCGAAAATATCGATGCAGTTTATGACATGATTTTATCAGAACGTCGGTCGAATTGGTCTAAAACGGATATCTGCAGCACTGAATAATCCATACGAACGCGTTCATCATATCGTTCACGTCAATTTGGACATAAGAAAAATTGCTGCAAAATGGATCCCCAAATGTTTGAATGTTGACCAAAAGCGTGCAAGGGTAGAAGCATCGCGTTCGATCTGTGCTCGATTTGAAAACGATGTGGACTTCTTAAACCGAATTGTTACTATGGATGAGACTTGGGTACATTTCGACGATCTAGAAACAAAGCAGCAATCGATGGAATTGCGACACTCTGGTTTCTCAAGACCTAAGAAGTTTCGTGTCCAAAAATCTGCTGGAAAAGTTCTTGCTTCAGTTTTCTGGGATTGCCATGGAGTAATCATGATTGATTTTTTGGATAAGGGTGAAACAATAACTGGAGATTACTATTTGACATTACTGACCACTCTATGGGAAAAAATTAAAGAGAAAAGACGCGAAAAGCTATCCAAAGGTGTTTTGTTTTTGCAGGACAACGCCCGTGCACACAAATCTCATGCTGCCATGCAAAAAATTCGTGATTTAGGGTTGGAATTACTAGAACACCCCCTTTATTCACCAGATTTGAATCTGTCCGACTATCATCTCTTTCCTAAACTGAGAAAAAGTTTAAAAGGTCGTAAATTTTCTTCCAACGAGGAGGTAATAAAAGCTGTGGAGGTCTGGTTTGCAGAGCAAGAAGAAATATTTTTTTTGAAAGGTCTAGAAACGCTGCAGGTTCGCTGTAATAAATGTATAAATTGTGGTTCAAATTTTAATATGGGAGGTTATGGCGTAACTAGATTTATAAAAATGCATATAAACATACTATTTCTAAACTTCTCAAAATAACATAACTTTTAAACAAAAACTAAAATATCAGACTTCCTCACATCATTGAACTGCTCCTTATATTACGTAGCTTTTGTCCCATTAAACCGACTGTCTTTTACGGTTAAGGGAATAAAAATACGGGCCAGCCTGTATAATTTGAGATCAAGATTTCTCATGGGCAGTATTATATTTAGGGGTCTTATCCACTTTTCCTCAATTTTTCTACCACTGGTTTAAGTGCGTTTATTTAAAATGGTGTGAAGATTTCAGCAATTACTTAGTTTCGCTTTTGTCAAACCACCCTGATAGTATTAACCCAACGACACTCAAACCGCCAGTCAATGTTAAACCTAAGGACTTATACGTAACAACAATGTTAAATAAATGATCCACCCGTGATTTACTTTCATGTGTCAAGTTTCCCCTTTTAAACGGAATGGTTTCGGGATTTCAATGGTGCCAAATTTATAACTTATTTACAGGGACATACTGAGCCAAGAATTATCTGCGATTTATATAGGAAAAGATGAAATTCTCCAGAAAGAAATTCTCTTTTATTTTCGAATTCTTTATACGTGACGATGATAGTATATTTCATTATCAGAAAATATGCTATTCCGTTGTACGACTTCGTGGGCAGTAATTGTGTACTTACTTTAGCGATATTTACAGCCTTATTAATAATAAAATTCGATTATTCTAACATGACTTTAAAATCAAACTAGTGAAAATAGTATATTACGTAACAAGAGTTGTAAGTAACCCATTACGCACGAAGTGAAAAAGTTTACGCACGAAGCCGCACAGCGGCGAGTGCGTAAATTTCACGAGTGCGTTATGGGATTACAACTCGTGTAACGTACTATACTTTTTCTACGCCCATCTATTTTCTTCTGAGTGCTCATAATTTCATCTTTTTCACTACTAACAGACATATTCGTAGTTAAAGTTGAGAAAATGTTCGGATACTATAATTTGTTACCAAAATTGACAGCATAAATGAGATAACGTTTATTCCCTTATCCCAAAAATATGAATTACTTTTTTTAAAATTGTTAAATGTGTTGCCGACATTTAGGGGCATCACTCTTTTAATCTAAAATGTATTTCACTAATGCTAAGAGCTTTTAAGTTTTTCAATTGATTAAAAGTATGTAAATAAACCAAATAAAGTATTACGTAAATAAAAATTTGATTGCAATTTGATTTAACAAAGAAATCTAAGTTTTTCTATCTAAACGCACGTGTATGTTATGAGATTCTCATTACGTGCATGTTATTGTTAAATGTCACTCACAAGGAAAGTTGTCAGTGCGATTTTTGACGTTTACGGACATGGGCGTAGAAAAAATATATTAATAAATACATTTAACATTATTTTAACATGCTATAAGTACGCTCTTAGTAACCATTAGTTAGTATGGTGTTATCGTCTTTATTATTAATAAGGCTGTTAGTCTTTAGGGAAAATGATTTCAATACGTTCGTAGACAAAGCTGCATATACCGTCCTAAATAAAAATCGCTGCGCTGTTGATACTTATTAATAACTCGAGAGTGCCCCCCCCCCAGAAAACTATCAGATGGTAAAATAAAGTTCTGTTACATATGTTAAACATAGCACTTTTGGGTTCCCTGAAAAAAACCAATGAACATCAAATCTTCTTCCAGTTTTGTGAAAACGTCTTGAAATAATACCTTAGAATATCTAATAAAACAAATTATGGCATAAAATTAGTGAGTACGTGGAGGAAAAGGGTGACGCACTGATCAGCTATCTCAGCAGGAGATGAGAGACGAACCAATCCAAGGCTAGATTTCTCAGGTACAATTTTTGAACCTAAAGCCATCATATGAAACACTATGCATCGCAGAAGAAACAAGGCAAAGCACTTAGGCAAAACCTGCCGTAAGATACTTGGTCTATGTGCAGTTTCATGTTTTCTTATGTTCTCTTCTTTGCTCATAAACGTTGATACAATATTTTAGGCGTTGTTATCATGTGACGGCGATTGTCATCTTTGTACCATCTGACAAATTTTCTTCTGATCTGGGACAGTATTTGTAGCTTGCTTATTTTTTCTACGAAAAATCCATCTCGGACATATTAGCAGTTCACATGCATTTTTTGAATGTAACTTTTCCAGTTCCTTAGATATTTTCATGGGTTTTTGGCCGTTCTCATTTTTCGTTGGTGTCCTCGAATTTATTAATAATGTAGAACAATAATAATTCAAAACACTAATATCTGCTATCATGATACAATTGTTGTTTAGTATCGCTAATGGAAATGTAGGCCAAGCAACGGAACATGCGAGTATAGTAATTTTTGACAAAAATCCTAGTGGAGAACTGCTGATGCCATCATATAAAAGACATTACGTAGTATCATTTTGTTATGTTTTGGACACGCAAATGTTGCAGAGTAATTTGTTATAAACATTTAAAACGAAAAAAACCTTCTTTTTCTAGTTTTTTTTTATAAAGCGTAAAACGTACTGAAGCAATCTCAATGGTAAATAAAGATAAACTGTAGATAATAAAAATACGAACTAAACGAAGGGTCGAATGAGTCAATGGGATTATTAGGAACCGAGAAAATCAGGAAAAAACGGAAAATTAGTCATTTTTTAAAATATTCATAGTCATTTTTCAATTGCAAGAGCTGAAACTTGGTACAGAATAGTTCTTCGTATGCCCTTTATATGCGCGAAGATCAGACAAGCGACGGTTACTTTTATCGCAATTGTAATTGTAGTTTTTTGATGCGATAATTTGCATCCTGCCTGGATGCGTTATCGATTGTCCGACTTTAAATTTTAAAAAGGTTCTGGAAACTGTTTATGTAAAGCAACAAAACCTGTATTTTTGATTTGTGATAAAATAATCTGAAGTCGACCAAAAACGCCCGAGAACACCGCCGATAATGACCAAACGCTAGAAAGTACCGGGGTAAATAGGTAGCGGGGATTAAGTAGAAGCATATTATATAGATATACAAGAAAAAATAGGTTTTGCTGCTCTACATAAGCAGTTTTCAAAACCGTTTCCAAATTTAATATCGGACAATCGATAACGCATTCAGACACGATGCAAATTATAGCATCAAGAAATTACAATTACAATTGCGATAAAAGTAACCGTCGCTTATCTGATCTTCGCGCATATAAAGGGCATACAAGGAACTTCTTTTGTACCAGCTTTCAGCTCTTGCAATTGAAAAGTGAAGAAGATATGAATTTTCAAGAAAATTACGAATTTTCCGGTTTTTCCTGATTTTCTCGGTTCCTGATTATCCTATTGACTCGCTCGACCCCTCATTTTGTTCGTGTTTGAATTATCTACAATTTATCCCTGCATACCATTGAGATTGCTTCAGTACGTTTTACGCTATATAAAAAATCTTAAAAACGGTTTTTTTCGTTTTAAATGTTTATAACAAATTACTACGTAATGTCTTTTACCTACGACCCCCCCTGTAATCAGTCAATAACACACAGTCGGCATCAATGTAATGACGTCTATTACGCACGGTAAAAAAAACGCACAGCTGTAAAGTAAATCGCACGGCTTCCCTAGCAACATCTTAGCAACTGTCAATAGACGTCGCCATTTTATTCAAAAATATGGCATAAGCCGTCAAAACATCAAACTTAAGTAGGTCGCAATAGTGATTTGCGAACGAACTGTCAAGAAACTGACAAAAAGTTTTTTTATTATTCTTATATCTTATAACTGGTTTGTGTATCTGTGTAAAGTTTTATTCAATTAAAAAATATAGCAGGTGCAAGTAATAGAGATGAAAGTTTACCAAGCACCTCTAATGTAAATGTTGTTTCTTATGCTTTAACAAGCAAAGGCAGCGATTTACCATTTGTGTTCAATAACTGCAATGTTACTATAATTAATTATTATAATAATGTATGGAATTAAATGTTATACAATAAAATTATTAAAAATGTTGATGTTGTTCAAGTATTATTAATAATAAGAGTATAAATACAAGTACAAGTAGGTCGTAGGTAAAGTATAGTACGTAACTCGTGTTGTAAAGCATTTTACGCACTCACGGAATTACGCACTCGCCGCTACGCGGCATCGTGCGTAACTTTTCCATTCGTGCGTAAAATGCTTCTTACCACACACGTTACGTAATATACTATTATATGATGGCATCATCCGTTTTCTACTAGGATTTTTGTCAAAAAACTTTACCTATTGCTTGGCCTAATAAACAATAACTCATTTTAGCGCACAAAAAATAGCTATTTGTATAACAAGGGAGGAAAGTGCTACTTTTCCTCCCGAAGATGAAGGTAGTCTTTCAAGGAAGGAAAAGGCACTTCACCGCCATGTTATACATATGATTTTTTCGCCTTCCTAAAATATTAAGTCATTTTTAAATAATTTATTTATCAAATAACAAAAATGTATTAAAAAACTAAGACTAAGAAGTAGGTACAGTATAACTTAAAGGAGGTTATTCTCATTCTTGCATCCTACATATTTTTAGTTTGTGGTAGAGTAATTATTTATACTAATGTATGTTATATGTATAAGTACTAGGAAGGAAAAGTACGCATTTGCTCCCTACAATGAAGCCAGGTAACGTATACTTTGGATAGAGGTGGACGGAAATAGTTATTTATTTAACGTGTTTGGGAAGTAGAATTTTTCGCATGAGCATTTTGTTTGCAGCACGACCAAAGACCGTTAAGTCGATGAATATAGACTTGAAATAAAACAATCACACAACAAATTTCTCAGCAAATCGTTTATCGAAAACCGAATAAACGATTGATGAACTTTAATGCTTTAATCGGAAACACGACATAAAGAATATATTTTTCCTACGACCACCATCCAAAACATTATTTTGCACATTGGTTATGATACGCAAAATTAACAATTTCTCGTAGCATTAAAAGTCGTGGGGAAAATGGCATAAAGTGACATAAAGCATAGCCAAAGTGATATTAGGCATACCCAAAATAAATACCTACAGCAAATTGTCATTCTGCTCATCTGTAAACTGTGGTATCTAAACAATAAATAAATTGTACTAATTTTCATTGCCATAAGCTATGTCATGTTAAAAAAAGTGCTCATAAAATAGTACTGTGAAAAATACAGTGTGTTACACGTGCGCAAATGTTAATTTCTCACTTGCGTGAACTGCGGCACCCGACTCGAGAAATTGGCACTTTTACACACTTGTTACACAATATATTATATTCACTTTTGCATTAAGTTATCAAAAAGTAAAACCTGGAATAATATTAGATTCTACCCTGTTGCTACTTATCGCTAACTTAACATCATGCAACACAAAAGGTTGGAGGCAAGTTTCTTCATACTTTCTTCCATACCTGTGGGAGGAAGAATAAATTCCAAATGCCGGAAAAGGAACACAACAATGACAATCGACAGTTAATTGTAGACCTTTCGCGTTGGAAATGAAATTGATTCAACTTTTGTCGTTCACATTGTCATGGTTGAAGTATTGGTAATTAACAAAGCAACTCTATATTCTATAGTTAAATGTTCTCCGACGGAATTATTTACGAGTTTGACTACATAAAGTTGTAAAACTGAGTTTCTAGAGAATTAACTATGAAATGTTAAACTCATTAAGCGAACCAAAAAAAAAATCATAACGGTTACTCTAAATTTCATGTCAACGTTAAAGAGTCATAAGAAAAGTATTCCATCTTTCAAACTTTGAAACTTTTTGTGCATCAAAAACTATAAGTTAATTAAAAAACTTTGTAGAAGAGAATAAAGTTGAAAGGTTAAAGGCTGCAACATTTTGTTGCTCAGCGTCGCAAATAAAAATCAACCTCCATATTTACAATTTTAAGATATCGAAATGGAATTTAGAATTTTGAACTTCCTGTTTATGAGATAAGAAGTAGATATGGTTTGTTGTTCCAGTGGCGGCTCGTTGAGTTTGGCAGTAGGTGGGCAGACAACATTGAAAACCAGAAATTAAAGTTCTTCCAAAGTTAATGTGATAACCCATATTTTTAATCCCTTTGAAGGAAAAAGCCACCCAGTGGCGTGCATATAAATTTTTCATAAATTCGAATATTGTGAAATAATGTTAATCTACTATATCAATTTGTATGAAAAAAATTAACCTGCATACAAAATTCATAAAATTTGTAATACAACAATAAAGCGCTTTCCTCTAGAACACGGAGTATCTAAAGAACAATTTTTTGTATCGTCAACCCAACCATATTTTAAAGGTGGAAGTATATCCTCATACAGTTAAAATTATAAGATAATTACCATTACTACTATTTTCTTACATATTAAGTTAAAATGTATTTTATTTTATATATTTATTCATGTAATAAAACCGTAAGGATTGTTTGAATAACAAATAAATTAATAAACACTTGACAACATCATGTGTATCAAACCAACTTTCGTCTAAATAAATTATAGTTCTAGCATATTTGAATCACGGTACCCTTTAATTTGCGCAAATACTCCTGTCTAAGTTCAGCGATACGCCGAGATTCCATTATTACCATTCGATTATCTAACTTCTTATATTTAAATCCACAATTCAATAATCCCGCGCATCATCTTGGACAGTTGTTTCAAATGGTCTCCAAAAAGCCAATCTAATTAATTATATTATAAAACTTACCCTAACGTCTACGAACAAATGAATATTATATTAATATCAATTCACTGACGCGACCTAACCACTACACCATCAAAAAGGTATTATATTAATGATTCCCTTCCACACTAGATCACCTACACTTTCCTATAAATACCTATAACAATTCACTAAACTCACTCAACCAAGAAATAGATATTATATTAAATATTTCTTTAAAACAAAATTCACACCCGACACTGAATGATACTAATGGATTATAAGCCGAACCACAACACAACCCCCCCTAACACCCTCAAGACCGTAGAATTGTTTCTGCCAAAAACGTCAAACGGAGTATACTTCGGTTATTTTGTTATATTGCGATGAATACTGCAGTTGATGATTGTTTGATGGTTGTTTCGAAGTCTTGACTGCACGTGCAACCACGTTGCCAACTCTTCAAAATTTTCTTAAATATAGTAACATATAAAAAGTGGTTTTTGATTTTCTTTTTCAGTAATTTCAAATGACTTATTTCAATGTTTACTAATAAATTTACATTATGTATTTTTTTAAAAATATTTCCAAACTAGCTTTTTTATAACATCACGAACTAACAGTTTACTGAAGTAAGAGGAACATTTGTGTAGCAAGCCTAACAATTTTAGAAAATATATCTGACATTACTTTATTTTATGGTCATCACACTGACTTTAGTTAGAGTATACAAATTTTCTTATTACCTATTTTTATTCCTACAATTTTAAACGTTATCACTAGTCTCGGTACCCTAAGTTCTACAAATTTGGTATTAACTTATAAATAAATTATGTATCATCCAAATTGGAGTTATGAAATGTATGCTTCAATAAAAAATCAACAGTATATTTTTTATTACTCACGACTACTCGAACCGACAGCTCTTGCTAAACACTAACTCTGGAACTTGCCATTTTTCTAGTTCCACGAAAACAAAAACTTAATACACTTATTCTCTTTGTTAAAATTTGAACGTCAACTGAGCTGAGGAGTAGTAAAATACATTCCGTTTCTCAACAAATCTACCCGATGGGCTTGCCTGCAGCCCGAGATTCCACATTTCAAATAAAAGCACTAGGCAGATTTAAAGTCATATTCAGTGAGATACCGTGAGTTCAGGCACTTAGGTTTTCTGATAAAATCCATCCTAATAATAATGAATTATTCAATACCTTTTCAAGTGGCAATGAAAACAAGAACAAATCAATTCGAAATAAACTCTCGGAAATGGTTTGCACTAGTTTGTTATTGCTTTTCCATAAATGTAAGCATTCTAAATTTTCATTTCCAGCGCAACAGGGGCTTGCCCTCTTGGTTACCCGAATCATCAGTGAGCAAAGCACAAGCGGTTCACATCCCTCTTTGTCTTCCTCATTAGATATAGCAGTTACGCTTTTTTTTGTACTATCGGAGGGCATGGGCGCGACAACACGTGATTGTGCTCATGCCTCTGTTACTAAGATGGCGCGCTTTGAATTTGACATAACGGAGACTTCGCGCATCTTGGGGAAATTTCATATGTAACAATCACAAGTTTTATGCTTTATGTTTTGTACTCACAGCGGAAGAAAATAAATTTTATAAAAAAAATAAAGAACAGTAATTTTAGCTTTCAATTTCTTCCTTTTTGAATTTTCACAGGGTGGGTACTGCCTACCTTACCTACCCTGACGAGCGGCCACTGAACCGTTCAGAATGATATACTCGGTCCGATTATAGACACATGACACATGTAGGCTCCATCATTTCACCATCGAATTTCATGTGAAAAACAAGTGGAACTAGGCTATTTCTCAAGACCTAAGCTGGATAAACGACGCTACAGTGGACATTGAAAATCTTGGAATTTTTACGATACAATTAACTTATGGATGCTGTGTACTTGTATGCATTCCTTGGGTAGAGTTCATATAATAGCCTTCTTGGTGTGCGTCATCGTTTGTGACGTATATCCGGGTTTTTGGCATGTCGTTTATTATATTTGCTATATTACATATAGCTAACCTCAAATTTGATAAATAAAATGATCCGGATCGTATTCAGCCATATTCTAAAATGATATGAAATTAATAATACTTGGGATATGAAAACACTGCAAAATAAAACAAATTGTATATTCGATTTACATATTAAAATAACTTTACATTAGTAAATATAGTCCTGCAAGAGAATTATACAGCCTATTCAATTAAGTCTGCACCATATGGAACCCTATTTTATTCTAAAGTTTTATGGAAAAAGGTATTCTTCACTTATTATTCTTATTGTTAGTGAATTTCATTGTTTTATTTGTTTAAATGTGGCCACTGTCTTCATTAAAATATGTACAGGTGGTGTATTAAAAATTTATGTATGTATGTCTTTTGACATTCACTGAGACCTAAAAGATCTATTGGGCCCCCTTACTTCTACTGAGTTTCTGAGGAGAGTCTGAGGAGTGTTGTTAAAAGCTCCTTCTATGTCCAAAAATGCACATACTACAGTTTCTTGGTTGTCTAAGGCTTCTCGGATATATTGGAAATTTAACAAAATAGATATGATTCTATAGCTTTTTGAAGCTACGACCACTTGCTCTGTCGTTGAATAGCTTCTTTCCAAACACTAACTAGAGTATTCTATCTTCAGTTACACGTTCAGTAGAAAACAAACATAAACATAGTAAATAGTCAAGAAACCAACCAACTAATAAAAAATTAAAAAGAAGAGGATTATGAAAGTTCAATTTTCGCAGTCATCTTCCCATAAGTCCTAATCTGATTCACATTCCGACTCATTCAAGTCAACAATTACAGGCGAAGTATCACTAGCGTCAATAATGTTTGCTGTTTCCCAATATTCCTCTATAATGTTTTGGGTATGCCTAACATATTTTTTCCATTTTTCTGGTGTAACCTACAATAATATAATTAAAATAATAGGAAATTTTTGTTCCAACTGAATTTTGATTTTTGTTCGGGTTTTCTGGTTTTCCCCCGCCCCGAATAGTTGACATTGTAACTATATTTCTGACTTTTTGATACTCAAAATTAGTTGAGCCATAAATGAAGAAGCGGAACATTATCTAATCTATAAAGCAGCACGCTTACATTAACACTGTTGATCCTTGCCTCCTACAATAAATTACATACTTGTATTCTTTATCCGGTATATGTTTCTTCGCAATTTTCATAATTTCATCTTTTATGCTAGATGCTGACAAGGTATACACCTTTCTTGTAACCAACTAATTAAAGATTGCTTAGTCCAAGATTAATTAGGGATTTTTTCAACTAAACTTGAATGATAAGATGCATTGTCCATTATTATTAAAGAAGGTTCTTTTAAGCAGGAGCTGTTGTTCAAATCATTTTTCGAAGTTTTCGAATTCATCGAATCATGATAGTCTCCAGATTTACTCCCACTTTTGAAAATCAAACTACAATTTTCGACAAATCCATTCTCAGAACCTGTGTGTAAAATAATGTACCGTACACCTTCACCACTCGTCTTCCTTACTGCCTTAGTACTACCTTTACTAAAAATCCAGGTCTCGTCCAAAAAAACAGGCTGTAGAGGGTAAGGAGAACTCTCATTGTTCTTGAATTCTCTCAGAAAATGTCATCTTTTTTGAGCTACATGTGGTTGTTCCATAAGATAGTTTCTATAGGAAATACTGCAATTTAGCCATCTGAATTTTAGTTCCCTTAAAACATTATCCATTGAAATAACAGACATGTCGATTCCATCCAAGTCAATGAGTTTTTTATTCAGTTCATGTAGAGTTACATGTTCACCTAAAATAAATAAGTAAACAAACAATATTAATGAATAAAAAATACAAAATCACTTTTTTAATTACACACTTTTATTAGGAAATGCACTAAAAAGTGAATAATAATTTTTTTTATTTCTTATTCACTCTTTCTCACTATCCTAATGAAATAGGATTAACTTGATTTATATTAATTTCACTTATTTTTATATAAAAAATACTACTTACTTGTGCACTGAAGTTAAAGGTATCAATGGTTTACCAGCTTCTTTTTCTGATTGAAAATATTTGATACCTTTCAAAATAAGATGCTGCTCTTTTTCCGTGTATCTAGGCATATTTTTCTATTATTTAAATAAATAAAATGCTCACAATAACATTAATATTCACTTTCCATTAATAAACATAAACAAAGTACAGACCTGACGAGATCTGTCAGTGGGAGATTAGAAAAAGACGTAAGCTAAGAAGAGAACGTCTACATAGTATTTTGAACGATATAAATTCGCCCGATTGATAGGTCGCGCTAACTAGATACAAAAAATTCTAGATATAACCAGTCCGTCTGCGAAAGTGGGCAGGAAATTGTGTACTCCATCAGATCTCAGGGGTGCGTTCAGATGCTTTGTCTGGTAGAGAAAAAAACGCATGGTAGGATTCTCCTTGGTTGTAGTCGTTGACACGAGATTCATCTGAACGACTTGGTGTAATATTTTTAGATGTCAAATTTCAACTTGTGTCGTTAACCACACTTTTAACAAAAATAAAGCTTTGTGATAATTTGTTAGTACTGTGATATCTTGATCAGTACGATTCTCACGTATCTACTCGTAGATCAATTTCAATCATTATATTAATTGTAATTTTGTCAATCCTGTCATTATAAATTGCAAAGCGCATGCGGGTCAATTTTTCCCAATTCGACGACTGGGTTAGGTGGTTGAACGATTGGAAAAATTTACCACTATCATCTGAACGACCCGACTATTTACCAGACGTAAGCATCTGAACGAGTTAAACGTGCTCGACGTAGTATCTTAACGCACCCCTGGTCCTAAGATATTTTTAAAATGGACTTGATAAACTTTTTAGTCGGTAGTGAAGATGAAATTTGAACGGAGGAAAATGATTTTCCTTCTTCTCTTTAGTACTACATTCCATATTTGAGTTTGTATTGTTTCACATGATCTGTATTCACACTTTAACAATATCAAGTTGTGAATTTTTCGTAGGAAGTGGTGGGGGAAATTCTTACAATGTAGTGGGGGTATATAAAGAATTAGTATATTAAGACCCAAAAATATTAGAGTATTTTTTGTTCATTACCTGGGAAATTCAGTATTTACGTCATCAATCAATACTTTCGTTCCAAAACTTTAAATGCTGCAAATTATGTTTCACATTTGAAATTAAAATCTAAAAGGGCTGTAATTTTAGTAAATTTAACATTCCAAGCCAATTTCAAATAAGTTTATCCAATTAATCTAAATTAGTTTAATTATAAAGACGTCTTTCCGTTTCTATTCAATTAAATAGTGGGTATTAGATAAAGATTTCCACTTTAATTAGTTTTTAAGAGAGGCTTTGGATATTTAGGTGATTTGATCTTTCCCTTATTGTGAAGTTATCGAACAGGATTTTCATGGGCATATTATACTAACTGGGTTATATATTAGATATGTTCTTCATTGGAAACAAACAGCTATTGTTTAGATTTGTAATTAAAAACAGAATCAACAGAAATATTCAAGGGTTTCCGACTGTGTCAGACAGGGATGCGTTCGTTTTCTTTATACTCCTCTTCAACAACACAGTACTAATTGCAGATAAAATTAAATACTTGCAAGATTTACTTAATGGTAAAGGTGTCAGTAGCAAAAGATAGCAAGCCAGCAGAACGGGTATGATTAAAATATTTAGTTAAATGGTTTCGTGAAAACTGTGTAGCATGAAAGAAAGGACACTAGAAGTAAATACTCTGAATAAATTTGAAGATTTTGAAATAAGGACCCACAAGCAAAGATTAAAAATCCCATGGAACGATAGAAAGACAAATGAGAGATCTTGGAAGCGATCAAAAACGGTCGAATACTGTTGAAGGACAGGTGAGAAGACGGCAGACGGAATATGTCATGGCTTCGTAGACATATTTTCCAACATATGAACTTGGTTGTTGTTAGCTTACGTATGGTAGTCGACAGCACATATTATGCCGTTGGCGTTAGTCTACGTTGGAAATTCTTTTCCCTTCTGTACGCTACTTTAGTCCATAAAATGGGCAGTATTAAGAACAGTAAGAGATCTATTCAGCTCAATCAGAAACAGAGAGGAGGAGTCACGATCATCCCAGAATGAATACGTGGAGGAACAAAATCTTAAAAACTGTAATTGGATTATTATAAGGAATCTCAAATTGGAATAGAAACTACAAAAAACAGCCAATTTCCAAAATATGAGAGCACTAGAAAGGTATCTTTATAAATAAGGTTTATGACTGTGGCAAAGATGAATTAGCCATGACACATTTTTTTACAGTAATTCTGAATATACTCGTATTATGTTAGTAATATGTGTCTCTGTCTTTTCTAATTAATCATTTTATTTATATTATATATTTGTTTTATCATATTTTATTATTCTTATTTTTTTTAATCTTTTCATCTACACACAATTTATTTTTTGGTTCGTCTTATTCACAAATTTTGTAATTAGCTAGCAATTCCATCGTTTATTGCAATTTTCGGAATTGATGTTACGGGGCTCGGGCATCATTTGATTAGGTATATATTTTATTAATTCTCACAATACAATGCCTTTTATTCTCTGATCTAAACCGTTTTGATGGTTGATATAATTTAGTCCAGTGATAGAATGTCTGTATCCTTCTTGCCAATTATTTTTTTTCTTTAAATTTTTTGTTCAAATCTCTATACGTAACTTTATTATTCAAATTTATTCCGGAAGTTAGGGCTGATTTAGGTGAAGAGTCTGTAATTTTATTTTTCTTTCACGCCTCAATGTCTCTTTATCCATGCAATTGCTACCTTTTTGTTTTGTGATTTCATATCATAATTATACTGCAGAATTTCTAGTTCTTATAAGTCGATTCTGTGTTTTTCGTGATAGCTTACGAATCTGTAGCTAACGAAAGTTCTGTAAATGGGATTTTACAGAATCTGTAACTTTGCGATTCTGTGATGTTGTCTGTAACTCACTGAATTACAGATAGACATTTGAACTACTGTACGTCAAATTTCGATACTTCTAACCTATAACTTTAACCAAATAACCAGAGACAACCTCAAACTGTACAAAAATATTCCATTTCCAACGACAGCAGTCAATACACACGCAAATATTTACCAAATCTGTAACTATTTTAAAGATTCCTGTAAGATACAGTTGTACGCAGAATAGCAATTCCCCTGTAAAGTTACAGATTATCTTACAGACGTGCACAGAATAGACCCATATATGTGTTAATTGTTTGGATCTATGGAAATTATTAATCCCGTTTACTACACTTTTGCTATCTGCTGCTTTTGCTGTTAAATATTTCAGTGCTCGACTTGTTGCTATCATTTCTGCTGAATTTATTGTTGTCCTGTTTTGTAATTTAAAGTTATTCACAAAATTCACTAGAGAGGTGGAGCTATATCTATCTGACTTAAATTGAAATTAATTTAAAAAATCTGCAGTTAATGTCGAAGAATAATCATTTCCATTCTAACGCTTTATACAGTTTTGAAAAATATTTTTCAAAAACAGTTATCATTCAACTAAGAAGCAGCAACTACTTCCCGTGCTATATGCACCGATGGATATTGAATAACACTCCACAGTGAAACGGGATTAGAGATTCTCAGATCGATAACCTTGTACTGATGAGGCACAAATACGCCGAAACCGGTCTACAAGTTGTGTTGTCCCTTCTAATGGCAAACCAGAATAGTTGGTTCTAAAATATCTTGTAGATATATCAACTCCCTTTGACTTTGATCTGTAATTCATTATCCGCCGGTGCATATAGCTCGGGAAGTAGTTGTTGCTTCTGAGTTGCACGGTCACTGTTTTTGAAAAATATTTTTTAAAATTGTATGAAGCGTTAGAATAAAAATAATTATTCTTCTACATCTGTTGTTAAATAGTTCAATTAAATACGACTATATTACAGGAAACTGTAATAATCTTCAAATATGCAGTTATAAATTATGAAGAAATGTAAGGCACTCGACTAACATTTGCTTAATCACAATTGCGAAAATGAGATTCTCCAGCTAAGAGAAAAGATCTGTTCTGTTGTTGAAAATTACCAGAAATTGAATTATGCATGTAGTCGGCCACGCTTTAATTGCTCTATTACTGTTGTTAGTTGGCAGGCGAACGGCTGCAGACAAAATTAATACGAGGGTTAAATAACAATAGGGTCTAATTCTAGTTATTATTGGATATCACGTTAGGAATACACTTTATAATCATCAGTAATATTATAGAGGCTTTTTATTTCATATTTTATTCAGTAAAGAACTTTACGCGCTGGTATTATCACAGTACCAATTAATAATAACGTGCTACAATATACTCCTAGAAGTAGTATTTTACTGTAGGGTTCAATCAAGCAGATTTATTTATTTACTTAATTACAGTTTCCTGTAAATAATTCTCATTTTAGTGGTGCGTTTTATCAATAGATGTCACAGATAATAGTTTAATACTAAGGCACTGAAGAGATGAGTATTCTCATCAGCCATTTTGGTGCCTGAATTTTATTGTTTTGTGATGTGTCGAGTTGACATATTGTGTTGAGAAATTCAACACCAGAAAATTGAGAAAGTGCAACGAATGGAAGCTGGCCACGTCTCTGAGTAGAAATACCGAATCTCATGCCTAATACTTGACCAACACAACAACGTCAACGTACAACAAGGCACCAAAATGGCGGACGAGAATATCTATGTCTACAGTGCTCTATTTATTTATTATTTTTGAAATCTAAATTTATTTGTGACGTAAAGGCCCGACTTCGATGTTTTCCAATACGAAAATGATTACCAGAAATTATAGCTTGTCAAATATTCGTCTGCAAAATACCACATTCAACGGCAAAACCATTAAGATCGCAGTGGCGCAGTCTAGAGTGCTTTGTTTATTTCGTTTAATTTTGTATCATTTATTAAGCAAACAAATGTAAATGAGCATACTTCTCTCCGTCCACGACGGACTTGATTCCGAATACCCACTCGATACATTCCGGCAAAGCCATACCGGAAATATGGACAAATCCAGCGACGGCCATCACCGCACCGGGCTGTCTCGTGCCAAGCAAAAACTTATACATATACATATATAAATTCAGTGCTTATTAAACATATTTTATGCTCCTATTATGGTAGCTTTGGTGAGTATTAATATTTATATAGTATTATAGTAATTAACAAACAGTGCCATGGCATTAATTATAAAAAACGACGCTGGTCCTTCGAGCTAGATGAACTTCCAATATACGCCTTAACGACCACTGCATAGATAGAACGGTCTTTTCGTGAAGAAATACTGACGCATCCAGCTCAATAGGATATCCACTCACGGCACTACGAGGTATGACGAATACACGAATCAATCATATCTAGCTGTACCAGCATCTCGCTGAGCCAAATAGTATTTGCATCACCTGCAGCAGCTCATAAAATAACCATTGAATCAGCAACACGAGAATGCAGTAAATGTAGAAACAAGGACTGTGAATCTTAATATTCTGAAGAAACAATAAGCATGTGTGAGTGCGAGAGGATAGCACAGAAATTAGTTCATTTGCCACAGTACTTTAGAAATTGCTTTATTTAAATTAGATAGCATACCTGAAAACGCTTAGTTTGCAGAATTTTATTGCGAAACACTTGGATTTGTATGACATACTGTTTTTGGATGAAAAGTAGTAGAGTTCTTATAATAGCCTTTTTTGTGTGCGTCATTGATTCTTATCCTAATCAAAATATCACAATAATGAACTGTTTAAACGTATTACAAACGTTAACCCTAATCTTCGACAGAAAAATTGGATTGGTTGATGTTTAGTTTACGTAAAAGGACTAGTTCCTTAAGGACGCGTTGTATCGAACACCTAAACTCGGTTTAATGATAACTGATGTTTAGACTGTGACATATTGATTTATTTATTATCATCAATTACATCAGTCTCAACATCAGTTATCATTAAACCGAGTACTTAGGTGTTCGATACAATGCGCTCTAAATATGTGTTGGCAAACTCAAACTTTCCCTATAAACATATTTGTGGGTCCTAAAACCAGTAGGTACTGAACAAGTTTAAATGAAAATATGATTTGGTGTTGATATTTTATTGCACATTAACAAAATACTAAAAATAAAATCTGTGGAAATAACAACGTAACAACCACAATATGACAACTTGATATAACTCTGACATACATGTATATTACTAAAGTCACTAAGCACTAAGACAGGTATGTATGTGTCTTCACATTATGTTAACAGCTGAAACGCAATTTTTATTTATAATGTGAACTTGGTACTTCTACCACGCTGAAAGAGAAAGATAAAAGTCCACCATTTTTCCTCAAGATGCAATAATAGAACGTTTGTCCAAAATCAATAGTTGAGTTTCCTTTGATCGGCATAGGTCTAAAGGAGCTACTAGTCGCTGAGACTTCTCAGGAACTAACTAGAAGGAAGGGGACACAATAGATTTTTCAGGTCTCAGCGAATGTCACCCCCAGTGTACCATTTGTTTTATTTTTTGTTTCAAATTATACATTCTTTTTCATAAGCTGAAATTAATTTTATAATTATTCACAATAATAGGTTCAAATTAAATGCCACAGGTTGGATGAATAATGAGTATTATCCAAAATGAGCGTTGGAGTACACTTTGCGGCGCTCGTACGCCCAAACTATTGACTTCAGGAAAAAAGATAGACACATAAATTGTAGGTATAGTTTGGGAAGTATATCTGAAGCGACGCGACGGGGCATCGGTAAACGGCGAGGAAACATGGCGGATATCTGTCATACACGTACCAATGGCGTACGGTACCTATTTTTATGAAAGTTTTGAAAATAATAATTATTATTATATAATAATTATATATAGAAACTAATTTTTGCTTTGCTTTAAAGGTAAGGTATTTTTCAAAACACTGTATTTGTTAAAAACAAATAAAGTTAAGAATCGTACTTGAATTCAAAATGGATACGAAATAGTTCAAAATCTGACACTGACAACACCAACGCCACTGGATAACCAATGTCAGTCAATTAACAAAGTGAGAGGGAAGAGTACACGCACGCGCTTGCCAATGGGAAGTCAGCTGGTCGCTAAGCAACGACGGCCTTTGATTCATTTCACCAATTGAGTTAGTTCGGAGGGCGTGAAAATTATGGTTTTTGCACAACGCTGCCAGAGCTTGAAAAAGCCCAAAACAAATTTGGGAGAGTTTTCATTTTTTAATATCCATAAATTGAAAAAATAATGTTAATATACAAAATCCAATGAAACAAACACATTAAAGAATTAACGTTTAATCATATTGTTAATATTGTTAATAATAAAAAGTCCATTTTCTAATTATTATCACTGCATACTTATCACTTTAGCTTTTTTATTGTTAAACGTGGCAATATCGAATGTTTTCGACTGCATTCCTTTCACGGCTTCAGATAAACTTGCCAAACTATAATTGTCTCTAGTTTAATTTTGTATAAAACTGTTTTATCGTAAAATAAGTCGGAAAGGAGGTATTGTCAAAAAATTTCTTTAATGCACCATTTTTCCAATACGGTGGTGCGAGAGGCAAAGATACTAGGTGGCAACGTCAAAATTCGGAAAGAGCACTTCAAAATCTATAACATTGTCTACCAATTTTCAACTTCCGAAAAACTTTCCAGGTAATCACTATTTTTCGAACCAAATGACTGTATTACAGGACGTTGAAGTTGATAATACCAATTATTTCTATTTTTCGTATTCGCACTAGATTGGATTTCTCTATATATGTGAATATAAAGATAAATTATTCTCCTTTAGAATTTTTCACTGTACCAACATGATGTATCAGTTATATCTACTCGTAAAAATTCGTCGATGATAAAGTCAGCTCAGCATGCCCACAGAATACCTACTTCTAACTTTGCCGCTGTAACTTTTTAAAAACTTTTTCATCATAAAGTATGATACTTTGCATAATGCCTGCAAAGTGTAGCACAAAAATGCTGCTTTAAATAAGTTTTTATTAACAAAACTTAATTCTTCCTTCCCTGAACTAGACATAACTGAATAGAATTAACTTTCGGTTTATTTAGCTACCTCATTTTATGCAAAATACTGGGCACCATAAGCAATAACGTTAGCTATTTATATTAACTTGGGAACTTACAAATTAATCTCGAGCAAATTCTGCGGAAATGTGTCGGTAACGCTATGAAAAACGTTACGGTTAAATTTGATTCCTTGAACTTTGTATAGACATTTTCCGAGAGTTACTCTAAACAAAAAATTTGTATCATTGATAACTTGATATTTATTTTTAGAATATTGACAAAAATATACCAAGTCATCAGCACCACCAATTTTATTATTTACTTCCCTACCTGAACTTCAGTTAATTTGATAACAAATAAATAATTTTTCCATAAGCACTGCGCAAGCCTTCCAATCATTGCTGAAGCAGGTAAACATCGGCAATCAACACTTGCTACAGTTGAACAGCGCAAAGTATACATATTCTTGATACCTGAAAACCTTAACAAAGGAGAGTCGACTTTTTCGCATCAAGAGTATTACTTCATAACCAGAAAACTGTCGGCATTTTTCCTTTCCTTCCAGATTTTGGGTCTAAATCTATTAATCGAGTTTAGCTTCCTTCCCAACTTATTCAATCTGTTGAGAAGTCGGCTAGGGAACGATTAAGAACTTTATAGTAGGCAGGACCAATATCGTCATCTTACTGTAGGTTCCAGCACACACTGGAATAAAAGAAAATGAACTAGCAAGAAGAGGGACTGAAGCATGATTTTGGGAACATAAGATGTTAACAACGACGAAAAGAGAGTAGATGTGACCATTGAAAAGATCTAGAAGGGCCGACAAGTAAAAATAGTTTTGGGAATCGACAACCAGGTGAGATCAAATGAGTCTTAATAGGATACTGTAGAACACCTCAAAAAACTTGAACTAGTACAGCAATAAGGATATAGATTCTATGGAATGGAAGGAGAAATCTCAATTCACATACTTGCTAATTGCATAGCACTGCTTAATCCTAGGGCACAACACATAGGAGGCTGCTTAATAAAATGAGGACACTTAGCTGAACTAAATCAGACTCATCCAGGAAATAGGTCTCCGTGAATGTCATCCCAATATAAATACATTCAAGAAAATTACAGTTCAATGATAAATTTTAAATAGCTTTCCGTAATTTCTCAGGTCATGAGGGCGAAGAAACTTTAGAACAAATGGCCAGACATGCGTATCAATCCCATTAATCGGACCAGAACATTTTTGTGGCGTCGCAAAATTGACAACAAACATAACAGATAAATATGCACATTTTGTCTCCCTAAATAAAATAAATTACACTATTATTTAACAAAGCGAAGAAAACCGGGAACTGGGCAACATATCAGCAAACCCTGACCGAATACAATAAAGAAATCCGGAAAGTTAAACTGGAATCATGGAGGAAGTTCTGCAGCGAAGTTGAAAACACTTCCATAAAATTCTAGCCAAAAGCCCGGTTCAACCAACGGGGACCATTGAACGACCCGATGGGAAGTTCACTGGAAATGGGAAAGAAACTCTAAGTTAACTTCTTCAAACCCATTTTCCAGAGTTCACCATAGCTACCTCTGAAAGCACTAACCCACCAAACCCTAGCATGTTCCGCAACGGGGCAAACAAGGTGGACTGGGAATTAGCTAAGAAAGTAACTTATGGTGGCATAAAATGGGCCATTGAATCATTTAACAGCTTCAAATCTCCGGGACCAGACGGCGTAATACCAGCTCTATTACAGGAGGGTGTGGAGCTTATAGCTCCGCCCCTTTGTAATCTATGCAGGGCTAGCCTAGCAATAGGCTATATCCCGAAAGCCTGGAGAGAAATAAAAGCGGTCTTTATTCCCAAACCAGGTAGATATCTATCTCAGGCCAGGTCATATAGACCGATTAGTCTATCATCATTTATGATAAAGGCAACAGAAAAACTGGTAGAAAAACATATTAGGGAAACCTCTCTTAAACAAAGGCCACTTCACCAAAACCAACATGCTTTTCAACCAGGCAAATCCTGTGAATCGGCTCTACACCAACTGGTCTCAAGAGTTGAAAATTCACTAGACAACAAGGAAATCGCACTGGTAGCCTTCTTTGACGTAGAAGGAGCATTTGACCAAACCTCCTTCAACTCCATAGTTAGAGCGGTCAGGCAGCATGCGATTGATGATACCATACGCAGATGGATCAAGTCCACATGGAGGCGCCCTTTCACCACTCCTGTGGAACCTAGTCGTAGACTCGCTTTTAAGGAAACTTAACGAACTGGGATACTTTACCCAGATACTGTGAAGAGACTTCTAGATCTCATCAAGGTCACAAATCCTCTCACGGACTAGCAGACAGACAGGACAATACAATAAGCCAACGGCTGCAGTGTTGGGGCCTAACCCGGCCTGTTCCGTCTGTTTATCAACCAACCAACCAACATAAACAGAGTCAGACAGGGATATAATCTGGACCACGATAGATCTGAAAAAGCTAATCTACTCTAGCTCATAACCTTCAACTAATACATAATGACTAACGAAAGTTTCCTTCCATCACTATCTGAATAAAAATAATATAATCTAATAAAATTAGAGCAAATCTTAATTACAAAACAGTCTGTGAAGGAAAAATTGTATAAAAGAAAACTAACAAAATACTAATATTCACAAACTAATTTCAATCGAATCAATTAAAAAGAACAAAGAACTATAATGAACAATAAATTTAACTAAAATCTGAAAGAAAAATATGTATGTGCATCGCAGCTTTTATTTAAAGTTAACATTTTACAAAAAAG
Organism: Lochmaea capreae; assembly: GCA_949126875.1. Taxonomy (NCBI): domain Eukaryota; kingdom Metazoa; phylum Arthropoda; class Insecta; order Coleoptera; family Chrysomelidae; genus Lochmaea; species Lochmaea capreae. The sequence goes on from OX421409.1 coordinate 11,304,633, forward strand.
AAATATATAATTCTTGGTTTCCACTACAGCCTCAATAAAAATAAGCTATTTTAATCATCATAAACGTTTTTACAGCTTGACGACTGAAAGTTTATAAATTTGTAGTGTACAAACGAGAGGTAGGTACCTACTTTTAAGAAAACGGACATAAATTGAATACATTTTATACAATTGTACCTAGATATTGGTCACGAGTATACATCATGTTTTCTATTAGCATCTAGTGTACAGTTTATTTCACGAATTTACGCCAGTTTTGGATTATCGACAAAAACTCGACGAGCAGTGTTTAGCTTGTTCAATTCAGTAAGAGGGACGAAAGTAAATTGCCCTAGTACCACTTCTAGACACAAATTTTTTTTCCCATTATTGTATTCGTATAAATAAGAGATCTGATTACCAAAAATTAATAAAAAAGAAGAAAAGGGGAAAACATGATTGAAAAGAATAAAATTTTGGGCTTCTGAGGCATCAAATATTGGGAGAATTTACTATCGAACAGTTAACCATTTCATTCGATGCTTTTATGACTAATCCGAAACATTCGTAAACTCCTGAAATAAACTTTAGCTTGTTTGTCACTATATATTATGAAAATATAGCACTAAATAATAAGACACACTTATTTTATGCAGATTATTAATTTTTTTTGCCATAACTTTCATTTATATTAGATAAATAATCTGAACTACTTGAAATAAATTAATCTCAAAATTAAAAAGTAAATAGTGCAAATCCGGATATTTTACATTTTTGGTAGATGCTAGCGGAATCTATTTTTTTGCTGCAATTCAAAAACAATCTATGTTTTGCTGGAATTCAAAAATAATCTATTTTATGTCGGGATAGGATTAACATTTCTAACTCTTTATTTAAATCATATATATTCATTAAATGCCAGTCTAACTGTCAAAGATATTGAAGGTTCAAACATTAAATTTTGGAATGTTATAAAATATTTGGCATACAAAAGCTTTTATATTTTAAAAATGTTTATGAGGTACCTGCAAATTGCGAAATGAGTTTAAAATAACTTAAAATATTTTAGAGTATAAGTAAGTAAAAAGTAGCATAATTATGTTGACGAAAGAGAACCAAGCGATGCTTGGTGCGGAATTACAAGCTTTTCTGGTGACTAAACCGAGGTAATCGTCAATTATGTTTGCAGGTGTTTTGGAAGGACATGTTCTTAATCTGTCTACGACACATCTTCGAAGATCGTTGAATTCACTGGAAAAAAACGAAATATCCATTAATTTAATGAAGATAATGCACTTGAGGAGAATTATAGACAAAAATAAGTGTAGTATAGTGAAATAGGGATTTACTGTAGCAATATTATGCTTATAAAATCTAGATCTGGAATCATCGATGTCTATTACATCGACCGCAGTCCACAAACAGAATAATTGCATCCTCATATTTTTTGAATAAAGATAAAAATACAATTGAAATTTTTTTGTAGGTTATAGTCTATTTCAAACACGTCAACAGCATTCATTTTGTCAAGTTCTTATGAGACAGAGTCTGCGGGGTACCACGTTCTTTATATTTCGAGACAAAGACTTTTGGCTACAATTCTACACTAAACTTGTGCCTTTTTACATTGTACATTTTTTCGAAATAAAAAAGTGTTATAGCGATGTGTTGTACTCGACTTCTTAACCAAAAATGTCCATGGGACCAATTCAATCCTATGACTAGTTTCCGATATACAGAGTATTAAAGTTGAAAAATCCTTGTTTTTCGTGACCACGTAATTTTATTATTAAAAATAGATATGCATTTTTAGTTGATAGTACCATTGATAAGTTCTAGTTTATCGTAAGCTTACACATAAATAGTTCAAAATGTCAACATACACAGGGTGGGACTCAATTATATAAGGACGAATTTTTGGAATTCTAGGAGATTCTTATATTGAATGAAAACGAGGTCAAAAATAAAGTTACTTCATATTTAATGTTCTGGCATAAAATATAATTCTTCTAGAGGTATTCCATACAGGGTGATTCTTAATGCAACCTGAAATTACTTTTTCTATATGAAATATTATTATTATCTTATTAGTACTTTTCTTATAATACAGGGTGATTGGCACATACATCTTGTTATTAAACCGACAAAAACTAGAGATAGTACACTTTTTCTGAATCACCCTGTATTTTATAATTCGATCCGTAAAAATGATTAGTTTATTTTGTTTTGTAATAAGCTTAAAATAGTAAATGAACTGAAAAAATTTCCTAATCTTACTATGACCAGTTTTCCAGACAAAGAAAAATCAGCATTTTATTTAATTAATTAATTTACTGTAGTACCTACATACCTAGGATGATAAAATACTTATAATTTCTCCATATTTTTATCAATGGTTCAGTACACTTCGGTATGTATCCATAGAAATGTGATTATAATTTTGTTCACTATGCCCTCAGGACCCTGTTTCTGAAAAACTGGTCATATTAAGATTATGAAATTTTTTCAGTTCATTTACTATTTTAAGCTTAGGTGATTCAGAAAAAGTGTACTGTCTTTAATTTTTTCGGTTTAATAACAAGATGTATGTGCAAATCACCTTGTATTATAAGAAAAGTACCAATATCTAGGTAACCAATACGATTTCAACATCAAAAACTAATTTTGAAATACATGCGGTGTAACTTATTTATTTCATATAGAAAAAAACTAATTTGAGGTTGCATTAAGAATCACCCTGTATGGAATGCCTCTAGAATTAGTATATTTGATGCCAGAACATTGAATATGAAGTATCTTTTTATTTCTGACGTTGTTTCCACTCAATATAAGAATTTCCTAGAATTCCAAAAATTCGTCCCTATATAATTTTGAGCCCCACCCTGTATATGTTGATATTTTGAACTATTTACGATAAACATATCAATGGTACTATCAACTAAAAATACATATTTATTTGTTAATAATAAAATTACGTGGTCACGAAAAACAAAGATTTTTTAACTTTACTACTCTGTATATCGGAAACTAGTCATAGGATTGAATTGGTCCCATGAACACTTTTGGTCAAGAAGTCGAGTACAACATCATTTCCAAAATTTATAACATTTGACGGAACGCCACTTTGTCATAGAAAAAGCGCGGGGTCCTTTCAGCAGTACCCAAACACCTAAAATAGTGTCGTTTTTTTAAGAGCGTCTAGCCAGATGAGACCCAACCATATCGATTAGATACTTCATTCCACATATGAAAAAAAATACAACTTTTTTTATTGATCATGACCTTTCTTATTAAAAAAAGAGAGAAATTTCGATACAAACATGCTTTTTCGTACATTTTACTCTTGTTATTCAGTTTGGACATAGGAATTTTTGTCTCGATGCGTACATTTAACAACTGACTCTAGATGGAAATAATTTATTTCTTCACCATACAGATCACAGTTCTTTAGTTTTGTCTGTAAGGCACTTTTTTAATTATACATTATTAATTAAGATTTTATTGAATGTACGAAAAAACTTGCAGTTGAAAAAGAATCGAAATTTTTCTATTTTCTTAACAAAGACATGAACATTAAAAAAGCGGCAGTTCTTAATTTCTAGTGGAACTTTATGTAATTAATGAAAGAAAAAAGGTATGATTTGGATATACCTTACCTAAGAAAACACAACGTATGAACAACGTTCGGCTTCGAAATATAAAACTTTTAAGTTGACTTATAAAGTGTCGAAACAGTTTGGAAAAATTATAGCTTATTTCCTTCCATTTCTTTTATCTTAAATTGTTAACGAAAACTTATGGATCGGTCTATATGTGGTGAAAAAATAATTAGATTTTCTTTCAACGTATTTCATTGCTTGTTAAAAATAGTGCGTGAATGCGTGGTCGTGGAAGGGCCGCCCCTGTGCTATTACATCGTGTAACCACCCTTACGCAAGTGTTGGCCATAAGTGAAAAAACTGTTGCCAAGAAGCCACGTGCGAAATCTAGTACCGTCTGTTTAACGTTTTGTATCTGACCGCGATAGGGGGCTCTAGTTGGTTTTTCTATGTAATTCTGCTTTTGTGTTTTATTTGTTACTGTAGTCATTTTATAATAGATTTGTTTGTGATTCCTGAAACCATTTATTTCAACATTGGATAACACTTTTTAACTGAACCGGTGTTTTATTTAACGACATATTTCACATTGATTCCATAATATTTATTTTCATTAACAAATCTCTTCCTTTTTTTTGTGTAGTTTGTAAAGCTAGAATTCAATCAAGGAGTTAACAGACTTGCAAAATGTTTGAACTGCGTAATTTACTACATAAACATCAATTTACAACATTACGTCATTTAATTTACCGAAGAGCTGCACCGAAATTTTTGTAAATATCGTCAGGCAAAAGCTTTTAATTAAGTACTTATTATAATCTAAAACTCCACACCTAAACAACTATAATGACTTTGGTGGTTCAAGTTGCAAATCAATTAATTGTATGCCTACAGATTTTTATAAAAAATGGAATAAAATTATACAGTATAGCGTCCCCGTATAACCCGTTTGTTCTATTGAAATCTGGATATTTATATATCTAGAGTTTAGAGATATCAAGAGAATCTGTTCCGTTTTTCCATGACAGAAGGAAACACAAAGTTATTTCGTATTTGATGTGAATATAATATCCTAGAGTCTAGGACCTAGACAATCTTTTTCGTGACCATATTTTCAATTACGGTGTACATCTGCTGAAATGTTCTTAACAACAATGTCGTCGTTACTATTTAGAAATGAAAATTGTACTCACTATACATTTTCATTGTATAAGGAAATAGATTTGATAAAAAATTAATGAACAATTTTGTTCGAACTCGATTTATCCATGGCGAACCATCCAGTATTTCAAGCAGTTTAATGTTTTCAGTAATTTCTCAATTGTTGTGTTTGATCAACATGAAATTTTCAGTTTGATCTCGCTAACTAAGTCTACTTTGCTAGATGTTACCAAGGCTGTCCAGCTGCCAGAGGCTTGACTTCCTTTTCAAGGAGAATAGGAATCTCCTTGCGTAAAGCGAAAAATCGTTACCAACAGTTTCCTGCACTTAATCAACAAATATTGATGTGAAGTAACAAGTCCTCATATTTACTTTGGCTAAAAGATCGCCAAACTTCCAGATTGTCCCCTATAATAATATTTTGACCTAGGAGCTCTTGGTGAAAAGTACAAAGGACAGTTAATGCTTTGTTCCGAGAGTCATTAAAATCCAATTTCAGTAACAATTCCAATTTCAGTCCTGGCACACACTCGTGCTTATTTCTGTGCCAACGACGTTTTCTTTGAAGGACGATCCTGGCCGACTTTCTGGACTCTTTATTTTGTCAATTTGATAAGATTATAGTCTTTGCCTTCACTCTGTCGTGCTTCTTGTGTCATCGGGGTTTTGCAAACAAGGATGCAATCCTAGCAGACACTCTATGTGTCAACAATACTTTTCAAAACAAGAACAAGTTTTCCTTGAACGAACCAGTTCTGACCGAAATTCTGGCCTCTTACTTCTGTCAATAAGATCTTCCTTAACCGGAACTTAGTCCTTGTCTTCAATCAAGCTTGTTACCTGAGTCAACGTAGTTTTCCTTGATAAAGACTCAGTCCTGGCTGACATTAGTTATTTTTTCTTATGTCAACGAGATTTTTTCGACACGTACTCAGTCCTGGTTGGTGTTTTTGATTGTTCCACAGTATTCACCTTTCTCTGGATATTATTTCAATGGAATGGACTTTTTTTCTCATTTCTAGAATATTCAGTTGGAACTTTAACTGAACATGACTTGAACATTCCAATCCGACATCTTGAGAATTATTCTCAGTATAAAAAGTATATGGTCCCCTTGTTGCCGTTTCAAGCCAATCAGGGCATATTTAATAGATTTCAAGTACGTCTTTTTCGGAACACGCTTTCTAGTAACTAATCTATTAGTTTTCAATGGTGTGAGTAAGCCTTTTGAAATTGCTTACAGTTATAGAATGAATTATAGTAAGTTTATTTGATTCTGACTTTCAGATGAACATAATTATTCTTCATGCTGATAGTGTTGACAATATATCAAGAACACTTACTTGCAACCTTTTTCATCGTAAGTTACCATACTATTATCGCCATTTTGTTGTATGTTCTGGATAGCTGTGGTGATACAGCTCTGTAAATTATTTTGATTATTCTGAAAACATTCGAATCCATCTTGCTCAATAAACTCTACAAGAAGAAAAACGTATTTACTGAGTTTTAAGCAAACTTATTATTAAAATACTCACGGGTTATGCGATTGGCTTCTTTTTCACAGAAAAAAGTTATAGATATATCAACTAATTCCAAAGATTTTTCAATGGCATCTACCTCATTGGACGATAAACATTTCTCATACGTTTCAATAATAGGTTTAACACACTGATAAGTGTCTAGCCAAATTCCACACATTTTCTTGTTAAAGCCTGTTAGATGTTTTGTAATCAGAGCTTCTCTGAAATCGTGTCCTAAATTTTCCACATTTACTTTTTCTTTCACACATTTGAAGGCAGCTGTGAACGTATTCTGCAAAAAAATACACAAATAAATTAAAAACACAATTTACTCTCACGCTCTACTCTATACATCAATACAAGATTAGGAGAAGTTATTTGTCAATGAGCTTTTATTTTTTATCGTATTTTCATTAAGCCGTAGCTTGTAGTTGGAAAGAAATGAATCGGAATCAGACACCATCGGTATTCTGTAGCCCAGTAAGATTTCTACCACAAAACAGACTAACCTATAGAAGTGAAAGTTTATGGAATGGATGATTTATAATGAAAAAATGAGGTTTTAAACCCATCCACCTGAAGCACTATAACCTTGTTTTTAAACTGGGAGAAGCATTTTAGGAAAAATTCAACCGCACCACTAAAAGTTACTAGATTGGGTGTGTGTTTCGAAATGGTCGTGTTCAGACTTTTTAAACTAAAAGAAAATTACGTGAAATATGTATAGTACTGCTCGCTGTTGTCGTGGCCAATGAGGGATGAAGGCATGTCTATATATCGAATGATGATTGGCCACAGGTCATTGCGAAAATAGTAACCAAATGTCACATTATTGTGAAAAAATGTAAGTTTATAATAAGCAGTTTATGTAAAATGTTTTAAGAATTTTTTTTAACATTTGAGGCTTTGGTATAGCAAAACTGAAAGTGAACAGAGGTTTTGTTATCGAAATATACCATAATATAGTACTGCAATGTATGTGAAACTCATATTATTAACAAGAAAAAAATAGCATGGATTTTTTTCATGAAAGGGAATAAGTGATAAAAATAGCAAATACCTTGGGTAAATATAATTCTTTGTTAAAAATAAACAATAAACAACAAACGTGGTAGTAATGTTTAAACTAATGACTATTTTTATATAATTAAACACAAAACAAAAGAGCTGTGTGAAACTGGTGGCAATCTGACCACCAATCACTAGGCAGCAGAAATGCCAACTTAAATTCAAATCGCTCCTCTTAGTTTAAAAACAAGGTATAGCTGTAATCGAGGTGGCGAATTAGGCAGGGTAGCTAAGGCCACAAAACAGACTCAGACTAAAGCTGCGTCCTCACCGAGTCGACACTGTCGATCGACATGGTCGATCAACAAGTCGACAAAACTGCATCCGTCCACACCAAATTTGGCAGAAATAATGTCGATCAGACTAATCAACATCTCTGACGAAGATTCATTAGCAATTTCCATAAAGGCATCGTGCCTCATGTTTCTGTTTTTATAACTATTAGTTTTGGAATCCCATAGATTTGATTTTAATTTGTATGCCTCAATAAAAGCTATGACTTGGTCTTGTTCATGAAAATAATTCGACATGTCGATCGATTTATTTTGTCGATTGCAACGTACACAACAAGACTCGGTGAGGATGCAGCTTAATCTACAGAAGTGAGAGTCCGGTGTCAAAAAAGAATTTCAGCGATCGCAGTGGATGAGTTCAGAACTATTTTATAGCGTTTTTTTTAAAATGGTGTCTGTATTTGCTATAAACATATTTTTGTTTGTTCATTTGAATTACTAGTCTATCTTTTGGCTCAAGTTTTTTCCTTACTATAAAAAAGGAATATTGAAATTTTAATTAGAGGTGAAATTCAGGACGAATTGCAAGTTATGTGGTGCTACTTATTTTGTACCTATAACTTTTCTCTGCATATTTGAAAAATAGAAGCGAGTCCTTTGGAAATCTTCCATACTCCAAGGACTGCCAAATAGTCGGAAGTGCATATCTGCAAATATTCTATCGCCACACCTACTGCGTATTTGTATGTCTTTTTATGAAATTATATATTCAAATAAAACGTAGATTGGTTATTAAGAGCTAAGATCGAACTGTGGCCAGAAATATTCAGTTGCGTCAAATAAAAGTAGCACATTTCGATTAACCTTCATTAAGTCTACCTGGGCTGCCGATTTCGTATACGATATGATTCGCTAGATATATTTAATCCCGATTTGTCTACATTTCAATTCGACGCCCATCTCTGCTTAAGTTATAGAATGAAGCTGAATATACGATTCACCTACCTCTAGTGGAACTGCTACTTCACTATGACCGGCCGATACACATTTTTCCTTAGCAATATACAACATTTTATCTGCCTGTATCATAATTGCATTCTCAACTTCTGAATTCTGGTTAGACTGTCGATTGGTTCCTGAACTAGATTGCATGTTAGAAAATTGTTTTTCAAGATTATCACCCAGCTTTCCGAATTGGTTGCCCATATGTTCGAATTGATTTCCCATATGTTCGAATTGATTGCCCATTTGGTTTCCCAATGTATTCATATGTTTGCCTAAATTTTCACCCATTTTGTTAACTTGCTTGTCAATATCCTGACCAACTCGATCGAACTGAAAGTTTTTAGTATCAAATTGGCTTAATTTTCTGTCCATATCCTGGCTTAGTTGACCGAATTGCAAATTTTTCTCGATATTTTTACCCATTCGGGAGAGTTCCTCATCAAAGTCATGACCAAATTGTCCAAACTGCATATCTTGTGAGTATACGTATCCTGCAAAACCAGATTACAAATTATCTATGTTATTCGAAATAGTCGAAATAGCCCACTGCCTGAATTTTTTGTACACTCTATATGAAAAATTACCCACGATACGATTGTTTTTCTTCTCGAGCACTGTGAGTAATAGTAATTGACCAGAATGCAAGAACGCAAAATAAATGTTTATGATTGAATTTACTGTTTCAAGCCTTACTTCGTGGAATCTACTCATATTTGTTTCAAATGAAACTAAAAGTTTCCAATTAATCCCACTTTAATACTGAAAATGATATGAAAACTCTGAATTGAATTAATAATTATTTCGATTACCTATCTTGTGATTTACTAAATATATATGAATAGAAAAAAGATGCTACAATTTTTAAAGCTTAGATATTATTAGCCCTATGGGGATATCCTGGATATATTTTTCCCATTTAAGATCAGTATAACTGTGCAATTGCCAGCAGATGGAAAGAATACTTTCAAGATCTACTGACGGATAAAAGCAACGACAAATATATACGACATCAGCAAACAAGAGGAGAAGAACGAGAAGAAGAGTGAGAAGAAGAACAAGAAGAGGAACAAATAAGTATAGATGAATTAGAAGAAACATTACAAAAACAGAAAAATGGGAAGGCGACAGGATATTATGTTAAATTAACGATAGAAATGCTTAAATATATAGGACAACAAGGAAAACAAATTATGCTAAATATTTATAGAAAAATATGGGAACAGGAAAAAATGCCACAAGACTGGACCAGATCTCTCATTGTTCCGATATATAAAGACAAAGGCAGTAAAAAGGACTGCAATAACTATAGAGGAATTACTTTACTAAGTACTGCCATGAAAATATTTGAGCAAATAGTAGATAAAAGGCTAAAGACTATATTGGAAAATACGTTGGATGAGTAACAAAGTGGCTTTAGGAAGGGCACAAGCACACAAGATCATATTTTTTCTATAAAGCAAATAACGGAAAAAGCCTGGCAAGAAAGGAAAAATATATATCTAGCATTGATTGACTTAGAAAAAGCATTTGATAAAACACCAAGAAGAAAGCTATGGAATATTCTTAAAAAACGCGGAGTTAGTAATAAGCTTATAAAACTAATTCAAATGATATAAAGTAATAATACTATCTCAGTTATAACCAAGAATCTACAATCGTCAACATTTAAAACCACTGAAGGACTAAGAGAAGGAGGCAGTTTAAGCCCAACTTTATTCATTACCTATATGGACGAAATAATAAAGAAATGTTAGAATAAAAACAAAAAATTAAATATAGGATACATGGATTTTAACAAAGTAGAAGTTTCAGAAGGAGCATTTGTTGACGATATAGTTATTTTTGCGAAAACTAAAGGAGACCTGAAACATGGAATAGTATCTTGAAAGAAAACGGGATGGTTATACAGACAATTGGGATGGTGGGGGCATTTACAAAGAATGGAAAACACAAGACAGACTAAAAGAATATGGAAAGCAAAAAAATAAAAGAAAATGAAGACCAAGACAAACATGGAATAAAACTATTTCCGAAATATTAAAAAACAAAGGGAAAACGTGGCTGGAAGCAAAAAAAATGGCAAGAAACCGAAAAAATTGGAAAAGCTTCATAAGCATTTAGTTAAAGACACATACCCTGATACCAATTATTTGGTAAATAAGGTCCCGATATAACTGTGCAATGATATAGGAAACCAAGGAAAACTATATCTGCTGATGTTCACAATTGTTACTTAAGATTCAAATAACCAGATAAATCACATTACACAGAACATCTACTTGATAACAAACATTCATTTACCCCAAACATAGACTTAGAAGTACTGCATATTTGTGATAAGAAACAAAAACTGGATTTCCTTGAAGAACTGGAAATTAGAAGACACTTGAGTAACCCTCTATATGTAGTCGTCAATGAACAAATAAATCTAGGGAGCTCTCCACTATTAAATTGTCTTCTTAAGTAACAATTGTGAAGATCATCAGATATAGTTTTCCTTAGTTTCCCATATCGTTGCACTTTTACTTTGCTTTTTGGACCATTTTTTCCACACACACGTGTCATGGCTACTAAGTTTTAGTCTCGGTGCTTTAAACGTCTGGCATCGTAGGAGAAAAACACGTTTTAGGCTGTAACCTAGTCAGTTACTTTTGTGTGTAGTTCAGTAAATATTTCAAGATGAAAGCTGAACTTCATCAAAGACTTTATGTTGAGTGATAAAGGGTGACGTTATAGTGAAATTGTAAACGAGTCCAGAGAAGTGCTACAAAGGAAACGGCATTATGTCAGATAAGTTCAGCTCAAAAATGAGTGAGGTTTGGAACACAATCCATTGCAGAAACTGATCATCATTTGAAATTAATTGAAAACTTAAGAGAAAACGCATCAGATCAAGTCAATTTTCCTAGTACGAGTTCAAACATACCGCAATTACATAACGATGAAAACAATGCACAAACGTTTAATTATCACAACTGTAACTTTTATATAAATAAATAAGTCATTTTTTTGTTTATGCTACATTGTTAAATAAAAGTTCTCTAATTTTATTGTTTTTCATCTTTTTCTCGTGAAATGAGGCATTTCGAATACCATTCGAGAAAAAATTTTTTCTCTTGTGATACTATAATATAGACCAGGGTCGATAATTTTTGAAACCAAAAAAAAGGGTATGATGAAACCCATTGGAAAAGGAAATGAATATTATTAAAATGACAGGAAAAATAATTTACGGGCGATCTGAGGTCGGGATGGGGAAGGGGGTGAGTTTTTAAGGGTAAAAAACGGTTTATCTCGATTTCCGGCAAAACTACAACTCCTATTGAAAAAAGTCGAGTGGAAGAGTGGTAGGTAATAAAAAGGTATACAACTTTTGTATCCACACTTTTTCCACATAACCTTAAAATTTATGTGGAAAATTTTAAAAAAGTTTTTGGTTTTTTAATTTTATCTTTCACAAAAAAATATTTTTTTTCATGAAATTTGGTGAAAACTTATCTTTCTATGTCTCAAATACACTGTAATTTATTTATTTAAAAAGACTGATATTTTGACGGGTGAATTTTCGATTGATAATTATGGTGCTTTTTCGATATTAAGTCAAAATAATGTGAAAAAATAAATATTTCCAATCAAATACATAACAGTCAGTGTATTTGGGACATAAATGAGTAAGTCTTCACCAAATTTCGTGACAATTTTTTTTTTGTAGAGGATACAAATTTTTTTTTCAACTTTCCACGAAAATTTCGAGGTTATGTGAAACAAGTGTGAATACAAAAGTGGTAGATCTTTTTATCACTTACAACTTTGCCTTTTGACTTTTTTCCATTCGAGATAAACCGTTTTTCACCCCCTTCCCCTTCCCGACCTCAGATCGCCCGTAAATTATTTTTCCTTTCATTTTGATAATATTCTCCTTCTTTTCCAATGGGTTTCATCCTACTATTATTTTTTTTCACTTTTTATTATTTTTAAAAACTTCTACCCTGGTCTAATATGAAAAAGCAGCAACTACGCAGAGAAAAGGTTGCTAACTGGAACTTGAAGAACAGCTTAATAAAATACTGTCCAAACACAAAACAAATTTCCACATGTTAATGTGGATGACAATGTTTTGATAGACATGCCAGAGGAAAGCACTTATTGGGGTTTGTACATTCTCGGCTTTAAAACGGGAAAATCACATCGGCAATTATCATCTTTAGATAACTGCATATTTTTCTGATGTCAACATGTGCCAGGATGCCATATTGTATTCTGTCTTGGTATCAATCTCTGTTTGTGAAGAAAAAATTGGGGCAGTGGACATGTTCGCCTATTGCAAACAAAGTTTAATAAAAAATGATATATTTTTATAGCAATATTTCATTTTCATATACCAGAAAAGTTTTAGAAGCAACTTTTCACTCAGTATTTAGAAGGTTAATATATACCTTGAACTTTTGCAGAAACAATTGATATTAATTTACACAAATGTCCTCTTATTATTCCGAATTGTTTTAAAATGAAAACATTTCCATCTCAACACTTAAGTATAGATAAAAAAAATTAATAGAATGACTTGTTAAGTACTTTACAATAAACAACCAGAAAAGCACCACGTTTATATTATTTTCAAAAAGTTTTAAGTATCAACGAAGACAAAATTGCAATCAACAACTTGTCTCGTGTGAATGTTTCAAATTTCGTTAAGGTTTTTTTGCATATCAACACTATTAGATCGGAGTAGGAATGTGACTCCTTGCAAACGTCGATTCTCAATGTCGTGTAGCATCAAAACTTCTTTGAACGTTATTGCGCATACTCAAGAGTTCACCTTGTGACTGAAATAGACTCACGGTAAGCACTAGGTCAAAATTAAGGATTATTTTTAACTCAAGACAATTTTTACAAAGCTGATTCCGCGTAATTTAAAAAAGAACCCGACGAATACGTCCAGACTATCGTAAAAAAAATGTTAACAGGCAATACGCAAAATTGCTCCACAATATTTGTACGTATAAGCTTTATAAAAAAAAAGCTTCTAAAGAAGAAATTCACATTGTTAAAATACAATTACATATCTCGCACCAAAAGATTAGAATAGTAATGACGTCTCTATGACATCAGACATCTGTAAATACCTCAAAAATATTCCATAGTTCGCAAAAAAAAATCCTATAACAAGTAAATATCATTTATTGATGAGAAATATTTAATGGAAAATGTGTTAATTTATAAACAATGAAATACAAAGTGGATGCGGGAAATAATTTTTTCAAGAAATAAAAGTTCCTAGAAAAAATGATTTGAGCCGGTTTCACACTGTGCCTGAACTCGTAGTTGGTGATGCGAAATTTTTACCGTTGTTCGTACTTTGTGGATAAAATCCATTTAAGTTTACACGGTATGACATGTTGATCTTGATTGGCTACAATTTGTCAACCAAGGTTGAATGAAAAGTCTGGCAACGTAATAAACCAAGTACGTTTTTGAAAAATCTACAATATTTTTGGATAAAATAATGATCAGAGATAGCGATGGTATATCCATGTGCAATTTTTTGGAACAGTTAATATCCGCAGGGTACTGAATCTCATTAACAAGGGGAATAGAGAATTTCAAGACTAATTCAGCTTTCACCTTATCACAAAAATATATTATTTTCCAATATGTTGCGTTTTCGAGTATTCCTGTTCCACCAGCTACCATCAATTGTTTTTTCTTCCTCGGAGAACAATTTTCAAAGGAAGGTGAAATTGAAGATGCGGGACAGTGGAGATACGGATAGAAAAAGAAATATTAGAGCGGTGTTAAGATTGTCAAGTGGAATCCAAGAGCAGTAATTCAAGGAAGGCCAAAATTAGGCAAAACCCGAGCAATAAATCGGATCACAAGATAAAGGAAATAGTGGGAGGTGACAATCTCGAATTGAAACCAACGGACCACATGACTCCTGTTTACTTCTTTAGCATCAACTTCGAAGTGATTATGTAAAGTGAAAGTGAATGGACAGATCACAACAACATGGACAAACCTGGAGATAGAATTCCGGACTATTGAAGAAACTGGAGTTGGAAAATACAGTTGGGGGGAGAAACTCAAAGAATAAGGGTCTTATCATGGTATATTGCAATGCACAAAAGAAAATCAGAATGGAAGAATTAAAATCTGCACAGACAGCCACCCATTCTGAAGGCTATATCAACTCCATAAATTTTCCCAAAATCGAAGTCGAGGGATAGTAAACCTGACATTTGATAATGCATACAGAATTAGGTCAAACGAGATCGTAGAGAGATGTGGAATGGAGCAGCTACCATTCACCACGGAAAATCATCCATTAAATAAACATCAGAACACAAAACTGAACAACTATTCAGGATAAGCAGCAATAAATTAAGATTAATATCGGGTTTTCTCACTGCTTACAGTCCATTGAGAGGACACCTGCACAAAACGGAGAAGTTTTCTGCAGATGATGTGGTGAAGGAATAGAAACGGCCAAATATATACTGGAATGCGGCATTAGAAAGTAAAAGACAGGCAATATTTAGGCAACCTAGGCTAGATGAGGTTACGGAGTGGGTGATGTAAAACTGAGCACAATATTTCAAGAAGATGGGGTGTAGCTAGCGATAGGACAATGAGGTCTGAAAGAATGAAGATACATGATTCTTCCACGAGGTAAAGATAGAAAGAAGAAAGAGGAGACGACCTAGGAAGAAATGGATGTTGTTAGAATTCTGATAGATAGGAACAAAAGACTGGAAGAGGAATGCGAGAAAATAAAATAAAATGGAGAAAATAACAAAAACGAATGGGGAATTTATGTTTTTTTGTTGTAGTTGTGTGTTTTTAAAGATGTACGCTACTAAAAATATCTGGCTAATTAAGTGTGTGGCGTTTAATAACTACCAGCATAAATTTATCATTACATTGTACTTTTTTGGAACCAAGGTCACTCGATAACTATTTATATTAATTCAAATACTTGTGTTCCACAAACATTTATGCAGTTGTTACTAAATATTCTATTTTACGTTTTATTGTTTCAATTTTTAATTGGCACTTGAAGGAATAATGAGGATGTGAATTATTAGTCGGTAATTGTCGTTAGTTACTTTCGAAACATTTACTATTTAGTCATGTGACGATCAATATTCATCTTTCGTACATCTAATTAGGGAATGAGTTTTAACCGACCTTCTATATTTATTTATTCAATTTTTCTGTAAGGGTGAATACACACTTCAAAATTTCGACGTCATGTTGTATTATAATGTAAGTTTATGTTCGTTATACTGTTCGTAAACTACTTCGAACACTACATCGAATGAGTTGTTGAATAAGTTGATATGCTAAAGTTAGAGACATTTAGACTCGTCTACACCTTTCTCAACTCCCTCATTGGAGTTTATTATTCATTGCGCGTGTTTATAATAGTTTTATTTGCGATTATTTGGATTAACATTGATTATTTTCCATCCGTTGCTTTTCTTATTATATACTTTCCATCTTCTAATTATTGATTCAATTCAACTCAAACAAACTCCACAACGTACTGCTTCGGTGCAATATACCAACTCGTACATTGTGCGGTTTCGTGCATGTCGAAACAAGTCGATCACGAATTATCAACTGAAGTGCGTTTATTAATTCCCTTCCATTACTCCAAAACAAAGCTATTAACAAAGTTGGAACAAATTTGGGTGTGGAGGCAACGCCCAGCTTACATGGTGAATCTCACGAAACCATCACGATTTTATGTGAAACTACCGAGTAATAATTTGAAAATATATAGTGGGTGGCTTAAAATTATACTTAAGTAATAATCGGAAATTTTTTCGGTTCATTTTGCACTGCAAATTATCTCCAAAGTATTTCAAAAATTAGGAGAGTGAATTTTTAACGATTCGCGCTCACACCGACATCTGAAAAGTGACATGATAAAGTTGGCTGACAACTATCTTTTTCTTCTACTAAAATACCATGGCCTCATTCATTCATTCATCCGATTGGGTTGTGCTCAACAGCCCAGGCACTTGAACCGAATCTTTGTACCATTTCCCATGTTATCAACTACCATTCCAGAAGCTTTGAGTCTTGTATGCAGGCCATTAGTTTGACTGGAGGAATTTTCAGTAGTTGTGATGGTTGTATTATTTCCTCTCAAAAGTGCTTCCGTCTGGGTCCATGTAAGTTCTCGCAGAAGCAGAGTATGTGAGTAGGTATTTCATCATAAAGTTCACATTTCCTGCACATAGGTTCACTTACTTTACCCATGTTGTGCAGATGTTTCCTAAGGGTGCAGTGTCCAGTCACCAGGTCGGTAACTGTCTTCAAATGTCTCTCACTCAATTTCAATAGCCTGGTTGATTGTTCCTTGTCTACCTTGTTCAGTAAACTCTTTGTATGGAGGTGTCCTTGTGTCGACTTCCATTTGAGTCGGTGTTCCCTATCTAGCCAGTTCCCGATTTCCCCTCTTATGCAACATCTGAAAAGTGACATGATGAATTTGGCTGACAACTATCTTTTTCTTCTACTAAAATACCATGGCCTCCTATTCCATTAACCACAAATTGTTTTTGTTTTCGGTCAGTCAAGACAGTAAAAATTTTTCGAGTTAATTAACCATTTTAAAATTTTATAAGTTGGGAATTTGACCATAAGGAAAATGTTTTCTTCGGATATCTCTTTTAAAATAGTTCGTCCTGGGATGGAAATCACACACCTCACCCATAAATTCCATCCCCCTGCTTCAAACTTTTCAAAACTGTTTGTTTCGGGTATCTGGCGACCCAGGAAGCATTTTTGGGAATTCTCAGGAGCCTCCCCAAATTTTATTCAAACAGATGGCACATAACTCACTCTATGAGATCGCATCCAAAATGTATTGGATTCGATATCCAAGCTTGATTGTTCTGCTAAGGGTTTTTTTAGTTACATCTTTTTAGAAACGATTTTAATTTTTATCCCAGCTTGTTTGCTAAATTATTGTCTTTATTGCCAAGTGGTTAATGGGTCTGGATGCGAAAATTGAGAATTGTAGGCGTAAGGTTCTAGTGCGGTCGCGGTGATAACTTTAGGACCATCTCCAAATTCAAATTAAAAATTTAAACCATTAATTTTTTGATTGCGGCAAAAATATTTGCAATAATAATTATTAGTGCCAATATTTTTGTCTTCAAGGTAAAATCTAGCATTTCGTCGGAGCTGACAAACTCAGTTTTTTGGTCGTATTGAGCAATGTTTGGTACCTATGGGTTCAAATCACGGCGTCGTCTTCGAAATGACAATTTGAAGTACTGCGCGCTTTGGACTTTTTCGAAGGGGTAGCTATAAAATTTAGGTTAATTCATTTGTATGCGTAGGGATAAAATTCTTGAAAAGGATTAATTAATTTCCAGAATTTTTTTTATCGTGAACCTAAAATAAAATGTTTAAAAAAGGTAAATTTCTTTTCAAAAATATAAATCTACCACGGGCGAACGATGGAGGTTCATTCGCAAAAATTCCCTCCTATCATAGGCGTACTATAAAATTATATGATGATTTGTGTTGGCGATAAATACATTTAAAAGTGAACCCAACATTACATCACATTCTAAGGTAACTTGCCGACCCTTTGCCAGTTGTCTTACTTTTCCTTTGAATTGCGACAACTGAATTATAGGACACGTTAGAAACGTACAAAATAAAAATTTACTTTCAAGAAATTACATAAAAACGACTTTAAAAAAGTAGTTAATGTAATAAAAATATGTTTTTCTTTGGAACTTCTGAGATTTACGAAACAAATGCGTGTTAACAATTTTGTCTGGAAACCATTTTACTATCAATTTTACATGATTCTACTACGAAGTTTCAACGTTCCTATAGTTTATTGAAGCTCTTGTTTTCGTCTTTCTAATTGATATTTGTCTGTGTGCGTACAGATATAATTAAAAACAATATTTTTTTGTGAAAATCATGGTTCGTCAAATCCAAATTTGCAAAAAAAAAACAGTCGGAATTTTCTTAACCTCTCTTTTCACCTGTAAATAGTTCTATTTGCCAGTGGCATTGTCAGACTAGTCCAACAGTTTCTCCCCACTCCTTGAAAGTCATTGATGAAAACATATGTATGGCGATAGAATGTTAGCCGTCTTTTCGGATAGGAAATACACGTTAGGATGTAAATATTCAACAAGATGTAATTTCATGAACAATGGTTGATGCTGGAAAATGAGATAATGGAGATAATGAGAAGAATGAAGCGGAAGGAGTAACTATTTAATATATAGAATATTTCTTGTCAAAAATTCGCTATGTCTTTTGGTGCAGGATTTTATAAATATTTAGCCAAAAACGACAAAATTATTTTCTTCTCCAATGTAAGCTGAAAAGTTTATGATATTGTGTTGTATTTTTATCTTTATACTTTCATAAAACTTTTGGATGAAAGTGTGAAGACGCCCCTGTTCAGACTAATACGAAATTTTATTTATTCTCGATTTCGTGCCTACAGAAAGTTAGTTGAACGTCTATTTCGCTCCTAATTCACAAAGCGAAATGCCTTGTCGAATATTAACACGTGAGTACAACGTATCCTTGAAAAAATTAAATATTGTCCGAACTGCTTAAAAATTGATGCGTTGTTTATACAGTGTGTGATTTAATTTAATACCGGGAATATTCACATACTGTAATGTCTATATAAATCATTTTTTTGATTTTTGTCTGTTGTTCATTTTACGTGAGAATTTCAGCTTTCCGGAACAATGTTAATAAGCTTGTAATTTACTGTCAACGTACCTACACTAAATCCGGTATTTGTAAAATCGTAAATGGCTTTTTCATGTAGCTCTTTTTTAAACCTACAGTGTAAATTATAAATTTCACGCTTCTACAAGGTGTAATTTATAATATTATAATATCACATTAATTTGTGTGGTTCAAATGAAAATTTTTTCATTCTTCAGAACGTATTAAAATTAAGAGAAAAATTTCGATACATCTCTAGTTTTAAATTTATGCTCATGGCCAATATATAATGCAAATTAATAAATATTGTAGTTTCAAAGACACGATCGGACCTGGATTTATATTGTTTTCAGACAGTACTTAAATTGGGCTATAAAATAAATAAGAAGCACATACAGTGTGTCTGTAAACTATGGAACAAATTCATTTTTAGCTAAACAGGCCATTTTAAGAAATAATCCTGAAACACGTCGATCTTTGATTTTAATTTACCGTATTTTAAAATAATAATCTAATATAAAGGGTGAATTACTTTCAAGTAATGACGTCACCGCCTTTTTTTTAAATAGAAAACCCCCATTTTGTCTCAATTTTCGGATTACTGTAGCTGAGCTAATTCCAAAAATGTAACACATGTTGATTCCAATTGGTACAGGGTGGACAAAAATACAATAGTTTTGTGTGTGCGAATAAAGTAATCCTGGATGTTTTCATGAAAGTTTATGGTTTCAACAGGGTGGTGCACCTTCACATTATGCTGTAGATGTTAGAAGGTACCTAGATGAAATTTTTTCGAACAGGTGGATTGGTAGACGTGAACCTATTAAATGGCCAGCGAGGTCACCTGATTTCAATCCTTTGGGTTATTTTATGCGGGGCCATCTGACGAATGTTGTGTATCAAACGAAACCAGCAAATTTTCAAGAATGAAAAGAGAGAATTCGGACAGCAATAAACAATATTTCTCAAGACACAATAAACAAGGTTCAACAAGAATTTGTACACCGTTTGTGTTACTGTCAAATACAGCAAGGGCTGCAGTTCTAACATTTATAAAGTCATGTATTTCATCATATTCTGTCCGCTAGAAAATAAGTATTTTTGATAAAATTGTTAATTTAACTAATAAAGAATGTTACGCGTTACTTCATGAGCACACAAAAACTATTGTATTTTTGTCCACCTTGTACCAATTGGAAACAACATGTGATACATTTTTGGAATCAGCTCAGCTAGAGAAATCCGAAAATTAAGACAAAATGGGGGTGTTCCATTTAAAAAAAAATGACGGTGACGTCATTACTCGAAAGTAATTCACGCTGTATATTACAATATTATTTTAAAAAACGGTAAATTAAAATAAAAAATCGACGTGCGTTTCAGGATTATTTATTAAAATGGCCTGTTTAGCTAAAAATGAATTTGTTCCATACTTTACGGGCACTTTGTATGTACCCAATATCAAAAATATATACGAGGTGATTCGTTAGTTATGATCTTACAACGTAAGAAACAAAATCGACAAAACACCCATTATATCCGTCACAAAGATAGTAAAGCCCAATAATGAAGTATTTTTAGAACCGCGTCAGTGGCCTCTATTCTCTGTTTGACTATTTCTTCCCTATGAATTGACTATTCAAAAAAACACTCAAAAAATGGATTTTATTTTCCAAATTTTCTTGCATATATTAACGACTTACATTCCAAAAGGGCCCTTTTTACAGTGTACCTAGCATCAAAATGTTGGCTTTTGAGTTTCCGGAATTAAATACTAGACATTTTTAGTAATAAAACTCGAAAATGTTGCCATTTGGACGATGCACAAAACTCACATTATTCATCTCATAAAAATTCCGTTCGAAAATATCTTCACTTCGAAGGAGTTTTTCTTTTCTTTGGAAAAAAATCATTCAGCTAATTCGAATCGGGTAGCGTAGAATACAGTACATTAACTTTCAGGGTGTGTTCTCAAATATTTTGCCGTAAAATGAACACTCTTGGGTGTGGAATGATGGATGTATAGTCATCACGAAAATATAAAGTCATGCTCACCGCACAAAACCACAGCTACTGACCTTTTTCAGTATCTCTGACCACCGCAGAGTGTACAGAAAATATTTCAGTTGACTTGAACAATTTTTTTGTTTGCAAATATTTTTGGTGCTCGTGGTTTAAGTTATTCAGACAGGCATGTTGTTTATATTCATGAAAAGCGTTGTTTTCATAGTAGTAATTAACAGCAAGACAAAATAAAGAATTTACAATAAATATGTTAAAAAGATGCAATAACGTTACTGTACTCGAACAGTTGCAATTCGAAGCTGGTGTGCACATTCCAGAGACTGAACTTGAAGCAAAGGGGTAATCCAATTCTTGTATAATGAATTGATTCGGATCAATTTTCTACAATAGAGTTAACTACTCGAGGAGAAAAGTGAAAAATGCTAAACGATAGATCTAGCATTCCACAATTTACATGCATGTTTCATAGTAAATTAATTTAAGTGGCAATTAAATAGTTTTTGAATATCCATTAAAGTTTTGAAATCACTAATTTTAGATTTACACGCTAAAACTCCGCAAATTGAACAAACTAACTATTATATTTCACGCAACTCCCTAAAGGAAAAGGTAAAAAAAACTCACACACACCAGATTCTCTGAAGGGCCCAAGCCCGCCATTAATTTTCGTGTATTAATACTAGAGCATTCGAAATTTGTTAGCAAACCCTTGTAAAATAGCAATTCACGTAAGTATATTATACAGTTTGCTAGCTAGAGCCTATGGTGTATACAGGATAGTGTAGATGGGATTACAACCATATTAAGTTGACATTTTTATAAGACCGTAAAAAATAACCCAGTAAACACAGGATATCCTATGGATACCCATATAATGTCCATGATTGGTCCATATGGACATGGACTCAGAATGGACATGGATATCCGTTTGGGGACATTCAGTTCTCATTCACCACTGGACGTGAAGATTTATTTGAATGATGGACGTCCATTGGACATCCATTGTTCATCCTTTGGTCGAATTGAAATATACCCATTAAAAATGTACTAGGTCCGCTATATTTTATACCTATACCTTCCATCTACTACTCGTAATGAGTACCTATTATATTTTAAGTTTCATGTAAGTAATGAAAAGAAAAACTAAATGAAGGTAGCAAAAGCTTGCATGGCATTACATAAAATGTCTATTTGTATCTCATTTGGAAGGAGGAAGCTGAACATCTGTGGTTTCATAAAAATAAATAATAATTTGATGTTAGACTGTGTAGACAGCTCTTGTACAAAATATATCCAGTTCATGTCCTATAGTATATTATTCAACAAGCATATAATGATGGCTATTATTCACGATGGTGCGTTTATGTCGCGAGCCGCAGGCTAGTGAATAATAGCCATTATATACGAGTAGAATACTATATTTTGTCTACGACTATGAATTACCTGTGTAGGTATAATTTTGTTTGTCAAACTAAAACACTATACTTTATTACAAAAAACTACTAATTACTAATAATTACTTCTTATGTTATTGGAGTAAGTTGCTTTTGTAAGTTGCTGCGACAAGACGATTCGTAACGTCAATGGGGCTTTTTAGGAAACAAATTTCCCCCAAATTCTCAGTCAATTTAGTTTATAATACTTTATTTTGAGGACGAGGCAAAAACGTACTTCAGAGATTAAATACAAGTTAAGGTGGGATTACACAGCAAATAAAATAAAATTAGGAACAAAATAAGAAATATGAACATACGCATCTATATGAAAGTGTTTATACAAGAAATAAGGTAAAAAAGGAAATAAAAGATAGTACAAAAGATGGCCAACTTTTATCTTTTTGTCTTAGGTACTTTATTTTGTTTGGAAACCGATAGTGCGCTTGACCCAGATATTTCTGTTCTAAATGTTCTGAGTTCTTAACTAAACATCTAACCTAAAACTATTATTTGTGATTAATGAAAATAAGAAACAGAATTCAATTTAATAAACATATAATTATTGAGGTTACATACTGTAGGGTTGATATATAAGTAGATACGGCAGAACAAAAAGATAAATCACTAAACTTGCACAAAACACAAAAAAAGTTGTTGTCAAAAAGCTGCAATTTGATTGGCTTTTTCTCATTTTATTTTAGTCATCTCCATAAACCAATGTTTTTTGTCCTTATTTCTTAACTTATTTCAATTGGTTCCTTATTTTATTTTATTTGCTGTATAATCCCACCTTAAGTGTAATCGGATGTAGATAAGCAAAGGTTATTGAAGTCGAAAGGATAAAATATTCACGATATTAATGAAATAATGTCGAAATAAATTTTGGTTGTTACTGCTGTGTTAATTCATGTTATTGATAAAATAAAATAATGTATGGTAATTTTAAATAAGTTTGTATCTATACAGCAAAACCGATTACCCTGATAACCTTTTAATATTTCACATTGTCACTTATTTATATATTATTTATTTTGACCAAATATAAATTATTTCACGAGTATTTCAACCTCAACAACTGTGGTGGTCTTTTTATGTTAAATCCATCTATCAAAAACATCAGGTGTAAACACAACATTGGATGTTTTCCAAACATTCCAAAGTACCTACATTACCAATTTAAACAAATAAAATGAAGTTCAAAATAATACGATCAAAATTCTACACTCACAAGCCGTTATTTCTTACTAATGATCGTTTTTCGTTGATTCAAGGTCAATATTGTGTGTCATCGAAAATTGTGAATATTTTTTCTTGCATTTGTTATATTGATTTTATGTCGAAAAATAGAGCATTATATCCAGAAGAAAATAAAACCCAAACGGCTACAACTTTCGTTTAAACATTGCCAAGCTATTTACACCACGAACACTTTGTTTTCCCAGTTGTTACTGTGTTAGTACGGTCAATTTGGTAAAATAATAACCAGAAGGTTCACAAACGGTACCCATTTGATGAGGCTTTGAGTGCAATAATGAATTTTCCATGATCTTGGTCTCGAAACAAAGCGATGATTCACAACTTTTTCTTTTCCACGAATACATTCTACAAATCATATTTGTGATGTAGGACTAACCTAACCTGGAAACTTAAACGGTAAGTCATCAGGTTTACCACCACCTGATTTTTTTAGGTAGGGTTTATAAAACTCAACCAACCTCACTTGACGATTAACTACCCTACCGTCACTTACATCAAAAATTTACTTTCTACAGCTAAAATCGTCAAATTTACTATTGAATTTATGTGGATTCCATCACATGTGCTCATTAAAAGAAAAAGCCGATGAATTAGCCAAGACTGCTGTATCAGCTCCAGCTTCAGATATTGACTATCTCAAACAATATTATAAAAATATTATATTATTATACTTCAACATCAAAACTCTCCGAAGTAAAAACGTTTTGAATAACTGGAAGAGTACCGCGGCGAATTGTTACAAAATCAGCATTTGCCAACGTTTGTATGTAGTTTTGAAGTTAAACATTAAACAGTATTATTTTGTTTTCAAATGCCCTTTTTGTTTTATTGTTACACTTTATAAAATTGTTGCTTATACCGGTGGAAAACCCGTGAAAGGATTGCCATTAAAAGTTTTGGTAGATGTGGCATGGGGAGTTTATTATTATACCATTTTAGTTCACCCTCATCACCTATAGGAACGGTTTTCAAATTTATTTTGACAACTATTTTCTCTCACAAGGTGTAGTCTATCAAAGTTTCTGAAATTGACCCACAGCATATTTCAACCACAACAATAGAAATATGCCACACCCATTCACTACGTAAACTTATCAAAAAAGGATTGGTCTGATAAAAATAACTACATTGGCCATCTTAGTTTCGTATTTCGGAATAATATATATGAAAGCAAGGCCACAGCTAGGGCTCCCAACAATTTATTATCATTTTAAAAATATTCATAAGCTCATTTTTCATTAAATCAATAGAAGTTCTATTTCTGTCATCCAGCTACTATGTTTTCATTACAGAAAACACTCTTTCGGTAAAGGCTGAATATTCATTAAAAGATAAGTAGGTGCAATTCTACATATTAAAATATTCCTTAACATAATAATGGTACTGTTGAATAACATAATTTAACAAATACATGCTATTAATATTATTAATTTCAACGGGCAGCTTATTATACAACACCGTTGCAGCTCTGAATTCAGCACATTTCTCGAAAAACGTTCTGAAATGTAGTTTGTTCACGGACGTTCACTTTTTATACCAGCAACAGTATTATGTTTACTTTTTTTTATACAGTAAAAAGTATTAACGAACGAAAAAAGTATAATACTGCTTTCAACAGTATGATTGGGCATGAATAACAGTTTATACTGTGGCTACGTCATTACGTTATCATATGTTAGGTATATTTCATATTTCTGGCGTATTATATTCAATATTTATTAGACAAGACCCATTAACAAATCACTTTGCTTGTGACCAAGTATAGTGAGTAAAATTAGTTTACACTGTTTCACAATAAAATAACAGTATGCCCTATTGGTAGTAGAATTTCAAAATAAATTGTTATTAATATGATTGTCAACTAGAGTATCGAATTGTAGTGGTCGGTAGGGGCGGCAAAATTTGAATAGCCTGCTTGCGACGAATGTGTAAATCCGCCACTGGATTGCATCGTAAACATGCAAATGTTTAATTTGTAGGAATATAATTGAGCATCTAAAAATTAAGAAGGAAGTTTGAAAATATGGAAAACTGAGACAGAAAATTGACAAATAAGAATAAAACTTGAAAAAAGGAGTCCAGAAACTACAAACTCTATGTATTATAAGTAGCACGTTTCTAATAAAGGCATTCTTTATAAATCTGGTACTGAACAAGTTTCGTTAAACTTTTTTACCAATTCACAACAGTATCTTATGGGATTTCGGCTAGGATATAGTTGTGAGTAGAATTAGTTTGCACTGTTTCACAATAAAATAACAGTATGCGGCAAGGTCTCTTTGAGGATTAAAAAGCCGAAAATATACAAAAGCCATAAATAATTTCGAGTCTTGACCTGCCCACAAGCGAACCATTGATTCTTATTGGTGCAATATAGCTTCGGATTGGTCTATCCAAAATTTACTTGAATTGTTAATCCACATTGACTGTGAACGTCCCAGGGTGAGCTTAGTTCATTTCTGTTATTTACGATACATTGTGTTCTTAGATGTTGCTGTGATTGAGATTTTGTTTTATTGACAAAAACTATTTTGCTGGTAATAATTAAAATTATGGCTTTTTGGCGGTCATTCGAAGAGGAAGATATTGTTATAGGCTCTGAACAATGAATATACCAGAAGAGTCTACATAAACAATGTTAAAGTTTATTTATTTATTCTGCTTGATTCCATGTCGCAGTGAATATAATAAGTTGTTTGATTGTTATTTGTATGAAACATAAACATTATTTAATTGTTAAAATTTTTTACCAAAGGTTTTGAAATTTCTGAAAGTGGAGAGTAGGGATTTGAGACAATAGACAGATAGAAATTTGGTATGTTCTAGTCGCGATCTACGCAAAAATTATACAAAAAATGCACAGGCAACTGAAACAAGAAAATACTGGATCTGAGCATGGAGCTGCTGAAAGAATACATAATTGACAAAAGTTTCCAAAAAATCCATTATTACGGTTATCAGTAAAACAACTGCTATTCATCGGGAAAAGAGATTACAGAAATCGCTAGTGTGTCTCGGGATATTGCAATAAAAATCTATCTGAAATCTATTCTACGTACAGATTTCTTTATCTCGCCGACAAATTATGAAACGCTGCAAATTAAATTTACTCACAACTTTATATTCAACACATGCAGATCGTCAGTATTGAAGGGAGATTTTTTATAATTTCTTCGAAAGTCCTGGTTAGATTAGGTTACGTTTATGATGAGTGGGTCTATAAGGCCCTCCACTGCGACTCGGAAAAGTCTATTGTGGCTTACACCTATTCAAATTTCACAAAACAAATTAAGCTTCTTAACAAAGCCGATTGGTTTATTTGGTGATTGATATTTCAGGTCCGAGGGCGATAGAGAATCCCTGCCAAACATCAGATACCTGATTCGAGCCGCGGCGGGCAGGCACAAATTATATGCTCTGCTGTTTCATCATCATCCAAACAAAGACGGCAGGTCGGATCTTCCGACAGTCCAAGTTTCAGCATATGATGATTCAGATGACAGTGGCCTGTTAAAAGGCCTGTTAGACAACGTAGGTCATGCCTGCTATAGTCCAACAATTGTTTGGAGATATTCTTCGATGGATGTATGAAAGCCTTTGAATGTACCAATCCTGGTAAATTATGCCAGAAGTCTAAACCTCTTCTTGCCATCCAGGTATTCAGTGTTTGTTTGGCAGAACTTATTGCGATGCCAATTGTAGGTTCTGGTCCGATAGAAACACGTGCGGCTCCCTCCCTTGCAAGTGAGTCTGCCTTCTCGTTTCTTTCCATGCTAGAATGGCCAGGAATCCAGACCAGCAATACTTTATTGAGTTCTCCTATTGAGGAGACTATTTTTTGGCAGTCTAAAACCAATTTCGACGTTACACGGTGAGAGCTAAGTGCTTTCAAAGCCACTTGGCTGTCCGAGAACATTTTTATTGTTCTATGTATGAGATTGGCTTCCTCCAATCTCTCCACACATGAAACAATGGCGTGAATTGCCGCCTGAAATACGGTTGCATAGGATCCTAGAGAGGTTGAGATTTCTGTCCTAGGTCTGCGCCCGTATACACCTGCACCAGAGCCTGAGGGTGTTTCTGAACCGTCTGTGTACCAACAGCTGTCTGCTCTCAATAGTTCATCTTTACGGAGGACCCATTCATCTCTATTTGGAATTAGGACGATATAAGGCAGGTCATAGATTACTGTTTACTACTATTACTATTTAAAATTATTGGCCAGAGTGGCACTGTGACGTCATCTATTACTATTACGTCACCTGTTACCATTCGTAGAGAAGCATACAACACTTTATTTTCACGATCCAAATTTTATTAATGTAAGTGTTGCCGTTCAAAAGATACGAGGGGGGAGGGGACTTTTGAATAACACTGTATAATATGTGCTATTGTATAGAATTGAGGAACAAAAATATTTATTTCTTAAGCAATGAAAAGAACATTCTCGAAATATAAAACCGTTTCTTATCACTTACTAAATCCTAGTGAAGTCGCTTCCGCTTCAAGTTCCAACAGCATTCGTAATCGTAGTGATATTTTGAGTCTTTGTCACGTACATATCAATTGCGTTTTCGATATGAATTTTGTGGAAACAAGTTTTGATTTTAGATTGGACAGTGCGCTTAATATTTTATTTTAAAAACTTAAAATCTAGGATGTTGGTGAATGTACTACAATAAGTTTGTTAGATACGTTCAAGAGTATTTTCAATAGAGAAAAATGAAGGAAAGTGCGTTCCTGTACTGGGTGGAGCAATATAATATCCAAAAATATTCATCTTATAAGTTTAGGAGAAAAGAGATAACTTTTGAAGTTTCTAGTTTTTTGTAAAATATGTTCAATTACTAATTATTAAACTACAAAAAACATGGTCCTACGATCTTTCCATCAACTAGGAGTGTAAAACGACAATCGCAAAATTTAAATCGACATTAAAATTATTCTGCTATAACGAATGTAAGACACAAACGCGGTTGAATATCTTAAAGTACCGAACAGAACATTGATAAGTAGGAACCGTTGTAGCGCAGGGCCTAGCGTAAGAGCTTGTAACTAAGGGGTCCCGGGTTCGAGTCCCGGTGGTTTCGCTTTTTCAATTTTCAGAATATTTAGCTTATATATCAGAAGTGGGATTAGATCTACGAATTGTCCACATGAGGCCATAATGTGATGTGATAGTGGGAAAGAGGGTGACAGGAATGGGCGTGCAGGCGTCAGGCTTGCCAGGAGAGTGAGATAGGCGTAGGCAGGCGGCAAGGCATCAGGCTCACGAACGAGTAGGTGAGATAGATGTACGCTGACAAAACGTCAGTGAGTCCAGCACTCTAGGTACCTCGAATACCGAACAGTACATTGATAGGAAGGAACCGCTGTAGCGCAGGGCCTAGCGTAAAGGCTTGTAACTAAGGGGTCCGGGTTCGAGTCCCGGTGGTTTCGCTTTTTCAATTTTCAGAATATTTAGCTTATATATCAGAAGTGGGATTAGATCTACGAATTGTCCACATGAGGCCATAATGTGATGTGATAGTGGGAAAGAGGGTGACAGGAATGGGCGTGCAGGCGTCAGGCTTGCCAGGAGAGTGAGATAGGCGTAGGCAGGCGGCAAGGCATCAGGCTCACGAACGAGTAGGTGAGATAGATGTACGCTGACAAAACGTCAGTGAGTCCAGCACTCTAGGTACCTCGAATACCGAACAGTACATTGATAGGAAGGAACCGCTGTAGCGCAGGGCCTAGCGTAAAGGCTTGTAACTAAGGGGTCCGGGTTCGAGTCCCGGTGGTTTCGCTTTTTCAATTTTCAGAATATTTATCTTATACGAATTTTGAAAATACTGAAATATTTAATTATTTCAATTTATAATACATGGTCAGCTAATACTAGTTACGTATGTTTATGCGTTTCCACTTATATCTCTCAAGCGATTTGCGCCATTTAATCAGTTCCCGTTGTATCACACAATATTTAAGTGTTGCCATTTGAAAATGTTGACACCGCCACATTTTAATTTTTTTCATTCGAAAGTCCCTGCATCTCCCTGTATACCCAAAGTTTAATAAAAACACAGTTATTTTGTAATATTACTCATCATTTGATTGTCCAGCTCGGTCTCATTTAACAAATGTTCATTTTTTATTAATGTTATAAATGAAACTGTTGCTAACATATCCACTATTTAAATAAATAATTAGAAACAGTTTCACTCATAATATTAATATGAGTAGAGTGAAGATCCAAAAAGTCAGTTTAGTTGATTTTTTTAAATCCGAACTTGGCAGAATATTCAGAAGACCTCATTTATTTTTAAAAAATATTGTTTGGTTTATATTGGGCCAGAAACTAGAGCATCAAAATAGTGAATTTTTGACAAAAAATCTAGTAGAAACCGGACTGTACTATTATGTGAAAGATACGTAGTATGAAACTGATAAATTCGACTCGCAAATCTTATCCATGAAATTGTTATAAACATTTAAAAACAAAAATCAGACGATATTTTTCAATTTTTGGTTAATAACACGAAAGCTTATTAGGTAATTGTAGTAGTGTCGAAATACGAATTGTAAATAATAAAAATAAGAATACAAACCATTTTTTATCGAAACTGGAAAATTCGTATTTTTCTTAAAATTCATTAGCTGTTGTGTAATTAACGAAAAACTAAGATAATTACGTTGTGTTTTTTTGTTTTAAATGCTTACAACAATTTCGTGAACATTTGAGAGTCGAAAATATATCAGGTTCATACATAATAAGGACACTGCGTTTTCTACTAGGATTTTTGTCATAATAATTTTCCTATTGCTTGGCCTAATAGTTTAAAATCATTTCTGAAAATGAACTTGATAACCTTTGTCGTTCTGGAATCGTATCCAGTACTGTATAGTGCGCAAACTCGAATTAGGATGGATACATCAATTTTATCACCCCTTCCAGAAGGTAGTTCTTGTAGCGTCCCAAGAACGATCAAGTTGGAACGCCAAAAGAAATACAGCACTTGCGCAAACGTTACCTATCGCCAGTTGGAATGAACCTTAAGTTCAAATCAAAATTTTTAACATGGTTACATTGCTAACCCGATAAATGCTACGAAGATATGAACGACAAGAAATTATTATTGAACTTCTAACTGCCAGTTTCCCAATCGGTTTGGTAAACCCTCTAGGGTTAAGTAACCGAGACACTAACCAATGGAACTTGTTTCACAATCATCATTTAACTAATGGTCAGATAACTTATGAAATTGTATTAACTTTTGTTGCGTTGGTATGAAAACCATCGATAGTATTGTGTTTTATGTGAATTGAAAGGAAAAAGACATTTGAAGGTTATGTTTCAGTTTTTATATTGAAACTATCAACGTGCAGAAAGAGCATCATTTCTGTAATCAAGGAGAATTTCAATAAAGAAAATATTCTTTAACTCTTGATAAACTGTATGAATGGGAAATAACCTCCCCAATTTGTTCCAACAGACTTCTACTATAGTTTGTAACTTATAAATATCAACCCACGTGACCGCTGTCATAACTCTTGAAAAAGTATGAGAATTTAGTAAATGTCAAATGAAGTTATCAAATATTCTTCTTTTTATTTGGCTATAGGCTAGGTTTAGTTTTTGATAGTTACTGGATATAAACAAACTTGAACTTATTTCAGTATAAAACTTTTATTTGTATGTTAAAAGTACAGCACTAAGTAAGAAATTATTATTTTAAAACCTATTGAATTATTTCTGGGCCTTGAAAGGTATGTATGAAATAGTTGGAAAATTCAAGATTCATTTTAATAAAAACAAATTCATATTGTGGTTTATTTTTTTTCGGAAATCCACTGTGTGGATGTGTGTCATATTTTAGGAAACTACTTAGGAACATTCTACCTTGAATAATTGTTCTTCCTTCAATTGCAGCAGTAACATTTCTGAAGTGACATCGATTATCTGTAAATAAACTGTGCAAATATAATTGCTAAGTATTATGAATAGTGTAACAGAATACAATAAATACATTTGATTGAGTATAATATTAAACTCATACTTACTTGCTCCATTCATTGTGTAAATAGTCAGGAATAACCGGAAAGCAAATACATCAACTATTGCAGTGTTATTAAGTTTCATTTATACGTTAACTTTGACAACTCATCACTGCTTGTGAAAATTCACTCGACAGTTTTTCGCACTTTTTTATAACAGTCGGATAAAATAATCGAAAAATTGAATGATCAATATTAAACTGTCACAACATAACCCTAAAAATGTCAAGACGTCAACTGAATCAGATAAACAATTTAAATCGCGGCAGCAGCGCGCATTTTTGCCAACATAATAAGTTTTTAGTACGACTGATGTTAGTTTAAGTTTAATAATCAAGTAACCCACGAGTTGTATTACATATATGAAATCAATTACGAAACCTTTCTTTAGACATATATTCAAATTTTTAGATAACATGCGACTTATAAATTTCAATATTTATTAGGATTAAGGCTGTAAAACATAATGGTTGACAGCAGCAAAATAATGACATAATACAAGCGAACGTCTTTTTTTTTGGCACTTTGATCACATGGGTTAATATTTATAAGTTACGAACTATATCCTCTTGAACAAACGAAATCTGCAGAAAAAATCGTGATCTTCGAATTTCTCGAAATAATCACTTCTTGGACTAATAATTTTTGGCCGTCTGGCCTTTGCGTCATTTCTTTATTATTTATTAACATCGTAATCGTTTAATTTCTATTTGTTTGTAATTAAAAATATACAGTTTTGAAGTTTAACAGTTGATGCAGTTGACAACCATAAAAAATTAGGTTAGATTTCCTTGGTTAGCACAGTTACTTACCCGTACTTTGGGTTACAGTTAAATACTTTAATGGTTAACCTACACTTATACCCTTGACCCCATATTGTGAAACCCAAATTTTTTCGTAACCACTGGTTACTTCTTAACCATGAGGTAACCTAATATTGTGAAACTGGCTGTAAGAGTCCACAGAAAAAATCTGAAAGTCTCCCCACTTTAACGGAAACCATTTATAAAAACCACCCAGTTCTTGGAACCAAAGAGTAAGCCATATATGGAAATAAGCGTCAACTTTACCTCTATTGAACCTTTTTCATCAGCCCAATAAGGACAAAGACTTAAAACATTTACTTGTGTTCGCAGTTTTTTTGTAGTCTATGGCGTAACAGTTAATAATGGCGCATATCATCAGAACAATTTTAGATAAAGGCGAATTGATGTATAATATTAATTTATTCTTATGTCGTGAGTCGTGACTAGGAATTGAAATACCAATAATTAATAATAACAAATAATTGTATATATACGCAGCAGGTAGAAGTATATTATTTTTTTTTCAAATTTACATAAAAACTAATTTTAGAATCAGACATTTCAAATCACTACAGCTTCTCCGAATTCTTTAGACGTAATTTACAATATCAAACCAAAATCTGTTAATTATAAACGAAGTTTTTATTGAAAATGAAATGTTTGTTGAAAATTGTTATTTCATTCCTTGCATCTACCATAGAAAAGCCAAATTGTAAAGAAATGGTTATAGATTTGAAAATCGCTTAGTAAAAAGTGTTGAAACATTTAGGTACTAATAAAAAAAGTATTGTTTATAACTTTTTCGAGATAATATGTATGCATTTCGGAAAAAGATTTTACTTTGACCACGTAAAAACTTCAAATTCATGGGCTATTTTTGTATTAGTAAGATGTTTATGCAGTTTAATTTTTGCAACGGAGAAAATGAAAACATTTTAATTAGAACATATCAAAAATTCTGGTACTTACCTATCGTTATAAAAACGAGTGTTGTCGTTAGAAGACTCATGGCGCCGGGTAGACTGACCTATTTCACTGGTATAATCCTGGTTCTGGCTGAAACGACTGAAAGCTCATTCACTACTACGACCACTACTACTAATAGAATGGAGTTCGCAACTTAGCATTGAATTTTGTTTTTCACGCATCAGTGTAGTTGTACCGATATAATCGGACGCGACAAAGCTATTACGTAATTTTTATGCCGAAAAATATTCTCTCATAATTAATTTATTCTATTGGCGGTTCTAAAAATAACCGGACTGGACAACAAACTACGAATTTCGTTTGGTAGTATTAGTGTTGTATTTAAATTTTGATTATTTTATGAAAAATGGTTCATATAGTGTGATAAAGCCGAATAAAACTGTTAAAGATCGTTAAAGATACCAAAAAAAGTAATTCATAAAAATTGTTGTTAGCTTCATGTTTCATATTTCAAAATTAGTAACGATGTTACAGGGTGTTCCATAACTCGGTGCCAGATCAAAGTTATAGTTTTTTGAATGTAACACCCTATATTTTACTCGCTTATCTATATACTCTCTAGCCATTTTTTCTTTTTGAAATTTAATAAATCACATTTAAAACTTTCCAATAATTTCAAATCCCAAAAGAAACGATTCTTTGCGACTGTTTCAGGAAAAAATTATTTTTCGCTTTTTTTCTATGTGAACTCGTCGACTTCCTTTTAATTCCTTTGAAGCTTTGCAAGTGCACATAGCATAGACATTCCAGAAAATGCAATAAAGAAGTTGTAGAGATGTGAGTGTGAGTGAGTGGCATTTATACATAACGTATTTGTGAAAAAAAAAACATTTAAATAATTTGGTTGCAACGAAAAAATTCAAATATTTAATTTGTAGGAATCCTATTGAGGATCTAGAAAATAATAAGAGAGTTTGAAAATATGGAAAACTGAGACAGAAAATTGACAAATAAGAATAAAACTTGAAACAAAAACTACAGACTGTACGTTTCTACTAAAGGCATGCTTTATAAATCTGGTACTGAACAAGTTTCGTTAAACTTTTTCACCAATTCACAACAGTATCTTATGGGATTTCGGCTAGGATATAGTTGTGAGAAGAATTGGTTTGCACTGTTTCACAATAAAATAACAGTATGCGGCAAGGTCTCTTTGAGGATCAGAAAGCCGAAAAGATACAAAAGCCATAAATCATTTCGAGTCTTAACCTGCCCACAAGCGAACCCTTGATTCTTATTGGTGCAGTGTAGCTTCGGATTGGTCTATCCAAAATTTACTTGAATTGTTAGTCCACATTGACTGTGAACGTCCCAGGGTGAGCTTAGTTCATTTCTGTTATTTACGATACATTGTGTTCTTAGATGTTGCTGTGATTTTGATTTTGTTTTATTGACTAAAACTATTTTGCTAGTAATAAATGAAATTATGGATTTTTGGCGGTCATTCGAAGAGGAAGATATTGTTATAGGCTCTGAACAATGAATATACCAGAAGAGTCAATAGACGTATTACTATATGCCTACATAAACAATGTTAAAGTTTATTTATTTATTCTGCTTAATTCCATGTCGCAGTGAATATAATAAGTTGTTTGATTGTTATTTGTATGAAACATAAAAATATTATTTAATTGTTAAAATTTTTTACCAAAGGTTTTGAAATTTCTGAAAGTGGAGAGTAGGGATTTGAGACAATAGACAGATAGAAATTTGGTATGTTCTAGTCGCGCACAGGCAACTGAAACAAGAAAATACTGGATCTGAGCATGGAGCTGCTGAAAGAATACATAATTGACAAAAGTTTCCAAAAAATCCATTATTACGGTTATCAGTAAAACAACTGCTATTCATCGGGAAAAGAGAGTACAGAAATCGCTAGTGCGTCTCGGGATATTGCAATACAAATCTATCTGAAACCTATTCTACGTACAGATTTCTTTATCTCGCCGACAAATTGTGAAACGGTGCAAACTAATTTTACCCACAACTATTAATTATTAAAAATACTACAAGTTTTTTATTGACTTCTACGCACATCACCATATCCTAATATAATTAAAATCTCAATCAGTTATTTTTCAGATATACGATCCATTGTGACTTTCAATAAACTCAAGCAGCACTAATTTATTGAAACGTCTTAGCTGTTATTGTAGCAATCATAGTCATCTAAATGTATAGTTGACGTAAAAGATACAGCTATCTAATCGTATATCCTCTTTGTCATGTTGCGGAGCTAAACTCTGAATGCATAATTCTAGGCACAACCAAATTCTCAGGATTTTATTTAAGAAATATTTAACTAAGTGAATTTTTTCCGCCGAGTGTACATGCATTTATTCCGCGGGATTGACATCTCTTCCTCTTGCTTCTTTGTTTGCGCATCTTAGAGTTGAAATGAATTTGGTCGAGGTGTAGCTTATTTCGTTTGTATTCGTAATAGTGTACTCTTTATTGTCTAAAATAATCCGGAATGACAGATCTCTATCCAGATAATTGTTACACTTATCACAATTAAAATAATTTCAGAAACAAATTTTAATTCCTCGAATTAAACTGCTAGCTTACAAAATGTTTACTTAAGAAAAAAGATAATATAAAAATCTTTGGGGTAATTCTACAAGTTTGATTATGGTTAGCGAGAATTTCTCTATTAAACCAGTTCACTTGGCTTGTTTTTCTCGGTATATAACTGGTATTGTTGAATTTGCTTTTGACAGATCTATTTTGTTGAAGTCACGTGACTGGAAGTGGGAGGAAAAACGAAAACCATTTAATAATGATTATTCCCTTCCTATTAATTTTGACCAATTGCTATCAAGAATTGGTATGTCAAATTTAAATTTTGATAACAACTGTCAACTTAGCTGTCAGCAGTTTTTCCGGAAAAAAAAAATCGAAAAAATTTCATGCAAGTTTGACAAGTTGCCTTGTAAAAACAGACCCCTTGTATAGTCCATTTAAAATAACGGTAAAAGTCCGGGAAACGCCCCCCGTGAAGAGACCACCTATACCTTATGTTTTTGGGGTCGCTGATTACGAAAATCCACCTACAGTGGGCGCAACACCCTTAAAAATGCAAAAAACACCCCTAAATAGGGGTGTTTTTCGAATATTCTGGTTGTTTTTCAAACTTAGACATCCTATATGTTTTTTGGGGCGCTGATTACGAAAACGGGGGTCAAATCTTGCAGCAAGAGTAACAACCACCCCTAAAATTGCCCAAAACACCCTCCAATAGGGGTGATTTTCGACTATTCTTGTTGTTTTCCAAATTTAGACATCATATGTTTTTTTGGGGCGCTGATTTCGAAAATGGTGGTTAAAACTTGCAGCAATGATCGAACCACCCCTAAAATTTCCCAAAATCCCCCCCAATAGGGGTGGTTTTCGACTATTCTTGTTGGTTTGACCCCCGTTTTCGTAATCAGCGCCCCAAAAAACATATAGGAAGTCTGTTTAAAAAACAACCAGAATATTCGAAAAACACCCCTATTCAGGGGTGTTTTTCCCCAATTTTAGGGGTGGTTCCACCCTTAATGCAAGTTTTAACCCTCATTTTCGTATTCAGCGCCCCCAAAATCATATAGGATGGCTAAATTTGCAAAATAACGAGAATATTCGAAAAACACACCTATATAGGGGTGTTTTTTTGCATTTTTAAGGGTGTTGCGCCCACTGTAGGTAGTTTTAACCCTCATTTTCGTAATCAGCGTCCCCAAAAACATAAGGTATAGGTAGTCTCTTCACGGGGGGCGTTTCCCGGACTTTTACCGTTATTTTAAATGGACTAGTACCTATCCAAATAAAAATGTTTGTTTAACTCAGGAAATAATCTTACCAAATATCCCTCGTGCATCTAAATTTTCCTGTTGAAAGATTGGAACACTCGTTTCTAAGTAATCTGTTTTAACAAACAGCATGAGCGAGAGTGATTTTCCCACTTCCGCGCACACACAAATTACTAAAAAACTCGTTTTTCCGAATTTTTCCGGAAAAATTAAATGCACTAGGGATATTACCCCCGAATATATTATTCAGTTTCATTCGACAGTTGATAGCTGTTAAATTTCATATTATTTGTCGTGTAAACAGTTTTCGAAATATTGTACTGTTAAAGCATTCACTGTATACAGCATTTTCGAAACCTGACCTAATTTAAAATTCTTCAGAAACTGCATGCTATAATAAACAATCTCAAACATTTTAAGACAAATATCTTCAAAAATGCCAAAATTGAACTAAAACAATAAAGAATTTTCTCAACTTATCAACCCCACAAAGTTGTTCACAAGCATTTGAGAGTTTCCAAAATCTTCGTGAGTGCGGTGAAGGTGTTTGGCACTTGGAACAAAACAATGAGTATAATGGGGTAGCTTGGAATTTGTTTGTCACAAACTCAGAGTTCCGTTGTTATAGTTAGAAATTGTTAAAACATAACTAAAGTCGTCGAAGTTATCTTTAATCAAAAATCGTTGGTGGTTAATTATTATTATTTTTTTTTGCAAAGAGCAAAAAGATGTAGTAACGTATGTTTTGTAAGAACATTTATAAGTAACAAATACCAGAAATATAAAATTCCCTTTGCTTGT
This sequence comes from Lochmaea capreae, assembly GCA_949126875.1. Taxonomy (NCBI): domain Eukaryota; kingdom Metazoa; phylum Arthropoda; class Insecta; order Coleoptera; family Chrysomelidae; genus Lochmaea; species Lochmaea capreae. Next base: position 11,343,069 of record OX421409.1, read on the forward strand.
AATCAAATTTAAAGGAAAAAATGGGAAATACCTATACCAACTAAGGTGAAATGAGAATTTCCAACGTGTTTACCCACATTTCTGTGCGAACTAAACGTTGCAAATGGATTTGTTAGTAGATATGTGTACGTGATGAAAATAATAAATCATTTTAAGAAAACTCGCTTTATCCAAGAAAAATGTTCCGAATGGGTAACAGAGAAAATAATAAATAATTCCATACTAACTCAAAACAAATTCACTGTAAAATTCAGTTAAAATCTATAAATGCAGTTTGGAAATTGCAAATTATGCAAACATAGCAAGATAATAATTAAATGTGTGACTAGACGTCCGCCGGTGGAGCTATGAATTTAAAATTAAAATTCGAATACAGCTTTTAACTCCTGCCAATTCTCTGCACTATAGGAGATGGCTATATCATAAGCCCGTTGTCTTACCTTGGCTTCCCATCAGAAAGTAGTAATTCAAGTAAATATTGGCCCTAAAATTGACCCTTGTGGTACACCATACTCAATCACCTCTAGACTGCTGCAGACACTCCCAAGCCTTACTACTCCAGCTCTGATAGTTAAGTAACTTTCAATTAATTGAAGACGATGACTATAAACATTCTAGAATTGATTGAAATTAAATTAAGTTGGACAAAAAATATAACCTAATGATTCTTCACGGAATAAATTCACTTGACAGCCAAACAGTTCAAGGATTAATACAAATTCTTTGACCATCCATACTTATAAATGTTCATTTATTAATGATACAATATACTTTCGCGCAAACACGAAGTTTCTTCAATTTGAACCAAAACAATAAACAAATATAACAAAGCAAGACAGACTGGTAATTTCATTTGCAGGATTTAACGTATTCATAGCTATTTTCTTAAAAAAAACAATTCAATTTATATAAAAAATTCCTCATAAAATATGAATAAAAATAATAAAAGCCCAGAATAATTCCAAGATAAATAATTAAAAAAGCAAATGGAAATGTCTAACGTTACTAAAGCTGCACATTCTCGATTTACTGCCTGTTGTCTCGACATAAAACATTTTTACTATTACCCGGCAACTTGGAAAGTTTTGTTCTCAGTTGTGAATCGGACAAAGTTTACAAGCTTATGATTTATAACTTATTGCGGGGCTGAGATATAACTTTATGTCCAATAAAAATATATTCTACTGACTTAAATATTGCAGAAAAATAAAACTTTCATCTGTCACAGTTTAGTCACACACAAATTCTCATTGTACATTTTAGTAAGACAGGTTAAAAATTAATATGTGAAGGAATACCAGTAGGTCTCTTTCATGCACGTATGGTTGTGTGGTTTTCGTGTGGTGCCGTTCTATCTTTTCATGCAATTTGCAACGGTTGGAGAGCTGAAAGACTATATGGATCCTTGTGTTAGTGCCACAGGAAACAGATGTCTGTTAACTCCGTCAAAATTGTAATAGTTCCCTACTCTAGAAAAAGGAAATTTCTTTTCTACAACGCTGATGAGTTTGCGGCAGCAAAATATTTGGATATAATCTTTGATATAAAACATGACAAGCTTACTTGGAAAAAGTTATCCACAAGACCATACTATCCTTGTCGTAGGAGCTGTGGAAAATATTGGGGCTTCATTGTTAGACTAATAATCACATCTGGCGCTATTGTTAGTGGTCTCAAACTTTACAGCGATCGGACTGAACAAAGCTCTCTGGTCTACAGAGACAGGCTTTCCGTATATTTTTGTGTAGAGAGGCTTGATGGGCAACATATTATACGAGTATAATTGCGCATATTTCAAATGTAGTCTCATACGGAGGGTAGCAGATTGCTGGTGGACATGGAGATCGATCCTTCGTTAGGAGTAACTACTACCAGCAGATTACTGTTGGTATCCTCAGTTGGCTCAGAAACAACCTGTCTCTGGTGCAGGTATATAGACTCGAAGATCTAGGACAGAAACATCAACCTTTTAAGTATCCTATGTATTTCAGGTGGAAATTCACGCCAAAGATTAATGTGTGGAGAGATTAGAGAAAACCAATTTCGCACACAGAACGATATAAGCGGTATTGAAAGTAGGTACACAGCTCTCACCGTGTAACATTGAAATCGTAACACTGTCTAAATTAGTCAAACCAAATTTTGAAATAAGAGACAAATGAATACTAATGAGCATACAGATTGGAAATAATTAATTAGAAATGGACCTTTAAGTAACTGTCGTCAAAATCATCAGATGGTGAGACTGTAGGAAGTTCTAACGTGCTGTCTTCTAAAATGAACTCCTCTCTTACTATCTGAAGTAACTATAATTGATCCACTCGAAAATAGTGGAAAATAAAATTATTTCTCACCTACCTATCGCCACATCACCAACCTTATAGAAATAAATAAGAAGGATAATTTGTTATAAAATTTTCATAATTTTTTGCATTTTTATCTTTCTTTCTCTCAAAGCTACAGTATTTGTAATTTAAGCTGCATTCACAACTAATGCAATCTTGTAAAAAACCAGCTTTTGTGCTTATTGAATTCTTCAATTAACTAACCTGACTACCCATCAGTAAAAATAGAAAGACTGGAAAAATCAAAGAATAAAAAGACCAGGTAATAGATTATTTCGTTTTTCGTCGAGTTCCTACTTTAATCACGGTTTCATTTAGAATGCTGCAGCTTCATTTGAAGTTGACTTTTTGCTGAGTCGTCCCAGAAGACACTGAAAGTTCTGTAAATGCAAAGCTCTAATAAGGAATAGAAACTCGTTACCTTTTACTACACCATCGAACTTTAGTATTTCGATCATGAATAGAAACGGTTAACAAAGTTTGAGAGAAATATACTTGTTGCTCATGAAATACATGTTACACTGAGAAAAATCAAGTTATACTACTGTTAAATCCGAAGTTTTCACGTTTTAACTCGAATCAGTGACAAATTACAGATGACAACTAACAGAAAATTTCAATTTACTTTTAAATTTACCTCAAAGTGACAGTGGCTTTCATATGTTGTTATTTAAGATGACCTCAAAAGTTTGTGTATCGCTGGGAAAATTATCAATAAATTGTCAATTAAGCAAATTATTAATTGAATTTTAACTGCTTGGAAGGGTTCCATCTCGCGAAGTTTATTGAAGAAGTTAGTTGTGGATAACAGCTTGAATTAATGTGTACATCATTTAGTTCCCTTCTACTATCGAAAATGTTACATGGGAAAGAAGGACGTTGATTAATTAATGGTTTGAGATGTTTACTTTATTAGATAGACTGTCTGGAAAATGAAACTGATTTTAAAGTATTCATAAACACTTTCAGTGTAAGCCTAAACGACAAAATTGTTAGGATGTTTGACGTAATAAATATTACAATCATTATGTTTAATTGAGCATCCAGGATAACATTTTAACAAATAAGTGCAAATGAAAATATACATACACAAATAAGCTAAGCGGGTGATTTTCCATTGATCGCTTACAGAAGTTTGAAAAATTCCATCTGAAAGCACTTAGCAATTGCAAAATTGGTGGCAATATGCAAAAAAATAATAATTTACTGAGTAGAAGGTAGAGAGATATTGCAGTGCCCAATAACGTCAGTCACTATTAAAATCGTCTTTATTTTGACATGTACGCAGGAGCAGTCTGAATCTGGAATAAGGACAACCTTATTAAAATACGGCCTGCCTTTATTAGCGGACATTTAAAAGCGAGGATTAATTTAGATTAACGTTCCTTTTTTTTCATTTCGGGCTATACCTCGTTTAAAAACCAGAAGGAGTAATTTGAATTTGAGTTGGCAATTCTGTAGACCTCTGATTGGTCAGATTTCGCCCAGTTTCACACAACACTTCGTAGCATTGACATAGCTGATAATTTATTAATTTCCATTTTTTACAATTCTGACAGACGAATATGCTTATTTTAATCATTTCATCCGCTGTTGTTATTTTATTATTTTTACTTAGTTTCCACTCTATTTCGTTAAAACTGTTCCTTTAAAACCAAAAATATTCATGTTAAGTCCAAAATGTCTCAAACAGTTGGTGGCGTGGCTGATTTTTTCGTCCATCAAGGCAAATTCAATAGATTTGGAACACGTCTGTTGACTACTTTCTCGGAACACACCCTTTAGTAACTAATCTGGTAACTTTTAGTGGTGTGAGTAAGGCTTTTCAAATTACTCCTCCTGGTTTTTAAATTAACTATAGATCGTAACATGCTCGGTGGATAGACATGACAGGTGGCTGACAAATTTGAAATTTTTGACAGTGGTATTCGCTGTGTGCGGACCGTTGGAGGGGATAGGCGAAACTATCCCAGCGCGCGCAGTGGTGAATTTTCGCAATTCTGTCAGAGACTGACGTGGTATATTGTATATAAATGAAGGGGAAAATGGGGCACGACTGTTGTTCTGTTGTTAATTGTAAAAATACAGGATATAATAACAGTGATGTGAAATATTACAAGTTTCCTACTGCGCAACACAAGTTGGTACAAAGGAAAAAATGGATTGCAGCTATAAAAAGAGTAAAGTGAGTGTCTTAACCTCACTTCAAAATACAGTGTGCACTGATACAGTATATGTTGTTGGATACATGTTAGAGATATTTTTGAACCATTTCAAATACTATGACATTGCCCACAATCCTCTCTTGAAAATCTGAAGTGCAGCTTTATATTTTAATCTGCATAATTGTTCAAATCAAAGTTGCGTGCAGCACCATCAACTTCATCTCTATTGATCAGTAGGTTATTGAGAATTACCCATTCAATATCTTCATCATCTTCCCCACCCAGAATTACAGCCTAAACTATTTTTTCCATCGGATACAAAAACAATATCAAACGGTTCAAACGTAACATCAACTAACCAACAGCTCAAATCTCAAAAATATTTCTATAATTTAAATTCAGGTCATGTTTTATATTCTGAACTGAATAACGAACGTCGGTATCGAATAAGGACAACTGACGATACTTGCAATATCTCTGTATTTAATCACACAATAATTCCGGTCGCTATTAAAATAAAGTCGCCTTAAATACTTCCAGACGCTATTGCATTTATATCTCTCTATACCTTGTTATTAAACTAAGAGGAGCTATTTGAATTTAAGTTGGCATTTCTGCTGCCTAGTGATTGGTCAGATTGCCACCAGTTTCACACAGCTCTTTTAATACCACTGACACTGACATTTGTCAGTTTTGTGTTTATTTATATAAAAATAGTCATTAGTTCAATCATTACTACACATAGAGATACTACAGATAGAGGCAACAAGCCAGCTCGGAACCCGTCAGCTTGTAAGAGAGAGATAGAAAGTCGGAGGTATAGGCTGTCTTTCTCTAATAGCGCGCATGCTATATACATAGACAAAGACAGGAAAACCTCTGATCGTCTATCTCTTTCTCTCTCACCGGAGTACGTTGGGACATTTTCACTTACATAATTGCATTTCTATATTCTCATTTATACCCAAATTCTTAAAACATTTTACATAAACTACTTATTATATCCTTACACCTTTTCACAATAATGTGACATTTGGTTACTACTTTCGCAATGACATGTGGCCAATCATCATTCGATATTTAGACATGCCTTGATCCCTCATTGGCCACGACAACAGCGAGCAGTACAATATATATTTCACGTAACTTTCATTTAGTTAAAAAAGTCTGAACACGACCGTTTCGAAACACACTCCCAATCTTGTAACTTTTAGAGGTGTGGTTGAGGTTTACTTCCAAAAACAAGGTGTAGTGTCAACTAAAATAGTGAAAACATATTTACCATTATATAAAATATTACTTTTTACTCCTAGACTGTACTAACAATCTCGGAAGAAGTTAATTTGAGGCTGATTAAACAAAAAAATTGCCTGTAGAACCACTTTCTCGGTCTTGCAAGACCAAGTCTGTACTGGTATTGGTCTTGGCTTCGCTCATCACTAGATAATATAGTACATTATGTTATTAGGAGTAGAAGTCATTATTGTTGAGCCCAGATTCTTGCACTGCCGAGGCTGTGCAAACTGGGTGAAACATATAATGGGTCTTCTGCTCCGAGTGACATATACTATTTTTTCTCCAAGCCTAAAAATAATGCACACGTTGAAATAGGTAAAAAAAGAATCGGCCGGCGCTGAGAATTGAAACGCAGACCTCCGAGACGGAACACAAAAGCTCCACCGCTGAGCTATCGTGGTATAAACGTTTTTAGTTCGAAATACGTTAATTGTTGTTAATTTAAATATTATTCTTCTGAAGAATATTATTGTCAACGATTTAATAAATATAATAATAATAAAAAAAATAAGAAAGTCTAAATAAACATTATTCGATGTATCCTGAAGAAATTTATCAAATTGGTCTTTTGTTAATACTTTTGATTTTTTCGCGGTATAATTTTCTCCCTGAAGCTTTGAAAATGCAGCTAATTTGGTATAATTTTCCATTAAAAGACAGTTCCTGCCTACTTGGTTACAACGCCCATAATAAGACGTTGCTATCGTTTTTCATTATTTTGTTACTAGTACAATAATGAGCGTTCATTATTTTACTAGTAAAATAATAGGTTATTTCGAAGATCTGTGTTATCGAAAATAATATAGATATTATTATTCGCTTGAAGAAAAAGTAAGTTTTTTGTTGCAATATACATAAATATGAGCATCCCAATCCAAATTTTTCATATATGCGGCGCTGCACCCCATAGCTTGGGTAATCACAAAAAAACTATTTGCGCCAACCGTTTTGTTCCATTGACATTAAAAACATTTCGAACCGTTCTGACAGGAGTGAAAATCAAAGTACTTAATTAATCAGGGGCTCTTTTTTTCCATTTGTCCATACCCCGTTTGCCGGATACATAAATACCCGAATTTCGGCTTCCCTATGCAGTCTTGACTAGATCCCACACTAGTACATACTAATAATAAGTTATAATAAGTTTTACCATTAAAATTCATTTTTTTTTCTCATCCTAATGTGACACCAAGTATTATTTGAGGCCTAGCATTTCTTCTAAATAATCCAAGCCAGGCATATTTTTTCCTCAACATTTGTCGTGTTTTTGAACTCATTGTAAGTATGTTCACGCACTTAAACTGTTACATTGGTGGAGCAGGCAGATTCAAAAAGTCCCTTAGACATACCATGACACAAATGCACGACAGTTATTCCTTTCAAGAGGCGCCAGTTGTTATAGGCCAAGAGCCGCGTTTTTTTTGCAACGTACGTTTTTGGTTTGGGCTCTTGGACTATTACATCTGTGGTGACTCTGGATTTTAATATATCGACTTCAGATAATTTGTGTGTTAACTCTTCTAGTAGATTCAATGTTCACAGTGACAGAAAGTTTCAATAATAGAAAAAATTCGATGGAAAGGGAATAATTTATTCACCGAAACTTTCTTACATACAATATTTTCTTAAATGTGTCTTTTTCACAGCTAAATGGGTTTGTTCCATTATAACAAATTACTAGCTTTTTGTTTGCTCCCATCACTTATCTGTTCCCATTTTCCCTTCTACATTTCTTTTATTTTTATTTTATTTTTACCTGCCATCTTTCATTTTGTGATTCAAGATTGAATATACTGAAGATGTGATGAATATTAATCTTATTTATCGATCGAATTCCGTTTAAATAACGTGTAAAGAATTTCATTCCGTATAAACTATCAATTTACATTCACCGATCTTTTCGGACAGCATCACGTCATGTAATTCGGTTAAAAGCGCAGGAATTCACTTATATGTTTCACTCTAAAAATATATAAAACGCCTGTGTCAAACGAGGAAAAAATCATAATAAAGCAAACCCTACTTTCTCACACTTGACCTAGTTAGTGTCGGACCCAATCTGGAAATCGACTTCTGCCGCCTTAGGCGATGCGGCTTTTGCAAACCAGCTGAGTTTTCTCCTTGTACAAGTAAAATAGACCAGTTATAACTATTTAAAACTATTGAGCTTAATTATCGCTCAAAGCTAATAAGTCATCATATTTTTATCAATATAGGTGAAAAAAACTAAAAAAAAATGTTTATAAAACTATATTTAGACCAATCCTCAAATTAATACATTAAAAAGATACATTTTCTTACATTTAAAAGTAAACCCAACATTACATCACATTCTAAGGTAATTTGCCGACCCTTTGCCAAATGTCTTACTTTTCCTTTGAATTGCGACAAAAACAATATTTTTTTGTGAAAATTATGGTTCGGCAGTGCCAAATTTGCAAAAAAACAGTCGGAATTTTCCTAACCCCTCTTTTCACCTGTAAGGAAATAGTTCTATATGCCAGTAGCATTGTCCGACTAGTCCGACAGTTTCTCCCCACTCCTTGAAAGTCATTGATGAAAACATATGTATGGCGATAGAATGTCTTTTCGGATAGTTTTATGAATGACTTGCGGACTCTATTTGTAGTATTACTCTAAGCTATAAACCATAGCTGGAGAATTTTGTTGTTCCTCTGAATTGCGACAACTGAATTGTAGGACACGATAGAAACGTACAAAATAAAAATTACATAAAACGACTTTAAAATAATTATCCTAAGTAGCTTATGTAATAAAAATATGTTTTTGTTTAAAACTTTTGAGGTTTAAACGAAACAAATGCGTGTTAAATAATTTTGTGTGCCTGAAATATGGCAGCACCGAGAAAAGGGCGGAAACCATTTTACTATCAATTTTACCTGATTTTAGTACGAAGTTTCAACGTTCCTAGTTTATTGAAGCTCTTGTTCTCGTCTTTTCAACTGATATTTGTGTGTGTGCGTACAGACATAATTGAAAACAATATTTTTTTGTGAAAATCTTGGTTCGTCTTTTCACCTGTAAGTTAATAGTTCTATTGGCCAGTGGTACTGTCCGACTAGTCCGACAGTTTCTCCCCACTCCCTGAAAGTCATTGATGGAAACATATGTATGGTGATAGAATGCTAGCCGTCTTTTAGGATAGTTTTATGAATGACTTGCGGACTCTATTTGTTAGTATTACCTTTGGACGTAGATCGTGGGTGCTCACACAGCGACAGAAGTTCAGGCAGTGAAAATAAAGTACCTTAGAAGAATCAGAAAAAAGAGATAAAATGAAAAAAGAAATAAAAACTGAACTGGCCGACGAATAGGTATTAAAAGCCCTGTCAAACAAGTGTGGGAATCCCAGTTACAAAGAACTAGGGAAAGAGAAAGACCGAAATAAATATGGGATGGTGATACGAAAAATAATGAGGGAGCGAGAGACATCATGGTTAGTGGCCGAAACGTTAGCAAATAACAAAAAAAAATTTCACACGACTACTTTTTAACCAATAAGATGCCTTAATTTTGACTGGTCACCATGGCAACTAAGGAAACAAATTTCCGGAAATACGCGCTACGATATTTTAGTGGAGATTTTTTGATAGTTAAAAAGGTAAACATATGATCTACAACCATTAAAATAATGTAGATATACCTGTGAATAATGCAAAATTTCTTGTCCAATTTCTTATTGATTTTCTTTACCAAATCGGGACATAATCTCATTAAGCTCATCATACAGACGTTTTAAACTAGTAATTATTAAGCTTTGTGACAGAACCGGTTAAACAAAAATGACTAATCAACATATAATGTCAAAAACAACAATACCCTGTACAGCTTGACAAGCAGTGAAATTGATTTGAAATGTTAGGTTGTATTAATAATTTTTTTCCATATTAGGGAGTGAAATTTTCTTACCGAATACCACTCAAGCTTGAATTATTTCGGGAAATTTTCTTTCGGGTACGAATATTTTGAGAAAATTTCCGAAAATAATTTAAGCTCTTGTGATATTTTGAGTGAAAATTTGTCTACAGACATTAAAAATATTGTTAATAATATATTGCACCATTAAATAGCGACTTTGAATTATTTGACGTCGTTAATCCATTATTTTAAGGTTCAAAGGTTGTGAGCATTGAATAATTAATTTATTTTATCATCCTTGTGTTTTTATTTTTTTAACAAGCCATTTCCCGTTTCTTCATAATTTATTTTTTAATTATATAACAGAATGTGTCCTTCTACACAGTGTGATGAGCTTGCTTGGATCACCTAATGTGTTGAAAATGTCAACGAGAAATTTTAAAATCTAATTTCATAGATTAACAAGATTTATTCGAATTCTAGAAGTTTTCCTCGATATAATTTTATCCAATATTTATAATAAAACAATTTTTAAATAGCTTCCCACTTGTTTTTCAGTAGTATGATTCAATTTATCATTGCGCCACGAATATAAAGCAAGAAATGTAAACTATTTTCCACTCAATTTTTTTGTTCCTAGTTTTCATCCCTTCTCTTACATTTCCCCTTTTTATTTTTCTCTTTTATCAATTCTTCTCCTTTCTTTTTATACTTTTTCCTGTCCTTTCTTTCCTTCCAATATATTCCGCAATTGCAGCTGCGACCCACAACAATCAATCAAAACCACACAGTGAATGTCTTTGATAATCAACTTTTGCTTTCCGGTAACCCCTTTTGCCCATAACTCTGAGTCCCCTGTTCACTACACATTATTTTTCTTCAAAACTTATCCCTACAGCACAGTCAAAGAACAACATTGGCGTCTTCAACTACGCTACTCATATTTATGAAAAAACTTCTTGATCTGAAAAAAAATATATCACAAACGGTCAAACTAACTGAAACTTGATCACGTAATTCAAACACTTGCTTCCATCTTTCATTCTCTTCCACCATTTTTGTAGATAGCGTAAATATACCAAACACTTCGCTTTTGACTGATAGTTTATCAAGTAACTTCCCTTTAGAAAGATACCACACTGTTCAAGCCTTTTGCCTGTTCCTAACGTTTCCACACTAGGGATTTTTCGATATGTTTCATTTATTCATTCATACGTTTGGCATTTGAACTGAGTCTTTGTACCATTACCCATGTTATCTACTTCCATTCCAGAAGCTTTCTCCTACCCCTTTTTTACCTTTCAACCCAGTGACTCATCTTTCATATTTCCTTTATATTCAACGACGTTCGGTGAATCTTAAAAAGTTATCAATTAATTTTACTACACAGTTCAAACTATTGACAGTGACTTTAGTAATTATTCTTTCCACGTTCTTGGCGTCTCACCATAATAATCTTTGCACGTCGATTCTCGCGCACATCATTGTTAGTTACCTGTAACTCGCCAACTTATCACTGACAAAGGTAACGGCCAACATCGCTCAACAGCTGTGAAACTACCGGTTGAGTCGAATTGTGTCCGAATGTCCGATTCAGACGTATCAACTGCTAACTGATTTTTTTCTACTATCACTATCGAAAGTCGTCTTTTGTGCCTTGAAAAGCAACGGCAAAGTTGATGTTTTCCGCGAGCTCTCATAATTTGACATTATTGGCGCTCTTAAGCAGAAAGTAACTTTGGCGCACACCTACTTTTATTTATAGATGAAAGAGAGCTAGTATTTAATTTTTGTGTGATAGTAGAACAAATCTTGTGTGTATTTAGAGCAGAAAGTCTTTTGGTAGTTTCGACAGACTTTCTGCTCTTGATACACAAATAGCTATAGTAGAGTAAAGTAGTTTAGTCGAATGTATCTACTAGGTATTCACACAAGTCAATTGGTAGAGTGTTTAATCATGTAGAGTCAAAACAATCGTTTACACGGGGCCAGTTTTCAGTTGAAATCGACTAGCAGCCACTCGAGGCAGAAGACCGGCATGTAGATTTTTATTAGGACGAGTTATCTCCGGAAAGGGATCGAGATTACTCTCCAGAATTGCCCCAAATATTGATTTGTTGACGTGTAATATTCCATGTCTTACAATTAATTATTAACTTGATCCCAAAAAGTTTTTTACGGTTTTTGTCTTGTTATAATAAAATAAATTTTTTATTAAATCTTGGATTTAGAAAAATGTTTGAATTGGAGAAAGTATACCTGAATTGAATGGGAGAGAACTCGGATATCACCTGAAAACAGGTTATAACGTTGGGTTGGGAGATAGCTCGACCCCGACCTGAAACTATGAAAGGTAGGGGTTTTCATTTCTGATGAATATTTGCTTTGATGTACCGCTTTCCGAGTGAAACCATGCAAGCGAAAGAAAGTTTGGTACCGGCGAATATTTTTATATATATATATATTATTCGAACGAACCCGCTTGTAACGAACCGACAAGTGGTTATATTAATTTACTCTCTTAAACAAAACATCATGAAATACCTTTTTGTATGAGATATTCATTTATCGAGCTCTCTATTATGGTACCTATCTAACTTTTTACTTGTCACATGTATCCGGTGGAATTAATATTTTTTCTCAGGAACACTCTGGCTACGTTTTACAGCAATTGAAGGATTTATTGATTTATAAAACGACACAATGGACGAATTAAAGGGAATTAATAGATCGTATACAAACAAAAGCGCCCCGTTTATGTCGATCGTGAAAGTGAAATTGGGTTATTGTATTGTTAGATAGAGGTTCGTAGTCGATTAACTAACGAGAACAAACACCAGAACATTTGATTGTGCTTTTTTTTCAACGACACACCGAAATTTCAGACGGTTGAAATATTTCTGTTTAATTACAAAAATAGTTTGAAGTGGAATATTAATTTTTCTGTGGAAATAATGTTTGTTCAAGAATAAATGAGAAGAGGTTCAGCAACGACATATTATGTTGGACCAGAACCAGCTTTTGATACCACAAAGAAAAAAGTTCGAGGTTAAATACCAAAATGGTTACAAAGCCAATATAGACTACAGTGGAGGAACACTCCAAAGCAGGTACACAGTGATACCGCTATGAGTGACACATGTGTTAAACACGCCAAACAACTACTGAGTAGTATCATCACAGGTTATCTGCATAAGATAGGGGAACTCAGCTGCAGACTTTGTGGCATGGAGACTGATATCTTATCTGATTGTGAACCACTGAAATCTGGAATTTTCGTAGAAGCCAATGTGCTACCTGAAACATATGGAACACATCCAATAGACAAATCGTCTACTCGAAGGTACGGATATAACTGGGAGGGTGGACTAAGTGCGGGAGTAGTAAAGTGCTTCCGGCACAAGAACGGAATAAAAAAGGATAAATAAGAGAAGATTCAACTGAATTATCATTGAAATAATTTTGAAATATTTTTATATTGTATTGATCGTAACAAATTTTTTATGTAGGTACATTACGTGGTGTAACTAAAAGATAAGTATTGATTCATCCACAATTTTATCTATAAGGGGATAAAATGCAAAACTTAAAAAGCTACAAGAATTCTTAATAGAAAACGATCTCGTATAAATTTATAAAAATTATTGCAAATATCATTTTCACAATTATTGTGACTTAATATTAACTAATTTAGTAGCGAACATTGAATGTTAAATTATCTGTTAGATTGATAAAATAATGACTTAGGATTTAACATTAGATATACAGATTGCTAAAAAGCTGAATTCGACAAAGATAATAATTATGTATGAACAACACTACTTGAAAGAAAGAGAAGAATTGTCCGCTCAGTCCTCTCTATCAGAACAGGTGGGCATGTGTTAGTTGCCCTTCTATTTTAACCGCTGTTGCCAGAAGTGCAGATCAATTTGTACAAATGATATAATTGTTCATTTTTTCAATTCAATTTATCAATGGAATTAATTTTTAGTTTTTTATAATTACTATCGGTACATTGTGATTGCGCGCATCGGAAGGATCAAGGCAATCTAGGCCGGTGGACAAAATTTTTTAGAAAACATCTATTAGGGTATATAAATAAATTCTTAGAATTATAGGTACGATTCCAATATCTGTTTTCTCAATGACATTTTGTAAATTATTATTGGTAGAAGACAGTATAAATACAGGAATCAAATATTAAATATATAGTATTTCGAAAATGGAGTTTATGTTGCAGCAAATTAATTGTAATTAATATAATTATACACTTCGTAAAGATAGGGTACAATCTATGTGTACAAAGTATCGGTTAGGTCATGTTAAGTTAGGCTAGAAAATTAAAATATGCTACAAATTGGATAGGTAAATTTAAAAATTAAGAAATATCCAGAATAGATTTTGTAAAAACTATATGTTATAAGGCATGTTCAAATTAAATATATGTACATTAAGTATATAATACAATCAAAATAAATTAAAATAATAAGTTAACAATATGTAGTTTTTTTTATCATAACTTTGCTCGCAATCACAGAGCATACCTTTTTGAAGACGTGCGCGCAATAATTGCATGATTGGATTAGGACAGCCGCTTGAGAACCCTGTAGTCTGTCCATTTCTTCATCATGTTTATTGCAAAAAATAATGTTTTATTTTCAAGTTACCACAACCGTGTATTTAGAAGAAGAAAATCGAGATTGCTAATATTATTGACTTTTTAAAAGTGAGTAGGATCAACACGAATGAAAAAAAGATAATAATAACACTATAGGGTTCGAGAAAAAATTGGAACAAATAATTACAATATGCAATGAATAAAATCTGTAAACGGTTTTCGATCTAGCACTAATTGGTATTTTACATTGTTGCCGCATCAAATGCTGTTTTAAAATAACGATAGACAAAAGTTGGTAGTAACTTTTACAGAAAACTACATATGGTAACACAACGGTCAAAATAGAAGGATAATGAGTACACGCCCACCTGTTCTGGTAGAGGGAACTGGGAAAATAATTATTCTCTCTCTTCCAAGTAGTGTTGTTCATATTATCCTTCCAACTGTCGAAAGAATCGTTTCATGTATCGTTCACGCAAATGCTGTATTCCATTCGCGTTCCAGCTGTTAACGAATTGTTCTTGATGGTACAAAAAGTGTAGCAGCTGGAAGGTGATGAAAATAGAACGATTCTTTGCTTGGCTCAACTTAACGTCTAGGTTCAAGAACCATCCCTAATTCGAATTTGTGCATTACGCAGTTCTAGTCCAAAACGGTTCATACGTATCGGTTAGAACAAACCTAGTGATAATGTACGTCTTTTAAATAATACTTTTCTCTTTTACATTTTATCATTTCTATTGAATCGTTTTTCAAAGGTTTTGTTATTTCTTTTTGTTAATGATGTCCTCATAACATTAATAATATCTATTAGTTCAATCTCAGAAATTGCTCATCATTTTTCTCGTAACTGCATCTAGCGGCTGATAAATGGAATCTACGCGACAACAAATTTAATTCCCTTTTTTCCGGGAAAAAATCTAGCTACTAACGACAATTCCATTATAGAAACATTCTACTTCTCATGGTGTCGGAAAACCCAAAATTGTGGAGTATCTACAGCGGTCAGTGAAGCTACCGCTTTCGAGTTGATATTATTATCTTAGTAAACACCATTTACGTGATAAATGGAGAATGAAACAGTAAAATATCAATTTCATACCCTTTGTTGTTCCTTCTTGAAACATTATCATTATCTCATGTAAACTTTAGTCTAATGATTGAGGGCAGTAATTAGTGATTGTGTTTAATGGAAGGTATCGTATAGTCCGTTTCAAAATACGTTTTTAGCAATTCTGTTTGATTTTTCATATTAACTAGCATTAACTCAACTGTAAAAAATTAAAGCAGCCTTTGAGGATGTCTTTCTCACGTTTTTTCGAAATAAAAGTAGAGATCAGAGCTTATACATATGAACTGAAAATTGGAAAAGCGAAATCCCCACCAGGATTTGGACCCGAAACCACCTTTGCCACGAAACCGTCACGTAGCCTCTGCGCTACTTACTGTCTCCACCCCTTGAATGTCCAATTCTATAATAGGTTTGTTCCAACTGGCTATAAAACCGATTTAGGTGTAGTTCCCCCAAGTGCTATATTGTTTTCGCGTTCCAACTGGCTATAAAACCGATTTAGGTGTAGTTCCCCCAAGTGCTATATTGTTTTCGCGTTCCAACTGGTTATTTATCGTTCTTGGGACTGTACAAAAACGGTACCAACTGGAAGGGGGTGATAATAACGGTTAATTGCGTGGCACTAGAATTCACGGAGCTGGCAAACTGACATACGCATATCGTAAAAACTGTTGATGTGTTAGTTTGAAAACCATCTTTAATTCTAGTTTGCGCATTGTGCAGTTCCAGTACATTACTTGAAACGATTCCAGAAGGGTTCATACATGCCAGCAGGAACAAACAACTATTACTGCGACTGCGTGTTACATTTGGCTGACCTTCGTCTTCGTGGTAACTAGATTTGAGATTACTGGACCCTACGGTTATGCGCAGATACGCCCATTTCAGTCGCTCGTGAGGTTGACGTACAGCCTGTGGAACTGCTGTTATTAGTGGACCTGTTCTTGGATCCTAGCTTAGATTAATCTATCTACGTTTAAATTCTCCATATCAACGAGAGATTGTCGACTAATGTAGTGATTTATTGCCGTAAACAGAAACCCACTCGTCAAGGCGTTCTTTAACTTTAAAAGTTCAGTTTTGGTACAGCTTCAAACGAAAGGGTCTGGAACTTTGGCGCTGAGTTAGGATAAGATAAATATAGGGCTTATGTGCTTGTAAGAGCCTCTCCACTTCGAACTTTGCAGATCTATCGTGTGTGCCCTCCTGTTATTCTAGATTTACTTGTCTTGACATGACATGGCAGTTAATTTTGACATTAGATATTTGTTGACAGGTGACAAGTATGTTGCTATATCATCACTCAATTGTTAGGTGCACCACTAAGGCCCATTTGCACCATCTATCCCTAAAACTGATACTTAGTAAAGTATCACTTAACTATAAGGGTCACCTGGTTTAACTGAGTAAGACTTAAAATAAAGAAGATGTGGCAACGTTGAAATTTTATAGCTATTTTTCCATTTTTGTATTGGCACTGGTCATGTTATTTTTATTAGTGTCGTTTGTCGCATGAAGTATTTGTCAATCTAAATTTAAAGTTAGGTTAGTTTTTAGTTTCCCGTATTTTTTTATCATTATAAATTATAAGTAGATTTTCTGAATTGCAATACAATTATAAATGGCACTAGAAACAACGAAACCTGCTTTTAAAAAAATAAACAAAAAATTATAAACATCAATGTGTAGTGGTTAGATTCTCCCAACTTACATATCATATGGATATTCTAATTGATCTTTAATCAATATTAATAAATGTAAAACGGTAAGTTTCGTAAGACGGAATCTTTTATAAAACGACAGATGGTCAAATCTTGGAAATGATCAGGACGTGTACGAATTTGACGAGGTAGTCCATATGCAATTATTCCTAAGACTTCAATATCATCATCAACCGAGTCAAAGTCATGTATTAATCGTAATAATTCCATACTGACACACCTACACAGACTTCGCTTTATTACCTCTTTCTTTAACTCAGCTCTTCGCTTGTGTTATCCAAAAATGTTAGGTTAAGTCTTACTTAAATACCTTTAAGGGTCTAAGGGCCAACTGCACCGGTTCTACTTAAGGATTTAAGTAACACTTAGGAAATATGTGTGACTGCACCGCGTCGTAAGTCGTTCTTAACGTAAGTCGAAGTCTAGGTTCTACTTAAGTCCCACTTATGTGAAAGTGAGGTTATGTCTCGGCAGACCAAACTGTCAAAATATAGAGTAGAGAGGTTAGTTTATAAAATCAAGCAAAATGGAATTAATAATGGATATAGAGCTTTTTGATGACCTTTACGAAATGGAATTGATTGAATTTGGTGTTCCCAGGAATATAATTCCCAGACAAGACTTCTACAACAGCCTTTCAGATTATACATTTTTTAAAAAGTTTCGATTACGAAAAGAAACAGTTACATTTCTATTACCACTATTAGAAGATCGATTAGAGTGGCCGTCTGACATGTAAGTGAATGCATACTTCAGACTCTATTTTGTACAACTGAACGTGAAAGTACAACCGCGTGTAACATGCTATGATTTAATTTATTGTCATTTTCATGATTAATTAGTGTCATATCTGTCACATTTCCATTTTTACCAGAACCAAAATCCCTGTCCGCCTGTCCACATCCTGTGTTTAGTCGACTTAGCTAAATAAGACGCGGTGCAGTTGAATTACACTGAGTATTACTTAAGGAATAAAGTTTCACTTACGAAAGTATTACTTAGAAGAAGAAACGGTGCAGTTGGCCCTAACTACCGCTTAAATTAAGGGAAACTTACTGGCAGATAAGTGACACTTATCGTTTGGTGCAAAGAGTCAAGTTTCCCTTTAGCGATTTAAGTGTCACTTAAGTTTTAACTGAAGGTGGTGCAAATTGCCCTAGAAAGACAACATATACATTGCACATACGTTGACAAATCCCAACAATTACTGGTTAATATCAACCTCTAAATTATTCATGTCAAAATTCCATAGTATTCTGAAGATTAGATCACAGATTACAGATGTTGGTATTGCTTTCTCTTTCTAATAGCGCATACATTCTTAAAAGGTTAGTAGTGTTACAGTCTTCGCGCATGTGCATCAAGCGATGTTAGAGAGAGACTGCATCACCAATTATTTCATTCGCCGTCTCTTTTCCGCTTCCGACTATAGGTTGCTCACTCTATGTTTATTATCTCTATGGGTATATTATTAATATTTTACCCTTTCTGACGATGTAAACATCTTTGGAACAATATTGTGAATGTTATTTTTTTGTTAGTCTAGTGTGTGTACAGAATGATAAAACTCTACTTTTATACTTTTTCAAGCTCCAAGTACAAAGGCGGCTACAACATAATTTGTACTAGATTAGGAACATAATATATAATCTTCAGCAAAAACCCATGCAGATAACTCACAACTACCGAACAAGCCTTATGTTTGTACATAACACAATAAACATATTGCTCAAATTAAAATGTAATCTCCGGAAATTATTAGAAGTTTTTTCGCTTATCATTTCCGCAGTAAGCCATGTACGGTACATACGTACATCTATGCTATTATTTTCGAGACAAGAGCAAATTTGTTTCGCTCATGAAATTTATTTTTCCCGTTTTCGCGGAAAGAGGCGGTAAGCAATTTTAATTTTATTAAACGTTAATTAATCGCAAGTTGGTGTTTTTGCTAAATTAGCATTGGTAGTTAGTTATACGTATTTGCTCTCAAATTTGATCCAAAAGGAAACTCAACTGGAATCATTAGCCACAAAACTAATTGGTTGTGAAGCACGTCAATACTTTACATCTGAGTTTGCTCAACAGTGGTCATTTAAAGTTTTCTGGAGTTTAAAAGTAACTCGAAAAATTAGTTTTTTCCACAAAACTGTGTTCAACCAACTAATATCCTGAATAAGTCTATACAGTAAAAGTCACGAATGTTTCTAGTTACGTCATACTTCCCTGAATATATCAAAGACACTCTAATTTTATGTGGATATCACTGACTGCGTATGTCCAATTAATGCAAATGGAAAGGTACATACGTCTTTTGTGCCTGAATTAAGCTACGCCTCTACGTCTTTATCGGTTTGTCACTCTGTCTTGTGTTGTGACAACGATTGTACTTAAAAAGCGAAACGTCACTTCATGCAGAAATCATTCTGTCACCATTGAAGTTCGTCGTCATTAACATCACTTTAAACAGGTGAAATTCATTTACATTTATTGAAATATTTTTCGACAAAGTGCCTGGTAAACGTTTTGACGAAAGTAAACGTTAGTGTATTAGAAAATTACAAGAATATGTCCAAAAGGAATTGGCTAATGGCGGACCACTTCTGCCGTTAAATGCCATTCATGAGGTGAGTTTTGTAACTATTTATTTGTAGAATTTCAAATTGTAGTCTAAATATGATATGTTAAATTTGGTTTTCATTTATTTCCTCTTATAATTAGATCACCATAAATGCATGCCGAACCCTGTAACAATGATGCGCCGCTGGTGAAGGCTGTTATTGATTTGATTCGGATGTTTATGAGTTTTGACGTAACGAGAAACATTCGCGACTTTTACTATACTTATATTCTGGTAGTTATTCATTGCTATTTAATTATTGGAAACTGCTTCTGTATAGGGTTCCTTGGATGAGCATTTATCTTATTTTCCAGTTTTTCTAATTTATCTTACTTCATATTATCACTAATTCTGTTTAACTGCTTGTTCCCGATTCGATGTCCTATTCAGTACGTACATCTCCGTATGATTCACATTCCGAAAAAAAATTCTTATATGAAATGTTTCATTTTTCCTTCTTACAATTTCGAGTACACGACGCTCACGTTTTTGCAGTTAAGTTGGTACAATTTTTGTTTTCCTTGTACTGCTACTTCCTTGTACTTACAGATTTGTTTTGTTTGTATCTGAGACAAAACTTCACATTTCCTTTGCTTTGAAATTATTTTTAAAAAGAGGAAAATCTTGTAGCATTAGAAAACACAAACGGGAAACTGAGAAAATGATTCCTTTCTTGAACTATGCCATACCCTGCGGAGCGTATTAAAGTTCCTCAGAACTCTGATATACTATGAATTTCTGCAATGCTATGGAAAATGGGGTGAAATGGGAATTAATTCAATGACAAATGATATTTTGAATAGTGTTCATACTCTGATATAATTTGATTTCGCTGGAACTTTTTTTGATGATTTCCAAGTAAGGGTATTGGAGAGCTTTGCCCTTTAACTAAGGATCGTCTCCATTGACACGAATTATTTACAATTTTTGTGCATCAATTCTACTTATCACCTTTTTTTGGGGGTTCCATAAATAAAAATGGTTGACGACACAATTACCATTTATTAAAAAGTAAATACACCATTTCTAGGCATCAATTGCCAAAAATTAATTATGTTCCAATTTTAACGAGACCTGCATATACGCCGTGGCAATTTAAAAACAGCTGATGTTAAATTTGCTGCGTTGAGAGTTGGAGGCTGGATGATGTAACACCATTACCCAGTTACCCACTAAAAAGTTAACAAGGCTATAATATATCTGACTGTTATAACTTAGCGTTAGCAACGGCACATAATTCCGGTATCGGTCAGATAGGTGACTTGAAGCAGGATCAACTCTACTTTCGTTAGGATACAAAACCACTACTAAATTAATTTCAGGAAAAAATAGAAGCTGTTACGAAATTTCACATTTAAGGAAGGGATTCCGGTAAAACGAATCATTCAGATTGGTTGATATAAAATTGGGAGCGGGCTGGAAACCATCGAGTGCTATTGGTAGCATTGTTTATTTAAACACCTGCATCTAACATCAAAGCATTTAACATCAAAGGGAAAGCGGTATTAAAAACTACTTATTGTGCCGGTTTTTAGAAAAAAAATGTTACCTTGCCGCCTTGCAAAAGAAACAATCGTTCACAGACAGACAAACTATGTTTTTAATTTCATTAGACTTTGAAAAAAGGTATATAGGGTAGGGACATGTGAAAAATATGATAGAGATAGAGTGAATGTTATTTTATTATTTCAAAAATTCGGAAAGTTTTTAAGGACGGGAGAACGTAGAAAAAGGGTATGAGCGATATTATTTTTTTCGACAAGTTCCTAAAAAAAGAAAAAATATTCGAAATTTCTCAGCAAAACATAATGTGAAAAATAACGATAGATACTCTATCTTTACAAGCTGATGAATAATAACCGTTTGTTGAACAATCATGAATTGAAAGATGATGACATTCGAATCATTATATTAATCCTTATCCAAATAAATATTTTCATAAACAAGGTTTATTCACTCATTCATACTTTTGGGCTGCGCTCAATAGCACAGGCACTTGAACTGAATCCATGTTATCAACTTCCATTCCAGAAACTTCACGTCTTCTGTATAGGCCACCAGTTCAACTGGAGGAATAGTAGTAACGGTTGTATTAAATCCTCTCCAAAGTGCTTCCGTCCAAGTCCTTGTAAGTTCTCATGAAAGCAGAGTATGATAAACAAGGTTAATCATGTAGGTACATGCAAATTCCTTCACAAATTAATTGAATTGGACCTTTTTTTAGAAGTTACAACGGGTATACAACTGTATCACGCTTTAATTCCATGTGAAGTGAATGTTACCAAGCAATACAGCTTTGAAACAATCATGGTTAGGCGACAATTCGAATTCTTCACATTTTCGTCAAGTAAAACTATGTAGCTCAATATATTCTGAACAAATATCCATTACACTTGAACAGTCGGAAATTCAAAGTATTTCTGAATTAAACAAACAACTGCACTGCTTATATGATAAACGTTTTTCTCCGTCAAGAGAATTAACCAAACAACGATTTACAACATTCTAACAATTTAAGCTGCAGTTTCCGTAACGGGGAACCATTAATGTAACAATGTAGAGCAAGGAAGTAAAATCAAAACGCTTCACCCGAGCGAACAATGTCAATTGATTGAATATTTTCAACTTCTCCTTTGATCGGGGTATGCGTATCTGCAATTCAAATGAATTACTTAAATTAATCTGGTTCATGACATACACCATTTGCTTTTTGAAGCAATTTATGTGACAAACTTTTCGAGCTCGGTCTATCGAGACCTCAGTCCCTACAGACAATCCAGTCCTCTTTGCTCCATTGTCATTTACTCAACCTTCAATATTATGCAAATCAAGTCTTTAAGCCGTAGCAGTCTGCATGATTTTAATAAAATATAACAACTGAGAATATAACGGAATTAATTTTATGTTCCAAAAATATAAATTTCAATCTACCATATACAAAAATAAACGATATTTGTCGTCTTTCAGAAATATCAACAATAAAGTTTCCGCTACAAAAAGTGGAATGTGTAGGTAAAGTTTGCCAAAATACATTGCAAAAGAAAAACGCGTGTTTTTAGCCTTTGACGTATGCATATCAAAGGAAAAAAATAAGCAAGTGCAACGAGCATGTGTTCAAGCTTCAGTTTCTTAATTTACACCTCATTAGTGATGAAAGGATTATACAATGTGGTATTGTTATGAGAAGAATGACTACTGTAGGTAGGTATAGTTTAAATCAAAATAGATTCAGCTTTCGAATGTGATAACGGAAAATAAATGCATGGAAATAAATTTTTTTTTAATTTCTCCAAAATACATTTCAAGTCTGAATATAAATTCAATATTTAGGATTTTATACTGGTAGCCTAGTTAAAGTACACATGAAACCTCACAAAAAATACAAAAAACTTGAGAATTCAAAATTGAGTATTTGAAATGGTTGTGATTAACATGAGAAAAACTTTACGATGCTAGGCATGCGATTTTCCGGAAAATCGTCGAGTGAAAATTTTTGTTGCATAAAACAATATTATTATAAAAGCAAAGCCATCAATATTTAGAATTTTAAACGAATGCTTCTCAAATATCTGTTTTTTTTGCATGCTAAATTTTACTTGTTTTTTTTTAGACTTTATTCAATTATATCTTTTTCCAAAATTAATATAATTCGATGAAACTTCACCATTAAACACTTTGAAGCATCTACTTTCGAAACTACTATACAGTTTTTCTATAAACATCAAATGTTTCAAATAGTAGACAATTATTTACAATAAATACTTAAATCAGAGGTCTTTCAGCAAACCTTCTATAACTTTTTATACCGTTTATGAAATTATATAACTTTATAATGAACCTATTTAGAAGTGATCGCGATACAAATAGCACACCTATGGCTCAGGTAAAAAAGAGAAAGAAGCACAAATAAAGGTGAAAAAGAAGGTGAGAGAGCGGCTTAAAAAAAATACTAATAACAACAATATTAATAATAAAATATTAACAACAAAAATATTTAACAAATTACATTAAAAATAGAGGCTGTTCTTACAACAATAATGAAAAAAAAGTAGGGTCAAAAAAATGAAGGTTTAATGAAGGTTCTCGTGGAAAATCGTATGTATCTTTGTGAAAAATGCAGATACCAAAAAAAGTTTTAAATAAAGTTTGAAGATTAAACCATAATCTTTGACGTACGCTATGTTATATAATTTTTTTTTTTTTAATTTATTAATGTTAATTAGAGGAATTTGGTAAAAAACCAATTTTTATTAGAGGTTTACGTGGAAAATCAATGATAGTACATTAAAAAATTTGAAAAAAAGTTTTTTCCAATGTATTTGTACATACCCATTTTAGAACACATTTCATATGAATTTTTTTTTTCCAAATGTCATTGTTTATTTACTATAGTGAAATTAAAAACATGAAAATTGATGATGTTCAAAAATACTACTAGGGAAATTTCGTATATTTTAAAAACTGATGCAGATACAAAAAAAATGTTCAGACAAATTTTGTAGATAAATGTATTAGCTACAATTTTTGATTTGAACATTTTTCTGTGTTTTCATTATTTAAAAAATTAGAGTGAAAAAACAAAAATTTTCACACGACGATTTTCCGGAAAATCGCATGCCTAACATCGTAAAGTTTTTCTTATGTTAATCACATTTCTTTTAAATACTCAATTTAGAATTTTCAAGTTTTTTTTAACTCCTCTAAATTATTTTGGTCCTCTCTCGCTTTTAATACTTTTGGAATATCCGGCTGCACGAGCGTTCCATTACCATAGAATAAATTAAATTATAGAAATAATTAGCCATTTTGATAAAAAATAATCACTTCACCTTTTTTACACAACAATAATGACATTTTTCGAATTGACAACACTAAAACAACATTACTGTTTATTTCAAATTACTAAATCAATTAGTTTGAAAAAGTTTAAACGATAACATAATTTCAAAAACAACAACAAATTAAAACTTTCTTCGGTAATTGTAATGTTTTTTGAGCTCAATCTATTACTCTGGAGTCACGAGAATGTTGGTAAATCCCATTTTCGTTTGCAGATTAAACGAACCAAAGTTGGAATTGGATTTATATATTTTTATATTTAAAACTTTTTTCACTCAATTTGTTATTTGGAAACTACACATCAATATTTTTTCAAACTAAAAATAATTACAAAATAATAATCGTTTCGTCATTTAATTGGACCATTAGAAGAATGCAACCCAACGTTTGAAGACGAATAACCTTCATGGTACGTCACTGTTATGGCTCTTCGGAATGAAGGATTACTCATAGAAACTAGGCGAGTGTATATGGGGGCCCGTCTAGCTCAATGCTGATCTCTGCGGTATTCGCAATCAATGCTCCAGGGGGTCATTAAAACCACAAGATTGTGGTATATTCGATAAACTCCAGTGGATTTCTCATCCTCCTTGTGACTTCAGTATGGATGCTCTTCGCACTATTAAGGATTATACTTTGATTTAAGGCCAAATTAATTGCGGCCATATTGCAATGATGGAAAGGGCGTATAGTGGAACGCACGGTAAGTCTTTAGTGGAAGCAGGATCGTTTCCACAAATTTTACCCAAGAATAATATGGCTTAACATACTTTTCAATCCATAATGAAAATCTCTGGCTATACTTTCATCAAATTAGAAGCAGTAAGCTTCTTTCAAAGAGTAAACGGTTCCAATTAGACTGCAGCCACAATATTTCATGCAGAAATTTAGCTTGATCTGGAAAAGGACTTGTAACAACTCGAAAGAACTATGATTGTCGTATGGAAAACGTAAACTTTGGTATCCTGTAACATAATACCAATACTATTTTTGCTAGTACTGACGTACTCATAAGATTGGTGCAGAGTTTTGTGAACACATACCGTTTAGGGGAAAAAGGTTTGTCTAGCAATGTTCAGTTACCAAAACGACTTAGTGCCACGTAAGATGGGTTCTAGGAAGACATTTTGATTTTATAAAGCAATTATTCTAGCTCCATTCGTCCCAAGACTTCTTCGCTTGTAACTAAAATAGAGGATATTTTAATTTTCATTTTAAAATATTTGTCGCATCCCTCCAAATGATTTAACAAAATCCAAAAATCCACTGTGCACCTTATACATGATGAAGCATTGGAAAATTCCAATTAAAGTTTTTGTTTGGCCAAGATGGGATCGTTCATCTAACCCCAAAAAGGGCTTTTCTAATCGAATTGTCGTTTTTACAAAATACAGGCACTCAACCAGTAAGGTTCAACATCCTGTAAATGCGGCTACTTCCATTAGGCCAACAAGATCACAAAGGATATTCAATAATAGGTTCTTGAGGTATGCATAAAGTTACGGGGACGCTGAAAATACATCCTTTTTTTCGGTTTTATGGCATTTTAAATGCGTCTATATTGCTTTTTGATGCTACCTCGTCAAGTGTTTTTACATGATATTCTCGTCTGGAAATAATGCTATCGAATTTTCTTCATAAAGCATCACCGTAAAGGGTGCATTATCCTAACGGTTGCTTTATTGCTCCCCCCGCGAGTAAAATGGCTTGCAAAATTGAGGTTATGACTAGACATATATCACTTACGATTCAGAAGTATGATAGGTTTAAATTCTTCACGCTCCAGCTCTCTGATTGATTATGTCTAAAATGTTGAGTTACTTGACATAGTGGCAGGAAAATTTGTCATGCTCGCTTTATCCTAAACAAACGTAAATAATAAGAAAGAAAATAAGTGAGATCGCTTTCCAGCTGCTTGTACGAAACATATTTACAATTAATTTTCCAAATACGCTGCAATTAATGGTCCGAGTAGAGAGAAATATGAAGCCGTGTTTGATTTATGGAATATTTTCTACAAAAAGCCTCATACAATATTTAAACATTGTAGCGGCGGATTTCAGCCCTGGGAAACAACAATATTCCAAGAGCAATTATTTGTAAACTATTTTTACGCTGAAAAGTAGCTTGTACTTTTCTTATTGGACCCAAAATATCTTGAGGTATCCCAAGAAGCCGCATCATGGAAGATGTCCGAAAGTTGAGAAGGAATTTAGAGCAACGTACTGAAAAATACTCCAGGCCAAAGACGTGCAAAAACGTTTATAAGACCTTCTGCTCACTACGATACCATCTCTGCAAGTTAGGCAAAGTGGACAGTGGAACATACAGATGAGACGGCGAAACACATGATCTAAAATTGCATGGTAATCTTCCGCCAACGTCTTGAATACCTGGAACAGGCTAGATCCTTAACAGGCTACAGACCTTACACCAAAACGGATTATAGGCTTCCTTGGAAACCTAGATCTTTTGGACTGAAATGTAGATGTAGAGTATACACAAATGATCTTATGGGTAGCAGTGTGGTAAGGCCAACCGGACCAGTTGACCTCCTTCCAATCTAATCTACCTCGGTGAAATTATTCAGAAGACGGGTCCAGATCAATTAGAAAATTGAAGCCGCTGACAAGAGTTGACAGCCGCCCTCAGCTTCATTGGAAAATAATAAAACTGATGAAGACGAGCAAACTGATTGTACCTTGTGTGGCAAATAATAATAATAGCCGCATGCTGCGCAAAATTGCAATTAGTGTCAATAAATGTACGATGCTAATTTTTTAACAGAATTTAATTATTATTCATACTTGGAAATTCAAAAGAAACGATATGAAATATGAAATTTTATTCCGTAAAAGGTAACAATATATACAAATGTATTCTAACAATGGAATAAATGAATTGAATAAGCGTATAAATGTAACGCAAACACGAAACAAATTTTCTTCCTTATATCTAGCTGATCCTTTTTTCTTATTTTAATTGAAAAAGTTGCAGAAAATAGATTAAAAAATCAATAGTAACTCCCAGTTCTGTTTTAAACCGAATCAAATGTTAGCTTTCAGCGTTTCACAACTCAATAGTTTCCATTAGGATAAACTTTTGTCGACGTCGAACAAAAACCGGTTATATTTTCTTGACGAATTAATCAGTCTATCTAAACCACCACTCAATAAAGCTTTCAATAAACAAAGAAAATGTCATGAATGAAATAAAGCTAAGATCGATACAAAAAAAGTAACTATTACCACCGAATATTACTATTACTATTGCTTCAAATGAACGAGTTATCGTTACTTTTTTAAATGAAACTGTTTCTAAATAATGAGGTGTTAAACCGATATCCGGCTTTTGGTTTTTATCAAAGTAGGTATGTTGGTACTACTTTGCGAAAATTAATTTAGAAATATCTTAAACGGAAAATTTTGGGAGAATACTGGAATTTAAGAATTCCTGAATGTTTGCAACTTTCACTACAGATACGTCACATCACTAAATATGAATTTAGCCACTTTCTGATTTGGATGTTTAGTGAATCAATATCCAGTTACAAAAAGGGCATTCGAATGTGAAGTTCGAAGAAATGCCAAAGTCTATAATATATATAAAGGCCGTTTGACATTATGTAGTCTTCGATATCGTTTTCTGTATAGTTTTCAATGTTGACAACAACTGTATAGTGTCATATAAGCATGTAGTTTTCGACATCGAATACTGTACAGAAATACCATTCCCCATCATATTTCTGTACAGTTTCTGCGCAATAGGTCAAATATCGTGTCAGTGTCAAATACAGATATATGTGTTTATGTTAAGCCTAACCTAGATAATAACTTTCCTTGTTTAGTTGAAATAATTTTATTCGGTTTCCTGTTATTATGAACTTTTTGTTTGAAAATGGAAACGGAATCAATGAAAAAGATTAACAATATTTAATGGAAGGAAAATAACGTACTATAATATTTCAAAGAAATCAGGATGAAATGAAGTCGTTATGTCAATTGACAAGAACTTTTGGCAGCTCTATTCCAATATCGAAAACTACATGAGTGTCTTACACAATTTAATGGGCGTAAAGTTTCCTGTACAGACAACTGTACAGTTTTTGTCGACATTGACAACTGTACAGAAAACGATATCGAAAACTACATAATGTCATACGACATTAAGTGTTTTGGTTTTGTTTACAGTTTATTCAAGCTTGACGTTTCAAAATTATGAAAAAATTGTGTTTATATTTTTTTGGTTGATTTTAGATAGTTTTTCTCCACAATTGTTCATGTTGAAATAATGTCCATATCGTATGAATCTTGTTTTGTATCATACTGCACGAAGACAACAGTTACAACGCCCGATAAAAAGTTTGTAACTATGCCTGCAGTAAAAGTAAGGCACTGTGGAAGTTAAACGAAAATTATGGTTTGAGGTTGCTAGAAGCAAATATAAACAGACTAAAACTTACTATTTCTGTGAAGATCATTTTGATGTGGTGTGTGTAGAAAGTAAATATGTTTGATTTTTAGTTTGAAAATGACATGGACAATTTTATTATTTATAGTAACTATTACTCAACACTCGATGATGGGAGGGAAAATAACAACTCTTGTTACAATAACAGCAATATGACATAAGTATAACCTATAAGAATTGTGGTCCTATGTTAACCCTTATGTAGCTAACTTCTGTTTTACTGAGCATACGTCACATTACGAATGGCGGATTACTTAAATCATCCAAAAGTTGAATTCTCAAATCGGCATAAAAACCTCGTGAGAATAAAAATATGGAAAATAATTAATTCCCTATTATGATTTTGTCCACCACTAACTATTAACATTGAGAAAACATCATATTTTTGTTAAGTTTAACACTCTATTCCACACAACTATTATATACAGGGTGTCCCAGGAATGAGAGGCTAAAACTTGGGAACGAGTAGGTGGTGTTAAAATAATGTCAGTACTTCATAAAACTTTTCCTTCTACGGACCTCCTTTGTTGAGTTATATGGCTTTAAAGTTAGAAATTAAAAATACATTTTTATTCATAACTCCAAAACTATAATTTCTAACTTGATAAAAAAATTTGGTAGATTGTCAAGTACATCAATTCATTTATTTTGTCCATGTCAGTGAGTATACTAATGTTGCAGAAAGTCAGGATCGGACTTGGCTCACCGGATAAAAAGTCAGAACTTTTGAAGTGACAAGTCACCAAACTTTAAAATACTGTCAGTATGTTCTCCAACTATTTTTCTGAAAAAAAAAGAAACCCTTTGTCCAAATCGATAACATCAGTGGTTTCCGAGAAATATGGAATTTCGTGAGACACCGCAGAGCACATTTAGATTCTATCAATATTTAGGAAATGGGTTATAACCAAGTAGGCTGCCGTCAATTATTTGTCATAAGCATTAACCATCCTTTGAAAAATGTTGTTTTATGAAGTAGGAAGCTGTCTATGTATGTATCATATGCCTTAAC
The DNA here is from genome assembly GCA_949126875.1 of Lochmaea capreae. Lineage (NCBI taxonomy): Eukaryota > Metazoa > Arthropoda > Insecta > Coleoptera > Chrysomelidae > Lochmaea > Lochmaea capreae. The sequence continues at coordinate 11,373,103 of OX421409.1, forward strand.
CATTCTTTAAGTAATGTTCAGCAGAACAAAGTAACTCATAATTTTCATAAAAACGTATACTAAAATTAAAAATTATTCAGAGTAACATAATAAAAAAATACAAAGAAGAATTTTAATCTAATAAATGTTCAAAATGTGCACCTCCTACCTCTACACATTTATTGAGCCTAGCAATAATGTTTCGTTGTACTTGAAACAACATTCCTTGGATCCCAAGTTTTCTAACACTTGATGTAGGATTGTTATCTACTTCATCTAGGATATCCTGCTCTGGAACAATAGTACGGATATTTCTTACGGGACCCACACCACCTGCTTTCCGTATAAATGTACCTATTGTACCTAACAATGAAATGTATTACCTTTTAAAATGCATAATTGCAATATTTCATAAAATCATACCTTTTTGTCGTAAACTTCTGTCAACACGATCAAAGTTTTTCTGTCTGATGAAAGTCTATTAGGAAAATGTTCAGAATAAAGCCTCCTTGCTTCGCGAGAATTTCCAGATGCCTTTCCATACATTAAATGCATATCTGCATATTCATTGAACGTATATTCTGCCATTTCCAACAATACAAAAATAATAATCTTATTTAACTCTGAGTGGCAGTTAAATTGACAGCTTCCTATTTAATAAAACTACATTTTCTAAACTGAAGGATAGTTACCTAATGCATATGACAAATAATTGACGGCAGCCTACTTGGTTATAACCCATTTCCTAAATAATTATAGAATCTGAATGTGCTCTGCCATTTCTTGGAAACCACTGATGTTATCAATTTGGACAAGGGGTACCTTTTTTCAGAAAAATAGTTGGAGAATATACTGACAGTATTTTAAAGTTTGTTGACTTAATTTATTCGTCAAAATTAGTTTAAACCCAAACAAAATTAATATGGCTATGTAGCCAATGTCAATGCCTTTCAAACGAGATATCACTTGCCATAAGGTCCTATTTAAAATTATTGGCCAGAGTGGCACTGTGACGTCATCTATTACTATTACGTCACCTGTTACCATTCGTAGAGAAGTTTACAACACTTTATTTGCACCCTCCAAATTTTATTATTGTAAGTGTAGCCGTTCAAAAGATACGAGGGGGGGAGGGGACTTTTGAATAGCACTGTATATATTTTTATCAAAATAATTTAGAATTTTCATATGTATTTTTTCATTGGAGAGGAATTATTCAGAAGCAGTTAGTTTCATTTAAAAAAGTAATACGAGTAGATTCCACAATGTAAGGGTCCTCACAGTAAATTCTGTTATCGTTACCGTTACTTCTTAAAAACTAACGAATTATTTGTTACTTTACGAAAGTAAAGCGTTATTGTAACTTCGTTCTTTTTAAAGTGTCGCGTTACTTTAAAAGCAGCGTAATTCTAAAAACGCATTATTTTGTCAATGAATAAATAAAAAGCTAGTCTACATCTTGACTGCTATAGATTTAATGAAACAACAAAGGGAAAATGAGGTTATATTCTTCTTGGATCATTAAACCTGCTATACTAACAACACACTTTGCTTACAACCAACATCTAAATCGATTATTCCATTTAAAACAAGGATGGCAATACACACATCAAAGGTCACAGCCTCTAACAACAGTGCCGTGTTACGTGAGGAAGAAGTAATTTCAAAATTGCTTCCACGTATTTTTTACTATACGCTTCCGTTATATTTTTGTGGTTTTTCTGTTTATTTGCAATATAACTTCTATTTTGGGTATTTCGATAGTTTTCAATCACGTTTACAGTCATCAATGTCTATATACCGCTGCCGAACACATGACTTGATAGGTCGGCCATACTGTTCTGGAGGGCAATCGATCAGTTGGAGTTGAGCCTTGTATGTTTTGACATGTGCAGTAGGTAAGTCAGTTGGCTATCAGACAGACTTTGTAGAACAATATCAATGTAATATATTGTATGTTATTTAAATAATGAAAACTTCACAAATAACAGAAGTCAATATAATAGTATCATACTATTATAACGCCTTACAAATTTGAAAATTACTTTTTAAAGAGTAGACAGTTCATTAGGAAGCAACATCCATTCTACTTCTCGGGCTATATGCCTCGACAGACAAAGAATTACATACGGGGTTGGTATATCAGCAACATATAATCAACCATTCTGGTTTGTAATTAGAATGGACAATATCACTTGCAGACGGGTTTCGGCGTTTTTTAGCCTTATCTATACTAGGTAGATATCACCCGTCCAGAAGCTCTATGAGTATAATCCTGGACTGAAGACAACGCTGAAATTACATTATTACATTAACCCCTGTGAGAGGAATACTAATAACACTACAAATCGATGGCATTCTAGATCATTTTAAGAACTTACTACTTATTAAAGTCTAACTATAATCCGTTGTTCACCAGTAAACAATGAAAATAAATAGAATATGACATGTGCTCTCCAGAACAATATGGCAGACGTGTCAGTGACGTAATACTGGGATGGTCTATTTAAATGTCAAAAGGTGTCCCTTCTGTGTGATTAGGTTATTCTGTGATATGACATTAAAATGTCAGAAGAAACAGAACCGTCAACTAGTGACGAAAAATTAGAAGTAGAAAATAATAATAAAGTATTGAGTTTGTCGTCGAACAAATTATTGAATAAAACATCAGACAACAGGTCAACGAATAAAGTGCACGTGCACGTAACAGCATCAATAGTATGTAGGATTTGCCACACAAATACGGCGAACGAATGCCTTATATCTCCGTGTAACTGTAAAGGAACACTGGCATACGTCCATTTATCCTGTTTGGAACGATGGCTGAATCAATCCAGCCGAAGCTATTGCGAATTGTGCATGTTTAGATACAGCGCGATTGAAACCAAAAGATACAAACTATGGCAGGGTTTAAAATTGTGGATCCGACATCCTATGAATAGAGTACATGTACGCTCCGATTTACTTATAGGCATTTTATTGACTTTGGTTACGTCCGGATTGGTAGCGTGTAGCGTGGGTGGATTGGAATATTTTATAACGGAAGGTACGAAGCTGGGTGTGCCAAAAAAGTGGATCAAAGCAGCTATATGCTTATTTTTAATCACCGTGATTGCTGGGTACGTTATCACGATGTTTTTAATAATTAAAGATCAGTTTTTACCTTGGTATGTATGGTGGACGCGTACAGTCGATATTCATTTACTTTTACCATCTGGTGGTGATAGAAAGTTTGTGAAGGAAGACGATACGACGAATGTTGCTATAAGTTTATAAAATTGACGAACTTTTAGAATAAGGTGGTTTATTTTATTAATTTTCTTTATATTTGTGGAATATTTTAATTATATTTTTACATTTATTAATTACTTTTTTGAGCATCCAGAAAGTTCAAATTCAATTTTCAGAGTCTCTCGAATACTCTCATAAAGGAGTTCATTAAAATTTTATATACTGCTGGGATTCTCACAAAAACGAATAAAAACGTAGAGACTTTTTTTTATTTCGATAAATAGCAAAGTACATTTTCAAAACATTTATTTGGAAAATTTAGGATAAACAGTCATTAAGCATCCAAAAGAAGTATAACAGGAGAAAGAGAGGGAGAAGCATAAACATGTTTTAGACTCGGGAACGTTTTCCACATGATATATGTCAAGATTTACGGGAAAGCTCTTGTTTTAATGGTAACGTTTTATCAGGTTTTTAGAATCATTTTACAATGTTGTCTCATTCGTCCTTAAAGAAGGTTCGTAATAAAAAATTCTTAGACAAATGAAGATTTTTTTTGAAAGTAATATACAATTTCAATCGATTAAAAAATTTGAGACATTCCAAAAAAAAACTTAACTGTTAATAATATTCAACTATACACTGCTTAAAGAAACAAATGCTCAAAGCTATGTTGTGCTTAAAACACCCGTTAAAAAATAATTAATTTTGAAACGAAAACAAGACAAAATTTTCATGTAACAATCAAAAACACTTTCACTTGATTTTTTCAGTTCAGTATTAACAATTTATTTGAAAAATAAACGATTACAAGTTAGGGTTTGGTTATGTGCATCCATTCATAACATTGAACATATGATTGGCAATATGGCGGCGCTTTGGAAGGTGCGCAGAACATAACGAAAATTCGTCTTCGGTATGAGCACACCTTATACTCTATTACACCATGGTCCCCAACATATTTAAGTCGAGGCTCTTCTTACATGATGCCAAATCTCGTATAACAAAAATCGTAACTGATGAATATATTGAAGATTTTAGCAGCATTTTCTGTTTAAAATGTAAGAAAAAAGTGGAAAGCATTTAAAATAGGTATGACCAATCCACGGTCCAGCTTACTTTTTTTTTCGGTTACAATCTTTTATGTTCTATTAATGCCATGAGTGAAATAGTTTATAAATTTTTAGCTTGGCAACCTTGAACTACTTTTGTCATTTTGGTGAAGTTTGTCAATAAGATTTTAATTATAATTGTGTTTTTATTTAGTTTCTGATTGATGTTTGTATATTAAAGTGCTTTTAAGACATCTATGATGATGAGAAAATGTGTAGCGTGTGAAAATACATTTAATAAGAATGACAATCGTTCATTTCAGAGGTAAAAGGTTATAGTAGCATGTGCGTAGTATAGGTACAAGACGAGGGATTCAACATTTGTTATCATAATAATATTGTTAATTTTTTTCATTTTCAGGTTTCTGAAGAATACTTAGAATTGTCAAAAGATCTTCATGACCATGATTATCTTTCGGTTTATTTTTTGTGTATATTAAGGATGTAGTTGCTTATTATATGTTTGGATTTGTAGTAAAAATCTTTACCAAAAAAAGTATTTGCAAACAGTGTTCTATACTTTTAGAATGTGATTGTACTACACATTAAAAAAACTTTTGGAAAACTTAAAAAAGTGTCTAAATTTGTAGTTACTGTTGATTGTGAAGCTGAAACCTGTCTAGAACACTTACTTTTAATTTAGATGTTAGTAATATTAATAAAATTGAACAAAAAAACCTTTCAATATTATATTAACATGTTTATAATCTGTAGTGCAAAACTTGTATATGAGCTACGTTCTTCGATATAATTTCCACTTATTCAAACGAAAATATTGATAACGGACATCACTTAATCGAAAAATAATATTAATGAAATAGTTTAAATGAACCCTTTTGAAATATACGCCACTGTGCGTCGTACTTGCGCTGACTTATGTTGCGACCAAAACATTGTGTACCTAGGTAATAATGCGTGAATGCTCGTCTATCTTCGATACGTCATTGATTCATCCTAATCACAAAACAGACTAACCTATAGAAGTGAAAAAGTATAGAATGATTTTGAATACAAAAAATAAGTTTTCATACCCATCCACCCCAAGTGCTAGCTGCAATCGAGTTGTCGAAATAGTCCTGGCAGCTACGGTATTTGAACAGAAAACAAGAAAAGATGTCATGCTAGACTCCGTTTCACGTAAGAAGAAGCCACGTGAAGTTTGCCAACTGACTTGCGCAGAAACCAAAATTAGTCTTTATGTCGCCTCGTAACGACCGTTTCTTGCCATTGGCGTTACAAACGATGTGTCATGGAGAACGCAATTTTATTATTGACTATAACTATGAAAAAATACAACCCCCACCGTACACATTCCTTTTTCTTAATTTATTTGAAGAAAACATACCATATTGTAAGTTTAAAATTTTGGTTAGATCCGTACCTGTACATTTTTTCTCTTGAGAAATATTAAATGCAATCAGCGTTAACTGTATTGCAGGAAAAGCCAATACCGTTTGCTTGACTTTTTTGCGTCTTTTGTAGTCGACTAGAATGTTTTCTCTAATTAAGTGTCGATGGATTCTTTCACTTCGTTTTCAATTTTCCACCCTTTTTTTTATAAACATCTTATCGCGAAACAAAAAATCTCGCTGTGGTGTATTGTTGTGTGTTATCAACACGTTAATTGAATTTCATTTCATTATTACTGACGTAGGCTGTACTTTTCAAGGTAATGCGGACATTTTGAAAAACTGCCAAAAGAACATTTTGCTCAACTAGGTATTTTGCTTATTTAATAGTGATTTCTTCTGTCGCCAATTCTTGATATAAAGAGCTTTGCAAGTCTGAACTATTTTTGATCCTATTGATCCTTGTTCTGACGCGATCTCAATTATTTTTGTCTTTGACCAAATATCATCAAACGCTATAGCTGATAAATTAAGTTGATATTCCAGAAGCAAACAAGACCCAGGGCCAGTATTCTGGAATCTCGATCGGTGAATGTCGCACGAGACGCAAAACTGGAATTCTTGAATGTCGAAATCGACAATTTTCATGCGAAAAAATCTCACTAGGGTTTGAGCAAGTGACAAATTGTCATATATTACGAGATTTTAATTTGTTGTGGTTAGGTTAAGTGTAAAAAAGGTCAATTTTTCTTAAATTAAACATGGAGTACTACGAAGAAGAGGCTGTCGCTATTCAACAGGAAATATTACAAGAGCTGTATCCTGAAGAAGGGTTTCGACGTAGAAGTTAGGTATTTCAAACTGCATTTAATATGCATGAGAAAATGCATGAGTTTTTTTACCCTCCGTATTCATGTTTAAAAATAAGTAACGAAAAACACATTAAAAATATACGTCAAAACAAAACCGTTATTAAAACTCTCCATTTACAGCATTGCCACATGTACATATGCGACAAAATGCCGAACGGTGACATTAATGTCGAAGGTGGTTCGAGAATTCGATCTCAAATTTTCGACAAATGTCAATTGCGACATTTTTGATCGAGATTCGAGAATACGGGCCCTGGGTGAGCGTGTCCATGTCGCTGTAATTGTATTTTTGTAGCAACTATCGAGAATTTGAGCCAAAAACCAACATTCAAAACCATACGTGTCAACTGTCATAAAATATGTCAACAAAGTTGAATCTGTTCACACGTCAAGATCTTTTGGAGTATATCCGTCGAATCCAGCCGTTTGTTACCTTTTTATTCAATTCAAATCAACAGTGTGACCAATTTGGTATATTTGGAATTGTTACTTGTTCCAGTGTCTGTTATGTTTTTGAAAAATTAATTTATCCCATCAACAGCCATAAGTGAGAGTGCAGAGATTTCAAATGACAGCCGACAACAAATAGAATGCAGTCCAGCATTGCCGATGTAAAAATAAAAATTATCCGAATTTATAATTGAAATTATCATAATTTTATGAAAACTACCAAAAGGACACCGTCTTCGATCCTAGTCAATATTAAAAATCCCCTAATACAATAGCCGTTTTATACAGATAGGTACGTGCAATGAGAAACGGAACATAGGGATTTTAAGCATTGTCCAGAACTGCTTTTGAACTAGTCGATAGTCAGTAAGCAGCAGTAGATTACTGTTCAATCCCACAACTATTTAAAATAAAATAAATCCGTAGAGAAAAAAGAATGTACACCATTCAGGTTACCTTTCTTTCAGTTCGCATATTTTCCGGGCTGCTTCTGTCGATTGTATCCTCAAATCGCAGTCCCGTTTACTTGGTCACATTGAGGAAATTTCTCTTTTCTTAGTTTTATAACATCTGTTATAAGCATGGTACACAAAGATTTTCATGAGAATGGAGTAAAAATATAATGCTTGAAATACATATTGATATAATGTTCGTTTCAAAAATGTTTTCAACATCATAATGTACAAAAGTAAAACTATTGAAAAATGTTGTTTTAACCCTGTGATTTTTGTTTCAGGTTTCATGGATCCGAAAACGAGATCTACACATACTAACGGCTGGTATTTTAACTTACACATCAGATCAACGGTTTCAAGTCATTAGACCTGATAAATCTGATAACTGGACATTGCAAATTAAATTCCCTCAAATAAGGGATTCGGGAATTTACGAATGTCAAGTGAACACAGAACCAAAAATGTCATTGCCTTTCAGGCTGAACGTCTTAGGTAAGTCAAAATTCCCAAATATGCATTCGGGTATCTTGTGCTGTCCTCTGAGCCCTTTTAGTGGAGATACTTTGACCTAAAAAATAAAGGTTTTTGTATTTTTTGTGCTAGTCCATTATTTAACAAGATTCCTCGCTTTTAAGTTTGGATTCAAAATGTACGAATTCTATTGTTTTATCCTTTAAAAATTTTTTATCTCGTTTTTATTATATTCCTAATTTAACAGGTCATACAGGTCTTTTAGGATACTTTCCAAAACGCAACAACATGATAGAAGGAAATAATGAGCTGTAAAAAATATAATCTCTGTTTTAGGGAGTTATAAATCTCGAGCTGTTGAATATTCTAATTTGAAATAGATTCACGAAGATGTCGTAATTCATTATCTTAATAAATAGTGAGAGTAATAACACTTTTACCTCCTCTCTTTCGTTACAGTCAATAAATCAAACACCCCTTCCACATTATTATTTATGGATTTAGTAAATTAATCTAAAGTAGCGAAATAAGGAAAGCAATTAATAGCTAGGTACATAATTGAAACGTTTCCCTTGAAATCCCCAGCGAGTAAATGCATTTGACGGGATATAAATACGCAGAGAGGAGAAGAAGGAACGAAACAAAATTGCAAATTCCTAGTTCATCCCGTATTTGGTTAAAAAAGACAAACAATATGATTTTTTTTTCATTTTTTGTTCAAAATTACTTCATAAAAAGAATTTGTGGAATAATAATAAATATACCACTCAATATCGACCTACTTGAAACTCCAAACATAATTTGTGAGAACCAATCCAATACTGATACAGAGAAATATCGAAAATTGAAAAAATCTATTATCCAATATCGTTAATACAGCTGAACTTTATTTTATGGAGTAGCCTTGCTGATGTAATATGCCGTTTGTATCTGCGTCTATAATGCAGATGTAACAAAAAGAAGGACGTCACTCGCTTTATTCGGTTTTTCTGGAACATTTATCACTTTTTATTTGCACATGAACTTTTATACACATTTTTCACGATGGCTAGCTCATTTTTCAACACATTCCTACGATGGCCAACTATTTATGTGGCTACACTGAATAAATATACCGGTATCGACTGCTACTAGATGGAAAGTAGATAAGAAGGAAAAGAGGAATCAGTGTATTGAAGACATAAAAACTAAGTTCTATTGTGCATCCTTTCTTTTCTTTCAGACCTATTACCAGGAGGAATTTTAGGGTATCCACAGGCTTAAGTTTAGTCTCTCTTTTATACAGTGGGTGTTGTCCCCTAGGATTCTGTATTGCTATGCATCCTGGAAGTATATATGAATGAAGGTTTCTACATGCTTCTCACTACAATGGTTTGAGCTTTTTGGCTGTAGCTTCACAGCAGTATCTTTGTTTGTCTCTAGGTCCTTCCAATGATCAGATCTTTTCTTTTATCCGACGTGGCCCAATTCTCCAAATATCACATTGGGGATAAAACCGCAAAAGGGTTCCGGCCTCCAAAAGGGTGTCCTTTTTTGTATCGAATACATCGGAAGTGGTATGGTTGAAATACGCATAAGGCCGTATATATTAACCATTGATATGATCTCAGGTTTAAGAAAGAATGAAATTCTACCAATAAAATTTAAATATCATATCAGTACGTACTATAAGGAGTTGAAGCCAAGACTGGGGCTAGGGATCCAAAAGGTATCGCGAACAGGGGAGAAGGAATGTAGGGAAAGGGTTGGTGATTGGGTACTTTTAATCTCTTCCTTCTCAGACCTTTATATTCCGGTGGTAATGGAATGTAGCAGTTGGCGTCTTGTTTTTTACTTGCATTATATTGGTGCCTTTCCTTTTGCTAGATCATCGAGTACACATGTTGATTACAGGACTCCTCTTAGTTCAACTGAAAATAATACACCGAACATCCAATTTCATCCAAATATAATTAAAACATACTGCTTATGGAGACTACCATTATGTATGATGGGGTGACATGCACTGAGACCTAAAATATCTATTGTGCCCCCTTACTTTAATTTAGTTAAAAAGGAACGTCTCAGAGACTTAGTCCTATTTCGCTGAGGAATTTTAGGATATCTGCAGGCTTCAGCTTAGGTAAATGTTCCTCTTCTGTCCAATAATCTCCTAGGTGCTCTGCCATAGGATGTGGATGGAGGTTTCTTCTTCTTCCATGCCACAAGATCTACATTCTTCTTCCTCCACTATTTTGAGCTTTTTCAGGTACCCGTTCAGGCGGCAATGTCCCGTTAGGATCGCTGTTAAAACTCTTAGTGCAGTTTTACTTTGACTTATGCATTTATTTGATCTCAACAGGTTGTAGTCACTCATCAGAATCTTTGATTGTCTAAGCCCTAGTAGATCATTCTAATCGTTAGATCTACTCTTTTCTTCGGCTTTGTATATTTCTTCCAATATTTCATTGGGGCTGATACCGCAAAAGAGTTCCGGCCTCCAAAAGGGTGTTTCAGGCTCCCTCTTTGCTAGTCAATCTGCTATTCAATTTCCTTTCATTCCAGTGTGTCCTGGAATCCACAGTAAGGTTACTATATTGTTCTCGCTTAGTTCATTGAGTATGCCTAGGCATTCCCATACCATTTTGGAACTGATTACATAAGAGCTCAGTGCTTTAATGACTGCTTGACTATCCGACATGATGTCTTCTGCCTTCCATATCCTTTGACAATATTGAACTGGCTACACTTTGGCGTGAATTTTTGCTTGAAAGATACGTGGGATTTTTCCCATACTTTGAAACTGTTTGGTTCCTGGCCCGTACACATGGATACTACCGTAGCAAAGTCAATATCACAGTGAACTTACTTCAAACAAACATCAAAACTGGCAAATGTGGTTAAAAATTATTTTAACAAATTCCTATATGAGACCCAACTACTTCTCAAGCTACAGATCTCATTCTGTGACGTAACCTTACTAGAACTTCAATAATAATAAATTATTATTATAAAACACTGCTCATTTAAAGGAGATTATACGAGTTGAGTAGGTATACGCAGACTTGCTATTTTAAACATTGTCACAAAACTCATTTTTCGGTGGAAGATTTTCTTGCAGATTGTGTAACTGTTACAGCTCAACTCCAAGAAAATACCATGTTTAATGGAATTTGGAATAAATCCCTTAATACACGACCAATCCTCCTTCATAAAAAGAATTTCTGATGCATAAATCCAAAATGTCTTCTTGAAGCTGCATGTAAATTTATCATGAATGAATGCTATTTTTATTGCTTAATTTTATTTTATATTCAAATAAAAGTAAAGTTTTGAAATAGCTGCAAACACCTTTTGCTAGAAACTACTGCACTTTAAATAAAAATGAAACGGTGAAATTTTATTCTCGGAATTTCTCTGTGTATACTCACTAAAGTAGCACTCGACGCTAATTAAATTTTGTAATTATTTCAATAGGATTTTTTCGAGAACGTCACACATACGTGATTCTAGTTCCAACGTTATGAAAACATAATTATGCATTGTGGCCTTATTAACGGATCATAAACAATGAAAGTCGGGGAAATGGGTTGATAGACCAAGCAATAGGAAAACTTTCATGACAAAAATTCAAGTAGAAAACGAACTGTGTCATCATGTAAAATATAGTTTGACAAGTTTATCTGAAGCTACGCGGCATCGGTAAGGGGCGAGGAAACATGGCAAATATCTGTCATAAACGTACCAATGGCGTACGGTACCTATTTTTATAAAATTATTAAAAATAATTATTATTATTAAATAATAATTATATACAGAAACTGATTTTTTTACTTCGCTTTAAAGGTAAGGTATTTTTCAAAACACGGTATTTGTTAAAAACAAATAATGTTAAGAATCGGACTTGAATTCAATATGGATACGAAATAGTTCAAAATCTGACACTGGCAATGCCAACGCCACTGGATAATCAATGTCAGTCAATTGACAAAGTGAGAGGGAAGAACACACAACACGCGCTTGCCAATAGGAAGTCAGCTGGTCGCTAAGCAACGATGGCCTTTCGATAAATATCACCAATTGAGTTAGTTCGGAGTGCGTGAAAATTATGGTTTTCGCACAACGCTGCCAGAGCTTGAAGAAGCCTATAACAAATTTGGAAAAGTGTTCATCTTTTAATATTCATAAATTGAAAAAATAATGTTAATAGAAAAGATCCAAAAAAACAAGCACATTAAAGAATTAACGTTTAATCATACTATTAATATTGTTAATTATAAAAAGTCCATTTTCTAAGCACTATTACTACATACTTAGCACTTTATATTTTTCATAGTTAAACGTGGCAGTATCGAATGTTTTCAACTGCATTCCTTTCACGGCTTCAGATTAACTTGCCAAACTATACATTCCGTAGTATAACCCTGAGATATTTTTTACTCGCACATCTCATTCACGAAATTGTTATAAACATTTAAAACAAAAAACACGTCAATTTTTTAGTTTTTTGTTAATAGCACGAAATTCTTATAAGTAATCGTAATAGTTTGACAAGATAAATGATAATGGAAATACGAAAAGCGTTGAAACTTCGTAGAAAACAAGTCCTTTGTACCTATTTACTTCATGTATGCATAGGGGTACCATGCAACAATCACTTTTGTTGCAATTGCAATTCTTCAATGCGATATTTTGCAGTAAGTCTGGATACAAATATAGACCAACAAATTGTATATTTTTTATTTGTGATCAAATGCAGCGAAATAGGTCAAAAACGGTCGGGAATACGGCCGAGAATGACCGAGCGCCGGAAAGTAACGGAGTAGAAGGACAGTGGGGATCGAGTAGAGGCATACTATAAAGATATACGATCGTGCAGGAGCGCGCCGTAACCAGTCATTTTTGGCGTTGTACTTGGGCGTTTTTGACCAATTTCGCATCATTTTATTATTCACAAATCGAAAATATAGGTACATTCTGTTGCTCTGCATCTATACTTTTTAATACCGTTTCAAAATTTGAAATCGTACTATCTATAACGCATTAAAAAACTGCTATTATGCAATTGCAACAAAAGTAATTGTCATACTACCTGCTCTTCGCGCAAATAAAGTGCATTCAAAGAGCTTGTTTTCTACAAAGTTTCAACGCTATAACTTGGAAAACGACGAAGATATGAATTTTTGAAAAAAATTAAAATTTTCCAGTTTCCCCGAATTTTCTTCGCTCCTAATTATCCAATCACTCTGCGCTATATTCGTATTTTTGTTATGTACAATTCATCTCTTAACACCATTACGAATACTTAATAAGCTTTCGTGTTGTTAACAAAAATCTTATGTTGATACTACATAATGTCTTTTACATGATGGCACAGTCCGTTTTCTACTAGGATTTTTGTCAAAAAACTCACTATTTTGATACTCCATTGCTTGGCCTATCAATTCATTTTTTTCGATAGGAATATAAATCTTTTTTCTCTCTATTGGTTAATTTTGTGAATAAATGTTTTGCTCGTGCAATACCGTATCTGTGATAGTAGTGAAACTTTCTGAAATAACTAAAATAACTAGAAAACTTCAATTCCCTGAAATGATTGCTTTACTTTATTAGAAAACATATTCTTAGCTGTATAAACTTGTTCTCACTATATTCAATATTCAAAAATCAGATAAGTGCTGAACTTAACATCTATTTTTTTATTTCAAAACTATTTGTTTCCAGCTTGAGCTTAAATTTAATTTTCCCAATTTTCCCTGTGAAATGAACATCCATATCTAAAATTGGTTCATTTTCATTTGACAACTATATACACATCGATAGAGAAAAACCAAGAAAAAATCAAATCGAATACATAATAGATCAGGAAATTTATTGTAAATGGTCAAATTATTGAAAGATAAATCAGTCATTCAAAATACTGGACTCCAGCTCTTCTATTAGTTTTATATCTATCAGTGAACCACACCAACGTTTTATCCTAACTGCATGTTACCATTTCAGTTAAACTAGATTTTGTAGTCGTTAATTATAGTCAATATGTTTTCACTTCTTATTTCAAGAATAAAGTCTGTTATAACATCTATTATTCTGCAATGACTGTGCATTTTGGTTCCTTCGATCCAGTTCCCATTGCAATACAATGTTCTCCTCGCCTCCGCCGTCTTATCGTTTATTTTTGTTTATTGCTACCTACGGTCACTTCAGGTATGAACAGACTTTTTTTACATTATCCTAAATTATAAATTGGTTGTTTTGTTGGCCGAGTCCGACCCTGTGCAAAAACTTTGGAAAATTATTTTGAATGAGATGATTAAATATGGTAAATATAATAACAACAAGGCATCCCAACTAAAATCTTCCTATTCCAATCACCACCAAAACAGTTCACTAATGAAACATAATGAGTTTGAAAAACTCTGCTTAAGTTTGAGGTAGGGTGTGTTTGTAGAGCTGATAATCTGTTGTGGGTTTTGTTAAATAACAGATATTTCTCGCTGTTCCCTCATTGGTATTTATCTTCCTTGAACTCATCCAATTCCTTGCTGTGTTTTTCATTGGAATAAGTAATGATAAGGGGTATTATTCTCCAGAAATTGATCAATAACTACCTGTAAACGCGAAGGAAATACTAAGGGGAGACATTCTATCTTCTTCTTTAGATTTATTGTTAGTCTCATTAAGAAAATGACATAAACAAAGAAAATATTGTTCAGAGAATAGAACAATCATTTATTACAAACTGCGGACTGATAAGCCCTTTAATATATATTGTTTGTAATTTATTTCTTTTGGTGAGAAAAAACGCCTCCATTTCTTGTTGTCTATGGAGTTTTTAAAGTGTATAGGGCTACTGCAGCTAGCTGGAGAGTGTCGTCAATTAATAAAAGGAACTAGTAGGTCGTAGAAATAATCTATAGTATATATCGATTCACAGTCGTTGAGGAATAGTGGTTTAATCCCCATAATTTCCTTCGTTTGAGTCACCGATAAAATATAGTGTAGTACTTAGTATTTATATGCTATACTGTATTATATACAAAATGGACCCTTACTTCATCAATAATTAATATCTCTTATCACAAACCCAATGATTCGTTCGTCATTATTGAAATTTCTAAAAAGACCACATTTCTACTATTATTTTGTGGCAGCATTAGTTTTATTTTAAATTACTTTGTGAATGAAAAGTCAGAAATTCATTTCCTAGTTGATTAAAATACGGGCTTTGTGCAAGTTTGAATATTACAATTATATTGAATTCTGCTGAAAGGTTTCAGTTAATATTACTCAATATCGACGAGATATGACCAGCTGAGGTAATTAAAAAGTGTACCGAAAATTGATTAAAACAAACTGTAAAGGTGGACAAAACTTGTCGCTATTTATTCGGAATAGTAAAAACTATCGTATGCGATTTAAACTGAATTTTACTTCCCCACTGAAATCATTTCATCTTCGAGAATAATTAACCCCCAGGTAACCCAAAATTCTCACAATATATACTAGATTTTCATATCTGCGAGTTATCTTTTTTGTGTAACGAAACTGTATACCTATTTTGCTTCTATTCAAATACCCATTTAAGTTCAATCCTTCAAACTGTCTGTGAATATGTTTCGCCGTTTTATCCCCTTCTAGGTAGAGACGACAGTCGGTGTTTTCCAAATTATATTTTAGCCTTCAGTGTCCACTAGGGATTCCAGTTACATTACTGATTTCCTTCCTCTTTATGTTTAGCAAGGCTTTAAGGTTTGAAGGTCCTTGCTGTCTTAAACTTGGTATCTCGTTCCAGTTAGCATCTGCTATGTGGGCTCTTGGTCAAATTTAGATAAATGCCCAGTAGAAGTGGATAATATAGAAATTTCTAAATTTTCTTCGCAAATATGTTATTTGAAAGGAAAAACGGTATTTATGTGAAATGAGAATAACAAAAGCAAACCAAAAAACAAATATTCGATGAAAAAAAATAGGTGTTTAAGAAAAAATGCCAAATTAAGTAAAATAGAATAAAAAAAGTTCCTTCATTATGTGTGTATGACCCCCTCGGGCTCGCCTTAATGCTGTTTCTCGATTTGGGAGACTATCTATTAAATTATTTATGAACTGTTGTGGAATGCCTGGCCAGATGACTTAAAATGCGTTAGCTAATTGGTGTAATGTTTGTGGAGATTTTTCAAGCGATTTAATTACCTGCACATTTCAGCCCAAACGTGCTCGATGTTTATTCCATCGTTTATAATTCTAGCTCGGTGAGGACGAGCAACATCAATAATAAAAACAAATGCTGCGCCTATAGCGCCAGCAAATGGCACGACTATAGGTTAAGTAACCATGTCGCGATTTCGGTAATCACATTATTTTATTTTATGGTATCTTAATTGCTGCAAAAAACTTGAAAATGATAACATTTTTGAATAGAGAATGAAGAGACCTTTCAAACGATATATCATAAGCCTATACTTCCCATTTAAAAAATTGTTGTACTTGTCATTCGAAGGGGGCTGAAGGTGGGGATTGGATTTTCACATTGAAGAATGTCAACTTATAATTTAAAGTTGAGGTGCTAGTACTTTTTGTATGGACCATTGTGCCCCGCTGTTGATCCAGCAAAGTCATTTCGACATTATTTATTGAGATGGGTATTGAAAATTGTCACACTTCTGTTTAGTTTATCAAACCTCTCTCAGATGTTATTGAAACATTGAACAATGCTTTGAGTCTAATTTGTTTTAAAAATTTGAAGATATCCGTGAAAATGGCTCTCCAATCGTTAGCTATTCCATTATGCCGCGGTTCAGTAATCATTGGTATCAAATTCGTAATTACATTCCATTTAATAGAATGTAAGCATTGTCCTTATCCACCTCAAGAAGGGCATTTGATTTTTCGTTTTTCAGGCTAATAACCATTCGTATTTGCTTCATTGTTATATCCACAAATAAAAATTTGAAACTTGAAAGAGTGGCAAATCACTACGACTGACATTACCGCATTTGAGGTTATTTTTGGATTGAAAGTGTATTTACTGTTAAAATCAGTTCTTTCAAGAACTAATTTGACTTTTTAATCCATTTGACATTGGTAAGTACGAATATAAAAAGATGCATCCTCACCGAGTCGACTTGTTGTGTACGTTGCAATTGACGGTGTCGATTTGTTTTCATGAACAAGACAAAGTCATAGCTTTTGTTGAGGCTTACAAATTAAAATCAAATCTATGGGATTCCAGAACTAATAGTTATAAAAACAGAAACATGAGGCACGATGCCCTTACGGAAATTGCTAATGAATATTCGTCAGACATGTTGATTAGTCTGATCGACATCATTTCTGCCAACTCTGGTGTGGACGGATGCAGTTTTGTCGACTTGTTGATCGACAGTGTCGACTCGGTGAGGACGCAGCTTAATACATTATCAACTTGATAACTTTTGACATTTCATAATGCCGCGAGACGGGAATATTACAATATTGCTTATTTTACTACGTTTTAATTTTGGACTTTTAACTTATTCACTTAGTATATCGATAGTTTTAATAAAGATGTTGATGTTAACCATATAAATAAAATATATACAATTGAAAAAGTTAAATTTCTTGTTTAATTACCAATTCATACAATGCCGACCTTTGAAATATTAGTAATAACGATTATTTCTATTGAGTTGACAAAAGTTTTGATTTGATTCATATGAATATTGTTGCTGACGTAACAGTCACGTAATGGTAAAGCTCCACCGTTTCTTCTGTAATGTTGCTACTAACGATACAGTAAGTTAGACTAGTTAGAGGATGGGTCTGTATTTCATATTATCCAATGTTTATTCAATTTCACTAATATTAATAATTATAATTCTCGTTCTAATTTACTTTATACACTGCTGATCTAGTGTTTAATTAGATTTATCTCAATGATGCCTTTAATAGTATACCGCCTTCTGTTATCCGACGATGGACTGGAATATGAACGGCCAGGAACACCCTATAATCACATTTAATATACATTCCTTAAGCACAAATGTAGCAGGCACTAAATTCATCTCCTTGAGCAACAAATGTCTGTGTAAGATATTTAATCGGTGGAAATTCCTTTAGTTTGAAATATAAACCGTAATATAGATTTCTGTTCCAGAAGCTAAAGCTCGCATTCTCGGACCAACCGACTTACACGTCAAGGCCGGCAGTTCCATCACGCTCACCTGTCTTATCAGCCAGGGCCCACACGATCTGGGAACGGTGTTTTGGTACAAAGGCAAGAATATTCTAGAAACGGCGTCGCTCCATACTTACACAAGTGATGACTTGGATTACACGAGCAGACTCACCATTGAGGTTTGTATTAATTTTATATAGTGCAGTCAATATTTGCTTAGGTCGAATAGATACATTTTCGGAAATTATCAGGATTGTTCAAATCCCCGATATACATCCCATTTTGACACGGTGTCATTTAGATCGGATTGTCAACGTAATAGTTTAATAAGGAACTTACCAGTTTGTTTGGATTCGTACTATTAAAGGAAAGTATAATTTGAAGAGAAAAAACTGGATGGGCCACTCTCCCTAAATGGCACACATTCGGGTTAGTTGAAGTTGTAGCAGAATCATAAATTTTGGAGACGTATATTAGAGTCTGTATTATATAATTGTAACTGATATCGAAAAAATAGGCTTTTTGTTACTATAGAATTCACAATTTCCCTCTTAGTCTCTGCAGCCATAAAAAAATTGGGTGATTAACAATTTCTGACAAAGCCCTTCGAAAGATGTTCTCATAGATAAGAACTGATTTACATACTTGGTTTTACAATGGATCTCACAACTTCTTTCATTCATTACTCGATTTGGTTTTGTTAAATTTCTTTTTGTAGGTAGTAATCCCTTATTTTCCTTTAGGTGTACGTAATAGGTATTGAGAAATTTAGCGTTATGGGTTGTCACCTACAGGGTGAATATTTGGGAGTTGATTTTTTTCTGTTCTCGGAATAGTGTCCTTTTGTCTTATTCGTTTATAAGATAAAGACTGACATCCTGTCCGCCTTTAAGATTAACACTAATTAATTAATTGCAAATAATGTGTAGAAAAATCTATTGCTAATAATACCGCTTTGAGTATTGTTGGAGTGTTTCCCAGTATCCCAGTATAAGGACCGGTAAACACTATTCCTACCACTTCATTTGCTTTTGACCCATAAGCGTAATAGGTAATTTGAGATAACAATATCTTGGAGACATAAAGTATGTGGGGATCTTCATGAATTGTACTGCTCCAGTCCTTAGAATCTCAAGATGTCCCGTTAGATCGCTGGTTTTCAAAGATTCAGCCTCAGTCAGCCTGTATGCATTTTCCAGACCGATACTCCTTATATGTAGGTATATGTAGTGGAGGAAGGTCTAGTATTGTAATCAAGGCTACACCTGCGATTTCCATGCCAGTGAGTTAGGAATATACCTAGTTATACTATGATACTTGATCACTGAAAACTCGGATTCTAGCTTCATCCACAAAGAAGTTACAGAGGTGTCGAAATATTGAGTTAGCCTTGCTGACCCTATGCTTGGTTCTTCAAAGTACTTTATGACGTAAGGTATGTTTCTGGATTCGCCAGATTAGAATCCAGCTGTATATATGCAGTAAAAACGCATAATCTTTATTATTGTCGAAAAATAACTGATGCATTTGGAGAACTTCGACCCTCCATAACCCAGTTAGAATTACTGCTTTGTTAGCCTATGTTTATTCGGATTTTCAGACCCTTTATTAGGTTTATGTCGAAAAATCGCTTCCTTCCTGAGACTCTGGCCAAAATTTGATCAAAAAGAGAACAAAAAACAAAGTTCTGGCAAAATTATTTCGACCCAAAAAACATGAAAGGTGAGAAAAAAAAAACTACAGCAAAACTGTCTTCTGAGCCCCATTTTTTGCTAAGTACTATGCCTAGCCAATAATGCATTTTCTCCACAAATTATTTTTACATATTTAGCAATTCACGCCAGTGGAGAGTAAAATATAATTCACTCCCGTTAGCCAATCACATCCTATGATTATCAGAATTCACGCTACAATGAACAAATCAAATCGTCTCTTTTAAAACGTCAAATACCTAACTATAATAGGTAAATCGCTTCTGACAGCGCGTCGTTTGAAGCGTCAAAATAATTATATAATCTCAATTTTACGTATATATAGAAAACGAAATG
This sequence comes from Lochmaea capreae, assembly GCA_949126875.1. Taxonomy (NCBI): domain Eukaryota; kingdom Metazoa; phylum Arthropoda; class Insecta; order Coleoptera; family Chrysomelidae; genus Lochmaea; species Lochmaea capreae. The sequence goes on from OX421409.1 coordinate 11,393,205, forward strand.
GACAACAGTAGCGATAGTGAAGTTTTAATATGTTTAATTATGTATGTTATCTCTATTATTATTTCTAATAATGTGATAATTTCATTAAAAAATGTAAATCTTTCTATTAAAAATATAAGTTACCTCGTTCTTTACATTTCAATAAATAAATGTGGTTGATGATAGCTCAGTGGTAGAGATGCTTGACTTCTACGCGGGCGATCGAGGTACGATTCCCGATGGAAACTTTTTTATACACATATGCCCGGTTGCAAGAACGCTTATTAAAAATGATGAATGATTAACGGCTAATCAATGAAATAATAACTCCTTAATTCTTAAAATCAACCATCATTTACACAATCAAAATGCAACGGATAGTTAAGTTATGAACCTGGAGTTCCCACAGAATAGCTGACGTTGCTGAATCGGGAGCGTTCCCCCACTTCAAGATAACGTTAGACAAAACCAGGCGCAAGCCGGCATTTTTAGCTTTTTAACTTATAATTTCTAAATGATAACATCTATTGTTTTTAATGTTAATAAAGTTCCGCTGTTCTAATCATTTGAATTTTTTTTAAAAACGAACTTTTCACGAGTGAACTTAAAATTGGCGCAGTCAGTAGGATTGCCAAACGGAGTGACAACAAAAATCGTGTCGAACCGGTCTATATTAATAGTTAATTGGCAATAATTATCGGTCGCGAAAAGTTCAGTGATTGGAAAGTGTTTGTCCAGACGAAGGATCCACATCGCCAAAGTTTGGAAACCCCGGAGGAAGCCAACATCGCAGAATCCGGTTAGATTTAAGATAAGCCAACTAAAGAGGAAGAAACCGCATCGTTCAACCCCTTTGGCACTAGATAGATAAATGAAGCTGATCAATTTACTTTGGTAAGAAATTTTTGTTCTTCCATATTATATTCCTTTCATATTTTTCTGTTGATTTTTGAGTGATTTTTGATTTTTACATTTTTTATATATGTGTAATTAATTGATGTCAGATATCGAAGAAATAAGTGATTTGTATCGATCATTGGATTTTAATAATTCTAATTTAAACCCGATCAATTTTGAAAATTTATCCTCAGTAGAAGACCAATTAGACTTTGAAAATTCAAATATAGAGATGGCTGTAGCAAATGTTAATTATTCACTTTTGAAACTATACGTGGATACTATACCACAATTTGATGGCAATACTCACACATTAGGAGTATTTTTAGATGCATGTGAAAGTTTGATAGCTCAATTTGCAGATACCACAAATATAAATGCTCAAATTAATTCTTATATTTTACGTGCAATAATCGGTAAATTAACAGGTAGGGCCTTAAGCTTAATAGGTTCTCGTACCGAATTAACTAGATGGGACGATATTAAAAAATTATTAAATTTAACTTTTGGAGATCAAAGAAATCTTGATTGTCTCGTTCAAGACTTGATTGCTTTACATCCCTATAAAAATGAAACCCCATATAATTTTGGCATGCGATGTCAAGATTGTAGGAGTTTGATTGCATCAAAAATAAATGCATCTCATCTTCCTGCTCAAGAAAAATGTATTAGATTAGAAAGTTATGATGAATTATCTTTAAAAACATTTATTAGTGGGCTAAGTGGCCAATTACAAAATAATATTCGCTTAAGAAATCCAGACAGTTTAGAAAAAGCAATGTCTTTGGTAATAGAAGAAGAAAATTTTCTATATAGTACTCGTAAAACTAATTATTTGAACTCTCAGAATTTTAGACCAATTCAAAGAATGGCACCCTCAACCTCTAGAATAAATAATATGTCAACTTCTAGACAATCTCCACCTCCTAACAGACAATTTTCTCCCAATTTTAACAGACATAATGTTAACGATTATAGTTCAATTCAAAATAATAATAATTTTCGTCAACATAATACTAATACTCAGCCAAATAATTCCAATAATTATAATCGAAGATCTTTTTATGTTCCTCAACAAAATCAATCACCCCCAAATAATAATTTCCAAAATTATAACCCACACCCAAATAATTTCGGTAGAAGTACCCAAGTATCTAGAAATTCAAGTTATAATAGAAATAGATATATTCCAGAACCAATGGATACATCTTCTGGTAACACACGTATCAGAAATAATCATTTATCTGAATTTTCGGAAGAATTTGAATATCCTGAAAATATAAATTCTGCTAATAATAAATTCTTGGAAAATAAAAACTGCAGAGATTCTCACACTAAAGATTATCAAGAAGCTGATATTCACAATCCTTATCTAGAACAAGAAAATTACATAAGTACACCTGTTATACATTCTCACGGTCCCACACAAAATGCAACGTACAACTTTGATAACACAGATATAAATTTTCGCGTGGGCTCGAAAAAACAAAGAAATAACGTAATAAATATCAACTTACTAAAATCCAATCTTCCTTACATTTTTATTCCCGAATTAAAAGCAAATTTTCTAATAGATACCGGTAGTAGTAGAAGTTTAATTGATCCCAAATTAGCATATACATTTTATAGAAATTACATTTTTCACGAAGATTTTAGTATTCAAACAGCTCATAGTATCAGTTTTCACAATGAAGTCATGGAAATTCCTCTTTTTGACATTTTTAAAGTGAAGGAAAAGCACAAATTTCACCTTTTTAATTTTAGTAAAAAATATAATGGACTTATAGGTATTGATTTACTTAAACAATTATGCGCATCTATTGATATACATAATAAATTGATTATTACACCTAATACTCAAATTCCAATAAATTATGATGTAGAATATAAAAAGGGTAAAACCAATACTAATGCTGACGCTCTTTCTCGAATAAAAATAAACGCTTTAGAAAATGAATCTATTATCAATAATCCCGGATATATTGATAGTGATACTTTACAATTTCTTAGACAGTTATCAGAACATCCCTTAGACGACACTAATATACAGAATCAATCAAGTACCCAATCAAATATCAATATAGTATCTGATGTACAAATTAGACCCCCTGGCCAAGAGTCTGGTGGTTCTACACAACACACGACAGCTAACGAAACGACTAACGAAGGAATAAAAATTCTTGACGAAATTATCAATAATAAGGTTAATCAAATTTTAGTTTTTGGACAGATATATAATAAATTAGACGTCAAACAAGAAAATTATGAACACCATAAAATCATAACAGTAGAAATTGCCACAGAAAATAACAACGATTTAATTTTTGAATTTTTGCGCGATTATACTATGCACAATAAAACTTATTGTATGTACTTCCATACTGAAAGTTTATATAGACAGTTTAACGAAGTTTATTTGACTAAATTTTCAGAAAAGGGTTCTAAATTAATCAGATGCACGCAATTAGTTAATACAGTGAAAGATAAAGAAGAGCAAATTTTGTTAATAAAAAATCATCATGAAAGTAAAACTAATCACCGAGGCATCTCAGAAACTATTGAACGATTAAAGAAAAATTATTATTGGATAGGAATAAAGGAATCAGTCACTAAATATATAAATTCATGTGATATTTGCCAAAAAACCAAATATGCTAGAAAAAACCCATATTCACCATTAATGCTGACCGAAACAGCTTCTAAACCATTTCAAATTGTTCACATTGATCTTTTCTTTTTTAATAACAAAACATATGTAACCCTTGTTGACTCGTTTACAAAATTTGCGCAAGCTTACGAAGTAACAGCCAAAACAGCGATTCACATAAGTAATGCTTTAATTAAATATATATCTTCATTTGGTGTACCAGAAAAATTAATTTTAGATAATGGTACGGAATTTAATAACGAAGTCGTTCAGGAAATTTTAAAATTACATAAAATAAAAATACATTTCACCACTGTTGGACATCATGAAGGAAATGCCATAGTAGAACGCTTTCACTCCTCAATAATAGAACACCTTCGAATACTTAGAGAAATGTACCCCAAAGAAAATGAAAATCTTATGAATTATGCTATTTTAGGTTACAACAGTAGCATTCACAGTGCAACAAATTACACACCCTTTGAACTAACATTTGGTCACACTAATTCTAGGAATCCTAATGAAATATTTTTACCAACAACCTTTTATTCAGATTATGCAGAAAATCATAAAAATAAATTAGAACATGTTTATAATAAAGTTAAAGAATCGTTAGAATCAAAAAAATCCAAAATAATATCGAAGCATAATGTAAATGGTGACAAAAATGAAGAATTTCAGGTGGATCAATTGGTCTATAAAAGAAATTCTCAATATAGATGTAAGAAGGACAATAAATTTGTAGGTCCATTTAAGATAATTAATCTATTAGATAGGAATAGGGTAGAGATAATAAATACTAGAAATAATAAGAAAGAAATAGTTCACATAAAAGAATTAAGAAAAAATTTCGTTGCAGGTTCCTCACAGCCTTCAACATCGGAAGTTACGGACGAATAAATCCAACCTTCCACAATGTAACCAATAACCCTGGTATATTACCTCTTAAATTAGGGACCAGTCAAAATATCATTGACTTTTGGTCATTTGTAAAAACATTTGAAACGTCAAAAATATTAAACGAATTTAAATCATTACAGTATAACCATATTAAATTACAAAACTTATTTTTCAGCGGAATTTGTAATAACTCCAATATTTCAGCTTCTGACGAAATATCAAATACATTTCAATTAGTAACTACAATCGAAAATAAAATCAATCTTCAAATTAATCAATTAATTCCTACGATGAACCAAGATTTCAGAACAAAACGAGGAATAATAAATGGTCTAGGTTCAATAATAAAGTCAATAACCGGAAATCTAGATAGCAGTGATGTCGAAAAATATGATCAAGCTATTGAAGCCCTTTCAACAAATCAAAATAATATTAAAACATTAGTCAAAAATCAAGTAACTATCATAAAAGAATCTATTGATATTTTTAATAGCAGCACCCAAGTCCTAGCGAGAAATCAGATAACCTTAGAATCCAAAATAAATAATATTGAAAGTATAATAAAAACATCACGAACCCAAGACTATCAAATTATAGAGCATTTTTACATAAAAGATGTGTTGTATCAAATAATTACTCTTTATCAAAATATATACGATATATTTGAGAGAATTGAAACAGCTGTCACATTTTCTAAATTAAATACTTTTCATAATTCTATAATAGATCCAAAAGATCTTTTACACCACCTAAAACTTATTAATACTGACTTATCAAATTCTAAACTGCCATTCGAACCAAATTCAGAAAATATATCAATTTCGAAAAAGTAATGCAAATTAAAAGCTACTGCAAAATGGATAAAATTATATTTATAGTAGAAATACCAATCGTAGAAATCAAAAATTATGATTTATATCAACTTTTTCCTTTACCCACTCCTAAAAACAATATGTATCATATAATTATACCAAACTCCAAATTCCTTATCCTCAATGAACAAAATTTCATGCCTTTTGACAACGACTGTCAAGAAATTAGTAATCAAGAATTTATTTGCCATGAATCGACACCGATATCAGTTAAAGAAGAAGATGTACCTTGCGAAGTACAATTGTTAAAATTTTCCAAAAATCTGAACAACTGTCATATCATTCCAGTTGATATCAAGAAAGTTAGCATTCAAAAACTTCAGTCAAACAAATGGGTTGTTGTTTCTCCTCAAGCTGCAGTGGCGGAACAATTGTGCGGTAATAATAAAGACAAAGTGCTCCTGGAAGGAACTTTTATAGTAGAATTAGTTAAAAATTGCATAGTTAAAATAGAAAACGTAGTGCTTCGTAATTATAGACTGGAAAAAAGGTGAATTAAAAATAATAGAACTTCCAAAACTAACCATACAGAACTTTGTGAAAGGAAAACCCTTAAAATTCAACACCCACATACTAGAAAGTGTTGATTTAGATAGACTCAATAACCTTAAAGACTCTTTAGATTTTCAGAGTAAAAACTTTAACGAAATTTTTCAAAATCCTGTACATGTTAACAATATTAGTGTATGGACTTTAGTTTTATATGTTTTAATTGCTATTATTGTACTTTATTCTATTTACTACTACTTTAGATATTACAATAAAGAAAATATGGAACCAGCTACGAGGGATGCAGAAGTATCGAATCCAGTTGCTGCACCCCGGATTCTCATCTAAGGGTGGAGGAGTTATGAACCTGGAGTTCCCACAGAATAGCTGACGTTGCTGAATCGGGAGCGTTCCCCCACTTCAAGATAACGTTAGACAAAACCAGGCGCAAGCCGGCATTTTTAGCTTTTTAACTTATAATTTCTAAATGATAACATCTATTGTTTTTAATGTTAATAAAGTTCCGCTGTTCTAATCATTTGAATTTTTTTTAAAAACGAACTTTTCACGAGTGAACTTAAAATTGTTACTTGCAATGATGAACAATTAATCGACCATTATTTTTTTCGTGAAATCGGGTTCCCATTGATGGTTCATAATTTTTTAATCAACCATCACATGATGAGAGATTTGATTAGCGTTCTTGCAACCGGGCATTAGTCTTTTACTTGTGTAGAAGGGCTATTATTCACTTGGATGATTCCAAAACTCATTCGCTGCGCTCGCTCGTTTTGGAAACTTCATCCGCGTGAATAATAGCCATCATTCTACACTCGTTGAAGAATATACTATTCATGTTTGCCTTTAACATGAATATTCAATAGCATGGAAACTTAATTTTTTCAATATTTTGAACTTTATTAATTTCAGGCGTTGAATTTAAATGTACCGTTTTATTTTAAAATTTTATACATCATCAATTCTGTAGTCTATCGTCCAGAAATAAACACCAGAGACTAAAATATTAAACTCATCTTTTTACTTAAATTCATAAAACATTGACTACAATAATCGAAACCAACGATCGATAATAATAAAATATATCAAAACCACCCAAATCAAACCAACTGCAAAGCCCTACAAATCACTTCAACAAATCCGTCGTTAATTAACCACCTTCAAATGAAAAAATATATACATTCAATCTATACCATTAAGCGGTCAATAGATTGGAAATCAAAATTTTGCCTACACATATTAACTTCACCTCTATAATTAAACCGCGTAACCACAAAAATGCCGCATGTCGTTGAAAATTTAGTTAATAGCATTAATAATAAATCACAGTACTTATTACGAATGCTATTGATTCAAACGCATAACATAATCATTTTCGATTAGGATTATGTTCCCGACCGTTTTATGTAGCTTTATCGAGAGGGAGAGAGAAAGGAAAAGAAAAACGTTGTTTAATATAAACCACCTCTAGATATTAAAGTAATTACAATATAATATCATTGTTCCGAGCAATATAAAGCTTTTAGAGGTTAGATTATTACTTTATCCCACTCATTTTACTTGGTTCTGATGATTCCATTAATAACATTAATAAATCTGCAAAGAGAAAATATTATAGTAGAGTAGAGAAGTGAATTGTTGACAATAATAAGACAAAACATGTTTTGTGCTGATGCCACATCGTTGTATCATTCGCCAGATTTGACCTCAGCTCGTCAGTCTTGATTATGACACTTCTCTTTTGTTAGTGTCTTCTGTCTTTTCTTTAGCTATTCCTACCTTATCCTACTTCCTTACTTCCGAATGTTACGATTTCTTCCTTATTTTCGTGTAGTTCGAGTGTAAGTTTGTTGAATTCAACTGTTTTTTGCACCAGCTTTTCAATATGTTGATCATTTCAGCTATTTTTTTTCCCACCTACTTCTGTGGTTCAAATTTTTACAATTTTCGTGAGAAATCCTATCGCTGGGGATAATCAACTGAAGGTGAAATACAGATAGAAAATGCTAAGCAAAAGAACCACTTATTATTCTTAGGTCAGCGGTGGACCCCTAAAATAACGCATAGAAAATCGGGGTAATCGACCACAAAAAGGTCCAGGATGAAACATATTGCAAACAAAAAAACCTCAGTGACTTTTAAATAAATTGAAAAATAGCAAGAATCTGACAGATACCGAGAACACATTTTTTGAATATTTTGGTCAAAAATAAACACTTCTCAATACTTGTCAGTTTTGCGATAAATGCTTCCGAACACTGCCAAACTTTTTCATATCATTTGAACTTGTCAAACATTTTCTGGAAAACTTTTGACATATTTTGACTTTTGTGCTCCAAAAAAAATACATTTTAAATGTTTTCTCAAGGGGAGTGCAGAGTAAGCTCTTAGCATTAGTGAAATACATTTTAAATTAAAAAAGTGATGCCCCTAAATGTCGGCAACACATTTTACAATTTCAAAAAAGTAATTCAGGTTTTCTTGATATGGGAATAAACGTCATCTTATTTATGCTGTCAATTTCTGTAACAAATTATAGTATCCGAATATTTTCTCAACTTTACCTACGAATATGTCTGTTAGTAGTGAAAAATATGAAATTATAAGCATGAGATGGGCGTAGAAAAAGTACTGTTCGTTACAAGAGTTGTAATCACATTACCCCATAATGGGTTACTTACAACTCTTGTTACGTAATAGGTATACTAATAATAAAAATTGTTTGAATAAAATGTGTGTACTCACCTACTTTTCATAATTACTATATTCAAGTGTTAAATGTATGTTTTATTTAAATGTCAGGCTGGAACATTCTTGATAAGCGGTTAAGATGATTTAAAATCTCAACACGCGACAATTAGAAAGAGATCCTATTTCAGGTGCGGCGCCTGAAAACAGTCAAACGACAGACACAGAAACAGGGGGAGAATTGGTAAATATTACAACTTTTTCAATCGTAAATTTGACTTGGTAGGAAAAGTGGCGCCAGGATAAAAAAAATATAGCATAAAAAAAGTCTCAACGAGTAATGTGAAACCTGCAAAGTTCAAAAAGCTTTGGTAGAAAAATGTTTTTGAAAATTACGATTTTGAGTGATTTTTCGACCATAAATCGCCCGTAGCTAGAAAAGAAAGCATTTTTAGGAAAAATGACAAGTGGTAATAAGTGTTTATTTAAAAAATGTTTTGCTATTTTGCAATTTATTTTTTGATCTATGTATTTTAGTTGTTCCAACTGACTTCGTGAAAACTATTCCCGAGCCATTGCCTTTCTTATTATTTCTAAGATGTTTGGATTCTTTTTTTTAATATCAGGTACTAACCCTTCGAGTCTGGATCGAATCAATCTTGTTGACGTAATCAAGCAAGGCTTATATATTACAATGTTGACTGACATTACAATATTTATTGTAAAGCCCTTCGTTAGGTAGTGGACTACCCTACAGTATCATGCTGTTTACGTTAAATTAAGGCTTATATTTGTCGACAAAGGACCGCTTATATGCGAGATTCGTAGCAAAAGGGTATAGTTGGAGGGATTCATGGGTTTAATCCAGATTCAATATATATTGCTATGATAAATTTCATTTATGTCATAAACTAATTGCTTGGAAATATCGATGTACTACGTAGATTATAAGGAGTTAAGTATTAGCACCAGCGTTCCAATAATTGATATTTATGCTAAAGACTGTCATTTGATTTGTTGTATCTAGAAATTTGTTGAAACCATATTTACTTCAACATAGTTTATTTTTTGAAATTGTGATCGAGAAATTCGTGAATCGCTCCAATTTATACTAGCTCTGGTGATAGAAACTGAAAGTCATCCGAAGGTATCTATCTCCATTCTAGTTTCTCCAAGTTGTATAATGGTGAAATCTCAGATTAATACAATAAAAACATACATTTGTTTACATTTAAAAGTGAACCCAATATTACATCATATTCTAAGATAACTTGCCGACCCTTTGCCAGATGTCTTACTTTTCATTTGAATTGCGACAACTGAATTATAGGACACGATAGAAACGTACAAAATAAAAATTTACTCTTAAGAAATTAATTAAAAACGACTTTGAAATAATTATCCTAAGTAGTTTATGTAATAAAAATATGATTTTGTTTGAAACTTTTGAGGTTTGAACAAAACAAATGCGTGTTAATAATTTTGTCTGTCTGAAATACGGCAACACCGAGAAAAGGGCGGAAACCATTTTACTATCAATTTTACCTGATTTTACTACGAAGTTTCAACGTTCCTATAGTTTATTGAATCTCTAGTTTTCGTCTTTCCAACTAATATTGGTGTGTGTGCGTACAGATATAATTGAAAACAATAATTTGTTCGTCAGTGCCAAATTAGCAAAAAAACAGTCGGGATTTTCCTAACCTCCCTTTTCACCTGTAAGTAGATAGTTCTATTGGCCAGTGGCACTGTCCGACTAGTCCGACTGTTTCTCCCCACTCCTTGAAAGTCATTGATGAAAACATATGTATGGCTATAGAATGTTAGCCGTCTTTTCGGATAGTTTTATGAATGACTTGCGGACTCTATTTGTAGTATTACTCTAAAATCCTTCGTAAGGAGGAACTCCTAAGAACAAATAACTTTTGGTACACAGATGGCTTAAAAACATTCTCAGGATCCCATAAAACTGTACTTCAGGCGGAAATTCACGCCTCTGACGTGTGAAAAAGCAAGGGAGGGTGTCACAGATGGTTTGGCAAACCTATCTAAAGCCAGAGACAACCAGAGGCAGCCAAGTACATGTCAAGTTTTTGTTCTACACTGCACTATACAGAGAGTGGGGATGGCGCTCGCGCTTCTCAGAAAATTTCAAAAACCGCGCCTAAGCCCTCTAGTTTGTTTTTGTTCTATTTTCTCATTTCTTTCATTAAAAAAAATTACAAAACTAAAAAACATAGTGTAATGAGAAATAGGTGTATATGAAACATTTTAGTTCTGCTTATTTTAATAGCTTAAATACCTGTGACTAGTTTACTTCGTATACTTATATGTTATTCTATGTGTACCTAGATGTAGTATTATTATTGTATCCTCTGCACAGCTTCCACAAGCGATACAACATTGCACTGAAGCCATACCGAAACAAAATAATATAAAATAAAAATGTAACCGCGCGTCTTTAACTTCAATGGGTATCGATAGCAATAGAAAACAGTTTACACACAAATTAATCTTCAAACAAAAGTCTGAAATAATTGTAAAGCAACTTGTTACAAAGTTCATATAGTAAAACTCACGAATCTTTCTCGTTACGTCATAACTCATAAGCATCCGAATCTAATTAATAAGACAGTTTTCGCCAGCGGCGCATCATTGTTAGAGAGTTTGGCGTGTATTTCTGGTGATCTAATTATGAAAGGAAATAAATTAAAACCAAATTTATGGTGGAATTCTGAGAACATCTGTAAGATCTATAAGCCGAAATCTGTAAGAGTTACAGAAAATGCGATTCTAATCTTACCTGTTACTTACAGATTCGTAAATATTTACGGGCTAGACATCTGTCACTGTAAGCAGCAGTACAGGGTGTGGTACAGAGCTTAGATTAGATTAGATTAGATTTTATGAGGTGGCTTTCGGCCTAATCCACTGCGACCTTTTCAGATCTATTGTGGTCCTCTCAAACTCTAGATTACATTCTCCAGCCTGACTCTTTTTAAAAAGTCTATTAGCGTGGAGACTGAACCTTCCATATAGCTCTCTGCCACTGGCTTTTCTTCGCCTAATGCAAAAAACCGCACATTTGCCAGGCTATCGCACTGACATAGAATGTGTTCCGCCGTTTCTTCTTCTAGGTGACAAAACCTGCACGTATCTTCGTTTGTCAATCCCATCAGCTTTAAATGCCTATTGAGCTCACAGTGCCCCGTTAACAGACCCACTACAGCTTTAACAGTTTTCCTGTCTTTGGCCATCAGATCTGCTGTAAATTTTGGCGAGTGTTCTAATATGAACTGTTTCGCTTGCCTCTGTCCTGGTGAGTTCCTCCACCATTTCAGAGATTTGTGGGAGACCCACTTCTTTGTTTGTTTCCTTGTTATGGCTTTTGCAACGCCGCAGAAGGGTTCCGGACCAACGAACGGCATTGATGAGCCTTGCTTGGCCATTTCATCTGCTTTTTCGTTGCCCTTATGCCCCTCGTGCCCCGGTACCCAGGCTACCGTAACATTGCTACGCTCACCCAGTGTGTTTAGGGCCCGCACACAATCCCATACTAGCTTAGAATTGACCTCTACGGAGTTGAGTGCCTTTAGCGCTGCTTGGCTGTCTGTGAAGATGGCAATTGAACGATATGTTCTCTTCTGCCTTTTAATTTCTTCCACACAGTGGTGAATCGCCGTAATTTCCGCCTGGAAAATTGTGACGTTCCTTGATAGGCTTACTGGGAAGGCTATCCCTTGCTTTAGCCCTACTATACCGGCTCCTACGCCGTCTAACGTCTTTGACCCGTCTGTATACCAAAAAACATCTGCATGTATGGGTACACCTTTTTTCCAGTCTTCCCTGTTTGGTATAGTTACTTTGAACTTATTTTCGAAGCTATATCTCGTAGCTATTGCATCGATGGGCTGTCCCATAACGCAGTCCGCCTTTAGCTCCTCGATTAGCTTCCAGTTGTCAGCACTATGCGTTTGGCTTATATGTTGCTGGCTATGTATTAATCTGTGCATTACAGATCTCGCTTCACCTTGTATGAATATGTGTAGAGATGGCAGATTCATCAAGACTTCCATTGCAGCTGTAGGAGTAGTTTTTATGGCCCCTGTAACACACAGGCAGGCCAGCCTTTGTGTGTTATTCAACAGCCTTATTGCTCCTACTTGCTGCGTCTTTGTCCACCACCCCACGGACCCATAAGTTATCATTGGTCGGACAACCTTTGTGTATAACCACAGGGTCATTTTTGGATTGAGTCCCCAGTTCTTACCGCACAGTCTTCTACATCTGCCTAAAGACATGATAGCTTTCTGTGTGGTTTTCACTATGTGAGTATTCCAAGTGAGCCTATGATCAAAAAATATCCCTAGATATTTTGTTTCTTTGGCAAATGGAATCTCTGTTTCTCCTAGCACTGGTGGTTTTAGGCCTTGCAGTGCTGTTCTTTTTGTAAAGTTGACAATTTGTGTTTTCTGAGCGTTGACCGTCAGTCTCTCTTGTTTACACCAGTTGTCTACCATATTTAGAGCTATCTGCATTCTTTCAGATATTACTCCAGCAAACTTACCTTTTACCACAATTACTATGTCATCGGCGTATCCTAGGCAATAAAAATCTTCCTTGGACAAATCATTGAGGAGATCGTCTACTAAGGTTGCCCAAAGTAGTGGTGAGAGAACTCCTCCCTGTGGGCATCCTCCACCTGCTCTTGCTTTGATGGTAGCTTGACCCAGAGTGGATATTACTATCCTGTTCTCCAGGGCGGCCTTTATCCATCTGCATATCACAGTAGGTGTGCCTCGTCTACTCATTGCGTTTATCAGTGAGTTGGTAGTAACATTATTGAATGCTCCCTCGATGTCTAGAAACGCGGCCATTGCTATTTCTTTGTCTTCCATTGACTTTGAAATAAGCCTATTCAGATCATCCAACGCTGAGTCCGTAGATTTTCCAGGTTGGTATGCGTATTGACGATTACTTAGACGGTTGTCTTTTAGCACTTCGTCTGGTACAGAGCTTTGTAGAATTATTATTATTATTTTTCGTGTATTATTAGTCAAAAAGTTGTAGAGTTTTAAGTTTTTTTGTGATTTTTAAGTGATTATTAAGTGTTTAAGTAAACATCATTGACATTAATATGAACGGACAATTAAATATTTTCGCCGGTATTCCGTTGGAAGAGGATGAGAATCGGTTTGTATATATTTTTTATGGTATTATTATAAAATACACTTTCCATTTTTCCAGAAATCACTTGAGAATCCAACGAAGACATTTAAGGGATCAATTAAATCCGTTTGATCTGCCAGACAAGCATTTTAGACAAATGATTCAGTTGGACAAAAATAGTGTTCAATTCTTAATTCATAATTTAAGACCTCATGTTATGCAGAATAATTTAGGAATTCCCTTTGTAGTGAAAGTAATAATAATTAATTCACAGTCTTTTTACAATGCATTTAAATAATTTTTTTAGGTTTTTGCTACTCTAAACTTTCTGGCCACGGGCTCATTTCGGATCGCTGTTGGCTGTAATGCTTGAATAGCAATTAGCCAGACATCTATGAGTAGAGTCATTTCACAAGTACACACACAGCTTTTAAAGACTTTCAATGGTTTTGAGGTTAGAATTTTGACATTATAAACAGAAGTGAAGTTGAAACCTATAAGGTAAAGATCTGTGTCTTTGATACATTCAGAAAAATATAACGTAACGAGAAACATTCGTGATTTTTACTGTTAATAAGAGCGTTAATTGTTAAAATCACACTGAATATAGTAAAACACCACAAGCAACACAAAGTTTAGCAAACACATAAAACAACAATGGTGGATGAAGACTTTGGCACGTCACTTTTACTTTTTAGAACTTGAAACAAACTTTGTTTTCCAAGGTTTGACGTTGTATCAAAAATGCCATGCTCCTACTGCCATCTACGCTTACTTTGCGAAAATAAGACAAAGATGTGACATGCCCTAAACTTATGAGCGAAGCAAAGATAGAGCTAGCAGGACTATTTTATTTGCCAATCAAACAATAATGTTCATGTACTTGGCTTGGTTGTATCTGCTAAAGCTACGCGGTGTAGGTAAGGGGAGAGGAAACAAAGACAATAATCAAAATCAGTCAAAGCGAGAAGGAAGAACACACGCACGCGCTAACCAATAGCAATTCAGGTGGTTGTATAGCAACGGGTCGATCAATTGACCAATTGAGTTATTCATTCGTAGTACGCAGTAATATGATTTTCGCACGGCGTTGCCGGATTGAAAGAAACCCAAATCATCTTTGGAAAAATGTTTACCTTTTAACATTCAGTATTTGAATGAAAAAATGTCAATAGAGAAAATCCAATTAAACAAACGCATACAAGCACTAACGGATAAGTATTATTGATATATTGTTAATAATCAAAAGTCTATTTTCAAATAATTACTACTGCATACTCAGCACTTTAGATTTTTTTCAGTTAAACGTGGCAATGTCGAATTCCGCATTCGTTACGTAGCTACAGCTGATGTGTTTGCCAAACTATACCAGGCGTTGGCATATTATTGAACTTTGCCAAACCAAGATTGAATACCGGAACCGGAAAAAGAGTTTCAGATTTCTTTATAATTTACCAGACTTGTTTCATTCATGGTATTCGTATATGAAAGTTTACCAATGGTAAGCCCTATATCACCAATTTTGATTTCGTACTAGAAGGATCGGGAACGCATTCGCCAAAATTCATAGTTCACGACAGGACCGGCTTCTGAATTACTTAGTTCGTAACATTATGTTACAATTGTGAAGATCAGCAGATATGGTTTTCTTTGGTCTCCTATATCATTACAAAGTTATAATGATCTCAAATGGGAAAAAAAATACTGGATATCCCCACAGTGCTATTAATATCTAAGCTTTAATATTTGTAATATCACATCTTCTTATTTTTTCTATTCATATATATTGAGTTAATTTCAAGATAGGTCACTATTTGGTCTAACCAAAATATTAAACACCAAGTAGGCATAACATTGAATGTAACTTCTGTCATTCTGACGATAATATTTTAAATATCCAAATAATTATCAATTTTGAATTCTCATATTATTAAAGTGGAAATAATCAGAAACTTCTAGTTTCATTTGAAATAGTAGTTTGATGAGTAGATTCCACAAAGTCTTGACAGTATAAGTTCAATATTTCGTAACATTTCATTCAATCTTAATTTGAAGTATTTTTCTAATTAAATGATGATATATAAATTTATATATTCAGTCATTTGAGCTGACTGGGAAAAGGTATTTCCAATTTTTATTTTACCATCTATATTCGTATCGCGCCATTTGCCAGAAAAAATTGAAATCAATAATGAACTTTTGAAAGTTCCCCTTACCTCCCTGACAGGTGGAAAACTTGATATTTTTCATCATAAAAGTAGAGAAAAGTTTGTTATACACGTCTGCGAATAACTGGGAAAGACAGCAAATGAAAAATGTTCCGCTAAAAAGTTTTATTAGGCCTCCAATCTAGGCACAAGAAATACCAACTGTACATTCAACTTTAACGACTCGGGGATTAAGGAATATCGTGAAAATATCATTGTTCCCAGCTCTTTTAAATTATATAAGCTTATTCACTTAATTACAGTTTCCTGTGAAAATTGTCATATTTTAGTAAAGCGTGTTAGCAGTAGACGTCAAGTTTAACACTATTATAATGCCTTACAGAGTTTTTGGAAACTAATTTTCAAAGTACAGAGACCGTTCACTAAGATCAGCAACTACTTCTCGGGCTATATGTCCCGACAGACATCGCGCTTCTTAGTGAACAGTCTCTGTTCTTTGAAAAGTATTTTTCAAAAACTCTCTAAGGCATTAGAATGGTATTTAACTATTACCTTTGATATGGGCTTGATTGACCGTAAGTTAATTCAATTGTTGAATAAATGTAATTATTGAAAATCCAGCGAAAACAAAAAATAATTATGCAATAACTCAGATTCTGACAGTGACGAACTGTGAACTTTGCAGTTTTCTTTTATTTAAGTATATGTAAATAATCAATGCTGTGAATTTTGATAGTTATCCCTTGCGATTAATAATAACTGAGTAATGTTAAAAATTTTGAACTAGCAATATTTCTCAACTTGTTAAAGACCGCGCCACGTATCGGTAACCACTCTGCATTTTTTATAGAGATACTACAGATAGAGGCCACAAGACATAGGTCGCTGTGTAAGTGGAAATGTCCGACAGAACTCCGGTGAGATAGAAAAAGACAGACGATCAGAGGTTTTTCCGTCTTTGTCTGAGTATATAGCATGCGCGCTACCAGAGAAAGACAGCCTAAACCTCCGACTTCCTATCTCTCTCTTACGTGCTGACGGGTTCCGAGCTGGCTTGTTGCCTCTATCTGTAGTATCTCTATGACATTTTTACCATGGAGGCGAAAAGCACGAATCATATGTTTTGAATACAGTACAAAAAGAAGCGCTAGCTTAGCCATTGGTGGAAAAAAAGAACCTGACATTCGTTGTTTAGGTGGATTCCTGTTTGAATTCCTTCTTGTCTATACTTTATTTAAATATCATTTACGATCTGTAAAAAACAAATATCCACCTGATAACAGCTATAGCGGCAGACGTTGTTGTTGTTGTTGTGTGTTTCTATTGGTGAAAACATCACTAGCTTTCACAGGGTCAATCTTATCGTTACTTTTGTTAGTTCTGACTCCTATTATTCCAATTTACCGATTGCAGATGAAGTTAAGAGCAATATTTCACCTCATGAAAAACTAGTTGATTCAGCCCCATGTTGGACAATACGTACAGTAAAAATCATGAATGTTTCTCGTTACGTCATACTTCCCTGAATGTATCAAAGACACTCTAATTGTATGTGGATATCGCTGACCGCGTATGTCCAATTAAAACAAATGGAAAGGTACATATGTCTTTTGTACCTGAATTAAGCTACGCCATTACGTCTTCATCGGTTTGTTACTCTTTCTTGTGTTGTAACAACGATTGTACTTAAAAAGTGAAACGTCACTTTATGCGGAAATCATTCTGTCACCATTGAAGTTCGTCGTGATTGTCATTATTACTTTAAATAGGTAAAGTTTATTCGTGTATGGTTAATTGTCGAAAAAGTTGGAGCTTTTTAATTGACGTTTTTACATGCGATAACATCTTGAATTTATAGTTTAATTATTGTTTAACGAGACGTTTAAGTATCTACATAAACAAAATGGTACGTGCTCTAGCTGACTAAGTATCAGCTATCTTAATTATTGGTGAAAGTGGAAATAATTTTCATGAGGCGGAACGCATTTATAAAGAGGGATACCCCTATATCGATTACTTCTTTGAGGGAGCTTTTTATAAGTTTTAACAAACGGGTGGTGTTCATGATGCCGAAAGATCGGTTCGACCAAATATTTTTATTGATAAACAAATTGATATAGTTGCAGAAATTGTAGTAAACCCTTCATCTTCCACCTCCCAAGTAGCGTCTACCTGTGGAATCAGTCATAGTACAATACACAGCGTATTGACCAAAAACAAATTTCACCCATACAAATACGAAAATTTCTGGGTATGTATTTTGGAAAACCCCATAGTCGGGTTCTTTTTTTAAACTGTAATTTAATCGGTGAAGTATAATATCTCAAAATGTTAAAAAACGCAATTGAACCGTTAGTTCTTCAAATTCTGGATGATAATCCAGATGAATTTGCTAGCTTGTAAATAACAGTCCAACAAGATGGTGCTCCTGCACACTATTACTTTGCAGTAAGACGTTACCTAGATGAAGAATATCCTGGGAGATGAATTGGACGACGCTGTGCAATACAATGACCTTTAACTTTTTTTCTGTGGGATACCTTAAATCAATGACGTATTAAAGGTAGACCAGCCTTCACACCAAGACAGATAGCTAACTGGAGGCTGAGTGTAATTGAGCATTTGACAACCTTGTTCGTGTTATAAACGTGGGTGTAATGTTGTCAAACTGTAAATTTCTCATTTTAATTTGGTGTAAGGAGGATCACCTGTCACATGAAATATACATATTATAAATTTTACCCGCATATTTTGTTATAACACACTGAATCAAGAATATAGAGCTGAAAGTTTTCATGTTTTCTATGTTACCGTAACCTTTCTCTGACAACATCGTCGAAAATGTTATTTGTCAGTGTCAAAATTGTGGTACTGCTATTTTTACTTGGTCTGTGTTGTGCTTTTGAGTTGTTCGCTTTTGAACATGTCCATCGAAAAGGTCGTCAAGTTCCTCAAGATCCATTGACAATAACAATAAAATCAAATACAAACACACAGAACCTGGATGCTACTAAACTGCTATAATTTATGAATCAAAGCTTTTCGATTTTACACAAAGATAACACAATCAAATTTAAAGTTGAAATAATCTTTGATACAAATTGTAAGCGAATATGAAACAATCATGTTACAGTTGACAGTTAGAATAACGGAACACCACTTTCTCGTATTCAACTGTATGTTTTATGGTTAACATCAACTTGATAGTGGCAGTTAGGATAGCCGAAAGTTTGACTGACAGCTAATGCAAACTGGCAGTTGAAAAACACTTTTGTCAACAGCTAAAATTTAACCCAAGGCTACAATATTTAACCGAGCATTGATAAACCCGCCCTAGTGGCCGTTTGTGCCGTTTTCTCATTAAACACTGATTAACTAATCACTGATTATCTTTTAATGGCTGTTTAAGTTTCATCTAATTGCACCGCTAAGAAAATAATGGTTGTTAGTTAATCAGAGAAACAATTTGGCAACATGTAATATTTGCTCAGTTTGCTATCTTCACGGTAATGAACCGTATAACGATAACCCCACTTTTTTAGTTTTGTTTCTAATGTTGTGGTGAATACATTGACATATAAACAATTATATGTCAATGGGTGAATATAGCTAAATGACCTGCACTAGCGTAATACCTGAGTGCAGTTAATAGTTGGTCATTGGGTGCTACACTATTATTTCTGAAATGAAATTGAATGAAACTAGCAAAATAATACAATTTACAAAACCCATAGGTAGGCACACCTAGACATTTTGGCTAGTATATGGATATTCGATGGTGTAAATTGGAAATGGCTATATACCTACTTACAAATTATTATTATATTCTAACTCTGCCTCAATTAACTCCAACAGATACAAAAAGGTATCCTTTTTTAACCGAAAACGTCTGAAAGATGTTAGATTATCTATTTCATCGAAGTAGTTTTTTCTCTCATAGATTTTACGAGGAAATCCAAAGTCTGTAACATCAAGAATATCTAGGTAGTCCTCTAAAAACATATCGTCAATCTCCGCAAAATCCATTTTTTGAAAAATTAATTAAATTGAAACCGTGAACAACGAACTTGTCAAACAAACTACTATAATACCCACAAATAAGATACGAAAAAGATGTGGACGTAAGGTTAGAAATACTAATCAGTCGCTTTATCATCCAAAAAGGAACGTTTAAAGTAATCAGCGTTTACGTCATGGTAAACCATGTTTAATGAACGGTACAACACAATTTGCAAATTAATCACCGATTAACTCCTTAAACACTGTTTAATCAAACGGTGCAACCGGCCATAAGTATTACAGTTCAAAAGAAAAAAGGGGGGGGGGACTTTTGAGAAACACCATAGAGTCAATATCAAAGGAAGAGGCAGCCGGCTTATGGAGAAATGGGCTTCAGTGAAATTTCATGAATTGTTAGTATATTGTAGATGACGACTTTCTGAACAATAGTGTCCATGGGCCCAACTCAAATCCTATGACTATAGCCATTTTTTAAAAGCATGTTTTTCTTATTTTCTTCAATGTATCAAAAAATTTTTCCTGTGATAATGTTCTAATTACACTAAATATCAGTCCCTTATGAGAGAAAGTTTTATTTGCTACAGGGATACTCAAAAATTAGAAAAACGGAACGTTGACTTGAAATATAATTTCAGGAGTTTCAATATCTGGCTGGATTTGCTTCTGGTTGGTTTATAATAATGAGATATGCAAACATTTTTTACAAGGCGAGTCAGAAAGTTGAATCGCCCTGTATCCTACATTCAATAAAGTTTTATATACTTTGTATTATGCATGTTAGTATAAAATGACAATAAGTCATTTTGAAATATATATAATTTATATATAATATACAGGGCTATTCAAAAGATATGTATGGAAGAATATCCGAGAATCGATTTTTTTTTGGAAATCTCCCTGTAATTAAATATTTCCTCGGTGAATTTCTGTGATACCCCCATACTACCTTTGCTTTGAGTTTGTTGGTCGGATGTAAAAGTTTTGTCAACTTGCTATAATCAGTTTTTTTATCCCGACAATATGATGATATGATATCGAAAATCAACCTTTAGAACTTCACTATTATTGTACTTGTAAGTCGGGAGCTAGAACTTTAGGTACATGTGTTCATGTAGTCAGTGTTTTATGGTTTTTGGGTTATGCCAGATACGAACAGAATGTGAAATATCCATCTACTCATAATGCAGCTGAAAGGATAGCACCAGAAAACATAGATCATGGTCCAGATATTGTAGAACTTTGAATTCCTTCAGTAATTTCAGTTAGTTTCGACATGTTTATGTTAATTGTTTTTTCCGATATCAAGATCAGCTTATATTTATTTTGTTTGTTTTTATGTGTCGATCATGGTATAACGTAAACAACATCGAAAATACCGATAAATACATAATATATATGAAAAAAATAATGATAGGCTTGTCATCATATTGTCGGGATAAAAAAACTGATCATAGCAAGTTGACAAAACTTTCACATCCGACCAAAAAACTCAAAGCAAAAGTAGTATGAAAATATCACAGAAATTCACCAAGGAAATATTTAATTACAGGGAGATTTCCAGAAATAATCGATTCTCGGATATTCTTCCATACATATCTTTTGAATAGCCCTGTATATTATATATAAATTACATATATTTCAAAATGACTTAATGTCACCTACTAACATGCAATACAAAGTATATAAAATTTTACTAAATGTAGGATACAGGGCGATTCAACTTTCTGACTCGCCCTGTAAAAAATATTTGCATATCTCATTATTATAAACCAACCAGAAGCAAATCCAGCCAGATATTGAAATTCCTGAAAATTGAATTATATTTCAAGTCAACGTTCCGTTTTTCTAATTTTTGAGTATCCCTGTAGCACATGAAACGTTCTCTCATAAAGGACTATTTAGTGTAATTAGAACACTATCACAGGAAAAAATTCTTGATACATTGAAGAGAATAAAATAAACCTACATGCTTTTAAAAAATGGCTATTTTCCAACTTCAACACCCTGTATCTCTGAAACTAGTCATAGGATTGAGCTGGGCCCATGGACACTATTGTTCAGAAAGTTGTCAACTACAATATACTAACAATTCATGAAATTTCACCGAAGCCCATTTCTCTATAAGCCGGCTGCCTCCTCCTTATCGCAAATATTATAATAATATATAATCCACAATAAAATAATAAATAGGTAACTCTTAACTTTCACAAATCCTTATTCTATTCTTAAAATAAATTATCATCTTCCGTATCCGGTTTCATCAAACAGGCGGTTCGACTGAAGGCAGGAACTTATTGAATTTTTAATGTGGATATTTTGAATATGGAAATGGATACATAACAGGTCTTGGTAATGGTGAATTTCCCGTGAAACCCTCACGAATGCTACCGAACAACATTAAATCATACTTTCCAACTTATGCAAATTTAGGTAATAAATTTTAAATACCATTTATCTTTATTTTAATGTAATTTCATCGGCTGGAAGCCGGTACGTAGTGGGTGTGTGTGTGTGTGTTAGCATCAGATTCTCCTCACGTTTGTTCCAATAAGCTCTAAATGGCGGCTGACACGTGTTACCGAAACGGTATACTGGAAATTGCCAGACTTCGGAAAATAATGGTCGTATTATCGTTGATACGAAAGAATTCCATCATTTCAATATTTATAGATTTCCTTGAAAAACCGGTGGAGTTGGTTTTCGACAAGTTTCGGTTCATTTTATTCGGTTTCGAGAAGAATTGGAAATTATCCGTAATAATTGAGGATTCTTTTTCTAAAAAGAATAATGAATACACCACAAGGAACATACGGAAAATATTAAGGAATTTACAGGAAATGAATTCAAATCTTTAAGTAAATTTTCCTTTTCCCAAAGAATTACTTTACCTAGAACAGTTTTTGAGGCTGGTGAGAATATGTCAAAGTTGTCAATTGAGCAAACCAGATCACGTGAGTTAATATGGCCGTCAGGGGCAAACAATCCGGCTTTTGGTATTTTATTGAAGTATGTTGGTACTACTTTCCAAAAATTAATTTAAAATTTTTTTAAACCAAATATTTCAGGAGAAAATTGGAAATTAGGAATTCCTAAATGTTTGCAACTTTCACTACAGATACGTCACCTCACTACATATGAAGTTAGCCACTTTCTGATTTAGATGTTTTATGAATCAATATCCAGTTACAAAATGGTCATTCGAATTTGAAGTTTGAAGAACTGTCAAAGTCTAATATATATATATATCAGTGTTTTGGTTTTGTTTACAGTTTATTAGTTTGATGTTTGAATGTTATAAAAAAATTGTGTTAACATTTTTTTGGATTCTCCAACATTTTTAAAGTTGGAATAATGTCAATATCGTATAAATCTTGTTTTGTATCATACTGTACGAACACAACAGTTACAACGCCTGGTAAAAAGCTTGTAACTGTGCCTGCGGTAACAGTTAAGAGAAAATTATGGTTTGAGGCTGCTAGAAGAAAATATAAACAGACTAAAACTAATTACTATTGATGTGAAACTGTGAAGATCATTTTGATGTACGAATCTTCTTCAATAAAAAAGCTAAAATTGGATGAGATGGTAGTCCCAAATGAACCTGTTTTAACAGAAAATTCTCATAATTATGATGTTGGTACTCAAATCTCCTCGGCAATGATCAATCAATATAAATAAACAAGTCCCTTAGAAATGAAAAGTGTTGGTGTTAGCTGTCGGTTAACATCTCAGAATACTGTTCAATAGACAGTGATAATTCTGGAATATTTAAAAGCTTTTTCTGCAATTTTAGATCGTTTGTTCCCAGTACTATTCGATCCACAAGAATGCACTCTTCCTAATCAGAATACTAACAACTTTTAACTAGTTTTTTAAGCTCAGTGAAAAAGTGATCAAAAGGCTCATCCAAGCCTTAACTTCTGCTATTAAAGACAAACCGATCATGTTTTATTTTTTCTGGATTGACAGTAGTTTTCAAATGCATCAATTACATTTTCAAATTAGTCTTTTTTATGTATTTGCACAAAATAAAAGGGTACCGTGATTCAAATAGAACTATAATTTATTCATACAAAACTTGGTTTGATACGCATGATGTTGTCAAGTATGGTTTGGTGTACGATACAAAAAACTGTTCTTTAGATACTCCGTGTTCTAGAGGAAAACGAGTTATTATTGTATTACAAATTTTATGAATTTTGTATGCAGGTTAATTTTTCTCATTCAAATTGATATAGTAGATTAACATTATTTCACAATATTCGAATTTATGAATAATTTATATGCACGCCATTGGGCGGCTTTTTCCTTCAAAGGGATTAAAAATATGGGTCATTACATTAACTTTGGAAGAACTATACACTGAACACTTGTTTATCATCAGATTCATCGGGGCGTGACGTCACGTGGACTTGCCTTAAATTACTGGAGTACAATTAGAAACTTCTTTAATGTAGTTAGCAACGGAACAACAATTTCTCTGCTTACTCCGAATTATCGATTCGTATTTTGCCATTAACGAAAATAAGTTTCTCTCTGGATAATTATTGTAATCAGGACCACAAAACTAAACAGACCCTCCTAAAGCGGTCGGTGAAATATTACGCTCAGTTATTTAAAATTTCAAAACAAACAATTTGAAATGAATACCGAGATAAGTATACAACTTTTGTTTATCTGGAAAGGGATGTAGTGCTTATAAGCAAGTAATAAAATTATATAAATAAATAAAGCTCAGTTAAGGTAGTATTGTCGATTCTAGAGCTGCTCGTAATGGTAGTGGTTATAATAATAATAATGTTTACTTAAGAGTTAGTTTACAAATGAAATAATATAAAGTATAAACAATAAATAAACATTCAGAACCACAGAAGCTGTTTTACAATAAATTTATGTACAACTTTGACGTGATTTGAATAATCAATAGAAGTATTCATAATAAATAAATATATAGATTGTCAACATTAGGTGAATTGTCTTCATTAAGTAATATGTCATGATTTGGTAAATTTGTCGTCACTGGATAACTTGTTTTTATTGGGTAAGCTGTCTCCATTGGGTAAATTGTTTCATTATGTATGTAGAATCACAAGTGAATGCGTAGTGTTTCAGTGTGTAATAGGTTCAATGTATCTGTTAGAGAATGTGAATTTAAATATGGAGGTTGTAAACACCACAAGACGATATACCGGGATATACCGGACAAAAAATAAAAATATTCACTGACAGCCAGGCTCTGCTTAAAGCTATCAATAATTCAACAACTAGGTCTAGACTGGTAAAAAACTGTAAAGAATCCCTCAACAGGCTGGCAAGAGACAACAAAGTGTCTCTAATATGTGTACCGGCACGTAAGGGGATTGCAGGTGATGAAATGGCTGACCAGTTAGCTAAAGAAGGTTCTAAAGGAGACTTCATAGGTCCGGAACAGTTTTGTAAAATCCCAAAAGATAAGAGGGGAAATCGGGAACTGGCTAGATAGAGAACACCAACTCAAATGGAGGTCGACACAAGTGCACCTCCATAGAAAGAGTTTACTGAACAAGGTAGACAAGGAACTCTCAACCAGGCTATTGAAACTGAGTAACATACATTTGAAGAAAATTTCCGACCTGGTTACAGTACAGAGCAACCTGAGGAAACATCTCCACAAAATGGGCAAAGTTAGTGAACCTATGTGGAGGAAATGTGAACTCTATGATGAAACATCTACTCACATACTCTGCTTCTGCGAGAACTTACATGGACTCAGACGGAAGCACTTTGGAGAGGAAATAATACAGTCATTACAACTGGGTACGGAAAATCCCTCCAGTTAAACTAGTGGCCTACATAGAAGACACAAAGCTTCTGGAATGGAAGTAGATAACATGGGAAATGTTGTATGAGTAATGTGATTTGATTGTATAGCTTGGGGCTTAAATTATTGAGGTTTTATCTTTATTTATAATATAGTAATATAACTTGGAGTTATAGAGTTGTCTATTTTAGAATAGCCCACTTAATTTAAATAGCTCCCCACTAGGGATCATTCTATATTGTTTATGTTATTCTTATTAGCCATTTTTGAGTGATGTTCAAAGTTTGAATGTAACTGTTATTTCCCCTTCCTCATCCGAGAATTCCATAATTTAGTTGTGACTGTATTAGTGGAAAGTATATAATTTTCAGTGGCCTGGTACCTAGAAAATCTCTCAGATATTTAAATCTGCCAATTAATCTTTTCTGTTTTTGTACTAAAACGTCAATGTGTAAATTCCATTATTGGTAATTGATTCTGTTTCTGGTATTGAAGTATTATCTACAGAAAGAGGTCCAAAGTTTGGAAGTCCTGCGGCATAGGATGTGGAAGGCATGTATTTGATTTTTTCAACATTTGGGGTGTGTTTATTGTAATTAAACCAGTCTGCCCTTGTTTAAAAATATTTTTCCCCATCTTCTTCTAGCTGATCCCAAGTACTTGCTTTATAAAACATGGCCGTGTCATCAGCAAAACTAGTAACTTTTCCCTTTGTTGTATATGATAGTAAATCATTTATATACAATAGGAAAAAAATTAGTCCAAGGACTGTCCCTTCGGGGACTCCACTGGTAATTTTTCTGGAATTGATGGATCACTTCGAATATATAATGTTGTGCTATAAATTATTGTGTTATAAAATACAATAGTTTCCTTACCCACGAAACAGTTACTATTAAATTATTATAATGGTTGTTAAAGGATTATTGCATTCCAATACTCTTTGTAATTTTTGAAACAAACTATACAAGCTACTCGAATTCAAACGCGAAACGTGAAAACAAGGACCACTCCATACTTGTTTTATTTGTTTTGTAATTTGGATTAACTTTTTATTATTATCGTAGAATACCATGATTTACTTTTAAAAATATAGTTGACGCTAGTGCTCTTGATATTTTTGTGAAATATCAATCGAATAGCATCCACTGAAAATATCACAAAATAAGTAATATGGAAATCACTAGAATATCGGAAATAATGGTTGCGTAGCCACTGAGGCAAAAAACAACGCTTTTTCAATATTTATACATTCCTGGAACTCTCCGCAAAACCCGCCATGAAAATGTTCCGCTTTATTCGATATTAAAGATGCTTGGTCATGCCTTTGGGCAAATGGAACCTAATCATAGTTGGATGGGAATTGCAGGTTTTGAAATTGAATATTTTGTTGATATGAAAGCACAACTTAATAATTTATTCTGAGAAAATCAGTGGAAAAAGCGAAAATTCACATTTCGCCGCCTGCACATGCGGTAAATATGGAATGTGATAGAAAAAAAAATCGATAATCAATCCAAAAAAAAGTTAGTTAATCGATGGGAGTAAAACTCATGTTTCCGGCTGCCACATTCATACAAAGTCTAAACATCTAAACATTTAGTTGAAAGTGTATTGGTTGCACTGTTTTTCCTAAATTAACGTTACATATACTGGTATTTCAAGTGTCAGTTTAATGTCAAATCATTCATCTGTTTCTCGTAATATAAGGTTTGTTCGTAGAAAGGAATTTCCAATCGATTGGAAATTTCTCGAACTATTACATTCCGTTTGTAATTCGTTGTGAATCGATTGACAATTTTTGTTCTCCCAATGGGTGGAAAATTTTGACAGTAGCAAGCATGACGCATGGCATTTAATCATTATTATCTACTTCTGTTCATCTGATTGAATAACTTTTAATTGAATTTATGGTCGACTTGTACTTTTCAAACCTAAACTATATTTTATAAGGAAGTGGTTTGCTATTCCGTTGTTTTTGTCACAAAATTATTCAAAACCAAAAGATCTGAGTTCAAAACCAAATACCAAAAATATGTCACTACACTTGTCACTTTCAATTGTATCACAATGCGCATGCTTCTACCTGAAATTTGAACTCGGTCAGCGAATAATTCCGATAGTTGGCAGCTGGGCCGAAACTGCAAATTTATTTCTTCGAGCAAAGTATTTTTAAATCACTAACTGTCATATTGTTTCGGCGAACGCTTTTTTTTAATGCGCATGCATCTAACGGTTTATGACTGTTCTACGAAAAAACCTATAAGCTAATTTTGGGCGGTGAACCGGTTATAAAAAGTTTAAACCTATTAATTGAAGCGATTTTTGTTTGAAATATTTTAAATGCCTGACGTTATCAGTGAGCCCTTTGTAACGTCATTAATCTAACAATTTATAACCGGTTTTTACTATCTGTGAATATAAGTAAGTGAGGTTAAAGTTTTGACTAACTAACAACTCATATGAAATGTTGATATTTACCTGTGCATGTCCTTTGAATGCACCACCTTTATTATATTTTTCAGAGTTAACAGCAACTTTTTCAATATATCTTTTTCCACTATAAATAGTTGATAAAATTATGAATTCTCATAATCTTCGAGATTAAAACGACCAGACGTTCCATTTTTTACTTCTTTTCTTCGATCTTTGTCATTATAGATATATCAACATTTACAACAACATTAAACATAACCTCAACTCCGACCAACACAAACAAATCGTTACCAATCAAATGCATTTAGGCGGATTCCAATTTTAGGTTAGAATTTGACAGTTTATATGTATACGGCTAAAACCAAGGACAGTCAAACTTATTACCGGTTCACCGCCTAAAATCAGCCATAGTGTCTTTCTCAACGGTAAGCGATGGATAAGCAACACATACGCAGCTGCTATCGTACATTATATTCAGGAGAGACCAGGGATAATATGTACTTGGGGATACAGTGGACAAGTTTAAATTAATAACTGTAACGTTGTGTTGTATTCTTGTTGTGAAACAATCAGTTCGCTAACGATTATTGAGGAAGAAGTCCCCAATGGTCTAGGTGTAGACACATCAAGGGAGGGACAATAATTAGTAAAACAAGGTGATATAATTTGTGACAACGGAGAAGTATTGCCTCCAGGTTATCTGTTTGCACGAGTGACATTTGATGAGAGGCCGGAGCAACACCTGGAGCATTAGAACGAGTGCATTGATTGGACTAGATGATTTTCTAAAGATAATATGAGGAGCGGAAACGAGGGGCCACCTTGGACATTTTTATTTGAGTTTACTTTTTTCAAGTTGAATTATTTTCTATTCTGCTTTATAGTCGAAATCAAGCCTTACACCACAAGTCTCATCATTGCCCCCTTCTGAGACTGAAATTTTCAATTGCGTTTTTCTCAAAAACATGTAAAATAATCGTGTTTGAAAAAATACAAAAGTCACTAAAAAGCTTCGAGCATAATGCTCTGCTGTTCCATCATCTTCACAAAGACGACAAGTCAGATCTAGTAGACAACCTCCTAATGAATTAATCTTGGAAATTTTGCCAGAAGTCTAAAGCTCTTCTTGATTTCCAGGTGAAGCAGTTTAATTAAGAAATGTGATTATAAACTACATTTTATAAAAAACATACAAAAAGACGCATGGATTCACAAAACTATTGATTTTTAATGTTGATTAACTGAGAAAAAAGTTTAGAAAAATAAGTGAATATAAAACTAAAATGAACTAAACAAGTTGGGACACGTAACGATGAAACTATTACAAAAATAATTGTTTGTTCTTCGCGGTCACTTAACAATTCTATACGGGAAATTGGGTTTCG
Organism: Lochmaea capreae; assembly: GCA_949126875.1. Classification (NCBI taxonomy): domain Eukaryota; kingdom Metazoa; phylum Arthropoda; class Insecta; order Coleoptera; family Chrysomelidae; genus Lochmaea; species Lochmaea capreae. The sequence goes on from OX421409.1 coordinate 11,422,673, forward strand.
TGCCAGAAAAAGTAGTAACAGACAATTTTTGTTAGATCTAACGTCAATACATTCACAAAAGACATCCATTCAGTGGCTACAGTGTAATAAAAAGCTATAGAGATCCGTAAGTCTGAATCTATCGTCAAAACGTGTACAGTAAGAAAAGTAATAGAAAAACTTGACAAGATTGATTCAAAATATTTTCCCAGCGTAGTAAACGTACAACTCGTTCCATGTATTTGTTAGACTACGACAAAAAAGAACTTCTGTGTCTTTGCCCTGAAATATTATTTCAGTACATAAAACTTAATTGAGTTGACTATTACAAATTCAACACTGTTAAAGTACTTTTCATGCCGAATGCTCCGGAGGATCGATCGCAACGTTAATTTTGTTTCTAAGAGATACTCGACGTTAACGTTGATAGAGATTCTTGTAAGTAAATAACTTGGATCGAGAACTTCTTAATTGACGACGGGATTACTCCTCTGCATTCATTTGCAAATATTGAAGGTAAAACATATCGATTCACCAAAATGGCAACCTTCTGAATAATTGTAACTGTCTGCTAGCTTGTGTTAGTATTCTGTTTTGTTAAGTTGCTGGAATAGTTTAGAGCAGTTAATGTTCATTGCTTCAAGTTTACTGAAACTTACTCTTCTTGTGAAGACTTCTATAACAGTAAAGGATACAAAACAAAAGATATACAATTTTTTTGATGTTGATGTTTTTTTATTTGAAAGATACCGCATTTGAATACAACAAAAATTCGTAGCTTTTTCACTTATCTTTGCAACATTTTGTTGCGTAGCGGCGCTCAGCATTTAAGGTCCTCATTTTCTTCACAACATAACAGAACAGGCACGTACCATATATGTAACATTGTCTCTGAAGGTTCTGCAATCTATCGCAATAAAAGACAATGCCGGAGACCAGAGCACCAGTCTTATCGCAATATTCCTAGAGTACACACATTTGTCATTGTACATGTCCTCCGCTGAAAAATAAATTTAAATGAAACGCCTTCATAATTTTAACCATAGGACCTGGCAGTTGTTGTCCTGTCCTAATCTTGTTTTGACAATAGTATACAAATTTGATATATTTTCATATTGATTGAAAAATATCAGATTATCACATATTTTTGGTTGATAAATCCGATTATCATATTTATGTTTTAAAAGAGGGAATATCAGAACATTTGATTTTTCTCCAATTTTTATGGCAGTCAAATTTTGTTTGAGAATTTGACTTATTTTTTGAAAGCCATACTAAGGCACTTAAGAGATGAGTATTCTCATCCGCTATTTTGGTGCCTGAATTTTATTGTTTTGTGATGTGTCAAGTCGACATATTGTGTTGAAGAATTTTTGATATTGAACCCACGTCAACGTACAACAAGGCACCAAAATGACGGACGAGAATACCTATGTCTACAGCGCTCTAGCCATACCGAAACAACTACATACGCAAAATTTCATCAAAGTCCAGTCGCTAAAGAAAATTTCAGGACCAAATTGTGAATCTAAACCATTAAAAGACTCACACAAACATATACAAAACTTCATCAAAATTGGTTGCATTCACACGTACAGAATGATATGATACATACATATTGTTCCATGTCGTTTCAAGTATTTATTATATAATTTCCTAGATTCGAATCTATTTTTCCACGATTCTCCGTTGAATTTCTATTCTATAATGTCTAGTACAATGACGTATTACGTCATTGGTCTAGTTTGTCACTTATTTCCAGTAGACATCAATTATGTTACAAATATGCGTTTTCAAATTAACAATTCAGTTATTCGCTTGAAATTACTTGATGAATCACACATTTGACAGCAAATACTACGAATTCCAGTTTTTGTCAAGGTAAAGTACAAAAGATTTTTTATATAACTTGTTCGGCCAATCGAAACCAAACTATTCCAGACTGATCAATCTGTTCGGAAGATAACTGTCGTTTTCTGGCCGCTAAATGGAGTGTCAGACTAGATTTTGTTTATTTTAAACTTGTATCAATGTCATTTAAGCAATTAGCTAATCTGGCATAAGATTATTAATAAGAATAATCATTATTATTGATTCTTAACAAGTATTTCTTGAAAATAACGCAATAAAATTATATATTAGTTCACAAGTAATGGAAATAACAAATACCTAAATACATTGGATGATAATAAGTCTTAACAGAAATCTTGAAAAACAAACAAACATTGGTAGTGGTCTATTTTAAATAGTTATAATCTTTCACAAGACTTTACATGATCTGGCAACTTTTTGTTATAATCAATAAAACGTTTAAAGTTTAATTATTTAATATTCCTTTTATTTTTTAAGTATGAGTAGTTTTAGTTCTAGTGTTATAATGGTTTAATGAGTGGAGGTTATCAACCTATACAAATGAGTTGGAACAAGTTGATTTATCATTTTATAGATATAAATAATTGCGAAATATATCAGTATTCATGGTGTATTCTGAACACTTCAAAGAATTCATTGTCGTTGGAAAAAATTAATGTTTCAACAAGTTAGACAAATGTTAATAAACAAAATGTCCTTGAACTTCCTTGTTTATTGTAAACTAAAAAAATGTTTAAATAATAATAATTGTCTTAAAAATGTTTCGCGTCATGGAGCCCTTCCTATTCTGTCAAGATAACAATACACGACTGATTTGTCATTTTTGGCTAATTTATATTACCTATTATAAGCAAAGTATTGAGAATTTTTTAAACTTCTATGAGTGATCCTGTTAAGTATGTGTATAAGAAGGGCTCCATGAAGCGAAACATTTTAATAAAAATTATTCACATTGTTTTTAGTATACAATAAACAAGACAGTTCCAGAAAATTCTGTTAATAATAATTGCCTTACTTCGGAAATTAACTCTTAGGATTTTTTTAACGGCAATGAATTCTTTGAAGTATTCAGAATACGCCATAGTTTTTTAAAATTGTTAAATTAACAATTAATACTAAAAACAAATATTTAATGTGACCTGTTTGCTTTTATCGGGGCGCACGCATATTGAAAATGACTTATTCTCTAATTTTTCACTGCTGACAACTTCCTTAAAAATATATGTACAAGTTTTTCTTATGCAAAAACAACAAACCATCATAAATTCTGTTAAATTCGTGTCACTACTTTTTATTGCACAAAAACTTAGTCATGTAAAAATGAATGTCTGTAAGTTTTTTTTACTCTGGTAGAACAAACGGTGACGAATGTGGATTTTCATGATAGATTAGTTGTATCCCTCGAGAAAAAACTGTTGAATCGATAGCATACTCTGAGAGCAAAACGTTCGCAAATGGCTGTCTTAATGTAAGCATTTATTTACATTTGTTGACGGTTTTCGAACCATAGTCGTCCTGAAGACTCAGTTCAAAAAATTAGAGCGTCGCCTTCGTTCTTATAATGGATAAATTATATTTCTGAAACCAGAGCAAGGAAAAATAACGTTTATCGATTAATCAAATTCAAACTAACGCAAACCGAAACATTGAAGACACTTGTCAGTTTTCTTTAAAACTATAGGGAGCGAATTAAGCGGGAAAAAATTCGCGAAGTGTCTTTGGGTGCACTGAAATGAACTGAGATCGCACCAGTCTTGAGACAAATTATCGATAAGTAGTAAATTTGGAATATGTGGTAATATTGGCAGCTGTCAATAATCATAAAACCAAGTTTGTAAGAAATTTATCGTTCTGTAAAGCTCTGGCTGATTAATTCATCCCCATCATTTCCGCTATACTACTCACGAGTAAAAATAAAATTTTTTCAGTTGACGAGTTACTTTTTATTAGAAAATCTGCTCGCATATCTTCAATGGAATAAAACATTTACACACACTGCGTGGGTAGTAGTTTTGCCAACGGAAAACAATATAAAATACGGGCATTCGTGAAATCTCTCCAAGTCATTTAACGCCAGTATTTACAAATTAAACTTTATCGCACTCGAGTACAATTTCGCGAAGTACGCCTCGAGCACGACTCTAAAGGCGGATTCTCATGCATCCTATATCCGACGATACGATGATACGAAAATCATTCTATTGGTTGAAGTTATGGATTTGTGATTGGTTGAATTATTCAAATGCTGGCATCCGATAATCTCATCTCCTTTAACAAATTGTGATAGACCCCTTGTTTTATTCGGTTTTTATAAATATCCCGGACCAAAATTTTTCTTGTTCGTTGTCTCTGTCTCCTTCTGAGCAGTAGAATGGTTAAAAGTAATATATTATTTAGCTTTCTCCGTTGTTGGAGCTGATAAACGTTCATTTTCATAGTATGTAATAACACAGAAATGGCAAACGACATTTTACACAAAAAACGAACAGTGAGGTTAGGAGACATACGATATCGGACAAAAGTTGAAATAATTTTAACAATCATATGACGTAGTATGAGCAATAACATTTTCGGATAAAAAAAGGCGCCAAATCATTCTGACCAATAGCAAGTTCGTAGGATCATCGTATCGTCGGATATCGGATGCATGAGAATCCGCCTTTATGCCATATCGTTGGTTCAGCAGACACAACATGTGGAAATAGAACATTTACACTCACTACGTAGGTAGTAGTTTTGCCAACGGAAAACAATGTAAATACGGGCATTCGTAAAATCTCTCCAAGTCATTTAATACCAGTATTTACAGAATAGACTTTATATCGCACTCGGGTACAATTTCGCGAAGTACGCCTCGAGCACGACTCTTATGCCATATCGATGGTTTAGCAGACACATGAGTTAAGTGAAATTTTAGGACCAATTTTGTTAAGTGCATGTTTATGTGTACAACTAATTTATCTTTATAGTGCACAAATGTGGCAGGTGCATAAAAGATCAAACTCGTAGCTATTTGGTGTACAAATGTGATAAATACTTATGTATAGAATCACAAACGTGGCAACAACACTTGGCACATTAAGTATTTTACATTACGAAGCACATTGATGTTAAGTATGCACTTATCACATTTGTGATTAGCATTCGGTACCTAACAGTTGGTGGCCATAACCTCACTTAATTGTTTGTTGAATACTACTCGAGAACTGTTAATATCAGGGGCAAGGATGATCCCTGCACCGTATCAGGTCAGTATTAAAGGTATACGAGTCCAAAAAAAGCAAGTCACTTAACACATGTGTGCGCTAAACCTTCGATATTAAGATTGTATAAATTTTTTGGTGTTGACGGTGCGTGTAGTCATGATAGTCGATTATAAAACGAACCAAGGTCATTTAAAAATATAAGCATGTTGGTATTGCGTGTGTAAGATCACATTTCCAAAATTTTTGGGAAGCGAGATATGGCAGGTCGCTCAGCCGACTCAATAATAAATCTTATCGGGGGGTAGAGTGAACAGCTGATATATACCATATAAATAAGAAAATGTACTCTCCAATTTTGTCGTACCTTCCTTTCTGGCATGTTTATATCCTAGTTGTCGAGATAAATAATAACGTTTGACGCTGCTCGCACTCTCTTCTTACTTGATAGTTTATTCAACTTGCTATATTATCTTCTATTTTGCATACGAAATGTCCCTTGATGCGGTTATGCATGTCACTTTCTGCGGATTTACTTAATGGATATAAACGTCGCAAGAAAGGCATTAAGCATATGCGGGTAACGTTGTTGAAAACCAATTGAGATACGTATCTGTCAGAGTTGGTGTGTTTGTGATTATACAAAATAGAGTATGTGCAGGGAATTCTCCAAATTTTGATATTCACATGCTTTAAAAAAGATATTATCTACTTGTTATATATCACTAAAATGCATCATTTCAGGAAAAAATATATATGAAATATTTTTGCTAAGCTTCGAAACTAATACAAAAATTATCACAAATCAATTCAAAACTTCATTTAGTTTTTAGTAGATTAAAAATAAAGATTAATATTTTGAGGCTATTGTGCTTCTAAGAGCCTCTTCAATACGAGCTGCAGATCTATTGTATGTGTCCTCATGTTATGCTAGAGTTCCTTGTATTTAAATAGACTTATTATTAGAGTTCGCATGCCATACTTCAGGTCTACATTCCTGTAATTTCTACATTTTCTTCGGCACTAGAAGATTCTGCCCAACAAAATTCTCCAGCTATGGTTTATAGCTTAGAGTACCTAATACTACAAATAGAGTCCGCAAATCATTCATAAAACTATCCGAAAAGGCGGCTAACATTCTATCGCCATACATATGTTTTCATCAATGACTTTCAAGGAGTGGGGAGAAACTGTCGGACAATGCCACTGACATATAGAACTATTTACTTACAGGTGAAAAGAGAGATTAGGAAAATTCCGACTGCTTTTTTTGCTAATTTTGCACTGACGAAACATGATTTTCACAAAAAATATTGTTTTCAATTATATCTGTACGCACACACACAAATATCAGTTGAAAAGACGAAAACAAGTGCTTTAATAAACTAGGAACGTTGAAACTTCGTAGTAAAATCAGGTAAAATTGATAGTAAAATAATAACCTAACCTTTTCTCAGTGTTGGCATATTTCAGACAGACAAAATTATGAACACGCATTTGTTTCGTTTAAACTTCAAAAGTTTCAAACAAAAACATATTTTTACTACATAAGCTACTTAGGATAATTATTTTAAAGTCGTTTTTATGTAATTTCTTAAAAGTAAATTTTTATTTTGAACGTTTCTATCGTCTCCTATAATTCAGTTGTCGCAATTCAAAGGAAAAGTAAGACATCTGGCAAAGGATCGGCAAGTTACCTTAGAATGTGATGTAATGTTGGGTTCACTTTTAAATGTAAACAAATGTATCTTTTCAATGTATTAATCTGAGGTTTATAGTATGACTGGATGTGGATGTGACATTGACTAATTTCATTTTCATCTGTTGGTTTTGTAATGAATTGATGATACTGCAAAATAATAAAACAGTGTGCAAAGCACGAAATAATTGTGCAAAATTGAAGTTACGTTAAGCTTGTTATATTACAGTTAACTGTTACTTCAACTAGAGGTTGTCCCAGCCTTCAGCCAACCGGAAGTAAAACCTTAAATCGGGCATTATGCAACGCAAAATATCAGATAACTGTCTGTTGAAATTCAACCGGCAGTTAATAAGATATTGAAAAACCGGCCCTAATGAATATATATCTTCATAATCTGAAAATGTTCGAGAAAGAATCAATTATTTGGTTTTTTTATTTTTCGTTCTACCAAAATAATATTATAGTTTGTGACTGAATAAATTTTTCTAATTCCAATAGCCACAAATTTTCTTAGATTAAAAAATCTTTGAAATATTCATTTTCTCAAGTACAAGACACTAATTATGATAATTTGTATAAATTTGTACCGAGAGTTATGTCAAAAATTTTCTATTAAAAAACCTATTGGACGCTTCCCCATGTGGCGGATAGGGGAAGGCATTTTAGATATAAAAAGTATCAGATAAATTAAATACCTCGTAGCGATCCAAAACCAGTTAGTTTCAGGATACGACGGTCTCCATGTAAGGAGCGGTACTCCGACAAAGTCTGTTCTCCATGTAAGGAGACATTGGTCCTCAGAAAATGTCAGCTATTTATGCAAATAATAGTTCACTGAGCCTACAGCTTGCTTGTACTCATCTGGATGAAATGATGAGTATAGTGTAGTGTTATGAGCATACTAATGCTGTGTAAGCGATATGAAATTAGAGGGAAAATAAAATTGGACCATAAATAGATCCTTGGGAAACATCAGTTGTTACTTCTAAATATCATATACTGGAAGAGTTGTGTTTCCCCTTCCCTATTGTCGAAAACCTGAGTCAAGTCAAGCCTTCGCAATACCACAGTATGTGTGTTGAGGTGTTTATATCTTCTTGGTTAAGTTTGCGAATCCTGTTCATTTGTCTGTTGAGTATACAGTGCCGAACCAGAATTCTTGTTGTTCTCCCTTTCTAGATTAGTAAGTACTCCATGAGTTTTAGCGATGAACTTTTTAACCTGTTTCATCCTAGGCGCCTTGTTCCACATCTCCAGATTGATTTTTTGTCCAAGTACAGCTATTCGTTTTTTTTTGCTATATCACATAAAGGTTCTGGACCAGTGGAAGAACATCGTGCTCCTTCTCGAGTCTGCCAGTTTACTGCGCTGATCAGAATGGCATACCAGTGGTTGTAAGGTTTCCAGACAGTCCCAGACGAATTTTGGAATTTATCTGCATGGAGCTGTTTGTTTTTATACTTACTTGGCTGTATTAGCAAAAGTAATTTCTTAAACTCATGCCACAAATATTAAACACGTCATTGGAAGATATATGGCAAATAATTTGTGGATCATATACAACAAGATTAAATATGGAAACGAATTTTTGGTTGGGCTTTTCACTCACTACAGCATGGCAGTGAGAAGTGTCAGTTCAGTGGTGACAAATGTCAGTTAAGCGGTATCGGTAAAGCTTCCAACCCAAAGTAAAATTTGCAAATTTGCTTAGCGCGGCTAAAGAAGTTCTCATCTTTTCCCTCAACTTTCTCCTTTTGTTCTTAAAATATTGTTTCCACCATTTAACTTCCCAAGCAAAAAATTTGTACAGAGATGAATTGACTTAAATTGAGGTATTATTGTCCAAACTAACTACATCTGAAGTATGTCACATTCTTCACAGAACATCCTGTATATTAACAATGAAAAATATGGTTTCAATGATATGATGCATAAAATGAAAATATTGGAAAAATTATAAATAATAGGCAATTAATAATAACTTTATTTTGACAAACAATTGTTATTAATACACCTTTGTTTTGATATAATTGAAATATATATTATTAATTTTTTTTTTCAGAATCAATGGTCTGATGGCCTCTCATCAAAGCTGCACATTTCTAATGCTCATATTTCGGATTCAGGAAATTATTCCTGTGTGCCTACAATCGCAGGATCAACTAGTGTTAATGTGCACGTTATTAATGGTTAGTATATGCAGAACAGGATTTAGGAAAAAAACAAGTATTAAAGTTTTTCAAAAAACCGGAGATTCACATACTAAGAGTAGAAAATATTTGTCCATGCTTTCTCAACCACCATGTATAATTAAAATAAAAAACAAAACATTTTCTCCTTCACCAAATTCCTTGTGGTATCTGCTTCAAGTCAACGTAATATTGGAAGAAATAGCCAACGCCGGAAAGAAGAGAAGTTCTGGCCGTTCTAGTAGGTTTCAGACAATCAAAGATGCTCCTAGATCGAATGAATTCCCAAGTCAGACTAAAGCTACACTAATGGCCGTTTGTGCCGTTTTCTCATTAAACACTGATTACCTAATCACTGATTATCTTTTAATATCCAATTGCACCGCTAAGAAAATAATCGTTGTTAGTTAATCAGATGAACAAATTAGCAACATGTAATTTTTGCTGAGTTTGCTATCTTCACGGTAGTCAACCGTATAATGATAACCCCACTTTTTTAGTTTTGTTTCTAATGTTGTGGTGAATACATTGACATATAAACAATTATATGTCAATGGGTGAATATAGCTAAATGACCTGCACTAGCGTAATACCTGAGTGCAGATAATAGTTGGTCAATGGGTGCTACACTATTATTTCTGAAATGAAATTTAATGAAACTAGCAAAATAATACAATTTACAAAACCCATAGGTAGGCACACCTAGACATTTTGGCTAGTATATGGAGATTCGATGGTGTAAATTGGAAATGGCTATATACCTACTTACAAATTATTATTATATTCCAACTCTGCCTCAATTAACTCCAACAGATACAAAACTGTATCCTTTTTTAACCGAAAACGTCTGAAAAATGTTAGATAATCTAGTTCTTCGAAATAGTTTTTTCTCTCATAGATTTTACGAGGAAATCCAAAGTCTATAACATCAAGAATATCTAGGTCGTCCTCTAAAAACATATCGTCAATCTCCTCAAAATCCATTTTTTTTAAAATTAATTAAATTGAAACCGTGAACAACGAACTTGTCAAACAAACTATAATACCCACAAATAAGATACAAAAAAGATGTAGAAGTAAGGTTAAAAATACTAATCAGTCGCTTTATCATCTAAAAAGGAACGTTTAAAGTAATCAGCGTTTACGTCATGTTAAACCATGTTTAATGAACAATTTACAACTCTTTAACCACTGTTTAATCAAACGGTGCAATCGGCCATAACAGTTTTAACAGTGTACTGTCGCCTAAATGGGAACCTGATAAAGCTCAAACTAGTGAAGCAGGAAGAAACCTTCATTCACATACTTGCGAAATAGATAGCAATTCAGAATCATAGGAGCCTATACTGGATAGAAGAGGGACACTTACCTAAACTGAAGCCTACGACTATCACAAAATGCCTTCAGGAAATAGATCTAAGGGAAGGGGACACATTAATAGATCTTTTACGTCTCAGGAATGTCACTTCAATGTACATACATGCATAAATATACATGTCCTTCCTTCAAATGCAATACAGATCTAGTATAAACAGAAATTTTCACAAAGGTGTATTATGAAAAAAGCAAAAAAACTACTTTCAGCAACGATACAGCACTAAAAAATAAGCAAAGAGAACATTGCCTCCATGACCAAACAAAATACATTCAAGATATTCTAAAAACCATAAAAAAACAAAGTTACATATGATTTTTTTTTGTTGCTTAGGCATAATTAATATTTCATGAATAATATGAAAATCAGTATTTTTTCTGATTGTATTATAATATCGTTTAGAATTTCATATTTGCCTTATCCTATACTTTGAATGTAGTGAAAATACATTAATATTATATGTTATAGCATCCTATATTTTCAAATTAATTAACTTATAGATCTAATGTCAATGTCTGTGTTTTAGGTGAACATCCAGCAGCTATGCAACACGGCAACAAGAATACCGCCTCTCTGTCTCTCTCAATTCAAGGCACGATTGTATATAGTTTATTTGTCATAGTAATGAAACAAATCAGATGAAACTTCTTGTAAATACGACCCTATCATTTGTCAACCCTCATTTCTAAACAATCCTCTAACCTTCATTGCAATCCCACACATCATTATCTTCTATTTATATTTCCCGATCCTGTCTTTTTCACTCTGTCTATTAGCGAAAGTACCAACCAAATAACCTTTTCCATTTGTAATCGATAAAAGAAAAGTGAATTCTGTACCGAATGTCAACATATCTTTCAGTTATAAATTGACGATTACACTCTAATATCAGATAAGGGCCCGTATTTGAATTCATCAAAGGAAAACCTCCTTGGAGGTAAAAATTACGAGCGATTGAATCAAAATAATAAAAACACAAAAATACTCACCCACATAAAAAATGTTTTCACATAGAGTTTAAAGTCATTAAAACTATTTTTATTACCCCCCAATAATCGGTTGCAGTAGTGAACTACAAATTGGGCATATCCATCACTATAATAACAGTCGCCCTGAGGATAAAAAATTATTTGGATAGATTTTAGATTTGTAGTTAGGTTGTTTTGTATTGATTATTTTTATTATAAACAGTCAGATGTAGCTTCTAAGCACCAAATCAAAATAAAATGAACTCAAACACGATCAAAATAATTATTAAGTACCACGTGTTGGGTAAAGAAGGCTTGTTTATCATCAGATTCATCAGGGCGACTGTCACATGACGTTACGTGGACTTGCGCTATTGACACGATGTATAACCAATACGTTCACTCGTTTCATTGCTTATTAACACCTTAACTGCTACCGGGAATATTAGGTTCTTTACCATGACTGCGTTACATATCCCTGGGGATATGTAGAGTAAATAACTTCAGTGCGGTACATACCACCGGGGATATGTATGCTAACCTACCCTAACCTAACCTTCTACGAACTTACGCAATGTATTGATGAACTTTGGACAGTACAATTTGAATGTATAAATACATGTTTTTGCTATGTTCAACACAGGAGAAGAAAGAATTCTGAAATAAAGATGGTAGTAGAACAAATATTTATTGAATTTATTTTAACTTATAAAATAGAAATAATACAAAATATTGTTGGAACTATCAGTTGTGATCATTATTGAAACAATTCAAACAATATCCTGGCTGACCGTGACAATCCTGGCAGAAGCTTATGACACGCCGCACTTTTTTATCGGCTTCACGACTGGTTGATCCAGATTCTCTTAACTGATTGTAACATCCTCTGCACACTTTCCTTTTTTTGCGACCAGGTCATATACTCGATAAACAAACGCGTACAACTTGTCTCGACTTGTCGGTAGTGGTCAAAATAGGAATGTCTACTACACCAAATAGGTAAAAACTATACATATCCCCGGGGATATGTATCGCAAGTACGAAATGTAGTGTTAGTTCTGTGCGGTAAATATCCCCGGAGATATGTACTTTAATACACATAACGGCATATTCAGTAATATAAGTACATTATAATTATATAAAGATCATTAAAATATCTTGAAAATTGTTGAAGTTACAGCTTTCGCAAATTGGACATATTACTTGTTTTTTGTACCGTTGGTTGTTAATGAAAGATACATATCTCCGGGGATATGTAACGCAGCTAAGGTGTTAAAAAAGTTAAGACCGGCCCAATATAGATATTTGGTTCGCCGGGTCTGTGCTTTGGCCATAGTTTAGTCCATGGCTAGTTACAAAAAAAACTTTGTATCCAAGTGCATCCTCAATCAAACTGCTAGCGCGTGCTGCAAAACTGTTACCCATCCTGAATTAGGGATGCGCAATACAATCCTATATTCCAATGTATCGATACTGTCACTTCCGATAACCGATATTTTGTATTAATACTATGCTTTTCGATACATTCCAAGTATCGATACATTTGTATTGTATGGATACTTTGCGATCAGGGATTTTTAGTGGTAGCGGTATGTGGCATCATCTACCATCTACCAACAAAAGCAAAAAATATATTCACGCAACCGTTATTCGTCGTTTGCTGTTTACTGTGAAATGAATATATGACGATTAGGTTACTTTAGAGGATCGGATTTTTATTTCTCAAGGAACTCTGTAAAATTTGTCAGTTGTCCGCTGAACCGTTGGGCGTTTATTGCTTCTGAATCTCTGGAATGTCTTATGTTAGCCAACGATTGAACATTAATTCAACGAAATAAACTAATAAACGTAATTTAGTTAATTAGATTTCAAGTTAAGATTCAAGTATTGGCATATAATCAATAAGCGTGAATTCTGCGTTTTGAATAGAGCAGCTGGCAGCCAAAAAATGTCGGATTGTTAACATTCGATATTCTACTGTATTTATATCTTATGTTCCGAATCGTCTCGTCAGCACGAAATTGAATTGAGGATTCTTACGTTTAAACGTCATTGTACTCGCATTGGTGCTCAAGTGTCACTACGCCACTAAATTGATTGGGGGCCTCTACACTCTAACATAAACGATTCAATCAAAAAATTACACCAACAAACAAGAAGCGAAGCTGCCTTTCCTTTTTTTTGTATGCGCATGTCTGGAAATCGCCATTTTTATAATAAGATACCTGTTATACTTCACTTTATTGACCAATGATCTCGCCAATATTTAAAAATTGTATTATTTTGTCAGTGTATTAACTAAGTAATATGTCAACGTCGGTCTCTCAAGCTCATAGGTACATTTTTGTTACCAAAAAATCAAAGAGATTGCGTCGGGCTTCGCTTCTTGTTAGTTGGTGTATTCTTTAATTCAATTCACGTGTCACTCCACTTGTTTCATTAGTTTGTGATGTCACGTAGACTCGCCGCCCTAATATATACTATGACAGAACTTCTCTTTTTTTATTGGTATAATATTACAAATTTAATGTTATGCTTGTAATATTCTATCAGAATTCTTCTTCAGTTGATACTATAGAAGTTGGGTTAGGTGAACTCTCAGTGGATTAAGATGTGAACAAACCTTCAGTAATTATATCTCGTGAGTTTACCAACTGTCTTGCGCAGAAATCAAAATTGGTCTTGTTTATCTATGTAGCCTCGTAACGACCGTTTCATGCCATTGGCGTTACAAACAATATTTCATGCCAACAGCCATTTTATTATTGACATTTGAATTGAAGTAAATTGAGAGTTTAAATATTTCAAAGATACCAATTATTTTGATATACCAATGTCTATTGTATGTAAAAATATCTCTAAAAGCTTCAAAGAATTCTCAAATATGTTTTATTTAAACTATACAATAAATGATACAAAATGTGAAAACGATACACTACTGATTTGAACTCGAATGTCAATTTTACAATATGGCTTACGTGAAACGGAGACTAATACGTGTTAATACAATGATTACGTGCTGCCTATATTTGTCTATTGCCTCGAGCGTATATAGGAATGACGATCTGAGATCGATTTATCGAAGAATCGATTATTCGGACCAAATAAATCGATTTTTTGTAGTAAACCAATTCCGTGAATCGATACTTTACCCTCGAGAATCGAGATTTGATTTTTTTATTTTTTGATAAGAAATATAAAACTGTCTAGAATGAGTTGAATGTGTAATTGGAGGAGGAATCGATGCTTGTGCTATTGAAACTATATTTTAAGTATTGATTAGTATACACATGTAAAGACAGCTTTTCTCTTGATTACGGACATACTCACGAGATGGCATGAGCTTAGCTACTCCATGCAGTTCTACTGGATACGGAAAAGATACGCAACTATTAAGTTTGTAATCTGTGGTTATCTTAAGTAGAAGTTCTTACTCATACAAGTATTATTTAAATACAGTTCTAATTGTTTAATTCATTAAAAAAGATTGAAGATTGATTATTTTAGCGTCTCACATGTCTTCTACAATTACAATCATATATATTATAAATACAAACTTATATAGGTAGTGAGTCAAGAAAAAATTGATTTTCGATAGATCGATTTTTTAGACTTTGATTTTTCTATGAATCGATTTTTCATACTTCGATTGGAATCGATTTGAAGATCGTTCTTTTTTAGAGAAAATCGCCGTCCGTACTCAAGCACCGAGTTCGCATTGTCAAATGAAATATTTTCATGACGCTCCATGCGGTTAGAGTGCGCGGTCGTGATACGGTGATGTCTAAACTACATTGTTATTACGAAACCGTGCGCTCTATTGAGTATTGGCTATTCTTCACCGAACTATGATCAACACTAGGCGTACAAATTTACTCGGGATAAAACAAAAACTTGTTTACTTATACCGCCATAAAATATCCATTATTTTTCAACAGTAGAACCAAACATCTAAACAAAAATTATGTGACGTCAATGTTAAATTTCTATTTGTTGATTTAAATTTCAAGACGTGTAAGTATATGAATATTATATTCATTCTCTCACTCTTGGGAAATGTAAATTGAGAAAGTTTGCTTAGGTAGGACATGCGAATTAACCTTTTGTGAGGCGAAACGTAGATTATTAAAACCACATTAAAGGGCGGCGAATGCCGTGGGGGAAATGGCTTTCGAAGACTCTGCTAGGTATACTATGAACTAAAATAGATTCGTGAATAACGAAAGATAATTAATAACAACTTCTATTTGCCACGAGAGTGAAATCAATTAATATACAATTGTATACAGTGCTTCTCAAAAACTAAAGTCCCCTCCCCCCTTTTTTCTCTTGAACGGTGATACTTAGGCTGATGAAATTTGGAGGGTGAAAATGAATTATTGTAAGCTTCTCTACTAATGGTGACAGGTGACGTAATAGGCATCGGTGATGTCACCAGGCAACTGAAACCAATAATATTAAATGGGTCCTTATGACAAGTGACACCTCGTTTGAAATAATAGTTATTTAGAATAACCAATTGGGTCTTATAGATGATTAAAATGAATGGACACTGAAATTTGAGTTTCGCTTTTAATTAGTAAATATTTAAGAACAAGTTCTTATAATAATTGTTCAAAATGTGCTTCATCTACACTTCCTAGCAGTAAAACATCCTATTACATTCTTCAATAATTCGTTGTTTTAAAATGTCAATACTGTCACGAGCTGTAGGATAACCTTTAAGGTATACCCACAGAAAAAAAACGGTGGTTATCAGGTGCCTGGTGACGTCACCGATTTCTATTACGTCACCTTTTACCATTAGTAGAAAAGCTTATAATAGTTAACTTTCACCCTCCAAATTTCATCAGTCTAAGCTCTGAGTCTAGTATCACCGTTCAAGAGAAAAGAGGGGGTAGGGGATTTTTGAGAAGCACTGTATAATTAAAATCCTCGATACGACTGTTCTAAAGCGAACGAATAATTTTTTCTCAAATCCGGCCCTAGTCTGTTATGAACTATTATTGAAATTCACATTTTTTGGATCATATTTTTGTAAATGAATAGAAATTTGGTTTGAATAAATAGAAGATGCATTGCATTTTAAATGGGATACGTTTAAGAATGTCGTTTTGCTATCTGAGGAAGCTAAAGTTGATGTTGATATACACAGAAATCTATCATCTCACTGAGAATTTATTAATATATGATCTGGAAAATAGTAATTGCTTATATAATTAATGTTGAACTGTTTATCAAATGTCTACAATTTACCACTTTTCGTTACAAAACAGCATAAGAATATTTATAAAATAAAATGTTAATATTTTAATTCATCAAAATCAGGTTATTTTTCTGTAATAAAATTATTATTCTGGTTGATAATCATCACGATGTAGATATGATTTATAGACTCAACTTTTTGTATAAATAAATATTTAATGTTTGTTTTTATTTACTTGTCCAAAGTGTATAGACTTTAATGTTGTCAATGGTAGTAAAGGTAAGCAACCGTTTTGTAATAATAACGATAATAGTTCAGTGCACGGTATGCTTTTTCAAAAGTTAGTAATATATTTTTTCGTTTGTATCTTAGCTTGAATTTATATCTTTTATGAGATTGAATAGAGTACCTGAATATTAAAAAACACTGGTTCTACACATTGTAAGAATGGCGGTTCCAGTTGTCATCATTAAAATCGGACGTACAGTCCGACCACAATAACTTTGGGACACCACGTGGTCGCGGTTGTGGCGTTACTGACTTGCATATGAGAATGTTTTTTTTTTAAAGGAGCCGTCCCTTCGCCGGCACCACCTCAGCCTCTTGTGCTTATTGTGGATTCTCCTAATGTTCTGACTACAGCCTATTCAGCCAATCCGTTCCCTGTATTAGCTCATACAGGTTCTTTACTGGTTGGTTGTAGAAGTATTCTGGAGTCATTTGGGGTCTTTCATATAGTTTTTGCCTCCTGTGGTCCAGCGTCTCACAGTTGCATAATATGTGCAGAGCTGTTTCGGTGTCCTTTTTGTATCTTCTGCATGTAAGGTCTCCGTTATACAGCCCTATTTTGTTCAGGTGCTCCTTTGTGGGAAAGTGTCCCGTAAGAAGCCCCGTTATGGTGCATTGAGAGCAGTTCTTTCGCTACTTTTTCTGATGGATCTTTTATAAATTTCTTCCCATGTGTTTGCCAGGGCGTATTCTTCCAGTGTTTTTGTTTCAACCATGACCTAGTAGAGCATCTGGGAATGCCCACAGATGTTTCGGGTCCGTTCATTAGGGTTGACGATCCTGATGCTCTTGCCAGTTCGTCAACTTTTTCATTGCCAGCGTTTCCTTTGTGACCTGGGACCTACTCCAGTGTTACACTGTTCCGAGTCGCCAGTCTTCTAAGCTCTTCGTCGCATTCATACCAGCCAAGATGTTACCTAAGAGCTCTGAAGTGCTTCAAGGGCAGCTTGGCTGTCACTGCAGATCCTGATCTACCTGTTGTTGTAGGCACTCATGTTATTTGCCCTTGCACATGCAAGTATTGCATAAACCTCTGCTTGAAATACCGAGGCATATTTGCTCGACTTGCTCATTCCTTGATCCGTCTGTATACCAGATCAGTTCATTCGCTCTGCTGAGTGGTGGTGCGTCCTCTTCCTCAAGCTCCTTTCGATATTTGATGACAATCTCGAAGTTCTTGCGAAATATATATCTGGCGGTCATGTGGTCTGTTGGCATTTTAAAAATGTCGTCATCCACGTGCCCTATTTCTGTGTGTCCTCTTCCATGTGCCACGTCATGGTCTGATGCTTTTTTCCAGTCGGGTTAGATCGAGCTGCCCTTGCTTCGCACATTATGACACAATGTAGCGGAGGAAGGTCTAGCATTGTTTCCAGCGCCGCTGTAGGAGTAGTCCTCATTGCCCCTGTAATGCCTATGCATGCAAGTATTTGGACCTTGCTTAGTTTTAGCATCGCAGAGGTTTGTGTAATCTTTGTCCACCAGACCAGAGATGCATAATATGTTATATGAAAATGTTAATAATATACTATTATATTTCACATTGCAAGAAAATATGATCCGCTCCGTGAATACACCTTAAAAATTTGACAAATTTTTAAAGTTCAAAATTGTGTAGTTGACGAATTTTTTCATTAGTCAGATAGTGACCAGAATTTAAAAAAAAACTTAATTGTTCTTGATAACGGTAGATGGAACGCTACTGAAACGTTGAATTTAAAAATATAAAAAAGATATTGTAATTTAATGTCCCACAATAATTAACAAAAATAATGAATACACCACAAGGAACATACAGCAGATATGAATAACTATTCTAAAGATTTGTTCTCTTAAATTAGCCACATCTGGATAAATTTTTTGATAGAGATCTTCAATGGCCAAGGTCCATAAACTGTTCAATTTTAATTAATGTCCAATAATTCATGAATAAAATACATTTTTTAACTCTCAACTTTAGAGGTGTATACTTCGTTAACCAAGAGACTAAGGTATAAATTCTTAGCCCCTCATAATCTCCCAATTTTTTGGTATGAACCTCTGTGATTATATATGGAATATAAATTTCGTGAAAAAAAAGACATATTAATTAAATATGCTATGATTTTAATAAATTTTTATCAAATATAAGTTCAATTGTATACATTTTTCAGACTTTCAAACCTGTATCCATACAATTTCAGATCATATACATTAACCATAAAAATTTTTGTTTTTATTTATGATTATTATATAAATGATCATTGTTCTTGAGCCCACAGTATAAAGAGATTTTTTATTCCCTTGAAAATATTAAAAGTTTAGTGATTAGTCAAATGTAATACTCTGATATTGAGTGTGACCTGCTACTCTTCCCAAAATGACTTATAGAAAATAATAATGTGAATAAAAAACCAAAATGTTCATGAATCATATTTTGGCACTACTTGACATCTTCTATTATAGTTGCTGCATGCTATAGATAGGGTGTTTCAAATTTCGGGTAAAGGCATCTTCATATTCATGCACCCCTGTATATTAACTCTACATCAAAATTCCAAGTACAGTATATCTACAGTAAAATTGAATTACAGTTCACAGAAAATATCATAACAATAAAATGTGTCTTGAACTACTTTGGAAAGTTTGTCAAATTTTTCATAGTTAAAATTTTTTTAATGGTCTGTGTATATAATTTTTGTCCCCATATCATTACTAAAATGTTACATTACCATAATTCACTAACAGATTTCTTATTAACAAAACAATCTTTAAATCCTTTAACCAAATCTTTATACTTATACCAACTAAGATTTTCTACTTGTTCTTCTTGAGAAGAATTTATATTTGTGATTTTCACATTCTCACTGGCATCTTCAAAAACCATCAAGCTTTCACAACAATTTGTATCCAATTGAGTATCTGATTTTAAAGATATTTTTATGTGTTTGGTATTTTTAGGAAAGCTGAGAGCTGCGGAAGGTAAAAAAACTGAAGATTCATTTAAAGAATTATCGTTTGGGTTCGTCTGTTTCTTGATAATGTATATAAAAATGTTTGTACAGGAGATCGTTGCATCTATTTTATCAAGCCAATCTTGTGATAGAAAAATACTCCTAAAAAGATATATAAAAAGTTAAAAATATTTTTTTAGAAGTAAATCAATATTTTAATACCTTAAAATTTTTTGTTGATACTTATTTAATTGTGCTAGATGATTCCTTTCATTATGTCCTTCAATAAGTGAGGATACACTGATAGTAAATACTTCTTTAGCAGTATGTGGTGTTGTACCAAGTACTATTACAACTTTTTTCACCTCATTTTTATTGCCAACAAATTCATTTGTGATACTAGTCATTGCAGATTCGACGGTGTCCAAAACATTGGATACAAGTCTAAAGTGATTTTCTGCTTTAAAATTTGGCCTATCAGATGCAGTAGGTTGCGTGGTGTTTTGTCGTTTTTTAGTTATCACGCTTTTCATCCAATTATAAGGATAAGGGATTTGGCACTTCTGGTAAAGAATACCTTTCAAAACTTCGTTCACAATTGATGCACATGCAAATGGAGTTAGAACTATATCCGAAATATTTACATCGATATTAAACATGTTACTTCTGTGACCATCATTTTCTTTCATTTTCATATTTCAATAATAAAATAAACCGTCACAAATTGAAATTCAAAATTTAAAACATTTCCAAACAGTAAAGGCCGCTTGACATGGTGCAATAAAACGTGCAATGCAATGCAAGACGCAATATTTCTTGACCGAAAGCATGCGCAGTTGAGATCCAGCTGATTAGTTTCTGCAACTCGATGCAATTGCAAGTTTATCGGTTTGGTGCCATTTCTATTGCATGCAAGGCGCAATTCTAGGGAGAAATCTAGTTTATTTTGTGTTACCAACCAACTAACTATTTTTAATCAAATGACACCTATCAGCTGATTGTGGTGACTGATGTTTTGTCATTTGTGATTTGATAATCGGAAGTGATTAACTTCTTTTTTTCTCCGAGCTTTTCTCACTGTCTCTATCTTTATTTTAGATAATAATAAACTTTATAATATTGTTTAAATAAATTATTTTTTGAGGTTATTATACACTTTTTTCTTTCTACTATTAGTTGGTTTGGCACCAATGTTGCAATGAATTAGAATTGCATGATGTCAAACAGTATTCAAGATTCATAATTTGCAATACACTGACCTTGCAAGAAATTGCTACAATTTCTTGCACGTTGTATTGCACCATGTCAAGCGGACTTAAGCGAGTGAACTGTCACTTACGACAGTCATTCCAGTCAATCACGTTTGAGCCATTTTCCCATCATTTTTCTTTGAACTTAACCACGCAAACCATGACAACAATACCATGACGTCACGGTAAACTTGTGTGACGTAATTGTTTGTGGAAACTCGGAAATTTACAAACACCTAGTCTGTCAAACTATCTCGGAGCTGGTTTGTGTCTGTGTGGTTGGTTAACTGTTACGTCATGGTTTGGAATACAAGTCTAGGAATATTGACTGGTTAACTTATAGTTAACCCGGTTTGTGTGTCTAGTTCATAGAAAAATGGCTTTGGATTTGATCACAGTATTTTGAGCATTTTATTCGTAACAAAAAAGCTTCTCAGTACGCCGGAATTCGGAAGAGTGCTTCGATCTCTTGAACCAGCTTACAATGATTGAGACCGTCTATCTTTATCTTGCTGTTAAAAATTTCCTTGTTTACATGGAATGTCTCGCCTTACTTGTTCAAACTACTAAAGAAATCATTTTTTCTTTTCGTGTAAACTGGAGAAATCTATTTCCCTTATTTCACCCTTTTCCTCTTTTGCGAACGCATCCCGCATACGATAGGGAATACAATTAATTTATGGTTGGCTATCCTGTAGTTGAACTGTCAGAAACAGCTGTGGTGGGAGGTGTTTTGTTATGACTTTTGAAGTTCTAAAACTAATTGGAATTCTTACTTTAAATAAATAATAATTAAAATTCAAAATGCTATCGGTTCGAGATAAGTGGATCAGAATTTTTGATATTCCCGATGCTAGAAAACACAAGAATGGTTTTACAATATATAAAGTTGTCTCAATGGTAAGGCAATACGAAAATAATAATCAGCTGAATACTGAACACAGCAAATATTTCAATTTTTTAGTTATATCCAGAGTCTTGTCCCGATGCTGTTACCCGAGTAATTGTGTGGAAAAGATTTAATGATTTTCGAAGATTGAACAGAGAACTTAAAGTATTATACAAGAAATTAACAAAAAACAAAGATTTTCCCAGTTTATCTGCAAAAACTGTCTTAAAAAGGTCAGTTTATGTACACAGATCCTATTATTCATTATACTAGTATAAGGAGGTCAATATTTTTATGATTGCAGGGGAGACCATTATTTATTGATAACATTAATTACTGAATCGTGTTGATTATGTTACAGATTTGATGATGAAACTATTCAAGAACGAAAGCAAAGTGTCTTAAATTTCCTGGAGTTTATTGGAGGAAATAGTCAACTGTTTACTTCAAAAGAATTTGTAAAATTTCTTGAGGTATGTAGCATATTATTAGTTGACCGACTGCTCTTAATTTTCATTTGTTCAGACAGAGGAGAGCCTATTTTTAACAAACTTATCAGTATATTTATTATGTAGAGGTACATAATTTGATAACTTTTGATAAGCCACATATTGCACCATGTTGTGAATGACAGTTGGAGGAGAGTAAGATATTCAATATATATTGAAGTTTATGATGGCTCTAATATTTTCTACAATTTATGGTTATGGCATAGTCTCATGATAAATTTGTGTGCTATCTTTTCAATGAACATAAATGATTATAATATCTTTTCAACAACTTATTAGCAACCATTTCACTGAGTTTAGTTTTTAAAATTTTAGACCAGTTACACTCCAGCAGAACTTTTAAACAGTAATATAAATTCTATTAGAGCTGAACTAAAACTACCAGGAGATCCAGAAGTTAGTACCACCCTATCTGAAGATGACATTACAATTAGTGATACAGATTCTGTATCAACGATTTGCAGTTTCAATAGTCCATCTCAGGTTAGTGAATTGAAAACAAATGAAAGGCTTTTGTTTAATTCATAATCTATTGCTTTTCAGGTGGATACAATGACTGATTTCACAAAATCTCACATCTCGCATCACCCGAAGCTCCAAAAATTTAATTCAACAACTTCAATCAACTCTCATACATCTTCAAATAATTCAGATTTATCTAACATAACAAATATATTCGATAATATTAGTTTATTAGATGGACAAGGTCATAGCATTCCTTTTATAAAAAATTTAGATGATGATATACAGTACATTCTTGATGCATCTGTACACATAAATTTGGCTGCTGAATTAGAAGAAGATAGAAAGTTTTTGGAAGCTCATATTGCATATAATACAGCAATTGATATTTTGGTGAAACATGGAATTGGTGAGCATTTTCAAATATTGAATTTCTTATTAAAACCAATATACTTAATCAGAATTGAACTAGAGTTCATATAATAGCCTTCTTGGTGTGCATCATCGTTTGTGACGTATATCCGGGTTTTGGGTATGTCGTTTATTTTATTCGCTATTTTGACATATAGCTAACCTTAAATATGATGAATAAAATGATCAGGATCGTATTCAGCCAAATTCGAAAAGGCTATGAAATTAATAATACTTAGGATATGAAAACACTACAAAATAAAACAAATTGTATATTCAATTTACATATTAAAATAATTTTACATTAGTAAATATAGTCCTGCAAACTAATTATATTCTCTGTGTTATACTGTTTAGTGTTAGGCTCTTAATTCCATTAAATTTTGTGATTCAAAACTTTCAAAAACATGTATTGTCCCGAAAATGTGATCGTGTGCAAATTTGAAAGAAATCGGTTAGGTAAAAGAAGGTAAAAAGTGGATTGCAAGATTTGATCTAGACAAACAGAGAAGTGAAGTTAAATAAAAGTGTGTAAAAATGGTTCACTCATCGGACTAATTAAAAATGTCCGATGCATAGAAAACATTTTTCTACACACCTTCACTAAACATTCTGTATATACACGTCCTAATGGCATGCTCGTGTTTCTCTCGGATTGTGGGACCCTTCGGTATTTTGACAGACTTACTTATTTTAGTGGTATATTCTGAATCATTGTGAATGCCATTTTTTGCCAAATTTGCTACAGTCGGCAAGGATATTCCCAATGCATCCGAAACGCGCTGAAACACAATAGATAAAAATAAAATATTCAAACATTCCTGATGAAATAGGATTAACTTGATTTATATTAATTTCACTTATCGTTATATAAAAAAATACTTACTTGGTTTACTGAAGTTAAAGGTATCAATGGTTTACCAGCATCTTTTTCTAACTGAAAATATTTGATAACTTTCAAAATAAGATGCTGCTCTTTTTTCGTGTATCCAGGCAAATTTTTGTATTATTTAAATAAATAAAATGCTAACAATAAGAATGATATTTACTTTTCATAAATAATAATTGATCGTAAACAACAGAGTACAGACCTGACGAGAACTGTCAGTGGGACATTAGAAAAAGACGTAAGACACATTGCCGCTACGAAGGGAATGTCTGCATCGTATTTTGAACGATATAAATTCGCCCGATTGATACGTCGCGCTTGCACGTAAACTAAACATCAACCAATCAAACTTTTCTGTCAAAGATTAAACGTTTAAACAGTTCATTATTGTGATTTTTTGATTAGGATTAATCACAGACCTGCCTTATTTCCATTTCTTCCAATGTAATGTGTTAGAAGGACATTAACAATCAATGACGCACCCAAAAAAGGCTATTATATGAACTCTACCTACTCACTTACAGTAGAAACTCTGAATCTTCAGTGTTATGTTACTAAATCTTTGATATTATTAAACACAATAGAAAGAAAAAAAAATACATGTATAAGAGTTTCTTTATATTTTCTACTTTTAAAGCCTCTTGGCTGTCCAAGAAAATTTTCATTATTTTATGTTTGAGATTGGCTCCTTCCAATCTTTCCACACATAAATCAATGGTTAATTACCTGCCAGAAATTTGGTTGCATAGGATCCTAGGGAGGTTGATATGTCTTTCCCAATTCTGCAAGTGAATACACCTGCACCAGAGTCTAAGGGTATTTTTGAGCCATGTGTGTTCCAACAGATATCTGCTCATAGTTCTATGTGTTGTCCAGCTATCCTTTTTCTTCCAAAAATATATGGAGAGTAGCTAGGTCCAGGAGGATGTCCATGGGTGCAGGGTTCACAGATTCCTGGTAGTTCCTGTTGACAAAAGATCCAGTCAATTTCCACCAGCAATTATAAGCCTGTAATTCTATGGGTTGTCCAGCTAGCCTTTTTCTTCCAAAAATATATGGAGAGTAGCTAGGTCCAGGAGGATGTCCACGAGTGCAGGCTTCACAGATTCGAAAAGTTTACTGTTCCAAACAAAAACTAAATATTGCCACGGCCTTAAGAAGAAGTTTTATTGGGAAAATCTATTTTTTTGAGTTATTTGATTTTTCATTGAAATTCGTGCTAAGAGAACGGGCTACCTTCAAAACTTTCACCTGTGACGCCGGGAGGGACTTTCAATTGCTTAGCCTTTCGTCTCCTAGTTTAGAATAACCAACAGTCGCCACTGCTTATAAGTCACGTGATGGGGAAGATTCAGCATTCCTACAGTATTTATTTTAAAAAGAATAAAAATTGTTTCAGATGATACAAATTATGAAAGAAGACAATTGGTGAAATACAAAACAGATAAATACAAAATACGTGCTGAAAAAATATACAACATGTATCTGTCTCCTGAGGTCAGAAATCTGCAGTTTATGGTAAGTCCTTATTATAACTAACTAATAGACAAGTCCAGAATGACGTCACTGACAGGTGGGCCATTATTGTTCTGGAATATTCTATTCCGTTTTCTTTGTTTACTGGTAAACAACGGAAGACAGCTAAGATTTAATTAGTAATATGTTTTTAAAAGTATCTAAAATGTCATGCACGAGTTGAGGTATCTTTTTTTCGTTTTCCGGCTTTTTTAACCAAGCAAGGTGACTGTTTAATTGATCTCCCTGTGTACCTAAATTTGTTGCTCATAACTCATCTGTTGATTCCTTTTTTCGGGGGACCCAGCGTAATATGGCCGACCTATCAAAGTAAGGTGTTCTGGAATGGTCTGTCTATATTTAAAAATGTTGGCTGTATGATTTTTTGTTATGAATGTTTGTACCATTCCAGGGACTTTTCCCAAGATTTCCTTCAGTTCTTTTTTCTAATAGTCTCATCCTTTTGCTTTAATAAAGTTATTTTTGGTTCTTACACAAAAATTTTAATTTTAGACTGAACCTGTAGAAGAAAGTACAATTAAAAGACCATTATTCGATCTTTACAAGTACAAGGTGGTTAAAATTATAAACAATTCAGGAATATTGGTACTGCATTCCGAATTACAAAAATTATTTTATATTAAAGTAAGTGAAAATATTTTTTGAGTATATTAAGTAATTGTTCCAATTAAGTGGGTCTGCCAGTAAATTAAGTACTTTCTGGCATTAATCTACTAGTCTGGATCTTACCTTGCAAATATTTAAAGCAGAAATATCTGCCTGCCTTTAAACTCTGCCTGAAATACAGAGGTATATTCTCTTTGCCTTTTTTATAGTCAATGACCCATCTATGTACCAGATCTCACTTCATGAAAGTGTCACTTACCTTGAGCTTTACTAGTTCTTATACTTATATATTTCCCAATCACCTGACCTTTTTTTTAAGGAGCCGTCCCTTCGCCGGCACCACCTCAGCCTCCTGAGCTTATTGTAGATCCTACTAGTATTCTGACTACATCCTATTCATCCAATCCGTTCCCTGTATTAGCTCATACAGGTTCTTTACTGGTTGATTGTAGAAGTCTTCTGGAGTCATTTGGGGTCTTCCATACAGTTTCTGCCTCCTGTGGTCCAGCGTCTCACAGTTGCATAATATGTCGTTATACAGCCCTATTTCTTTCAGGTGCTTCTTTGTGGGAAAGTGTCCCGTAAGAAGCCCCGTTATGGTGCGTAGTTTGTTCCTGCTTATTGAGAGCAGTTCTTTACTTTTTCTGATGGTTCTTTTATTAATTTCTTCCAAGTGTTTATTGTGTTGTTCTTTTACCCATCCTTTTAACCATGACCCAGTGGAGCATCTGGGAATGCCCACAGATGGTTCGGGTCCGTTCATCAAGGTTGACGATCCTGCTCTTGCCAGTTCGTCAACTTTTTCATTGCCAGCGATTCCTTTGTTACCTGGGACCCACTCCAGTGTTACACTGTTGCGAGTCGCCAGTCTTCTAAGTTCTTCGCCGCATTCCCATTCCAGCCGAGATGTTACCTTAGAACTCTGAAGTGGTTTGAGGGCAGCTTGACTGTCGCTGTAGATCCTGATCTGCCTGTTGTTGTAGGCTCTCATGTTATTTGCCCTTGCACATGCAAGTATTGCATAGACCTCTGCTTGAAATACCGAGGCATATTTACCAAGCGAGACGATTCCTTCATATTTGCTGCATATGCCCGCTTCGGTGCCGAGCTCATTCCATGATCTGTCTGTGTACCAGATCAGTTCGTTCGCTCTGCTGAGTGGTGGTGCGCCCTCTTCCTCAAGCTCCTTTCGATCTTTGATGACAATCTCGAAGTTCTTGCGAAAGATATATCTAGCGGTCATGTGGTCTGTTGGCATTTTAAAGATAACGTCATCCACGTGCCTTATTTCTGTGTGTCCTCTCCCATGTGCCACGTGATGGTCTGATGCTTTTTCCAGTTGGGTTAGAGCTGCCCTTGCTTCGCACATTGTGACACAATGTAATGGAGGAAGGTCTAGCATTGTCTCCAGCGCCGCTGTAGGAGTAGTCCTTATTGTCCCTGTAATGCTTATGCATGCAAGTCTTTGGACCTTGTTTTGTTTTAGCATCACAGAGGTTTGTCTAATCTTTGGCTACCAGACCAGAGATGCATATGTTATCCTGGGGATGACAACCATTTTGTACAACCAGTCTACCAATCACCTGATCTTACATCACTATATTTCTTTTTATGGAGATATGTGAAGAGCATTCTGTATAAAACTAAACCTTTCCATTTAAATGACTTAAAAGAATGCTAACAGACAGTTTTATTTAAGATTAGGATGTTGCCAACACCTTCGTGGTGAACATTTTAAACATTCTTTTCATTGACATTCTATTACGTTTTGCATTACATTTTAGCTTTTGATTGTATTTTGGTAACCACATGATTTCATTTTATTCTTTTTCAATTGCTGCAACCAATTTCCAACTTGAAAACGATAACATTTCTGAATAGAGACTGAAGAGACCTTTCAAATGATATATCACAAGCCCATTTAAAAAATTGGGGGTTGTACCTGTCTTTCTAAGGGGATTAATGGTAGGGATCTCGTTTTATAATTTAAATTTTACGAGTTTTGGGATTTTTTATAAATATTTACAGTAACCAAATTATGAATTTATTCTTTTTGGCTTTTACACACTGTATAGGTATATTATTATGGGTTAGCCACTATGCTGCATATCCAGTGTATAATGTGCAGATGTAGTCCCCACATGTTGTCACAAGTATGACTTAATTGCTACTGTTCTTGTACTAATATTATTATTATGTATTTCAGATTATCCAGAAGACCACTCAGTTCCTAGATGAAAATTTAATATTACCTG
The DNA here is from genome assembly GCA_949126875.1 of Lochmaea capreae. Lineage (NCBI taxonomy): Eukaryota > Metazoa > Arthropoda > Insecta > Coleoptera > Chrysomelidae > Lochmaea > Lochmaea capreae. Next base: position 11,451,195 of record OX421409.1, read on the forward strand.
AACATGTGCCTTATATGGTCAAACTTAGCAGTCATTATAATTGCGAAAATGCAGTATTTTTGGTATTAGAGTATTTTAGGTGAGTTATATTTTTACATCCCTTGGATATTTGCCGTTAAAAATGTTCTTTTAATTCGTCTTTGTTTTTGTCCCCATTTTTTAAGATGATTTTTGTTGTGTATTTATAGTCATCACCCGTTTAGTTACTTTTAACACTGTTTGGTTGCATAACCTTTTTTCAAGACAATCAAGTATTCATGTCGAAAAGTTTAATAAATAACGAATAATAGTTTTATACTATTAACGGATTACAAAGTTTTTAAAATATTTTCAAAAACTTGACCGTTCACTTAGAAGAAACAACTACTTCTGGGCTATATGCGCCGACAGACGTTGAATTGCAAGGAGAATATCTACTTGTACTGATGAGGTGCAAATATGCCGAAGCCGTTCTACAAGTAATATTGTCCTTTCTAATTGCAAATCAGAATAGTTGAACGCTCACGTTTTTGGAAATATTTTCAAAACTTTGTGGGCGATAATAGTATAAAACAATTATTCAGGGTGGGGCAAAATCTGATTTTTATTAAAAAAATCAAAAACCATTGATTTTTTCAAAAAAATCATGATTTATTTGATTTTTTTTTTATTCTATAAATTTGAACATTTTGATTCTTTGAAATTATTGTTTGTTAATTATTTTAATGTATAAGTCTAAAAATTATAATACAATTTGCGGCTCAAAAACTTGTGACAACACATTTGTCGCGCTTCTTGCAAGAAAATTCTGGTCGCGATTTGTTTTCCTTCTGTCTTATACACTCACTATACAGTGCCGAGTACTGCCGAGTGTGGCACGAACACGTTTGTTGTGCTTTTTGCAAGAATATTCCTATCGAGGCTTGTTTTCCTTCTCAACCTATAAATTATAAATTATGTACTTCTTTTTTGTTGTTTTTGCTAAAAGCAGATACTTCTTTTGATTTTTGAGAAATCTTTTATATTATGTTGTTATCTGGTTCTGAATAAAAAAGAAAAAAATTGATTTAAATCATGATTTTAATTTTAAAAATCAAGCGATTTAAATCATGATTTTAATCATCCCAACCCTGCAATTATTCAATATCTATTGTAACTCGCAGGAAACTGTAATAATCTATTGAATCTTTTAAATAATCAGACTTATGAATAAATATCATTAAATGGTAGTAATTCCAGAACTGCAAGTTTATTCCAACAATATTAATTAACAACCGTTTTATTTATTTTGCAGTGGAACGAAACTGTCGGATTATCTAAAGAGACAAGTAGATGATCCATCCTTCAACAAAACTAACGAAATTATAACTTGTCAATTTCAAGATGAATCTGACAATGAGTCAGAACAAAGTTTCTCCGATCTAATAACCGATTACAATAACTCCCGAATATCCTCTTCTAGTCAAAAACGTTCCAGTAAAGATTACTCAGACGATGATAAAGGTAGATGTAGTAGTGATGGCAGCTTCGAGAAAATCGATATGGATAGCGAACCAGCAGAAAAATCTGTTTCCGAACATTATTTAACCCACGACGACCCACAAACTTCCAATGACTCGGTTCTTACAGAACAAAGTTTTCGTCAACAAAAGTATACCAGACGGAGAGATAAAGATGATGGGAAAAGTAGTAACAACAGGAAGCAAAGTACAGCTAGTAGCCAAAGAAGTCAGTTTTCTAGTTTTGACACGGAGACGTTTACGAGTAGGGTAATCGTACCGGATAAAATAGTGGTGAAATGGACAGCTCAGTTGTTAATTGCTTTGGATAAATTACATACACTAGGTATTATATGCAGGTAAATATCAGGTATTTTATCAATCAATTTCCCTAAATTAAACACTATAGATTTGCTTTGTCTTTCAGGACGGTTTATTGTAGAATTGTTTGAAACTTTTTTTTTTAATATAAACCGTTTTTGTCATGAAATATTTTCATTGACAACTACTCTGGATTGAATTTTATACGGACATTTTTTAACTGGTTCCTCTGCAGTTCCCTACTCTAGGTGACAGAACTGTACTGATTTGTTTTGCGTGTTTATCTCACATTGGTTTATTAACATACCTACTATGACTTTGTCAGTTTTCCTATCTTTGTTTATTAGGTCTGCCACAAATTTTGGTGGATGTCCTCTAATGAACTGTCACTGTCCTGGAGAGTTTCTAGAGATTTCTGTATCATTCATTTTATTGTGGCTTTGTTTATTGTCGATTTTGCGACGCCCCTGGGACCCAGGTAGATACTCCGAGAGCATTTAAGTCACCTACGCCATCACATTCTAGCTTATAATTGAACTGTATGGAATTAAGTAGCCTTAGTACTGAATGGTATATTCTTACTACTACTAATTTAGTCATTCGAGCCTTGGACAAGACAAACTCAAGCCAAGGTTCCGGCATTGGCCACTGGCGACCCATTTTGCCATTCCTGCTACTTATGCATCCATGAAGCCGAGTCCCTCGATGAAGGACTCAATCCTCTTCAGTGGATGCCTGCTTATGTCCCCAGAGGCCATAACAGGGACTCCAAAGATTCGCCTGCGTAGCACAGCCCAATGTGGACATCGAGGAGAACATGGTCCGACGTTTCGTCAACCACGCCGCAACCCTGCATAGGGGGCTTTCCTCTAACCTAGGTTACAGAGGGGTTCTCATTCTTTTTTAACCTACTCCTTGGTAGTTCTATAGCACCTCTAGCATGTCCATCAGTCCATCCCCTCAATAGGAGCTTGAGCTGCCTGAGACCCTGTAGAGCCCTCCAGTGAGCAAGGTGCTGGTTTCTCAGCCAGTTCCTCGTCATCTTACGGATTGTTTGTTTTGTGAGACCCAAGGTCGGGTCCGGGCCGTTCCACAGCCAGCGCGTCCGCCCCTTCATTGTCTTCAAAACCAGAGTGGGCCGGAATCCATTCTAGCTGGATCATGAACCATCTGTGTACCAGACGATCCCATGAGGCTGTGAATTTCCCTCCTTTTCCCAGAATTCTCTATTCCGGATCTTCACCCTATACATATATATGGTATATTCTTTCCTGCCTTTTAATTCCAACGCAGTGGTGAATCATCGCCATCATTTTCGCTTTTAAAGTTGTGATGTCCTTAGATCGTTTAATTGGAATAGCTATCCTTCCTTTTAGCACTACAATTTTGGCTTCGTATACTATGTCTCAGCTTTAATGGGTACACCTTTCTTCCACTGTTCCCTACTGGTATAAGTATTTGGAACTCATTATCAAAGCTGTATGGTGTGACTGTTGCCTCAATAAGTTTCCTCATTAAGGCAAACCACAAACTTAACAGACCTCCACCCTTTTCCAGAGCGAAATGGGTGGTGAAACCTCTCAAAATATGTAAGAAGAACAAAAAATTTGGATGAAGAAACAAGTTCTTCACGACCCCTACCTTTGTATGTCATTTTTGTTTCGTTATGTTAGTTTCATTTACCTTGCATTAAAGTCGGCGATTTTGTTTTATGTGTTTAACACTTGTAATTTTTTCAAGAATTTTTTTTCAGAGATTTACAAATGAACAATTTACTTATAGATGACAAAGAGAACTTAGTTTTAACTTATATGTGCAATATTAAAGAATTGAGCGACTTATTTTCTGCAAGTTTTAATTATAACTTAGCACCTGAAGTATACAGCTTTCACCAAGTAACTAATTCGGCAGATTGGTATAGTTTTGGTGCCATACTGTACGAACTACTTGTTGGCCAAGTAAGTCAACCACAACAGAATTGTACATTATATTTTGTCATTAACGATCATTCTTTTGTCGTTTTTAGCCTCTATCGGAAATTCATATTAATGGTTTAAGTAGTTGTACCTGTCTAAGAATTCCCCGATATGTTTCTCCTGAAGGAAGATCAATTTTAAGACAAGTAAGTGTATTAATAAGTGTACATTCAAATCTTCCACCGTTTGCTATCAAATTATGCCAGCTTGCACCGTTTAGATTTCATTCACGCCTTTCGCAGGTCGCGAGAAATCGGGAAGGGTTATGCAACAAGTGCAAAAATTGTTGATTGCACGCGACGTGAATTGCTGAAAACAACGGACTGAATTAAAATGTCTCCCAAGATTTCATGAAGGTCAAAATAAACATTTTCATCTTGAAAATAAAATCGTTTTTTTCTGAAAACGCTACATACTAACATATTCATATATTACGGTAATATACAGGGAAGGGGTGCATAACGAGTTAGATAACAGGTTGAGTGCAATATACACTGTTTGCACGAGTTGCATAAAATATTTTTTTACGTTCGTGAAAAACCAAAAAATGTCTTATTTATGTAGCTCTAAATTGACTAAAATTGGCGTCGGTTTGATGAATGTTTATGTTTGTCATGGTGATAAAACGCCTACCTTACTGGAACACCAAAAATGTGGTGGAAAGTATTGTTTAGCAGCCCAAGGGCGGAATATTCATAACGTCACCATTTTTTAGTTTTTCACCATCTGTCACTTGATTACTTTGACGATTCACGTGAGTTTTTTAATTAAACGTCAGTGTATGTCAAGTTTTTTGTTATATTTTCTTAATTTTTGGCTTAAGCGGTAGGCGAAACACAGTTGTGTGTCACACATACAGAAAACGCTTTAACAGCCGTTAACGCTCGCTCGTGCATCTAATAGTCTTGGGCTGCTAAAGCTAATTCTCTGCCCTTGTGACACAATATACTATTATTGCACTAGAACAATAAAGAACTAGTTTTTCCAATAGTTCAATCAAGTTTTGTTTTTTGCATGAACGTAGAAAAACAATTCCTCTATTTTGATGACTGCGTAGGAGCTGATTCCGTATGGATAGATTATTTTCTCGTTCGTGTCATGCAGTTAAAGTATACCAGTTTGCGACTGATAGAGGGACAAACTGACAGAAATAGTACAATTCTGTCAGCGGTGGATTTTAATTCGCAACAGTACAACAGTCCCCTACTAAAAGTAGTATTCCACTATCGTCAATATTGACTGAATATACACATAAAATGCGAAATGGCGGCCATGATCTCGAGTGCACTGTCGATAAAAAACAAATTTATTAGATTTTTTCCGATGTACTGTATCGCGGTGATACTGTGACCACCTTCGCAACAAAACACCATTTTGTTATTTGGCCATGTACAGCAGAGTTGAAAAATCTGCTGATGCCGGAGCTACTCAGTCCGCAGTCGTATAGTTGACGTAAAAGATATAGTGCCAGTTATCTAATCGTATATCCCCTTTAAGTTATGTTGCGGAGGTAAACTCTGAAAGGTATTTATATTATTTTCGTCTACTTACCAAACATAATTCTATATTGTATTTGTATTTTACCCATCCTTTCTTAACCGTATCGTGTGTATCATTCCGAGTTTCGTCCAAATAGATAATTGCTAATAAATATATGTATACTTACTTACAATTTCCACACACACACTTTCTTGATGTCAGACCACCGACTAAAAAGAACACCTGCAACCAACCCTCAAAAATAGTTATAGTTCAGTCAAACTATTAAGGCACTCACTCGCTATCGCTCGTTCGTGTTTTAAACAATTCCGTTTATTAATCGCCTTCATTAACAAACTGGTTTATTAAATAACTATTAACGTTTATTAGTTGAAATTATAACATTAAATGAATTTATCGTCAACAAAGTAAGCATTTTAAATAATTTTAATATTGACTGGGCTATGACGGTATACTCTTATGCCCTGTTGCAAGAACGCTTATTAAAAATGATGAATGATTAACGGCTAATCAATGAAATAATAACTCGTTAATTCTTCAAATCAACCATCATATACACATCAAAATGCACCGGATAGGTACCTGCAATGATGAACAATTAATCGACCATTATTTTTTTCGTAAAATCGGGTTCCCATTGATGGTTCATCATTTTTTAATCAACCATCACATGATTAGAGATTTGATTAGCGTTCTTGCAACCGGGCGTTAGTCAAACAAAAAGCCGGCAACTTTAAGTTCGCACTATACCTTTTACGTCAACTATACAATTAGACTTTCATATTTCTTGAACCAACTGAGTTCGTGATGTCATTTGCGTTCGAACTGCGCCAGCTCGGTGCACCACCAGTGCTAAGGCACTAAAGAGATTAGTATTCTCATCCGCCATTTTGGTGTCTGAATTTTATTGTTTTGTGATGTGTCCAGTTGACATATTGTGTTGAAAATTTTTTGAAATTGAACAGAACATTTTATTCTACGCACGCGGAAGCTGGCCACGTCTCTGAGTAGAAATACCGAATCTCATGCCAAATACTTGACCAACACAACAAAAAAGGCCCAGTACAACGAGGCACCAGAATGCGGACGAGAATACCTATGTCTACAGCGCTCTACCAGTGCATTTCAATCGAAATAATAGTTTCCATCTCTCATGTAGATCTATCGTACAATCATGAACTTTTGCTCACCTGCAAATCCACTAAAATAGTTAAATATGCATTTATTAACCGATTTTGTTGTTTCAGTTACTCACTTTTGATCCGAACGATAGATTGGGCAGCGGAATCAATGGTACGGAGAACATCAAGTCGCATCCATTTTTTAAATCAGTATCGTGGAATACTTTAATTTGATTGATTTAATAACTTGCTTGTTTCATAATGTGATATAATTTGCTGCATTTAATGTTTTAATTGTTACATTTCCTCGTCACTCGTCAGTTCATTTTAACCTTTGAAGTTTTTGCTATAGAATTTGCTTATGTTCAAGTTTAAGATAAACATTTTTTAAATAGTAGTAATTTACTGTCAACACTGTTATTTAGATTTAAAGTGATCAAATGTTTTACATTAATTTCATGAAATATTATCTAAATATGTCAACCATGACAAATTTTATTTTATAGTACTATGAACTGATATTTGATAGTAGCTTTAAGAGTTATATAGACATGTTGTGGATAATAAATGTATAATTTTCCATGTAAAATATTTTTAATAAATTATTTAATCTACCAATAAGCCATCTCTTGGATGTATACTATGATTAAAAAATTTTTATTGAAAGTGGTCAGGAGAAATCTCTACTAATAACTCTACTCTAAAGTTTTTTGGCATGACCGCTAGAGGGAGTGTTCCTGGAAAAAAAATTAAAAATCAGTTTTTTATAAAATATGCCCAATTACAGTAGCTGTTGAATATGAAAACTAGTAAGATAACTAAATGTCGCACAAATTTAATTAAGTACGTGCCCTCTATCTATGACAATTTAAACTAAATGTAATCGTTCTTGAGTACCTATATGTAATTGATTCATCTAAACTTCATTGAACGAGATTAAACTCGAAACGCGAAACTTTCTTGTTGACTTATGTAACACATAGTATAATTGGTATATTTAAAAAAAAAACTGGTTTTAAAATTGATTTTCATAGAATACACCATCTAGCGGTGAAGCTTGAAAATTTAAAGTTATTTCCAGATAATGTTCTTGGCCACTTTCACTAAAAAATTTATTGTCCTGAAATTTTAAGATGGATAGTCTGATATACTACCGAAAGATCGCCTCATTGGTCTACACAATACAATAATATGTTTTTTATTTCTATATACCTCATGCCTGATTGCCTACTTAATACAAAGCCACTTGAAAAATTTATTCCTGAATGCCTACTTAACACAAGGCAACTTGAGATTTTCATTCCTGAATGCATTCCTAATACGAGGCCAGTTGAGATTTTCTACCTGATAAATGGAGGCTTTCCAAAGGAAAACTTTGGAAAGTAAATCTTAGCACTACGTGAAGAAATAAGAAAAACGTGATCCTCATAACAAATCTGAGACAATGTAGGTATTGGGAGAGCAGAAATGTTAAGGAGGTGTGAGAACTGTCCGTACTCCTGCTATTTTCGGTTGTTAACCTCCTCACGTTTCTGCTCTCCTGATACTGAATTTCGTGAGAAACCCTAGTTTTGGTCTAAAATCGACAAATATTCTCAATTTCGTGTGTTTTGATGAAAAATATCGAATCTGAGGGAATATAGGTATTAGGAGAGCAGAAACGTGAGAAGGTGTACGAACTTTCCGTACTTCTGCTATTTTCGGTTGTTAACCTTCTCACGTTTCTGCTCTCCTGATACTGAATTTCGTGAGAAACTCTAGTTTTGGTCTAAAATCGACAAATCTTCTCAATTTCGTGTGTTTTGATGAAAAATATCGAATCTGAGGGAATATAGGTATTAGGAGAGCAGAAACGTGAGAAGGTGTACGAACTTTCCGTACTTCTGTTATTTTCGGTTGTTGATCTCCTTACGTTTCTGCTCTCCTGATACTGAATTTCGTGAGAAACTCTAGTTTTGGTCTAAAATCGACAAATCTTCTCAACTTCGTGTGTTTTGATGAAAAATATCGAATCTGAGGGAATATAGGTATTAGGAGAGCAGAAACGTGAGAAGGTGTACGAACTTTCCGTACTTCTGCTATTTTCGGTTGTTAACCTTCTCACGTTTCTGCTCTCCTGATACTGAATTTCGTGAGAAACTCTAGTTTTGGTCTAAAATCGACAAATCTTCTCAATTTCGTGTGTTTTGATGAAAAATATCGAATCTGAGGGAATATAGGTATTAGGAGAGCAGAAACGTGAGAAGGTGTACGAACTTTCCCTACTTCTGCTATTTTCGGTTGTTAACCTTCTCACGTTTCTGCTCTCCTGATACTGAATTTCGTGAGAAACTCTAGTTTTGGTCTAAAATCGACAAATCTTCTCAATTTCGTGTGTTTTGATGAAAAATATCGAATCTGAGGGAATATAGGTATTAGGAGAGCAGAAACGTGAGAAGGTGTACGAACTTTCCGTACTTCTGTTATTTTCGGTTGTTGATCTCCTTACGTTTCTGCTCTCCTGATACTGAATTTCGTGAGAAACTCTAGTTTTGGTCTAAAATCGACAAATCTTCTCAACTTCGTGTGTTTTGATGAAAAATATCGAATCTGAGGGAATATAGGTATTAGGAGAGCAGAAACGTGAGAAGGTGTACGAACTTTCCGTACTTCTGTTATTTTCGGTTGTTGATCTCCTTACGTTTCTGCTCTCCTGATACTGAATTTCGTGAGAAACTCTAGTTTTGGTCTAAAATCGACAAATCTTCTCAATTTCGTGTGTTTTGATGAAAAATATCGAATCTGAGGGAATATAGGTATTAGGAGAGCAGAAACGTGAGAAGGTGTACGAACTTTCCGTACTTCTGTTATTTTCGGTTGTTGATCTCCTTACGTTTCTGCTCTCCTGATACTGAATTTCGTGAGAAACTCTAGTTTTGGTCTAAAATCGACAAATCTTCTCAATTTCGTGTGTTTTGATGAAAAATATCGAATCTGAGGGAATATAGGTATTAGGAGAGCAGAAACGTGAGAAGGTGTACGAACTTTCCGTACTTCTGTTATTTTCGGTTGTTGATCTCCTTACGTTTCTGCTCTCCTGATACTGAATTTCGTGAGAAACTCTAGTTTTGGTCTAAAATCGACAAATCTTCTCAATTTCGTGTGTTTTGATGAAAAATATCGAATCTGAGGGAATATAGGTATTAGGAGAGCAGAAACGTGAGAAGGTGTACGAACTTTCCGTACTTCTGTTATTTTCGGTTGTTGATCTCCTTACGTTTCTGCTCTCCTGATACTGAATTTCGTGAGAAACTCTAGTTTTGGTCTAAAATCGACAAATCTTCTCAATTTCGTGTGTTTTGATGAAAAATATCGAATCTGAGGGAATATAGGTATTAGGAGAGCAGAAACGTGAGAAGGTGTACGAACTTTCCGTACTTCTGTTATTTTCGGTTGTTGATCTCCTTACGTTTCTGCTCTCCTGATACTGAATTTCGTGAGAAACTCTAGTTTTGGTCTAAAATCGACAAATCTTCTCAATTTCGTGTGTTTTGATGAAAAATATCGAATCTGAGGGTATATTGGTATTAGGAGTGCAGAAACGTGAGAAGGTGTACGAACATTCGGTACTTCTGCTATTTTCGGTTGTTGACCTCCTCACGTTTCTGCTCTCCTGATACTGAATTTCGTGAGAAACTCTAGTTTTGGTATAAAATCGACAAATATTCTCAATTTCGTGTGTTTTGATGAAAAATATCGAATCTGAGGGAATATAGGTATTAGGAGAGCAGAAACGTGAGAAGGTGTACGAACTTTCCGTACTTCTGTTATTTTCGGTTGTTGATCTCCTTACGTTTCTGCTCTCCTGATACTGAATTTCGTGAGAAACTCTAGTTTTGGTCTAAAATCGACAAATCTTCTCAATTTCGTGTGTTTTGATGAAAAATATCGAATCTGAGGGAATATAGGTATTAGGAGAGCAGAAACGTGAGAAGGTGTACGAACTTTCCGTACTTCTGTTATTTTCGGTTGTTAACCTTCTCACGTTTCTGCTCTCCTGATACTGAATTTCGTGAGAAACTCTAGTTTTGGTCTAAAATCGACAAATCTTCTCAATTTCGTGTGTTTTGATGAAAAATATCGAATCTGAGGGAATATAGGTATTAGGAGAGCAGAAACGTGAGAAGGTGTACGAACTTTCCGTACTTCTGTTATTTTCGGTTGTTGACCTCCTCACGTTTCTGCTCTCCTGATACTGAATTTCGTGAGAAACTCTAGTTTTGGTCTAAAATCGACAAATCTTCTCAATTTCGTGTGTTTTGATGAAAAATATCGAATCTGAGGGAATATAGGTATTAGGAGAGCAGAAACGTGAGAAGGTGTACGAACTTTCCGTACTTCTGTTATTTTCGGTTGTTAACCTTCTCACGTTTCTGCTCTCCTGATACTGAATTTCGTGAGAAACTCTAGTTTTGGTCTAAAATCGACAAATCTTCTCAATTTCGTGTGTTTTGATGAAAAATATCGAATCTGAGGGAATATAGGTATTAGGAGAGCAGAAACGTGAGAAGGTGTACGAACTTTCCGTACTTCTGTTATTTTCGGTTGTTGATCTCCTTACGTTTCTGCTCTCCTGATACTGAATTTCGTGAGAAACTCTAGTTTTGGTCTAAAATCGACAAATCTTCTCAATTTCGTGTGTTTTGATGAAAAATATCGAATCTGAGGGAATATAGGTATTAGGAGAGCAGAAACGTGAGAAGGTGTACGAACTTTCCGTACTTCTGTTATTTTCGGTTGTTGACCTCCTCACGTTTCTGCTCTCCTGATACTGAATTTCGCGAGAAACTCTAGTTTTGGTCTAAAATCGACAAATCTCCTCAATTTCGTGTGTTTTGATGAAAAATATCGAATCTGAGGGAATATGGGTATTAGGAGAGCAGAAACGTGAGAAGGTGTACGAACTTTCCGTACTCCTGCTATTTTCGTTGTTAACCTCCTCACGTTTCTGCTCTCCTGATACTAAATTTCGTGAGAAACTCTAGTTTTGGTCTAAAATCGACAAATCTTCTCAATTTCGTGTGTTTTGATGAAAAATATCGAATCTGAGGGAATATAGGTATTAGGAGAGCAGAAACGTGAGAAGGTGTACGAACATTCGGTACTTCTGCTATTTTCGGTTGTTAACCTCCTCACGTTTCTGCTCTCCTGATACTAAATTTCGTGAGAAACTCCAGTTTTGGTCTAAAGTCGACAAATCTTCTCAATTTCGTGTGTTTTGATGAAAAATATCGAATCTGAGGGAATATAGGTATTAGGAGAGCAGAAACGTGAGAAGGTGTACGAACATTCGGTACTTCTGCTATTTTCGGTTGTTAACCTCCTCACGTTTCTGCTCTCCTGATACTGAATTTCGTGAGAAAGTCTAGTTTTGGTCTAAAATCGACAAATCTTCTCAATTTCGTGTGTTTTGATGAAAAATATCGAATCTGAGGGAATATAGTTATTAGGAGAGCAGAAACGTGAGAAGGTGTACGAACATTCGGTACTTCTGCTATTTTCGGTTGTTAACCTCCTCACGTTTCTGCTCTCCTGATACTGAATTTCGTGAAAAACTCCAGTTTTGGTCTAAAATCGACAAATCTTCTCAATTTCGTGTGTTTTGATGAAAAATATCGAATCTGAGGGAATATAGGTATTAGGAGAGCAGAAACGTGAGAAGGTGTACGAACATTCGGTACTTCTGCTATTTTCGGTTGTTAACCTCCTCACGTTTCTGCTCTCCTGATACTAAATTTCGTGAGAAACTCTAGTTTTGGTCTAAAATCGACAAATCTTCTCAATTTCGTGTGTTTTGATGAAAAATATCGAATCTGAGGGAATATAGGTATTAGGAGAGCAGAAACGTGAGAAGGTGTACGAACTTTCCGTACTTCTGTTATTTTCGGTTGTTGATCTCCTTACGTTTCTGCTCTCCTGATACTGAATTTCGTGAGAAACTCTAGTTTTGGTCTAAAATCGACAAATCTTCTCAATTTCGTGTGTTTTGATGAAAAATATCGAATCTGAGGGAATATAGGTATTAGGAGAGCAGAAACGTGAGAAGGTGTACGAACTTTCCGTACTTCTGTTATTTTCGGTTGTTGATCTCCTTACGTTTCTGCTCTCCTGATACTGAATTTCGTGAGAAACTCTAGTTTTGGTCTAAAATCGACAAATCTTCTCAATTTCGTGTGTTTTGATGAAAAATATCGAATCTGAGGGAATATAGGTATTAGGAAAGCAGAAACGTGAGAAGGTGTACGAACATTCGGTACTTCTCCTATTTTCGGTTGTTAACCTCCTCACGTTTCTGCTCTCCTGATACTGAATTTCATGAGAAACTCTAGTTTTGGTCTAAAATCGACAAATCTCAATTTCGTGTGTTTTGATGAAAAATATCGAATCTGAGGGAATATAGGTATTAGGAAAGCAGAAACGTGAGAAGGTGTACGAACATTCGGTACTTCTGCTATTTTCGGTTGTTAACCTTCTCACGTTTCTGCTCTCCTGATACTGAATTTTGTGAGAAACTCTAGTTTTGGTCTAAAATCGACAAATTCTTCTCAATTTCGTGGGTTTTGATGAAAAATATCGAATCTGAGGGAATATAGGTATTAGGAGAGCAGAAACGTGAGAAGGTGTACGAACATTCGGTACTTCTCCTATTTTCGGTTGTTAACCTCCTCACGTTTCTGCTCTCCTGATACTGAATTTCATGAGAAACTCTAGTTTTGGTCTAAAATCGACAAATCTCAATTTCGTGTGTTTTGATGAAAAATATCGAATCTGAGGGAATATAGGTATTAGGAAAGCAGAAACGTGAGAAGGTGTACGAACATTCGGTACTTCTGCTATTTTCGGTTGTTAACCTTCTCACGTTTCTGCTCTCCTGATACTGAATTTTGTGAGAAACTCTAGTTTTGGTCTAAAATCGACAAATTCTTCTCAATTTCGTGGGTTTTGATGGAAAATATCGAATCTGAGGGAATATAGGTATTAGGAAAGCAGAAACGTGAGAAGGTGTACGAACATTCGGTACTTCTGCTATTTTCGGTTGTTAACCTTCTCACGTTTCTGCTCTCCTGATACTGAATTTTGTGAGAAACTCTAGTTTTGGTCTAAAATCGACAAATCTTCTCAATTTCGTGTGTTTTGATGAAAAATATCGAATCTGAGGGAATATAGGTATTAGGAGAGCAGAAACGTGAGAAGGTGTACGAACATTCGGTACTTCTGCTATTTTCGGTTGTTAACCTCCTCACGTTTCTGCTCTCCTGATACTAAATTTCGTGAGAAACTCCAGTTTTGGTCTAAAGTCGACAAATCTTCTCAATTTCGTGTGTTTTGATGAAAAATATCGAATCTGAGGGAATATAGGTATTAGGAGAGCAGAAACGTGAGAAGGTGTACGAACATTCGGTACTTCTGCTATTTTCGGTTGTTAACCTTCTCACGTTTCTGCTCTCCTGATACTGAATTTTGTGAGAAACTCTAGTTTTGGTCTAAAATCGACAAATCTTCTCAATTTCGTGTGTTTTGATGAAAAATATCGAATCTGAGGGAATATAGGTATTAGGAGAGCAGAAACGTGAGAAGGTGTACGAGCATTCGGTACTTCTGCTATTTTCGGTTGTTAACCTCCTCACGTTTCTGCTCTCCTGATACTAAATTTCGTGAGAAACTCCAGTTTTGGTCTAAAGTCGACAAATCTTCTCAATTTCGTGTGTTTTGATGAAAAATATCGAATCTGAGGGAATATAGGTATTAGGAGAGCAGAAACGTGAGAAGGTGTACGAACATTCGGTACTTCTGCTATTTTCGGTTGTTAACCTTCTCACGTTTCTGCTCTCCTGATACTGAATTTTGTGAGAAACTCTAGTTTTGGTCTAAAATCGACAAATTCTTCTCAATTTCGTGGGTTTTGATGGAAAATATCGAATCTGAGGGAATATAGGTATTAGGAAAGCAGAAACGTGAGAAGGTGTACGAACATTCGGTACTTCTGCTATTTTCGGTTGTTAACCTTCTCACGTTTCTGCTCTCCTGATACTGAATTTTGTGAGAAACTCTAGTTTTGGTCTAAAATCGACAAATCTTCTCAATTTCGTGTGTTTTGATGAAAAATATCGAATCTGAGGGAATATAGGTATTAGGAGAGCAGAAACGTGAGAAGGTGTACGAACATTCGGTACTTCTGCTATTTTCGGTTGTTAACCTCCTCACGTTTCTGCTCTCCTGATACTAAATTTCGTGAGAAACTCCAGTTTTGGTCTAAAGTCGACAAATCTTCTCAATTTCGTGTGTTTTGATGAAAAATATCGAATCTGAGGGAATATAGGTATTAGGAGAGCAGAAACGTGAGAAGGTGTACGAACATTCGGTACTTCTGCTATTTTCGGTTGTTAACCTTCTCACGTTTCTGCTCTCCTGATACTGAATTTTGTGAGAAACTCTAGTTTTGGTCTAAAATCGACAAATCTTCTCAATTTCGTGTGTTTTGATGAAAAATATCGAATCTGAGGGAATATAGGTATTAGGAGAGCAGAAACGTGAGAAGGTGTACGAACATTCGGTACTTCTGCTATTTTCGGTTGTTAACCTCCTCACGTTTCTGCTCTCCTGATACTAAATTTCGTGAGAAACTCCAGTTTTGGTCTAAAGTCGACAAATCTTCTCAATTTCGTGTGTTTTGATGAAAAATATCGAATCTGAGGGAATATAGGTATTAGGAGAGCAGAAACGTGAGAAGGTGTACGAACATTCGGTACTTCTGCTATTTTCGGTTGTTAACCTCCTCACGTTTCTGCTCTCCTGATACTGAATTTCGTGAGAAAGTCTAGTTTTGGTCTAAAATCGACAAATCTTCTCAATTTCGTGTGTTTTGATGAAAAATATCGAATCTGAGGGAATATAGTTATTAGGAGAGCAGAAACGTGAGAAGGTGTACGAACATTCGGTACTTCTGCTATTTTCGGTTGTTAACCTCCTCACGTTTCTGCTCTCCTGATACTGAATTTCGTGAGAAACTCCAGTTTTGGTCTAAAATCGACAAATCTTCTCAATTTCGTGTGTTTTGATGAAAAATATCGAATCTGAGGGAATATAGGTATTAGGAAAGCAGAAACGTGAGAAGGTGTACGAACATTCGGTACTTCTGCTATTTTCGGTTGTTAACCTTCTCACGTTTCTGCTCTCCTGATACTGAATTTTGTGAGAAACTCTAGTTTTGGTCTAAAATCGACAAATTCTTCTCAATTTCGTGGGTTTTGATGAAAAATATCGAATCTGAGGGAATATAGGTATTAGGAGAGCAGAAACGTGAGAAGGTGTACGAACTTTCCGTACTTCTGCTATTTTATGTTGTTAACCTCCTCACGCTTCTGCTCTCCTGATACTGAATTTTGTGAGAAACTCTAGTTTTGGTCTAAAATCGACAAATTCTTCTCAATTTCGTGTGTTTTGATGAAAAATATCGAATCTGAGGGAATATAGGTATTAGGAGAGCAGAAACGTGAGAAGGTGTACGAACATTCGGTACTTCTGCTATTTTCGGTTGTTAACCTCCTCACGTTTCTGCTCTCCTGATACTAAATTTCGTGAGAAACTCTAGTTTTGGTCTAAAATCGACAAATCTTCTCAATTTCGTGTGTTTTGATGAAAAATATCGAATCTGAGGGATTATAGGTATTAGGAGAGCAGAAACGTGAGAAGGTGTACGAACATTGGGTACTTCTGCTATTTTCGGTTGTTAACCTCCTCACGTTTCTGCTCTCCTGATACTGAATTTCGTTAGGAACTCTAGTTTTGGTCTAAAATCGACAAATCTTCTCAATTTCGTGTGTTTTGATGAAAAATATCGAATCTGAGGGAATATAGGTATTAGGAGAGCAGAAACGTGAGAAGGTGTACGAACATTCGGTACTTCTGCTATTTTCGGTTGTTAACCTCCTCACGTTTCTGCTCTCCTGATACTGAATTTCATGAGAAACTCTAGTTTTGGTCTAAAATCGACAAATCTCAATTTCGTGTGTTTTGATGAAAAATATCGAATCTGAGGGAATATAGGTATTAGGAGAGCAGAAACGTGAGAAGGTGTACGAACATTCGGTACTTCTGCTATTTTCGGTTGTTAACCTTCTCACGTTTCTGCTCTCCTGATACTGAATTTTGTGAGAAACTCTAGTTTTGGTCTAAAATCGACAAATTCTTCTCAATTTCGTGGGTTTTGATGAAAAATATCGAATCTGAGGGAATATAGGTATTAGGAGAGCAGAAACGTGAGAAGGTGTACGAACTTTCCGTACTCTTCTGCTATTTTATGTTGTTAACCTCCTCACGCTTCTGCTCTCCTGATACTGAATTTCGTGAGAAACTCTAGTTTTGGTCTAAAATCGACAAATTCTCTCAATTTCGTGTGTTTTGATGAAAAATATCGAATCTGAGGGAATATAGGTATTAAGAGAGCAGAAACGTGAGAATGTGTACGAACTTTTCGTACTTCTGCTATTTTATGTTGTTAACCTCCTCACGCTTCTGCTCTCCTGATAATGAATTTTGCAAGAAAGTCTAGTTTTGGTCAAAAATCGACAAATCGTCTTAATCTCGTGTGTTTTGATGAAAAATAAACGAATTTGAAAGAATATAGGCATTAGGAGAGCAGAAAAGTGAGGAGCCTTTCGAGTGAAGTGTGTGGTTATGTATTTCTCCAAACCAAAAGTCCAAGTCTGTTCCGCTTGCTCTGCTCAATCTCTTCACTTTTCGAGATGTGGAAAATTTTCAAAATAAAACAAATAGTCCAATTATTTCAATACATTTATTTAAATGTTCACAATTAATTTGTTCAGTAACAGAGTATTTTTTGGTAAATATAAAACGTAATAATATATACAATATATACATTTATACAGATTTGTATCTATAAGCGATGCAACTTCCTTCAAGACTGTTATAAATATAATTTTTTAAACAAATTAGACTAACAAGGCACACTTATTCTAGTTAGGTATATATATGTGTAATCAACTTCGTGAAAATGACTACTTAGCGTTAATGTTAAACGAAACAAATTAATGCTTCAAATCTTATAGTTTTGGGGGTGGCGATGTTACCATGAAAAAAGCCGCATCAGCAGATGACACCATTATTTTTACAAACTTAAATTACATTTAAATCACATGGAATTTTATAATCCTCTTTCATCTCAAATATGTAACAAATGATATTTACAAACAATGGAAAGTACAATTCATTTGTAGTAGATAATTCAATTTTTTTGAACCTCGTATTCTGACAACATTCTTCAATATTTGAGTATTAGAGAAGGCATGAAAATAATGGTGAATGTTGGCAAAAAGTGAGATACCTATTTTTATTTCCTTCCAAATAAGTTTTTCATCGAATTAATTATTTCCCAAAGCTTTGCTTGTATTATAAATTCTGATGCATCAGCTGTAAATTGAACGAAAGGATTTGGACATACTCTGTTCGGATCTCATTGCCACTTATTTCGAAAACATGAATAGTTTCATATTGGCTATGGAGTTAGTGAAAAGTTCCAAACATCGGTTGAATATAATACAGAGTAGGGCATAGGAACCAAGTGTTTTTAGGTTGGCCAGTACGGGCCATTTGGAAAGGGGAGGACGTACACCATGTTACAATCGGTTTCTTCACTCAAAGCGTTTCCGTCATTTCACATGGACGTTAGAGCAACGCGTATTCGCTTACGATTGTTTTGTTAGAAGTGGCGAGTCGGTAACTGCAATTCCGTCGAAGATTCAACATCTATCGAAATGACTCTGTCGCTACTCGAGACACGATCTTACATTGGTTTCATAATCTCCGAATAGGGGGCTAGATAATGAAAAAAAACCACCTGGCCGCCAGCGTACTGTGCGTACTCAAGAGAATGTTGAAAGGGTTGGACAAGCGGTACAGCAGAGCCCACGCCGCTCTGCTTGTTGTCATTTAGCAGCACTTCAAATCAGCAATCGGACTGTAAGACGGATTTTACGTGGTGAATTATATTTTCACCCGTACAAAATAGCGGTTGTGCAAGAATTAAATGTAAGAGATTACCCACAACGCTTGGCTTTTGCTCAACAAATGCTTGAACTTTTTGAACGAAATAAAAACATTTCCTTAGTTATGAGTGATGAAGCCCATTTCCACCTTAATGGGGCCGTCAAGAGACAAAATTGTCGTTACTGGCCTGACGAAAATCCGCGAGACAAGCATAAAAAACCTCTCCACGGCCCTAAGGTAACAGTTAGGTGAACGGTGACAAAATTTGGCGTCATTGGACCATACTTTTGAAGAAAATGGGGTTACCGTTACTGTAACATCTGATCGTTACATTCATATGGTTGAAAACTTTTTCATTCCTGACTTACAAAGAAGTGTGAATATCCAAGATTTGTGGTTTTAGCAAGATGGGGCCACGGCACACACCGCCAGAGCATCCATGGCTCTTTTTCGCCGCCTGTTTCCTAACCATCTCATTTCCCGGTTTGGCAACATTTTATGTTAGTCTGTATACATTCAGCAGCGAATGTAGGGAAGGACCGTAAGTGCTATAGCCAAGGGCGGCAAATATTAGGGGGCGACAAACTAAAACGAATCAAACACTAAAAAATCTCTTTACACCACTGTAAGAATGGTGCTGGCAGTACTGGACCTTAAAAAAGTCCACCTCTACATGTATAAGGGATCCGGATCTGAAAAAAAGCCAAAGAAATAAAAAATTATATAAATTTGCTACTATTCTAGAGAATATAGAGAAAATACAAAGAAAAATGGAAAAGAGACATGCAACAGCGAGTCGAAAGAATACGAAGAATGGATTGTCGCAGGTAGAAGTCGTGATGGAACAAAATATTAGGAGAGGAAAGGAAAGCAAATTCGACCCTGTCAGAAATAGTGTTCAAAGATTAATGGCCACCAAAAGAAGTACAAAACGTCTGCCGCCAGAGTTGTTGTCGTGTAGGGGTATGACAGTCGAGCAGACATCAAGGAACTGACACCGTTCATAATCAGCACCATGATGGCGTGAGAGTAATTGTTATGATGGGTGAGCATGAAGACAGAAAGAGGTTGAATTAAAAATGCTGGAATTGCCAAGTACAGTTAGAGAAGGGAAATATGAGACTTCACAGAAAAAAGTAGAAAATACTTCAGCATTATTTTGTAATTCCAAGTGTATGCTGCAAATTTACTTAAGTGGTGAATTCCCAGCTTTAATTATAAATTGTATAAAATAATTTTGTATTCAATTCATGTTTCTTCAAATAATAAGAATGTTATCCGAATCATGCGTTCGTGATTTTTTACATTGTTTAATATTTACAATAAGGAGAAATAGATATGTGAACACTTTTTTTTCTATATATACACAAGTGAGGATTAAAATAACTTTCTGTAGTTGCATTTACATCACTTCAAGCTTAATAGGAAAATTATTTTCCAAACAATTAGAAACTTGATTAAAAATTGAGTTTACATTTAATTTTATTGTTGGTATTTTGGGGTTTGGAGAGGCGAGAAATAGATGCTATTTAGCTGATTCAATTTTCTTTGCACATATTTTTGTTTCGGAAAATGAATATATTTTCTACCAAATTATAGTGTATATCAAGTGAAACAAATCTCTTTGCACAAAGTGTTTAATTTAAAGAGGAAATTCGCTGTATCTCCGAAATTATTCATCATACAACTTGGAGAAAAATAGTTATTCATACTATAAGGGATGTAACTATCATTTACTGGTTGAGAACGATTTTGCGACCGAGCGACAGTGAGGGCTGGCAATAAAGTTCAAGACTAGTGAATATACCTAAATCCCGTGAAGTATATAAGATTTTTTCTTTTCCCCGCAGAATTTATTCTTGGATTTTTATTAATTTAATTCGATACTTTTTGTATGAAATTATGGACAGCTTTGACCGGTTTCTATAGCGTCTTAGGCATTGTTATTTTATCAACAACGTCAAGCTGAGTTTCTTATCACAAATTGAGAAAAATTGAAATTGTTTATTTGTATAACAGCCAAATGGATATGGAAGAATCAACAAATAATATCGATTGTCTGTCGCCGCTGCCAGAAAAATCAAGGAACAGGTAAAAAGCAACGTATTAATACTTCAAGAAATGGTGCCAAGCAAAGACTGCTACTACAGTTTCAGAAACCGTAATTTTGAAGTACTTTCACGAAAAATCTGCTGTAGTAAAGTCTCCATCAATCTTACGCTGTGTGGATATTCCATGCTGACGTCCACCCTTTTCATAAAGGAGAACATATAGATATTTTCAAGTATCCTAAGCATCGAGCATTTTTAAAAAGATGAAATGACGGATATAAACCCCAAAAAAATCTAATGTGTTTGACAGGGAAGATGTAAATAAATTCCTGTTTGAAGCCCTCGATGATATTTATTCAATGATGATGGTTGTAATGATAATGAAAATTGCTGGAGCGTGCCGTTCTAGTGAACTCTGTGCAATGAAAATGGACAATGTTGAATTAATGCATGAAGTCATAATTGTTACTATTGATAGGACGGACAGAGAGTAAGCACGTTGTCGGAAACTTTTTAAAACTGTTGATAGTATTTGTGTACATATCAGAATATCAGGTGTATAAGTAGCTCTATGGGTACAGTCTGTAACAAAAATTATGGCGAGCTTTATTACAATAAGCCTCTCAACTGTCACCAAAACTTTTCGACGCTACTGTACCACGACAACTACCATACATTTTTTATTACTATTGTATTTAAATAATTTGAATGTTCACTAGGTAGCGTGGATGAACAGCTTTTAATTTTTCGAGTTTTTCAACTCGATGTTTGCATTCCACTTTATCCTGAAAAACTCTCCAAAATAATTAATTTGCCATTGAAGCTGAATAATTCGAATAAAAATTTATAATGATTGTCTATACGTTGTTTTTTACATTGTAACACGCTAATGTTTCCTCACACACGATAATTGTCCTCAATTAAAATCGAAACGAAACTTTTTCTCCCGATTAATCCTCATCATTTATAAAATAAACGAACTAGAACGTTTGATACTTTTTTTAAATCCAGTATCGAATATTTCACTTCAGTTAGTTTGAGATTCTAAATTGGACGTTTTCGACTGTAAACTAAGCTAGTTAAAAGGAATTCTGAATTGAAACACTTTCGATATAAAATAGTATGAATCTGATTTTGATATTTTTCTTGAAACTAGGTTAGTTTCTATGTGAGTGGGGCCTTCTCGCCACCTCCACTGCGACCCCCGTTGGGTCTATTGTGGCTCACCCCTAGGGATTACAATTCACCCCACAAGCCTGTGCTTCTGACGAAGTCCATGGTTGTATTTGGTGATACTTTTTTGAAGTCGTTCGGCTCTAAGGTACTAAAACCTAAAACCAAAGCTGGGCACGAGCATAATATGTGCTCCGCAGTGTCGTCCTCCAAATTACAGAACCGACAATCCGAGGTCTGAATCAGACTCATCTTCTTTAGGTGGTAATTCAGTCGACAATGTCCAATAAGCAGCCCCGTCAGAATGCGTAGGTTTGTTATACTCCATTCCAGGACCTGCTTATTTTTTGTACTCAAAGGGTTGTATATGAATGCCTTTGAGTGAGAGAGCCCCGGTATGTCTGCCCAGTACATGAAGGTTTTCCTCTCCGCCCAGGTAGCTATGGCTGATCTAGCAGTGCTTTCCGCATTGCAAAAAAATGGTTCGGGTCCGATGAATACCGACTCTGATCCTTTTTTTGCCAGAGTGTCGACCATCTCGTTGCCGTCCACTCCTCGATGCCCAGACACCCAGGTCAAAATAACTCTTCTCCTTGCCTAGTATTTCAAGGGATTGTAGACAGTTAATCACCAGCTTAGATTGTATCCTGTTCGAGCTGTTCGTGCTTTAAGAGCAGCCTGGCTATCTGACAGGATGTGTATGTTCTTTTTCACAACAGGTTGATTCATCAGCTTTCTTGCAGCCAGTTCAATGGCGTATACTTCAGCCTAAAAGACGGTAGCGTACCTACCCAGGTTGGCTGTGATTTCAACTCTGGGTTTCCTGCTGAAGACCGCCGTTCCAGCCCCGTTTCCGGTTTTCGATCCGTCAGTGTAAATCACGTAGTCCGTTTCTAGGAAAGAGATTTCTTCGCTATCCCATTGGTCTCTCGTGGGAATGAGGACCTTAAAGGGCTTGTCCGCGTGAAGTTTTGTGACAGAGAGATCCGAGGGCATCACAAGAATGTGGTGATTTTGTATTTTCCCTCAGTATTCCCGAGGGATCCCTCAGAATCTCTCCATTTATTTGCCTCTCCACTAGCATTATATGAGCTGCTCTCCTGGCTTCCTTCTCCAACTGAATGTGGAGAGGAGTTAGTTGCAGGAGGGCTTCCATAGCATCTTGAAACTAAGTAGCCTATTAGGTTTCACAAATCTCTACGTCCACCTTAACTTTATACTTTCTAGAGAGGCGCTCCTAGTATCCGGATAACTACCAATTACCTACATGTGCATTTCGGTTATAAAATATAATTATTGCAAACGATTCCACGAAATGATAATCTATATAGCCCCATCAAATAAAATAAAAACATGCCATATGGGTGAAGCAGCTGTCGAAGAATTCGTACTTGTTTGATAGTTACTTCTGTACATTAGAATAAAGAAAATGCAAAAAACTCATAGGCGAGGGTGAGCTTAAGAAGATGTGTTCAATACGAACGTTAAATAACATCACATCATCACATAGAATAACATCAAAAATCGAGTTTAATTTACATTAAAAAGGACAATTGAATACCTAATTTCCTTCTCAAATAGTAATCATAATAATGTGGATGCTTACGATGATGTCTCACATTAATCAACCAAGGGGACTAGGTCTTCTTGGTCGTTCTTATTCATGGAATCGTACTGGAGGCCCATTAAGGCACTTTTCCTGGCATATTCCTGAACAGAGTGATCCCTGTTTCAACTCCTGTCTTTGCTGAACAATTTCGCGTTCCATGACGATCACATCCACTAAACTCGTAAGTGAACATTCTGTGTTTGGTATAGTCATATTTTTTTCAATTCCATGGAAGAATATGTTCTGTAGCTTTCGACTTCGCCTTTTCCTGGCTTGAAAAATATAGTTCCTTGTTTAATTGGAGGTAAAGCAGTCAGCAGGACCAGTAAATCTACACTCTCGCTAATAATACAGTTACATGACTATTTTTTCCACCGCACATTGTAAAATTGTTGTATCAAAATCAGCACAGTCAGTTTTCCACGAATTTCGAAGGAAAATTGCTACTTAAAATTTTTTCCGGTACAAACCCAAATACGATTTGGCTTATTCTCTTAGTCAGCATACTGATGTAAATGTCTTTGTTTTCTTGCAGAACCGTCACTATAATTTCTTCAATAAGATCAATGTCAAATGATACAGTCCTAAGCTTCGGTCAAACTAGCACCGATATCGGCAGATTATTTCCCTAAAAAGTCCCATCAATTTTCAATGCAACTTCAACAAATTATACTTTTTTTGGCAAAGGGAGTTCAGCTTTAACAACAGAAAGAGTATAGAGGGTGATTCCTTACGAACGACGTCTAATCTCTGAACTATGTGAACTCTAGACTAAAGAATATCATGATTTGTCTCAACTTTTTTTTCAAACTCTACTAAAAAACATTTATAGCAGGAAAAGAGATGTGAAAAATAATTTTTCAGTGTTCCAATTAATGGCTTTTCAGTTTGGAGGTATTTTAAGTCAAAAACACACAGCCTGTCCTGAGCCAACTAGTAATACAAACAAACTTTAAAAACTCCAAAATTCCAAAAAATGCTAGGAAAAAACAGAAACAACCCAAAAACTATGGGAAATTCACTGAAATTTCACCAAAAACAAAGACATACTAGCTTAGAATTCAGTTTCATTTGATATACACTTTACAAATATCAATCTTCTATTCCTATTTATATTAACACTCAGTTCAGATTGAAAAAGTCACATTACACCAAAAAAATCGATATTTTTTTTCATATACATAGAGAAACCCTGTCTTATTGTGCTGGATACTGATAATGATTAGAGCGGAGAGATTTGTCAAACAGTGCTTTCTCTTTTATTTGGCACTAGAGGCGTTTCGGCCGAAGGTTCCTCTTCGGTGGTTGTTAGAGGTTGTAGCGCTATAGGAGGTTCTCTCGATTGCGGAAGAGATCGTTGCGATGGGTGCGGTCCGCTTCTATACGCCACCGGATACACACCTGGCGGTAAATGGCTCATAGGACCGTAGAGCCATTGTTGTGGCGGTTGACGTGGAAGTGTACATGATGTAAATGGACTAATCATTTGTGGAGGACCCGGCAGCTGGAACGATTCCATTAATTTAATATAATTAACAATTGAATTAATAATTTCTTACCAGTTTTTGTTGGGCCGCTAAATCGTGAGTGGGTATACCATTTCGGAGAGTACAAAACCCCATGTAGTTCGAATTTCCAGGTTGATGCTGCAAAGTACGATTAGGTGAAGTTTCTATTGTGGAAATATGTTGCCTTTTTCTGGAGTATTCCGAATTTTCATCTTCGTCCAAGGATTGTGGGATGATATCGGGATTCTTTTCATCACTATCACATTCACCAGCGCTTGAGTCGTGTTTGGATATTGGACTTCCTCCTATAAATGCGAAAAAAGTGCAATTTAAGGTTGGATGTTATATGTCAACCATAATTGGAGAAATAGTGTTTTCCAACAATTCACACAATATTTTTTCTAATTCTGGATATAATTAATTAATGAAAATCTCATAATATACATGTGCGTTTAGATAAAAGAGCTTAAATTTCTTTGTTGAATCAAATGACAATCAAATTTTTATTTTCGTATTACTTTATTTGGTTTATTTACATACTTTTAATCAATTGAAAAACATAAAAGCTCTTAGAGTTAGTGAAGTACATTTTAGATCAAAATAGTGATGCCCCTAAATGTCGGCAACACATTTTACAATTTAAAAAAAAAATAATTCGGTTTTTCTTGATATGGGAATAAACGTCATCTCATTTATGTTGTCAACTTTTGTAACAAATTATAGTATCCGAACATTCTCTCAACTTCACCTACGAATATGTCTGTTAGTAGTGGAAAAGAAGAAATTATCAGCACTCAGAAGAAAATAGATAGAAAGATATGCTCTTTCTACAGTACATTATACGAGTTGTAATCCCATTAAACTTTTTCACTTCGTGCGTAATGGGTTACTTGCAACTCTTGTTACGTAATATACTATTATCATATAGTTAAAATAAAACATATTTGATAATTCTTTGAAGCTTTTCGAAATATTTTCACATACAATAGACACTGGTATATGAAAATACTTTGTTATCGTTAAAATATTTATACTTTCAATTAACGATTGGTGATGTTCGTTTGTAACACCAATGGCATGAAACGGTCGTTACGATGCGACATAGATAAACAAGACCGATTTTGATTTCTGCGCAAGACCGTTGGCAAACATCACGTGGCTTCTTCTTATGTGAAAAGGAGTCTAGCTACGTGATTTTAAAATTGATATAATTCATGATAACATTAGCTAATAGAAATTACGAATGGATCATAGTTACGGCGTATCGACGATGTGGTTTAATCACTTCGGTTTTACTGTGGGTACAACAATTTAAGAAGTGTTCGTTTGAAGTCTCCTCAAGAATTTCAAATTCTCGCTTTTTACAGAATGCCAAAAACTGCTTCTAAACGCATTTCTCGACGTAATCCTTAAAATAACCACTCAAGCTACGGCTCTCGTGATTTTTCGCAGATTACGTATCGTTACTCGTAACATAATCGATTATCTTCGAAGCACTTGTGATATTATGACTGATTATATAATTCATGATAAAATTTGCTAATAGGAAAAACGAATGGATGATAGTAACGTCGTATAGATAACCGATTATACGGTTGACGATGTGGTTTAATTACTTCGGTTTTACGGTGGGTACAACAACTTAAGAAATGTTCGTTTGAAGTCTCCTCAAGAATTTCATATTCTCGGTCTTCACAGAATGCCGAAAACTGCTTCTAAACGCATTTCTCGACGTAATCTTTAAAATAACCACTCAAGCTATGGCTCTCGTGATTTCTCGCAAATTACGTCTCGTTACTCGTAACATAATCGATTATCTTCGAAGCACTTGTGATATTATGACTGATTATATAATTCATGATAAAATTTGCTAATAGGAAAAACGAATGGATCATAGTAACGTCGTATAGATAACCGATTATACGGTTGACGATGTGGTTTAATCACTTCGGTTTTACGGTGGGTACAACAATTTAAGAAGTGTTCGTTTGAAGTCTCCTCAAGAATTGCATATTTTCGCTCTCTACAGAATGCCGAAAACTGCTTCTAAACGCATTTCCCGACGTAATCCTCAAAATAACCACTCAAGCTACGGCTCTCGTGTTTTTTCGCAGATTACGTCTCGCTACTCGTAAAATAATCAATTATCTTCGAAGCTCTTGTGATATTATAACTGATTATATAATTCATGATAAAATTAGCAAATAGGTAAAAGGAATGGATCATAGTTACGGCGTATAGATAACCGATTATACGGTTGACGACGTGGTTTAATCAATTCGGTTTTTCGGTGGCTACAACAATTTAAGAAGTGTTCGTTTGAAGTCTCCTCAAGAATTTTATATTTTCGCTTTCCACAGAATGCCTAAACCTGCTTATAAATGCATTTCTCGACGTAATCCCTAAAATAACCACTCAAGCTACGGCTCTCGTGATTTTTGCAGATTACGTCTCGTTACTCGTAAAATAATCGTTTATCTTCGATGCTCTTGTGACATTATAACTGATTTTATAATTCATAATAAAATAAACGACAAACGAATGGATCATAGTTACGGCGTATGGATAACCGATTATACGGTTGACGACGTGGTTTAATCACTTCGGTTTTTCGGTGGATCCGACAGAGTGAGTTGCGATAGTAATCACCTTTTGAAGTTTCTCAAAAAGTCAGAAAACGTCTTAAAATCGACAGATAACAATGTTTCACAAACTACTTTCACTAATTGAAGCGTGCATTTCCATAAGTGCCAATAAGCCCCATATGGATGTTTCTTGTTAAATCAGTTGTAAGTGCCATGTATCATATCCTAAAATTTATTTTGCGCTCAATCCCTTACCGAACGCGGGAGGAGTGGGGATATAGTGGCTTTGCAAATCATAACGTGGTAAGTTCCACAGTGCAATTCTGTTAAACGCAGACGCTTCAGTGTGTCGGCTCTTTTTATTTTGGTGAGAGTTGTTGCGTTTTAAAATAAACAGTTCAAAGCCCATATGGATGAAGCTAATCAAAACAACTTTTCTAAAAAGAAAGCTCGTACATAGACTGATATTGTTGGCATTATCACTAGTGCGGCTCACAAAAATCCATTCACATACATGGTGGTTGACGATTTTTAAAATTTCAAAACGATTGCCTATGACAAACTCAATACGAAAAAGCTACGAATATCAACAGCTACGCAGCTTTGTCTTACCAAAGAAAATTTGGGAGTGGTAATGATGGCCAAAATATTTAGCAAGTTAGATGCATGGACTAAAGTCTACAGTTACACTGGAAAATTTTAAAAGCTTACAGCTTCCAGAACCTACAACGCACTTTGACATTCCGGAAAAAGGAAATTTGATATTGGAAAAGTGCTCCCATATCTTCCTGTTGAAGCGAAGTAGTACTTTGAAGAAAAATTAGTACATGCGGATCGAATTTATACTATAACAACGTTTTCACTTGCATCTCCGTCACAAAAAAATCACTACGTCTCTTATAAAACAAAAAGCTAGCATATAATGTGAAATTTCTGACAATGCAATTACCTACAACATTATATATTATAACAGTGCGGTTCTATTCCTTTGCAACATTCATTAAACTGATTACAATACATACCACCTTTGTCGCTAAGGGTCGGTAAACTACCCGATCCCCGATGTTCCAGATTACTCCTGCTGACCGCTGCTGCGCTGTTCTTGTGCCCTTTTAACCGGATATCGTTGTGATGAGTGCACTGCATACGCAATACCATTATAACCACTAAGGCAACAATCAACAGAGCGGATACGACGCCAATCAGGATGCTCATCATCGGCGTAAAATGGAAACTGCCCGAACGACTGCTTTCTGGAATTCAATTGAAAATATAGGGTTAAATCAAATTAACGATAGTATGCTATTCCGTTACACCATTTTTTTCGCTTTAAATGATTTAGTTACACTTTTTTGTATGTAACTGAATGAATGAAAAAAACCGTGAAAATCTATTTTGTATCACCTTCCAACAAATATTGAATTTGAAGTTAATTGGAAAGTATCTAGTGGTGTCTTGAAATCTATACAGCAATTTTGAACAGTCTCTGTCTCACTTCAGAAAAAAAGATTCAATACTTTAGATAGCTTCTTAGCCTCAGCTATGAAACCCTAGCCTCGGCATTAAATCTTTTCCCTTTCTGCCTAGTGGAACAAATAACTATATAAAGTTTTATGTTCCACTGCTAAAATTGATACATTTTTTCTAGAAAAAATACTTTCAATTCAATGCATAGAAACAAAGTGGCAACAGCGCTTGGGCCATACTCGTCTTCGACAGCGTATGCTAAGAGCTTAAGCACCATTTTCATGTACCAGCACGTAGCGTGACCACGTCACAGACACAAGTTAGCAGATAAGCAGAGTTTAAGTATGTAAGGAATCTTCCAATTAAACAATTAGCTACAGGAAATTTATTTGTAGAAGAAGAAATGAAATTTTATTATGATTAAGTGTAGAGCAGACTGGAAACATAATATTAGCTGTCTATCAAATAGTTTCTTTGATATTTCCTATAACCAACTGGATCAATTTTCCGTTGATCGCCAATATTTGAATTCAGAAAGGAAAATCATGCCATATGCTCAGTATGCATACCTACATACCGTGCCAGTACTACGGACACGAGCAGACATGCACTGCCTCAGGAATATTCTTGAAGATAATTTCGCTCGGTGTTGATCTGTGTCTGAACCGACACTCTCCGATTGTTTTTTTTTAATCATGAATATGCTTAAATAAAATGAATGTTACGGTATTTGCTGTATTTGTTACGTTGCGTGCTGGACACGTGCTACGTCGCGTCGGAGAGTACGATGTTAAAACTCTATCGGGATCGCTATTCTTGAAACTCCCTGAAATGTTTACTCCCCAGGGAAATGTTGACATTTCTATTCCCACAATATTTTACTCGATTTCAAAAAGCAGAAACAGTGTTGTCCAATTTATCAAAAATGTACTACCAATCAAAACGTACATAATTAAAACAGAATAAGTAAACTGTGCTGTTTTTGCAATTAATTTCAACCAAACACGAGGAAGATGTTTTCAACTTCAGCCTAACCTTTTGATTCGCGGTATTTTTAGTTGTATCTTGGGTTTTGTCGTTTGTCCATTGTGTCAGTAGTCAAAAAAAAGTAACTAGTGAACAAAAGAATATTATGATAGGGTTTCTCAAAGAGAAACACAAAATGTACATGGGGAGGTTTACTCCCCAATTTACAAAATTTAAAGCCCAAGAGTTATGGGAATAATAAACTGTGATATATGGTGTTACTATTTCAATAACGTCCTCAAAAAGAGGTTTTGTTAGTCTGAGCATTTTAAAATTTGAGGGAACCACGCCCACTTTCGATCATTTCCTCTCAGAATTTCTATTCCCACAAATTCAAGAATAGTGACCCGGAGATTGCTAACCTTTTTCTGCTGTAAGTTGTTTTTCCGGTAGCCTTAAGGTTGCTGCTTGAACTACTGCTGGTTCGCTTCGTCCTTTTGCGTTGAATGAAAATAGTACTGCATTATACAGAGCACCAGCCGCTAAGTCAGTAACGGAGAACCGAGCAACTGGTGAGGTTAGGTTGTTTTTCAATTCTTGGGATTGACTCTCTCGTACCTGAAATATATTTTTTGGTATAAAAACCTTTGAAAAAAAGAATAAATGAGAGAGAAATTCACATGAGGAATGAATAAATAATTCTCAAAATAAATAATAATCTAGTGAAAATTTAATATTAAAGGTAGTTTAAAAAAGAACTTCTTTTGTTAATGAATTTTTTTTATCATGAAAACTACCATCAAATATGGAACAGTATTGAGAAAACATTAAATGAGGAACAGGCACTTGTAATATTATCTTACCTCTAGAAGGAAGGACTGCGGAAGGCCTCCATTGAACCCTTCCGAACACCTTATGTTGAACGATGTCATGGAAATATTCAAAAGAGTGCAATTATGGACTTGATCTGGCCGACCTGAAACAATAAAAAAAGATAGGGTAATTGTTAAACTCAATCGCTCGCTTAACTAAAATGAAGCTTAATTCATTTCTCATAGTCTAATCAAAGTGTACCATTTTTCATAAAAATTTTGTATAGTCACCGAAAATTACGATCAAGGTGTCATTAAATTAAAAAAAACATGTAGAAAGTTCAAGGAAAGGTCCCAAAAGGGCCAATAAAAATTGCAAAAGTTATAAGCAATTTATTAATAAGAAGGTAGGGGTTTGGTTTTTTTCGAATGTCTCGAAAATATTCGAAACTAAAAAAAAGGAGGAAATTTCATAAAAAATTAGTTATAGTGGCGAATAAATGTAATAAAATAAAATGTAGCTGGTTCAATAAGAAGAAAACCCCACAACTGAAGCAAACTTACACTTCCAAATTTCCTATTCCTAGGAGAAAAAAGAAGATCTTTTTAACACTTATATTGTTCCAAAATATTATGAAACCTTTCATAATACTTTGTTTTAAAAATTTGGGTGATTATAAATTTGTTTTAAGTTTATTTTTCATGAAATACAAATGCAATCATAAATTTGTCTTTTAATGTAATTCAGAAAAATGTTAAAGTAACAATGATACATTTGTAACTTTTTCCAAAATTTCATGGATGGATGTATATTATACAAAAAAATAGTATATTAAATACCTAGCGGGGAAGTAGATCCTTACAACCCAGGCTTTGTTAGAGAACCGAGGGTCGCTAAAGCCGTGGCTGGAATGATCCTTCCCGCATGGTATGTAATATACTATTTTATTCACAATCGCTTAGTTACAAGCTTTTAAAAATTCAAGAAAATTTGTTATTATTTAATATTTTTTTCGGCAAAGAACTTCATGAAACTGTTGCTAGGCAATATTACTAGTTTATTGGTTTTGACAATTATATCTAAAAATATTATTTTCGTGCAATCGGACGCGAAGTCAGTATTTCGCGTTCTCAACACAGTCCGCGAAATTCAATTTGGCGGCAGTTTCCCATAGCAACGGCTGCGAAACCAAACGTCACTTCCAAATTTGAATATCACTTCAAAATTTGACATTTCTAAAATACTACAAAGACAAGGATTATTTTTTATTGAATACCAACAAATACATACGTACTTATATTATTTAGGATGAATATTAACATTAATTGTACAGTTTGTATTATTACTTATATTTACTCCAGAAGTTGAAGCAAGAACTGTCAAAATATTTTGTATATATTGAAACATATCATTTCCATAGCACACATTGTTAAATAAATTAAACTGCTGTTGATTCACGAAGTTTCAATTTTTTTGCTGAAACAAGTAGATAATGTCTGATTTTAAATTAACCTGTACTCCTCCGGAAGTGCGAGAAGCTGCGGACACTGCGATTGACCGAATTATTCCGTAGAAAAGCAAAGAAAGGTATTAACTTATTTTTTTTAAACCAGCTTAACACAATATTGTCATACTTCAGAAGAGCGACACAAGCTTCTAGCTGGAAAAGTACTTTTCCGGCTACAGCGTGGAAGTGAAAGTAAGTAATGAGTCACTTCCCTACCGTTTTGAAGGTAAGAAATGTCTATATTACTGACCGATTGTGAATAAAAACATTTTTTTGTGTGTTATACATTAACAAACAATTTAGATTATTTTTAGTCTAACTTTTTATAACTAATTTCCTATTTACTGCCACCTATTTACTGCCAAAAATCAAAACAAATTTGAAGAACTTCAAATGTATTTGTTGAACAATTAATAAATTTGCATTTATGTCAGTATTTCTCCAAATGTGCGATATGCAAATTTTCATTTGCGTACTTTATAGTTTATTTGAAAGAACATTTCGCAGCAACAAAAAACAACTATTGGAACAGATGTTTTTCAATTTACGCAATCTAAAGGATTTTTTTTCGTTCTGCAAAATTTACCCTCCAGCCAATGTCGTTTTCGCTCTGAACGACTCATTCATGTTAAAATGCTCTTTTGTTTTTGCTAAGCCTTTCCATTAAATGGTTTGTCCCTATATGAATTTGTTTACATGTTTTGAATCCTTTCTCCTTATCCTTTTCAACTTTCACGTCCTCGGTCTGATCTATGCACCAGTCTGGGCATCCCGAAATTAACGGACCGTGAACTGGAATAAACTGGCCCTGAGGGCTTACATTTAGAATCTCGAAACTTCACAACCCAAATTTTATTACCCAACTTGTCGACAGTTGTTTTTTTTTCGATGCCAAACTTACAACTTTCAAGTATCCGCATAGAGAAAAGTTTTCTTATACCTCCTACCTATAACCTTTTTTAAAATGCGCAAGCAAATTTCTGTTTGTTTAAAAGGATAGTTGGAATTCTTTGTTCACCAAATAAAACTTTATTGTAACTGAACTTTTCTGTAATGAATTTTTTCCGTTCTGGTTCCGAGAAATGTGGTGGTATAAGAAACGTACTTTTACGTCAAAATATAGAAAGTACAGTTGTCTTATCTTAAAAAAAGTTCAAGTCGAAAATAGGTTGTCATATTTCACCCCCTATGACGGTAACGACTAGCCGTTATGTGAAAAAAAACAAAAAAAGTTTTTACGACCGTAATGTATGCGCAGTGCTAAATCTACAACGATATTTCAAAGTGGCAAAAACCGAGGCACTATCGATAAGAATATTAATCTGTCGTATCTTGATCTATGTATCGAGCATTTGTTAGAGTTAATAGTCCATGTATTGACAGTGGCGTCTAGTAACTGAAAGAAGTTTGGACAATATGTTTAAGTATGTGTTTTATGTAGTCTAATCCTTCCGTGCAGCGTACACTAAAAAAATTCCCAGCAAAGCGTTCTTTCCTAAACTTTTTTAGGCTAAGACAAGTAGAATTTTCACTGTGGTAATAAAACTGATTAACTGAGTCAGTGAAATCAACTTTTCTATTATCTATGTACAGAAACTATAAGGTACTTATTAAAAATACAAAATATCTTTCCGTTATAAATAAGCTCTTTGCTATCACGAGAACGAGAACAACGCGCAGCAACTCGGTAGTTCCGGCATTATAATAGGCATTTTCATGTCATCATTGGTGGGTGAAGTTACACTTTCACGTTTTAGTTTTCAGATGTGCTATATGGAATTTAAAAAGCTTTTATCAACTTAGTTAAATTTGAAATTTCTATTAATTGATCCCGATATACTGCGTGTGCAGGGTGCAGGTTAGTGGGTAGTTATTTGATAGCCAAGCCATATTATAAAAGGTTATGATGTACCAAAACATATGTAGAATACATAAGTTATTTTGTGTAAAGTTGGGCATTTTCTATATATCGATGCATTTTTGCCAAAGTACCTAACGTAAGTGACATTTCTGGTGAAAATCATGTTTTTTATTAACGTATAGCTTCTATTATTGTTAAGAAGGTACTGCCAAAGTGTAGGAAGCCTAAATTATACTTTAAACTTTATTTTTAACTATTTTAAAAACGTATGTCAATAATTTTTTTAATCATACCCGTAAAAGAAACATGTTTTTTCTAATTATTTTTGGTGACTTACGTTACTTTGGCAAGTAACTGGTCTGGCATATTGTGGACTATCAAATAACCACTCATTAATGTTATGTCCAGTATTATACGGCAAAATCTCCGGCCAAAAAAAAAATTCCTGTAAAGACATACTTCTGTAGCAACATAAATATTATCAAATGCGGGAAATAAGTTGAATGATTTGGGAATATAATGTTCCTGCGTTTAATAAGGATTTTTCTAAGACAGAAAATAAGCTAGAACTAATGAATATTGCCGCGACAGCAAACAACTGACTAGCATCTAAAAAATATATATTCTAATAAATTAGTAATTTAGCTTCCAATAGAAGAATAAAATCTTGTCTAGACCAAAACCCGGCTTCACTACTTCAAAATAGTCATCATCTATAACAGCTGGCTTAGATTTCTAGGAGAACCAAATCACTTTTTGATATCAGTAAAGAATTTTACGATTTCTACAATAATACTCTGCTACTTTCGTAAAACTTGTATTTTGGTTTAGTAAAGGTACTTTATAAAAATACTTTACCACTACACTAAAGAGATTTTAGTAACGCAATCTCTACTGCCATAGCACATATCTCTCTTAGCGCCTATTTTGATAGATGTTTTGGCTGGAATAGCGAAAAAACTTGCTGTGAGGATGAAATTTTTTTCTCGGTGTAGGAAAAGTTTAAAGTTTCCTTCGAACAAGCTTTAACGGAAAAAGGTGGACATTTTAATTGGTGGTTAATAGGTAGAAAGTGCCGAAAAATTGACGATAACAGATAGCGAATATGATGATTCAATTCAGTGTTTTGCATTGTAGTACAATTCTAGAATATTCACAAAACTCTCAAGTCTAGTTTTTGTATGAAAATAATAACTATTGGAAATTGATGAAAACCAGAAATGATAATGGTTATGGGATGAGTTTCTTTATCTTCCAATTATAAACTTTGTTCTAGTTCATTATTACTTGCACTACATTATTTGTAATTATGTTTGACCTTTAAGGACCACTTGGATAATCCATTAAATCAAATTTGATCGATTGGTTATATCTTAAAGTTAGTTTTCACGTGACAAAGCTGCGACTTTTATGTCATGACATTAAAATTTATGTCCAGTTTATGTCGCTTTTTTGTGTTTTTATGGAAGAGGGGTGTTTTTGACAAAATACGAAAGATTCGAGTTTTTATCTCGTAAAAACATAAAAACAGTCATCGATAAAGAATAAAACTAATTATTTTAATACCAAACTATTACAATTTCCGATATTTTAGAAAACGGGGAAACGAATTTCTCCATTTCTATTTTCTAACCGTACCTACTTCTCAAGCGAATTGTCAGTTAATGAGATTCCTTGAAAACTAAAAGTGTATTCAAAGATTATGATAGGCTGGTATTTTCTACCAAGTTTGGTACAAATGGAACACTAGCGCCCTCTTATTCTTAAAACTAATTTGCATACATGGTGCTCATGCTCCTTATTTGATCTCCATAAAAAGTATGCAAAGGTTTTGGCATTTTTATGCATACATACTGGACATCAAAAGTCATGAAAATTAATACCGCCAAAAACATTGCAAAAACAAATTGGAATGTGAACAAGTCATCAAATGAGAAATTCGGAATATGAAAATATTAGACGAATAAATAAATTCACTATTGTTGGATGTTCGAAAAATACTCAGAGCTAATATATTTGATTCATTTTAAGCAATAGCAACTCTTTGCTTCTATACATCCTCAGATAAATGGCTGGGACACTGATACAAATAAATGTCTCTCAGAGTCCAATTGATATGTTTCAGGAACGAAAAAAAAAGGAAAAGCTATCAATAACTAAACAATAAAAACTTTCAAGTAAGATAAGAATAATGCTTCAATCCACTCTGAATAGTAACTAGAAACTAGAGTGAGATAGTCAAAATTGAGTTGAATATCTTTGGGAATATTATAAATATTTACATAAATACCTCACAAAAATGATTAAACACTGCTGCAGAACCATAAAGAAAATTGACCAGTTTAAAAAAAACAGCGTTTCAGAATATAATTTTCCAAATTATTTGGTGCATATATTTTTGGTACTTTAAAATAAATAGTGTATACTGTACTGATAAACCAAAAGCTGGCAAAGTTTTGTCAATAGATTTTAGTTGACCATTCCAGAATGACGTCACTGACAGGTCGGCCATATTGCTCTGGGTCCTCTATTTAGTTTTCATTGTTTATTGGTGAATAACGGATGATAGTTATACTTTAATTTACAATTAGTTCTTCAAGTTATCTAAAATGCCATCGTATTGTAGTGTTGGTGAGTGTGCAATGCGGAGAGAAAGATATGAGGTATATTTTTTTCGATTTCCGGCTGTTTTAACCAAGCGAGGTTAGTATTTAATGGATGTCTCTGTGAACCTGATTCTGTTGCTCTTGACTTTTGATGGAATCTCATAACTGCTCTGTTGATTGCGTTTTCCGTCATCTAATATTTTAAGAGACAGTTTACTGACTGCGCCATGTGTTGCTTATAGTTTTTATCATTTAAATGAAACATATATTACATTGGCCTCATTCAGAAAGCAAAAACGATGAGTTAACGATGAGAAATCGGTCACGTGACGATAACCAATATCGATTACTTTTTCTGAATGCATCTAAGATCCCCACATCGAGATTTGAAAATTTTAGCATAATATATGTGTGACGTTTTGAGATGACGGTAATGCTGTTGATAATTAATAATTTTTAAATTTTCATGTTTCAAGTTAATTGTAGTACCTATCCCTAATATGAATTATAAAAATGGATGATATAATTGAACAGTTGAACAGTCTTTTTTACGATGACGCACTAAACCTAAACATAGTAGGAAATATTGTGGATAATCTTGCTAGACCATCACCTCGTTTGATAATAAAACCCAGGCCCATACAAGTGCGAAATGAGGATTATCTTGAACAAATCATTCCAATTTATATGGACTAACAATTTTTTGAACACTTTAGAATGTCCAGAGAATCGCAGAAATAAGTCATAAGTTCTTGACTTCCCCTAATTGTGTAAATGATATTGTTCAGTTCATACAGATACATCACTTCAAACTCCATTTCATAAAAAATTTTAAACAACACGGTTGGAAGTTGAGACTCAAACAATAAACTGATCGTTAATCGCGATAACTATTCGCATTTTCATCCGATGGAAAAAATGGCGTCTGATTGATAATTTTCCGATTACTCATCGTTCGGTTTGACACCGTTCAGCACAAAATTTCTCATGCGGCCATTGACATTGTTCTACAATCTGTCTGACAACCAAATGAGTTATGCTGGTGTTACATGCATTCTTAATCCGACGACACCATGTCCGAAAGTACTTAAAATTTCATATGATTTACTCGTACATCCGAACTCTAACCTAGAATCCGAACTCTAACCTAGAATTAGTTAATTAAGTTCAATTAACCTCTAACCTACAAACTACAATTAATATAACACCCTTGGTCGAGCTGGTTGCTCTTTTTATGTATTAAATATTGAATTTAACATGTATTCGCAGTCAGTTAGTTGAGCATGATAATGGTTCATCGGCATCGGTAAGTGAAGAAAATGTAAAAATAAATATAATAAATTCATAGTTTTTCCAAAAAACTGTGGATGAGGATTATCCGAAATTGGAAGAAATAGAAAACATTTTAACTCTGTTCGATATCGTATGAAACATGGAGACTATATAAGGAGATCGAACTCCCTGTATTTCAATTTTTGGTAATGGTAGAGGGCGCCAGTGCTAATACCTTACCAAAAACTGCAGAACAATAACAGCCAATCATGAGCCTTGCATACACTTTCAGTTCAGGGTTTTATTGGTTGCTAACTCATTCAACAGTATATTAGGTAAGTAAGGTTAGGGAACAGAAGTGAAAAATTTTAGTAAGAAATCCGTTTTTGTCCCCGTCTTAAAAAATATCGTTTGGTGGTGAAATAATTAGTTCCATTCTGTGAATAACTATTGTCGTGTCTTCTCTTCCGTATGGAATTTTTTATTTCGTCTCTCCCTACAATTTATACCTCATGTATGTATGTATGTATTTTGGGGTAACATTCACTGAGACCTAAAAGATCTATTGTGCCCCCTTACTTCTACTTAGTTTCTGAGGAGAGTCTCAGAGACTAGCAGCTCCTTTAGTCCTATTTCCCGGAGACATTTTAAGATATCTGCAGGCTTCAACTTACGTAACTGTCCCTCTTCTGTCCAGTAGTCTCCCAGGTACTGTGCCCTAGGATTCTGCAGCAAACTGCTTAGATAGACGATTTTGAGGACAGGTTTTGTCAATTTTTCCGTATGAGTTAACTCTCCTTATACACTGTGTCCGTAAAGTATGGAACAAATTCATTTTTTGCTAAACAGGCCATTTTAAGGAAGAATCCTGAAACAAGTCGATTTTTGATTTTAATTTACCGTATTTTAAAATAATAATCTAATATACAGGGTGAATGACTTTCGAGTCATGACGTCACCCTTATTTTTTGGTACAGGGTGGACAAAAATACAATAGTTTTGTGTGTGCTCATAAAATAATCCTGGAGGTTTTGATGAAAGTTTATGGTTTCAACAGGATGGTGCACCTCCACATCATGCTGTAGATGCTAGAAGGTACCTAGACGAAATTCTTCCGAACAGATGGATTATTTTATGTGGGGCCATCTGAAGAATGTTGCGTATCATTCGAAACCAGCAAATATTCAAGAATTAAAAGAGATAATTCGGACAGCAATAAAGAATATTTCTCAAGACACAATAATCAAGGTTCAACAAGAACTCATGTAACGGCAGCCTTACACCATAATATGTCAAAACACACAAACTTCAAGTCCGACTGATCACAATATGGCCGATTTGTCAAAGTCAGGTGTTCTGGAATGGTTTATAGCTTTACCTTGATTTTAAACTAGGAGAAGCATTTGAGAAAAGCTCAATCATACTACTGAAAGTTTTTTTTTTTTTTTTTAATTGGTTATTTAACGTCGGTCTATTTCTGCGACTGAGGCTAATCACCGACGCCGGGAGCACTCTACCCCTAACCGGAAATTTTGCCGAACCCACTGGTGTTCCAACCAGTGGTAGGGTTCTTTATCGAGCCCAACATCCATGGACTCGGGACCTCGGTTTTACGTCTCCTCCGAAAGACGGCTACTGAAAGTTAATAGATTGGGAGTGCGTTAGTGTCACATTGATGATATGAAAATACCCATAACATTAACGTCTCAGAGACTAGTAGCTCCTTCAGTCCTATTTCCATAAGGAATTTTGGGATATCTGCAGACCTCAACTTTGGTAAATGTGCACTAGGATTCTGAATTGTCTTCCCTAAATATTAAGAAGTTTACCACATTTGTCTGTGCCAGAATCACACTTCTCCTTTTCATCACCGATCACTAAAAAAATTCACTTTTAATGTTGAGACATGACAAACAAACATAACAAGTGACATGGACGACGCCTTTCTCTCTCGCATAAGCAGTAATTAGTAGTTACTCACTTTCCTATTCTCCGAGAGACTTTGATGCATCTTAATTTCAGTTTAACAATGAAATTCCTGTGTGGCAGATTACAGATATGAAAAAATAATTTGGAAGTTGTTAGAATGGCGTCCGACACGATAAAAACAATAACAAAACTGTCAGGCGACCCTACAGTTACATTCGAGAAGATGCGTATAGGTAAAGGCGACGGATCCCAAGTGCCAGACGCACGGTGACTCTATCTAATCAAAGTAAAGAGTATTTTCCGTGTCACTACAAGCTCTCCGACTATATTGGATTGCGAAAAGGTATCGCATCAATGGGTTTGCATTTTTTATTGTACACTAAATTTTTTGGCTTCATTATTTTGGCGAAAAACTGAGCCTTTTTTGTGATATATTTAAAAAAAAAATAGTTGATAGCAGTACGCCAAGTTCTTAGGTAAAGAAAATTCGACCTGTACTTTAAAAAATCCAGATCGCAGCCCCATTCATCGTCCTAGAACTGTATAGCTATCTATTTATCAGTTTCAAAGATAACGCCTTGGTTCAATACTTTTTCGCAACCACGTATTTTAAATAAATGTTCATTGTGAATTTAGTAGAATTTTAGTTTGTCCTTCGTTTCATTTATAATTAACAATTTCCGCAAAGTAATTGTGGAAAGAGTAGCCGAAAGAAACGTTTTAATTTTCTATTTGGTCTCGCGGAAATCTTGTTTATAACATCTATTTACTCTGAAGAATACAGTTGAAGTTATAAAGCAGGTTTTTTTTTTAAATTTATTTCATTCTTAAGGCATGCTTTGTACCATCTACCACAATACTTTGCGAAAACCTGCTTTTCTCTGAAGTTTTCCAGAAACGTGTACAACGAACAGTTGCATTCCCTCCTGAATAATAGTTTACTTAAAACAATTATTCCCAAAGACGTTTCAGAACGAATTCGAGATGCAACTCAATTATATTTTTTTTTTGGCGTTAAACGATACCTATTTCCCAGAAGCATTTCGATTGGTGCATGGTTTCTAAATAGTGTCATGTTTTATGTATTTCTCTAGATATTATCATAAAATGATGTCTTTGCCCGCGAATAGTTTTAAAAAGGAAAGCTATAAACTGAAATAACCTGAAATTATATGATATTTTCAGTAATTATTGCAATGAGGAATTAACACATTTTTAACACGGTTTTATTATCTTCTGTAAGTTCCTTGTGGTGTATACATTTTTCTTTTTTTTTTCTGGAATATTGTGGAAATATTGTGGATTAATTTCCCAAAAAAATAACGCTTTTATTAGCTTCACCTGTATGTTTGTATGTATGTTAACCGACTCCTCTGGACTAGATTTTGACCAACTTTAAACGAACAGATTGATTTGAAATTTTGCACACTCGTTAAGGACCGATGTCTATTCAAAATAGTAGTAAAATATAGGGTGTGTAATTAAAAAAAAACATTACTTTAATCTAGAATCGAGTTTGAACACTTTATAGTAAATCGAACTGAAAAGTAAAAAATAAATTATCGTTCAAAAAACTAAAAAACATACTTCATAGTTAATCGAGCTATAAAGTGAAAAATACCAATACCAATATGTGATACATTCCTGACAAGTTTTGATAAGAACGAAACAAACCATACTCTAATTAGAGGATAATTCCATGAGAAAATATCTTATTCACAACAATATACCCATATCTACACAGATGCCTGCAAAACGGATACTGGAGATGGAGCAGCACTTGTAACTCCAAATGTGATAATCAAATTTAGACTACCTTATATTACAAGCATTCTAATTGGAGAACTTTATGCGATATTTCAAGCTCTAGTCCATGCCAATAGAGAAGACGTAAAATACCTTTCCTACTCTCACACTAGTAGATTCCATATTACCTACTATTTGGTTACTAAGTAAATAGATCATTACGGATACTGACACGTAATGAATAGCACGTAATAATAGTATATTACGTAACAAGAGTTGTAAGTAACCCATTACCCAAATTTCACGAGTGTGTAATGGGATTACAACTCGTGTAACGTACTATAGTTTTACTACGCCCATCTATTTTCTTCTGAGTGATCACTCTTTTAATCCAAAATGTATTTCACTAATGCTAAGAGCTTTTATGTTTTTCAATTAATTAAAAGTATGTAAATGAAGTATTACGTAAATGAAAATTTTATTGCAATTTGATTCAACAAAGAAATATAAGTTTTTCTATCTAAACGCACGTGTACCTATGTTATGAGATTTTCATTACGTGCATGTTATTGTTAAATGTCACTTACAAGGAATGTTGTCAGTGCGATTTTTGACGTTTACAGACATGGGCGTAGAAATAGTATATTACGTAACAAGAGTTGTAAGTAACCCATTACGCACGAAGTAAAAAGTTTACGCACGAAGCCGCACAGCGGCGAGTGCGTAAATTTCACGAGTGCGTTATGGGATTACAACTCGTGTAACGTACTATACTTTTTCTACGCCCATCTATTTTCTTCTGAGTCCTCATAATTTCATCTTTTTCACTACTAACAGACATATTCGTAGTTAAACTTGAGAAAATGTTCGGATACTATAATTTGTTACCAAAATTGACAGCATAAATGAGATAACGTTTATTCCCTAATCCCAAAAATATGAATTACTTTTTTTAAAATTGTTAAATGTGTTGCCGACATTTAGGGGCATCACTCTTTTAATCTAAAATGTATTTCACTAATGCTAAGAGCTTTTAAGTTTTTCAATTGATTAAAAGTATGTAAATAAACCAAATAAAGTATTACGTAAATAAAAATTTGATTGCAATTTGATTTAACAAAGAAATCTAAGTTTTTCTATCTAAACGCACGTGTATGTTATGAGATTCTCATTACGTGCATGTTATTGTTAAATGTCACTTACAAGGAAAGTTGTCAGTGCGATTTTTGACGTTTACAGACATGGGCGTAGAAAAAAAAAATTACGCTTCAGTTCTAGAAAAACAACAATTTATCCATGGAAACGAGTTGTTAGAGGTTGTTTTGACGTTTAATAATTAATAAGACTCG
The DNA here is from genome assembly GCA_949126875.1 of Lochmaea capreae. Lineage (NCBI taxonomy): Eukaryota > Metazoa > Arthropoda > Insecta > Coleoptera > Chrysomelidae > Lochmaea > Lochmaea capreae. The sequence goes on from OX421409.1 coordinate 11,494,078, forward strand.
CTGTCACTAGCTGTTAGTGTGAATGTACATTTGTTCTAAAGACAAATAATTAAAATGAGCTCATCAAATAGTGAAAACGAACTAAGTAGCACACCACCCAATATTATACAATTAGCCGCGGACACTACTGACAACATATGGCCAGAAAAGCGGAAGATATGAAAATGTATACCGGCAGTTCATGGACTGGCGAACAACTAACAATGAAAGTTCATTTTCTGAAAACGTACTCTTGGCATATTTTGGAGAAATCACTAAGAAATTCAAACCATCTTCATTATGGGCAATATATTCGATGTTGAGGAGTACTATAACTTTGAAGAATAATGTCAATATTGACAATTACACAAAATTGCGAGGTTACTTAAAAAGTTAATCGAAACCCTTACATTCTGAAGAGATAAAACTTTTCTTAAATGAAGCTCCTGATGTGCAGTATTTATTCGTATGTTTTTTAACAGAATAAAAATGATATAATGTTATATACTTAGAATAACTTTTATTTTGAGGTTGTTGCAATTTTTGGAATATGTGGAGCTTGTAGGAAACAAGAGTTAAAAAATTTGAAACTTAGTGGCATCAATGATTCAGGTACCATGTTGTTGGTTAGAATCCCTGATGTGAAAACTAAAGTACCTAGATCTTTCAGGATTTCTGGTAATTTCTTTAAAATTTGCAAACAATATATAGATATTCGCCAACAAGTTAGCGATCCGCAAATAAGTCAATTTTTCCTAAATTATCAAAGAGGTAAATGTACGAGACAAGTGGTAGGATTGAATAAAATAGGCGGTGTATCTAAACAAATAGCCGAATATTTAAAGTTACCTGATCCCAAAGAGTACACAGGTCACTGTTTAAGACGAACTTCCGCCACTCTTTTGGTTGACGCCGGTGGTGATTTAATGACTCTTAAACGACATGGGGGTTGGAAGCCTTCGACTACAGCTGAGGGATATGTCGATGATTCAATAAATAATAAGACATTAACAGCCAATAGAATTATAAATTCGGTTGAAAATAATCTACAAACATTCACGTACACTGAAAATAGTAATGTCCAAAAAGAATATACCATACAGTCTACGTCATCTCAAAATTTCCCGGATACTTTTGAAAACCCGAAAAGGGCGGATAAGGGTATAGTAATAAATAATTACCAAAATTTTACAATTAATTACTATAAATAGATGTTTACTTCAAATTATTTTTTCTGGCTACTGTTTAATGAATAAATGCTACTTGTTATTCATGCGTTTTATTTTTATTAATGAAGTTGTTCGTAGAAAAAGTATAGTACACAACTAGAGTTGTAAGCTCATTACATACTTATAGAATTACCACACTCGCCGCTACGCGGCTCGTGCAGAACTTTTCTATTCGCATGTAATAAGCAACTTACAACTCTTGTTACGTAATATACTATACTCATAGTAACTGATTCATTGAACTCAAGTTTGCGCCAGACATATCCATCAAACCCATTACTGATACTTATTAAGCAGGAACTATCCCAGCTATTCAATTCAGGAGCAGTTATACAGTTATTCTGGGTACCTTCACACAAAAGAATAGAGGGAATTGTGCGAGCTGATGCAGCAGCCAAAGCTGCAATTCAGAACCCTAGTGCCACCGAAGTCACGAGAGCTACGACGACAGATATAAAAAAATTTATTAAGACATCGGTTAACAACGCTTGGTAACACCAGTGGTCCCAATCTCACAATAAACTTGGAAAACTGAAAAGAACAGTTAAACCGTGGAGGGCCGTTTCAGAAACCAGGAAAGAACAAGTTATCCTGACCCGTGTTCGAATAGGTCACACCCGATTTTCCCATGAACACATATGCTGCAATTCTGTGTAAAAATCTTAGCGATCGTAACGATCTATAAGACTCTTAATATCGGAACGGATACAAGTTTGGTATATACTTGGAGGTTTTAAGGTTTAACGATTTTACTATTTGCGTACACAGAATTGCAGCATTCATGTCGAAATCCGAACAATCCCGCTGTACAGTGTGTCAATGCCCTTTAACAGTCAAACATGTCCAAAGTTTTCACAGCAAAGAGTGACATTTAACATCCCACCTACTATGTACCACTTACTCGGAGAAGAATACAATATGAAAAACTTGGTAGCTTATCTACGTGCTATTCAGTTTCTGCACAAAGTTTAACCATTATTTATTAAAATTGTTTTTTTTTTATACCTATACTGTAGTAATAGTTGGTATTTATTGTTCATTTGGTAGCGCTAATAACCTAAAGGGTTGATGAACTTTATTTTTCTTAAATAGATGAAAAAAAAGTGAAAATAATTCTTTAATGAAATGATTAGCGAGAAAATTGATGTCATTATCGTTTTAGCCTGGGGTGCTCGATATCAATTGCTTACTAGTTCTACTACGAAATACAGAGTTAGTGTCAATCATTTTATACTTAAATTAAGAATTGTTTTCTACTTTTCAGTTATATTACGCATAAAGCGTGTTTTTTAGTTTTTTTTTAAGTATAATTTATTTTAATGATACATTTTCATAGACTATTTATAGGTGAGGAAATACATTTTCAATTTCATTTGACTCCGGCAACAAAAATGCCACGTCACGTCAGCGTACGGACACACGACATAGCTAGCAGACCTTCTGTCTTAAACACATCTTAATGATCTATAAAATAATGAGATACCAGCATCTTATACATGAGATGTCAAAATCATTTTTGTTACAGTGGTTACATACGGGGGAATGAGAGGCCATGGCTAAGTATGTCCAATTCTCAGTCATCTCAGGATGTTTTTGTTTCTCCCAGATATAAAAATAAATCTGTGGCCTTCTAGTTTAACTCTTTAACCTTGTTTACGAAATGTCGCCAAAGAAATTGACTATTTTATGGATCTTGTCGTTGAAAATTTACATTTTATCACTTAAGTTTTTAAGTATACCTATAGGATTTTTTAAAAGCACAATCTCTCTTGATCTTACAGGAAAATATTTTGAGAAATATTCAGATTATTTTTTAGAATAAATTTCTTTTTTCAAAATATCAACTGTAGCCTGAGTTTTAAATGTATTCGACACTAATTTAAAATGGAAAAAAGAGGAGGATAATTCAAAAATTGAAAAGTTGTTTTTAACGGGATTTCATTAATTAATTCACATTTCCAGGATTCTTTGTTTTTAATTACTGGAAGAAAAATAATAAAAGTGTCTTAAAATTCGTGTACAATATTAAAGAATGTGATAATCGATATTTCATCAAAGGATTCAAATTTGATTAATCGGAATTTCAAGAAATTCGACTGATGAACACAACAGCTCCTTCAAGACGTTTCGTGAAGAGATTCCGTCTTAAAGGTAAAATTTCCTTGAGAAAGGCTAACATTACTACACCCTCGCTATTAATTGCAAAATTCTTAACGATTGTGTTTGTTTCTAGTATGAAAATTCGCTTTTAATTAGTCGGTGTGATTTCTTTGATGTTCGACGCGCCCTCTATAGGCGTATTTCGTTCCCGTCTTTTACAGCGCTTCACAAAAGAATATGGTGGCTACCATTGATTTATTTATGTTGTTTGTTCTCCAGACACTACTTAGTTTTTTTTCTTCTCTATCACATTTATATAAATACAAGCTGTATTTTTTGTTTCATCTATCTACAACTTGTATAACCTTTTTTAATAACTCTGGAACCAGTCTGTACAGGGTTTTTACTAATGGGCTGTTGTATTTTTCGGTGGCATGCGCTGCTTAAATATTGCATAAATTTTTCGTTCTGACATTTTGTCAGTGTACAGACTGAGTTTCAAGTATGGAACGTCTCAATAAACGCCGCGATATCCCGACATGAAATTATCACTTTTAGGTATGGGAAAAGAATACACACAACAACAAGAAGTGAAGCCCAGCGAAAATACCTATTAGGTCTAACAAACAGAATAAAGCTAGATATCGAGCTCCAAAAATAGGAAGGACCGCAATAGATCTGCAGAGGTCGCTGTGGGATAGGACTAAGAGCCACTCCATTTCTAATCTAATCTAATATTGGTATATTAGTTGGTAAAAAGTAAAAACCTACTTTCCGCAATTTTCCATTAATATCTTCGTAATTTGAGATTTTTTGAATAAATTGAAATACCAATACCGAAGTGTTTTTACTTTGTATACTATTACTATAAAAACTGCTTCTTCAAGGAAGCCAGTGGGAATTTGCAGTTGGATAGCCCACTACACCAAAGTTTGATATTATAGCTAGATAATGTCAAAATAAGGCCTTCCGAAACGTTCTATTTAACGAATCGGTCCCGAGCATTGACCTGAATGGACCTCGTGAATTATTTCCTTCTGGGTTGATTCGGAGGGTACTGTTTAAACTACGCCAGCTAGAGATTTATAAGACTCACAACATTAAATCAGGTTTGCTTGTCGAATTGTGATTTAGAGCGAGTTTATAATATAAATTTATAATCCAGATTAATAAACGAAAGTGGATATTTTACACCACAATATATTATGAGTTAGCTTCTTCAGAGACTGAAGCTTACTTCACCAACATTCCCATGAGACCTGAGAGACATTGACACAAAAACTTTGAGAAACCAATAAATCAAATAACAGACAAATGAATACAAACCACTAGAGAATGACGTTCAAATAATATGGGTAAAAACGCATTACGAAATTTACGGCAACGTTAGCCAAAACAAGTGCTGAGAAAGAGGCATATCAAATGAACGAACTGGTACTACAAGATTGCATATATATAAAAAATCCTCAAAACCATTAAACTTGATGGAAGCGAGGTTGAATGGAGATAAGAAGTCAAGTATCTAGGTTTGACGGGCACCTGAAAAAGCTCAAAATAGTAGAGGAAAAAGAATGTAGATTCTGTGACAAGGAAGAAGAAACCTCCGTCACTTTAAAAGTTCCCACCTTTTATCCGGTGAGCCAAGTCCGATCCTGACTTTCTGCAACATTAGTATACTTACTGGTATGGACCAAATATACTAAATTTTCATCAGGTTCGAAATTATAGTTTTGGAGTTATTAATAAAAATGTATTTTTAATTTCTAACTTTAAAGCTCTACAACTCAACGAAGGAGGTCCGTAAAAAAAAAAATTGAGTACTGACATTATTTCAACACCACCTACTCATTCCCAAGTTTTGGCCTCTCATTCCTGGGACATCCTGTATAATCTACCAAAAAAAAACACGATCGTATAATATTGGTATGGTTTCGGATTTGTGGTTTTCGAAGATTTTCACATGGTAATTTTACAATGATTATTTATAATATGGAAACTTTTTCGGTTAATCAGTTCAATATTCATGACATTCAAAAACAGTATTAACGCGTGTTTCGCTCGCACTTGTCCCGTTTTTTTAAAGGTAATTTCACTATTGTATTCTTCGTGAAAATAAACAAAGCGAAAGAATATTTTGTTGATCAATGAAAACAAACAACGTTTTTTGGTGTGCATTTCATTGACACACCCAAATTCATTGTGTCCAACAACTGCGTATGAGAAAAAAATCAAATGTTCTCGTCACTCTTTGTCGCAAACAAAATACACATGACCTATATCTGAATATAAAAAAATATAAAATGTGCCCCTTTCCTTGTAACAATTGTTTTATTTATGTTTGGCCACTGTAACTGACAATAGAAGCTCTATTCGTTACACACCGATGGATGAAAATTATACGTTTAAATTTGTATAATTTTAATCGGTAACATTTTTAAACATTTACCAAAAAAACATTCGTACTATTGAGAATTAACTTATTGCAAAAAGTAGATACCTTTGGTAATTTAATGAACAATTAAACAAATTACAGACAGGAAATTACTACAGGCTAATAATTTCAAATGAGAGGACTGCAAGGAGGCACAATCCATCTGGTATATAGACGGCTCAAACCCCTAAAGGAGTTGTAGCCGGTATCTACAGAGCAAAGCCAAGGACTAAAATCCACATAAGCTTAGGAATCTATGCCACAGTCTTCCAGGCGGAAGTAACTGCCATTGAACACTGTGCAAGAGAAATAGCAAGGCAGAGAGTGAATAACAAAACAATTTGTTATTTACTTGGACCAGGCTGCACTAAAGGCACTAGATTCCTGCAAGATTAACGACTGGTATGGGACTGCGTGCGTGCCCTATCTGAGCTATCAAGTCATAACAGACTATTTCTGGCCTGGGTACCAGGGCACAAAGGACACAAGGACGATGAAGAAGCTGACGAACTGGCTCGACAAGGAGACACCCACAGTTCAGAATACGGAGTGGAGGGAAATGTACGAGATGCTAAATGAAGGAGTGTAATAATCGTGTTTTCAATCTGTTAAAGCTTCAGATTGGTTGACTAGTTCAAAAGCAGTTATAATACAATACTTTAAATCCTTATGAAACATAAAAATTGGTATGTATCTGTATAATAAACAATTAATGTCATAAAAAAGGATGGAAAACTTACCGGCTGCTATAATATGAAACACACAGGGAGTTCTCTGGACACCAATTTTATTCGAGGCGTAACATAAAAGAGTTCCATAATCAAGTTCGGTCATGGGAGTGTAGGACACGACGCTAGAGGTTCCACTGCGTGCTATGTACGATTGACTAACGTCCACGGAATCGGCGGAGTTATTAAATGTCCATTTAAACTCAACATCGGGTGGATTTGCATCCACTTGACAACTTATCTGTGCCCTTTCTTGTTTTGCTACACCGTAGATTCTTGTTTGATTTGGTTTGCAACTTGGAGCATCTAGAAAATTTAAGCACAAATTGAGTGGAAAAAATTCTGTTGTAAAGCCTTTAATTTAGGATGAGTCATGAAGAATTGTACAAACTCAAAACTCGTATTAGGACTCGTATGGGGATTACTGAATGACCCTAAAAAATGTAGGAATTTTTACTTAAATTTCTTTTGGTCATAACTTTTGAACGGTTCAATTTATTTCATATTTTGACAAAATATTACAGAACAAGGTATTTAATTGATTAATTGAAACTAGAGACCAGTTTTTAAGAATAACTACGTAACGTTAATATTAAAATTTTTGCCATATACACACATTGTCTTTGGAAACTCTAATCAAGATTCAAGAAAGTCTAAAAATAGATATAAAAAACGACGCATTTATTTCTTCCTTACACGATCACTGAATTTTTAATAGAAATATAAAATTTGATACGAGTTGAGAGTATTTTCAATTTCTTCTGAATAACTGTGCTAATTTCAATAAACCAACAGGATGTCAGTAAAAAGGGCTTAAGACTTCAAAAGTAAATTCTTGAAGAGTGATAGCCTGGTATAAAAAATTAAACAGACGACTCGAGAGAGAATTGCATGGGGTTTACAACGAGAACTTTAAAGCCGCAATGTCAACAAATTATTTTGAACTGAATCGTATTTTAGATGTGAGGTTCGAGTCGCAAAATAGAGGTGTTCAGTCTAAGGTCAGTGTGGCCAACAAAAAGTGGTTTTTCTGACAAGACAGTTGATGTCTACCATTCAAAAAAAAACAAAAAGTTTTTTGCAGGTTTTTTATCATTATGAACCATCTAAATTGCTTTATTAAGACAATGAATACACCCCCGACGCGTGAATCTTGAAATTTAAAATGACGTTTTAGCTGAATACTCAACGCATCGGTGGCCAATATTTCTAGGAACTTTTGAAAATCAACAATTTCATTTCTGTCGTTATGTCACTAGTTATGTCAGATGTCACTGGAAAAAGCAATCAGAAGAATTAAGAGATACAACTTACTAGAACTAGAAAAGTCTAATTGATACTAAACATGAACGATCAAACGAATATCAATAAAAACAAATTAAACTGACATCTGATATAACTAGTTACAAAATAACAGAAATGAAATGGTGACATGCCAAAAGTTTGTGGAACTATTGGCCATTGATGCGTTGATTATTCAGCTAAAACGTCATTTTAAATTTTAAAATTTACGCTTCGGGGTGTATTCATTGTTTTAATAAAGCAATATAGATGTTCGCAATGATAAAAAAACTTGCAAAAATCTGATGTTTTCAATGGTAAACATTAACTGTCATTCTTTTAAGAAAAACCACTTTTTGTTGGCTACACTGACCTTAGGTAGAACTCCTCTATTGAAAATAGACCAGAATGACGTAACTGACAGGTCGGCCATATTGCTGTGGGTCCCCATGTCATGTTCTATTTAGTTTTCATTGTTTACTGGTAAACAATGGATGACAGTTAGACTTTAATTAGTAATGAGTTCTTAAAATTATCTAAAATTCCATCGTATTTTAGTGTTTATAATTGTGCAATGCGGAGAGAAAAAGATGAGGTCTATTTTTTTCGATTTCCGACTGTTTTAACCAAGCGAGGTGATTATTTAATTGATCTCTGTTTACCTGAATCTGTTGGTCTTGAATCACATAACTCCCCTGTTGTTTGCTTCTTTCGTCGTCTGGCATTCCAATTATTATTTAATTCTATTCAGAGACAGTTTACTGACTGCGCCATGTATTTTTTGTAGTTTTTATTATTCAAATGGAGTATATCGATGCATTTTTGCCAAAGTAATGTAAGTGAAATTTCAGGTGAAAATCATGTTTTTTATCAACGTAAAGCTTCTATTGTTATGAAGGTACTGCCAAAGTATAGTGAGCCTAAATTATACTTTAAACTTTATTTTTAACTATTTTAAAAACGTTTGTCCATAATTTTTTTAATCATACCAGTAAAAGAAACTCGTTTTTTCTACTAATCATTTTTGGCGACTTACGTTACTTTGGCAAATACCTATCGATATATACCATTGACATTGTACTGCAAAATATGTTTCACAACAAACTGACTTACGCCAACTTACTGCAACTCCAGCTGATAGTGGGACCCAGCCCAATATGGCCGACCTGTCAAAGTCCGGTGTTCTGGAATGGTCTATGTTCTAAAAAAGTGTGTGAGTGCCGGGTTTCGCGACGGCCGGATTGCATCCCGCTAAGAGCAGGTAGAATTTTTACCATCCGAGTTGCATCCCACGACCATCCGAATTGCATCCCATTAACCAATTTTATTTTAGCAGCAAAACTAATGTATGTTCTGATAATAACCAACAGCGTTGTCACGTTTACTTAATACTAAATAATACTTAATCAATTGTAACATTCAAAATGTTTATTGACACATAAACAAACGTTTACTTAATACTAAATAATACTTAATCAATTGTAACATTCAAAATGTTTATTGACGGTTATTGATAGTTGCATTTAAAAAGGGCTGACGCTTATACTTTACCAGTAGTTCAAAATTCTGATTCGTTTCGCAAAGATCGTAGTAACATTTTGTAGTTATATATTGTGTGATTTTGGTGAAAATATGGAGATCAATACGGTTTTAAGTGAAAAGGGTAAAGTTTTAATTGTTATTCAGGGGTATACATTCTGTTTTCAAAAAATGTTAGGTAAAGATACGGTGAAGAGGTGGCAATGTACAAAACGAAATTGTAAAGCTTTTCTTAAAACAAATTGTGTAAGTGATGAATTAATTGAATCGGTGTTAAATCACAACCACGAGAAAGTGCCAGCGGAAATTTTAAACAGACAAAACATTAGTAACTCTGTTAAATGTGCTGCTGTAAGTGACATGTGTGAAAAGCCAATGAAATTAATTCGGAATGAAATAAAAAATAGGGAGATAGATACTATAACAACTAAGGATGTAGAACGAATTCGTAAAAACATTCATAGTGCAAGATCGTCAAATGGTTTAATACAGGTTCCAAAAAGCGTAACAGAATTTCACAATTCAATTGAAGTAGTCCCCATCGTGACCAATAAAAATGAAAATTTCTTGTTGAGAAACGATAAAGAAAATAACATCATTCTATTTTCTTGTCAAACCAACCTTAATTTATTGTCTTCTTCTTCAGATCTTTACGTGGATGGTAAAATGACAAACTAAGTGAATTTTGCGACTATCTTGTCGAAAATTATATAGAAGACAACGCGACATTTCCGCCACATATTTGGGCTGAACATTCAGAAACTCTTCAACGAACAACAAATGCTTGTGAATCTTTTCACTCCAGGTATAATAAATCCTTTTACTGTGCTCATCCAAACATAAATGTATTTTTAGATGTACTTTTGCAGTTTCAGATCGACACATACATAAAAATTAATATCGTACACCTTATACCAAAAGTTCACACCAATGTATTAAAAAAACGAGATTTTATTAAAATGAAAATTAAAGAGCTAGAAGAAAATATAATTACAAAGTTTGAGTTTGTTAAAACAGTTTCGTATAGGTGTAAACCTAAGGTTTAGGGTATTTTTAGTTATTATTGTACCTTTATGTATGTTATGAAAGATTGAACCTCTTAACCTATAATCTACATAAAAAAATGTTAAGTGCAAAAGTTTATTTTATTTATGTTAACTAGATATTTTACGTTTAATACATTTTTATCCTTTTTATGTGTATCTTTTTATTTAAATTGATTTATTTCCAAATATATAAAATACAAATAATTACCTAAACTTTTAATCGGTACATTGATTTTTAAACTATATTTCAAGAATTTTAGCACAAATTGGCAACGTTGCGGCGCAGTTTACCTGAAATGGTGTTATTAATTAGTAAATACCTTTTTTCGAGGTGGGATGCAATTCGGATGTGACCTTTTCTTGGCCAGGTAGAAGTTGAATTTTTGGGATGCAATTCGGATCTCGCCACGGGTGGCGTTCTCTAAAATATCTACGCGGTTTATGATAACGACTTTATTTATTGAGTTTTTCTGGAAAAATAATAAAAAGGACGTAGATATCAAAATATGGACACTTGTTGACTTACAAAGTACATTTAGATAAAACGGACTGCTTTTCCCGTCTCCTTCGGTATTGTATCCGACACAAGTATAGTTGCCAGCTGTAGATCTTGAAACGCCCTGCAAAACTAAGCTTTGATTTGTGATTATGATGCCAGCATTCACGTTGATGTTTAGAAGTTTTCCCTGAAATAAAACAGTGCGCTTAATTAATGTATTAACAAAAAATTTATTGTCTATTTCAGACAGATTTTATGTAATTATCAACTAATTGTTTCTATGACCGCATTCGCACCTTCATAATAATTTTTTTCTCACTCTCTCAGTTTATTCATAAATTTAGCGAAGCAATAAATCAATCAATTGCACAAATTCCATGGGCGTACTTAATATGAGCTTTAGGGTGAAATTCATAGTCCACACTTGAGGGTCACTCATACTTCACTCATCCTGATTGTATGTAGAGACACTTGACACGCGAAAAGTGAGGTTGAGTGTAACTTGAGTGAAATATGAGTACAGGTTCCAGCTCCCTTGAGTGAAGATTTATAACATAAAAACCACGTTTGTACCTTACACTGTCATTTTAAGATATCGAAATTTTGTTTGGTTGTTATTTGTCAGTGGTTATAGCTTCAAATTGTTCAAGAAAATTAGTATGATGGATGATTTTATGGATTTTTTAGACTATATAGATGATGATAATGCTTACGTTCATCGTTTACCTAGGTTAGTAATCACATTGGTGTAGTAGAAATCAAAATTGAAAATACGAATCTGAAATGATCTATTAAATAACTAGCTTGAAAAATAAACTTACGCAGCAAATAAGAAATATATTATGTAAACTGTACAGAACTGGACTGGAAATAAAATAATTACAGAGGGCTAATACTGAACACAACACAAATTCGAATACGAATGCAATACAACATAATATGTCAGATAAACGTTAAAGGACGTTCGTAAATCATAATAATTGTTAACCAAACGTAAATTAAAATTCCTAATAATAACATTGTTGCCAAACTTTCTTCACTCAAATTGAAGTATTACTTGAGTAATGGCTGTGGAAATGAAAACTCGCCTCGAGCTAGACTCAAACTAAGTTGAGTTTGAGTATGAGTGGCCTCAAGTGTCGACTATGAATTTCACACTAAGAATGCGTGGCTCAATATAAGTTTAACTTTTTAAATTCAATCTTATATAATATACAATTCTCTTGTAATAGTGTTTGTTGTCAAACTCCTCCAAAACGACTTGACCATTTGTTATGAAATTTTGTGTTCACATTCAATAGGTCTGAGAATCGATCGTAAACTATTTTTCATACCCCTTAAATTTTGTTTCCCATTTTTTTGGAAATTTTTTTTATTTCTACTTTAATATAATTTGGAATGAAAAAACATGTAACTCTAAATTTTCACGCTTCTACCACCAACCCCTATATTTAATTATGATTTTTATATTTTTTTTATTGGCAGATGAGCAATAAGGTTGCATTATGACATCCGAAAATAATAATTTTCGTTCGATAAATTTTTATGCATAGTTTTCAATCTCAAGTTTAGATTCACAATTGGTCCCAGTTGGTGGCGCTGTAATCGGGTTCATACTAAGGCACTTAAGAGATGAGTATTCTCATCCGCCATTTTGGTGCCTGAATTTCATTGTTTTGTGATGTGTGGAGTTGACATATTAAGTTAAAAAATATTTGATATTGAACAGAATATTTTATTTTACCAACTTTCTTTCAGACTATTAACACCAGAAAATTGAGAAAGTGCAACGAATGGATGCTGGCCATGTCTCTGTGTAGAAATACCGAATCTAAGGTCAAATACTTGACCAGCACAACAACAACGTCAACGTACAACAAGGCACCAAAATGGCGGACGAGAATACCTATGTCTACAGTGCTCAAGTTCACACTGAACAACTCATAAACAGATGAGCCGATTTTGATGAAATTTTATGTGTGTGTTCGAGTAAGTCCTGTAAGCCGATTCCTTATGTTAAAAAAGTGGAAAAAAATAAATCACCTCAAAAACAAAAAAGTTATTTTGGATTGTTGAATGTACTCTTTTATTTTGGGTCACAGCGTATTCATAGAAAGTGCTATCTGCGATATTATGTTTTATTTTCACCCCTTCCAAAGCTTTACATCATCTCTCCATATAATTTTAATGCAAAATAAAAAAATATCGATTAATGAACCATACTTAGATATGTTTTGCTGTCAAATTGTAAATACGTATTTATCGAAAATTACAAATCGATTGCTGAATCTGGATTTAATCTAAATCCTGCTTTGGGTGATTTTTTCAATTAAAAATTGATTTGGAAAACAGTTATTGTGAGATTCCTAGGGTCAGTAGCATATTATCTATTATCATGAATTGTATTCTTAAACACAACATCAATACTGCATAATAATACCTTGGTAACGGAATGCACCGAACAAATTATCAATACGCGGACTACATCACCTATTAATCGGGATAAACAGTGTACACAGAAGTTATGTTGAAGTTTCCAAGTTTACGGATTAATACTAGAAACTTTGTATACAACAAACTTCAACACACATTTTGAATGAAATTATGCTCTCCTAGCTCCCTCCTACTTTGAACTAAATTGTGAATAATAAGCATTGATTATAACTTGAAATATATTAAGGAGAGGATATATTATTAATAGGCCATCCATAGAGATGTTCAATAATAAATTATGTAATACACTTAACGAATGCCCAACTACCAAGAAGTACTCAGAATATATTGAATTACAAGGGAGTCGATTGGCCCGGTTGGCATCATCCCTGCAACCTGTAAGATATTTTGTGTATTCCCTACTTGAGTCCAAGATATATGGGTATCTGATAAAGTGTATTATCCATTTTGGAGCTAGGTCTGTAATTTGATAAGGATTTAGGTAGACCTGTTCCAGTTATTTAAAACGTTTATGGACAATGGACAATTACCCCGCAATTCTACCGTCTCTGAGATCAGTTTTCTGAAACGAAGTGAGCAGAACGTTATGAAAACCTCTTCACCTGTTTTTGGCCTGGAGTACTTCTCCTGCAGGCTGCCATTTACTTGAGGTATTGCTTGCAGTTCCAGACTATTTAAAACTTATCAAACATTAAATTTCAGAGTCCTTGACGCAGCCTGGCGATCAGACGCAATCAATTGCTCAGTTAAAGCGTTTTTAGAGGTACTCCAGAAAACAAAAATCTATTGCTCATAATTCCAATTGAAGTATTGTTGGAGTACTTCACAGGGCGATTTTGTCGAATGTTAACTTACGCTCGTTGATAACAACGGCTAACGGCAGACATAAAGTACGTGGAAATCTTCATGGACTGGATTACTCGACTATAGTAACTCATGATTTACCGTTAGATCGCGGTGATTCAAAAATTTAGCCTGAGCTGGCCTGTAGGCATTTCCCAGAGCGCTCTTCCGTACATGTAGATGAAGTGGAGGAAGATCTATCATTACCTAAGACTGCTCTGGGGCACGATCTTATAGCATGGGCTTTTAAGAGACAATGTAAGGTATTTACATAATTTTGATATGCTGAATATTATTGCAGCATTCTGTAGTTCTGAAGTTAAAATTTTCATAATTTCACGTTCTAGTTTGCCATCCAGGTCTTTTTGCTCTTATTACGCTGCTCATTTCTTGTTCTCCAAATAAACCTCTTATTTCTTGGTTTGTTCTTTATTTCCATATGCCTTCTTCTTTTTTCCTCCTGATATATTTCTTAATATTTTCCTTTCCCATATGTTTACTTTAATTTCGTTTTCTTCACTCAATATCCAAGTTTCATAACCGTATAGTGCCGTTGGTCTAATAACTGTGCCGCAAAATTATGCCGTTCTCGTTCAACGGTTTTAAGGCGACACACTGTCTCTTTCGTCACGTATATGTGTCGCGCAGTTTCTTTTTGCCACGACGACAGGTTAACCAACTAGAATGTTTTATGTATTTGAAATTATTCATAGAAAGTGAGAATTATATTTTGAAAAATTATAGAAACATGGTAATCTAGAAAAAAACAGAAAAATCAACGTACGTGCGTAGACAACCATGTATAGTTTCAATGAAAAATATTGAATAATCATTGTTTTATTGAAAATATATAAAAATAATATGGACTTCCACAGCGAAATTATTGGTTCATGTACATCACCGAATACAGTCGAAGCGGCAAACTCATCTTCCAACAATATTTTGCCGGATGAATCTCGAGAACAGTCAAATTTTATATATAAAAAATTTATGACTTGGAGAAACGATAACGCGTTAAGCTTATTCCCGGAAAATATTCTTATGGCTCGGATTGAAAGAATATCTGGAGATTTAAGTGTTTCCAGCGCTTTCTCTACCGACGACATCTTAAGCTAGGAATATTTTCCGATCAACAATCACAAAGTAACGAAGTTGAGTGTTAAAATTGTGACAATTCTATATAAATAACCTTCAATATAGGCCATATTTTTCACTAGTGAATTATGAACGTGATTATACTCGAAGAACTATACATAATAGTATATTATTAAACGAGCAATTTATGATAGCCATCAATCACGCAGGGCACGTTTGCGTCCCGAGCCGTAGGCGAGGGGAGCAAGTCACCCGAGTGAATAATGGCCATAAATTGTGAGTAAAATACTATACTTTGTCCACGACCCTTGATTTCTTTATTAAATAAGGCGAGTGTAGAACGGAAAGTAATAATTTGTTATTATTGACAATTCTAACGTGAAAAGTAATACATTTCAGGAGTACGTCAAATGTGACATATAGAGATGGGAGATACTGTGTAAAGTATCGATTCACCGTACCGTTATAAATATATTGTTTTAAAAATATCAACATTAAAAATACCGTTATGAAAAGTATCAACACTAAAAATTTCGATATTTTATCGATACGATATATTTCAGAATCAAATTTCCCAAACAAAATACGCAGATTTAATAGTTTATTTCATATTGTACCCACATCTTTAGTTACCTATGCACCGAAATTTTGTGCGTGTTGAGTTGTCATGGCATGTTATTTAAATGCAGAAGCGTGAATTATGAGTTCATAATTCACTCTAGTAGATATATGGGTACATATACCTTTTGTTAGGAGGTAAAATATTTACTTATTATCAAGTGGTCGTGGACAAAATATTAACATTATCAAATAGTCGTGGACAATAATTATTTATGTTATAAGTGTGAACAATTATACACAGATGGAACGGTCAGTCAAAGTAATACTGGATGCGCAGTATATTACAAAAACAAAAATACAACTAAGGCATTCAAACTTCCAGAACACTGTTCAATATTCACAGCAGAACTCACCGCAATAAGAGAAGCATTAAAAATGTGCTTAAATTCATGTGAGACTAACTTCGTGATTTTCACAGATAGCGAAAGCTCACTAGAAAAAATAAAAATCACAACAATTACATAAATTAAAAATCACATATTAATTGATATACTGACTCTTCATCACCAGATAAAACTTGAAAATAAAAATATTTCTTTAGTGTGGATTAAAACACATGTAGGTATTAACGGCTGATTTCTTAAAGAAACATACCAACTTTACTTTAGTAAATATTATTGATTTCATAACCAATTTAAAATATGCTTTAAACTTGAAGTATCCTTTAAGGTTTAAGTGTCGATTTTTCGACTTTAACTCGCTAAAGTGTCATTTACTTAATTACAATATAACCTCAAAATTTTTATATTTGTGATTTTTTGTGCCACCAGCTACGTTTGCTAGTTTTGTGTTAGTTTAGTCGTTGATCATAATATGAATAATTTTCAAACCTGTAGTTCTAGTTCAAGTTCATCTGATGAAGTATTTATTTATATTAAAAGAACAAACGTGTATAGGAGAAGAACAGACTGTTTTGAAACATATGAAGAGCTTAATTTTTTCAATTTCTTGAATAAATCTCATTTCTCATTTGAAGAGCGAACTTTCTTATTATTTTCCAAAATTTCCATATTTTCCAAATAAATCGCTTCCACAAATAATACAAACGCCACAACTTTTAACAAAACTTAACCTTATTTATTTAGACAGGAACGGAAAAACGAGCAAAATATGACAGATCTTTCTATTTCATGTCAAAATCTATGAATTCCAGGTTAACCAACACTTTAAAAATTACTTAAAAGATACTTCATGTAAAGGACACTTTAATATTCATTATGGCACCAAACGACGTCAACAGCTACTAAAGGGGACTTTAGTCTAAAGTCTCCTTTCGATAAAGTGGACTTTAGTTATTCATTATGAAATCGGCCGTAAGAGCAATGAGAAAGTAGACTTGTTAGCAGAGTCCGTTGCAGAATACGGACAAGATCTAGAAGGCTTACAGATTATTTTTCGATACTCAGTAAGCAAATGAAAAAAAAATGGAACACAGGTTTCCAAGAAAGCATCAAAGGTCGATTTTATAAAACAATACAACCAAATATTCCAAAAGAAGTATGGTTTAAAAGATACCAAAGCAGGAATATCATTACAAAGATAAACAGAATGAGGAGCAACCATGCCATGTACCCCGAGTATCAATACAAAATTGGATTAGTAAATAATCCAGACTGTACATGTGGTACTATAGGAAACCTAAAACATGTCATCTTAGAGTATCCTAACAATATCTTACACATCAACAAACTCTTCCATCAGTTAGTCCAAAAAAAATCCCATTGCCAATTAACCTGGAATATCTACTGAGCAATCAGGAATGTTTCGCTGATTTACATCAGTATATAAATGACGCGGTCATAAAACTGTAAATGTAGAAACAGTCTGTGTTTACCACTCTTATGTTTACTCATCGAAGGATTGTAACATGTCTATCGACCTGTTTCGATTTCACAAAATAAATTCTCTAATTTCCGCTCGCCGTCGTAGTAATCACTTCCAATAATTATGGTTCTGTGATCTCAAATTTCTCCTACTCTCGTTGACCGCTATGACAATTGACATATTGACAGTTGGCATATTATGTCAACGGCCGATTCCATTTTGAAAACGATCGCCCTTCCTTTCCGCTACCGACCGTCTTATAGCAAAGACATACCTTATCGTCTCTGCAATTTTACCTTAAGTTTTACCTTCAATTGCTATGGTAAGTCCAAAATTATAATTTATATTTATAAAGGTTTTTCTGAAATACTGGCTGAAATAATTTTTTTATGCATTTCTTATTTTTTCACATACCACGTGGTCACTTATGTTTCTTTCATACTTGTACATTACTTTTAAACTAAATCTTTTATCATAAATCACTGTTACATTTTTAATGCAAACATTAGCTAGCTTTTTATGTTGCAGAATAATTATTTTCAATGATAGTTAACATTTTCATTTGAACCTATAAAATATTCCTTTCTTATAAAAACCTGACAGTGCCGACCTCACATATCGTTAAACATTTTATTTTTTTTAGAAACTGTTTATTCATAAGCATAACTTTTTGATATAATTAATTCTCCCAGATCATTAGTACTTTTTTAATTTAGCCGATAATTTTTACTGTTTTAATATGGGACATATATGTTGGAAAGCTTTCAGTAAATTCAAAATTTCACCATTTCAAACAACTGCCTTCCTTTTTCACCTGAAAAGCTAAACCAGCATTATGTGCCCCATTACATTTAAGTTCCTACATATCCCTAATCCATCTGAACTTCTAGGTAAGCACAGCTGCAAGGTTACAGCTACCTTGCTAGGAGGATACCGTTACATGCAAGGTTACACAGCTAGAATACCGTTATCTAACCACTAGGATACACCTAGGCATACCTCTTCATCTTCTCGAATAAGCTAAGTACTTACATATAAAGTGCAGGTCTCATTCTCCCTGATTTCATTATTCTTGATGGCAAAATAAAGTTCATATTTTGAATTTATTTCTTTGATTTCTTATCTACCCGGCTGTAAGAGCTGTAGGGGATCGTGTCCGGGTTCATGTAAGTTTGTAACTTTTTTTATTTTTAACTTTTATTAAATTCTACAAGGTGTTTCTACCTTTCTCACCTTAGTTTCTTTTCTTATTAATTCAAATTCATTTTCTTTCGTCGATGTCTAAAAAGGTAGTGGCGCCCTAAGTTATAATAGTCTGTCAACCCTCTGGCATACCTAGTGTGATACTAACATGGAGTCGATCCACCCTTGAAAGAGTCTCTAGCCGGGATCTGCCTCGAGAGGAGAGAACAGTGTAACAGGATTAACACCAGGTCCGGGAGGTCCTCCGGTAATGAAATTTTCCTCTCTAGTGTCCAAGTCAAAAAAAACTAGGAAAAATGACAACGCATATACTAATAATGGAGGATTCGCTTGAGTATTATTTACAAAATACGAAGATTTGGCCAGTTGGCAATAGCCAGTGCCATTAACTGAGGAAAAAAAAGTGAAGTAGATAGTGTTTTATCCACGCAAACAAGTTGAAGTTTTTAATTTTTCGGAAATGTATTAAATATGCAGTCAGATATAATTTTGTAATACGAATCAATAACAATAATCATCCATCGAACTCGGCTGCGCCCATGCTACGCCTCGCCCAATAACACTCACGACTTGTACCATAATTTATCACATAAATAACTATTATTTGTTGTTGAATAATAAATTAATTATTCTCAGCCTTAATACTCACGTTATGCCTCCAATCTACTCGGTATACCGCAGGATGTGCCTTAAGGATACAGTCGAAATAAACATCAGTGCCTTCTCTAATGGTGTTGGGATTAAGAGACGTGCCCAAGAGAATTTTAGCCTCTGGAGTATCTGAAAAATTGAAAATTATTTGACGTTATAAGGAAATTCATTTTGGTTTGGCGTTTATTATCGCGGAAATTATTTTTGAATTCAAAGCTGAAATAGTTGACCAAATTAAAACTAGTTTGTGAGATATTACGATATTATATACAGTTTATAATAATCCATACGTACAGTGTATCTCCAATTTCCAACCATCTTCTAAAACAACGGAGGATATAATTTTATTTTCAGCCTTGCAAGCAAGATATTTGCCATCGTCTTCTTTTTTCGGTATAAACGCGAGAGTACTCGTTGTTGTATTACCATCGTTGGAAGTCTGTGGAAAAGAAAAGCAAGTTATACAGGGTGTCCAGAAACTCTTCTGCCAAACGGAAACTACAGTTACTAGATGTGATTTTAAGTCGTTTTAGTTCAAATTACCTTAATCCGAAAATGCTTCCTAAGGTTTCCTTCAAATTATTCAAAAATACTGTTACATTTTTTATGAAGCATTTTCGGATTGGTGTAATTTGAGCTAAATCGACTTAAAATCACCTCTAGTAACTGTAGTTTCCGTTTGGCAGGAGGGTTTCTGGAGACCCTGTATAAAGTACCCCGCACTTTTTAGTAGCTGCAGAACGGGATTCTGTCAAAATGAATGAAATTTTGGTATGTTGTACCTCCCGACATGGGCAAAACTACCAAAAGCCCAAAATAAGAACACATTTGACCTCTTGAAGTATGAAAGATATTGTCACACACCTCAGGGTCCGTCAAAGAAAGAAGAGTATAAAAAATATTGGAAGCGGTGACAAAATATTTATTAGTTGTCAAAGATGATAGTTGGATACTTTTATAACGCCTTACAAATTTGAAAATTAGTTTTCAAAGAGCAGACCCTTCACTAAGAAGTTGTTCGGTACTGTGATCTATGAAAATATTTTATTTGTCATATATTTTTGGATCATTCTGTATAATCAATCACTTTGCTTATTTTTTATACTCTCCTCCCTTTGACGGACCCTGAGATGTGTGACAATATTCTTTATACTTTGAGAAATCAAAATCAATCTTATTTGTGGTTTAAGGTAGTTCTGCCCATGAAAACTTTTGATCGCCAAGTAGAAGATACCAAAATTTCATTTATTTTGATTAAAAAAGTGCGGGGTCCTTTTAATTTTGTATTTTGTTTGGATGTAAATAGGAATTAAAGTAGGTATAATGATTTCCATTTTCAACGTATCGGTGGATATTATTATGAATAAAACATACACAGGATATCGAACAGGTGTTTACCGCAAACCAACACACACTAACAGGTATTTAAATTCCAATCATTCTCTAAGCATAGAAAAAGGGATAGGGAAATCACTATACCACAAAGGCAGAAACATTTATTTGTTTCAATGTTGAATTTGCAGAGGGAAAAAACTTTACTTCATATTGAAATTTTCCAGCCAATAATACAATTTATATTCTGGAAGGTATTCCAAGATGGTGCATATGTATATTTTCCCACGGTTGTACAAAATAACCTTAATCCAAACCTCTCACGTTAAATTGGTAGTCGTAGCGAGTTTCAATGTCCACATCACAGTTTCGATTTCAACCACTCGATTTTAATGTGAAATCTGTGGTTTATTTTAAATCTATTTATTCAAGGAACGAGTTATGGAATATTATACAAGAAACCGTCGATCCAATTAGAAATAATGATACTCCAGTCAGACGATCCTTGAGTGAAAGGCTGAAAAATTGTAAGGGTTGGAGATGCCTATGTTATTCTAACACATTCCTAGTAACTCGAGCCAGCATTTGGAAATATTATAGTGATTTTTAAATTTATTGATTGTGAGAATTGAACTGTTGAGGCTCACTAAACTGTTGTAGATTAATACTATTGTGACTTTTCATCACCAGATGGCATATATCAATTTGTCAGTTCCCAATTATGAAGGTTTCATATTATAACGAATTAAAAATAGGCAAATTACTACCAAATTCAGAAAAATAACTAGTTGACATTTCATTAGAAGGTACAGTAGAAAGGGTGGAGCTTTACCATCACGTGACCCAATCTACGATTTATGCAACACATATTTTCTACATACTATCTTCTTCTATCAATATAAATCAAACATAATAACGTACGATCGATTGTCTTCCTCTCAAGACATAGGTAATAGTTTCTTAAAATTTACCGTAGTAATCGTACAAAGAGACAACGATGAAATTGACGTTGAGTTTGACACTACCGAATTTGAGGTTATGCGAGTTTAGTTTACTGTCTTGTTTTCAGCGAATGTTTGGATTGAAAGTGTATTTATTGTTAAAATCAGTTCTTGTAAGAACTAATTTGACTTTTTATTCCATTTGACATTGGTAAGTACGAATAAAATACATAATCAACTTGTTAACTTTTGACATTTCATGACACCTAAAATGCCGTGTGACGGGAATATTACAGTAATGCTTATTTTACTACTTATTTATTTCTGCACTTTTAACTTATTCACCCAGTATATCGATAGTTTTAATAAATATGTCGATGCTAACCATATAAATAAAATAAATACAATTGAAAAAATTAAATTTCTTGTTTAATTACCAAATCGTAAAAGGCCGACCTTTGGATTATTTCTATTGAGTTGACAGAAGTTTTTATTTGATTCATATGAATATTGTTGCTAACGTAAGAGTCACGTGATGGTAAAGCTCCACCGTTTCTACTGTTGAGAAGGCTACTGTACAGAAGGCAAAGGATTATCATAATGTCTGATAGTCAAGCAGCCATTAAAGCGCTGAGTTTTTGTGATCAGTTCCAAAATGGTGTGGGAATGCTTAGGCAAACTTAATGAACTAGGCGAGAACAATATAGTCACCTTACTGTTGATTCCAGGACACACTGGAATAGAAGGAAATGGAATAGCAGATGAACTAGCGAAGAGGGGGACTGAAATACCCTTTTGGGGGCCGGAACCCTTTTGCGGAATCAGCTCCAATGTAATATTGGAAGAAATAGGCAAAGCCGAAGAAAAGAGAAGATCTGACCATTGGAAAGATCTAATAGGGCTTAGGCAATCTAAGGTTCTTTTGGGTGACTACAGCCTGTTGAGATCAAATGAAAGCACAAGTCAAAATAAAACTGCACTAAGAGTTTTAACAGAAATCCTAACGAGACATTGTCGTCTGAATGGGCACCTTAAAAAGCTCAAAATAGTGAAGGAAGAAGATTGTAGATTTTGTGGAATGGAAGAAGAAACCTCCATCCACATACTTGCGAACTGCACAGCAATTCAGAATACTAGGGCACTGCACCTGGGAGACTACTGGATAGAAGAGGGACAGTTACCTAAGTTGAACCTGCAGATATCCTAAAATTCCTCCGGGAAATGGGACTAAAGGAGCTACTAGTTTCTAAGACTCTCCTCAGAAACTAAGCAGAAGTAAGGGGGCACAATAGATATTTCAGGTATCAGTGAATGGTACCCCAAAATACATACATACTGATATCCAAAACGGGGAAGTTCCGATCATGGCTTACGCCGATGATACTGTACTTATATGTAGCGCGAATACTTCAGATAAGGCAAAGATATTAAAGAATATTTAGCGAGAATAGCTGATTGGCTGGCAGTTAGCAAACTCGCTTTGAAGTGGACAAATCACTTTCACTACGTTTGGTAATTACTGTGATAGTGGCCCTATTAGCGTAGAATATATGAAGATAAATAACCAATAGAATAGAAAATTATACGTACTTGAGCATATAATACGACTACAACATGGGGTGGAAAAACTCAAATCACCACTGGGACTGAAGACACTGCTGGCCTCTGATACTTTTCTCAAGAACTGCTCATTTATTGTTAATAAAAAAAGAATACTAAATTGAATTTAGCGAATGTTTGGCAATAGTTAACAACAAAAGTCTTCTAGAAAAAACTATTAATTAAAACTTTATGGTTATAAAAAAGAAGGTGAGATCTTTGCTCCATTTCATCTAAAGTAGTGATATTAAAATAATATCTAGCATAACATCGAAGGATGTGAACATTGATAAAGTTCTTTGTTTGCTCTCAAAGGAAATCAAAGGATTAATTTTCTACCCATTTCTAAAAACAAAACTGCAAAGTTCATTTTAAATTATTCGCGCTGTTCACCTTTTCCGGCGCTAGAAAACTTCAAAGCACAGAAGAAAATCTCAAACTAAACAACCGAATCACATCTGTAAATTCTCTCATGCACTCCTCTTTTATTTTTGTACTCATTAAACACCGAAGCGTGAATATATCCAGACCGTATTCCCGAAGTGATCTCCGAAGAGGAAGAGCATTTATAGAAAATGTTTAAACATTAATGTACATACTATACAGAAATTCAGTTACAGAAAATATCCTATGCATATAAATGAGCCGGATCTGCATCATAATTTGTAAAATGACGGGACGTAAATGCTCTTGAGGACTCGCATAAAAATGTTCGCCGCTATGAAAACCCTGGATAGAGAAAATTAGTTATTTTTGTCTGAGATTTTCTGATGATCAGTCACTGAATTAATTTCCTGCATATATGATACTGGTCTAACGATTTTTTCACGAAATGTCACAAAATAGGATTTGGGTATTTCAGCTTGAATTTTAATATTTTTCACGACTCATTTTGCATTTTTCCAGGATGGTAACAATTACTACAATGAGATTCAATCAATTTAGAACATATTTTGCCTTATGATCGCACCAGCTGCTAAAGAGCTAAAGAGGCTTTCACGATTGCAGGTATTGGAAATTAATCTGGAATCACGAGAATATAATTTCATAAGTTCCTCGCAGGCGTTGGAATATAGTTAAATTGAAAACTGACGAAAACTTAAATTGCAAAATGCAAACAGTTAGTGTTAAATGCATTAAGCTATTGGTCCAACAGTAATAACGACAAAAGAACCTAAAAAATTATGCTATGATCAAACTAATCAGGCCTTTATGACCAAGTCAATTTCAGTTATGTTTCAGAAATTTTTACCTGTTGATTCACAGCGAATTCAGTTCCATAACACACCCAACTTTAATTAATTAAATAAAAAGCCATTCGCGACGCTAACAAAGGCATGACGGTAAATTTGGTACACAGAACCATTGACTCGAAAACTTATTGGTGTGTTATAAATTGTCAATATTGGACAGATTGTCACAGTATGTGGGCCAAAATTGGAATTCAGTTGGAATAAACTTTTTTATTTTCTTATTCACAAGATACGTTTCGCGTCATAGATTAATCTCGGTAATACCCGACGCAAGGCACTGCATATTTGTGAGAAGTTAAAAGAAGTTTATTTTCTTGGGAAAACTGAAAATAATGAAACGGCTTAATTCTCCTCGATATTAAATACCAACCGGAGAGATAAATCAAGGAAGTTTTCTACTTTCATACTGTTTTCTCAACAAACATATATATTGTTAATAAACCACTACGTTTAAGAGCCCATGAAGTTTTGAGAAAGTGTTGATGGTCTAATATATGAATTTGGGATTGGTTTTCATTAATTTTTTTTTGTTAAATTTGTCCTTGATAATAATGTGATGGAAGAAATTGTACATTCCTATTTAAATAGAGTCTAGTTAACATGAACCATTTGTACAAATTTCCATCCACCGACACCGAAAATGATATTACATTTATGTATGAAACTAAAGTTTCCTTATCAATTCCACTATTTAATGAAAATTCTAAGATACTTATTGATAAAGTCAAATGCAGTCTCATCATGCGGGTCATATGATTCAACAAAGACATACTCACAGTTTCTGTTTCCTTTTATTGCGTTTAATCATAACTTCCAAATAAAATGTGGTTATGTAGAAATTATCAGAATTTCATAGTTCAAGGACGCTAAGAATGAATAACAATGATACTTTTTCATAACAATATCAATTGGTATAAGGGCTATTGAATAGAATTTTATGGCATCCCACATTATTTTATACTTCCTGTATTACATTTGAAATCTCGCGTTCAACGATGCAACTGCTCAGTAACATATTGTCAGCGGTGCTGCCACGTTTCCGCTGGACCACGTTTTCATGCCAAACTGACGAAAGCATTGTTAATTGTCGTAGCTAATTTCTGTAACATTGAGGTAAACCATATTTTTTATTGTTCAGTACTATATTTATTAAGTTTCTACCTATGGTTTATTTACGATAAAGACAATGACGTTGCAAAACAAAATTTTGTGATGTTGCCAACATGTAGATTTTTTCTTTATTCAAAGCTGAAGCAGTCAATGTTACAGTTCTTTTTTATTCGCCTGTACCTCGTAAGGCATAAATCGTGTTTATTTATAAATAAAAAGCTTGCATGATATTCTCTGATTTATTTAATATACCTAATTATATAAATATGTATTTATGTGAAAGGTGTGGATAAAATACAAAAAACAGTAACCAATCATTTCATATCTCAATAACAATTTGATTATTTATTATTTTTCATAAGGAATTGGATAACAAACTCTAGAACCATCTTCCAGAACACTGTAAGAAATAAATCAAAGCATCAATCATCTTGAGGAAATTGAAATATAAGTAGAATTAAATTTATGAAAACCTAAGTATCACAAGTTTTAATAATCTAACCTATTATTAAAAACATTCTGAACCAATTCAAATATAATATATTATAATATTTGTATCGATAAAAATTGAAGTAAATGGTATTACTCACGTTTCTTAAAGCAGTAAGCAAGCCTCATTGTGGCATTCTCAAAAAAAAACTTATCAAGGATATAATCATCTCTCGCCATTTACTGTTCCATTTCTTGGGCATTTTAATGCGTTCAACTAAACACTGCAGGTTTGCCTAATTAATTAGTAACGAAAATAACTATTTTCCCAACTGAAGAAAGAATGAATTCAGGAGCACCAGAAAAACTTGTAAAGACGATTATCGATGTCAATAAACTATAAATGACACACTAAACCTAACCTCAATTGTGTCAAAACTGCTGAATTTTCCCAATTGATCTGACAACGTCTTGAACTTTTGCCAACGCGTAAGCTGAAAATTGCCCTGGCCATTAAGTATAAACTGTATTTACGGCTGGTAAATTTATATTTACACCGATATGCAGAAAAGTAACTAAAAATAACATAATCGTAATTTTATCGTAAATAAACCATGACATACTAGTTTTTTATCAAAATCTATAAAAAAAATTTCGAGTTATTAACGAAAACGAGGTAGCTGAGACAGTGTTTTTCATAAGACGCCATGTATAACGACGCGACTAAGATTTTTTTTCTCGATTTCAGTGTGGATGGGCTCTCTGAATTTTCGATATTTCATACATGGGAGTAAAAACTGTTCATAAACATTTTTGTGACAAAATCCTATAGAAAAAGAAATATCATGATAACCCCCTTAAAACTGAAATTATGAATATTGCTGGAAAAGTTTTAGTTGACCAGATTTTGTTTCAAGAAATTTCAACCTATTTCAGGATATTATTTTTCATTTCGGATATATTTGCAGTGGTTTTCGAGGTATTAGCTATTTTTACTCAATTGATTATTCCATTAAATTATACCTTAATAATAATTTTTGGTGACGGCAGACTGAAATTCGTACAAATGGTACCTACATGTTTACCAGACTAATAGGTATAAGTAGTTACCTTGAACGTGCTCGAAATTTAGTTTGATGCGAATAACATTCGAACTATTATTCGAATTTATTTTTCTGTGATAAGAACAAAATAATCTGGATAAAATTGTCTATTTCTACCAATAAATGTTTTGTCCTTACCGTGTGATTTGTCCTTTCGAATCTTTGGCCGTTTTTCCACCATGTTATACTAGCAGGAGGTCGGGATCCGGAACTTTGACATAATAAATCGTAGCGTCTTCCTGCTGACAAGGGTTGATTGGATCCCAAAATTTTTACGTCCAATGGACCGACTGGAAAATTTGAAATTCTTCATGCATGTCTGAAATCTATCTTGAAGATAGATAGTGTTTTTATAATTAAAAGTTTATTTGAATTTACTATTTCAAATGAAAATGATTTAAAAACATTCAGAGTGGCTTCTAAGAATATATCAAGTCCAAAACAACTGAAATATTTCTTTATACATACAGGGTGAGTCATGTAACTGTATATCCTCCCACCGCGTATGGAGTCCCCTATGGGGAAAGTTAAATGACCATTCAAAAGTGTCTGCTCCCAACAAAAATCATATTTTTTGAAAATTTATAGTTCAATTTGATATTTTTGTTAAAAGTTGAGCAATCGTGTGGGAGAATAAATAAATACGCCAGTTTTATTCTCTATTTGTGAACATTAAAAAACCATATACAGGGTGACGTTTTTTATATAAACACAACGAACTAATTTTTTAAGACAGGCAATAAATCAGTTAATTGTATGTACTGAGACCTAAAATATCTATTACCCCTATTACTTCTACTTAGTTTCTAAGGAGAGTCTCAGAGACTAGCAGATCTCTTTTCTTCGGCTTTACCTATTTCTTCCAATATTACATTGGATCTGATTCCGCAGAAGGGTTCCGGCCCTCAAAAGAGTATTTCAGTCCCTCTCTTCGCTTGTTCATCTGCTATTTCGTTTCCTTCTATTCCAGTGTGTCCTGGAATCCACAGTAAGGTGACTATATTGTTGACGCCTAGTTCATTAAGCTTGCCTAGGCATTCCCATACCTTTTTGGAACTGATTACACAAGAACTCAGCGCTCTAATGGCTGCTTGAATATCAGGCATTGTGATAATCCTTTGCCTTCTATATTCTTTGTCAATATTGAACTGGGCACACCTTCTTATTCCGTGAATTTCTGCTTGAAAGATACTTGGGGTTTTTCCCAAGCTTTCAGAGTGTTTGGTTCCTGACCCGTACACTCCTATCCCAGTTCCTTCTATTGCTTTTGAGCCGTCTGTGTACCATTGAATGGCATTCTTTTCAAGTCTGGTGATGGTATTCGGATCCCATTCCTTCGTGTTGCCTAATTTCGTAACGAATTTCTTTGAAAAGTTACACTTTTTCAACATACCATCTTGTGGCATGTCCCAGGTTGTCTGATATCTAAGAAGTGAAGAGGTGGTTTTCTTTCTAATGATAATGATTCCCTCTCTACTTAGTCTGTATCTTGTTCTTTCTGCAACACTCTCCACCACCATATGTAATGGTGTGAGGTTGAGAATCTCTTCCATTGCTGCCGTTGGGCAGGTACTCATTGATCCTGTTATGCATATACAGGCTAGTCTTTGAATCTTGGAGAGGTTTTCTCTCGTCTTCAAGAGGCTAGTTCTACTACTATACGCAATGGCTCCATAGGTGATAATTGGTCTCACTATGGCAGTGTACGTCCAGCTCAGGATTTTTGGGCTACAACCCCAGTGTGTCCCTGTCAGATTCCTGGTCACCATTAGAGCCATTTTTGCTTTGTATGTAATCTCCTTCTCGTGCTCGTTCCACAGGAGTTTACTGCCTAGAGTCAAACCTAGATACTTGACTTCTTGCCTCCATTCAACCTCGTTCCAATCAAGTTTAATGGTTTTGAGTTTTCTTTTCTTAGTGAAGGCTATCAAGATGGTATTGGTGGGGTTAATGCTGAGTCCCACTTGCCTACACCAGTTATTTGCATAGTTCATACCCTTTTGTACGATGTCACAAAAGGTGATTTCAAAATTTCTCCTGGCTGTTATGACAATATCATCGGCATATCCTTGGCAGGATATTCCTAGGTCCGTCAAACCACACAGGAGTTCGTCAACCGTCAGACTCCACATTAATGGGGATGCTACTCCTCCCTGTGGACATCTTCTGGTTGTGCAGATGGAGACAATGTCTTTGCTCGTTCTCGTCTCTGCTACTGTAGTGTTGAGCAGTTCCGACATCCATTTGGATGTTGTGCTGTCTACACCTCTTCTATTTAATGCTCTCTTGACAGCCTCATGTGAAATGTTGTCAAAAGCTCCTTTTATGTCAAAAAAATGCACATACTACAGTTTTTTGGTTGTCTAAGACACCTCGGATATCCCCCGTCAGTTGTACCAGTGCTGTCTCCGTAGATCTGCCTGCCCGGTAAGCGTGCTGATACGGGTGGATAGGTAGTCTCTCTAGGATTTCCATTCTAATATAGCTGTCAATGGCTTTTTCCATCGTTTTAAGCACAAACGATGTTAGGCTAATTGGTCTGAAGGATTTGAGGTTTGTTGTGTCCCTTTTTCCAGCTTTTGGAATGGAGGTTACTATTGCCCTTCTCCATGCTTCTGGTATATAACCCAGTTCCAAGCTACTTCGACTAATTCTAACCAAATGTGGTAGAATTTCGTCTTGTCCTTGCTAGAGCAATGCTGGGAAAATCCCATCTGCTCCAGGTGCTTTGAAAGGTGAAAAGGTGTTCATAGCCCATTTCAACCTATCGTTACTACAAATGTGCTTGGCCATTGTAGTACTTTCTCTCGAAGGCCTGTTATGACCTTCAAGAAAATTATCTCCTCTGTATGGGGTACTCCCAGGAAAACTAATTTTTCAGGACCGGTACTGATTTTTTTCTAATTTGAATAAATCAGTTAATTAGTGTAATGTTTTTCCAAAGCATGAGTCAAATACATTTCCGCTCAAAAGATATTATGTTCAAAAGATATATTAGAGTCAAAATTCACAACTTCCCCTGTATATTATCAGAATATGGGAACAGACACTTTTCAATGGCCATTTGACATTCCCCATAGGAGTATCCATACGAGGTAGGAGTATGTAAAGTTAATCATGACTCACCCTGTATATATTTTACTAGCAAACTTCGTCAAGTGTTGTTGTGACACAGTTATAATAAATTGGAATGAAATCGAAATGGAAAAATGAGAAACAAACCAAGTAAAACTATCATTTGAATAAAATTAAACACATATTGTTCACGTCGTATAGTAGTGACTTCTTTTTTCTTGAGATATTGGGATTAGCCGCTAGATTGTCCACCCAGACGTAAAAGGTAGAATGAACATAGAGGAACAAACTTTTTCTTCTTCCTTTTTGAGGTCAAAATAATTTCCGCCATCTATCACAAAATAACAAAACTAAATTGAAATTGAATAAATAGAGTGGCTGTGGCTCACAGAGCAGGCCGTGTATTCTATATTATGTTTTTGTTCTGATTCTGGCTTTAGGTTCACAAATGAGCGAGATTTGACAAAGCGAGCGACCCAGTGAATTGGTAACAGTGGTCCAATAAATCGCTATGCACGTATTTCTCACGAAAATGTAGAGGTGGGAATACCATTCCGTCATTGTCGGTAAAAAAGTAATCAGTTCTGTATAAAGATAAGCGAGTAAATAGAAAACCACAAATCTACGGCATTTTTTACTTAATTTAAAAGTTTGGAAGTGTTAGTAACTCACAGTTCATATCGATCTTCAGAGTTGCTGTTATAGGTGGCGTTCTAGGATTATTGGACGCTTGACATGTAAGTTGTCTGCCAACATCTTGACGTCCCAGCCTAGAAACACGTAATTCGCTTCGCACTTGCGAAATACCGCCGGTGTTTCCTAGAAATACACTAGTGTTACTCACTAATGTGTCGTCTCTGTACCATGAAACTGTTGGTGGCGGTTTTGCTGAAACAACAAAAAATTATTGTTATAACTAAAGTGGAAAGTATTGACTATTATTAGAAGGTGATTGCATAGTACTTCTGAATACTGTGTGAAAATTATAACTAATTAAATCTTATTTTTGCGTGTCAAATCAAGAAATACGCTGGAAAACGGTCCGTCTGCGTTTGAAAGTAATAAAGTTCTAAGCCAATTTAGAAGACTGAAAAAAGTATTAAAAGAAATATCTCTAGACAGATTGGAGTTGAGAAATCGAGTGGTGAAATTGGATGGAGCGAAACAAGGAACAATGTAATTAACTTCCCACAATATTTTCAAGTTACTTAAACTGTGTTATGAAGAACGTTTTATTTCTATTCATAACAACCACAGAAAATTACTGCAATTTCCAATAAAATTCCAGGAAAATCAGCCATAAGTTGTTGGAAAGATAATAAATTGGTTACTGAATATCGGTTTCTCCGTTATTAGTGATATTCAAATTTGATTGGCAACAAAGATGACGTATTCCATACGCCACAAAAATCGACGTGACAGATTTATTTATGTTTTTGAAGTTATTATGTTTGACGTTATTATATTTCATTCACTTTTCTAGAATAATCTCCCGCAGTACAAGGATGTATTTGAATAAACATTGTTCGGATTATATACAGTATGGTGCAAATAAAAGAAATAAATTCGTTATTTCGTAAGCCGGCGACTTTAGGAAAAATCCCGAAACCCGTCAATTTTTATTTTTAAACAGGCTATTCGTAAGGATACCTTTTTATTTTTGACGACATTTATATGAGCGAGATGACGTCATCGCTTAAATTTTTAAATGGAAATGTAGTTGTTATAATACATTAAATTAAAATAGCGTATTGTCACAAATATTATTGATGAAATTTCAAAAGGTATTGGTATGATGTATTTATTGGCACCCAAAAATAAATTTTGTGAAGGCAGTCACTGCTTATGAAATATCTTATCTACCTACTTTTTACCTTTTTTGAAAATCTAGTTACCTTATCAACATCAACATTGACACTTGGACATAATTAACTTTCTGTCAAGTGATTGATAGTATTATTGTATTAGACGAATTCAAAAAGTCTTTGTATCTATCAACATGAAGCTGACTGAAACGCAAATTCTAATAACGATTGGTTGTGGAGATAAAGCACGTACGGAGAAAGAAGTATGTACGTTATTTGATAATAAATACCCCAACCGAGAACCAATTTCACAATCCACTATAAGTGAAATTGAGAAGAAATTCAGAGAAACGGGTCATGTTTAAGACCTCCCTAAAAGTAGTAGAAAACCAATATCAGAAAACAAACAACTAGATGTTCTGTTAGCCTTTCAAGATAATCCCCCCAGTTCACGGCAAGTAGCATTAGATAATGACATGGATCATTCAACAGTTCTTAGAAAGCAGAAGAAGGAAAAGTGGCATCCCTACAAAGTAAGTTTAGTACAAGAGCTTATGGAAGATGATTTTGATAAACGAATTGAGTTTTGTGAAATTATGATGGAACAAAATAACAGAGATCCGATGTTTTTAAAAAAGGTTCTTTTCTCGGATGAAGCTTCATTTCTACTAAACGGTCATGTCAATCGTCAAACTTATCGGTACTGGGCTACGGAAAATCCACACTGGATGCAAGAGTACCGTAGTCAATACCCAGAGAAAGTTAATGTTTGGGCGGGAATAATAGATAATAGGATTATTGGACCATACTTTTTCGAAGAAACCTTAACAGTTCCTCCATATTTAGTATTTCTTCAAAACTTCTTGCTACCCGAATTGAACCGGCTGTTTATGGCTGCAGCAAGATGGTGCGCCTCCACACTATGCTGTTTTGGTGCGAAACTATTTGAACAACGTCTCTCCAAATCGGTGGATAGGTCGAAGAGGAACAATAGAATGGCTGCCTAGGTCACCTGATTTCACTCCTCTTGATTTCTTTTTATTGGGATACTTGAAAAGTAAAGTGTTCCAAAATAGACCACAAAATATCAATGAACTCAAAGAAAGGATATGTATTGAGGTTGCACAAATAACTCCGGAAATTATAGAGAAGGTTCGAGAAGAGTTCGCGGCACGCCTTTCTCATTGTATTTTAGCTGAAGGTGTATAATTTGAGCACTTAATTTAGGTTTCGTTGTATTTAATGAGCAATACATATTAAATATTTATTGTAATAATGAAATTTTATTGATTTTTTAAACAAATACAAAAATGAATTACTCAGACATATTGATAAGGCTGAATAAGTGTTTAAAAGACCTTTCAAATAATGTATTACAACACCCACATTTCCATTTAAAAATTTTAGCGATGACGTCATTATGCTCGCATAGATGACGTCAAAAATAAAAAGGTGTCCCTACGAATAGCCCGTTTTAAAATAAAAATCGACGGGTTTCAGGATTTTTTCTTAAAGTCGCCGGTTTACGAAATAACGAATTTATTCCTTTCATTTGCACCATACTGTATATTGATCTAGAGATGTGGCGACCTAGCAGCCTAAACATAATTCTTGTTGATTATTCAATTTGGGAAATTTTTCAACAAAATGTTTATTATGGGCAACAATTTGAAACCATCGAGAAATATTGCAATTTATTTCGAATAAATGGCTAATAATTTATGGCGTAGACGAGTGCAAGTAGTGATGACAATGGTGATAATAACTTTATAAAATTCTGCCCTCAATTATACGACATTCAAATGAATTATTTGATGAAATGTACTATTTTCCTATTTTGAAAATTAAAATAATTTGGTCTCTACTGAAGTGTTATGGATAGTTCACCAACCAAAAAGTTCAAGTATAGCTTGAACAGGTTTCATTTGCACCAACTCTGGAAGAAGTTCACTCCTGTAAATCTATACTTAATCTTATTTTGGCGCCGATACATTGGGTAATTATTTCTGTAGAAATAAAGCGCTCTAAAAGCGAAGAAGTAATTTTAAATTGGGAAATCCACTCTTTATTTTAGGCCATTAAAATATGTCAATATAATCAATTTTTGGAATATTAAATCGAATTGAAAGTCATCACAATACTATTATTCTTCAAGTCAAAGCGGTTGTTCTGGCCCACAGCGGTAATTTTTGTTAAGGTTCATAAAATATATTTCAATGTAGTCTTAATAATTTATTCCTTTTGTATTCTACTGAACATTCAATTACCGGTATAAATTCAATGGCAGTGGGATTGGAGAATTATTGATTGATTTCTGCTTGCTACTACACATTGTAAATGCTATTTTATTATTATAAATGAGGCATTTAGCGCTGTTTATATGATAATGGAGCTTCACAATGGATATCCAGTGGTTGATATCAATATGTTTATTATTTACAAATCCAACTAATGATTTCTGTTTATATATCCTCATTAACTTTTTTGGATGAGAAAAAGTAGAAGAGAATAGAACCAGCATATTTACCGAATAAGTCCTAACAGAATACTTGAGCTAGTACAAAATACACAGGAAAAGTTCTACAGTGCAACCACCACAAACGATGGCAATAGACTCCACAAGAATTGGTAATATGAAGAAGTCGAATACTTGGGTGACCTTCACTGAGACCTAGAAAATCTATTGTGCCCCCTCACTTCTACTCAGTTTCTGAGGAACGTCTCAGGGACTTGTAACTCCTTTAGTCCTATTTCCCTGAGGAATTTTAGGAAACCTGCAGGCTTTAACTCAGGTAAACGTTCCTCTTATATCCAATAATCTCCTAGGTGCTGCGTCCTAGGATTATGAATTGCTGTGCAATTCGTAAGTATGTGAATGGAAGCCACCAAATCTACAGCAGACCATACACCATACTTCCTCTAAAAGAAGAAAAAGACTAAGGAGTTTGGGTCATTGGAAATATGTAGTGGGTATAAGACAATCTAAGATACTCATGCGAATTTTCGACCAGGCCAAATGAAAGAATGCATAAGCTAGAGCAAAAATGCATTAGACTATCACCTAACACCTGATAGGACACATTTCAGCCACCTAGATGTGTACCTCACTAAGTACCCCCCATAGGAGATGTAAGACCTTGTCGCTGTTGGGGGGCTCCCGGCTGGAGGGCCGTCGGGAAGAGCCAATGCAAACCTTGAGGACCCTCCAATCGGGTTTAAGAAACATCTCAAATCACCCAATCCAAGGTGTTGCGCGACCCGTGCCGATGGATGCATGGCGGTAGGGAGTACCGTCACAAACGGGGTCTTTGGGAAACCAGGCGTCATCCCAAAGCAATCAGCCTTAGCTCTGTGCAAGGGGCTCCGCAGAGCTGGACCACCACTTCCCCCATACTCGTCGGACCACATATGGAAAACAAAGAAAAAAAAACAGAAAACGACGAAGAGATGGTGGTAGAGGACTGTCCTGACAAAACCTCAACCAAATCATCCTTGGAGTCAACTGAACCTAAGGCCATTACCAACCTGGAGGAAGCAGGGGAGTCATCAACTGGAAGAAGCGTAGCCCAGAATGAAATACACATGAGAAACCTTGGGTCTAACCTTAACAGGCTACACCTTGACAAGGAGAAACTATCTGGTGCACAGAAGCGCAAAAGAGCGATAGAACGGGCTAATGCCAAAGGGGCACCTATTATACCTCGCAAACAACGAGCAAATAGGAAACCCCGGACGGCTAAAAGTCCTGAACCAAGTACGTCTGGAGTAGGCAAGGCTGAAGCAACACAAACTTCAGCAATAACCTCTACAAACCTGCAGCACAAGGGGACAAAAAGAATGCATTCGATGGAATCAACACCGTCACCATCCCAGAACCCCCCAAAAATTGCCAAATGCGATTCTGCTACAGCAAAACCCAGAAAAACAACTGGGGCTAGCTACAGCAGGGTTGCAGCAGCAATCAAGATGTCCATCTTGGCAGGGCCTCAACCCGACACTAAGATGACACCAGAACAATGTTCCCAAGTATAGGAAGCCATCATCCAGGAAATCTGGAAATGCCAACCTGGAAAAGGACCAAAGTTCAATCACAGCCACGCAGAACATGGCATGGTCCACCTCCACTGTGCTGACAACGAGGCAGTGGAATGGTTGAAGAAGGTAACTCCACGACTGAACCCCTGAGAGGGAGCGAATCTGAGGACACTATCGTCCAAAGACGTTGCTCCTAGAGTCAGGGTAACAGTATGGATACCCAAAGAACATCTTGATGTTGAAGACCCGACAAGAACCCTTCGGCGTCTGAAGACCCAAAATGAGGGAATAACATTAAGGTCCTCGAACCAAATCCCAAAAATGCTGCGGGTACTCCAAATAAACCTGCAGCATAAGAAGGCTGCAACTCCTGCCTTCTGCAAAACCATCGAAGCAGAGAGAATTAAATCTCCGGGACCAGATGGCATAATACCAGCTCTATCACAGGAAGGTGTGGAGCTTATAGCTCCGCCTCTTTGTAATCTATGCAGGGCCAGCCTAGCAATAGGCTATATCCCGAGAGCGTGGAGAGAAGTAAAAGCGCTCTTTATTCCCAAACCAGGCAGAGATCTATCTCAGGCCAGGCGATATAGACCGATCAGTCTATCATCCTTTATGATAAAGGTGACAGAAAAACTGGAATAAAAACATATTAGGGAAACCTCTCTTAAGCAGAGGCCACTTCACTAAAACCAACATGCTTTTCAACCAGGCAACGAACTGGGATACTTTACTCAGGGTTACGCTGCTGATATAGTCATTGTAGTTAGGGGTGAGTACCCCAGAACGATATCAAACCTCATGCAAGACGCTCTGAGGAACATTGAGGATTGGTGCAAGGAGGAGCAACTTCGTGTAAACCCCTCCAAAACAACCCTAATCCCCTTTACAAGGAAAAGAAAATTGGAGGATCTAACACCCCCCAGACTTTTTCAATAAACGTTATGTTTTAGCAAGGAAGCTAAATACCTAGGAATCATCCTGGATACGAGGCTAACCTGGAACAAGCACATAAAGAAGATAACTACCAAAAGCAAGATGACACTGATGTCACTAAAAAGAGCGATTGGAAGCACATGGGGACTGAAACCGGCAGTGGTACACTGGCTCTACACAACGGTTGTAAGACCCATGATAACATACGGCGCACTAGTCTGGTGGCCTAAGGTTAACCAGAAACAGGCAATCCTAGAGCTAATCAAAATCCAGAGACTGGCGTGTCAGTGCATCACTGGAGCACAAAGAAGTACTCCGACAGCAACCATGGAAACAATTCTAGACCACTCACCAATTCACCTAATCGTCAAAGCAGAGGCTAGAATTGGGGCATATTGTCTCCAGTAAAACAATAACTGGAACCCTTACCCTAATGGGCATGCGACAATTATCAATATAAACACAAATCCCATACTAACTAACTGATTATATGACGCCGACTACATCACTAGAAAAACCCTTTAACATCGAAATAGATTGGAAAGGAGAATTCAAGGAAACACCCAAACAAGAAATAGTTTGGTTCACTGATGATTCCAAAACGGACACTGGTACTGGCGCTGGAATATACGGTCAATCCCCCAGATGTGACATTAGTCCTTCACTGGGAGTAAAAACCACTGTATTCCAAGCAGAAATCCACGCAATCGACTCACGTCTGAGAGAAAACATAAGGAAAGGATACAGCGGTGAAAACATTCTTATCTGCTCAAACAGTCAAGCGTTAATCAAAGCACTTAATAGTAGTACAATAAAATCCAAACTTGTCTGGGAGTGCTTAGAAAACCTTAAAAAACTCAGTGCCACAAATAAGGTAACCCTGAAATGGGTGCCAGGTCACAAGGGTATTGAAGGGAACGAAAAAGCAGACGCCCTAGAACGAGAAGGATCGGCAACCGGTGTAACAAAGGCTTCGGTATGAACCACATTAAACCAGTGGGTGCACAAACAACACCTCAAATACTGGCAAACAATTCCGAAGCTCAAGCACAGTAAACTGATGGTTAAACAACCCATACCAAAACTTACTGAAGAAATCCTAAAGTTAAATAGGAGAGATATCAGACTGGTAACCAGCCTTATAACCGGACACTGCGGCCTGAGAAAGCACCTTCACACAATGGGGATCTTCCATGAAGAACCTACATGTAGGTTATGTGGTGAGGAGGACGAAACAGCCACCCATATAATTTTCGAATGTGAGGCTCTACGTTGGTGGATGTATAGACAGATAGGGCCAGATGACCCTATATACAATCTTACCAAAAGAGATACTGTGAAGAGACTTCTAGATCTCATCAAGGTCACAAATCTTCTCACGGACTAGCAGACAGACAGGACAATACAATAAGCCAACGGCTGCAGTGTTGGGGCCCACTAACCCGGCCTGTTTTCGTCTGTTTACCAACCAAGTACTGGAGAGGAAAGGAGGTAAATTCTGTGAAATAGATGGGAAAAGCTCCATTCACATACTTGTGGGAAACAAGAGACACACCTGGGAGTCTACTGAGGAAGACTTGCCTAAACTGAAGACTCCAGATATCCTGAAATCGTTTTAAAGAAAAGAACCAAGAAACTAATCGTATCCGAAACATTTCTCAGGAAACGGGTAGAAGAATAGATCTTTTAGGTCTTAGTAAAGACTTCGGTTAGTGTTAGCGTCTCCATATTTATCTTGAAACAACTTCATCAGCTATTGAATACATTTATTATTGAAAAGGGGCGTCAAAATGTGTTACATACATACATACATACATTTAAAAATCAATTTAGACAGCATTTTAAATCACTTAGACCATTGTAATAAGAATTACTTTTATTACCAGTGAATGTCTGAATTACTGGAACATTTTTCATGTAATTATAAATGTAAATTCACCTTAAAGTGATAAACCCAGCATTTTTCAAATGATACGTTAATGAGAATAACCGGTAAGGGCGAAAACCGCAAATCACTCGTTTAATTTAGCAATATGAAGTTGTTAAAATAAAAAGATTCCTTTTAAAACTAATTAAATTTGAAGTAAGTGTGTACAAATAAAGAACTCAAGGATAATGCTACTTTGCGGGAGGTATGTTTTTGGCAGAAAACTACCATTTAAGAGGGTTTGCTTTCTCTTTAGACAGATCCGGCCTCGGGTTATTTATTTTGTCGAGTTTATTCAAGTGAAGTTTATTATTTATTTATACATTGAAACATTAATGCATTTGACCAGTAAATATATTTACTCTACACTTCAAAAGTCACTCTAAATAAATAAATTTATGAATGTTATTTATATTCTGGGGCAGGTACATAAACACTAACTGATATTTGTACGGAGTCAGTTGGAACTACTTTTTGGAGCACGGTCAGTATGGAGAGGCCCTGCTTTAACGTATCTTATTGGTCACTGGAGTGTTGTAACTGGTTTTAATAATAAATTTATGTTAGATAAGTTCCAAAATCATGCATTAACATGTGTGTTACGGTAGGGTTTCTCCAAACTGAGCTTGGCAGGATACACCAAATTAGCTTTTACAGTTTTCTGCTGACTGGTTCTTGTCGACAATGATTGACGACAATGAAATTCTATTAGGGTATATGGCACTGAAGAGGAAAATTATTCCTGATAATATTCAATTGATTTTTCATAAGAATCCTGAAAAGCGCAGGTCCTGGGTACTGCCCAGTATGAATAGAAACGTTTACAGTGGAAGTGAGCTTTTGCAAGAATTTAACAGGAATGATTATAGTGAAGAGCCTGCTCAAGATATCAAGAGATTTTGAAAGATCAATTTGTCTAATTGGAGCGAAAATTGCGTTATTAAATAACTCCGTTTTAGCCCAATTCGACGGTCTGATAAAATCATGTCATGAACTGCATCGATATTTTCGGGGACTGACACAGAGATTGGCCTTCCCGATCGGTCATAATCTTCAATGGAAAATTTTCCTCTTTTGAAGCTTGCAGTCCAATTTTTCACGGTCGCATACGACCCTTTTAGATACAGGTACTTGATGATGGCTCGATACTCCAATTTTTCGATTTCGGTTGACATCTTTTTTCTTTTAATTTATTGCGTAACTCTGGTTTACTTTTTTGACGTCAAACTTCACAATGACGCTTCTAATAAGTTATTGTTCGTTGCTATGGTAACGCAATATTTTGTTAATGCATGGAACTGGTCTAGACTAACTAGATATCAATACATCCTCGTATATCGAGTTTAAGAGAATAATAATATATGAAAATATTACAGATATACTAAAATATATTTTTTACAATTGTTAAAATGGCGCCTTGATGTCATAATCTAATTGGAATAAAAAAGAAAAAAAAATCATAATAGTAGAATCGAATGTAAAAAACGTTGCCATATCTCGGACAAGTAAGTATGTGTTTTCGTGATTTGTATTTTATCAATACTCTCGTGGTTTTCGTGACTGTTAGATTTACTCACATAAATTGTGAAGAAAATGACAAGAAAAACATTTAACTGCAGAAAATTCACAATTTGTTAAATTATTTTACAAAGGAGAGAGGGCGTTGATACATCATTGTAGTGGAACGCGTCTGATGCGGTGGATGGGACCACTGGAGCAGCCATTATACCAATAAGTACGAGGGATAATGTGGATATGTCGTCTTCCGGAGGAGACGTAAAACCGAGGTCCCGAGTCCTTGAATGTTGGGCTCGATAAAGAACCCTACCACTGGTTGGAACACTACTGGGTTCGGCAAAATTTCCGGTTAGGGGTAGAGTGCTCCCGGCGTAGTTGATTGAAAAACGAATGAAAAAAAGGGAGAATGACCCGAACTGGACCTAACGGAGTGAAGGAACTACATTAACAACTACACCCTGTAACTTCGCCACTGTTGCTCGTTTCATATGTTTTTGATGAAGAGGGACTGAAAATATTTATATAATAGTTATTGTATATTTTTGTTGTGAAGTTTACAAAAATCAGATATTCATTCATTCTACATTATATTGTGTTCTGCCCTTATAAATGCGTCTACCGATAACATCCAATTTCCTAAATCAATATCAATAAATAGATTCTAACTGAGCCGACTAATGAAGGCATTAAGTCAGAAGGTTAATCTTCATTAATACGATTATAGTGATTATCTGCCTAGTAAACATTACTGTAGATTGAAAACCAATTTATAGGAAAATAATACATGAGTATTGTAATATGTAAAACAAATATATCATTTTTTATTGAATGTATACTCAAGCAGGCTGGAAAATGTTTTTATGTCCGTTTTTAATATATATATATATATATATATTGTGGACAAAAATGTTCCTTATTCCGTCAGAAAGTTAAAATATATGTATATATATATACAGTATGTCGCTAATGTATGGAATAAATTCATTATTTCCAAAATAAACGACTTTTGAAAAAAATATAAAAACAGATCAATTTTAATTTTTGAATCGTCATCACATGATGTAGATGTAACGAACATTGTGTCACCAGTATTAAGGTGGTGACGTAATCGGCAATTTTTTTAAATGCAACCATGTGTCTCAAGGCACCTCATTGGGAAGGTCTTCTAATCGTCTTCACATCAATGTAATTATTTGAATATTTATTCCTATAGGGTCGACCAAAACTGTTTATTTACTAAAATACAAAGAACTGTTTGGTAAAAAACAATTAAATTATATTAAATGTTCAAACTGATGATCTTCAGCAATAATGCAATGAGACAGCCAAGCAATAAATTCGTCTCTAACGTTTACGAGAACTTCAGGCGTCATTTGTGCAATCTCCGTTCTGATGCGATCCTTTAACTCTTCTATATCATTTGGGCGACTTTGATAAACTTTGCTCTTCAAGTATCCCCATGAAAAAAGCCTAAATGTGTCAAATCTGGTGACCTTGGTGGCCATTCGATCGTTCCTCTTCTTCCTATCCACCTATCTTGAAAAACAGCATTTAAGTAGGTTCGTACATCAAAGGCGTAATGTGGGGGTGCCCCATTCTGCTGGAACCACAAATCACATCTGTTTGGAAATAGTTGATTTAATTGTGGTAATAGATAATCCTGAAGAAATTTAAGATATCGAAGACCGGTCAAGCTTCCTTCAAAAAAATATGGCCCTATTATTTGATTGTTTATAATGCCGGCCCAAACATTCACCTTTTCAGGATAATCGGCCTGATTCTATAAGGGATTGGTTACTTCTTAACCACTCAGCTGGTAAAAAGCAAGGTCAGTGATTAAGGTAACCACTTAATCGGATTTCGGATTCTATAACACCAAAGTGTTTAACTTTTTAACCATTCTAACCTCCAAAATGTGGTTAGTCTTAACCACCAGGTTTCTCTGGTAGTTGTGCTTCAATCACTCTTGCTTGTCATCGTAAAAGTGATTATAGTGAGTGACAAGCAGTGAAAAGTTTATGATAGCTCGTCCATTCTTTGCAAAATGGCATAACATTTGTTACATATACAGTTTTGGAACTGCAGGAGAGTGCATCGCGTTCGCTGTAAAATTCTGAGTGATGTTTCCAGTCCTTTCCAAATTTCCCAATCGCAGTTTATGAAAATGTATAGGTTGCCTCAAGCAATTGTATTGGAAGTACTTATAACTGAGGTTCAGCCTTTCGCACGTCAAGGAATAAGAGCAAATTATATTCCGCTATCATAAGGGTAAGTTGGTACCTATACTTAAGTGTTGACTGCTGATAACTACCCTACTGTTCTACACTACACTTATTTTTCAACTTCTTCTGGATCTATTTCTTCAGGCAAACCTTTACAACCATCAACTGATACCCGACCAATTGGACCCGCCAATTTTTGTTCATCCTCGGTTAATGGCTTTGCTTTATTTTCCCCTCTCCCAGTTGCATGCAGTGCTATGTCTCTCGCTTTCTTTTTGACACGAGCTTTGTACTCGACAAAAAACCTGCGCCAATTTTTCCCAATTTTTTCCAGGCCTCTAACGGTATTTATTATTTTGCTGGCTGATTCCCACTATTTCGATATCTCGAGTGTACGGGATAGATGTGGCTTTAATGTTAAAATGGCCCGATTTTCGGGCAGGTCCAGAAAATCCATCATAGCGCTTATTTGCTCGATGCTGACCTTGGGGCCACTACTTTTTTGGGAAGTGCTTCCATTTCATCAATAATTATTGTTCTTGGTTCTACGAAATTATTGCAATGTTACGAAAATAAATACATAAGGCATTTTATAAAGAACTAGGTACTTATATCACAGTCAGTATTCCGAGTCTGAGAACCTGTGCCCGCAATAACCCCGTCGAATTTGCAAATTTACGTTGACGTTAATGCAGTTCTGTCAAAAACGCCAGAATCGACTAGCTTCGCATGATACATTCGAACTACTCCAATCACGGTGATTAAGCGTACGGAGTTTAATAACCGTGATTGAGTTTGGTTTTATAGAATCCGAAACATGGATGGTGTGACTAGACGAGTGATTAACATTTTATTCCTAACCACGTTATTACGCTAATCACTCTTTTAACCACTTTCTTATAGAAACAGGCCAATTGTGTCCTAAACTCCTGCATCCAATGGGGATTTTCACCTGCCCAGTATCGATACGTCCTACGGTTTACATGGCCGTTGAGCATAAAAGTTGCTTCATCTGAACAAAGTATATTTT
Organism: Lochmaea capreae; assembly: GCA_949126875.1. NCBI lineage: Eukaryota > Metazoa > Arthropoda > Insecta > Coleoptera > Chrysomelidae > Lochmaea > Lochmaea capreae. The sequence continues at coordinate 11,537,916 of OX421409.1, forward strand.
TTATGAAATTACGATCTCTATTACATCGTTCCATAATTGTTTCACAGAATTAGATTCTCCTATTAAAGTCATCTTCTGACAGCTTTTGGACCAAATGTACCTTATACGCATGCCACTTCTCCTTTTTCAGCACTCTAGCAACAATAGAATGTTGTAAATCATTATCCAGCGCAACTTGTCTCGAGCTGGTATGGGGATTTTCTTGAAACTCAAGGAAAACGTAAACTTTTCTGTTTTCGGAAATTGACTTTGACATGACCCGTTTCTCGAAACTTTTTCTCGATTTTACTAATTGTTGATTGAGAAATGGGTTCACGGTCGGGGTATTTAGCATTAAATAAATTGCAAACTTCTTTACTCTATCTCCATAGCCAATCATCATTAATATTTTGATTCGTTCAGTTTTTGTAAGTTTCATTACTAAATTATGCTAATTTGAAGATTTTAACTATTGAACACTTGACTCTTACACATCAATTATAGTATAATGCCAAAAAGCTGGCCTTTTACAATACAGTTACCAGCCAACATATTAGTTAGTAATGTAAGTATTGGTCGATAAATCGTTTCGAAAACAGCCGCATCAGAAATTTTGCTGAACCTACCGCCACTTCATATTCACATACAAGGCGATGCTGGATCAGTCACCAATAAATTGATCAGAAGGCAAAAGCCTATTAGCAGACTACACAGTAAGATGTATAACTAGCTATACAAAAGAGTTGGAAACCAACCAATTAATGGAAATTCTGTTGGATGAAGGTATTCCAAAATTATAGCTATTAAACAAAGATAACAGGTGAAGAGGTAGGGGAGGAACGATCTTCATTTGATGCAAAAATGTCTCGCTACACAGAATACTTATAGCCAAGACAGGAGACTTACTATTCTTTGGCAAACACTGACGATATTCCTGGCAGAAGTTGAGACTACATAACACTATGCACTTAGTGAGGCGAGAGTTCTATTGAAGCAATCAACTCCATGTGAATAAATTCCAACTTCGCTTGGGCTTGCTTGGAAATCTAATCAAGCAGTCAAAAAATACTGTCCTTAGTCTGGCCCATCAGATCACAAGGGCAGTGGAAAGGTAGATTCATTAGATCAAGGAAAAGCAAGCGTCTCGATTATGGTAGAACAAGGCACCTAGAATGAGACAGTTCAAGGAGTTCATCAAAGAACGATCGTCCAAAATTCACGCTAAAATAGGCAACAATAAAATACTGGTTGAGCTGCTAACATGACAATATAGGCACAATAAACGCATAAACAACATCTGAATGACAGACATAACCATTCTGTACCAAAATTCACGCTCAATTAAAAAATGTTAAAATCACAAGCATCTATTGTAAAAAAAATTAGCTAATGATTTAAAACAATAAATAAATGTTTCTTAATAGTTGAATTAAACAAATTTACTGCGTATTTATATGTTATTGAAAAATGCGAGTGCCAAAAAGTCAGGAATTGGAATAAAGAAAGTTTTCTTTCATTATTGAAATAAACGTTATCTTATCCATTAATTAAGAAATCGGCAAACTGTCCTTCCATTCGATATTGACTTTAACAAAGTTTCATACAATGAAAAGATTTTAATTTTGAGTTTTATCATTAATCTAAAATGAAAAGGCGGACGGGACGTATTGACTTTCGGAAAATATTGTAAACAATGAATTAATGATGTAGGTTGCCACAATTTTTTGTTTCACATCACCGTTAACGAGCACTTTAGATATATCGAGCTCGAAGCTATTTATCATAATATAGCAGCTTTATTCTATTTATATTTACCGTGGTATCTTGAAAGTTTATTAAACACTATTCTTTGTATAATGACTTCCATTTCCAATTTCTAATGATTAATTTTTAATAAAAGGATATCTTGAACTAATTACAACTCACTATTTGTCTTTCCATTTTGTAATATTTCAATTATTTAAAGTGCGCAAAGTATAAGTTTCTGAATACTTCAGTTCAATTCAAAAAATACTACCCTAATATTTGTCTGGGATAATTAATAAATAAGCATATCTTTCATATTTAAATTCTGACTAAAAATATAGCAAATTGCACGTAAGATATTTAGACCTCTATAAAGAATAAATTAATGACCTAATACGCTTCAAGGCTAAATCCCTTGGAGGCATTTGCTCTTCAAGAATAATTTCTCAATATCAAGAATGGAAAAGAAAACTCTGAAAGTTATATTGTTTTGCAAAAACGTGGGGACGCAATCTAGAACTCTTCCTCGAAAGTGTTCAGTGGGCCTAATCAGCACTTGAACAGTAATAGGGAGCGTTGGTTACGGTAACTATAACAGAAATCAATCTCTGGAAGATGACAGGTAGGAGGAATCAATAAAAGTGGGGAGAGTTAGTTTCGGTAACTATCACATAAATTAATCTCTGGAAGATGAAAAGTGGGAGAAATCAATGAAACTAGTTCTAATCTTAAGTTTTGGTGGAAAAAATATAAACAAACATGTTTGAATACGTTCCACTTCAAAAAATTTAAACATTATTAGTGTGAACAAAATTGGAATGAGAAATCTTGGATACGCTCAAAAATTTCCTTAAAATTTCAGCATTTACCACTTCGTTGTTAAAAATTCTGAATTATATTATGCACAGTTGATAATGTAGACCTATCACCAAAAGATGAAGAGAATATGTCACGAATTTGTCTTATCGTATCATTCATGTGATACCATATTATTAAATTATAGTTAAAGTCACGAATGTTTCCCGTTACGTCATAACTCATAATAATCCGAATCAAATCAATAAGACAGTTTTCACCAGCGGCGCATCATCGTTGAAGGGTTCGACATGTATTTCTGGTGATCTAATTATGAGAGGAAATAAATAAAAACCAAATTTATCATATCATAGATAGATTACAATTTAAAATTCTACAAATAAATATTTACAAAACTCACCTCTTGAATGACATTTAACGGCAGAAGTGGTCCGCCATCAGTCAATTCCTTTAGGAAATATTCATGTAATTTTCTAATACACTCACGTTTACTTTCGTCCAAACGTTTACCAGGGATTTTGTCGAAAAATATCACAATAAATGTAAATGAATTTCACCTGTTTAAAGTAATGAAAATGACGATGAACTTCATTGGTGACAGAATGACAAAGTGACGTTTCGCTTTTTAAGTTCAATCGCTGTCACAACACAAGACAGAGTGACAAACCGATAAAGACGTAGAGGCGTAGCTTAACTCAGGTACAAAAGACATATGTACCTTTCGATTTGGTTTAATTGGACATACACAATCAGTGATATCCACATAAAATTAGAGTGCCCTTGATACATTCAGGGAAGTATGACGTAACGAGTGACATTCGTGACTTTTACTGTATTTATTATTTTATCTACATGATAATGAACAGATCGTTTTATGTTCTACCTATTGATTTGAAGCGGAGTGTCACTGGTCTATGCACGCGCAGAATTCTATGTTTTTGAGTCTCGCGTTCGCACTAGATTCACTTTATTTGTAAAGCCTGTGAAACACGCAATCAACTCCAGAAGAGTGCGGAGTGACGTAAAACAGCTAACCTTGTGCCTTCGTATACCAGTTTGTTTACCTCGGCTTGTATAGGTACACCTTTTTCCTAGTCTTCCCTTCCTGGTACGTACTATTGGGTGTTATGAATCTATGAATTTTAATTTTGTTTTCATATTTTAATTGAGTAGGGTTCTTACTACTTTGTATCCGAAATATTTATATTTCAAACTTTGTCTAACATGACAATATTACTTCATTCATTCAATATAGGTACATTAGTTCTTCCTAACTAAAATTTAGGGTTATATGTAATCACTCACGTTATCTAAAATTGAATTCAGATACCGTTAACCTTCCGCCTGATATTGGTAGCAGGCTCTTTGGGTTATTCAATTACTATGCAAATAGGGACTGTATTCTTGCGAGGATTCTCTAAAGAAACGTTAAATACGAAAATAAACCAGTATTTTAGTGGTGTATCGTCGTTGTACACGATTCAGAAAATACATTCAACGGGTAACAAATTGAGCATAAATTTTAATACAATACGTTTTGTTACTGGTAGCATGTTGCTGCAAGTATTTTTACAGGTGGAGTAAATAGGTTACTGAAATATTTAATGACACTAATATTCCCTGGCTGGTTGTGTTTTACCAATTTATTATTTTGCATTTTCCCATCAAAGTCAAAATATAGTTTGTTGGCACTTTTTACGTTCAAATCATCCTCATATTCTCGTTTATAAGAATGAGAAAAATTTCTCGCTGCTATCGTCTAACGGGGAGGCTATTTCGTTCTAGATTATCTTGAATTGATATGGAGCACAGGTGCTTCCAAAAGAGCCTTTTTACTGCCTGGTTTGAAGAAGTCTATCTTGTCTGCCCAGTCTCCCAAACAGTCCTAAGCGAGTTATAGGAGCTTGGCTGTTGGAGTATATGGCAATGGTCATTCCTCCGAAACTTTGTCTTTGCTTTGGATACATATATTCCTGCTCCTACACCTTTCTAGCAGTATAGTGGTTAAACCCATGATAACATATGCGTCTTTGGTCTGGTGGACAAAGACAAAACAAAATTATGCAATGAGACTAGGTAAGGTGCAAAGACTTGCTTGTCTCAGTATTGCAGGGTGCATGAGAAGCACGCCAACGGCAGCACTAAAGGCCTTATTTGGCCTTCCTCCATTGCACATCGTGATAATGGGAGAAGCAAGAATGGGGTTATTTAGGCTGCAAAATAACCTGAGCAGCAAAACAGTTAAATCAGGGCACACATCCATTGAGGAAGATTAAGTGAAGCCATTTTAGACATGAAAAGCGAAATATATGGCCACCAAACTTCTCCACAGCCCTAAATATACCCCACAGAAACGACTGGCAAGACCCAAGCAGACTGAAGTTTCCCCGAGAAGAGACCTGGTATACAGAGGGGTCAAAGACTGGGGAAGGGACAGGAGCAGGGGTGTATAGTGAGAAGTGTTCCTTCTCACTAGGAGTACATGCCTCTGTATTTCAGGCGGAGATTTATGCCATCCTAGAATGTGTCAGAATTAACAAACATAGGACTGACACTCATAGGATAAACATATTAACTGACAGCCAGGCAGCCAGGCAGCCCTTGCAGCTCTAAATAGCCGCAAGGTAACATCCAGACTGGTAGAATAATGCCAGAAAGAATTGAATGAACTGACAGACCACCGGGACATAATGATATTTTTGGAAATGTACAAGCTGATGAACTCACGAGAAGAGGTTTAGCAACGACATATATGTTGGACCAGAACCAGTTCTTGGGACCACAAAAAAGGTAGTCCGAGAACAAACTTGAAAATGGGTACAACGCCAACATAGACTACAATGGAAAAACACTCCAAAGCAGGTACACAGTAAGACCTTCATAGATGATATATGTGTAAAACGGGCTGAAGAACTACTGAATGCTAGTAGGAACAAGCGAATACCTAATTATTACAGGTTATCTAACGGGTCATGACCCGGTAAAGGATCATCTGCATAAAATGGGGCTATATAACGGGGATCTCAGCTGCAGACTTTGTGGCATGGAGACCGTAACCCACATTTTATCCGACTATGGGGCATTGGACTCAAGGAGACAGACAATCTTCGGAGAGGCTTACGTGCCGCCTGAAGCATATGGCATGCATCCAGCTGACCTATATCATCTACTTTTAATAAATCATAAACTCATTCATACATGCTTGAAGTTTGCTGGAACACCGAAATTTTTGTACATACCTAGATTAGAAGTCATTTGGAACGCAATTTTGTTATTGGGTTTGTTATGATGGTTCACAAACTAGTTCAGAGTTGTGAATTGGGAAAACTCTGATGATTATCATTACGTTGAGCTTTTAATCTTTTTTCACCTGTTTACGAAGTTTCTTTAATCATAAACAAGGTGGAGCCAAAATCATCTTAAAATTGTACAAATAACATCCTAATTTTCATTCAGTTTACTGGACGCAAGGGTTCCTAATGAGAGCCCGCGTCCAGTTAACTTAACGCCCATTTTATATGAAATATATGCGTTCCATTAAACACCGGTGCCTGACGACATAAAATAGATTTCAAAACGGGCCCTGGCGAAGGACTTGTGCTAAAAATATTTCGGGTATCTGCAATTTTTGACCTTCTAGGTATATAATGATATGTGCCGACGCTTGACGAATCCTTCCGGTCACAACTGTTGCTACATCTTCGATATGACGACCCCAAGAAAACCATTATGTTGGTATCACAAAATATTTTTTTATTTAGTCGACTTGGCCATACGGAATGGATATTATATAAACGGAAAAATGACAAATACAAATATCCTACAGTTGAGAGAAAAGGTTATTATGGCTTGAATTGGTGGAACCGATATTAATACTGTGAAACCACCCAATGATTCGGAAATTTTTCATTATCTGTCAGTACAAAAAAAGGAAATCAAGATATTTTTGTTTAGTTTGCAGCATGCGACCAGGACTTTAAGTTACTCCATGTTTTAAAGATTACCATCTCAATAAATAAGTTCTTCTTATAAACATTATGTATTTTGGTGCCTTTTTATTTTTTATAGAATCTCTAGTTTGATTCTTTTTCGAAACACTTTGTTAATTTCTTAAGTTTAACTTGTTTCTTTAAAAGTTTTTGTAAGTTCAAATATTGTTTTTATTTCCTTTATATTATAAATATTGAAGAAAAAGTCAGTTTATTCGTGCGTCCAGTTAACTGGACGCTGGTATATGAAACAAATATTGGAAAAATATACTGGCGTCCAGTTAACTGGACAGCTGCTTGGAGCTGTCAAATTGGCAGATATCTTAAAAATACATCTAAACTAAGTAGATCATGACATAATTCGTATTTATATTTCAAAAGTAACTATTGGATCCTAAGTAGAGAATTACCTAACCCTCTGGGCACTGAACCTGTTAATAATTATAAATTGTCATCTGACTATTTGTTTAATCCAAACCAATTGTTGAATTATTTATTCGTTATTTTTAACGATGATACGGATACTGATGTGATGGTAAGACTTCCCCTACATTATTTTTCCCAAATGACGGATTGAATAATAAATAATCGTTTTCTATCAATAAGAAAAATAATCTAGAGCGAATCGCCGAACTTTCCATTGTCGAGCTTTCTTGAATATCGTCGTCGGAGCGAAAGACAAAGCTCGACCGAAAAGTTTCCGCAAAACTGAAATATCATCCGCAAAGAACGTATCTTTCTTCTACAATGGCTCATGTTTTGCTCTCCCCATTAGTCTCTGGAGTAATCTGAATGCTGCAATCTGTTTGGGAGAGGTCAGATTGCTTAGCGACGCAATGCTAGTGGACAGAGTCGGCGTTACTAGTTTTAGTTGGAAATAAATTGGTACGGTGGGAATAACAAAAGTTTCCGAACGCGATTATGTATGGTTGATTGTAACGTCTCGTTGTGTTATCCTCTTTAATTTTCCCATTTATTTGTAATGCGATAAAATTCAAAACGACCAACATCGAAATAATAAATGCAGATAATAGTGAAGAACATTTTATTTTTTTCTGTAATAAAAATATGTTTCAAATACCACGATTTATTTTAAAACGCCACATATAGGATTATCCGATTGAATTTGGATAGATAATTATAACGCTGACAAAACGGCGTATTGCGATACCAAACATTAAATGGTCACTGATTTTCATTTAAACGCCATTCTTTTTCAATTCCCCTTTTTTCTACGCTGGAACTGACGATCGCAATCGACGTTCCAAACAAAAACCATTGGAAATCTCAATTGACTTCAACAATTAATATAGGCACCCACGCAGACTTTTCACACTTTTTTTTGTATCGCTTGACAGACTTGAAAGGCTGTCAGAATTAACTCACACGAAATAAATGGATTCGATTCATGAATGTGAATTCTCAACAAGTTATTTTCAATAACTGAAAATAATATTATGGATTCTGATTACATAATATTTTTAATCATTTTATTTATGTATTCATGGGCTGATACCCATTAAAATACAATTAAAAATAATATAAGCTAGAATTGGTCCATATGAAAATAAATTTCGTACAGTTGGAAAAAATTTGAGATTATGAAGAAATAGTTATTAACGTTACATAACGGCCCATAACGAATGAGGCTGAATATTAGAGAGTTTTTGCAACTATTAACTTTAGCGTTTGTTATTCACGTTATCGTTATTTGTTGCAAGTGCAGTAAGTGAAACGATGTATGTATGTATGTATTTTTTTTGGGTAACATTCACTGAGACCTAAAAGATCTATAAATTGTGCCCTCTTACTTCTACTTAGTTTCTGATGAGAGTCTCAGAGACTAGTAGCTCCTTTAGTCCTATTTCCTGGAGGAATTTTAGGATATCTGCGGGCCTCAACTAAGGTAACTGTCCCTCTTCTATCCAGTAGTCTCGCAGGTACCGTGCCCTAGGATTCCGAATTACTGTGCAGTTCGCAAGTATATGGATGGGGGTTTCCTTTTCCATTCCACAAAATCTACAATCTTCTTCCTCCACTATTTTGAGATTTTTAAGGTGCCCAATCAGGCGACAATGTCCCATTAGGATTCCTGCTAAAACTCTCAGTGAAGTTTTGCTTTGACTTATGCATTCATTTGATCTCAACAGGTTGTAGTCACCCGGAAGAATCTTTGATTGCCTAAGCCCTACTAGATCTTTCCAATGGTCAGATCTTCTCTTTTCTTCGGCTTTACCTATTTCTTCCAATATTACATTGGAGCTGATTCCGCAAAAGGGTTCCGGCCCCCAAAAGGGTATTTCAGCCCCCCTCTTCGCTAGGTCATCTGCTATTTCGTTTCCTTCTATTCCAGTGTGTCCTGGAATCCACAGTGAGGTGACTATATTGGTTTGCCTAGGCATTCCCACACCATTTTGGAACTGATTACACAAGAACTCAGCGCTTTAATGGCTGCTTGACTATCAGACATCATGATAATCCTTTGCCTTCTATATCCTTTGTCAATATTAAACTGGGCACACTTTCTTATTGCGTGAATTTCCGCTTGAAATATACTTGGGGTTTTTCCCAAGCTTTCAGAGTGTTAGGTTCCTGGCCCGTATACTCCTATCCCAGTTCCTTCTATTGCTTTTGAGCCGTTTGTGTACCATTGAATGGCATTCTTTTCAAGTCTTGTAATGGTATTTGGATCCCATTCCTTCTTGTTGCTCAATTCCGTAACGAATTTCTTTGAAAAGATATACTTTTTCATCATACCATCTTGTGGCATGTCCCAGGTTGTCTGATTTCTAAGAAGTGAAGAGGTGGTTTTCTTTTTAATGATAATGATTCCCTCTCTACTTAGTTTGTATCTTGTTCTTTCTGCAACTCTTTCCACCACCATATGTAATGGTGTGAGGTTGAGAATCACTTCGATTGCTGCCGTTGGGCAGGTACTCATTGCTTGTTATTGTTAGTCACGTTATCGTTATTTGTTGCAAGTGCAGTAAGTGAAACGATAAACTTCAGTAAGATCTTTATGAACAGTTTTTGATGCACTTAAACATAACGTGAATGTCAAATTCGTCAAATCTTTGGTGCTTGTTGGTAATATCCTTACTTTTTAGATGTTCGTTGGTTTGCTATATAGTGAGTTGGATTTTTTATTATAATTCATTGTAATCGTGGTAGTAATAGAGGAAGCCCCAAATATTGTATTAAATCGTAATGAAGATGGCCACAACCATGACATGATTCGTGAAGTTATTTTCCAAAATATATTCGAAAATCTTTTCGATTTTGAAGAAGTTGAGGGATTTGATCTCGACATTTATGATGATAGAGTAGACTGCTTTATTGTTCAATATATAAATACTGCTTTACTGCTTAAAGATTTCTGGGATGGTTACACTCGCACAAACTCAAAGATGATAATCAGATTATATACACCATATAAACGATCAACCAAATGTCAAAACAACAACAAATTATTTCAAAATTAAACATCGCTGCATTCCCATCACTCGTGTTGTTAGATTTCCGTTCAACAAATAAAACAACATTTATTACCCAAAATAAATATATTTTTTCATGGTAGAATTGTGTCGGTTTGTCGGTGTTTCGTCTTATTTTGATAATAGTGTCTTCAAGAAATAATTGTGCTATCAAAGACGAAAACTAACTTGAATGTATCTGGCAACCTGCATCTATCAAAATAAAGATTATGTTAACGAAATCTTAACGCAATCTTTCCGTAGATAACGGAGCACGTTATCGTAATTAACGTTAACGAAAGCATCAAATTCTTCTGCGCATGCTCTGAATAGTGTTAACCGTAACGACAGAACGAATTAGGGGTTCCAAAAACTCTCTATTGTATAACAACCGATTCCGTTATTTGCTACGTATCGGCCGTGTGTCGCTCCATACATTTCATTATTCCGCTGAAAGATTACATTTTGATTCCGAGGAAAGAACAAACCACGTAACTACCTCGTAGTTCTACAGAAGAATCCCAACGTCGTGTTGTCATGGAACAACTTAACAATATCACAACAATATTATTAACAACGTCAGTTTTTTGTGTTCACGAGTTTGCTTTAACAACGACCATGTATTGAATCGAAAAAATTTAGGAACAAAATCAAATTTCATTAGGTATATTGGGAGAATCATGTGCAATCATGTGTTGATTTGATGCCGAAAATAACTCAAAAGCGATATCAAAAAGAATATGAAAATTTTGAAAAGTAGCGTAAAAGCAAGAATGTAAAGGTGGTTGATGAAGAACTATTATTAGCCTATACGAAAGGAAAATCAGAGGTTTATTCTCCTAACTCGCTGTGGACCAAGATTTCAATGTTTAAACTTGCTTTGAAAGTTTATGACTACATTGACATCTCAAGGTTAGTTTTTTTAAATCGTATACCACATTAGACTTTTACCTACGGAAATGGTGTTTGCAGATTTGGGAAATTATTTTTGAGGGATACCTACACACCAAAAAAAGCAAAAATTTTGTCTGAAGAAGAGGTAACTGAGTTTTTGTTGGAGGCATATGATCATATATGGTTGCTTGGAACGATTGTATAAATGAGTGGTGTTGTTGGCGCATGTTGACGTTACGAACTTGTTAAGATGCTGTGGATGATTTTGAAGGTACCAGTACCAGAGTTTTGGTTATATTGAGGTATACTAAAAACAAAAGGAAAAGGGTATTTGTCATTCCCAAAGGAGGATTTCCTTTTGATGCCTATGGTTTATACCAAAAATACGTAGATTTTCAAACTTTGAAAACAGGCGATTCTTTATTGGTTATTGGAATGGTAAATGTGTGGAACAAGTTGTGGGCATTCATACTATTGGAGCTGTTCCAAAGAAAATTGAAGCATTCTCAAAACTGGAAAATCCTCAGTTCTACATAGAGCACTCGCTTCGCAGATCCTCGGCTTGTAGAAAATGGTGGCGATTTACTGTCGGTAAGAGAACTTGGAGGTTGAAACTCCTTTGCGGTGGCGGAGTAGTAGAGTGGTAGAACTTTTCGAGAGAACACATTTTTTGTCTTTATTTTGTTTGGCTACTCTGTCACTACAGTGACAAAGACAAAATATCTGTTCTCTTGGGAATCTTCACTCCCTTAGTCAAGAATACAGCCCCAGGCCGCTAAAAAATATTAATGGACGAAGGCTGTTAAAATAGCTGTTAAAATAGCCAGGAATGCAATTAATGATAATTGGAGTACTGAAAATTAGCAAATTGAATTTGAGATTGATAAGGATGATTAATGCTTTATTTTTTGAAACATACATATGAAAACAGAATTATCCAAAATCTTGAATCATTGGTCATGACTGTAGCTCTTGACATAATGTGGTATCATTAAGTTACGATAACTGGGTATTAAGAATGGTGAAATAACCTGTAGGTTTAAGCTCAAAATCAGGTAACATAAATATTGTAACTGATGATATCTTTTAGCGACTAGAATTTTTTAATAAAAAGATATAAATTGAATAAAACTGCAGATAAGGGACAATAGAGGTTATTTGAAAACGTAAAAGCCCTTTTTTAACGTGAATTCAAAGGAGCCATAACCAAATTTCCATCCGAACAAAGGGCTAGTGGAAAACCTAAATTTTTCTTGTCAATTAATATTTTTACCGCATCGATCACTTATATTTAATAAGGAAATTCATTCTATCAATAACTTCACCTTTTTTATAATGAAATTCTTACATTCTAAAAAATTTGAAATGATATCGCCAAAATCGAAGGGTACACCATTTGGAATTTTTGTAGGGTGGTATGGAACGAGTAAAGGACTAAAAATTAAATGTTTGATTGATTATGTGAAAGTTTTAGAATACAAACAAATTTAACGTGACACTCTACTTCAGTACTATTACTGTTGATGTGAGGCCAAACAAACGTAATATTGTGGGTGGTGGTTTTTTGAAGTCCCTTAATTTAGGCTGAAATCGGTTTCATACATTTGTTCCAAGTGACTTCGCAAAATGGGTTGTCTGTCGACAAAAATAAGTACGACCGAATTTCGGTAGCACCGCGTGGTGTTTCGTTTGCGCAGGATTAGTAGGAGACACTTTAATATTTTCATATTGTGTAGATGTCCCAGCTACTTCTTCTTTTCCACATTAATTCTAATGGATTTATCACACTATACAGCGTTGCTTTGAAACTGGTAAAGCTAAATTTATGAAACTAGACTTTATTCTGCATATTTTGAAGCAAATGTCAAATGTTCTGGACGTCAGCGTTTAGCGTACGGTCGCCATATTGAATTTTATTAAATGGCAACCTAGGACGCTTATTTTATTCTCTTTTCAAAAATAATAGCAATGTATCACTCTCATACAAAATACAAAACTTTGTAACTATATTCATTTTAATTGCCATTAATTATTTTTCCAATAATATCACAAGTTTGGAAAAGTATTTTCAACAATCTTCTCTCAATGTTTTAGATGCATTGCTGTTTCACGTGAAAACCATTGAGGAATACAAAATAGAATAGCCTCAAATGCCAGTGGCGTAAAAAATGGGAGGGGAAAGGTGACATATTCTTCCAAATGTACACCACTGGATCCAGAATTGAAACATGTTTTTCCATCAAAATATGCCCTTTAACATTTAAAAACAGCCTGCCAAATGTCAAATCAATATATCCATCCATTTTGAAGTTATCATATTAAAACATTTAATTTTTCATAACTTCAACACCCTGTATTTTGAAAAGTGAATAGGCTGGACCCCTCAATCCTCATATCATTTTGTCTTTTGAAAAAAGTACTCAATTGTAAAGAACAGGATCAAATTTAGAAAATATCAGAAACCTAACCTAACCAATGTCTTGAAAGTTGGGCAATCAAGGCTGAAAGTTGCTCATCTCACATGAAAATGTGTCCCTCATGGCTGGAAGATAACCCCAGCCGTAGAAAATATAATCCGGAGAAGAATTAGTAAAAGAAATAGTAGGAAAAACTTCAAGAGTTCATCCATATCTCCAATGTGGTTAGATACCAAAAAATGTTCAATGAAACTCAAAGTCAAACCACAATATAGAAAATTTGTTTCTGTAGGAGCACTCAGCTGGCTACTAGTTTCGGTATTACAATACCATCTTCAGGCTATGAAATAGAAAATGGCATACTCAGTACAAAGATCTATAGTTTTAACTTGAATTTAAATGCATTTGAAATGTAATAAATACAAAGTTTTGATCTAAAATTTTAAATTGAAAATAAGAATAATTGATATTTTACAGCTGTTTGATTGATTTGAAAAAACTTTAATGGAATACAATAATATATGAATAACTTAAATGAACACATTTAGTTACCTATATAAAATAAGTACAAACAATATGAAAGAATATTATTCTTAATAAACCATAACTAACAACGTATTTGTGTATCTAATTGAATGGGGAATTTTAAATATTTTGTGTAATGAAAAAGAATTGAAAAGAAGAATAATGAAAATACTAATCTAGAATTGTTTTCTCATGAGATTTTGATTTATCTCAAGTGCTAAAATATATAATTTTTGGAATCTATTTTCTACATGTGAAATTTCAAATTCAAAGTTCAAGAAAGGTTTTTGTGCTATTACATTATTTGAGTAATTAGAACATAATTTTTTTGGTATCATGGTTAAGTTTGTGCTCGGATATTCTAGTGTTTATAAAACTATTATCAACTCCAAACAAAAGACTGCTACCGAAATTGAATGACAAATTACGTGAATAGTAAACGTACTCTGAAGATGTTTTAAAGTGAGGGTATTATGATATGATTTCAGCAAGACCTAGAGCTTTTTTATAGTCGTAGAACATATTTTTCAATAAATATTTCACAATTCCTTCTTCTTTTAACCACAAATGCTTTTTATTGAATTTAGTATATAAAAGATGCCTTTTTGGAAACGCAAAATTTAAAAAAACAGTACTGCTGGAGACATATAAAGGTGGAATCAGAGCTTTTCCATTTTTGTCTAAATATAAATAGGGTACTTGAAAGATCTCAGCAACTAAAATGATATCCTGTTTTGATTGAAGGCTGTTATATTTGTACAAAATGGTTTGCATAAAAAATCGGTTTTATTTTTCTAAATTGAATTGTACTGTACTTAAGATATGACCTTGTAGGTTTTTGAATACAAATGAAAGTAACTTGATTTACTCCAAAATGAAGTTAGAGGTACCTGAAATAAATCGATTATTCCGTAATATGACCGTATATTTTCAACAAAATGGAACACCTCCTCATTATCAAAAATATGTTATATTTAAATACAATTTTCCTGGTAATTGGATTGGTCAAAGAGAGGCGGGCAAAATTCTCCGACTTGACACACTTGATTGATTTTTCTGGGGCTGGAAGACCGCGTTTATGTTAACAGACCAGCTGAATTGAACGATTCAAAGAATCGCATACACGTCCCGGAATTAGGGGAATTACTTCACAAATGATCAAATATTCTATTCGTAGCTTCCACAAGAGATTGTATCATTTTCAACAAACAAATGGCCAGAATTTTGAGCTCTTATTAGCCATTTTTCTTTGAACTTGACCACACAAGCCGGGTTAACCATAAGTTAACCATTCAATATTCCTCGACTTGTATTCCAAACCATGACGTAACAATTAACCAACCACACAAACCAGCTCAGAGAGATAGTTTGACAGAGTAGTCATCTTATTTGAGGTTAAATGTTTGTTTATTTCAGGGTTTCCACAAATCCTTACGCCATAAAAGTTAACCGTGACGTCATGGTATTGTTAACCCGGTTTGCGTGGTTAAGTTCAAAGAAAAATGGTTATTGTGATGAATCATTTGCAACGAATGTTTAGTATATGTATAAATGTCCGTTCCATCCAGTTTTGTTTAAAATTACCATTTTATTACTGGCTGTCACAGAAATTTCTGACCTGTTTTAACTGTTTTTAAAACGTAGCTATTAGTTAGCAGCCATTCACTTGCTAAATGCTCGTAAATATTCCAATTCCAAGGTACAAAACCCAAATTATTCATCGGGCCCGAACCATTTGTTGGCATTGCGGAAAGCACTGCTAGATCAGCCATAACTACCTGGGCGGTGAGGAAAACTTCCACGTACTGGGCAGACATACCGGGGCTCTCTTACTCGAAGGCGTTCATATACAACCCTTTGAGTCCAAAAAATAAGCAGATCCTGGAATGGAGTAGAACAAACCTACGCATTCTGACGGGGCTGCTTACAGGACATTGTCGACTGAATTACCACCTGAAGAAGATGAGTCTGGTTCAGACCTCGGATTGTCGGTTCTGTAATTTGGAGGACGAAACTGCGGAGTACATATTATGCTCATACCCAGCTTTGGGCAGGGTAAGATATAACATATTCGGTTTTAGTACCTTAGAGCCGAACGACTTTAAAAAAGTATCACCAAATACAACCATGGACTTCGTCCAAAGCACAGGCTTGTGGGGTGAATTGTAATCCCTAGGGGTGAGCCACAATAGACCCAACGGGGGTCGCAGTAAAGGTGGCGAGAAGGCCCTACCCACATAGAACAAACTAGTCTCTAAGTCGTTCTAAAGAAACTAGGTAGAAGAACAGATAGATACTCTACACTCTTTATTGTTAGATTGTAATTTAAGATAGCATATCAATGTACCACAAGTTGCTTGAAATATCTTGATATGCGATATCATAGGTCACATTTGAAAATGAAGTTATTTGTTTATCTCGTATATTTCCATAGTTCACTCCTGACGAAGCAAATATGATTTGTGAAACCGGCCGAAACAGTATATTGTGTCACAAGGGCAGAAAATGAGCTTTGGCAGCCCAAGACTGCGAAACGATGGCAGCTGATAGGTAAGGGCTGCTAAAGCATTTCCTGCATGTGTGACACAGAACTGTTTTTCGCCCACCGAATAAACAAAAAAATAGAAAAATATAACAAACACTTTGACACTCACTGTCGTTTAATTACAATATTTGTGTGAAATGTCAAATTCATCAAATGACAGATGGTGAAAACTTCAAAAATCGTTGCAAAAATAATTTTTTCTACGACCGTGCGTTTTAACCCATTTTCCCGCACGCATTTTAGTTTTGAAAGTGTCACTTTCCCTCATTAGTGTGGAAAAGTAAAATTATGCAAATTTTGACCCTATTAGATAGTTTTTTACTTCGGAAGTTATAACTATTGTTACAACAGGTAAATAAATATTTACGAAACAGTCCTTCAAATAAAATCTACATCTTTTCTTGCTTTTTGTTGCATTACTAGTTTTTTGAAAATATAAAATAATTTAGATATATTCTACTACTGTCGCTGATAGCTATTTGGAGGACTCCTACCAGTTAACACCAAATAACTCCACTGGACCGGCAATTTTAAGTAATTTACAGAAAGCAACAAATTGTGTTTTCAATATTAATATTCATATTTATAATAATTAGGTAGTAGTTTTTAGTTAAAGTTAAAATGGGCTGGTATATTTTTTGTATATACGGTCGTAGAAAAAATAATGTTCCTAACTTATGCGTAAAGTGTCTTTCCGCCCTCGACCGCTTGCTTGCTTGGGAATATTATTTAGCTGCCCAAGGGCGGAAAAGTCATAACGCCACGATTTTTTAAGTTTTTCACCATCTGTCACTTGATTACTTTGATGTTTCACGTGAATTTTTCAATTTAACGTAGATAGTATTTTATTAAACATCTATTCTTTACGAAAATACCTTTTTTTCACGATTCCCAAGAACCCATCAAAAGATCCGTTTCCGAACAAAAAGCCAATAAAAATCTCAATTTGCCTTGTCAATTAAACTCTTACCTCCAGAAACATCGCATCGAAGCATAAAGGAGGCCCCTTCGGTGAAAGGTCCTACGAACGTTGTAAGAACTGTGCCGGATTCGTCCATGATCGTCATTTTCTGGGGAGGCACTGGAAAAAATAATTTGGCATTAATCAAAAACTAATGAGTTCCTTTAAAAGATCAAAGAATTTGAGAAAACGTAGTGAAACAATATTGGATTACTGGACGATGAAAGTAAACTTCATTGAAATTATTTTGATTTGATTTTTTGAAACGATTCGTAACACTGAGAGATAGCATAATTTAATTATTTTTCATTTTTCACGGAAAAATACTCTGAAACTTTGCACTTTGCTTTAATTAAATATCCACTTTTCTCCAACTACAAACTGAGTACTGAATGAGTGCTTAGAAAAAATGTTCCACAGGATGAAGGGTCTAAGTATTTCAAATCCTCTATCCAGATCTTCCAACAAGACGCCCGAAACCAAATCTAAATTCATAATTACTTCTTTAGAAGACTCCAATCACTTTCTGTGATTTGTGAAAATTATAAGTGCCTTGATTTACGACCAACATTATTTTCTCTTTTCAACTAATACTATCAATGAAGTTAAATGACTTATACTAGATTTGAAATTGGAAATGACTATATTTCTGCAAAGATGCTACAATTCTCCCTCCCTTTCACTGATAAATACATAACTCATATTATTAATTGTTGTTTGGAAGTTATATATTTTCCGGAAACATGGAAATATGCATTAATAAAACCAATACCTGAATCAAATAAACTCGAAGCTCTTAGTGTTGTTTATGGATAAATGTACAATTAGGTATTTAATAATAATATAGTTACAAATATACAATCAGGCTTTCGAAAAGGGTTTAGTACAACTACCCTACTTCTTGATTCAACGGATAGCGTTCTTCGATCATTAAATGAAGGAAAAGCTACGTCAGTCATTCTATTAGATTTTTCCAAAGCTTTGACACTATCAATCATACTCTTCTTTGCGCTAAACTCAAATACTATGGATTTGACGAGATTTCCTCAAGGTTTTTTTAAATTCTATTTATTAAACCGTTATCAAAAAGTAATTATTCATAATAATACTCGAAAATTTACATCAGACACTTCAGGTGTACCTCAAGGTTCTGTCCTCGGACCTCTTCTTTTCTCAATTTATATTTCTGATCTTATTATATCTTGGAATAATTTGAAATTACATTCACTTTCAGATGATAAACAGCTATATCTTCCATTCAAACCTTAGTTTGTGAATTTGGCTACTCGGATAATAAATCGGGATTAAGATGCTATTTGTGCCAGCTAATCATAATCTTAAGCTTAATGCTAAAATATGTAATTCATTGGTATATTGTGCTCATACTTCCAAAGCCATGGTCCAAGAAAATTTAAAGCTAGTTATTAAAAATGAACCATTGAAAACTGTAAATGGTTGCAGAAATTTAGGAATAATTCATAATTGTAGCTTTCGTTTTCAAGAGCATGTCAGCCTTTTAGTATAAGGATTTTATTTAGTTTTACGTCAGTTATATAGAAGTAGAGGTATTTTGAACTTTAGATTACGCAAATTACTTTGTGAAACTATGGTTATGTCAACTCTCAATCATGGTCTTTTAATATGTTATCCTTGCTTGGACAAACTAACTAAATTCAGATTACAAAGGATCCAAAATAATAGTTGTCGATGTGTCTTTCGTATAAGAAAATATAATCAGGTGTCAACTAAATTAAAAAAAACTTGGGGACGGTTGAACATTAGTAACTTCTATAAATATCACCTCGCTGCTTTGGTATACCGAATTAGTTTTACGTCAAACCCTATTTATTTAATAACCCAATTAGTATTTCGTGGTGATGTTCACAATCTGTCTCTGAGATATCAGTATAGTCTCATGCTACCTAAATATAGGTTATCAGTATTTCAACGGTCATTTAACTACAATGCAGTTTCAGTTTTCAATAGCAGTTCCATAAATTGAAAAACCAAATCTACAACAGTATAATTCTGAAATATGTTTAGTATATTGTTTGGTTGTTTGCAACCCAAATTCAGTATTTTTCACTCAACGGTATTATTGCATTTATCATTTATATCATATCCTATAATTCCTGAATATAATATAATATGGATTTATCACCCTGGAAAAAGTTAAAAAGGAGTGGACATTTCAAAAGAAATGTGAAAAAAGATATTTTTTCAACAGTCTCCACTATTTTAAACATATTATTTATTCACACTGTAAACTGAAACTAAAAATCTCAACTATAACCAAGAAAATTTGCAGGTTATTTTTCAAAAAGGAGATAAATGCAGCACAAAAAAATGACACTATTCTGTTATTTCTGTTTCTTCATCCTTATCTCTGCGTTTCTTAAAGATGCTTGTTACTTCCTTATACGATAGTCGCCGAAACCCGATTTACAAGGTTGCCACACGTGGCAAAACTTAAGGGAAATCCAATACATGTGCCTTATCAATATATCAATATCACCAATTACATTGCCTAGAAACAACACCACCAAGAACGACAACAAATATTAAGGCAGGATTGGTATAAAATTGTAATATGGCTCAACAATTATTTTATATTTTATAATGAGTTACGTGTATTCACTATAATAAATTTAACTGAGCAATCAATAGAGTTGAAGTTTGAAATTTACCAGATATACATAATTCCAAAAGTTTTACATATCCCTGTAATAGATAGTATAGCGAAACACAAATCATAGAAACAAAAATAAATGAATAAATTTGACAACCTTTGAAATGAATAAAATCTCGGACTGCAGTTGTTTGACAAATAGTTTTATAGTGCCTTTAAAAACAAGTCTATAAAATAATAAGGTTCTATAGAGTTTCTTATAAATTTAAAACATTGTTTAATGTTTTTATTGACACACAATTATTGTATTAGTTAACGCCATGTTTATTTGCGGGGTTAAGCGTTTGTCGGTGGTCGCCATTGTTGTAGAAAAATATTTTCGGATACAAAAGTACATAATACATATACTTTTTATAGATGTATATGGTATTATATTTGATTTATTGAACTAATATATGACTGAAAAGGTACTTCCGATCAAAAATAATACCTTTGAATGATATTACACATTTTAATATTTTCATCAGATCGGCTAATTAATGGCTAAGTTAAGGAGCTTCTTTTTTTTACTAAATATATATGTATATTTTATCAGAAAAATTCGGTGCTCAGGAAAATTAGTAGTGCAAAATAAATAAATTAATAATATACCTTCCATATTTTTGTTTTTATTTATTTTTTTAAGATGGCGATTCTTTTATGAGTCCATCTTTTCGAATCATGACAAGCAAGGCGCGGCGACAATTATATCAACGTTATTCGATATTTTTGTTGTAAGTTGCCTCACAAAAGAATAAAATAACTGTATAAAATTTAACTTATATCTAGAGGGCGCTAAACTATTATTAAAATGGTTTTAAACCGCTCTATAAGATCTCTAAGGAATATAATTATAAAGGTTGTAAAGCGCAGATTTGGACAGATTATAAAATCAATCTGAAAAACATACTTATAAAATAGTTTTTTAATTATCATAAAGATATTTTATTGAGATGATATAAGCAGGATATAAGCATATGTTAAAGAACTGAAAGATTTTATAATTTGGGCATTTTTTGGTTGTATACATTTTATATTAAAGCTGTAAAGAGCGTTATAGGATGATCGTAGTTCTATTAGATATGTTGTATAGCATTTTACAGAGCCCTAATAAAACTGATTTTGCTACTTGGAGTGTAGTTACGAACACACACTTATTGTTGATTTACATACTTTTGAACAGTTTTTGTTACTAGCAGTCTTATTAAAAGAGTAGCCATTATTATTATTAATTAATTTTCTACCAGTGAAACCTTTCGCTCTTGTTGAAGGCGAAATCTTTTTAGCAGACACAAAGGATTTTCAGTAAAGCGGAGGTTCTGCTTTGATAAAATGATGAATGGACGGATTGTTTTGAGGCATTACATTTTTTTATATGCTGAAAGAAACGCTTCCTGTTCTCAATCCTTCATCTTTGACCTCCCACCGAGGTGTCTTATATTCGAAGACGAATTGAGCTGAAATAAAAAATTAATACCGAATTTTTAGATTTTTTCTCTCGACTTTGCGTTATTGAGCTATATTAATGTACACAAAGTCATTCATCAATGACCCCTATTAACGAACGATTTTCTATTTTGGTATAGACAACCAAAAATACAGAAATATTTAAATTTTGAAAAGATACTTTGCCTTCTCTAATAGAATACTTCTAGTTTTTGATTGGCACATAGCTTTTGTTATATTATTCTACAAAACTATCATAATTTTTTTTTTAATTCAAATTAACGTGTCTCGACTGCTAAGGCCATTGACATAGTTACAGTATTTCATGCATTTTAGGTAACACAGTTATGACATTCATTTATGATAGCACTGTATTCACTTCACTAAATTTCAAGATATCACTGAGTGGTTCTTTTATATTGTGTTTCTGCTGGTAGCTTTGGTAGCGGGGACATTCCACTATGATGTTTTTAACAGTTAGATAAACAGAACATAACTGGCACAGGTGGCGATCTTCTTATGTCATTAAGTATCCGTGGGTATAGCGTGTATGTCCAATGCACAATCTTCTTATAATTACTTTCTCTTCTATAGGTTGTTTTCATGCAGGGCGGAGTACTATGTTGTGTGGCAGTATGATTGCCAGGAGCCTCTTAGATGCTTTTTAAACAGAGATTTTAGGTCCTCATGTATTTGTAAAAATGTTTTTTGGGTTTTAGCTGTGGCCAGCTTAGCGGCGTTGTCAGCTGTTTCAGTCCCAGTGATTCCAATATGTGATGGGGTCCAAATTATCGTGACCGTGGTGTCTCGTATCTTTCATGGATTTCTCGTATTGAAGGGTGTTTTGAGTTGGTGTTCGTAATCTCTTGGATTGAGGAGAGGGAGTCTGTACAGATAGCGACCTTTTTATTTCTTGAGTTTATTATTTTGAATGCCTGGAGAATTGCAAAAATTTCTGCTATAAATATACTACAAGTGTCTTCAAGAGAGGTTGTGTAAAGGGTTTCATTTGATGAGGTGACCGCGCATCCTACTCCTTTGTTGTCTGTCTGTATATATTAGTGTTGAAAAATCCAAAAACTATTCAGAGAAACTAAAACAGTAGGATTTGAACCGACGAACTTAACTGTAGTATATACAAACGTATTTAATCGCACTAAAAAACTCAACAATATTAATTTCAAAACTTGATTCACATTTACATTTATTTACATAAATAAATTAACTTCAATGTTAAAATGTCATATAGAGTTTGTTTAACCATCCTTTGCCGTTCCGTCATAATCGGTGACGTATTCTGCTGTTTTACGTTTGTCTTATATTAGTTGAATGTTATTTTACACTTAACCTCAAAATTATAATCAATGACATATGTTAAGAATTGTTTATGATGCATGACAACTGAACTGTCAAAAGTGGCAAATAAAATTTACGTCAACATTAGTTAAGAAATACGTTAATGACGTCATAATTCCGTCTCATCCATTTCATGAATGAGAGATAAAGCTGGGCAATGTATGACGTAACGGCAAAGGTCGATTAAACAAACTCTACCTGGAAATGTTATTGTCACTCCGACATCGATAAAAAAGGTGCATCCTTTTTTATCGGATAAAAAATTCTCTTCCTCAATATCTACTGAGCGGACGTCACTTTTACACAATGACAATGGTTACTTATATTTTCACAGCAATTAAGTGTTGGCAAAACTGCAAAAACTGTCAATTAGTCTGTCAGATTTTTGAATTTTAAACATATAGTGCTTTTATTTTGAATCGGTGTGGTAATTATTTAACTTTGTTGTCTGTCGTTAATTTATCTTGCCAAAAAACACTCGAGCTTTTCTTTTATCAGATAAATTTCTCTTTAGAAATTTATCCGATAAAAAAAGCTCTTGTGTTTTTACTGTTGACAAATAAATATTGTGTTTCCAAAGATTGGGAAGAAGAGATACATTTTGTACAGTCGACTGAAAAGTTTTGTATTATTACTATTATTACTCTTGCAATGTTTAGCATGCTACAAATTTGATATTTTGAAATATAGCAGAGGAAAAATACATTATCACAGTTAGAGATAGAATGCAAGAAGCGGTAACATCTTAGAGATTGAATATTTGTCCTGATAAAATGACAATATTGGCATTCACCATAGGACTGGGATTGCATTCTATACTTCGTTATAATAATTTCTCTAGAGCTGAATATCACCGATTTTCCAAAAACTTTTAGGGATTTCCTCGCGTTGTTCCTGAGTCACCCGATTACTGCATTCCAATTTGCATTTATTTGAGCAAGGTGGTCCGACTTTTCGGCTTTTTCGTATTGTATAGAAGCAACTTGTGTGAAATGAAGCCCATATTTTTTTGAAGGCTATCTCAATGGTCAGAGATATTTAAATTTTCTAGAAAATGACCTACCTGTGTTACTTGAGAATATTCCTTTGAATGAGAGAAGAGATATGATATGGCAACAAGATGGTGCACCCTCACATAGTAGCGGTATTGTAGTAAATTATCTCAATGCTAGATCTCCAAACAAATGGATTGGAACTCATGGATCCTTTCAATGGCCACCACGATAGCCGGTGCTGTCACCCCTAGATTTTTTGCATGGGGATACTTAAAAGAGCTTGTTTATAATAAAATACCTGTAGACACGAACGATTTGAAAAATGAATTTAGACAAGCTTGTAATAACCTCACGCAAGAGATGATACATTCGGCATGTACACGTGAACTACTTAGACGGTTCAATGCTTATGTTGTTGCAAACAGAGGTCATTTTGAACATATTTTTTTATGAAATCACTGGTTATTGCTGCAAATAAACATTAAACTGATCATTTGGTGTAATTATCCACTTGAGTACCCCCACTGTGATACACTGTTGAATTTGGAATGAAAAGCTCTTCCATTTGAGCTAAGTTTGATCCCCCCTTCCATTGAATTTTTTTCATTGCGATGACGTCCCTGCTTCTATGATGACGTCACAGATACCCTGTATACCTCGGATGAAATTACTGTAGGTCCCAAAAAGATTACCCAATTTTTAAATAAACCTATTCGCTAATTCCCAAGTAACAGCCTGTAAAAAAAATCTTGGGTTCACCCTGCATATAAAAGTGTTGTCGCGTTGCTGTTCCGGTTATTAAAGAAATACAGTGCGGATATTAAATCTCACCCCCCCATATGAACCTCCGTTACTTAAGACAAAAATGAGAAATCCTTGAACCAGTCAATTTTCATATTAATCGAGGTGTTTTATACGCTACAAAAAATGGACACCCCTTTTACCTCCTACACTTGACAGCTCCCCTCTCAAATTGTTTAAATAGCAAGAGATCTTTAAAATAGAAGGGACTGGAAAAATTATTACTGGATTATTATTCGGAAAAATTCAATCGGTATAAGCGTTCCAAAATAAAAATTTAATAATATTTGTTATCAAGTGTTTAAGGAAAACATTTGTATTGTTATATCGCAAAGTGTGAATCTCTTAAACCAATAAATCGTTATAAACAAACAGATGATTTGAATTAAAGCAAAGTGTGATATATTTTAGACTTCTGCTTTTCAAACCCTTTCCAACGAAGTGTCGCACGACGCCCTTCGCCATTTAAGAAATCTGAGGGGGTGAAAGGGGTGACAATTTTTTGTTTGTCATAAAACATCTCGATTGAAATAAAAATTGACGGGTTCGAGGTTTTTCTTTACTGGGGGGTGTAATAAATAATATCCGCACAATATGTCGACTAGAGAATATTAAACAGTTGAGTTGTTGCCGAATGAAATTAAAAAAACCACTTAAAGAGAACTTATTTCCGTAATAATCCGAAAATTGTAAAATTCGGACTTGTTGCTGTATGGAAGTAGGCCATTGTATTATTTAATAATGTTTGGCATATTGCAATTTTGATATTTCAAATTATACCCTGGAATTCGACAGGGATTTGGTTTTTATTAGAATTCTAGTTTGATTCGTGAATAAATTAATATTCATCGCACAATAATAGCTTCCAAACAAAAAAAAACGATATTGTAAATAAATGATTACCCATTATTCTGTGTAAATTAGTATAGTTAAAAAACTGTCAAACCATAACTGAGTGAAAAAAATTGAATGTTATGGAGCCAATAAGCATAAACAACAATAGATAGGTACAATTTTACACCAGACAGAAAAAAATTTATTATTACAAAAAAAAACGTTGAAATACGAATTAATTTATACATAAAATTAACAATATCGAACAACAAAAACATTTATATTAATTTAAATTATTATTTTAGTTTTAATGAACATTAATTCCGGTCGAGAGGTCCTTAACAAATAACAACCAAATAGAATCAATTTTGTCATCAATTATTGTAAAAAAAAACGCGCTAGTTTTTGATTATAAAATGGGGCCCTGCAACTAACATCCTTAAAACGACTAGAACAAGGTACTTCTGTTCTTATACTGGAACAGGCAGCAACTACAAGAATTGTACCAGGTGATTCAATAAGGGTAACGAGGTACCATATCTTAAAAACATAATGTCCTAGAGTTTGGAGAAAAAAAATCTCATGCGAAAATTGATTCTTGTTGTAATTTTATTGAGAAAAAAATAGAATACCAACAATGGTAATGGACTTCCACCGCTCACATTGAGGCCCGACTGGATGGAGATAATTTGCATCCTCACTAAGCGGTTGTAGTCTTAATGGTAACTAAGACATCGTGATGGGTTAAAACTGTGCAGGCACTCCGGTTTGGCGGTGGTGGCGTCTTAAAGTTGAGTCCTAAGCATAACATTTTGCCTCCTAGCACTATAAATCTCGCAAGAATAGCAAATATCTTGTATGTCGGGGGCTCGTGAGGAGGTCTGCCACACTTCTGTGCCATCAGAATTGCAATTTCTCCAGAGGGTGCCACCGCAATGGTCAATTTGTTAGGCCGATGTTTTGACAGCAATCGGAAGCAATGAAACCGAACAAAATCATCAACAATCACGTTAGGTAGGTTAGTTGGATACATCTTACTCCCGAATTCGTGACGAGTCGGTCCCAAAAGACTTTTTAAAATTTTTTTTATCCCACGCACCCTTCTCTAGTAGTAGATACTTCATGAAAAATCCGGTAGTTCGGATAGATATTTGTCAAAAGAGCCATCACCCATGAGCTGGCGTTAGGGGCATTTCGTTCAGCTCGAATCCATGTCTGTGTTGTTTCGCCAGCTCTCCCCTCCGTATACGAATGTCCACAACCATATTCTCATTAAGAACTAGCCTACCGATAAAGCGGTTTGTATTGCAAACGAAGCAATTTTCCATTTCAGGTAGCACTCTGGTGCACAGTCAGAACCACGAATATACTTTATATCGTGAATGCGAATGTCGAGCTTGTTCCGACTGACGTCTGTCCGAACTACCGGATTTTTCATGAAGTATCTACTACTAGAGATGGGTGCGTGGGATCAAGAAAATGTTAAAAAGTCTTTTGGGGCCCACTCGTTAGGAGTTTGGGAGTGAGATGGATCCAACTAAACTACCTAACGTGATTGTTGATGATTTTGTTCGGTTTCATTGCTTCCGCTTGCTGTTAAAACATCGGCCTAACAAATTGACCATTGCGGAGGCACCCTCTGGAAAAATTGCGATTCTGATGGCACAGAAGTGTGGCAGACCTCCTCCTCGAGATTTATAGTGCTAGGAGGCAAAATTTTACGCTCAGGACACAACTTCAAGACGCCACCACCGCCAAACCGGAGGGGCCTGCACAGTTTTAACCCATCACGATCTCTTAGTTACCATTAAGTCTACAACATATAAAAAAAATCGAAAATCGTACGAGAACCAGGATTACCTATAAAATGGTGCAGGGTCCTTTTATCTTATTTAACAAGTCAAGAGATCTCAAATGTTTATTTGATGATTTGAAATATTTTAGCAATGAACTTAAATCAGCAATAAATAAGTAATAACCAACAGAATAACGTATTTTCTGCTGTAATACATCAAAATGAACGAAATAATTTAAAACGTGGCTCTGACAATGATATTTCTCTCACCGAAAGTGAGTGTGTATTAATTGTACTTCAAGAAGTAGCAAAAATGCCGTTGAAAGTGACTCTTGACGAAAAAATTGAAATTGTACTAATTGTCGGAGATAACTACAAAAACCTATAGGGAAGCTGCAGTAATATTCAATAACAGATATCCCGATAAAAATGTACATTTTGCATCAATTAGTAAAATAACGGTGGACAAGTTGAGATGCATATTTAGTGATGAAAAAGTTGAAACGGATTTTTCTTGTTCATGCACATAGTTTGATGTTAAGTTTTCGAAATAAATAATTATAATTACGTATATTTTTCTATTTGAGATAATTCTTAACAGTCAAAGTTAACCAATTTTGCAACGAGATAATGAGAGAAGTGATGAGTAATTGCACTTAAACGTAATTTTTAATTCCTTTCGACGCGACACCTTAAAATTACATTTAATATTTTGAGAACAATTTGTAAAAATAACATTAAATTCCTAAGTAGTATGAACTAATTGCACATTAAAACATAGTTTTCTATTTTAAACTTTTCATAATTAAAGTTTTCGATATTGTAAAAACTTTGCTCTTGTATCAAATTTATGTTTTTTGACAAACCTCGTATACGATTCAAGAAATTGACATCTGATATTTGCCTCTTACTTTATGAACCATGCAGAACTTTTTATAAAGAATAACTTTTTTTCGTAACATTACAAATAAAAAAGTTTCCCATATGTTGCCAATTTTTTCAGACATACTGTATATATAAATATATTGTCATATAATGAAGATTTCTAAACATTCTTTGATCTGCCCATCAGATGTAACAAGTACAAGCTTATACAGTTTGCCACCCTGTATGTATGTTTGTTAATTTATTCAATTTCAATTTATGTTTTAGTTTATCAATTGTATCGACTGTTACTGTCTACATGTTACAATGAGGGATTTATAAACTTCTATTACTAAATAAATGACGCCAGATGCTGAGTCAACGAAATCTTGTGAAACGTTTTTCACGTTTCCCAAATAGTTTGTAAATTTATTAAAACAAAACATTATGTCAAACTTTATGTCCTTAAAAATTCGCAATTTTGATTTCAATTTCCAGATATAAAATTACAAACCCCTTTTGAGGCAGCAGCCAGTGACTTGATACTCTAACTAAAAAATTATGACTATTTGGGTCAGACAAACATATAAGAAGAGAAGAAGAAAAATATAAGTTTCAATATATTTTCCGTTCGGGATTGATAACGAGATGTGAAGCGAATTTCAAAAAGGAAAGCTCCTATTACATTCTGCTGGTAATATTAAACTAATAGATAAATAATTCAATTAGCTTGTGGTTGGGAACTGTATGTCTTCTAGTGAATAAACAACAATAATGTTATGATTTGGCATATAGCTAGGCAGATACATTAATTTGCATGAAAATCGAACAGTGATATTAGTTAGCATCCACTCATGCTTGTATAACTTTACTATTAATAAATTAGATACGTTGTTAACAATGGATTCATTTTGGATTGACGATATGTTTATCAAAAATAGAAGATTCACTTAGTTTGTAGCCAAATTTGACGATTGTTCATGGAAGGCAAATGGTACACATGTATGTATGTATTTTGGGGTAACATTCACTGAGACCTTAAAGATCTATTTTGCCCCCTCCCTTCTACTTAGTTTTTGAGAAGAGTCTCAGAGACTAGTAGGTCCTTTAGTCCTATTTCCCGGAAGAATTTTAGGATATCTGCAGGCTTCAACTTAGGTAACTGCCCCTTTTCTATCCAGTAGTCTCCCAGGTACTGTGGGGAGGTTTCTTCTTTCATTCCACAAAATCTACAATCTTCTTCCTCCACTATTTTGAGCTTTTTAAGATGCTCATTCAGGCGACAATGTCCCGTTAGGATTCCTGTTAAAACTCTTAGTGCAATTTTACTTTGATTTATGCATTCATTTGATCTCAACAGGTTGTAGTCACCCAGAAGACTCTTAGATTGCCTAAGCCCTACTAGATCTTTCCAGTGGTCAGATCTCTTTTCTTCGGCTTTACCTATTTCTTCCAATATTACATTGGAGCTGATTCCGCAAAAGGGTTCCGGCCCCCAAAAGGGTATTTCAGCCCCCCTCTTCGCTAGGTCATCTGCTATTTTGTTTCTTTCTACTCCAGTGTTTTCTGGAATCCACAGTAAGGTGACTATATTGTTTTCACCTAGTTCATTAAGTTTGCCTAGGCATCTCCACACCATTTTGGAACTGATTACACAAGAACTCAGCGCTTTAATGGCTGCTTGACTATCAGATATTATGATAATCCTTTTCCTTCTTTATCCTTTGTCAATATTGAACTGGGCACACTTTCTTATTGCGAGAATTTCTGCTTGAAAAATACTTTTCCCAAGCATTCAGAGTGTTTGGTTCCTGGCCCGTACACTCTTATCCCAGTTCCTTCTATTGCTTTTGAGCCGTCTGTGGCATTCTTCCCAAGTCTGGTAATGGTATTTGGGTCCCATTCCTTCTTGTTGCTTAATTCCGTAACGAATTTCTTTGAAAAGTTATACTTTTTCATCATACCATTTTGCGGCGTGTACCAGGTTGTCTGATTTCTAAGAAGTGAAGAGGTGGTGTTTTTTAATGACTCCCTCTCCACTTAGTCTGTATCTTGTTCTTTCTGGTAATGGTGTGAGGTTGAGAATCACTTCCATTGCTGCCGTTGGGCATGTACTCATTGCTCCTGTTATGCATATACATACAGGCTAGTCTTTCGTCGTCATGAGGCTAGTCCTACTACTCCACGCAATGGATCCATAAGTGATAATTGATCTCACTATGGCAGTGTACATCCAGCTCAGGATTTTTGGGTTACAACCCCAGTTTATCCCTGCCAGATTCCTGCACACCATTAGAGCCATTTTTGCTTTTTATGTAATCTTCTCGTGTTTGTTCCATAGGAGTTTACTGTCTAGAGTCAAACCTAGATACTTGACTTCTTGTCTCCATTCAACCTCGTTCCCATCAAGTTTAGTGGTTTTGAGGTTGAGTTTTCTTTTCTTAGTGAAGGCTATCAAAATGGTTTTGGTGAGGTTGATGCTGAGTCCCACTTGCTTACACCAGTTATTTGTATAGTTCAGACCCTTTTGTACGATGTCACAAAGGGAACTGGTACACATAATGAGTGAGAAAAAGGAATGGTAGGCAGAATAAGATATTCAAAATTTACGACAAATGTAAAAGAAGAAAGACGTAGTTACGAATATATTTAAGCATCAAATAAATGGAAGTTGATTATTACTTGAGATATAATAACATGAAACCGGAGGTTGATGTTAAGTCATGTCATATAAATTATTATATCTAACGTTCATAGTACTTGGAAAATTACCCAGAGTAAAAAAAATGAAGTGGTCTGAATCAATTATGTAATAAGGAATATCACAAGATCAGAGGGATTCAAAACAAAGATGGGATTAAGACAAAGTGGTGGACTAACCCTAACCTTATTTAACGTACACATGGACTAGACAATCAAGAAATGTGGAAGTGAATTAAGAAATATGTTCGTAGGATATAAAATATCGTACAGAGTTTTTGTATACAATGTTGTGATAATAGTAGGTGATGAGGAACAGCTTTAATACATATCTTAATATGTGGAATAAAACAATAGAAGAAGAGGGCATGGAAATAAATACTACTAAAATAAAAATATTCATAATAGGAGACCAGGAAACAAAAACTGATATGAAGATAGACAATTTAAAAATAGAAAAAGGAAGAAAAATAAAATATCTATAGCACTAAAGTAGTTAGGAAGACAAGAAGCTGGAATTAACGGAAGAACAACAACAACAATAAAACCATACTATTATATAAATCAATAAAAAAGAGATCTCGAATCAAATAAAAATACCATATATAGGCTACGAGCTTACATCCTATATACATGTCACCAATTACCTTGATTGTCCTACTAATGAACCCGACAAGATCTTTTTTATTTGATATCGGAGATGTTCACACAGAACTTTCAATATAAAGGTCTGCACCTAATTTTTATTAAAAAAAATAATATCTCGATAAGTATGAATTTTAAATATAGGGCATTCTACACAAAGTGACATTGAGATTTAGTGTATAATCCGTAAAGTTAATAATATACAGGGTGTTATATTTACAATAACAAAGTTGTCTTTCACTTTTTATATAACCGGAAGTGACATGTAATGTAATATATTCCATAAATTTGCCATAACTTGTTTTCCATCTGTCAATTTTCGAAGAAATCGTGTGAGTAATCTCCAATATATAGATAGTGTAAACTCCTAGAGAAATAGTCTGTATGGACCAGTGCGGATAAGAATCGTGAAATCTTTCAAATGCTTAAAGAAGTTAAATACAAGCTGTTGGAAGCACAGACTTAGGGATAGAACCTATTGTACAAATTATAGAGCAAGACAATTAAGTTGGTGGAAAATTATACACAGAGGCGGCGGAAGGCATAGGTGGTGTGGACCTAGCTGAGCAAAGCGCCTCGCACCTCACAGCCGAAAATACATTTTGAAAATATATGGAAAATTCAAAAGTACACGACACAAGTTTTCTCTAACATAAATTCGAGATTTTTATCTTTACATCAACATTTTGATAATGTTGGTTTTCTTTACGACTTCAACAAAAGAGCCAAAAATACTGAAAAACTGTAAGGCTTTACACACGGTCCTGCAAGCAGGTGAGAGCACTGAGAGCAATGACTTTCAGTAAAACTAAAAGTAGAAAATTTCTGTTTCTTTAATTCACGCTTTATTTTTTTCATCTCTGTTTAATGCTCCAAAGAAGTATAAGTGAGAATTTGGGTTTGTTTTTCAATTTATAAAAAACTGTTTCATTTGAAGTGATTTTTATTTCATATTCCCTTCCTCTTGCATCAACAGAGGGTCTCGCGAAATGTACCTGGCCACATTAAGTTTAAGTCTTGCATACACAGCGAATGAATAACAAGAGACATGTCAAACGTGTATACGAAGCGAAATCACAGATGAAAAGAAAGTAACATTTACTACATAGAGGCAATAGAAGGAGAAAAGCATCGACTTTTGCAAAAGAAAGAAAAGCGTGGGAAGAAGTCTTATATTACTGAGATACTGAAAAAATAGTTAAGTAAAAACGTCAGTACCAAACGGATGTAGTTATAACCAACCGCAAAAATAATTTTAATAATAATAACGTTTTTTCATATTCAATTCACAAAACATAACTAAAAATTAATACATAAGCTGAATAATTAGTAAAAACCATGGAAGCGTCAGATGTTGCTTGTGTCTGGTAAAAAGAATAAATATGATATAAAATTCACGTAAATATTGGGATAATTTGTTGGATTTATGAATGTAAATAAAAATTTCACCTGAATCCCCATTTTTAATTACTACCATATAAAATTTCAATCGTAGAGAGATAATATGAAATCACAAAAAAATAAATATAAGCAAAGCAGTAATTATAAATATTCAAAGAAAATGAAGTAGACCTCAATACGTTAAATTCAAATTCTGTTCAGATTATTTTATTCTGTTGGAACAAACTTCGTAAAGAGCATGAAAATGAATCTTTTCTTTGCAGTAAAAATAAACCTAATGACTTCTTTAGCAATTTAAAAATATAAATCTGCGCATCGCATTTAAATTCAAGATCAATACCTGCTACAATAAAGGGCATTTATAATGGGAATTAAAACACAATACGGTTTTGATATGTATTTAGTTGTAAACGTCAACCTAATTGTATTATTATTGAAATTATATCGTTCATTTTATAGTTTACAAAATCAATCGAGATACAACTACAACCTACAACAGTTATTTCAGTTACAACTACAATTGTTAAAAATTATAGTGAAATATACACCCTACAATAGTATTTTTCTACTCGTATGCTTTGAAATTGTCATTATAGATATGCAGCAACTAAACTCTAATGAGATTCATTGAGGTATTGATTATTCATTAAGATGCAAGTTTACATCGAATAGAACTGCCGCATCCCAAAACTCGTCTCCTTGAGTCCAATGCCTCCCAGTCGGACAAAATATGGGTTACGGTCTCGGTCTCCAGGCCACAAAGTCTGCAGCTGAGATCCCCGTTATATAGCCCCATTTTATGCAGATGATCCTTTACCGGAGCATGACCCGTTAGATAACCTGTGATAATTATTAGCTTGTTCCTAC
Organism: Lochmaea capreae; assembly: GCA_949126875.1. Lineage (NCBI taxonomy): Eukaryota > Metazoa > Arthropoda > Insecta > Coleoptera > Chrysomelidae > Lochmaea > Lochmaea capreae. Next base: position 11,571,633 of record OX421409.1, read on the forward strand.
TAGCATTAAGTAGTTCTTCAGCCCGTTTTACACATATATCACCTATGAAGGTCTTACTGTGTACCTGCTTTGGAGTGTTTTTCCACAGTAGTCTATGTTGGCGTTGTACCCATTTTCGTATTTGTTCTCGGACTACTTTCTTTGTGGTCCCAGGAACTGGTTCTGGTCCAACATATGTCGTTGCTGAACCTCTTCTCGCGAGTTCATCAGCTTGTTCATTTCCAGAAATATCATTATGTCCCGGCACCCACACTAGTCTTACTCTACTGTGGTCTGCCAGTTCATTCAATTCTTTTTGGCATTCTTCTACCAGTCTGGATGTTACCTTACGGCTATTTAGAGCTGCAAGGGCTGTCAGTTAATTTGTTTATCTTATGAGTGTCAGTCCTATGTTTGTTAATTCTGACACATTCTAGGATTGCATAAATAAACGCCTGAAATACAGAGGCATGTACTCCTAGTAGGAAGGAACACCTTGTGTTCCTCATCTCACTATACACCCCTGCTCCTGTGCCTTCCCCAGTCTTTGACCCGTCTGTATACCAGGTCTCCCATCGGGGAAACTTCAGTCTGCTTTGGTGTTGCCCGTCCTTTCCTCATATTTAGGGCTGGGGAGAAGTTTAGTGGCCATATAGTCTGCTTTCATATCTAAAATGGCTTCACTTACGATGTCCTCCTGATCTAACTGTTTCGCTGCTCAGGTTATTTTGCAGCCTAAATAACCCCATTCTTGCTTCTCCCATTATCACGATGTGAAATGGAGGAAGGCGAAATAAGGCCTCTAGTGCTGCCGTTAGCGTGCTTCTCATGCACCCTGCAATACTGAGACAAGCAAGTCTTCGCACCTCACCTAGTCTCGTCATTGCATTCTTTTGTATTGTATTTTCGTCAGTACTTAATATAACCACAGGTGCCTTAAGCTTATAAAATTTAAGTATGAGCATAGTATAAAATTAGAAATATTATTGTATGGTAGGTCCCGGAAATTATGTAAACCGAGCATGAGGTCACATGCATAGTTAGCCATTTTGAAATATCTACAGTTGCTAAGCGGTATCAACGAAATGAACATCAAGGACTGTCATTTATTGCAAATATCACTGTAATTGAAGTGTAGGTTCTATCTCAAAATATAGAATAAACTATGCATTGTTGTTCCCAAATTTATGTGAAAGTTTGGGTATTACTATATTTCGATGTTCATGCAAAAAATATCATAATAAACTTTATTCTTATTATTTTCATCCCGATTCCAACGAGAGAAACGCAAACAAAACAACACTTATTCACAAAAGTTTAGGAATAATTTCAGCCCAATCCTGCACGGTTAGCGCAAAGCGAACGCCAGTAGAAAATTTTGGGTCTTCTGACGGCACGTTATACGTAGTCGAGGACGTCATCCGATCTCAGCCGCCCTGAGTTGTCATTCTTGTTCTATACCACAGTGTGGGAGAAGGAAATATGGAGTAAGCAGCCTGCAAATGATGGGCTATTGAGACACTCCTATCAATTTTCATACATAATAAATATTCTAGCACAAAACGATGGAACTAGAAAGTGGAAACCGATAAGTGGGAAGTTAATAGAATTTTGGTGGAGAAGGACGTTTTGTAGTAGATAGTTCATAGTTTCCTAGGAATAAACATAGTTTTATTTGAGTTTCAAAATCAACAGAGTTAACAGCTTGGCAAAAGTTTAAATTCAAGCATGAAAATAATGAAATTAGGAGGGTTCGTTATTAAAAGGTACATGATATATAAACACCATTATTCAATCCAAATGTAGCTAAAGAAAGTCATAAACAAAAGTAATTTTATCTAATTTACATAGAGGATGGAAGCAAGTTAATTTATCTGCTTTTGCGGGGCAGTAGAGGGTAGTAATGAGGTAACATAACATACCTAATTCTAGTAGCAGAATATATACAACAGTAATTGGATGTATAACGAAGTAAAATATTTTTATTTTGCATGAATAAGTGGCAGTGGAAGTCTGTAGTATAATTTTATTACATATAACTAGAGAAGGCCCCTTTTGGTGAATGTTTAACGACGTAATTTACTAAAGTTACTTTTCCGTTGCCTCCGCGTTCGTGTAAGGAATTTGTGCGGTTATGCCAAAGGAATATGTACGAAGACAAAATATGTTCTTACATATATCTACATATTCGGAGCAATGCAAAGACAAACGTGCACTTATGGACTTAATGTCTCGAGCGAATTCGATTAGGTCAAAAGATGAAGGATTTTAATTCTTATTTTGTATAAGGGTCACATCAGGATGACATGAAAATTTCACGTAGTGCATGGCATAGTGGTGCATCCAATTGCAAACTTGTTTTAATTATGATTATGGAAGTGTGATATGACATTTGATATCCTTTGTCTTTGTCTTTGTCTTTGAAAAAAAACGAAGAATAAAAATTGCTGGAAAAAGGTGTTTTACAATGAATTATTTTTTCATGTTCTCCAGACTATTTTGAATCCAAAAAGTCCACACACTAATAACCGTATCTTCAGCCAATGAATTTTAATGAACTTTTTAAAACTAGAAATCGTGTAAAAACCTTGATTTAAATAGTACCTATACACCTGAAAAAAAAGATATACCATACTGTTTTATCATCAAATATGTAAACTATAATAAACAATATGGCGTTTCCAGATTTCAAATATTTTGTATTGTTTCAACCCACATTTGAAAAATGTGCTTAACAGATTGGCTGCCATGTGAATCTCCAGTAGTAATACTAAGGCACTAAAGAGATGAGTATTCTCATCCGCCATTTTGGTGCCTGAATTTTATTGTTTTGTGATGTGTCGAGTTGACATATTGTGTTGAGAAATTTTTGATATTGAACAGAACAATTTATTTTACCTACTTTCCTTCAGACTATTATCACCAGAAAATTGAGAAAGTGCAACGAATGGATGCTGGCCACGTCTCTTAGTAGAAATACCAAATCTCATGCCAAATACTTGACCAACACAACAAGAACGTCAACGTACAACAAGGCACCAAAATGGCGGACGAGAATATCTATGTCTACAGCGCTCTAGTAATACCTCAGATTAATACATTAAAAAGATACATTTGTTTACATTTAAAAGTTAATTCACATTCTAAGGTAGCTTGCCGACCCTTTGCCAGATGTCTTACTTTTCATTTGAATTGCGAAAACTGAATTATAGGACACGATAGAAACGTACAAAATAAAAATGTACTTTTAAGAAATTACATAAAATAGTATATTATTAAACGAGTGAATAATGGCCATGAATTGCAAGTAGAATTCTATACTTTATCGGCGACCCTTGATTTCTTTATTAAGTAAGGCGAGTGTAGCACGGAAAGTGATAATCTGGTATTATTGACAATTCTAACGTCAAAATTAATAAAATTTTGGAGTACGTCAAATGTGACATATAGAGATCGGCGATACTGTGTAAAGTATCGATACACCGTACTGTTATAAATATATTATTTCAAAATATCAATATTAAAAAATACCGTTATGAAAAGTATCCATACTAAAAATTTCGATATTTTATCGATACGATATATTTCAGAAGCAAATTTCCTAAAGAAAATACGGATTTAATAGTTTATTTCATATTGTACCCCCATCTCTAGTCACTTATGTACCGAAATTTTGTGAGTATTGAGTTGTCATGGCATGTTATTTAAATGCAGAAGCGTGAATTATAAGTCCATAATTCACTCTAGTGAATTATGAACTATAATTCACTCTAGTAGATATATGGGTACCATATACCTTTTGTAAGGAGGTAAAATTTTGACTTATTATCAAGTGGTCATGGACAAACGACTTTAAAATAATTATTCTAATAAGTTTATGTAATGAAAATATGTTTTTGTTTGAAACTTTCGAGGTTTGAACGAAACAAATGCGTGTTAATAATTTTTTTCTTGTCTACAAAAAAGAGAAAAAAGTGAACCCCCATTGAAACGTAATTATTGTCAGTGATGGTAGATTGGAGTCAGGTCTGGTGAGTTACTCAGTTATTGATACGATATTTATCCATTGAAATCTTATTTACCAACTCACTCTCCTAATGAGAACGTATAGAGTTCGACATGTCATTCACTATCATCTATCTGTTTGCGACAGATCAAATTCAATTTTTTTTGTGTATATGACACGTTTTCGAGGGGAATTAATCCCAGGCTTTGAACTTCACTCTCTATTAATTCATCACACGTAATTTGTGGGTGAAATGTACATTTTGGTAATTACTGTGTGGTTGTACACTTTCCAAATATCCCTTAGTAATTACTTTTTTTACCGCAGAGCTCATAGGTTTGGAAATAATGTTCGGAATGATGTATCAAGCCAGAAGACTAAACCATCATTTTTTAATTCACTCATATATGGAGGCGAGTAGTTAATGGGAAAGAAAATGTCGTCAAACGGATTAAATTTCAGTTAATTAAATTCGAAATAATGATGATATCACCTAAATATTTTCATTTGTGCATCTTTGCGTGATATTTTGTAACAATAATAGCAATAAAATTCTTTTTAAAAGCCCATGTAGCTTTCTTTCTTGATTTTTGTTGATTGATTGTTTTATACAGTACAGCCAGTCAAGACTTCAAGTCTTCGGCACCTCATCCTTTTGGCTTTTTATGCTTATGACTTCACTGTCTATGTGAAGAGACCTAACGTCCTTATCGAAGTTAAAACTTTTTTCATAATGTTCTTTTACAGAAGAATCAAACGTTACGGTGTACGGTGTACAAATTCTTGTTGAACCTTGTTCATTGTGTCTTGAGAAATATTGTTTATTGCTGTCCGAATTCTCTTTTTCAATTCTTGAATATTTGCTGGTTTCGTTTGCTACACAACATTCTTCAGATGGCCCCACTTAAAATAATCCAAAGGATTGAAATCTAGTGACCTCGCTGGCCATTCAATAGGTCCACGTCTACCAATCCACCTGTTCGGAAAAAAATCATCTAGGTACCTTGTAACATCTACAGCATAATGTGGTGGTGCACCATCCTGTTTAAACTATAAACATTCATCAAAAACTAAGGGATTACTTCATAAGCACACACAAAACTATTGTATTTTTGTCCATCCTGTACCAATTGGGATCAACATGTGATACATTTTTGGAATCAGCTCAGCTAGAGTAATCCGAAAATTGAGACAAAATAGGGGTGTTCCATTCAAAAAAAAAATGACGGTGACGTCATTACTCGAAAGTAACCACCCTGTATATTAAATTATTTTTTTAACATACGGTAAATTGAAATCAAAAATCGAAGTGTTTCAGGAATATTTCTTAAAATGGTCTGTTTAGCTAAAAATGAATTTGTTCCATACTTTACGGACAAAGTGTAGATAGATTTTAACGTTAACCTTTCCATTTTATTAGTATGAATAGTACTTCTGAATGTAAAAGAAATCCACTACCCACCTTGTATATATTCACTACTTTTGAAATAATCAATAATAATTAAACTTTAATCGTTTATGTTTGCATTTGCTGACAATGTACTAACTTCTAACAAAATCTCAAGAGGCCTCCGACTTATTAAGTCAAGTTCAATGAACTATACAGCTATTAATTAGGTTGACCTTTGACCTTCTCACCTGATGCTAAGGGTTATTATGTAGAAGACCGACCTTGACCTTGTGAGGCTTGGACTGGTCCATAATCCTCCATTTTTGTTCTGGTATTTTCAAGAGGTTACTTGCTTTGTGCTCTTTCGAAGTCATTTCAGATTCAGTCCAGCTTAAATCGTAACCTGTTAGGAATAATCTAGTGATACCTCAAGTGGTTGAACATAACTTTCAGGTCACTCTTCATCCAGGTAAATACCCACTCTTCTATATTATTGACCTTAGCAGCATGGGAGTTCCGTATTTTGATCATGTTCAAAAAGACAGTGAAGAAGTCTTTTCCACAGACTTCTTTGGAATTTTTTTCATCGACCTCTTCCTAGTCCTCAACATAGCCTTACTAGTTATCGAATAGAGGTACTAGTGAACTGCCCTCCTTGTCCAGCTCCTTCGACATATCGAATACACACCACCTGCTACCTTACAAGTGAGATTCCACTTATCACTGTGCTGTGCCTGCTGCTTGTAGGAACAGTATAGTGCTTATAGGTGTCTCAGGGATAATAGGTTATACTCCATCGCACGATTCGGTAGGAAGTTGAGACTTCCGACGCATACCAAGAATTAAATAAATGTAACCTATTGGGATAACAGATCATATACATTTAGTGGATATCTTCAATACTAACCCTTCAGCGTAATCCAAAAGAATACTCTAAGAATCCATCCTACGAACTGATCAGATTACCTACATTCACTGTTCATAATAACAAATATAAAAAAAAACTTGTACATTTTAGTTTTATACTTATTCATTTTAGGTTCGTTCCAACTGGCGATAGGTATCGTTTGCGCAAGTGCTGTATTTCCTTTGCGTTTCAACTGATTATATTATCGTTCTTGGGACGGTACAAAAACTAGCTCCTGGAAGAAGTGATAAAGTTTTGTCCATCCCTAATTCGAGTTTGCGCACTATACAGTACTCGATATCATTCTATAACGGTTCATAAATACTACTTAAAACGAACCTTTTATATTTTAATACGAGATGCGTGCTCTCGATTGAAAGTAGTTCAGCTGAGTGAGCCAACGATGATCAGGCCTACACTACAGTCAGAAAAAGGTTTCACTTGAAAACATCATAACATCATTTCTAAATTCATGCGACAAAATTCAGAAGGTGATTGCTCGTATGGAATTAAGATGGGCCTTTCCTACAACAAAATTTCCTCAGCCCACCCCTTTCCGAGATATCACCCCTAAAAGGTGGTGACTTAAATTGAGTTTTTATAAATTTTTTTTAGAAAATTACAGAATTTTAAGTTTCTAATACAGGATGAAACAGCTTCAAACATTTTATTCGACTGTGAAGCTCTGTCTCATTGAAGATATATAGACTCTTAGGTCCAAGGCGCCCAAGGAAAGATTTCTCCAAAAAGGATCTACAGTTGGACCAAATTTACCTTATACTCATGCCACTTCTCCTTTTTCACCACTCTAGCAACAGTAGAATGGTGAAAATTATTATCCAGCGCAACTTGTCTCGAGCTGGTGTGGGGATTTTCTTGAACCTTAAGGAAAACGTCAACTTTTTTGTCTTCGGAAATTGACTTTCCACCACTTTTGGGAATATCTTTAACATGGCCCGTTTCTCAAAACTTTTCCTCGATTTTACTAATTGTTGATTGAGAAATGGGTTCACGCAGCATTCAATAAATTGCCAAATTCTTCTTGTTAAGTTTCTGTAAGTTTCATTACTAAAATATGCTCATTTAAAGATTTTAACTATTGAACACTTGACTCATACACATCAATTAGTGTTAAATTGGAATTTAGTACTATTATCAGTAATATATCCAAAAACAGAAATATTTTTTGGGTACACTACGATGTTTTATTTCCAGTGGCGGTCCTTACAATACCTTAAATCAGAATTTATGATTAAAATTTTACCAAATACACAGTTTTGGTCGACCCTGTAGAAATAAATATTCGAAATCGTTGTAAAGACGATTAGAAGACCATCACCACCACGTTAATACTGGTGACGCAATGTTCGTTACATCTACATCTTGTGATGATGATTCAAACATTAAAATTGACCTGTTTTTGGATTTCTTTCAAAAGTTGTTTATTTTGGAAATAATGAATTTATTCTATACATTAGCGACATACTGTATATAATTATTGATCAAATGGTATTATTATTAAATATAAACCAAACGAATACCTCGAGACTGTGACGTGACAACACGCAATCATTCTTCCTGATCCTGATTCCAAATTTAAATTGCCCTTTTGCGGTCTAATTTGAAAAAAAAAATATTACATTTACAATGGGACTGATATGCACGCTATAGGTGTTTGAATTTGTCCATGCCATAATAAAATTTGTTCAAACAGTGCATTTTAATAACAATAACATTACCATTTTATAATTATCCAGTCGGACTCCATTTATCAAAATTTTCAGCTGGATTATTAGAATATAATCGTACTAAAGACAGAGTAAAGAGTGAGTAATTGAAAACGTTACTTGCCAGTGATGCATTACTGAAAGTATAAATATATAGAATAGAATACCCCTCTCACAATTTAAAGCGCTCAATTTTTAATCGCAGTTTAAAATGTTTTGACAGTTTTCTCAGTGTGTGATAGGTGCCTATACTAACATCAATACCAAAAAAAAATCGTTTACCATAGCAGCAATGTATTTCCTATAGAAATGTGGAAAATATTACTTCTGTGTGGGTGGAGTGGAGACTATCGGTCACGCACTGAGAAAACTGTCAAAATAATAGCACTGCGGAAAAGACTTAAGTGGTTAAAATAACGAAACTTTAAAATTTTGTTAACAGTTCTATTGTAAATAAAAGGAAAGTGTAGAACGAAAACCACGTGGAAAGACTTGAGGAATTATTACCAAAATGGCGTATTCAATTCACAATTTTTAGATTCGCATATTCAAAATTGATTTGACGTAATTTGTATACGTGTATACAGAGGCTTAAGAAGCAGAGCAGAAAATAGCATGAATAGCCCCGCGCATAGATGGCGCGCTATAAGGACGCGAAGACTACACCAACAGATAGCTGGATCCTATACCTTCAGGCGACAGCAGTATAGAATTAAGAATTATACGATTAAATTTAGCTGTTCTTTGTCAAGTTCTTATTTTAGGACCTTGATTGATAATTTGTAATTTATCAATCATTTATTTTTATATATATATTACCACGTTACGATTATCCTTTTTGGAAGAAATTTTCTCAGGCTTTGTTAAATTAATATTATAATTACAAAATAGATCTCTGAAATTTTATATTCATGTATAGCTGATGTAAAAGGTATAGTGCGAACTTAAAGTTGCCAGCTTTTTGTTTGACTCTAAGACTAAGAGTATACCGTCATAGCCCAGTCAACATTATAATTATTTGCAATGCTTACTTAGTTGACGATAAATTCATTTAATGTTGTAATGTCAACTAAAAATCGTCAATAGTTATTTAATAAACTAGTTTGTTAATGGAGGCGATTAATGAACGAAACTGTTTAAAGCACGAACGAGCGATAGCGAGTGAGTGCCTTTAATAGTTTGACTGAACTATAACTATTTTTGAGAGATAGTGCAGGTGTTCTCTTTAGTCGGTGGTCTGACATCAAGAAAGTGTGTGTGTTTTTGTGTGGAGATTGTAAGTGAGTATACATATGTTTATTAGCAATTATCTATTTGGACGAAACTCGGTATGATACACACGATACGGTTAAGAAAGGATGGACTTATGGGTCAAAATACAAATACAATAATATAGAATTATGTTTGGTAAGTAGACGAAAATAATATAAATACCTTTCAGAGTTTAGCTCCGCAACATAACTTAAAGGGGATATACGATTAGATAGCTGGCACAATATCTTTTACGTCAACTATACACTTCAAAATAACTGGTTTTGGTAGTGAATTAGAAACTAAAACATTAGTAATTATGCGTACGTACAGTGGACGAACATAGTTTGTGACAACTGTGCATACATACAATATTTCTGGTTGATACAAACGAGACAGAATACAATCGTTTTATGTTCATACATACATACATACTATTAATTAGCTGTATATGTGTATTACTACTACTGTACTGTGTACGTACTACCGTTGAGTGAAAAATACAAGAAGAGGCGCAACCTCGTAAAAGATTTTGTGCCGCAAAATGGTGTTGGCGGAGAGATGTCGCCACTCGCATTTTCTGATTTTCTCTAGGAATTAGTAGTCTTATACTGACCGTAGCAGCCGTAAGAACTGTGAACGGAATTTCTAGCTCTCGACTCTCTCGAGTGTTTTGTTTTTGTATACGATTAAACAAGTGTGTAGTTTGTTAATCTAGGCATTGAAAGACTTTATTGTTGTGTATTACGTAGGTAAAAATATTTTTTAATATGAAACCCAAAAGCCATATTTGTTCTTTTCACGAATGTGGACAGAATTCAAAAAAAGATAAGCATTCAAGTTTTATTAAGTTTCCTACCAAAAATGAAAATATCCTAAATGAGTGGAAAAAAAATTGTGGTAATATAACTATTTGGAATTTAGAAAAGTGCGAGTTGGCAAATAAAGTTTTGTGTGAAAAACATTTTAGTTCTGACTTTATTATTGTACAACAAAAACGGAAGAATCTAAGAAAAAATGCAGTACCAAAAAGTTATTGTGCAGGTATGTTTTTTTTATAATTTCATGTGTTTGATTCGAATATAGTACATTTCTTATTACTGATTTTAATCTTTAATTTGTAATGTTCACCTTTATTTTCATTTATGAAAATGGAAAATTTAAGAGAACATTTAAAATAAGTAGATACTATAGGTAAGGTAACTACATATAGTTAATAATTTTTCGCGATGTACCTAAGTAGTTTTAAAGTTTAATATTTCACGAAGTATTTTATTGTGCAATATCAAAATATCGGAGAAGCCATAAATCAGGAATTATGAACAATCACCTAATTACATAAAATATTATTAAATAAATGTTAATTCTATTGTAGAATGCCCTATCGAAAATATAGATGAACCTTCAACAAGTGGTGTTTGCAAAAGACGTTTTTCAGACTTAGATGGTAAGCTTATTAAATTGCACTTTTAAATTATTCAACATAAGTACCCATATCTATTTTTTATAGAAAACAATGCTAATCTGTTGAAAACTAGGATGTCACAAAATGGAAAGAAATATAAATCTGGGAAATATTTTGGAACTGAGGACACAATATCTGGTTGGTACACAGAGATTTAAACTAATTCATTTTTTTGTTAATTTTTTTGGGAAAATAAATCACAATATTTTTTATATATTCATTTCAACGTTTCGGAAGCGTTCCAGCTACCGTTATCAAGAATAATTTAGTTTTTTAAAATTCTGGTCTCTATCTGACACTACGAAAAAATTTGACAACTAGACAATCAATAATATTTTGAAGTTAATGAATGCAAAAAATTTTTTGTTCAATTTTTAAGGTCCATTCACAGTAAATCAAATCCCAATAAAACCGTTCCTGGAGCGTGCACTTCATTGGATCCCATTTCTAGTAGACTGTATTATTATGTTAGAATCTCATACAATAATAGTTATTTATGCAACAAGTGCATAAAGTGGTGCTTTTTTTGACGAATGGATATTATCTACTGTGAATGGACCTTAAAAATTTGACAACAAATTTTTTGCAGATTAAACTTCAAAATATTATTGATTGTATAGTTGTTGAATTTTTTCGTAGTGTCAGATAGAGACCAGAGTTTAAAAAAAACTTAATAATTATTCTTGACAACGGTAGCTGGTACGCTCCGAAACGTTGAAATAAAAATAACAAAAATATTGTGGTTCAATTTCCCAAAAAATTAACATAAATAGTAATGAGCCACAAGGAACATACAGGAGATAATTAATTAATTTTTTTATTGTATTTCAGATACATCTTCCGAAGAATTAGTAGCTCTACCTTCTATAAAAACATTAAAAAAAAATCTCCAAGCCGGCTATCCTCCCCTGTTAAGTTAGGAATTTCTCCATTTATTTAAATATGTTTTGTTGCCTTTAATGAAGGCGGAAGTGGGATTAAATTTTATAAATTGGCGATTGCCTAGCCTGTTGAAAAATCAACTTCAAGATTTTTTTTTAACGGGAACTTGCCATACATACCATAATTTTTTGGAATTTTTAAATAAATATTTATATTAATATAACACTTGAAAAAAATTAGTTTACGTAGGTACTCTCTTCAGACTTTAATTTTTATGCATACTTCATTGCAACATAACAGATTCAAGAGAAAAACTCACAGCAGGTAGTCGTTAATCCGATAACAATGCCTAATAGTATGATTATTTTACCACTGAAATGTTTGGCTGGTAAAACATTATTTAGTTTTAGTATCTAAATTTAACGATTACGGATCTGCCACTGTTTACTTATTATTAAATCCTTTTAAGACCAGATACCGAGTTAACGAAATATTGTGAAATATACTTTATGTTCATTAATAAAATAAAATATGTTTATGTATGTACCTACTTATATTTTCGCTGACCGTAATAATATTGTTTTCGATAGGAAGTAATGAATAATGCTGTTTTAGAAAATTGACCAGATAACAAAGTCCCGTAATAACTAAGTGAGAAATCAAAGAAAGAATTTGTATAAAAAAACGTCAAGTTGCTTGTCTATTAGAATTTATATTTTGGAGATAATATTTCACCATTGTATTTGAAGCCCTCTCTGTCACATATACGTTTTGTTAAAAGACTGTTTAAAACTGTAAAAGTATTTTTTAGATATATCTTTGCTCTCTTTTGAGTCGGTCGTGATTACATTTCTTTGTAAAATAATACTTTTCGAATATAGTTTTTGAAGTTCAGTGTTCGTTTTTCTTAATTAAAGGGAATTATTTATAAATTTATAAACTGTTTACACTACGTTTGCTTCATATTTCTTTATATCGAACGATATAAATTTGTAAATATTGTATGTAGTGAACGAAAAAAACTGCCCGCTTCTAAAAGGAATAAATTTCACAAATAAACAGTCAAGAGCCGTCCGAAACAAGCGATGGGATTAGATTCGAGGCGCGGTGGGGACAAGAGCAAGGAATAGTTCGATGTTTGAACACCGCGTCGCCTAAATACAGTACCAATTTTAATGAATAGTGGGGGGTACGCTGGAATCTCCATAAGGCACAAAATTTTACATTGCGTTGCGCCTCTTCTTGTATTTTTCACTCAACGGTACTACGTACAGTGAAGTATGTATTCTGGACATATTTTTTGTCAATTGGTAACGTACTTCAAACGTTTTGTGTACGTATGGATGCTGGTTGGGTAGCAACCATAAACAGTAAAATGATAATATGGGAACTTGATAATGGAAGTTTGTGGGTGTAGTATTCCGTAACTGTGCCTACATATAATAATAACACCTCCATATTCCCTTTTTTGTTCAATCAAATCTATAGTAGTGGAAATGTATTCTAGCTTTTTATTTACTTATTGCTTAAAGTAAGGTGTTTTTAAAATTCCACTACTTATAAAGTCACGCGTCACTTTAAAAGTTGCAGCTAGAGCTACCGTTAGGTGTTACTTTCTGAGAATGAGGAATAAATCGAAAAAAGTGACAATAACGATTATAAACGCAGAACTTTGGAGCAAAAGTAACGTTTTCTTTTATTGGTAATGACCATAGCTCTGCTAAAAGAAAAGGTTGACTGGTATAAAAATTGGAGAGACTAAGACTCGAAACTATTATTATTTCAATAAAAAAAGAAATATTATTACGTCTATTTGGAGTGGTACATAATTTGAACAAGAATGAGGTCGTTTTCAAGCTCTATAAAAATGTTAACGTCAGTGAAGTGACTGTGAAAACTGTTTACAAGTAATAATAGCGATTTAAAAGCAGAAATGAGGCGATCAAAGATAGCATTTAAAATTATTGTCTGGGTCTTTGTATTCTTATAACATTATAGTCTGGCCAACGACCAAAATTTTGTAGCATGGATTTTCCGTTTTTCACTTTCTCCATCAGTAAGTTATAGTAGTTTATGTGGTGAATCCTTTTAAAATTTGAGGAAATTAAACTTGTTTTAAATTTTTGAAGGAAGATCGATTTATTTTATTATACAAATATATATTGTGTTTTTTAGGAAAAAATAATTATTTTAAAGGTACCTACATAGGTACACACTTTATTTTCGTAAGCTTTCGTTGCACTTTGTGCATTTCATCGGAACAAAAAATAGTATCAAAATCCCTATTATATGAAAAATGCATGATAATTTCATGAAAAACACGTTTAAATTTTGATTACTTCACCAAACTGATGTCAAACAGATGTCAAAAATTGAAAGTTTTAATAAACTGGAGATAAACGCATATATAATTTGGCAAGTTTATCTGAAGATACGCGGCATCGGTAAGGGGCGAGGAAACATGGTGGATATTTGTCAAAAACGTACCAAAGGCGCACGGTACATATTTTTATAAAAGTATTAAAAATAATAATTATTATTATATAATAATTATATATAGAAACTGATTTTTGCTCTGCTTTAAAGGTAAGGTATTATTTGAAACACGGTAATTGTTAAAAGCAAATAATGTTAGGAATCGTAATTGAATTCAATATGGATACGAGATAGTTCAAAATCTGACATTGACAATACCAACGCCACTGGATAATCAATGTCAGTCAATTGACAAAGTGAGCGGGAAGAATACACGCACGTGCTTTCCAATAGGAAGTCAGCTGGTCGCTAAGCAACAAAGGCCTTTAGACAAATTTCGCCAATTGAGTTAGTTCGGAGGGCGTGAAAATTATGGTTTTCGCACAACCCTGCCAGAGCTTGAAGAAGCCCATAACAAATTTGGAAAAGCGTTCATCTTTTAATATTCATAAATTGAAAAAACAATGTTAATAGACAAAATTCAACGAAACAAGCACATTGAAGAATTAACGTTTAATCATATTGTTAATAGTGAAAAGTCCAGCTTCTAATTATAATCATACTTAGCACTTTAGCTTTTCCATAGTTAAATGTGGCAATATCGAATGTTTTCGACTGCATTCCTTTCACGGCTTAAGATAAACTTGCGAAACTATACATTCACCGGCAGAATTAACCGCCCAACCAATTATTTTTATTTATTTCTGAAATTTTCGTCACTTTTTGACATTAATTGATATGACGTAACGAAGACCAGCTCCAACCACTATTCGAGAGCTGAAAGCTGCTTCGGTGGAAGAATGGGAAAACATTCCACAAGCTGAGCCATGGATACCATTCCACGCAGGCTTAGTGATCAGGGCAAGATCAGGGGTAACACTCGTTACTAAAGTGAATTTTTTTAGTAACAATACTCTTATTCAAAAAGTTCAGAATTTTCAAAAACTTTCTTTAATTTTCTAAAATTGAACAAAAACATTCATTTGATTGGTATTTGTTTGCTTTTTCAAGATATACTTAGACATTAAAAAGTGAAAAAAAAAATAAAAATTACAAATATCTGCAACTTAATAATAAAACATAGGGTACCTACTATCACAACAACAATTTCTCACAGAAAGGTCGTAAGTTTACGAGACAAAACCGCACCTCGGTTATTGGGCAGTCCGATACAATAAATCGTCTTTCCTATTACACAATAAACTAATGATTTCAGAATTCTAGAACCGTTGTCAATCTTTGATTATGAACACAATTGAACTACTACAAAACCAACACTATCTTGAGTCTCTAGAGAAAATAATTCTAGTACAGTGCAAAGTTTTTGTAATGGTATAGTAGGTAGTGTGAAATATGCTCAAAATAAACGTTTAAATCTAAGGGTCGAATTGAAAATTCCTAGTACGGCACTGGAAGATTAAGTCCGTTGATAAAAATTAAATATGGAAAATTTCTTGAGTAACCCGAGCGTGGTCGGGTTTCTGCACGTGAAACATAATTTACCGTGTAACGTGAACACTCGCACGCGTAATAATTTTACATATTCACGGTGTATATTTATTTATTTCACGCAACGTTTGCCACGTTTTCAGTTTGACGTGATTTTTATTTGATTTGCGATTACCACATTGCATATAAATCCGACACGTTGATCTGACAAAATAATACGTCTTATTCTATAGAATGCGATTGCCGCTAGATTACCTTTCTTTTTCTTCCAACATATTTTAGGGTTTGAAAACCGTGTTATTTAACTGAATTGTGACAAAACACTTTCATTTACTACCCCATGTACCGGATATCTCTTAACGAAGAATTTAAAGTGTATATGTATAGGATTCTCACACTTATTATGTACACGTCCATAAGATAGAATAAGAGTCTTACATTAGCATCCGATCCCACGTCTTTTTTGGTAACTTATTGTCCACCCACTCAGATATTCCTGAACCGCTCACTATACATAGATCTATAGAAAGTGTGGCATATGTTTTAGGTGGCACATTTGCGTCCAGTGCCTCAAAGTCAAATAAGATGCTGGTTACTGTCTCGTGCTCTATGCCGCAAAGTCGGCAGCTGAGGTCCCCGTTATACAGACTTATTTTATAAATGTGGTCTTTTACCGAGGCGTGACCCTTAGGATAACCTGTAATAATTGTCAGCCGACTCCTACTGATATTTAGTAGTATCCCCTATAAAGGTTTTGCGGCACACCTACTTTGGAGTATTTCTCAATTGTAGTCAATGTACCCATTTTGTAATTGTCTTCGGATCACTTCCTTTGTGACCTCAAGAACTGGTTCTGGTCCAGCATATATTTTTGTTGTTTGCGAGTTTAGCTCGTTCATTTCCAGAAATATCGATGTCCCATTACCTACACCAATTTTACTGCAGTGATGTTTGCCAGTCTTTTCTGGCATTCCTTTACCAGTCTAGATGTTAACTACCTTGCAGCTATGTGAAGCCGCAAAGCAGAAAGTATCTCGACCTCACATCAAGAGCCAGGAAGAAGTTTTAACGGAGTTTGCTCAATTTCTATAGCCTTCACACCCGGAATATGAGTCCAACAATAAATTTCAGTGGGGTGTTTGAAAAAACAGAGCGTACATGCTCCTCTGTAGCCTATAAGAAAAGGGACATTTTTTCTATCTTCTCAAATTTCAAGCACATCAGTTTCTGATATAAAAAAGGTAGGCTAATGATCAATTACAATCTATTTTCTTGAAGAGCCCCCTTGACAAGTTCTTTCAATTGATACGTCAAAGTGTACAGTCTGTATAACGGATAAATAAATGTGTACTAAATTTCAGAGCACAGAGTTGATAATACGGGAAATTTAACAGGTAGCCTTGTTATACTGTTTTTCCGTTATTATATTGCAAGTTCAAATTTTCGCACACTCAAGGTCTTTATCAACCATTGCATGTAGTTGCCGACAATTTCAGACTAGATCCGTATGATACAAAGCATGTGTTGCGGCGTCGACATAGCACTGTAGTGCCTCTGATGCAATAATTACTGTGAAGCGGTGTAGAGCGCTGTTAGTTCTTGGATGACCGCTGGGTAAACACCGTCATAGAGTCCGTACAGCTTGCAGCAGATTAACATATCACAGCTCGTTGGCATTATACCAATGAGTATTAGGTATAATGTAGATATGCCGTATTTCGGAGGAGACGTAAAAACGGAGGTCCCGAGTCCATGGATGTTGGGCTTGATAAAGAACCCCACCACTGGTGGGTTCGGAAAAATTTCTGGCGTCGGTGATTAGCCTCAGTCGTACAAATGAACACACTTGGAGAAAGAAGAAGAGAAAGTGTCACATGACCGAACTGTGAGCAGTGAGTGTGTTGTTATACTGTTTTTCCGACATTATATTGCAAGTTCAAATTTTCGCGCACTCAAGGTCTTTATTAACCATTGCATGTAGGTGCCGACAATTTCAGACTAGATCCGTATGATACAAAGCATGTGTTACGGCGTCGACACAGCACTGTAGCGCCTCTGATGCAATAATTACTGTGAAGCGGTGTAGAGCGCTGTTAGTTCTTGGATGGGTGACCGCTAGGTAAACACCGTCATAGAGTCCGTACAGCTTGCAGCGGATTAACATATCACAGCAGGTTGGCATTACACCAATGAGTATTAGACGTGAAAACCGAGGTCCCGAGTCCATGAATGTTGGGCTTGATAAAGAACCCCACCACTGCCTGGAACACTGGTGGGGTCCGCAAAATTTCTGGCGTCGGTGATTAGCCTTAGTCGTAGAAATGAACACACTTAGAGAAAGAAGAAGAGGAAGTGTGACATGACTGAACTGTGAGCAGCGAGTGTGTTCCCTTGCCGGATAGACAAAAAACTAAATTGTTGTGTCCGGGATGCAGAAATTTGAGGAGTTGGCAGGCTACAGATAGAGCCACATATAATTGAAGTAAACGGAGTCGACTAATCACAAGTGAGTAGTTTTATATAAGCGTTGTGTCGGATCTCACGATTCAATAAATGTTTTGATTCGATTATTCCAGTAATAATTGCGAAACACTTGCTCCTTCATAAGTATATGGATGGACGAAGACATTCCAAAAGTGACCTTTTTTTCCAAAAACAAATTCCATCATTAATGTTGCTGCAAAAAAACTGGTACAAAATTACGGAAATCAGCAAGAACAACGGGCTCAAAAAACAAAAAAATAACTGTAAAATGGAATAAGAAATTGATAGTAAAGATCTTGTATGTACGCCACCTGATGTTCAAGAAGCTGCCAATGAAAATATGTTACATTTGTTTCCGCAAAAATCTGAGAAAACATATGAAAGAGCTTGAACAAAATTTTAAATAAACAGTTATTAGAGTCCGAAAATATTTTTTGGCCTAGGACGAAAAGTGTTGCTTAGTTAACAATGAATTATTCAATACCTCACTGAAAAGGTTACCTTTTCGTCCAAAGCTGTCAAGTATAGAAGGTAGTATAAAAACTGAGGGGTTCAAAGATTTCTGATAATTGTCTTGAATAACGGAGTTTCATAGGGAGAGTAAGACTTAATATCAGGACCGTATACACGAATATGAAGTTCGGAATGTCCGAAGACTAGCATTTATTTCGTATGATAATGAAAGGATGTTTTCCCACTAAAAATATATTCAGAAACCGGCAGAATAAGGTAACAAAAGATAATATCCATATGTTGATGGATATCTTGTTTATATTCCTCCTTGTGGGAAAAGAAAACTCATTGAAATTCTTTATTCCACATTATGGAAACATTATACCGTTGGAAAAACATGATCTGTTTCAATTCTACCGAGACCAAGGAAACAGTTTTCAATCATCGGAAAAAATTCAATTAAGAAACACCAAATGCAAAATTTTTTCAATTAAAACATCTCAAAGAAAAATGTACCGAAAATTTTTTCTTACTTATTGGATTATAATTAGTTTTAATATCAAACCCAAATTAATATTTCATCTATAATTTGAATCTAGTTAATCAAGAATTCCTCGACCTACTCTCAATGAATTCAAGAATAATTAACAATCAAGCAGCTTTGCTGAACAAATACATTAGAAATTGGAAATTTTTGCAGTGTTTGTTCCAAAACCATTCATCAAAGACATTTATATGATGAACGTACCGTATCAAGATCAGGCTATTTAATATTTCCTTTGATATAAAAAGGGTCTATGGAAGCTTCAATCTTCAAGTGGACGGACCTTATCAAGCAAACTATTAAATATTCAGTAGCAATTAGCCCCTTTCTGTGAAACAATCAGGATCGTAATATTCTTAAATGCTATTTTTCTCTGGAAAATGTTGAATAAAATAATCCTAAAATAATAATTTTTCAAACGTGATTAAAGAGACAATGACTGGAAAAGCCCAAGCAGACTTACGTTTCCAAGTTCCCCAATAAGATACCTAGTAGGTACATAGTCGGGTCAAGGTAGCGGAAACACACCTTTATATATTTTAGGGGGATATTTACGCTACCCTTCAATGTGCCAGAGTGAGGGAATACAGGACCGACACCCATAGGATAAACATTTTAACTGACAGACACTCAGCTCTTGCTTCTTCAAATAGTCATTATGTGACTGGCGAAATATTACCAGAAAGAACTAAATGAGCTGGCAAACTGTAGGTTTAGAGTGGGCGACGGGACATAACCAGATTTCTGGATATGAATAAGCTGATGAGCTCGTGAGAAGAGATTCAGTAACAGAATATTTGGATCAGAACCAAACCTTAAGACAACAAAAAAGTGGTAAAAAGACAAAAATGAGAATGAGTAGAAAGCCAACATGGACCACACTTTAACAGGCCGACTAAATATCAATATATATCGGATACAAATTATTACAGTTTATGCCCCGGCACGGCGGTCAAAGATCATTTGCATGAAATTGGGCTGTATAACAAGGATCTAGGTTGCAGACTTTGTGACATAGAGATCGAGATTAGCCCACATCTCATCCGATTATAAGACACTGGACCTAAGGAAGAAAGCATTTTTAATACAGTACCTGAAAAATGTGGCACATATTCAATTTATCTAGATTGTATACCCGTGGGTACGGAGGTAACTGGGTGGGTGGACTAAATGTGTAAGGAAGTAGAGTACAATATGCCAACAGGCTGCTGTGCAATCAAGGAGGAGACATAAATGTGAAGTTATACTTGCCTAACGTGAAATATAGCTACTTTGAAGTTAGTTGATCTGCAATTCTGTGTATTTCATAGTTTTGTTTGAATATGATCTCCGAGGATTTGGCATCGAATAATCAGGATTGATCAACCGAATAATTTACGCTATCTCTTCTATTTTCTAAAATTTCCGAATGTTTACTGAATAAGTGATTTATTATTTTTCAAGGAAACAATTCAGATTTATGAGAAGGAATAATTCAGCAAAGTAAGCAAAAATAGCAGAATAGCAAAACTAAAATCACTTTAATGTTATTCCAGGAAGGTATTTCAAATACCAACTTAGGTAGTTTCAGCTCTCGACGTTGTTTCCCCGACAACCTTGGTCAAAGGTTTTGAAATTTCAATCAAAACAACTGTGAACATTACTTTTATCATAAAAATGGAAATTCATAGAAGATTCTTCTTTTTTTAATGATATTAAGTACGGTACTGGTAGCATAACCAACTAAAACGGAAAAAATAATGTCAAACGTTGATAACCATCAGGAATTTACATTATAACTGCATAATATTTTGGTTAAGAAGTTTCTTTATCATACACATACAGATAAATGTTTTGAGAAATACTTTATTTGAAACATAATTATATATCGATAATGTATTTTGAGGGAGTTTGAGATTTAGTAATTGGACTGGAACATAAACTCAAATGAAGAAGATAAAGTGATGGTATTCTAATGCCCGATTTCACCACCTGATTTTAGATACTTCCTAACTAAGTAATTCCTAAGCTAAGAAATGCCTAAATCCGTTACTTACCTAAATCGGATTCCACCAATCTACAAAATCCTTAGGTAAGAAATACCTAAAAAATATCGGATTTGGATTTATTTTTGCGTATCATTGGTATCACTGCTTAATTTTAACTTGTAAACCGAATCGGTGGGGATAATAACCTAACAAACAGTGATAGAAAAATGTGAGAAAAGAAGAAAAATGGCCGAATTTTTTTCAAATTTATGTCGAGTACCTCGCTTTGTTTATTCACCAGTTTTTAAATTTTTCCGTCCACAAACTTATTGTGAAAATTGCAGAAAAATGGTGTAGTAGTGCCAATTTCATATAGGAAGGTAATTCAAAACTTATCACTATATTGAAAAACTACAATGTAATTCAATTTAAAGGGAACCGCTCCATTACTGGTAAAAATATTAACAAAGAGCATTAATCAAGCCTAGATATTCACTTTAACTCATTACTTTGAAATTCAGGAGTATCTGCAATTACCTCTAATATTTGTAACGTCGGGTCATATTTTTTTGTAACCGAAAACGCCGAAATAAATCTGTATCGCAAAATCTTCGGTACGCGGAAGAATGACTCCTCTTCGGGGTCCTTCATTTTCAGAATGTCATGAACTACTATTAAACCTTTCGAGACGTTCTACAAAACTCGCATATTTTTAAAAATGATAATTAACAATAAAAATTCTGCTTGCTATCAATTAAAATGACAATCGAGAAATGTCAAGTTAGGTTTCTCCTAAACTGTTCAGGGAAACCAAGCAGGCTGCCCTAATATTAGGTATTTCCTATCTCTCTTAAGTATTACTTAGCGCGTGGTGACACGTGAATTGCATTTAGGAATTCCTAAATCCGATTTAGGTATTACCTAACTTTAGGAAATGGTTGGTCAAATCGGGCATAAGATTCACCTCCCTTTTTTCCCAAGGTATATGTTGATTCCAATTCTACCAAAATATTGTCGTTCAAAAGCATAACAAACAATTTACTCCTTATGATGAGGACGATATGGAGTTGACTGACTAAATTAGTAGTTAGTAGTAGTGGTTCCCAATATTTGATGTGTACTTAATTCTTATGTGAAATTTGGTTCCCGATATTTTCAGCTAATCTATTCTCTATTAGTAATTTGGTTAGAAGAAATGTCACCCCATTCAGTTCTAATAATTATTTACAAGATGAAGTTTCTACAAAAATATTTTCTAAATTTTCATGTAATACTCTTCGAATGATCTTTTCGGATAGGTCCTTCACAGTTTTTTGTTTGCAGGAAGAATTGACGATTCAAGTCCTGCTCAACTACATCTTCAAAATGTTCTTGTATATGTTTTATAACTATTAAACTCTCTTCACACCCGCCCAAAATAGGAGCAAATGATTCGCACTTTCTGTCGTCGCTTCTTCAATTGTCAGGACCTTTTAAAAACCATATTTATAGTTATTAATAACTGTTTTCCTCGTACAATCAAAATTATTTCCAGATTTACGGAGAGAATTTAACACAAGTGTAAAGAAAAGTGAAAGAGCAGTCACAATCAAAAAACAACTGAGTGTCACGGAGGATGTACAGCTCAGAATAAAAGTGATATTCGTAGAACAAGCACATAATGAACTATAATAAAATAAACATCTTGAATTGATATCTAATCTACTACTTGGCGGGAGCCAAATTACCAACACCCGAATTTCCGGTGATCGGGATGACAGATTTTACAGGAAAAATGCTGTAATACGAGATCAAGTATCTGTCTCATGGTTTATTCGCTGTTTGTTCTTCCATTGAGATGGGTGTGATGAAAAAATCTGTTAGCAGGACTAGCTGATCTCGATGTCTGTCAGGCTTTTGCAGGACACCGAAAAACTTTTTTCTTGCATTACTCTGTTACATTTTGTGCATGGATCCATCTTGTTTGCCAAATTTAGTAGTTGATGCAACAGCAAGATGGTGGTGGAACAACAATCGTTGGAGTAGCAAAATTGTGACTTTTTGAGTGCAAAATGCAGATCATAATTCTATCAGACGTCCTAGAATAGCTTTTATCATCCGTTTTAAAAATATTGCCCTGATGTGATGATGTTTCGCAGCCAGGTATAATGAAATTAGTTTAAACTTTTCAAAATTCATTTGTATTTGTATCCGGCTTTTCTTTATCTAGTATAAAAGCAATAGTGATAGTGAAAAAAGCAGAAATTCCCCATTGATCTGGGTCGAAGGTTGAGAAGAGGATTTCCATTAATATAATAATAATTAGTTTTAAAGTTTTGGCGTTAGGTTTGTTGTTAAATACAAAAACATTTGCAGATGGAAAATAAATAATATCTTTTTTTGGTAACTGATACCCGCTTTTTTGAAATTTCTGAAGTAAAATGTTCGATTGTTTACCATCAAAGAAAGTACTTCAAGGAACTTGATGCTTGAATTATTTCACTTCGTTATTACTCTTCTATTATTATTCAATACCTAACCCAATCCACCATTTTGTGACACTGGATGAAACATTTAATTTTGTAGTTATTTGAAGCGAATGACACATCATCCCAATTTCTAGTTTTATGATATATCCTGAATTTTTCTATATAATATCCCAAGGGCACACATTCGCACAATAAAAACTTACCCCGGAAAAATATTAAAGAGGCTTTCCAACATCAAAACTGTCTTTTCCAGAGCTGGGGTATGGGATTTCAAAGGCGGACTCTGTTTTTTGTGATCGGGAATTTCGAACAGATTTTCTTGGCAATAGACAACCATACTGATTTATGTATTTGTTGTGTGGAAGATAAAAACCGGAAATAAATATTCCCATTATTAACATGAAATAAACATTTCTAGACCTCTTTTACTACGTTGCCATATTACGTTATCCATTTCCCTTCCTTTATATACAAATTAATTCAAGCAATAATATATGTATATCTTACTACTTAGTCTCAACGAGTTACAATTATTGCAAAAATCTTTGATTATTTAAAATTTAAATGGTCAAAGCGAAAACCAGCTATGATTAAGTACTGACAAGGTGGAGGCCAGAAAGATACAAAAAAAAAGAAGACATGGTAAATGATATTTATTAAATATCAGAGTAATATAATAAAGTAACATCTTTTAAGTTGTATTGAATATTATTAAGAAAATATTATATTAATAATTACTAAGAAAATGAGTAATAGCGATGAAGAAGAATTCATTGGGACCCCATCAGAAATAAGTGAAATTGTAAATGAAGCATCGTTAAACTTATTACCTAATAAATCTAGAAAGCAATACTTTTAATATTAATAAAGTTTGAGTTCCTAACATATTATATTCTAATTTTCCAGTGAATCTAGAAAAAATATTGTATGCAACTCGTGCAAAACGTGTTTTTTGCACTCGACGTGTTGTCCAGCTCGGCCTGAAGGCCTCGTTGAACAATTTCACGTCGCGTGCAAAAAACACTCACTTTTTGCACTTGTTACATAAATAACTATTCTGTCACGAAATTTCAATTTTTTTGCTCAAACAAGTACATGTCTTATTTTGAATTAACCTGTACTCCTCCGGGAGTCCAAGAAGCTGCGGTAGAGGGAATAATTCCGTAGAAAAGCAAAAAAAGGTATTAACTTTTTTTTAAAACCAGCTTAACACAATATTGTCATACTTCAAAAAAGTGACACTTGCTTTAAGCCGGAAAAGTAAGGAATGAGTCACTTCCCTGGCGTTTAAAGGTAAGAAATGTATATATTACTGACCGATTGAGAATAAACTTGTTTTTTCACTCCATACGAAGCAATAGTTATTCATACCATGAGAAATGTAGGTAACATTTACTTGTCAAGAACGATTTTGCGCCCGAGCGACAGCGAGGTCTGGTAATACAGTTCGAGACTAGTAAATATATTTGTCCGTGAACGTCAAAATCGCACTGTAGACATTACTTGTAAGTGACATCTAACAATAACATGCACGTAATGAAAATCTCATGACATACACATGCGTTTAGATAAGAAAACTTAAATTTTTTTGTTGAATCAAATTGCAATCAAATTTTTATGCACGTACTACTTTATTTGGTTTATTTTCATACTTTTAAACCATTGACAAACATAAAATCTCTTAGCATTAGTAAAATACATTTTAGATTAATAGAGTGATGCCCCTAAATGTATGCAACACATTATACAATTTAAAAAAAATTTGCTTTTTCTTGATATGGAAATAAACGTCATCTCATTTATGTTGTCAATTTTTGTAGAAAATTATAGTATCTGAACATTCTCTCAATTTTACCTACGAATAATATGTCTGTTAGTAGTAAAAAAAATGAAATGATGAGCACTCACAAGAAAATAGATGGGTGCAGAAAAAGTATAGTACGTTACACGAGTAATCCCATTACGCATTTGTGAAATTTACGCACTCGCCGCTGCGCCGCTTCGTGCGTCAACTTTTTCACTTCGTGCGTAATGGGTCACTTACAACTGTTGTTACGTAATATACTACCTTCAACTGTCATGTAACGGGTACGATTTGACACTTTTTTGAGTGTCATAATGACGTATATCACCACACTAGTGCGCTTTTGAATACATTACCACACTAGTGCGATAATAAGAAACAATAAAAATATCAATATCAGAATTAAATATTGGAAGCTGCATTTTCAATATCCGAAGGGAGATTGCCTTCGCTTGAACTCATTTTTATAGATTTTTGTTCATTCAACTTTGACAATTTGATGACATAACAAATTTATTTTATTTCCAGAGTTTTGTTTGTCTGTGTTGCTATGGTCACAAAATATGATCTACAGTATCTTATGTTTGCAGGCAATATTATTAACATCACGTTGAATTGAAACATTTTTTTTTTCATAAAATTTTATGATATACTTTCAATAATACTAATAAACAGTTGTGGATAAGATTTTGTACGTAACACGTGGGATATGAATTATTAACGCACTTATGTAAATACGTGCAAACTTCACATGCGTGCGTTAATAATGTCCATATCCCACTAATTACGTGAATAACTATTACATCCCGTGAAATATATAAGATTTTTCCCCCTCCCCGCAGAATTTATTCTTGGATTTTTATCAATTACATTCGATTCTTTTCGTATAAAATTATGGACAGCTTTGATGGGTTTCTAGTTTATCAACAACGTCAAGCAGACAGTTTATCATCAAAAATTGATAGAAATTGAAATTATTCATTTGTATAACAGCCAAATGGATAAATAAAAATCAGCAGATAAAAAAATTCGGAATTACATTGTTATAAGATGCCTCATGACAAATTTTAATCCTCGCTCCTTCATGCGATATCAAAATGGAAAGTGCTTTAATCACCCTGTCGAGAAAAACTCGATTTCTTCAATTCCAAGTAAAATTGTCAAATTTCTAAACTTTGAGGAGTATACTGGACACTCCCTTAGAAAAACGTCCTTCGGCCACTTTATTAGCGAATACTTGAGTTGATGTCTTATCAAGCGACATGGTGGATGGAGATCTTAAACTATTGCGGAAAGTTATGTAGCGGAGAGCACCAAAAATAAAAAAGAAGATGCAAATAAAATTTGATACAATAAAACGAAGCCAGAAGTCACCTGCAATGCTTCAAGAGTAACAGAAAACTTGGCTTGAGATGAAAAAATTATGGATTAAGAACATTTTATATAAATTGACAAAAAACGAAAAAACATTTATCCAAATCTTGTACATAATGTTCATAATTGTGGTCTGGAAACGGTGTAGGAAGGAATGCCCAGGGGTGAATTCTACAGGAAAGCTTGAACTGCAAAGCCTCTTCCTCGTGCAGCTGTTTCTCAGCCAGGAGGTGAAGTATCTGGGTATAATTCTGGATACAAAACTAACCTTGAATTTACACATACCTACCTGACAATGCTAATGAAGGGATTTCACATGCTATGAAAAAATAGATTGGTTGCCTTAGATTCCTTTAGACGTCTATTGTCGAGTTCGATATCATATTTTCATGATCAAATGAATTATTATTATTATTATTATCATTATTACGGAGAAAATTGGATACATTTATTTTTTGGTAGATCTAGCAGTTTGTCCACCTGTGATCGTTTTTATGTTTTTATATCTACATATATGTCGAAGAATAATTATTTATATACACACTCCATGTATTTTTGAGAAATAATAT
This sequence comes from Lochmaea capreae, assembly GCA_949126875.1. Taxonomy (NCBI): domain Eukaryota; kingdom Metazoa; phylum Arthropoda; class Insecta; order Coleoptera; family Chrysomelidae; genus Lochmaea; species Lochmaea capreae. The sequence continues at coordinate 11,598,827 of OX421409.1, forward strand.
TTTTCAAAAACGGTGATCGTTCAACTAAGGAGCAACAACTACTTACCGTGCAAATGCACCGCCAGATATTGAATTACACCCCAAAGTCAAACGGGGTTGGTATATCTACAAGATATTTTAAAACCAACCATTCTGGTTTGCGATTAGAAGGGACAACACAACTTGTAGCCCGGTTTCGGCGTATTTGAGCCTCATCAGTACAAGGTATGGGCTGTTTGTCCGAGAATCTCTAATCCCGGACTGGAGAGTACACTTTTTTTGAAAAATATTATTATTCAAAAATGCATGAAGTGTGAATATAAATAATTATTCTTCGACATCTGTTGATAAATTACTTTATTAAACACGACAATATTACAGGAAACTGTAATAAGCTTTCTTATATCTAGTTTGAATTGTTTTTGCAAGTAAAAATTATTGTCCAATTCTCCATATTGAGATTATTCTTATGAAACGGTGATGTATAACCTCCAAATGTTTTGGATAGCTTGATATTTTTTCTAGCATATTTATTTGACTTCAAATACTGCGGCGTTTATAAAGTGATGCGTGAAGCAATTAAATCAGCTGAAAAAAGGGCATACTTTCGAAGCCTCTCCTTTTTTAAATTCGCAGATTTCCCTTGAAGAGGTGATTCTAGAAATTATTAGTTGATTCAAATATCAGCACCCGTATTCTCGAATCTCGATCAAAAATGTCGCAATCGACATTTGTCGAACAAAAATGTCGAATGAAAATTTGAGATCGAATTCTCGAACCACCTTCGACTTTAATGTCACCGTTCGACATTTTGTCGCATATGTACATGTGGCAATGTGGTAAATTTATGAAAGCGTGTCTGGTATTTGCAAATGAAGTTAAACAAAAATCAAAAAGACGATTTCCAATAACGGTTCTGTTTTGACGTATATTTTTAATGTGTTTTTCGTTACTTATTTTTAAACATGAATACGGAGGGTAAAAAAACGTAAAGTAAAGCGCAGAGAGAATTATTTATTGAGTAAGTCGTTCAATCTTTCGTCAACCGAAAATGTTTTTAAACATGTTCTCATGCATATTAAATACATTTTGAAATACATCCTACGTCCAAACCCTTCTTCTGGATACAGCTCTTGTAATATTTCCTGTTAAATAGCGACAGCCTCTTCTTCGTAGTCCGCCATGTTCAATTTAAGAAAAATTGACCTTTTCTACACTTAACCTAACCACAACAAATTAAGATCTCGCATATATGACAATTTGTCACTTCCTTAAACCCTAGTGAGATTTTTTCGCATGAAAATTGTCGATTTCGACATTCAAGAACTGCAGACAATTTTGAAATGTCGCTTGCGACATTCACTGATTCCAGAATACGGGCCCAGGTACAGGATAAACAAAAACGCAAAACTTGTACTGTTAATTCACAGGTAATCCCAGCCGCTTGACGTTTAGAACTGTCATAAATATGCAAGGACAATTCCGTATTGTCAATATAATTTTTCGTATTGTATTTTACAAACTAATTTGTTAAAATGCATCTAGCTGTGAGGAAGAGAATTGAAATTTCTATGATGACTGGTGTTGACAATGGGATGTGTACTCAATAAGAGGTATACAAAATATTCCATTAATTGCTCCTAGATCATGAACGTATCTCTCAATATACGGTAAGTAGGATATGAATGAAGTACAGAGAACTGTGATCCTTTGGGAAGCACGGTAGATTCAATACAAATATTGTATATACTTATGTATATACAAGATGTAATTTTGTCGGCTATAAATGATCGTCACTGTATAGTTCTTAGTTTTTCAAAAGATTTGAATGTTGGTGAAATATCATCCTCATTAGGTGCATCTTATACATGAGCTGACTGCAAGTGACAATGATCTTGTAACTGAATTATGAGATGAGTACCTACATACCTGAACAGTTATCGATATGTTGGACTGTCAAAACGTTGTGGGACACCCGGTATAAAACTACTAGTATGCATAACAACACTAGAAAGCTTGTTAATGGAAAGAGAAATGAAACTTTGAAAATGTTTAATATTCTTGGTATACTTCTCTTAATTATTACTTTTGCAATCGAGTACCTATTATTAAACAAAAATATGTGATTATTGATGATGTTAATATTATGTTTTACTGACAAAATCTGGAAATCATAACAATTTTCTCCGTACAAATTTTAATCATTTAAAGATTCAGTCACGAACGCTTTGGGGCGTGGAGGAGTTTTGGTTTCACACGATATCTGAATTCCAAATAGGTGGATTTATATTTGAATTCACTTTAATTGTTGGAACTTGGAAGGAACTAGAGAGTATTCTGGCCATTGTATGAGTGATGCTGAATCTCAAGGAAATGTCTTGTAATACAATTGACCAGCTGTTATCATATAAATTCAATTAATTCTTCAATTAAATACATTGATTTCTTCATAAGGTTGATGCAGACATTCGTGTTTTCATATACTATAATATCACAAGAGAAAAAATGTTGTCGGCAACAAACTTGAATAATACCTTTATAATAAAAGTTACCGTTATGATAATTAAACGTTTGTGCATTATTTTTATCGTTTTGATGATATTTTAGAACATGTACTTGCTTATGTATGAAAATTTACCTGACCTGGTGCTTTTTCTCTTTAAGTTTTCAATTGATTTTAAATTATGTTCGTCTGCGCCGTGGTGTTCCATATGCTTTTGATACTTGATCATCCGTTTTTTTTATATTGAAAGTATAATCTTCCATCTTCCCACAAAGGAGCACCTGAACAAAATAGGGCTGTATAACGGAGACCATACATGCAGAAGATGCAAAAAGGAAACCGAAACAGCTCTGCACATATTATGCAACTATGAGACGCTGTACCAGAGGAGGCAGAAACTATATGGAAGACCCCAAATGACTCCAGAAGACTTCTACAACCAACCAGTAAAGAACCTGTAAGAGCTAATACAGGGAACGGATTGTCTGAATAGGCTGTAGTCAGAACACTAGGAGGATCAACAATAAGCACAAGAAGCTGAGGTGGTGCTGGCGAAAGGACGGCTCCTTTGAAAAAAATAAAATAATCTTCCATAATTTTTGCTAATTCTCCGGCAGGAGTATGCTTTTCAAGCATCTAATATTTTATTATTAAAAACTGCGAAAACTGTCGCAAACAGGAAGCTTTGGAGACACACGTTTTTTGAGATATATTTTCCGGGTTCTGGGTCCGGAAATAGTCAATCAAAAATAGCTAGTGTGAAGATTAGAGCTTGATTTTTTAGATCCAATAATAACGTGTGTTTTGAGGGCATCCAAATATTCCAGGAAAAAGATGAGCTTGCGAAAAAAAGCAAAATTCAATAAACGGGATGGTGAAATTTGGCATTTACAACATGAATGTATAGTTTAGAGAGTTTTGACAAATTGACCTAGGCCGACAAATTAAATTTAAATGTGAAAATTTACATGCGTTAATTGCATTAGTTTCATACAAACCGCTCAAATGCGTGTGTAATAGGACCCGAGGAGAGTGGTATAGCATGAATTAATCCATCTAGAAGTCAATAATTTAATACCATACCATCCAGATAGCGCATTGAAACAATTTTGATACTGACATTTCCTCTCAATTTCTGAAAAAGAGTTTTTGAACTCAAAATGTATATTATATATTTTCTATTGTTTTTATCTTCGTTCGGGTCTAACTTCTTCAATTATAAACCGATCTCAATTATTCTTTCCGAACTAGATTCAGTATAGCTCCAAGGAGTTTCTATTTCAATTTCATGGGTATTGGTTTTCAGGTTTCGAAGATACACCAAGAAAACAATGAAAATCAAATGGGAGATGTATAGTGATTATTGTGTTGTGAGGTTTATGATAATTACAACTCAAGATAATAACCTAATTGATATTTCAGACGTACTAGTATAGTTTCAAAATGGCCCCATTCCATTTTTACGGTTATTGGATCTCCGGCTCCGAAGATACACTAAGAAAACAATCAAAATGGAACAGAAAATGTATAGAGATTGAGTTGTTGTACGGTTTATGACAATTACAAAACAAGATAAGTAGGTTCCTAAGTGTTATCAAAGACTTACTAGTATAGCTCCAGAAAGATCTCATTTCAATTTATTTTTCAAACTGTTTTTAAATCATGATCTACATTTGGATTATATCATTAATGAAAGAAAATATAACACCAGTCTTCTGTAAAGTCGAATGTGCTACTACCATTTATGAAAGATATAATTTCGACCGAGGTTTATATCAACCATGGGTAATTTCCACGACGACCGCGGCTATTGTTTGTGGAAATTTGTGAAGATTATGGAAAAAGCAAGAGAGCAATTTTGTTACTGAGATAATCTTACATGATGCTGGAAAAACAGCTTTTCAATTATTGCGTGCGAAGTCCAAAGATTATTATAAAAAGGAATATTTCGAATCCAATAAATTGAAAGGAAATGAGTGTGATTACTATAAACGAGGAGGTTCTGCTATGCTATGCTTATTTGAAGAAGTATGCAATTTCATTCATTTTATTGATGAGCTCGATTCTGAAGACCGTTATAAAGGTCCATAAAAACAGACATTGGAAAATATAGAGAGCTCACTGCCCATCTGGAGAGGGAGTCGAAATGGTACAAGGCAAAGACAGCTGGGGTATTGGAAAGAGCACAAGTGGAAAAGTTTTCCATGCAGGCATGCGATGAAGAATATTAAAATTCAATCATTCAATGATTAAGGTGATACTTCTTAACCTTTTAGACATTGTAGATAATAAACTTTGGAATATTTCAGGCTGCATCAATAATGGGGGGGGTCTGGTGACTGTCGCTGTTGTGAATTGACGAATTTGAAAATCAGTGCGATGACAACCACAAGCTTGTTATCAATGGAAACGAAGTGGAATATGATAAAACAAAAAGGGGAATGCTCATTAACACACTGTGTCCGTAAAGTATGGAACAAATTCATTTTTAGCCAAAAAGGCCATTTAAAAAAATAATCCTGGAACACGGCGATTTTTTATTTCAATTTACCGTATTTTAAAATAATATTCTAATATACAGGGTGAATTACTTTCGAGTAATCACGTCACCGTCATTTTTTTTTGGATGGAACACCCCCATTTTGTCTCAATTTTCGGATTACACTAGCTGAGCTGATTCCAAAAATGTATCACATGTTGATTCCAATTGGTATGGGGTGAACAAAAATACAATAGTTTTGTTTGTGCTCATAAAGTAACGCGTAATATTCTTTATTAGTGGAATTAACAATATTAACAAAAATACTTATTGTCTAGCGGACAGAATATAATGAAATACATGACTTTATGAATGTTCGAACTGCAGCCCTTGCTGTATTTGCCAGTAAAAACGGTGTACAAATTCTTGTTAAGCCTTGTTTATTGTGTCTTGAGAAATATTGTTTATTGCTGTCCGAATTCTCTCTTTGAATTCTTGAATATTTGCTGGCTTCGTTTGATACACAACATTCTTCAGATGTCCCCACATAAAATAATGCATAGGATTGAAATTTGGTGACCTCGCTGTCCATTCAATAGGACTACTTCTACCCATCCACCTGTTCGGAAAAATTTCATCTAGGTACCTTCTAACATCTACAGCATAATGTGGAGGTGCACCATCCGGTTGAAACCATAAACTTTCATCAACATTTCTAGGATTACTTTAGGAGCACACACTAAACTATTGTATTTTTGTCCATCCTGTACCAAATGGAATCAACATGTGATACATTTTTGGAATCAGCTCAGCTAGAGTAATCGGAAAATTGAGACAAAATGGGGGTGTTCTATAAAAAAAAAATTACGGTGACGTCATTACTCAAAAGTAATTCACCCTGTGTATTAGATTATTATTTTGAAATACGGTAAATTAAAATCAAAAATCGATGTGTTTTAGGATTATTTCTTAAAAGGGTCTGTTTAGCTAAAAATTAATTTGTTCCATACTTTACGGACACAGTGTATAAATGTTAATGTTGATATTGAGAATAAAATATAGAAATGTAATTGATTTAAGATAGTATTTCCATTATTCCACCACTGGATGTAGTGGTACTTTATACACTTTGTAAGTGTAGATAAAACTCCAATTATAAAGTGATTGTGGATAAAATATATTCATACAATGACAGATTCAGTCATTAGGAACTCACGTGCTTGTGACTTGCTCGTTACGGAGAAGTTTCATCTTTATGAATTATGTATTAAAAAGTGGTACGAAATATTTTTGTTGGTCTTGTACCCTCTTTGGACTAGATAATGAGCATCATGTTCCCTTTTAAATTGTCTGTTATCCAATAAGATTCGTAACACATGTAGAAGTCTAATTTTTACGGTTCACCTTCGATCTTTGGTTATCAAAACGTGCGTCAAATAGTGTGAAGTGGACAGTAGACATGGATACTTTTTATAGCGATTAGAATGGAAGCTTTCTCTCACCTTTCCACTGATAAACACCTCAATGCAAAGCCTCATTTTGGTTGAATCAACTCAATAAGATTTAACACTATATCGATTCTGTCAGCTTGAACTAATTGATTGAAAGCACCTATTCACTTGATTACAGTTTCCTGTATCAATTGTCATATTTAAGTGACGCGCACGAATGGATTAACAAAATTCCCACTGTCCCTACCCACTATCAGCCGAGATGGTTTTCAGACGGAGGTAATCAGCTATATTGAGAAAAACCTAAGTAATTCAACAACTTCAATACGCGTGGGTAACGAGTTTACCCGGGAAATCGAGATTAGACGCGGGGTAAAACAGGGCGATCCCCTGAGACCGCTTTTGTTCAATCTTGTCGTTGACGAATACCTGAGTAGAGCCAACGCTGGACTCAACCACGCGGCATCCATTGCGAATGGTTCTCACTGCTCGCTGAGGCGGAGGAGTTTTTCACCGGGAGGGGAATGGTTCTCAACCCGGAGAAGTGCTTGTCCGCTTGCATCGAGTGAAAGGCGAGCATCAAGAAAACGCACACGCGACCACTGTTCATAGAGTTTTCTCTAATGATGAGAGCGAGAGTCGCGAAAGCATCCGCGATTTAATAGATTATTGGTGCGAATCAGCTACGTTGCAGTTGGCTTTGGAATCTACCGAGTGGTACCTTCAAATAGTCTATTAACTGTTTATATTTCCCTTACCTTCCCTTTTCAGTAGTTTTCTGTTTTGTATGATTTCAACACTTTTTAAGTGTAGGTATCGATGTTTGAATTCATTGAAGGAATATTCCTTTTATTTGCTATTTTGTCATTGATCTGATGGTCACTTGATAGGAACGGGTACAAAATTTTATTCTTCGAGACCTCTATAGCTAGTAGTGATAAAATTGATCTTCAATACTTTATAGTTCTTAGTCCGTTGTCTTTCTGAAACAGTTTGTTACCTTCTACTTGGACTGTATCCAGATTTATCGCACATCGTTGAAGAGGTACAGGACTATCAAGAAAACTCACTCACTATGTAAATTGTAATATATTGCCACATTTTTCCATATGATTTGCTGAATATATAGATAAATACTGTTCACAGACCCGCCATATATTGCTCATATATTGTCGACATGAGAAAACTGAGGGGGGAGTGTACCCCAAAGACGATAAGTCAAGAGCAGGCATTAGGTCTGAAATAACCCGATATATCAGAGCAGGATGAGAAGGAAAGATTTTGCCGGCAAGATTTGATAGGCACTGTACTTACTATTTCGAGATCGAGTAAATACAACCTTGAGAAGGTAAAATGCCGGTATCCGGTGAGCGGAGTGAGAGAGAAGATTAGTGGGAAATCCAAACATGTTTATACCTGACCTTTTGCAAACATATAAGGGTATCCGCACACGTAGGTAGAAAAAAATTCTCAACTTTCGTTGAAATTATGAAAGGTGTCCGTACATGGAGATAATGATATCTTTTGGTAATAAATTTGTCCGTTATACAGAGGAAACGCTATTGAGAGGGTCGTTTATACACCAATGGTCATTGCAGCATTCTGGATATATGTTTCTGTCCGTTACCATGTCCGATATTGCTATATGGAGCTGACCAAAAATAGAGGATTTATCGAATGAGTTTACAGAATGACCTTCAAGTATTCCATGCATATTTAGTACTTTACATCACCCAATGATTTGGTAATTTAGTAAATTTTTTCCCTCAACATTTTGAATTGTTAATGTGACAACGTTGAATTCTACGCAACAAACACTATGTGTCTCGCATGAATTCCCATCACGCGCCTTTGGCAACGTACTATGTGGTCCGCCGCAGTTGGCGGTTCGTTAGCCAATTAAATTGCTTTCAATTTTACCAGAGCTGCGACAACTAACGTTTAATTTGTTATTACGTAGCTCTCCAGTTGATACAATATACACTTGTATTTATTCTATGGGTATGTGGGTCGCCAACTGTCATCTGGATACGTTAATTGTTTCCAGGAAACGTTGTTTACGCACTCGCTTGTGAATTCTGTGGAAGCGACATTTTTCCACTGCATTAGTCTCTACAAATAGAAATCAATTGAATTATTTTTGTGACTTCGCCGACCTCGAATCAGAGTTAACAATAATCAATGTACCACTTTTTTAACATGAGCAATCAGTCCCGATTCGACTACGTTCAAAAATATACAGATGGTGTTAGAACAAAATTTCAGTACTCAAAGAAAGTTGAATATCTGGTTTGAGAACAATGTGTTTTTAACAAACAATTAATACTTTATGTACAATACAGATAACTTCAAGAAACTTCACAGAAAAATATGCACTAACCCACAATTAACGTGTGTGCCGACAAGTACCTTTGTGCAAGCTTCTGGAAAACAGAAATCTATATACTACAAACATCCAAGAGGCACTAACAGCTTAACTTGGACTGTAAACAAATTCTAAAACGACTTATAGGATAATTGTATTGTGTGAGAGCATTGACGGAATTGAGGTAGTAGATAACCTGCTCAAGAGAAATGCCTTGAAGCAGCGAAACTACACAAAGTAGCATAATAATTAATTAGCGAAGCAGTAGCATAATAGTTAATTATCGTCAAAAGTTCTGTTCAAACAATCTAATCCTTCTACTGTTGAAAGTATGATTAATGATTAAAAAAATCAAACAAGTATAGTCAATTAATCTTTAATTGCATGTTTAAATTTTCACCTATACCTACATGAAATTGTAGTTTTGTTAATAAAAAAGTCACCTATTATTGAGGCTTGAAATTTATTTTATAAATGTGTGGTCTAGTAAATATCAATAATGCAAACCGAAGCCGTTCAGCCGTACTCATTTTACAACACTGTTATTTTAAATTTAAAAGACAATAAAACTGTATGTCGCAATACAATTTAAATACAGTATTTCTTTTAAAACATTCATACAATTTAATTTTATTGGTAAGATCAAAATATGCAGCTTGTATATAGTATTACAGGGTTGGGCAATGGAACAAAATGCCTCTAAAGTACATTTTTTTGGTAATTATATACTTCCGGTTTAACCGGAAATGCCATCAGATTCTTTAATTTAAATGGGACACCCTACCTATATATTTTTACAGATTTTGAAAGAGCTTGTTATTTTGAATTCATACATACTGAGTTTAGTGTAAAAAAATTTGTAAAAACGAGGAATATAGCACTTGAATCAACCTCCTTTGAGTTTTTTGCATTAGAGCAAAAAACTGTTTAAATAAACTAATTGATGTTGTTTGTATGCATAGTAATAAATAACGAGTTTAGTACGCATTTTGTTCTCCAAGTGTCAAATTCTAATTGACAAAAATAAATTTTACAATTTAGAATGGTTAGATTAAGTGAAAAAAAGCGTATTGAAATTTTAATGATGATCGGTCATGGTGATCGTGTTAGAACTCTTGAAGAAGTGTGTCAGATTTTTAATAATTTGCATCCGGAGAGAAATCCTATATCATGCTCAACAGTAACTAAAACATTACAACGTTTTAATACAACTGGGATGGTAAAAAATTTGATAAAACCTGGAAGACCGCGGACTGCAACGAACGAAACTGTTGAACAAAATATTGCAATCGATTTAGAAGAATCACCTCAAACTTCCGCCACAAATTTGGAACTAAACCATGGTATCAGTCGACGTTCTGTAGGAAAGATATTAAAAAGTGAAAAGTATCATACGTATGAGGTACAGTTGGTTCAAGAATTGTCAGACGATGATTTTGACCGACGGCTGGAATTTTGCGAACGGCTAATGGACATCTGTAATGTCGACGACAATTTTGCTTCATATACACATAGTTTTTTCCGATAAGGCAACTTTCTGTTTAAATGGAACAGTTAATCGCCATAACTCAAGGTATTGGTCAAATGAGAATCCTCATTGAATTCATGAAGCACATACCCAGCATCCACAGAAGTTAAATGTTTGGATGGGAATTGTCGAAAATAGGCTTATAGGCGCATTTTTTATCGACGGAAACTTGAATGGTGACAAGTATTTGGATCTACTAAACAATGAAATTATTCCTGCACTTTAACAGAATGGGCAATTACCACAAAATGTTTGGTTTTAACACGATGGAGCACCTCCCCACTATGATAGACGGGCTAGGGATTTTCTGGATGCGACTTTTCCAAATCGATGGATTGGACGTAGAGGATTCATAGATTGGCCTGCTCGTTCTCCGGATCTTAGCCCGTTAGATTTTTTTCTTTGGGGTTATCTAAAATCACGTGTTTACGTTAGACGACCAACAAACCTACAGGAATTGAGACAAAGAATTATTGATGAATGTGAACTAATACGTGGAGAAGTCTTGGAAAGAGTGACTCAAGAATTTGTTAATAGGATGCCATATTGTCAGCAAGTAAACGGCGAGCATTTTGAACATTTGAAGTAATTTTATTTCTCATTATTCTAAAATAATGGAATGTACACCTATTGTACAACTAAGAGTGAGTTATTCCACGTTTTTACAAATTTTTTTACACTAAACTGTATGAATTCAAAATAACAAGCTCATTCAAGATTTGTAAAAATATATAGGGTGTCCCATTTAAGTTAAAGAAGTTGATGGCATTTCCGGTTAATTTAAAAAGAAAGTTAAAGTCAGATTCATAATATCAACATGTCGAATTTTGGATAAACCAATTGAAAAATTTGAAAAGAAGGGAGATTTAAAAAAAAATCGAGACGCGTTGCGAGATGGATAAAGTTGATGGATTTTTGAAAATTTTTGAAAGAGGGAGATATAATTTTGTTTGGATATAAAAAAGAATTGAACTAATCTAAATTATCAATGGAAATATGAAAACAACAATAAAACCGTATTTAAATTTTAAATTTGGTCATCAAAAGAAGAGAGAAAATACCAATTGGCAAGAGGCTTCATGGTATGGAAGATTAAAATTGCATCGAGAGAAAAAAAAACCGGAGGAAGTATATTTTAATTGATTAAAAGTTTTGAGGGGAAATTTGAAAATCAAATTCAAATAATAACTATTGTAGTGGAAAATATAAAATATAACAAATATTTCTTTATATCAAAATTTGCATAAATAGTTTTAACATATTAAAATAAAAATCATTTATTGTTTCAATATAATTTCTTATAAAAGAAAATCTTTAGACAATTTTATTTAAAAAAAAGATAATAATAATAAATGATTGGATTATTAAAAATTGTTAAAACTGTCTTATATACGTTATAAATCTTTAAAATTACCTTTGCCTTAATAGATGAATCAACAATAGGATCAAAACATAGAAATTATTACTTAAATGCTAGGAAACAAAACCAATATTATGACAGATATGAAAGTGGTTCTGTAGTGATTCTGCCACCTACTATAATATATTTACAAGCTACTAAATTTATTTTGAGCGGAATCTTTTCAAAAAAGTCAGATAGAGACCAGAATTTGAAAAAAAACTTGATTGTTCTTGATAATGGTAGATGGGACGTTTCCAAACTAAAAAATATAGAAAAGATTATGGTTTAATTTCCCTAAATACACCGCAAGAAACATACAGAAGATACATGAATAATATTGTAAAATAAATTCGTCAATTATTTTTTGCAACACTTAATTTGTACTCTACAAACTTTGTCGTAGTCCAATTGTGGTGGAGAGAGAAATAATGAAGATAATGGTTTGTGCTACTACAATACAAGAATCTACACTTTTTATTGAGAAAATTGATGTTGCAGTGAATTAGGGTGATACAACTGCTCAAGAATTCTGGAGGATAATGGATATGGTAAGTGAAAAGTACAAAAACCCATCAAGTGTTAAATACTGACCACCTTTATTATGAATCAGTTGAGAAGAGAAGGTGTGAAGCTCTTAAAAACAAGTTTTTGATGCAATCTTTTCACAATATCATGGGTTCTAAAATCGATATATTTATTATTCATCGCAATCATGGAAGTAATATTTTCATTAAACACACAAGTTGACTGTTTTCAGTAGTAATAACCCTCGGACATTGATAATTGTTCGAAAAAATTTTATGACAGATTTCGAAAGCTGGTTGCCTACAAGCAACAAGCTTGAGAAAGTTGTCCGTTATTGTTATTAAAGCTAAGGACTACAAGTTTTCATACTGCGCATGCTCAGAATAAGGATAACCATACATACGTGACAAAATAAAGAGTTTTTGGAACCATTAACTTTAGCGTTTGTTATTCACGTTATCGTTATTTGGAGCAAGTGCAGTAAGTTAAATGATAAACTTCACTGAGATCTTTATAAATTCTGAAACACTTAAAAATAACGTGAATTCAATTAATGTCAAATACGTCAAATCTTTGGTGTTTGTTGGTAATAACCTTACTTTTTAGACGTTCGTTGGTTTGCTATATAGTGAGTTGAATTTTTCATTGTAATTCATTGTAATCGTGGTAGTGATGGAGAAAGCCCTGAATATTGTATCAAATCTTAATGAAGATGGCCACAACCATGACATGATTAGTGGAATTATTCTCCAAAATAGAGTAGACTGCTTTATTTTTCAATATATGTAACTGCCTTACTGCTAAAATATTTCTGGGATGGTAACACTCGCACAAAACCAAAGATGATAATCAGATTATATACACCATATACACGATCAACCAAATGTCAAAAACAATAACAAACTATTTCAAAATAAAACATTGCTGCATTCCCCTTACTCGTGTTGTCAGATTTCCGTTCAACAAATAAAACAGCATTTATTACTTCAAAATAAATATATTTTTTTATGGTAAAATTGTGTCGGTGGTTCGAAAAATACCAATGTTAGGATATTTTTTGTCTTATTTTAATAATAGGGTCTTTAATAAATAATTATGCTATCAAAGACGAAAACTAACTTAAATATATCTGGCAACCTGCATCTATAAAAATAAAGATTATGTTAACGAAATGTTAACGCAATATCTCCGTAGATAACGGAACACGATATCGTAATTAACGTTAACGAAAGCATCAAATTCTTCTGCGCATGCTCCGAATAGTGTAAACCGTAACGACAGAACGAATTAAGGGTTCCAAAAACTCTCGTGATCGTTAAATTTTTATGTATAGTTTTCATCTGAAATGTGACATTCAAAAAACTAATTTCAAACTACAAAGGATCCTTTTTTCTGAAATATCCTCCTTTTCCGATTAAATTGAGTAAAAAATATCATTTTGCAAAATAATGAAAAAGGAAAACTCCAACCTTTCAACAGTATCCTTTTGAAGATCGAACTCTCCCTCAGAGGGTAACATATGAGCACATCTAAAATTTTTTGTTAAAGTTAAATCAATTCAAAGGTCAAAATCCCTCCAGACTCAACTAGTTGGACACGCTCTTCCCATATACCATTGGTTTTGAAAATATCTAACCTGCAGATACTGACTCGATGCTTTGGGGGTAAATCGTTAGAGATGCAGACACGTCAAGATCAGATATCGTCGCTGCGAATTCAAAACCTCCTGTGTTAAAAGTGACGTTCACAGAAAAACGAAAAAAACTTTCCCTGGAAAATTTCTCTGAGGAAATATTTTTGTTCTATTAATTATTGAAACAAACAAAGTAAGTAATATGAATGAAAGGAACGTTATTGCATCATAATAAATAGAGTCGAAGCTAACGCCTTTTGAATTTGATATTCCACACATATGATAATTCAATTGCAATTTTTTAATCACATGGGAGGTTTTATCCTAATTTTCATCACTTTATTTAATAATTTTTATTTGATACAAAACTTTTGTTTCAGTTTGAAGGTACTGTTCCTGGATTAAAAATGAGCAAGTTATAAAATCGGTAATAATCCTTATAAATAACTTTTTCTAAATTCTTGTAGCTGCTTGAATTTGCTCTCTGTAATCGCAAAAGGCTTTCACGGAAATTAGCTTCACTTCTCATTATGTCGGAACTTATACAAGACAGACCTATTTGGCAGATACTTGAGGCCTCCTATGTCTACCACAACAGGATGTTCCTTTTTTCTACTCGATCAAAGAGGACGTAAATTTATTTGCTGATATACCACCATCAGCTTCATGCCATAAGTAAATAGTTAATGTTTTTGTTCCGCAGTATTCTTTGTCCGCGATGAACTCCTTAACTACTGCACCGATTTTAACCAAATTTTGCACACTGTGTGAAGTTTGATCCAACCTGAGATATAGGATAGTTTATATCTTAATTTATAATCGCAATATTTTTTTTTGCAAGTTATTTGTTTATTATATGACAAACTGTTATAATTATCTGTGAGTTCCGTAAGATTTTAATAGATAACGGTGGCAGGTAATTTATTATTCATTTATTTATTTATTAAAGTCCTAACAGGTCTTACAACCTAATTATAAGGACAGTAGCTTATCCTACAAATTCAAAATATAATATAGAAAAACAAAAAACAAAACACAAAATACAAAAGCAATAAAAAATTAAAAAGGTAAATAGTACAAAGTACAAAACTGACAGATTCAAACTGAATGTCTTATACTCCGACACATTTTAAATATTTATATATTTTTCGCCTGAATTCTGCCAACGGAACAGTAAAATTGATTTTCATCAATTGACCTACATTGTTAGCCAGCCGCAGCAAGAAATTCAGAGGTGAGGATGAAATTGAAGATACTAGTATTTCAAATGGAATTTTACATCTTGTTACTCTTTGGGGTACTTTACAAGGTATTAAAGACAATAGAGCGCTAGAATTTGTACTACTAACTGTTCACCAACTTATACAAGAAAATCATTGCTGATAGCTGACGTCTAGACTGTAAAGATATTATGTTAAATTCTGTACGTAATCTTGTTGTCCTAACTGTTGTATAGTCTGGCCATTTTCGGTATGTCTTAAAATAAAGATATCTCAACAATCTGTTTTGCACTCTCTCAACAGCATCTGAGTGCATTTTTGCTTGTTCGCCCAAAATTATAGACGCAAAACTTAGGTCTAACCAACGCGTTATACAAGATAGATATTGTTTAAATATCTGAGAAGAAGTACATTTGCCTCCAGATAAAGCCTAACATACTATTTGCACTAGCAACAGATTTAATGATATGAGATGCATATGATAACAGTGATTATACAGATACATGCGATGAGAAACGGAACATAGGGATTTTAAGCATTGTATCAGAACTACTTTTGAACTAGTCGACCAATATCAAGCTTCAACAGATTTGAAACACAATTTTAGTACAATCGTTCATTTGGACACCAACAACATATCGTACAATTCCCACCACTCCGTAGTCTCAACTGTGGGCGGTACTTAATTAGCATCAGACAGTCAGTAAACAGCAGTCGATATCCGAGTACCATTCAGGCCCATAAATGTTCAAAATAAAAAAAATTCGTGGAGAAATCAGAATGTACCTACACCCTTCAAAGAAGCTGAATTTGTTTGGTGAAATCTGAATAGGTGTGAGCCACAATAGACTCTTGCGAGTCGCAGTGGAGGGCCTTATAGACCCACTCACCATAAACCTAACCTAACCTAACACCCTTCAAGAAAAAATTCAAATTTTATCGTGGTATTTTGAAGGTCACTCGATTACGGAAATAGTAAATTTATTCGTTGTTGCTTTTGAAAACCGACCAGCGCCTTCACAGTCTACAGTTGATCGAGTAATTGAAAAATTTCGTAAATGTGGATGTTTACACAGCTGCAACAAATGCAGTAATCTCGGTCAACGACCTGTAAGGCAAATGAGTAAACAACGAATAAATAGAGAAATTGATGTTTGTGCAGAGGTTAAAAATAGTGAACCATGTATGAGCAGGGAAGTTGCTGAAGAAGTAAACATAAATCAAAGTACAGTTTGACGTATTTAAAAAAAAACGGTGCTATAAGGTGCAAACTACACAAGAGCTATTTCCCGACGACATTGCTGATGGAGTTCTGTGAAGAAATGATGGAAAAAGAAACAGAAATCGCACATACGCACATAACTACATAACTAACAAATATTGGAAGGAGAAGAGGCGGAGTTTCTTACAGTGGTTCTGGATCCAGCTGTCCAGCTAAATACTTGATATTTATTGAAGTTAATAGGGAACTTGCCAAAAAAATAAAATCATTTAAAAACAATTAAAATCGTAAGATATTATCATAAGGAACTTCGTAGAAAAAGAAAAATTCCAATAACGATTAAATTACCTGAAAAATAAAGGGTTAAAATTTGAATAATTTGAACTGCTCTTAAAACGCGCTGCCATTGGTTGTGACGTCAGACCGCACTTTTCGAGTCAGGCGATTGTGAACCGACAATTCAAACAACACTTAAAAACTGAGAAACTGACGCTAACGATTCGAATTCGATAAAAAATCAATAATGCTTCAAATGGCTGTTTCTGCGGTTACCGATGCGCGAGGTGCGGTGTGACGTCACAGCCGCTGCCGCGCATTTTTCTTCGTTTGAATACACCCGGTGGCGATTCCAACTTTAATTATTTATTGTGAAATAAGTATTGCGATTTAAGGACTGATATTTGGTATAATGTGTTTTCATATATAAACACACATTTTAGTAGAATAAAAAAAAATGGGCAAGTTCCCTATTTATAGACATTTTTTGTTGGTAGACTATTTAGATCGGAGAATACATTAAACAGCTATGTTCCGTCTCTCATTGCATGTATCTGTATACAAAACAGTGGCAAAAATAGGGTAACCCTTAGACAAGAGAGGAGAGAGGACGCGTAACTAGCAACCTAAGCAATCATAATAAACTGTGCCTGGTTACCGATCGTCCGCCATTAGATTGGTGACTAAAGCTTGTGTGACACCACGTCTGTTTTAACCAGTTTTAGTGTGATTTATAACTGAAAAGAACTTTGATAGGGAGTTTTTTACAATGGTTTTTTGTGCTGCATACCAGTGTAAAAGTAGTAGTAACAAAAAGGAACCAGGTATTACGTTTCATAGGTAAGTAAAAAAAGCACCAAATAATACTTGTTCTATTTTATCATATTTTAAGTTGTTTTCTATTATTAATCAATTTTGTATTTATATAATGTACGTGTCTCAATTCCAGAATCATAATTATTACCAGTTGAGTTTGTTTATTTTATGTTTTCATACAAGTTTTGGTAATTAATCAGTTTCAAATCATAGGATAAGCAATAATTCCCAGAGGCGTGCGGTAAGATTTGTAATAATAATCTTTATGAACGTGTTAAAATATACTTTTTATTATTTTGTATTATTGTAAATGCTTGGTTTTCATTTTCAATTACCTAATCAACTTAATTTTGGTTGTTTTTTAGATTTCCTGCGGATCTTGTGAAAAAAGATCTTTGGGTTGAGGCAGTGAAACTTGAAAATTGGACACCGTCGCCAAACGACAGATTTATGTTCAAATCATTTTGAAAATCGGTTTTTCTATCAGAATGATTTTAAAAGACGTTTACTAAACTTAGCAGTCCCTACTATATTCCCAGAATTGCCGAAATACATGCAGCCAAAGAAGGTGAGTACATAAGCTATATTAGGTTTATATTTTTAGTTCAGTTTGTTTAGTTAAAATTATGAATTAGTGGTTTTAGTATTAATTACCTACTATTATATTTATTTATATTGTAATTGTATTGTCTAGAAATAAAACAATTTCCTTATTTTATTATTATAGTTGAATAAAAACTTAACATTGAATAGATTTCATTTATTGTTTCTTGTTGCTTATTCCCAACATAACGTTACGCCTCTGGTCAAACCACATTGGTGCCTGAACGGAACACGTCGCTTGTCACATTACGAGTCCTCTCTGTTTCTCTAGTCTAAGGGGTAACCAGTTTGGAAACCATATTGAGGCTAGAATCTGCTTGTTTAGGATACGCCTCCTTTGATGAACTCTTCTCACGCCTAAAAAAATGTAACTTTCGTCACAACAATATACTATTCTCGTCTTGGACACGTGAGTGTGAAACAGTATCGCAACCATTTGCTTGTGAGCATATTCAAAAACCAACATTATCTACGGGGATAAAGTCATTTTCTACTTTCGTATGACACTGTGTAAGGTACAACCAGTTGTTGAGATATGTGACCATATGACAGTAAAAAGGATTTCCAATTATCAAGGTCCGGTCGGTTAGCTAGATTTCAAATTTTTTTCCCAACAAAATTTATTTTCTCAACCGTATCTTCTATCTGGGTTTTGGGTATAATCTTGAGACAAAAAAGTATAGTCGTTCACCTTATCTTACAAAGAACTTCAAGTACAGCGTTCGGTTGAAGGTTTTTAATTTAAGACATATTGTTTACAGTTGTAATCCCATTTCTTTCGATTAGATGACTTTAAGGTTTTCTAAGACCTTCGAAATTTCACAAAGCAGAGAGTTTCTATGTTTCGTTGACCTACTTTTCTATTTAGTCGAGCATTTAACGTTTATAGGGCTACCCCTGTCACATTGCACAAATTGTGAAGGTAATTGCATGTACAGTGTGCATCAACAGAGAAAAATATGGAAACTTTCAATATTAATTAATCAGTGTCGAAGTGATCATGTACTCAAGCTGCAAGATTGAACTAGCTGATTCGATAACTTGAATAACACAGTCAAATAGTTAAAATATTACACAGAAATGGAGTAATTGGATGATTTAGGTTGAAGATTACATACCTAGGATGTGGAAAAAACTACCAATGACGTATTAAATATAGACCAGCCTTCACACATTATTATTACATACACAATATTTTGGTCGCAACATAAATCAGGGCAAGTACAACCTTAGAGTAATACTACAAATAGAGTCCGCAAGTCATTTATAAAACTATCCGAAAATGTGGTTAACATTCTATCGCCATACATATGTTTTCATCAATGACTTTCAAGGAGTGGGGAGAAATTGTCGGACTAGTCGGACAGTGCCACTGGCCAATAGAACTATTTACTTACATGTGAAAAGAGAGGTTAGGAATATTCCGACTGCTTTTTTCGCAAATTTGGCACTGACAAACCATCATTTCCACAAAAAATATTGCTTTTAATTATATCTGTACGCATACTCACAAATATCAGTTCAGAAGACGAAAAAATCAGGTAAAATTTATAGTGAAATGGTTTCCGCCCTTTTCTCGGTGTAGCCATATTTCAGGCAGACAAAAATATCAACACGCATTTGTTTCGCTTAAACCTCAAAACTTTCAAACAAAAACATATTTTATTATTTTAATTTAATTTAATTTAATTATTTTAAAGTCGTTTTTATGTAATTTCTTAAAAGTACATTTTTATTTTGAACGTTTCTATCGTGTCCTATTATTCAGTTGTCGCAATTCAAAGGAAAAGTGAGACATCCGGCAAAGGGTCGCCAAGTTACCTTAGAATGTGTTGTAATGTTGGGTTCACTTTTAAATGTTAACAAATGTATCTTTTTAATGTATTAATCTTGAGTACAACCATAGAGATACTACATATAGAGGCAACAAGCCAGCTCGGAACCCGTCAGCACGTAAGAGAGAGATAGGAAGTCGGAGGTTTGGGCTATCTTTCTCTAATAGCGCGCATGCTGTATACATAACCTCTGATCGTCTGTCTTTTTCTATCTCACCAGAGTTCAGACGGACATTTCCACTTACACAACGACCTATGGCTTGTTGCCTCTATCTGTAGTATCTCTATGAGTACAACGCACATTAGCGTATATTTCGAAAGGGTTCATTTAAACTATTTCATAAAAATTATTTTTAGATTAAGCGATGTACGTTATAAATATTTATAACGTATAATAAGTGAAAATTATATCGATGATCGTAGCTCATAGACAAGTTATTTTATTAATAGATACCTTTAAAGGATTTTGAAGCTAAAACAAATGTTGCACTACAGATTATCAACTGGTTAATATGGTATTGAAAGGTTTTTTTTGTTAAATTTGTTCAATATTACTAGCATAGTAAGTGTTCTAGACAGTTTTCAGCTTCACAACAATAACTACAAATTTAGACGCTTTTTTAAGTTTTCCAAAAATTTTTTTAATTTGTGGTACAATCACATTCTAAAAGTATAAAACACTGTTTGCAAATAATTTTTTTGTTAAAGATTCACTCAAAAAATAAACCGAAAGATAATCATGGTCACAAAGATCAGAAACCTGATAATAAAATAAACATTATTATGAAAACAAATGTTGAATCCCTCGTCTTATACCTATACTACGCTCATGCTACTATAACCTTACCAGTGAAATTAACGATTATCATTGTTATAACATGTATTTTCACACACTACACATTTTCTCATCATCATAAATGTCTTAAAAGCACTTTCATATACAAATATCAATCAGAAACCAAATAAAAACATAATTATAATTAAAATCTTATTGACAAACTTCATCAAAATGACAGAAGTAGTTCGAGGTTGCCAAGCTAAAGTTTATAAACTATTTTACGTATGGCATTAATAGAGCATAAAAAATTGTAACAAAAAAAAAAGAGTGAGCTGGACTGTGGGTTGGTCATATTTATTTTAAATGCATACCACTTTTTTCTTACGTTTTAAACAGAAAATGCAGCTAAAATCTTAAATATATTCATCAATGACGATTGTTGTTTTTTTGTACGGAATTTGGCGTCATGTAAGAAGAGTCTCGTCTTAAATATGTTGGAGACAACCAAAATGTAAACAAGGCTTGTTTATCTTCAATACGTCATTGGTAGGGGTGAAACGAAAAATGCTTGACTCCGAATATTTGACGGGGCTATGGCAAGTATTGGAAATTATATATGGTGCTGTATAGCTTGCAGCTCGTGAATACAACTTTTAACTGTTGCTTTAACTTTCTTTCAATAAATTAATTGTTCCAATCCTTACTAAGTACGACAGAAATATATGAATGTATGCCTAATATAAGTGTCTGACATATTGGATCATTAAAAATCTTGATTATCATAGTTAATTCCTTATTTATATATCAATTTGGCTCTCCATTTTGAAGTCAGAGGCTGTTTTTATGTCCTACCTAAATTTGGCTTGGTATTGTTAGCCACATTGAATTTAATCTGATTCTTGTGATGTTTTTTGTTTGGTCTTGTATGGTTTTTGTGATATTGTACATTTTCGTGAGTACTTGAGAGTTCATCAGTCATTGCTTGTTGCTTTGTGCTATTGAACGGAATGAGATCCGATTTTATGATTTTGAATATTTTTGAGTGCAATTGGTTGATTTTACTGCTTGCTCTCTTGTGTTCCGATCTAATTGTATAATTCTTTTTGTCTCGGTTATTATTATTTAGTGCTCCTCCGTATTTTTATGTGTTTTTTGGGTGATAATATTGTAAATTTTGTGTGCTATCGATTGCTTTTGTGTACTTTCGTAAGCTATAGAGTGTTTTTGAGTGATGGTATGTATCATTGCTTGTACTTATTGTGCTATTTTGTACATATGTGCTTAGTTGAGAGTTAATCAAAATTATTGTTTATCTTGGTGTTTCGTGTCTGTTCATGAGTGTCCGTGTGTGTTTTTTTGTGATATGGTGTATTTTGTGAGCTATCGAGTGATGTGTCTGATATTATGTGATCTGATTTTGGATTTTTTAAATGTTTTTACAGTTCTTGTGTTTTTTCTAATAATGTATATGTTTTTGTGCTATAAAGAGTTCTTCTATGAAATTATCTCCCATTGCTTGTATTTTTGAGCTATTGAATGTGATAAGATCTGTTTTTATGTTGCAGCTTATTTTTGTTATTGGGTGGGATATATATTTTATATTTTGGAGTGTATTTATGTGATTGCTCAATCTTTCAAGCTATTGTGTAGAATGAAATAATACCTGATTATGTCACATTAGTTATTGTTGTGTGCTATTGAATGTTTTTGTTTTCTCATGTGATATTATTATCATTGCCTGTTCTTCTATGTTAATGTGATAATATGTTCGTTATTTAATGTAATTTGATAGTGTGAACTTGATGGTTTTTGTTTGTTATTGAGTGAACTTTTTTGTTATAATATTTGTACGCTATCGAGTGTTTTCATTGAGAATAATCTGATCTGATTATTTGATTGTGTGTCTCATATTCATTGTATATACAACCTTACTAGCTTTCTCAATTCATAGTGAGTTTGGTTAAACAGCTAGTGAATTAAGACGCTGACTTTAATGATTTTGCGAAGAAATATAATACTTTCGAAAGTATCTTCAGATTCTTCATAGGAGCAACAGATATCGTTAGAGATTTTGATAGGTTTGCGATCATAAATAAGCGCTCGTACTGCCTTTGTACATCTAATTTTCAGCAGCGGTTTCAATGGAAATTTTCGCAATCTCTTGTAATGAATCTTCTGAATATTATTACAGCGATGATACAAGCCGTTGTCATGAAATATTTAATTTTTCACTCATCTATTATATTGGTTACTTTATGTCTAGCATAATATTTTGACTTTTTATACTGATATTATCCAACAACAATAAACTCTTATTACAAAAACGTGAAAATTTTCTCAGTCCCCTCTACGGGAAAATTAATAACTCCAAAATAAAAACCCTTTCCACCCGCGAGCTTTTTTCCAAATTTCAAGCATAATCATTAATCACCTCCAGGGTATGTAAATAAAACCATAAATCTTTCCGCCACGCACCAATAACAGTCAGGTTTACTATGCTGTTTCTCGTTCGGGCGATTTGGGGTCCACTCCACACCGGTAGCCGTATCAACACATGAATAAATTAGAATTATTAATTATGATATATTGGTGAATACACGTGGAATTTTTCGAGAAAATTTAAACTTGATTTACGGGATATTTCAGTTTCAAAATTGATTTACTAAACAATGGAAATATTGAGGTATTTTGTGCGGAGTTTATCCAATGAAATATTTATTTTTTCGATGGAATAATATGATTTGTAGGAATCGACATGTGATAATTTTAATTATAGAGACATACAGCGGCAAGTCTATGGGGGGAGTGGCTCTAGCCACTACCCCAATCCCCCTCCCGTGTGATCCACTAAATAACAGCGGCCATGATATAAAAAAAGTATTAAGAGGAAACATACACTATATATGTACATAAAGATAATTTCCTAAACGTAGATGGTTAGGTTAGGCTGAGTTTTTGGTGAGTTTGTCTATAAGACCCTCCACTGCGACTCGCAAGAGTCTATTGTGGCTCACACCTATTCAGATTTCACTAAACAACTTCAGCTTCTTAACAAAGCCGATTAATTTATTTGGTGAATGATATTTCAGGTCCGAGGGCGAAAGAGAATCCCTTCCAAACATCAGATACCTGATTCGAGCCGCGGCGGGGTAGGCACAAATTATATGCTCTGCTGTTTCATCATCTTCCAGACAAAGACGGCAGGTCGGATCTTCCGACAGTACAAGTTTTAGCATATGATGATTCAGATGACAGTGGCCTGTTAAAAGACCTGTTAGACAACGTAGGTCATGCCTGCTATAGTCTAACATTTGTCTGGAGACATTCTTCGAAGGATGTCTGAACGCCTTTGAATGAACCAATCCTGGTAAATTATGCCAGAAGTCTAAAGCTCTTCTTGCCGTCCAGGTATTCAGTGTTTGTTTGGCAAAACTTATTGCGATGCCAATTGTAGGTTCTGGTCCGATAGAAACACGTGCGGCACCGTCCCTTGCAAGGGAGTCTGCCTTCTCGTTTCCTTCCATGCCAGAATGACCAGGGATCTAGACCAGCAATACTTTATTGAGTTCTCGTATCGAGGAGAGTCTTTTTTGGCAGTATAAAACCAATTTCGACGTTACACGGTGAGAGCTAAGTGCTTGGGTGTCCAAGAATTTTTTTTATTAATCTATGTATGAGATTGTCTTGCTCCAATCTCTCCACACATGAATCAATGGCGTGATCGTGGAGAAGTTTCTGTCCTAGGTCTGCGCCCGTATACACCTGCACCAGAGGGTGTTTTTGAACCGTCTGTGTACCAACAGCTATCTGCTCTTAATAGCTCATCCTTACGGAGGACCCATTCATCTCTATTTTGAATAAGGACGGTATAAGGCAGGTCGCAGTTTACTGTAGGAGGCATTATTCCCAGAATACTGTGACTTTCAGTGTCCACTAGCATTCTGCTTCGTTTTGTATAAGCCTGATTTGTCCATTTAGAAATATGTGCAATTCTGTATGTTGTCCATCTAGCCTCTCTTTCCAAAAATATATAGAGATATAGCACCAGTAATTGCAAGGCAAGCCTGTCTCTGTGAACCAGATAGCTTTGTAGATGGTACTATTTAATAATAAAACTGTTATACGTTCCACTCACCCCTACCCGTTATTTTACAAGATAGAGGAAAAAGTATTGGAGCAAACTTACGTAAAATGATCTAATAGGTAATTAAAAATATTCGGATTTTGTGTTACTATCACAGTACATTCATTATGGAAAAATGATGTTTTTGTGTCATTATTGTAAAGTACGCCATCTAGCGGTGGAGTAGGAAGCTTGAAAATAATTTCCAGCTATTTATTGTATGCGAGTCTGGAATACAAATTTTTTTCTCTAAGCTGTACGATTAATAGTTTCTGAGAAACAGCCGGTTACCTCTCTTAATCTGACACCCGGTAAATAAAATGTTCTCAATTTTTCTTCAAAAATTATTGTGTGCGCCACGTGGTGTATGTATCTGTGATCAAATTCCTTCTTGACTATTTACGAAGTCCTTAGTGATTTATAATCTGCAAGTTAGTAGAAAATATCTTAAGCGATAAGTGTTTTTTCAGGAAAAAAGAGAACAAAAACAGTGTGTAAAACAGCTTCTACTGCCAGTTGAGTTGGCTTCACTCTAGTTTCAAAATGAACAATGAATTATATCCTTGACGTTTATGGAAGCATGTATCAGCAAGAAAACAAACGTATTATTACAAATGGTTCATTTGTTTTGTTTTTAGTAGGATAACAAATGGAACCAGTTATTAGGTGAACTGTTTTATACTCAAAATAAAAGTGTACATACTGCATAAAAGTTTCCAATTTCCAGACCGGATATTTTTTTCCAATGAGCATTGATTATTTTTTCACTGGTCAAAATCTGACATTTTGGTGGTTTCAACCAATAGCAATACATTATTGTAGAAATTCCATTTGAATTTCTACAATAGATTTCTTAAAATAAGTAACTTCTTATAATTCGGAATTTACCTCGTATATATTTGTCTTTTTCGAATGTCGTCTGGTAGCGTGGCCTCAAGCGAGTGCGCAGAAATTTAAAACCGGCCTGTAAAATATTTGATTGATAAGTAAGTAATCAACGGTAAAACAGTACTTTTTGGTAAAAATTGTTAAGCATAAAGGTCGTGCTTTTCTTTTGTTATCGCTTTCACAGTCTTCTGCTGTTGAATTGCAATCCCCGAACCATGGGGCTTTTTTCTAAATATTAAATATCATATAGTGATGTAAAAGTGCATTACACTAGTGTCAATCTGTAAGTAATGTTAATATTCTATAATTATTAATCGAGAAACGGCGGCCATTAACGATGGTAGGCCGGCATTTCATGGGCACCTGAAAATAAGGGGTTGCCAAATCGTCTTGCCATATTGTCTTTACAAATTATCGTTTTACGACTTTTGCTAAATCAACGGTCTAATCGTGATTGTCGTTTTCATTTGGAGTTTTCGGTTTACCATTTTTGTGTAAATGAAAAACTTTGTCAAATATCAACTTTGTTGCTGTAGTTAATGTTGAATTTCGCGGTAACCGAGCTCTAGAAAATTAATTCAAAAGTGTTTTGCCTCGATTATGTATGTAATATTCTAACTGTTATGAAAGTTTTATTTGCAAGTTTCCTTATCGGGGCATAAAAAAATCGTAATAAACTTTGCTACCGGAAGGTTAACTTTTTATTATTAACCTATCATCCAATTTTTCTAATTTCTCTGATCTAGGTGTCTGTGCCTTTACATAGACTAATCCTTCGTCCAACTTACTGTAGG
Source organism: Lochmaea capreae (assembly GCA_949126875.1). Lineage (NCBI taxonomy): Eukaryota > Metazoa > Arthropoda > Insecta > Coleoptera > Chrysomelidae > Lochmaea > Lochmaea capreae. The sequence continues at coordinate 11,625,247 of OX421409.1, forward strand.
TGTATACAAGCAGGTTAAATTTATATTACGACAACAGGCTCTCAACAGATGGAAAAGAAAGGTAACCTTTTTCTTATATTGTTTTTTTTTCAACCTCGAACCAGCTAAGTACCTACTTTATCTCTTCTCTCTTTCCCCTCCAATTATTCTAGCCAATCATTCGGTATTATACTGACTATTTCACTAGAGTAAATTGGTAACTGACAAAATTTGAAGGTTTTGAACTGGCAATTTTTTGTCTTGTCGCGGCAATTTTTTGACGTTTAATTTATCAAATCTATGTGTATAAAATTCTCTCGTTTCTCTCATTTAATCCAAAACCACTCGCCTGACGGCTCGTGGTTTTGTTAAAAATGTCATTCACAAAATTGCCAATCAACAAACTTTCATGACAATCGAAAAATTTTCACTCTCGTGGTATTATATATGGTAAAACTGCTTCCTCGTCGATAATACCTTGTTTACATTGAAACGTCAAAATTTTACTTTGAATTTGTCATTATTGACAACTAAAAGTGCTTCGAAGTTTATTGAAAAGCTTATTATATTTCCAGTTAGCTTATGTATTCTTTGAATTCAATAAAATAATAGAATGAAAAAATAAAGCAAGATCCTTTAAATTAAATTGTTAAAAAAAATAATATTCCCAAATACAACTCGTTCTTCAAATTTTATCATCTTATTTTTCAGTTTCATCTTTTAAACTTGTTTATTTGAGGCAAAAACATTCAAACAAACCGAATTTAGATAAAATCACTCGTCCTAACGGACTCGTGATTCTATCAATCGGTTTGTTTCCATATTTTGCCAAATAAACAAGTTTTCATGGAAAAGAAATAATTATCGATAAAATTTGGAGCACTCGTGGTATTACCTTTGATAATTAAAAGATAATTTTCATTCCTTCAATATGATTTTTTGGTTTTGTAACTTTATATCAAGTCAATAACTTGTGTACTGATTTCCAATTTTTTTTCTTGGATACCCGAAAGACCCAACTTTCAATTGAAGGGCTTAATGTGAAACAATGATAAGCCACACATGAGTTCAAAAAGAGTTAGTGCTGTGCTCGGTTAAAGCAATAGTAGAACAAGCCACTAAAAAATTATTTTGGCCCTTCGTTAATAGGAGGCGCGATAAACCTGTGGTCACACTATTGCATGGGTTTAGTTTGTCTCTAGTATTTACTCGACATAATGACAAGCCACATCAAAATGGCGGACATGAATGGAAGCGGTTCGGATAATTTTGTGAGTTCTGACGATTCTAACGATAAAAATAGTGAAGTTGAGTCGACATTAGATGACAGTGACCGTGACCCTGACTATGTACAATCTAGAAGTGACTCAAATGATGAAAATACAGCGGTATAAAATTTTTTTTCCTGAATGTGGCTTGTCATATTATTACCATTAAAGATTAAAGAAGTGAAGTAGAACATTTCGTTTTCTTCACGGATAATTGTACCGAGCAAAACAAAAACTGGCTTTTGATGTCCAGCTATAGTGAAGGAACAAAAGTGTAAGTCTATTACACACCATTTTTTAGTCAGCGGACACAGTCACCTTCCCTCTGACAGGGATTTTGCTCTCATCGGAAAACGGCATAGAAAGTATGCTCCGCTTGTGTACTCTTCTGAGGAGTGGCACAAAGTTATAAGAGAATCTAATAAAAAGAAGCCCTTCAGTGAAATTGTTACAACCACTGTTAGATAACATTAAAAAGAGTACTCGCACTGATGACCAGCAGTCTTTGGATTTTTTCCAATGTTTTTTCATTTTTATTCAAGAGTGATAACAAAAAAGCATTTTACGTTAAGCATTCTACAACCCCGTTACTGTTGGCAAGAAGGGACGTCCAAATCTTCTTTCTGAATCTGCTTTAAAACAGAAGTATATTGAGCCCATTCGGATTGCAAAAAAGAAACTTGAAAATGTGAGATCATTATTACTCTACAAACCTTCAGTGTATTATCCCTTCTACAATAGTTTACGTGAGGATATCACCCCTGATGTTGCAGATGAGGTCACCGAGCTGGTTGATTAAATAAGACTTTGGATATTTGTTATAAATGGAATAATGTAACAATCCACATTTTCTTTAAATAAAGGCTTTTCTCAAGTTTGGAGTAGTTTTATCAATATTGTTGCCAACTATAGTCCCATCAGGCATGATGTGTCGACACATTTAAATTAAAACAATCAAAGTTGATACTGGATTTTATATATTATTTTTAAAATTTAAAGTCGAATATCTCACTTTCACCTTTTTGAGGCTAGTCATTGTTTCACATTAAGCCCTTCAATTTGACCTTGAACCAGAAGTACCTCACCTGTTAACTGCGCATTTTTGTTCTTAGCAAAACCTCCGAGTCTACTATAAGCAGCTTGGAAACTTCACGTCCCTAGAAATTGAGTTTGCTGGAAGTACACTCTTTGAAAATTGGAAATTTTGAAGAAGAAAATTAGCGAGAAAATTCAATGCTGAAGAAAATTTTGAATTAATTTTGCATGATACGTGAATTGTTTTAATTTATTTCATTTTTCACTGTCCCTCTGCCTCAGTAAAAAAGACACTAGTGAGAATCACAACAATTACTTCATTAAATTACTTAATACTTGTCCACGACATTCCCATTTTAACACGTTTCCCTAAATTCCATCCTACGGTTCAAGCCGCCTTACAGAAAAACTTGTTTTATCTAGCCCTCCCGTCTAAGTATTACCAACCGTTACATCCCGTTACCGTCAGAAGATAACGGTCCCAGAGGAGTATGATTGAAAGTACCCAATCATCACCCTTTTTTCTGATTACTCCTCTCCCATTCACTTCGATAACCCTGGGGCCTAATGTCTCATTTCATTTTTGCTTATGATTTTTCATAGCCCTCGTTTAACACCTCTGTCCTTTGCACCAGTTTGCACACCCAACCACATAATCTGCATGTAGTAAGATCTTCGTTGGATAGTTTAAATTTGTATAGGCAACGACGCAATTTTCAGCTGATTTTTATCAAGAATCAAGTGAAAAGTGTATTTTAATAGTATGTTAAGCATATACATGAGGAAGATGGCGATTTAAATTCTAGGTAATGGATGAAAAATTTAATGACTTTTTCGTAATACTCAAACTAACTGGTAAAAAAATGTTTTTAATATATTTATAGTCCCTATTGCCAGATGTCATTATCCGCCTAGGAACAGGGAGGGTCAAAGTTTCCTACAACATATTCAAAATGACTCTCCATTGGATCTATAAAATATTTTCAATGAAAAATAACCGGTATCCAAAGTTATGCTTGCTCCAACAACTATGGTTAGCTAACAGTGGTGAATTCAAGTTCAATTGGTTACTACAAGCGAAACAGTTTTTCACTGACTTAGGTAGTCTTGATGATTGGAATAATTTAGATAAGATCAACATAAACGGTATAAAACAATGGTTGGCCAAATATAAAACATAGCTCAGATGTGGCTATGGCCTCTCGTCTTAATTTCTTATGTTTATATAACGAACTGGAAGTGACAAATACACCAAGTACTTACTTGCTATTAAAATTGCCAATTCAAATCTACCGCACTCTTGCAAAATTGCAATGGCGAACAAATATAATATATAATAAAATTCACATTTAATGGAATTGTCTATAAAATGGACCCGAACTGAATATGCACCGTATGTAATAGGAACCAAAAAGAAACACTTATTAATATTTTCTTTGAGTGTCCTATTTACACTGTCATGGAACAAAATATTACGTGTCTCGAGAATGTTGACTCATTAATTGCTACCCTGAAGAACATTACTATTTTTGAAGCTAAAACCATTTGAATCTTTATTATGAAAATTATTTTTATGTTGGTATACGTTCATAAAAGTTAATTTTGTAAAATGTAAATATTTCTCATTTGTATTCATTGCTATAAGCACTGTTTTAGAGGCAATAAACATTATTATTATTATTATTACCTATTGCCTTTTTAAAATTACAGTTTGGAAAATATTCCAAATTGAAAGCTGGTTAAAATACAGGAATAAAAAAGGTACTTACCTATGACAGTTAAGTTGACTCTGCTATTTTTTGTCTGAGCAATTTTGAAATCGACTCTACACCTATACATAGCTTGATCGGTCTCCCTAATATGATCCACTCCTAATTCTGCAGGAGCTTTTTCCGGCATAAAATAGGCTCTATTAGCGAACACATTTTCATCCGACCACCGTTCTGCCATGCCAAAATCCCGTTCTCTAGCATCAACGCTGAAACAAAAATTAACTTTTCAAGTTTAAAATTCTCTTCCACTCTGTATATTGTTTATTAACGAAGCACTCCTAGTGGAGATTTATTAAAATTTAACGAAGTATGCTTGATGATTAATTTTAAGTTATTCTGACAGAGAACGTTTGTTGTGGCAAGTTATATATGTGGAAGTACACTGGAGAACACATGTTCAGCTTTTAAGTGCAACTTCAGCTCCCCTATCCTTTTAATGCAATTAGGAGTTTGGAGTCTTAAATCTTAATAATGAAGCATAATGTTCTCTCATATTACAACGCACCAAAGCTAGACTAACACGATTACTAAAATTATAATTCTTGGTACGGATAAAACAAACAACAAAAAATTATAATAAAGTTAAAACTTTCATGAAATGAACGAACAATGCTGTGTACTATGAGAAAACTTCTTAATGATAAAAGTAAGTAGACGATTTCGCCCCAGCAAGAGGTTCAAAATGCAAAAGTTAATTACTGTATTGTCAAACAAGTTTTAAAAGAACTTTGTTTAATAATAGTCGGAGCGATGATGAAAATATAATCTTTATATTAAACAGAAAAAAAAACTGCATTAAAAATTACATTTTATTCTCTTTCCTGCGTTTTATTGAAATTCCAATCAAACCATTGCTTGATAGATGAATTATACAATAATAAAATGTTACGAAGGATCCAGAATAATTATACTCACAGTCTCATTACCAAAAGGAATTTGGACCAGGAATGTATTACATAGATTTAGGAAAATATAACAAAAAAACGGGAGAGCACAGTACTGTCGATAGAGTTGATACTTAAAATGCTGAAAATCATATGTTCCTCTTCAGAAATAACGGACTAAGAAAAAGTAAGAACAATTCTGGTACTAAATATCACACAAGATAGAGAAGTACTACAGAAAAAAATCAAGGAAAGATTGTAATAGGTTGACTAAAGGTACAGTTCAATGGTCAGGACATATACTATGAGAAGACAACAGACTGGATCCCAATATGACCTAGAAAGAGAAAAAGACCAAGATAACGATGCAGAGATGTTATAGAGGAAGACTCAGGGGTAAAGTAAATGAAAGACTGAATTCACATGTGAGGACAGGATAGACTGGTAAAAGATAACGAGGTATGTCAGGTACGATAACAGGAACACTAATTCACCCAAAAAGTGTATCAAAATACCTCGACAAGAGCTATAATCCGCAAAAAATAAACGGTGATGATGATGATCGAAAATATTACAAACGAAATCGAAAAATTAACATGTTATGCCAAAATTATTATTATCAAGATTGTGACCTAGAAAAAACTGCTGAATGCCTTCCATTTTTCATAGTACGCGAGCATAATCCAAATATTTGAATCAAATTTTCAAACTGTAATCCCAACTTTTATTTTTTTTTTATAGTTTGACCTTTCGTCGTGATACGAGAATGAAAAGAGAAAAAGGGCAAAAAGGAAGTGACGGAGGCGAAGCCAATAAGTTAGGGATGTCACCATGATCTTCCTAACAAAATTAGTTTAATTGAGAACATTTTGTGTATTCTGGGGCAACGACAATTTACGCTTGAATTTGACTCTTCCTTCCAAAACAACCTACGTTATATTATTTGACTTCGTTAAATATATTTTTATTTACTTTGGACGTTTCAATTATGTTTTTAAATATTCCCAATTATGTTATCAAGATAATTCACTAAGAATTGCTTCGATGTATTTCTGAAAACCACAATTCTGTTTAAACGATAACCTTTTGAACTCGATATCAGTGGGTAGAGAACCATTGATTAATTTGTAAATATTTTCATCTACTTAGCAGCTGGATAAATAATTTTGAAATATTCAGTATAGGCCAGTCGATAGGAGCCTAAAATACAAGTTATTAGCAAATGTTGGGGAGACTTCTAAGATCAAGAATATATAATCACAAAATTATTTAATTTACATGCATTTTTGAATTCAATGATTTTTTGTATCATAAGCGAAAATAGCAATTTTTATAGATTCGGGTAGAAACCTTTATTTTTTCAAAATAAAATTTGATACTCCTGTAATATAAAGATAAATATTCAACGAACAGAATGTATATAGTGGAAAGGTATGAAAGTATCCAGGTATAAAGTAGTTTATAAATGAAAACAGGTATAAAATTCAATTTGAAGTAGGGTGCCGGCATTGCAGGAGCTGCTCCGTTTTAAGTGACAGTGTGTGCGCAGTAGCGCTGAGCTGTCAGTTTTGTTTTGGAGCATTAAAATATTAGCACGTGCGTTTATTCTACTCACGCAGTTTTAAGGTATCAGGACAGTCTCATGTTACTATTTGGCATTATATTTCTACTGTCATTATATGGATCACCAGTTAGGACAACTTGTATTGACGATTACCGATATATGACATTTGCTAAAGCAGTTGCAAGTAATAACAAAACCCTGACACCTGTGAAATTGGAATCTTTACCACCAACATCAGACGGGGCAAAGTACCACCTTTACAAAACTTATTTACAAGTTCAAATTTGGATGTCGATTATCATAAGCCCTGAAGAATGGGAATGGGAAAAAACAACCATTTCACAACCTATTAGAATGACGCAGAAGCCCGCTCCAGATTGCATAATGAAAATTATTTTTTGTTCCTGCAAAACGGGTTGCACAAAAGAAACGTGTACTTGTAAAAAGAGTCGACTCTTATATTCATTAATCTGTGAAACATGTGCTCCAGATACATGTCAAAATTTTTCGCAGCTTACTGAAAAGCAAGTGACGAAGATGAATCTGATGATGAAAACCAAAACGATATCAATGCACAAGATGCAGATGATTAATTTATAATTTTAAGATATAATTTTTGGCATACCTTTTTCCAATAAAAATATGTAAAAATTAATTTATTACCTTTTTATATATTATTTACAACCTTGACTCTTACCAAAAATAAAAAAAAATTCTGTTTAAATATTTATATTTTTTTCGCGATTCAGAAAGTAGGTCTTCCGCAGTGCAGCAGAGTCGCGCGGATGCGGAACACATACTTAGTTTACCAAATTTTTTCAAGACAATCCATTGCTCAGACGAAAAAAAAGTATAAAATTTTTTTTATTGCAAAACACTTTCCCTACACGGTAGTGTTTTTTATTTTTCTTTACCTTCCTCCCAACGCGAAATATTAGAGAATTTCGAAAAAAAAAAGTTTTTTTATTTTTTTTTTATTTGGGAAATCGATAGACTGCTAAACTTTTTTTTATATTAATCTACATACTTTAAGGTACTTATCGGAAAAAAATTAGCCGTATTGCTAACTACTTGTACTTTTGGTCTGAAATTTCCCCTACCGACTGGCCTAGTATTAATAACAATTTTATTGGTCTACCTATGAAGAACGTCATACGGCATTAACTGATTAGAAGTCTAAGCTGGTATGGGATTGTCTAAAATGCCTTAAGCGCGGACAACGAGAGACAACATATCCAGATTTCGAAGACTAACCTGTGAGTACGTTACAGATGCAATATAAACAGGCACAATTGAAAAAGGAATCATTAAAAAACAACCTTCCCGCCATTCATGATTTAGAATTCCTGGGAGATGCTACTGGATGGTAGGATAATAAACTTACATTTTTTGAAGAAATTCGATGCGGAATTTAGTACCAAGTTGAAATTGGATCCCATGACCATCATCACACTTCAAAAAAATACCATCCAATGGTATACAGATTGCTCTAAAGCAATAGAATGGAGTGGGATAGGAAAGACGAGCCAGGAACGAAACTATGAGAGTTTGGAAAAACTCCAAGCCAAAATTCACGAGAAGTGTGGTCAGTTCAAGCTTGATAAATATCGATGATGCAAAGAATTATCGTCATGCTAGGAATGAAATAGCAGATGAACGTACTGATAAGGGTTGAGAAACCCTTTTGTGAGCCACATCCTTTCACGGTATCAGTTTCAATATAATATTGGAAGAAATAGGTAACACCGAAAAGAAGAAGAGATTTGACTATTGGAAAGATCTAGTAGGGCTCGGACTACTACTACTACTACTGGAATCTGAGTCTTTAGTATAATTTTAGATCTCAGTGAATGTACCCGAGTATACATACGGTTACGGTAGACTGGGTATCTCAAAGGGTGAGGAGAAGGGTCATCAATGCAATTGATTGGACCGGAACTCTTCTGCGGTTTCGCAAGATCGACAATAAACGTGGCCACAAGAAATTGGGGGTATGGAAATTTGTAGAGTGGTGGGAAATCTCACCAGGATAGAGACCACCAAAATTCACGGCAAACCTAGTAAGCAAAAATAGGAAAACGGTCAAGTCGTAGTAGGTAGGCTAATAAACAACTGTAAGGTTATCAGGCACGCAAATCTAATGGGGTTGACAGTCGAAGCTATGTGCAGATTATTCCAGAGAAAACTTAGTCGATGGGAACCACCGGCAAGAAATTACAAGAGAGGTCCAGTCTCGAGTCTGATTGGTTACATAAAAAGATTGAAATGGAATATGTCAATTAGCCACCCCATAAGAATAATAATAATAATACACCAACAACTTGCAGTACAACATAAACTTAGACAAGAGCACATACCTATATGAAAATACACAGTACACACCCGAATATATACTGGAGAACGACAAATACAAACTATATTGGAACAGGAGCATAACGGAAGATAAAGCTACTCCCCACAAAAAACCAGATATCATACTCAACCAAACTGTTTTTCCTGATGTTTGGGAATGCAATAAACTATTTGTATAAATCGTGAATTTAGTTGTATACACAACTTTTACACGACTTCAAAGAAATTGGCTTCTTTCAGTTTTCTTGTGAATTCCATAACGTTTACTAAAATTACCAGTAAAATAGAACTACCCTGTACATAAATAAAGTAATTTTGGAAAATTGATCTATCGTCAGTTGGTTTAAAAAATGTTCATAATCTATAATTAACAACCCACTGAGTTGCATAACACTTAATTAAACAGCATTGTTCACCTGTATATTGGCGTCCCCAGGTCTTCTCTATACCATAATACTAATAACACCTGATCACCAGGCTCCATTGTTGATATATCACACGGCAGGTATACAGGATCTCCGATCACAGCATCGACTTGTGCAATAGGAACTGAAAGAAAATACTGAAATTAGAATATTGAAAATTTCAAATGTTTTCAATAAATCTACGATGAAATAAAATAATTTAATTTGTTCAAATCTTCATTATATTGGAACTACGTCCAATATTGTATATTCGTGGCGCGTTTCGCTAACACAGTAGATTTCTCAAACGCGTGGTTGTATAATGAAACCAAACCTAACCACTCGTTTGAGAAAGTTACTGTGTTAAGTAAACGCGCCAGGAATATGTATTGAACGTAGCTCCAATATAATGAAGATTTGAACAAATTAAATTGTTTCATTTCATCGTTTAGTATGGATCTTCATCAAGTAAAAGCCTATTCTATTCAATGTTTTCAATATATTTAGAACTAGCGGCCCGCCGAGGTTTCGCACGGGTTATTTACAGAAAATATAGAATAGCTTTCGGTAAAATTGGTTGAGTAGATCGTAGCAAGCAAAAAATCAATAATTATCTTTCCTCGATATACATAATATTAATTTTTTGCTTTTTGTCATCTATTTAGCAGAATTGGAAAATATTTTCATTGTGAAAGGTGTTCAAGGTGTAAATATAGACGAGCTGAACCAGATACTACCATAACTTATTGTCATTATTTTGTTATATCTCAAAGGGATTAGGCAGCGTTTTTGTTGAAAGCTCCCAGACGGCACCTCCAACAAATATCGTTATATTTTGGTCAATGTACACAAATACTTAACAAATCATATTCTAAAACCTTCCTAGAGATTCACTCTATCCATTGGTGAACATAGCATAAAAATCTGTGCAGTAGTTTTTGAGTTTATCGCTAACAGACAGACAGACGCGACGGAGGACTTTGTTTGATAATATGTAAGAGCTGTATTACACAGCAAAGAATTAGGAAGGCATAAACGCAGGAACCCGTACCTCGTTTCAGTTCTTCGTTCGTTCATATATGTAGCATGGCTGCTAGTTATAATCGGTTACCATGCATTCCCCTTCCCCTTCTTGAGAAATATCCAATACTTTGTAACACGCATATCAAGATTCAAGAAGGGGAATGATTATATGAATCTAATGATTATATTCCCTTTCCCTTCTTGAATAACTTAATGTGCACCGATTACAACTGGCAACCATGCTACAAAACGAGGCACGGGTTCCTCTAAAAAATTATGCCGAAAATTACTCTGAAATTTACCACGAAAATTTTCGTCAATAAAATTTGCTGTATGACACGACAAAAATTCTAGCGAAAATTTCCGGAGTAAAAATATTCAACATGTTCAATATTCTCCAGAGAAAATTTTATAAAGTGCGCGAGAATTAGCGCAGAACCGCATAATCGGTTTGTTTAACATTACACTCATTAATTGCCTTAAGAATTTTATTAACTTACCAACAACAAATTTCTGCAATATCTAATATTACAAATTCTTTTCTTTTACAATTTAAAAAAAAATAAATCTTTTATTATTGAAAATAAATAATATTAGGTTAATGAAAGTGTCTTTGTTCACCTCTTCTAGTAAATTACAGCAATGGCCTCCTGTTTGCTACGTTTTTAAAAAATTTTAAAGGTTAATCTGCAACTGGCATACATCAGCTGTAACAAAATAACCCATCTGCCCATGCGTATCGTATCATCGATATCGTACTCTGACTATTTCACTAGAGTAAATTGGTAACTGACAAAATTTGAAGGTTTTGAACTGGCAATTTTTTGTCTTGTCGTGGCAATTTTTTGACGTTTAATAGATCAAATCTATGTGTATATATTTTTTTAGTTTTTCTCTCGTGAAATAGTCATGTCGAATACCAGTCAATTAAAAATTTTGTAAGGTAAAATTTTCACTCTCGTGTTATTATATATGACTAATTTACTAGAGTAAATTATTGATAACTGACAAAATTTGAAGGTTTTGAACTGGCAATTTTTTGTCTTGTCGCGGCAATTTTTTGACGTTTAATATATCAAATCTATGTGTGTAAAATTCTCTCGTGAAATAGTCATGTCGAATACCACTCAATTAAAAATTTTGTAAGGTAAAATTTTTCTCTTGTCGTATTCAGGTTTGTTGCTTTTAGGTAATTTTGCTCATGACATTTAATCCAAAACCAAAAATATCAATCGCAACAAAATTTCATGACAATCGAAAAATTTTGCCTACAAAATTTTCACTCTCGTGGTATATATGAAAATTTTTGGAAGATTTATTGTCAGTGTGATACAGATTTCTATGGAATGTTATGAAATGTTTGGAGAAATTCCTGGCAAAAATTTCGTGGTAAATTTCAGAGTAATTTTCGCCATAATTCTTTGCTGTGTAATACGGCTCTAAGTAGTGATGATAGTACTTTCCAAGAAAGTAATTCTTGACCGTTTTTTTTTTAATATTTCCCAAGATAATAAAAATTGGAAAAGTTGATACTATTTCTCACAAATGTATTATAATTGATATTTTCAGTAACTTCGTAATTGAAAACTTCAACACAGCATCATTTTACTTTTTCGACGGTCTGTCTCAAAAAATACACAAACTACATCTATATGACAAATTGTGTGGGTGTTTTCCAGGATTTTCATCTAATTTTATCATAATCATTTGTGTCCTGAAACTGTACTACAAACGGCTCCTGAAATATGACCAAACCCAGTTATTGAAAAACTGAAGTTCAAAAACATCGAACAAAGCTCTTTTTGAACCCTCTCAAGGAACGTTATAACATTTCTAGTGATTGTTAGCTATGTTTGTTTTGTATATTATAAGACCTATAGGATCTTTTGTACAAATCTAAATCTGTAGGTATGCAGCCTGATCTGACTCCAGGTTTTTAAGAAAATGGTGAAATTGCAGATTATGTGTTCCTCCGTCCCATCTGCATTTTCGCAGAATCTTAATGTACCACTTACATTTTACAGAAATGATATCTGAAAATATAAATTTCAGGAGTCTACGCTCTTAGAATAATACTTCATACACACCAGAAACATCAAGTTGAACATCAAAAGTGTTTTCGTCTTAGCATTAATAAAATTTCAGGAGTCTACGCTCTTAGAATAATACTTCATACACACCAGAAACATCAAGTTGAACATCAAAAGTGTTTTCGCCTTAGCATTAATAAAATTTGGAGGGTGAAAATAAAGTGTTGTAAAATTCTCTACGAATGGTAACTGGTGACGTAATAGTAATAGATGACGTCACAGTGCCACTCTGGCCAATAATTTTAAATAGGACCTTATGGCAAATGACATCTCGTTTGAAAGGCATTGACATTGGCTACATAGCCCTATTAATTTTGTTTGGGTTTAAACTAATTTTGACGGATAAATTAAATAAATACCAAAATTATTAAAATTCTTTTTTTATATTTAATTAATCGAATATCAACAATGGATTCTTATAGCAAGTGTTCGAAATGTGCTCCGTCTACTTCCTGACAGTAATACATCCTATTAGTAAACTCTTGTCGTACTCGTTCGAATGTGTCAGCTGAAATTGCATTGCATTCTTCAATAATTATTTCTTTCAAAACGCCAATGCTATCTGGTGCCGTAGTATGAACCTTGGATTTCAAGTATACCCCCATAGAAAAAAATCTAATGGTGTCAGATCTGGTGACCGAGGTGTTATTCTATAGGACCTCGCCGGCCGATCCATCTACCTCGATATTCTTCATCCAGGTAACGTCTCACTGCACCATAATTATGTGCAGGAGCACCATCTTGTTGAAATGTTATTTCCAGATTGCCGAATTCATCTGGATTATCTTCCAGAATTTCAAGAATTAACGGCTTAATTGCATTTTGTAAAATCTCCAGATACACTTCACCGCTTAAATTTGAATTTAGGAAAACAGGACCAACTATGTGGTTTCCCAAAATACCTGCCCAAGCATTGACTTTTTCTGGAAATTGGGTATGTTGTTCACGAATGGTGTGAGGATTTGTGTCACTCTAATACCTTACATTTTGTGTATTCACATTTTCATTGAGGCAAAAAGTACTTTCGTCACTAAAACAAATTGTTTTTGTGTAATGTGGGTTTTGACTAATTTTATTTGTCATACATTCAAGAAATCGAGTCTTCTGTAGGGGTCTTCATCCGAAAGGTGGTGCACCATTTCTAACTTGTATGGATGAAATTTACTTTTAGCAAACATTCTCTGTACTGTACTTCTACTTACTTCACAGATAGACGCAACTTTAGTTGAAGAGGAAGTAGGGTTTACTACCATTTCAGCAACTATATCAATTTTTTTATCATCACTAAATGTTGGTCGACCAGATCGTTTGGCATCTTGAACACTACCTGTTGCTTCAAACTTGTGAAGAAGCTCCCTCAAATAAGTTCTCGAGATAGGGCGATCTGGGTATCTCTCATTAAATAAACGTTCCGCTTCATGGAGATTCTTTCCAGATTCACCAATTATTAAGATAGCTGCTACTTTGTAAGAAAATTAAATATTTAAGCTATTTAGAAAAACTTTGCAAAGCAACAAATACTATTAAATTAAAAACGTAAATTTTTTTGACAACTAACCAGAGGCGGACTGGAAAATCTTCAATATTTAAATGTGAAATAATAATTTTGGTATTTATTTAATTCATCCGTCAAAATTAGTTCAAACCCAAACAAAATTAATATGGCTATGTAGCCAATGTCAATGCCTTTCAAACGAGATATCACTTGCCATAAGGTCCTATTTAAAATTATTGGCCAGAGTGGCACTGTGACGTCATCTATTACTATTACGTTACCATTCGTAGAGAAGTTTACAACACTTCATTTTCACACTCCAAATTTTATTAATGTTATTGTAGCCGTTCAAAAAATACGAGGGGGGGAGGGGACTTTTGAATAGCACTGTATATTCATTTCAGATCTGTAACTCCCAACTGATTGACTTCCCACCTATGGTTTATACATTTTTGTAATCCTCCTGTAAAGGAGAATCCAACAATGGAATATTGTATAGGGTGTTCTTTTTAGAAAAAGTGGGTAGGATGACCATAGGGGGGAGTGGGTTAAAGTTATAAGGTACCCCTAAATATCATTTACGAGATGTTTTATCATTTTTTCAAAAAAGTGACGCCTTCAGAATTATGTGGGGTGGATAGTCTTCATTGCAATACTCTGTATATCATAACCCCCAAAATTAAGTGTCTTCCGTTAATATTTCACAGCTTATGATGCATACAGAATAGTAAATTTGGAGTAAGCAGTATAATATTTATCCATGCTTTAAAATTTAACAGTTGCTTACAGAATTGGCCCTAAATTTATATTTCCTCTTTATATCAGACATAAGATTAGTGATTTAAAAGGTTGAAAACGTGTATTTTTATCAAAACGTTGGAAATCAATTCACTTTGTATAAAAGCAAACAAAATAATCTGATAGATAACAGTATAAAGAAAATTTGCTAGAGTAGTAATTAAAATTATCAATAAAATATACTTTTAACGATTCTAAAGTTTGCAGATTTAAAATATGTCACTGTTATAGATACGTTAAAATCCCATTAACACAAAGTTCCAGCTAAATTAAACATAATGCGGGGCTAAATACAGTTGACCGTCAACTTACAATCTCATTAATAGCTGGATAATTTGACGGAGAGTATCTACGAGCGTCCGCTCTCTTTAAAATGGCTGCCAGACAAGTGACCTTTGGTGTTTTATGTTTAGTGATTTATTTGTCGTGCTTGGCTTCAGCGGCTACTATCAGGGACTGCGGTGAGTGTTTTTATTCAAAATATTCATAGGTACTTATCAATAATTTAACGAAAACAATAATTGTTGTTCATGAATCCACAATGTGACTGGAGTGTTTAAATTATGAACAACAATGATTGAAATTATATCCCTCGATTAAAACGAAAACATTTGCTCAGTTTTGCATCCTATATTTTTTGAATGTTCTTAGGGATGTTTTATTAAGTATAAAATATTAAAATTGCACGTTCTTATTGAGAAATTTTCAATTTTTATACGAGCAAATATTATGGAATGTTTATGAGATTACTTGACGACTGAATACAATCTAAATCTCGATATATCCGGAGTTTGTTCAATGCAATAGTGGTTGTAGTTGGCTTATGGGCAAATTTTGTCAGTTTTGACAAAAAATATGGATGCTGTGTATGAACTAATATTGCAATTGACTTATTGGGAAATTGAAGCATGGCTTACACTCTGCACGATATGGAGAATTTTGATTAAAATTGATTTTTACTGAAATCACCGACCCGTCCAACATAAACTGTAGTTTTGTTTAAATTGGATTTGAGGTAGAAACAAGAAAAATAAACAAATCAAAACAAAGTACTCACTTTCTAGCAGCAAATATATTGTTAAC
Organism: Lochmaea capreae; assembly: GCA_949126875.1. Classification (NCBI taxonomy): domain Eukaryota; kingdom Metazoa; phylum Arthropoda; class Insecta; order Coleoptera; family Chrysomelidae; genus Lochmaea; species Lochmaea capreae. The sequence continues at coordinate 11,640,994 of OX421409.1, forward strand.
AGATAAAGCTGTCTAAGCACAAAACCCGACTTAATAGCAAAAGTGTCATTTTCCCAAAAAATATAGTACACATTGTAGAAATGAAAATAGAAACTTGTTTTTGGTAGTAGAAATAATATTAACTATAAAAAGATTTGGAAATGTTAGGTGATTCATCATTTTTTTGGTATGAAAGTCTCCACTGTTATAATACATTTTAAAAAACGGTATTCATGGAAGAAAATTGCATGATCCACTGAAATAGGTTTCATATACAGAGGATTTTAATGAAAACTATCCACCTCACATTGATTGATTGATTGATTGGATCAGCACACCAGTCAAAGGATTGATGTCCTCGGCACCTCAGCCTTAAGGCTTTTTGTGCTCTTGGTTGTGCCGTTTATGTGAAGAGACCAGTAGCCCTTATCAGGCTTAGCAGACTTTTCACTAGGTTCTTCTTGGAGAAATCCTCCCTTGGAAATTCTAGTCCTAGGAGTCTAGATAGATAATGTGAGAGGCTGTTTCCTCCTCTTGCATGCACAACCGACAGATAGGTGCCTCCCTATATATGCCGATTGTATGCATGTGCTTCCTTAGAGTACAGTGACCGGTGAGTAAACCCGTCACCATCCTTATTTGGGCCCTGCTAAGGTTTAGTATATCATTGGTCAGCTTCTCCGAGGGTTTTTTAACCAGGAGTTTGCTGTGTTCCTGTTTTGGCACGTGTCTCCAGTACAACTGGTGTTTAGTTTGAGTCCACCGAAATATACAACGACGTGCAGCAGTTTTGGATATCGCAAATACTGGTTCAGGACCAGTCAATGCTGTCTCAGACCCCAGCTTTGCTAGGATGTCTGCCTTTTCGTTTCCTACAATGCCCTTATGCCCTGGGACCCACTTAAGAGTAACTCTATTATGGTTAGCCAGGGTTTTAAGTTTCTATAGACAATCCCAGACCAGTCTAGATCCACCTCACAGAAATCTGAAAGCATCGCTTTTAGGAAAAAATACATCAAAAATCATACAAAGGGGACGTCTTTTTGCTCATCTGTGGACGTTATAACTTTAACCACTGCCCCCAATTTTTGAAATGGAACACCCTGTACATTATTGCATAGCTCGATTCTTTTATACGAGAGGATTACAAAAATGTATTATGCATTAAGTGAGAAGACATTCAGTTGGGAGGATAATTCCAATGTAAACTATGCATTTACTGCGGCACTAACTCTTCTCAATTAAGTAAACCATGTTTTGCTTGGGGGAAAAAACCTAGCGATTGAAAAACTAGTGTTTGACGTTTTAAAAAAAAGTGTCAATTAGGTAGCTTAGTTTTCATTCGAATATCAACATTTTATAAGTATCTATCTACCGTAAAAATGATGTATACAAGATAGAATTGAAATTGTAGGATTATACTACGAGAACAATAAGTCCCCAATAATCATAGGCGTAGCTAGACAGTTTAATGCTGCTTATTCCGGGAGAACTGCCATACATAAGTACCTACGTTACGAACTTGATGCAAAACTTTTTTTTCAAACAGGATCAGTTGCAAATAAAAAACACCAACCGCAACGAATAGTGAACGACGAGGCTATGGAAGTTGACGTTTCAGGAGAGCTTACGTTAAAAGTAGAACAGTCAATATCATTAAATTTCCAGTGCAATGGATGTTTATCACAGAATTTCACATAAATACAAATTCCATCCTTACAAAATTAAATTAGTCCAAGAGCTACATGAAGACGATTTCGACCTGTGTTTTGTAAATTGATGAGTGAACGACTGCACGACACTCCAGCTTTATTGTACAATATCTGCTTCTCCGACGAATGTTCATTTACATTGAATGGTAGAGTAAACAGACATTACTATAGATATTGGGCAGAAAATTAGCCACACGTGATGTGGGAGTTTCATAGGCGAAAACCACGAAAATTGAACGTCTGTGGAATTTTTGGTGACCATATTTTTGGACCATATATTATTGAGGGAAACTTAAGTCTTATCTACAATTCCCCAGAGGAGTTATTAATCCCAGAGCTGGATTAAGACATTTGAGCGCCCTAGGCTGACATAATTTTGGCGCATCTAAACTAGGAAAGTAAAAATATAGTTACATGTAAAATAAAACGCGTTTTGCAAAAAATATATGTAGTTTTGAAAATGAAAAAATCGATTTTCTACAGATGTATTTTACGCCACTTAATACTTTTTGATTTTTGTATGATATCTTCAAAATTCCTTTCCTTTAGCGCCTCTGAGACATAATATTGAGGGGTCAGTAGTTTTATCGTCTGTTGAAGAATTTCTTAAGTAATTTTTTACTCGTTTTATCAACTTTCACCCGTACAGTTCGTCACTGGTAAACACAGATAATATTCTTAAAATAATGTCCATTTTGGGAAACCTATAAATTAAATTTTTGCTGCGGATTGTTTGCAACCATGACATAGTTTTTGATGTTTTTTTCTTAGAATCAGGTTAGTCCAAAGTTTGAATAAAATATTTGAATTGTATACATTTATTTTCAAAATTACTATTCAAATCTTTAGTATAAATTCCTCGAAGATGTCTGCACTTTTCGTTTATTATTATTGTCTTTAGTGTTTTCAAAGTTTGTAAGAAAACCAAAACACCCACTGATTCCATCGTACGAACGTAGAACAAATTTACTTCCATATCTGTCCTACTATCAAAAGTAGTTTCTCCAACAACACTCTCTCCTGGCAAACAGTTCCTTTTTTTTCCTTATAATTACTACATCTTGTTAACAATTTACCGCTTCATTTCCATAAAAAAGTTAATTAATGATTTAGATAGTTGAAGGCTGTCCCTATATCCATACTTTGCTTTTGCAAAGACTGGCCTGTTTTGTTGAATTGAATCAAAATATCTCTCCAAAAAGTCTCCAAGCAACATTTTCTGAAATATACCTTTTCCTCGGCTTTTAATTTAGGTACTCACAATAAAATTCAAACCTTCTTTAAAAGCATCGAAACTGTCGTAAAGAGCGGCGCAAGCATCGACTCTAGCTGACCATCTAGTAGCTAAAAATTTTTTAGGCACATGCAGTTCTGACCCACTCACAGTTCTGTTACATGTTAAACACTCTTTCATTATTTCCCATCTATAGGTTTTGTTTAGAATTGGTACCTCACAACACATATTCAAGTAATATATACCTACTCTAGTTCTTCGATCTCTACAAAAAAATACAGCAAATATTATTATGATTTGCACGAATTGTGAGTCGTCAGTCAGCGCCTTTTTTTTAAAGGCGCCCTAGGCTATAGCCTAGTCAGCCTATTGGATAATATGGTACTGATTGATCCCGAAATAACACGAATACTAGAAAATAATTATACCATGTCAGAAGCTTTGCTAGCGTTTCAGCAGGATGGGCTCCTACAAGCTGTGTTTTTCCATTTTTTCATAAAAGTGACGCCTTCAGAATTATGTGCGGTGGATAGCTTTCATTGAAATGCTCTGTATAGGAAGGAGGAATATGAGCACAAGGAGAGAACTGACTAAATGGAAATCATAAACTATAGGTAAAACCGAAGGCAGAAGAAGGACACGGAAACATCCAAAAAATAACAAAAGTTGTAGAGACATTGCACTTCAACTAATAAAATATGTGGATCTGTAATTTATCTTGGTGGAATGTAAAACTAAGTTTCAATGGAATGGCTCATATGTCGCTGTTCTGATTATTGCACCAATTAAGATGTATGGAAACCACATAAAACCTGCATCCATCATATCGGATAGGATATGTATTGTATAGCTATTGAATGGAGATAGAGTTCTGTGAAATTTCATTTAGTGTGTAGATCTATAAAATTCAATTTGTACAGAAAATACGTCAGTTGCGATTAAAAAAATAAGTGTCAATTTGAAAGATAAATATTTGTGTATTGGAGCAGAAGCAACACAGCTTGATCTGGACAATGCAGAAGTAGGAACATGTAAGGAATATAACTATTTGGGTACTAGAATTACATCTAAAGGTCGCACTGAGGAGGAAATAGAACATCGAATACTGAAAGGAAAGAAAGTTATAGGTTGTCTAAACTCGCTGCTGTGGGCAAAAAATATATCTATGGAAAAGAAGCATATGATATGTAATACTATCTTTCAAAGTATTGTTCTCTATGGCTGTGAAACGTGGCCACTTAACAAAACAGCCCCGTAGATGGATTTCTGGCGAAGATCTGCTGGCAGATCACGTCTCGATAGAGTTACAAATGATCGAATTCGACAAATTGTAAAGACCGACAAAACTATAGTTGATGAAATTCAAAGAAGACAACTTATATGGTACGGTCATGTTGAACGTATGACAGATGAAAGACTACCTAAATTAGTACTTAGATGGACCCCAACAGAACGAAGACGAAGAGGCTGACCAAAATCAACATGGATAGCGGGCATTCAGAAAGCGATGTCTGAACGAAATCTAGCCCCAGGAGATTGGACTGACCGAAGAGGCTGGCAACTGGGAACCGGAAGGCGAAAGACGCTATGAAGCCGGACTTATATAAATATATATAATGATTTTTCGAAAGAAAATTTTTCAAATAGTTATCAGGGTAGAAAATTGAATGTGGGTGACGATGGTGATAAATATTTATTAAGATTTGGATTGAGATAATTTTGACAAGAAAAAGCTAAAAAAATTTAAAAAGCCCATAAATATTTTATAACATTGATTTGGAAATTAAAATTGGATTTGAAGAAATATAGAAAGAAATTTTTGATAAATATGTAAAAAAGTTATTATCACAAATGATGGATTTGGACAAATAATATGTAAAATTAGAAGTAAGAATCTGAAGGATTGGCTTTAAACCTGCCTACAGGAAAGTACCATTTTAATTATAACTTCGGGAGGAGAAGAATTAAAAATAATCGTATTTGGAAAATAGTAGAAATTTTTATTTGAAAATAGAAGAAATTTTTTAGAACATCATGATAATAGAAGTTTAACATTTATATAATAATAAATGTTAGAATTAGTTAGAATTTGATTTGAAATTAATTTAGTTTAGAACCCAACCCTGAAATAAGAGATCTTCTGATAAATTAACAAATAAAATAAAATAATCATTAACAAAAAGAACAAAATATAATAAGTCAATACAGTAATGTATATTGGGGTGATGTTTACTGAGACCTGAAAGATCTATTGTGCCCCCTGACTTCTACTTAGTTCCTGAGGAAAATCTCAGCGACTATTAGCTCCTTTAGTTTTATCTCCCTGGGGAATTTTAGGATATTTGCAGGCTTCAACTTAGGTAAATGCCCCTTTTATATAGGATAGGACCTTACTTCAATAGTTGTTTGAAAACTTGTCAAGAATGTCTTACACCCGTATTCAGAACACTAGATTGAAAGATAACGGCTCCGTTGTATAACAAGCCGTAATATGATAAAACGGTAACAGATAATAAAGCTTTTGCTGATAAAAGGTTGAGAAAAAAATAAACAAAATCATTAAATTTCTATCTTTTCGTGATTGAAGTAAAACCTTTATTCTCCATAATAGTTATTTATGTACCAAGGACGAAAAACTGTCTATTATAGTTGAGTCTGAAAGTTGAGTAAGCAGGCGAGACAATAGACAGTTCGTCGCCGAGGTGTATATTACATTTTTTCGTCGACCTTGAACGTGTTGTATTGTTTTTCATATATAAAGCGTTATTTCTGGTGGAGTAAATCCAACGTGGCCGTAGCTGCCAATTCCCACAGCTCCAGAGGAGTGTTACTGATATCGCTATCACTATCCATTCTTGATTATTATAAACACTAATATTCACTCCACGATGTTACACAAAAAATTTAGCGAATTTCATAAATAATTACTTTGACAACACAAAATGACAGTTATTGTCACAGGTAACCATAGTTACCAGAGCAGACGAAAAGTAAAGTGTGCATCCGGAAATAAGTACGTAAAATGTCATTTTTTGTATAGGTCGACTAAAAATAGTTATTTGTATGCTTAGGCCGCGAAATAACTTTTTAACGTACCGAAAGAACAGTTATCGCCGAGGCAGTTTGCGGCCAAGGCAAGATAATCTTGAGGTCGTTAAAAAGTTTCGCGGCCATGGCATACACACTATTTTTCGTGCAATCGTTAAAATTATTAATCTAGATAATTGTAAATAAATATATCATTGCTTTAAAATCAACAGCGGTTTAATTTATTTAACAATGTGTGCTATGGAAATGATATGTTTCAATATATACAAAATATTTTGACAGTTCTTGCTTCAATTTCTGGAGTAAATATAAGTAATAATACAAATTGTACAATTAATGTTAATATTCATCATACATAATATATATAAGTACTTATTTGTTGTTGGTATTCAATAAAAAATAATCCTTGACTTTGTAGTGTTTTAGAAATGTCAAATTTTGAAGTGATATTCAAATATGGAAGTGACGGTTGGTTTCGCAGCCGTTGCTATGGGTAACGGCCGCGAAATTGAATTTCGCGCACTGTGTTGAGAACGCGTCCGATTGCACGAAAATATTTTTATTCAAATTTGGTGGACTTGATTAAAAGTCGATGGACAAGTAATCTACACTATCAAAAAAATCCGGATAACAAAACTTTCACACTGGTTATCCCCTTAACAGCTTATTTGATTTGGTTGATTTTTTTTGTGAACTGTAGCTGAGTTTTTTTGTAGTGATACTATTGTGGTTGGAAGTTTGATGTGGAGGTGAATTTGAAAATATATAATGTGGACATGTTTTTCACCAGATATTTAAAACACTCTGTAGGGTGCAGCAGGTACTCTAAACTGGTGTTAAAATGTAGCATTATGATTTTTTTTTTAAAAAGAAGCCGTCCCTCTTGCCAGCACCACCTCAGCCTCTTGGGCTTATTGTGGATTCGCCTAATGTTCTGACTACAGCCTATTGAGCCAATCCGTTCCCTGTATACAGGTTTTTCACTGGTTGGTTGTAGAAGTCTTCTGGAGTCATTTGGGGTCTTGCATGCAGTTTTTGCCTCCTGTGGTCCAACGTCTCACAGTTGCATAATATGTGCAGAGCTGTTTCGGTGTCCTTTTTGCATCTTCTGCATGTTAGGTCTCCGTTATACAGTCCTATTTTGTTCAGGTGCTCCTTTGTGAGAAAGTGTCTCATAAGAAGCCCCGTTATGGTGTGTAGTCTGTTCCTGCTCATTGGGAGCAGTTCTTTCGTTACTTTTTCTGATGGTTCTTTTATGAATTTCTTCCCACGTGTTTGCCTGGTCGTATTCCTCCAGTGTTTTTTGTGTTGTATTTTCAACCACCCTTTTAACATTAACCTATTGGAAAACTTTAAAATTCCAGAAGGTAAAGCGCTATTATTGACTATGTACTCTTGCCAATATAACTCCATTTAATAGACATGGTATCGAACTAATAATGTTAGTGAAGAAAGGATAACAAATTGTACCGAATTCTCCTTCTAGTGCATCTCGAAGATCTTGGAAGGGCAATGCGGCCAGGTAACGAATTCCTTACTGCATCTGGTTCCAGAAATGTTTAATATGATTAAGAACAGGACTGCAAGCTGACTAAACCTTCCTTTAATAATTTTTTATACATGAATTAAATTGTCTTCAGTAAAAATTAATATTTATATAAGCCATAGGCTGATATTTGTTCATTTATGTTGGAAAATAAAAGTTTTCAGTCAATACTTTTTTGTTTCGAAAAGTATCGTTTATTACACATCCATAAATGCTTTTCCGTGTTTGCACGACTTCCAGTGTTCCGCTACGCCTCACCTGTCGCGCGCATACGGGAAAATACTATTTTTTAGACTCGTAATGAAATATACTATTCCCGTTCCTGGAATTTCAACCTTTTAGAAAGTATTTTTTATGCTAGACAACGCTTTTATTACCTTGTGTATTCCTGCATGTTTAATCAAGTGAATGAACACAAATATGATGGAAATCGATACATTTTTACTATACCAAGATGTGCTTGATAACGTTGAATATCTGGAAAGAAAAATACCAAATGATGCTGGACTGGAAAAGATTGCGTGTTTCATAAAAATTATTTTCCATTTTCGTTAACATATAGGTTCACTCCAATTGTTTTTATAAAACCAAGCGACACAAAGACAGAAAATGAGTTTTAGCAGCCAAAGACTATTAGATGAACGAGCGAGTGAAGCGAAGTAAGGGCAGCTAAACAATACTTTCCGCCCTTTTTTGGGTGTTCATTATGATTGGTTTTACGTAAGGTGGGCAAAAAATATTCCTCGAGCTTTACTCTCGCTTTGAAATAATTACAATTCAAGTTAAGCTACGTGGTGGAATTGACAATTACATTTTATTTTTATATCATGGAAACGCAGTTGAATTGGGAAATAGATGACTAAGCTCAAATGTGACCTTCACCTTTATGAACGATAGTGAACGCATAAAACTAACATATAAGAACGGAATTTTAACATTTTTAATGTTTCATATATTCATTTGATTATGAAAATTTTTCATTGTTTAGCAAGAGCTGGTGTTAAAATTAATCGAAAATGATAAAAGAATAATTACAGCTACTCGACCTTTTATTGTACAGATATATCGTGAGTTTGCCGCTGTAATAATAATATAATATAATGTTTTCGTCCTGGGAGTAGTAATGTATTATTGACATGATTTAATATTTCACATCCAAATTTGTGAATTACTATTCCTGTTAAATATGTCAGTGATAATATAATTATAATCTGCAATATATTGGTATTTGTATTGACACAGTGGCAATGGCAAGTCATTTCGAATTTTATGGTTCGGATAGAAAACAAATTCACTTGAAAATGCAAATGTTTATTTAAATATGAGAGGAAAAAAGGAATCTTACTTTTTCAAATCTGAGAAGGTACTTAGTATTTCTTTTTGCAAATATAAGGGTGTTACAAAAAGGTGGATGATAAATTAAACAACATATTCAGTTCTAAAAATAATTCGATTGAACGTAACTTGCCTCAGTACAATCGTGCATACAAAAAAAAGTCACAGGCAAGTGCAAATTGATTTCTTCGAATATTTCTACAGTTTTCCGACATAAATTGAAAATTGACAAGTGGCTTTCTAATTTATTGAACTATTTTTTTAAGTAGTTTTCAAACTACTTCCCCCCTTGTGCTTTTCAGAAACATTAGTTTTCCTTTTTATTGAGATACGACCTCTTTCTCATTATGCTACAAAAACTTTGTAGTAGGTAGGTATTGAATATTCATTTAATAAGCAGTTGTTGTTGCCACTTATACAATTAGACTTTGGCATCCACAATAATTCTCATCTTAATATGTCAAATAGCTATAATCAATTCGCAATTGGTAACTTCAAAAGGTCGTAACTTTTTTGTATGAAAATTTTGTTCTAAGACAAGTTAGTTTCAATTTAGTTGTTTTTGTATCTGTATATGTATTTTTCTTGGTACATGCTCAAAACAAATCATTTGCTACCAAAATGTCCTTTCGAATTGTTCTGTTAAATAAGTTTTTAGTAACTAATTTCCGCTAGACCGAATCATAAAATAAATAATATACAGATTGCGAAAAGTATATTTGTGCCATACGATTCACACAAGTACGACAAGGAAAATATGAGCAAAACTACTTGAAAGAGAGAGAAGACTAATTGTGCGCTCAGCGATGGGTGTGTGTTCACTTCCAGCTACCAAAAACAGTTGGGTGTGTTCAGTGCCCCCTTATTTTAACCGCTTCGATGTTGCCACAAGCGCAGATTAATTTGTACAAATCATATTTTTGTCTCGTTATCGTTAACTTTTTTTCGAGCTCATGCACTATTAGGTAAAACTGAACACTTTCATCCGGCAACAGTGTCCTTTACAGAGAGAATGGACTGCCTGAGCTCTGACGTCACAACAGAAGGCTTCTCCTATTAACTTTCCCAAACAAATCGATGACACGTGTTTAATTTGCGGTTTGCTATCCATACTGTTATAAATAAGAGTGATCGTTGTTAGAAATAAGTAAAAATAAATCAGTTGGAGACTTTTCACACGAAAATCTGCAAGGTAAGGTTTGCAAAGCGTTTTTAAAACAGTGTAAAAATAGTTGTGGTTATGTGTGCTTATGCTGTGTTTTTGTATTTAAAGTTTTGTAAATTTGATTGACAAAATAATGGAAATCCTTTTCCAGATTTTCAGGTTTCAAAAACTTCATTAATTAATCACTTTTTATATATTTCTAATACCGATCAATCTTATTTATAACTAAATCAACAGCAAACGACAAATTGAAAATTTCTTGAAAATTTACACGAGCTTTCGGTTTGTTTGTAAAAGTTTTTATGACCACGCCTCTTATGACTTAGGCAGTCCATTCCCATTTAAACTATACCATAAACCATAATGGTGTTGGATGGTATCGATTAAAAAACACAGTTAGTTCTGCTCAAGGCTCCTAAGCAAATTGTTTTGTAATTATAATTTAAAACACTGAAACGACATAAATTCTAATGTCATAATATAAAAATTTGCGTCACCTTAAAATACAAGTGGCCCTGAATAATTTGAAAAATGTATGTTTTCAAGGAAACTTTTTAGCGGATTTTCGCTTTTCCAAATAGTATTTTGTCAATATTAAGTTTCCTGAATACATTTTGATTCAAAAAGTCAGGCATGCTTGTTTTTTTTTATGAAGAATCATTATAACGTTTCCACTAAACGAAACTCAAAAATTTTTGTTACTAATATTTCAATTTATTTTTCAGGATCAAAAGATGGATCGATAATCAAAATAGATTTAGATAAATGTGAGGATGAACCTAGGTGTCCACTAATCAGAGGCCAGAATGCAACTTTGACAGCAACTTTCAAATCTGGTAATATTAATATTACTAATATAAATACTCTGGATAATCGTAAGAACATACAGAGGAAAGCATAGTCTACAGGCTATGTGAAAACTTCATGTTTTCGTAGGCAAATATTCACTGAAACCTGGAAGTCCTATTGCTTCGTCGCCCTCTACTCAGTTTCTTGAAATATTTTTTTAGGACATTCGCAGGCTTCAGTTCAGTCAAGGGTTCCCAAGTGTACTTCGCAATTAAGTAAATGGATGTTACTACTTCCATCTCACATCGACATACTTCCTCTTCGACTACCTTGAACTATAGTGTACTTCGCAATTAAGTCAATGGAGGTTACTACTTCCATCTCACATCGACATACTTCCTCTTCGACTACCTTGAACTATCTGAGTTTCCCATTCAGGTGTCAGTGTATTGTTGGGGCATGTGCATCTAAGTACCTCTCTCTCTAGTGGTTATTCCTTTCCTATCGTTGACGCAGTAGCACAGTATGTATGCTGAGGTGCATCTTTTTAGTAGTAGTTTGTTTACAGTGCCTTGTCAAAAGCACAAGAGGAATCATGGGTACTTGCATATTCTGGCTTGGTAGGTACTCGTGAATTTTGGTGATGGTTCTCCTATGAACTCTTTGGAAGTTTCTCATTTCATACGTCTTGTTCCACCATTTTCAAGATAGTTTTTTTGTTGGTCCTTGAGTTAATATTTTTTTCGTTCATTGCTTTCGCTATACCTCAGAAAGGCTCTGGGCCGATCGGAACACGTCGTGTTCCTTCTCGTGCCAGTGCGAATCTACCTCTCCATAGTACTTGTGATCTGAGAGGCCTGATACCCAGGCTGAGGATAGCATATTTCAACTGCCCAACTTTTTCAGGGTTCCAAGCTGTCCCATATGAGTTTCAAATGTATCTGCATGGTGATGATTGCTTCAATAGCATTCATTCATTAATTCGTTTGGGACGTGCTCAACAGCCCAGGCACTTGAACTGAATCTTTGTTATCCATCTACTTGTGATGGTTGTATTAATTCCTCTCTAAAGTGCTTCCATCTAAGTAATTGTGAGTTCTCACAGAAGCAGAGTATGTGAGTAGGTGTTTCATCATAGAGTTCACATTTTCTGCACATAGGTTCACTAACTTTGTCCATTTTGTGCTGAGTGCAGTGTGATTTGATAGCAGTTTGGATGAATATGTAAATGTTTTTCCCCATCAAATTTTTGACTCACTAGCTCTCTCTCACAGTGCTGCATTGTTGGATTTTTTGCATGGAGTATCGTCACGTGCCCAAACACAGTGAGATACTCATCTTTCGCTTAACTGTTAATATTGCTGGTGCTACTACTTCCTTGGTTTTTGAGCTATTTTTGATGCCTTTCTGCTATGACTGTTCCACGTTATTTTCCGAGGATACTGCTCATCCGATGAGATTCCCATTATGGGGTCAGTTGGTATAGCTCTTACTCTGAGTAATATATTCATTCGATCTCATCCGGTCGTAGTTTTCTACAAATATAATTGATTGTCTTTGCCCTCTATACTATTTGCGTATACACCTTCGCATGTGAAATAAAACTCCTGCTACTGACGAAAATAAGACATGGCTTGTTACCATAATTCCGTTCAAATTTAATTGAAAATGAGTCTAAAGTTTTTAATTCAAATTATTTAATTGATCGATAATTCTAACCAAACATTAGCGTCATGTTTGAACGTGTTTAATTTACTGAATTGATATGTTGAATAAAATGAGATGTAGTAGATAGTTACTTGTACTATAAGGAGTGTGAGTAACATTTACTAGTCGAGAACGATTTTGCGCCTGAGCGATAGCGAGGGCTGGCAATAAAGTTCGAGACTAGTAAATATAGTTTCAACCCGTGAAGTATATAAGATGTTTTCTCCTCCCCGTAGAATATATTCTTGGATTTTTATCTATTTAATTCGCATGAAATTATATGGACAAGTTTGACCGGTTTCTATAGCGTCATAAGGACTGTTATTTTATCAGAAATTGTGAGAAATTGAATTTATTGATTTCTATAACAGCCAAATGGATTGTAGAGTAATCAGCCAATATCGCTGGTCTGTCGCTGCTGCCAGAAAAATCGAGGAAGAGGTATAAAGCAACGTATCAATACTTCAAGAATTGATGCCAAACAAAGACTTCCATTGCAGTTTCAAAAACCGTGCTTTTGGCGTACTTTTCCAAAAATCTGCTTTATTATAGTCTCCATCAAGCTTATGGTGTGAATATTCTTCGCTAAAGTCCACCCATAGAGGAAAACAAAGATATTTCCAATTATCCCAAGCTTCGAGCATTTTTAAAATTAAAAAATGAGGTATAAACCCAAAATATCTAATGTGTTTGACAGAGAAGATGTAAATTAATTCCTCTTTGAAGCCACTAATGATATTTATTCAATGATAAAGGTCGTAATGATAATGGGAATTGCTGGAGAGTGCCGTTCTAGTGAACTCTATGCAATGGAAATAGACAATGTTGAATTAAGTCATGAAGTCATAATTGTTACTATTCCTGATTCCAAAAATGTAACGGCAAGTAAATGAACAGTCGCTAGAAGTTAAGATTTGTTATTCCAAAATAGTTCGCAATTACATTGTTATAATATCCCACATGACGAATTTCAATCCTCACTTCATGCGGTATCAAAATGGAATCTGCTTAATCCAGACTATCGGGAAAAACTCGATTTCTCCAATTCCAAGAAAAAAACGAAAAAACATTTATTTTTATTTTGTAGATAATGTTCGTAATTGTAATAATTGTACTAAAATATATTCATGTGACTGAATTATTACTACTCAAGGGTGGTAAGTTGACTCACAGCTCGTCGTCAAAAAAATCGATACCTTTTTGGTAATTGTTACTAACGTCCTTAAAAACAGTGTCAAAATACGTTGTTCACAATATGGCAGAAAAACATCTAATGATTGATATTTTCTTACAGATGTCACATCAACTACACTTAAAGCAGTGGTATATGGAAAGTTGTCATTTATAAAATCCAAATTCCCCCTACCAGATCCAAATGCATGCAATTTCGGAGTGAATTGTCCTTTAGGTCCGGGAGCAAATAACACATACGTTGTATCAATTTACGTGAAGGAAAATTATCCTACGGTAAGTATCCTTGACTTTCAAAATAATGGATAATTGTACTTATTTTGGACCTAGACACCCGTTGCTTGACATCCCAATATCGGTAAATGAGTTGGTGATTGCGTTAAGTCAACGTAAAAATGGCAAAGATCCACGGAAAGATAAAATTAGCTACGAATTCATTGAAAATCAACCACAGAACTGGATTCTTTATATATGAATAACCTTTTCAATAATATATTTAGTCAAAGGTTATTCCAGTCACAAATAATTATGACTATGCTTCATAAAAAAAGGCACCACTAATGATGTTAAAACTGAAATTGTTAGTTTTTTCAAGGGTAGCTTCAACAGCAACAGCTACAACTTTTATTATAATAACACACACATAGATGTAGCTGATAGATTCGAATATTTTGGCACAAGTTTAGTTGTTCTGGTGTTTTCAGTGACACATGAACGACATATGAAGCACGTATAACTGGAAGGGTATAAATATCTTCACCTCTAACCCCTAACCACTAACAAAAAAAATATTATATTGTGGTTTGACTAGGAGTTTCATTTCATGAAGCACATTTGAGATATGGATGAACTCTTGGGGTTACTCACATTCTAATTTTAATGAATTAGCATTTATCTGTAATATTTATACAAATATAATTTTTGGTTTCAGCTTAATGTCGATGTCGAGCTTCACTTACGAGATGATTTGGGTCGCGATGTTATATGTGCCCTAATTCCGTCAGCGGTGGTTGCAGAAGTTACTGCAAAGTAGTCGAGATAAATAGGTGTTATTTTTTTCAAATCATTTTCTGTTACCATTTTACTACAAACCATAAAAATTTGTGAAAACATCCAATTTTTTTCTGCCTTCGACTTGGACCAACAACATTTACAATATTGAATTGAATTGTGAGAAATGTTATATATTTAATAATACTTATGAGTATATTTGTCTATTCCATTTTCGCAAGAATACCAATTCCACTTTCAGGCTAGGATCCGGGGGCACACGGATATTGTAGCAAAGTTAGGGTCTGAAACTGCATTCACTGTACTTGAATCAGTATTTGGAATATCAAAAACTGCTACACGTGGTTGTACATCTAGGTGAGTTTAAACTAAACATCAGACGTACTAGGGCCACATGCTGAAGCAGGAACAACAAAACACTGTCGGAGTCACTGTCTAACGAAATATTAGACCTCAGCAGGTGCCAGGTAAGGAAAGTTACGGGATACTCCTCGGTCTCTGAAAACTGAGGAAGCACATGCATACAATTGGCATATACAAGATGAGTCATGAGGAACTGTACATACTCCTACCTAGTATGAAGACCTCTATGGGGAATATCAAAGGGTTATTTCTTCATTTTTGAACTCTTCTCTTCAAGTTATCATGAAAGTGTCAACCTCTCTATCTGGTCTAAGTTTTTTTCTGGCTTACTGACATTTCCTACTAAGCTTTTTTATTTTATTATCTGGCAAACTGAATAAATTCCAATACTTAGGGCCAGTTAGACCTCCTTGACATGAAGAATGGTCCAATTAAATTGTCAGCCATTATATCAGTCCAATCATTCAATGAAGGATTGCAATGATAGAGTGATGGAAAAGTAATGACTCGACCATAAAAACTACGGTCTCTTTGTTGTGATTATTTTTTCTCACTATATCATAACATGAATTTTGTAGAATATTGTCAGTATTCCAAATTTTATAGACTTTTCGTGATTTATACGAGCGATAACCATTTTTCTTCCAAAATCAAGATTTGCTCACTAAAAAGTGTGGGTTTTTGTGATGCATTAACCCCACCAGGTGACAGACGACAATTTTTGTGTTGGACAGGAAAATTCTGAATCATACTATGATGTAGATAATGGAGGGGTACGCCCAAGCAGGAAATGGAAATTTGTGTTACCGTGTCATTCATGTGATACCATTTTATTATTTGTTTGTTTTTATTTTAAATTGTAGCTGATGATAATGATCAGATCGTTCTGAATTTTATTTATTGCTTCTATGGAAGCTTCACATCTTGCTTGCAGCTTGATTTTGTAGCAGTGGAGAACAAAAGCATTATCCCTTATTCCTGTCTCTACTCTTGCTTGCACTTGGGTGGTTTCTACCATCAACACAAGTACCTACTCAACAATTTCTACAAGCTACAATCCAGCAAAACTGCTCTTGCTCATATTCTCTGACCGTTCGAATTTTCCGCACAAATTATACAACTATATTCGGGTCCGGTGTTGCCAAAATGGTTCTGTTCGACTTCCCGGCATGTATATTGTTACACCTTAACAAGGAACCGATCGATATTATATATTCTTCAAAAATGCAGATCAACAGTTAATTTCTTGCGGAAACCTGCTCCAGTTTTTTGGTTGATATCAGAAAAGCAGCAGTAATTTTTAATTCCGACAAGATTCACTAAAATGACTTGTTAATTTGATTTTCCACTCATAATTATACTTTCTTGTAATGAACCACGAAAAAGAATTAATAATATTCAACAAAAACCAAAATAAGAAATTGTGAGGGAAATTAATAAAAATTCCAGGCGGGTTTTCACGAGTGCCATTAGCGGAAGGAACAGGATTGTTTTCACTCAAGAGGAAGTTTTATGTTTTGAATAATAACGAGTCGAAGATTCATTCCGGTTATTTCATAATTTAAAATATGGAATTTATTTGATTAACTATAAATTAATTTGAATTTAGAATAATAAGTCTTCCAATAAACGTTCCATGGAGAATTTTCCTTTCATTTTATTCAAAATATAAAATTTCCATATCATTTTGGTGTATTTGAAATACACGGTTAACAGACAGGCGTACCATGTTCACTGTATCTTTTTATTTCATGCAGTAGATAGTATTTTTACAGACATAGAGGTTGCTGTTCCTCAACCACTTTTCTTTTTTGTAGTTGAATTCATTGTTCTTCATAACCTGTAGCATATTTTCAAGCTAGATTGGAATTATCATTGTTTCAAAACAACTGCCTTGAAAATATTCAAATGTAATTAAATTATTTTATTTTTTTAATGAAAAACGTAACGATGTTGAAACAGCAGTCATCATCCGCAAGATATTCATTCATTCAGTCTCAATTACCTTTAACTGTGTTTGTTTCATTTTAAATTAATGAAATTTGCTGTCTAGCTTATGAATTGATGGATGATAGATGTGCTTTGTGCTGTCATCTCTCTAACCAACTCGACGTGAATTTTTTTCTGAGAAATATTGAATTTTTTTTGGTGTCATATCCATCAACTAAATTTCACTTGTAAATACATTATCTTAACGGATGGCAAGTCTATTGGCTTAAAAAATGAGGCCAAATCAGAAAAAAATTATACTATCTCATTTGCTCAATTTTCTGATCTTGCAGGCATCACCATTATTTTGTGTCTTGACTTCCAATATACTTTGATGCTTTTTTAATAAAAATCAAATGGAAGCTATATACTTTGTAAAAATTAAAAAGTATGAACCAAGATGAAATGAAGAATGTCCCTATTTAAGAATATTCGGGAAGAACTTGAAGATCAGACGTGAGTAGTCCAATGTTATGAAATCAACAAGGTGTCCTACTACATATACTCAATGTGATTTTATGTCAATCTAACCCTATTCAAATGAGAGGGTTCAATAAAACTCACAACACCACAATAATTTAATTTGTCCACCAAAAGGACAATCAATCTGCTACTAGTTTTGGTAAATTAATTACCATCATCAGGCTATAATAGAAATGGTATACTTAATATGAAGATCTTATGAAATTCTGTTATAATATTGAAACAAACCATCACTGAAATTTTGATGAAACTAATGCACTAAATTTAAATTACAAGATAATAATATTAAACTTATTAAATAACATTTAAATGTTTTTGCGAAACAAATAAAGAATGGAAGTAATTGTGAAAGTACAAACATTTTTTAAAATTATCTAAATAAAACCAATTAATAGGATCACAAAATAAGTATAGTCACCTTCATGAAACATATACAACTGGAAAAATCATAGGTTGTTGTCACCAAAATTATTCATTATGATATTAAAGTAAGATCCTTGAATGAAAAAACCAATCAAATGTGGTATGGAAAACAAGAAAAAAAAATAAACAAATTATAAATGACACTAATATATAGAAGTTTTCTCATGAGAAAACTATAATAAACCTAAGAAGAAAAAAATTTTAACTATAGTAATATTATGGGTCAAACCCAAGGGGATGGTTTCTTATATATAATCCGAACAAACTGGAAAGTAATTACATGGAAGTAACAAAAAATTCTTTATAATTTAAAAAATTAATAATAATTCTCCTTTGGAGATTATACAAAAAACTTATTTAAAAAACTTTTATAAATTTGGACTCTCCTTTCCTACAGTTGAAGAATTATATACTTTTGTATTTTGGAGATATTTCTTATAGAATTGCTAAAGTTTTCAGAAAATATAATGTTGCTTTACAGACTGATTCGTCATTGAAACATATTTTTGTTAAGAACAAAGATAGAGTTCCTATGTTGCATAAATCTGGAGTTTATCTTTGAGAGTGTTTTTTAGCGTCGAGGCGAGCCATGAATATTTGCTTTAAAACCGATACCAGTTCATCCCAAAGTCATTAAAATTAAAAAATATAAATCTTCAAAATCAGGAGTTTATAAATTAAAATGTAGTAATGACAACTGAGAAAACATTTATATCGGTAGAACTTTTAGAAATTTCAAAACTAGAATTCCAGAACATAAACGTAGCTAGGACAACAAAAAATATCATTTATTAGGAAACCTAAACATTTTCGACTCAAATTTTGAAATTTTACATGTAGAATCTGAATCATTTAAATTAAATCCTTTAAAAGCTCTTGAGACAAATAAAATAGTTATTTATATACTCAGGCCGCGAAATACCTTTTTAACGTACCGAAAGAACAGTTATCGCCGAGGCCATTTGCGGCCGAGGCAAGGTAATCTTGAGGTCGTTAAAAAGTTTCGCGGCCATGGCATACTATTTTTCGAGTAATCGTTAAAACTATTAAACTAGATAATTGTAAATAAATATATTATTGTTTTAAAATCAACAGCAGTTCAATTTATTTAACAATGTCACCGCGTGCTATGGAAATGATATGTTTCAATATATACAAAATAACCATAAAAAGTCAGTAGTGGTTCTGGATTTTTATGTTGGCATCAGGAAATTTGTGAGTTTATTCTTCAAGTAGGTTCATTGATCGTAGTAAATATCAGGCACAATGGAAAGTTAAGTACGTCCACCCGTATGGCTTGGAATTTTAAATTGTTTAATCAGCTGGAATGACAATATATAGTTTTATAGTATTTTTGCCTTGAATGAAAGTCGTTTTATTGGTGCTTTCTCTTCGTCTTTTCTCAGTCAGCGATTTAGTTGATTCTCTATTTTTTGTTGATTGTCTGATAAACTGGCGAATGATCCGAGGATAGTGGCATAAATTCATTTTTAGTGGCAATGAAAAATACGAATAGTCAGAATTTTATTACATAAAGCAAATTATCAAATCACTAACTTATTTCACAGCACACTATAGCGTAGTAAATTCTAAGCAATAATCCATACAAGATCTTTTTAGATTCGTCTGACTAAAGTCAAATTTTATTTTGTTCCACACTTGATACGTCTTTTTATTTTACTACAGCCCTGATCCCCCTGTGTAACGACTTCTAGACATTTTTTATACCATTCGACATACAATACAGAAAGTTCATTATTATGTGAAAATTCTGTAAAACACTTCCTGTAGATTAGAACAGGAAGTACAGTGAGGAAGGGTTAGGGTGTACTGGATTTTATAAAACAAATTAGAAAATTCAGGAGAAAAATATATAAAAGATATTAGTCCAGTAAATAAATACCGAGAAACCCCCCAACCTGTTCATCTCTTTATTGTCGGACTTTTTTTTGCAACTTGTAGGTATTTACGGGTAGATTACTCTCTGAAAATATGTCCTCCGCGAAATTTGCGGAAGGGGCTGAAAAATGGCCAATAATCCCAAAAATTGTGGTGATGCGTTGACCGGATAGAACTGACCTTCTGACATACAACAAAAAAAATAAATTGTGTATACTATTTTTAAAGAAGCACACCCTCTTCTGAAAGAGACTGGTGCTCCGCTGCGCTGCTATAATACTAGGAAACTGTAGGTACTCCAAGAAAATTGTAGGTAATCCAGGAAACTATAGGTACTCCAGGAAACCTATAATCAAGTAAACTGTATTCCAGGAAACTTGTAGGTACTCTAGGAAAACTATAGGTACTCCAGGAAAACTATAGTTTCTCCAGGAATACTATGCTCCAAGAAACTGTGCTCCAGGAACCGGTAATCCAGGAAACTTTACACCAGGAATCTTGTAGGTACTCTAGGAAAAATGTAGGTACTCCAGGAAAACTATAGTTACTCCAGGAATACTATGCTTCAAGAAACTGTGCTTCCGGAAACTGTAATCCAGGGCACTGTGCACTGTGCAGTAATCCAGATTCTTATAAGATAATGTGTTGGCAAATTTTATAGTTTTCAATTTCAGCAAGATTATAGTTTATGGATTACTGAACAGTTCCACACTTGGTACCTTCTCCGTTCTTATTTAAAGAAACTTCAAAATTTTAAATTTCGCGGTAAAATATCTCAAGAATATTGATTTTTGAACCAATAGTTAATTCGATCAAGAATTATATATGTGAAATAATTTATGAATTCTTCGATTGAAAAATTTACCAAAGCCAATTAACTTTTGTCCTCGATTTATATTTAAATCAATAGAAAATGGTATTTCCATCCATCTTTCTGAAGGTTGTGTCCGTGATCAGCTGACAACATGAAGCGGGATGACGAGACTTGGAAACCCTCTTTAGCTGCAAATGTGACTATTGGTTCAAGAATTATTACATATGTCCAATGGATTTGTTTTTGCACTAAGCTTCCACTGATCCTACATGCACACAAGGATAGTCTATCCTTCCAAGCGAACGTTTTATGTATGATTTTTCTGTTCAGGATAATCCCCAAGTAATTAACTTCTGCTGCAAACGATATATTTTCACCATTGTAGGAGAGTGGAGGAAGATTCTTGTAGTGAAAGGAACAAGGTATTACAGTTTTGCTGGGGTTAACATACATCTGTTACTCTGGCAATAACTGTGAATAAACATCGCCCAACGTCTTTAAGACGATATTGACTCAAATTGGTCCTTACTATGATGACCAAGTCGTATACAGACTCTTGCTCCTATACCCTTCTTTTTTCGATAGTACGGTTTTGGAAAGTGGACAATTTGGATTTTAAGGAGGCTACAGGAATTTGAGAATTGTTAAAGGTTGATAGTGGAAGGAAAGGCGGGAAGAATAATCTCAAATGAGGGTTTGTTTTTAATAACCACATTGAAATAGTTTTAAGGATAACAACAATGGAATAATTGGTTAGGCTAATGGAACCGAAAGGATCCGCAGTCAATATCACAACCTCACACACACACAACAATGGAATAATAGTTTAAAAAATAGATATATGTGGAACTTTGAGCCTTTTCTATCTCAAATATTCCAATGATTTGCTGAAAAATAAAAGTATAGTGATATGACCATATTTCACGATCGAAAAGATAGAAGGTTTCTGTGGAAGCAGCTTCTAATAAATGTTCTGTTTGATTTCAATTCGACCACCTCGTATACTCAGTTGGTTCCTTAATAAAACCATAAATTTTTATTTAAAATGCCGAGGCAACATTTCCGCAATTTGATATGTTGCAATTTCTGCTTTGTTCTAAATTTCATTCGAATAAATTAAAGTTGTCATCTGGCCGGAGAAAATTATTCGCTACAGCCATTTTTACTTGTTTGTCGTAGTCCTTCTCGTTATCCCTGACAGGGATTTCACTGCAGAAGTGAGGTAAAATCGTCGAGTTAACACAATAATCCACCCGTTTTTGTATCCTTTTGTTTGAGAAGAGGTGGTCCGCGGCAATGTTATCGAATCAAACTCATATTAAGCCCCAAAACTGGAAGTTAATACATGAATTAGTGGACGGTCGTGGACAAAATGAAGTTTGTGCTTTTCGGAAGGATACTCTAATAAAAACAAGGATATATTTTTCTCTTTTTTTTTTACACCAGACCAAATTTTTCAGCCTCCAGCTTTAAGAGAATTATCACTTTTTCTCATTTCGGTGAGATTGTAGTTTTTAGGGTAACTGTAAGTGAGATTATTATTTTTTTAATTTTCCATCCAGTTTGGTGAAATTGCTTTGTCTTTGGCTACTCTACTTAAGACCCCTTAGCGGACTAATCTGATAAGTCTTATACATTTTGAGTTAAGTCAAACTTATGAGAAACTGCGAAGTATATCAGTCTCCGATTTTACCGTAATGCTAACATAAAACTCCCATTTTTTTTGTTAATTCAGAATATCAATAAAAAGTAAGGTAGACATGGAAAATTAAATTCTGAAACAATTATATAGAAGTTTCATCTACCACTCTATTTCTTTATCTTTGAAAATTACTGCTGAGGTGAGTGGAAACATCAATTTAATAAAATTATTATAACCTTTATACCATTTAACAAACTTCAACTGCTAGATTATTGATTGCTATCAGAGAAAGTGTATGACTTAAAACTGCTTCTTTTATATCTGTTGGTGTTGATGAGTGATGGATTCCTACACTAATGCTCGATTTCATTAACTATTTACTGTAGTGAGGTAATACTAGCAAAGAGGGGGACTGAAAGACCCTTTTGTGGGCCGGAACCCTTTTGCCCTATGAGCCCAATATAATATTGGAAAAAATAGGAGAAGATCTGACCATTAAAAAGATCTAGTAGGGCTCAGATAATCAAATATTCTGATGGGTGACTACATCCCGTTGAGATCAAATGAATACATAAGTCAAAGTAAAACTGCACTAATGGTTTTAACAGGGATCCTAACGGGGCATTGCCGCCTGAACGGGCACCTGAAAAAAAACTCAAAATAGTGGAGAATGTAGATTCTGTGGCATGGAAGAAGAAACCTCCATCCACACACTTGTGAGTTTCACAGCAAATTAGAGCCATAGAGCACAGCATCTAGGAGATTATTGGATATAAAAGAGACGTTTTTCTAAGTTCAAGCCTGCAGGTATCCTAAAATTCCTCATGAAAATGGAATAAAGGTGCTACTAGTCTCTGAGACGTTCCTCAGGAACTAAGTATAAGTAAGGGGCCACAATAATCTTTTGGGTCTCAGTGAATGTCACCCCATCATACATACATACATACAGTGAAGTAATACCTGAATTGAATTTAGGAATACCTAAATGCAATTCAAGTTTCACCACGCGCTAAGTAATACCTGAGAGTGATATATTGGGCATTTCCTATCACTCTTTGGTATTACATAGCGCGTGATGAACCGTAAATTGCACTTCGAAATTCCTAAATCCGATTTAAGTTTTACTTAACTTCAGGAAATGGTTGGTGAAATCTGACCTGTTTTAACAAAATTTTCTGAAGAACCTGAGACGTTTCCGTACATGCTCCAGTGAGTGATTCCAGTTTTGAAAGGTTTTTGGGACAAATACAATTTAGTCGGCTGAGGATAACACACTTACGTTAATAGATAACTGCATCAAGGCAAAAAAAGTTTGAACTGGATTGGAAAATCTAGTTTATTTGCAGCATATAAAGTAGTATTCCCAATTTTCCCCAGTTAATAAATTTTGTTTGTGAAATTTCGCCATAAAATATAAAATACTTCCATAACTTAAGCATTAACAGTAGCTTTGGACGAAAATTGAAATTTCAATGTTTAATAAAAGAAGTTTTAATGCAGTCCATATACTTCACTACTATTCAAGTATATACATAACGTTAGTATAATAAAATTCCACTTTGTAACAACTTTTTCTACATAATCAGACCTAAGCTGTCTAGGAAAATCCTACTCGACTGGAAAATTTAATTTTCCAATATAAACTTTTATGATGGCTCGGAACCGTTTAAAGAAAAATGAAGACAACCGAGAGAATTTAACTTTTTTAAGGAGAGCCTAATCGTATTCAAATTAATTTTATGTTGTTGAGTATGGATTTTACTGTAACTTTTTGTGACGTAACAGATAAAGTTTGGTAAACACCAACATTTTACAAAGCTTCCAGATTGTAGGAGCTAACGGCTCGAAAAAATATCGGATTATTTTGGAGATTGAAAATGAGAACATAATAACCATTTTTCAATATCTGTACAGTCCCTGTATAATTTATATTTAAGGTTGCCTTTTAAACGAAAAGAACGATATTTATGAACATTTGCAGGTGAGTGCAATGGAACAAAATACGTCTGATGTAAATTTTTTTGTTAATAATACACTTCCGGCTTATCCGAAAATGCCATCAACTTCTTTAATTTAAATGGGACACATACATACTGAGTTTAGTGTAAAAAAAATTTGTAAAAACAAAGAATAACTCACTGTTAGTTGTACAATAGGTGTACATTTCATTATTTTAGAATAATGAGAAACAAAGTTACTTCTAATCTTCAAAATGCTCGCCGTTCACTTGCTGACAATATTCCATCCTATTAACCAATTCTTGAGTCACTTTTTCCAAGACTTCTCCACATATTAGTTCACATTCATCAATAATTATTTGTCTCAATTCCTGTAAGTTTGTTGGTCGTCTAACGTAAACACGTAATTTTAGATAATAACCCCAAAAAAAAAAATCTAACCGGCTAAAATCCGGAGAACGAGCGGGCCACTCTATGAATCCTGTACGTCCAATCCATCAATTTGGAAAATTCGCATCCAGAAAATCCCTAACCCGTCTACCAAAGTGGGGAGGTGCTCCATCTTGTTGAAACCAAACATTTTGTAGTAATTGCCCATTCTGTTGAAGTGCAGGAATAATTTCGTTATCCACTAGATCCAAATACTTGTCACCATTCAAGTTTCCGTCGATAAAAAATGGGCATATAAGCCTAATTCCGACAACTCCCATCCAAACATTTAACTTATGTGGATGCTGGGTATGTGCTTCATGAATCCAATTAGGATTCTCATTCGACCAATACCTTGAGTTATGGCGATTAACTGTTCCATTCAAACAAAAATTTGCCTCATCGGAAAAATCTATGTTAAAAGCAAAATTGTCGTCGACATTACAGATGTCCATTAGCCGTTCGCTAAATTCCAGCCGTCGGTCAACATCATCGCCTGACAATTCTTGAACCAACTGTACCTTATACGGATGATACTTTTCACTTTTTAATATCTTTCCTACAGAACGTCGACTGATACTTACCATGGTTTAGTGCCAAATTTGTGGTGGAAGTTTGAGATGATTCTTCTAAATCGATTGCAATATTTTGTTTAACAGTTTCGTTCGTTGCAGTCCGCGGTCTTCCAGGTTTTAGCAAATTTTTGACCATCCCAGTTATATTAGAACGTTAAAATGTTTCAGTTACTGTTGAGCGTGATATTGGATTTCTCTCCGGATGCAAGTATTAAAAATATGACACATTTCTTCATGAGTTTTTACACGATCACCATAACCGATCATCATTAAAATCTCAATACGCTCTTTTTCACTTAATTTAACCATTCTAAAGTGTAAAATTTATTTCCGTCAATTAGAATTTGACACTTGGAGAACAAAAGACGTACTAAACAGTACTCGTTTATTTATTACTATGCATACAAACAACATCAATTAGTTCATCTAAATAGTTTTTCGCTCTAATGCAAAAAACTCGAAGGAGGTTGATTTAAGTGCTATATTCCTCGTTTTTACAAATTTTTTTACACTAAACTCAGTGTGTATGTATCCAAAATAACAAGCTTTTTCAAAATCCGTAAAAATATATAGGGTTTCCCATTTAAATTAAAGAAGTTGATGGCCGGTTAAACCGGAAGTATATTATCAACAAAAAAATTTACAACAGATGCATTTTGTTCCATTGCACTTACCTGCAAATTTTCAGAAATATCGTTTTTTTCGTTTACAAGATATTTACTTGGTTCCATACTTTAAACGTTGCTGAAAAGTCTCGCTTATCCTTGAAACGGATGAAGGGATAGTTATTGAATTATAAGACGATTGATGAGACTTTACTCTGCATATTCCAGCGCAAATCTCAAATGTTTTTGACGTTAGTGGTTGCCATCTTGAATTTTCTGAAATGTTACCTAGATCAAGTGACGTATCACGGAAAAAATTATTTTTTTTCTTTCCAAAAATAATATCCTGGAATTGCATAACTTTCCCTTTAACAGGAAATCTCTTGGTGCGACACTTTCCAGCAGCGCTGTGGTAACGAATGTATAGTCGGATTTTTGCAACGGCAGTCAAAATTATTATTCATTGGCAATTGCATTCAATTACGTAATTACTCTCAAAACTCAAGAGAAATGATTAGTTGATTAGTCACCATTTATATTGGTGAATAGAATTGAAATGAACGTCGTTAAATAATTTATAAAAGCCACTGTTTTCAAACGATGGATACAATAATTAAAATTCCATACATTTATTGATAATTGAACTCACCAGTTGAGTAGTTAAAATTTATTTTAACCATTCAATACGGTGAAGGTAGAAAAAAATGTACCGAAAGGACAAAATGAGACTATAAATTCCACCTCTACTTGATTGTAGTTTCTAGAAATTATTAACATCTGGAATTGATGAAGATGAATAACAATTTCGCCCTCCATCTATCAAAATGGTCGGATTCCATGAAGAAATTCGTAAACAAAGCAGAATTGAACAAAAAAAGTGGGAAAAGGATTATAAAGCCGGGAAGTACAATTCATTCATTCGTTTGGGTGCTCAACAACCCATGCACTTCAAGAAGAAAACTTTCCATGTTTTCTTCTTCCATTCCAAATGCTTCGTTATATAGACCACTATCTCAACGGCGGATAATAAGTAGCTCTGGTGGTTGCATTATTTACTCTCCAAAGTGCTTCTGCATGAGTCATTTTAAGTTTCCTTAGAAGCATAGTATGTGAGTAGATGTTAACCTAGGTGTAGGTGAGACTTTTTCTATTTTGTACGGAATCAAAGTGCTCCTACTTAGTTTATTTTTCTCAGAAAGCGTTTTGTATAAAAATGATCTTCCTTCTACCTCCATTTAAATTGGCATGGTAAATGTTACGTTATCGTGGTGCGAACCCCATGAGTTATCTTTCCATAAATGTTGCGTAGTCAACTTTTTCAATGATCAATTTCCGGTAGTCGGACGCACTATGAATTCCCTTAGACTTCCGAATGGTCAATTTTTAACTTTGAAAAAAACTTTTCAATATTTTTAGTGCGCTTTATCACATCTTGATATTTTTCCTTGCCTTCCTTTCATATTAGGCACCACTAGATTTTTTCTTTAATTCATTCACAAAAACGTAATGCACGAATTAAATACACACATAAAGGCGCGTCCACATCTTGCCGCTTTGCCGATTCGATGTAGACGCGACCGTTGGCACATGCCAATAAGCCACTCACTCGCGGATTTAGTTGTGATCAGACTGTATACCATTCAGCACGTGCTTTCAAATGGAGTGGACGAACAGGAAAATTATTCATTTCACAAATATATACATTGGGCAACTAGCCTAAATGAATGCCAACACATATTTAGACGTTTTTACAGTCACTGGCTTTGCCAACGGAAATCGCGGCATAGCGAGAACGTTAGCGATAGAACCGCGCGTATCACCGACAACAAAGTGGAAAGTCGTGTCACTCCACTCACTTATTCGCGCCTGACGACTTAGCTCTTGCTCCTGCCCCCGCTTCCTCGTCCAAGCTATTTTAGAAGCAGGAACTTCCGATACTCACTTGCGAAAGACAACACGATCATTATCGCGGTTGTACTTCAACCAGAGATCAAGTCATAGAGATACTACAGATAGAGACAACAAGCCAGCTCGGAACCCGTCAGCATGTAAGAGAGAGATAGGAAGTCTGAGGTTTAGGCTATCTTTCTCTAGTAGCACGCATGCTATATACACAGACAAAGGACAAAGGTAAAACCTCTGATCGTCTGTCTTTTTCTATCTCACCGGAGTTCAGACGGACATTTCCACTTACACGGCGACCTATGGCTTGTTGCCTTTATCTGTAGTATCTCTATGGATCATGTACCATCGACAAGGTTGTACGTTAATACCTTTTGTTATAAATTGGAACAAATTGAGGTTTCACGCAAAAATAATAGTTTTTATTGTGTAAGTAGGTGCTTACTCACTAACACAATTAATGTTTTGCTCTAAGTAACCGTTCTGGAATCGTCTCGTTACAGTACTAGAGCTGCATAATACGCATGCTCGAATTAGGGAAGGTTTATGAACAACATTTTAGACGATACGCGGATACTATTTCCGCCAATTATAATGCCAAGAAATCGTTCTATTGTCACCATTTTGAGTTGTTACCGTCCCAAGAACGATACAACATATAGTTTGGCAAGCTTTTCTTGGATTTTGTCTATTAACATTATTTTTCCAATTTATCAATATTAATAGATGAACACTTTTCCAAATTTGTTATGGGCTTCTTCAAGCTCTGGCAGCGTTGTGCGAAAACCATAATTTTCACGCCCTCCGAACTAACTCAATTGGTGAAATTTATCGAAAGGCATTCGTTGCTTAGCGACCAGCTGACTTCCTATTGGCAAGCACGTGCATGTATTCTTCCCTCTCACTTTGTCAATTGACTGACATTGATTATCCAGTGGCGTTGGTATTGTCAGTGTCAGATTTTGAACTATTTCGTATCCATATTGAATTTAAGTACGATTCTTAACATTATTTGTTTTTAACAAATACCTTGTTTTGAAAAATACCTTACCTTTAAAGCAAAGCAAAAATTAGTTTATATATATAATTATTGTTATTTTTAATACTTTTATAAAATAGGCGTACGCCATTGTTACGGTTATGACAGGAATATCCGTCATGTTTCCTCGCCGGAATGAGTGCTCAAAGCTGAGGTGTGAGATGATTAAAACATTTTTCAACTTTTATTGAGAAAAGCTATGTTGTCTTATCGGCTACTTAATATTTGTTAGGGAGATTTAACTACCCTTTACCTGAGAAATTAGAGTGATTGAATATTGCATGTCTTTTCTTTTTTTTCTAATTTCTAATTTAATTGCTTGGGGTTAACAAAAACTCGTTTATTCCTATAGAGCACAAATAATACCAAACAATAATGTCATCACAACAGTTTACGACCACTTTACTCCTTATAAAAGATATTAACATTTCCTTTGTGACTCGACAATTTACACATTTATCTCAACGAGTTAGTATGTTAACTTTGTATTAAATTCGCAAACAAAGTGAATATCGTTACTTCAGCTTAAACTTTGTCTAATCCCTAATGGTCATTTCTGGTCAGATACGTGACCTAACTGATTCTCCAAATAAGTTGAATGGAAATGTGGGAGAGGTACTAACTTACAAGAGAAATCATATTATCCACATTGACTTCGAAATGGAGATTTGATTGTAATTTCTGTAATTGCTCTGATGTCGTACTAATTGATATATAGAGAGAAAATTTAATCGGCAAACTATTCAGGTTTGTAATAGAAGGTTGAAATTTCATTTCAATATAACGAGAAATTGGTCAATAAATGAAAGTGAATACAAAGAGAATTCGCTTAATCCGATAATTTCAAATATAATAGCACAAGGAAGTGTACTTGCTATGTCTTTTGAACGAATGAATGAATCAATCTCTCATGAAAGTTTCAGAGCACGAGTGGTTTGAATAATTTATCAAATTTTTTGCTGCGAATAATTTGTTTTAATTTGTTTATGTTGCTTTTGCGATCTAGAAAAACTTAATACATTTAGACTTTCAGAACTCTTATGAGGCTCTAGCAGGGTTTGTAGTATATAGAGGAACATTTCTAGGGTTCCGCACATCCAAACGAATTATTCTTGTTAGTATTATACAAGCTGATCGTCTAGTGACAGAGTATCTAAAAGATTGTGCCACTGCTGCTATGATGTTACACAGCAACAAAAAAATAAGATTTTAAGCGCAAAACACCAACAGAAATCGTGCTTTCCATGTTCTTATACTGGAGGCAGATCCTGATCTTTATATCTATTCTATATGAACTCGTACTATTTCTACAGCTTGCGCTGCATTTTTTACCACGACGCAACAAAACTTTTATATGGGCTTCAAAAGTAGAATGTTACCTTTGCGTGAAGTCGTAGAACTAGCCCATTGACGGTGAGGGAAAACCTTTCCAAAATATGAAAACTAGTCTGTATATGCATTACATGAGCAATGACTACATGCCCAATTAAAAAAACCATCAACGGTTATATCATCAACTTTTCTATGATGAAAGACCCCTGGGTGTGAAATGTCTACCCTCATCCTTCCCAAAAATCAATAAATTTAATACTAGAGTTACTGCCTAAATGGACCATAGTCTCTTGGCCACAAAAAAAAACTTTGAAAACTTTGAAAACTTGAGAGAAACCCCAAAAAACCCTCGCCCTGTTGCGAGGGTCTTACATATAAGCTTCTTATTATATTGAAATACGTTGTTTCGAATTCACTATCACTTTTCGAAACTAATGAAGCCAAATCTTCCAAAAAAATACAGATGAATATAGAATACAGAGAAATTTCAAAAAATTGCACACTCAAGGTACGTTTTTCCTCCACATTCGCCAGTCGCTAGTAGCCGCGAAAAAGTAGCGACGACTTATTCGCCAAGACACCTTTTCATGTATTTAAACGGGAGTGTTTTTCTACGCGCTACTGAGTAGCTGCTACCCAAATTAAGTCGCTATTTGCTCAATCGCCGGTCGCCAGACCTTTCTGGGAGCAGACAAGCGACTGATTCGTGACGATTTTTCAGGTAGGATAGTGTTTTAAAGGTTATGTTGTATTAATGATTTGATCAAAAATGTATTTATTTATTAGATGTTTTTTTATTTTTAGGCACAATGAAAGACCAACCAAATGTTTATTAATCAAAATAAAGTGAAATCCTCCATACTGCCTATTTTCAAACATTGGGAATACCTTTTCCCGCCTTCTTTCAGACTCTAGTGCTAATTGAAGAAGCAAATTTCCATTTTGAGCCTGATAATGTAGAAGCATTAAAATCACTTTTTGTTAGGAAATATTCATTTTATTATTATAGGTGTAGCAGAAAAATATAATAATACAATAATTATTAATATAAAAGCGACTGCTATAAAATTAATTTTGTTGACAAATATTTAACAAGATCCGATCGGAGGAAAACATCTTTTTGCAAAATTCGTCGACAAATATAATCGTTGCTACTTTAGTCGCAGTCGTTAGCGACTTGCGAATGTGGAGGAAAACGTACCTTTATCACTATTGTAATCAAATTGAAATTGCACAATATCAAACTCACCTCTAATTTGGCGTGAACAGCAACTGTAGCTGCTTCTGGCGTGAATTTGTGTTTATTTATTTAATATTATTGATTTGTAGGCTAATTTTCGAAATTTTAACGGAACTTTTTTGATAACTAACTAATTAGTTCAATAATGAACATCAACATCAGTTACTGATAGGTAGGTAACAGTATCACCTACCTATCAGTAATCACCGTGATAGAGCTATAAAAAATATAAATTGAATATTTTGGATTAACATAAAACCGCAATTTAAAATTAACATCAATTATTGTCAAATAATTTTGCGTCTGTCCGTAGTACCCATAAATTGGTTAAATAATTTCATTTATCTGTCAAATTTACGATAATTAACGATTGATTTTAAAATTTTGTATCTGTTATTATGAACCAACGAATTAAAGTAATGAGGTATATACAATTGAAATTCAACCAGCACTTTCCAAATAATGGAATAATTCAATAAACCTTGGACAATTTTATTAAACGCCGAACGTTTTTATTCAGCTAGTCAATTTTAGTAATCAAAATTTCAACCCTTTCCCGTTGACCGATTTATTTGAAACTAGGTACACTCCTTCAGTTCTGATGTCCAAATATTTATGTTTATTTAGAATTGATTGATTGATTGGATCAGCACACCAGTCAAAGGATTGATGTCCTCGGCACCTCAGCCTTAAGGCTTTTTGTGCTCTTGGTTGTGCCGTTTATGTGAAGAGACCAGCAGCCCTTATCAGGCTCAGCAGACTTTTCACTAGGTTCTTCTTGGAGAAATCCTCCCTTGGAAATTCTAGTCCTAGGAGTCTATATCTCCAGTGAGATAGTGCTTCACAATCAAAGATAATGTGAGAGGCTGTTTCCTCCTCTTCCATGCACAACCGACAGATAGGTTCCTCCCTATATATGCCGATTGTATGCATGTGCTTCCTTAGAGTACAGTGACCGGTGAGTAAACCCGTCACTATCCTTATTTGGGCCCTGCTAAGGTTTAGTATTTCATTAGTCAGCTTCTCCGTGGGTTTTTTAACCAGGAGTTTGCTGTGTTCCTGTTTTGGCACGTGTCTCCAGTACGACTGGTGTTTAGTTTGAGTCCATCGAGATATACAACCACGTGCAGCAGTTTTGGATATCCTAAATACTGGTTCAGGACCAGTGAATGCTGTCTCAGACCCCAGCTTTGCTGGGTTGTCTGCCTTTTCATTTCCTACAATGCCCTTATGCCCTGGGACCCACTTAAGAGTAACTCTATTATGGTTAGCCAGGGTTTTAAGTTTCTGTAGACAATCCCAGACCAGTAGAATCATTGATCCAAACATTACTCAACTTGTTTGGAATGTACAGATGTAGCGTCAGTTGGGACCGACTTTTGGAAAAACGGCGTACATCTTATTCACCATAAATCCATTCAGTTTCCAGCAAAGTTCAATTATGGGATGGGGCTGGAAAAAGGATGCTGCCCTCAATTTTGTTATTGGCTTAAACTGGTCACAAAATGCAAAGCACCACTGTAGACCAGGCAATTTGATGAAGGGCAAGCTAACGTGGTTCTGTCAAGTCTAGTCGAGTGATTGGGAGGATAAAATAATGAGGACGAGTAAGACTGCAAAAATGGCAGGACAGAAGCCTTGTAATAATGAGGCACTAAAAGGATTGAATAGAATAAGAAATATCAAGTTACAACTAATTAAGGTAGAGCAAATTTTAAGATAAACGATTTTATTGGAAAGAAAGATAGTTATGTTAATAATGTGATTAAAGCTATGAAATAATTTGGTCCTAGATACTAGTCATCACACCACTCTCCTCATTAACCTAGGGTATTGATTAGGGGCAAAAATAAGAACATATCGGCGTAGAGTAGCCTAAGGTAATATTTTGATTCCATTTAAAATGATATGAGCGGTGGACTGTTAATAGAAATTTCACGCGCCCCACCGATTTAATTTTTGGTTGATCAATACTGATAAGAAGAGTGGTGTGATGACTGGTCCCTAGGATCTTCCAAATTATTTTCTAGATCTCAGTGCATTATCTATATCATCATTATTTTCCTTTCAATACAAAAAAATTTACCTTTTTTTTAATTCGATTTGAGGAAATTCATGATGAAACATTTATAATATAGTTTAAAAGGCACTCAATAGTTTTCTATATTCAACCATTATTATGACTAAGCGGTTGCTGGTCTAATATAAGGCTTTGTGAAACAAAGGTTGCAGACTGTTTGATACGAGGTTTATAGTTTTCCATACACTGTTGATTAGGTGATCTTAATCGATATTTCTCCCATCAAAAAATCGAAATGGAAATCTAACGTCTTTCCTTAAACTTTTTTTCAGAAATATATACGGTATTTACTGCGATTTTTCACATCCAATTACAAATAATGTGTGCCAATTAACATAGTTGCCTCAAATCAATCTGGAGCCGTCGGGTAGGCTTCATTTATGCGCCCTCTGGTCTCCAAGGCCATTTAATTTTGAGCAAATTTCATCAAACTGTCACTGTGATAGACTCAACATTTAATTCATTTTTTCGAAATAACTGTCAACTTGGTTGACACTGAGGTAGAATGAATAATAATTAAAAAAAATAATGGGTCGTAAAACTGAACAGCTGAGTTCGGGAAAAAAAACTTAATAGTTCTTGAAATAAAAACGCTTTTATTAGCTTCACCTCACCTGTATGTATGTATGTATGTTTATAACCTACTTCACTGGATTCGATTTTGACACACTTTAAACGAACAAACTTATACATTGTACATTGTACACTTGTCAAGGACCGGTGACAATACAATAATAAACCGATTGATTTAAATTTTTTTTTGCACACTTGTTAAGGACCGATAACAATTCAATATAGTAGTAAAATATAGGGTGTTCCATTAAAAAAAACATATTTTTGATCTCGCATCATGTTTAAAAGGAAATAAGAAAAACACAACTTATAGCAAATCCATCTAAAAAGTAAAAAATAAATTATAATTTATAAAATATCTGAAAAAATGCGCTTTATACGTTATCGAGCTGAAAAGTGAAAAATAATTATTTATGTGAGAATAAAATGATTAACGAGAACATTAATATAATTATGGTAATAGCGTGGGGTACTCGATATCAATTGTTATAATTTCCTACTAGTTTCATTCCGAAATGCAAAGTTAGTGTATAAATGAAGTAAAAAGCACCCCACACCATTAACATAATGACATTGATATTCTCGTTAATCATTTTATTCTTAAATGAGAATTACTTTCGACTTTTTAGTTCGATTGCTTATAAGAAGTGGTTTTCAGTTTTTTTCCAATCTATAAATTATTTCATGCCTATGGCATACGAGGATATATATTGAAAAATTCTTAGCCTACTTTAGAACCAAACAAAATTTCAATGTCAAAATATTTTATAACTCAACATATTCTCTAAATATCCTCTAAATTGGATATATTTATCACAGCAAACCTGCAACGTCTCTAGCCCTTTAAAAAAAATGGTTCTTCTTGCTCTGCAAACCAGACCTCCACAGCTTTTATTTCCTCCTCGTTGGAAGAAACTTTACGACCTTTTAAACTTTTTTTCGGTTGAGGAAAGAGATGATAGTCGGACGGAGCCAAATCTGGTGAATAAGGGGGGTGTTTTAGTAATAATTCAAACCTTATCACGAATTTTTTGCATGGCAGCATGGGACTTGTGTGCAGGGGCGTTGTCCTGCAAAAACAAAACACCTTTGGATAGCTTTACGCGTCTTTTCTTTTTAATTTTTTCCCGTAGAGTGGTCAGTAATGTCGAATAGTAATCTCCAGTTATTGTTCTACCCTTATCCAAAAAAATCAATCATGATTACTCCATGGCAATCTCAAGAAACTGAAGCAAGAACTTTTCCAGTAGATTTTTGGACACGAAACTCCTTAGGTCTTGGAGAACCAGAGTGTCGCCATTCCATCGATTGTTGCTTTCTTTCTGGATCGTAAAAATGTACCCAAGTCTCATCCATAGTAACAATTCGGTTTAAGAAGTCTACATCGTTTTCAAATCGAGCACAGATCGAACGCGATGCTTCTACCTTTGCACGCTTTTGGTCAGCATTCAAACATTTGGGGATCCATTTTGCAGCAATTTTTCTCAAGTCCAAATTGACGTGAACTATATGATGAACGCGTTCGTATGAAATATTCAGTGCTTCAGATATCCGTTTTAGCCCAATTCGACGGTCTGATAAAATCATGTCATGAACTGCATCGATATTTTCGGGTACTGACACAGAAACTGGCCCTCCCGATCGGTCATCATCTTCAATGGGAAATTTACCTCTTTTGAAGCTTGCAGTCCAATTTTTCATGGTCTCAAACGAAGGACATTGATCACCAAGGGTATTAAGCATATCTTCGTAAATCTGCTTACCTCTTAACCCTTCTAAATACAGGTACTTTATGATGGCTCGATTCTCCAATTTTTCGATTTTCACAATTTCGGTGGACATCTTTTTCTTTTAATTTATTGGGTTACTCTGGTTTACTTTTTTGACGTCAAACTTTACACTGACACTTCTAATGAGTTATTGTTCGTTGCTATGGTAATGCAATATTTTGTTTATGCATGGAACTGGTCTAGGCTAACTAGAT
Organism: Lochmaea capreae; assembly: GCA_949126875.1. Lineage (NCBI taxonomy): Eukaryota > Metazoa > Arthropoda > Insecta > Coleoptera > Chrysomelidae > Lochmaea > Lochmaea capreae. The sequence continues at coordinate 11,677,041 of OX421409.1, forward strand.
ATCAATACATCCTCGTTAATATCATTTTTACAGTATTTGTCTGATGGACCTTGTGCCAGTGAATGGATATCTGAATTTAATTATTAACAATAATATATTGAGTGCATGTAAACTATCTTAAGTAGTATTATATGTGAAAAAGTTACATGCACACTCCTTTCCATCAACAATTCATTATAACTATTCACAATATCCCAAACAACAAAAAAACACAAAATGCTTTTTCTTAATTGAGAATGTATTAAACATCATCTGTAGCTAATACGAACGGCACATACTTTCGTTAGCCAGCCATCAGTAACCCTAACTTCAATCAATATTTCCCGATCAAAGTGACTTAATAACTATTCTGAAAGCCTATCAAACTATATACTCCTGAAATTTACATCAATGTCGCCTACAAGAGCACCCTTTGATAAGTTGATATGTAATCAACGGACATGTATTTCATACTAGGTTTTGCTCGCGACTTCGTCCGCGTAGAAGTAGAAAATGGTTTTCATACGATTTTTAATTAGTTTTTTACTTTACTATGAATGTCAGTATTGCATTGCAAATAGCTTTTGGGTAAGTTCAACGTTTTGTTAATAAAATCAGATTGAGATTTAAACGTGTCAAAATAAAATGTGATTTAAATCAAAGGAATTAAGCAGTAATGATAGTAGATTGGACCAAGTAATCACGTTGTCCCATACAAAATTTTCCCCCCGTTTTTCTTCCCCGTAGGAGTGGAATTTCGGAAAATCTTTTCTTATCGGATGCCTACGTCACACAAAGAACACACCCTACAAGTTTCAGGCCTCTATGATCAGCGGCCTAGGCTAGGCGTTGATCCGTCAGATAGTCATTCAGGATAAATCATCTTATATTAAATGTATATGACACGTTCTGACAGAAGCACTTTTTTTAAAAGGTATTTATATAGTCAAATGCAGTCATACGATTCAACAAGGAGATACTCACAGTTTTTGTTTTCTTTTATTGCGTTTAATCATAACTTCCAAATTAAATCCGTAAGATGAATAAGACAGACTTATGCAATTTTGACGGGAAAAAAGGATATGTATTTAGTTTTCAGCGATTCTAAAAAGTCTTTCACCAGCTAAGTTTTAATTTAAATATGTCAGTTTTGTGACTTTGACAATTCAAAGTGACAATATGAACAATAAGAAGCAATTTTCCGTTTTTTTGCATCCTCAAGCAAAAAAAAATGGTACCTAATCTGATAGATTATTTTGAGAATGAAAGAAAAAGTGGAAATCTTCAACCAGTGCGCAGGAAACAGTAGCGAAAGCACTAAGAATTAGTTTAAGGACTGCAAAGAAAATTGTGCATTAAAAAAAGCATAATATAATACCAAGGAATACTAAAAAATGCAAACGAAGAAAGCCAAAGACTGAGGATTTGCGCGAAAATATTGAAATAGTAGTTAGTAATGTTATTTATGATTTATATAGAACAAAAACCAATATAACTCTTCCAGTTTTAAAGGAAACTTCAAAAATTCGAGGTGATTTGGCAATCCGACTTAAATCATTACCAAAATTAATAAGAAAGTTGGGGCTGCGCTATAAAAAAGACTGTAACAGAAGAATTTTATGTGACCAGCCACAAATAGTGAGTCAGCGTGTTCAGTTTTTAAAAAGATACGGATAATGACAAATCAAAATTGAAGTATATTTGTAATCTCACATTTTGGTAACCTCTGTGTTTTTTGATTTGATAGATATGGTTAATGACCTTTGGACACGCACGATAAGAGCGCTTTTGACTAAGGCACTGAAGAGATGAGTATACTCATCCGCCATTTTGGTTCCTGAATTTTATTGTTTTGACATGTATCGAGTTGACATATTGTGTTGAAAATTTTTGATATTGAACAGAACATATTTTACCAACTTTCATTCAGACTATTATCACCAGAAAATTGAGAAAGTGCAACGAATGGATGCTGGCCACGTCTCTGAGTAGAAATACCGAATCTCATGCAAAATACTTGACTAACACCACAACAACGTCAACGTACAACAAGTAACCAAAATGGCGGACGAGAATACCTATGCCTACAGCGCTCTACTTTTAACTATACAATCTGATTTTAGTTTGTGAAAAAATCAATTTTGTTTTCATAACGGAATTTCATTGGCAATATGAATTTGGTAAATAAAAAAAAAACTATTTACGGTATTGAAGAATTTGTTGTAAGTGTTGTGTGGTAAATAGTGATTATTAAAGCACAATTCAAGAGAAAAATACAATTTTTCAATTCGACAAACATTCAGGGGTTGGAAAATCCCCCTACTTTATCTTGGTGACATACTCGCCTGTGAAATATTTGTGGGTTGACGATAATTTTCTAGACGTTGATATCTCTGACGTAATCTAAATTAGGAGAATTACAAGCGAGAAGGAAGGGACCTAAGGACTTGGAAAAAATGATAAAATGTCTTTTTAATCTCTTGGGTACTATAGAAAGTAACTAATGACTATTTTTTCTAATAATTATTTAAGTTAAATACGTACATTTCAGGTTTCTCTTCTTGAACAAAGAGAAAAAAAACGGTAATACTTTAAGCTTAAGACAAATTAATAGTTAAATTAATATAGTATTTTCTGAGCTATCAACTGTGTGTACCTGCTTGAAATATTGGTATTATCGGTTCTGGTCGACTTCGCGACCCTCGGAGTTTTATGTTAATTTTGATTTTGTTCGATAGCTTACCTTAAATAAAGCAGATTAGAACAAAAATTTCGCTGGATCATTCAGAAATTACTTCAAAAATCACGAATTTAGTTTAGAAAATGGTACTTTTCCAACAATAATTATTGCTATTTTACGATACATATTTGCACTTTAAACTATAAAGGTTATTATCTTGAACTAAATGTAAGTCTGTTTCACAAAAAAAACCGGAAGAAAATACTTAAATTTTGCCAATTTTTAGAAATATTCTTAAGCATAATTATTTTCAGTTGACACTTTAGGTTATAAAATTACAAACTAGTCTGACACTATACCTTGTTTTTAAACTAGGAGGAGCATTTTAGGAAACCTCAACCACACCACTAAAAGTTACTAGATTGGGAGTGTGTTCCGAAAGGGTCGTGTTCAGACTTTTTGAACTAAATGAAAATTACGTGAAATATGTATTGTACTGCTCGCTGTTGTCGTGGCCAATGAGGGATCAAGGCATGTCTAAATATTGAATGATGATTGGCCACAGGTCATTGCGAAAGTAGTAACCAAATGTCACATTATTGTGAAAAGATGTAAGGTTATAACAAGTAGTTTATGTGAAATTTTTTGAGAATTTGATGGTTAATGAGAATATAGAAATGCAATTGTATGATTAATTTTTTTTTAACATTTGAGGCTTTGGTGTAGCAAAACTTAAATTGAACAGAAGTTTTGTTATCGAAAAATACCATAATATAGTACTGCAATGTATGTAAAACTTGATGTGAAACTTATATTATCAACAAGAAAAAAGAAGCATGGATTTTTTTCATGAAAGGGAATAAATAATAAAAATAGCAAATACCTTGGGTAAAATATAATACTTTGTTAAAAATAAACAATAAACAACAAACGTCGTAGAAATGATTTAACTAATGACTATTTTTACATAAATAAACACAAAACTGACAAATGTCAGTGTCAGCGGTATCAAAAGAGCTGTGTGAAACTGGTGGCAATCTGACCAATCACTAGGCAGCAGAAATGCCAACTTAAATTCAAATCGCTCCTCTTAGTTTAAAAACAAGGTATAGAATCTCATGTCTAGGTAGCATAGATTCACAATTTAGGACCAGCCGACACATTTAGCGGCGTTTTCGAATGTTATTTATTTTTTTTCAGTTCACTTAATTATGCATTCTAATAGATTACATGAATAAAACATGAAAATAAAAAATTATTTATATTTATAATGAAAATTGAAATATTGAACATCCTTTAAATGTAATGTTTATCTTAGATTTGTTTTATACAAAAATAAAAGAGATAAAAACAAACTAACTACTGGACCACACAGTATTTTCTTTTATCACGAATTTTAGTTCACTATGACAGGGGTAGTTTTTTCAATACTAACAAATTGTCTAGTGCTACAAGCTAAAATAGGTATACTATCAGGAATAAATACACAATTTGCAAATACAAAATTGAATGAACCACCATTAACAGATTATGAAAAATGCTCCTTCTAAATTTGTGACCATCTGCTATCTAGACATAATTGTCAAAAACTTTAAAAAAATTGCAGATTTTTAGTACTTTCAATTGCAATTTTCTCTTTCAAAAGTTAATGATCCAAGATTTTTTTCCTATTAAAATGTTCTATAGCAATATTCGCTGTGTGCGGACCGTTGGAGGGGATAGGCGAAACTATCCCAGCGCGCGCAGTGGTGAATTTTCGCAATTCGGTCAGAGACTGACGTGGTATATTGTATATAAATAAAGGGGAAAATGGGGCACGACTGTTGTTCTGTAGTTAATTGTAAAAATACAGGATATAATAACAGTGATGTGAAATATTACAAGTTTCCTACTGCGCAACACAAGTTGGTACAAAGGAAAAAATGGATTGCAGCTGTAAAAAGAGTAAAGTGAGTGTCTTAACCTCACTTCAAAATACAGTGTGCACTGATACAGTATTCTCCATCAATTTTATGTAGTTTGTTTATGTTTTGTAGTGTAAGGTGTAGATGTGACTGCAGTTTGTCTGATGATTTTAGATTGAATTAAGTAGCTTTTTCCATCTTCTCTGAATTCATGTACATCTCTTACATGACCAGATTCCCCCAGAGATTGACCTTTTGGCTGCGAGTTGGGATGAAAGTTGATACCGTGTGATATAAGCTCAAACCCAGTTTTTATTATAATTTTCATTGTAAATAGTGCAAGTTTAAAGTCCACAACAAATATATACAGAGCTGAAAGCCATAAATATTCATTAAGCAATTGTAGATATAATATGATGCGTTTGTTCACTTTTCATTTAGCAGAATGAAAAATGGAATAATCGATTTTTATTAATGATTTTAACGAGTGAGAAGCTAGCTCCTAGCTCCAAACGTATATTTGCGACAAACGTCTGAACTGGCAACAGCGCACCAAACTGTCCGTTTATCGTGGTCGCCTGATGGCGCGGCCAGTCTCATATACGGGGTGAAGTTGAAATATAGTCTTAGAATTTGGTTGGAAGAGAACTGAAATAAACCTAATAATATATATTCTTTGATATTCCACATTCAAAATTCGCTGACAAACGTTACGAGGGTCGAAAAAATAGAATATTAAGCCATTTAAAAAAAAATTAAAATTTTCTTTTTAATACTGCAAAGCCATATATCGATGTCCCTCGTTTAAATTATGCACAGAGGTTGATAATGTAATAGTATTTCATATTCCATATCCAAAACTCGCTGACAAACGTGGAATATGAAAAATTATTACATTATCAACCTCTGTGCAAAATTTAAACGAGGGACATCCTTATATGGCTTTGCAGTACTAAAAGAAATTTGTAATTTTTCTTCAAAAATTCATAGTTATATCGATATTATTACGGTATTATTACAGTAGCAAAATATAGATTTTTTCTCAATTAATTTGTTTTTTATATTTTTTCATCCAGAGGGTTTGTTCTGCCTAATAAAAAATTTTACTCCTACAAATAATCACACTTGAATTGCTTCAATCGCATACTCCCCCCGTAACTGGCGAGTCCGATAACCGACGATCGACGCTTGAGCGGTGTTGCCAGATCAATTTCGCTCGCTAGGAGCCAGGAGCTAGCTTCTCGCTGATATGATTTTAGGCAATGTTTATCTCCGTTGATTCTAACCTACAAATCTACACTTAACATAAAAAAAATACATTTTAAAAACGATTACTTACCTAGTCGCTTATAAAATACTGAACATTATGTCATTAGGCACTTATATTTTCAAATTATTTACATTGTAAAAGCTAAAAGGCTCCTTATCTTTATAATAATTGTTGCTTCCATAAGCTTTACGTGTAAATCTCTGTCGTAACTTGCGTTTTTAAGCCGCGAGGGGGCGACAGTAGGTACGCACATAGCGAATAGGTCTTTCTAATAAATAAAAATCAATGCAAAGTTTCGAGGGTCGCGAACCTTACCGGACCAGTATTATCTCCTTCACGTTCTACTATAACTGTTATAAATATAATTATTATTCCGATATTGACATATCATATCAGAATGACAGAAGTTACATTTGACACTAGTGACTTCTCTTGTGATTGACTTTTTTGTTGTTGTTTTTTGGCCTTGGGCGCTGGTTATCAATGTGATTCAAAAATTGTCGTTAATTGTCGTTAAAAGTACCTATAAAACATTCTAATATGCCATCCACATTCCTACACCTAAATTAAATATTTTTTGAAATCTTACATCTGAAGATCGAGTAACTAAATAACCAAGATGATGAAAAGTTGAATCGTAACGAGATATACCAATACCCATACCATTATTGTGCATTATGAGTCCCAGCAAATCTAGCATACTGCTTCACACGAAAAGAATGTGCTTGAGACCGAGGTATAGTTGACGTAAAAGATGTAGTGGCTATCTAATCGTATATCCCTTTTAACTTTTGTTGCGGTGCTAAACTCTGAAAGGCATTCATATTATTTTCGTCTACTCACCAAACATAATTCTATATTGTATTTGTATTTTGACCCATCAGTCCATCCTTTCTTAACCGTATCGTGTGTATCATACCGAGTTTCGTCCAAATAGATAGTTGCTAATAAATATATGGATACACACACACACTTTCTTGATGTCAGACCACCGACTAAAGAGAACACCTGCAAGAACCCCTCAAAAATAGTTATAGTTCAGTCAAAATATTAAAGGCACTCACTCGCTATCGCTCGTTCATGCTTTAAATAGTTTCGTGTATTAATCGCCTTCATTAACAAACTAGTTTATTAAATAACTATTAACGATTATTAGTTGAAATTATAACATTGAATGAATTTATCGTCAACTAAGTAAGCATTTTAAATAATTATAATATTGACTGGGCTATGACGGTATACTCTTAGAGTCAAACAAAGAGCCGGTAACTTTAAGCTCGCACTATACCTTTCACGTCAACTTTACAGAGAGTTTATTGGTAATATATGTTAAAAACGTGGGGATGAATGCGCTCATGATACACTGACTATACCATATAGTGATAAAACCCATAATATTATATGCATGCGTATTTGGTATGATGGACAAAGACGACATGAAAGAATGTGATGAGTGATGAGTCTAAGCAATGCGAAGACTCACCTGCCTCAGTATTGCAAGGTACACGAGAAGCATGACAACAGCTGCTCTATAAGCCCTATTTAGCCTTACCCCACTACACCTCGTTATAATGGAAGAAGCAAGGATGGGGTTATTCAAGCTGAAAAACAGCCTGAGCAACAAAACAGATCATGAGATACATCCATGAAGGAAATTGTAAGTCAAGCTATTCTAGAGATTGGTACAGATTATATGGCTACTCAACTTATTAGGTAGAGATATTGGACTGACAAAACCCAAGCCTACTGACTTTTCCAGGAGATGAGACCTAGTACAGAGTCTTGGGTAGGAGCAGGGGTAAATAGTGAAATGGAAAACAGAAGATGTTCCTTCTCACGATCACAGCAGATATTTATGCTATACTACAATGCTCGATACTGGTTTCTAGAAAGTACTTGAAAATGTACAACCACTAGCACTAATCGAAATCCCCCCAATTAAACTAGTGTAGAGAGGGCTGTTGATAATAACCTGAACGAATGGGATTTGAATGATCGATAATCGTGCAAAAAGAAATACGAATATACCTAGTCAATTTAATTTATAAAAACAGCAATACTGGTATTAAAACGAATCCCTCTGTTAATCATTTTGGTTTCATTGATTTCACGCTTTTTCCATCATACTGAGTCACTTCTAAGTAACTATTTATTTTCAGATTATAAGCCATTAAACATAAATAGATTGCCACAAAAAAGTAACTGATGAAATAGTTCAATAGGACACGTAATCTATTAGTTTAATTAAATCCTTATACATATACTTGGTCATCACACAATCTATAGCATGATGAAAGTTCGTTTAGTGATAATATTACAGTCAGTAAGACAAAAAATGTTGGCATACATTCCAAAATAGAATGCTGAAAAGAAGATATATTGGGGCTGTTATTTTTTCATGTTTTAAACAGAAAGCAATAACGAAAAATGCCGAAATTGAGGTTGTTGAGAGAAAGTTCCAGTTTTGTTCGCGTATGGTTTTCCAGTGTTCTAGTTAGAAAGTTCGTAGTCTATTATGGTGATAAATCCTCCCATCCCTTGACATGCAGAACAAGAACAATATTTCAACGAAACATCGAGATGAACATAGAATTAAGCTATGGCGATACTTTGGGCTGTGAAATAATCCGGTTAACCAGACGTTTACTAGAAGTGGAAACCAAATCGTTGAAAATAATGTGATGTTACTGTTGTTGCGGTGAGAACGAACTGAGAGTGGTAGTTTGATCAGAAAAAGTGTTGATGATTATTTAATAATAGTTGAAATAAGGTAACCACGAATTTTCACTCTAAACAAAACATAATATGTTATGTTTGGATTCGTATTACTCTTATTTGTCTTATTTTTTTGGGAATCAAACCACAATAATGTTTTTTATTTCGAATGAATAATTTTTGGTATCTATCTGACACAACAAAAAAAATTTGACAACTAGACAATCAATAATATTTTGAAGTTTAAGACTACAAAACTTTGTTGTCAAATTTTATTAAGGTCCATTCATAGTAGATCACACCTCTGGTAAAATGTGAAATAGAATATTTCACCTACGACTCCCCCTGTAATCAGTCAATAACACTCAGTCGGCATCAACGTAATGACTATTACGCACGGTAAAAAAAACGCACAGCTGTAAAGTAAATCACACGGCTTCCCTAGCAAGTAGCAACATCTTAGCAACTGTCAATAGACGTCGCCATTTTATTCAAAATGTACAATTTGAAAACATTCGATATTGCCACGTTTAACTATGAAAAACACCAGTACGGCTAGGTGATTTCCTTTACAGCTGTGAGTTTTTTTTACCGTACGTAATAGACGTCATTACATTGATGTCGACTGTGTGTTATTGACTGATTACAGAGGGGGTCGTAAGTATATTACGTAACAAGAGTTGTAAGTAACCTATTACGCACGAAGTGAAAAAGCGTAAATTTCACGAGTGCGTAATGGGATTACAATTCGTGTAACGTACTATACTTTTTCTACGCCCATCTATTTTCTTCTGATTGCTCATAATTTCATCTTTTTCATTACTAACAGTCATATTCATAGGTAAAGTTGAGAAAATGTTCGGATACTATAATTTGTTACCAAAATTGACAGCATAAATGAAATGACGTTTTTTCCCATATCAAGAAACACCCAATTATTTTTTTTTAAATTGTAAAATGTGTTGCCGACATTTAGGGGCATCACTCTTTTAATCTAAAATGTATTTCACTAATGCTACGAGGTTTTATGTTTTTCAATTGATTAAAAGTATGTAAATAAACCAAATAAAGTAGTACGTAAATGAAAATTTTATTGCAATTTGATTCAACAAAGAAATCTAAGTTTTTCTATCTAAACGCACATGTATGTTATGAGATTCTCATTACGTGCATGTTATGGTTAAATGTCACTTACAAGGAATGTTGTCAGTGCGATTTTCGACGTTTACAGACATGGGCGTAGAAAAAATATTTTATTTCACATTTTACCAGAGGTGTGATCTACTATGAATGGACCTTAATAAAATTTGACAACAAAGTTTTGTAGTCTTAAACTTCAAAATATTATTGATTATCTAGTTGTCAAATTTTTTTCGTTGTGTCAGATAGAAACGTCGAAATAAAAAATAAAAAACATTATTATGGTTTGATTCCCAAAAAAATAAGACAAAAAATAATAACTAATGCCACAAGGAACTCACAGAAGATATTCGTATTACTCGTTTTATACATAATATTATGTTGCAGGTTGGTGAGAATGTCTCTACAAAACATGTAACAAAATATAATTGGAAGGTTTAAGACTAGGTGATCCATTGTCCACGACATTATTTAACATAGTATTGAAAATCATCTCAAGAGAAAGCTCGATAATGACAAGTGGACTAATTTACAACAATAAACATCAACGTCTGGAATATGCTGATGATCTAGTATTGATGACGAGAAAACAACATGAACTAGAGAGGATGTTTAAATTACTGGAGAAGAAGCAAAGTTAATGAAAAGAAAACTCAGTACATGGAACATGGGGCAGAACAAAATGGTTGGATGCAGTAAAATATGAACTGAAAAAAGTTGGAGTACAGACCTGGCAAAGCGAAATATTAAATGGGAGAGACTGGAAAAAAAAAGTGAAGAAAATTGATTGAAGAATCTGGTTTAGTGAAGTAGTGGAAACTGCCACATTCTCGTTCATTGGGGTTGGTTCATGGGCATCCGTACAAATTTATTGAAATGTGGATACTAATTTTTAAATATGGCGAAAACAATGGAAAACCTGCAAGATGGGAAAGGAAGCAGAAGCCGGTCAGATGACACCCGAAAGAAGGAGCAGAGGACACAATACTCCCGAAACGATGACAACAAAGAAATACGAGAGAGGAGAGATTGATTGGCGAAGCCGTCAAAGAAAACAAAAAGATAACAAGCAAGCCACCTATCATCCCCTGGAGCGTTCACCATTTCAGCTCTCTCCAGAAGGGTATATTTATATCGGCTAGGGATACATACAAGACTTACTACTATCCGAAACAGGCTCGAAGTCAAGATACTCTGCGGTGGACCCTAGTACTACAGGATCATAACCAGGTACCTGAGTGAAATAAGGTGTGGAATGGTACACATATACAGATCAAGAGAAAATAATAAAGGAAGGTTCGTCACTAGCAAACTATTAGAGGAAATCGAAAAGGTAGGGAATCAGCCATATCCATTCCAGGTACAGCGAAAGAAAACCATTGCATATTTATGTAGTGGTGCTAGAGATGGAATGAAAATAGGAAATAGGAAGGTTTGACACGTGAGGATAAGATTGGAAGAGCAGCGAGGAGAAAATAAACAGACACAGTGCTAGAACTGTCAGATATCCCACCTTGGATTGACGAAGTCACCAGGTAGAGAGCTCACGAAAAGGAGAAGTCAGCCATATCCATTCCAGGTACAGCGAAAGAAAACCATTGCATATTTATGTAGTGGTGCTAGAGATGGGATAAAAATAGGAAATAGGAAGGTTTGACACGTGAGGATAAGGTTGGAAGAGCAGCGAGGAGAAAATAAACATACACAGTGCTAGAACTGTCAGATATCCCACCTTGGATTGACGAAGTCACCAGGTAGAGAGCTCACGAAAAGGAGAAGTTTACCTAGGAGAAAATCCGGCATATCCACAGAAATATTAATCGGGATCTCAACTGGGACCAGCTATAACAACAACAACAACCACTTTATAGGATCGTTTTGTCCCTCGTAGAGGCAGCGTGGAACGTACAATTAAAGACAAAGAACAAGACAGAAGGCCGCCGAAAATGATAGACTTGGGAAAAGGAGGAGGAGTAGAACTTCCACATCCCAAAATCAAAAGGATGAAAATGACATGAGCTTTTGACTTTCGACAATTATTGTCATGTATTTTAGAACAAAAGAGAAATGAATCCAAACTTTTTCCAAATCATGATAAGTTGTAGAACAATCATGCATGGGTGTTGAGTGAAACTTGATATAAAAGATGAAAATTCATTGAATCCAAAGTAGAATTATAAAAATAGAGTTTCCCATTCAATTTCATTTCACAAATAGTATTTACGCTAAACGTATTTCCAATCAAGTATGAACGTCAAAAAAAAGAGCTGCCACTGTTTAAGTCGCTTCAATCACGGGAAACTATACTTAAGGTTTTATTTTAGAATATGAATTGATATAAAAATACCAGTGGTAGTAATGTTTTCCATTATATGACTTAGTAAGTCCAAATTCCAATTGTGTAATTATTTTGTAGGGGAAGGTGAGGTATAATGATCCCCTTAAGGGAAAAACTTAACTGCGGCTAAAGTTGAAGGCAAAATCGCAAGATTTATATTGTTGGAGGTAGTGAATTTACTTAACTTTGTAACTGCATACTTATTTTTTATTATATGTATGTAGTTTTTTTTGTATTAGAGGTTTTTCTTAAAGTTTTGTAAAGTTCATTTTATACACACCTATGTTTAAAATGATCCCTGGGGTAGGGGTAAAATAATCCCAGGGATCATTTTATACATTAAGTTAATAAATATCAGTGAAATAAAAGACTTAGCTCTTTATTTTAATCCTATGTATTGTTTATAACAATTTAAGTATGCCAGCAAGTTACACTAAGCTTTCGCAGCTTTTCCTTTTGCTTTAGAAAATGGATGCGGTAAATTATTTCTTTTAGTCAGTTGGTAAGCTAAGGTTGAAACATCCTGTGTGGTCAGGCCGTATATTCTAGACTCCATGACCTTAATGTAATCAACAAGTTTCTGTTCTTGTTCTAGGTTAAAAACTGTGTGTCTGCTTTCTAACTTTTTAGCGGAGCCTACAGATATTTTATTTTTACCTTTGGCTCTTCTTTTTTATGCCATCACAGGGACCTTAAACTCTCTACTTACGGTTTTCAAAGGCATACCTTCTCTGACGGCATCTAATGCCTTTTGCATTTGTTCTTCAGGCCAACTTTGGCGATTAGTTTTGCGTATACAAATTCTCGGCATGATCTGTAACAGCAACAAATATACTAATGGAGTGAAATGATTCCAGGGATAATTTTGAACACACAGAAAGGGATTATTTCGCCCCAAACACCAAATTTCAAGATATCGATCAAAATATAACCTTCAAATACCGCGTGCGGTGATCGAACATTGCTAAAATATTATCTAACTGCTATTAATACACGCGTATAAAACCACATTTCAATAAACACGAACATGTAAAAAGTAATGAAAGTCCAAAAACAGGCTTACCTTACATCAGAACCACACTTTTTGATTGTTTTTTAATAAAATCACACCATGCGCTCGCACTGCCAGGACACTTGGAAATGCAACTGGCAGAGGTGTGGGGAACATGTTTCATTCACATTTGGATAGATGGCACCAGTTTTCTCTGGTTTACGGCGGGGGATCATCTGACCTCCAGGGATCGTATTACCTCACCTTCCCCTATAATCTTTCAGTGAATGGCAAAACTGGCACACAGATATTTTTCATTTATTTTGTTGTCCTTCGTTAAATATAGGTACTCGTTTTATAATGGGGTGTTAAACTTAACAAAAATATGATGTTTTCTCTATGTTAATAGTTAGAGGTGGACAAAATCATAATGGGAATCGATTATTTTTAATATTTTTATTCTCACAAGGTTTTTATGCCGATTTTAAAATTCAACTTTTGGACGGTTTAAATAATCCGCCATTCATAATGTGACGTATGCTCACCAGAACAGAAGTTAGCTACATAAGGGTTGACATAGGACCACAATTCTGATGTGATGAAGTACTTATAGGTTATACTTATGTCATATTGCTGTTATAGTGACTTAGGAATTGTTTTTTTTTCCTTCCATCATCGAGTGTTGGGTATAATTTGTCCATGTCACTTTCAAACTAAAAATCAAACATACACACACGTATACAATTACTTACATAAAAATGATCTTCACAGAAATAGTAATTAGTTTTAGTCTATTTGCTCAAACCAAATTTTCTTTAAACTGTTACTGCAGGCACAGTTACAAACTTTTTATCAGGCGTTGTAACTGTTGTGCTCGTGCAGTATGATACAAAACAAGATTTATACGATATTGACATTATTCCAACATAAAAAATTGTGGAGAAAAACTAACTAAATTCAACCAAAAAAGTATTGACACAATTTTTTTATAATACTGAAACGTCAAGCTTGAATAAAATGTAAACAAAACCAAAACACTCAAATATATTATAGACTTTGAGAGTTCTTCAAACTTCAAATTCGAATGGCCTTTTTGTAACTGGTTATTAGTTCATAAAACATCTAAATCAGAAATATTTAGTGAAGTGACGTATCTGTAGTGAAAGTTGCAAACATTTAGGAATTCTCAATTTCCAGTTTTCTCCTAAAATATTCGGTTTAAAAAATTTGTAAATTAATTTTTGCAAAGTAGTTCCAACATACTTTAATGAAATACCAAAACCCGGATATCGGTTTAACACCCTATTGTTTTGTTGTATTGTTACAATAAAATCGAAACATTATAATATCGTGTTAATGTTTACGATTCCGGCAATCGGTTAGGTAGTTCATTCGAAGGTGGGAAGAGTGATCAGCAGTTCAACCCGATGATTAGGTTGATATGAGTGTCTACTCCCCAAAATTTTGGTCCTTCGAGCTGTACTGAGACAGTTCTTTGTTTTTGAAAGTGGTGAAATCTGTGAAATAAAATGGAACATTTTTCTTAACTGAATCAAATGTAGTATCACATAAATTCCATTAAATGTACAATTTAATTGTAATATAAATTGCCTCGCTTAGAGCCCGTTAAAATTCTATAACACTGTTTTTCTAATCTTGTTGGGATAATGCAATTTCTTATAAGAAACGTGTACTCACTGAAGTAGACGCTGCTGCCAGGAGAGCAGAAATTTCCATCTCCCTTGGCCTTCTCACCCCCTAACGACAGAAACACACATTCAAAGAACAGAATTAATGGTGGTAAACGAGTAATTTCTCATGAAATATGAACTCAGCAAATTGTATTGGTATTTATGGCGTTTTATATCCATTCGCGCAAATGGGAAATTTGTCAAATTGTTCGAAAATGCAAATGACCACATATCTGTGGATCATAGCGTCATATTCCACGTCGATAAAATAGATGTTGAGGTTTCCAAAAGGAAATACGCACATTTAATTTCAGGACATAATCATTTGGATTGTACATGAAAGTTGTATTAGTCTTTGGAATATAATTTTAATGACTTATTATATCAAGAGCTTAGAAAATAATTACGAGAGCCTAGCTCGAGTGGTTTTTTAAGGATTACGCCGAGTTACGAGTGAAACATAATCGATTATTTTCGATTTCTCGAATGGCATTCGTCATGATTATACAAATAATGTTGTTTAATTACCAATTCGTAAAAGGCCGACCGTTGGAATATAAGTCATAACGATTATTTCTATTGAGTTGAACAGAAGTTTTGATTTAATTCATATGAATATGGTTGCTGACGTAACAGTATCGTGATGGTAAAGCTTCTACCAAACTTTCTACTGTATCTGATAACAAGTCAAACTTTTTTAAAATTTGCAGCTTTCCTATAATATATTATGAACACTTAAAAAATTGAAAATTTAGTTCAATTTACGAATAACAGTAAATAGCAAATTCAATAAAATATTTGCAGCATTTTTTGTTGTTGCATATATATTTATATATTATGGATAGTGGTAGAAACAAACGTCGTGATGTGGAAACAGGTAACTGTTCGAATGTTCACTAATTGAATATACATCAGGAATTTTCCGGTGATTTAAAGAGCGAGAGTTTTCCGAGATTAATTTCTCGGGCACTGTGCCAAGCCATATTTCAGATCGGATTTTAGATAACGGTCGCGTGGTAAGGTTGCAATTGTTGGTTGGGAAAACTCATTTCCAGAATTAAAAACTGGACTTTTATGATTTCATTTTTATCTTACGGCTCTCCGGAATAATTTCCGGATTATTTTCAATCAAAAGAGATTTTCCAGCGAACAATGACAAACAAGGGAATTCGTTGAATTTATATCCTTTTTATTTATTAGAAAATCTTTCTAGTGACAGGAAAAAGTTTAAGCAGACTTCCACGGTATAACTTTTTTCCGATGGAAATGCGATTCAAAAAGAGTAATCTCTAAATACGCTTTTATTATCGTTTTGTTCAGAGTTTTTCCAATGAGGGGAATTGGTTTTTTGTTATGTCCGAATGTGGGATTCGAAGGAAAGAGATGATGAATTTTTATTTTCACGAATAGTTTTCCGAAATTATTTTTTATATATTGGCCGTAATATTAAGCTTCGTATCTTCTATGTTTGTTTTTGATGGAAAATCAAACCACAATCATTTTATTTTATCATATCCAGCGTTTTGGTGGAATTTCACATATCGTTATCAAGAATTACTATTATTTTTTCAATTTTTCCATATCTAACATTTACAAAGAATTAAAAAACAATGAAAATCTTTTAAGATTCAGGTCTGCTGGAAATTGTTGTCAAATTTTCTTGAGCTCCATCCACAGTAGATTATCTCTTTGATGGAAATAATTGTTAATTTTGTGTAACAATATTCTTATCTACTAAGGATGTTTATTTTAGAAATATTAATTACACTGAATCTAAATAATGCACTAATTAGTTTTGTGTATTTGATTGTATTGTAACATGTCTATCGACTTGTTCCAATTTTATAAAATAAATCCTTTATTTTCCGCTCGTCGTCACATTAGCCACTTCAAATTATAGTTCTGTGATCTCAAATTCTTCTACTCTAACCGCTAAGACAATTGACATATATTATGTCAATGGACGATTCCATTTTGAAAACCATCGCCCTTCCTTTCCGCTATCGACTGTCTAATAGTAAAGACATACCTTATCGTATCTCAAATTTTACCTTCAAGTTTTACCTTCAATTGCTGTGGTAAGTCCAAAATTATAGTTTATAATTATTAAGCTTTTTCCAAAATAGTGGCTAAGATAATTTATTTTTTATTTTTTTAGAGATAGACGAATTTATACTTACCATGTGGTCATCTATGTTACTTTCATGCTTGTACATTACTTTTAAACTAAATCTTTTATCATAAATCACTGTTACATTTTTAATTCAAACATTTGCTAGCTTTTTATGTTGCAGAATAATTATTTTCAATGATAGATGTCATTTTCATTTCAACCTATAAGATATCCCTTTCTTATAAAAACCTGCCAATGCCAGCCTCACATATCATTAAATATTTTCTTTTTCTTTTAGAAACTGTTATTTCATAAACATAACTTTTTGCTATAATTCTTTCAGATCATTAGTGCTTTTTTAATTTATCCGATAATTTTTACTGTTTTAATATGGGACATATATGTTGGAAAGCTTTCAGTGAATTTAAAATTTCATTATTTCAAACAACTGCCTTCCCTTTTTACCTGAAAAGCTAAACCAACATTATGTGCCCCATTACATTCAAGTACCTACATATCCCTAATCCACCTGAACTTCTAGGTAAGCACAGCTGCAGGGTTACAGCTACCTTGCTAGGATACCGGTACACTGTAAGGTTACAGGTACAATTACAAGACATCCCTAGTTCAAAATTACAAGACATCTCTAACATCAACTTCAAGACATCTTTCGCTTAATAACAAGACATTGCTAGCATCTGTTTCTACCAGACCTCTTCATCTTCTCAAATAAGCTAAGTACCTACTTATAAAGTGCAGGTCTCATTCTGTCCTGTTTTCATCTTCCTTGATGGCAGAATAAAGTATAATATTTTGAATTTCTTTTTAAATTTTTTTCCTCTTCTTATTAATTTAAATTCATTTTCTTTCGTTGATGTCTAAAAAGGTAGTGGCGCCCTAAGTTCTTATAGCCTGTCAACCCTCTGGCATACCTAGTGGAACACTAACATGGAGTCGATCCACCCTTGAGAGAGTCTCTAGCCGGGATTTGTCTCGAGAGGAGAGAACAGTGTTACAGTATATAGGTAAACAAATCTCCAACAATCGATCATAAGAAAACCAGGATAAAAAATGATGATACTGATTTGGTAGCGAATGCTTATCTGAAATATCTCTCCTTGACATTGGTACTTAACCTACATTATACTAAAATGCTGGCTTACTATATCTGTGCAATCAGTCTTTATTCAATTTATTGTTCTGTTTCAGGGAATACATTGAACATGATACCCCTTAGTGTCTGTGGGTAATAGTTATTATCTAAAAATGACCGCAGGGAAGATTTTCTCCATTGTTAAGTTATTATCTTTAAAGCCAATGTTTTTGTTTTATCCCATAGTGATTTATTATCCATCTTATTCCGCTTTTACACTGATTGTGCTCAACATTAGAATACATATTAGTATATGTTGGTTCGCAGAAAGCACTTGTTCCATATTTTGTGTATTTTATTGATAAGAATATGTGAGAGTTGTGGAAACTTATTATATCCCATTTAAACTTGAAGTTGCACAGATGTTTTTGCTTTATTTATGTTTGTCAATACTAAATGGAAATATCAAAAAACATTCTGTTGGAAATCCCTATCGAAAACAAACTAAATTAAACTGGGTGTGGTAGTCGACATTTGAACCATATCAGTAAACAGAATATTAATTACTTCACTACCAGCATTTGTATAATTATGCGAAAGCTGTTTAAAGTGCTGATTGTTGTCGACCAAAAACAAAGTGTTGGTGATTAAACTTACAAGTTGAAAGTGCTGAACTGAAATAAAAAGATTTTTCATGCGATATGAGACAATAAATAAAGTGTGGTCTCTATATTTTGAGTTGTAGTCTAAGTGTTTCATAGAACTAAATTGGCGGAGGAAATCATGAAAAATTACCCAACAAAACAATATAAAAGTGCCTGAACTGCTACCTCATAATCCTCATTGGATTAATTCTCCATATCAACCCACTGGTACTTCCAATTAAAAATACTCACTGAAAAGTAGCACGACTTTAATAAAGAAGGGAAACTAAAGTTTATTCTGGTAAATAACTAGAAGAATTTTTGCCTCAACTTGTGTTTTTATACGAGGTTGGGATAAAGTATGGAACCAAGTAAATATCTATTAAACGAAAAGAACGATAATTATGAAAATTTGCAGGTAAGTGCAATGGAACAAAATGCATCTAATATACATTTTTTGGTAATAATGTACTTCCGGTTTAACCGGAAATGCCATCAACTTCTTTAATTTAAATGGGACACCCTATATATTTTTACAGATTTTGAAAGAGCTTGTTATTTTGAATTCATACATACTAAGTTTAGTGTCAAAAAATTTGTAAAAACGAGGAATATAGCACTTTAATCAACCTCCTTTGAGATTTTTGCATTAGAGCAAAATCTATTTAGATAAACTAACTGATGTTGTTTGTATGCATAGTAATAAATAAACGAGTACTGTTTAGTACGTCTTTTGTTCTCCAAGTGTCAAATTCTCATTGACGGAAATAAATTCCACAATTTAGAATGGTTCAGTTAAGTGAAAAAGAGCGTACTGAAACTTTAATGATGATCGGTCATGGTGATCGTGTAAGAACTCATGAAGAAGTGTGTCATATTTTTAACAATTTGCATCCGGAGAAAAATCCTATATAACGCTCAACAGTAACTAAAACATTACAACGTTTTAATACAACTGGGATAGTAAAAAATTTGCTAAAACCTGGAAGATCGCGGACTGCAACGAACGAAACTGTTAAACAAAATATTGCAATCGATTCAGAAGAATCATCTTAAACTTCCACCACAAATTTGGCACCAAACCATGGTATCAGTCGACGTTCTGTAGGAAAGATATTAAAAAGTGAAAAGTATCATCCGTATAAGGTACAGTTGGTTCAAGAATTGTCAGACGATGATTTTGACCGACGGCTGGAATTTTGCGCTAATGGCTAATTGACATCTGTAATGACATATTCTTTTCCGATGAGGCAACTTTTTGTTTAAATGGAACACCTAATCGCCATAACTCAAGGTATTGGTCGAATGAGAATCCTAATTGGATTCATGAAGCACATACCCAGCATCCACAGAAGTTAAATGTTTGGATGGAAGTTGTCGAAATTAGGCTTATATGCCCATTTTTTATTGACGGAAACTTGAATGGTGACAAGTATTTGGATCTAGTAAATAACGAAATTATTCCTACACTTCAACAGAATGGGCAATTACCACAAAATGTTTGGTTTCAACAAGATAGAGCACCTCCCTACTTTGGTAGACGGGTTAGGGATTTTCTGGATGCGAATTTTCCAAATTGATGGATTGGACGTAGAGGATTCATAGAGTGGCCTGCTCGTTCTCCGGATCTTAGCCGGTTAGATTTTTTTCTTTGGGGTAATCCAAAATTACGTGTTTACGTTAGACGACCAACAAACTTACAGGAATTGAGACAAATAATTATTGATGAATGTGAACTAATATGTGGAGAAGTCTTGGAAAAAGTGACTCAAGAATTTGTTAATAGGATGGAATATTGTCATCAAATAAACGGCGAGCATTTTGAACATTAGAAGTAACTTTGTTTCTCATTATTCTAAAATAATGAAATGTACACCTATTGTACAACTAACAGTGAGTTATTCCTCGTTTTTACAATTTTTTTTACACTAATTTCAGTATGTATGAATTCAAAATAACAAGATCTTGCAAAATCTGTAAAAATATATAGGGTGTTCCATATAAATTAATGAAGTTGATGGTATTTCCGGTTAAACCGGAAGTACGTTATTAACAAAAAAATGTACATCAGATGCAATTTGTTCCATTGCACTTACCTTCAAATTTTCATGAATATCGTTCTTTTCGTTTAAAATATATTTACTTGGTTTCATACTTTATCCCAACCCTGTATATGCCATAAGGAGTTTTTGTTTTCAAGACGACTGCTTCAATTTAAATGTATTTATTAGGAAAACACTCGTTGCTGTCATATAATATAATATCGTTCAAAACGACGGCATGTCATTTTGAATACGAAAAAATTAATCTACCAAACAACCAACAATAACGCAATATGATTCGTAAACTAAACTCAAAGTTTTAACTAGTGTAGCAGTGAAACTCTCAACTCTTGTTTGTTATACGTTAACCTACAACGTATAGCTGGATAATTTTGGTAATTTTTCTTTTCTGTCAGTTCCAGCAACTTGGAGAATAATTTTGGGTTAGTTTTCTATTGAAGATATTAACAGAACTTTCTGCTATATACTATTTTGACATTTTGTAGGTATTAGCGACCTGAAGGTCAAATTATCTCCGGAAAGCTCGGGAATATTATGGAAATTCACTAGAACCGGAAATAAAAATTGATTTTATCCGACATTCAATAGATAAGTTGGAAAAGCATTACCTACTATACTCTTTTAACAGGAAACTATCATATTGCTAACAAAAATAAGTGACTAATGGACCTGCCTCCGAGGTTTTTATTTACACAAATACGCAGCCTTAAGCCACTATCAAAAAAACAATTTTTTGATCTTTTCAATTACTGTCAACTTTTAGAGGTGTATAATAAATTGAGAGCACCAATGAAAACACAAATGATAATCAATAATGAGATTTGCTTCAAGGTTTTCAATAACAATTTCAAATATTACATCAAGTGATCGTTCGTTGAATCATAAAAAAAATAATATCACTTTTATGGAATATTGTATTGTTTTTATTTCAAAAAAATTCCTGATTTTATCAGTCAAAGCCAAATTACAAAATTTTGCATTAATAAAAAAAATTTAATAATCTTCCACCTATTTTTTATTATCATCCTGTATGGCTCAACCTATTTTTTTAGTATCGACCTTCTTACTTTGACTTCCAAAGTGACCTACTACAATTTAAGAAAAAATAAACACACCTGTAGCTTTAAACAGATCCTGAAAATTAATCTTCTTGCTTTTCACAAGAGTAAACGCATGAATTCTCAACGGATCAAAAACATCATCTACATAAATCATTATAATGATGATAGAGCAAGGAAAATGGTGATGTTTGTGAAAACTGTATCGTAAAGTTGATTCAAAGCAATAATCAGGACTTCAAGCGCAGCTGGTGTTACTGTGCCATTAATTCCCTTTGCAAACCGCAATCCATTTCAAAATTATCAGGGTAACATTGCAGTGAACATAAATTATATCAATTTTCGCCAGAAATGATATTATGTATTATATTAAAATTATAACTAACACCATACAAATCTGTAATGGGTTTTTTCAACCACCAATGGGATTAAAAAAAAATATCCGGCTTCACGGGAACTTACATTACATCGAAAAAAAAATGTATTTTGACAAAGTGGCGTTCAGTCAAATGTTATAAATTTTGGATATGATGTTGTACTCGACTTCTTGACCAAAAGTGTCCATGGGACCAATTGAATCCTATGTCTAGTTTTCGATATAGAGGGTATTAAAGTTATAAAATCCTTGTTTTTCGTAAGCACGTAATTTTAATGTTAACAAATAAATATGCATTTGCAGTTGATAGTACCATTGATATGTTCTAGTATATCGTAAAATTACACATAAATAGTTCAAAATGTCAACATATATAGGGTCGGACTCAATAATTATATAAGGATGAATTTTTGGAATTCTAGGAAATTCTTATAAGTATTGAATGAAAACAAGGTCAGAAATAAAAAGTTATTTTCTCCAATTTTTGTCGGTTTAATAATAAGATGTATGTGCAAATCACCCTGTATTAGTGTATTATGAGGAAAGTACTAATATATAGGTAATCAATACGTTTTCAACATCAAAAACTAATTTTGAAATAGGTACATGGTGTAACTTATTTATTTCATATAGAAAAAAACTAATTTCAGGTTGCATTAAGAATCACCCTGTATGCAATACCTCTAGAATTAGTATATTTGATGCCAGAACATTAAATATAAAGAAGCTTTTTATTTCTGACCATGTTTTCATTCAATATAAAAATTTCATAGAATTCCAAAAATTCGTACTTATATAATTGAGTCCCACCCTGTATATGTTGACATTTTGAAGTATTTATGTGTAAGTTTACGATAAACTAGAACATATCAATGGTACCGTCAACTAAAAATGAATATTTATTTGTTAATAATAAAATTACGTGGTCACGAAAACAAGGATTTTTCAACTTCAGTACCCTGTATATCGGAAACTAGTCACAGGATTGTATTGGTCCCATAGACACTTTTGGTCAAAAAGTCGAGTGCACCATAATATCCAAAATTTATAGCATTTGACGGAACGCCACTTTGTCATAAAAAAAGCGCGGGGTCCTTTATTTTATTGTTTTTTGGTATGCCTATTGTGAGATAGCAGGGGACTTTAAAACGAAACAAATGATGTTTTCGAAACACCCTGTAAGTGTATTCTTACATATTTCACTAGATTTTCTTTTCGAAATCCGTACACACTGGGTTGAATGTTAATCTATAGGAATGAGGAATTACAGCAGTGCATTTATTAAACCATTAAATTTAATGAAGATAAGAATAATAATTGAAAATTAACGATTGAGTTCTGGAGAACGAACAGGCCATTCTATGAATCCTTAACGCCTAATTCATTGATTTGGAAAATAAGAAACCAAAAAATCTCTCATTGCGGTTAGCAGGCTGAATTTTTTGTCGTACTTTTGACCATTCCAGGAGCTCTAGCCTGATCGCCAAGACGAATTGTTATTAATATTTTTTGTACGATCTTTTCCAGTTAAATGTGCTGTTTTTAATCGGTACATACATTTTTGTAAAGCACAATGGACTGGTGAATTTTGCCTACAATATACAAAATTCTGTAAAGAATTATAGACCAGCAAATTACTTGTCACCCAGATCCCCACAATATACTCCTCCTAAATTAATCGGGTCTTAGACCAGGGTACAGTTGCGGCACTGCTATATTAAATATCACAAACGGCATATTCAGAGAACGTGACAAGGGTATAGTTGACGTAAAAGGTATAGTGCGAACTTAAAGTTGCCGGCTTTTTGTTTAACTCTAAGACTAAGAGTGTACCGTCATAGTCCAGTCAATATTATAATTATTGAAAATGCTTACTTAGTTTACGATAAATTAATTTAATGTTATCATTTTAACTAGTAATCGTTAATAGTTATTTAATAAACTAGTTTGTTAATGAACGCGATTAATAAACGAAACTGTTTAAAACACGAACGGGCGGCAGCGAGTGAGTGCCTTTAATACTTTGACTGAACTAAAACTATTTTTGAGAGACTGTTGCAGGTGATCTGTTTAGTCGGCGGTCTGACATCAAGGAAGTGTGTCTGTTTTTATGTGGAAATTGTAAGTAAGTATACATATATTTATTAGCAATTATCTATTTGGACGAAACTCGGTATGATACACATGATACGATTAAGAAAGAATGGACTGATGAGTCAAAATACAGATACTATATAGAATTATGTTTGGTAAGTAAACGAAATTCATATAAATACCTTTTAGAGTTTAGCTCCGCAGCATAACTTAAAGGGGATATACGATTATATAGCTGGCACTATATATTTTACGTCAACTATAAGTTTGTAATGTTAATAAAACTATATTCTAGGGCCGTTATACAAGTAATTATAGATCGGTTCTGAAAAATTGCAATTTTCATATGTACCCTAATAATACACACTTTTTTGACAATTAATGAGGATATAAACGCTACGGTTGAACTTTATCAAATCAGTAGCTCTGCATCTGGTAGGAGATCTGAGGTGGATTTTAATTGTAAATAAATGTTAAGATGAACAATACAATAATGTCCACAGCTTACTCAAAAAATGTTGGCTTTATTTATATATATATATGTATCTCATATCTTCAAAAATTCATATGCTAAACTCAAATTATTATTTTTTAGTAGACAGGTTTTAATAGTCAACTGAAAAAAGATGTTTGTGATAAGTTAGTTCTCCTATGAAATTAGTGTGACTACGTCTATGATCCCAGTAAGAGTGTCGAACCAAGAAAATAACAAAAACTGCAAAATTATTGTCTAAGACTTACCTATGGAATTCGAAAATATGGTGAAATATCACACACCTTGTAAAAAGCAGACTGGTTTAACATGGTTAATCGCAGAAAGGTTCATGCCTGTTTTATGAAATTGTCGCAGCATAGACTCATCTCTACAACAAAATCTCTTTCCGGTCAGATGTTTACAATGTTAAATAACCTTCTACCGGAAAAATTGGAAGAATTGCCTATTGCCTTATTTTTAATGACCAATGCACTGATTTATCCTTTAGCCATAGCTTTGTGACCTTACAACGTAGGACTTAGGGTGTATCATCTATTTAGATGTTATGTTTCTTTTTTTCCTTTTACCCCTTTTTTGTGAAGTTTTGTGAGGAAAAACAGTTTTACTGATCAGTTCTTTTGATCAAATTATGATACTAGTTTTACTATACTTATTGTAATACTCAGATCACTTTTTTCTGGTCAATAAATCTATTATTATTATTGTTAATAAAATAAGTAGTACCTTACAAATTTATTGGGAAAAGTCATGTTAGCATATTAAATGCGTCAAAGAAACAAATAATTGATATGGTCATCAGGCCTGTAAAGTACATCAAGAAAGGTCAGCATACTAAAGGATATCACTCCTTTAGAAGTTGTCTACCTTATTGTAAATTTTTCATGAAAAAACTATAACACGGAAAATCAAAAATGAAAAATTCAAAAGCAACTAATTTTATCAGTTTTCTGTATTGCAGTAGCCTAACCGGAATCCCCTTAGTTGAGATTCCACCTTCTGGCACAGCCGTTAAAAGCAGTTATGGCAAACATTTCCCCAGCTTTAAAAATGTGATGTGTAAAAGAAATCAACTCCGACGGTTCACTGTCGCTGTTTGTAGACGATGATAACTATATTAAAGAGATTTCCGCTTGCGACGCCTACACAGACAAAGCTTTTTCAATATCTCCATGGATATAAAGATTTCATTGTCAATCGGTTATTTAGAAAAATATAATCGTACAAATATATTTAATGAAAGTGTTGTGATACGTGTTATTTAACCGATTGATCTTTTATTTCATCACAATGACCACTTTAACAGGATTAATTCATGTCTAATGCATTTCTTTAACATATTTTTGAGCAAACTTATATTCTGTCAATACGCCGTTGTCGTTCATGGTTTCTGTCAAGCTAGTGAATGCCTTAATCAACTACATACATTCATGAACATACTTTTTTTACTTTCCACTCATGAGGTTTGTTATTGTTTAGTTCAAGCATTTAGATAAGAAGAGGTTTGCCCTAAATAACATAACCTCAGCTTACTCGGTTTTTGTAACCTTGTCTCTTTCATCTAATTATATATATCATTAATTTCCATTGACAGTTTCCCATTAATAAATTAATTATAAGAACTATCACTATACCAATTTAAAATAATAATTTACAAACAAAAGCGAAAAACTGAGATTTGAAAACAAAATTTCTTGAAGGTGTATTGTATGTATGTATGATGGGCTGACATTCACTGAGACCTTAAAGATCTATTGTGCCCCCTTACTTCTACTTAGTTCCTGAGGAACGTCCTATTTCCCTGAGAAATTTTAGGATATCTGCAGGCTTCAACTTAGGTAAACGTTCCTCTTCCATTCAATATTCTCCTAGGTGCTGTGCCCTAGGATTCTGAATTCCTGTGCCATTCGCAAGTATGTGGATGGAGGTTTCTTCTTCCATGCCACAGAATCTACATTCTTCTTCCTCCACTATTTTGAGCATTTTCAGGTGCCTGTTCAGGCGGAAAATACTTTCCAAAAACAATGCTCGTTCAACTGAGAAGAAACAACCACTTCCCGAGCCATATGCCTGGACAAACATTGAATTACAGTTCTAAGTTAGACGGGGTTGATATATCTAGAAGATATAAGCAACCATTCTGGTTTGCAATTAGAAGAGTCAACATCACTTGCACTCAGTGAGGCGTATTAATAGTGGAAAATCTTGTATCTATTGGTAACACGCTTCACTAAATACTACAACTTTTTTTTGAGCCGTTCTAGTACCCTATACCCACATTTATTCCACCCACCCAGCCATTCCCGTACCCTCGAGTAGTAGATGATATACGTCAACTGGATGCATGACATATGCTTCAGGCGGCACGTTGGTCTCTCCGAAGGTTGTCTGTCTCCTTGAGTCCAATGCCACAGTCGGACAAAATATGGATTACGGTCTCGGTCTCCACGCCAAAAAGTCTGCAGCTCAGATCCCCGTTATATAGCCCCATTTTATGCAGATGATCCTTTACATAACCTGCAATAATTCTTAGCTTGTTCCTACTAACATTCAGTAGTTTTTCAGCCCGTTTTACACATATATCACCTATGAAGGTCTTACTGTGTATCTGCTTTGGAGTGTTCCTCCACTGTAGTCTATGTTGGCGTTGTATTTGTTCCCGTACTACCTTCTTTGTGGTCCCAAAAACTGGTTCTGGTTCAACATATGTCGTTGCTGAACCTCTTCTCGCGAGTTCATCAGCTTGTTCATTTCCAGAAATATCATCATGTCCCGGCACCCACACTAGTCTTACTCTACTGTGATCTGCCAGTTCATTCAATTCTTTCTGGCATTCTTCTACCAGTCTGGATGTTACCTTGCGGCTATTTAGACCTGCAAAGGCTGCCTGGCTGTCAGTTAATATGTTTATCCTATGAGTGTCAGTCCTATGTTTGTTAATTCTGACACATTCTAGGATGGCATACAACTTTACAGGAAACTGTAGTTAAGTATATAGTAATTGTGTTTAATACTAAAAATCTATTACAGAAATTTTAATAAAAACGTTTAAAATAAGTCAATAATTATCAATTTCTGATTTAAAGAACTTGAAGAAATCTATATTGTTCCATTTCACTTGGTTGAAATTTGTCGTGCAATGAAATTATATAATAGCCGAATTCACGATGAAATAAAAAGTGTTAAGGATGGAAGGCAACGTGTTAAAACGAATGGGTTAATTTCAAGTCATTTTAAGCCAACATCGGTGGAACTAAACTCTCATTCGACCAAAAACTTTCCCGTGTTTCGCATTATTTGTCAGAAGCGGAATTTCGACCCATTCATAAACGAAATCTGCCCGAAGGATTTTGAAAAACATGCTTATCCGACAATAAGATTTCCGAGTTACGCTATAGTTAATATTAAATTTGGTACTTTGTCTCGTGATGATGACGGCGAGCCTTTTGTGGTTTTGTTGAAACTTTAGACCGCTGCTGGTCTGGAGTTAATGTTAGAGGCGGCCAAAACCGTCTCTAAGCCCTTGGCATCGGACTCTGAAGTACAAAATTAGTTTCATTATCAAACCAATTTCAACGGTATATAATCAAAAATCATAAACCAATATTATTGTTTAAGTGAACAATTTGAAGGAAAAAAGGTTATTTCGGGAAAAAATGTATATTATATTTATGTAGGTCAGATATTTGGGATTATTACGGTTATGTGTTTGAAACAGAAACTGGAGCAGCTACACAAAATACTCAATAATAAAAATACTTATCACCACTATAAACGAGATGGAAAAAGTAAGACCCCATTTTATTTGAAACTTGTTATTTAATGGGACTCCCAATATAAAATACCGAATTTTCAGATACATTTAGGACATTGTAAATTAGTAGATTTTACAGCAAATCTATGAGAAAATTTCAGGTTACACTTCATTCCATTTATTTGGTTTTGTTCCCTAGTTAATACATCACTCTTGAAAGTTTCCGAACTGCAGCTCACGATTATCTTTCCAAATATAAAGTGTAAGGGCCAAACGGAATAAATTCCTTATTTCGGTTATTGTACATATTTATAAATTATTGCTAAAAACCAAGCTTTCATTCAATTGCCCTGAAAAGAGGAAAATTAACTTCAAATTGAATAAAACCAATCAATTTAGTATATGTATTACACAATTTTTCAAATAATATAAAAGCTTGCGTGAGATTTACCTGTGTACTAACTAGTCTTGCTTGACATACTTATTATAAGTAATTCTATGGAAAAAATATGCAAGTACTTGTACTAAATTGATTGGTTTGATTTAATTTGAAATCTGTTTTCTTGTTTTTAAAAAGTATTTTTCATTATTAATTGATCTTTTATTTTTTATTTATGATTGAGAATGTTTCTAAGTCTGTGCATTTCACTTAATGCGTCGCGTCGTTCTTACGTTGTCATTTGCCCGATAATTTAGTACAGTTAAGTCTAATTCTTCGACAATCAGACCTTCTAACAATTTGATCTCCCCCACGATTTGTTGTATTAGTTTTCGTGTTCTCTTCAGCAAGCTCTTCCATTTGATACTCATACTGTGGTAGTGCAGAAAAAATAACTAGTCCGTCATCTTGGATAACCCGTCATATTGGAATTGAAATGACGTCACATGGCTAAGCATACATTGTCATCCAAAATAAGCGTGTATACTAAATTTTAGCTCAATCGCTTGAAGATAAGGCGATAATCGATAGAATGACCAGCGCGATCACCTGATCTTATATCATTATATTTCTTTTTATGGGGATAATATGTGGAGAGCAATCTGTACAAAGCTGAGCCTTTTGATTTAAATGACTTGAAAGAACGAATAACCATTGCGATAAAGTCGATAACGCCCGATAATATGTTAAGTAATGTTAGAAGACAGTTTTATACCAGATTGGGATGTTGCCAAGACTTTCGCAGTGAACATTTTGAATACCTACTTCATTGGCATTCGTAGTTGTTCCTAGTGTTTAACAATTATTACGTTCTACATTTAATTTTAGTTTTTAATTGTATTGTAGCGAATTTTCGAATAAATAATGGAGAGACCTTTTAAACGATATGTCACAATTGCATACTTTCCATTTAAAAAATAAATTTGGGGGCTGTACCTGTCATTTAAAGGGGGCTGAAGGTAGGGATCGCATTTTCACGTTGAAAAATATCAACTTATAATTTAAATTTCACGCCTTTTGGCACTTTATAAATATGTACAGTAACTAAAATAATGAATTTCTTGCGTTTGGCTTTTACACACTGTATAGCGAATAATATGTGTATACTTTAAATATGGATAAATTTTTGATCTTTATCGACTAGACATTTGAACCACCATTTTTGAATTTATTTTCTTTCAAAGTATCTGACATACGTTTGTACTTCTTGTATTCATGGTTTTTGGAATGAACATTTATTGATAACTGGAAGATCTATAGTACCTCTTTTTCCACTCAGTTCCTGAAAAATGTCTCAAAGGCTTCAGATCAGGTCTTTCTAGGATTTCATCGAACCAGTACCTACAATTTGCGTCTCTTTGAGTTTTGCCAAAAAAAAAGCGCCAAATACCTGGACAGTTGGAAGAGTTTTGTACTGGAATAATTAACCTATATTGGTTTATTCAAAAGCTTTTATGAATCCTTTGAAGGATGTCTCTGAAGAAGTGATATAGCAGGCATGATCTACGTTGTCTAGCAGGCCTTTTAAGACGTCACTGTCCTCTGAATCATCATGCTATAAGACTTGGACTGTCGGAAGGTCCAGCATGCCGTCTTTGTCTGGAATATGATGAAACATTCGAGCATATTCTTTGTGCTTACTCTACCGCGCTTCGAATCATGTATCTGATGTTTGGAATGGTGGAAGGTAAATTTGTTTTAGATATGTGGAAGCTACAATAGGCTCCTGTGAATCGCAGTGGGGGCCAAATAGACCCACTCATCACAGATATAACCTAACCTCTGCTCTAATATTTCATTTCCGACGATTCCAATGTATCACGGAACTCACAGTAGGGTAACGATACTCTTTTTGCTTAGTTCATCAGGTTTTTGAAGGCATTCCCACTCCATTCTAAAATTGATTACACAATATCCCAGCGCTTCAATTGCTGCTCGAATATCCAACATGATAATGAACCTTTTACTCCTATATATTTCTAAATGTATACTTTTATATAGAGTGAACTCCAGTTTAAAAAAGTTTTGCATTATTCCTAAGTTATAGCCTCCCAGTTCCTTTTATTGTTTTGGATTCAGCTAGGAAAGGTTGGCGTCAACTTAAAACAAATTGTAGATCCGAAAAAAATTGGATTTTATTGTTAAAAATACCCCAGGATTCCAATCACCACTATTCTTAGTGTGGTCTTTGATAGGATGATTATTACATTCGACTATCATCCTTTCAAAGAGTTATACATAGGTATATACTGGTAATTTTAAGCGTATGACAAATGACTCTCTTATATCGTTAAGTGCAATGATGGAATGGATAGGGAGAACAACGGCAGATTTTCAAATATGAAAGACGCGACATTGGAGGGGATTATCTAGCGCGTCTCTTACATCTTCGTATTTCCTATTAAAGCGTGAGATACTTCCGTAGGGAACCTCTTAACACACATCTGGAAATCTCTTTACTTTTATTAGAATGAGTAATAGCTGTTAACCACAATGTATCATACATAATAGAAAACCATTGTTGATATTGAAGAGAGAAACATTCTAAATAGTTTAAAATTCGAAAGCATTATCATAAAACATATTGTTTCATTGGAGTATATCTCACATTATATCCATATTAAAATTGAACCATTGCCGATTCCCGGCTCATCTTCATAAAATTGATGTGAGATCTCCCTATTGCAGTTATTGTGATGATGATGAGATAGCAGATACAAACCAATTGCTTTTTGGTTATAAAAATAATAAACAGGCGACAGACCTATTCTTACAACATCTACTTCAATATAACATACAACTACCAGCTTGTATCACATGTCTGTTAGGTACAGGAAATAAGAATATTTCTGATTTAACAGTAAAATTGGTCAAGACAACTAATATTGACAATTGATATTAAGTCAGAGACATTTGAAGACAGCCTGAGGAAACATCTGCACAAAAGTTAGTGACTATGTGCAAGAAATTTGAAGTCTTTGATGAAACACCTAAACTCTGCTCCTGCGAGAACTTACATGGACTCAGACGAAAGCACTTTGGAAAGGAATTAATACAACAATCACAACTACTGAAAATCCCTCCAGTCAAACTAGTGGCATATATAGAAGACAGAAAGCTTCTGGAATGTAAGTAAATACTATGGAAAATTGAACAAAGATTCAGTTCAAGTGCCTGGGCTGTAGAGCACAACCCCATCGAATGAATGAATAGTTATATATCCATATCAGATGGCATGTGGCAAATAGCGAGAGCTGATGCCATTCCCAAATTTTATTAAGTTATTCTGTTTGGACATAGATACAATGTGATTGGTAAGAAAAGCCGAAGAAGGATATTAGAGCACACCTTCACATGTGAACAATTCAGTGACGTGTTTATTTAATCAGGTTTTCATAGAAGCACAATTTATTGGCACCAAAATTCGTCACATTATTATTTTATAACTTTAAAATCACATAAAATAAATTTATATATACTTCTTAAACAGTCTAATTGCACGATATAATAGTTGTCGTGGATGAGAAATAGTGAAAAGCACGAGTTGTGGAAAGAAACCCCACTGTTTCAATGAACACCAATCTATTATTTCCAGTGAATAAATTTAAACAAATCCAGAACTAGCTGTTTGCTTGAAAATATTCGCTATGAAAATAGAACAAGTCAAGGGCATTAATTACATCCTGTTCAATCTTTGTTTTGCCGTCTTTTGGTATTTCTGGTATACGCATAAAATTAACAAATGTTCCGTTCAAAAACAAATATTTGCTCTAAATCCAACAAACGCGATTTTGAATATCCAAAAAACAAATGTTAGACATACCGACTATTCACTTAAATTCAAAGCTTCCCTTTTACAAAGATGAGCATTCTAGTGAGTGATTCAAAAGATTCCTTTTCGAGCAGGATCAGCACGCGAGACAGAGGCATTGTAAAAGGGAACGAGCCTTGATAAATATCAATGTATCTCGTACCATTATTAAAGACATAAATTAATTGTAGAATGTTGCAAGAGTGATGAATAGTTGTCTGTCATTATTTTCCTCGAGATTCGTTCTGAGCGAAAATTGGACTTCCAGCGTCCAGAAGCACGCCATGAATATGTAATTTTCAATATTGTCAATTCGAAATACTGAATAATATTTACTATATACTGCGAATCTGAAGTGCATAACGCGAAGAAAATCTGATAAGACGACAACTTTATGCAGTGTCTGGTTGAATATATGAATTTTGATTTTGTTATAGTCCTGTTAAGATGAAAACTCTTTACTCCGCAATCGCAAAAAATGCACCTTTTTCGTATGTCACTATAAGTATAAAAAAAGATACCTGCAGTAACATATTAGCTATTAACTTCAATTTGGGTTTATCGTGACAAGAACTTGGGAATGTTTAAAATTTAATAGCCATTTTAAACTTGAACAGATGCAGGGAAGGACTAATTGAGTTGTTATTATCCTGCAGTTTAGAGATTATATTTATCGTATACAACAGAAATCCTTGCCCACAAAATGTAATGTATAGTGTAATCTGAATTTCTCTCTTGTTTGACAAACATAATTAAAGGCACATAGTTCTCCCTGATACCGCTATTTCCCATCAAAACTAACGTACCATCAATTTTCATGGATTCTCCAGTGACAAATTCAAGTCATTTAAATCTGTGCAAGATATCTTCCATTGCTTTGTTCGTTTTTGTTTTGAAAATATTAACTTGAATAGTTTATTTTTCTTCCTTCTTGGAAACTAAGTTTTTCTTCCACACAAGCCATGATTGAGTACAATATCCACTCCTAATTCGACATCTTCATCAGTAACATCATCGGCTTCTTCTGCGAATGGGTTGTTTCTATATAATTGTGCGTCTCTTTGTTTACGTTGAAATTTTTTTCCATGTACCTTATAAACGATCTCTTATCAATCCATCTTCATTTTGATGGATTAAACAGATTTGGCTTCCCTACACCAAATATCTTCTTCCGAAAACAAGAGCCATTAATTTCAATGAATTACGGTTGAACAATGTCAAACGCGGTTAGTATTTCGATGGATAACCACTGGGAAAACACCGCCATAGAGACCGTGCAGCCGGCAGCAAAGCCATTTAAACTACTAAAGTGAAAAGTTTATTACAGCTCGCAGGAATTATACCAATGAGCACGAAACACAATGTAGATATACTGTCTTTCGGAGAAGACGTAAAACCAAGGTCCCAAGCTCGTGGATGTTAGGCTTGTTAAAAATATCCCTACCACTGGTTGGAATACTAGTGGGTTCGGCAAAATTTCCAGTTGGTGGTAGTGTGCAAGTGATAGACACTTATATGGCCAAGGTCAAACCATGTTTTTAGTTTTTTCAAACGAATAGATGGCGCGAAGCAACAAAATCTTGTAACTATCCGATGTGCTAAATACTTTGCGTGAATTGTTGTCTCTAATGTTATAAACTTTTGTAGCATCCATAACCTTCAGACTTCTCCATTTCTAGATTTATATATTTACATTATGACATAGACCATTCCAAAATGACGTCGGCCATATTGTTCTGGCTCCTCAAGTCATATTCTATTTAGTTTTCATTATTTACTAGTAAACAACGGATAATAGACTTTAATTTACAATAAGTTTTAAGTATTATCTAAAATGTGCAATGCGAAGAGGAAAAGACAAGGTATATTTTTCTCGATTTCCGGCTGTTTTAACCAAGCGAGGTGAATATTTAATGGATCTCAATGCACCTCAATCTGTTGCTCTCAACTTTCGCTGGAATCACATAACCCACCAACGGGTCGATTGGCAGTCGATCGGTAGTCGAAGTGATTGCGTTTCAAGCGTCAATCGAACCTTGCGAGCTGCTGAGAATGGGAAGGTTCGAGTGTGACGATAGGTTCGAGAGCAGTATGGAGGTAGGATTGGAAGAAAAACTATCAATTATTGAATAGATGAGGCTTTTACTTGATGAAGATTCATACTGAACGATGAAAAATAAATCTAATAAAGTCTAAAGGTTCTTAAAAAATTTTTAATTTCTAGTTTCCCTTTTTTCATCCGACGGTACATATAAAAAATAACAGCGGCCTCTTCATCACTTGAACCACTCATTATAACAAAGGTGAACTGAACTTGTTGGAAGACATAGACGAACTGAGTGATAAAAATCGCCCCGTGTACAGTGATCCTCCGATTGCATCGCATAGTTCGTACGCGAAGTTCATTCCGCCTCGTGTTCGAGTCGCATCCACTTCGAGTGCCAATCGACCCGTGCGGAGGCTCTAACACATTTTTATTCCAATATAACAAGTTATATTATACTTACCTTCTCAAACCTTCTAGATATCAGTGAATGTCACCACACTATACATACATACTAGTTTTTTTTTAGTTTCTGTTGTATTTCAATCCATGACAATTAAGGGAAACGTACATATTTATCAAATTTCTATAATATTATACTAGTTTAAATTTATAATAACTGCAAATGTATATTAAATTTCATGTAATACTATTATTATTTATACGTATTTGAAATAAACAACATCAATTAATATCTTCAGAGTTCATTTATTGGTTAACACAAATGGAATATTAAATACCAGATAACAAAGCGTAAGTTCAAATTTGCAGATATTTTTTCAAAATAGTTCCTTCCAAGCCGCTAGGTGGTGCTGAAATTGAACATAAGTAGTCTATGGTAATATACTCTCGGCGTCGATGAATGAGCCTCAGTCGCCGAAAAGACCGATGTTAAATAAGGAGAAACAAATTGAAATTAATAGAAGTTTCACTTTTCGTATATCTAAAGAGTCGTGAACCAGATGCTGGTTTAATCCTCTGAAAACAAGTTATATGTTTCAAGAATTTTGGGCTTGCTGGTAATTTTTTCCAAATTTATTCACAACTTAGGTTTGGATAGATTTGAGGTCCTTTGCCACGCACAAGCCTATATCACCAAACAAATTCAGCTTCTTGAGAAATCCAATTTTTGATGTGAGAGCGAGAGAAATACAGAGACGTCTGCAAACCATCATATAGGTACCTGCTGGCACAAAGTTTATTCTCGTCCATAAGAGGAACGGTCAGCTGGAGGCTGGCCTAAGCTTCTTCAGCCAACTTTGGGGGGAATGATGATTTTGGGAACGGTGGAAGATGCTGAGAGGTGAGTGCTGACTCAGCATTCGTTTATTGCTCTAGTCAACTCACACCAGGTCAGGCGGGCAAGGAATTTGTATCTGGATCCTACCAAATGCAAGCCATTCCATTACCACTCCATACTCTCTCGGTGTTTTGTGATACATCTTTATTCAACCACTTACCTACATTAAACAATCACTTTAGCTCGAAACACAAGTTATTCGATAAAAACCTGCGAAATTTAATAAAATAAGTACATAAAACGCCTCCGGAAGGTTGAATAAAATATGAGTTCACGGATATATAGAGAGTTTGCGAGACGATTGCGAATAAATAAAATGATGCTTATACTCTCTGAAATAAAACGATGGAAACACATGTTTAAATCTGTTTAAAAAAATAAACTGCAAAGAAATGGGTGAGTACTTTGCCGCAGCATATATCAAATGTGCAATATTGCATTCTGTGAAATTATGCGAGAGATGGATTTTCGCGAAAGAATATTTTCTTAAATAAATTTGCTTACTTGCGATGTTGAAGATACATTTCAATTTATATGGTGTGATATAATCGTATAAAATTCCATAACCACTTCGGAAGTTTACTTTATCAGAACGTGAATTGGGCAGCATATTTTTTATTGAGTCCTAAGTGTGATAGAAACGGCTGTATTAACAGTTTTGGTGGAAAAATTTTTTGTTATGATTAAACATATTTTTCAATTGAAACAAGTACGTGAGAGGTTGTTCTTACATTCTAATAGTATTAAACTGATGGGGGACCATTATTCTGAATGTCACCTTTACAACTATTCTTCCCTATGAAATATTGTTGATCCAAAGCTCTATAGTATCTGGAAAGTCTTTCAAGCTATACGACTGTGTATTTGGGACAGTCATTATTTTTCACACAAGATTCTGCTAACTGTCATGTGTTAAAAGTCAAATTGGAAACAGTATATTCTTGAAACAAAAGGTATCTGTTACAAACGATTAAATATAATTAAAACACTGTCTTATTATCACTGCTAAAAATTTATAAAGCACTCATTCGCTCCAAATTAGATTATGGCTGCATCGTTTACGTGACAGCATCTAAGACAGACCTAGGATCCCTAAATTATATTCATAACACGGCCCTGTGACTTTGCGTAGGCGCTTTCCGTAGCAGCCCATCTGAAAGACTCTACTGCGAAGCTGATGAACCCCCACTGTGAATTAGACGACAGTATCTGCTTCTATCTTACGCAGCCTCAGTCTCTTCAAACCCTCTCAATCCTGTCTATTCTCTGTTCACATCAACTGCCAGCCCCCTTAACAATCCTTCACCAATAATCTACCCTATCGCTCTTATATTAGCTTCATTAACAAATAACATTAACCTCTCACTCACAAACCCCATTCCTTTTTCCCCAACCCCTTACTGGATTATGCACTCTCCTTAGGTCAAAACTTATTTATCCAAATTTAATAAACACGAAACACCTAAAAAGCTCATGATTAAGTCATTTTTTGAAATCATTCATAACAATCATTACGACTGTGTATTATACTCCGACGTTTCTAAAAGTGATACTGGCGTTGGCTGCTCAATTACCACAGCAAACAATTTCATCAGCACTTCCCTAATCCCTCCTTTGTGCAGTGTGCATACTGGAAAATTGTACAGTATTCTACAAGCTTTTAAGCACATCAACCATTCCAATAAAAAAGTTGCCATTGGTACAGACTCTCTAGCGTCTATCCTATCTATCCAAGAATTATTTACTGAACATCCCATTGTCCAAGAAATCCATCACTCTTATCACCATATTTATTCCCTAAACACCACAGTCACCATCATATGGATACCCTCACACATTGGTATACCTGGAAATGAACTGGCCGATCAGCATGCCAAAACAGCGTCAACTACTGCCACAATTACTTCTCATATCCAAATTTGCAAAGATGTTAAGGCAGAAGCTAAAAGAATCGTTAGATATATGTGACAAACTCACTGGAGCTCCACCAAGACTTCCCTACGATCTATCCAGTCTATTCTCAACACACCTCTGTATACTGACCCCACTGGACTCTCTAGACAAAAAGTATCAATACTACGTAGACTTCGAATAGGTCACACCAAACTCACACACAGCTACTTAATGACCTCAAGCAACAGACCTTCCTGTCAAAGCTGCCAGTGCCCACTTACTGTTAAACACATCCTGGTTGATTGTCGCCAATTTAGCACAAGAAGACGACAACATAATCTCAAATCCCAGCTGCAAGACATCCTAGGGGACCCAAACCAAATTAAGACAACACTACTCAAATTCTTGAAAGATATATCACTTTATCAATTAACTTTAAACTATGTTTTTAACTATCTGTAATAACTATTGTTTTCTGTAATCGCCTCTGTGCAAGTGGCCATAGTTGGCGAGCACGTTAATTGAATAAAAAAATAAAAAGTCAAATTGGCGAGCTAATCTTCAGTAGGACATTCCAGTTGTCTTGGGAACTTCATATTACTTTGTCGGTTTTATCCTCTTTTTGGAAAATTCACACATGGTAAACCTTTTTCAAATTACCTCATCGTTCTGTGTATAATTGACCGCCCTTTATTTTGATATTTGGAAACGTTAATTTCGCAATTTTGATACTCGCATATTTCAATTTTATACGACGTCTTGCGTAACTTTTTTCACGAATTTGATCGTGGATATCGGATTTCACTGGAGATTTATTTTTGATTCTATAAACTAGTTCACAAGCTTACATCGATGTGATGTGTCGTACTTTTGCTGACTGATTATTCAGGACTCCAGGAAAACAGACGAGACACATGATTTATCTCATCAGCAGCTCCATGCATGTTTGAAATTGTTATTTCACCTAGTAATAATTTACAAAGTAAGCGACGATATATTTTTCTCAGCTTGACTTGGCTAAAGCACTTTGGAATGTTCTCTCATCTGAATAAGTCTGACAAAAAAAATCTGACTCGCATTATTCTACATAAATTACCGGAAACCGGTCCTGGCAGCCTCCATAAATATCTTGGAAAACACAGACTAGAGCACATGAATGTTTTAGTACTTCCAGCAATAAATACATTGGAAAGTGTGATCCTTTGAACCGTCGTGCCCGCCCCTTCAATTCCCTTTTGCTAGTCTACGTGGTTTTCTGTACTCCATTTCCTTAGTCCCGATAGACGATGAAAAATTTTTAATTTCCTCTACATTTTTCTACTTTCCGTTCTTAAATCGGATAGTGAGTTCAAGAAATGGATGTTTATTTACAACTGTAGTTACAAAACACATGGTTGAAAGTTCTCAACAGTTACCGAATACACGTCCAAATACAAAATTATAAATGAAAAAAAAAATTTACTTTCGCTTCAATATACCCAATTTTTATAATTACGTGACTTCAAATGAAATACCTAATACCAGAAAGATAGGGCTTTAGTAAACAGGTCAAAATGCCAATTCTATTACTTTGCAAACCATGAGGTGAAATGTGAAATTAATGGAAGCAAATCTAAATTTGCATTCACCGTTCTCGTGTCCACCATTATGGGAAAATGTCGATTATTTGTCACCTGTCGACAGCAATGAACTGATCATAGTAGATAGACCCTTCAAAGATTTCTTTTGATACATTTACACGGTAAAATTGTAACAAATGTTGGAGCGAGGACGCTTGTTGACATGAAAGGAGTTTTTATGTGTATCATGAGAGATGAAACTTTATTTTCGTAATACGTCAGTTCAAACGAAAACTGGAAAGAGAATGAAAGAACTTATTTTTTTAGTGTAATAAATGTTTCCGGTAAATAGTGTAATAAATGTTTCCGGTAAAAGTGAATCATATCATTCTTCTACAAAACATTCTATTTTAGTATTATTGAAGATTAAATGAGAAAAAAGAGAATTTGAATGGTGAGGCTTGGCTCTGCAAACGACCATCTGTTACCTTTAACATTTTAGAATCTTCCAGTGGAAACACGAAGGACCACTGGAATCGAGGTTCAAGACCAAGTTACCCATGTCAGCTACGCTTACAGAGGGATAACACAAATCGAGTATTATAAGAAAGGGGCAATAACATGTGAAAATAATAATTATGAAGAAGTCAGAGACTTTGAATAAAACCAATAGATTCGAGTAGTAGAGTTTTTTCAACCATTCTTTGCCATTACGTCATAATCGGTGACGTATTCTGCTGTTTTATGTCTTATATTAGTTGTGTTATTTAACACTTAACCTCAAAATTATAATCAATGACATATGTTAAGAATTGTTTTCAATGATGCATGTTAAGGTGTGTTTGTAAGAATAAATTAGTAATGCCAAAAATTGTATTTTGCTTAATGCTTTACGTACTTCTTCACATAATTTAGTTTTGTTTTAACTTGAAATCTCCGTTTTTTTTTAACTTATTTGTTTCAAATTTCTAGCTTGAGGATGTTTAACGGATTACCGAATCGTGATTAAATGGCGAATTATATACCTAATATATATTAAAAATGTATTATACGATTATATTTTTTTTAATGATGAAAGATTATTTAAAATTATATAGAATATCTATATGGTCATATTTTTAAAAATTGTATAGCAATTAATGTCTGTGTCATTGTGAGAAACAATTTCGTAAGTATTCCTGAGAAATGCAAAAAAAACACTTGTATGGGAGAGAACAGGCAATAAATAAATTTATTTCTGAAAAAACTCACAATAAAAACAGGAAATAGTAATAAACAAACTGATAAGAAAGGTAAACTGAAATAGCATATGTAATGAAATAATATGCAAAGTATAAGCTTCATCACTGACAAAATCATCTTCATCATCATTGTGGAAGTCCGATTCACTCAGATCTATGATAACTGCATTTAACGGAAGAAGCGGCATTTCAGCATCTCTTTCACTTGAAAAGTAATTAATCGACTTCAAAATTAAACTTCGCTTTTTCTCATTATACCGGGAAGGCATCTTGACAATGAAAAATCAATTGAAAAAGGCGAAAATGACCAAAAATACTAAAAAAATCAAAATATGACAACTGAACTGTCAAAAGTAACAAAAAAAATTCACGTCGGCTTTAGTTAAGAAATACCTACGTCAATGACGTCATAATAATTATTCCGTCTCATCTATTTCATGAATGAGAGATAAAGCTGGACAATGTATGACTTAACGGCAAAGGATGGTTAAACAAACTCTACCTTATTTAATTCATGGCAACTTAAGAAAATATAATACCTATTATTCAAAAAATGATGAACGCTGCAATTGGTATTGGCGCCAGAATGGTTTACAAGTAGTCCTGCTATCTTTTGGCGTATAATAATTAAATTAAACTACTTACAAGGTGACAAACACTAAAAAGTCACTATTAAACCTCTATCCGTTACTTTTAAATTTAAATTTGAGTAACTGTTAAGATATTTCCCAGGAAAGGGACACTAAATAAAAAAAGGAGACATAGGACAATGTACTCCTCGGTTAATGAGCTCAATACTAACTGACATTCGCGAGAAAAAATATGCTTAAACTGGCAAATCGTAACCGGACTCAAATATTTTCGACTTACAAAAGTATTAAAACCAACTCTGTAAGAATTTTATTGTTATAAACTCTTACAAGTATCAAAAATGTTTTCAAGGTCGTTCTAAAAATATCACCTTAGTAACGATTGCAAAAAATTGAGCAAAAATTCAACATCTTTTAAAAATTCAATTCTAACGTCTCCTTAACATTTCCATGCTTTTCGTATAAAATTATACTTCTAGGTGTCAAGTGACAGGAAGCTAACCTTAAGTATAATTACATTATCACCTGCTGCAGCCTGTCACCTACCATCCGACACCTAGACTCCTGAAGTGTGAGATTTGGGAAACTGAATTTGAAGAAGCTTGTGTAACTCTCTTGTTCGAATTATATCTTCAGTAAGTCACCAATTCATATATTTAAAAAAAGGAATGAAAATAAGTGCCAGAATTACAGAGGAATAGCGCTTTTAAATGAGGTTTACAAGATACTCGCCAGCTATATCAAGGACATTCTGGAGGAAAACATGGAAAATATAATCGGTAAATACCAATATAGATTCAGACGAGGAAGGAGCTCAGTGGAGCAAATATTTATGCAACGAGAAATACAGACTGAAAGTTATTTATTTGGAAAGCAGACAATGCTGCTATTCCTCTAGTTCAAACAAGCATTTGATAAGGTGAAAAGAACCAAACTATACAAAGCTCTGGAAGACCTAGGAAAAAGTAGAAAACTGATAAGATTGATTCGATTAACACTAAAAAATACTGAGGATCGAGTAAGAATGAATATCTGTATGTCGGAGGAATTCATCGCAACTGAAGGCGTGAGACAAGGAATGGACAGATCAAGACTTTATAAAAAGTGAGATTACCTAAAAGTGGGAGCAGCCAAAGGAGAGTTGAATAAATTTTAAGAAATGAAGAGATTACTTTGGAATAATAATTACAAGAAAATCCAATATAGAGAATAGATCCAAAAAAAGAATAATGCTTGGCAATAATTGCAGTTATGCCTTGAATAGGTCATTAAAAAGAGATAATAAATCAATTAGAACGGAGATCATGATTTACCAAACTGTGATTATGCCTATAGTTAGATATCCCTCAGGAACATGGACATTAAACCAAAAAGACCAAGAAATGCTACAAATATGGGAAAAAAAGGTACTGAGGAAGATATTTGGAGGAAAATAATTACAAAATGGAATTTGGATAAGCAGGACGAACAAAGAGCTCGAAGAATTATATAAAGATCCGAGTATTATTGAAACGATAAGATATATAGAAAAAATGGGAACAGGAAGGCTACTGGAAGTTATAGCTCCACAGGAGGAAGGAGAAGAAGAGGTAGACCCAGAACAACATGGAAAACGGAAGTTGGAGAGGATGTACGAAGACTTAATATCAGAAGTTGGAAAGGTAAGACAAAGGACAAGGTGAGATGGAGGCGAGTCGTCAACCAAGCTATGGAAAGGTTGGGTTGTTAACATGCAAATTGGAAATTATGCAAGAATTTTTGATACGAGCCGAAGTAGTGGGCACTTAGATAGTCCTTTCGGAAGTGGAAGTTGAACTTAGTAGATTGTCGCAGTATAGTTCCTACCGTTAAAAGTGAAACATCAGCTATCATGGCCCTACATATCCAGTACGAGGAATATTATTTGGTTACATGGAGTTTAACACAATGTCCATTAGCGACAATGTGTTTGGAAGAAACAAGTATAAATTCAGTGTATCACTCTTTTTCGTCAACAGGATACCTTGAATAGTGAAATGGTTATTATTATCATTTCACGTTCGCTCATGATATCCTGTTAAAGAAAAAGAGTTTCCCATACACTGAATTCATACTTAATCTTTCTTACACATTGACGCTCATGGACTTGAACCAAAGAATATTCTCAGTACTGTATATATATAGTCACCTATTTCACGCAGTTTGCTGTTGCGCTGTTCCAAAAACAATTTTCCTATATTTTCTGGAATAATTACCCAGTTTGGTTAAGTTCTACGACTTAATTTGTCGCATCAAATATTTTGAACCAAAACTT
The DNA here is from genome assembly GCA_949126875.1 of Lochmaea capreae. Classification (NCBI taxonomy): domain Eukaryota; kingdom Metazoa; phylum Arthropoda; class Insecta; order Coleoptera; family Chrysomelidae; genus Lochmaea; species Lochmaea capreae. The sequence goes on from OX421409.1 coordinate 11,720,607, forward strand.
TTTTGGTGGTGCTTCGATAATTGATAAATGTTCATGGATGTAGAGTTGAATTTCAGGAAGCTAATGTTTCGACAAGAGAAAGGTGAAATATATAACGTGGAGATAAAGAAACCCATTTATTCAAGTCATAAGGAATTTTCACGCTGTAGTCAGTGGTTATCAATTTTCGATGAGCCGGCCGTCAAGACTCAGGGGAGCACGGCTAAAATAAGTATCGAGTCCTAAGGTAATAACGCTACACTTGAGAATTAAAACGAATTGAATTTTAAACTACGTTCTGACCTGTAGAATTTTTTTACTTCCATTAGATGTTCTGAGTTCTGATACGTTTTTCGAAAATTTACGAGTACTTCACAATAATGGTATACGTAAAACTTGGAATACTCTTGAAATCCCGGAAAGCTGTTTTTTCTATTTATATCCGGTTACTTTCATTAATATAGCTTGAAGAAAATCGAAGGTTTGGGTTGAATTTTTCAAATACTATTAGCGTTAATTTTGCACCTACATGTGTCAATTTTATAAATTTTTTTTCTTTGTATTTGAACTGAGAAAGGAGACAATTGAAATTTTATCAGTAATTTAAAAATTAAATGCAGTATCTCAAGAATCACTGTCGTATTCAGCAGTGAGAGAATCATAATGTGTTAATATATTCGACTAACAATTTTTGTCGCTAGAAATGTTCCTTATTTTACAATTTTACTTTCCAATTGAATCGAATTGATCATTATAAGCAAACTGAGCATAGCTATAGTATCAAAGAAGGACTACTAGGGTAGGCTAGGTTCTATGTGAGTGGGATCTTCTCGCCACCTCCACTGCGACCCCCGTTCTATTGTGGCCCACCCCGAGTGATTACAATCCACTCCACAAGCCAGTGCTTCTGACGAAGTCCGTGGTTGTATTTGGTGATACTTTTTGAAGTCGTTCGGCTTTAAGGTACTAAAACCGAATATGTTATACCTTACCCTGCCCAAAGCTGGACATGAGCATAATATGTACTCCGCAGTTTTGTCTTCCAAATTACAGAATCGACAATCCGAGGTCTGAACCAGACTCATCTTCTTAAGGTGGTAATTCAGTCGACAATGTCCTGTGAGCAGTCCCGACAGAATGCGTAGGTTTGTTCTACTCTATTCCAGGATCTGCTTATTTTTTGTACTCGAAGGGTTTTATATGATCCTTCGAGTGAGAGAGCCCCGGTATGTCTGCCCAGTACGTGAAGGCTTTTCTCCCCGCCCAGGTAGCTGGCTGATCTAGCAGTGCTTTCCGCAATTGCAAAAAATGGTTCAGGTCCGATAAATAGAGACTGCTTCCTTTTTTGCCAGAGTCTCGGCCTTCTCGTTGTCCTCCACTCCTCGATGCCCCGGTCCCGGTTACTAGGGTAACTCAGGATAGCTTCTTTAAAGTTTTGTTAGACAAATTGGATGACCTTGACTGCGAATAACGTGCTAACAGTAATCAAAATTCATTACTTGAAACGTTCGTTTGATAGGTACTAACCGGTCAGGATTAAGCTGGAATTAATTCAGTTTTTTCGTAAGTTGGGAAATTATTGGACTGATGAATTGTTGAGAGATTTTGAGATGCTCAAAACCATAGCTAGTCGATCTTAGCAGCTATGCACAAATGTAAATGGCCACCTATGCGCGGTCTGATATCATGAAATGTATCGAGTTTTTCAAGAATATTTTAGATAAGGCGTTAATTTTGCTTCGTTATGGGTAAATTTTACTAATTTTTCCTATTTGTATGTGAGCTGAGCTGAGAAGGAGACCAAATTGAAGTTATCTCAGTGATATAAAAATTTAAATATTTCGAATTTTTTCAAATATACTTGTTAAATACCACTTTTTTATTTGTAGAACTTCAACAAAACAGTGGACTCAGGAATAAAAAAAAGTTGAGCCAAAATATATAAGAAATTCAGTCCCATTTTAGCATTTCCTTGATTGATTATCATTCAATTTATCTTCTTTTCATGTATTATATTTATTTTTGCAATCCAGTCTTTTTTCTGTTTTTCAATATAAAAGGTGAAAGGGTCACTATTTCTTTATTGGTTTTTAAACATATACACTCTCACTATTACATCACTATTAATAAAAATGAAAATTATATTATTTAAATGAAAAGTTTTCATTACCTTACAGCAAACACTGATCCTTTTCAAAATTATTTACTCAATTTTATTTATTAACTATTGTAATTGTTGTTAAGCACTTATATTGTTTATTACTGTTTGCCATAAAAATAAATGAAGAAAAAACAAATTGGATACTCTCGATAATGGATAAAAATAAATAAATTGGATGAATATGGTTACCTCACCCACTTCATGCATTATGCGGTAAATTTTCCACATTTCATTTAATTCCACTTAACTATTCGATTGATATTAATATAGTATCAATTAAATGTTGACTTACTTCGAATGAAATATAAAAAAATTGATCATAAATGCCATTTTGTGATAAATTGAAAATTACTGGAATTGTAAATATGCCGCCAAAAACTGTGAAATTATAGGAGCCTTCTTTTTCGGCTGTTAGCGAAGATCACTACCATGTCAAAGGTGTTAGAGTGTACTACTGTTCCGGCTCTCAAAGTGGCGCTACCCGTGAAATTAATTCACCGCAGGAAGCGCCAAGAGTCAGATACCTATCTATAAATAGAAGTTACATTTAAGAAAGTAAATAAATATAATTAAAAATAAAACTCCATGTTTTTTGGTTAACCGGAAGTGAGAAAAAAATCTTTGATTAAGGCCGCTTGACATGGTGCCATACACCGTGCAAGAAATCACAGCAATATCTTGCAATGTTAGTATATTGCGAATGATGAATTTTGCTTGCTTATTGACAGCATGCAGTTTTCTTTCATTGCAACACTGCTGCCAACACAACCAATAGTAGAAAGAAGAAAGAGTGTAAAAAACTCAAAAAATAATTTATTGAAACAATATATGAAGTTTATTATTATTTTAAATTGAGATAGCAAAATCACTGTCGATTATCAAATCGCAAATGACAAAACCTGAGTCACCACAATTAGCTGATAGGTATCATTTGATTGGAAATAGTTAGTTGGTTGGTAACACGGAAGAAACTAGATTTCTCCCTAGAATTGCGCCTTGCATGCAATAGGAATGGCACCAAACCGATAAAATTGCAATTGCATCGATTTGCAGAAACTGATCAGCTGGGTCTCAACTTCAAATGCTTTCTTGCGTCTTACATTGCATTGCACGTTATATTGCACAATGTTAAGCGGCCTTCAGTCTAAACAAAACTTGTGTACCATTGTACCATTGTAAAGTATCCCAAAGAACACCTCATGTATCTGACATTATTCGTAAAATATATGCTCACGAAATACCGGAAAATATGATGGGGCACCCGGTATTAAAAACTTAAATATGCTTTAAAAAATTCTCAAGCTGAACAAAGACATACATATTTCCTTTTGAGTTTAAACTCCATCCTTCAACCACCCTCAGAGAGCTGCGTTATAAAACTTATTGATAAGTTTCTGATTCTCATCCCAACTACTAATGCTTTCATTTATCACGAATTGTAAATTAAATTTATTATAAACTGTGATATCTCAAATTATCCTATTTTTCTCTATTGAACGAAATAAGCGTGTCGAACAAAATAAAATAATTAGAAAAGAAAGTTACGTGGCCTATTTACTGTTAACTACCGCAGTACTTGCAATTGATGCAAAATTAATCTCGTTGTTTAAAGCAACAAATTGAATAGAGCTAAGCGAGACTCTCGAAAACAGGTGTAGGGTGTTTTAATTGGTTTTTTAATTGAAATTTAACGACCCATTATGCAAATAAAAACAAGTTTACAGGAAGAATAACAGAACTCAACAATTTATCATGTGTAAAAAGCGACAAACACAGAAAATAAAAAACATGGACATGAGAAAAATTGCTGCAAAATGGATCCCCAAATGTTTGAATGTTGACCAAATGCGTGCAAGGGTAGAAGCATCGCGTTCGATCTGTGCTCTATTTGAAAACGATGTAGACTTCTTAATTCGAATTGTTACTATGGATGAGAGTTGGGTACATTTCTACGATCCAGAAACAAAGCTACAATCGATGGAATGGCGACACTTTGGTTCTCCAAGAACTAAGAAATTTCGTTCAGTTTTTTGGGATTGTCATGAAGTAATCATGATTGATTTTTTGGATGAGGGTAGAACAATAACTATTCGACATTACTGACCACTCTACGGGAAAAAATTGAAGAGAAAAGACGCGGAAAGTTATCAAAAGGTGTTTTGTTTTTGCAGGACAACGCCCCTGCACACAAATCGCATGTTGCCATGCAAACAATTCGTGATTTAGGGTTTGAATTACTAGAACACCCCACTTATTCACCAGATTTGGCTCCGTCCGACTATCATCTCTTTCCTCAACTGAAAAAAAGTTTAAAAGGTCGTAAATTTTCTCCCAACGAGGAGGTAATAAAAGCTGTGGATGTCTGGTTTGCAGAGCAAGAAGAGACATTTTTTGAAAGGTCTAGAGACGTTGCAGGTTCGCTGTAATAAATGTATCCAATTAAGAGGATAATATGTTGGGTAGTAGGCTAAGAATTTTTCAATATATCCTCGTATAATTATAATATAGTAGGGCCGCTCTCAGTTTACTACTTTCGGATTGGAAAGTTATAGCGATAAGGTGTGTTCGTCGGAAATTTCAGCAGAACTAAAACGTTATTTTTATCTCAAAAACGAAGTAAGCTATCGACACAATATTTTTTGAGTGATAAACAATAGGATAGGAATATTTTTCTTGAAGCGCGCTAAAATCATTCCACCTTCGGTGTCGTGTTTTTAATAGTTGACAGTTATTCTCGTCAAATTGCTAGGAAACAGTTTCTCATTAAACAACCCAAATTTACCCGATAAAATATAAACCACTTGTGCAATTATAAGTGAATTAAATTGTAACTAAAAAAGGCGCAAGTTTTTTTTCTAGTTGATCTCAATGTATTTAATGGCAAAAAAGGTACGATTTGGTTTACCTTACCATTTTTTTCCAAAAGGCTGACGACTAATGTATAATTAAAAGAGTGCCCTATGGACAAAACTAAAGCACTGTCAACTGTACAGTGTAGAAATAAATTATTTTCATCTAGAGACAGTTGATAAGAAGCGCACAGATTGCGCGCTTCAAGAAAAATATTCCTATGCTTAAACCAAGTGACAAATGCAAAACTTCCACTTTTGAAAACTTTTTATCATTCAAAAAAGATCTTGTCGACAACTCACTTCCTTGTTGAGATAAAATGGCGCTGAATGTAGGAAAGAACATGTTTTTCAAAATAACCGAAATTTCTCTTCTTGTTAATAAGAAAGATGTAGATCACTAAGAGATGTCGTAATTTTTGTTTTCATAAGTAGAACGAAGTATTTAATAATTCTGGTTGGGTGTCATCTGGCTATATGCTCACACAAAAATGACACAATTTCAGGTGTTTCCACTACAAGACGGGTGAAAATAATGTTCGAGTACTGCTGAAATTCCCGACGAACGCAACACCTTATCGCGATAACTTTCTAATCCGAAGATTGTGAACTAAGAGCGGCTGTACAATACCTGAGACGTTTATTATTTTTTGAGATTGGGAATTTTTTTCACTGCAAATAACTCGGGAAATCGATAGAAAAACAAATTTGAAGTGAATTTTGTAGGTACCATTATGCTTTTTCAAAATTTATATGTTTTGGGTTGAGCTCAATCAAACATTTTTCTTGGTAAAAAGCATGTTTTGAACGGTTTTTTACAAATAACTCAAAAACTACTTAGTACACATTTTATCAATAAGAACAGCAACGAAGTTCATAAAAGACAAAGAGATGACTCACGATATGATTTCCGACACTTCCAGTCCAAAACAACATATCATCACCTACTGCATTGGTAGGCACTTTTTTCGTCTGCCTTACATGACCAAGCTCGCGAAATTGCTTTTCTATTTTGCTAATTGTTCCTTGGGATACAGGCGGCAAATTTGGAAATTTTTCGTGAAATAAGCAAAAAACTACCATTTGTGTCCGTGTGTTATTTCCATTCGTAGAATGGTTATTTTGTGCATTTCTAACTATTTTTCTGATATTATTACGAATAGTTAACGAAATTCAAACGACAATAGCACTGACACACATGCAGGCAGACAAGTTGGTAAGGCTATGAGTTTTATACGAAAATAAACAAAACTGTCAATATATCAGTAATTGGAAAAAATAATTTAATATCATCAGCAAACATTAAAAATTCAGCATGTTGAAGATGGTCACCAATATCATTTACCAGCAGGTTGAATAATAATGGACCACAATGTGAGCCCTGCGGTACACCAGAGGCAACAGGAATTGTGTTTGAAATATAATTGTTCATTCCGACACATTAATAACAATGAGTTAGAAAGCTTGCAATCCAATTCAAAATGTCAGTCCCAAATCCTAATGCTTCTCATTTTTCCAGAAATATCGAGTGGTTAACTCTATCAAATGCTTTGGAGAAATCTGTATAGACAGAATCTATCTGGATACGTTTCTTCAAAGCATCTAACAAATATTGCTTGTAGGAGAGTAAATTTTCCCAAGCTGAAACCATGTTGTTCTGGAATTATTATATTTTTACATGTCCATGTAAATTCACAGGTAACTAATTTGTCCACTAATTTAGGTATTGAAGATTGAACACTATTCCTCTGTAATTTGAAATATTTGCCCTATCACCAGACTTAAAGATAGGGGTAATGTAGATTTTTTTTCAATAGTTTGGATAAACACCATAGTTAAGGGAAAAATTGAACAGAAAATTAATTGGTGCAGCTAAAGTGCAAAACACAGTTTTCCAATAATACTGGTGGTATGCCATCTGGACCACTCAAGTACTTGAGTTCCAAGTTCTGGATACGATGATGATTCACGCAGGTGTGAAATGTGTCTCCAAAAATAATTAGGGTTTTGTTGAATATCAAATTCTATTTTTTCCAAATATCGTCGATAACACAAAGTACTAAGTTCTTTGCAACAGGAACGTAATTGACAAAATTCATTGTAAGTGAGTTGATCATTTGTTCTGTTAAATTCTTTATGTAGCATTTTCTTTTTGAAAACTGGAGATTTCAGCTCATGGGAAAAGCAAATAGGGAAATTAGACCTTTTGAAACGCTTAATAGGAACATAAAGTTTCGAATGTATGGTTTACACTAGTTCAAATTTTCTGGAGGAGAAAAAGAGCATCATGACTTTTAAATACTATATGGACAAATTTGGAAAAAATATTTAAATGAGAAATCACCCTTTCCGGGGAATTTCTCATGCTACTGCTCATTCATCTAATGATACATTTATGCGTTACTTCATAGACGCACTGTATAGGTAGTTACACAAAACAAGCCTATCTCGAAGAAAAAAACTGCGCATTGTACTGTCAAAAAATTTCAAATGAACCGGAACGACAAATGTTTTTTTCTTATCTGTTCTTTTTTTGTCAAATCGTTATTCCGTTGGTTCTACAACGTCTTTTTCCTGAAAGTTCAACCGAGACGTTTAGATAACGCTTATTTCAAACGCATTGATGTAGTCGGAGATTGGTTCTGTCACTGACGTTACTTCTTTGTGTACAAAAAGAAATGTTATACACAGCATAACGAATCGTACACTATTATATAAGCGTATTTCGCTTTTGTTTTATCTCAACCGGAAATAGAATGTCTAATAACATAAAAGCAGCCAAGTCAATCAAGTTAATATATTTTTCTCTTTGAAGTTTTATCGATCAGCTCTCGATGATAAAATGGACAAATGACATTTTAGACGTATAGGTAGTAATATTTATTTATACCTTATATATAATCTTAAAGCCCTTCTACCACTTAGTGGTGTATTTTTACCTTAAAGGATGTAATTAACATTTGAGGGGTACAGGAGTAAAAGGGGGAATTTCACTATTTTGTTCAATTTGTGATTAGTACACCATCTCATAGATAATTTCGCATTCTTTGAATTAGCAAAACATTAAAGGCAATAAGGGGCAGAGTCACAAGATACAGGCGCTTAAAATTGTAGCGTGAAAGGCAAAAAGGGGGAATGGCCGATCGCAAAATGTAAAGAAGGGGGAATGTCAATTTTAAAAACGTTTCTCTGGAAGGTAAGAATTGAATTACAAAAACTTTTAATTTGTTGCAAACAGTTAATGAACAAAATATATACTTTTGCGGACTCATAACCATAAGTACCATAAAACAGCGAAGATCACTGCATGATAAAGCAGCTGCCAGTTTTCACGACTGTTGTTATCCATAGAAGTAAGAAGAAGAAGTAGCAGTGTGTTATAGGACGTTCCTGGCATTACACGGAATTAAGGAAATAAATTGAAAGTTCTTCAAAAGTCTTTGAATATGTCAGGGGCGGCACCCACTGATAATCGTGGAAACACTTAAATAGACCACAACAACTGAAAATTGAAACGAAAGATTGCGTAAGGGACCATATCAAATCTTTTGAAGGGCGGCAGAGCCATTATAGTTTAAACGATTCTAAACGGATCTATCTCCCAAAGGAAGTTAATATGAAAAAGATGTACAGGATGTATTTGGAGAAAGAGCCATAAGATCGTACGAAACATACCGTTCAATTTATTTCAACATTATGACGAGATTTTTTTTATTATCAATATTCAGCAATTTTAATTCATGGTTACTAATCTTACTATGTAAGTGGAAATATTACGTATATTTCGTTAATTTATGGTAGAAAACTTGGTACTTCCCTTATTGTCTATTTTTTCGTGTTGTTAGGGATAAAACAATTATTTTATTACAAAACTGCAAACATTAAAAGCAAGTTTATGTTATATTATTATCAAAAACCACTTAAAACAATCAGAATTTAATCCGTTTTGTTCTAATGTGACAAAAAATCTGAGTTTTAAGCGTTTTGAACATAAAAAAGCAAATTTTACAGTATAGCAATTTTAGACATTTCCCCTTCTTACCTAGTACCATTCATTTACTAGCCGAAAACGATAAAGTTCGAGAATGGTAAATACACTTACATCCCGTGGAGTATGTAAGATTATTTCTCCTTCCCGCGGAATTAATTCTTGTGTTTTCATTAATTTAAGATGAGTACGACAATTACGCACTTTTCTAACTTTTTAACCCGAAGCGTCTTTTAATTCAGAACTTTTTACACTTTTTTTAACTGATTTCTGTACGATAATTCGGTCAAAGTCGAAATATTTTTAAACTTTTTACACTCGATTAAATTCGAGTTAACCCAGTTATCCTGTCATAAGTGACATTTGATATAATCAATATTGTATATAACCTAATTTTTTTAATTAAAATTGGATGAAAGGCGAAAATATTGCTTAAACTGGTTGTCATTGAAATTTGGCACAGTCATTTCGTAATAATTTTCCACCGTCTCCAAGACTTCCATATTTTCTTCATCGCTTTCAACTAACTCCTCTACCACACTTCTTACGGTATTGATCATGACGGCTATAAATGCAGACACCTCCATATCGTTCATATCCATTGCAGCAACAGAAATTTATTATTTAATTGTTTTACACTAGTTAAAATTAAAAAACTATTTGTAATAATTATACACAACTGTACAACCAAAATACGATTGTTAATTCTTGAACGTTTATTGAGGTTATCTATCTAATACTAGGCTTAAAATAATTTGCACTGAAGTGTCCCATAATTATTATTTCAAACTTTCTAAACTGACACCACGTGATAAAAAAACTGAACAATTTGCACTTTAAATTCGATACTTTTCGCATCAAATTATGGACAACTTTGACCGGCTTCTGTAGCGTCATAGGCATTGTTATTTCATCAACAACGTCAAGCTGACAGTTTAGTATCAACTATTTAGAGAAATTGGAATTAACAGCCAAATGGATATATGGGAATCAGCAAATATCGCTTGTCTGTCGCTGCCAGAAATATCAAGGCAGAAGTATGAAACAACGTATCAATACTTCAAGAAGTGGTACCAAATAAATAAAGACTGCTACAAACTACAGTGAGAGATATGAGAAGAAGTTTGAACTATTTTGCAAACGTCAATAAACGTTAGCAGAGTAAGTCATGATATTCTTCTTGTATATTTGTCGGAAAAACCTGAATCCTTAAAAGTGTTAACGTCATGGAGTAGATTCTCAATGATAAGAAGTTGTCTGGGAATTAAAGAAAATGCCAAACGATGGTCAAATGACCCGAAAAAATCTAAAGTATCAAGTGCAGACCAAGCTGCCAAATTTATCATTAAAGCACCACATGAGAAGTGGTTATTAACTAAAATAATTTTAATATTCGGTATTTTTGGGGCATACCAAAGAGATGACCTAATCCGTGCAACATTCGAAGAACTTTCCTAGTGGTATTTCTTAGAGACAGCAAAACCCACAGATCAAGAAGCTTCTCAATTATAATGGGAGGATGTGCTTTTGGCCCATACACTTTGTATCGTGAATATATTAATTCAAGACCTAAAAGTATGAGTATTAGAAGACTAATTATTGCATATTGCCTCACTAGAAGTGGTACGACAAAATAAATTGCAGAATACTTATCTGAACTTAAAAGATCCTGAAGAATATGGTCATAGTCATCTATGCTAGGAGGTGGGGATTTGCTTAATCTAAAACGACATGGTGGTTGGCGTTTCTCGACTGTAGCTGAAAGTTATATCGATGAATCGTTAAACAGGAAAATTTGAGTTTCCTGTAAATTGTCCAATTTTCCAATAATACAAAGCTCAAACAAACATTTTACAAAACGAAGTACTAACTATAGGAGTGTATATTTATAACAACTCAAATTGTAGTATAAATATTTCCTTCCGTGAAAATTGTAGGAGATTATATATATATGATATATGATATGATATGATATATGATATTTATTCATTTATGTTAGAAAACAAAAGTTTTCAGTCAATACTTATTTGTTTTTGTTTTCAGAAAGGTATAATGAAAAGTATCGTCCATTAAATATCCATAAATGTTTGCAGGACTTCCCGTGTTCGGCTACGCATCACCCGTCGCGCGCACGAGAAAAGCCTATTTTCTGGACTCGCAATGAAATATACTATTCCTCACGTGCATATCCAATAATCCTGCCGTTTTCTTTATGGTTATGGTAACAAAGTGTATTTAAAGAATAGTTTTTCTTGAAATAATTTTAAAACTAAAAAAAACTTAACATTCTCCATTTAAAAACGATTGAAATATCCTCAATATGTTTTGCAGGAAGTTGGAAATGAGACTGGAGTGATTTAACAATTGCCTAGAGCCGTTCTAGCTTCAAATGGAAGTTTTCAGCATCGTTCACGAAAAGATGCTATTGACATGTCAAACAAAACTTCCAGACGTTCTGCCGATCTTCTTCGTCGTTAAAACTGCATCGACCATTTTTCAGGTGGATTACAATCACTGAGTCTTTGAATTATGTGCAAACTCAGTTCAACTTTAACAATCGATTAAATTCTATGGAACTTCGTACAATAGGGTATAAATTTGTTTTACTTCGACAGAATGAACATTGAAAAAACTCCCCTGTCTCTGACCTTAAAACACATCCTGGGAAAAATCAGTTCACTTGTTAATAGTGATAAATATACACTCAGAAAAAGCATGAATTCTGCAAAATAATTGATATATTAAAGAATGCGATGTGAAAACAATAGAAGAATGGATACAGGATACAACAAAAATATGGTTAACATACTGCTTGTGCCAGCCCTGGTACAAACTAAGATTTTTAATATTCCAAGAACATCTTTACGTTGGTCTTCTGGAATCACAAAAATTGCATTACTCCTCTTGTTCCATTTGGAGAACATGTTGTTTTAACCCTTTTTTGAAGCGATTGATATTTGTTATGAATTTTATAGTTTCAGGAATGTGGTTGTGAAACTTAGGCGAAAAGTAAATAGAGGATCTTTGAGCAACGACCCTGACATCGATGATCTAATATACTGATCTCTTTGGCGAGTATTGTACTAATGTGGAGGAAGCAATGTTTTATGTTTATTTGTATGTTATTTAGTACTAGAGCATTGGAAATACAGCTGCCTCATGGCCAGCGTACGAGTTTTTCAATAAATCCTACTCCCAACACTACTATTCCATAACCGATATTATTTTCCACAAGCGAGTAGTTTAATGTTTTGATATAATTCTAATTGATATGTAGATCCCATTTTAAATGAGTATCTAGAATTATTCCCAGGTATTTTATTTTCTGGAAAAATGTTATATCTGTTTTTATTGTTAGTTGATTGAATGGGGGTGTTCAGCATCACAACAGTAATGCGTTTTTTCAATAATCACCTTCTTATCCACCCTACTTTTAATAAGATATTATCTTTCAACTTTGATTTTTAACGAATTCCAGCTATCTGCTTAATAAAAGATGACAGTGTCATCTGCGAATCCGACTACGTTTCCGTTGCCTAATGCAAAAAGTCCATTAATATTTATATATATATTGATTAATGTCGGTCCCAGCACGGATCCTTGAGATACCCCACAGTCCATCGCACTGTACTCAATGTATCATCATTTCTAACGGCTTGGCTCATTTCTGTTGAATAACTTTCAAATAATTTCAAGGTGTTACCCCTTATTCCAATATCTTCCAAAGACTGGAGAAGAAGATGATGACTGACCATGACAAATGCTTCCGAACACACAGACAGGTTTTATTTTTATTTGAAGCTCAGATACTTCGGGGTCAAAAAGAGCACAGCATCTTAAATTATTTCTTTAAATCCGAATTGGCTGTTGAAGATTCATTTTTGTATTTATTGAGGAAAGTAGCGAGCCATTTTTTGATTATCTTTTCAAATATTTTCGAGAAGTGAGTAGCTAAGGAGATAGGACGATAATTTGTGATAATAGAAGTATTTCTTTGAATTCACCGGACTAAACGCACGCATTCCTCTACACATCGGTTAAGGATATGAGTGAGGGTGTAACACCCTGTATATCAACTAATTCGTTAGTGATTCAACATTCAAAGATATGTTGGTCAAGGACCAGTAGCTTCAGCATTTAGACATATAACAATATTTAATATAGATATTAAAAATTGTGTTAAAAGCGTTAAATAAACAAATAGATAGAAGTTTTGGTTAGGTCAAATAAATGGGCTACATTCATTATTAAACACATCTTGTAACTGACTAGTTTTGATTGTGGCAAAAATAAAAGACCTACTTGTTGGAACGAGAGTGATTATTCCCAATACCTTACAAAGACCTTAAAGCTTTTTAATTGTTACAACCCACCCTAAGTAGTGAATAAGGAGCTGGATACAACATGAATTTTGAAGATATAAGTTTTGAATGGGAAACTGGTGGTAAGAAAAGTGCAAGGGCTTCCACACCAGATCTCACTCGACCCCCCATTCCATTTTAATATTTTCAGGTGATCCTCACTCTCGTTTGGGGGTAAAAGTGATCTAGTGCAAAGTCCCCTTAAGTCAAACATAGACTGGACTCTGCGTTTTCCTAAAATATCAATGCAGATTTTAAAAATGGGTCTGTTTCGTTTTAAGGCTGGCCACCTTGTATTTATAAATTTAGAGTTTATCTTATTTTGTGTGTACGATCTCTTCTCGATTATAAAATCCTCGTATCGTTTACGAAGTCTGGTGAAGGGACTACGGAAGTTCGATTGAAAACTTTTATATCCTATATCATTTAATACTTTTCGAAAGCAGATTCTTGCGTAACTTTAAATTACTTCCCCATAAATATTCTTTAGCCCCAGTGAAGGGGTATTTTCCATAGAAAGAAAGTAGCAGAACGGTGACAGCTACTTATTTCAGCGGAAAATTGAATTATTTCAGTCGAAACGAGTTAAGTAGGTAAAAGTGTACATTCATGAATAAAGCCGACGCATTTGTCAAAGTAAATAAAACTGGAAATGATTATATAAAAGTTACGGAGAGCTATCCCAGATATTCGTTTAAACTTTCCATCTCCAAAGGCGACAACGAAATGATTTATAGCTCTCTACAGTCGTCGGAATTTATTTGCCTGCAGTATACCATCTCATGACTTTCTTTTGAGACTTTCGTACTTCATGAAAGCATGCAGACTCATCAAGATTTTGCTTCCGCGACAATCGGAAATTATTATATTGGTTTTAAGGATGTGCATTGTGCAATATATCCACGTCATTGACAAACAAACAAAACCGTCAGTTGATAAAGTGATTCGCTGACAGTGTTGTCAGCAATATTATCTTTTAAATAAGAAATTTTGAATCTTGGTTCTTCGACCTACACCAGAAACAAGACGACTTCATTCCACTTTGAACAATTCCACTTTAAAACAAAGTAGTTCTAAAGCTGTCGTTGAACGGGAGAATTTTACTTTGGGTTAATCTCGAAAACAACAACTTCTCGAGCTAAATGAGCTCAAACATATTAAGTTTAACTTTGTTCAAAGACGTGGCAAGTGATATTTTATTATTTCGTCTTCTAATCAATATAATTTACCAAACAGTGAGTCTATAACGTCAATATTCAAAATTACTTATTTTAGAGGATGTGATTTAATTGAACTGATCGGTGGATGTTTCGTAACTGACATGACCATGCCAAGGAAATGCAAAGTCCACGGAACTCGGAGATGTTTATTAACAGTAATCTTTGGCTATCATTCATGTGTGCGAATATCAAATGTATGACATATTAGCAGAAGCCCCATCAATTCTGGTACGCTTAATTAATGTTTTTATCAGGTAATTCACAAATTTCCTCGTATATCTCAAAGCAACCTGTAAAAATGAAGGAATCTGATTGACTTTAACTGGTCATATGGAATATACTCGTACCTTGGTGAAACAATCTAAGAACTTGACTTGATGGAACAGAAACATTTTGAAATTCGGTGTATAAAAAGGAAATCTTATTTTTTTTTATTTGGTTATTTAACGTCGGCCTATTTCTGCAACTGAGGCTAATCACCGACGACGGGAGCACTCTACCCATAACCGGAAATTTTGCCGAACCCACTGGTGTTCAAACCAGTGGTAGGGTTATTTATCGAGCCCAACATCCAAGGACTCGGGACCTCGGTTTTACGTCTCCTCCGAAAGACGGCATACTTTCATCATATCTCGTGGTCATTGCTATAGTGCCTGCGAGCTGTGATATGCTATTCCGCTGCAGGCTGTGTGGGTTATTCACACGGTCTTTTCCACTGGGTCACCCATCAAAGTACTAACCGCCCTCGACACTGCTTCACTGTAGTTATCGCATCAGAGGCGTTACACTACAGTGCTGGACCGACGCCCAAGGAGAGCCTAGCTGCGTTTGATATAAAGAATAGGTGAGAATCACTTTTGAAGTTGTGGTATAATAGATATCAGTGGTAATTTTTCAACCTTCAGTTTACATGAAAAACAATAAATTAAAGGTCGAACGTACTCATTTTCGATTCATGATAATGTCTTAAAAATTGCAAGAAATAAGCCATTTTTAAATATCGAACAAAATACGCAAAGTTGCCAGAAATTATTCCTGTTGAGCTTCTGTAGGATCAACTACAGAGAAACATACGCCACCGGCACCGCACTACGAGAAAAATTCGTTGCATCTTTTTTTCACTAACCTTCGATGCAATTTTGATTGAATCAGGTATAGATATATCTAAATAAACCTTCTTTAATAACTGAGATAAAAACATGAAGATTCATAAAGCGTGGGGCTACATTTTGGTTTCAAAATTCGGGTAAAAAACATCTTCATAATCATGCACCCCGTATATTTTGAAATTCAACTCCACATCAACAGTCTTTCTGCGAAAGAATTGACCTACAGTCAGTCGGCGTCTGGTTGCCAAATTTTTTTCTCGCTCAGTATATTTATAAAAGGCAAACGAATTACTTTGAAAATTAGGTGTTCATAAAATCACATATTATAATGAGATTAAATAAAACTTATCAGATCATCCCCACGTTTTTTCAAGGCATATTTTTTCCCAGTTTTACATTATCCGTGACACATTAACTTAATGATACGACTGCTGCAGGTAACATTTTGTTCACTTAATGCTAGAAAAAAAATTAATACCTCAACATTTTCATTAGCATTCAGATGTTGCTAGAGTCAGACTTGATTAAAAATGGAAAAGCTCAAAAGGGTTCACTTGATTAAATTGAAAACATGGTTTTGTATTATACGTAAAAATATCCAGAATGGACACAACAATTATTTTACATAATAATTCAATAAAGAGTATATGGAAATATATTTTAAATATTAACCACAATGATACCAAGAATAATTTAAACATTATACGTGGGAGGAAATAGTTACTTCATTGGTTTTACTACATTTTCAGTTCTAGAAAAAGTAAAGGGAATTATGATACTTGAATAAAATTCTCGGACAAAAAATAAACAATATATTTGTGGAGAAATGAAAACGTTTATTTATGAGTAATGAGTATAGTGGCTGAATGTATGTATGTACATTGGGGTGACATTCACTGAGACCTAAAAGATCTATTGTGCCTCCTTACTTCTAGTTAGTTCCTGAGAATGATCTCAGTAGCTCCTTTAGTTCTATTTTGGGATATCCGTAGACTTTAACTTGGATAAATGTCCCTCTTCTAACCAGTAATCTCCTAGGTGTTGTGCCCTAGGACTCGTAATTCGGAAATATGTGGAGGTTTCTTCTTCCAGGCCACAGAATCTACCTACATTATTCTCTCTCCACTATTTTGAGTCTCTTCGGGTGCCTATTCAGGCGACAATCTCCCGTTTGGATCCCTGTTAAAACTCTAAGTGCACTTTACTTTGACTTATGCATTCATTTGATCTCAACGGGTTGTAGTCACCCAGCAAAATATTTGCTTTATTACTTTGGAGCGTATACCGCAAAAGGGTTCAGGCCTCCAAAAGGGTGTTTCAGTCTCCCTCTTTACTATTACATCTGCTATTTTATTTCCTTCTATTCAAGTGTGTATCCTGGAATCTATAGTAAGGTAACTATATTGTCATCGGCTACTTCATTGAGTTTGCCAGGGTAACTGATTACACAAGAGCTCAGTGCTTCAATGGCTGCTTGACCATCCAACATTATAATAGTCCTTTGCCTTCTATATTGTGGAAAAAAATCTCATGGAACTTGCACTTTGATAACCTAAAGCTATTATTGTGATTAGGCTCCTGGCCAAAAACTTAACAAATCCTATCGAATAACCATGGTAATTTGCTGATATAACTCCAGCTGACTTTTTTTCTTCCCAAAACTTAACTTACAAGAGTTAAGTTACTTCGGGTAATCCGTTTTCAGTCGATGGAAGGTTTAAAAGAGAAATTGCGGCAAGATCCAAAGTTCAAAGAATGCGCTTAAAAAGCTTTAGATGATTGAAGTATTACGAAAGAAGCTTACTCTGAAGGAGATGAAATGTATTTGGGAAAAAAAGAATTGTGCTCTGCTAATCAACTTTCGATAGTCGACCAGGGGTTGAGAATGCGGGCTTATATGTTTTCCTGGCAGCCGTTTGATGCGCACTCCATGAAAACACGTCGTTTCTTTGATACAGCCGATTTTTGGCTGTCCGCACAAGTCGGCGTGTCATTTGTGGTGGTGGAGCGTTATAAAGCAAGTTGAAACGAACAAACTGCTTGAGTTACGATATTCACAGCTAACTAGCCGCATTATTGTGTCGTCACTTCAGTCGCACATTTGTGAAACAGTTTGTGTTTCCAATATATTATGTAAATGACAAAGATCTTACTATTACTCTTTCAAATGATACCAACTGTTCCTAATTGATTCCACTACGAAAAAATTAATAAAAATTCTGGAATATTATTGATAATTATTTCGATATCGCTGAAGATATTATCTTTGGAATATTATCCAGAATATTACCAGCTTATGTCATAGTTTTGTAATTTTGCATTTCTTTGGTTTTTTTTTAGGAAATGTTGTATCGCTACTAATTTTTGGTAACTAATTTATTCATTACATGCAATGGATAACCGTTGGATGTGGCTATAAAATTATATGTTCTATATATCATTGAATTAGATGATGCTAATTCACGTGATATGGGATTATTGGATTTATATGGTATAGTCACATAAGTATGTGTTGGTTTTCTGTAAATTGAGAAATAATGTATAGTATTGTCTTGAATTTTTAAATCAAGAAGTGTACATTATTAATTTGATTGACAATTTAATTCATGTATAAAAAATCGCATATGCCACAGTGCAATTGTTACTTTGACAGCGGCCAAAGTTAGCTTTAACTTCTACAGCGACAAATACACTAGTGGTTTTTTCACTTATTCATTTGCTCATCAATTATCGCGGTGTTGGTTACCAGAATAAATAGTTTGACATATTTGTCAACAACTTATTGAATTTTCAATAACTAACAATGAGTCGATGTGGTGTGTCTACGAACGCCGAAATAAGTCAAATTGTTAATACCTGTGTGCCTACTAATACAGTTGCGACGCAATCATCAATCTGGCGACAATTTTCTACGTTTTGCGATGCAAAAAGATACACATTTGAGCCAGATACTTCCATCGAGAAATTGAATGTAATATTGCAAGATTGGGCATTTAATATGCGAAAAAGTAACGGAGGAGACTACAAAGAAGCGGTAGTTAAAACAATTTGGAACACCACCGCTAAAATGTTACAAAGTAAACATTATAACGAATTTAATATTGTATTCAACCCTTTCACCGATGTTCAGTTTAATTCATCACGAGCTGCACGTGATGCTAAACGTAAAATCCTACAAGCACAACCCGGAAAGAGAAAGTGTAGTGCATCAGCTCTTAATAAATCTGAAGTATTTGCAATTATATAACGAAAATGAACCGGAAGGACTTCAAAAGAAATTATATCACATTTTGGCGTTTGAACTAGCTTGGCGTGGAGGAGAAGCAGCTTACTGCAAAACCACTTATTTCGTATCTGAAATTGAAAATAATGGAAAAGAAACTGGACGTATCGAGTATAATCCTCTATTTTCGAAAACGAGACAAGGCGGCAACAATAAATTATGTGACAGCAAATGGATCACGCCTAATATTCTCGACGAAGATATTTGCCCAATACGTTTATTTAAAAAGTTAATGGAAAAACGAAACACTTTTATAACTTCGGACAGAGTATTTCTTACACCAAATCCCTTTTGGAAAAATAAAAATTCTAAAGGTTGGTACAAGAATTTGCCGATTGGAATTAATGGAATTTCCAAATGGACTAAACGCTCAGCATAATGCATTGGTTTAATCCGCAAATCGAGCGGCAGCAGTTAGCGAATTAAGTAAAAGCGGAATTGAAGAACAAGCTCTAATAAAAATAACAGGACACAGCAATTCATCATCAATAGAACCATACTTACAAGTTGACAAAGAGTATCATTCAAGCATTATTCAATCAATTCGTTTGGAAAATGAAAAAACTTCAACATCTACTACAGAAACGATTAGCTGTGACACCCGCAGCGATATCAATGTTCCTAGTATGAATTTCAATAACTGCGTTCTTAATAATTGTACATTAAAATAAAAATGTGTTTATTTTTAATGTTTCATAAATAAAGTTTGCATTGATATGTTTCCCAATTTCTCATTCATTAAATTGTCCTGCCGAATCACACTCTCATTAAACAACCCAAATTTACCCGATAAAATACAAACCACTTGTGCAATTATAAGTGAAAAGTAAATTCAATCTAATGGTCGTTCACTACCTACAAAACAAACTAATATGTCATCTAAGTACCTATACCAAAATAAGACATTTTATGAAATGTAACATTCAAAGATTTTCCTTCCTAAGCTGTCCATAATAATGTTTGCCAATATTGGTAAGACCTTCATTTTAAGTATATACCATATTGTCAACAGTGAAATAGTTTTGATTAATACATACATTAAGCAAATTGAGTATATCTGATATTATTCTAGGATTAATATTTCCATCCTCTAGTAATTTTCTTATTGTTATGCACTTGTTTGTTTGGAATTTTAAATAACATATTGGTACCATCGAATGGAATAAGCTTGGAGTTATCTTGTAGGTTGTATGTTTTTCATTGTTTAATTAGTTCTATTGAATTTTCAATTGGGTATTCAGATATACGGGGTTGGGATAAAGTATGGAACCAAGTAAATATCTTTTAAACGAAAAGAACGATATTTATGAAAATTTGCAGGTAAGTGCAATGAAACAAAATGCATCTGATGTACATTTTTTTGTTAATAACATACTTCCGGTTTAACCGAAAATACCATCAACTTCATTAATTTGGATGGGACACCCTATATATTTTTACAGATTTTGAAAGAGCTTGTTATTTTGAATTCATACAATACTGAGTTTAGTGTAAAAAGATTTGTAAAAACAAGGAATAACTCACTGTTGGTTGTACAATTTATAGATGTACATTTCATTATTTTAGAATAATGAGAAACAAAATCACTTCAAATGTTCAAAATGCTCGCCGTTTACTTGCTGAAAATATGCCATCCTATTAACAAATTCTTGAGTCACTCTTTCCCAGACTTCTCCACGTATTAGTTCACATTCATCAAAAATTCTTTGTCTCAATTCCTGTAAGTTTGTTGGTCGTCTAACGTAAACACGTGATTTTAGATAACCCCAAAGAAAAAAATCTAACGGGCTAAGATCCGGAGAACGAACCTGCCACTCTATGAATCCTCTACGTCCTATCCATCGATTTGAAAAATTCGCATCCAGAAAATCCCTAACCCGTCTATCATAGTGGGGAGGTGCTCCATCTTGTTGAAGCCAAATATTTTGTGGTAATTGCCCATTCTGTCGAAGTGCAGGAATCATTTCGTTAATTAGTAGATCCAAATACTTGTCACCATTCAAGTTTCCGTCGATAAAAAATAATCATATAAGCCTATTTTCGACCAATCCCATCCAAACATTTAACTTCTGAGGATGCTGGGTATGTGCTTCAGGAATCCGATGAGGATTCTCATTTGACCAATACCTTGAGTTATGGCGATTAACTGTTCCATTTAAACAAAAAGTTATCTCATCGGAAAAAACTATGTTAGAAGCAAAATTGTCGTCGACATTACAGATGTCCATTAGCCGTTCGCAAAATTCCAGCCGTCGGTCAAAATCATCGTCTGACAATTCTTGAACCAACTGTACCATATACGGATGATACTTTTCACTTTTTCATGTCTTTGGGTGATTCCTCGTTATTGATTGCAATATTTTGTTTAACAGTTTCGTTCGTTGACGTCCGCGGTCTTCCAGGTTTTAGCAAATCTTTTACCATCCCAGTTGTATTTAAACGTTGTACTGTTTTAGTTACTGTTGACCGTGATATAGGGTTTCTCTCCAGATGCAAATTATTAAAAATATGACACACTTCTTCATGAGTTCTAACACGAGGACCGTGACCGATCATCATTAAAAGTTCAATACGCTCATTTTCACTCAACTGAACCATACTAAATTGTGAAATTTATTCCCGTCAATTAGAATTTGACACTTGGAGAACAAAATACTTACTAAACAGTACTCGTTTATTTATTACTATGCATACAAACAACATTAGTTAGTTTATCTAAATAGATTTTGCTCTAATGCAAAAATCTCAAAGGAGGTTGATTAAAGTGCTATATTGCTCGTTTTTACAAAGTTTTTGACATTAAACTTAGTATGTTTGAATTCAAAATAACAAGCTCTTTCAAAATCTGTAAATTAGTTTATTTAAATACTTTTTTGCTCTAATGCAAAAAACTCAACGCAGTATGTATATGAATTCAAAAAAGCAAATTTTCGAAAATATCGTTCTTTTCATTTAAAAGGTATTCACTTGGTTCCATACTTTATCCCAACCCCGTATTTGACCTTATGTAACAAACATCTTGTTTTGTCTTTGTGTAACGTTTGATTTACGTCAGCCATTCATGCAGCTTTCAGTGGTACATTATTTTAGAGCGATCCCTTAGGCTGGATAAGGTTGTAGACTCGAACGCGCTTCTGAAAATGTGTAAATTGGGGTCAACAATAATATTTTCACACAGATGCCACTCAATATTCAGTGTTGAGTTGTCTGTAACTACATTCGCTTCATCCTGAGAAATATAGAAGATTAGCGAGAGATCAATTCCGGTAGACGGGAAACCATAAATATCAAGACGACAGTTAAAACTTCCGAAAAGAGCCGGATTGCCTACGTAATACAATAACAAATGAATAAATTCAACTTTGGTAAAAAAGTTTAATGGAATTCAGAAATAAAGACAGCTCTTCTGTGAAATATTTGTCCCAAGATGGTATATACAAGAAACTTTTGGTGAAGAGCTGGCTAGAATGCGTGCAATTTAGTTGAGTGTCCCTTTGAATGTAGGCGGACGTATAATTTTATTTGGAAATATAAAGACAATCTTTCATTCACGAAAGTGTGCCAATGCCGAGAAAAGTTCGTTTTCATGTAAAAACTTTGAATATGTCTAAGAAATAGCGACCGAAATCGATTCATACACAGCTGAAGTGAAACACCTTCTTCACAAATGAACATAAAAATAACAACCATGCTTTGAGTTGAAAAAAAAGTTATATTCTTTTGAAGTGAAAAGTTTTTATTAACAAAAAATTTTACGTTGAAACGATTTTTCCAGCTCAAGAAAAAACGGTTTGAGAATCGCAAATCTTTAATACAAATAAAAATATCAATTTTTATGGGGAAAACCAAAACGATCGATGAAAAATATAATTAGACTCCATTCTTCCAATTTTTAGCTTAGTAGGTAAATTTCCAGTTGAAACTGTGAATGTTTAACCTAGGAGTTCAACAGAATTTGTATTGTGTTCTGGGAATTTGAGTAACTTTACAATTTTTGGGAATTTACGAATCCGGTTAACCTCACGGGTTATTAACGGTCTGGAGATATAGGTTATGCATATGTAGGTACACATATACGTGTCACATGTGTCTTCGTGAAAATAGATTCTCACACTACGATATAAATTTAAATTATGCCGATATTTAGTGAAATTTTCCACACTTATTTAGAGTATTGTCCAGTAAGTCATGTCACACGTTAGTCGATTAGTAAACACTGAACTAAAATATGTTCCACAGTTGACTGCTGAGAATGAATATACAGGTTGTGGCACCGAAAACGAAATAGATCGCATATCTTGAAGACAAATTTTTTTGGAGAAAATGCGAAAAGAGGTCGATTTTTATTCTAAGGGGGACATCTATCTATCATATCCTCAACGATCCTACATCTCCCCTCTGTCACTATTACCAATAAAATTAGAATAGGGGAAGTACTAAGTGTGATACGTAATTGAAAGGGTAATTTTATAAAGAATTTAACACTGTGATATGTGACAGTTCAAATGAGCGTATTTTCATGTGGAAGCCAAATTCAACGCTAATTATCTTTGGAATAACTCAACTTACTTACTACGCCTATGGTCGCGTTCATCTCAACGTAGCGCTACCGGAGCGATAATCGATTTCCTGCTGAACGCGTATTTTGTCAACTGATTGATGTTAGCGCTGTGGTAGCAGCCGCCATTTTTCCCATCAGAATTAAAATACGCTACGCTACCGATCAGTGATGCATTAACTGTCATTTATGACAAATATCATGTGAATAAACATATAAAATGACGTGGCATATTTTTGTTTGTAGATATTTTCGACCTTTTTATCTTGAAAATGAATTAACACCACTGGGAACTATTAAACCAAATTGAAATCGCAGATGAATGAATAATTATTGCCGTCATATGTCAAATAAAATTAGGTTATGGTGTTATATTAAGATTAGAACGTTCAGCAGAATTAAGAAATGATGGGTTACTTTGAAAATTGCTACCTGATCAACTTTGTTGGGATGAACGCGACCTATGTTTTCGTAAAATAAAAGGTTTTTGTCTCCATAACTACCAGGTCTGTTTTTTAGCGTCATTGATACTTCAAGTCTATTAGCGAGTAAAACATAAAAATGGTTTATTCTATTCAGGAGAGAATTGAAATTGTTGAATGTTATTTAGAAACTAACAAATGTGCTAACACTGTCTGTACAATTTTCAATGAGGGACACCCAAACAAACAAACAGGTTAAACGTAAGTACATTTTGGAACTTATTTTAAAATTTCGACAAACAGGATCTGTTCAAAATTAAAAACGGCAGATTCAAAATCCAGTAAGAAACGAAGCGGTAGAGGTAGCAGTTTTAGGGCAAGTTTTTGCAGATCCAACTCTTAATACAAAAAAGCTTGCAGAATTATCTGGAGTGAGTCAACGTACCGTCGGGCGAATTTTGAAAGCCAACAAATTCCATCCCTATAAAATTCATTTAGTTCAGGAACTTAACGAAGACGATTTTGATCGCCGCTTGCAATTTTGTGAAATCATGAGTGAGCATGCTATACAAGTTCCACATTTTCTTTATAACATTTGTTTTTCGGATGAATGCAATTTTTATGTTAACGAGACTGTCAATCGAAGTAACTGTCGATACTGGTCAGATTCCAATCCAAGAGTATTCCATGAAACGCATACTCAACACCCGGAAAAGTTAAACGTTTGGGCTGGAATATTTGGCGATCGTATTGCTGGTCCATTTTTTTTACCAGGTAATTTAAATGGGGATATGTATTTGGAATTACTCGAAAATACCGTTGATCAAATGTTAACAGACATAATAGAAAACGATAACCGATACCTTGAAGATCACCTAATATTCCACATCCTCCACATTTTGCTGCAGAAGTTCGTCAGTACTTAAATGAAAACTTTCCTAGACATTGGATTGGACGAAGAGGATTTATTGAATGCCCCTCACGATCTCCCTTAGATCACTTTTATGTAGAGTTTTGCATGTCAGTTCCTACACGTATTGTTTTATTTTTGTTCTGCTTTCTTCCTGATATAGATAGTTTTACACCGCTGTGGTATTGAGTTGTGCTGATATCTCATCACCTTTCACACATATGTATGCAGGAACACTCAGAAAAAGTACGTTTCTACGTATCGTTTGAAAAATATGAAGTTTTTGTTTGATCTTACAAGGAGGTGCTTCCCTGGAATTTCAATGAATTCCAAAAAATTTGAGACTTCTCCTACTGTACTTTACTGCTTCTGAAATTGAAGTTTTCCTTTTTTAAAAGCTATTTTGGAATCGTTCTCTTGTTTGGATGCGTTAGTGTTTATTTTGGTAATTTTTGGATAGTTTTAGTGAAATGTTGGATAAAGGTTTGTTTGCTTGCGCCTTGTTTGGGATAAGATGGAAGAAGGATGTTCCTATGTGGTAACTTGATTTGCCAGGTTGCAGTTATGGTTTTAATTTTTTAAGAGAAATATGTGCTCTTAAGTTAACTGTGGTTCTGTAATATACGTCTGATTGCTTCAGCTTCAGCTTTTGAGGAAGGATTTGTGGTTATTTTGATGGTAAAATTATTTTTGTTTCACAATAATGTGTGAATCAGTTTTGTGGTGTGTATTTATATGTGTATATATTCACATCAATTTCAACAATGGATCATTTGAAATCTGAAATAAAAAACTTGTGATAATTTATTATTGGAGACTTTTCCAATGTTGTTTACACATTTCTTTGCATGTGCTTCCCTATTCCCAAGCATGTCTTCTTTGTACACTCATGAACACTGGTACAAACATTTTTGGCTCTATCGTTTAGTGATTCCATTTTCTTTTCACGTTTATAAAATAATTGAACTCATTAGTGTGTGTTGGTTTCATATCCCTTAGATGTTCTTTCGATCAGAATATCTGAAAATAGTAATGAATTGTTATTTTTAATTCATTTATTTTTATTTATGTTTGTAGAGCAGTTTGAAGGAAAAAGAGTTACTCCAATAGACTTCAATTTGTTTAGTCGCTTTAAGTATTTCCAACATCCATTTATAAAGCCAGACTATTGAAGCTTCTAAGCGATTGGATGGTATAAATCTTCACGGTCTATGCTGCACCACCATAAATAAAAACACTGACCACCTTTACTCGTATTTTCGGAGTGGTTGAGAATGCTTCGTGATATTATTGGTTTTTATAACAATTTAACAAGGTGGGAGAAATTGCACGAAGTGGAAATACTCCCGAAGAAGAGCGATGTTAATCAACACACCTTTGTTAATCATGCTGATTTGAAGTTGAAATCCTGTTATACATCCAATTAGTCGATTTCTAGTGGAGGAAGCAATCCATTTATTAGCATATCCTTAAAAATTTGCTGTTTGAGACGCAACTACACCGAGTTTAATTGGTTCAAGGACTGCTTAGCGTCAGTTGGAGTACAAAACCACAGAACACCTTAACTACACAGAAGCGTCTTTCAAGCGTTCTGACAAAACGAAATTTCTTTGCACATGCGCGAAGCTTGGCTTGTTACTTGTCAACCTCCAAATTTTTAGGAGTTGCTTGTTTTGAATTTGTAAAGTGAATGAAGTGTTTTGTATAATTTATTTTGAACAGTTTTTTTGGGACTTTAATGATTTGATTGTGTTTTGTGTTTGGTATTTTTCATATCTACTTCACGTATTGTACTTTTTATAAACGCGTCGTAAAAATGCCCAGTAACTGAAATTATTTTGGTAAATATCCAAGTTTTCCGTATGTATGTGTTGGAAATAAGTGAATGTAGATTGCTGATCAATATAAGGAAGCATTCAGAACAATTCGGTAGACAAAATTAATGTTCAAAATTATTTAGACATTCCTAGGGCGCTTTCTTTAAATGCAATTGAAACTGTCCCAATTTGAGTTCAGGAGCATAAATGCTAAGTACGGTCTACATAATTAAAACTATAAAATTGCGCGAACCAGCTTATCAGAGGTTTCCAAGGCAGATCACTTGAAATATAAATCAACCGACAGTTTGAATTTACCGCCCAGAAATGACATTAAACAAGCCAAGCTTTAAATCAAGGTCATGAAAATTTGATCCCAAAAGATCAAAGAGCCGCCGTCAAGTTGCGTTTCTGTATAGTTGAGGTGTTCTGTGACAAAACGTATTTCTCAAAGTTAAAATTGCGTTAATATTGTTAGCAGATATCCTTAAAAGCTTGACAGAAACGCTCATTATCCAAATAATAACCATAACCTAGATATTTGAATTAGACTGCAGTTTTGAAAACTTCTGAAGTTTAACTAGAGGAGTCGGGAAGTTTATCTTGTCCAAATAATGAATTGAAATTGAGAAAGAGTTCCGGCTTTGTGAATAGACGGTTTTGTCGATAATAAATTGAATTTAATAATAACTTAATATTTAGTAAAACATCACTCAAATATAAGGGTCACTTATATTTATGTTCTTTTGCACCATTGATTTTTTGACATGGTTCAACTAAGTAATATTTAAACTGTAGAAGGTGTGGCATTACTGGAATTTTATAGTAATTTTTTCATGCTTGTATTGGCACTGGTCATGTTTTGACTATTTCACTAGAATAAATTGATAACTGACAAAATTTGGTTTTTAACTGGCAATTTTTTGTCTTGTCGCGGCAATTTTTTGACGTTTAATATATAAAATCTATGTGAATAAAATTCTCTCGTGAAATAGTCATGTCGAATACCACTCAATTAAAAATTTTGTAAGGTAAAATATTTCTCTTGTCGTATTCAAGTTTGTTGCTTTTAGGTAATGCTGCCAAGCAACAAACTTTCATGACAATCGAAAAATTTTGCCGACAAAATTTTCACTCTCGTGGTATTATATATGAAAATCATTTTTATTAGTGTCTTGTCGCATTTGTCAATCTATGTTTGAAATTAGGTTAGTTTATAGTTTCCCGTCATTCTTTATTATTATAAATGTAGATTTTCAATAACAGTGCGATAATAATTGCAGTAAAAAAAAAGAAACGTACTTTCAAAAGAGTATGGAAAATAGTAAGTACCTATTTAACTATAATTAATTTTCCAATTCTTCAAATACTCGTAACTGTCAATATTTTAGATGAACCAAATGGAGACCATTCTGCAGATATGCAGAGAGGTGTTA
The DNA here is from genome assembly GCA_949126875.1 of Lochmaea capreae. Lineage (NCBI taxonomy): Eukaryota > Metazoa > Arthropoda > Insecta > Coleoptera > Chrysomelidae > Lochmaea > Lochmaea capreae. Next base: position 11,748,700 of record OX421409.1, read on the forward strand.
ACTACAGTGAGCAAGAAAACCAACTGCTGCTTAATTCAGTTTTCCACGAAAAGCACTTAATTGAATGCAAGAAAACTGATGCAGTGACGTGGAGAGAAAAGGAGGCAAACTGGAAGAGAATCACGTCTTCTTTTAATTCCATATCCCCAAGTCAAAATCTTCCCAAAAATTCATTAAAACTGTCAGGACGTGTACCAATTTGACGAGGTAGTCTATATTCAATTATTTTTAGGACCTCGATATCGTCATCAACCGCGTCCGCCTTAAAATCAGTACTTATTCATTGAAGATTTTTTGCCTTTCTTCAATTTTTTGAACTTCTGCTTTCCGGTTTTCAGCAGTTTTTTTTTTTAGGAATATATCGTAGATTTGAAGAGATGTAAGATAGCTGTTTTTTGGTATGGCTTACTTTAAATTCTCCCACACTTTGTTCGATTGTATTTATAAAATCTGAGTTTCAGAAACCATTCCAAAGCACGAAGACTCTTTCATCTTTCATTTTACAAATCGTTTTCTGCGATCATAAAATATCCATAAATATTTACTGGAAAAATTTTAAACAGAGAATGAAACGAAGTGAATGGTAAAATAAATCCCGGCACGGAGGATTTTATTTCGCAGGAAACTGCCACTTTTATCTTACCATTACTCAGAACAATAACAAAAATGTATATTTACCAAAATATAAATTACCCTTTCACCTCCTTTAATCGTTAGAATAATCCGAAGAAACGAATGAAGTGCTTTTTTGTTAGATCGTTTTGCTATGTAGTGTGCAGCTCAAGCGAGGTCGTGCCGTTCAGACATTGTGGCTGAAATAAAACGATTTATATCTATTACATCCGGGACATTAACTTACTTCAAAATTACATTTGATGTGGGCCAAAAGCGGCCAATTGCTTCCTGAAGACTAGTTTTCCGCCAGTACTTAGATCAACCTTATCATTCATTCATTAGATTTTGCGGTCCACCGGAAACATACCACCACCGGTTCGTTTACATACCAGTGTCGTATCAATTCATTTGTAACGGAAACTTCGTCTCATTGTAACTTTTATTACCTACTTTATACCACACCACATTTCAGGAATGTTTCGTCTCTCCCTACAATTTATACCTCATGTATGTATGTATGTATTTTGGGGTAACATTCTCTGAGACCTAAAAGATCTATTGTGTCCCCTTATTTCTACTTAGTTTCCCGGAGGAATTTTAGGATATCTGCAGGCCTCAACTTAGGTGTCCCTCTTCTATCCAATAGTCTCCCAGGTACTGTGCCCTAGGATTCTGAAATACTGTGCAGTTCGCAAGTATGTGGATGGAGGTCTCTTCTTCCATTCTACAAAATTATACCTCATACTATTCCTCAATTATTTTCAGCCAACGGTCGCCACCATATTAGTCACTTACAGTCCATTGTCAACTGTCTCAACTCTGACACTAGCACTCCCTTTTCGTTACCGACCTATATCGAATCACCTCCATTTTGAATGCATTATTATACTCATAGCTTTATCCCATTTTAGTAATTGCTGTGGTAAGTCCAAAAACATATTATACAGTGTGTAAGAGCCAATATTTATGAAAAATCCCGAAACACATCAAATTTAAATTATAAATTAGTCGCGTTAATCTCAACGTAGCACTACCAGAGCGATAATGGATTTCTTGCTGAACGCGTGTTTTGTCAGCTGATTGATATGAGCGCTATGGTAGCAATCGCCATTTTTCCCATCAGAATTGAAATACGCTATGCTACCGATCAGTGATGCATTAACTGTCATTTATGACAAATATCATGTCAATAAACATATAAAATGACGTAACATACTTTTGTTCGAAGATATTTCAGACTTTTGTGTCTTGAAAATGAATTAACACCACTGGGAACTATTAAACTGAGTAGAAATCGCAGATGAATGAATAGTTATTGCAGTCATATGTCAAATAATATTAGGTTATCGTGTTATATCAACATTAGAACGTTCAGCAGAACTGAGAAATGATGTATTACTCTGAAAATCGCTACCTGATCAACTTTGTTGGGATGAACGCGACCATTGTTATTCTTTAACGTGAAAATGCAATCCCAACCTTCGAATAACAGGAACAGCCCCAATTTTTTAAATGGGAAGTGTAGGCTTGTGATATATCGTTTCAAAGGTATCTTCATTTTCTATTTTAAAATGTTATAGTTTTTAAGTTTATTCCAACAATGGAAATAAAATAAAATGAAATCATGTGGTCACCCAAAATTCGTTAAAATACAAAGAAAAACTAGAATGTAATGAGAAACGTGATAAAATGTAAAACAATGGAAAAACTATGAATATCAATGAAGTGATTAACCTAGTCGCAAACGTTATTCATTCTTTTAAGTCACTTAATTCGAAAGTTTTAATTTTGTACAGAATTTTCTCTACATATCACTATGAAAATTAATCTAATGATGTAAGATCAGGTGATCGCGCTAGTCATTCTATCGATCCTCGCCTCCCTATCTACCGATTGGGAGGTACTGTCAGACATTGCGTTGGTAATATGGTGGTGCTTTATCCTACTGGAACCATATCATATTCACTGGAACTCAAGGGTTTCCTGGATCAAGATATAAATTTGCCAATCTTAGAATGACATCATTTTGAAGTAGTGCCAAATAATGATCGGCAATCAAATTGCCCGCAAGAAAAAAAGGACCAATAATTATATGGTTTCCAACAATCCCTGCCCAACCATCAGCCTTTTGAAGCTTTTGGCTTGTGTTCTTTTCTCATCCAATGAGGATTTTCCGTTGACCAGTAGCGGCAATTTTGACGATTTTTTGAAAAAGTGCACTCATTAAAAAACATAACGTCTTCCAATTGGATAATATTGCTATCCAGCATGTCTATCATTCAATCACAAAAATGAGTTCTCGTATCAAAATTATCTTCCATCAGCTCCTGATTAGGTATCATTTTACAGGGATGCATTTTATTTTCTTTTAATACGTTTACTATCGATGCATGGCTAACATTAAATCTAGTGGATGCCTGTCTGCTCGATGTTTGTGGGTTTTCCTCAAACTCAAGCATCACATCCAATTTGATTTCATCACTCATTGAATTGGTAGCTAGTTTTTTTATCTGCCTTACATGACCAAACTGACGAAACTGCTTCTCTATTTTACTAATTGTGCCTATGGTATTGTAGCGAATCTCGGTAGCTATATGATTTTATTTTATTCCACCACAATTGTTGCAATAAGCTTGAAAACGATAACATTTTTGGATAGCGGATACAGCACTTTTATGATGTGACACTATTAAAGTATCTTATAATAGTATTATTATTTTGATTAATCTTCTATTAATCTCATTATTATAGCATAACGGTCCGTCACAATATTCTTTACCGTATCATTGAAAATCAAGATATTTTTATAGGAAATCTTTTTTAATAATTATTCACATCATAAACGTACAAATACCTACATAAAACCTTAGTTACTCATAATACATTAGTAACTATAATTTAATACATTAGTTACGAAAGCATAATAGGTTAGATACCAAATAATATTAGAACTAGTTTTCATGAACATGTAAAACAATATTTTGACAGATTTCAAATTTGATGGACATTTGCCTTTAACATCCACCTCTGTAGCCTGGTTAAAGACCGAACAAGCACTTTCAATTTCGTGCGGTTCCCCAGTGTCTAATCCACTGCCGGAAACATCGCTGATTTGAATTTTGCGAGCAATGGACACTTTTTTGGTCACACTTTCTTCTAAATATCCTCTAGCAACCTTAACTGGGCTGTACCGTAGATTTTCCTTTTCTATATGTTACAAACAATATTTGGTGAATAACATGGACTGGCCTTGATAGTGCGTACTTTTTAAATAAAAGCACAGGATTGACTTCGCCGTCAGATACTATAGCGATTCAGGAATAGTAATAATCAACTTGTCAACATCTTTTTTACTCTATGACCAACGTTGTTCTTCTTGATGAGACCTATTAAGGCGCCATATTTGCTGATTTTCACTCTTCCCTTCCATTCTAAAGTCGCTCGTTACATGGAATATTTCGGCCATGAGGCCAGCAACACCGTTTTCTTGCACCTTGAAAATGTACTTTGTTTCGCCACTCACAAAACTGCCAATATTCTTTTTGATAATGGAGTTTAGATTTGTCCGGAAGCAAGTTCAACCTTTTAGTGTTAGCTGCAGCTAATATATCGTCAGGAACATCAAAATCTTGCATGGTTTTAATGATAAAATGTCAAAATGAAATGACATAAAACCTTGTTGCATTGCTGTTGTCAATAATACGATGAACCTTTGAATATAACTCGATTATTAGCGATTTAACACAGTCTCGTTGACTAGTATAAATCGCCTAATAGTCTCGTTATTTTATAGCCATGAAATATTCCCTTCATAGTATAGTATTATACAATAGTATATTACATACCTAGCGGGGAAATAGATCATTACAGCCCAGGCTTTGTTAGAGTCACGAGGCGCGTAGCGACGAGGGTCGCTAAAAGCGAATATTTCAAATTCTGAAAGTCAAATTGTTCATCACTTAAACAACTATTATTTTTATCGTTTGTTGCTGTTATTTGTGTTTTAATTAGGTTAGGTTGTAAGTGTTATATATTATAGCGTGAAAGAGTGGAAAAAACTTGAGCAAAAAGATGCCCGTTTTCATCAATCATTTCCTAAAATTAGGTAGTACCTAAAACTGATTCAGGATTTCCTAATTGCAATGTAAGTTCCACCACACGCTAAGAAATACCTAAGACTGATGAGAAATACCTAATATTATCATTCTTAAGTATTTCTTAGCACGTGGTGAAACGTAAATTGCATTTAGGAAATGGTTGGTGAAATCGGGCACTAGTCATTGAAATTGACAGAACATAATATTATTTCTATAGCAAATACAGATTCCATTGAAAAAAAAAACGCTATGAAATAGTTGTGAACCCATCCTCTTCGATCGCTGAAATTCTTATTTCATACCTTGACACAGGACTTCCACTTCTATAGGTTAGTTTAAGTCTGTTTTGTGGCCTTAGCTGCCTCGCCTTTTTCGATTGCAGCTAGCGCTTTAGGTGCATGGGTTTGAACCTTCATTTTTTTATTTTAGGTCATCCTATAAACTTTCACTTCTATAGCTAAGTCTGTTTTGTGGAACTAACATTATGTGGCCCATGACATTCACATTTCCCAGTTTAGCTGAACTTTGTGGTGAGCAGACCCCTTAGTACGACAACCATAGGATACTTCCAGGACACATTTAGTTAAATTCTTCATACATCCTCTAGGGCACCTCAACAATACTATCAATAGAAATCAATCAAAATTTTAACATTTATTTGAAGGTCACTTTTGTAATCGAATTTTTAATTCGATTTCAAATGTCAAAAGTTTCTCCGACTGAAAATAATCATAAACGTAAATTACAATGTCGTAATCAAATTAAACAAATTTTTGTTTCAACTTTTTGACGCAAAAACCCTGCGGGATATTTTTTCAGCGAATAATCTGAGCGTAATTGTATTGTACAACCAGTCAAGTGCACTAAAATGTTCGCAATTCTCTCCACAAATATTGTATCATGTTATCTTGACACAGATCTAATATTTCCTAAATATAAACCTCTTTGGGACCATCACCGTCACATAGCAATCCGGAAAATGTGCAAATGAATCAGTTGAGCATTATGCAAATGGAGAAATTTAAATTAAAATAATATTCTCGACACTGTGAACTGCCAAATGCCTTAGTAAAGACAGCTGATTGGAAATGCTAATGTGCGTACCCCCTCGACAGAGAATCAAGCAGTCAAAATATTATGGTGTTTAGGTGTGAATCTAATAGGGTTACTAGATCTCGCTATGCGAAAGGGGTTGGATATATCCGTATTCAAATTAGAAATTACTAACTGTATACAGTAGTTTCCGCTAATTTAGATGGTGCTTCAAGTCTATGCGTAGTGCATCAACGCAGAACAGTAATCTACAGAGTAATTACTTTTTTCCAGTCGAACTCTATAGTTTGAAGCTCTTTCAACAAGTTTAACTCAGTTATATAACCACTTCAATCTTGGAAGACATAAAACTATATAGACCTACACATTCAAAAGCATGGCCTTAATTTAGTTCCTAGAGCGAATATGTTACGTATACACAAATTTCAAATCTAATAATAAATTTAGACACTTGCGTACATTTCCTTGTTTAATTAAATTTGAAGTTTCATACTTATCATAGCTGCATAACCTGCCTTCGTTTTAGTTACAAAGCAGTTGTTTCCACTTTCGTAACTGTAACCGTAATTATATTTAAATTTTGGTTGGCTCAAAATTTGCTCAAGTAATCATTTCCAGTATAAGAGAAAAATCAAAAACTCCTAATCTTAACATGAATAAAGTCTAACTCACAGTATTCACGAACAAATGATTTTCCGGAATAACCTTTCGAGATAAGACTCTTATGGAATCACCAGATATAAAAGATAAGTATAAACATTATAAAAAAATATCACTAGGGAGCAGAGAAAAACGTCCTCCTTAGAATCTATGACTTGACTACAGAAGCCTACTTAATATATATGGTTCCGAAACATACCTCAAGTCTTTCAACACAGTCTAGAGCACTGCTCTTCAATTATGTCTTGGTGCGTTCAGATCCAGTCCTTCCGAAATCCTAGAATTTGATTCGTCCAAATTTCCGCTCTTCATACGAAAAGAGTATGTTCTCCAAAGATGAGACGAGTGTTGGCTACTTTGGTTGCATATTTGCCAGAAACTGTACCACCGACACCGTAAAATTATATGGAATACTCGAGGCGCTTCAAAGTAAACACCCACCACGCAAGTCTCTACTATTGTGTACGAGCTGACTTTCTTTGATTCACGTAATCAAGCACATATTTTCTGGTAATCCCCTGATAAGAAGCGGAAGCGAGCATGTCTGCATATAGACCGGAATAGCAGATGTTATCACAAACTCGTTCCATGAAATGAGAAATGATAATATGCTGGCCATAACTAACGACTACCAACTAAACATTATCCACAAGAAGCCTTAAGGCTGAGGTTCCGAGAACTTGAAACCTCTGACTGGTGGTGCCGAACAAATCGATTAACCAATCAACATATATCTGTAAATTGTGTCCACTACACGAAAAGAAAAATCCATCAACTTCCCGGCGGTACCAAGAAAATAGTGATTTTTCAGTTTGTAGGTCTAATTGGTTTCCCAAAAGACTCTAACTTCTATAAAACTTATATTGGGATTCTGAGAATTTACCTATAAGCTACAGAATCTGTAAGATATAGGATCTGTAACTTGAACCTTTACAGATTTGTAAAATTTGCTATTCTGGAACCAAATCTGTAAGAGTCATAGTTACAGATCCTTACCTTATAGGTTTCAACTTCACTTGTCTTTATAATGTCAAAATTCTAACCTCAAAACCATTAAAAGTATTTATAAGCTGTGTGTATACTTGTGAAATGACTACTCATTGATGTCTGGCTAATTGCTATCCAAGCATTACAGCAAACAGCTTTCTGAAATGAGCCCGTGGCCAGAAAGTTAAGAGTAGCAAAAACCTATAAAATGTATTTAAATGCATTGTAAAAAGACTGTGAATTAATTTTTATTACTTTCACTACAAAGGGAATTCCTAAATTACTCTCCATAACATGAGGTCTTAAATTATAAATTAAGAATTGAACACTATTTTTGTCTAACTGAAACATTTGTCTTAAATGCCTGTCTGGCAGATCAAACGAATTTAATTGATCCCTTAAATGTCTTCGTTAGATTCTCATATGATTTATGGAAAAATGGAAAGTGTATTTTATAACAATACCATAAAAAATATGTACAAACCGATTCTCATCCTTTTCCAACAGAATACCGGCGAAAATATTTAATTGTCCGTTCATATTAATGTCAGTGATGTTCAGTTAAAAACTTAATAATCACTTAAAAATCACTAAAAAACTAAAAAATCTACAACTTTTTGACTAATAATACAAGAAAAATAATAATAATAATAATACAACGCTCTGTACTGCTTACAGTGACAGATGTCTAGCCCGTAAATATTTACGAATCTGTAAGTAGCAGGTAAGGTTAGAATCGCATTTCCTGTAACTCTTACAGATTTCGGCTTATAGATCTTACAGATGTTCTCAGAATTCCACCATTATTAGTAGCATTACTAAGTTACTAGAGAACTCAATGCATAGCCAGCTGTAGTGTGAAACACAATCTTTTGTAACAATGTCAACGCCTTCAGATGCTGATAAACAATGGTGGAATTCTGAGAACATCTGTAAGATCTATAAGCCGAAATCTGTAAGAGTTACAGAAAATGCGATTCTAATCTTACCTGCTACTTACAGATTCCTTACAGATTCGTGAATATTTACGGGCTAGACATCTGTCACTGTAAGCAGTACAGGGTGTGGTACAGAGCGTACACAAAACATTTTCAAACAAAACAAGAAACATTCTTAAAAATAAATAAAATAAATAATTCTTAATATTACTTAAGTTTTATAAGAACACTTTGGTACTAAACTACTGAACATAGAAGTAATGAATATATCGCACACTTAACATTATATTGACTACGAATTGATTTGCGATACTGTATGTAAATCCCAGCAGTCTTTCGAGTAAAAAAACATTATTCTATATCAAAATGAAATTCAGGATGTTGAAATTTAAATTTTTCTATTTTAAATTGCAAATTTTGTTTGAGCAATTTAATTTTCTCTTTTTTTAATTCCACATAATTATTTAATAAATTTCCAAAAATTATTATTAAGGTTTACCAGGTCGGTACACACACAGCTTTTAAATACTTCTAATAGTTTTGAGGTTAGAAATTTGACATTATAAACAGAAGTGAAGTTTAAACCTATAAGGTAAAGATCTGTAACTATGACTCTTAGAGATTTGGTTCCAGAATAGCAAATTTTACAAATCTGTGAAGGTTCAAGTAACAGATCCTATATCTTACAGATTCTGTAGCTTATAGGTAAATTCTCAGAATTGAAGACTTGTGTTGTTGATGCTCCTAAAATTACCTGAAAAATATATTTATTCTTACCTTGAGTTTTTCATGTCCGTTCCAAGTTTTCCTTTTCTGTGTGACACAACAATGATAATGCAACAAAAAAAGTTTTTCCAGTTTCAAGAACCTCCCTCAACATAAAAGTAATCCTAGCAGCCAGCCCTTTCTCTGGGATCAAATATCTCGTTGTGGCCGATGAAAATTGACATTGTGGAAGGATCGGTTTTGTCTCAAACCGACATCTAAGTGCAGCGTGTGGAGAAAAGACCCCTCGGAAAATTTATTATCTTTTGTGGACATCTGCAGTGGGAGCTTATAAGCTTCCGTCACCAAAGTGCGGCTTCTTCCACGGAATTTATGTGGTCGATGGTCAGTCAAGTGTCGACAGAAACTTTTTATTTTGTTTGGTAAGAATTTCCAACATTTTTCATTGAGGATATGTCGACAAATACTATTTTCCGCTTCAGCTCATTTACTTGTCTATATAATTTTTGATACATTTGTAATTGAAACTGTAAAAAATGAAATTTTTGCTCGTTCAAGTTCAAACTGTTAGTATAACCCTCTGGTTATCTTTCATAACGTAGATTTGAAAAACAAAAGGTAACTGGCACCGTTAGTCATTAAATTAGGGATTCTTCAATATAATTTTGTTCTCCGAGTATTATTTTTTAAGGAATTATTTTCAGTGTTTCAACTTATCAACAAATGGAAAAGAAGTAGGATTTCTTTCATGAGAATTTGTTTGCAAAGAGATTATCATAATAAGTAGTTCATAAAAGAGCAAGAACTTCATGAGAAATTATAGTTTTTGAACGTTGTTTCACACGTTAACTACATTTTCTGCCGACCGTGCGTTATTGAGCTATATTAATGTAAACAAAGTAGGTCTTCAATGACCCCTTTCAAGGAACGATTTTCTATTAATATTCGATTGTAGTATAGGCAACCAAACATACAATAATATTAATAAAAAACAGCATGAAACTGATCTCTACTATATTTATTTATTTAATTACAATATCCTCGGGCAAGCCCAATTACAGGATAAGGACAAACACAGGATAATAAAGACAGGAGAAAAAAAAATAATACAATGCAGTATTTCTAATAAAGCTATTTATGAATGCTCACTGAAAAAAAAACCTTTTAGGGAAAAGAAAAGTAAGCACTCATGTACAGCTAGGCATTCACAAAAAGAAACTTACACAAACATTATATGCAAAGTGCAGTCTTTCCTATGAATTACCCCGGAAAAAGATTCGTTTTATTTGTCTATTATTTGTGTAGAAAATATCTATGTTTCACTCAATCGAGGAGTGTGGTGAGTGTGGTGAGGTGGTTTAATGGTGAAAATTTGTAAACGTTTGTCCTATGTGGTAATTAATAGAAAAGGCTATTGGTTCTAGAATTTGTTCTAGGAACTCTGAAATTTAGTAACGATACAATATTATCACATTTAAAAAAATAATTAACAATTTTATATAAAAACATAACTGAATGCACTGAGCAACGACGAAGTGAACTACAGCTATTAAAACGAGAATAAAAGTGTTCTTAAGGTATGCCTCTAACAGGATAAAGACCGTCCAAGATATAAGAAGCCGACTTAAAGTATTTTCTTTGTACTCATTCCAAAGCGGAAACATGAATATTATAATTCGGGCTCCAAATAACACATGCATACTCCAGTTGCGAGAACAAAATGTTCAATTTGTTAATACTTTTGAAACATTTCGCATTTCTAACGATGAAACCCAGCAACCGATATGCTGCAGAAACCGTTTTCTGTATATGAGGAACAAGAGATAACCTTTGATCAAAATAAACACCCAGATATTTCAGGACATCTGGTCTGTCTGTAATCAAATTGGATAGTTGTTTTTTTCCGACAAAAGGACATTACGTTACATTTATTTGGGTTCATGGGAAGCTTGTTTCTGATACACCAACTATTGACCAAATTAGGGTTTCTCTGAAGTTTTAAGCAGTCATTAACAGAGTTTATTTCACAGTATAGTTTCATATCATCAGCATATATGTCTTTATCAATGTCAACATCCAGATCTTCGGTAATGTCATTTATCAAAATGTTGAAAAGTGAGGGACCCAATATAGAGCCCTGTGGAATACCGGAAATTTGAAAAAAAGGTTGAGATTTGTATCCTAAAGTTTGAACATATTGAGTGCAATCATGAAGGTGAGAACTAAGTATAGCAATTAACTTGTCATCTACACCAAAGATTATGTAAAAGTAGGCTATGGTCAATTTTGTCAAAAGCTTTAGAAAAGTCAGTGTAGGTATCCACTTGACTTTTCTTCTCCAGCACTTCACAAATGAATTGGGTTACGCAAAATAGAATGTATAGAATACATCAATTTTCTACCTCACCTATCGTTTTTATTATATTATATTACAAAACTATAATCATTAATAATGTTAAGACATTCAAAAAAAAATTCAAGAAAAACAAAAACAGTGACATTTCAACCGGTGACAGAGAAGATTTCAATGTCATAATTTATTTATGACAGTACTTACCTATGAATCAAATGAATATTCTTAGTTTCCAAAAATTTTGGAAAAAAGGATTCTAGTTGTACAGTGGAACGAAAAGTTTTGTAACTAGCACGAGTATTAAAAGGGTGATTAACAATCTCAACCACTAAGGCGCGAGCAAAGCGAGCGAGATATGTAAATGTAAATTTTTTGGGGTGAACAAGCAATGAAAGCTGAGAGATGTATCCTTTAGGTACACAGTTCTCGACGAAGTTTTTGAAAACTAATAGCTTCCTTGAAAGAATTTTGGATTATCCGTAGGCTCCAGCTTAGGCAATTCTTCTTTTTCTCTACAGTAGTCTTGTAAGTAACCTACCCTGTGACCCTGTAGTGTCAACCATTCCTCGAGTATGTGAGTGGAGATTCTTCCAAAAACTGTTAGTGCAGTTTTATTCTGGCTTTTGTATTCCTATGATCTAATCTGTTCATAGTTCCCGATTCTCGAAAAGGTGTTTCAGCCTGTAAAATTCATTGATATGTTTCGACAGAATTTTCTGCGCAAACCATGGCTACATCCTCATCGATTCTGGACCAATGTACCGTATTTGATGACAGGGTCATGGGTGTAATTATGTTAGTCATATCTTTTTTTACCGTAACATAGAGATGGACGGAACAAATAGAGCTGCATTGACGTAATATTTCAGAAGTAATTCATATTATTCATTCAAAACACAATATTGTCATTGAATTTTTGAAAATAAGTTGCAAAAATTAACGAATCATGTCATTTACAGTAGTTAATATGAGCAGTGATCAATTTTTCGCACATTACACAATATTTTTTTATTGAACCAGTCCTGTTGAGTTCTGTCCTCGTGGCTGTGATTAAATAACAATAAGTGCTGTATCTGGTCCTTTCTCGTTTATCTCCGAACGTGTCATCATTTTGTGACTGAAAAAGGATAAAATTCAGACTGATAGAGTATAGACTCGTACGGGTAGATGCTTGATTATACGTCTTGAATACTAAGCAACGCAATCGAATCTATCACGCCACCTCCATGGTACCAAATTAAATTAGCTACCGACCCCGCACTGTCATATATCGCTAGCCAATTTCCTGCTCTAGTCGCTATTTCCGGACAAACTCGTTTATAATTTGATGTATCACTTGTTTGGATAAAGGGGAATCCCAACTCATAGTTCGTTTTGCAGCATGATTTGCTGAGTGAATGTTTGGGAAATATTTTTTGAATATGCTTATTTAATGACACTGAGTGTAAATTACAACAAAACTGTTTCACGAAATCAGGTGAACAGCTTCACTTTAAAAGTTTTTCACAAAGTCAAATTCTTGTTTTCTCACACGAACTTCCAAGAATTTGTGATTGTTGTTGTTGAATGTCCTGTGTTGATTAGATGTTTTGAATAATGTGAGTTGTTAGTTTGTAATAGTCTATGAAGCTCGTAAGTGATCGTAATGCCAAAACTTCAAAATTACCAAGTGGTGTGAGAGACAGAGAGAGAAACATTATTTATTGTCGTCAAACCGATTTTAGTTCTAAAGGTAGATGGTAACAAAACATGTCTGGCATTGGAGGTGATGGAATTCTTTACTAGATCCAAGAAGAGCAATGTTAAACTGCTTTATTTTTGTAGGGTAACTATTAGGGTGGCGCAAAAAAACCGACTATTTTTTTTCCTTCAGTCTCGAGTGAAAAAATGTTAATTTTTTGATGTTTTAAGAGTCCTCTCCAAAGGACAGCTCAAAAAAAATTTTTTTAGAGGTCGCTCAATTTTTTTTCATTGTAAACAATCGATTTTTTTTCATTAAATTTTTTTTCCCGTTACGGTATAATTTTATAAACCAAAAAAAATAAGTTTCTGGAAGTTTCAGTTCAAAATTTAAATTTTGAAAGGTCGCTCTTTATTCTTTTTAATTTATTAATGCATTAGTTTAGATTCTTTCGAGCGACCTTTTAATGTTCAAATTTAACTTCCAAACATTTTTTTTTATCTATTCAGTACAATATTTGATGAAAATACACTACGAGATGAACTAAAAATGGAGCACAACATAGAATACATAGTTTTTTTCAATTTAATAATTTTATTTAACCAACTACAATATTTTAACAATATTCAAAATTTAAATTTTGAACTGAAACTTTCAGAAACTTATTTTTTTGCATTACCCATTTACAAAAGTAATTTTTTCATTATTAACAATGGATTGGAGACTAGTTAATTGGTTAATTTTCTGTTAAAATTAACTTTTTGCGAATAATCGTATAATAAACTTGTTTTGAACATGAGAGTAATTTCGAAAAAAATATAAATTAATGGTTATTTAATAATTCTTACTTCTAGAATCTATACAGAGTTGGAGACGCCTATCCATAGTGTTGAACAGGTATCTGATATATGCTATTGCGGGATATTCCACTACTCCTCCTAAGCGGCATAAACACGGTTTTGTACACTTCTGGGGGGATATCTGCGTGCTACTCATGTCCTGAAATGCATGTCAGAATCATGTTCTATTGGATTCATGTCTGGCGATAAGGCGAGCCAGCCCAAACGATTGATGCCTCCGGTTTCTTGATAATCATTAACAGCTCTAGTGAGAGGAGGATGGATGTTGTCGTTCATTAAAATGAAGCGTCGCGAGGTATCTATCACCAGTCACTCATTGTTTCGTCGAGTTTCGCCGGATATAGCGGTTTTGCCGTTCATTGGTAACACACCTTCCATCGCTCCTAGGTCTGACACGAAGGAAATTGGCCTGGAGATAGCGATTTCATGTACGAGATAGATTACTTTGCTATCTTCCAACTTCATTAGCCACGAGTCTTTGAGAACAGAATTCTTCAATTAGACCTATTATTCCGATATGTTCAATCTCACTTCATTTCGTGTTGGAAGCTCAAATCACAAAACTCATTTGTTTTCGCTAGCAAAATTGTCGGACCAAAAATGAATTCTTCCACAAGAATTTCTTGCAAAAACAAAATTTGTACAAAATCCTCGATGTTCTCTTTACTTGGAACTATACTTAGGACAAATTAAAGCAAAAAATAAGAGTGGAGCTACATAAATTTTCAACAAGCAGAAAATTGGTGAAGTCGTTCAAAATATAATTATTGAAAGTTCCTCATCTTTCCCCTATATGGAAAACATTTTATTCAAGGTCAAAGGTAAAAAAAAAATAGTTTTTCGCGATTTTCAGCAAAACGGTAAGTTTTATCATTAAAATACTTCAGACAAACATTGTAGATTATAAAATTATCTATATGTCATATAGATACTTTTTTTCTTACGAGCCACTGAGATATTACGATTTAAAAATTTGTAAAAGTTGTTATCGTTATAATATGCATGCGTACGCCTTGATCCTTGAAACAGCAATAGAAAAAATCAGTTTGACAAATACAACTATTGTTGTTGGTGAAGATGTAGACTTACTCGAGGTCCAACTGAGAAAACTATTTTTTTCTCAAAACCAGGAAAAGTTCAACATCAATCGGAAATGTAATTATCACAAAGCTTATCTACCTTTGCAAAGTGTCAAAATCATGTGCTATTTTTACACGCAATAACTGGCTGTGATACGACATCTGCGTTTTACAGGAGGGGTAAAATAACAGTTTTCAAAATGTTTGAAAAACAAGATCTAGGTTAATGTGCTGAAGTTTTTAAAAACAGTAATTCAAGTCGACAAGAAGTTCTTACGGCATTCGCTTTCTTTTTCCATTGTACGAAGCTCCTTAAAAAACTACCTGCTTAGATTAGTATAGATATGCATGTTTCGTTAAAAATACTAAAAGTAAAAAACAAGTTCAATTAGCTTGTCTTCCTCCAACCTCAGTTGCTGCTCATCAACATATTTTTCGGGTATATTACTAAGTTAAAGTGTGGCTTGGTTATCAGCTACATTAAAACCAGTTCAAACTTTACTTCCACCTGCGCCGGAAAAATTGCTGAACAGAATTTTTTGTAACTGCAAAAAGGGATGCAGTGCTAAATGTGGTTGTAAAAAAGTTGGACTGTTTTGTTCTCTGGCATGTAATAATTGTCAAGGCCGGTCATGCTCTAATGTTGAATCACCAACAGTGGAGAACTCGTTTGATTACAACGAGGTGACATGCGATACATCGCTATTGACGCAATTTACTTGCACCCATAATGAAGATGAAGAAGAAGAAGATGATGAAGGAGAAGATGATGAAGGAGAAGATGAAGAAGAAGAAGATGCTGATGAAGGAGAAGATGATGAAGAAGAAGATGAAGAAAAACAAGAAGAACAAGAAGAATAATTTGAAGGCTACGAATCAGAAGAATAAACTTCACTAGTTTGTTTCAATTTACATCGCTTTTATCTTTTCCAGTCTTTGCTAATTTTCGTTATTTTGCAATAGTTTGAAATTAAATATGATCATAACTGTCACTACCTCATAGGAGGCGTGGAAACGTGTGCATATTATGACGATTACAACTTTTACAAATGTTTGAATCGTTATATCTCAGAAACGGTTGATCGTAGGAAAAAAAGTATTTCCACATTTTCCATTGATAAATTTATGGTCTACAATTTTTGTCTTAAATATTTTTATGACAAAACCTACCGTTTTAATGAAAATCGCGAAAAACTCATTTTTTGACCTTTGACCTTGAATAAAATTTTTTCCATGTAGGGGAAAGATGGGGAACTCTCAAATTTTCAGCTTGTTGTAAGTTTATGTAGCTTCGAATGTCTAAATAGACCGGACTACTAATCAATTAATTAGTATCCAGTCCATTTTTAGTGAAGACTAAACTACTTTTGGATATATTGGGTGATGCAAAACTTTTAAATCTATGTGTATATTCACGAATCAAACAGACGAATTCCAAAATAAATGGTAAATGAGAGTAAAGAATGAAATTTTGACATTTTTTTGTGTCCCTTCATTAAAAACTCACAATGGGCCTTACTAGTACTTGGGACAAATATGTAACGAATTGCCGTTTTTTGTGCCTTGGAAAAAATATAATCGTTGATAAAATACTGTAATTTTGAAGTTAGATGCAATGATTATATTCACCATTATGAAAAAACAAGCTGCAGAATCTTGCTGTCGGATCGTGTTCGACAATAAATTAATGAATTGAAATGTAATCACTGGAAAATTGGAAATATTTTTTTAAACGGTTTCATCACATTGATTAGAAACTGTTTATATGGTTATTATAGCGTTTATACATTTGAAGTTAATTAGAGAGTTGTTTAAACACTCAAACAATGATTGTTGGATTAATTGAATCAATTTACACTATGAAAACTAATCAAAATCTACAATACATTAAATTACACCACAGATCGTATTCAGTGGTTAATCCGTTTATTTACTCTTCATGGTTCTGAAAACTTGTCGATAATTTTATTTATAATACTGAATTGTTAAAAATCCAGCTTGTGGGTACTACTGACAATATATATATTTCTTGATTCCAAAAATCAACCTTGAACAAAATAAAGTATCCAGCGACATCTGTGTAGTTGGAATGTCTGATTATTAATTAAAAAGCCAATATTTTTACCAATGATAGAGTTAAGTTTGTGAATTTGTCAACCATTGCGTTATTTTGCTCTTGCTTGCATCACATACAGTTAAACTGTATACAGATTGCGAATTTTTAATTTCATATGCCGATTTTTTTAATGACCTTATAAGTTCCGCACGTTATTCAAAAATCGGCATTTGAAGTTTCAGATCGACCCATTTCAAGATTGTTATCTAAAGTAAGTTTTTGGCAAAACAATGAATTTGTTCCATGATTTAGACGTGCTCTGTAGAATGGATTGCAAACAGCTAGTGTGAAGAATGCTTTATTACATAAACCAAAAATTCGCCGAGGTCCCCGACCTTTTTCTGAAATTCGATTAATCATTTGAGAACGGCAGCTCGCTATCACACATCACAAATCAACTACGTAGCGTGATCGGAAAAAATTCTCTCCATGTCGCCTTTTGGAATTCCTGTATTCCCTTCCTTACACATTGTTATATGCACGTTCCTCAAGAATATTAGTAATTTGTTGAATGGTCTTAAGATTAAACCTACCATGTACTTTTTTGCTAATGGCTTCGTATCGCCTATCGCCTATTGCCAAGTGCAAGAAACCGCATAGTTGCGAAGCAGTCGCACTGGCATAGGATGCGCTCTGCATTTTCCTCTTCTAGGTATCTGAATATACAGATGATTTTGTTTACACATAGTTTTGCCCCGTGCTACCAGTGACCCAGCTCAGAGATATTAATCCTGGTGTTTTTCAGCCTCTGGTAAGTTCATCCACTTTTTTCAAAATGACCACATCAAGTTTGCCTCGTCCTATAGATTTTGCATTTTACCCAAATTATTCACGTTACTTATATTTAGGATCAACAAAATAATAGCGGATCTTTATTCCTCTATAATATCAAATCAAAAACTGTCGTCAACAAAAAAAAACAGGAGTATTATATCTAGGATTTGTATTAATACTACAAAAACATTCCAAAAAGGAAATGAAAAACATTTAAGGGCGAGCTGCATTTTAGTAGTAAATAGTTTTTCGTGAAGTAGTTCTGCCCCACCGATTGCTGTACGAGTGAAATAATCCGCCACTTTGCGTATTCTACTCAGGAAATTAAATTTTTGAAGTTGTTATTGTCGTATATATTTCGTAGACTATTCAGTTCCACAATTTCAAGTTTTTCTTCCAAGTAAATTATGAAGTTGAAAACATAACAATTATTATTAATATTATTATATAATTATTATAGAAGAAAAATAGTTGAATCACCGTTATATTACTTTATACGCGTAAAAAAAAACAACAATGCGGTTTCAGGAAATCAAAATATGCACAGGATCTGATTTTCGTAATTAGGCAGATAACTGAAAAAATAATGAAATGAAAATTTCAATGACGTATTAACGATACACAAGCCTTGTTTACATTTTGGTTGTCCCGAACATATTTAAGACGAGACTCTTCTTACATGATGCCAAATCTTGTATAATAAAAATCGTAATTAATGAATACATTAACGATTTTAGCAGCAATTTCTGTTTAAAACCTAAGAAAAAAGTGGAAAGCATTTAAAATATGTATGTCCAGCTCACTATTTTGTTATGTTCTATTGAGTAAAATAGTTTATAAATTTTCAGCTTGGCAACCTCGAACTACTTCTGTCATTTTGGTGAAGATTTTAATTATAATTGTATTTTTATTTGGTTTCTGATTGATATTTGTATATTAAGGTGCTTTTAAGACATTTATGATGGTGAGAAAATGTATATTGTGTGAAAATACATGGAATAAAAATAATAATCTGTCATTTCATTATTCAACATTGGTTTTCATAATAATATTGTTTATTTTTTTCATTATCAGGTTAGAATTGTCAAAAGATCTTCGTGACCATGATTATCTTTCGGTTTATTTTTTTAATGAATATACTAAGGATCTAGTTGCTTATATTTTTGGATTTGTGGTGAAAATATTTAACAAAAAAATTCATTGCAAACAGGTGTTCTATACTTTTAGAAGGTGAATGTACTTCGTATAAAGTACAAATTAATTTTAGAAAACTGAAAAAAGCGTCTAAATTTGCTGTTACTGTTGGTTGCGAAGCTGAAAAATGTCTAGAACACTTACTACGAATTGAGATGTTAGTAATATTAATAAAATTGAAAATAAAACCTTTCAATATCATATTAACGTGTTTATAATCTGTAGTGCAAAACTGGTTTTAACTTTAAAATCCTTTAATGGTATATATTAAAAAAATAACTCTATGAGCTAAGATCTTCGATATAATATCGGGTCAACATTCGTTTAGCTGAAATCAGTTATGGAAAAACTGTTGCCATGGCAGCCATTACCATGGTAACGGGTACGAAAAAACCTGAATCATATGGTGAGGAAATGCGGGGTTGCCAAGTTGACCACTTCAGTTTAGCTGAAATCAGTTATGGAAAAACTGTTGCCATGGTAACGGGTACACAAAAACCTGAATCATATGGTGAGGAAATGCGTGATTGCCAAGTTGACCCCATTTTTGTCTAGCTGAAATTAGTGATGGAAAAACTGTTACCATATAATTTTTAAATAAATATCACGTTTGGATCTTTTCATTTTATTTTATACTTAATACCATGAAACCATGACTCGAAAATTTATATCAGTGGAGTATATGTACCCATGTGCAACCTACACGCCAGCTGTAATCGACTACTCATGAATCATGGTATTTTTCTACATTATTATTAAGATGCGATTGAATAATGCGCATATCAAGATTCAAGAAGGGGAAGGGTGTATCCAATGATTATATTCCCTTTCCCTTTCCCTTCTTAAATGACTTAATGTGCATTACAAAGTATTGGATATTTTTCAAGAAGGAAAAAGGAACCTTCTTGAAAAATATCCAATACTTTGTAACACGCATATCAAAATTCAAGAAGGGGAAGGGTTAATCCAATGATTATTTTCCCTTTCCCTTTCCCTTCTTGAATAACTTAATGTGAGGGTTTCATAGTATTGGATATCAAAATTCAAGAAGGGTAAGGGTGAATCCAATGATTGAAGTCCACACCATATGATTTAGGTTTTTGTGTTCCTGTTACCATGGCAATGACTGCCATGGCAACAGTTTTTCCATAACTGATTTCAGCTAAATGAAAGTGGTCAAACCGGCAACCGCGCATTTCCTCACCATATGATTTGGGTTTTTGTTTACTGCTAATCACAACAATCGTTGCCATGACAACAGTCTTTCCATAACTGATTTCAGCTAAACGAAAGTGGGGTCAACTTGGCAACCACGCATTTTCCCACCATATGATTTAGGTTTTTGTCTGCCCGTTACCATAGTAATGGCTGCCATGGCAACAGTTTTTCCATAACTGATTTCAGCTAAACGAAAGTGGTCAAATCGGCAACCGCGCATTTCCTCACTATATGATTTGGGTTTTTGTTTACTACTAATCAGAACAATCGTTGCCATGACAACTAACAGTTTTTCCATAACTGATTTCAGCTAAACGAAAGTTGAGTCATAATTTCCACTTATTCAAACGAAAAAATTAATAACATATATCACTTAACCTAAAAATAATTTTTTGAAATAGTTTAAAGAACCCTTTCGAAATATACGCAACTGTGGGTTGTTCTTTCCATGATTTATGTTGCGACTAAAACATTGTGTAGGTAATAATGTGTGAAGGCTGGTCTATCTTTTATACGTCATTGGAAAATATACTCACTGGCTATAGACGAATAGATCTAGAAAAAGCATACGACAGAATTAGGAGAGCAGATTTTCGGAAAATAATCTAGTAGATAATTATCCAGAATTATACAGTTGATTTTATAAAAAATATGTACGCAGAAAATAAAAATACTGTGAGATCAATTTTGATAGTTCCAAGATATTTCCGACGTAACATACTGGGAAAAACAAGTTGAGGACAAAATAGAAAATTAAATTTATCGATAATAGTTGATTATGAAAATATACGATGCAAAAGAAAAGGAAGGTAGAGAAATTTGGAATGAGGAATGAGGAGTTGAAAAGGCGACGTATTTGTGGAACGATTCGGAATTGAAAAGGCGACCTACTTGTGAAACGATTTGTCTTTGCTCTCAAAATAGATAATCACTCTCTTATCTAAGCTTAATTTCTTGTTTTGATGATCCTTTGGATGTCTGCATAAAAACTAGCTGCTGGGTTTTATGTCTGAAGAGTATGGTCACTGAGAAAGTAATTCGGAGCATAATACATCCAATTTAACCTGATTTTCTTACCCAATCAATCCAACAATGACACGTAATTCGTGATTTTATACTTCTGATGGAAGTAAATGAATAAAATACCATGCGTATACAAAAACAACTTAATCATAACCTTGGTGGCTGACTTTTGAGCTTGACTTTTGACTTGATTTTTTCAAAACTAATCCAAATCAACCAAGGACTAGTTGAAACCACGCTTAAAAGAAGCCAATGCCTTCACCGAAAAAATTTCATAACTCAAACCATAAGTATTGCTAAACATGGGCAGGAAGGAGATCTGGGCTGGCAATTTGTATTTTAGCTAATCTCCATCGCCTCGGCTATAGTTCGACAAAATTCGAGATCGTCAATCGGATAAATAATAATCTACTAATAATTCAGAAAACATTATGCAAATTTCATTTTCACATAATTAAAAGTATCTCTTATAATACTCTCAGGGGTAATACACGATTTTATAGGAATTTCCAAATTATTATATAACAATAAACCTTTTGTAAAATAGAGAAGTCTGTGCTGAACTAGCTCTTGTAGTTGGTATATTATATATGTCACTAGATGCTTTAGTTTTGTCAGTATGTATATCTCTAACAAAAATAATTATATTATGAATTATTTTACAAATAAAAATTACCCTTTGTAAAACCATTTGCTAATTAACACTCATAAATCCTAGGCGGTCAAGAATATCTTACATATCACAAGAGCTGCGTTTGAGCCCATGAAATTTGGAATTGAACTCACTCTTTCACAGATTATCAACTTCTTTGAGAAGATTGATTTTCAAGTGGTGATCTAGTTGAGATGTGACACAATAGACCTATTGTCGTAGTGCACAGTAGTAAGAAGACCCCCCAGCAAACCAAACCAAACCGGTTTGGTGCATTGGAAAAACGTTTGAGACCAAATGGGAAGAATTTACTGTTCCAACCCTTTCTTTGTGGAATCTACTCATATTTCTATTTTAAATGAATATAAAAGTTTCTAAATAACTCCACTTTAATAATAAGAAATATATGAAAACTCTAAATTAAATTAATAATTATTTCGATATTTAAAAATTCTGACGATGATATTTTTATAGATCGAAATAATAATTATCACTTATAATCTCCCTAGAGCACAAATTATTTCCGGAAATTGCCGATTTTCTTAAAAAATTCGCAACTGAGGAAAATTTTCGGAATATTAATTTGTGCTCTAGGGAGATTCGGTAAGAAAATTTTATAACAAATTTTTTTTAAAATAGAAATTAAATTGTTGACATACTTAGGTGACATATTATTATCCATAATAGTAGGCCGTTGTTGAGGCTTTGTTTCACAACAGCTAATTGCGAATTTGATATCATCGGTTGAAAAGACACAAAAAGTAGCATTTTGTGTATTTTCAACCAATGACTTGCATAAAATGGCCATGATGACGAGTTTTTTGACGTTTTGCATGACAGGTTTCAAAGTCAGTAGGTATGTGTTCAAAAGCAAAGTCATTTGTAGTCGCGTTTTATCTGTTATGTACATCAGATACAAAATTAAAATGTCGCGTTTTGGTGAAGAAAATTGTGAGACGATAAGAAAAAAGGTGAATAAATTAATTCCAGATAATACAAAAAGATCTATTTAAGAACATGAGCAATATTCTTTGTGAAAGTTTTCCATATTTCACACATAAATCCTGTGTGGAAAAGAACAAAATGGTGTCGAAGTATTACTATTATTTCATGAAGCATAGACATTTAATGGAAAAAAACAACGGATCCTTACCTTACTCGCCATTGAGGAGAAAATACGTGGAAAAGGAATTTCTAATACATTTGAAATTTGTAACAGATAATAACATGTACCTATAATTAAGTTATAAATAAATATCTATCAAAAATATTTTACGCCTCTGTGTTTATGACAGCTGTCAAGCCACAGGGAAATTTCCCTTTACGCAGGGAAATTTCCGAAGAAATTGGATTATTGTCATCATCTGATTGGCTAAAATTAACTGGTATAAAATTTTCAATTTAATTTAGAGTTCTCATACATTTTTTTTTATTCATTTATCCAATATTCCAACAGGTTTTACAACCTAATTACAGGAATATCTCATACAATCATCATGTTATCTAATATTACTACTTACTTAATAATCATGAACATTTTTCAGTCTATACTAATGATACAATACCCATATTTAGAGATAGGGAAAAGTGAATTAAATCTTTATGAGATCTACATGAAATTAAATGAAATGAAATCTTACAAAAACTGGTCAAACTACACTCCATAGTGTTCAAGGTAATCCATTATTAGTTTTTTATTTTGCCTCAATGGTACAGTAAAGTCAATATCTACTGCATTATTAATATTGTTTGCAAGTCGTAACATGATTTCAAGTGGAGAACAAACTGACACTCTAATTTTTCCAAACACTATATTGCAACGTGTATTAACTGATGGATTTCTAGATGGCACACAGTATAATAAATTTGCAGATGAAAAAACACCATTTTATTATTAAGGTGAAGTTAATTAAAAACTTTTACTTCCAAGTGAATAGTTGTTTGCTTGGAAAACCAGATTTTGGAATGACATACAAAAAGCGCAATTCTTGTTCAGCATTTTTACTGCACGCACAGACTGTTGAACTATTTATATAGCTAGTGTTATCAATTGTGGAGGAGGAGTTATAAGCGATTTACATTCATTCGAGTGTTTTGACAGTTACCTAGAGATAAAATTCTCATTACAATTCAGACATTTTTCAATATTAAGTTAGTTAGAACAAAGAGCTTCTTTTGTGATGTACTTTTGTTTCAGTTTCGAAAAACGTTGCTTTCGGTTAAAAGTTAACGCAAAAATAGCGGCTTCGTTTTGTCTCGTCATCAACGGTATTGCAGACGAAAACAAGATACGACTGTTTGTTCTTGAAGCAACTGTTTGTTGTAAAAGAAAGATAACATACAACCGTTCTCCTAAAAAGCTCTGAGAAGTAAATGGAAAACGAATAATGGTATACATTTAGCTTATCTAGCTTGTAATAGCGAACATTGTTTACTTTTCTAATCAAACATGAGAGTAAACAGAACTCCGAGCTCTCAATATTTAATATGGAACTATATCATAAAAGCATATCAACTTTGTTGCGTATTCCACAACAGCCGAAGGGAAAATATTCATATAAGTATCACATTCGAAATAACTTTTACTTCACCGCACGGTGAAAAATAACAAACTTTGTATATAATATTAAATGTCTTTTAAGTGAAAAAAATGCAGAATGCAGCTATCAATTCAAACGGATGGAAAACCATATGAACTTATTAGTCGGATTCTATATTTATTCACCACCTAATTGAAAAAACGAATGCAAACATTAATTCGACAGTTGGTTTAGTGATAGTGACCCGCTCAGTACCGCATGGAAACGAAAGCCATTTTTATTTGAGCCTAACCACGCAAACCGGTTTAACAATACTATGACTTAACGGTTAACTTTTATGATGTACCGGTTTGTAAAATCTTATAATATATTTTGTCTATACCCTAAATTTCTATTTTTGGCTCCTGAGAAGGCTTATCATTAGATTTGGAGCTGGGTCTGTTACCTGATCAGGCTCTAAGTTGACCTGTTTCAGGTGTTTGAGGAGTAGGTGGACGCTTCATTCTGCTCATCCTCGAGAGATGGTTTTTGAGTAAGCAGTATCCAGTAATAATTTCTGAGATTTCTGAAGCTCCATGCAATTCAGGGTATCCAATAATTCGCAAATTAAATAATTTCCGTTAAAAAAATTGGAAATATTTTTTTCCATATTTCATCAATTATGCACCAATAACGTTGAACATGGCAATAAAAATGCGGGTTAGTAGTGAACAATTTACCACTGCAGGGTTAAGTATCAAACTTGAAAGTAACGGTTTTTTGTGATATGCTTGAAAAACTGACAGCATCATCTTTGAAGGGCACTGGCTCCTTCAGGAGAAACTTTGATGAAGATAAATAAGGACATGAAATCACATCATATGTCTCTAGTTTGACAGGGGAGTGTTTGAGCATCCTGCAATAACGAACGATTTTTTTTTAAATATTCAACAGATGGGTAGGTACCTCATTCTATTTATAATCCCCGGTTATATCATAAGTACAAATTTATTTTACCAGTGCATCACTAGCGTGGTTGACTAGCACGATCGTCTTTTATCTCAGAATATACACCTCAAATATTCGTCATGAAGGTGGAAAAACTGCAGTAAATATTAAGTTTTTAATTTGAACGAGTAAATAAGTAATATAAACGTTGATAAAAATTAAATATTTATACACCCTAAGTTTTATATAAGTGTCTATTTACCATAGAAGGTAGTTGAATGTTTCCTCTCTTTTTCAAGATCTACTTCACTGAGGAATGCCAGTCGTAACTCTCTTGCTTTTTCAGAGAAATCTTTAGAGCTACAGTGGGATTTGAAAATTTAATGTTTGGGATCTCTTGGCGTGAATTCCCGTGGTTGTCGTTCTTTGATATTTACACCTTCACAAAGATACGAAACCGGACAATGAGTTGTAGGTGGTTAGTAACTACCTAGGTGATTTGTTTTTCAATATACAGCACGCGTCACGGCTTGTAAGAAAAGACAAGAGTAACCAGAATCAACTTTATTAAGTTCATGATGTTTTTTAAGGTCTCTGAAAAAAAAGGATTCCAAGCAATATTCACGATTAATCCCGGACTTCGCTGTGAACAAGATTCTCAGGAAATGTACTCAGTCTAGGCCCTGGATGGATTTGTGGCTGCGCTTTCCATACTTTCGACGTTTTGATATTCATATAGTTGATATTTCCGGATGCAAAAAAGTAGTTCCATATTGTAGCCGATGTCCTCTCTCCAACTGATTATAATTCAAATAACGAAATTGACATCTCGGTTCTTGAAAAAGCAGACCTCCACTCCAAAAGGTTCTAAGGTTCTCCTAATGTTCCTCAAACATTAGGAAGAGTAATCTTTCAAAGACTATACAGACTATCGTACCCCGATGGAGAAACTACTGTTAATCTTGTTAAAAGTGAATATATTTGGCAAGTAATAGTTGAATATGCTGTTCCCAAGGACCGATGCCTAAATTTGATAGGCAAAAATATTGTATAACTTGTAATAGTAACGAATATACAATATGGCCAGAAGATTCTTGAATTTCAAATAACACATCGGATATAGCCCAGAAGCCAGTGACAGATTTTCATGACCGACTTCCTCCCAATCGAAAATTCGTGAAATGCATCAGGGATTTATATATACTCACGACCGTCAGCTGCGACTCCGTGGGTGGGGCGGGCAGTCATTTCCTCTCATTTTAAAATTTGTCAGATTATAATTTACCTAGTATTTTGAAAGAAAAACAGGTGCTAGATGCTGTACACCTTTCAAGGTACCAGCTGACAAACTTTTCACTGAGATACAGCAAGCTGACATTGATTTTCATTCATAGTAGCATATAAAAACGACCACCATGTTTATTTTTAGTTGGAGGAAATCATTGAGAATATAAATCTTTCTTTCATGTTAAAGCAGCCAGCTGACGTATAATCCACCGTGTTATTGTCAGTTGTCTTTGTTTTTCTTCCAAAATACTAGGTGAACTATAATCTGACAAATTTTCAAATTAGAGGAAATTACTTAAAAATCTTTTTTTTTTCTCCATTCATGGGAGGCTGCCACTGCCCGCCCCACCCACGGAGTCGCAGCTGACGGTCGTGAGTGTTTATAGTATAAACGTTGATTGAAAACTTATCAATCAACGGTATAAGTCCCTGATCCATTTTACGAAGTTTCTCTCGAGAAGAAATAATTGACCGACAATGTACTTGGCTCCTAGTCTAATACCATAGCCAGTTTTATACAGGATTTATTTCAACATTTGGACCTCTTAATTTATAGTGTCCAGTGCTGTGCAGCATATAAATTCTCGTTGAATATTTCTGGGGAATAAATGATTGATTGAAAAACTTCATATAGTTTTAGAATTCCATTAATTTATTCTTGATTTTTAAAAGTCAATCATTATAAATTTGTAGTTTAAATTTATAATATTTGGTTTTTGTATCACAGCTTTGTATTTACTTCCATTATGTTCCAAATTATATTTTATTTTGACATAAGATAATACCTTCAGATCTTCATATTAAGTATACCATATTTTTATTTTTTATTGCCCGACGATGTGAATATCTAACTGAAACTAGTAGCGCAGCAAATTGATTAGTCCTACTTGGACAAATATATTATATTATGGTTTGACTTGAAATTTTATTGAACCCTTTTGTTTAAACTATTCTTCTGTTTGATATGAATAATTCATGTAGCATTTTCGCAGTTGAGAAAGTTACAACAAACAATCCTGAACCGAACTTAACTAGTTCCTTGGAAGCCTTACAATCCAATATTAATCTTTCCAATAGTAATTTTCTCACAAACTCATTTATATTCTAGTTAGGTGATAACTAGTCTGATGAATTCTACAGAGACAAATCCGTGCTGTCCACAAATCTGTAGACACAACGCACAGCCTTATTATCTGATTGAATCTGTCGGTTATTAAATCGACCGATAAATCGATGGTCTAATGTAGTAACGAAACGCTATTATGTCACAGTGAATTATGGATATCAGTCGGAGTCGTTTTTTCATGTAAAAGTGTGTAGCTCTCAAATACAAAATTATAATTGTGGTAATTATACAGTACAGAGGATGGAATTTGGGGAAAACGGCAGGCGAAAATAAATGAAATGATGTCTTAGTTATCCTACAACCATACAGGGTGGCCGCTATTTCAATAATACTTATTGGTATATCGTGAGACATTGAATGGGTTAAATGGCACAAATGTTGATATTCTTAGAAATTATTGATTGGTTGATTAGTTCGGCACCCCCAGTCAGAGGCTTCGAGACCTCAGCCTTTATGCTTTCTGTGCTGTTGGCTGTACCATTTATAAGAAGAGATCCTCATCAGTCTCAACAGTCTTTTCACTAGATCCTTCTTGGAGAAATCCTCCCTTGGGTACTCTAGTCCTAGAAGTCTATATTTCTAATGAGACATTCGATTATAGTTTGTGATGCTGCTTCCTCCTCTTCCATGCACAACCAACAGATAGGTTTCTTCCTATATGTGCTAATTATATACATGTGCTTGCTTAGAGTACAGTGACTGGTAAGTAATTCTGTTACTTTCCTCATCTGGCCCCTCCTAAAGTTTCATATTTCATAAGTCAATGACTCCTAGGGTTTTTTTACCAGGAGTTTGCTGTGTTCCTGTACTTCTGAGGTTTAGTTTGAATCCATCGAGATGTACAACCACATGAAGGAGTTTTTGATATCCCAAAAACTGGTTCGAGACCAGTGAATGCTGTTTTCTGCCGCTTTATTGTTCCCAGGGAACCACTTAAGTGCTACTCTATTAT
Organism: Lochmaea capreae; assembly: GCA_949126875.1. Classification (NCBI taxonomy): domain Eukaryota; kingdom Metazoa; phylum Arthropoda; class Insecta; order Coleoptera; family Chrysomelidae; genus Lochmaea; species Lochmaea capreae. Next base: position 11,777,558 of record OX421409.1, read on the forward strand.
CGTTTGCCAGGGTTAAGAGTTTTTGGAGGCCGTCTTGAATCAATCTGGATCTGGAGACATGTTAAAGATTTTAGTTGGTTGATTTTGCTCTGTATGTTTTTAGTTAAAATTGTTTCTCAAATTCTACCAATTTAATGTGCTTACATCAGAATTACGGACCCCACTTTATCTCTGTCGTTATTCGAGATAAGAAATATAGGGTAAACCAAATAAAAAGGGAATAAAGAGAGTTAGGACACGTGAGAGATGTCATGAAGCTATATTTCGTTTTGTGAGGTTCATACTGCTAGCTAATAATAAATAATAAATTCACGCGGTATCTTATGAATGGACTGTTTTTTTGTTTAATACCAGGTATTTTTAGACAAAGTCCTACAATAAAATTTAAAAATGTATAGCACCGAGCTATGTAAATTTGATTCGTAACACCGCTGAATCGTATCAGGTCTACGTTTTGGATAGAACCAATCCTTCTTTAACGTCAATTTTCATCGGTCCCATGCTTTGAGATGTCTTATACTAGATGGGATGCTGTGACAGGAAAGTAAATATGGTTGAGGAGGCAATTTATATGTGATAGATTTACTACAGACATAAATAAGTTTTGAATGTCTTATTTTTGAGATAGGTCGAGAAAAGATGAAACAAAAGGTGAAACTCCTTGAATTGTGTAACAATTTTGTTGAATATAATTTGAGTATCTAAAATATGAGTTTTAATTAGGTTTATAACCAATTATATCCTTTTTAGTGTCAATAGAAAATTTATCTAAAAGGATGATAAGTGGTTGGAAAGGGATTCTAAACCCTGGCAGCTTTGGCAATTAGTGAAGAATACATTAAGGAATATTATATCCAGAAAAAGTTATCATTTAAGTAAGCGAAAGTCGATGCTGAGGAAACAAAATCTAAGGTTTTCACAGCAAAGTTACAAAATTTTCATTTATCGTATCAAATGTATGCTTCCAATATAATTATTCATCCATCGCTAAAATAATAATAAAGATACAGGATAAGGCGGCGAAGCCGTCGATTAGAAAGATTTCGAGAGCTGTAAGTGTCTGAAAATTTAAAATTGGTGCCGATTAATTTCTACTTCACAATAATGAACTGGGAAACTGGGCCATTTCCGCTTGGCTCCTTCTACACTTTCTCCCCAGTGTTTCGTTCCCGGAATAGTTGTTGCGCCGTTGCATCATGATTCGTAACTAGCTCCTGTATTAGCCTCCGGTGATCAGCACTATGCGTTTGGCTTTTGTGCAAAACAGTGGTGATAAGCTCTGCAACATCTCGTATATCAAGGTAGTCCATCAGTTGTTAAACATTGAAATAGAGTTTTAACATCAATAGTAGAATCAGCAAATCGTTACGGATACAAATATTGTTGAAGATGAAATGGGGCGACAATTAATCACAAAACAAACTTTAATAAGTTACGGATACAAATATTGTTGAAGATGAAATAGGGCGACAATTAATCACAAAACAAACTTTTATAAGGCTATCTCATGCTAACAAGAGTAAATGAGAGATTTAAATGGAATATATAATATACAAGTGATGAATGAAATGAGTTTGGGTAAAACCAGAGCTCGATCCCTCACAGAACCTCCATCGTCGCTGTAGGAGTGATTCTTATGACGCACGTGACACACAGAATGTGTTGTGGGTTACTTGGTAGCCTTATTACTTATATATTTTTTCGTGCAATCGGACGCGAAGTCAGTATTTCGCGTTCTCAACACAGTCCGCGAAATTCAATTTCGCGGCCGTTACCCATAGCGACGGCTGCGAAATTCAATTTCGCGGCCGCTACCCATAGCAACGGCTGCGAAACCAAACGTCACTTCCAAATTTGACATTTCTAAAATACTACAAAGACAAGGATTATTTTTTATTGAATACCAACAAATACTTATATTATTTAGGATTAATACTAACATTAATTGTACAGTTTTTATTATTAGTTATGTTTACCCCAGAAGTTGAAGCAACTACATCTAATGTTTCTGAATAATGGTTATTGCCTACATTCAAACCAGATACTATATCGCCGGAAATTGAGTTGGAAATTTGCTTCTTATTTTCGATAGAGTCTTCTATATATCCTTCCGCTACTGTCGTGGACTTCCATTCACCGTGACGTTTAAGAATTGACGTATCAGCCCCAGTATTAGCAAGCCGCGTGGCAGAACTTCTCCGAAAACAGTGACCCGTGTATGTTTCAGGATTTGGTAATCTAAGATACTTGGCAATCATACTAGGCATTTTCGCAATGGTATGCACTCCAACAACTTGTGCGGTGCACTTTCCGTTAACGTATCTCAAGAATATACGACGATTATTAACAATATGTTTTGGTCGAAGAGCTGCATATTTACGATAAATTTTTATGAAATCAATATTAGTAATAGTGAAAACACGCTTCTTATCCGTCTTGGTATCAGGAACGGTTACTATTAATACAACATTCTTTTCCTGAATATCTTCAATGGCCATTTTTACTAACTCATCTCGTCGCAAGGCACCAGATATTCCCATTATCAAAACTACCTACAAAAATCAGTACAATAAATAAAACAATATTGTAAATGACATCTCTTAACACTTACCTTCAACAATAAGTATTTTTCATCACTAGCTTCTTTCAGGAATGTATCAATTTGCTCACGCGTAAAAACTTTAGACTTTTTTGCTCGATAACCTACTGCTTTTCTTTTCAGAAATGGTACTAATTTTGAAAACTGCTTGATGTCGATATTGTCTAGTATATTCAGCAATCACTTCAGCATGGAATAAATAAATATTATTTATCCTCTATAACTAGTTGTCAAATTTTTTCGTTGTGTCAGATAGGGACCAAAAATTAATTCTATATTAGTTCATCTTGACAACGGTAGCCGGAACGCTACCGAAACGTCGAAATAAAAATAAAAAAACATTATTGTGGTTTGATTCCCAAAAAAATAAGAAAAAAGAATAATATATTTATCTAACCAAAGAGGTTCAGTTCACACCACATATTTTTCTGCATCTGCCCAAAAACGTAACTGATTTCTGTATGTTGGTAATTTAGGCCAGCCTGTGATGGCAATTTTCTCCAAGGCATTTCGTGTTTTCAACCAATGGAATCTCCGAGCGTCCTAGTACTACTGGTTTCAGGCCTGTCTGTGCTTTCTGTTGTGTGAAGTTAATGTCCGTTGTTTGAATACACTCTGTGAGTAGTTATACCCAATAATTTTGTAAAATGTAAGAGCTGGTTTCTGCATTTTCAAGTAATATATTTTTTTTTATATGCAAACACTTTTACATTCAGTGAAAATTTAAAATCTGTTTTGCTAACTAAATTTGAAATTACATGTTCGTTAAAACACACTAAATTCAATTAAATTACTTGAAGCGACATTTAATTTGAAACGATTTTCCAAATTATTTTGTCATGAAACATTGAAATATCGCATCAGTCAAGGCACATGGGTCTGGTATGCAATTATCACATGTTTTGAATGAGTTGATACCAATACCAATTTGGTTTTAAGAAGATTATCATAAAAATCAAATAGATTTTTTTTTATTGTTTCGATTTATTTATAGACCCAATTACGTTAGTGTATCGAAGAATGTGAAAAAAGTTCAATATCATATACTCAAGCAAAGTTTGAGTTTTTCTCATCCCCGTACCCAAGCGAAGCAGAAATAAGGGCGGACTCTTATTGTGACAAAGTAAAGCTTAATAACTTAGTATAGATGTCTGATGATATAAAGAAAAAATATATATCCCGTGGTAACAATGTAATGTGGATATTCAGGAAAAGAATGTATATTCCACTTGTGCCAAAAATGGCAAACAAAGGCATTTTCCAGCACCAGAAATAAGCAATTGAGCTGATTCTTTGGTGTTTGGCAGATAAGGTCATGAGAATTTCATATTTTATGAAAACAATGGAGTTCATAATTCATGTCAAGGCGAATTAAAAAGCATCGGAGCGAAAATTATAGTTTTGTTATTTATTGTTAGCTGTTATTTGACAAAAAAATAGGTATGAGCTTTCCAGGAAATAGTAAGGTTTTGACGTAGAAAATTATATTCTATTCACCTCAGACATTAACGGAGTCTGAAACCAATAGGTAACAAACAACTTATTTAAAACACACGAAAATCCTTCAAGATAAACGGGCAAACATTCAAGACATGTCGTAAGCAGATTCAGAAACCGTGCTTTTGGCGTACTGTCACGAAAAATTTGTATGTATCAAAGTCTCCATCAAGCTTTGGGTGTGAATATTCCATGCTGATGTCCACCCTTTTCATAGAGGAAAACATATATTTCGAAACATCCGAAACTTCCAGTTTAAAAAAAAAAGAAATGACGGATGTAAACCCAAAAATTATTATATTATTATGTTTAACAGGGAAGATGTAAATACAGTAAAACTCACGAATGTTTCTCGTTACGTCATACTTGAATGTATCAAAGACACTCTAATTTTATGTGGATATCACTGACCGCGTATGTCTAATTAAAACAAATGGAAAGGTACATATATAATATGTCTTTTGTGCTTGAATTAAGCTACGCCATTACGTCTTTATCGGTTTGTCACTCTGTCTTGTGTTGTGACAACGATTGTACTCAAAAAGTGAAACGTCACTTTATGCGGAAATGATTTTGTCACCATTGAAGTTCGTCGTCATTGTCATTACTTTAAATAGGTGAAGTTCATTTACTTTTATTGTGATATTTTTCGACAAAATGCCCCGTAAACGCATCAAATAGTTGTTCAGCTTTAAACAGCAGCCAAAAACAATGTAGAACAAGAAATTTAGCTTGATTACAGAAATCTTTTACCGGAATAACTGGATTTGCAGCATTAAGAGCACTACCCTCGAATTAAACATCGAAAATCATGTTTAATTCACGTAGAAATTAGGGAGATAAATTGGAATTATATCCTAGGAACTAGTAAGTAATTAACCGAGAACATCTCAAGATTCGCAGTAACGTACGGGTGAGGTAAGAAAGTAAAACGTCAAGTCCTCGGGCAACAATTTAATGAACGTTAATTTCCTGAAACAGGTAACTATTTATTTCACAGAGCAACATCATATAGCGGAAACAAATTTCTGCTTTGAAGTTATATAGCCTAAACCGGAAATTTTAATCGGAGTAATAGAACCCTGTTAGTTCAATATCTTCGCGATAGTTACGATAGTAGAAATTGGAAAGCACAAACATTAAAAACGATGATGTATATATTTGTTAATTGCTTTCGAATTTGGAGCAATATCAAAGTTCATGTTAATTTAACTTCACGTAACATAATCAATAACCTGCTTATTTGACTGTATGCTGTATAGGAATCTAAAAAATATATATAGTGTGTCTATAAAGCTGATGCATCATTAGCTGAATCAATAATAATGTGATCTCGATTCAGTGACTTAACCTGGTAATAGATTTGACGCTAAAATTTTGTAGCATAGCAGGTGTTCCATTCTGCCTTTACTGCCTGATTTGGGCTGTCAGGACATTGATATTGTCAGGTCTGCTAGTTCGGGTTCCAGAATTCAAATAACCCACCAAAAAGGAGTCTAATTAAGTGAAATCGGGTGATCTAGGGGACGCTTCCACTGTTCCCCTTTTTTAGAACCATCGATTCTGTCTAAAAACTAACCATTTTTTGCAATTTCAATATTAGCAACAAGCTGGGTAAAATCAAAAATCAATGTATCCCGCAGAAAGTCCAGATACAATTTTTCTGTTGAATTTTCGTGAAAAAAATGGAACACAAATTGCATTTCTGACAATATCCACTAATACTTCAATTTTTGTGCTCTTTGACTAGCGAAACTAAGCGAGAACAGCATCGTCACCTCACTGTGGGTTCCAGAACACACTGGAATAGGAGAGAGTTGAATGGCAAACAAAGGGGCTGAAACACCCTTATCTGCTCCTATGTAATATTGGAAGAGCCGCCGATAAAAAGGAGAAGACCTGTCCGTTGGCAATATATAGTTGGGCCTAGATACTTCTGAGCAGATGAAAACAAATGAACGCCTATATCAGATTAAGACTTCACTAAGAGTTTTGACAGGTGACCTAACAAGACACTGCCACCTGCAAAGGCACATCAAAAAGCTCAAACTAGTGAAGCAAGAAGGATGTAGATTCTTTGTAATGGAAGAAAAAACCTCCATTCATATTGTTGCGGAATCTATAACAATACAGAATCCTAGGACACTGGATACAAGATGGACACTTACCAAAACCAAACCCTAAGTAGAACTGAGTGGAAAAAAAAGGTACAATAGATCTTTCAGGTCTCAGTGAATGTCATTCAAACATACACCTCAATAATAGCCAATTTGGATTCTGATCAGACCAGTATTAGGCTTTTTGCCGGTTGACATGCCCGTTCAAATAAAACATTACCACATCCGAAAGTAGAGCGGTACTTATGAAATTGTTATTTATAATATTATTGTTTTGATTTATTACTCATTACCACCGCCAGACAGCTTATGAATGTGACGAAATGTATTTTTCTCATTAAAATAATTTGATAGTGTAGACAAAGTTATATCTTATCAAATATTTTCATTAGGTACAGATCGGTATACCCCTAGCCTAAATTTTCCGTATCTCCTCTCCATCCTACTCTCCATACAATGAGAGATACGTTCACGATCTGGATGCAGTTCATGTCCGTACCTGTTGTTGAGCTCGCATCATATCCAACACCAATAATAAATGAAGATTCAATTCTTCCACTTTCTATGGAATTTCAACATTCACTTCACACAAACAACATTTTCAGAATCACTCCAGCCGAGGAAATTCGCAAATTAAAAAAAAAAGGATAGTGTTCCACCTAAGAAAACTGGTGTGAACGTCATCATTCCAAGATTAGTTTCAATGCATGACATATCACTGCGATAAAATAGTACTTGCAGCAAAATCTTGATGTTCCAGGATAATTTTATATCACTATTCATTCAACTAATAGTGGATAGGTATAGTTGACGTAAAAGGTATAGTGCGAACTTAAAGGTGCCGGCTTTTTGTTTGACTCTAAGACTAAGACCTTTTGTTTCTATACCGTCATAGCCCAGTCAATATTATAATTATTCAAAATGCTTACTTAGTTGACGATAAATTAATTTAATGTTATAATGTCAACTAATAATCGTTAGTAGTTATTCAATAAACTAGTTTGTTAATGAAGGCGATTAATAAACGAAACTGTTTAAAGCACGAACGAGCGATAGCGAGTGAGTAACTATTTTGGAGACATAGTGCAGGTGTTCTCTTTAGTCGGTGGTCTGACATCAAGAAAGTGTGTGTGCTTTGTGTGGAAATTATAAGTAAGTATACATAAATTTATTAGCAATTATCTATTTGGACGAAACTCGGTATGATACACACGATACGGTTAAGAAAGGATGGACTGATGGGTCAAAATACAAATACAATATAGAATTATGTTTGGTAAGTAGACGAAAAGAAAATAAATACCTTCCATTAGCTCCGCAACATAACTTAAAGGGGATATACGATTAGATAGCTAGAACTATATCTTTTACGTCAACTATACATGCGTCACTTCATGGATGCACTGTATAAATGGTGGCATAGAGATGAGAGAAGGCCATTTTAAAAAATATCTAGCACCAACTTTGGAGGTTTTAGTTTCTTTATTAAGGAGTTGTTGGCTACAAATTACAACAAACTTATAGCGACACGCCCTGTATCTTCTAAAATATTTTCATGTAATTTCATTATTGATGCTACAATCATATTACTAAAGTATTTAAAGGGGGCTCTAGACGGAAGACTCATTTGAAGTTGATACGACTTGGTTCATAAATCAAATTCAGCCCGCAGTTTGTAGTAAGCCACGGATAAATATAGATCAATAGCAACTCAGTTTCTTGTCACTTTTCGGAGAGTGTATTAGGGCGAACAAACAAGCAATAGAAAACAAGAAAAATCCTCAGACGTGACGGTTATTAAAAAGTTTTTTCCGGACATTTTCGGCTCCATCAAATAATTTAATGATGCGAAGGAACATGTTTCACCTCTGATCACGCCAATAACAAAAAAAGTCTCATTTTTGAAGTTTCTTAATTTTTTTTTCTGCCTCTGGACCTTTGCGATGTTTAAAATATAGCAGTGTGTTCTCACGTACGACCAACAAATTTATACTTTGACAGTTAGTAGCTGGAGTAGTATCGAAAATAAAGTAACTTTCGAAGGTAAATTGTGTACAATCCTATACTTGTTGATTATATTATATACAAGTTGAGTTTGTTTAGTTGAACTTATTATGATTTATATTATCATTTGATACATTAAAGAGATATGATAGGGAGGGAAAAATATTTACATGATATCAGTTATAAAGAAGTATTGGAAAGTATACATAATACGGTGCTTTTAAGGATAGAGGCTGGCAGCATCGTATTTCGTGTATTTTCCAATATTTTTTCCAACCCATTTCGACTTCCAGGTCGATAACATTCTTAAGAATGTGTAGGGAGGATAAAAACGACCATGAACTGTATAAAAACAATTTTTTCTTAATTTTAGACCAAGTTCTCCAGAGTAGGGAAACTCGAAATATCAGGGCTGTATTCTTGACTGAGGGAGTGAATATTCCCGAGAGAACAGATATTTTGTCTTTGTCAGAGTAGCCAACCAAAATAAAGACAAAATATGTGTTCTCTCGGAAACAATGCAGCACTACAGAGTGGTGTCGTCTGAATAGCCAGTCAAGTTATTGAACTTTTAGATTTAATAAAAATTGTACCGCCGTTAGTAGTGATCACAGGTAATTACGTTTCACTACATTTTATGGTTCACGTTAAACTATTCCGTTCTAGTGTTATGAATGAATTCATATTATCGGAAAAGACAACGTCCAAGTGTACTGCACTTGGTACATTTTATTTTCATGGAATTATACCTATTCAATGGAATGTTCCAGATATTTATAGTTCCAGGACATCCGGCAACAAATGGACTCACAGAAAGAAACGTGCAGAGTTTAAAGCATAGATCAAAAGCGAGTACCAATGCATGACACTACACCTATTCAAGTCCAAAACATTTTATTTCGGTATCGCGCGATACCACTATTATAGTTTGTGGTGAATCTCCTGCAGAGTTGTATTTACATCGGAAGATGCGAATCCGTTTGGATGCAATTTAACCTTATCGACCCAAAGCCTCACAGATTCAATACAAACCAGCACGTTCATTTCTAGTGGGGGAGAGGATCCAGGCTAGAGTTTTCATAAATAATAAACACATATGGCATCTCGGATATGTATAAAAGAAACTTGGGAAACTCCATTATATAGTCCTTTTAGACTCAGGAAGAACATTAAAAAGACATGTTAACCAATTGAAATTAACGCTAGTCCGGAAAAAGACAGTAACGTTTGGACCCACTCAGTCATTCATGTTCCAATGCTTCCAACAGTACCCCAAAGTAATCCAGATTTATTGAATGAACGTCATTTAGGTGAACCAACACCTGATGCGTCATTATTACGACCTGAAAGAGAAAAACCTCCACCTGTTTGGTCCAAAGACTACGTAATGGCATAAAATAAGGAGGGGAGAATTGTTATGTCCTTTTATTAGACTTGTTGATATCAATCATAAAATAACATATGTCATAGACAACTGTCAATAAATATATCAAAAGTAATAAACGTCTATTTTCTAAACGATGGGGATAATTCAGTTCCAATCATAAGTTTAGATCCTTCTTAAAATTATAATAATATTCTTCAACCATTTTAATACATAACCACAAATTATCCAGATTAATGACATTTTCATCATGAAACACAAACTAACAATACAATCAAATTGTTAAGAAAATAGAACCTGTTATATTTTTTTTACAATTTGGCAGGGTAGAGAATCTTTAAAACAATTTTTAATTTTAGACCAAACAATTTGAATTGTTCCAAAACTTGAACTAAATATTGCACAAGAAATTGGCTAGTCTAAAATGACCTTTACAAATCTATCTAAATCATGAAAGAAGAGTTGACAACTATATATATTGACATCCTATTTTATAACCTTTTTTTTTTAAATTCCTTGCACACTTATTTGGACATCTAAAAATGAATAATTATTATCTACGACCACCTTTAAAATTAGGCATTTACGAACCAAAAAAGATGTGTGAAATCATATATTATACATACGTAAAAAAGCGTGCGTAAATGAACAACGCTTTTTATATGGGACTTTCATTATAACACCCAAAAGCGTGCGTAAATGACCAATGCTTTTTAAATAAGGTTTCCATTTTAACACTTTTTTCCAGCTACGTAATTATCTAGTTGCCTTAAATTTAGTCGTTTGTTGTATAAACTTTTATGCTGTCAGTAAATTTGAAAGAAGTGTCAGACATAGTGAAAAATATTTTCTGTTTTATTTAAAATTTTAATTACACTTATTTTAAGTGGAAGAACTTCGAGAAGAATGCATTTCTTCGGATTGCACACCACCTGAAATTGCCGTAAACGCAATTAATAATCTGGTTCCACAGAAATCTCAAAAAATTTACACGAAATCTTATGCTGATTTTTTAGATTGGTGTAACAATGAAAAAGTCAAGAATTACATCGAAAATGTTGTGATAGAAAATTCTTGAATCTCTCAGCCCAAATCGAACGATTTCATCGATATTGATACACCTCCAACATCAAATTTAACATCCCAATTATTGTCTTGTAACCAAGTTACTTTGAAAAAACACAAATTACCCAATGTTATAATCAGTAATTTAAATAATTGTCCTCACTTTACTGTAAATATTAATTTAAATAATTAGAATTCGTTGTGTATATATTTGTTAACAGAAAATTTATTTTTATGTTTTGTAACCCCTTCTTAGCACATTTTTTTTTTTTTTTTCTTCATGTGGTCGTAGATAAAGTTTTGTATGACACTGGTGCATAAAGTACTTTTGCGCACTCGTTGCGAAAAAGTATAACTTCACGCACTTGTATCATGAATAACTATTTCATACATTAAGGTTGAAAAAACGACAACAATTATTTTATCAATGCTCATTTCCAGCCTGCTGACAGTACAAGACTGCTGTATTAAAATAAAATACCAGGTTTATATCTCCGGGTCTCAACTAATTGTTTTCAAGTACAAAAGCTCAAATATACTGAATTTAATCAAAAGGTCGCCTCCAATAAACGAACCCATCTAACTACGAACTTGAACATAAAAATACAAAACGAAGTATTGTCTACCATTTATATTCATGTCTGGCGAACATTTTTCACCAACCCATTAAAACCCCGCTGTTACTCCCAATTCGACCTGAGGCTACAACAAAGTAGAGGGAAGCACTGGGAGAATTTATGCAACATGGGGCTCTTTTCGTCTGCCGTATTATATGAATTTCAGATGGAAGTTCTATTGCTACTATTGCCTTGGCCTATTCTATGTATAAATGTATCGCCAGTAAAGTATACCATTTGCGAATGTCATGCTCTTATATATTTCAGAGGTTTTAACGTTAAAGGTGCGATTCCATCTGTCATAAAGAGAAATACTGAATGTGCTGTTAAAGTTATATCAACGAGGAAGTTATGAATTGTCTAATAAAAAAAAGCTTGATGCGGAGATATTCGAGTTTTTGTAAAAACTAGGTCACAAAGATAAAAATACAGATAAAAATGTTTTAAAATTGATACGTAAAAATTGTAAAAGATCGTAATTTTTGTTAGCTTCATTAGAAATCACATTAAATAAAAGACAGTAAAAACTAAATGAATAGCTGAAGTTGAAATAGAAGGTATCGTGGAAATATGTATTACTATGTTTTTCTTGGCCAATCACCAGTCGTTATAGTTGGGGAGCAGATCACTTCATAAACTGACTCCTTAGTCGTGATTTATCTGCGCTTTAATTACTGTTTCAAACATTTTATATAATAGTTATTTATGTATCAAGGGTACTAACAATATGATTATGCCCTGAGGGCGACACTCTTACAAAGCCGAGTGCCTATGGTCCGAGGGTACGTATCTATTGGTATAGTTGACGTAAAATATATAATGCCAACTTAAAGTTGTCGGCTTTTTGTTTGACTCTAAGACTAAAGGTGAATTTCCACAGATCCGTCATACGATGTCCGATTGTAAGTCGAATCACGTCGTACCGGATGAATGCAAATGCCAATTTCCATTGCTTGGAAACAATCGTACGTTTTAGTAACAAAAATAGTAACATATCACTTTTAAGTTTGGTAACGTCAATGAGAAGTGACAGCATATAAGTCAATGTCGACAGTTTTTTGTAATTTTAAATTTTACCTCACTAGTTTGTTGCACAGTTTGTTAGTTTGTTGTTTGGGTTTGGTCTTCGATAATAAATTAGTTCATTTGAGATTTTCTTTTTTTGTAAATATCTCTAATCCAAACTCTTGGTGGATTTCCTATTCTTCCTCATATTTCTCAATACATTTGAAATTAACAGCAAACTGTTCGTTGCTTTTAATCGTCTTTCATTATAATTATTATTATTCATACTTAAATAGTATCCTACAAAAATGGCAGATCATGAAAAAGTTAGGTTAAATCAGATCCGATGACGGATAAAAGTTGAACATTTTCCAACTTAGTCCGATAACGGGCGTAAGTTGAAACTTTCGGACAAATATTTCGCGGCTTGTCAATTTTGAATTTTTCCACCAATCACAGAACTTTCGGATGATCGTATCGTCGGATGACGGATCTATGGAAATTCACCTTAAGAGTATACCGTTATAGCCCAGTCAATATTATAATTTAAAATGCTTACTTAGTTGACGATAAATTCATTCAATGCTATAATTTCAACTAATAATCGTTAGGATTTAATAAACCAAATTGTTCATGAAGGCGATTAATAGACGAAACTCTTTAAAGCACGAACGAGTGACAGCAAGTTTAATAGTTCAGTTTATCAATCGCCCATTAACAAATGAGTTGATTACAATATTTTTTCGTTGACTGTAAACTCTTTTTTTGTGACAAAATTCACTTTTCCACAGACTATTAGGAGACAATAATGTCAACTCCATACCAATGACGTAGAATCACGACTGATCGTCAGTACAAATCATCAGTTCTTTCAGAATGTGGCCTGAGCGTTAATGTATACGTTACGTCCCAAGCCCGATCTTGTACGGAGTCAAGCTTCGTACAATGAATTTGTACGAAGTCCGATCGGTACAAGCCATTTTGTACGAAGCCGAGATTGGCGGACTTCGGACAGAGATGATTGTACGAAGTCGACTCTGTACAACGCTGGTTGTACGGAGTCGGAGCATCGATACTCACTCGGTAATGAGCGCGTTATTCCGAAGTAGTACACGCATATATAACAAATCAAATCTTATAAGCATTGTATTTGGTATACATTATAATTTAACTCCAAGTTTTATTGCATTTTGTGAGCACAATTTGGTAGGGGTAGGTTTGGTTGAGTTATTATTGAAAATTATTATAATTTATTCTTCAAAAATTGACTAAAAATACGAAAGTGGTTTGGTAGGGGTAGGTTTGGTTGGGTTATTATTGAAAATTATTATAATTTGAACATTATCAATTACAATTACACAATTCAATTTTTCGATTCGGATTAGGGTAGGGTAGGGTGGTTTAGGTTAGGAATTGACTTGCTTTCTATACACTTTTTCAAACGATATATTTAAAAAAGTGTATGGAAAGCGAGGAGATGTTCTTTTCATAGATATCCTAGCTTTCTATACACTTTTTTAAGGGAAATTTCATAAATTTTTGTGAAGTGAATTGAAAGCGAAGGAAATCTCACCCAACCTACCCAACCCTAACCCAAATCGAAAAATGGAATTGTATAATTCACAAAAAAGCTTGCTTTCCGTACACTTTTTTAATGGATATTTTCCAAAATGTTGTAAAGTGCATTAGAAGCGAAGGAATTCCAACCCAACCTACCCTACCCTACCCTCCTCCGCGCCTTCGATGCTCCGACTCCGTACAACCAGCGTTGTACAGAGTCGACTTCGTACAACCATCTCTGTCCGAAGTCCGCCAATCTCGGCTTCGTACAAAATGGCTTGTACAGATCGGACTTCGTACAAATTCATTGTACGAAGCTCGACTCCGTACAAGATCGGGCTTGGGACGTTACATATAGAACAAAACACATTTTTTAATAAATCTTCACCTAAAAGACGACTCCAGCTTTCTTTTGATGTATTCATGGTTTCTTTCAATCTAAAATCTCTTTGTTCTTTCCTCTGCTATTTATAACCCAAATATCAAACATTGCTTTAAACAATATTAACCTATTCATATTTGAAAACATCTTAAACATAATACCAGACAATTAACAATTACCACTACCATATATCTCGTTTTACTAAGAAGAAGTAGAAATAATATAAATTTCAAATTATTCATTATTTTTTACATCTTTGTCTGAACTATAACTATTTTTGAGAGAGGGTTTATTCACTTTAATCGAACAGGTTTCTCTTTAGTCCGTCGTCTGACGTCAAGAAAGTGTGTGTGGAAATTGTAAGTATACATATACATATTAGCAATTATATTCTTAGTTAAAAATTATATATTTACCATGTGGCGTCCTTGAGAAATATCGAGTTCGGTCCAGAATATTGTGTGTAACAACGGCGAAAATTTAAATAATGGTGATGAGAGTGATGATTTTAGTAATAGTGAGAATAATGAAAACAGGATTCGACGACATTTAAATTTGGAAGCACAGAAAATATGTTTCAATGTGTATGAGAATCTACGGGAAAAGTTTGGTTTCGATGAAAAAACAGAATTAATGCAAGCAGTATCTAATTTAACAGAAGTTCCCCTATCAACTATAAGTGAAATAGCCAAAAATGAGCCTTATGAACGCCAGAAGCGATGTGATATGGGATTGGTCAAACTTTTAGGGTGTGTTGTAACTCGGTAGGTTAACATACTGGTCACAAGACCAGTGATTAAGCTATGTTTAATCACTATTTAGTAGTCAGGCCTTTTTCCGTTGTAACACGAATTGTTGATCAAAGGTCACGTAACCAATGGATTTCAGTTGACATTTCAACCTTTCGTTTCCGTTGTTGTCATTAATATTTAGTAATTTAGTTTCATGATGTGTGTTTTACAACATTCTTGTTTGTATTTGGTCCGAAAAATGGTTTAACCTACCGAGTTACAACACACCCTTATTAACAAAAATAACTATAAAACGTCAATTGCAAGTATAAATTGTCAAATTGAAACAGACAATCAGATAGAACAAGAAAAATTGCATTGTTCCGTGTTTGACCATAGGTTAACTCTCCGAGATCTGATGGTAAAACTTTCGAAGGTTAACCAGTTGGTTAACGTCTAAAATTTCGTGTTACAACTACCTTTTGAAGTTAACCAATGGTTAACTATAACAATGGTTTAACCTACCGAGTTACAACACACCCTATAATTTCGTGTTACAACAACCTTTTGAAGTTAACCAATGGATAACTATAACAATGGTTTAACCTACCGATTTACAACACACCCTTATATGTGTCTTTGATAACATCATTAAAAACCACCATATATGACTGTTACAAAAGTAATAAGTTACCTACGATTGACATAATAATGCCGGGCCGCAATGTAAATTGCTGTGTGGAAACCATTGAAAACTGGATTAAAAAATTGGGATTCAAATTCAAAACGATTAATACTCGTCAAACAGTCATGGAAATCAGAAGAATAGTGGATATGCGGTATACATACTTGGAACAAGTAACTAAGTATAGAGAAGAAAACCGGCCAATTATCTATTTGGACGACCAAAAATGACTGATGACATAAAAAGTGCGTTCATAATCTATGGGTAAGGTGACGAGCGAGAACAGACAGAGTACGAGTACGAAGACAGGTTAAACACCTAGGGAGAAATTAGGTTGAACGATTAGGGCACTCCCTACCGATTTGTAGATCGACACTGTCAAAATTTGATTTTGACCTTGAAATGTGTTGTTTAATTTACGTTGATTGCAGAAAAACATGGATCGAGGAATGTTTATCACCAGTGGAATATTAAAATATTTTGTTGATGGAAACTGGTAGCTAACCTTAACCCACCGAATACCTATTACCCCGGGCCTTAACCTCTATAAACAAAAACATCTGTACATATTATACGAACTGCGCATATCATGGTTATAGTTTTCCCGATCGCGAGCGGGGAACAAAGAGAACAGGCTCGCCATTTCTCGTTGTGCGTTTGTGAACGCTGTGGGGTAGAGTGTGAGGTATATATTTAATGTTTTATGAACGCTCACTTTGTACCGAAGCATAACTCTTACACTCAAGACGTTGTATCTTAAATTTGGCTGGTAATGCCACGCACCTCATTCCGCTCGGTCAATAATAATAACCTTCACCACCTTGGTGTTTAATATACTATTTCTTGAGTTCAATATAATTTAACAATTTTTTATTTATACCTGCGACATTTCCATGACATTATTATTGTCTGCGTTTTTGTTTCTACGGAGATAATTATTAAAAGGTTTATGCCCGGTTGCAAGAACGCTTATTAAAAATGATGAATGATTAACGGCTAATCAATGAAACAATAACTCGTTAATTCTTCAAATCAACCATCATTTACACAATCAAAATGCAACGGATAGGTACCTGCAATGATGAACAATTAATGGACCATTATTTTTTTCGTGAAATCGGGTTCCCATTGATGGTTCATAATTTTTTAATCAACCATCATATGATGAGAGATTTGATTAGCGTTCTTGCAACCGGGCATTAATGTATCAAAGTTAAAAATCAACAACTAAACAAGGTTTTCTGAAATTGTCGTATATTGTGAAGCGTGTTAACAATAGATACAACAAGTTAGTCCATATCAGTCAAAATTCGAAAAGGTAATAATAGTTTAACCACTGAATTTGACAAAAACTCTTATCAACATTCATACATTGCCTGTTAGCTTAACACAAAAGTGCTAGATTGAAACACAATACCGAATACAAATATTATTTTATTGAAAGCAAAACCAGACAACTTTCCAATAAAACAAACAATCCATCGATTCAGCTATTCTACTAACGTTTATAAGGAAAAAACGTTGCCAAACACGCTTAAAATCACAACATATCACACGATTCCATTAAATAAAGTCGATTCGGCGGAACATCTTTGTTTACTATCACGATAACGTCTGAGTAAATGAAATGAAGGTGTGAGCTGTTCAGTTATGTTTGCTTTTTACACTACGCAAACTAAAAGCTTCCGGACGAATTGAAACACGCTAAACGATGTCCAAGTAGGTACTTGTCGTTGTATTGGGTTTATAGAATAAACGAAACTGCTCGAATTGGAATAGTTTTTTTAGTGAAAATTTTTTGAAATATAGTCCGTTTGTTCAGGGAAAATATTTAAAAAGCTCTCAGTCAAATATTACATAGTAATATTTGTTTCAGTTGAAATATATAGATAGTTTATTACAAAAAGAATGAAGAGAACAATAATCAACTAATAAATAATAATTAATAAACATGAAAATGATACATAAATATTTCCAATACTTGTTTGTGTTAAGTAGTGAAAAAAAAAATTATGTTGCGAAAGGCATCCTACGTATTTTATTGTTCATTTCGAGGTACCTTCTCCACAAGGTTTTAAGTGGACATCAAAGGAATTCCATATAAAAATTAGATGTTATTCGTTATAATAATAAATTCGAAGTGAGGTACGAGGATGTATTGATATCTAGTTAGCCTAGAGCAGTTCCATGCATAAACAAAATATTGCGTTACCATAGCAACGAACAATAACTCATTAGAAGTGTCAGTGTGAAGTTTGACGTCGAAAAAGTAAACCAAAGTTACGCAATAAATTAAAAGAAAAAAGATGTCCACCGAAATTCCAATCGAATAATTGGAGTATCGAGCCATCATCAAGTACCTGTATTTAAAAGGGTACCTGTATTTAAAAGGCAGATTTACGAAGATATGCCTAATACCCTTGGTGATCAATGTCCTTCGTTTGCGACCATGAAAAATTGGACTGCAAGCTTCAAAAGAGGAAAATTTTCCATTGAAGATGATGACCGATAGGGGAGGCCAGTTTCTGTGTCAGTCTCCGAAAATATCGATGCAGTTCATGACATGTTTTTATCAGACCGTCGAATTGGGCTGAAACGGATATCTGAAGCAGTGAATATTTCATACGAACGCATTCATCATATAGTACGTCAATTTGGACATGAGAAAAATTGCTGCAAAATGGATCCCCGAATGTATGAATGTTGGCCAAAAGCGTGCAAGGGTAGAAGCATCGCGTTCGATCTGTGCTCGATTTGAAAACGATGTAGACTTCTTAAACAGAATTGTTACTATGAATGAGACTTGGGTACATCTCTACGATCCAGAAACAAAGCAGCAAGCGATGGAATGGCGACACTCTGGTTCTCCAAGACCTAAGAAGTTTCGTGTCCAAAAATCTGCTGGAAAAGTTTTTGCTTCAGTTTTTTGGGATTGCCATGGAGTAATCATGATTGATTTTTTGGATAGGGGTAGAACTATAACTGGAGATTACTATTCGACATCACTGACCACTATACGGGAAAAAATTTAAGAGAAAAGACGTGGAAAGCTATCCAAAGGTGTTTTGTTTTTGCAGGACAACGCCCCTGCACACAAATCTCATGTTTCCATGCAAAAAATTCGTGGTCTAGGGTTTGAATTACTAGAACACCCCCCTTATTCACCAGATTTGGCTCCGTCCGACTATCATCTCTTTCCTCAACTGAAAAAAAGTTTAAAAGGTCGTAAATTTTCTTCCAGCGGGGAGGTAATAAAAGCTGTGGAGGTCTGGTTTGCAGAGCAAGAAGAAATTTTTTTTTTGAAACGTCTAGAGACGTTGCAAGTTTGCTATAATAGATGTATCCAATTAAGAGGAGAATATTTTTAGTAATAAAATATTTTGACGTTGAAATTTTGTTAGGTTCTATAGTAGACTAAGAATTTTTTAATATATCCTCGTATACCATAGTAACATTTACAAGATAGTTGGTACTGGAGCAACATTTACAAATAATTTTTTTTTCAAAACAAATCGTTGAAGATATTCTTGTTTAGCATGCCCAGAATCATCATCCCTAATTACATCTTGTGCCATTAATATTGCTAATTGTGATAAATCATTGAAATCAGTTACACGTAGACATAACATAGCATAATGGATGTCAGGAGTATCGTTGAACCTCAAGTCGCTTCTGATTTGGTTAATTTATTCATGTGCTGAACAGCATTTTATCTGTTCCACCAATAATTTTATGCTGATGGATATTTTTTTAACAAAAACTTTCGCACAAGAGTGGAATAAGGTTTGTTAATACAAATGTATGTATCTGAGTAATAATATAAAAGTTTCGCCTATCAGACTTTCTGGAAGTTTTACGAATACCTGAGATACCAATTTAACACAAATTACATATGAAAACTCGAAGTAAGAATTTCAAAGCATACACATAATACGTCCTCAGGACTAAAGTAGTGTTCAAACCAACAAAAATGTTTCCATTGCCGAGATTGTGAAGTTTAAGAACGGATTTTTCTTTGAGCATACTCAACATCATTGTTTCATATTATTTTATGATACTTTATTTCAAATAAAGTAATTTGGAGTGCTTGACAATTTGATAATATTCAAGAAGTGAACAGAGAATAAGAAAAAGTGACTACAGAATACCAAATATGAAGTTGGTACGAAATAAATATAAGAAATTATTTCAATTGAGGATATGTTTCTCTGTGAAATACGGGTAATTCAAAGCATTAATGAGATTATAAGTATTTGAGCATCACTTCTATCATTTTTGTTTAATGAATAAGTGTGTGAAAACTCAATTAAATATGTCAAAATTATCAATATATCGAAAGTGATAATGATGGATGATCTTTGTCCACATTGCTCACATAACTGAGACTAAGAACTGCTATAAAAAGAAGGAAGTTTTCGATTCGCCGCATATATAATATATTATATGAACTATTTCCTTGGACTGAGGTTAAATCAATCAACAGTGAAAATATTCTTAAAAACAATGACTGCTCAACGGAAAAAGAACCTAGTATTATTTGGCCTGACAAGCATTGAATTACACATTGAAAAACGGGTTTTTTGATTGAAAAAGGCGGCACTTGCGGATAGTTTTGACGAACAATACCTCATATTCTACTGCGAAAGTGCTTTATTCAATTTGGTTTATAGATAGTTTAGATGTAATCCACCTCACACGGATTATTATGGCGCAAATACGCCGAAACTGGAGGAAAAATTTTCCGTTAATGTATAATTCTATGCTCGACGGAGCTTATAGCCCGGATTGTGGTTGCTTCACTGTCGTTAAGCAGTCACTGTTTTGTGGAATTAATATCTCGAGAAAGCTCTCAAACAAGGAGTATAACGACGGAATTAATAAGACGATTTTTGTTGAATTGAATTCCAAGCCCAAGGAAATGAAATGATAGAGAAAATTGGAGATAAAAAAATTAGCTCTCGATTAGTACCTATAGTTTGGAGAAAGTAGTACAGGCACAGCTGTGTCCATGTATTTCAAGCCCTATGGATTTGGAACGAGTTCAAAATTGCCGAGTGCTGACGAATTGTGATGGTTTCCAATTCTATTAAACGGAACACCAAGTGAGTATTCACTTGTTGTGTAATACATTCACTTTACTCTTCATGTAACAAATGCTACTTTTACGTTTTTTTGTTCAGCATCTATTGTTATTGTTACAGATAGTTTTTGATAACTTACCAGAAGCAAACGCAGTTGTCCCGGACTCGCCTGAAACAATAAAATCACTGGTTAATGGAAGTGAATATAACTGAGAAGTATACTAGTTTACAGTCATGAAAATTCATGGTTCCAGTAAATATGAGTTTTCAGGCTTCTTGACTATATAAAAAAATAAAAAAGGGACAGTAAACAATTTGCTACAAAATCTAATAAAATTGGCAGTGCAAATGTTCCAAAAACCAAACTTAGGGCAGTCAAAACGTCGACACTACCATGGACATGCTTATCAGCTAGAAAAAGATACAAACTATGTTTGCCCGGTTATGAATAGGCCACAAAAAAATTACCCATAAGTATCCACTTGGCGGAAATCATCCTCCGTATTCTAGTGGATAGTCCAAAATATAACGAATCGCACGATTTTCATGGATTTTGGTGCGCAAGGATCTTGTGATATGGCATTCAGTGCAATTATCCATCAGTATGACAGCACTTGACAACTTCAATCCAAATGAATTTAAAAATGTCACGTTCTGGCAATTCAAATGTTCAAAGTATAAATGCCCTAATAAAATGAAAAATTACCAGAAATACAACCTACCGACGCAAATACATTCGGGGAATATTTATGGAATTTTCTGGAAACGAGAATATGAGTTAAATGAACATAGAAGATTAGAAGGATTGGCGTTTATGTTAAAAGATGATAGGGAATGAGAAATAAAGACTGGAACGAATTTAAAAAAGCAGCGGTGAAGACAATAAGGAATAATTCGTGCAAACTGTAATGACTACAATATTATAATTGACCCGTTAACAATTTATTATTTAAACCAGCCCGATATGCAGTCAGGAAGAAACTACAATCAGATCCATGTAAAGGTACGTCCAGTTTAGTTTCGTCAAATTTGTCTGACAAATGGTATGATAATGTACCTGTTGTAAGACATACAATAAATGGATGAACTAAATCTGCTGCTGAAGCAATTGGCTTGAATGCAACAGACAAAAAGATGAATCAATCGAATAGATCGGCTCCTGTTAACAGAATTGGTAAGAAGTGGTGTGGAAGAACAACAATTGCTGACAATAACTGGTCATAGCGATTAAAATTTTATAAAACCATACTCAAATTTCGATCAAGAATACTAGTCCAGGATATATAGCCTGAATATGACCATTTTGCATTGTTTTCCTCCTGGTAGCTGATTTTGCTTGACCAGATGGCAAAATTGATGTAGAATAAGATGCACTCACCCCGAAGTCTGAAGTCGTTTGGGGAAATTGTTTAACGAGGTAAGAAGGGTGTAATTTCAGTGAAATTGACGTTTTTCGTGCATATCTTTTTGCCCTTCAGTTTTACAGAAAAAACGTTGAGATCTTTTTTTTTATCCTCAAAATATAGACAAAACTAGACTTTGCACGTCAAAAAATATCGATTAGGTCCGAAATTAGAAGCAAAGACTATTATTTAAATATTATTAATAAACAACCCGATGTTATTATTATACCGTCTTCATATTACACCTAATTATGCCCTTAAATTTACAAATAACGTGTACGAAATCTGGAACTTGTAACTTAATTAGTTTGCAAATTATGACGTCATAAACAAATTAATTGATTCTCGCCCTGTACGACATTGCGCCTCAGCCTTACTTATGATATTTGTGTTGTTGGTAGATTTCACTGTAATAAGTTATGTGTCGTTATTATTTTTCAGAAATATGCAATTCCGCAACCGTGGGAATGATTATTTAAAACGACCTTAGTTGTAAAATGCTATATACCGTATGTTCAATGAATTTGGCAATATGTTATTACGTACATTGATAGAGCATAAAAAAAGCTTTAATCTGAAAAAATATTCGTCTAGACTCCTTTAAAAACAACGGAGTGACAAACCGTCAAAGTTTAAGGCTAACTGTTCAACAATTTCAGGGTGCAGCGAAAAAAAAAAGATATTAATGATCAGAACATGGAGTACTTTCACTATTTAAAATATTTGTTCGAACAGATTACTAAGCTAAAAGCCATTTCCAAAGTTCGTGCAACGTTATCATTTTTACTATCTGGCTCATGGTGACGGAGTGGAGGTTAGAAAAACGTCAATTTCACTGAAATTACACCCTTCTTACCTCGTTAAATAATTTCCCCAAACGACTTCAGACTTCGGGGTGAGTGCATCTTATTCTACATCAATTTTGCCCTCTTGTCAAGCAGAATGAGCCACTAGGAAGGAAACAATGATCACAACTCTGTATTGCCTGGACTATACCACAACACGATCATAAATATATTATGCGTGGTGATAGATCTTTTATAGTAGAGAACAGCAACAAATCTAATCCAAATAAAGGATTCGTGTACCATCGAAATTACAGAGAAAAATTATTTTCATTCACTAGCGATAGAGACAATGGAATGCGAAAACATGCTACAACAATGGGATAGTTTAAACGAAATCAACTAGAGAAATGAACACTGAAAATAATCGACTTTTAAACAAAGTGGCAATATTTTATTAAGGATACAAAGAAAAATGTACAGTCGGACTATTCCGGTTGCGAATTTTATTCATCGATATTGAGAATAAAATATTCAATGAAAGCTTTTCGAAGAACACAAATGGCTACTATATTGTTAAATACGTTATGGAACGTTAAATTGGTGGTCTTTTATTATATTTGGAAGCGCTCATAATTGGTAAATTGGATTTTCTTTCAAATTAAAACCAATGATTCATTTCATTGCCGAAAGCGTGGATATATCAGATCGTTCAGATCCGTAATCAACTGTAGGATGTCATTTTGTCATAAGAAGTGGGTTTTGGTGTTGATATAATGAAAAGTATTCAATTCTAAACTATCAGAATGGTCTACTTGATTTTTATCATTGAGAGCAAAAGTAGAAGGAAAAAATGGAGTGTTATGCCGATATCCGGCTCTTGATATTTTATTAAAACAATGGTAATGTTTTGTTTGTTTCTGTTCACATAAAAGCATTGTGTCAATATTTTCTAGTTCAGTTTAGTTTAAGCAAGCTGAAAAAGTCATTATGACAGTTCTTCTTTTCTATTCGCCTTTACCTCGTTACTAGTGATGAGCAAAATTGGTCTTACTTCTTTCCTTTTCGCATCTTATCACTACTCATCACTACTCATCACTTATACTCGTTAGGCATAAATCGAAGATGTTTATTTACATCAAAGGCATGTATGGTAGGTATGATATTCTCAGACTCATTTAATATAAGTATATATTTATATGAAGAGTGTGGATGAAATACAAGATACAGTCCAATCATTCTATAGTTTAATTAACACTTTTTTTTATTGGTTATTAAACGTAGGTCTATTTCTGCGACTGAGGCTAATCACCGACGCAGGGAGCACTCTACTCCTAACCAGAAATTTCGCCGAAACCACTGGGGCTCCAACCAGTGGTAGGGTTCTTTATCGAGCCCAACATCCAAGGACTCGGGACCTCGGTTTTACGTCTCCTCCGAAAGACGGCATACTTTCATCATATCTCGTGGTCATTGCTATAATGCCTGCGAGCTGTGATATGCTACTCCGCTGCAGGCTGTGTGGGTTATTTATACAGTCTTTTCCACTGGGTCACCCATCCACGTACTAACCGCGCTCGACACTGCTTCACTATAACTATCGCAGAGGCGTTCCACTACAGTGCTGAGCCGACGCCCAAATTAACACTTGATTATCTATAATTTCACAAAGATTATTTTTTGACGTTTCTCGAAACACATTTTAGTAATAGATCTGAGAACGTTTCGCCAACCGGTAAAGCTGGAAACGCACCGGCTGCAACATTATGTTGCGCAATGTCTCGCAACGTTTTGTAAGCTGTACGCTCTGCATTTTTTGTAGATTCAATTGATAATGGTGCGCGCTGCGCGCAACATTCACTCGTGACATTGCGCTACAAGTCGCAACATGATGGTGATGTTGCTTCGCCAAAGACATCTGCTCTGCTAAGTCGTATATTACGTATTATTACAAATTATTATTATAGAAAGTCGTATTCCTGTACGTACTTGTATATATTATATTGTTTTTATACATTGTACCATTAATTTGGATCTTGACGCAGATCGACTACTCGTAATTGTTTAGGCACAACCAGGATGTCATTTACAGAAGTAATGATTTTGCAATTACACAATTTTAAACTAATATCATCGTATTTTTACCGTGAATAAACCATATAACATTTTTTTAAATAATGCGCATTTCAAATTTCATCACGTCGCGGAATTCACAATTTCCCTATGATAAGTGACGTCCCTGTCCATTACTCTTTAATATAACATGAACTCCGACTATGTCTGAAGTACTTTAATTTATGACGTAACATAAAACGCAGCCCTTTATGCTAAAATTCCGCACGCCTTATTTTAGCCCATTTTACGGGCAGCACTCTGCATACACATCCCGGGATAATTTCGTTAAGAAAAGCATTGGAAACAATGATCCGGTAAGAAATGCGCAGCGCCCCCTATAATACCTGTACGCCGGGTAATGTATGGCGTCGACAAAAAGCCTTCCCAGCCAGCCAGGCCTAGGTCTTTGTTTAATCAGCCGACAGGGTGTTTTGTGCGATGGCAAAAAGGTCCCTTTTCGACTGAAATGAAAGTTTCCGGTGTGTTAATTTGAGAACCACGGATACTCTAAGTTTAAGTCGGCCTTTTTATTACTAGTGCGGCAGATTCAAGTAATTGTGTGGAATATAGTATGGTTATTTTAACAAAATACCGAATGCGTCACATTATAGTTAACTGATGAAGCCGTTCTTACATTAATGAGGAATAAAATGTTTAATAACGAAACAGAAATAGTTATATAATACTATAAGCGATGTAAGTAACATTAAGCAAGGGCTGGGAATGGAATAGTAAATACACTTTTCAACACTAGTAAATACACTTACATCCCGTGAAGTATACAAAATTTCTTCTCCCACCTGCGAAATTTATCCTTGGAACTGTAACTAAGATACAGTCTCATTTTTCTTCACTTTACAACATGTGACAATATAAACGTGCGTATTTCACATTTTTCCCAATTGAGATTGACTTGCACATTTTATTGCCTATGTCAGAATATCCCGACTCTACTACATATATTTTATCAATAATAAACTAGAGACTGTTTTCTATGGCGTGAATGTCCGTTTTGAATAGTATAGAAAAGGAAAGAATGTGGAGGAATGTTCAAGAAACAACCAAAAATAGTAAACATACTATTCAACAAAGGCTTTGCGCTTGAAAAAAGTGAAATGTAATGGGTGTTTTTATAAAAAATACTCGAGAAGGAAAAATTATCTTCAAAAATAATTGTTGATGTAGCATAAGGTTTCTACAAAGTGTGGCATGCTGCTATAATAGAATAGAATATATTATATTCTACGACACCTCTTGATTTCAGTAGACATACGGAATCCTTTCCCCAACAAAAAGGGGTGCATATTAATTCTCCTTCCTATTAATTAAAACTGTACAATTTCATCTTAAAATTGTTCGTAATACAATAAAACAAAAGGTAGTGAATTTATCGCTAGCGTTATTATACCAATTCCGTTTGGTTTGAATCAAGTAAATAATGAGATTATTTAACATATGAGAGTATAAATTAAGAAACGAATGTGCCGAATTTCCGATTAAAATTGCTGTTACCTCATGTAGGTTTCCGCCTGTATTGAGAAATATGTAACCAGAATTTACCCCGTTTATCACTAACATAAAATTAAGGTTGTGATTATTTTTCAACCTGTACCGAACAAATAATAAATGAAATTTAATAGTGTAGATAGAATTGGATAAAATCCAAAAATATATTAATAACTACATAGAGCAGAGCACAGTAGCGCATTTTTGCGAAAATCTTTTAATTCGTATTTTCTTTGCCCGGAAGGAAGGAGGAAGATGATACTTGATATCACTGTTGTCGTTATTGTTTAACCCATTAGTTCCCAAGATGAGGAAATAAAACTAATTTATGGTTTTTACAGTATTTTATAACTAAATACATGTTAAATTAATAATTTTTCAAGTCAACAAAAATTTCCAAATTTTAGTTTTTTTCAATAAAAAATGTTGCGTATACGCAACATTGGGATTTCAGTGGAATAAAAATTAACACCTTCATTTTGGGGTTCTGATGTATATGTTGGCATTTCTTTTCTCCACTTTGGAATAGGTTTTTTTGACTTACTTTTTACAGGTTGTTGACATAACTTGGATTTTTTCGAAGGAGTTGGTGAAGATTGCTCATCTACTTCTTCAAAAGTTTCGAGTGGAGTTACGTGTATCCGTTGAGTGAAAAATTGTAAAGAGACGCAGCGCTTATTCAATCTAGCGTATTCGTATTGCAGTCACATCCCACCTCTGTCCGTACCTTGTCCGTACCGCGACCCCCCACATACATCGAGCTTGTACGGTAGTGCCACTATATGGCCCTTACAAAAAGCTTTCATATCTTATTTTGAAACAAGTAGAAGTTGAGCTTGATGGTATAGATTGATTTGGATTCAACGTTTTGATTTAGAGCTTGCGGATTGTAGGTAGGTATATTCGGTCCCTTTTTTTTGCCACATTATAAATACACTTTCAAATAATTAATAAAGGTAAATTCTATGTAATATAATTATATTATGTATTAAAAAAAGTGTGATCATATGGAAATGGTTGACAGACAATATGCAAATGATGGTAAAAAATGTTTGTTTTTCATATTTAATTTACAGAAAATATCATATTTAATTTACAGAAAATATAAAAACCCTAGGATAAAAAACTGGTCAAAGCTCTCAAAAAATGTATTTCTTTTCAAATGAATGATGAAGTGAATGAGTTTTTTGTGACGATAATTACATGAATACTAGTATACAGTGTATGGATTGAAATAATTATTAATTTGACGGAAAATTTATTTTTTATAAACAAAAATTACCAATCATGTATAAGATATATCATAACCAGTTTTGCAGACCGGTGGGTTCCGTTTTTAATAATCAAAAACTCTTAAATTCTTATAGAGAAAAGTTGTTGAGAATTTAGTCCTAGTTTTGTGATTTTGATTTCTTAAAAAATATCCATCCATCCAATTTTGGTTAGGTACATCAGTTTGAATAAATTGAAAAATCGTGTTTCGTTTGAAATTAAGGGAAGGAAATAACAAATCTAGATGATTCAATTTTTATTGACCCAAGTAAAATAGTATATTGTTTTACGAGTGACAAAAGTATCATTTTTAAGTGCGTAATGTTCACGAGCTCCAAAAAATATTTTCGACGAAGTGAAACACTATACTTTTTCTACAATCCTGTTTTTATCATAATAATATAATAAAAAGTTTCCGAAGATGAATTTGCGAGAATGTCAACTCTACAATACATACATTTTCGATATATTTCTTCATATCTCATTGATTTGCTATTTCTAGTAGTATGTAAATGTAGATCACTTTCCGAATTAAGACTCATGATAACTTGAAACACTATCAATGTTTTCAGTGCATTCTGATAAGTCTTTATTACATCTATTGTTATTGAAACAGTTTTTATACACACACCTATGATTTGCCGTTGTCATATTTGCACTAAAATGTCACGAATATCAACACTAATAAACAATATTGTTCACATAAAGGGACAGCGTCACAGAAAATACAGATATTTGAAATTCGCACTGGTAACGATTAGTCCTACACACTTGATACGCAGCGATGTTACTCTCATAACGTTTCAAACAACACTGACAAACTCGGATCCAAAACGACGGTCGCGCCGACTGGATTTCGGATCCATCATAGCAAACGCATATTACCATAAGGTTGCGTCTCTTTACAATTTTTCACTCAACGGTGTATCTCATAAGTCCCCGCGACATCTGGTAGATCCCTTGCGTCTTCACATATTATATCGTCATCAGCCTCTTCTTCATCTGTAAGAATATAAACGGTGTCTACTGTATTACTCTGCGATAAATCTTCATCCTCCTCTATTATCGATAAAAGCTCAGCGGTTGAGAGAGGTCTTGGATTTTTCCAAGACATTATTGTTTGCTAGGTCAAACGGAAATTTTCAAATACCTAAATTGAGAAATTCATTATTTATAAATAGAATATGTGATTCACTTACTTCAGAATCGGAAATTTCCAAAACTGCGCTTTATAACTGCACTAACAGAATTTTTAAAAATTTCCAACAACTATATATATAAACTATAACTTGGAGGTAACCACTACCATTCACTTTGAATAAACACAGAAAACAAAGCTCGAAGAAGCAGAATATTTGTCCTAATCTGATTGCGACATACCGACGTCTGATTACAGGGAATCCCAACGTTGCGTAGACGCAACAATAAAAAAAGAGGCCAGGTATGCAAAAACTATATAACCTTTATCAAATATTATGCTCGGACCCTCTTACTAAGGGCCAGGTCAATGTAAATTTATAATTTGGAAAGCCCGATGGTTTTCTGAGAAGCTCATCAATATCTATAAAGATATGAAAGCAGAAATCCCATATTTTTGTCCAATTATTCATAAAGCTGGGAAAAAAGAACTATTTGATTATATCGACATATTTCTTAAAAAATGTAGTTATTGTTATCTTTTTAAAAAGGCTATATTATCAAAAAAAATAATAAAATTCACTTAAGGATATTTAAAAAAATATTTTAAAAATGTTTCGTTCACGCAACTTTGGGTACAAATGGGTTAAACAACGAAAAATGGAAAATGCTTCAAAAAAAGTTTTTTTGCAATGAATTTTTCACTATTTTGAATCGACAAAAACCTTACACTTCAGCCCATGAATTTCTATGAATTTTTTATAATTGAAATTGAAAGTATTTGAAATCTAACTACGCCATATTGTTTATTATATTTTAAACATTTAATAAAAAAATAGAAATCACAGCATATCTTTTTTTTCGGGTGTACTGTTTAATACATCAAAATCACGACTTCAGAAAAATTCATGGGTTGAAGATACAGTAATAAGTGTAGGAACTTTTTTTCATCTAAACCAAAAGAGTCTCTTCATAATATAACCCTAAGTAATATGCTAAGCTTCACAATTCTTCGTTTTTTACTCAAAATACCTGGAAATATAAATTCAAAATCTATTTCAACATATAAAATTTCCGAGGTTTCACAGAGAGCTGAGTTTTCTTCTGTAATTTCATCCTAATGTTTAACGGTTTGTCGTGTTTTTAGAGTTGTAAACGTTTTTTCCAATAATTCTCATTTTTTCGAAAAAATGAACACACTAGTCCAATCCTTTGATGATTTTTTTCTGAAGATTTTGCCAGAGGTAAAGGTGTGAGTCCGTTTTGGTCTTAGAATTGTGACCTTTAAAAGTCTCTACTACACCCACTTGAACGATTTTTGAAATGACAACCTTCATAGCAACAGTTTTGTCAAATTTCCACCAGATGGATAAATAGGTCCATTCAGAATAATATGATTTTGTGGTTTGTACGCTTTTGAGTTAGCACTGTGTTCTCAAGATTTCCAATTTCATTATTCCAAAGTAAATATTTTTCAAAAAGATTAACACCTCTTATCGAACCAAAAAACTCTTTTTTTTACAAATGTCTTGAAAAATGGCTTTTCCTATGTTATTGAAATCGGGAAAACACTTTTCAGGGTTCTGTGCCAAAAGTGTAAAAAACGGACCCTATTACTGAGACTGCGCTGTCTGTTCGTCTTTCCGTCCGTCTGTCTGTCTGTCTGTCTATCTGTCCGTCTGTTACCAGGCTATATATCATGAACCGTGATAGAAGGACTGATAAAATTTTCACAGCTGATGTACTTATTTCTGTTGCCGTCATAACAACAGAATAAAATGAATATTTATGAAGGCTCCCATACAATGACAAACGTATTTTTTTTGCTCGCTTTCTGCTCGATAATGATGGCAACAGGTAGCTGGCGCCGTGGCTTAGTTGGTTGAAGCGTCTGTCTAGTAAACAGGAGATCACTAGTTCGAATATCCCTGCAGCCTCATGGCTGAGCTATGCTATAGATATGAATCACAAAAGTGTCATCAATCAGCTAAATAATAGTTATTTGTGCAACCAGTTGGGAAAAGCACAATTTTTTTCTTGAAAATAGGTTAGCAAAACTTTTTCGTTCAAATGTGTAATCCCTTTCTGTTCACACCATAAATTAAATTTGGCATAGAAATCATACTTGCTCTTCGACTTCTTAGGAATAATTGTAGATAACGCAGATTGAGCCGCGTCTTCAATGTCGCTCGGTACGCCGTTCTCTGAATCGGACATTGCAGTATTTTCATATTCTTCTACTTTAAAAAATAGTGAATGGATTATTTACGAGAAGAAAAACGATTTTTAATTTCTACTTCTTTTGACAATCAAAATCACGAAAGATGACATTAAACAATACTTGCTTCGCTCATTGCGCAGAAATCCGCTCGTTACGGAAAATAGTGTTTAACGTGTT
Organism: Lochmaea capreae; assembly: GCA_949126875.1. NCBI lineage: Eukaryota > Metazoa > Arthropoda > Insecta > Coleoptera > Chrysomelidae > Lochmaea > Lochmaea capreae. The sequence goes on from OX421409.1 coordinate 11,808,901, forward strand.
TCACACAATATTTTTTCTAATTTTGAATAGGATGTGATTATTTGAATTCAAATTTAAAGTACTTGAAACGTATCTACGAGCGTCCCTCGAAGATTCCTTTTAAGTCGCCTAGTAAAATAGGAGATGTTTATTTATTTTGTTAGTATGGAAGAAAGTATTGTTTAATGTCATCTTTCGTGATTTTGATTGTCAAAAGAAGTAGAAATTAAAAATCGTTTTTCTTCTCGTAAATAATTCATTCACTATTTTTTAAAGTAGAAGAATATGAAAATACTGCAATGTCCGATTCAGAGAACGACGTACCAAGCGGCATTGAAGAAGCGGCTCAATCTGCGATATCTACAATTATTCCTAAGAAGTCGAAGAGCAAGTATGATTTAACCTATGCCAAATTTAATTTATGGTGTGAACAGACAAGGATTACACATTTGAAGGAAAAAGTTTTGCTAACCTATTTTCAAGAAAAAAAGGAACTGAAGAATTCAACCTTGTGGAGTTTATACTCGATGTTAAGAATTGTGAACTGTGCTTAAACAAAAATATTGACATTAAGAAGTATACAAATTTTCTGGCGTTCTTAAAACGTCATTCTGAAGGATACCAGTCAAAAAAGTCGCAAGATTTAGTAAAGAAAACATTGCCCATTTTCTTCAAGAAGCTTCCGACGGGCAACATTTAATGAACAATGTAGCATTAATCGTTGGAGTTGCTGGAGTTTGCCGAAAAAGTGAATTAACTTTTCTTTGTGTAGAAGATGTAGAATTTCAGGAGGAGTTTGCTAAAGTGACCATTCCCAACACAAAGACGAAAGTATGTCGACAATTTTTTTTATAACCACTGGAGCTTTTGATGGTATAAAATGTATCGAAATTATCAAAAATACGGTATCGAAATTATCAAAAATACGTTTTGCTTAGGCCGTCAAATACATATTAAGCATGACAGATTTTTTGTAAAATATTTAAATGGGAAATGTGGAGTACAGCCTGTAGGCATTAATACATTTGGAAATTTGCCGAAGATAATCGCCCAGTTTTTAAAATTGCCAAACCCTTGTTTGTGTACCGGTGGACGTCGACTACTCTTCTTGCGGATTCAGGTTCTGATTTGCTTAGAATAAAACAGCATGGGGGATGAAAATCCAATACGGTTGCCGAGGGTTATGTGCAGAATTCAATCATTAATAAACAGAAGATTGCTACGAACATACTCGGAGAAAATACATCACAAATTAATGCTTATCAGGGAACTATGTTGTCAGCTGGGGTCAACATTAGTAACTGTTCTAATTGTGTTATTAGAAAATTATGGCACTTTTTAAAATACTGACCGTCACTATTACTGATCGGTCTAATTTATATACTGGCGTCAGTATTTTCATCGTGTGAAGTGAGATATGGCACTTACAATTTTGTGGTGGGTGGTGGTTATTTTACCTATAACCTCACTTTTCTGTGGTTTGTGCTTCGTTCTTAGTTTATGCCTATCAAGTTATCTATCAAATATTTTACTTTTGGAATCTCTTGGTGAACTTCACGGATTCGAATAATGGAAAAAATATTACAAGCTGCCATTTTAGGAGGTGCAAATGATGAGGATATAGAGACAATAGACAATAGGTATACGAAATCAAAATAATGAAGGTGTTGCTAACAATTTCACGATTGGAAAATATTTTGAGTATACTTACCAGAGGAAGTGAGGACACAATCATGGGATTAACAGTTAAAAATTCCGTTAACAAGGCGAGATCATCCTCGTAAGTAAATATCAACCGTGTTGCTTTCTGTTTCTGCTGTTACATTTTGCTGTGCTCAACTCTCAACATCTTAGCATAACATAAATGTAGCGGGTAGCAGTTTGTTTACAAATTTGGCACTAATGAAATATACAATTTTGTTTCACGCATGTCTCAAAAATATTGACGCCAATTGTGTCCGCCACTATCCAGTCGCAATTAAGGATAGTCCGTATTTAATTACTGACCGCCCTTATTTTTATCTACAACAACGCATGCGCACTTGTCAACAATGCCAAAATAAGGACGAATTTATTAGTGACTGTTACTATTTGAACCTGACATAATTCTCTATTAATATTTATAAATAGTTTTTTATTCACGTGTTAAAATTTGATAAAGTTATAAAACTTTCTTGTTGTTATGCTAGAACACCACATCTAACGACAATAAAAAGGTAGTTCAAGTAATTTAGTCTTAAAATTATTCTGTACTTTTCATAACCAGTTAGGAAATATTCAATTTTCGTAACTGGTTACGAAAAGTGAGACGTTTCATAACGTCAACGAGTTTTATAAAGTGTCACTTTATATGTCAAAATTGGAAACATTATATTAGCTTCACTTATAGGTGTGTATATGTATGTTTTCATAGATAATGGTACGGAACCCTTCGTGCGCGAGTCCGACTCGCACTTTGCCGGTCAAATGACCATATTTATGACAAATAGCATCACCAATGAAATGTATCTCAAATAATTTTATACTCTTAAATGTGAAGGTAGGACAAATAATTTCACAAGCAGCTCGACTTATAGTGAGACCTTTTTGCAGTCGAAAGGTAGTAGACGTCAGATTTTCGGGCCTCGGCTTTCAAAGCGCATTCTCAACTTAACAAGCGATTATGGCGTAAACTAAAAGATACTGTTTTTATTTTTCCAGCTCGGCGAGTGTATTCAGTTTTCTATCTAAAAGTAAATATTTAAATTGGTTTCTTGGCTTCTACGATACAATTTTATTAAAACAAATTGGTCAACGTTCGGATTTGGACGATTTATTAACAATTTTTTACGGTTGCTGCTGCAGTATCGTTCCATATAAAGAATCACATTTGTCCTCGTCAATGTTGAATATTTGCGAGATTGTCTTGGTTATTTATTCTCACACATCAATTTTGCTTATGTAACAGGAAATGTATTCCCTTTTCCCTATATGTTGTGTTATTCGATCGAGAGATATTTTGATGTGATTTTAAATTTAGGAATTCAATACTACCCTTATTATTTCTTAGCAATAACAAAACCGTACTACTGCTACCCTGGTTGAATTGAATCATGAGTCAGATTCTTCAGGCTAAAAACGAATCATCCAATCATTGAAACATTTTTGAACGCATTTTGTGTAATCGACTTCAGTATTTCGCGAATTCTCTTACATGTCTTCTATCGACTAAAAGCGGGTGCCAGGAATACGGTGGTTATGTGATATTTTGAGTTTCCAAAGCTTATTGTCATCATGTTTGCGTTTTATAAATACGAGGTCCAACTGACCAATTGGGACTCTGTTAACAAAATACATTAGAAATGGCAGCCATTCTCTACGTTGGTATGTATTAATGCTGGTAGTACCAACCAAAAAATAATTTCGACAATTTTTTAAAGCGGGTCTTCGGATGAACAATTTCCAGAGTTTCCTAACAAAATATCATATTCCTTCTGTAAGTTTCTTGTGGCATTACTTATTCTTTTTTCTCTTATTTTTTTGGGAATCAAACCACAATAATGTTTTTTATTTTTTTATTTCGACGTTTCGGTAGCTTTCCAGCTACCGTTGTCAAGATTAACTTGTAATGAAATAATAGCTAGTATTTCAGCCGAATGTAGTCAAATTTGGTTACCAATGTTAGAAAGAGAAATTTCCAATAATCAATTACCTGCGTTATCAGGATAGCATCATAAGTTTTTATCCAGGTTTTTTTATGATTTATCTTTGGTAAGTTGTTAATCAATACATACTTCAATACACAAAATCACCAAACTGATTTATACATAAATAATCATACACAAAAAAGTAACAAAAAACGAGTTTTATTAACAAAATTTCCAAAATAAGCGAAAAAAAAAAGCGCCATCCCAATAGTTCCTGGAACGTGCACCTCATTGGAATCCATTTCTAGTGGACTACATATAGTTATAATGTCATAAAATAAAATATTTTATTTCATATTTTACCAGAGGTGTAATCTACTATGAATGGACCTTAATAAAATTTGACAACAAAGTTTTGTAGTCTTAAACTTCAAAATATTATTGATTGCCTAATTGTCAAATTTTTTTCGTTGTGTCAGATAGGGACCAAACATTATTTCATTACTAGCTAATTTTGACAACGGTAGCTGGAACGCTACCGAAACGTCGAAATAAAAAAATAAAAAACATTATTGTGGTTTGATTCCCGGAAAAATAAAAGAAAAAAATCATATTCCTATTCCAATCACTTGGAGAGGGTGGATATAATTCTAATATTCCATTGGATGGGAATCTGGAAGAATTGTGAAAGACAATCACTTTGCGTTGAAACAAAAAAATTCCTTCCAATCAATGAATTAACTTTTTGTTGACGTTTTTCAACTGTCTTTTTGTCTTTGTCTGATTTTGATGATTATTTTGTGAAACCTCGTTTCCAATAGCTTGAACTTTGTAGGTTTCAAGTGTTAGGATATCCATTACATAAAAAGTCGGTATGTATTGTATTTTCTGTATTTTAAGACCATGGCCAATCTGTTCACCATAAAACAACTGTTTTATCTCCTTGAAAGCTTTCTGGAATTGTACTCGGTATCAATAAATTGGAATTTGAGTTTACAAAAAAAGCTACTACGAAAGATTTTAAATAAAACTAGTTATAAGGGAAGGTAGTGCGAGGTAGTCGATTTTAAAAAAGTCTCAGCTCAATTGTTTATTTTTTTGGATAATGATTGTAAAACATAACAAAAATTTTATTTTCATGATTTTCAAAATAACTTTTCAGGTAGAAAAGATTGGGGGAAACAGAAGGTGAATTTTATCTGATATTCAAATGGTTTCATGGTGAAAATTAGAATAGGAGCAAACATTGTGGAGCCAGAACAAATGAGCCTATCTATATCCGTCACAACTTTCCAAGCAAAAGTAATAGCGGTCTACCACTCCGTTGAAGAAAGAAAGAAAGTGAAAGTAGGAAAAACATAACATTTTTCAGAGATGTTCTGAGGGCATACGAATCCTTTCAGGTCAATTCCAAGATAGTAGACTCTTGAGGCAGCACATACACGTAAACGTATTGACATGACTTATACCCAATACGTTTATGTATTTCATTGCATCTTGAAAGGAGTTAAGGCAATAGATGAAGAAAATGATGATGATATGGATGAGGTCTTGGTTTTAGACATTCTTCATAATGAGGAGAACTGTGGCAACAGTACACTCGACTTGTGATTAAAATGTGCACAAATAGAGTGGCACGTGAAGTAAATCGTTTTTATTCAAGTGTTCCAACTCGGCTTAATAAAACTTACATTCACGCCATTAGAAAGTGTGCCCAGTTGAATATCGACAAAGGGTATAGAAGGGAAAATATTATTATAATGTCGGATAGTCAAGCAGCCATTAAAGCACTAAGCTCTTGTGTAATCACCTCCAAAATGGTGAGGGAATGCCTAGACATACTCAATGAACTAGGTGAGTACAGCATAGTCACTTTACTGTAGATTCCAGGATACACTGGAATCAAAGGAAATTAAATAGCAGATGGACTAGCAAAGAAGGGGACTGAAAGACCCCTTTAGGGGTCGGAACCCTGTTGCGGTATCAGCCCCAATGTAATATTGGTAGAAATAGGCAAAACCGAAGAAAAGAGAAGGTCTGTCCATTGGAAAGATCCAGTAGGGCCTAGACTATCAAATACTCTGATGGGTGACTACAACCCGTTGAGATCAAATGAATGCATAAGTCAAAGTTAAACTATACTAAGAGTTTTAATGGGGATCCTAAGGGCTGAACCTGCACCTGAAAAAGCTCAAAATAGTGGAGGAAGAAGAATGTAGATTCTGTGAAGAAGAAACCTCCATCCACATACTTGCGAATGGCACAGCAATTCAGAATCCAAGGCCACAGGACCTAGGAGATTATTGAATAGAAGTGGGACGTTTACCTCAGTTGAAGCCTGCAGATATCCTAAAGTTCCTCTGGGAAATAGGACTAAAGTAGCTACTAGTCTTCGAGACGTTCCTCAGGAATTGAGAAGAAGTAAGGAAAACAATAGATCTTTTAGGTTTCAGTGAATGGCACCCCATCATACATACATACACATAACAGTCTTCTCATAAAGTAGTAGAAAAATAGTCATTTATTGATAAATAAAAATACCTCCTGTACTAATTTGTATCCGTTAATCTTCACGCACAAATTTATTCTTTTAAAATATCACACCTAACAGACTCCGTTAAGAAGTGATAATGAAGTTTTTGATAGCTGTGGTTTGCATTTCAATAGGACTTATTCGCAAATTCGAAACTGGAAAGAACATCAAAGTACAAACACCAAGTTAGCGTGCATACAAAACGATAAATCTAGTGAATAGCAGACAAAGACATGAAGATTGGGCTATCCAAAACAAAGCAACACACAAAAACAATTATCACGAATAATATAAATCTTGAGAAACAATAAATCGGCGCCAGAAAGTGTTCCAGGCGCCAAACAATCAGGTAGGGAGTTTGAGAATTCCGGGAGTTGCCGTCCGTGCCGCTTTAGGAAATGCCTCCATTTGAATGAGGATTGTGGCCAATTAAACGCACGTATATTAAGTTAGATTTCATTGGAGGTGTTGAAGATGTTTCAGATGTCTGCTATAATAGAATCTGCATAATAGTTGGTGAGTATTATAAGATAACCAAGTTTTATTACCCAAGAGCCACCTGTTTTTAATATTAATTTACATTAACATAGTTGTTTTGTTCACTACTTTCGTTGGCAGAACCTATCTTGCTATACCAAGTTATGTATACAGGGTGGCTGGACGGAAACGAAACAGAGCTACTATCAGTAACTGCGTCAACGTTTTAAAAAAACGCAAAGACCTGTCAATTTTTGATCGAAGGGGGACACTTTTTTCAGAATTTTTGACCTCGCCACTTCCACCCCTAAGCGGGAGTAAGCATTGCCTCCAAATATTTAAACGGCAGTAGGGTTCGAGTAAAGTCCTTTCAATTCTCCTCACAACAGTCTAAATTTGAAGTTTAAATTATGTTCAGCTGTTCACTTACTTCTTAGTTGCAATAAATGTTAAAATTTATTACCACCCAAGTCAATACAATAATAAATATATTGTTGGAAACGTTCTCGCACGTTCCGTCTTTGACGCAAATCTTCTAAAGGAGCTGGATGTTCACTTAATTCACTCACAATCACTTGAACTGAATCATTACCCAAGTTATCTACTTCCATTCCAGCAGCTTTGTGTCTTCTATATATGCCACCAGTTTAGCTGGAGGAATTGTCAGTAGTTGTAATGGTTCTATTATTTCCTCTCCAAAGTGCTTCCGTCTGAGACCTAGTAAGTTCTCACAGAAGTGGAGTGTGTGAGTAGGTTTCCCATTTTGTGTAGATGTTTCCTCAGGGTGCAGTGTCCAGTCACCAGGTCAGTAACTGTCTTCAAATGTCTTTTGTCCTGTTTCATCAGCCTGGTTGCGAGTTCCTTGTCTACCTTATTCAGTAAACTTTCTGTATGGAGGTGTCCTTGTTTCAGCCTCCATTTGAGTTGGTGTTCCTTAACTAGCCAGGGGCTGGTTGTGTTTGGTAGATTTTAATTTTAAGGTATTCCCACAAAAAAAATTACGTGGCGACAAATCTAGTGTCTTCTTGGACCAAATACTGACGAACAATCAAAGCGTTTTATATGCTCTCCAGTCAACACTTCAAATATACAGATAATCAATTATTTCTCCAAGATTAATTTTTGGTGTGATAGACGTTAAAATTAGAATGCTAATATTGACTATACTATGTATGGATTAAACGGAAACTTCGTCAAATATAACTGCGTGCCATTCATTTTCAACCACTTTTTGTGAAATTGATCCTTAATAATATATCTTACAGTTCAGCGTTGCAAGTATGTCTGAAATATAAGATATAAAGCTGCGTCCTCACCGAGTAAACACTGTCGATCAACAAGTAGGCAAAACTGCATCCGTTCACACCAGAGTTGACAGAAATGTTGTCGATCAGTCTAATCAACATGTCTGACGAAGATCCATTAGCAATTACCGTAAGGGTATCGTGCCTCATGTTTCTGTTTTTATAGTTATTAGTTTTGGAATCCCAAACATTCGATTTTAATTTGTATGCCTTAATAAAAGTTATGACTTTGTCTTGTTCTGATTGAATTTCCAACGGAAATACACGACTACGATGTCAACGTCAACGTCACGCCGTCTCTGAGTACTCAATTTGTCGAATGTCGAACGTCGAAAACACGTCCACACACTAAAGTCGATCGAAAGCTCTTTCATGTTTACCGACAGTCGATGGAAAACAACTCGACATGTCGATCGATTTATTTTGTCGATTGCAACGTACTCGCCAAGTCGACTCTGTCGATCAACAGAGTCGATCGAGGGTGTCGGCTCGGTGAGGACGCAGCTTTATATCCAAGAAACCGTATATTGAATTATGGAATGAAAACTGGAGTACCGAATCTAGTAATTTGTGAAATTAATTAACCGTTACATTTCTTTTGTTAATTACAGGTTTTTTTTGTAAATTTATTTGATAATCTCAAGTACTAGATGATATTAAAAAATTGAACTGTGACCGAACACCTGGATACTATTAATTACTGAGATGTGATTTATGATATGAAATCTCTCTCCCAATAATTGATTGCACACTGGCGAATATAAATGTTCGAAATGAAACTAAATTAAAAAAGTAGGAGTGCTTGTAAAAAGAAATTCAGTCTCTGAATATATATACTCGATTGCACGTGAATACTACCTTCAGACTATTCCAGATACCTTGACAATATTGTAAAGTTTTTTGCATGATAGAATCTGTTTTCAGTGGATTGCACATTTAGGACGATGCTAAAGTCAGGAGCAAATAAGGACTTCCTGGAATATCTCGTCATTCAAAATATTAAGAGTTTTTCAAAATGGTGATTCGAATATCCTTTCCCGAGTAATTAAATTCCATAGCCGTCGGTGTTTTCAAAATATGAAAGATTTTAATGTAATTGTATCTTCAAATTAAAATAATTTTCTTATACAGTGAAATGAAATAAGTACTAAAAGGATACCTTTAGTGGTACATTAACAATGTTGAAATTAGGAAAACCATACTATATCGAGATTTCAGAAAGCACGAACAGTTTTGAGCAAATTCAGCGAAAATTACACTTCGGTCGTTGAAAATATGTTTCCAGAATATATAATGCTGGCTGCACTATCAGCAAAGCAGCGGTGATTTATTCTCATTCTATTCGCAGGTAATTGTGAAATAAAAGTTTTCTTGGATAAGAATAATTATTTCCTAACGTTAATAACCGGATACATTTTTTCACATTTTCCACCTTCAACTCTTCTTCACACTGCAATGAACTTTGTCATTTCTCTTAGTCACGAATCCTACAAATAAAAATTATTTCTTTTTCTTCATCTTTTGAACGGTTTTCTCAAGATTCAAGTTTCAATCTCTAACAACAATGCAGTGCAGGATTATCATATTTCCTCCTACACTACATTATTTTGGACACATTTAGTTCAACTTCAAGGCTATAGTATATTCCTCATTGTCTTTTCCATCCTGATTACTCTCTTTCAGGTCTTTTTCTCTATTTAAGCTACAATGATCATAGTAGAAGAGCTGGTAAACATTTTTGAGTAGGTATTTCAGGCACGCTGGGAACTGCAGACCAGGCTAGGTAGGTGCATCATTGTGTCACACCGTTTTAATTTCGTAACTGTTTTACTCGTTGATATTAACTTGTATGGTCGAAAATGTTTCTATTGAAAATGTCGAGTAGGATTACTTGTATAGTTTGCCATGAACATGTATGTCAAAATCACCAAAGAAATGTTTGTTCCGATTGTTATAACGACCAATAAAATATTTTAAGTTTTTGTATTATATATTTTGAAGCATATTATTATTTGTAACGCTTTTTTATTTTTTTTTCCTATTAAAAGATTTGTACCATTATAAGGATATATAAATTTAATTTTTCTCCTAAAAAAAGGCGACTCTCAAAAAAAAATGCCTCTATTGCACATAGGCGCCATATGGCACCACGCGACTACTTATGTCAGTCCAATCACGCGACTACTTAAAGGTTAACTGAATTATACAAAACTTTTATACATGAAAAAAACTTTATGAATATGATCCACATTATACTCAGATAATGAACGAAGTAATCAAAGAAATTTATGGTCTGAATTCCCATGTCCTCCATGGCAATCTAAAAATTCCATTAATAGTATGATATAAGTATAATTGAGATTTACAGTTTTTGAAGATATGAACACATTCAGAATATGTGTTGATGAATAACAATTGTAGATTGTTAATAACCTCAATATTAGAGGGGGCTGATTACTTCAAACTTTTTTGACATGAATATTTCTTGAAAATTACTATAATTATTTTTAGTCACGTTTTGATGACAAATTTCTTGTTATTGTTGGTATTAATTAATTCGTCTTGAATTGCTATCGTAGATCCTTCCGTTTCTGGATATTTGGAGCCTAGATATTTATTTGTGATGTAAATTTACTATGTCCGTTAGAGCTCTCCCTGACATTTGTGTTTGGTCATCATGGTGCGCGCTGTTCTTTGAATATCTTCCAGTTCTGTTTTTGCCCGCTTCAGAATTCCAAATGAGTATGTCAGAACCGGTACGACATAGGTGTTATTTGCTTTGGTCAGATCTCCTGCCTTCAGCTGGGATTTCAATAAAGTAGTTACCCTTTGAGTGACCTGACCTCTTATTTTGGTTTTTGCTTGCTTCTGAAGACCAGTTATTTGTTATCATCATCATGTGCATTTTTGAAGGAGAAGACTCATAATACTCCTTTCATATTTTTAACTTACCCTATTTTCTAGATTTGTATCTATTTCTATATTCGCCACATCAATTGTTATTTCACGAATTTATCTTCAAATTTCCTCGGAAATAACATCAAACAAACCGCTTTCTTCTAGATTCAATAAAGTTTCCCCAGGAACCCAATTGACGTCACCGTGGTTCTTCTGGGTTACCCATAAATTACCCGAAAAAATTGTTATAGATTGTGAGAACAATAGATTATTATCTCTCATATGTAGCAAAACAAAACGGTCGTTAAAAAATAGTTATCAACTTCCGAAGGAGCCACTTGCTATAGTAACGGTCGGTAATGCTATTTATTTCTACTACCTCATTAATGTTTTTCACTCTAATAAATACGCCAGCTATATTGTATGCACCTAATCAATTGTTTCAAAAGTGACTGGAATAGTATAAAGACACTTGATCGTGTCAGAAACGGCATTAACCATTCTACCAGCACGCGAAATAAAATTACTGAGCAATACCAGCTGAATAATTGAAATTTCAATTAGAGGAGAAAATATTTTCGTTAGTCAACTTTTCAAATAGAACAACTATTTTCATTGTTAAGCTTTTCATAGGAAACATTTTATGAAACGGCATCCTTCTTAAAGTATCACTCAAATCAGTTCATATATTTCATTTTAGGTAGCATATGTCGATGTGCTTAGAAGAACTCTTAATAAAGATCACTGTGACAAACAACGTAAGAATGTGTGATATTCCACTTCAACTCGCCAAAAAGTGCAAATGTCTGTTCCAAGTCAGGATAGTTTCATCATTTAATATTATTAGAATTTATTTACTTTTATTTATTAATTTATTTTACGGGCAAGCCCAATTCCATATAAAAAAAAGTTAACAGGAAATGTTTTTTCATAGTAGATCAAACTACAAATATACTATACATTACATTATAAGATACAGTAATGGAAATAAAATACAATAATAAAAATGAATGAATACCTACAATACAATAATAAAAAGACAATTTAAAAACGGTAAACCAAATAAAAAATTGCATTGCATGTGCAGCATAAGCACTACTAATATATAGTACAAAACAAAACTATGACAATTACATCCGTTACATTCAAATGTTTAGTTGAGTCAGGTGGTTCTTAAACTGAAAATCTGTTACCCATTCACAGAATTAGCTAGCAGAATTAGTTAGTATAATTATTGAGAATACACAACATCTAATTTAAAAACAAATCTTTATAATTTCCAGTTATAATCTATGGGAGCTTGTACCTGTCGTGTCCAGCAGCTGGCTTGCATTTTAAGATGTTGGAACAATAAGTTGATCTATTAATTGAAATTTGAGAGTACGCCAAGTACTTATAGTGAGGTCACCTATAGGAACTTATTGTACCTGCCTCAAAACTTCAGAGCTCCCAGAAGTCGTGCCCTGGAATTTTGTAGTGCCATGCATTCAACAAGTATGTGAGAGAAGGTTTCTTCCTCCATTTCCCAAAATCTACATTCTTTCTTCATTAAATGTTTAAGATGTTTGAGGTGCACATATAGACAACAATGTCCTGTTAGAACACCCATTGAAACTTTTACAGACTCTCACCTATGCGCGTTTTTGATATCACTTGGTCGACACTACGGCTATTTCCATTCTCATAGCCCTTACAATGGTCTGTGCAATGGAATACATGCCCAATCTTGCTTCTCTAGTCGTATGTCATGGAGGGAGCAAGAATGACTGCTGGGAGGCAGCGGGAACTGCGGGAACCACCACCCACAGTCACTCCAGAATAACAGATTTTATCACAAACCTGCTCTTTGAAATGAGAACTGATACGTGCTGGATACAATTAATGACAAGCATGCAATCGGGATGAAACGTTGGTATGGTACACTGATGGACCTAGAACTGGTGAAGGGACAAAAGCTAAACCAAAGAGCAAAGCTTACGTATCTTTAGAGAAGTTCACATACGTATTCCATGTCGAAATCCACTCTATCGACACGTATTTGCAAATGAGCATCGAAAGGAGGTAATGCCGCCCAAAGATCTTCATTCCCGTCAATAATTAGGAAGCACTGTTATCCTTAGCATGTTCCTCGATCAGATCTAGGCCTCCAAAAACTACCAATCCTGGCAAACCACAATAGGATAATACTTAGATGGATCACAGGACACAATAGTATTGTAGTCAATCGAACTGCAGATACCGTAGTGAAGGAAGGGTTTGAAAAAGAGTTCAATGTGCCTGAACCAGCACAGGGTCACTTATCTTGGTTGATGATTCAAACAATATATCAATAGTATCGAAGTCACGTGCCAACGCAGGAACACGGCAAAGTAATTAGATTACTCACCGGTCACTGTACTCCAAGAAAGCACACGTATACATTTAACATATATAGGGATGATCCTCACACATTATATTCGAACGCGAAGAGCAAGATAAGACTCCAAGAAGAATCTGATGGAACGACTGTCCAGCCTTATGCAAGAACGCTTATTAAAAATGATGAATGATTAACGGCTAATCAATGAAATAATAACTCGTTAATTCTTCAAATCTACCATCATTTACACAATCAAAATGCAACGGATAGGTACCTGCAATGATGAACAATTAATCGACCATTATTTTTTTCGTGAAATCGGGTTCCCATTGATGGTTCATAATTTTTTAATCAACCATCACATGATGAGAGATTTGATTAGCGTTCTTGCAACCGGGCATTAGTCTCTTCAAAGAAATGGCACAAAAAGCCTTCGTCAACTAATACTTGATAGAACTACTAGATAACACGTGATAACCCTATCAGAAGAAATTAACTTTTCAGAAGAGAACACACCAAAAAATTTTTAACGTTAAAATCAAAACGCAAAACTGTGAAATGCAAAGTATGACTTATAACTAATTTCACCAACCATTTCCCAAAGTTAGTTTATACCTTAATTGGATTCAGGAATTCCTAAATGCAATTTACGTTTCACCACGCGCTTAGTAATAGGTACCCTAAGAGCAATAAAACCTCAGAAAATGTTGAAATCGGGTATTAACGTGTGAAACCAACAGAAAATAGATAGTGGAGTAATTAAGACGAGGTAAATAAACTATAACAGTAAAAGTACGTCCAACTGTTGTAGACCTTTGGAGAAAAAAGACATGCTATTAAAGATGAGATAATTGTTTGCATGATTTGGTAGAGTGGTGAGGAGTGAAAAGAAGTGTGAATTGGGTAATTTGTATTTTTGGCAGTTGTGTGACTGGTGTATTGAACACGAATATGAAGCATCAATTTATTATGTGATAAATGAGAGCCGAGTTAAAAATCTAATGATAAATTGAAGATTAATTTTAACGTATCATCTATTATCATGAATAAGTAGCTAGAAACGCTGTACGAATAAATTATAACGTAGTAATTTCAATGTAAAACAGGCAATTATTCACCGGCAAGGAGTATAATTAAAATCTCAACATGCACAATTTTTGAGACAACCAGGTCATCATTTATTTTATGTTCTCGTTAAATCCTCCTCATAGTTGCTTTAGCGGTTTATTATGTTATAAAATACTAAGGTGCTTCGAGATTGTTTCACGTGAAACGGAAAAGAGAAGGAAATTGGCTCATCTATACCAATATCATGAAGAGAAAATTGAGTATGTTTTTATGTAATGGATGAATCAAAAAACTACTCAACTGATTTTAGAAATTCTTCCAAAGCATTGTTATTCCTTTATTTCATAACTGAAAACGTCTCACTATCAGACCACAAAACTCCAACCGGTTGATTCGTGTTCAGAACTTCCATAGACTAGCAGAAATAGATCTACTGTCTCCATCAACTCCATAATTCGGATTCAAAATTTCGTCCTTGATGAGAATTCAATTCCAGCGGGACTCCGTGTCTCGCAATAACGTTGGTTACAAAAACTTCTGCTACTGTCGTCGCTTATTGATTAGGAAGAAGTGCTATTTCGAGATATTTGGAAAAATAATCTATCACAACCATCAGGTATATGTTTCCCCTTTCTGGCAAAGGAAGTGGGTCGATAATTTGAAATGCAAGTCTTTCAATAAGCGGTCCGGAAATATACTGTGCCATTTTTCCTCGGCTTCTTGTTGCAGAACCTTCTCTACTATTGCACAGATCACATTTCTTGCATCAATATTTCATGTCCCGTCGACAGTTGACCCAATAATATCTTTCCCGAACTCGTGCCAGTGTTATTTTAGTACCAAAATGTCCTCCTGAGCGGCTACTATGAAGTTCCTCTAACACATTTGTGATATTAAATGTTTTTTCTATTACCTGTTTATGTAAAATACTAGATCCCACCGCTATCACAAATGTTACTTTTATTATTTATTTAACATTAACTTTAACAATTCAATAACATAATTATATTTCTGGAAATAAACAAGTTGAAGAACTCGTGAGAAGAGGTTCAGCAACGACATATGTTGGACCAGAACCAGTTCTTGGGACCACAAAGAAGGTAGTCCGAGAACAAATACGAAAATGGGTACAACGCCAACATAGACTACAGTGGAGAAACACTCCAAAGCAGGTACACAGTGAGACCTTCATAGGTGATATATGTTTAAAACCAACTGAAGAACTACTGAATGCTAGTAAGAACAAGCTAAGAATTATCACAGGTTATCTAACAGGTCAGGCCCCGGTAAAGGATCATCTGCATAAAATGGGGCTAAATAACGGGGATCTGAGCTGCAGACTTTGTGGCATGGAGACCGAGACCGTAGTCCATATTTTGTCCGACTGCCATTGGACTCAAGGAGACAGACAATCTTCGGAGAGGCCAACGTGCCGCCTAGAGCATATGGCATGCATCCAGTTGACCTAGGAGAGTACAATAAGCCAACAGCCAAATGCTTGGAGTAATAAAAATACCACTGAGTGAAGCCAAGGTGAATGTTTCAATGTTTATAAAAATACTTAGTGTAACTGATAATCACCTCTTTTTCAAAATATTTGAGTTGGACCTTTCGTTTAGAAGTTACGACGAGTATTAAAATGCTTAGAGTGCGAAAAATGCCACCGAGTGAATCCGAGGTGGATTTCTAGTTGTATATACAAATTTATTGACGTGGGTACCAAATAATCACGTGAGATCACTACTTCAAAGCAAGTTTGATAGTAGAATTGCACTGACAAAGCAGATATGCAATAATGAGCAATACTTCCTTGGAAATAGTGTAATCTCAATTCCAAAATTACATGCCTTAGTTGTACTCCTTTTCAGGAGCTGGGATTTGTCCTAGACCAGAAGCAGGTTGTGGAAATTATAGTTTGTAGGAGCTAATTAACAGCACCAAATAGTATTATGGTATGGAATTAAGTGGGCAAGAGGGAGCATACAAAATTTCCCGCTCAATAACTGTTTGTTCAAAAAAAATTAGATTAACTGGAGGAGAAGTCAACGAAAAATTATTAATTCAAGTATTTCAACCAGTGAATAAGAGAAAAACTTCATTTTGAAGAAAAGTGAAACATTCGAAACGGGTACATCCAAATTAAAGCAACCGAAATGCAGAGAGAAGTTAATTGAAAACACCCATTTCGGAAAAAAAAACGTACTGTAAAAATGAGATAATAGCAATTTTCGTGGAGGGTATCATTTAAGGAAAATTCTCGGGTTTTCTCTTTTAAATATTAACTTTACCCTTCTCAAATCGTTGGCTTAATCAGAACAAATACTTTTGGCATTTTCAGTTCTCCAATTTTCTTTTCCATTTAAATATTAAATTTAAATCTCTCTCGTTTCATGCTATTCTGATGCAGATCAAACATCCGCAATGGGTATTTAATTCATTAATATTTATGATTTGTTTGTCTACAAATCGCCGTCGTTACGAAAATATTAGTTACTGTTGTCCGACAGCGAGAATTGTATACATTCAAATTGGTTTATAATGGAAGGGGAAAGTTATGAATACATTTTGTTTACGTGTATACAACGAAAAGTTGATGGTTTGAAATATTCTATCTTTATTTGAAGAACAGCATAAATATTTATGAAGAATACTTGAAAAAGAAATAATAACAAGCGAACTTCCAAGCAGTTCAAGGGTCGTAAGCGTTTAATGATGTTCAATTTGGAAAGAAAACTTCTAGTAGCTTCTCCGTGAAATAATTTTTTTTGTCTTTCACTTAAAACCAGCTTTTTGAAAAAATAAAATAGATAAACAATAATAATATATAATATAATATTACTCCTGGTGATGCCAATGAAATTTGTGCAATTGTTATTTATTTCATTCCATAATTATGGTGACATTCCACATAGTAAGGGAAAAAACCTATTAATTTTCAACTATTTCAATGGTCCTTCGATAATCACCCATTTGATACAAAAGGACCCCGCGCTTTTCTTATGACAAAGTGGCATTCCGTCAAATGTTATAAATTTTGGATATGATGTTGTACTCGACTTCTTGAACAAAAAGGTCCATGGGACCAATTGAATCCTATCACTAGTTACCGATATACAGGGTATTAAAGTTGCAAAATCCTTGTTTTTCGTGACCACGTAATTTTATTATCAACAAATAAATATGCATTTTTAGTTGATAGTACCATTGATGTGTTCTAGTTTATCGTAAACTTACACATAAATAGTTCAAAATGTCAACATATACAGGGTGGGACTCAATTCTTTAAGGACGAGTTTTTGGAGTTCTAGGAAATTCTTATATTGAATGAAAACAAGCTCAGAAATAAAAAGTTACTTCATATTTGATGATCTGGCATCAAATATACTAATTCTAGAGGTAATCCATAGAGGGTTATTCTTAATGCAACCTTAAATTATTTTTTTTCTATATGAAATAAATAAGCTACACCATGTATTTCAAAATTAGTTTCTAAGGTTGAAAACGTATTGGTTACCTGGATATTAGTACTTTTCTTATAATACAGGGTGATTTGCACATGCTTCTTGTTATTAAACCGACAAAAATTAGTGAAAGGTGGTACACTTTTTCTGAATCACCCTGTATTTCATAATTTAATCTTTCAAAATGATTAATTTATTTTGTTTTGTAATAGTGAATAAACTAAAAAAATTTCATAATCTTACTATGTCAAAAACATCTTTAGGCACTCGTTTCATAAGGAAAACTTGTGACTAAAGTAACTTTTTTGACACTTGGTACTTAATATACTATTATGTTGTAGATTACATAAGAAATAAAGACCAAAATTGCTTATAGCGTCCCTTTCATATAAGCTCGAGCCAAGTTGGTTTCTGGCTTCTTAATAAGAAAGTTATCATTATTAAATAAAGTTTAATCAAAGCGTGGCGACTGTGAGAGATGAAGAAAACGATTTTTATAATGAAAGGTTAGTTTTTCTCACGGGATAACAAATTTCATCTACTGTGATCATTATTATTATTTTGATATTCTCTTGATTTTGTTACGCTATTATAATTCCAACTATTCAATGTTCTACTCTCTAAATTGACAAATTCATCTATACATATTAATATTTAATAAGTGTTTGTTAATTCGTTTATATGATATCTGAGATCACAAACAACACAATTTGAGGTACGCCCTGAATTGACCCTTCATACTACGCTAAGTGAAAGGAGTGTATACTTTGCGAGATGACCCCTAGGATCTTAGTGAAGGCCTAATACACTGAATATCTTGATAAATACTCCGGACTAACAATGAACATCTTATTTCAACTAAAATGTGTTTGGATTATTTTGTTTGGAATAATCAATATTTCAACCTGCTTTTTCCTTGATATTCGTACTAATTTTCTGTGAACAATCGTCAGTACTAAATTTACTTCACTCATCACTATCATGTTTATAAAACTACATTTATTTATACTAATTACGAAACTACTATGAATACAATGATATAAATTATCCCAGAAATACTTCCAAATTCAGTCCACGATATCAACTTAATATTTCAAGACCTTACTTGTCATTTTTGAAACTGTTTGGGTATGTCCCTTCGAAGAAATCTGCATAATTTCAGCATTTTGAATAAATCGACCCATTTCTCATTTCCAGCTTTTCTCGCATATGAAATATAACTCTTGAAACCTCACAATATTGAGGTTGCCGACCAATTAGACTGTAATGATTGTGGCAAAAGGGAGTTGTCCTAGCATGTTATTAGTTTAAATTGGATTTTTAACCTAAAGTAAACGGTTTATTGGATCGAAATATTCCTGCAATAATGGAAAATGGTTAACAATTCAAATTTTCGTGAAAAAATGGGTGAATAAGGATAAATAAAATTGAAAATTAGGATTCCATCAAGCGGAAGTGACACAAATTAATTTGGACTTGGTTCTTACTTGTATGACATTTTTATATGCTTTTCTATCTTTTGGTGAAGTTTTTGCTTCTTCCAAACATTTAGGTCTCTCATATAATATTCTTCCCACCATTTTGTTCCATGTCTGTCTTGGTCTTCCTCTTCTTTTTTTTATTCGCTTTCTTGCCCCATATACCCGTTTTACTTGCCTCCACTTATTCATTCTGTGGATGTGACCCCACCAACTGAGTTGTTGTTGTTGTAGTATGAATTTTGAAACTGGTTGTACTGCTAGTTCATCTCTTATGTTTATATTCCTTATTTTGTCCACCGTACTTACTCCTGCCACTCCTCTAAGGTATTTCAATTCTGCTCCTTGAATTCTACTTTTTTGTCTGGTTGAGAGAGTCCAAGATTCGCATCCATAAGTTAGTACTGCTCTATAATACTGTATTGTATACTTTTAACTTTGTTTGTTTGGTTTTTTTTCATTGATGAAATTTTTGTTCATGGTACAGTTTAATTGTATTTAAAATTTGATCATTTATTCCAGCGTGCTGTTTTCCAATTTCGTCACATCCAGTTATTCAGATTCTTCAGCTTGTTCTACTTTTATAATATCTATGTTGATGTCTGTATTAATATTCTGGTCCCCTATAATTAGTATCTTTGTTTTATTTGTGTTTATTCACATACCCTTTTCTTCCATTAATTATTTCCAGATGTTTATGTTTTCCTGTAATTATTTTTTGCTTACTGCTATTAGTACTACATCATCTGCAAAAACTCCCTCCGCTATTTTTACTCTCTCTAAATTTCAATGTCTAATGAACATTTTCTTATTTTTATGTTCGCTTTTGATTATAATGGTATTCATATACAGTGTGGAAACCACTTAGGGAATAAAATTCTTTATGTCACTATTTTAATAAATTATAAAAAATGCCGAGACACATCAACTTTTGAATTCAGTTGTGCGTTATGTAAATATAAATTTAAATGTACAGGGTGATTCACGCAAGTATGCCATAGTCGGTGTTGTTTTTTTCAAATGAAACACCCTGTATATCTGCATATTTTTGAAATCCTCTTAATAAACCGATTCCAACAAACTTAATAATGTATGGTCAATTATGAATTATACAGGGTGAAATTTTAAAATTAATAATTTATTACACTTGAAATATTGGTACTTTTTTAAATTAGCCAAATATGGATTTATCAAAAATCTAAACTAACTAATTATTAGACGTATTTGTATATTGAACAAAACCTGCTACGCCCATGAATTTTATCATAAATACCTAAAAATTGCCTAAAAACGCCAATAGTTAGACAAAATCGGTAAATAATGTGGATTGTTTTCTATACTGTCAGTTGTTGATGTGTTGACAGTTTATACTGAAAAAGTAATATCTTTGTCAAACACTCTTTCCTTGTCGACATAACAATGAAATATTTAACTGAGACTCACCGAATTGAGATTTTAATGATGATCGGGTACGGGGATAACTGCAGAAGTCAAGTTGAAATGGCAAACTTATTCAATCACACGTATCCCGAATTGCCTAATATTTCACAAAGTACTGTGTCTAAAATTCATGCACAATTCAGAGAACTTGGACATGTCAAACCATTGAAAAGAAAACCACACTTCGTTGAAGATGATGTGAAAGTGGATATTTTGTGCCGAAGAGAATCCAATTTCAAGTACACGTCAAATTGCCCGTGAAAATAATGTTAGTCATACAACTGTTCTAAGATGTCTTCATAAAGAAAAACTTCATCCCTACAAATTAACTTTTGTGCAGGAGTTAACAGAAGACCATCCAGATCGTTGAATGGATTTCTGTGAAAGATTGATGAATAAGCTGAACAGAAATGAGATAGCTCTTGGTACCATTATTTTTTCTGACGAATCAACATTCACATTGAATGGAGAGGTAAACCGACTGAACTGTAGATATTGGTCAGCAGAGAATCCTAATAGTATGCGTGATACACATACTCAGTACCCTCAAAAGGTGAACGTTTGGGCCGGTATCATAGGCGACCATATTATTGGTCCCATATTTATAGATGGAAATTTGGAAAATATTTAAATATGCTTAGAAATGAAGTTATTCCTGCGCTGGCAAGCTTATATTCCAACGCAATAGATCCTAGCTTACCGAATGAAAATGTTTGGTTCCAGCAAGACGGGGCAACACCCTATTATGCTTTAATGGTAAGAACTTATTTAGATGAAATCTTCCCCAATAAATGGATTGGACGAAGAGGTACTATTGAGTGGCCAGCTAGATCGCCAGACCTTACGCCGTTAGATTTTTTATGTGGGGTTATCTCAAGAACAAAGTAAGTATATGCAACACAACCAATTAGCATTGTAGACCTCAAAGACAGGATAACTACAGAAATACGGAATATTTCACCTCAAACTTTATACAAAGTTGAGGAGTTCTATAGGAGACTGTGCTATTGCCAACAACTAGGTGGAGAACATTTTGAGCATTTATTTTAATGTATTAAAATCAAATACATCAGGTATTTTATGTATGTGTTTAATAACTGTAAAAATGAAAATTTCACCCTGTATAATTCATAATTGACCATACATTATTCAGTTTGTTGGAATCGGTTCAGTAAGGGGATTTCAAAAATGTGCAAATATACAGGGTGTTTCATTAAAAAAAAACAACACCGACTATGGCATACTTGCGTGAATCACCCTGTACATTTAAATTTATGTTTAGATAACGCACAACTCAATTCAAAAGTTGACGTGTCTCGGCATTTTTTTATAATTTTCTAAAATAATGACATAAAGAATTTTATTCCATAGGTGGTTTCCACACTGTATGTATATTGAATAAAGTTGGGCTTAGTCCTTATCCTTGTCTTAATCCTATTCTAGTTCTAAATCCTTCCGACTTTAAGTATTACGAAATTCTTGTTTGTCTTATAAGTCTTTGATAACTTTTACTATTTTACCGTGGGTTCCTTTTTCTTCCAACCCTTCCCATACTTTATTCTTGTATCAAATGCCTTCTCAAGATCTATGAAAGCTAGATATGTATTTTTCCTCCAGATGTATTCTCTCTACTAGCTGTTTTATCGTGAATATATAATCTTATGGATTCCTTCCTAGTCTAAATCCGCTTTTTGATTCAAATAACTGGCTATTTAGTATTGTTCTAATTCTGTTATTTAAGTTGTTCATAATATCGTCACGATAGTATTAATCAGTGTTATTCTTTTTTAATTCTGTGGTCGGCGCTTAAAAGGTAATAAATTGATATTGATTAAGTTTGGAAAATGGCACCTGAAACTTACGCACACTAACAATGTAAATCTATTTAAGTTTTTTCGTGCCTTATTCTTAATATCTTCGAGCACATGTAGACTTATACCATTTTACCTGTTCGAAATATACAGTATTGTGAGCACTTGAGAATAAAAATTCTATTTTCGTAAAAAAAATACTTATGGCCTTTTAAGCGCCGACCACAGAATTGTGACATTTTAGGTTTTCCTTCTGGTATATAGGCGTAATTAATGCTACTCCCAATTCTTCTGGAATTTTTTCGCTTCTTCATGCTTTATTCAATATTTCTCATCCTGTATAATTCCTAGGTTATTAACCATTTCGGCTGTGACTTTATCATGCCCCAGTGCTCTTCCATTCTTCAGAGCTTTAACTATATTTAGTTATTCTATTATTCATCCTAGTTTTTCCTTCTTCAGTGCTGTATACAGTGGTTGTTTGTGTCCGTCTCTGTTTTTGCTTTTTGTGAGGTTCTTTTGTCTGTTTTTCTGTTCCAAATTATTTTGAAAATCTATAATATAATATTTGATTTCCTGAGCTATCTCTTTCCATTTTATTCATTCCCAAATATGCCCATGCAATATTTTTTGCTTTAACTTTTCATCTTTGACTTTTGTATACTTCATATTGTTCTGGCGTATTATTTTCCAAGTATGTTTTCCATTCATTCTTCTCCTTTTATACTATTACCTAACCATGCTGTTTGTTTCCTCTTATTATTAGTCTTGTAGGCTCCACATACGCCGGCTGCTGCAGTGATTATTATATCTTTGAATATGTTCCATGATTTTTCTGTATCAAGTTTTTTAATATTTTTGTTTTTTTTAACGTTTCTTCTGTTATTTATTGGTATTTGATAGCTGTCTCTTTATTTTTTAATTCATACGTTTTTATTAATATATGACTATTTTTCTTGGTTGTTATATTTCCTGACTTTGGACTGTCCTGTTTGGATTTTACAGAGAGGAATGTTCAGAAAATGCATAAAGTAGGGACCAAAAACCAATTATATAAAAATAAAGGTACAATTATTATTGAATTAACGCTGAATTTGCCTTTCCATGCACCTATGGAAAAAAAATGGTCTTGCAAAAATTGATCTCTTTCCCTTCTGCGATTTCTTTTTCAACAAAATAACTCACCTGAACTTAGACAAATTTGATTATTGGCTATTGAACTACCCAAGAGATGGGTAAAAAGTCATAAGTTCAGGTGAAAATTTCATAAAAAATTACCAGCCTACTCATTATTTCTTATTTTCCAATGAACATGTTTTTTATAAATTCTGTTGGATAATCGAAAACATAAAGGATTTTATTAATAAAAATCAACCCTCATTATACGTTTATTCTAATGAAACATGTCTTACTGATGCTTCGTTGGTGAGTAAAAGTCGTTCACTCCAAAATACACGAACACATGTATAAAGAAATGAAATATTGATGTTTCAACACCGATACACAAATACTCCACGAGTTGTTTGCTTAAAACTAAAACTGAAACGTGGGTAACTGTATCCTTGTGACAAAAAAACCTGTAGCGAGAGAAAACGCCCATTAATAATTCATGGTATCGATCCTCGACGTGTGATCTGTTGCAGAGGTACATTTATTCCGGACCCGGAATTGGGAATGCCTGTCTCTGTGGAACTGTGGACGGCCCTGGGTATAGGTTGGAGACGATGTTCGAGACTCTAGAGAATAGAGCCACTTTCCTAGCGGACGACAACTTCAAAAACACGTTGATGGGAGGACTAACAGCTTTTTGATTTTCACTCTTTTCTATGAATGACGACAGACAAGTCCTATTTATGTATATGAATTAGGGTTTGTTAGTGTTGACAATTATAATTATTTTCCCTAATTTTGACCCTTGAAAATCACCATAATTTTTCAAGTATTTGCTTTATAAATTCCATTTTTATTCGCAGAAAATTAAGTATATTAGATACTTCCAATAAGCTAAACAGCAATTCGTTTACAAACCATTTTACAAGTTGATTTCTTCATCAGAAGCGTCAATCCATTTTTGATGGATAGCTTCATCCTTTGGGAATTGAAAATATTTGGCCTTTTTGATTTTTTGTGGCTCCATTTCAGTTGTGGCAGACGGCCACAGAACATCCAGGCATAATTGTTGATAATGTATACACTGCTTGAAGTAACAAATGCTCAAAACTAAGTTGTGCTCAAAACACACGGTAAAAAATAATTAATTTTGAAACGAAAACAAGACCAAATTCTCATGTAACAATTGAAAACACTTTCACTTGATTTTTTCAGTTCAGTATTAACAGTTTATTTGAAAAATGACCGATTACGACTTAGGGTTTGGTTATGTATAGGTTATGGGCATCCATTTAAAACATTGAACAAATGATTGGCAATATGGCGGCGTTTTTGAAGGTGCGCAGAACATAACGAAAATTCGTCTTCCGTGGGACCACACCTTATACTCTGTTACACCATGATCTCGCTGTTAGTTCCAATGAACCAACGTTTCGACATCTGGAGCTTTGAAAATCCGGAGTTTCTGACATTTTTTATAATAACTCAAAAATGTTGGCTTGTTTGAATTTACTGGCTTCAGAATATTAGTTTATGTTGTGTTATTTCGAAATATAGATAGCGTAGTAACATTTTCACCTCAGTTGATTGGATGTGCTATTTAGCCCCGTATTTAGCAGAATGGAGGAGGTTGAAAACATTAATTTTGATGTTGGTATTCAGTTTTGGTATCATTAAATTTAGCATGAGAAGCACATGGGAAATTACCTAACTTTAAATATTTCAGGATCGGTGTAATCTTATCTCTGACGCAGGACATATCAGCAACGTTGGTATTTTTACGCGAAATCAACCAATAAAAATTCAGAATAGTTTACTCCTCAGTTAAACCCTCAAATACTATGTTCATACTCAAATTGTAGAACTGTCACTGAGTGAGTGAAGATAAGCCCAGCATACATACCCACCGATTTGTTGCAATTCGTCATAACTATTTATTTATATTCTGTTTTGTATATCTGCCGCAAGTACTTGTTGAGGTCTCTGCATCAACATCTCAACTCTCACAATCAACCAAAATATGCTTCACCTAGTTTTCATAGGAAATAAGACATTATAATTGATTGTTTTCAATTTCATTTTGCATAAATATTTTTTCAGAGCTTAATTTTTTTATTCTGAATATCTACAGCTCGCCAGGTTTCATATTTATTTAAATTTTATATACTTCAATATTTGGCTAATTATTATATTTCAAATAACTGCGCTATTTCTCAAATCTCTTTGACCTTTCTCTTAGAATGAGATATTCTGCTCACTAGTCGGTAGAAACTTATTGGGAAAAATAATTCATGTCTGTAGTGCTGTATATCGTTGGACAAACAAAGCTGCAATCGTTCTCAAATTGTGGCAACTCTTTAAAAGGGTAAAAGACAACTTTTTCCGTGTTATACAAAAAAAAGTCTGAGAAATTTCAACACGCAGTTTGCACAGGTCTTTCGAAGCGTCAAACTAGGTTTTACAATGTTGGTATTTTTCCTAACCTCCTCCCAAAAAAAAATCAGCACAGTGCAATTATTGAATCATTTCACGCTCTTACACAAAAACTATGCAACGGTATTCTAGTTCTATTGAAGCAGTATAGATTATGGAATGGAAGAAGGCACCAGTATTCATGTACTTATTTCATGACATTACCACTAGTTATCGCATTCCTTTACTGGGGTTAATGTATTGATTTAATTTCAGCGTTGTCTCTAGTCCATGATTATGCTCTCAGATCTTCTGGATGGATCTACATTGTACTGATAAAGCGCAAATACGCCGAAACCGGTCTACAAGTGATGTTGTTAATAGAGTTTTTGGCTGGAACAGCAAAAAAACTTACTGTGAGGATGAAATTTTTTTCTTGGTGTAGCCTAAGAAGTAGTTGTTGCTTACTAGTTATCAAGAATTTCTTCAGCAAGTGAGTGGGAGGAAAATGTACATTAGATCTTTCAGATCTCAGTTAATGTTTACCTCAAGAAAACCTATATTCATATAATGTGTTTTTCGCACTATTTTTCCCGTTTGGTCGTCACCTTTATCCTTTCAATATTCGATATTTCCATAAATAGGTACTCAATATATTAAAAAAAAATGTTCGATCACCTGAGCCGCATCTGATTATGTTATTGAATGAAAATACGGACGGATAAACCACAAGCGATGTTTATTATTTGCCCTGAAATCATTATAAGGGCCTTAATTAATTCCTTATAACCGCAAAACGTTCAACCAACTCGATTACCCTATTGGATATTCGCAATTATAGCATCCGATGAAACTTGTGTCACAATCATATTTCTGGATATCCACATAAAGTTTGTGCATATAGGTCTGGATTAACTCGAAATTGATATGGCAAATCCGTGTCATATTCTGGTCAAATAAATGCCGAACTGAAGAACGAGATTAACGTCATGGAGTTTCATTATTGTTCTGACTTTGTTTTAGTAATATCTCTCCTTCAAAGCCAATTTCCAATATATCAATTTTGACATGCTGAATGCACCAGACAAAAATAAAAACACGTGAATTTTGTATAAATATGAGAAATATACCCAGAACAGAGACCCGTGAAAATATATTCAGAGAAATAGACGCGTGAAAAATGAATCTAGAATAGATATACCAATAAGAAGTGGCTCTAGAATGAATAAAATGTGAAAAAATGTAAGCGTGACAGACTGAGAATTTTCGTAAACCTCTTCACATTCCTACAAATTTTACAAATTCAATTATACAGGGTATCCTGGGACTGATGGGAAATTATTTTTTGTAGTACTGTAGGTAAATCTTGGACATCGTATTAAGTTAGTTTTACCTCATTGTTCACTTATAAAAATGGTGAATGCGTAAATTGGTACGTAGTGCATAAATAAAACTGTAGATATTAGCCAAACGGCTTATTTTATCGAATTCCAACAAGAGTACCTTTTCGTTAGCTTAATGTGTGGGGAAGCCAATTTCGATAATTTCATACAGGGTGTACCATCAATGCAAAATTTTTGGATCACTCACCCTGGCTTCAAGGCACTACTGTAAACCAAATTAAAAATTAAAATTTGGTGGCCTATAACTCGAAAACGAGGTCCTGCATAGAAAAAGTTCATATGAAGTACTAACATTATTTAGGCTCAGAATATACGCTCCTGACTTTTTTCCCATTAGTCCCGGGACACCCTGTATAGCACAACAATTGTTCATCGCGAACTCATTTTCATAAATCAAGTAGCACACTTATCCCCAGAATATTCGTTTTATGAATTTTTATGTAGTAAATTACTATTTGGACCTCAAAATTTGCCTCAAATGCCGCAAAGCGAATCCGAATGGACCGACCTGAGCCCGGATGTATTTTTTCGAGTATTTTCTCTCCGGGTTATATTTTTCAAGTCCATTTTTTCACGGGTCTATTTTCTATAAATCTAGTTCTCCGGCTATGTTTTTGTAACATGAGTTTTTCGAACCACTGTTAACTTTACAATTTTTGATATCCCGTTAAGTACGTTATCAGTAAAAATTTCAAACCATTTGATGTGGAAATAATTGTCACATTTGAAGTGAATTATAAAATAAGAGATTGCAATTATAATTGCGTTATAAATTCAACGAAACATTTTATTTCAATGAAAAACTACAAAAATAACTCACTATTTCGTTAATTAGGAAAAACATATATTCCCATAATTAGTTTTTCATCAAAATATGCGTAAAAAGCTGGTAGTCAATTTAATTTTGTTATTTGGATCACTTACACCAGAATGCAAATGCTCATTAGGTTTTTGACGGAGAAATCCAATTATAAATTCATTATACAATTCAGTTGTGAAATTTTGTTACACGTGTAAAATTAGACCGTTTCGTTTGAACAAGAATGGTTGAGCATCGTTTCTGAGCGACTGAGCTGATATTATATTGAGTTTAATCAGGGCTGGATGGGAGGGTTAATATTCAAGTTTGCTATGTGCCTGTCATGCTCAAAGAGCTTTTACAGAGAAGAAATTTGATACATTAAGAATGCTTGATGGAATAACGTTAAAACAAGAAAATAAGTTTGTTACGATTTCGATAGATTGCCATTGCACTTCTTATGTTTATTCAATTGGAGAGAATTGGAAATATAATGAAGAATTGAAAGTAAAATTAACTTCTTTGCATATTGAATGGCTCAGTTATGATTTATCATGAAGAAAAACTAATTCTGGTGGATCCAGAACAACAAAAACTATGCATAAGGCGAATTTTTCAGATCTATGCTGCAATTCTGTGTATCTAAATAGTAAAATCGTTAAACCTTAAAACCTGTAAGTTCCGATCGCTCGGAAGGGAACCATTTACAGATCGTAGATAAATGAAATTCTAACCGATGTTCCGTATATTTCCGACTTTCGATCGGTAATTAACGAATTAACTTCACTTCAACGGCCCGGGCCCGACCTTGGGCCTCACAAAATGAACGATCCGTAAGGAGACGAGGAGCTGGTTGAGAAACCAGGACTTTGCTCTACAGGGTCTCAGGTAGTCCAAGCTTCTATTGAGGGGATGGACGGACATGCTAGAGCTGCTCTAGAACTACCAAGGAGAAGGTTAAAAAAGATACTAGGACTCCTAACAGGGCACTGCTGTCTGAGGAAACACCTCTGTATCCTAGGTTTAGAGGAAAGCTCCCTATGCAGGGGTTGCGGCATGGCTGACGAAACGTCGGACCATATATGTTCTCCTCGTATGTCCACATTGGGCTGTCCTACGCAGGAGAATCTTCGGGGTGCCTGTTATCCCCTCTGGGAACATAAGGAGGCATTCACTGAAGAGTCCTTTATCGAGGGACTCGGCTTCATGGATGCATAAGTAGCAGGAATGGCACAGTGGGTCCGCCAGTGGCCTCAGTGCCGGAACCTTGGCTTGAGTTTTTCTTGGCCAAGGTTCGCCTGACTAAATTAGTAGTAGTAGACTTTCACTCCAGATGAGACTGAAATAGGTTTGGTGATAATAATAGGAAGTGTTTCGTTTTCTTTTCTAATAATTTTTAAAATTAGGTAAAGAATAATTACTTTCCATGCTTTAGTTACAATATGTTTTTATTTTTAAAAGCCAAGACGTCAAAAAACCAGGAACACCAGTTTGGAACCGTATAATATATATTCAAGTTTCATGGAAAATGATTATTATTTCAGAAGCAATACGTTAAATCTAGCGATTGGGGCAAATTATTTGTGAAAAGATCTCACAAATTGATCAAATTTTGCTGGAGATGGGCTTAATTATTTTAAAATTCCACATATAAAACAAACTGAATACTTATTTGTCTTCATCTTCTTGCGAAGTGAATGAGAATTATTTTTTTAATTGGTATTATTCATATTATTCACAGCTGATATACACCAAACTTGTATCTGTAAATATTTACAATAAATGGAAAAAGTTACGATCTTTTGTTGCTTACAGGAATTATATAGAATTGCAATTAGACCCGTTTCCATATTATGAGTCATATAGATCGTTACCGATCGCTAAGTTTTTTACACAGAATTGCAGGATTAGTTCCAAAATCCAACAATAATTAGCGTAAGAAATTTGGCTCAACAAAAAAACACTAAGGAACAGCAGCATTCTTATCGCTACAGACAATTCCAAGAGTTCTTGCCAGACAATCAACTGGATTGGGGGATCGAGTGGATTTTTGTGGATCGTTACAAGGAAAAACAGCGCTAATGGCACTCGATTCTATAGAGGTCAATTCCAAGCTAGTATGCAATGTTCTGAGAGACCGTAGATAGGTTACGGTAGCTTAAGTTTCATGGAACAAGGGCCATAAGGTTAACAAAAGAGCAGATGAAATAGCCAGACTATGCTCGTCAATGACATTCGTTGGGCCTATTTGGAGCAATACGGAAATGACAGAAATGAGAAATACAGTTAACGGGCAGACTTGAAAAGGAAATACTGGAATCCTATCACATCTGTGGTGTCTAGTAGCTGGGCACTGTAAGCTCGATAGGCACCTGAAGCTGATGGAATTGACGGACGTGTAGATTTTGTCAATTGGAGGAAGAAACACACTCTGATCCAGTGTCATAGCCTTTGTGCTTCTCTGTACTATTCAACGAAAAGGCAGTGGCGAAGAAATATATAAAAAATTTAGTCTCAAAGCTGGCGGACTTTATCAAGAGGATCTGGCTAGGGACATTAATTTAAACAAAAAGTACCACGATATATCTAAAAATGTAGCAGTGAAATAAACCAGTTTATGGTGAATAAAAAATTATCTTCCATTTTTAAGTTCGATCTAATATAAAAGCGTGTCTTGAACTATAATTACAGTTTCCTGTGAAGAATTGTCATTTCAGTAAAGCGCGTTAACAATAGATGTCAAAGATAATAGAAATACAATTAAAACGTTTCAACTTGGGAATGTAAGTTAATGTCCTCCGTGGCATATAGCCAGGGAAGTAGTTGCTGCTTCTTAGTGAACGGCTAGTTCTTTGAAAAGTACCAAACTATTATCTTTGACGTTCCCCATTGTGTTTATATATACAGGGTTCGGATAAAGTATGGAACCAAGTGAATATCTTTTAAACGAAAAAAACGATATTTATGAAAATTTGCAAGTAAGTGCAATGGAACAAAATGCATCTGATGTACATTTCATTGTCAATAACATACTTCCGGTTTAAACGGAAATGCCATCAATATGGGACACCATATATAATTTTACAGATTTTGAAAGAGCTTGTTATTTCGAATTCATACATACTGAGTTTAGTGTAAAAAAAATTGTTAAAACGAGGAATAACTCACTGTTAGTTGTACAATAGGTGTACATTCCATTATTTTAGAATAATGAGAAACAAAATTACTTCAAATGCTCAATATGCTCGCCGTTTACTTGCTGATAATATGCCATCATATTAACAAATTCTTCAGTCACTCTTTCCAAGACTTCTCCACGTATTCGTTCACATTCATCAATAATTCTTTGTCTCAATTCCTGTAAGTTTGTCTAACGTAAACACGTGATTTTAGATAAACCCGAAGAAAAAAATCTAACGCGCTAAAATCCGGAGAACAAGCAGGTCTATGAATCCTCTACGTCCAATCCATCGATTTGGAAAATGCGCATCCAGAAAACCCCTAACCCGTCTATCATAGTGGGAAGGTGCTCCATCTTGTTGAAACCAAACATTTTGTGGTAATTGCCCATTCTGTTGAAGTGCAGGAATAATTTCGTTATTTAGTAGATCCAAATACTTGTCACCATTCAAGTTTCCGTCGATAAAAAATGGGCCTATAAGCCTATTTTTGACAATTCCCATCCAAACATTTAACGTCTGTGGATGCTGGGTATGTGCTTCATGAATCCAATGGGGATTCTCATTTGACCAATACCTTAAGTTATGGCGATTAACTGTTCCATTTAAACAAAAAGTTGCCTCATCGGAAAAAACTATGTTAGAAGCAAAATTGTCGTCGACATTACAGATGTCCATTAGCCTTTCGCAAAATTCCAGCCGTCAGTCAAAATCACCGTCTGACAATTCTTGAACCAACTGTACCTTATACGGATGATACTTTTCACTTTTTAATATCTTTCCTACAGGACGTCGACTGATACCATGGTTTAGTGCCACATTTGTGGTGGAAGTTTGAGGTGATTCTTCTAAATCGATTGCAATATTTTGTTTAACAGTTTCGTTCGTTGCAGTCCGCGGTTTTCCAGGTTTTAGCAAATTTTTTACCATCCCAGTTGTATTAAAACGTTGAAATGTTTTAGTTACTGTTGAGCGTGATATAGGGCTTCTATACGGATGTAAATTATTAAAAATACGACACACTTCTTCATGAGTTCTAGCACGATTACCATAACCGATCATCATTAAAATTTCAATACGCTCTTTTTCACTTAATTGAACCATTCTAAATTGTAAAATTTATTTCCGTCAATTAGAATTTGACACTTGGAGAACAAAAGGCGTACTAAACAGTACTCGTTTATTTATTACTATGCATACAAACAACATTAATTAGTTTATCTACTGCAAAAAACTCGGAGGAGGTTGATTAAAGTGCTATATTCCTCGTTTTCACAATTTTTTCACACTAAACTCAGTATGTATGAATTCAAAATAACAAACTCTTTCAAAATCTGTAAAAATATATAGAGTGTCCCATTGAAATTAAAGAAGTTGGTGGCACTTACGGTTAAACCGGAAGTATATTATTAACAAAAAAATGTTCATCAGATGCATTTTGTTCCACATCACTTACCTGCAAATTTTCATAAATATCGTTCTTTTCGTTTAAAAGATATTTACTTGGTTCCATATTTTATCCCAACCTCTTATTTGGTGTGATAAACTTACTTAATTAAAATTGAACTTTTCATTTCGACTAGCAAATTAAACTTTTCGTAGTGAGCCCTTTTGTAAAAATGATTACGTGATAATAGCTAGAACTTAATTATAGAAATACATCTGCCACTCGATGTCAGAAACAAACTGAAATTTACACGAATACGTATACCTTGTTCTTGGGATGAATTTTACTGGAATTTATTGTTCGGAATTCCGTCTCTAGTGACATCAATTAACAGGAATATTATTGTCGTAGTTGTCGAGCTAAATATATACTGTTACTACTTTAATCAGGTTTCGATTCGCGTAGTTGTTTTCGACAAAAGCATAATGTATTCGTGGAAATTCAATACTCTAACTGTAGATGAAATTTTTTAGTGTTTGATCGGAGTTGTAGTGTGTTTGAAAATGGAAATAAAAAAGAAACAGAGAGCAAATAATTTAAAGCTAAATCACAGTAACATGAGAAAAAAGAAATGAGAATAGGGTATTCGACTAGAAATCCGTTCATGTTAATGCATAACAAATAGTTAATTTTCAAGAAACAAATCATATCTCACAATATTTTATATTCGTTGCTGTAACTCAAATGACGGTGATAGATGTCAAAATAATCTGAACATTATTATTTATTTGTCATGAACAAGCTCAAACATATAACAACAAACGGAGATTATCGACAACTTCACATTCAAACTAGTGACGTATCAGGCGACAGTTTCCTGTTACAGCATCAGTCAAACCTTTCAGTACAGTCTCACTTTGGCTATTCAATTAAAGCCGAAAATTACCATGATATTTACCGCTAAAACTTTCGTCAATAAAATATGCTGTATGACATAAAGTGCGCGGAAATTGGCGCAGAACTGCATAATCGGTTTATTTGACATTACATTCATTAAATGTCTTTTGGGAAATGTATAATCCAACAAACACCAAATTTCTGCAGCATCTATAATTACAATTTCTTTTTTCTTCACAATTTCTGCAAAGGAAATAAATCTTATTGGGAATAAATAATATTGGGTAAATGAAGGTGTGTTTGTTCACTGTTTGCTACGTTTTTAAGGAGGATATTCTGCAACTGGCACACATCAGCTGTAACAAAATAACCCGTCTGCGCATCCGCAAGAAGCTTTTCAACACTCAGTTTCGTTAACTGGTGAAGAAAGATACAAACTATAGAGACTGTATTCCCAGGGAATTAAGATTGACTGTATCGGTAACACACAAGGTATAATGTTTTTTTGAATTTATTGTTATACACTTATCAATGACCCAATTCAGATTTTTTAGTGTCGACTGTGAAATAACCACTGAATATCCACAAACAAGAAATTTCTTTGATGTACCAACAGCAGCCAGAATGCCGCCAAACACGTGTGAATATTCACACATGTTTACAAACACTCTAAATTCCGTCTCCTACAATTCAATGAATTTGTTTGCAAACATACATGATCATTTTCTTGCTAGGTGGATACGCGGGTCTAAGTTTTCGCTACTACGCATTGTGCCTGGTGTTGAACAATGTGCAAAATCGATAATAGAGTCTGTGTCATAATATTTTCCCAATGTTCAAAAAAGTTCGAACTGAAAAAAAAGAACGATGTCAACAAACAATTAGAAGTATTCAAACAATTATGTAACAAGGATTCCGTTTTTACCAAAAAAGAATAAAACTGAAACTGATAAAAAAATAGAATTTGTTTTATTGAATTTTAGACAATAATTTATTTAACGCTTTTCTCACATACAGTGTGTAAAAGCTAAACGGAATAAATTCATTACGTCGGTTACTGTATATATTTATAAAAAATCCTGAAGCACGTCAAATTTAAATTATAAATAGACATGCTTCAGCCTGAAAATGCGATCCCTTCATTCAACCCCCTTTCGAATGACAGGTACACCCCCAAAAAAATGTTTGCGGTCGCTTTGCAGTCGGAAAGTATGAATTGTTTATCAAGGCAAAAGGTGACCAAATAACAAAATGTCCGGTTTGGGTTTAGGTGAAACCGGGCATTTCACAATAAAAATGAAGTGGTCACGTCATTTGTCAGCAACACAAGGAAGTAGTAAGTCATCTATTATTGGGATTTTAAAAAAAGAAAAATTTCACCGTTAATACTTATTATTGTTCAAAATTCACTTCCAAGAGATCTACCACTAGTCCGAGTCCTAGTCTCAAGCATATAATGTTTTCGATATAAATATTAGGTCCCTAACCGAAAACTTATCGAAACTCAATTATTTTCCTAAATTTCCGAATAGATTCCACTAGAGCTTACGACGCAGCTTGCAGGTACAACGTAGACAACTCGAAATTGGAGTCTTTCACGTTGATATCTCTTCAAGTTTTGCTCGCACTAAAAAATTGTGGACATCAAGATTGTGGGAAGTCTTATGCCTTATAACATGATGGGACTATATTTTGAACGACATTTCAACCCTCAATTAAAAAAAAATCAAATTCTGTTTATTCAAGCGGTAAGCACAATCAAAATGATTAAATATAGGTGATAATATACGAAAATATGAAGAAAATGCTCTTAAAAAAGTTGGTGTTTTTTCTCGCAAATTGACTTTATAAGTATTTTTTCCAATCACTGTGTTTCAGTGTAAGATTTGTAGTTCAATTTACCATGTGAGCACAGTCTTCAAAATATTATTCTCATATTTTTCAAAGCCTGAACTAAAATAATTTTTTCTACCTTTTTTCAAGATTTGTCCATGAAAAATTGATTTGAACTTTTTAGAATTATAATACGATAGGCCTTTAGAAATCTCATAGATATTTTGGAAAACAAAATGTTCCAATACAATAATTAGAAGCCGAAAAAACGAAAGTTCGCTGAGAACCTGACGGTTGATCTTCGAAACAATTTAGTTGTAATCGTACAATGTATGCATTCGACGAAGGAAGCCCTGTTCGTTTTCTAATTTGTTCCACCAACACGATCTCGTTCGAACAAAACTGGGAAAGTGCCGAGACTCTATTACTCCAAATTACTTCCCTCAATATGTCATTCTTATTTATTGACTTTACTCGTGTAACAAAGGCGAGAACTTAGTCCCTAGCGTCGTAAATTCAAGGAACCCATGTAATTATTGTTATCGGCCAATTAGAAAATTCCTGTGAGGTATGTTTCTACGTTCTAAAATTTACTTTTGGTCTGGATTTAGAAATCACTCGAAAGCTTACTTTGTTCAAATCTCTTGCGGATCGCTTAATGGGAATATTCACCAGTCCATAGTTTGAATAATGGAAAATTTGTCACGGGTTTTAAGCAAAGATTGTGGCACTGGACAAAACCAAAAGGCAAGGAAAATGTTTTACCTATATTGGCCTTAATATTTTGTATGTACTTTCATTATATGATCGTTTTTTTTTTAAATTATTGTTAGTAGTGATAGTTTTTATTCCAATTTTGACAGCGCCCTGTATAATAAAAAAGGTAACAACACAATGTGAATGATGAAGCAGTGTGTGGTAAATAGTTTCTGAGGAATTTTAACTTTCATTCAAATTACATTAGAGGTTATTGAATTTTATGTACAAAGGAAAAATAAAGTGTAATTAACGTATAAAGACATCATAGCTTGAAACCGGCTCAATAAAGATACAGGGACGTATTCACAAAAAATGTTCAAAATAACGTAAATATTTTCAAAATTCGAAAACAGGGTTTTCCAATTACAAAAACAAAGTTGCAAGTAGATGAGAATATTTTCATTAAATAGCACAGGCTTCAAAACCCCTTCATTTCAATTTTCATGAATCAGATACCTCTAATTTTCGAGATATTTTTAATCGCCCGTTTATCTGCCGCACTCTGTATACTGGCTTCAACAATGTTATGTCATGCAATTAATTATAAAACTGTTGAATTGGAATCGATGAGAAACTTCTGGTAAAACTTTGAACATTAAAATTCATACGGATTACAAACTAATTAGTAACGTACATTGGAGCCCGTGCATGATGAAGTCAAGACCATCTTTCAGGGGAAATCCCTTATAACCCGAATTTTCCTCCGTTGGATAAGGAGATACTTCATCTATTCCAATAATTACAGCTGGTCTCCGTCTTTCGGCAAATCCTCGCGGAATACCCGGCTCTCATTTGGAGTTTTCGACAACTCGGTCGGATGTACAAGTTGAATAGTAAATTAACCGAACATCGAACACGAAAACTGGGTTAAGACTCGACATTAAAAATCGATGCTAACTGGGGATGTATATCATAAGTCCGTTCTACCAGATTGCATTCTAGACTGCACAGCATCTTGAGAAATCTGAAAGTTAAATTTGTAATGAATTCAAAACGTTGATATTCTCAGATGTTCTCCTCTACCGTGCTCGAAAATTAAAAAAAGAGGACATTCCAGCGATTATCTGAATAGAAGTTTTGTCAACGCTGTTTTCATTTTGAAGAGATTATGTTGATATCTCGTATAAAACGACAATAATTATGATATTTTAAGCCTTGCTGCTTTAACGTTGATATCAAAGGAATTTTGAATATCTGGGAAATCTAGTAGTACAAGCGATGGAGATAAAAAAGGGAGTTAAAATAAGTTGAAAAAGTAACCGGTAATAAAATGCAGTGTGTAAAAATTATTATTGATGTACAGTGCAAGTTGTGAATTCTTATAATTATATTACTGTTATAAAGAAGCTGTTTCTAATTGATTCAACTATGAAAATAATATGAAAACTCTGAGATACTGATAGCTATTTCGATATTCACATGACAGAATGACAGGAGCTACCTCCGAACAACGAACATACTAGGAGAGTAAACTTATTATCCTATGTCAACATAAGCAATGTCAAAGTTTATTTATTTATTCTGCTTGATTCCACAGATGTTGTATTCAACTATGGTAAATATTGAGAAAAAATTTCAATGTGGATGAACTAAGGATACTTCACTTATTAGTTGATTTATATAATTATGAGACGGTGAATAATCGTGTACTCTGCAAAAAATAAAGTATAAGTGATATTGACAATACATCCTTCCACAGGTATGCAACAAGCTTTGAACAGTTTCACAATTCTGAAATTACCAGTGTCGCATCATTTGATATATAAATACCATTTTACTACGTCCATATCCGTAAACGTCAAAAATCGCACTGTAGTGATTCCTTGCAAGTGACATTTAACAATAACATGCACGTAATGAAG
Organism: Lochmaea capreae; assembly: GCA_949126875.1. Lineage (NCBI taxonomy): Eukaryota > Metazoa > Arthropoda > Insecta > Coleoptera > Chrysomelidae > Lochmaea > Lochmaea capreae. The sequence continues at coordinate 11,846,976 of OX421409.1, forward strand.
ATATCATAACATACACGTGCGTTCAGATAAGAAAACTTAAATTTCTTTGTTGAATCAAATTACAATAAAATTTTTATTTACGTACTACTTTATTTGGTTTATTTACATACTTTTAATCAATTGAAAAACATAAAAGCTCTTAGCATCAGTGAAATACATTTTAGATTAAAAGAGTGATGCCCCCAAACGTCGGGAACACATTATACATTAAACAATTTGAAAAAAAAATAATCATCTCATTTATGCTGTAAATTTTTGTAACAAATTATAGTATCCGAACATTTTCTCAACTTTACCTACGAATATGTCTGTTAGTAGTGAAAAAGATGGAATTATGAGCACTCAGAAGAAAACAGATGAGCGTAGAAAAAGTATTGTACGTTACACGAGTTGTAATCCCATTACGCACTCGCTGCTGCGCGGCTTCGTGCGTAAACTTTTTCACTTCGTGTGTAAGGGTTACTTACAACTCTTGTAACGTAATATACTATTACCCATTCTAATAAGAATACAATTTTATATTATTCACAGAAAATAAACAATATATAGCAAATCATTTTCATAATTCAATATCGACTATAACTAAAATTCATTTCTCGGGTAATAAATAAACCAAAGATAAATATTTCCACTAAATTCAAATCCTTATAAAGCATGGCAGTGTTTTGGAATATTATGTTACCTTTGTTGTGTGTGTTCCTATCCTTGTTTTGGAATGAGAGAATTGATTTGGATGTTGGTTGTAAACAAAGTGTGTTGTCAGTACCTATAGCGGGTTATTCATCTAGTCATTCTAGTCTGTTTAATGATCGAAGGGATCTGATGTCTACCTATCTTGTGATTGACTAAGTATATGTCAAAATAAAAATATTACAGCTTGGGTAGTATTAGACCAATGGAGATATCCTGAATATCTTTTGTCATTTAAGATGATATTGTATTGAATCCAAGGAAAACTATATCTGCTCATCTTCACAATTGTTACCTGAGAAGACAGTTCAATAGTGGAGAGCTTCATAGATTTATTTGTTCATTGACGACTTCATATTATGGGTATATTAAGTGTCTTAATAACTAATTTTTCAAGGAAATCTAGTTCTTGTTTTTCATCATGAATATGTAGTACTTCCATCTCTGTGTCAAGTGTTAATGAATGTTTGATGTCAAGTAAATGTTTTGCGTAATTGGATTTATCTGGCCGTAGCTACATATTTCCCTGCATTTTCTTGTATCCAAATAGGTACATTCTTCAATTTGAGTATTATGTTAGTAGTCCATTTAATATGATTTCATTCTTCTTGAGTGTGTTTGCAAATTCCTGATTTATAGAAATAGAAGTAGAATAACATATTGTCTGTGATTTAATCCGACTTTCAATGATCTAGATGTTGATATGAAAATTAAAGAAAACATTGTGTTTCCAATCGCCGATACGCTTTACCAGGCAATCTTCAAGAACAATTTGATGTAATTTCCCAGCCCTTCATCACTAACCTCACTAATTCGATGGCACGTTAATTGCATAGGTAATGAAATTTTGAAGTTCAAACGCGATGTTAGCGCATTACATGTAATTTCTCCCTAAAATTTCAATGTTTTTAACAGATTTAAGAGAATAAGGTAATAGAGAGACCCATTCTGGAACATTATTCAGCATTTGTTTATAAAGGATAATAAGGGAAATGGAACTTAGTCCAGATAGGACAATATTTAACAGGCAAATACAACTGTTTGCATATGCAGATTATAATATAGACCTCATATACGTGAACACTTTGAATTTGGCGTTGGGTTAATACTACAGCGACGAAGCGAACAAATAATCAAATAAATTGCCGTTACATACGAAAAAAAATGTTGCTGATGAAAATACCTAAATAATGTTATATGCAAATAATCATTCAAAGAAACAAATTTCCTGGAGAAATGGGGGCAAGAATTGTCTGATTGAATAAAACCGAGTTTTTTTTATATTCTTTGTAGCCCTTGTGATCCGTTTCTCTGATAAGAGAAATAATCAAGACATCCCCTACACACTGCAGAGGCAACCCCTCGACTGTTCCAAAAACAGCAAAGCAAACGAATACAAATACCACTTTGTTGTTCAAATATTGAAACAAGCTTGTTCTGTTTGTTTGTTTCCAACTCAAACATTTTGTTTTATTTCCCATAAGTACTCTTTTTGTCATTAAAAGAGAGGATTAAAACTATAATTCATTTAAATTTCATTTACTCCCGTTCAAAATAAATTCATCCAACTAACAACAGCGCTAGCGGAGGACGTTTTGTGTTCCAATTGGTGAATTGGATATGAATCGTTGGTCTCGTCACAAAACTGTTTTTATCAGGGTCGAATTTGGCTTCAGCCAATCTTCGTTGAAATTGCATCGTAATTCCCAAATTTTCAACCCCTTTTTTAATTTTAAATATATTTGTAGTTCGAAGATTTTGCTAATTTATGTGCAATATGAGTTTAGTTACTTGTAGTACTTTATTTATTTGCTATATCGTAAAATAGAATACGGCCCTGTTCAATGTAAGTGTCCCAATGGTTTTATATTCATAGGACGTAAATATTATCTGAATAAAGTTTGAGTAAGACCAATTAGCCATTGGCGCGAAATCAAATATACAGGGTTATTCAAAAGTAAATCGTTGAAGGAGAACAAAAGTTATAACAGTTTTATTTAGTCAGCTCTCCCATTCACACCTAACAGTGATTTTACAAGATAGAGGAAAAATTACTGGAGCAAACTATCTGATAATTACGAATATTTAGATTTTCTGATACTATAATGGTACATTTATTGAAGAAAAATAATGTTTTTGTGATATTATAGTGATCTACGCCCTCTACTGGTGGAGTAAAAATCTTGGAAATCATTTCCAGTAGTTTCCCGTTTGCAAGTTTTTAATACAAACTTTTTTCTCCAAGCGAAACGATAAATAGTTCTGAGATATAGATATTTTCGTTTTAAAGATATTGACTTGGTTCCATACATTTGGACAACAATTGTCTTTTAGAGTAAGTCACATATGAGCATAGAGATAATACAGAGTAGGAATGCCATAGGGGCTCGTGTAAGCGTATTCGTCCACCCATTAGAAAGAGTTGGACAACCAGTTTGGTATTGCTTTCTCTTTCTCTACATTCTTAAAAGGTTAGTAGTGTTACAGTCTTCGCGTATGTGCATCACGCGATGTTAGAGAGAGACCATCACCAATTTCATTCGACATCTCTTTTTATTGCGTAGACGCTTACGACTATATAGGTTGCCTACTCTATATGTTTATTATCTCTATGCATATAACACCTTTAGAGTTTCGAAATTTCCATAGCATCAAAAATCTTGTCTCCTATATTGATAATCTAAATTGAAGAAATGTTAAAGTATTGATTTTTTTTATTCATGGATTATTCTTTACAGGAATAGCGGGGTATTTTAAGTTATAATCATAAAGGATTGTTGAACTTTTAGTTATTATTCAGGATTGTACTTCTTGCATTATAAATTTAATTTGTATTAGAGATGCAATGAACATCATTCTATTCTATTCTATTAGAGTAAGTCACATTGGAGGTGCTATATTTTGATATCATTACCTTATACAAATACTTTAAATTGTAATTTTCTAATCTATTTTGTTCCTGACAAATGGAAACTATAGATACTGGATATGATTTGATGTTCATCCAACCCAGTTTACCTAATGAAATTTTACATTAGACTCGAAAACTATTCTAAAAAATTTTCATTTAGTTTGCAGTTTTTGAGAAAAGTACATATATTTGTCCACGACCACTTAATAATAAGTCAATATTTCCTTACAAAAGGAATTTATCTAGTCAATTATGTTTCATAATTCACGCTTTTGCATTTAAATAGCATAATATGTCGCTATGACAACACAACAATCAAAACATTCCGGCACATAGGTGACAAGAGATGGGGGTACAATATGAAATAAACTATTAAATCTGCATGTTTTTTCAGGAATTTGTTTCTGAAATATATCGTATCAATAGAATATCGAAATTTTTAATATTGATACTTTTCATAACGATATTTCCTAATATTGATATTTTTAAGACAATATACTTATAAAGGTGAAGAGTATCGATACTTTACACAGTATCGCTCCATATGTCACATTATTTGACGTACTCCAGAAATTTATTAATTTTGACGTAGTCAATAATACCAAATACCAAATTATTACTTTCCGTTCTACACTCGCATTATTCACTTAACTTTTATTTAACCCTTAACCGGTGACGTGTCATCTAATTTTCTCACCGGTGGAACAGGCTAAGTGGGCGAAATATGGATAGTGATGCGTCAGTCTTTCTCAAGTTATTGTACTTCTTATATCGGGAGTAATTTGTCGGACTACTCGTCACCGTTTACGTTATAAATTTAGTAGTGTGCTGGCGATTTTCTTAAAGACTGGAATTTTCATGTTTTTTTGATAAAGTTATCTTAGTACTAGCATGTCCTCAAAAAAATTAACTATTATATGTTTTTTATAGTATACCTTTTTTATTCGTTGTTTTGTAATACTTTTTATCACTAAGTCGCCTTATATTTTCCGAAGGAACAAAATGTCTAATTTTGCTTAGTATAATACAGTGACTTTCAAACTATACGTTGTTCTTCATTTTTTGCCCTTTTGAATTCGGTATTCTCTCAGACTACACGTCACCTGCTATGTCTCAGATTTGTCACTTCTCCGGTTAAGGGAATAAAGAAATTAAGGGTCGTGGACAAAGTATAGTATTCAACTCGCAATTTATGGCCATTATTCACTTGGGCAACTTGCGTCAAAAAGAACGAAGATTAAATCACCTCAACTTTTTGCAAAATAATCTACCTGATACAATGAACGACGTTCCCTAAATGACATGGCAAAATGTTTCATGTACGATTATTGTCCTGTTCATTTTAGTCGAGTAGTTCGTCAATAACTTGACACTATGGTCAGTCGATTGGCCTGTTAGATCACCCGATTTTAATCCATGGGATTTTTGTTTTCAAGACTAGATTAAAGTAGAGTAGAGTAGAGTAGAAAGCGGTTTTCTTGAGATATGCTTGACAAAACTGACACAACAGCGTAACTTTCAAAAGTTACTAGGTCACTTAGGAGGAGCTTTTGGATAAAGTTTAATTGGGTTAGATGGACATGAAATCACATCTAGTATAGTAGTATGTAGTTTGCCGTCAGCAGGAGGATTTCTGGACACCCTAAATACCTACAGGTATTTTTAACGGCAATGATGAACTAAAAGAAATTTGTTTTCTTTTCATGTTAAAAGCTCAAAAACTATACCACTGATTTTTTCAAGCATGCTTTGATGAGGACATAGGTATTAGAGGTAACTGCTTAAAATTATTTGGAGGGTATCTACTTGGCAGGCCACAAAGAGTTAAGATAGAAGATGTCTTTAGCGAATCCTGCACAGTTCAGTTTGGAGTACCGCAAGGTACAGTCCTAGGACCAATTTTATTTAATATTTATCTGAATTATATTTTCTCTTTAGGTAACGCTGGTCACGTAATTGGTTTCGCTGATGATACAGCTATTTTTCATACCGCTAACACCTGGGATGAGCTCAAGGAAAAAGCCGAAAGTGATTTTAAACATATTAAAAAGTGGTTATCTTATAAATTACTTAAGGTAAATTTAGATAAAACAAACTATATACCATTTAGTTGCAATAAATTTGGCTTACCCACTATTAACCATATAACTATCAATGCATTCAAGCTGTGAAGAATGTTAAGTATTTAGGTGTTACAACAGCTATACCCGCTAAAAAACACACCACCCAGTACCCCATATGACAAAAACAATCACTCAACAGTCTTATACTTACTTGGCACCAAAATTATACAACAAGTTACCGGAATCATTAAAATTATTGACCAGCGTACATTCATTCAAAAATAAATTAAAATCGTATATCTTGGAGATATCTAGACATGTTTTACATGATTATATAGAAATAAAAATATAGTTTAGACAAAATCAGCAAATAATCCTTAATTATTTTTTAACTCGTGAAAAGTTAGATGTTAGATGTTAGTCATTTTTTTGTTTACTAATGTATTATGTACCTATTTATTTTTTTTAATACTCTAATATTTCTACTCGAAACAAGTGTTCACTCACTTATCGAGTATACTATTCCTCATTAGTTTCTCTTCTAACCTGTATTTTTGATTGTATTTTTTTGATTAAGAATAAACATAATATACGTGTATTCAATATTCTGTTAATTTCTTTTTTTTTTTTTAATTAAACCATAATATTTTTTAAATTTTTATTCAACGTTTCGGTAGCGTTCCAGCTACCAATACCAAGAATAATTAAGTTTTTTTTTTAATTCTGGCACTACGAAAAAATTCGACAACTAGGCAATCAATAACGCTACCGAAACGTTGAATTAAAAATATAAAAAATATTGTGGTCCAATTTCCCAGAAAATTAACAATAAAAACGAAAAAAAAAAATTTTGGAAACGATGAGGCGCCAGTTAAAAAGTTTAAAAAGGCATTATCTTTTCTTCGTTATTATAAAGTCGTTGAACTCATCCCAGTTTCAATTTCCAACTTTTTTTATGTCGGATATATTTCCAATTCGACTTTAACAAGCGTAACGATGGGGGAAAAATATCAAACCGCTTAAAAAGCCTTTTATTTATTGTGCCTTATCCTATTTGTACCTGTTTGATGTTCAAATTTGTTATTACGGCATTAACGATTGAATATTAGTTTCAATCGATTAATGTATCCAATCACGGAATACGATTACTGGATTACACATAAAGGAATTAATAAAGACTAATAGCTGTTGTTACATAATAAAAAGTAATTGGGCAATTAGACAATCGAAAATAACATTTTTTAGACAACCATCACTTTATAATTATTATAAATTACAGCACGTTTGTTAGTTTGTCGGTCTAAACTCGATATATTAAAAAACTGATTTTGAAAAAATGTACAATAAAAAGCTACATTATTAACGATTTTGAAAAAAACTGAAGATCCCTACGGCAATTACAATAATGTAGCCCAAGGTACCTACTGTATCTTCAGTAAAGGATTTAATACGAAAACCTAACGATCACAAAAAAGTGAAGTGATAGAGTCCGTTTCAATAAGGAAGAAGCCACCTGAAGTTGGCGTACCGACCTGCGCATAAGTCAAAATCTGTCGAGCGATCGTTCCATGCCATTGGCGTTACAATATTTCATGCCGGCAGCAATTAAATTGTTGACATTTGAGGTTGTGTTTGAAACAATCATTCACTGTCGAATATTTTTCATATTTGAATATTTTATGACGTTATGCTAGTTTATTTGTGAGTGCTGTGTGTTTTATTTGATCTAAAACCATGCCTCCTACAAAACTGGTTGGTATTAAAAGAAAAGTTATCCACAGTGAAGGCCGACAGATTCTTAAAAACGTTGCAACTTTTATGGAGTCTGAAGCTGAACATGGAATCCAAATTCCTTTAAAAAATCATCAGTAAGTCAATTGAGAAAGTATAATAATCCAATATATTACTCGTGGCATTCAGATTGTTGTAAAATATATGGAAGAGTATACATTACTTCAAAAATTCTGCTAATAATTCATATAGTCTGCTACACTTAGCAGTTATTTATATGGTTCTAATACTTTTAATTTTGTGTTACCCTACAAAATGTGAAAACGTTACGCTACTGATTTAGATTAAAATATCAATTTTTAAATATGGCGCTGGTTTTGACATCAAGGTCGCGCATCAACTGCAACTTCAGGTGGCTTCTTCCTTATTGAAACGGACTCTACTTGTTCATTTCAAATAATGGAACTGACGTGATATTTCTAAACAACTTTAGTCTCGCGCAATTTTTACAGACATTTTACACAAAAATATTCACCTCTTGTGATACAGTGTGGCCCATTTAAAATGGAACCACCTCTGTAAAATACGCAAAAACTGTATCTTCACACAAATTTTCATAACTCTAGTTTCATTTCCAAGGCACTCTGTTTTTTTTTATTTGTCAAAAACGGCAAAAGTTTATTAGGCAATTTTTGTTTTAAAAGTTGACTAAACCACTAAATTTGTGGTCGTCGGAAATAAAAACTATCAAAATTTCATGATAAAATATTGGTTAGTAACGAAGTTACAATAATTTTCATTTTTGAAACAAAGTTATTACAAAATCCTCTTCCCCCACAAATCGTTCATTTTACCATATTTTCAGTAGTTATAACTGTAGAACGGAATAAGCTATTGATTTCGGATTTTCACTGAATGCATTCACGAGTGTTTTACTTTGTATGAACAGTGTTGCCGAATTTGAAATAAGTCTATAATCTAAATAAAAATTATAATCAAATACTTTGTTCCAAAAATGAAAGTTATTGTAACTTCGTTGCTAATCAATATTTTATCATGAAATTTTGACAGTTTTTATTTCTGACGACTTTTGAAACAAGCCGTTTTTGACCAATAAAAAAACGTGAGTGCCTTGGAAATTAAGCTAAAGTTATGAAAATTTGTGTGAAGATACAGTTTTTAATCCTTAATATTACAAAAAAAAAATTGAGATTGATTGAAAAATGCGTATTTTACAGAGGTGGTTCCATTTTAAATGGGTCACACTGTATAACTAGTGAATATTAGAAAATAAAGGAATATTTTTAATGACAAAACATCTGATAATTTTTGTGCCCAATATTAAATATATTAACAAGTTTGCATCCAATTATCAAATCAAGTTGAATATTGAAAGATCAATTCCATTTTGGTTTCCATTTTCCGTTGGTTTATCTCAAAATCCGCTTTTCCATGTTCTTCCTCTCGAATTCCCGATTAACAAATTTTCAATATATTGAATTTTCTTACAACGTACATGCGATCACACTATCTGCATAATACGGAAATATACTGTTTGGAGATGAAAATATCAAATGAATCATATGCGATTTACATTTCCAGATGCAAATATTGTGCACATTTCCGGTATTGTATCGGTAGTTGGAGTATGTGTATGTATGTGTGTGTACCCGCAAGTCACAATATTATTACTTTTCAGATTTAATAGTCCAAGAAAAAAGTCCAGAAAATTATAATTTTTAGTGACTTTTCAAATAATTCACTATGAAGGGACTAGAAACGGAACATACATGGGACTATGTTTCAACTCCCCCGGAGAGGTGTTTTTTTCAAATTGCTCAAAAACCGTTGGAGTTACAGAAAAAAAAATACAAAAATTGTAGAGCTTTAAAGTTCACACCAAAATGGTCCTTAACATTTTTCCCCAAATAAAATTATGGTGGATAAGATTTGAGGGAAGTTTTTTAAAGTTAAAATTATAACTCGTAGAAAAATTGAGATATTTACAAATTATTTTTGCAGTTACTCAGCAAACCATGGACTCTCGTTTCAGTGGAAAATAGCTATTTGTGTATCAAGAGCAGAAAGTAGTACTTTGGTAGTTGAGACAGAAAGTTGCCGCGCGACTCGTTAGCGGAGCGCGGCAATCTGTCGAAACTACCAGGACTTTCTGCTCTAAATACACACAAGATTTTTTCTACCATCACACCAAAATTAACTGTATACTAGCTCTCTTTTATCTATAAATAAAATTAGGCGTGCGCCAAAGTCACTTTCTGCTTAAGAGCGCCAATAATGTCAAATTATGACAGCTCGCGGAAAATTAAGCGTGGTTCAAAGTTACTTTCTGCTTAAGAGCGCCAATAATATCAAATTATGACAGCTCGCGGAAAATTAAGCGTGGTTCAAAGTTACTTTCTGCTTAAGAGCGCCAATAATGTCAAATTATGACAGCTCGCGGAAAACATCAACTTTGCAGTTGGTTTTCAAGGTACAAAAGAACGACTTTCGATAGTGATCATAAAAAAAGGATTTTTTTCAATTTGTTGTAACAGCTTTAATTTGAAATTGTTGATATCAAATTAAAACTACTCTTTCAGATGAATTTATTTTTTTTCATAAATTCAACATTTACCTGTGAAATTCTTTTTTATTTTCCGATAACAAATCCTGTTTTTCCATTAGTGATGTTTTATTTGTATTTACCACCATATTATTACCCTCAGTTGAATCATCTACAACTCTTTGACTTGTTATATCTGATCCCGTAACTACCAATATTTGACATATGATATTTTGTAATTTACCTTCAATAAATATCAAACCAATTTTCTCATAGGCAAAATCAATCAGAGTTCGGAAGTACACTGACTAAAATGAATACTAATAATATCTGAACAACTGTGAAAGTTTCTTTTACTTTAAATTTTCAGCCAGGGATACATTATTTGTTCTGTTCGATATTTTCCTGTGGTAAAATGTTCAATTTATGAAAAAGTAATAATAATAAGGAACAAAAATTAAATTCAAGCGATAATTAGTTTTAATTTGATATTAAAAATTTCAAATTGTTATAACAAATTAAAAAATAGACGTCAAAATAATAGTGTAATACTATTAAAACGCTTTACAAATCAGAAAATTAATTTCCAAAGGATAGACCATTCACCAGGAAGCAACATCTACTTCTCGGGCAATATGTCCCGCCAGACAATGAATTACACTTCCAAATTAAACGGGGTTGGTATATATGAAAATATAGAGCCAACCATTCTGGTTCATAATTAGAAGGAATAATATCACTTGCAGATCGGTTTCGGCGTATTTGCGCCTCATCAGTACGAGTGATACTATTCGTTCTAATTATGAACCAGAATGGTTGGCTTTATATTTTCATATATACCAACCCCGCTTAATTTGGAAGTGTAATTCATTGTCTGGCGGGGCATATTGCCCGAGAAGTAGATGTTGCTTCCTGGTGAATGGTCTATCCTTTGGAAATTAATTTTCTGATTTGTAAAGCGTTTTAATAGTATTACACTATTATTTTGACGTCTATTTTTTAATTTGTTATAACAATTTGAAATTTTTAATATCAAATTAAAACTAATTATCGCATGAATTTAATTTTTGTTCCTTATTATTATTACTTTTTCATAAATTGAACATTTTACCACAGGAAAATATCGAACAGAACAAATAATGTATCCCTGGCTGAAAATTTAAAGTAAAAGAAACTTTCACAGTTGTTCAGATATTATTAGTATTCATTTTAGTCAGTGTACTTCCGAACTCTGATTGATTTTGCCTATGAGAAAATTGGTTTGATATTTTTATATAAAATTGAAAAATCTAAAATTCTTGGTTGAAACTTTTTTCTGTAACTCCAGCGTAATTTTGGAAGAGAACTTATTTATTTTCTTCATCCCCTTTCCGGGAGGATGAAACATAGTCGCATGTATGCTTCGTTTGTAGTCACTCCAAAGTAAATTATATGAAAAATTTAAATCCTTCACTCAAAACTATGATTTAAACGACTTTTTTGCTTGGATTATAATCTTATCATCGAGTCGAGGAAATTGATTTATAATAAGTGGATTGTATTTTGCATAGTATATTATCTCATAATAATATACTATCCACAGTGGGATTAAACTGGATACAAATACCCAAAAGTTCTTGGTAGTTATGGACTAGGTATCTGGCAACAAAGTTCGTAGCCGGCCACTGCCCATCGGCTAATTTTACATTGTGTTATATGTTACCTCTCATTTTGAGATACTTTTACCAGTCAAATCATAGGCGGGACGTAGAAACACTAGTGAAAGAATCACGATGGAATTCACAGTGTTCGATAATAATGCTATTGATTTTGCATTTTCGAGCAAACGACAAACCAGTGTAAAACACTCAGTAGCGTGCAAGCTGTAAGTGTGTCGCAGATTTTGTAATATTATATTTTTTTAGCTGCTATCTTTTTTTTTAACAAATTAAGATGTTTGCTTGCGGAACGAATCCCACTTAAAAATAGGATTAATTCGCTCCTGCACAATATTTTTCGAAAGTATGTAATTGGAAAATTATACTTCAAGCTACGTTTTGTCCTCAAGCAGGATCTAGAATGTTCTTCCACCTCTCACGGTTTTGAAATGGGAAAATAAAAGACAGGGGTGTGCTGCAAGAATATCACTGAGAAAATCCCCAGCAAAACGTTCTTTCCTAAACTTTTTTTGGTTAAGATAAGTAGAATTTTCACTGTGGTAATAAAACTGATTAACTGAGTCAGTAAAATCAACTTTTCTATTATCTCTGTACTGAAACTATAAGATACTTATTGAAAATACAAAACATTCTCTCCTATACCAGGGATTTTCACTTGTATTAAACATTCCTTCACTACCGTAGACATATATATCTTTCAGTTATAAATAAGCTTTTTGCTATCACTGTTAAAAAATATATATAATTTTTTTTTCACAAAAATAGCATTTTTCTTTGCTAAAACAGAAAAGAAAACCCTTGGTATAGCAGATATTTATATGCAATTTGAATGGCCGTTATCAACGGTCGTCGTTTTACCAATCATGGATCGACAATTTGTAAAGAAGTGCGATAATTTGATGTGCGCGAGAACGACGCGCAGCAACTTGGTAGTTCCGGCATTATATAAAAGGCATTTTCATGTCATTGGTGGGTGAAGTTACACTTTCACGTTTTAGTTTTCACATGTATTGTGCTATATGGAATTTAAAAAGCTCTTATCAACTTTGTTACTTTCGTAAAACTTATATTTTGGTTCAGTAAAGGTACTTTATAAAAATACTTTACTACTACACTAAAGAGATTTTGAGAAAGCAATCTTTACTGCCATAGCACATATCGCTCTTAGCGCCTATTTTAATAGATTTTTTGGCTGGAATAGCAGAAAAACTTACTGTTAGGATGAAATTTTTTTCTTGGTGTACCTAATTTTTGACCTCGGCGCATGATGTTTCTGTCAACGCTCAAGATCTGGCCAAATGCTAATGCTTATAATTTATTATTGGAGAAAAATCAGATTATTTATAATACGTGCATATCTTGTTATTTAAAAAAAAAACATCAAAATTTTGGAGATAAAATAACGAATTTTCTCATATAATAATATCCAATCGGAATATTAAAGCTCAAAAAGTTTCCTTCAATGTTGAAATATCATAGATACAAGTATCCGATTATAAAAATTGGATTATCCTAGTTTCACCAAGTACTTCTTTCTTTTTAATATGATTTTATGACATAGGAAGAGCTGTGTCATTTGCATCTCGACACAGTTGCAACTTGGAAATTGCTAGAAAAGTAACAAAGGAATTGCTGATAAATGTCCTTTGTATTTCTCTTTATGACATTTTTCTGCACGATGCTACGCTGGCTTAACGTAGCTTCTTTTTTATTTAATTTCACATATTTCCACCATTTCCACCCACAATAAAATTCTTGTATTTACCTACTTAGGATAATTACTTTTCAAATATACCACGTTTCGCTTAGGTCAGCAGCAATTTCAGAAATGGAAAATAAATTCATTAAAAACAAACAATGGTGTGCAAAATGTTATTTTTATCATAACTACCCGCAATTGCAGCTGAGGCCCACAACAATCAATCAAAGCCACAGCTCCAATTTGTTTAGTAATTGATGTTAGCCTCAAGCCAACTCTTCTGCCTGGCTCTGTACACTACGAATGTACTTTCCTCGAAACTAATTTTTTCAGCACCATCAAATAAATTAAGTTTGATTATGTTAACCAATCACTGGTTTCTATCTCCCATCTCTCCATAGCCAGCGTGAATACCATGAAAACAGCTGAGCGCCCGTAGTTGACCAATTCATTTGTATACTGATACGTAGCACTCAATTCAAGTTTTGCCGGCAAAAAATATGAGTTCCTCCCCTTAAGGCCCCTTAACTGTTCCCAAATTCTCCACCCTAGGAGTACTATTATTCCTATCAACTTCATGATGTTTTAAACAACAAGGCAACAAAATACCATTTTTACTTTCCTGGCCATCTAGTAAAGTCATAGAACAACAGTTTTTTTCTACGCCCATGTCTGTAAACGTCAGAAATCGCATTGACAACATTCCTTGTAAGTGACATTTAACAATAACATGCACGTAATGAAAATCTCATAACATACACGTGCGTTTAGATAGAAAAACTTAGATTTCTTTGAATCAAATTGCAATCAAATTTTCATTTACGTAATACTTTATTTGGTTTATTTACATACTTTTAATCAATTGAAAAACATAAATGCTCTTATCATTAGTGAAATACATTTTAGATTAAAAGATTGATGCCCCTACATATAGGCAACACATTTTACACTTTCAAAAAAAATAATTCGATGTTTCTTGATACGGGAAAAAACGTCATCTCACTTATGCTGTCAATTTTGGTAACAAATTATAGTATCCGAACATTTTCTCAAGTTTAGCTATGAATATGACTGTTAGTGATGAAAAAGATGAAATTATGAGCACTCAGAAGAAAATAGATGGCGTAGAAAAAGGTTTAGTACGTTACACGAGTTGTAATCCCATTACGCACTCGTGAAATTAACGCACTCGCCGCTGCGCGGCTTCGTGCGTAAACTTTTTCACTCCGTGCTTAATGGGTTACTATTTCCAAATGTAAGGGAAGAAATACAATATACTATTAGCGAAATCAGTTACTTTTTTTTATATCCCCTCAATACTCGACGACATGCGGTTACCTATACGAACACATTACACAACAAAAATGCAGAAAAATATAAATAAGATTTTTTCTTTAAAGCAGTCAAAATGCAGTTTACTTCTGAATATGTGAAAAACCGCACGCTCAGCTTTATCATCTTTCGTCAAGAGAAAATAAGGATTCGCCAAATAAAATAAATACTTTCATAATGAATGCTTATGAATATAATTGGAAGTATCTCGGCAATACAAATGTTCCACCCAGCTCAACATTACCTTGGAAAACCAAATGCAAAAAGCTCCTCCTAAAATTCAAGTGCTTTAAGCTCGTGTAAAATTATCAAATATAAATGAATGACACACCGTCAAGATCCATTTCAATTGGATAAAAGATCAAAAAGTGTTTTATTATAATTATTTGAAACTGAAATTTGGTTGAAATCCAAAAACGTATCTAATATCTCTTAAACAATTTGATGGAAATGATACTCTTTTCTGCTTATAAATATCAATTTTTTAAATGAAACTCGAGACCCTCAAAGGAAATTCTACTGTTTCTCGAGCAACATAAGGGCTGGAGTTAAGAGATGTCGGTTAATCCTTTTCAACTGTCGTAACTTCTGATATGTGGAAAACATATCACTTGAAAAGCCTTCTAGGCGTTTGTGGCTCCCTTGGTAGACAATGTCACGAAAATTTTCGCTTTGATTATTTTTAAACTGGATACTTTCTACACATTAATACTCTCCACAATGTCAAAAATTATTTAATCCAAAATAAAAGGAATAATTTTCAGAAGTAATCATTAGAAATTATGTATGTTAGTGAAGTTTTTGCTGAGTTGAAGTTTGATGTTTGTGGGAAATTCTACAGAAAACTGTGATTGTTATTGTAGGTCTTTGCAGTTTAAAAGAGCGAGTAATTCTGATTCAATTGGTTACAAAAAGCAAAAATACCTAAAGCAGTACGTGACTTAGATGAAAATATATAAACGTAGAGAAATAATAAATTTAAAAAACTACTGAGGCTGTATCTGCTTCATTCAAAGTTGGATAATGTAACATGCTCATGTATATTATTTAAGCAACAAATTTTGTTGAGAAGGCATTTGGTTAGTCTTTGGGCTATGTAATGTTTTAATTTAATATTTTTATGGAGTGTCAGTTGTCCCAACAATCTGAGCTGAGTTTCCTCCACTATAGTCTAGCAATAATTCCCTTATTTTTTATTCTTTGTAGCTTTTTCACCCCTCTTATTCCTCTTGGTATTTATATTTACACCTCGACCAAATTCATTTCAATTCTGAGATGCGCAAACAAAGAAGCGAGACAGCACTATGACAGTGCCGCAGAATAAACGCATGTACACTCGGCGAAGAAAGATCAATTAGTTTAATAATTTCCTAAATAAAATCCTGAAAATTTGGCAATAAATTCCATTTTAGTTATTAACTATACCTCCAATGTCTTAAATTTTAAAACATTATGCACTATTTCACGACTTTGTGCACACAAAATCTTGTGTTTTAGCGACTTAAGCTCCATATTAAATTTCCTACGCGGATTGTACCACTATGAGTTCAAATGGATCTTTACATTGCAACATTCTGCCTAGGACTGGTAGCTGCCGACACTGCCGACAGTATCGTACGCGTGATCTAGGCGCAACCGAATCTCGCTGTTGAAATGAATTTGGTCGAGTTGTACACACATCAATATTTCTCCTTTTCTCACTCCCTGTATGTATTGAGGTTTTTGTGTTCTTATTATATTGCTTGTTCAATCGTCATAGTTTCGATGCTTTTCCCAAATTAATAGTGCATATATAAATTAGGTTTCCTGACGATTTTATTGTACATCTCCTGTAACTTTTTTCCACTTTCAATTTGTTCTATTTCAAAGAGTTTTATTTCCAATTGTATTTAAATTCTACCTACGCAATAGTAGTTATTTGATATTTAAGCTGGGTATTAAGATAAACTAGCCTTAAAAGTTAATGCATTAAGTTGGCCTGGCTTTCGAAGCTGTCAAGTGATTACTAGGACTAACCGCAGGTTAGATTAACGGTATTCCAGGAGTTACTTTCTGACACTACTTAGTGAATATGACTAATGTTTAAATTGAATTTACTGTTTGGACCCTTACTTTGTGGAATCTGCACATATTATTGTTATAAATAAACTGTTTCTAATTAATTCACTGAGACAATATGAAAAATCTAAGATATTATATTGAAAACTACTTCGATATTGACATATTCTCATCGCCAGAATTACAGAAGTTACTTTTGATGTGATGCCTTCTTGGTGTTTAATATTATGACTAGACCAAATAGTGACCTATCTTGTGATTGACTTATGTAAATTATTAGAAAATGTATGGAAACCAATTTGACCTGTAGTTTCTCACGTTAAAACTACTAATAGTAGGGGAGCCCAAGCGGGAATTTCGGGATTTACTGAAGCGTGGCAGATTAATATACAAGGGGATACCTTGTACCGGGTTAAGTACCTCCACAAAATATGAGCTCCATATATATGGCCACCCGTCAAAAATAAAGGATCAGATTAGTAAAAAAAAATTGATCCTCAGAAATTCTGGAGTGCGTCAGATTAAGGTAGTAGGTGAGTTAATTACATCATAAAAAGTGTATATTCCACTAATCTGACAATTTTGGAGTGATGTAAAGAAAGGAGAGGGCGACAAAGTTGTTAAAAAAAGTCATCTCGACATTCTCGAGCGTGGTTGAATTTTTTTTATATTAAAGGAATGAATTCAAGGATGACAAAAAATATATAATCTGACGATTTTCGTAAGTCGCAGTAACAAAAATTATTCGATAACGTTTAATTCGTGCAAAAATTTCGAAGGCGCTTCTAGCTTTGCATGCGTTCACTGGTTGCGATTTCAATCCGGCATTGTACCGACGAGGGAAATAGAAACCTTTACAATTTAGAAATTTTCCAAAAAGCATTTCTGGATTTGGGATCAAAGGAGCATAATGTGCAGGATTCTTTTAACATCATACAGACTTTAACTTGCCACTTGTATGGGTTACACGATGTCAGTGAAGCCAGGATTGCCATCTTCAATAAGACCTAGAAGGTAAAAGACAAATCACAACCCTTTTCCTTAAGTATATATCCGGAATCACGATACGTGCAACTTGCCACCCGGTCAATCAGACTCACTCCAGCAAGTGTTACGCACACGGTTCATTGCATGCTTATAGAGTAATGCCCATAATGGAAAAGTTACTGATCTTTCACCAACGGACTATGGATGGAAAGTTGTTGACGGAAAGTTCAAAATGATCTGGTTTGCAGGTGATAAATTGCCGAAAGCTTATGAAGATGTAGTCATAACACCTGATATTCTTGGAGGATACTCCAGAATCAGGTAATAATATATCTTTTCTACAATTAAAAATCACTTTATTCATGAAAAACAATATTTTAATGATTTGTTGTAACAGAAACGCAATCTGAGGATGGAATCGTGGCAGAAGAGGCAGATAATTCTATTGATGAAGATGATGATTAATTGATTAATTAATTAATTATATAAAATGATGTTTCATTAGCATTTTTTTATTTGCATGCTATTTCCTGAGCTTTTCAATTAATTAAGTTCAAGATTTAAAAAACTTAAAAATAAATTTTTTTTTAACTATCAGATTAAGCCAATCCCTCCAGATAATCGTCAGGTTATGAGACAGCACGTCTAGGACATAACGATAAGCCATATATATCTTAATCTGACGCGCTGGAGTATTTCCAAATGACGAATTTTTGTGGCATATTCCTATTAACGGCTGCGAGTTTGCGTCATATCCTAATCGTTAGATTATCAGATAAGAGCTTTGTTTTAGGTTCACTTAACATCCCCTCATAAAATCTGACACGCTCGATTAAATTTTTTTCTTTCTCAATTTAAACCCTCACGTACGACCACCTCCATCATGCAAACGATCAGATTAACGTACGTACATTATTAAAAATGGATGCTATCAATATCTGACGCGCTCGAGTATGTCCATGTAACAGTTTTTTTTACATTTTTGAAAATCAGTAGCCCCTTCCCCCCCCCCAGATTAAAATTATATAATTTTTTTTCCATTTTATTATCTAAGCTTCGCAACTCAATAAGTCTCTATGACGCTCGAGTAAATATCTCCATTTAGCATCGTGGGCTCCCCTACTATAATAATAAGTTAGCCAAAAAACTAAACAATATATCTAATAGCCCTGGATGTATGCAGTGTGTACATAAAGTAACGTAACTTGTTAATATTGCGATTTCCGTTAGGTTTACAAATAAAAAGTTGAATAACAGTTTTTTCAAATAATCCAGACTATCTGGATAAGTCGATTAGAAGTATCCAGGGTGCACTGTTGGTACAAAATAACTTAATAACATATTTTTTTGAATAGTACACCATGTATATTTTTTCAGCTTTTCATAATCTATTAAATTACAAATACAACCGTCAACACCGCATAATTCTACCTTTAATAATTCCAAAGTTACATTGGTTTGAATCTAAAATTATAAATAAAATTGTTTATGTCAAAAAAGTAGTAGGTTTTTATATTAACTAACAAAATTTCAGGTTTCTCGCCAAAAATTCCAAGTTTCCCGCCAAAATTTCAGGTTTCAAGCTAAAAATTTCAGGTTTTCCGTTAAGAATTTCAAGTTTCCGCGAAATTCCAGGTTTCCCGCCGAAACTTGAAATTTTTGACGGGAAACCTAAAATTTTATTAATTAATATTAATAACAGAGAAACCTACTAGTTTTTTGACATAAAATCCTTATTATAAATGTGACATTGTGAGAATTTAAAATGTTGAAATCAGATTTCTGAAATATATTTCATTCAAAATGGGTACGTATCTACAATTTAATTACCATAATATTTTGAACACTCTAAACCTAACTGATGTCACAACACGTCGTTTTCACTCTGATTTGATATTAGTTCATAAAATCTTATCTGGTGGAGCTGATTGTCCAAATCTTTTGCATCAAATTAACCTTCTTGTTACTTCTCATAGAACTAGAAACCCACCATTATTTTCAATAAAAAATCTTTACACAAATTACGGTTAGGTACAACTCACCTGTTTCTAGAGGTTTGAGATGGTTTAATAAATATAATATTGATCCATTTGTTAACTCTTTAAGTATGTTCAACAACTCAATTAGAAATGTATGCTTAGATTATTGAATTCTTAAATTAGTTTACTGTAATATTATAATTATTATAATTACTTGTAATTGGTGAATCCGTTAAATAAATAAATAAATATTTATGTGGTCTTGACGGTTGTATTTGTAATTTAATAGATTATGAAAAACTGAAAATCTATACATGGTGTACTATTTATAAAATATGTTAATAAGTTATGTTGGGGCAACGGTGCACCCTGTATACTTCTCATCGACATCTGCAGATGGGCTGGATTATTTGAAAAAAAAAATGTCCAACATTTTTTTTTTTGTAAACATAATGGAAATCGAAATATTAGCAAGTTACGTTACTTTATGTACACACTGTATCTAAATGCTGGATTGAAAATTCGATAAAACCAATCAATCAATTAAAAATATGCAAATTATATAGATAACTCCATTTGATTTGATGTTACCAATATGTTCTCTAAAATTCTTCCAAAAGAGTGCATAAAACTTGTAAGAAAGTTACTATACACAGTGTCCGTAAAGTATGGAACAAATTCATTTGATACAAACATGTGTATTTGTTAGAAGTTTGTAATTGAAAATGTTTAAAAGTTAACGACAGTTTACCTCAAATAGGGAAAGTTTTTTAAATTTTAATGTAGTTTTTAAAAAAGTTTTTATGATTGTGTTGTCGATTTTTTATGTATTCTTGTATATATACTTGACGAGTATCGCACTGATAATGGCGTAAAAGCCGAAAGCGCTTTACAATATTTTAAATTAAAAAATGTTTTACACATAATACAATGTTTTCTTGAAATTCATTTTTAGCTAAACAGACCATTTTAAGGAATAATCCTGGAACACGTCGATTTTTAATTTTAATTTACCGTATTTTAAAATAATATTCTAATATACAGAGGGAATTACTTTCGAGTAATGACGTCACCGTCATTTTTTAAATGGAACACTCCCATTTTGTCTCAGTTTTCGTATTAGTTTAGCTGAGATGATTCCAAAAATGTATCACATGGTAATTCCAATTGGAACAGGGTGGCCAAAAATACAATAGTTTTGCGTGTGCTCATAAAGTAACGCGTAACATTCTTTATTAGTTAAATTAACAATATTATTAAAAATAATTATTGTCTAGCGGCAATTGGTTTGAATGTAACACCCTGTAGTTTGTTACGTTTTTAGATTGATAAAAATGAGCTGTTTCCAAACATGTTTGGTACTTGTGGTCTAGCAGACAGAATATGAAAGAAATTTTTTCTTATCAATTTAAAAAAAACATAGTCGTCTAGTTTTTTGTGAAATGTCATTATTTGTTTAGTAATTTATTGATGTTCAGCGACAGTTTATTACTACAATATTTTTTGTATTCGTGAATGTTTTAATTATTGCTTAGATTTAATTTGAAGTAGAAATGGAGTTAAGTTTAAAACAAAAAATTGAAATACTTATGATGATTGGGTATGGAGACAGATCGCGAACTCAGATGGAAGTGTGCAATTTGTTCAATGAGAAATATCCAGAAAGACCTATAACGCGTTCAACAGTCAGTAAGATTGAAAATAAATTTCGAGAAACTGGTACGGTTGAAAATGCACGCAAATCAGGTCGTCCCTCTGCAAATGCTGATACAGCATTAGATGTTTTACTTAGTCTTGAAGAAGATGCGCACACTTCTGTGCGTAAAGATAGTCGCGATAAAGGTGTTAGCAAAACAACGGTACAAAAACTATTGAAGCTTGAAAAATGACATCCTTATAAAATCAAACTTGTGCAGGAATTAAACGAAGATGATCCCGATGGAAGAATCCAATTTTGCGAAAAAATGATTGATAAATGTCACCGAGACCCTCTCTTGATACAAAGCATCATTTTTTCTGATGAGGCCATTTTCACGTTAAATGGCGAGGTTAACCGTCAGAATTGTAGATACTGGACCCCCACTGGATATGTGAGCATCATACACAGTACCCGCAAAAGGTAAATGTATGGGCTGGAATTGTAAGAAATCGAATCATTGGACCCTACTTCATCGAATGTAATTTAAACGGGGCAACGTACCTTGAGTTTTTAATGTGGTATCTCGTACCTACTTTACGTAATTTGTTTCCCAGCAGACGTAATCCTGGAGGTTTTGATGAAAGTTTATGGTTTCAACAAGTGCACCTCCACATTATGCTGTAGATGTTAGAAGGTACCTATATAGATGGAATTTTTCCGAACAGGTGGATTGGTAGACGTGGACTTATTGAATGGCTAGCGAGGTCACCAGATTTCAATCCCTTGGATTATTTTATGTGGGGCCATCTGAAGAATGTTGTGTATCAAACGAAACCAGCAAATATTCAAGAAGTAAAAGAGAGAATTCGGACAGCGATAAACAATATTTCCCAAGACACAATAAACAAGGTTCAACAAGAATTTGTACACCGTTTGGGTTACTGTCAAATACAGCAAGGGCTGCAGTTCGAACATTTATAAAGTCACGTATTTTATCATATTCTGTCCGCTAGACAATAAGTATTTTTGATAATATTGTTAATTTAACTAATAAAGTTTGTTACGCGTTACTTTATGAGCACACACAAAACTATTGTATTTTTGTCCACCCTGTACCAATTGGAATCAACATGTGATACATTTTTTGGAATCAACTCGGCTAGAGTAATCCGAAAATTGAGACAAAATGGGGGTGTTCCATTTAAAAAAAAAAGACGGTGACGTCATTACTCGAGAGTAATTTACCCGGTATATTAGATTATTATTTTAAAATACGGTAAATTAAAATAAAAAATCGACGTGTTTCAGGATTATTTCTTAAAATGGTCTGTTTAGCTAAAAATGAGTTTGTTCCATACTTTACGGACACAGTGTATAAAAGATATATTAAGAGATGAAGTTTTTATTATTAAATATAAAAGTAATTGAGTTTATAATTGGGCTAAGTACCTTGCTTTCTACTCATTAATGTGAAATGTAACGCTCTTTCACACCAGTCACTCTCATGAATTATGTTTGTTTTCGACCACGGCCAATTACTGTTAATGTAAAATAAAGGGATATATTTTATCTTTGCTTTATTATTCGTTTTTCGCCAACTTCGCGTACAGATTTATGTTTTCCATATATTTAATGTTCGCTCTAGTTCGGTTGAAAAATATAAAACAGTTACTAAGCTCTTGAAAATACAGACACCAGTAATAGTAAGTACTTACAAATAAATGCTGGAAAACTGACATAAACTTTAAACTACTTGTCCAACACTAATTTTAAGGTAATGAGAATTCCCGAATGATTATAAATTATAATTATTGTTGTTTTTAAAACCTATTAGACAATGAAATTTCCACAATCAGTGTGATATTGTGAAGAAAAAAATAAATACGCAGTGTTCATTATCCATTTGAAAAAGTTCTCAAATATAAATTAGAGCTTCCAAAAACCATATACAGGGTGAATTTTATATGTGAACAGAACGAGAAGTTCAGGTTCCTCGCCCTAATGAATCAGTTGATAAGGTCGTGGTAATGATGTAACAATTCACCAAAATATAAGAGAAAATGTAACGTTCCCCCTGTATATTAGTAAATAATGAGAGCAAAGCATTATTCAATGTTTATTCGATATTTCCCATGAAAGGTTCAACAGAAGGTGAAAGTCTGTACAACATGTACTTCCTGTGAAATAAACAAACTCAATTCTTTACATGTGCTCAATTTTTCAGCTAAACAAGCTTCTCATACACAAAAATACATCTACAGTCATGTAATATGAAAAAAATCAACCTTGAGAGAGAAAAACGATATAATAAAAGCATTTAATCTTCTTTCGTCCTTTGAAGGACTGTTTTGAGGACCTCTAGAGGAGTATCAACCGATCAATACGCCTTGAAAGACCAATCCTTTTTGCCAAATCCCACAGTCATTATGAATCCACTCGTAATACCATGATGCCATTGGAAGATTTGAGTTTAACGCACTTGCCTCTAATATAAATTTCCAAGAACGCAGATTCAACAGATTAGAGAACAAGCTTCAAGTGACTAGAAGCTTTTACATTCGATGTCAGAAGAGTCCAGTGAGGGCTATTGCTCATTCTGGAACTTGGATACGAGAATTAATCTTTTTTTTTATTAAGTTCGTACAAAAGGTATAGATAAAACGTCTGATATATTTTAATTTTGATATTTCAGTCAAAGAAAATGAAACGTGCTGTAAATGAACCGAAAAAATTTCATAATCTTACCATGACCAGTTTTTCAGACAAAAAATATTTTATTTAATTAATTAATTTAATGTAGTACATACATACAGGATGATGAAATACTTATAATTTAATCATTTTATCAATGGTTCAGTACACTTCGGTATGTATCCATAGAAATGTGATTATAATTTCGATCACTATGTCTATCTTGTTGAGTGCTCTTCCCTCAGGACCCTGTTTCTGAAAAACTGGTCATAGTAAAATTATGAAATTGTTTCAGTTTATTCTCTATTTTAAGCTTATTACAAAACAAAATAAATTAATCATTTTGACGGATCGAATTATAAAATACAGGGTCATTCAGAAAAAGTGTATTTTCTGTCATTTTTGTCGGTTTAATAACAAGATGTACGTGCAAAGAAAAGTACTAATATCTAGGTAACCAATACGTTTTCAACATCAAAAAGTAATTTTGAAATACATGGTGTAACTCATTTATTTCATGAAGAAAAAAACTAATTTCAGATTGCATTAAGAATCACCATGTATGGAATACCTTTAGGATTAGTATATTTGATGCCAGAACATTGAATATGAAGTAACTTTTTATTTCCGACCTTGTTTTCATTCAATATAAGAATTTCCTAGAATTCGAAAAATTCGTCCTTATATAATTGAGTCCCACCCAGTATATGTTGACATTTTGAACTATTTATGTGTGAGTTTACGATAAACTAGAACATATCAATGGTACTATCAACTGAAAATACATATTTATTTGTTAATAATAAAATTACGTGGTCACGAAAAACAAGGATTTTTCAACTTTAATACCCTGTATATCGGACTCTAGTCATAGGATTCAATTGGTCCCATGGATACTTTTGGTCAAGAAATCGAGTACAACATCATATCCAAAACTTATAACATTTGACGTAACGCCACTTTGTCATAAGAAAAGCGCGGGGTCCTTTATATTGTTCTTACGTTTTCAAGTTTTTAATTTTTAAACCTTGGAAAAAACGAGAACAATAATGCAAATTTGACCATACTGATTTTAATCAAATTCTCGCCCATTTTCAATGGAATTTGTCAAAACAAAAAACAAACGAGTCCAATAATAGAAACCCAACTCTTTTTGAAGTTGAAAAGGTTCGATATGGAATATTTCAGCTCCAGCACACGTTGTAAAAGAATGAATATTTCTGGATATATTCCTCCAATTACAAAACATTTATATGGATGTCTCGTTGCCGTTGTGACAATAAAAGACCGTCTACTGGTATCCAATTCCAATTGTGGGATTTATTTTATGATGCCATATTGGTAATATAATGTTACTTTTGTTGGTTGATATCTTTACAAAATTGACGTTCTATTTAGTCGGTCGCTTGTATAAACACTTTCGAGATTTAGATCAATAAGTGTTTTTCGAAAGGTTTGTATAGGTCGTAACAAAAAGGTAGAGATCGTTTTTTTTATTTGATTAAGGACAAATGAAGGATAAATCGAAATTAGTTTTCCTAAAAAATTAATTTTTGATATTCAATTGCATTTTTTAGGCGGTTTAATTGAGTAATTAAGATTTTCGAAAAGTTTAATAACGGTTATTTACATATTTTAATAATGGATATTCGATAATATTTACAAATGCAGGGTGAGTCATAACTATTGGGACATAGGCTAAGAGCAGATTGTTTGGACCAAAAAATGCCGACAGGACCAATTATTATGCCTCAATAAAATATTGCTGTGGAAAAAGATAAAGGGCGATTTCTTTTTAGAAAATGGCTAATAATTTCACTGTATATTTATCAATTAGTATCAAAATCGGCACAGTGGTATAATTTTGAACAGAGAAATATATTTTAAGTATTCCTGATAATGAAGTCCACTGATAAGTTTTTGACGAAACATCAATGATTTTGATGGAAAAATATGACATAAACATCATTTCCTCGTAATATTGGTTCTCCTGTTTAAACACGATATTCTCATCCATTTTCGAGAAGGGGATTCCAAATGTTATTTCCATTTATGAAGAATGTGCTTGCTTTGTATTGTCAAATAATTGTTGCTGGTAAATGACATTTCTTGTTAATGAATAATTTTTGCTGCGTGTTTATAGTAAACTGTTGCATTTTTTTTAAAAATTATCATATACTTTTTCGATCGAAATGCCGTGTCACAATCATTTTACAAGTGAAAAAATGAGGCATATGATTTATGTCTAAGCACAAGAACTTATAGGACCACATATATTCTGCCTCCAAATTTAAATGAAGATTCCTATTTTTTTTCCTACAAAATACTTTTAGTGATATTTTAGATAATCTGTCATGTGGTTTATGCAGGATGGAGCGCCACCTCATTTTCCATTAGTTGTTAAAAACATATTTCCTCAACGATGGATTGACAGAGGAAATCATTTTGAATGGACACCAAGAAGTCCTGAGTATAACCCGCTTGATTTCTATGTTTGGGGACATACAAACTCCTTAGTTTACGCCAACACAATTTACACAAGAGACGAATCTGGAGAAAAACATAAAATGCGGATAAATTTATGAGGGGACAGAATAATATTTTCTTTGAAGTCCAAAGGTCCTTTTTTAAAATAATTCGAAAAGGTATGGAAGTCGGAGGAGAGCACGTAGAACATTCAATTTGAGTTTACTTTTTTTATGTTTCAATATTTTCAATTATGCTTTTGTATTGTCCGGTACTTGAACTCCCCTTTCGATACTCTGAAACGAAACGGAACGGAACGAAACTGAAACGAAACGGATGAAAATGCCCTGTTTAAATAAGAGTACCAATATTACGTGAAAATATGTTTATGTCATATTATTTAATCAAAAACAGTAAAAAGTTTCGTCAAAAAAAAGTTACCAGTCAATTTCATCTTCAAAAATCCTTCACGTGGCGCCCCCTGTAACAAAAAGTAAAATAGTACATAAAATAATATTGCATATGTGAAACTATGCCACTGTGTCGATTTTAATAACGATTGATGAATATACAGTGACATTATTAGCAAAAACCGAAAAAAAATTTTTCAACACCCTTTATCTTTTTCCACAGCAATAATTTGTCCAATGTCCCAATATTTATGACTCACCCCGTATATCAAACGGTATCGATTAGTTAATTTTTATTAATTATAGCTTTATCAACATTTTTGGAAAATTATTAACAAATAAAGTATCGCCGTAAAATATATGCCTTTAATGTTTTTATCATCTACCAAGATGGCAAAATCTAAACTCTCTTCAGCATACATTAGTCAATAATTGTTCTAGTTTCGTGGAAATTCGAAAAATTTCAATGTCCACTGTAGCGTCGATTGACAAGTTTGGGTCTTGGGGAATAGCCTCATTCTACTTGATTAGCAAATTAAACTCGACGGTGAAAGCGGTTTCGATTTAAAATAATGAAGCCTACACGTGTCATGGGCTACCGGTCTGTCATGCGAAGTGAAATATTAGTTGCTTTTTTTCTATCCCCCGGCTTAGTTTAGCTAACTACAGAATTCTTAGCTGAGCTGAATTGTAGTTCGAACGCACTTTTCAAACGCTGCACCATAGACAATATTATTTTTCTACTATCACTATCGAAAGTCGTCTTTTGTGCCTTGAAAAGCAACTGCAAAGTTTTCCGCGAGCTGTCATAATTTGACATTATTGGCGCTTTTAAGCAGAAAGTAACTTTGAAGCACTCCTAAGTTTCCGCGAGCTGACATAATTTGACATTATTGGCGCTCTTAAGCAGAAAAAACTTTGGCGCACGCCTAATTTTATTTATAAATAAAAGAGAGTTAATTTTGGTGTGACAGTAGAGAAAATCTTGTGTGCATTTGGAGCAGAAAGTCTTTTGGTAGTTTCGACTTTCTGTCACGACTACCAAAGTACTACTTTCTGCGTTTTTGCTCTTGATACACAAATAGATATATTCTCTATGCGCTGCACAGTTGACAATATCGGAGCAAGCGCATTTGCATACAAACAAAGATGAAAAGGTAAACAAATTAATAAATCAAAAATTAATCGAATTAGAACTTTCCATTTCAAAGGTTGATTAAAATTAAAATTATATACTAATAAAATCAGGAAACTGGTAGCTCAGAATAGATATTTACGTTACTAGTCCGGTAAGTACACTTTTACAGTACGAGTGAGTGAGCCGAATCCGGAACTGTAAAAGTTTACCGGACGTGTGACGTACAACATTTTATTTCATACTGCTAAAAAACACAAAAGAACAGTGAAAAAATAAAATATATTTATTGGCGTTCCCTAATTTTGAAATTTGCATTCAATGCCAAGATAGCTGGCCTGTAGTTGATGGTACCCATGGAAAAATAATATTGTTTTTAAATAATATTATACTGTCAGCGATTGTCATTATCCGATTTTCACGATTTGGCTCAAGATCAATTCATTCTTGAGGACCTTTTTGGTCAAATCTCTTGAAGCCACGGGGCATCTTATACCCAACAAATCGTTCTGTTTATTGTTTTGCTGTTGAATTTCAATAAACGTATATTCATACTTTTGAAGCATAACTGAGTTTACATTGATTTTTAATATGTAAAAGCCTGTAAAATTTCATTACGGGATAGTACCACGTAATATTTTATTACGTGCTACTATTCCGTAAATGTCTATTTTCCGGATTGAAATTAAATACGTAAAGGTATGTCTTAGGGTACAGTATGAAATAAAATGGATTTACTGGATCCTCGTTTGGAGCAATACATATTTGTAAGTAGGTCTGAAGAAGGTAAACCTTCATGAATCTTAATTTAAAATCGATTATTTTAATAACTACGTGAATAATAAAGTAATTAATAAGTGTATTTTACATGCATTTTGTATTTTAAAGTACCTATTAATATACACTGTGTCCGTAAAGTATGGAACAAATTTATTTTTAGCAAAACAGACCATTTGGTGGTAGAAAAAAAGCAACTATTATATAACTGCTGATGAAAAATGTATTTGAAAATCAGTGAGAAAATAGTATATTGTATTATAAGTGACGAAAGTGACATTTTTTGGAGCGAGAGAATAGCTTACCAATCGAGGCAGAGCCGAGCGTCAAAACATTTTTCCGACGAGTGAAACACTATACTTTTTCAACAACCCTGTTGATATTATAATAATATGCTAAATAATGTGATTTTTAACTGGAGTTATTTTTTCAGATTTATTAAAAAAATAAATAAGAATGTCTTGGAAGAAATATATCCTTCTGCCTGACCTCATTTGTTTGACGTTTCTCATTAACTTTTTGAAACTCGTTTACTTATAATAATATGCGATAAACAAATACTTTTAGACTTCTGACTTTTGAAACAATCAGTTTTTAGTTCAATGTTCACTAATGTCGATATTATTTTTAATGGATAAAGTGGTTTTCAACCTCGAATACATAAACCATAGCCTCAAGGACTTAAATTTCTTTGACAAATACGCAACATACGCAAAAAGCACAATTTCTGGAAATGAATCTATGTGATCATCAACTCTCCAATTCATGAATTTTGCATAATATTCCTTCGTATTTCTTTTTAGATTTTATTGGTAATAAATCCAAGTGTCTTTAGCTTGATTTGTTGTTTCTGGTGGTTTGTTTGGAAAATCTAAATTGTATTTCGAATCAGAAGACATGATAATTTGAAAAATTAACAATGCCTCCAGTGCAAACTGACAATTCGAAGTAACAAACGAAGAACGTAAAACTAATAAAACCCGGGAAATAAATATAATTTTCATAAACTAATAATTTATCATGGGTTATTGACTGATTTAGCAAAAAATCTATGTATGTTGAGAAATTTGCGGTAAATTTAGAATTTCCAGGGAAAAATCCAACATTTCAATGGCAACTATCTCGTCCGATGTTTTCAATAAAACAGTTTAAATGTGTCATCCTATACAGGAAACTATTCAAAATCATATTTTCTTTTTTGTCCAAGAAAAAACTACTTCATTTTCTATTTAATATTGTAAAGTATGTCAAACTGTGAGTAGAGATTATTCAGCTTCCTAAGATATTGAGAGCTAAAATTTTCCAAAGTTGATATTATAAAAAAACTACTTCCAGTTCAACTTCTTTGATTTTATAATGACTATATCAAAGAAACAAATCTATCAAGGTATAAATTTATATCCTGTGTAAATATACTGTTATGCAACACACAAATGGAGTAGTTAGTATGTCTGTTGTGCTGCTGCCAAATTTTCAATAATAATGTTCTTCAAGAAAGGGAAGGCAAAAGATCATTCCATTTACCCTTCCCCCTTCTTCAAAAAATTGAGAATATGCACATAAGTGCGTTATTTGAAACAACATACATTAGGAAGGGAAAGGGTGAATGAAATAGTTATTTGTATACCAAGGACTGAAAGTTCTACTTTGTTGGACGAGTCTGAAAATTGTGAGACGAGTAAAACGAGTCAAACAACAGGCGAGTTCAGCAAAGTAGCACTTTTTACCATGGCGTACATAGAATTTTTTTGGCGACGATTTAAGTGAATCTACTAAAATAAAATTCATCTAAGAAAATAATAAATTAATACAGAATTATTAGAGAATTTAACTAATATTATTTGAGAATGTAACCTACGTAAAAAAATCAATAATTACCGCAAGAAATTGATAATAATTGAAGGTTGTGGGTATATTTACATCCAGGAAGTCGTTAAAGCTGCCCCCGGAGCGTCAAGAAAGTATTTTGTAGTATGGAACTGTCACTTTCAGCACATGGAACTTACAAAACCTAACTTTCGATATGTAAATGAGTACAGAAAGAGCTACTTTCAGAAGTAGTCGTCAAATAATAGCTATTCGTGTATCAAGAGCAGAAAGTAGTAGTTTGGTAGTCGAGACAGAAAGTTGCGGCAATCTGTCGAAACTACCAGGACTTTCTGCTCTAAATATACACAAGATTTTTTCCACTATCACACCAAAATTAACTACTAGCTCTCTTTTATTTATAAATAAAATTAGGCGTGCGCCAAAGTTACTTTCTGCCTTAGAGCGCCAATAATGTCAAATTATGACAGCTCGCGGAAAATTAGACGTGCTTCAAAGTTACTTACTGCTTAAGAGCGCTAATAATGTCAAATTATGACAGCTCGCGGAAAGCATCAACTTTGCAGTTGCTTTTCAAAACACAAAACACGACTTTCGATAGTGATAGTAGAAAAAATTATTTTCCCACTCCCTTTGTGAAAATATCCAATAATTTATAAAAACTATTGTCGAGATACAATGGAAAATATAAAATTGTAATCACGTTAGTCTTTCAGTTAATCTATAAATTAAAATATTCAAAGTAACGGAACTCTAGCTTATTATTTTCCTGATATTTGTTATTTATATACATAATAAGTTATAAATACGTAAATACGAACTTGGAAAAGTGGTAATTTCAATGATAACGTTAAGAAAACAATAGAATTCATAGTTAATAGTTGAAAAAAAAATCTTTTTCTGGATTCTTCTCCGGAAATTCTGAATTCACTGCAAATTCATCGACATACAATTTTTTTTGCAAAATCTGTCAAAAACTCTTGATTCCGTTAGTCCACCGGACCCAAAATATGAATAATTAAACAATCTAGCACCTAATTTTTGTTTCGTACCAGAAAAAATAAAAAGTGAACAATTTTGAAAACTTACAAGTCAAACATCGATGAAAGGTATTCTTGGAGCAGCAATTTTACCATGATTTCCACTAAAACCATCAGTTTCCACTATATAGTCAGAAAATTCACAGAATAAAAATTGTTCTCAATATTTTCCCGCTAAACACACTCCCGATATACATATAAAACCGTCGACTGTGAAATTCTTATTTAAAATAAATAAATAATCCACCGACTATTATTTGTTACTCATACCTAGTCGTTGTAACGTTTTTTTGTCCAAGTTTACTGATAACCGAGTCGGTTTTTGTATCTACGTCGCAGAAGCAAATAAAATTAAATACATTCCAACTTAAAACATATAAAAATAGTCAAATGATATTTTCTTTTTAATTTTTAAATACTAACAAGGAGAAAATAGCATTGACGTGCGTATTAAAATTAAATAAAGTAGGAACATATATCATGAAGGCTACAAATACATTATTCATTAAGTGGATTGTTTTATACAAGGTGATTCATTGGTGCAATATTGTCCAATATTTTGTAGATCCTCGATGATATTTGAATAAAATTTGACCAATTCTAGCCATCCCAAAGGTCCATATTTTGAAATTAGTTGCAACAGTACAGCGTGTTCCAGAATGTCGTGCCCGGATAAGGGAACATTATTTTTAATGGGAGACCCTCTATTTAACTTTAAATTTTAAAATATGAGCCTTCACGCTGGCTACAAGCAGTTTCAGTTTAATTTAAGTATATTCGACTTTATCGCCACTTTAAGGAAAAAAAACCCGCACTTTTAAATTACGGTTATCTTCTCATTTACAATTTTAGTATTTAAATGTTTTGTCACCACTTTTCTTATTTTTTATGCTCTTCTTCCTTTGACGGACCCTGGGGTGTGTGGCAAAATCTTTTATACTTCAAGAGGTCATGATTGACCATATTTGGGGTTTTCGGTAGTTCTACCGATAACAACTTTTGTTCGCATTGTCGGGAAGTACAGGATACCAAAATTTCATCATTTTGACCGGGACCGGATTTGCACTTAAAAAGTGCGGGGTCCTTTGTAGACGGTATGCCGTAATAGGCACAAAGTTTTTTATTCAGCGGTCTGCACGAATAATATTTCAAGAAGCTCTAATAGATACTCTTACGAGAAATCCAGCCTACCCTATTGATATTGATATATCGGGTACATAAAAATCAACTGAAAATGGTTTGAGCTATTCGATTCTCGATAGAAAATGTTCTGTTTATCAATAGGGTGTTCAAATTATCAACGTGTATATTATATGATATTTTTTCAGCATGATATTCACATATCTGAACAAATCAGATTTTCAATTTTTTGGCAAACAATTTTTTTTACTAACAAGAGTAGTTGCCAAATCAAACTGGAAAATTGTCGTTTGTTTGGAGGTCGATGCGTTTTCGCTTAGAGACATAATAATCCACCTACGAAAAATTTGATGTTCATGTCCTAACTTCTCCGGACTTTTATGGGAATTATGGGGTGGAGCAATAGTTGAAAAACACCTAATGATACATTATATTTGTATATAATTGAAATTGCGATTACAAAAAGTTAAAATTTATTTCATTTGAACCCAAATTCATAACAGTTTGGCTAGTTACTGTAATAACAATTTAAGAATTCAACAAAAAATAGATCAAGTGATCACTGCTAAAAGGCTCTCGCGGAAAATTATACAATTCCATTGACCCTCTGCATTCCGCCTTTTGGTAAAAGCAAAGCCAACTTGTTTAATTTAAACGCGTTTGGTGGAGAGTGTGGCGAGTGGGGAATTCCTAAAAGTTTTTCTGTGTGCTTAGGCAAACAGTAATGACCAAGTCGTTTACGTCGTGGAGAAGATATAACGTTAATGAAAACATCGTTTGTATAAATTTGAAATATGTTTTGATGTAAGTAATCGATTAATATTTCGTATCAGAAAACCAAGAATTGTGTGAGAATATTTTAGGAACATTTTGAAATTGAATACTTATATACACTAACCGTCAAAAAGTACAGCCACCAAAAATAGTTATCACTTGAACCACTTATTTGATGTGTATCATTTTCTTTGTGAACCGTAGGTCAATTTTTCTGTAGCAATACTGTGAATGAGATTTTATTGTGGAGTTTAATTTCAAAATATGAATAAGGAGATGTTTTTGAACCCAAACTTGGAGCACTCTGCAGCGATTAAAATAAGAGGTGTCAACTGGTGCCAAAATATAGTACCGTGCTTTATAAACATTTTGTATTCTTATCCACGTTATTATTTCTGTTATGAAAGAAGTTTGGTATCTCTATTTTTTTGACGATCAGTGTAGAATATTTTTACGCAACTGAGAATTTTCTCCCACATTTTTGGAAGATGAACGCATTTGCCAGCAGACCAATACAGGGCTTCACCAAAATAGAATATGCCGGCGATAGTATGTAGCCGGCTTTTCCCCCGAAAAAAGGAAAATTAAAGTGGCCTGTCGATGCCAGCCGGCAAATGTCGTTGGGAACAAAGGAATCTCTGTACCATAGTGAGAAGTAGATACACTGACACATTGGAAGAAAGCCAATTTTGAGCAACGATTAAATGATAATGGAAGGCTGGTTTCAAAGGCTGGGACAAAATGATTGTATAGAGATTCACCATACTTCTTAAATCACGCATGACTTAAGGGGTGTCTCCAGTAGGAAGGGGGTGATTCTGGCGTTTATGACGCTGAAAAGTGACCCCTCAAGTTAAAAGTTAACGTGTAACGGCATTTCTTTCTAATATGCTGCATTTCTAAAATACCAAGAGCGGGTCCTTTTGAAATGAACACTGTCAATTGTATTTTAATAATTATATTAAAATATACTCATCAAAATACCGGAGAGTTCTTTAGTCGTTTCTGAAAATAAGTTTAAGAAATATATCGCTATGCTGATAAAAAGTAAGTCCAAACTATTTGGTTGGCCCCGGATATCTTATTTCTTATTGAATCAAATGTTTAATCTACTTTTGAGTTCACTTTATTTTCAGAGTAAGCTGCAATTGCACTATACAGAAACTTTATTTTACTCACTTTTCCAATATTCAGTTTGTGAATGTAGACATCAGGGTCTTGATTGAACATCAATTTACAGCTCAAACTTCGAAGCAAGTGAAACCTTTTTTTATTTTTCTCCTCGCCATCTTCTTACTTCGAGAATCTTTTTGGTTTTTTAGCATATAGTATACTGACCTAACATTGTTTATATTTTTAAAAGTGGTTATCACTCTGAACACAATTTACTACATCAACATTAATTCAATTATCATCATGTCATTGTTGAATTCGCTGGAAATACTTAAAATTAATCACATTTCCAAAATGGTTAAACTAATTTTCCGACTGAATGGCATAACAGTCGGTAGTATTCTCCATTACCATTAAACGCGGAGATGCATTTTCTATGAGGAAACTCATCGACATTTAAGTTTAAAGTGTAGCTTAATGGAATGTAACATATTCGAAATTATTCACCAGTATGAGTTTCGCGCTCGCTTTGATCGTCCGTCGTAAAGCCAGACAGTTTTGACTTCAAGACGAATGTGATTTTTCTACAGTTTCAGCGAACGCTATGAGGTCAACTTCTTTTTCAAAAATAGTTTTCGTTTAAAATGTCATAATCACACTTCAGTCTTCGTGGAAAACGTGATATTGAATAATATCGTTTGGGTATTGTAATAGATACTCTATATAAAGGATGTTAAAGGAGTTCGTACTAAAAAAATTAAGAGATAATAAGTACTGATACTATAGTTGCTCACTGCTAGGGTTATAATGGTTGATAATGCTACATCTACACAGTGTGTAGAAGCCAAGGCAATATTTCGGTTACTGTACATATATCGTAAGCAAAATGGCAATTTCAGACAAATAACTTTTGCCCGGGAAAATGAGTTTTTTTGTTTTATATAACTAGTCACTAAACGGTCGTGCTATTCGGCAAAATTTCCGCTACTGGTCAACGGAAAATCCTCACTGGATGAGAGAAGAACACACGCAATACCCTCGAAAGGTCAACAGGGGTTGTTATAAACCATATTATTGGTCTCTTTTTTATTGAGGACAATTTGAATGGCGATCATTATTTGGCACTACCAGTGAATACTATATGGTTCAAGCAGGAAGGAGCACCACCATCACATTACCAACGCAATGTCCGTCAGTACCCCGATGCAATATCTCCCAATCGGTGGATAGAGAGGCGAGTATCGATAGAATGGCACATTTTGAACATCTACTTCATTGACATTCACAGTTCTTTTCAGTGTTTTACATTTTACTACGTTTTGTATTACATTTTAGTTCTTGTGTTTGCTGTAGCGAATTTCGGTAACCACATGATTTGATTTAATTCTAAATTTCATGTCTTAATTGTTGTATTAAATTTGAAAACGGTAAACCTTTTGAATAGAGAATAAACAGAGCTTTCAAACGATATATCACAAGCCCATACTTCCCATTGAAAACATTGGAGACTGTACCTGTCATTCGTAGGGGGTTGAAGATTGGGATCGCATTTTCACGTTGAAAAATGTCAATTTATATTTTATAGAGGAGCGGCACACCCCAAATAGTCGTCTAGAAAATGAAGAGCCGACCAACCTCGTTCTAGTCGCTAAGAACAGTCCATCTTTATATTTTCGAGGGAGCTGAACACGAATATGACATTTATTTTTTTATAAAATTGGGGGAACATGGTCAAAATTAACTTTTCAACCGAAAATGCGGAAAAAACGATTTTACTATTTTCGACGATATACCTACTAGCGGTTTCTCGGCGAATAATTAATATTTTTCACGAAAATTTAATGACGTATTCTCCAACTAATTTTAGAGACAATGAATCTAGTCCGAAAGCCCCAAAGCATTTTACATTCGAGCAATAAATTGAAGAAATTTTTTTTCGAATTTCTGACTTTTTACGTACGATGAAGAAAGTTGGGTGAGTAAGTTTTTAATTGTTTATTTCTGAAAACGTAGAAATCGAAGAAGTTTTTGGGAAAGTTTGAGCTATTAATATGCAGTTAATATGAAGATAAGTGCTCTCGCCGCGCGACTCGCGCAGTGGGCGCACGGACCCTTTTAATATTTTTTGTTCACGAATTATTCACATTTTGAAAGTTAGTTTTTTTTATTATGTGACAAATTTATTCGTGATTTCTTGAGAGAACATTTGTGTGAGTGTAATGTAATGGCTAATAGTGACAAAAGAATTTGTTTGGCTGGTGGTTTGGAACCTGGAAATTCTACATTTATTATTACGCAAAATAGTGTTTTCATTGACCAAAGATTTGAGTGCAATCATATAGATGCAGATACTCGTATTATTTTTCAGTTAAAATGCATCGAATCCATTAACAACGCCGATCAGCCTATTATAATTGAGTCACTTGATACCGACGTTTTTATTCTACTAATAACAAATTATGTAAACTTGTTCCCCCAATTTTATAATAAAATAAATGTCATATTCGTGTTCAGCACCCTCGAAAATGTGAAGATATTCGGTTTTTAGCGACTAGAACGAGGTTGGTCGGTAAGTGAAAAAAAAGGGGGGTGTTCCTCTCCTCTATTAAACTTGACATGCTTCGAGATTATTATTTATGAATAGGCACAGTAACCGAAATAATGAATCTATTCTATTCGGCTTTTACACACTGTATATCTTGAATAAACGCTGTCTTTGTGTGACATCTCGATGAAATAAAGGGTTCAAAAGAGATGGGCAACTTCAAATCGCACTGCACTAACAAATGTAGACATACAACCAATATTTGAATGAATTGGAAGTGCTACAGTAATGCCAAGTTTATACGGAACTTTTGACAGACGCAATCGTATATTTGAATGAAAATAATGGAAAATAAATTCATAAGACCGTCTTAGTATATTGTGTCACAAAAGCAGAAAATGAACTTTAGGATCCCAGGACTATTAGATGCACGAGCGAGCACGTAGCGAAGCGAGGGCAGCTGATAGTTGAGGCTGCTAAAGCGTTTCCTGCATGTGTGACACACAACTGTTTGACGCCTACCGAATAAACCAAAAAATTGGAATATATTACAAAAAACTCATGTGAAACGTCAAATTCATCAAGTGACATATGGTGAAAAACTTCAAAAATCGTGGCGTTATGAATTTCTCGTCCTTGGGTTGCTAAACAATACTTTCCGTTCTATTTTTGATTCGTGAGAGAGCCATCCTTCTATTGTCGTTTCATAGAAATATGATCGAGAATACCATCTATGAATTCTAATTAGTACCACGTCTTCTATCTTAGGTGTTGTGTCCTTGGATTCTGTTTTACTCTGTATTAAACAACATATCTTCTTAGTTTGCGCTGGAAGAGGTGTATACAAAGGCTGCAGTGTTCTGTTTTAATACCAATTAAAACTTCTAGTGCAGTTTCACTCTGGCTTACGCATTTTATCGTTCTCATTTAGTCGTATTTTTCTAGATCTATACTTGACTGTCTTATCTCTACTACATCTTTCCAATAGTTCGACCTTTCCGGATTATTTATGAATTTAAATTGAATTAGTGCACTCAATCTTTATTTGATTATTTGATCAGAGCAAAATCATGTTAAACTGAAATTAAGATGAATTCATTGCTGACTAATCAGAAATCGTAACGGTATGTCACTTTTTGAAATCTTATTAAAAATAATGTATATAGGAGGGAAGAACTTTGTTTTCCAGTCATTTTTTATGTGTTTACAAAAATGTTTTCGCCTTTGTATTGAGTGATTACCATAATGTTCGTGTTCTTAAAATTTTTTTCTTGTGTTGGATCAAAAGCTTAACCTATAATTTAATGCTTGTTCGACAACAAAACCGTTTCCGTACTTTTTCCTCCTTCTTTTTGTCTTGTAATGATAAATTTATGAGGTTCCGACCGTTATTATTGTTCTCTGAAAGGATATTCACATAAATCTTTAACAGGAATGTTTCATTTAAGGAATTCAGGATAAAAGTAACGTAGCAATAGTACAAGTGTCGTAAATCAAAACTTGGTTTACTAAACCTTTCACTTATATGTATATGTATCGTTGTGAATCTCGTCTGTTACAATGGATATTCCATATTGTCAGAATATGATACGGGAGCGTAATTTTTCAGTGATTTAACGTGGCATGTGAACTTTAAGAAAACATATTTATGCTGCGAATGAAATAAAGAAAAAAAGGAATAACAAATATCGTCATTGTTGAGATAGACATGATTGTATGTGAAATAAGATGGAAATGTGTGAGCTTAACTCACAAAAAACTTCTCAGTTATAAAGGACAAGAGAAAAAAATCAGTACTTCAGGAGATACGTCAATTTGTGTGAGAACCTACATTCTCCATGTCTTAATACATAATATATTTTATCCTCTTAGCTCGCGATGTAACAATATGTTTCATCTGGCTCTTATCTCATGAGGAATTAGTGGCTATGAAAATACTGACCACCATGCTCAACGAGCCAACTCTTCCAACAAAACAATAGTTACGATCCAGCTCCCAAATGACATCAAAAATTTAATTGTGTGTAAGCCAAGTTTTTGGCTCAGCAGCAAAACAGGTTTGTACGATTCAACCCTATATTGGCTGTCTCTCCCTAGACTTGATTACCTGGTGTCTTCAAAAAACCTCCCCATCTGTCGATACTTCAACAGAATTTCGAACTTTAAACTCGTCCTTATTGATCGCCAGCTATTCATGAATGATTGCCCTTCATGAAATTCGATAGGTAGTAATAAGACTTGACAATTTGAGGGGTGTCCGAATCGTTCATATCGATACTACATTCGCAAAATCACGCTTTGAGATACGTATGATGACGTGCACATAATCAGTTACTCTTAACTATCTTGTTTTAGTACAATCATGGAATTAGATAGAGACTGTCTCGAAAATTTAAAGCACTTCATCTTCACAATGTGAAGCAATCAACCGTTTGAATATGAGGCGCTGTCATTTTTGCTGTAATAACTTAGTAACTGATTGATTTTAAAAGAATATCTTGATTTAAAGAGAACGAGTTTACAAATCAAATAGTATTATGTATTAAAAAAAAGTATTTTAGTTTCTTTTAACAGTCGTGTTTGTCACACATTTTTGATGTGGGTTAGTTTTTGGAAATATCCATTTTTGTTCAGCTACGAATACATTTCTGTTCATCCATCAAAACAGTTACCATAGGGAAATTGCATTTCGAATTAACTGTTGATTTCCAAAATAAATTTTATCGTAAAATATTGTTTTCCGGAAAGGAGCATCGATAATTCCGATCGCATTTTCCAGATTAGGATACTATATATTCCGCCGAAAAATCGGCCCTATGTAAATATTCCATTCCGTCTTGAAATATGATTTATCGCCCTTTGTAAGCGATCCTTCCTAAATATGCTCGGGAACCAGGACAAGGAGAAATAGTATCTCTGGTCAGAGTCAAATATCAAAAAGAATGGAAATAAAATAAACTGATGACATGGCCTTTCGTTATGGAGTGTTGAAAATTGAGATTGAAGTGAATTTGGAATCATTATTTCCAGAAATGGCCTAGCAGCTGAAGCCTCCAGCGTAACGCAGATATTTATGAATATGTTTATTCTCAATGAGACTATTGGGAAAAATTGGGAATTCCTGAAGCATTATGAACATACCCTAGGAACACAACAAATTTTAGAAAGAAGTCGTGAAATGATTGGATAGACGCTATAAGTAGGAAAAAGGACTGGAACAGGATGGTACTGTGAAATTTCGGAATAGCTACAAGAATCTTTCAAGCAACAAGTAGCAATTCAACGTTGCAGTGACAAGTTTAAAAAATTTGCACTATCAAACATAAGTTGCGAGAAGTACCTTGAGAAAACGTGGTCACAATCCTGTTTTAAACCAATTTGTTCAATCATTTTTGGGTTCTTTAAACGTTTAGGTTTTAACTTAAGAAAGCAGTTTACTTCCCACGGTGTTTATAAAATAGAGAAAGTCTTAACCCAATAATTACTAATTGTCAGAATAAGAACTTAAGGAAAACTTTCCTACAGCTAGGCTTCTACTGCATTAAGATATCATCGTAAAAT
Source organism: Lochmaea capreae (assembly GCA_949126875.1). Taxonomy (NCBI): domain Eukaryota; kingdom Metazoa; phylum Arthropoda; class Insecta; order Coleoptera; family Chrysomelidae; genus Lochmaea; species Lochmaea capreae. The sequence goes on from OX421409.1 coordinate 11,887,765, forward strand.
GTGTATTTATATGGTTTATTTACGATAAAAAGACGATGACGTTGCAAAATAAAGTTTTGTTACGTTGCCAGAATTTAGTTTTTTTTTTCTTTACTTTAAGAAAACTAGAAATGTCAATCTGACAGCTCTTTTTTTTATTGACCTGTGCCTCTTAATGTATGAATGGAAGGTGTTTATTCACAAATAAATAATAGGCTCAGATTCATTTCACATACGAATTAATTTATGTTGAATGTCTGTACAAGATACATGAACAGTAACCTATCATTCTGTATGAAAAATACATCAAGTTGTCCTACGAACACGTTCTCTGCGCTCTCTGTCATTCAGTTGTCTTGTCAGCTGTCATTTGCATGTTTATTTTTCCAACATTCATTTAAATTTTCGTATAGTTCCGATAACTATAAATAAATATATCTTAAAAAGCATGTCTGACTATTTAAAAGTTGTATACATTGAATGCACTTGAGAGGTAGAACCAATACTCCACGAATGGAAAGAAAATGCAGCAGTTCACTTACCCCCTACATAAATCCAAGTCAGACAACAGCAGTCCAACGCTGATAGTATACAACTTTAAATCTTCTTTTATATTCACTTTAAGAAGCAATTTCGCGAACAGTATTGTACAAAAATAAAAAACTGGGAATATTATTATTTAAATATCCTCTGGAATATTTGAAAAAATGTTAGTTGCAAAAATGACAACGCTTAGACGTTTCAACTTAAAAATTGCCCTCTGGTAGTTGATTCCTACAAAGTTGGCTCTCCGTCGGAAATACGTTTAACATAACTAAAGTTGTCACTGTAAATGTTGTTACAACGTCGTGTTTTAACTTTAGACATGCTTAAAACATTAAGACGTCGTTGTTTGATAGTTTAGAGAGCGTCGTCGCATAAGTGATTTCGGCACGAAGTAGAACGTTAATTTTGGTGTATTATGTGAGCACCGTCGTCAAAGTGCTACTTGGGGAGTGAATTCCCATAATAAAAAAGTGTATCCGGTGTACCTGAAATATTGTGAAATCAGTTCTAAAGTGTGAATCTATCAGTCAATAACACTGTCCCTGCAGAACTGCGTTCAAGTTAATAGTACAGCTAGCGTAAATAATTAAAAGGATCGCATAAGTCTCGAAATGCAGACAATCACTCCAGATATAATAGACAATCCGTAGGTTTGAAAAGAAATTTTATCATTGATAACAAAAAAATTGCCATCAATTTAAAGACTTATTGCGAAGAAGGTACGGCAGCCTAGCCAACTGTTTAATTGTAATTTTTGTGAAAAAATTCCCGAATTAAAACCCATTTTGAATTTTTTTATCAAGTATGAAACATCTGTTAACAACTCAATACCATTTATCTCCTAATAATCTAAAGAAATTCACTCCTATTCAACAGAGTATCTCAATCTTTACATTCCGAAATAAATCAAACCAATCCCCTTGAAACTGTTAAGATTTCCATTTCGTCTTTCTTAGATTTCGCTTTGTGTGGGTTTTTGGTATTATCACTAATTGAGATGTTTTAACTGAACTCGTATTTAACTTTAATTAATTTTAATGTTTGTTTTCAACTATATCAGAGATTACGTTTTTCAGTGATATATATCATCCAAAAGTCCAGATTTACCAGGGTTGTAGTACCAGCAAAAACAGAATATTCGACAAACTTTCAACTTAAATGGAAAACTGTTTATAATAACGATTAATATGTATAGTTTGGCAAGTTTATCTGAAGCCGTGAAAGGAATGCAGTCGAAAACATTCGATATTGCCACGTTTAACTATAAAAAAGATAAAGTGCTAAGTATGTAGTGATAATAATTACAAAAAAGGACTTTTTATTATTAACAATATAATTGAACGTTAATTCTTTAATGTGCTTGTTTGCTTGGATTTTGTCTATTAACATTATTTTTTTAATTTATGAATATTGAAAGATGGACACTTTTCCAAATTTGTTATGGACTTCTTCAAGTTTTGGCGGCGTTGTGCGAAAACCATAATTTTCACGCCCTCCGAACTAACTCAATTGGTGAAATTTACCTAAAGGCCTTCGTTGCTTAGCGACCAGCTGACTTCCTATTGGCAAGCGCGTGCGTGTTTTTTTCCCTCTCACTTTATCAATTGACTGACATTGATTATCCAGTGGCGTTGGTATTGTCAGTGTCAGATTTTAAACTATTTCGTATCCATATTGAATTCAAGTACGATTCTTATATTTGTTTTTAACAAAAACCGTGTTTTGAAAAATACCTTATCTTTAAAGCAAAGCAAAAATCAGTTTTTATATATAATGTTTATTATATAATAATAATTATTATTTTTAATACTTTTATAAAAATAGCTACCGTACGCCATTGGTACGTTTTTGACAGATATCTGCCATGTTTTCTCGCCCCTTACCGATGCCGCGTAGCTTCAGATAAACTTGCCAAACTATATGTATCTACTTGACGAAATTCGCTTTAGTGGTATTAAAACTGGGTCTCGACCCAGTTCAAAAACAATTTGTGTATGAGGTATTTAGAGTACAGAGTAGATTATCGCAAGTCCCATTTGAGCATAACTCACCTTTCATAGTTTAGAAGTATCTTCCAGATTGATCGAAGGACCATTCCTGTTGCGTCAGGAAAACTCGTCATCCGTACTAATTAAATTGTCAGAGGAATAACACGACAAATATACAACATAAAATATATAGCAAACAAGAGAAAATTGGGAGGTGATTGAAGAAAATGCCAAATTGCAGTTGCGGTCTTATTTAATGAGCCCAAGACAGGCACATCTTAGAAGTTATTAATAATTTAACGAATAGAACAGAAAGTTTTAGATTATTAAACCGATTTGGCAACGTGTGTTGTAAATGAAAAAATATATAATTGCAAACTACTCACGGATTATCTCGTATAAAGTGAAACTATTGCAGTTACAAAAAAACTACGAGTGAATATGCCTAATTGCTTACTGCTCTACCTCTACGTCAGGCGGCGAGTGATGCAATTAAACCCAGGTTTGTGTTTAATGAACCCTACAAAATACAAATAAAACAGAACACAGAGTCAGATGCTGCAAATGTAATATGCATATATACTGACGGCTCAAAAACCAAAAAAGGCTCAGGATGTGGAATTTACTCCAGATCACAACCAGAAAAGGAATTTCTGGCAAAAACAATATTCTGCACTGATAGCAAACAAGCTCTACTAGCCTTGAACAGACAACGTGTTACATCAGGGCTAGTATTAGAGTGCCATCGAGATTTAGCTAACGCCTCGGTGGGTTAAGTGGCACGACAGGAGCAAAGGTAACCGCATTGCGGACTCTTTAGCCAGGGAAGCGGCTGGACTAAGAATTCTTGGACCCGACGGCAACTACGGCCTGACGAATTCGACAATTGAGGAACTAGCTAAACGTTACACCCATGCACAATATCTAAAGAGATGGGATGAAATCCAGGGATGCAGTCTGGGAAGCTGGAGTTGAAAAAATATTTGGCGATGACTGACTGGCCACTGTCAATTGAGGAAACACCTTCATACAATGGGGCTAGTGGACACACCTCTGTGCAGGATGTGTGAACAGGAAGATGAATCTGTCTGGCATGTCTTTTGCGAGTGCCCGGAGTTATCGTTAATAAGACAGAGTGTGCTCGGTGAGTCTTGGCCTACACCTGCCGATATAAAGGAGATGTCTCCTAGTGACCTGTCCACCTTCCTTGAAAGGACAGGATGGACGATGACCTAGGAAGACAACTTCTCAGGAGGATGTGCAATGGGTCACATGTGGCCTAAGTGCGGTGGGCTCAAGTCACCCTCCCTACTCTGCAGATACAGATACAGATGCCTAATTAATTAGGCAGTAATCCAGGACCTGTCGGATTGATGAGATATTTTCAACTGACTCTTGGCTCCTTAGTAGAGACAAAAACCAACATGGAAATGGTGATAGACATTTTGGCCAAATTAAAAGCGGGATGAGTTATTCAGGAATGTATTAATTAGTTAGAGAGGGATATATTATAACAGTATTTTACGTAGGTGGTTAAACAGGGTAACGTCTTTTTCTTTGCTGAAAATGGTTTAGTCAGGAAAGTACTGACCACTTTTGTTCGAACTAAGAGAAACTCGAACAATCTGAAAACTGCGACTTCCCTACTAGAATAACGTTGATACTATGACGGGTTCGTATTTCTGGTTGGTTTATTGGAGAAATTCAGAACTCATATTTATTCATCCCATATTTTATGAGTTATTATCATGACACATAACAATGAATAGATCTTGCAAAGTTAATATTTTGCAGTGTATCCAACCTGAAAATTATTCATGATCTATTGAATAAAACTGTGTATTTGCAATTTGGTTATTTCTCCATGAGAAAACTACTATCACCACCGAAAATATAAGTTTCCACAAAATGTTGTGCTTTTATACAAGAAGCTGCTGTGCAGCTCCAGTCAAACGAACTGGCGCAGTAAAAGGTTTTCGAAGAGTTCTCATGCTCGTGAAATAAATTAGATAATTACAACGTCAGTTGCCATATTGCATCACGAAAAACGTGATATATCTAGGTGGGGTAATTGACTGTCGTATAGCACGTGATCTTTAATGTCTCACAGAGATTGCCTTATTCGTGACGTGATAACGATGATGACATTGCTATTCGATAAAGGAAATAACAAGTATACAGGGTGTAACTAAAGGTTAGGAGATGAGAATGCTACCATGTTGATTGTTGAATTTATAATTCCAGTTTTAATTATACCACCTCTCTTAGTATATTATTATTTTCAATTTGAGCTATTCCGTCACTCAAATCCTACAGTGGCCCATTTCATGTTCTGATTATTATTATTATACATTTTTATTAGTATAATTCTGAAAATTAGTAATAGTGGAACTATTATGAGGTGTCCTTGTCGACAATTACTCTGAGAACGTTTATGGAGACAGTTCAGTGGAAAGTTTATGTATGTATGTATAATGGGGCTTCATGCACTGAGACCTGAAAGATCTATTGTGCCGTCTTTCTCTGGTTTTATTCTCATCACACAAATATTGATTTCAAGCTATTTCGGCCCCACAAATTCTCCACTGTTTCGTCCTATTTTCTGATTATTCTGAATACTTCAATTTCGATCAATTTCTCCTTGAAATTTATTGAAAGTGAAACCAGTCACTTAGTGAACGCTCAGAAATTGTGGAATATTCCCCAATGCCGTTCGAAGCTATATATAAGCGAACATATCAGTAAAAATCAAGTTAACTGCGAGGTAGTTTATCGCGAAGTTACGGACTTCAACGAGCTGCGACGTATGTTAATAATAAATTATAGTTCAAAAAACTAAAAATCACACTTTATAGGTAATCGAACTAAGAAGTGAAAAATAATTATCAATTTAAGAATGAATTGATTAACGAAAAAATGTCATTGTGATAATAGCGTGGGGTGCTTTGTACTACATATATACACTAACTCTGCATTTCGGAATGGAACTAGTAAGAAATTATAACAATTGATATCGAGTACCCCACGCTATTATCATAATGACATTTATTTTCTGGTTAATCTTTTTATTCTTAAATTAATAATTATTTTTCACCCCTTAGTTGGATTTACCATAAGATGTGTTTTTTTCACAGTCGATGCCAGATTAAAATTATGTTTTTTTTAACGGAACACCCCATATTTTACTACTATAAGTAAAATTGACCTTTACCCAGACGTCACTAGTAATCAACAATAGTAAACACAAACTTTATATACCACATCCTTTTCTACTGACAATAGAAACACATCATACAGTATATGTACACTTGTCTTTCAAGCAATGACATACGTTCTCTTGCAACTCTAATTATTACTTCCAAATATTGAAAAGAGATAGCGCAAAAACGGTTGATCTGTTGTATTCTTAAGAATTTATTTCGACCTTTTATGACAAGTGTCATTATTTTGATACATCGAGTTTTGTTCAAAGCGTTTCATTATTTGCATTCAGATAAATTCTATAAAATCGGTTTTTGTCAAAACCTCCAATTTGTTATTTTTTTTTACGGTAAGTACAAAATTTCTTGTTTTTAATTTAATAAATATTTTTAACATAACCTTACTTTCTAGACGGTGGCTAAACTTTCGTGTATAGGTAACATTTATGGTAGATTTATGAAGTCAACTAAAGTAAGAATTACGTTGAAAACCAAAAATTAAGAAAGATACATGCATGTAAACACTTATACGCTTCTATAAAAAGGTTTATAAAGGTAGTGGTATTTACATACATTCATTTTTCTTAATTCTGTGAACTGAATTCTCACAGATTATGACTATTGTGTATGTTTTAAAGCAAATTGAAGAATATTTTACTTTGTTTTAGAACATGCCAGGAAAAATGTTGAAATCACCAGCACAAAAACTTGTTTTAAGCTTGTGTGAGTATTTTGAAATGGGAAAACTGACTGGAGGGCCTTTTGATATTTCGAATGTTCAAGAGGTAAAATCTAACTTCTTATAGGTACATATATTGTGTACTTAAGGTAATTTCATTGTATAGAGTAGCAGCAGCATTAAAAATATCAAGAAAAACAGTTTATGCCATCAGAAAGAAGAAGGAAAATAATTTTTGTTTTTTTTTAAAAAACGAAGAGTAAAACTCGCAGAAAACCAAAAACTACAGACAGTGAGGGCAGTAAAATAGCTATACGCAATACATTATATGAGATGTACAAAGAACGTGAGTACATATGATATAGATATTTTGTAGAATAACATCTTAGCAAGCGAGTATAGAAAAGTTTTAAATTAATTAACAAATGAGAAATGAAACACAAAATTAATAGATATAACATAAATATCAATTAATTTGTTAAAACCAATATATAGTGTCTTTTATTAGGTACTTGAGTGAGTTTTAAGTAATTTTAATCTTCGGATAAAAATTTCTTATTTATCTTTTGAAAATTTCTCTGAATATATAAGTATTAGATAGTAAATAGTAGGTAGTAATTATTATTTTAGGAAAACCAGTAACTCTTCAAACATTAAATTATGAGATACAGTCCAAGAAAATAGTTACATGTAGTACAACATCATTAAGCACATTGTTGAAAGAAATAGGGTTTAAACTTAAAAAGGATGATAACCGAAGAGCCCTTATTGAACGCAACCATATTGTTTTACACAGAGCTTGCTTATTGAGAAAATATTTGGAAAATTAAACCAGTGCTTATCCAAGAGAACTAATGTTCTTAGATGAAACATGGATTTATTCTAAAGGAAGTAAAATAAGAAGTTGGCAAGATGATAATATTAAAAGTGTACGTAAGCTTGAAGGGAGTGATGGAAAAAGATTTATCATTGTTCATGCAGGTTCTTCGAAAGGCTTTGTTCCAGAGGCAAGTTTGGTTTTTTGTTCAAAATCTTCAGCTATGGATTATTATGGAGAAATGAATAGTATATTATTTACTAAATGGATCAAGACACTGGTACTGCCTAATTTAGAGGAACCATCACTTATAATAATGGACAATGCACCATATCACAGTGGGATTTTGAACAAACAGCCATCGACATCAACAAAAAAAGCAGAAATTACCAGTTGGCTGAAAGAAAATAAGATTAACTTTGATCCAAAAATGACAAAACCAGAGTTATTACAAGTAGCAAAGATGCATAGAAAGCAAAATGTCTATCTTATAAATGAAATAAAAAGAGAACATGGACACGAAGTATTAAGGTTGCCATCATACCACTGCGATTTTAATGCCATTGAGCTAATTTGGGCTAGCTGTGAATCGTACTACAACAAACATATTGGTAGAGATGGATCCAGTGACGAGGAAGTGAAAGGCATGTGGAATGAAACTTTAAAGCAATGTACACCTAACATGTGGCCAGAATGTGTGACCCATACTGAAGCGCTTATTAGAAAGTGTTACGATAGAGGGAAAGTTATTTGTAATATGGACGTGGAACCACTAACTATTAATGTAGGTAACAGTTCCTCTTTAGAGTCTGACGATGATTTTTAAGATACCTTATATATTTTTGTATTGTAAATTTTGGAATGACAATAAAAGTATAAATAGTGTACATTTCAAACAAACCCATGATTTAATATTTGTTATTACGCTTAACAATGGCTTTTGTTAGCACTAAATTATGTGCTGTTTTAAATTTGAATAGATTCATTCAAATGAAACGTTCGTATAAATTTCTACCCTCTTTAATGGTCACAGAATAGTTTTTTTGTGTATAGGTACCTATTAGCAGCAGACAAAATAATTTTCAGTAAATATTATAGAAATCTCATCTAAATTTTCGACAATTTTGAAACGGTAATAATTGACTTCAACCAACAGTAAAAAAATACTGACCATATGAACAAATAGTGAAAATATTCACGTACACGACAAAGTAACAGTGGCCATTTTTGACTTTGAGTCATTGATTCATTTCGCGAGGTTTGTAGGTATGACGTCAGGGTCAAGGTCAATTTGTTTTATTGTAGTATTGTCATCGATCCTTGACAAGTGTGCAAAAAATTTCAAATTAATCTGAGTGTTTAAAGTGGGTAAAAATCGAGTTTAACGGTGAAGCTATTATAAGCGTGTTAAATGGTAGAGCTGCGAAAATAGTTTTTAGATTAATATAAGTTGTGAATTGATTAAATAAATGATTGTTTAACGGATTATTGTGGAAACATGAAAGCTTCAAACGCTTATCAAGGAACATCATAAGTAAATTTCCCAGTAAAATCATTCACTTTTCCCCGACAAAATTACACATATTGTCATTCGTGAAACTAATAAACCCGCACAATTTATTTCGGACAAAAGGATGAAATGAATACTAATTTTGAAGCTGTTGAGTACAAAAAAATACAGTATTACAACGGTCTATTTTACATGCAATGTCCCATAACAAAGTGAACTATTCACTAAGATTTCCAAGATTTGATGTAGTCGCAGCACCCCAAGAAGGACGTGCGACACATAAGTGAGCTCCAATACGAGAGATACTTCACCTTTCAGCCTTGAGCTGTAAGAAGACCTGCATTCCCAAGCCTAATGTTCGTATCCACTAACACTTTGTACCTTTTCGTGGAGAATTCCCGATCAGGGTCTACACAGAAATAATAAATTGTATCAAAAATAGAGCAAGGTAATTATGGACGGCTACATCGATAGTGGTATACGATTTTTTCTCTTATAGTGAGCTTGTTGGTTTGGATTCATTGAGCGTTTTGACATATTGATATAATGTAACCACGAACAACCTATTCATCTCGCTTTTGTTGTCGAAAAAACTTCTTAAAAAATCCATAACAATCAATCTCCAATAAATACCAAGCCGTACGTACAGTCGAGCGAAATTTTATTGGTTATCCATGTACAAAAAAAAGCTGGCCATCGCGTTGGAACGTTGACTGCGTATTGGAAAAATCAATCCAGGAATAGCGGAAAAAAATTCAAACATGATGTTTACTGAACGAATATTGAGATTGATTGTCTAGCCTTAACTATGATCCTGCAATTTTGGGTTGGAAGACTCTTTTGGCCTAAAATGGATCGCAGCAATAGAAGACATGAACGCAGCAGTAAAAGACATAAGCGCAGCAGGTATATCAAAAGCAGATGTATTGGAAAAAAAAACAGCCATGAGATTTTCATGGAAAAGTTGGTTAAAATGATTATTAAAATAGCCTTGATTGTACGTCGCAAGGTGATATAATCAACAACAAAATTTTTATTTTCAATTCCAAGACTTTCTGGTATTTATTTGTTTTGTACAACTATCATATTATTCCGAAATGAACTTTAATAATTACTTCAATGTAGTTCATCCACTTCGCGTCTTAAGGTCAGATCCCCCTTGGACTAGGCCTAGTACAGGTCGATATTAACTAACAGGGGTGGGCTTGAGCCCGGAAATCTGTAGACGAGGTTACAGTCCTCCAAGCTGCCGTTTTAAGCAAGCTCAATTAATTTAACTCTTCCGTCAGAATATCATTCGGTAGCCTCGATAATGGAACCTCAACCACGAACATACAAAAATCAGTTACCAAAATCACATGCCAGAGAAAAAAAGGAAACGTTTATCTTCAAAAGATAAGGTGGACGTTATCCAAAAAAATATGGTATTTGCAAAGCACAGACTAGCGAGATTTTAGAACACAAAAATGAACTTTTAAAGTCTTCTGTTGATGGTTCTAGTAATGACGGAGTTAAACGGAAATTCCGTAGAACTGAGTGCCTTGCTGTGGATCAGATTGTTTTTGAGTGGTTTTCCAAAGTACGAAATAAGAAGATTCCTTTGTCTGCACTGCAGAAAAATCAAAGTGTGACACTTTAAAAGCATCAAATGGATGGTTAGGAAACATTTTTCCTGGAGACACAATATCACGTTCAAGTCTGTTGGTAGTGAATCTGCACAAACCAATTTACAAGAAAGTGAAAACTGAAAAACAAATTAAATAAAATTTTGGAAGACGAAACGAGATTATTCTATAGTACAAAAATATTTGCTCTGAAAAATGACCACCGTGGTGGAGGAAAAGCTGCTCAAGACCGATTAACAATTTTTTTCGGTACTAATATGTCTGGTGGAAAGGAAAAACCTAATAGGTAAAGCAGAAGATCCGGGATTCTTCAAAGAGAAACATACCAATATGCTTCCTTTGGAATGGACGTCTGGTGAAAAAAACTTGGATAAACGAAAACATAATGAGTTCATGGTGACAAAAGTTTGGGAAGAAAATGGAGAAGTAAGTGAGAAATATAATGTTGTTTAAGGATAATCCAATTTCCCATCCTAACAATATAGTCCTCAAAAATACTAAACTGATTTACTTACCGCCGAATACTGCCAGCCAGCCTCTGGATCAGAGAGGTATACAAAATTTTGATTTTCAGTCAAAAATTACTTATGCTTATAGTATCCAAGCTTCTCTAGAAAAAAATATATAAAAAAATAATACCAACTAAAATGGGTTTGGATTTCAAAGGAATTTCCTCTGTAAATGAAGCACCAACCACTGAAGATTCCGATTTTTTTATTTTCAAATGTGTTGAGGACTTCGTAGCGAACAGTGACCAACAATCGGATATTGAAGGAATAAGTGACGAACAACAAGCTCTTAAAATGTCCAGCCTTAGTGAAGCACGTCATGATTTACGAGATCTAAAAAAATTATTTTTTTAAATGACAATGTGAACGCTTACACAATGTTATCAGAGATTTTGATAAATTGTAAACACAATTTTTTTTTTTAAATCTAAAGGATATGAAGCAGACGACAATATTGAATTTATTTAAAAGATAATTATTCACATAGTATTTTATAATTCCATCAAATGAATGTTACTGTAAGTGGCAGTTTTTTATTCTTATCTATATATGGAAATGCTTATTGTTGAAATGAATACAGAAAGGATGAATAAAACTTCCGATCGTTTTATCAACACATTTTTGAAAATACTGTATAAAATATTTTTATTTTGTTACCGTCTTTCTCAAAAATCAAAGACCTTAAAGGTTTATATAGCTAAGCCCATTCAAGGAATTTTGGATAACATTAATTTGCGAGGCATTAATCGATCTTCCTCCATATTAAAATTGGTAAACCTCTCAATAACGGACACCAATTGATAAAGGACAGATGGAAAAAAATCCTCTACTATGGTTCATTTACGATAAAAAGTCGATGACGTTGCAAAACAAAATTTTCTGATGTTGCAGCATGTAGATTTTTTTCTTTATTCAAAGGAAGCTGGAACAGTCAATTTGACAGTTCTTTTTTATTCGTCTGTACCTCGTAAGGCATAAATTGAAGGTGTTTATTTAAAAATGAAAGGCTTGTATTATATTCTCAAATTTATTTAATATTAGTAGGTATATATTTTTGTGAGAGGTGTGGATAAAATACAAAGAAATAGTAACCAATCATTCTATATCTCAATTAACATTTGATTATTTATAATGAACGACAAACTCCAGAACCATCTTCAAGAACACTGGAAGAAATAAATCATCTTGAGGAAATTGAAATTTAAATATAATTCAATTTATACAGTGCTTTTAAAAAGTCCCCTCCCCCCCTCGTATTTTTTGAACGGCTACACTTACATTAATAAAATTTGAAGTGTGAAAATAAAGTGTTGTAAACTTCTCTACGAATGGTAACAGGTGACGTAATAGTAATAGATGACGTCACAGTGCCACTCTGGCCAATAATTTTAAATAGGACCTTATGGCAAGTGATATCTCGTTTGAAAGGCATTGACATTGGCTACATAGCCATATTAATTTTGTTTGGGTTTAAACTAATTTTGACGGATAAATTAAATAAATACCAAAATTATTATTTCACATTTAAATATTGAAGATTTTCCAGTCCGCCTCTGGTTGGTTGTCAAAAAAATTGACGTTTTCAATTTAATAGTATTTGTTGCTTCGCAAAGTTTTTCTAAACAGCTTAAATATTTAATTTTATTATTGTTTAACGAGACGTTTAAGAGTTTACATAGGCAAAATGGTACGTACTCAAGCCGACAAAGTAGCAGTTATCTTAAGAATTGGTGAATCTGGAAAGAATCTCCATGAAGCGGAACGTTTATTTAATGAGAGATACCCAGATCGCCCCATCTCGATAACTTATTTGAGGGAGCTTCTTCACAAGTTTGAAGCAACAGGTAGTGTTCAAGATGCCAAACGATCTAGTCGACCAACATTTAGTGATAATAAGAACATTGATATAGTTGCTGGAATGGTAGTAAACTCTTGTCTGAAATTATGAGCACTCAGAAGAAAATAGATGGGCGTAGAAAAAGTATAGTACGTTACACGAGTTGTAATCCCATCACGGACTCGTGAAATTCACGCACTCGCCGCTGCGCGGCTTCGTGCATAAACTTTTTCACTTCGTGCGTAATAGATTACTTACAACTCTTGTTACGTAATATACTATCACAGAAGCTATTTTGAAAACATGCATCATATTTATCGAATCGAACAGCCCAACGTTTCTAACTTCTGATAAAAATTTATAAAAGTATGAAATAAAAATACTATCTTACTCACATTGAAACGGTCGTTTTTTTAATAAAACCACTATCAACTTCCATTTTAATGTTGTAAGAAGGAAACTTCTCTATATTCGTCCAAGTTTACAGCATGATATCAACGGAAGTTTACTTAGTTTTGTTGCAGAGCGTAAAGTTTATGAGTACTTTGATGTCGAGGCACCTGTTACTTTAACGAGGATCCATTCGGTCAGTTTTATTATTAATGAATGATGCTCTTCATTTAGATAAAGTTGAATATCAGCGAAAGTTGTTGAAATATCGTGGATTGCTGATGCGAAATGAAATTGGCTAGTAAATAGAGTTTGTTATTTTATCAAAACAGCAGAAACACGAATGAAATAAACTGCTGATGATATAACCGGCGATTTATAGAGAGATTATTTTATATTAAAACCAAACAAGAAAATATAAGTTATAATCATTGATAAATAGTAAAATTAGAAAATTCCAACAAATATCAATCTTAGCGATTCAACTTATCCAACGTTTTTTGAAGCAAATTACATGGAATGAGTGTAAAAAGTTATGAGAAGAAATGATATTTTCAGATGTTATGAAATAGTTTATGTTGTTATAAATACATTTCAGGACTGACCACTGAACTTGGCACCCATTTGGATCTTACTTCTTTTGTCGACAACCAAAGCATATAATATCATAATATTGAACTTTCATTTCACAATCATGTTATTGATGGGATATTATTAGACTTTGTTTAACAATCCTTTGCCGTTACGTCATAATCGGTTATGTATTCTGCTGTTTTACGTTTGTTTTATATTAGTTGAATGTTATTTTACACTCAACCTCAAAATTATGATCAATGACATTATGTTAAGAATTGTTTTCTATGATGCATGACAACTGAACTGTCAAAAGTAACAAATAAAATTCACGTCGACATTAGTTAAGAAATACGTTAAAAAGAATAAAATAGAATAATGTTTATTGCATCTCTAATACAAATTGAATATATAATGCAAGAAGTACAATCCTGAATAATATTAACTGAAAGTACAACAATCCTGTATGATTATAACTTAAAAAACCCCGCTATTCCTGTAAAGAATAGTTCATTAATATACAAATAGATACCTAACTAAAGAAAAAATGTTGTCCCTAAATATTTACACAATTCATTATGAATGATCTTGATTTAAGAAAACTTGAAATAAAGCAAGAAACCAATACTTTATCATTTCTTAAATTTAGATTAAAAATATAGGAGACAAGATCGTTGATGCCATGGAAATTTCGAAACTCTAAAGGTCTTATACAGTTGTATATTGGACAAATAAGAAATATATGTTTCAGCGTTTCTGTTTGAAGCAGGTTACAGATAGTGCACATTTCTTGCTGATTAATTTTGTAAGGATGACCGTTTAAAAAGTACTTAATGAAGTATTGAAAGAAAAGTCTGGTTTGTGCAACAATTCTAATAAATTTTATTGGACATTTCAAATGCAAGTACATTTGAGTATCTCAATTATATATCGTTGAAAACCTGGATAGTGATAATTTCATTATATCATCGTTGTGCAATCTCTCTCTATACTTAAGCAGTGAGGTATCTAATTCTCTTTTGAGCGAATAGAGATTTGGGTTGCAGCCAGGATAGAGTCAGTTTGAAGACGATATGAGCCACTTTGACAAAACCAACTTCAAGTCTGATCAAAATATCTGGTGTGTTGTGTGGTAGTAGTAACAACCTTTTGAAAAATTGTACTTGGGATCTTTCCAATACATCGACATATCGAATAGCCCAGACAGGACAACAGTGCATAAATGTGTCTACAACTTTTGAATTATAAAGCTCAATAACTGACTCCCATGAATTCATCTTATATTTACTCATAATGTCAATGACAGCCCCAGTAGCTTATTTGGTTTTCTTGTAAGCTGCTTCCGCCATACCACGAAATAAGGCAGAGGACGTGAACTTAACACCAAGGTATGTAAAGTTATTGACTACATCGATTTGTTTTTGATTTAGAGTGAATTTGCATCCCTGTGAAAATACGCGGCCATCTCTGGAGAAGCACATGATTTTTGTTTTTGACGTATTGACTTTGATTTTATTCCCATTCGTACATGCTTCCAGTAAACGCAATTTTTTGGCTAAATCAATTTCAGACGTACCAATAAGTGCTAAATCATCGATATATAACAGCATTAAGATGTCGGTATTACTATTCACATCAATACCAACCATTCCATTCTGACGGAAGTAACGTTGTGAATCGGATATATATAATGAGAACAAAAGAGGACTAAGTGCATCTCCTTGCAGGACCACTTCCACAATGTCATATGCTTTTGTAAACTCGTCACTATTAACTTTAACTTTAAAATTTGTGGTGTTGTAGATATTACTAATTACTCTCATCAATTCAGTGCTAATACCTATGCCGTATAGCTTTTGCCATAATAACAAATTCGAAGTCTATAAAGGCTACAAACACTTTCACATTAGTTAAGAAATACGTTGTTAACGTCATAATTCCGTCTCATCCATTTCATGAATGAGAGATCAAGCTGGACAATGTAACGGCAAAAGATGGTTAAACAAAGTCTAATTTTTGTTCAGAAATTATTAGTAGGGACTCATTCTTAATGGAAATAATACCAAAGGGTTTATACTTAATTTGACAAGTTCACTGTACTAAAAATATCAACTTTTAATTCAAACAATTGCCTAAATCATACCTACATACTGATGATATAACCACAAATATTCCAAGTATTTTTTAAAAAAATCTATGAGTTTCGAAGCATAAATCGCACACCTTATAGCGTCATGGTAAATGCAATAGGTCGTATGTCAAAAATATCGAACTTTTCAGAAGGGTTAAAAAACTTTCCCATTTTAACATTTTGCGTCCGATTCGTTTGACAGTTTTTTTGCAGGAGAGGGACAAAGTCGATTTCCTATTGGTCCACCGACATAGGATCTATTGCAGGTTGTGTATTTGACTAAATTGGTCAGGTAAGTGCAATAAACGATAAAGTGCTTTTTTTGACATATGACCTATTGCATTTACCACGACGATAGGTCAGATATCGAAAGACAACAGGAAAGAAAGGCTGCGGTCGCGCTTTTGAGCGCGACTACCGCTCGCTCTGGCACGTTCGCGTCAAGGTTTTATCGCAGCGCTCTCCACCCCGCTGCTCCACGGCCATGGTTCGAAATACCTATCATTTATATGTAATGACCTTACACGGAAATCGACCATACTCTTATTAGTTGATTGATTGATTGGATCAGCACACCAGTCAAAGGATTGATGTCCTCGGCACCTCAGCCTTAAGGCTTTTTGTGCTTTTGGTTGTGCCGTTTCTGTGAAGAGACCAGCAGCCCTTATCAGGCTCAGCAGACTTTTCACTAGGTTCTTCTTGGAGAAATCCTCCCTTGGAAATTCTAGTCCTAGATGTGAGAGGCTGTTTCCTCCTCTTCCATGCACAACCGACAGATAGGTTCCTCCCTATATATGCCGATTGTATGCATGTGCTTCCTTAGACCTCTTATTAGTTACAAGTAGTTATAAGTACTAAAATAGTTATTTATTATACAAGAAAAAAAAGTATTAGATTTTAGCTCGAGGTTATGTTGTCTCCCGACGCGAAGTAATCATAGTAATAAGTTTTCCTAACTAATTTTTATGAACGCGTGGAATGAAAACATAATAAATCTGAAGAAATGAAATGAAATAAAGTATGCTGCAACAATGCCTTCCAAAAAATTCTGTCGAAAATTTTCTCAATGGAAGTACAAAAGCCAACGGCAAATAATAAATATTAGCCCATCGGAAATAACGAGATATTAAACGTGTATAGGTTTCAAAATTATACATCTGTTTGATCTGTTAATCAAGTAACAGTTTCTGTGTCTCGCAATGAGTTTTCCGAAACTGCCAATTAATCAGCTTTATAAAATGCGTTGATTGCTATCAAAATAAACAGAGCGACATTAAGTGTTAGTTAGGCTTATGCATTCAGGTTCTCAGATTAGTTTGAATGCAACAGATGAATATACGCGGTAATTAACTGAATTGAATGGGATTGCTATATCAACATACATCAAAACAAATTATTCATTATTTCCTTATAAAAAATGTTTAACATTTGTTTACGCTTCGATGTATAATTTTTTCCAAATGATACTAGTTATTGAAAATCAAAATATTCATACTGACAAATATTGTATCATAAAAATTGACCAAAAAGTGCAAGATTCCTCGTGTAGGACCTCTTTTTATACTGCAAAATCACATGTAGCTGCCCAAAACCAAGACTAACCTGATCTTACCCTTGGTCTTGCATGTGACCATCACTAATTTTAATGTTAGTGAGGTTTTAACAAGAATCTCCACCCAAAAATGACCCATTAGCTTAACACCAGACCAATGATGGCCTACATATCAGAAGTGTGTTGCAAATGGGAGCTATAAGGCTGTTAAGTAGCACAAAAGGGCTTGTTTGCCTGTGTATTACGGGAGCCATAAAATTATGTATTTGAGGAGCTCGCGTGCAAAACCGGTTATATCCATTTTTATCACAAAATCATGTTTTCTTGGTTTTGGATTCCTATGGAGCTTCTGATGAATCAACGCAAACCTTTTGGAGACGAATGTGCAGTTTCTTGTACTGAGCGATGAGAAGCCAGCAGTAAGAAACGACTTGGAAGGTTCAGTCTGGAGGTTACATGAAGAGTCGGCCTTGAGAATGCAGGTTGAATACAGAGGATTACAATAGATCTGGAAAGGTCGCAGTAGAATGGGCCGATTAGCTCACAGTTGTCAGTAAAAGGCACAAAATCTCGAGACGCTTCGAGAGATTTGACAGTGTGTTTTTGGTTGTTCATATTATATAGATTTTCACCATTATGCTATCCAGGAATTTCAGGGTGGACCTGGATGAATTTATTACTATCTACCATCAATCAATCTATTGAAATAACTTCTCCCAGCAGTTAAAACTTTCTATTCCTGCATTTTCTATTGAATTTACATAATTTTAAGCCGTTTAAGTTGTTCAAGCTCAGTTACATTTGGACTTGAAGGTAATTTTGAGTTTCAAATTTTCTTATTGTTAAAATAGGTACGGTCCCGTGGTAATATTACAAGGTATAACTTTGTATAGCAATGATTGAAACGTTCCTAAGTTCATCGCATGCTTTCTTTTTTCTGTATAGCCAAGAAATAACTGTTATTTCAGGAATAATTCAAACATTTTTCAACAAACTGGTAGTTAATAATGCGAAAGTTATAATCGAGATCAAGCATTCGAGTAGATTTTAATCATAAAATAACTTCTAACAGTGTTTGCGACGTTAACCCATTATTAAGTCGAAGTACATAACCTAAAAGCAAATATGATAGGTATAAAATTACGTTAAAATATGCCTAGTTACAAAATAGCTCACAACGGACGTTTAAAATCGTTAAAGCAGGGTACTAAATTACTTTGAAACATGAAGTCGGCCCGAAACTGTCAGCGATCGTTTTTATAAGAATAGTCCCTATAAAAATTTTTAAGCAAAATATATCATAGAAAAAGGTCATGGGCAAACAGTTTTTTAAATTATGCTGGCTCATGTTTAGAAAAATCATGACTAGGGATAATGGGGCCGAGATAAATTGCTTACAGTACAGCATCTCAAGATGATCTTCTAAATAGTGGTGTGAAATTTTAATCTAATTTATTTCTGGATCATTACCTTTTAAAAGTATTTAAACTCGTTGTATGTGTTTAATATTAATATATCCATTGAACTTCACTTCATTATTAGAAAGTTTTGTTCAATACGCTGCGTACAACTGTAATATAAAAAAAGGTTCAGCTAGGAAATATCTACGCTAGAAAATGCCATATTTCCCGCAAAATTGACAAAAAGAATAACAAAAGATCTGTGTTCAAAACCAAATACCAAAAATATGCCACTTTCAACAGCATCACAATGCGCATGCTTCTGGCTAATAATTTGATTCCGGTCAGCGAATCATTGTGACAGTTGGCAAGTGATCCGAAATTGCAAATTATTTCTTCGAACAAAGTCTCACCAACTGCCAAAGTGTTTCTACTGCCTTTAAATCACATTAAATTAGCTCAAAGACTCACTTTGTAACTGAGAGCCAAACTATATTAACTCCATTTTTTTAAAAATCGGTATTAAGTTTTCTTCCTATTAAACGACACTCGCTTTTTCACATGGAATATAGTATTAAATCCTATATAATATAATTCCGAAGTTAGCATAAGTTAACCTTTTCCGAGCAAGAGTTTTATGGAGTTAATATTATTAAATAAACTTTACAAGTGTGGACATAATATAGTTTCAAGTGTGTTGATGCGGGCGTCGGCCCAGCACTGTAGTGGAACGCCTCCGATGCGATAATTACAGTGAAGCGGTGTCGAGCGCGGTTAGTACTTGGATGGGTGACCATACTAGGGAAGACCGTCGTGTAAATAGCCCATACAGCCTGCAGCGGAGTAGCATATCACAGCTCACAGGCATTATACCAATGAGCACGAGGTATAATGTAGGTATGCCGTCTTTCGGAGGAGACGTAAAACCAAGGTCCCAAGTCCATGGATGTTGGGCTCGATAAAGAACCCTACCACTGGTTGGAACACCAGTGAGTTCGGCAAAATTTCCGGTTAGAGGTAGAGTGCTCCCGGCGTCGGTGATTATCCTCAGCTGCAGAAATAGACCGACGTTAAATAACCAATTAAATAAAAAAAAGGTGCGTTGATATTGTTATGTAGAATTGCACGTGTGTTTTGTATTTCGCGAAAAAATGGCAAATAGGTCAAGAAAAATATTGGAAATCGCTCGTCCAGCAAATGGAAAGCGAACTGCTAAAAGGCTTTTTTGATGTCAACAATATTAGAGTAAAGGTTTGCCAAAAGTTGCTTCTTTCAACTTTAACTATTTCAGAAACTGTAGATCTACAAAAATGTCTCCCAACGCCCCTAGTAACCAACTCAAGTTGTGGACATACAACTAGGCTATATTAGATGCTGCTGGAAACGTTACAACGTGTATTATGTGGGACGAATCCAAGTCAGGTTGTGGGGCAAATGAAATGGCTTCTGGCATTCTCAAACAGGCAAAGACTTTAAGTGAGAGTGTACAAGAGATTAATATCTGGTCAGATAACTGCCGTTCCAAAACCGTAACATAATAATGGTCATGGCATATTTTTGGATTTTAAAAAAGTATCCAAATATAAAAAAGATTGATCACAAATTTCTGCTACGTGACCATACTCATATGAAGGTCGATGTTGATCATTCTTTAATTGAGAGATAACGAAAACGAACCCCATTTTCAAAAGTGATGACCGCCTGGGACTGGCAGCAACGCGCAAGACTGTGTTGTCAGTCAAAAACTTTTAATGTTGTTAGTATCGAAGTACCCGATTTTAGAGATTTTAAATCTCTGTATACTTCTTATAGCTGACCGTTTGTTGTGCGTAAGAAAACTGGAGAAAGTGAAGATTTTCGTATGTCAGACGTGGTTCACCCACAAGCACGCAGTGAAAATACAGGTGTATTGTATTTTAAAACAAATTTTGGGGCAACCACGTTTGAATGTGTCGTATTGAAAGAAATGGCAGGCGTGTTCTTTTTCCTGAGCTTTTACCTCAAATACGTGAGCAGGCAAATTAAATTTCAACCAAGAAATATAACA
Source organism: Lochmaea capreae (assembly GCA_949126875.1). Classification (NCBI taxonomy): domain Eukaryota; kingdom Metazoa; phylum Arthropoda; class Insecta; order Coleoptera; family Chrysomelidae; genus Lochmaea; species Lochmaea capreae. The sequence continues at coordinate 11,908,548 of OX421409.1, forward strand.
ACCTATAGTTTGGCAAGTTTATCTGAATCCGTGAAAGGAATGCAGTCGAAAACATTCGATATTGCCACGTTTAACTGTGAAAAAGATAAAGTGCTAAGTATGTAGTAATAATAATTAGGAAATGGACTTTTTATTATTAACAATATTAACAATATGATTAAACGTTAATTCTTTAATGTGCTTGTTTCCTTGGATTTTGTCTATTAACATTATTTTTTCAATTCATGAATATTAACAGATGAATACTTTTCCAAATTTGTTATGGGCTTCTTCAAGCTCTGGTAGCGTTGTGCGAAAACCATAATTTTCACGCCCTCCGAACTAACTCAATTGGTGAAATTTATCGAAAGGCATTCGTTGCTTAGCGACCAGCCGACTTCCTATTGGCAAGCGCGTGCGTGTGTTCTTTCCTCTCACTTTGTCAATTGACTGACATTGATTATCCAGTGGCGTTGGAATTGTCAGTGTGAGATTTTGAACTATTTCGTATCCAAATTGAATTCAAGTTAAAGCAAAGCAAAAATCAGTTTCTATATATAATTATTATATAATGATAATAATTATTTTGAATACTTTTATAAAAATAGGTACCGTACGCCGTTGGAACGTTTTTGACAGGTATCCGCCATGTTTCCCCGTCCCTTACCGATGCCGCGTAGCTTTAGATAAACTTGCCAAACTATACAGTCTCTATTTCCCTGGATTCCAATCATTTTTCACGGTTTTTAAAAAAATTCAGATCATTCTAATAAGGCAACGGACGATATTTTATAATAAAATAGCTTCAATTTTTGTACTTTTTTTCACCGTGCAATCATTAAAAATAATAAATATATAATTTCAGAATATATTCACAGTATTTTATTGCCCATAATAACTTATTTTTTTTTCAAAAGAGTATTTAATAAAGTTTATAATCAAAATATTAGGGCCAAATGGTAATAACTCCATTTAATTGACTTTTTAATAACTTTTTTGGCAAAAATCGACATTTTATTTTTGAGTTTAATTTTTTTTCAATAGTTATTGAATAAATATTTTGTATTAATTTTAATGTCTATAAAAATTTTTAAATCGCACTGCTGTAAAATTTAATTTTCGTGAGTTAATACAGTTTGGCTCTCAGATACAGCACTGTTTTAACAAAAACATACTGTTTGCTTAATTTAAAATCGTAAATTTGGATGATTTTATCCATTAATATCAAAAATTCCAAAACAAATGTTTTGCAAATACCACGTTTGAAAACTGAAATATAAAAACATCGATTAATCCGAATAGGTACCCAGATTTTATCTCCAGTTAAACGACCAAGGGGTATTGAAACTTTGCGTGATACGCCACAAATGTTGCACAACCTATCACACGCCATTGAGTAATTGTTACACCACCAGGATAATTACGTAAAGTTTCCTCCAGAGGCAGAATAATTGTGTAACAAATATTATTAACACCGATCACTTGAACAAGTTTAGTATATAACATGCAATCAGTATGGGTGTCATAATAATAGCCTGACTTTGACTGCTCTTTCAAGTTAACTGAAAATGTTTCCTCTCCACAATTTCTTTGAACATTAAATTCATTCACATTCATGTTTTTTTGTTGTTTAAGTTATGAACACTACGTAATAAATATTATGTTTTCAGTGTGTCGTAGCGAATCATTTTTTTGTGTGTGTGCGAAAAATTTTAAAACGAAAATATTTCCAAAAATACTCAAAAAACCTTTTTTAACGATAAACCACAAGCCCATACTTCCCATTAAAAAAATTGGGGTTTATTATTGCTACTCAAAGTGAGTTGAACAAAGGGATCACATTTCAATATTGACAATTTCAATCCGCAAGATGTCTTGACTCTTCAAAGTTGAAATCGCTTTATATCAGATGCATTTTCATACAACATTCCACTTTATAAGATACAGACCTGAGGTACAGTTGATGGAGGACTAAATCGGCTGTATATATTTTTTTCTTCAAAATACAATCCCTAAGAAGTTCTTGACCCATGAATAGATTAACAGACACGATAAAACCACATCCTTGAATAATTCCATGAGAAGATAAACATAATTTCCGAGGAAATTCTTTTAATATTCCATACAGAAATACTCTGAGAAACAACTACGAAGCGCAGGAAGTACATGAGCAATGTTTGCACGCCCAACTGCAAATTACATCTAGTCATTTCATGCCTTCGTGTCTCCCTTTGTCCCGTAATTAATTATCAAGAATAAATTCGCGTAAAAATTAAAATGCTGCAGCTTCTTGTTCCGCGTTAAAACACTTTTTTGAATTTTTATCGGAGAATTTATAATCTCAATAATAATAATTCTGTGTCAAATGCATTATTTATAATTGCACTAGTCTGCAAAGTTGTATATTCTGAAAGACGACATATTATGATGTAACTTTTTATATCCAAGTATCTTTATACTTTTTTGAGCAAATAGATGTCTATTCGTTGCCCTTAACATGTGAAGTTTTCAATTTCTTTGAATATATCCCCGGTCAAACATATCCTTATTTTGACTGATTCCTGTTCTTCTATCTATCCACTTAATACCATCTTTATTGATCATCCAATAGACCCGAATATACATGACATCCATCAAATTCTGTTTGCTTGTAGTGTAACAGTTTGTCTATTCCTTGCCCTTAGCATGTAAAGTTTACACTGTTAAGCATTTTCAATGCACTTGAATACATTCCCCAGTAAAACATATCCTCATTTTAACTGATTCCTCTTCTTCTATCTATCCACTTAACACCATCTTTATTGATCATCCAATAAACCAAAATATACATGACATCCATCAAAATTCTGTTTGTTTGTGATGTAACAGTTTGTCTCATTTAAATCCCATCTCACATTGAAACCACTGGTAATATAATTGCAACAACCACAATTCAGCTCCCAAATGACATTAACCTTGGATTCAAAAAGCCAATAAAAGAATCCTGACAAATTATCAGCTCTGCATGTGATCCAATTCTATGCTGACCCTATCTCCCCATGCTTCCAAGCCAAGAGAGAAGCAACTACCATTGGAAGATGGCAAATCAACCTCATACACGGTTACCTGATGTCTCTAGCATTTTGAGACTTGCCGGTATAGTATATATTATGCATGACAGGAGCGATGGAAACATGCTCAATGGTGGACATCAAAGTGTTTTTGACTTCACGCTACCACATATGGTGGTTGAAAGTGTTGCAAAAAAAAGAAATAATATACTGAAAACATAGGGAATCGTTAAAAAAAATCCTCTTCGCTATGTTGACATCTGAAATCCTTGGACATTCCACAGGATGGTATAATGAAAATGTATAGCTTTTGAACAAGATTTGTAACACAATACAGTAACAAAACCAAAACCATCACCAGACTTGGAAATAATTCCATTCAAAAGTAGTAGTAGTAGTAGGGGATGGGATTAGAGTGGATGGGCCACGGACCAAGAAAGGTTGTGAAAAACCCCAAGTATCTTTCGAGCGGAAAAAAGAGTGCCAAGTACAATTTTTTAAAAAGATGGGATTAATATTATCCTGAATAGTGAAACAACTATTGCAGCATTGAGTTCTTGTGTCATCAGTTCTCAAATGATATGAGAAAGCTTAAAAAAGTATAATGAACCAGGCGAGAACAGCATTATCACCTTACTGTGGAGTCCAGGACACACTGAATTAGGAGGAAATGGAATAACAGATAAACTAGCAGAAAGAGGGGGCGAAACACCCTTTTAGGAGCCGAAATATGTTAGCGGTATCAACATCAATGAACTATTGGAAGAAATGGGCAACACCGGAAAAAAATGAAGATCTCACCATCGCAAAGATCTAGAAATACTTAGAATCAATTATGCGGAACTGCAACCACATGAGAACAAATAAGACTGCACAAGGAGTTTGACAGGTGTACCTACAGGACATTGTCGTCTGACTGGGCACCTTAAAAAACTCAAACTTCTGGGGCAAGAATATTGTAGATACTGTGAAATTAAAGAAAAAAATTTGGTTTCAAATGAAATGCATAGCAATACAGAATTCTGAGACACAACATCTAGGAGACTACAGGATAGAAAAATAGTTACCTTTGCTTGCGGATATCCTTTAACTCCTCCAGGAAATAGGACTGAGGGAACTACTAGTCTCTCATGCTCTCCTTAGGAGCTGGGTGGAAGAAGAACGGTGTAATAGATATTATTGAACGTAACGTGAAACATATCCTCACAGCCGAAATTCTAAGAGTATTTTGACATTTCCCAAAGAAATTATCCTCTTCCACAAAATATAATTGACAATATAGTATCTATTCATGTGAGAAATTGATTTGGAAACCTTTGGCATCGGCATAAATGTATCAGTATCTTTTTTTTGTTTCAAAAACTTCCACTTAGTGTCATGCAGTATATCAGTAATCAATTTATTCATATTTGAAGTGACCTAGTTTTACATGAACTCCTAATGATAAATATTTAATTTGAAAATTTTGTTTAAACTACACCTAAAACTAATAAATGAATAAATAATGAGAATTTCCTACTAATTATTATTACTATTATGGGGACCATTTGGCTTGGAAATTAAAATCAAATATATTTACTATTTAATGCGACAGTAAGGAAACATATTTTGAGGTTTAACTTTAACGGCCATAATATTTTATTTAATGAACCATAAAAAAGTTCAACAAGCAACATTATCGTCCACTTTAAAACAATACCCGTTATTTCCTAGGCAATCATAAAAGTTTTTCAAAAGAGTGAATATTTGTTCTCTTCCAAATCCGTTCCTTTCAATTATGGGATGAAAAAAGCTGGACGGGCAGTCTTCATTTGGAAAATAATTGTTATGGAGATTCGCTGAAATTAAGATTGAAATTAAAAGTTTCGGAAGTCAACGGAATAACAGATCTAACGACGCCACTCGTCTGAAAATGTGATGAATTAGTTTCCGCTTTGTTTTCAACTAAATCAAAGATTATCAAAAAATATTAACGAGGAAAGATACTCACAAAAAAGAAACTTCTTGAATTAATATTTTATTCAAAGGGATAAGTCTTTAATTTGGTAATGCCTATAGTTTAATGGTTGTTCCAAATAATTCCTATCACGGGACGATCGGTAGATGTGAAGCATAAAACAATAAGACTAATAATAATAACAATTTTTCTCAATTCCCCAAAAAAACAGTTACTATACAAAGTTCCTGGAATATACATTTCATAGAATGCAGAGTTTCCTGGAATAGCTTTTCTGGAGTGAGCTTCTGGAAAAACAACTCCCTGAAGTAAATTTCTCTGGATTCAGTTCTCAGATGACATAGTTCCCGAAGTATAAGTCAAAAAAAATCTTCAATAAAGAAAGTGATTTGTTAAAATTGTAGGGCTCCTCCAACGTTTTTGATTTTATAATTTCATATCTTGACTTTTTATTACTAACCTTGCATATTCAAATTTTTCATTATCATATAAATATATCTATATTTTTTATGGTTTTATTTATCACACCGAAACCAAAGTCACCTTCACTTCAGTGTAGACTTCGTTTCACATAAAAAGAAAAGCTTAAGTTCAAATTGTCGACCAAAATAACCTTGATGGTTTTACCCCATCTTGGAAAATGGTTAAATTCAGTTTTTTCATCATAACTCGGTTCCCCGTTGAGATACGAAAATTTTTAAACAATACTTTTTTGTTGTTCCTTGTACGTTCTACAATTAAGTTCCCATACATTTTTCACGTGTCGATCATCGTTATCGAGATATCGATAAAAGAAACCATAAATTTGGGGAGGAAAAAATTGTTTTTCGCTATTTCCTTTTTTCTCGTCAAAGATATCGAATCGAAAAATGTTCAGTATGAAACTTGTAGAGCGTGCTCAGACCTACAAATTTATATTTTTATTTTCTATTTTCGATAAAAATTACGACCACTAGCGCCCCGCAAAGTCAGTAAGACTGTGCCCGGTTTTGATTTAGCCGCTCGGACGGTTGTATCCACACGTCAAAATGGATGAATGGTTGTTCAGGGAATTATTGAAATACAAAATAAATTAATGAACCAGACAAATTATAAATCAAACACATGAAATTTAATGATCAAATAATTTTTATGCAGCAAAAAATAATAATTATAGGTGGTAATTTTTTTCACATGTTTTTCTTCGTTTGGATGATCCTGGCTGTAGAAGTTCTTCCTTGGTAGACTCTTCGAGTCGTGAAAACTCTTCAATCGCAGGAAATGATGCTGTGACGGTCGAAAAATCATAATCATCATCATCGTGATCGTCGTTGAATAAAATCTCGACTCTGGCGACATTGTTGCATGTCTGTCCACTACAGTGCAGGCAAATAACGGAGCAACTAATTCCTGGTTTCCTGCATAGACAAGGAGCCCCTCACTTTCCTTTATATTTGCACGAAATGAGTTTTAAAAGTTCAGGTGGAACGGGTGCAGCTGTGGTGCAAATTGGTTTAAGTCCGTAATTAGTCTGTCGCCAACCCCATTCTTGAGGATCTTTGAAAATTCCGAGCCACGTTTGTACCTGTAGATATGTCCGGAGAACGTGTTGGTGGACTGCTTGTGGGTGCAGGAAAGCAGGAATTAGTTGCTTCGTTGTTTGCCTCCACTGTAGTGGACAGACATACTACAATGTCGCCAGAGTCGAGATTCTATTCAACGACGATCACGATGATGATGATTATTATTTTTCGACCGTCACAGCATCATTTCCTGCTATTGAAGAGTTTTCACGGCTCGAAGAGTCTACCGAGGAGGAACTTCTACAGCCAGGACCATCCAAACGAAGAAAAACATGTGAAAAAAATTACCACCTATAATTATTATTTTTTGCTGCATAAAAATTATTTGATCAATAAATTTCATGTGTTTGATTTATCAATTTATTTTGTATTGCAATAATTCCCTGAACAACCATTCATCCATTTTGACGTGTGGATAGATACAACCGTGCGAGCGGCTAAATCAAAACCGGGCACAGTCTTACTGACTTTGCGGGGCGCTAGAGGTCGTAATTTTTCTCTAAAAGAGAAAATTAAAAAATGAATTTGTAGGTCTGAACACGCTCTACAAAGTTTCATGCCAAACATTTCTCGAAAAAAGGAAATAGCGAAAAACAATTTTCTCTCCCCAAATGTATGTTTTTTTTTATCGATATCACGATAACGATGATCGATACGTGAAAAATGTATGGGACCTCAATTGTAGACCGTACAAAGAACAACAAAAAAGTATTGCATACAAATTTTCGTATCTCAACGTGGAACCGAGTTATGAAAAAACTGAATTTAACCCTTTTTCAAGATGGGGGAGAACCCACAAGGTTATTTTGGTCGACAATTTAAACTTAAGCTCCCCTAGCTTCCCCTTCCCCTCCCCGTAATATCCAAAATTTGGCTTCCACGGTTCATTTGCATTTCCAAATGTATAATAATGACTGGACTAATATTGTTTTGAATATTTCATTTTCCCTGCTTGTAATTGGTTTAATCCTGTAAAGCAGTGTAGGTACCTATCAAATAAATGAGTGAACAAATCACGTCGAAATCATGTTTACATCAGATTTTCTAACCAAAATAACTTGAAAGTTCCGTGAAAAAAGTTACCAATTGATTCCACAATCAGAAATCATTCACGTGGCGCTCCCTGGAAAAAATATTAAATAATATTCTTTGTCAGATTTAACGCCCTATACCTTTTCACAGCAACATTATATCGCGGCATATTTGATAATGTTTCGTCAATAACCTATGTCGGAATCCTATTACCCCAAAGGCAGTTACTGATACACATACCTTTTCTTTATTTTCAGTACTGTGAAATTGAAGTTTATTCCACGATCTCTTTACGACAACATTCTAAGAATAGCCTTGTGTGCTTTTACCGTATTAAAACCATGCAAAATGCACTCTAAATAAATGATCTTTTGTTTACTTAAGTTCTAAGTAGACTCTCATGTTTCTTGAACTAAGGCAGCTACTATTTTTTTGGAATTCTTTCAAAGTTATTAAAAATTTACAACTCAGAAACTTGAGAATGTAGCTCGGCTCTTTTCAAGCGTGTTTTTCTGTATCCAGTTATTCAAGAGGATTAGATACATTGAAAACAAAAATATCAAGAAACAACGTATTTTCCACCATTTCAAAGAGAAAATCTGGAAAAAATCTCATAACAGCTTACATTTATATATCACTTAATATTATTTGAACAGAACAACAAAACAGGGTATATCTTTAGTAAAAGAAAAGCAATTATTTGAGATATTTTTGAATATACAGCGTCGTACAAAAAAAATACTGTAGAAAGATGGATGTAAGCCGATTTATTGTTTTTTTTATTTTTCTAGAATAAAACACCATGTTTCTTTTTCAAATCATCACGTGGTTATCATGATGATCTACTACGATCTTTCCTTGATTAAGACTCACTGAAAATGATTCGGAATTTATTTTACCCTAAGACTACCGACCCATTCCGGAATTCCGTATTTCATATTCTCATAACCGTCGTAAATTCCTGGATGTAAGGTAGAGAAATATATGCATATTCACAATAAACCTCAACGAGTGTCTTTATCATTGGATTTTCCTCCGTGTTTTGATTCAATAATTTATATAAGAAACAGTTAGGTAGTAGCTAAACATAATTATATCCTCGCAGACTTTATACTGTGAGTTACAATGTTGTTATTTTCGTAAATGTCTTTCATTTTTTTGGGTATGAAATACAGCTTTTTCACTATTAGTATTAGTATTAGTATAGTATGACTATTAAATTGAACTTGTGATAGCGTAAATGTCTACTCTGTCGTTGCGACAAAGCCTGAATGAATTTTTCCCTCTATCATTCAGTAACCAACCAAGAATATTACGGGATTTACTGAGATTTAATGGATATTTCCTGAAATATTACTTGGGAAATTACCAATATTGAGAAGAACGTTTTTTTCTGGTGAAGTATCCTCAGTCTTAATGAGAATTTAACTGTTTTATTAGTGTCACGCGAATAGTTTTTTTGGACATAAGGAATGGAAAAATAGTCAACTCAAACTAAAAGTACTTTTTTAGACTGTGTCAAAAATGTCGTTTTATGGTTTAGATATCGCTGGGCTAGAACAGTACTAGGACAACTTAAAAAATGCTGTTTTGAGAAAATCAACTTTTTATGTTACAGTTTTTAATTACTCTTTTAAGTCAAGAAAACATTGTATTATGTGTAAAAATTTTAATTTAAAATATTGCAAAGCGCTTTCGGCTTTTACGCCATCATCATTGCGATACTCCTCAAGTATACATACAAGAATCCATAAAAAATCGACAACACAGTCATAAAAACTTTTTTAAAAACTACATTAAAATTTAAAAAAAAAAAATTTCAAAAATGTCCCCTATTTCGGGTAAACTGTATAGAGACTGTCAATTTAATTTCCGTTATACAAACACGTGTATTTGTTAGAAGTTTATAATTGAAAATGTTTAAAAGTTAACGACAGTTTACCCCCAAATAGGGGAAATTTTTAAAATTTTTTTTTTTTAAATTTTAGTGTAGTTTTTAAAAAAGTTTTTATAATTGTGTTGTCGATTTTTTATGGATTCATGTATATATACTTGACGAGTATCGCACTGATGATGGCGTAAAAGCCGAAAGCGCTTTGCAATATTTTAAATTAAAATTTGTACACATAATACAATGTTTTCTTGACTTTCTAGTAATGCGTACTCAGCTATGAGGATTTTCAAATTTTTCGTTTGTTTGTTTAATTTCTCAAAGTTGTCTTATTCCGTTTGTTGACATTTAGATATAAAATCTTACTGTAAATATTATTTTTGTTTAAAAATATCAACTTTTTCAAAAAAAAAATTGTAAGATGTCCGTGTATTGCACTCAGAAAAAAACCCATTCTTAGAAGTCGTCTTTGTTTTTGCTTCAAGTTGTCCTAGTATTGCATTGCCTAATAATGTATTTTATGAAAGTTATACCTATTTTTGTAAAACATGCCCTTGTATTGCTCTATTCATTTTATGAAATTATTGAACTAAGCCCTTTTTTCTATGTTTAATAAAATTCACCATTGTTTTGTGTCATTTTTAAAATCATAACTTGTCTTAGTATCATATAAATAAAAACACACACACACACAATGAAAATTGTGAAAATGTGCTGAAATTTCTGAAAGACTCCAACCTCTATTTCAAAATATAAGAACTATTGTATGTTTTTTTTATGTAACCACTCTGTCCCCGCTCATAACCCTAGAGGTTGATGCGGTAAAGTAAAAAAAAAACTTTAGAAAAAAGTTCATTTATTTTCATAATGCAAAACTATATAAAAATACTAATTTATTCGCTATCGTCACGCTGAACCTGTGTTGTCCCTTTTTAAATGCTTTCAGGTTTTTAAAAAAATCATGATGTTCTGGCGGAACGTGTTTCAGCAAGCTTAAAAGATCCTCTTTTTTCTAAAATTAAATTTTAGCCCTTTCGATATACGCTGCAGTAGGAATCGACAAGATGTAACCTGAATTGTGGGCAAAACAAAGACATCTTTAATTAGTTTTCTATTATTTTCAGTAGGTGTTGAATAATAATTTCGTGCAATGAAAGGATAACTATGACAAACTGTCATTATTAAAATAAATATTCTATTTTTAGTGAAATACTAAGACATCTTTAACAGAGCAATACTAGGACAGCTTAAAAAACAGAGATACCTATCGGACAACTTAAAATGTCTCACTATTACACCAACAAAAAGATTGTTCAATGAAAGTCATGTTAGATGAGAGAAAAAAACATTTTAATATGTCTTACTATTAACTTCAAAACTATTGAAAAATGCCGCAGTTCAATAGTAAGATATACCTTGTACTGCTTTTAAATTTTGGAATTCAATATATCTGAGTATAGCAACAGAAAGAGTATTCATTTTGGGTTATAGCGGTCAAGAAATCTCAAAATCAAGATTTTTCAAGTTGTCCGAGTATTGTTCTAGCACAGCGATATTTGGATGAAAAAGTAACCTTTCCAGTAAGGTAATAAATAATTAATCGCACTTAGGAAACACTTTTCGTCCTAGGCCAAAATAGTATATTGTTTTCTGTAGATCTGTTTACTTTTTACTAATTTAAAAGTAGGAATTTTGCTTCTGTCTCAGCCGTCTCACTATTATCCAGATAAATTATCAAACCTTTCAAGTAAATACGAGAAGTCAGTTTCCTGGAGAAAGGACTTTTTGCCGTTACTAGCCGAAGGGTCTGAGACAATAAGTACTTGATTTAGAGCTAACCGCAAAATCATGTTTTTTTCATGAAGGTTGAGGTGATTCGTTACGAGGGTTTATTGAAATTTACATGCTCTAATTGATTGGATGGGTGACATAAAAGGGTCTAACGCAACTTTTGTCACTTTCAAAAGAAATTTTTTTGTAAATTTACCATGTAATTCCGAGTTTCCTGTATAAAAAAGGTATAAACCATAACAGAATAATCCACCATCATCTTCTTGTACTTTCAACAGTTTTATTCCAAAAAAATGAAAAAAAGTGTTGATTACAATGTGGTGTAATTGCATTATTTTCATAAAAATGTATAATATTTACTTTTTAACTACGGTGTTTTCCAGAGCAAACATTATCTTCCCGTAAATTTTACGTAACAAGACTTTTTAATGTAAACTTAATATAATGTAGCGCCAGAAAGGCAAACAGCCAAGTTTAAAAAGGGAATTCTTACATTTCCAGTAAAACAAGAGTTCATAGGAGAAAAAGATGATGATGATGTAGAGAAATGTTGATTAGTACTGAAGGAATATAAAGAGCCTTTTATCTCTACTTATTTAAGAAGGAGATGTTCTGTACCTGTGGAGTAGGGAAGGTGAGTTAGGCATACAGCACATTGTACATCCTCCCGAGGAGTTGTCTTTCTAGGTCATCGTTCATCCTGTCCTTCCCAGGAATATAGACAGGTCATTAGGAGACATATCCTTTATATCGGCAGGTGTAGGCAAAGCATCACTGAACACACATTCTCTTATTGACGATAACTCCGGGCACTCGCATAAGACATGCCTGAGAGATTTATCTTTTTGTTCACACATCCTGCATAGATGTGTCCACCAGCCCCATTGTATGGTGTTATTTCCTTAATTGACAGTGGCCAGTCAGAAATCATACCATTAAACGTAGGTTTTTCCTGATCATTGCCAAATATTTTTTTCGACTCCAGCTTCCCAGGGTGATCCTGGCAAGACTGCATCCCTTGATTTCATCCCATCTCTTTAGAGATTGAGCATGGGTGTAATGTTTAGCTAGTTCCGCAATTGTTGAATTCGTCAGGCCGTAGGTGTCGCCGGGTCCAAGAATTCATAGTCCAGCCGCTTCCCTGGCTAACGAGTCCTTTTGCCTTTGCTCCTGTCGTGCCCCTTAACCCGTTAGCGTTAGCTAAATCTCGATTGCACTCTAATACTAGCCCTGATGTAACACATTTGCCCGGTTGCAAGAACGCTTATTAAAAATGATGAATGATTAACGGCTAATCAATGAAATAATAACTCGTTAATGCTTCAAATCAACCATCATTTACACAATCAAAATGCAACGGATAGGTACCTGCAATGATGAACAATTAATCGACCATTATTTTTTTCGTGAAATCGGGTTCCCATTGATGGTTCATAATTTTTTAATCAACCATCACATGATGAGAGATTTGATTAGCGTTCTTGCAACCAGGCATTAGACTGTTCAAGGCTAGTAGAGCTTGTCTGCTATCAGTTGAGATTATTATGTTTTTGCCAGAATTTTTTTTTTATTAGTTCCTTTTTGGCAATTGAAAAATCAGCCAGTTCTGTTTGAACTACGCTGGTGTTTTTCCCATTTCCCACTTAATTCTTAGGGTCAGTGATCAGGAGTAAATTCCACATCCTGAGCCTGGTTTTTGGGCCGTATCCAGTAGTCTCCCAGGTACTGTGCCCTAGGATTCTGAATTACTGTGCAGTTCGCAAGTATGTGGATGGAGGTTTCTTCTTCCATTCCACAAAATCTACAATCTTCTTCCTGCACTATTTTGAGCTTTTTAAGGTGCCCATTCAGGCGACAATGTCCCGTTAGGATTCCTGTTAAAACTCTTAGTGCAGTTTTGCTTTGACTTATGCATTCATTTGATCTCAACAGGTTGTAGTCACCCAGAAGAATCTTTGATTGCCTAAGCCCTACTAGATCTTTCCAATGGTCAGATCTTCTCTTTCCTTCGGCTTTACCTATTACCCCATTACTAATACTTCGCTGTCTGTCCGTCTGTCACCAGGCTGTATCTCATGAACCGTGATAGTTAGAGAGTTGAAATTTCCACAGATGATGTATTTCTGTTGCCGCTATAACAACAAATATTCAAAACAGAATAAAATAATTATTGAAGGATCCTCCCATACAACACCAACCGTGATTCTTTTGCTCGATATTGATAACGGCAACAGGTAGCTGGTGCCGTGGCTTTGTTGGTTAAAGCGTCCAGTAGACAGGAGATCGCGAGTTCGAATCTCCCTGCGGTCTTATGATTTTATTGAAAATTTGTTATAAACTAAGCGAAGCTATGAATATGAATTACAAAATTAAAAAGCTGAATAAATTATATTAGCTCTACTTGTACGTATGTATGAATGTTTTTATAGATAATGGTAAAGAACCCTTCGAGAGCGAATCCGACTCGCACTTTGAAGGGGAAAATTGGAATTTCCCGTAAACTATTCATCCAATAGCTCAAAGTCAACACCTGAAGACATTTTAGTTCACGATAATAGTGTCCCATCCACCTCAACAACAATTTTACAAAAGGAGGTACTATTTTAAAAGAGTATAAGTTTATAAAAACTCAAATTGTAGTATAAATATTTCCTTCAGTAAAAATTGAGAATTATATAAGCCATACGCTGATATTTGTTCATTTATGTTGGAAAATAAAAGTCTCTAGTCAATACTTATTTGTTTTAAGAAAAGTATGATGGAAAATATTGCTCATTACACATCTATTAATGCTTTTCCCGTGCTTGCACGACTTCCCGTCACGCACACATGAGAAAACTGTGTTTTCAAGACGAAAAATACTAGAGTATTCGCCAACTAACTTGATGTCCTAAAAGCTTTCTGCTTTCTGAGGATACGCTTTTTGTTACAAATTAACACAACTTGTACAATTAATAAAGTAAAGTCCGTCCGGAAATATATGATCCTAACTTAATAAATAATATTTAATTCTTTGTTATAATTATTGGGTTATTGATTTTAATAGAAACGGATCTGCTTTATACCTGAATTCTGAGTACATAAATAATATTTCAACAATAAGGTACCCATTACAATAACATGTTATTTGTCTAATTGAAGATTATAAAGTTATATTTAATGTTTGGTTTTTACCATTTCTGACGTGTTTGAAAAACATTTTCTAGGTTAGGTTAAAGCTAATGTTTAACTAAAAAACCAACTACCTATTCCAAAAAATTAAGGTTTAATTTGGCAAGTAACATTTTAATCGTAGGATTATTAAATTCGCAGATAAATAAAATAAGCTGTGCTAACTTGCTTGTGATGACTTGCTAGCTAGCTGGCTTACTTGTTGCCTGGGATGTTAATTTTCACGTTTATTAAGGTACGTAATTTTAATCACTTTTCAATGTCTTAAAATAATTAAACACTCTATATGTTACTTAACGAATTCGTCCTTCAGTACATTTACGATTTTCTTCATTAACGGCTGACATTTTTACAAACACTTTATAGTACAAAGTAGAAACAATACCTGTATGACGCTACGCTAATGAAAATCTTAACACCTGATAAGGTTCGATGCAATTGGCGTTTGTCAAAATTTTACCACCAATAGCAACCGACTAGGCAGAGCACTATTACTCTGTCTCTCTTAGTTGGTAATTTCTGGGACATCAAGTTAGCCGGCGAATACTGTATTCAATGAGGCGTTTTATACTTATTATAATTTAAAAACAACTTTTTATTTCCAGTTGAAGATGCCTATAATTCGTTCACTGAAGAAAAAATTACACATTTTATTGAAATTCTCCCAAGATTCAGGTACAAGCTCCTGAAGCACTCTTTATATAATTCAGAATTCTTCCTTATATTATATTTTATATGGTGAAAATTCCAAAGTTTGTTTGTTTTCATTCGAAATTTCCATGCACTTTTTTGATTTATTCAAAGCAAAACGGTTTCTTTTAAATCACAAATGAATTTCGAAACTTGGAATTTCTTCTAAGTTTCGATTCCTGTTTCGTATAATTCTACTTTCGTGGAAGAAGAAAAAAAATCAATCATAAAAATCAAACGGGATAAAACATTTTTCAATTTCCATTAACTAAGTGCCTTAGCTCTTTTTTGCATCTTAAACTGTGCTAGAAATTTGAATAATTCCTGCATTTAATTTTACCAAGGAAAAAGAAAATCAATAAATGGAAATCCACGAGAATCGGGTGGAGTCTCTACTTTTTTTCTAGGAGTTTCCTGTTCCCTTTAGAAAAATGTAGTGTAGCATACAAAATCCCTGCGTATAAATTCATAGCTATTTGGCTTGAATTTTGGGAGTAAGTTCAATAGTTGAAATAATTCATAGTATGTTGACCTGCAGCAAGCTCAAAATAGTTATTTGTATGCTTAGGTCGTGAAATACCATTTTAACTCTTATTTTTTTGAGAATCAAACCAAAATAATGTTTTTTATTTTTTTATTTCGACGTTTCGGTAGCGTTCCAGCTACCGTTGTCAAGATTAACTAGTATTGAATGAATGAATAATTTTTGGTCTCTATCTGACACAACGAAAAAAATTTGACGACTAGACAATCAATAATATTTTGAAGTTTTTAAGACTACAAAACTTTGTTGTCAAATTTTATTAAGGTCCATTCATAGTAGATCACACCTCTGGTAAAATGTGAAATAAAATATTTTGTTGAAGTTTCTTTCATTGTTCTTGTTTTTTATAATAAATGATAATTATTAATTAAATAATTCTTATTAATCAGTGTAGAAAAAATATTGTATGCAACTTTCATGTAATAGCCATTAATACACTCGCATATTATATACGAAACTCGCCTGCGGCTCGTTTCGTATCCTACAACATGCTCGTGTCTTAATGGCTATCATTACATGATCGTTGCATAAAATACTCTTATTTTACGACAATTCTAACGATATGTAGTTCACTAGAAATGGATTCCAGTGAAGTGCACGTTCCAGGAACGGTTTTTATTGGAATAGCGCTTTTTTTCGCTTATTTTGAAAATTTTGTTAATAAAACGCGTTTGTTGTTACTTTTTTGTATATGATTATTTTTGTTTTTAAAATATGTATAGCTCAGTTTGGTGATTTTGTGTATTGAAGTGTGTATCGATTAACAACTATTCCAAAGATAAATCATAAGAAAACCTGGATAAAAACTTATGATGCTATCCTAATAACGCAGGTAATTGATTATTGGAAATTTCTCTTTCTAACATTAGTAACCAAATTATTGTGGTTTGATTCCCAAAAAAATAAGAGAAAAAAGAAAAAGTAATCTTGAGGTCGTTAAAAAGTTTCGCGGCCATGTCATACACACTATTTTTCGTGCAATTGTTAAAATTATCAAAGTAGATTATTGTAAATAAATATATTATTGGTCTAAAATCAACAGCAGTTCAATTTATTTAACAATGTGTGCTATGGAAATGATATGTTTCAATATATACAAAATATTTTAACAGTTCTTGCTTCAACTTCTGGACTAAATATAAGGTATAATACAAATTGTACAATTAATGTTAATATTCATCCTAAATAATATAAGTACCTACTTATGTATTTGTTGGTATTCAATAAAAAATAATCCTTGTCTTTGTAGTATTTTAGAAATGTCAAATTTGGAAGTGATATTCAAATATGGAAGTGACGTTTGACTTCGCAGCCGAAGCTATGGGTAACGGCAGCGAAATTAAATTTCGCGGAGTGTGTTGAGAACGCACATTATCAAATGGGATTTCGCTATAAGTAGTTCTCAACAAGTCAAGAGGAATAAACACTTATATAACAGAAATGGGTGTATAAAGACCAGAAAATCGTCACATGGTTGACCTTGTAGAACCTGGTATGATACCCATTACACTACAACTAGAGGATGGACCAACATCTCGAATATCTGTCAGACCAAAGCTTCTTCAAACATGGGTGGAATATTAACTATTCCACACAACCAAAAAAATGCACTGTGGTGGTCTGCTAAAAATGAAAATTATTTATCTTTGGACTATCATGAAGATACGATGGCCAAACTATTTAAATATTGGTTCGAAAATCCGTTACTGTCAAATATTCATTCCGTTTTATCGATTGATTTATATTTAAATATTTTTTTATTTGTAAATTAATGGCATTATATTATCCAGTCACATAATCTTCTCATTAAAATCAAAATCAAGGGTGGTCTTATCATTAATCTATAAGGCTAAATTTTGACATGTTCAGAGGATGCGTAGGGGTTAACGCTTCAGTTCTAAATTGGGGTATTGAATATTCGTGGTAGACTCGACAAAAGGAACCCCCTCAAATAGGTTTTAGAAGTGGTATTATCATCACTTTGCTTTTGTTACCAGCTCCAGGCCTATCAACGGTATACCTTTGGCGAGTGTTATACCAGAATTATTGAGTGAAATAGAGAAAATTAATCGTCCTCCATTATGATAAAACGAAGTTGATTATGCTGTGAAAATTATTGTTACTAGAAGACGTTGTATATAAAAATATATGCGGAGCTTACCGTTTTTCAAAACTGAAAACATTTTAAAACGATCCAAATATTGTATTGTTCTATACCTGAATTCCAATATCCGGATAATGAAACACAAATATTGTTTTATTCTGTTAACGTTGGGGATTCTGGTAGAAGATTGATGGAATGTAGCTCATAAAATATTGAAAAGCAGCGGGAAAATTGGTCAGGCTACGGCCATTTTTCCCTCCACAAGAACATAGGAAAACCATTTTTCAATTATATATTTATACGGTCACTTTCATTCTCCGTTTCCTGATATTCAGGATAAACAAGTGAAACTGCTACCAAATGGCATGATTATTTAGTTTGGTCAAGTCAACAGTATTAGAAATTCTGTGAGAAAATATTGTTTGAGTGGGAGTTAATAATAATTTGAGAGTAGGCTTTGAAAATTGAGCAGATAATTATTTTTCAAAATCAACTCAAACTTTTGATGGAATAACCTAAATAGAGTTTATTCTAATGGAGTTCAGGTTAGGAGGTGTGCCATAATGGATCCTACCATCCTGGCAGATTTATTATAAATCTAATTCAATATGTCATCAATATCAAAACTATACAGGCTGGGCAAATATTTATCTTCCGTAAGTAGAAACTCATATAGCAGCAACAGTGAGCACTTATACATAATATTCTATATGTCCAAGAGATATACTTCCCCTCCATAAAACACCCACTCTCCGTAGAGGGGAATTCGACATTGTGTCTTTGTTGTTCTATAGGTTTCTCTTTTTCACTCACAGTATATAATTATGCTTACAAATAAGCACGAACATATTCATCCAATATTATAAAGGTATTAATAGTTTCGTCAAGGGCTTATATTTACTATAATTATACAAGGTGTACTACATGTCACATTTTGTCAGCAAGCTGCATGTAAAAAAAGTGGACTATTTGAAATATTTTAATAGGTTTTCGAAAATGTTGTTGCTTACATTAGACTAGTAATATACTGTTTTATGAAAAAAAAATTGCAAACCTACTTGCAGTAGCTGAGTTTGATTTTGGGCATGAAGGATCCAGAGCTGAAATGGCAATTAACTTAATTTTCCATTCATTCATGTGAAATTTTTTGCTGTTGTCAGTCTCAAGGGGCAGGAAAACGATAATGAGAATAGTCTCTTCTTGTCTAGCCTCTGATCCTATTCCGAAAACTCCCCAATAAATTTTAAGTATTTGTTAGAGTTTTTGCAATTTTTACTACATATATTTCAGGGTCCAGGCCTCGTCCTTTTGAAATTTGGATGAAAATTCACATCATACATCATTTGTAATCATAACCTTTGTCCTGAAGTACTAGTTTCTTCGTGAATTCGTTTTTAAATGTCACTACCACATACAACAGGATATTTTTTCCAATGATACCCACAACCTACATCAAGAAAATCTCTCGTAAACTTTTCTTGTTAAATTTTCTTCTCCATAATAATTTTTATTTCTCTATTTTTCCAGAAATATAAGACCTTTCTGTCCGTATAGTATCGGCGTGCATTCTTCTGGAATTTCGCATATAAATTCTCTCACGATTGCAAAATGTTAACGGTGAGTTGTTCCTTTCTGTTCAGGACAGGAAAGTAAGGAGGAATACAGTGATTGTTCGATCACGCATATATCCTATCGCTAAGCTATTTCTGATCCAGAATTGGAAACTTTTGTGTTCTTCGTTGATAGCACACGCATATTGAATATATAAGATGGAACGTTCATGGCTGAAATCGAAGCGGATCACAAATAAAGTATTTATACGATTTAACGCAAGATTTGCTTAAGAAAAAATGTGGATTGCGACGAATTTCCCTGATAAAGTCAGGAAATGTGAAAATAAAGTGTTGTAAACTTCTCTACGAATGGTAACAGGTGACGTAATAGTAATTGATGACGTCACAGTGCCACTCTGGCCAATAATTAATAGGACCTCATGGCAAGTGATATCTAGTTTGAAAGGCATTGACATTGGCTACATAGCCATATTAATTTTGTTTGGGTTTAAACTAATTGGATAATGGATAAATTAAATAAATACCAAAATTATTAATTCACATTCAAATATTGAAGATTTTTCAGTCCGCCTCTGGTTAGTTGTCTAAAAAATTGACGTTTTTAATTTAATAGTATTTGTTGCTTTGCAAAGTTTTTCTTAATAGCTTAAATATTTAATTTTATTATTGTTTAACGAGACGTTTAAGAGCTTACATAGGCAAAATGGTACGTACTCAAGCCGACAAAGTAAAGTAGCAGCTATCTTAATAATTGGTGAATCTGGAAATAATCTCCATGAAGCGGAACGTTTATAAAATGAGAGATACCCAGATCGCCCTATCTCGAGAGCTTATTTGAGGGAGCTTCTTAACAAGTTTGAAGCAACAGGTAGTATTCAAGATGCCAAACGATCTGGTCGACCAACATTTAGAGTTGATAAGAAAATTGATATAGTTGCTGAAATGGTAGTAAACCCTACTTCCTCTTCAACTAAAGTTGCGTCTATCTGTGAATTAAGTAAAAGTACAGTACAGAGAGTGTTGGCTAAAAATAAATTTCATCCATACAAGTTGAAAATGGTGCACCACCTTTCGGATGACGACCCCGACAGAAGACTTGAATTCTGTGAATGTATGACAAATAAAATCAGTCAAAACCCACATTACACAAACACAATTTGTTTTAGTGACGAAAGTACTTTTTGACTCAATGGAAATGTGAATACACCAAATGTAAGTTATTGGAGTAACACAAATCCTCACACCTTTCGTGAACAACATACCCAATTTACAGAAAAAGTCAATGTTTGGGCAGGTATTTTCGGAAACCACATAGTTGGTCCTGTTTTCCTGAATTCAAATTTAAGCGGTGAAGTGTATCTGGAGATGTTACAAAATGCAATTGAGCCGTTAATTCTTGAAATTCCTAATCCAGATGAATTCGGCCATTTGGAAATAAGATTTCAACAAGATGGTGCTCCTGCACATTATTATGGTGCAGCAAGACGTTGGATCGGCCGGCGAGGTCCTATAGAATGGCCACCTCGGTCACCAGATCTGACACCATCAGATTTTTTTCTATGAGGGTACTTGAAATCCAAGGTTTATACTACGGCACCAGATAGCATTGGCGTTTTGAAAGAAAGAATTATTGAAGAATGCAATGCAATTTCAGCTGACACATTCGAACGAGTACGACAAGAGTTCACTAATAGGATGTATTACTATCAGGAAGTAGACAATGCACATTTCGAACACTTGCTATAAGAATCTATTGTTGATATTTGATTAATTAAATAAAAAAAAATAATTTTAATAATTTTGGTATTTATTTAATTTATCCGTTAAAATTAGTTTAAACCCAAACAAAATTAATAGGGCTATGTAGCCAATGTCAATGCCTTTCAAACGAGATATCACTTGCCATAAGGTCCTATTTGAAATTATTGGCCAGAGTGGCACTGTTACGTCATCTATTACTATTACGTCACATGTTACTAAATTTTATTAATGTAAGTGTAGCCATTCAAAAGATACGAGGGGGGGAAGGGGACTTTTGAATAGCACTGTATATTTGAACTAAGTGACGCGTTTCGCTAACACAGTAGCTTTCTCAGTGGAGGTATAATGAAATTTTTTTAATTTATACAGTGCATAATAGGGAATTTTACGTATGTTGACAAACGTATTATAATCTATTTACATGGAAATTATAGGCATGTCTACAGGGGGGCAGGGTGGTCTATGGCCCACCCTAATCGGTCCACCCCAATTCCTCAAAATATCAATCTATTCAAAACATTGATAATTTTTAAATTTCAACGTTCACTTCAATTGAAAATAAATTTAAAATAAAAAAAGAAAAATTGTTTTCCGAACTGAGTGTAATAAAATTTGATAATTCTATTCCTAAAGGTGCTAATCTTGATGATTGGATGGCTTGGATCCTCTCCTCAGACAACTACAAAATACACACTAGCTTTTTCACGCTTTTAAAAATGTTTGCTGTCATACCAGTTACTTGTTGCTCTTGTGAACGTTCGTTCTCAAAAATGGTTCAAGTTAAATTAA
This sequence comes from Lochmaea capreae, assembly GCA_949126875.1. Classification (NCBI taxonomy): domain Eukaryota; kingdom Metazoa; phylum Arthropoda; class Insecta; order Coleoptera; family Chrysomelidae; genus Lochmaea; species Lochmaea capreae. The sequence goes on from OX421409.1 coordinate 11,930,443, forward strand.
AACTGAGGAGTACCATGTCACAACAGAGATTCGATTAACTTCTCTTTTTATTCATTGAACAAGAGAAAATGGCGAATGTGGATTATGACGAGTTTAAAGTGTTTGTAGATTAGTTGATAGGATATTATCATTGTCTATCTCTTTCCTCTGGATTCCTTGTATTGTTACGAATGTTACGTTTTGTTTTTCTAGTTTATTTTTTGGTTCAATATACTTTGTTCTATTACTTATAATTGCGTAATTACCAAATATTTTAATTATAAATGGGGCAATGACGTTTTTTTTTATTTCGCCGATGAGCCTGCAATGGACTTTTGCGTTATAGAAAAGGCAGCGTTATTGCTTAATTATCATTTTTAATAGGCATACTCAAATGAATCAATGCCCCTCTTAATAAAAAAGTCTGCGCACGCCTATGATGGAAATAATAAGCAAAAAATGTCTAAATAAGGGATTAACTAAAGTATTGAACAAGTTTACCTGGAAATTCAATCACAACAATTTTACCGGAACCTTTCTAGGTAAGAAGGTTTAATAAGGGAGAATTTTTTATATATATTTGGTCGTTAAGAAGATTATCTGAATATTTGTTTTTATTAATCTCAAGAGCTTCTAAAGAATTTATCATGATGGTAACTAAGGTATAAAAGACTTTAAATTATTTCGAAAAGATGTGGCTGGGGAAAAAATCAGTTTTGGTACGAAGGTGCTAGTGATAAATTTCCAAGCACCAATAATCGACAGGAATCAACAAATTCCATCATAAAACAGAACAGACCCTGGGAAAACGACTTCCTGTGTGTCAGTTTTTGGAAGTTTTGGGAATATCTCTGGTTGAAAAATCCCAATAATCCCACACCGTTCAGTGGGTGGAATTAGAACCGAAAATATTTGAAGAAAAAGAAACTACAAAAACAATATTTTATACAAATTCTGGGAGTGCTATAGAAGTCTTGACCCAAGATGATGTACAAACCTGAAAAGATACCCATTTAAAATGGGAGTGTTTTGATACTTTTCAGAAATTTCGGAAAATAGTGAACATAACGCTGAGTTCTGAAAATGATGAAATGACGTATCGGTGCACTTGCTCAAGTTTTTTGAAACAGTACGTATGCAAATATTCTCTAGGTTTAATAGTCATGATGAAAGAAGCAAATGTGCCTATCGAAGCGAAAACTGTACCTCTTCCAAAGAAGGAAAAGCGGACGGCTAGCCCTAGCAAAAAAGGCTAGCAATGACAATACTTGTTCATTTTCTTGATTGAAATATGTTTATTTTTAAAAAAATATATACAATATATAAATACAGTGAAAGTTACGAATGTTTATTGTTACGTCATATTTCCTTGAATGTATCAAAGACACTCTAATTTTATGTGGATATCACTGACCGCGTATGTCCAATCAAAACAAACGGAAAGGTACATATGTCTTTTGCGCCTGAATTAAGCTACGCCATTACGTCTTTATGGGTTTGTCACTCTGTCTTGTGTTGTGACAACGATTGTACTTAAAAAGCGAAACGTCACTTTATGCGGAAATCATTCTGTCACCATTGAAGTTCGTCGTTATTGTCATCACTTCAAATAGGTAAAGTTCATTTACATTTACTTTTTCTTTTACTTTACTTTTTCGATAAAATGACCGGTAAACGTTTGGACGAAAGTAAAGGTGAGTGTATTGAAAAATTACATGAAGTTTTCCAAAAGGAATTTGCTAATGGCGGACCACTTCCGTCATTCTAGAGGTAAGTTTTGTAACCATTGATTTTTAGAGTTTCAAAGTGTAGCCTAACTATGATATTTTAAATTGGGTTTTTATTTATTTCCTCTCATAATTAGATCACCAGAAATACATGTCGAACCCTCTAACAATGATGCGCCGCTGGTGACAACTGTCTTGTTGATTTGATTCGGATGTTTATGAGTTATGACATAACGAGAAACTTCCGTGACTTTTACTGTATGTGCTTTTTTTAAAGTTTACAGTGCTCCAAATTCAGACCCCATTCAAACAGCGATTATGTTGTTTTATAGTGGGTAGATCTAAGGTTTAAATATACCTAATCCAAAGTGCGTTTGTTTCTTCTTATAGCTATTAAGCTTTAATTGTAGATTTAACTAATGCAGAGTGGAAATCTGCAATTTTGTAGTTGGTAATCAGAAAGTCAGGAGAATTTGTGAAAAGTGCAATTATATTCCCCTTATTTGAATTGATGTCTTAAATTCGATTTCCGATAAACTCTTGGCGCAGTCCATAAGTATTTTATTCTGTATTGCATATTATTACGTAAGCATATTCAAGTAACAACAGCAAAAAAAGGTTTGTTCATGAAACAGCCAGTAATAGGTTAATATATTTGAAAACATTTCCATTCACCAAGGGTGTACGATGAAAATTTCATAAGAGAGTTGATTTATGTGTGAAAACTTCCTTTTGTCGTAGACGTACGAATATATTCATTCATTTGTGCTTTCATTTTTGTCGGCAGTCCCAGTGACTGCATATTTCTATTTTTTTTACATTGTTCTATTACTTCCAGATCTTCAGCATTGCTTGAAGTTTAGAAATAATATATCCCGACTGGAAGTCTCATGCGTTTACAATGATTCCATCAAATAAGCAAGGATGGATCTGCACAAAATATCGCTTCGGCTATGCACTCTAAAGTCTGTGGATTTTAGTTCAGTAGTTTCTCAAAGCAATAGGCCAATACTGCGCCAATATCAGGGGCCTGTTTCTCAAAGCTCAAAGGAACTAATAATATTAGTGATTTTTGATAGAGAGCGTTTCTCGAAACTGACAACCTATTTTAATAGTCAATAGTTAGTAGAACATTTTATGAGTGCAGTAGTCTAGTAATAATAGCTATTTTGTTTCTGAAACCTGTCAACTAATAAAAGTTACTATTATTATGAGTGACACTTATAAATACAACTATCTGTAACTGTTAACGCTTCAAAATTTTCCCACCAGCAAGTCGTACATTTGTAGAAATGTCCTCTTCTGAGAGTTCAGATGACGAACATGCAGTTCTTGTGAGAAACGCCAAAATATATAGAGAAAGGATTAATTATGAAATAATGGAAGGAACGTATCAATTTAATGAAAGATTAAGAATGTCAGCACAAAAATTTTATAATCTAGTGGACCGTCTAGAGCCTCATTTGGAGAGGCAAACACGTCGCTGCAAAGCACTTTCTTCAAGAATCCAGGTTGCAATTGCATTACATTGGTTGGGAACAGGGGCACAGTATCATGCTGTGGGTGACGGGATCCTTATAGACATGGATGCTCCATCCCAAAACGAACCAGCCTTTGTCGACAGACATGGTAACCATTCCATTAATGCAATGGATATATGTGGCCCTAATTATGATTTTTTTTATTCATTTGACAATTGGCCAGCAAGCGTGCATGATGCACGTGTGCCAAGAACTAGTGATTTATATGCAAAGATTTTGCCATTTCTGCTATGCTCCGCCAGTTACTGCATTTTGTTTCTTTTGTTATCTTGTCCGTAAAAGCTTCGAAAAAAAAGACCTTTCCTCGTATATCTTCCTAAGTAGTGCCACTTTAGTATCTTCATTCTTTTCCACGATTTCGGCAATTTAAGTTTGTTTTACAGAGTTTATTTGGACTTTGACAACCAATTTTTGTTTGACTCTCGTAAACTCATAAAAATAGCTACTTGATTTACGACTCATAAAAAATAAATAGAGAAACGCAATTTAGCAGTACTATTAGTTTTTACACTGATGGCTATTAACTCATAAACTAGTGAACTAATACTTTCGAGAAACAGGGCCCTGGTATTTCCAATTAAACTTAAGACACTAGGAAAGTCTTGTTTTGTTTTTATGGGTTGAGCATCCTCTGAGACCTAAAAGACCTTCGTTTATACAGTTCCAGAGGAAAGTCCTAAATACTAGTGGTTCTCTCAGTCCTTCATTTTGGAGGAATTTCAGGATATCTGTAAGCTTAAGATTAGTAAATAGTTTTTCAGGTATTCTGCCCTGGGATCTTCAAGTACCTTACGTTCCGCAAGTATCTGAATGCAGACATCTTCTGGCACTATACAGATTCTTGATTATCCACTGATTGAACTTTCTGAATTCAAGCAGCAGTATTTTGGTAGGTCACCTGTCGCAGTCAGCACTTAGCAACCGGCTAAATTGGATTAAATCCTCACTTTTCTTGAATTGGCGGTGTAAAAATGATTCTACTATAACCATCCTTTCAAAGTTACTATTCTAGAATCGGAGAACGTAAAAAAAATTCAGTCAACTAATTTCATAACACAACACCACATGGGGTATAAATATTGGCGCCCTGCTTCTTTGAACACCTGAACGAAAATGTTTCATCATCGTAGGGAAAAAACTGACATGATAAATGGAAACAAAGAGGGAAAAAAAAACGATTTAGTCTCCTTCAATCTGGTGGGTAAAAGTTACCGAGTTACAGGTTAATCGTCCGAGAAAACTTTTTTCAATAACCGTTGCGATGCGGAAAAGGGTATTTTTGGAATTTATTAGGCAAGACCTGAATACAGTTTTGTTCGAATAAGTTTTCGTTAGAAAATGTAACTTAAAAAAAGCAATTTTGTATCGATCTTGATCAATATTCACTATCAGTTTTTATATCTAATAATTTTCTAAATCAATGCTTGTAAGTATGCTAAACCAATTCAAATCTCAATTCCTAATAAAGTCAGACTTAGGTGAAAAAGCACTCATTTATAGCCTTCTGTCGTGAGAAAAAATTTGGGCAAGAATTCACAGCAGATTAGTCGGTAGCTGAGTTCAAGTTCAAAGCTTGCCCATTCACACCACTTGCTCGGTCATTACTTTTTGATATAAACAGGTTTTTATTCCGCCAAATCTAGTAGTTTCGTTTTGGACCAGCTAGAACATGAAATTGACTCCACAAACTGAGTTCCTTTAGCATGGGTGTGAATGGAGTTTTGAAACATTTCCTAAGGTTTTGGCATTATTTCATTTAATCATGGTAATTGACAGTTTTTCGATTACTTCTGAAAATGATCAATTTTTATTTTCCTAAATATCTTTTATATTCATCTTGATACTTTGGATTGTCTATTGCACTTATAAATAAACAAACATTTTTTACCAACAACTTACCCCCTTACTTCAATTGTTCACATTTTACCAATAAAAAGCTGTATAATACCCTACATGCTGCTACACCTTTTTTAAAGATTTACAGTGGAAACATAATATCTTGAAATGAATGTTCCTATGTTAACAGTTCAAAATAAAATATTGTCAATAAGAAAATACGTATTTTCCAATACGCTGGTTCCGTCCAAGGTAAACTTATGAAACAGTGAAATGGTATAAAATATTTAAAGTTTGGTAACATTTCAGATGGATAAAGTCAGTGGTGGCTTGCGAACTTTCCAACAAAGAAAGCCTGACCTGAAAATAATCAACTAATCTTAACCTTTCCAGATAATTTGAAAGCAAAGTTGGAGAATCGCCTAGGTGTAAATTAGTTTAGTTATTAGTGAAACAACAAACATTTTTAAAACGAACAGAACTGGCAAAAATCACACAAACTCCTTCCAACTCTTTTACAGCATATCTCGATCTTGAGTAACTACTGGATATTTAGCTGGAAGCTTCAGAGGCTTTATGATAGGACTCCCAATTTTTATGAAAAAGAGTTCAATTATATTTTTTGTTTTGGAATTTCACTCAATGCTTGTGACAGTACAAAAGATCCTTTGGCTTTAGGGAAACGTCTTCATATTTGAATGAATGTTTCAATGATAAAACTATATATTGTTGAAGTAATAATTGTCAATTTTCCACTTTTTGGAAATAATCTGCTGATAGGTTAATGAGAAACGTCTTTTGGGAAGTCGCGTTTTCCACCCAAAGCCTTGATTGCCATTTGCATGGGGAATGCATTCTTGAATTTCATTGGACGAAAAAATTGACATATACTTCCTTCCAACTCTTCCACAGCTCATCCCATACCAATCCCACTTATTTTATTCAGAGATCTTTTCCGATGAAGGGACATAATCAGTTAGAGTATCTACAGAATAATTCCATATCTCCAGATGATTTTAAGTTACAGCTCCAGAGGATTTATGATGAGATTTTCGATTTCCGTCTACCACAGTTAGATTTTTTTTCGCTCTAGAATCTTCTTAATGCTTTTGACCGAACGAACAAATTTTTTCTCGACTTCATATATAGGTATCGGATATTGCAGATCGGTTCCTCACTAGGAGCATTTTTCATAGCATCTCAATATTTTACGTTCCTTTATTCGAGATACACCGGCAGTCTAATGAGTCCCATTTTTCCAATCGTTTTTCATACAAAACCTTCCATTGTATTACTTTTCTTTTCAATAACATATTTTTCTCTCTAAGAAGCTAGCGAATTAAATCTTTTGTTTTAGACATCACGTTATACTTTCCATATTTTTCATGCAGGTTTCTTAAGTTTATCCAAGTTTATAGTTTGTCACTGTATACATTCTGAACCCCCTTCGTTTGTGATCTTAAGTATAATATTTACCTAGCTTTCAGCACGTAAGAGCTATGAATGTTTTTGTTTTCTTTCGTTCTAAAGTAAATTTCCCCTACGTAAAATACAATTACGAGTTCCATTTCCGTCAAATGAAATCCATAATGCAACAATGGATTTTAATGCTGCTTTGTTATATAATAAAAGACTTTTCTTTCGAAATAATGATATTAAGTACATTTTTTGAAACCGATATTTATTTTGGAAATGGAGAAATGAGGGGTTTATAGAAAACCGCGGTTTCGATGTATGAAATGAATTATTAAGAAAATATTTAATTAATTCCAGGCTTTCCAAGTACAATGTAGGATTGTTTTGATATCTGGTGAAACTCACTGGTAATAGCATAATTTTTCATTGTTCATTCCATTTTCAAAAATTATTTTCCATTTATTCTAAGTCTAAGACATTGTAAGATAGTACTGGAAAAATAAATTGGCCCTCAAAAACGGACAAAGTGGTACATCTTTGGTTAGCCGCTATAGCCTGTATTGATGAAAACATCAGATGGGGATACACCGGACAAAAGATAAAAATATTCAGTGACAGCCAGGCTCTGCTTAAAGCTATCAGCAACCCAACAACTAGGTCTAGACTGGTGGAAAACTGTAAAGAATCCCTCAACAGGCTGTCAAGAGACAACAAAGTGTCTCTAATATGGGTGCTGGCACATGAGGGGATTGCAGGTAATGAAATGGCTGACCAGTTAGCTAAAGAAGGCTCTAAACGAGACTTCATAGGTCCGGAACAGTTTTGTGGAATCACAAAAGATTGCATAAGAGGGGAAATCGGGACTGGCTAGATAGGGAACATTAACTCAAATGGAGGTCGACACAAGGGAACCTCCATACAAAGAGTTTACTGAACAAGATAGACAAGGAACTCTCAACCAGGCTGTTGAAACTGGGTAAGAGACATTTGAAGACAGTTACCGACCTGGTGCACCCTGAGGAGACATCTGCACAAAATGGGCAAAGTTAGTGAACCTTTGTGCAGGAAATATGATCTTCATGATGAAACACCTACTCACATACTCTGCTTCTGCGAGAACTTACATGGACTCAGACGGAAGCACTTTGGAGAGGAAACTATACAACCATCACAACTACTGAAAATCTCTCCAGTGAAACTAGTGGCCTACATAGAAGACACAAAGCTTCTGGAATGGAAGTAGATAACATGGAAAATGGTACAAAGATTCAGTTCAAGTGTCTGGGATGATTAGCACATCCAACCGAATGAATTAATGAATGAATCTTTGGTTAGTAGGAGATTTTCAGAATCTTTACGATTCGCTCGTGCCAATTACACTCAAACCTTCTTTCAAGAATATCTCGGATGCCATAAAGTTTAAAAAAAAAGATTCATGATAAACATGCATATCATATTTTAAAAGAAAAGGGTGTAGTCGGTTCTTCATCATCCTAACTATACTCATTAGTGTGATAAAGTCCAATATCCTGTGAATCCTCGGAGGTATGCGAATAAAATTTTCACCGATTGCAACCAGCCAAAAAGCTCTTGTTTAAAAATTAGTCCTAATTGTACAACGTGTTTCAGAACCCCGTAAGAGATCAAAGTTACATTTGATTAAATAGGATACCCTTCATTTTCCTTCAATTTTTTATATGAATTGCAATAATATGAGGTTGTAGTGTAGAGTTATACAGTGTACTTATGACGTTATAACCACTTGTCCCTGAAAATCGCTCCAAATACCTGATATCAACAAAATTAAGTTACCCAACACCTTTAAAGCTATTTCAGATGAACAAATTTACATACACTGTGTCCGTAAAGTATGGAACAAATTCATTTTTAGCTAAACAGACCATTTTAAGTAATAATCATGGAACACATCGATTTTTGATTTTAATTTACCGTATTTTAAAATAATAATCCAATATACAGGGTGAATTACTTTCTAGTAATGACGTCACCCCCATTTTGTCTCAATTTTCGGATAACTCTAGCTGAGCTGATTCCAAAAATGTATCACATGTTGATTCCAATTGGTACAGGTGGACAAAAATACAATAGTTTTGTGTGTGCTCATAAAGTAACGCGTAACATTATCAAAACAATATTATCAAAAATACTTATTGTCTAGCGGACAGAATATGATAAAATACATGACTTTATAAATGTTCGAACTGCTGCTCTTGCTGTATTTGACAGTAATCCAAATGGTGTACAAATTCTTGTTGAACCTTGTTTATTGTGTCTTAAGAAATATTGTTTATTGCTGTCCGAATTCTCTTTTAATTCTTGAATATTTGCTGGTTTCGTTTGATACACAACATTCTTCAGATTGCCCCACATAAAATAATCCAAAGGATTGAAATCTGGTGACCTCGCTGGCCATTCAATAGGTCCACGTCAACCTGTTGTATTTTTGTCCACCCTGTACCAACTGGAATCAACATATGATACATTTCTGGAATCAGCTCGGAGTAATCCGAAAATTGAGACAAAATGGGGGTGTTCCATTAAAAAAAAATGACAATGACGTCATTACTCGAAAGTAATTCACCCTGTATATTAGAATATTATTTTAGAACACGGTGAATTAAAATCAAAAATCGACGTGTTTCAGGATTATTTCTTAAAATTGCCTGTTTAGCTAAAAATAAATTTGTTCCATACTTCACGGACACAGTGTAGAACTATTAATTAAGTAGATATCTTTAAGAAACCAAATTGTAGGTACCACCTAATATAATTGTTCAAAATGTATAATTTGTCGCTATACCCTCATTGGTTGGAGCGACTATGAAATAAAAATCTGATCGAGTATTCCCTATAGGTACCCAAATTGAATAGTTTTTGTGACATTTCAATTTTATAGGGAATACTTGATTTAATTCGAAATAAAGTAAAGTAACTTATATTTACCGATATGGAATACAGGGTGATCTAATCAAAAAAATTGTAAAACTGATGTATTCGAGCTTGGACTCGCCCTGTATGCGGTTTCTTTTATATGAATTATGATACTAGAAGACCATCACAGTCGTAAGGATGTAAGAGACTAACTTCAAATTGTACAGTTTCCAGGAACAAGTGGTTAGAACTTTATAAGTACACTGTACAACCAACTACAACCTCATATCTTTGCAATCGAGAAGTCAAGCAGAATTCAAATTCAAGGTAAAATAAAGGATGTTCTATTTGAAAAAATGTAACTTTGATTTGCCACGGCGTGGTGAAGCACGCTGTACAATTGCGACTTATTTCAAATCTTCAGGCTGACAGAACCGGTCAAAATTCCATTCGAATATCCCTGAGGATTTACTAGATATTAGTCGTTGGTTTTATGCTCAATCCTTGTGCAATGGAATAAAATGTCATTGCAATGTCATCAAAGATAGTGGCAAAAATCCAGTCAATTTAATGACCAGAGAATGAAAATGTGAATAGAATTGGGGCAAGTGAAAGAAAATCTGACAACCGCTAATGATTAAGTTCAACCCAATTTAATTACCCAGAGTAATTAACAATATGACGTTAATATAATTGGATTTGATCTCGTAGGGTGACCTGCAACCCCAAAGGGCGATCCATGTTTACCGACCTGACCCGAATTTCTTGTAACGGTCTCAGTGTGTGTTTGTCGTGCTCGGTCCCGTCCCGCCTTTGGATCTGGAAACTAATTGAGAGGTTGCTTGTTTGAAGAGATGGATTCTCAGATGGCGTTCCTAACGGGTCTCTGGGATCTTAGGGGTCGGCGTAATTGTATTAATGAGTGGACAACGGTAACGCCCCTCTATACCATGATTGTCGTTATTACTTCAATTTCATCCTAATTAAACAGAACCGCTTTACTTTCACAGCTATCGATCAATCAGATTTTATTTTAACGAATATATTGGAAAAGTGGGAATTATCTCACAGAAATAAAAGATGAAAACAAAATATGGTTTAAATGGGAATGAATTAAGAGAAATAAATTAATTTTGTTTAGAAACAGCAACATCTATTCTCGATATACTGAGCGAGTCCGGTTTTCTATTATTCAAAGATACTACTACTTATTTGTTTATAAAAAATACTTTTCTCAAATATCCCAAAAATTAAATGGAAGCAATAACATTTCGATCCAGATAGGTACTTTATTATATTATTTGTCAAAGAAATGAGCAGAGTTGATCCATACTTTACCGGATGATGATGTTGATTAGCCGAAACTAGTTGCAGCCTTACAATCGAAGTTATTATACGTTTCGTGGCTGGCCATGGTGATTCTCGGGTATTGTGACGTTTTTAATGAAATACATGTAAATATTTTAAAAAGTGGCATCGCGCGCTTTTTCGAAATTTGTTCAGCAGTGCCCGCACTATTTCCACTTAATGTATAGTTGAGTGGACCAATTCAGCACTGAAAAACTCCAGATGTACTGTTCTAGGTTGTCCCAGTCCATACTATCACTGCAAGAGCTAGCCGCAAGTAGATGGCATAACCCTATTAAACGGAAGCGAGCATGTCAAAAAAGTAAGCCTTGCCGAAATAATCAAATCATCTAAACGCATTCACATGAATCGACTCAAATACTAGCCATAGCCACGAATTCTCTTTTGCGTCCTCTATCGACTAAGCGGGTGATTTGAGTTTTGGAAAAGGGCCGAAGCCATATCAGAAGAATACGCTACTGTACCACTTATATGAAAGTCAAACCCTTTGTTAATTTGGGGGACAATTGTGCAAACTTGTGCCAAATAATTCCAATAATCCCTCCTAGCGACATTTCCAAATAATAAATTTTCCGTTCTCACTAAGAAATATTTATCGAAAGTCCTGTCCTGTACACCTTTTCGTTAACATTAAAATAATATTATTTTGAGGAGTTCATTATCTCGCTATATTCATTTTTATTCCATTACTCGTAAAACCTTTAGATATTGAATTTTCCCACTTATTTACGTCCCAAAATCTGGAAAAGCTGAGGTGGCTCATAAAGTTACCGTCTTCAAAACCTTTTTATTACTCTTGTATCTGTCCATCACGCGTCAAGCATACACCATCATTGCAAGAAAGAAAAGAATTCCCCCCAGCAGAATTATGACATTTTTTATTCATTCGTAAAAAAACTCATCTCCCGAAATCCCTCAAAGAAACGACCCTCTTACATCGGAAAATGAAACCATCAATCTCGATACAAGTATAAAGAAAGTGTAAAAGTGACCATTCCTGGGATATTTGTTATCTTAGAATCTCTGGGCTCTCTTTATTGGCCTGCCAATCACTAAGCGACAGGGTTATACGGTCAGTTGCGAGTCTAAGTGCATGTAATGTTGTCGACTGCCCGAAAAAATGTTATAAAAGCCTAAAAGTCGCTCTTAATGACTGCCAATGATTTATCCTTTTTAAATGAAGCATAATGCGCTAGGAGCTGAAAAACTAATACGATAAATTTGAAGGATCCCTGGTGAGATTTCAACGATAAACTGAATAACATACATTCAGTTAATAAAATACCAAAAGCTGGTTATTTAGAAAGCCCGTTTTAAAAGATTGTTGAAGTGTGGTTGAAGATTTGCGTCAATTGGGTCGGTGATCAACACCTCTAACTGAACTGAACATCACTGGAATGAAGGAAATGGTGACTTAAAATCGTCGTGTGAGTCTCGAGTGAGGTAGCCGCTGAAATGTGTGTGTCTCACGAATTAATGTGTATCATTTCAAGTGATTGTTTGTTGCTGCTTGACTAGTGCCTCAAAACCTGAATCTTCTGTGCTCAAGAATCGCTGAATAGAATTGTTACTACCGTAGTATAGAAGTAAAACTTGTAGGATAGTTCATAACGTCACGGGCTTGAGTAACTATTTTGAAATGTTCACAGTTGCTGAGCCACATTAGCTAAGTGCACGTAGAGGACTGTGAATGCTGATAATTTTTGAATTATGTAATGTTTTTCATAAAACTCAACAAAACGAAATAATTTCAGTCCGATCCTGCGTAGATAGTGTCAAGTGAACAGCAGCAGCACCATGTTGTGTTACCGGCAACACGTTATTATACGCAATCAAGGTCGTCCGTTCCGTCTGAGAAAACTTCAAATTAGCTGCTATAAGCTATCCTACAGTTCCATTTCGAAAAAGGAAGAAAGCATGGATTCTGCACCATGACAGCGTAAAATTTCACAAGACTATAATTTCGAACCAATTTCTGTAAAAAAAACTTAAACCTTATCGAGCTGCTAATATATTGCCTTGATATGGCTTCCGCCACCTTTTTGCTCTTTTCTTCTTATTTCACTTCCATTCTCCTTCTAAATTGTAGGTGTGGGATGAGGATTGCGGTTCATCTTGTACCCAATGACTCCTCTCTATCCTATCTGTTGTTATTCTTATTATTTTATCTAGAGTCCTATCTTTCTTTTCCCCCATCTCCTATATTTTGGAGTTTCCACTTTCTCCTTGGTCTACTCCTTCTTCTGTGGATATTCCTGCCCGCTTTTATCACCTTCCTTGTAAATCTGTTTTCATTCTGAAAATATATCCATACTCATTTAATTGCTTTCTCTTTATGTTTTTACCATTGGTTCTAATTTTATTATTTGTCTTATCTCTTCATTTCTACATTTGTTCCACTTTGTTTTCCCTGCTATTCTTCTCCATATTAATTGTGTTTTTATCCTCCTTTCTCAGTGTCCAATGCGAATGTTATTATTGTATTGTGGATCTCCATTTTCAGTTCCAAATCAATATCTTTGTCTCAGCATTGTCTTATTTAGTGTGTAGTACACTCTCGTTGATTTATTCTCCCTATATGCTATTTTTCTGCTTCTATCTTCCCATCTTTAGTCTTTGCATTTTATTTCATTGGTAATTTGATCCTGTTGTTTACAATTTAAGATTCTATTTCTTCAGTCCATATATCCCCTTTTCTCTTTTCAAAATTAAAATAATCACTCCAAGGCACCCGATTTCAGTCAAAAAGAGACATAGAAGAAGAAACAGCACGTGCATGTAAGTCACAATTAGTTGACTTTGAAAAAATGATCCAAATTCAAAAAGACTGCTACCGCTACCTGTAATCTTTGGAGTTCTGAAATTTGGGATGGTGTTGTATAATTATGATGTTTGAGATGCCACTAGAAAGGTATCTGATATGTCAATAACACCATTTAGAAGTCACCAAAACCGAAAACGTTGAAATTGTTGTTACTAATAGTTAACCACACATTATGAATGTGCCACTATTTTTTTCAATTAATAATTTTGAAAATATTATTTTAATAAAAACTCCAACAATTTTTTTATTGACAAACCAAATGTAGTTGAAAATTCAGCTCCCTGTCCAAACATTTTCCACACTGTGGTATGTTTTCTTTTGTTATACGTCTTCCTGATTGACACGGTAAACCAATACGGATATCGATTTTATCCTGACCGCTGGATGTTGATCAAGCGTTTCACTGTCTCATTTATACACTTCGTTAGGGCTGACTGGTCTGTTTTCGGTTCCTTTGTTTTTTTTCTCAGAATCTGACAGGACACACAAAAGAACCACCACAATCGATATGTAGTTTTAGATAATACACATCCACTACAATTTTCAATTTAGACAAAAAGAAAAGTGAACTCACATATTCTACTGAAATATCTATTGTGCACCTTTTTTCTCCTCAGCTCCTATTTCTTGATGCAATTCACCTCTTACCACTCGGTAAGTAGTACCCAAGGTCTAGTTCACATTGACTAGGTAGATACATCAAAAAAATTGAAAAAAGGGCTTCCAATTTGGGGCATGACAAATTGTTCTCGTTCCTTGTGGCCCAAGAGACACCAAAGAAAAAAAAATATCATGGTAAGTATTATTAACTATTTCATATTTCATGATTGAAATGAAAATAATATTTTGAATTCAACATTTTTTATCAACAATTTTCCGTACACAAATTGCATCTGCAATGTTCATATTCGATATAATACACTACTCGACTGACTATACGGTATAACCAAATATCGATACCATAACTGTCAAGAAATATGTAAACAAAGTCAAACTTGCTAAAAATTTAACTTTAAATATTAATAAAAAAATTTATATTGGACCAAAAATAAAACTACTATCTGCCCTAAATGTCTGTAGTTTCAAATTTCATTACTCTGTAGTAATGTCATAAAAAAGAAGGGTCAAGTTTTTATTGGAAGCAACAAAATATGCTTACACATAAATGACAGCTGACATCAAATAGAAAATAGAATGCAGTCCAGTGTTGCTGATACAAAAATAAAAATTACCCGAACTTACGATTCAAATAATCAGAATTTGTCAAAATTACCAAAACAACACAGTGGTTATCTAAATAAAGTCTTCGACCCTAGGCAATATGGAAAATCCCCAAAAACAATAACCATTTTATATATCCCTTCTGCAATTTATTGGATCCAAATTAGCGAAATTGTCTAAAAATCGGATAATTATCCTCGCATTGACAACACTGATACAGACACTAAAATTGATGTATGTTGATGAAATCACTCGGTCATATTATTTCGATTATGTTAACAATTACTATTGTACCATCGTTAACATTAGCTCCTAATTGGGTCGTTGCGATGACCTTTCTTTTAGTTGGCATATTTTCCGGGTCTCATGTTTGCTTCTGTTAACTGTAAACGCTCTAAGTCCGTAAATTTGTAAAACATTTGAACAGTGTTGACAATGACAATGAGCGTTTAACGCCCCTTATCTGAACTAGCCCCAAGGTGATTTCAAGCATTTTATATTACTCTTTGGTATCATCTAGCGCGTGGTGAAAGTTGCATTTAGAAATTCCAAACTCCGACTTAGCCATCACATAACTTTAGTTACCAGGAGTATATTTGATTGTCGTGGTCCTACTAGATCTTCACCATGATCAGGTCCCCTATTTCTTTGGCGTCACCTGTTTCTTCTAATAACACACTAAAATGGTTCATCCAATCACAAATTTACTGCAGTCATGTATCCCCAATAAAGGTCTTACTTTGTACCTGGTACACTGTATAGTGCCTACATACACATTTTTGTATTTGTCTTCGGATCTTTTTTATTGTGGTCCCAATGATTGGTTCTGGTCCAACATATGATGTTGTTTATTCCCAACTCGCAAGCTCTTTAGTTTGTTTATTTCCAGAAATATCGTTATGTGACCCCACGAGTACTGTTCCCCAGACATATGTTGTTATGGATATAACCACTGGTTATTATGAACAGTCCTAATGTTTCATCACAACTTCGCCTTGCTATAAATAATATTATGGTCTCTTATCTTGTCGCTACATTTCCCAATTGTTTGTTTATTTTAATCCCTAGTTACCTAATCATTACTTCGATATATTCAACATCCATTACAATTGAAATATCTGTACCTTGTTCGCTTTGGTGGGTCTTATGTGTAGACTGCGCTAGAAACGTTACTAATATTATACTACAGTCAATGAAGGCAAAAATCGGCGATAACCTCCGATTTCGTTGAACCTCCATAGATTTGGATGAAAATTTGGGATTGAGTATGTTTGACCCTCTACTACAAAAGTGACATATGCTCGTCTTGCGCTTTTTGCATTTTAGGGGTGAAATTCACCCCTTTTATTAAAAATGGGAAAAAATGCAGATTTAACCATTCTGGCTTGAGTAATTGTGTTTAATTAGATAAAATCCATGTTTTTTAATATTTATATGCGTGATTTATGATTTCAATGAATTTCTCAACCTTTTTAGCAACTACCCCTTAAATCGAAAATCATGAAAAAATCATTTTTTGTATTTCTGGGTTTTAAAATCGCATATTAACATTACATAAACAGTTTGTTTGATACTTATGATATAATTTTTGGTTGACAGTAAACTTTCAACCATTAAAAACTACCCCGTTACTGCAGAATCACTGTAAAAATTGGTTTCAAAAACTTTAACCTATTGAATAGTACATTACTAAAGTGAAATCTTATTTACTGAGTATTAAAATATTTATTTTTTACTGCGAATTTTTTCACCCTTCAAACCTACCCCTTCTCATAATAATAATGGAATAATTTTTTCATCAGCTTCAATTAGTTAGAATCTTTTTTAATAGTTAAGATAAATTTTATTAATATATTCCAAACTTTATTAATATTATTCAATTCACAGTTTTCAAACTACCCTTTGTGCAAAAAGTGATGAAAAAGCATAATTTAAAGTTGGAAATACTTTTTGAATATTTTTTTAATCGTGACATATTTTTTGACATGAAAATTTAATTTATTAATTAAGAGAAAAATGTTCAATAGACACACGTCATTCTAGAAAGCCCCACCACGTTTTTGAGCAGATGTTTATCGTTTCTTTTACTTTCTCTATCTTCAAAACACACATACACACACCCATACGTGTGTAATACCTATTAACACGTTTTCCTATAATATACGCATTGGTCCAAAAATTTTTCCAAAAAAATATAATTTGTTTTTTTACAATAACTTCGTTCATTTTTAAGATATCAGGTTCATCCACAATCCATTTGAAAGGTAATTTCGATAGCTATAGGATAGTTTTTGATAAGTTTTTTTAAAGTCCTCATTTTTTAAAAGATAAAGTGTTGAAGGGTCCCGGTTACATGGTTCTCGCAGTAAAAGTTTGGCTTTAAACGTCTCTATCTCGGTTATTTTTCATCCTATAAAAATAAAAAAACCAAAATCTTTGTTAAAAAAAACTTAAATTTCGTTTTTTATTATTTTTTACGAATATCCAATATTTTTGAAATTATTTTCGAAAGAAAATGAAATTCACGAAAATTTGAAAAATTTCGATTTTATTAAATTATACTTTTTTCAAAAATAAGCATTCTAAGCCAGGAAAAATTTTTGAGGTCATTACTCATGCTAAAAAAAAGAAAGTCCCTTAGAGATAACCATAAATTTGAATTTTTTTGGAAATGGTGAAGGTTTTATTTTTCGTTTTTTCCAAAAAAATTCGAAAGTGTCATCTTATTTTTATCATAATTTGCTCAATTTAGATGCTATGAACTTCTTACAGTGCTCATTAGAAAGGTATTTCCGAGTACTTCAAAAAGTGTTTCGAAAGTATATGTCATAAAATGCATCAATTTCCCGTTATTTAAAATTGAATGCTTAGATTTAAGTACTCGCCGAAAAAAAAATATACATACAATTACCTATAGCTCACTTTGAATTAATATTAGAAGGTTTTTTTTTGAGGTAGGGATTAGTTTGTTTTTTCATCAGCTTCAATTTTGGTAATTACACATTTTTTGTAAAAACTCATAGTTTTTGAGTTATTTACGAAAAACCGCTTTAAAACATGTATTTTTATCACGAAAAATCACAATCTTTGATCTTTAATAACTCAGAAAAGTATTGATTTATTCCAAAAGCTTCATATAACAAATCTTGCTTAAAATTTGTCTTTTCATCGATTCCTGGGGTTATTTTTATTAAAATAATTTTCACCTCCGAGAAGAGATGGCATCCACCCTCAGGGCAAAAGCGCAAGTTGGCACTATGTCACTTTTGTTTCTACCACCTACTCAGCAATTTTCATGAAAATCGATGAAGGTTCAACGAAATCGGAGGTGAAAACCATCATTGACTGTACTATTATAAATGATTGTCACCCCTTAATTTTAAACTGTGTACAATGAGCGTAGTTTAACTTCTGTAATAACTTGAAGACAGCTGTGAATTAAAGAGAGTAAAATCTGTGTGTATATGTCAGTCACGAGGTCATTCTTCTCTAAACATTTCCAGGAAAAAATAATTCAAACACTATACGTAAAATCTAGAATGGTAAACTTAAAATTTATTTTTAATTCCTTAAAACAAATTTCGATGTTTTGTTGTAGTTGCTGTTGTTTAATTTTTGGTAGCTAATCCCTAATCGACGACACTGTAATGCGATTCAATTGAAGTTTGATAAATCGATAGCTGCAGGGCACACGCACCTGGTCCTTAAGTGGATTGTCGTGTCAACTAATGAACGTTGAAGGGCTCCATTGAAGGGCCGAAACGAAAGGCTCAGGCGACAAGCACGTTCCTTATAAGGAGCGGAGTATACGATTCGGATCACCTTGGAAATTATAGTGAAGTGACGTTTCACGTACTCATTGTTAGGCCGACGACAATGAAGGTGCTGTACTCTGTACGTGCGTCTTTTAGTATACGGAAATGTGTTTAAATACAATTGATCTTCCTGAGTCGCTTCGATAGACACAATTGAATGATGAGACCATTTTGTCTTTCAGGGAGATAGAAGGAATGCTGTTTCACGATGAACTATATATTCCACGATTTTTTGGAAACTGGTACACAATATAAACCACTTAAATTTGAGCGAAAGACTTAAAAACAAGAAGTAATTGATGATGATCGCATTCCCCTATTCTAATGAATTATAGACAATCTGGAAGCGAAAATTACATTCACTTCCGCACCGATGAGCGATTGGAAACAATAGGTCAAAATCAAAATCAAACTGTGTATAATATTAAACGGAATTCTGAATAACGCGGTTGTTTAACCTCTGTCTGATTAAAAAATTGTCGTCGTTCACATGAGGTCAACAGAAGTATGTAGGAGATGATGGTCTTTGCTACTGCAATACAAGAGCCTACACTTTCCAGTGAGAAAATTGCTACTGCAGCTAATTATTGCATTTGAAGTTATTTTTGGCAGTAAATAGGAAGATTGAAAATTATGCAAATTGTTCATTGATGTATATAATAATACGAAAAGTTGATTCCCTTGCGAAATTAACCTCTCTTAAATCCATAAAATTTTTGAAAATATGCGTCATTATTCCTCTAACATTTTCCTGGATTACGATAAAAATAAAGGGCATGAAAAGACAAATTTATGGTTGAATTTGTACTTCATGGAAAATAAACTCAGAACAAATTAATATTGACCCAAAATTTTGAAACAAAGTATTATGAAACGGTTTATAAATTTTTGAAAAATATTGGGGTTGATTAACTCAAGTTGTTTCTCCCAGAAATAGGAAATTTGGAAGTTTCGTATTGAGCAAGCGGTCAAATTTAATTTCCACTGATAGAATGTCATCGTTGTCAAACATTCTCGATAAAATCCGGTCAGCAATAAACTGAACAAGCCAGTATGATGTAGTCGAATTTATATCCGAGTCAAAGCCGCAGAATTTTATGTCGGCTGCACAGCCTCTTGTGCCACCGACCCAGCCCATTTTGGTTAAGCCCAACGTTAACATACTCAATCAAGTCGAATGCAGCACAAGCTGTTATATCATTTCCTTCTATATTGCAAATATCTTTCTGAATTATTTTTATTTATACATTTTCTTATCGTTTTCTTCTATAAATAATTTTTTTTTTAATTTGTCTTGGTGCTTAGCAGTTTCTCTTTAGATCCGTGGACATTTTGTTCGGTAAGTCAACTCTTGGGTGGTAATAATTGATGCCATATAAAACGTGTATCCTATTTATTTATATGAATATTAATAGTACAACTATTACAAAATTATAAACATTATTTACAAAGTTTGGATAAATATTTTCTCGTATTTTCTCAATTTGTATGTAATGTTCTGACTCCATAATTTCTCTATCTCTAACCAAGTTTTATGTTACTGTTAAAGTACTGCTGAAGACTTGGCTTCGTTGTATTGTAAAGTTTAATTTGCAGCTTCCTTTTTATTGTTGACGCTCTCCGCTACATCACTGTCCGCAATAGTCGCAGATTTCCGTCCGCAATGTCGCTTAAGAGCTAAGACAGCAACTTCAGTATTCGCTGGTAAAGTGGCAGACGTTCTTCTAATGGAGTGTCCAGTCGAGTCCAGCAATTTCACTTGGAATTGAAGAAAGAGTTTTTTCCGACAGGGTGGTTTAAGCAATTTCCATTTCGATATCACATGAAGAAGCGAGGATTAAAATTCGTCATGTGGGATCTTAGAATAATGTAATTTCGAACTATTTTAAAATAACAAACCTTCTCATCGTCACTTCTAGTCACTGTAAATTGACGTGCCATTCCAGTAACAATGATGACTTTATACCTTAATTTAACAATTCCCATTATCATTACAACCTTTATCGTTAAATAAATACCATCGGGGGCTTCAAACAGGAATTTATTCACAGAGTCCTTGTCAAACACGTTAGACTTTTTGGGTCTATATCCGTCATATCTTCTTTTTAAAAATGCTCGAAGCTTAGGATACTTGAGAATATACTTGGCGACTTCAATACACCAGATTTATTTCGAAAGTACTCCAAAATAACGGTTCCTAAAACTGCAGCAGCAGTCTTTGTTTGGCACCATTTCTTGAAGTATTGATGCGTTGCTTCATACCTCTTCCTTGATTTTTCTGGTGGCAGCGACAAACAAGCGATATTCGATTTTTCTATATTCATTTCGCTGTTATGCAAATCAATAATTTCAATTTATGACGCTATAGAAACCGGTCAAACCTGTCTCTAATGTTATGTGAAAAGTATCGAATTAAATTAATAGAAATCCAAGAATAAATGCTGCGGGGATGTCGCTAGACATCTACTACTATAGAATAATAACTATCACAAATGCTGTATGAATTTTATATCCAAAAGTATAGGCTTCGATGTACCTAAATATGTTTGTATAATAAGCAGTATTGGCCGTTAGTCGCTCAAAATGTTCTTTCTGTGAAAGTCGATTGAAACTATTACGATTCTGTGTAGGGTACAAAGACAAATAGACAATTTCTCTTTGTAACAGCAAGGAAGTTGAATATTTATTTTTGTTCGTTTCTTTGAAGTAATATAAAGAGGAATTAGTTGAAGAGCAGATGGTTTTTGAAGAAGTTCGGGAGATTTTAGGAAAGTGATATACTTTCAGCATAAATAACTTGAAGTGCTATTTAACTTGAAGCTTTTAATTGTTGTCAGAATTGATGGGATTTTGTTCAGGAAAAGTTAAGATCTTACTGAAAATGAGAGTATACAATTCACATTGCCTTTTTTGTTAAAAGCTTCCAGGATATTAGACGATTAACACTAAAGAAACAACCTTGGCTATTCGGTCAAATTAGACCAAAAAATAGGAGTGAAAGAACAAAAACTCGCAGCCAGCTGAAAGCTGGTGAGATTGTTGAAAACACCATTATACATGTAATCTGAAAAGTCCTAATCGATCCGATACCTAGAAATAATTTACTAGGAGTAAAAGGTCAAAAAACGGGGTGCTCGCGATTATTAGAAAAGCGTTGTTTTATCATAAAATTGGTCCAGACAAAAATTGTAAGTCAGATCATCTATGAAAAATATCCAAATACTTTTCCTGAAAGCCACTGTTTCTGAGATATAGGTAACGATTCAAGAAGTTGGAAAAGTTGTAATCGTCATAATATGCACACGTTTCCACGCCACTTTTGAGGTAGTGTTCCCGGTAAGCCTATTCCACGGATCAGTTGTGATTCTGTTTAATTTATGAAACAGTATTCTGACATTTTTATTACAAAATTCAAAATAGCACGAAACATGTTAAAAAATATAGGTTACAATAAACGTTTATATGTGTAAGTTACACGGACCGATAAAATAATATTTTTCTCCACAACTATATAGGTAATAATGCACAATAGCTATTTGTGTATCAAGAGCAGAAAGTAGTACTTTGGTAGTCGAGATAGAAAGTCGAAATTACCAAAAGACTTTCTGCTCTAAATACACACAAGATTTTTTCTACTATCACACCAAAATCAACTACTAGCTCTCTTTTATCTATAAATAAAATTAGGCGTGCGCCAAAGTTACTTTCTGCTTAAGGGCGCCAATAATGTCAAATTATGACAGCTCGCGGAAAATTAGGCTAGCTTCAAAGTTACTTTCTGATTAGGAGCGCCAATGACAGCTCGCGGAAAACATCAACTTTGCAGTTGCTTTTCAAGGCACAAAAGACGACTTTCGATAGTGAAAAATTATTTATACATATTTAGCTGAATAATAATATAAATTCTTCATACCAGTTAAGAATGAAAAAGAATTCACTCTCGTTAGTCAATCACTTTCTGTAATTATCAGAAATCACGCTGAAAAGAATAAATCAAATCGTCTCTTAAAACGTCAAATACCTAACTACGCAAATCGCTTCTGACAGCGCGTCGTTTGAAACGAGAACAAAATGGACATAAGTAGCGATAGTGAGAATTTTAATATGTTTAAGTACCTATGCCTATGTTATCTCTATTATTATTCCTAATAATGTTATAATTTCATTTAAAAATGTGAAGGTTTCTATTAAAAATATGAGTTACGTTCTTTACATTTTCCTAAATAAATGTGGTCGATAGCTCAGTGGTAGATATACTTGACTCCAAAGCGGGCGATCGAGGCTGGATTCCCAATAAAAGAGTTTTTTTATGCATAGTCGGGGACAAAGCCTGGTCAAATTAAAAAAAATTTTTTTTTAGGTTTTAAGTTTATATCTACTTTTACTGTTAAAATCATGAGAAATTCCACTCCTATGAAGCTAGCAAAAAATCTCAATCTTCCTTAATTTGGATCTTAGATGCAACAAAAAAAAAACCACAAAAACACACTTTTGTAGTTTGGCTAGCAAACGTCACTTGACCACATAGAGGACAAATTTTAGAAAATATAAATGATTGTTGAGGCTATTAGTAGTAATCTGTAGGGAGAATAACGAATCCCTATCGAAAGGAATCCAGAATGGAATTTTGTTGAAAAAACAAATAAAAAAGATCACATCATATTTCATTTGAAAATTTGTACTCGTAACAATCTACTGTTATCTACTACATCAATTTTGTTACGAATTTGTTATTGAAAAACCGTGAAAACTTCCCCTAACCATCAGGTTTTGAATTCAAGACAATTAATCAACCAAAAATCACATTTATCTTGCCGCCCCTCATTAAGCACGAATTAAATTTTTCATTAGCACCGAAGGCATCGATTGTCAGGCCGGGAAGTGCAGGCCCTCACACTCTCCCACTCCACATTCAAACCCGTCAAAACATGCACCGCCAAATGGACGAACATAATTATGTATCTGCGCTCCACTGGAGCAACCCTTCAGATAATTAATACTGCCGACGAGGATTATGAGAATCCCATGGAATAATACATTTCGCTATGTATTAATCATGCGGCTTGCGGATAATACATAACAAGGTCTTATTCCTTCCGTTGTTTGACAGCTGAATTAGCCGTGGGGTTAAAAATGACGCGGAATGGATTTGCGAATAAGCCGAAGTGAGTGTATTGAGAGCACCGGTGCGATATTTTATCGTCATAATTGAATTTTAAATACATCCCACGGAAGCGCTGAATTCAAAAAATGGAATAAGCCAAAAACGGAACAGATAAAACAAGTAATGGAAATGATTGCACTTGTGAAGTTTTCAGTTATTTAGTGATTGTTCGGTGAATTATTACTTGGTTTTAATTTAGAAATAAAAGGAAAACAGCAGATTAGTTAGCAAAGAAAGAGACCGAAACATTATTGAGAGATATGGAACACTAAAAACGATCAGAATTATACAAAAAAAGTACAATCTCTCATGAGATAAAAAATGTCAGTGTTTGAAAATAGACCCCTAGAGTCCGTATTCTCAAGGGACTAGTGAGAATCTCACCTTGAGATTGTTGTATTACAGGTTGCGTGAAACGACAGAAAATTGTATTGTCTCAAAAATGTTTACTAAGATGAATTTTTATATTTATTTCATTGACAATGAGTGATAAACAATATCCAACGGATGAGCAGAAACTCATTCTGCTTGAATCCATTACTGAATATCCTGAATCCATTAATTGGTATTTCCGAAAGGGTTTACCAGTCAGGTTGCCAAAAAATTGTGGCAACAAGTTGCTGAGCAATTAAACTCGGTTATTGGAGAGGCTGAAAATGACTGGTTGGAGTGGCGGAAGGTTTACAGACCGATACAACAACCTCTTGTGCAATTTTGTAACATTTCAATATAGTCTAGACCAGACAAGATTTAAAAAAATGCAGTAGCCAAAGAAGGGTGGAACAGAGAAGAAATGACTACAGACGGTACCGGTGGTGGGCCAGCATAACTGGAGCCTCCCATCTTCTGGGAACAACAAATTTTCAATAAACAGAAAAAGTATAGCTAAGTTTATTTAGCGACGTTGCCAGTTAAGCAGCTGAATTTTCCTTTTCATTCTTATACATCAACTACTTACTTTGAACAATATACAAAAACATAACATGTATGCTTGAATCATGATATGTAATAATAGTACAACTGTTATTAAATACTCGAAATACATACTTAAAAATACGACACATAGTTAAGGCAACCCCGCAATACACCAATCCCATGGTGAGACTCTCACTAGTCCCTTGAGAATGTGGGCCCAGAAGAAGGCATAAACCAGAGTGAGATTGCAATAAGAGTTTTGACAGGTGTCTTAACAGGAGACTGCCCCCTTAATGACCAACAGCAAAATCTCAAAACTAGTGGAGAAGGAAGAATGTAAATTTGTTGCCAATACTTGCGGAATATGATACGCCTAACGAGATCAATTCAATATGCTGATAGAGTGACAACACATGTAAATAATGAAAAAGTTATTAATCAAACTGTAAAATGAAATACTATGAAATACAATTTTCGTTCTTTCATTAACAGGTGAAGAGCTTACCAATTATATGAATTGGAATTAAACTCTATTCAGAAAGGAGCATAGTTTGTTTTATGTAGGCATCTTATTCCGAATTATTGAAGATTATTCTTATATAGGTTATGGTAATGCCTAGGCATACTCAATGAACTAGGCGAGAATAATATTACTGTGGATTCCATGACACACTGAAACAGAAGGAAATGAAATAGCAGATGGACTAACAAAGGGACTGAAAGATCCTTTTGGGGGCCGGAACCCTTTTGCGATATCAGCCCTAATGTAACATTGGAAGAAATAGGCAAAGCCAAAAAAAAGAAGATCTGGCCACTGGAAATATCTACTAGGGCTTAGACAATCAAAGATTCTGATGGGTGGCCACAACTCGCCAAGATCAAATTAATGCATAAGTCAAAGTAAAACTGCACTAAGACTAACTCACTAACTAACGGGTCATTGCTGAAAAAGCTCAAAATAATGGAGGAAGAAGAATGTAGATTCTGTGGCATGGAAAAAAAAACCTCCATCCACATACTTGCGAATTGCACCGCAATTCAGAATCCCAGGGCACAGAACCTAGGAGATTATTGGATAAAAGAGGGACATTTACCTAAGTTGAAGCCTGCAGATATCCAAAAATTCCTAAGGAAAATAGGACTAAAGGAGCTACTAGTCTCTGAGACGGTCCTCAGGAACTAAGTAGAAGTAAGGGGCACAATAAGTATTTTAGGTCTCAGTGGATGTCAGCCCACCATCCATACATACATACATACTACATACTTACATACGTAAGTAGGGTTGAAAAAAATCAGGGTCCAAATTTGAAAAAAATAAGTTGAGCATTAATGTGGGAATCTGAAACGTCATATGGATGTGTATGATTAAGACAATAAACCTTCTAGGCACTACAAAAAATAAAATAAAAATCCCACAAATCATTCGTTTTCAATTATATCAAAAAAAAAAGATTGAAAAGTGATTGTGTCAAATTATTGTTCCCGTCAACGAATAATTTTGTCACAATTCAATCTCTGTCTCTCACCTTTTTCGATATTCCGATGATACGCCTCGAATTGTATTATGAAAATACATAATTCAATGTCATCATTTTGACCCAGGAACTGCACACCCTTGTCGGAATAGCAAATAGCATAATTTTCAGTTAACCAGAACACGGCTACCCAAAAAGTATTTAACGTTCCAAAACTTCATTTCGACTCCTTTATAAAATTAAGGACCGTAATACTTGTTAAGTACACGCACTGTTGCATTTGCGAGAAGAAGGTAAATCTGGAAATACGGTTAGCAAACACACAAAGGAGACATCTACGGCAAATATTTGCATAAGTTGTTTTGTGGAAATATTTCGACAGACTTCGACCACAATGGAATACAAATAAATAAAAATTCAAGAAGCTCGCAAAAACTATTATCGTCAGTGATTCAATGGTGAGATATCGGTTTTACGGACATTTGTCGTGTACAATAAAAGTTTCTTTAAAGATGCTTCGTTGGAATCCAGAATGTGCTAAATGCAGTTGAAGATATGTGGAGCAGTTTTATTACAATTTAGGTTCACATTCAAGGTTTTCAAAATTAAATTGTTTCTTTCCTGATCAACAGAATAAGTTTACAGAGCGCGGCTAAATTTTGAAGCAAATTCATTATTTTGTAACTTTTTTAATCTTAAATGCCGATTTTTAAATATTATGCGAACATGGTGGACGTCACCAGTTTTGGGTATCCATTTTGTACTAACTACTTCCAATGTCTCAAAATTTGAAATTACAAAGAAACAACAAAATGTAATAACATACCAGTAATCCAGATTCTTATTAGATAAATCGTCTGCAAATTTTTGTTTTCAATATTAGCAAAAATATAGTTTATGGATTACTGCACAGTTCAACACTTGTTGATTTGACGACAGACGATAAGAGAAGACCCGCCGGTACCTTGTCCGTTCTTATTTAAAGAAACTTCAAAATTTTAAATTTCACGGTAAAATATCTCAAGAATATTGATTTTGAACCAAAAGTTAATTCCACCAAGAATTATATATGTGAAATAATTTATGAATTTTCCGATTGAACAATTTTCGGTAAATATTCCACCAAAAATTAAAATTCTAAAGAAATTTATCGATAAATTTATTAGCTGAAAGGTTGAACGCAAAGTTCACGTTTCAAAACGTGAAACTTGATGTTATATTAAAAAATATTGAAGATAATTTTCATTATAATCCACGCCAAATTGTTGCGGACACAGGCATATTATATTAACGTATTGTAAAATATCATTCATTCAAAATTCAGTGACATCAACTCAACGATGATAATCCCTATCGCCGTATGTAGTTCAGCGACATTTTGCAGGATTTATGTAACCACAATCGGCGTTATATCAAACAAATTATATTTTCTGATGAAGCTACATTTTCCTGAATAGTTCAGTCGATCGTGACAATTGCAGATACTTAAGGATAATCCTCACTGGATATCTGAAGGCAATACTCAACACCAACAGAAAATAAATGTCTGGATTCCTGTTTCCGAAAATGGAATGGCACGTAAACTTACAGTGACTAAAAGTGCCGATGGTTTATTATTACAAAATAGTTCGGAACCAGCCGGTCGGGAAAAGCTCGATTTCTTCAATTCCAAGTAAAATTGTTAAATTTATGAACCTCCAGTTTACTGGACTCTCCCTTAAAAGAAAATCGGTCACTTTATTAGCGAATACTGGAGCTGCAAATAAAATATTATACAATAAAACGAAGCCAGAAGTCTACTGCAGTACTTCAAGAGTAACAAAAAACTTTGTTAGAGATGGAGGAATTATGGAGTCAGAACATTTCATACAAATTGAGAAAGAATGAGAAAACGTTTATCCACATTTTCTGAATAATGTTAATTGTAATAATTGTACTATTTCTATTCATATAAATAAATAAGATACACGTTTTGTATAGCATAAATTACACATGCCTTAAAAAAAAGTGTTTTTTGTTTGGTGTCGCTAATTCTAGGTTATAATTTTGTTAATTAGCTCGGAAGATATCGTGCGAAGCTGTAAAAATATTGAATCTACGTTCAGGTTTGTATTGATCGATAATAACCTAAAAAACGTATTTTACCATACTTAATGTCATTTTAATTAATTAATTTCTTTTTTTAATTAATAATATCGATATGCTGTCGTCGAGGAGGTGTTGTGTGAATAATCCAAATACATTTAGTTACATTTGTGATGAATATGTAATAAAAAAGTTAAGAAAACCTATAACAGACTCAGTAAAGAAGACATACATTGATAACTTTAATAAAGAGATGAAGGCTCTGAATAAACGGTGGGTTCCAAACGTTGTGTGCAAGGTGTGTAGTGAACATTTAAGACAGTGGGCAAACGGTAAACGTAATCATATAAAGTATAGTGTGCCGATGATTTGGACAGAACCGAAAAATCACATTGATAACTGTTATTTTTGTGTTGTAAAATTACATGGTATCAAAAAAACAAAAATGACATATCCTGATTTACCGTCTGCTAAAAGACCACGACTGTGTTCAGATGACGTACCATCTCCTATGAGTCAAGATCTTTCAGATATATCAGCGTATAGTGAAGAACAAAGAGAACGTTTCCATTAAGATATAAAGGTGATGGAAGATAAATACCAAGGTGACTGGGATGAACATATGTGATGGCAGATGACTGTTGGAGTGTTACACGGAAATGTCCTGAAGACATCCATCGGAGAAAATATAAAAAGAGAAGCTTCTAACCTGTAAATTAATAATGTGTAATTAAATGTTCTTTTGTTTTTTAATAAGTCAATTAAATGACTTTTCAATTAATTTACCCTTGCGAAATCTCTAAAACCACACGTAGCATTAAAAAAGTAATTGTCAAGTTTTTATCAGGGTACCGAATGTACTTGAAATCCAGTTTTACTTTTAGCGGCACCAAAATCATTGTAGACCTGTGTTATTACCACCCAAGGGTGGTCAGTTGACCAACAACCCGTCGTCAAAAGGGCAATCGATACCTTTTTGGTAATAATTGTTACTTACGTCCTTCAAAACAGTGTCAAAATGCGTTGTTTATAATATAGAGAGGAGAGAATAACTCAGTTGAAGATGTTTAGTTCATGACTGGAGCTTATTAAATTTTATTTACTGATGCTGTTTCGAGGAAGACGGATGGAACTAATCAAAGGAACAAAAAAAGTAAATAACTTCACGCGTCGAAAAACAGAATTGAAAGAGACACGCAAAAAAAAAATGATAATCTTGAAAATCCTCGCCGAGAAAGATTAATATTCAGATGATAGCTCGGCAACAAATTTTAATTAAAAAATCCGGCTAGCAAACTCAGTTCAGGTATTGCTTTAAATCACGTCTATTGGCTCCATTAATGAATCGATTAGTTTTTCTGAATTTAGCACAGCGCCGTCTTCAAACAATATAAAAATTTCATTTTTCCAATTTTAATGTTCAAAAAAGTAAAAATAGGTAACGTGTAAATTCAGCGCAGCATCAAATTATATACGTCGAATGATTCTGTTGTATACAATGGTAGCAAGTTTTTGAGTTTTTTTAAGAAACATACCATGCAATGGTATATTCATTTTTACATATTTTGAAAGACGATACATTTTTCTAAAATTTAATGAAAAAAATTAATCATTTACCTTTTTTTGAACCGTTGATGTTGAACAAAATATCATTTTATTACATTAACAAATGGCACGCCACTGCTTTTTATCAAAATAAAAATCATTTTCGTAATCACTTATTAGTTGCTAACAAAAAAAACCCCTGTTTTGGAAACTGGAAAATTTCAATTTTATCACTTTCTTATGAGATCTTAAATTCCTTTTTTCAAATTTTATTGCAGATCAAGATCTAAACTTTCAAGGATAAATTTGTTCCGTAAGGTAGATGTTGTAATGGAATTTTTATGGAAAATATGTTGAATCATTGAAAAAATTGAATAAAACTTATAATAATGTCGGTAGGATTTCAACCGACGACCCTTACCCATCGCACTAAGAAGCACAACGATAAGGGATCTCAAGCTCTGCTATACTCTTGCCTATATAACCTCAAACTATGTTTGTACTTTCGACCGAGGTAGTGAGAAAAATGGTATAAACTTCCTGGGCTGAAACTTGAGAATCTTAACTGTCTAGGTATTTCCATATGGGAATATTTTCTGAAATTTGAACAAACGGTTGTGAGACGCAGTTGCGGTTGATGGTAGCCTATAATATCGAACCGTTCGTAGCGTATCGTAACTGAGGGGTTCTGGGTTCGAGTCTCGATGGTTTCAGTTTTCCGATATTCAGAATATTCAGCTTATATATATTATCAGAAGTGGGATTTGATCCATGAAATGTCCACATGAGGCCAAAATGTGATGTGATAATGAAAGGGGGTGACTGGAATGGGAGATCAGGCGTCAGGTTCGCGAGGAGAGCAAAATAGGCGTAGAGAGGCAAAGCATCAGGCTGACAAACGAGCAGGTGAGTTAGGTGTATACAGAAACGACGTCCAGCACTCCAGGAACCTCGAGCACAAGGAGCGGAGAAGAAAATCTAAATATATGTTTGGTGACCGAATGTAAAAAGCAATCGAGATTAATGGTAGCTTATAGTATCTTACAAAACATTGCTGGGTAGGAACTCTCCATAGCGCCGATGTTTCGTGAGGAGAGAATGAAAAAGAACGTAATAATTACGAAGTAAGCATGGTTTAATTGTCAAATGTTGACTAAATAATATAAAGTTGATCATCAAAGGAAATATTTTTTTTTCACAAACAAAGTCTGTTTATGAATGTATTTCGATCTAAAATTCCCCAATTTAAAACCGATGAAAACCAGTAGCATCGTATTACTGAACGTTCTTTGATCTTTTTAGCCTTCAACCCTTTTACATTATTATCAAACTAACTTTCAGATGTGAATAATTAACAATTGATCTCTTCCATACCCGATCGTGTCTAAGGACGAAACGAGGTTAGTTACTTCTAAACAAGACGAACAAAACCGTTAAAACCCGCTTGATTGGTAGATACTTCACTTTCAATTACACGAAACCCAGTTGATAAAACGGAAAATGAATAGTGGGTGGTCTAAATTGGAGTAATCTTAATTCTGCATACGTTTGCTTCCTGTGCTATTACAGCTAATAAAGTAGGTAAATATATATTGTATTTACACAGAGATAATTGTGTGTTGATATAAATAGTCATAGTTTGGGAGCACTTAAAATAACCGAAATACTCACAGGCCACAGTAATTTGATCAAGTGCTACAGTCATGTCGAGTAAAAACAAACAAATACCATCCGTTTCTTGAAGCTATGCACGGCATTTTCAACACCCAGAAAGTCGTTGTGGATAGGGTGAGAAGCATGAATTTTCAGTGACCAAGTGGGCATAATAAACTGGGTTTAATCTAGAGTTGAATTCAATTTCAATATGTGGTTTAAGAACTATTTTTCATTTCATTCCGGAAAATGAAATATCATCCTCTTGGGTTATGAGAGCAAAGGTAACAATGATGAACACTTACGTATAAATAAGAACACAAACAATTGTAAAAATTTTACGATTAAACTTTGTACAAAAACAGAATGGCACATAGATATGTCACCAAGTTTCCATATTGTACCCTCTGCCACTTGCCACTCTATGGTGTCTCTGTTGACACACTATAATACAGCGCGGTTTTTCGGATTTTGACCGGGTCTGCCCTATTCGAAAACATTTGAAAATGTCCTTTTTTGGTATAATTATTATTGATTATGTGAGCAAATCCATACCAGTGTACACAAAGAGGAGTAAAAAGTCTGCATGGAGACAATTTATGTCAGAAATTTTAAGTGATCAGTTATTTTTATTTATTTATGTTCTTGTTATTTTTGATTATTTCAAGGTTTTATGCTGTTCATGAAATAATCTTCCTGAATATCACTCGACCATCATAAATGAAGACCATTATTTTCTTCAATTCATCTCGCGTAACTTGTATTTTGAGACAATACAATTCGGGAATTATTCAGATTATTAATGTTAATATTATGGTCTCATCAAATTGTTAAAGTACAAGTTACTCTCGATATCGTTACTAAGTAAATAATAGTCGGCTATTTGTCATGGTGAAGTGATATTACCTTCGAATATTTATATTTTTTTTCAGATGTTTGTTTTTTATTTTCATAAAATGTGTTATGGGTGATGTATTCAACTGTGGTGAAGAAATTTCAGTCTCGATCAATTGAGTATACTTTATTTATTGGTTGAATAAGATTCATTAGATAATGAATCGTTGTGTGCTATGTGAAAAATAGAGTATGAGTGATGTTTACAATGCATCCACTCACAGATAAGCAGCAAGTGCAGAACCATTCCACAGTTTTACAATTCCGAATTTCTCAGTGTCAGATCATTTGATATATAAACACTAGTCACCCATTCTAATAAGAATACAATTTTATATTGTTAACAGATAATAAACAATACTTTTTTATAATTCATTATCGACGGCAAACTAAAATTCTACGAGTTATAAGTAAATCTTAGAAAAATACTCCTATTAAATTGAAACCCTCGTAAAGCACGGCACTGTTATTGGAATCAGTGACCTTTGCTGTGTGTATTGCTATCTTTGCTTTGGAATGGGAGAATCGATTTGGATGTTGGTTGTAAACAAAGTGTATTGTAAGTATAGCGTGTTATTCATCTAGTCTGTTTAATGATCGAAAGTTGCTACCATGCATTATTTTACAGCGATGTCTTGTGTTTTTTAGTGTTCTAGTATTCGTGAATCACAAAGTCAAGCAAAAATATATTTATATTCGTTAAAATCAAGTGAACATTTATTCTGTGGTATTTTTTACATAAGAATTATAGATTTTGTTGATTATCACGGATTATAAAATTATTCTTCATTTTATAGTGGAATTCTTATTTGATTATTAATACCTAACGAAATTGTGGAATATACATTTTTTGTAGAATCTAGATCTTTATAAGTGACCAAGAAACTTTTTAATATTATACGTGGCCAAACAGTACTTAAACTAATTTTTACTCACTGCTATTGGGCCTACCAAGTTTCTCTCCATTGAGTTCGAAGTAAACTGAAATAAAAAAAATACTTGTTAATTTCTCAAAGTAATGGTTTATATTGTTAAATTGTATTCAAAATTTTCAAATTATTTTCAATCTTATAACTGTTTTGAGTAGCTTTTACGCATTTATTATCGAAAATTTATAAAAATTTCATATTCAATAAAAAATAAAATACAATAAAATGAATAAAACAAAATAAAATAGGAAAAAAAACAATGAAATGAAATCGTATACGAGGATATATTGAATAATTCTTAGCCTACTAGAATATTCTATTACCCAACAATATTCTCCTCTAAATTGGATACATTTATTACAGCGAACCTGCAACGTCTCTAGACCCTTGAAAAAAAATGTTTCTTCTTGCTCTGCAAACCAGACCTCCACAGCTTTTATTACCTCCTCGTTAGAAGAAAATTTACGACCTTTCAAACTTTTTTTCAGTTGAGGAAAGAGATGATAGTCGGACGGAGCCAAATCTGGTGAATAAAGTTCTAGTAATTCAAACCCTACATCACGAATTGTTGCATGGCAACATAAGATTTGTGTGCAGGGGCGTTGTCTTGCAAAAACAAAACACCTTGGGATAGCTTTCCGCGTCTTTTCTCTTCAATTTATTTCCGTATAGTGGTCAGTAATGTCGAATAGTAATCTCCAGTTATTGTTCTACCCTTATCCAAAAAATGAATCATGATTACTCCATGGCAATCCCAAAAAACTGTTCAAGAAATTTTCCAGCAGATTTTTGGACACGAAACTTCTTAGGTCTTGGAGAACCAGAGTGTCGCCATTCCATCGATTGTTGCTCTGTTTCTGGATCGTAGAAATGTACCCAAGTCTCATCCATAATAACAATTCGGTTTAAGAAATCTACATCGATTTCAAATCGAGCACAGATACAACGCGATGCCTCTACCCTTGCACGCTTTCCCGATCGATCATCTGAAAAATTCACCTCTTTTGAAGCTTGCAGTCCAATTTTTCACGGTCGCATACGAAGGACATTGAATACCAAGGGTGCTAAGCATATTTTCGTAAATCTGCTTACCTCTTAACCCTTTTAAATACAGGTACTTGATGATGGCTCGATACTCCAATTTTTCGATTTTCACAATTTCGGTAGACATCTTTTTTTTTAATTTATTGAGTAACTCTGGTTTACTTTTTTGACGTCAAACTTCACACTGACACTTCTAATAAGTTATTGTTCGTTGCTATGGTAACGCAATATTTTTTTTTATGCATGGAACTGGTCTAGGCTAACTAGATATCAATGCATCCTCGTACCTATTCCACTACGAGTCCAGAAAATGAACTTTTCCCGTGTGTGCTTGACGGGAGGTCGCGCAAGCACGGGAAAAGCATTTATGGATGTGTATTGAATGATAATTTTCATTATACTTTTCTGAAAACAAAAACAAATAAGTATTGACTGAAAACCTTTCGTTTTCCAAAATAAATAATGAACAAATTGCTTATATAATTTTTCTTTTTAACTGGAGAAAATATTTATACTACAATTTAAGTTGTTCTAAATATACAATACTTCAATTAGTAGGTATGTCGTTTTACAAAATTTTTGGATTCTATAAAATTGTGGGTTTTTTTATTTCAGCATCAATTATGATCCAAAAAAAAACGAAAAACGACAACATCTTCACAGTTTCTACCAAAATTTTGAGTTTTGGAGAAACTTTTTTTTTCAAACTTGCCATACAAGGGTCGTCCAGTTTCAGAGCTGGTTATTGAAAAATTGAGCAGCACAAATTTGTTGTTCAATTGTTTGGCTTTCACTTTGTGAAATGTAATCCTTGAAATTATAACGTTTCTCTCAGTCCAAACTGACGACATATCAACTTAGCGTGCTCGTTACCATTGCCCGTTGTTGTTCTCTTCTTCTGTTATTTCGTCATAATGGCCTTTCACCGAATGAAGCATCCAGCCAGCTTCACTTTTTAATACTTTACATTAAATTTCAATATGTGCATTTTCCTAATAGTAGTCGACCCTAATGTTCGACAGAAATCTTAATATTATATTCCCCTGCCATCACCTACCAATTTTCTAAATATTAAACAGGTGTTTCCTAAGCCGCGGCAATTGTTAGGGAAATATGGAAGTAGGTAGTTTGAGCTGAATTTGAACGTTGTCGTTGGCTCAAAATGTTCATGTACATTATACGAAAAGCTCCATAAGCCGCTGTTCATGCTGCACATAATAATTCCAACAGCTTCAGTCATATGAGGTGAATGTTAAATACTGCAATGTCAATGATACACTATGTACGATCCCAAGCTTTTCATGTATAGTAGTCATTAAAGTAGGTATTAAATTTTGTTTGTTATAGAGTACGAACAATTAGGCAGCAAATCTGCCGAAAGCTTATTTATTTAGAATTTCCGATACAATATTTATAAGTTATTTTCGCAATCTTTTGAAATAAATACAGAAGGTAGGCAAGACGACGTGAATCCGTCTTGAGAAAAGTTATGCAGGAATCACAGAAAATTTAACATATTTTTAATATGCATCCAATTGCGATAAAACGATTCGATTTTTTTGCATTGATTATTTTTGTATTTCCTGTACTTTTTTGGTGAGATCAGAGTCAATAAATATCCGGTCCTGTAGGTTTTTCAATTTGTTTTTATTCCTTAGTATATCTACTTTGTCCGTGAAGGAATCCACTTCAATTATACAAACTTTTCCTCCAATTTTTTGAGCCCGTCGTAGTTTGACTGCCACTTGCAGCTCACTCTCCAAAAAAATTTCCATATCTGCATTCAGTGTTTTATCATCATAATTACGCTTCCAGCTTGATACCAGAGACTATTAAATTTTTCTTTTTGTTGATTTTTTCAAGCACTTCTACTTTTTGATTTAAAATTATTAGTTCTGTTTTCAATTATTCATTTTTTTTTATTTCGCGTATATGTACGTTGGTTTCCCTAATTTCATTCCTTACTTGTTTGATCTCGTCTATCAGTTCATTGTTTTTTGACATGAGATCCTTCATCATTGAAATCATTGTGTTCTCTTTGCCTTTGTATACTTTAGCAGGTGAACGTTTAGTAATATTTTACTTCTTCCAAAACTATCGTCTAATTCTCTTAGAAGGAGTAACGAAGCTAGACAGATTGAAAAACGAAGAAATTAGAGCTAGACTTAAGGTGGATCCTGTAATATCAAAAATAGAGCAGACTTAACTAAGATGGTTCGAACAATTGACAAGAATGGACGAAGATAACATAGTTAATCAAATATGGGAGGCAGGTTGGGACGGAAAGGAGGAAATAGGTAGACCTAAGAAAAACTGGAATCAGGAAATAGGTGACATACTGAAGGAAAGAGGAACTTCTTGGGCGGAAGCAAAGAAGGTAGCAGAAGATAGGAAAATATACTGCGGAACTCGCAGCCCCGACACCTGATGGTACAAGGGGAACCGATATATATATATATATTTTTTTTTGTTACTTCGTATTTCACTTTCATTATCCATTTGTTTAATTATGTTCCATTCACAGCTACCTCCTGGAGGGGAGCTTTCAAACCAAGACCAGTATAATCCAGTCAATAGGGGTACCATTTAGCTGGTATTGTTTGGACAACAAAAACATCTTCTAGCCAAGAGAACAAATATCCACTGGTGTGAGACATCTTCCAACCGAGAGGAAAATATTCTAGTAGAAAGAGGTCTACTCCAGCTGAGAGAAGCATCTTGCAGCCAAGAGGTCCTTCTTCCACATGTGTGGTACATTTGCAGCTAAGAAAAACATCACACATCCAAAAAGAGCATCATCCAGTCGAAAGGGACATCTTCCAACCAAGAGGATGAACCTTCAGCGATGTGAGACATCTTCCAACCGCGAGAAATGGGAGGGGGATTTTCCCAGCCGAGAAAGGCATCTTCCAGTAAAGAAGACCGTCTTACACAGGTGCGGTATATTTTTCATGAGTAAGAATATCCTTCACTGGTTAGGGATATCATCCAGCCGCGAGGAACCACTATTGTTTATATTCTTCAATGTTATCAAAATTTTCAAGCTAGCAAATATTTGAGGTTTCAGTGAATGTTACCCTAGTATAGGGATAGGAGTGTACGAGCCAGGAACCAAACACTCTGAAAGCTTGGGAAAAACCCCGAGTATCTTTCAAGCGGAAATTCACGCAATAAGAAGGTGTGCCCAGTTTAATATTGACAATAGATATAGTAGGTAAAGGATTATCATAATGTCTGATAGTCAAGCAGCCATTAG
Source organism: Lochmaea capreae (assembly GCA_949126875.1). NCBI lineage: Eukaryota > Metazoa > Arthropoda > Insecta > Coleoptera > Chrysomelidae > Lochmaea > Lochmaea capreae. Next base: position 11,968,022 of record OX421409.1, read on the forward strand.
AACGCTAAGTGCTTGTGTAATTAGTTACAAAATGGTGTGGGAATGCCTAGACAAACTTAATGACCTGGGTGAGAAGAATATACCTTACTGTGGATTCCAGGACACACTGGAATAGAAGGAAACCAAATAGCAGATGAACTAGCGAAGAGGGGGACTGAAATACTCTTTTGGGGGCCGAAACCCTTTTGCGGAATCAGCTTCAATGTAATATTGGAAGAAATAGGTGAAGCCGAAGAGAAGAGAACATCTGACCATTGGAAAGATCTAGTTGGGATTAGGCAATCTAAGATTCTTCTGGGTGACTACAACCTGTGGAGATCAAATGAATGCATAGGTCAAAGTAAAACCGCACTAAGAGGTTTAACAGGAATACTAACGGGACATTGTCGCCTAAATGGGCATCTTAAAAAGCTCAAAATAGTGAAGGAAGAAGATTTTAAATTTTGTGGAATGGAAGAAGAACCCTCCACCCACATACTTGCGAACTGCAAAGCAATTCAGAATCCTAGGGCACAGTACCTGGGAAACTATTGGATAGAAGAGGGACAGTTGCCTAAGTTGAAGCCAACAGATATCCTAAAATTCCTCCGGGGAATAGGACTAAAGGAGCTACTAGTCTCTGAGACTCTCCTCGGAAACTAAGTAGAAGTAAGGATCTTTTAGGTCTCAGTGAATGTCACCCCAAAATACATACATACCCCAGTATACATACATACCTTGTAATACAGAGTGGGGTAGAGGAAAGAACGTCTAATTATGTCGGAAAGAGCTTTGTACGATTTTTATATTTATTTATAATTATGAACTTTGCTATTTCAAATGCGTCACCCTGTTTATTTTTTTTTTTTTGGAATCCTTAAGAAATACTGAATATTTCACATGTAATGTTCCCCATACCTAAATGTCATAATTTCGGAGTTATAGCTACACTTACATCATCTTAGGCGAAGTTAAAATAATATATTTGGATGGCTGTGATTGGATCAACTTGTTTAATTTTAATAATCTTTAATAATTTATATCCTAATAGAAATATCATAACAAGGGCTACTGCCTGGTGCAGTAAAAGATTCATTCAATTCATGGCGCAAAAAACCTACAGCAACTAAAAAGAAATCTTGGAATGTTTGTTCCATGCTAAGGGTATGTCCACATTTGAGTCGTAGGGAAATGAGGAGTTTAAAAAAACATACAGTAAAGGCGATAACAGCGTTCACTTCGATACAACAAGCCCTGCAATTTTTAAAACCTTTCAATACATCCTTGGCTGCTGAATTCTTCTTATCTCTGTAATAATCCCAGCTTTTAATTCCTGAATATTGGCAGGTTTTGTTTTCAAGTCCTTAAAGCTTATCGTTACAGAATGTATATTTCAGAAACCATTACTTTATGTAGACGACAAAGAAACCAAGTGAAAATACCTTCCACTCATACATAATCAACTAGGATATGGTTAAAATTATCCTTTTTAATTCAAATTGTAAAACTTGACAGTAATGTAATAACCGAGAAGTAGGAAAAATATGCTAAATTTATTAATAATGAATGATGTACCAGTCTGATAAATCCTCCAAACTTTCTGAAAGTTAAAATATGAACTTGGAAACTTTTGAGGTCGGTGAAAAACATTAATTATGTCCGTTTAATGACAGCTCAATTTTTCTTACAGTTTTTCATAAAATTACAACCAACATTTTGCCAAATTTTAATGTAAGTTAAGTTTACTATGCTGTTTTTTGATTGAAATTAAAAAATATGTTTATTACTTTTTTTCACAAGGTAGTTTTTTGAATAATTAACCTCATAAATTGAATAAAATAAATGAGTAACAGATCAGTAAATCTGAGATTATTACTTAGGTACTTGTTTATTTATATTAGTTTCTATAATTTATACCTGGCCATGTCAATGTTATTCGTGAAACCAGTCAAGTAAAATATATGTTATATTTTGTAGTGGAGTTTGTTATTTATTGATTTTATTCAAGAATAAACCATAAAAACATTGGTGTCCCACGATGTTTTGACAGTCCAAATTCTCTAAAATTGTTCACATGACATGTATGAAATTTGGCAGATATAAACAGTCGAAACTGATGCTTATATTTATTTTAAAATGGATTCCGTTTTTCCTGTCATTTCGGGTCACGTGTCTCTAGCTTAATAGGTTACAAGCATAAATTTTGCTATTGGTGGGAATTGACGCCTTATCAGGTCTCCTAACACCTTGCATGCCTATTTTTTCAAAAAAATATAAACTTTACTATTAAAACGACTTTAAAAATCATAAAATTTGAAAGTCCGCCAAAACGCGCTTTACGTCATAAAGATGGCTGCCCCCTGGAATGACGTCATTTGTTTACGTTCTTATTCGTGTATCACGCTTTGAGTTCTTGTGACCTAATTTATTTCTGGAAGCTCTAAAAATGGATAAAGCCGAAAAAAAAAACTTTGTATCACAAGTATTGCATTGTTCCAGAGTGTAAATCAACGATTATTAAAACTCCAGACAAAATATTTGTTACTTTACCTGGTGGCGCAAGCAAAAATGCACTTAAGAGAAGGACATTGTGGTTGCGCTATCGTCGCTAATTTCAATCTACGCAAACTCAGCAAAATTCCGATCTGATTCTCAAGCTTGTTGGAACAAACCCATCATTGAATTGTGTAGTAATGATAATAAGGGCTATTTATTTTTACTAAATTTCTTAAGGCAATATTTTGCAGTCCAAAAATTTAGGAACAAATAACTATAGTTACATATAGTTTGGCAAGTTTATCTGAAGCCGTGAAAGGAATGCAGTCGAAAACATTCGATATTGCCACGTTTAACTAAAAAACAGCTAAAGTGCTTAGTATGTAGTGATAATAATTAGAAAATGGACTTTTTATTATTAACAATATTAATAATCTGATTAAACGTTAATCCTTTAGTGTGTTTGTTTCATTGGATTTTGTATATTAACATTATTTTTTCACCTTATGAATATTGAAAGATGAAAACTTTTCCAAATTTGTTATGGGCTTCTTTAAGCTCTGGCAGCGTTGTGCGAAAACCATAACTTTCACGCCCTCCGAACTAACTCAATTGGTGAAATTAATCAAAGGCACTCGTTGCTTAGCGACCAGCTGACTTCCTATTGGCAAGCGCGTGCGTGTGCTGTTCCCTCTCACTTTGTCAATTGACAGACATTGATTATCCAGTGGCGTTGGTATTGTCAGTGTCAGATTTTGAACTATTTCGTATCCATATTGAATTGAAGTACGATTCTTTACATTATTTGTTTTAACAAATACCGTGTTTTGAAAAATACCTTACCTTCAAAGCAAAGCAAAAATTAGTTTTTATATATAATTATTATATCATAATTATTATTATTTTTAATACTTTCATAAAAATAGGTACCGCACGCCATTGGTATGTTTATGACAGATATCCGCCATCTTTCCTCGCCCTTTACCGATGCCCCGTAGCTTCAGATAAACTTACCAAACTATAGGTTGTCATTCATTTTTGTTAGGTGAAGTTTATTTAAAAACTGTCATCCATTATTAGTCATAACCTTGTGAAGACACTGTAATAAAAGTGAATGATGCCTTGCATCTTTTCTGACGATGAGAATGTTGACATGCTACTTATTTATGGAGAATGTGGAAAAATAAAACTCTTGCTCAGGATTTGTACAGAAATCGTTTCCTCATAGAATAACTCCAAGCAAAAATACTTTAGTCTATGTCCAGTTCTTTTCCAAGCGTTAAGAGACTGCTTAGATAGATGACAATGCGATAAATATTTTGGCTTATATTCAAGTAAATCCACACTCATCAGTAGGAGATCTTAAGCAAGTATTACAAATATATAAAGTTATTGTCATCGAAAATTCATAAAAATTTTATATGCAAAGCGATCAACAATAAAAATAGAATAGGAAAAAACCAATGGGATGAAATAATATACCTATTTCATTACGGGTCCAGAAAATGGGCTTTTCCCGTATGTGCACGACGAGAAGTTGTGCAAGCACGGGAAAAGCATTCATGGATGATACTTTATTTTATACTGTACCCTAAAACATACCTTTACGTACTTGATTTCAATCCGGAAAATAGACTTTTACGGGATAGTAGCACGTAATGAAAGTTTACAGGCTTTTACATACTGAAAACTAATAAAAACTTAGTTATGCTTCAAAAATATGAATATATATTTATTGAAATTCAACAGTAAAATAATGAACAGAACGATTTATTGGGTATCAGATGCCCCGTGGCTTCATGAGATTTGCGCAAAATGTCCTCAGGAATGAATTGATCTTAAGCCATTTCGTGAAAATCCGATAATGACAATCGCTGATAGTATCATATTATTTGAAAACAATATTATTGTTCTATGGGTACCAACTGCAGGTCAGCTATCTTAGCAAATTCAAATTTCAAAAATAGCGGCCAATAAATATATCAATATTTTATTGTTCACTGTTCTTTTGTGTTTTTGAGCAGTATGGAATAAAATATTGTACGTCACACGTTCGGTAAACTTTTACAGTACTCGAATTCCGGACTCGGCTATCTAACTCGTACTGTAAAAGTGTACTTACCGGACTAGTAACGTAAATATCTATTTCATTATACCTTTCTGAAAACAAGGACAAGTGAGTATTGACTGTAGCATAAATGAACAAATATCAGCCTATTGCTGATATAATTTGTAATTTTTCCCGAAGAAAATAATATGTTTACTACAATTTGAGTTGTTATGAATATACACCTCGATATACACTCCCTTAATCAGTACTTCGTTTTGTAAAATTTTTGTTGAGGTGAATGGGACATGATTCTCGTGAACGATAATGTCTTCGGGTGTTCACTTTGAATTTTGTACTATTGGACGATTAGACAATTTACGTAACATTTAAATTTCCCCGTCTACTGATTCTTAAATATAGGTAGCCTTCAGCTACAGTCAAAGAGCGCCAACCACCGTGTCGTCTCAGATCAAGCAAATCACCACCTCCTTCAACTAAGATCTTCTCAAACCTTGCTCCGTATATTCTTCAGAATTTATTAAGCTCAGATATTCTGTAATCTGTTTTGTTTTACCAGATAGTATGGCAGTCTGCATGTTGGGCATAATATCTATCATTGCGATATGAAATAAATAGTTCTCTACTATTCATATCTTAAGGTCTTATATTAATATATTGACGATACAAAATGTATATGTAGAAGGGACATCCTTCCTTCATAATTGTGAAGCTTTTTGATCTGTGAGTTTTGCCGCCTTCAAGAAATACCACTAAGAATCGTCCATTATCTTTCATGTCTTAGAAAGTTAAACGTATTAGGTCATCTCTTGAGCATTCTCCGTAAATAACAAATATTAAAATTATTTTAGTTAATGATCACTTCTCATTGTGTGCTTCAAGAATGAATTTGGCAACTTGGTCTTCACTTAATACTTTAGATTCTTTGGGGGTATAACTTTGTCGTTCTAGCGCAATAGTTTTTGGCATGGTCATCTATTTGAAGATTTTCTTCAAATATTTCAATGATTTGTACTTTTTAATTGCCTTTGTTACGTTTTTTGATAAAATAATTTATAGATATTCATTTTATTGCCCATATTATCATTACTGCACAATACAATGATGACAAGTGTGGTATCGTTGAATTTGTTTTTGAATGATAACAAAAAAAAATTAATTAACCAATTATACTTATATTACAGTACCTAGAGTGTTGTTTCAATTATAATAACAAAGGCATCATTGTAGTCGACATGTTCAATTACCGTCGAGTATGTATAGGTGTCTTTGTTTGCAGTGGTTGCATGGTCAGTTATAATTGTGGGGGTGGGAATAGATGCAAGTGAATGGGTTTTGTAGGATTCCTGCTACTCTATTGAGACAGGATTAACTCATGGATCATTGAGGTCGAATTCCAGAATGACAAACACTCTAGATAATTAATTACTTTTCAATTTAAATAAACAATATTCAATTGTAATTGTGATTACACTATAATGTACTGAAAAAATCTTAGTCTACCATACAGAGTTTACCAAAAGTACGGAATCAAATACATATTTTTTTAAAACGTCAAGGATCATTTATGAAACTTTGCTATATAGCCAGTACAATTTGTGAAAATGAAGAAAAATGTATATTGTTATATATAGATAAGATACACACTGGGTTTGGTGTGAGAAATCTATAAAAACGAGAAATTATAGTGGTACATTTATTAAACAGTTGATTCAAACGAGAATAATGATTAAAAATTAAATCATATCAAATGTTTAAACTGATGTCTGTTAACCTCCTGACAATATGTAATCCTATTAACAAATTTCCAAGTAGCTCAATCGCATCAGTACTTGTCCCGGAAAAATTAGAAGTAGCAATTTTCCTTAGAGGAGAGGAGGGGGAGGGGTCACTATAGCAGTCCAAATTTTGTTTTGCGTGGTACTCGATCCGTTACGTCATCCGCTATCTGCAATTTTAGGGTCAATTTTTGTTCATTGAATAATTACACCAAAAATGATGATTACAAAAAATGCTTAGAATTACATTTCCCTCAATTTTGGTGTTGATGTCACAAAGTTTCAGAACTTTTCTGTGGCGGTGATTGAAAGATCTGGAATATCGTTAATCCATCAACTTGAGCAAAGCTAATTAGATTCGAGGGGTTATCACAAAATGCATCTAATTGCTATTGGAAATTTCGGAAAATTAACATTTATAAAGCAATAGCTAATGGTACGAGGCAAGATAACAGAAATGACTGATAGGTCTATTGTGGTATGAAAATAGTTGTAATTACAAAAGTTTGATTATCCATTACGACTCCTTTAACTGTGTGGTGAACGGAGCTGGGAATCTGAGATTTCAGTGATAGAAAAGACATAATATGGTGATAGTCAAGCAGCCATTAAAGCACTTGTGTAATCAGTTCCAGAGTGGTGTGGGAATAACTAGGAAAACTCAGTGAACTAAGCGAGAACAATATAGTAACCTTACTGTGGGTTCCAGGACACACTGGAAAAGAAGGAAATAAAATAGCAGATGCACTAGCAAGAGGGGGGCTGAAAGACCATTTTGGGGACCGGAACCCTTTTGCAGTATTATGTAATATTGGAAGAAATAGGCAAAGCCGAGGAAAAGAGAAGATCTGACCATTGGAAAGATCTATTAGGACTTAGACAATCAAAAATTATGATGGGTGGCTACAATCCGTTGACATCAAATGAATGCATAAGTCAAAGTAGATTTGCAGTTAGAGTTTTAACAGGGATCCTAACGGGACCTTGCCACCTGACCGGGAACCTGGAAAAGCTCAAAATAGTGGAGGGAAAAGAATGTAGATTCTGGGGCATGGAAGAAGAAACCTCCATCCACATACTTGCGAATTGCACGGCTATTTAGACTCCTAGGGCACAGCACCTAGGAGATTATTGGATAGAAGAAGGTTATTTACCTAAGTTGACGCCTGCAGATATCCTAAAATCCCATCATACATACATACATACAACTGTGTGGTGAACGAAGCTGGAAATCTGAAATCTAAGTGGGGAAAAATTACACATAATATGATCCAAAATTATATTAAATTTAAATCTTAAGAGCTTCTTTGTCAGTATCTCACTTACCGATCATTAAATTAAATTTTTATCACACACAATCTTTAAATTAAAATCACAATCAACAGAAGAAAGGATTTTTTAAACACAATAAAACATCTTATCCATGATCAAGTATGAATTATACCCTAACCCATATTGCGATCATCACACAAGACCTCAAAAATCCCTTTTCACGGGATGCTGTCAGATCTGATTAGTATCAGGAAAATCATTCAACGGACTTTCACATTCATAACTGTCGGTGATAAAATATTTATGCTGAAGCCTACCAACCGAATCGAATGAATATTTGAAAAGCACTTCTCAGCTGTTCTCCTTCTACATAAGATATCATAAGCACTGTTATGGACTTTGCAATAATGAACCTAGACAAAACAGTTACGAGGGTTTATCTTTAATAAAAAATGTTAAGAGGAGTAAATCACCAGTAATATCACTTCACTTTATCAAAAGTAAAAACAATACTTTTGTGATAATTTCCCGTTATTGTCGAGTACCTTGACAAAACTTCCTATTTTGTATTTTTTTAATACGTGAGAGTGGTAAAATATGACAAGACTAGGACAGTTGTTTTTGAATATTAAAAACTATCTGTCCCACACATTAAGTCATAAGTGGATAGGTTATTCATGAGAGTAGAAACCAACGATAACTTTTGAACCAAACCTATACTATACCCTGTGTGTTACTACTACTACTAATTTAGTCTGGCGAACATTTGGCCAAGACAAACTCATGCCAAGGTTCCGGCACTGAGGCCTCTGGCGGGCTCATTGCATCCATGAAGCCGAGTCCCTCGATGAAGCACTCAATTCTCTTCAGTGGATGCCTTCTTATGTCCCCAGAGGCCATAACAGGGACTCCGAAGATTCGCCTGCGTAGCACAGCCCAATGTGGACATACGAGGAGAACATGGTCCGACGTTTCGTCAGCAATGCCGCAACCCCTGCATAGGGGACTTTCCTCTAAACCTAGGTTGGAGGTGTTTCCTCAGACAGCAGTGCCCTGTTAGGAGTCCTGTTATCTTTTTTAACCTACTCCTTGGTAGTTCAAGAGCAGCTCTCGCATGTCCATCAGTCTATCCCCTCAATAGGAGCTTGGACTGCCTGAGACCCTGTAGAGTCCTCGAGTGAGCAAGGTGCTGGCTTCTCAACCAGTTCCCCGTCTCCTCACGGATTGTTTGTTATGTGAGGCCCGGTCCGTTAAAAGGAATAGCCGCCTCTTCCACAGCCAGCACGTCCGCCCCTTCATTGCCTTCAAACCAGAGTGGGCCGGAATCCATTCTATCCACACTTGCTAGTGTATTACTTTGTGATGAATACTTGTTTCATATTTTCGTATGATTCATTGATAAGAATGTCTCTGAATAATTCCAAATGTTTCAATTCTGTTTTGCTTTAATCATGTTTGCTCTCAATTCAAACTGCTCGTCAAAAATTAAGGATATTGGTAATATTCAAATGAAACAATTGTCATCCAAAAAAATTTGTAAGTGGACAGTCCCATTAAATAGTACATTTTTATCACAATACTTTAGAAGGCATGAGTCACCAAGTGTTTAGTCTGTTTCTGAACTGTACATAACTCTAAACAATCTTCAGCATTTTGAAGTTTTACAGTATAGAGGTATGGAAAGAAGGAAGTTAAGTATTGCAGAGGCAAATATGGCCATTAGTATGATCCATGCTGGGGATAGGCAAGTGGATGTGGGTGAACGTTTTAATGCATTGCAAAGTGTAGTTTCTCGGATAGTCAATCGTTTCAACGCAACGGGAAATGTTGCGGAACGGCTTAGAACTGGAAGACCGAAAGCTACTACGCCCGCTCAGGACCGCAACATTACTCTATCAGCTCGAAGAAACTATTGTCTTAACTTTGGATGCATATCAGGCAAGATGCGCTTAACAAATTAGTGGATGATATGCCAGGACGTAGCTAAGCAGTTATTGAGGCTCGTGGAGGACACACTACCTCTTATAGAATTTTTCGTTGGATCTTGAAAATGAATCGGGTGCTACAAGAAATATTGTCAATTTTAATTTTTTTCAAGAAACTTCTAAGCGGGAAGATTTTTTATCCAAAGAGATGCGCAATGATCTTAATTCATTTTATAATGAAAATTTTTTTTTATTTATGTTTGAATATTTTTGTTTTTAAAGCATTTTCTGATAATATCCCCAACTTTTGACGACCAGTTTAATTATCCTCGGTTCATGTACCAACAATTCACTACAGTTTAATATGAATTCATTGTAAAAATGGAACGTTATTGGTCAATTCTTCCCCGACCACAAAAGCATCGTTTTCACTATTGTCATCGGCTTAACTTTTTCTGAAACGATTATTGAGAACAGAATAAGCTTCTATTATTGTATATTCGATTGTATCCGATTGTCCGTATTTAGTTCTTTTTTTTCCTTTCCACCTCACGTATATTGTAAAAACGACAGTTTGTAACTGTATGATTGTGAAAAGCGACCTCTAATTTTATTAAAGTTTTACACGATATCCGACAAGAATACGAATTTCAATGAACTTTTCACTCTTTGCTTTTTGAGTCCCTTTTATGTCAAGACACAACGTTACATTACAAGTACGTACTTCTTCATTATTTAATTACTAGGGAGTAAAAATCAAAAAAGTTGTCAATGATACAAAATATTGTACCCAAGAGGCAATAATAATTTTTTTTTAAACAAAATATTGATGGTTACAAGGTGATAGATCCTAATTTTCACTGTATTCTATAATATTATGAAAAGCAGTTAACGACAGCTAAAGTTTTTTATAAATCACCCTGTAGTTAAAAATTTCATTAAATAAATAAAATGTAACTGCTCACTTAGTTACAGGGTGTTTTGTTTAAAAGTTTGAAAACTATTTGTGCCCAGTACTTTAAAACTGTATGTATTCATTTCATATTTGGCAGAAAGTGTAGACACTGCACATCCTACTAAATTATGTTAAACAAACGGTTGTGGCTACTACCAGAGGCAAACGAGAGGAGCAAGTAACGAGGTGATCGTTCCCAAATTCTACGCCACTGGCGGAATAGACATTTCAGCACAATTTTTCGATTCTCCAATACTTTTTACGTAAATAAAGTACTCTTTTCTCATAACGATTAAGTCAATATTTTTCGAGATATTTTAAGTTGAACATGCAGCTACACAATTTTGATGTGGTTCATGCAGGATGGAGCACCACCTCTTTATCATATAATAGTGAGTAATTATCTCGATAACCAATTTCCTCATCGTTGGATTGGCAGAGGTAGTGAATTTCCGTGGCCGCCTAGAACTCCCGAAGGTAACCACCTGGATTTTTATTTTTGGGACCATATGAAATCATTAGTATATTCACAAGAAATAAACACTCGTCAGGAACTATGGCAGCAAATTGTAAACTCGGCTTATTTTATTGCCAATCAACCCAACATATTTTTCAAGGTAAGATCATTTAGCCAAAGAATGAATAAGCTTATTGAAGTAAACGTGGGTCACAGAGAACATTTGTTATAAAAGGTTTTTAGGTACTGCTCGTTTCTGATATTTCCGATATGTTATTAAAATTGTAGTTACTTTTATTTAGATTACATTTTCAGAACCACAATTTGTTTTCACTTTATCCTTTCATTCAATAGTTGTGTTCTTTAACACGTTTCATTTGCGTATTAAATGCAATTCACTGGTCCAAAACATCGACATAGTTATTACACATCAAAATCGTGCAGCTTCATGCTTAACTTAAAATATCTCGAGAAATATTGACTTTATCGTTAAGAGGAAAAAGTACTTTATTCACGTAAAAAGTATTGGAGAATCGAAAAATTGTGCTAAAATTTTCATTCCGCCAGTGGCGTAGAATTTGGGAACGATTAATCTGTCACTTGCCCCTGTCGTACGCCTCTGGTAGTAGCCGGAAACGTTTGCTTAACATCATTTAGTAGGATGTGCAGTGTCTACACTTTCTGCCAAATATGAAATGAATACTCAAAACAGTTTCAAAGTACTGGGCAGCTACATTTTATTTGGGTGTTTTGGGTCAAATCTTCATAATTTGAAGTCAGGATTCTGCTGTCAAATTATTTCCAATTAGTAATTAATCACCCTGTATACATTCGCATTTTCATTTTTTCTTATACTGAATAGATTATATTCAATGAGTTGGTATGTATGATGCAATTTTGCAAGGTTATTTTAATCACGATTATAACCACCAATTCTCAAAAATTTAATGTTTTTGTTTTTAAAACAAGGGCTATTGACTACTAATTTACTTACAGTTGATTAGGTCTACAAAGGAAACAATTCCAAAAAAAAACGCTCATTGAATGGGATAATTAATTTGAACCATTGGGTAACACTTATTCAGTATAAAAAAAAATAAATGCATCTGTTTTTATTTAGCATGTTATTTTAAAAATATCCGGTCGGTACTTGCATTAATACGTGACTTGTTATATTTTTGCATCACATATCCACTGCTTTTACTCATACACACGTATTTTTGATTAAGTTAATCATGTTACATTCTTAGCGCTCCAGCACACGAAATTCTATTCGCAATGAAAAAATTTGAGTCATATTCTCTGTTCGAGATGAACTATTGGAAATAATAATAATACTAGGCTTGTTCAACTGAAACCCATCTTTGGTCAGGTTAGCCTTGGAAACAATTGTAATCATTCAACTGACGTTTTCCAACATTAGTAGTGTATGCAAACGTCACACTGATCTGTTTATTTCGTTTATATTTGACAGCGATTTTAAGTATTGTGACTTGGAAATGGCGTTTGTTGTTAACAATCCGTCCAAATGTGATAAGCGTGCGGTCATTCAATTTTTGTGTGCTGAATGTGTGCATTGTGCAACCGTTGCAAATTTATACGCGAATGCAAGCAGTGTATGGAAACGCATGTTTTGCATATCCAACTGTGAAGGAATGGTGTCGAAAATTTAAGAATGGAGAAGAGAGGACGAATGATAAGCCACGACCAGGTGCATTGATTACTGTATCAACAGACAGGAATGTGACATGTGTGGAAGGCCTGATTAGAGAAAATCGTCGAATTTCAATCAGAGCAATTTCAGAAAATGTTGGTGTGAGTATAGGATCTGTCCATAGTATCGTACACAAACTAGGCTACAGCAAAGTTTGTGCGCAATGGGTTCCTCGTCTTTTGTCTGAGGACCAAAAAAGCTTGCGAATGGGCTTGTCTTTGCAACACCTCACGAAATACAGTCAAAATGGTAATGGCTTTCTCTGGTCAATAGTTGCTGGCGATGAATCTTGGTGTCATTATTTTGAACCATTCAGTAAGCTGTCATCGATGCAATGGAAACACGCAAATTCTCCGCCACCAAAGAAGTTTAAAGTTCAACCTTCTGCAGGCAAGGTGATGTTGACATTTTTTTTCGACCATGAAGGACCCTTGCTGATAGAGTTTACAGAACCTAGAGTGCATATCAACGCAAACCTGTATAATGAAACTTTGAACAAGCTCCATCAAGCAATAAGAAAACGTCCAGGGAAGCTTTCACGTGGTGTTATTCTGCTTCACGATAATGCTCGGCTTCATGTTGCCAACGTAGTGAAAGAAAATCTGCAACGAAAGAAATGTAGGATATAAGAGCATCCACCCTATAGTCCCGATTTATCGCCTTGCGATTTTCACATTTTTGGGCCACTTAAAAAGGCGTTAAAAGGTAACCGTTTTCAGTCGGACGCAGAAGTACAAAACGCTGTGAAAGAATTCTTCCAGCAGCAGCCACAAGAATTCTATAAGCAGGGTATACATCGGTTGGTGAAACAGTGGGATACGTGCCTCAATTGTAGTGGTAGTTATTTGTAACTGTACTTGTCAATAAATTTTTCCTGGACCAAAGATGGGTTTCAATTGAACTATCTTGTACTAATAAACGACTTATGCCAGTTTTTCTTGACAGTATAATATATATTTATAATCCATATAGTGTTGCAAGGAACTTTTACCAGTTTCCAGTTCAGTTTCACGATCCCGTATAGTCTTTATGATCCATTTAATATTTTTTCCAGTCGTCAATCGCTTACTAATTTTTTTTCATTGCCATCTGCAGCATACAGCTCCTATCAAATTCACGTAACGTCACCCTTTTTTAGACGCCTAATGCCTCGTCTACTTACGCAGCCAACCCCAGATGCATTCTAGAAAGTGATTCCCATCAAGAAGCATCCACCTACGACAAGTGCTTCGCTTCATAATTATGTAACCCATGAAAAGTTGCCGCAGGATCTGAGACGTCGATAAAGACTCAAGGGGATTGTCACATATCCATTATACCAAACGCGCCTGTCCATGATTTATGTTAGGAACTACGATATATTGCGGGTTTGGTGTGGCTGGAGGCAATGAGAGGAATGGTGAGGATTTCTGCTGATGTTGTTTTGATTGTCATATAATTGTTTTCTGATTGGGAGGTGGAAGGAATACTGCTTTGCTTTGCGGAATAATACGATTTTTTATAGGACGATTATAATATTACGTGAAGATAGAATCCGAGATCACTCAGTAAATTACTCACAATTTTTACAAGGACAGCATTCAGTAGTGTAGCTTCAATTAAACTTATTAGTTATTTGTGATATGAAAAAAACTATTAATTTACAAAAGTTTGAAGAACTCGAGTGTAATTTCTAAGCTATTGTCCAAAAATTACCCAGAAAATTCAAAGAAATCTATTTTTTAAAAAAAGTACATCTTTAAAAAACACATGAATATCGGGTTTTACGACCCAAAGTACAAGTCGACAAATATTTCTTGGCGCCCGAGTTTTCGATGGGCACTGGCACAATGTTTTTGATTTTTCTTTCTATTTATTATTATTAGGTGAAATTCGGTGAGAAAATGTTAAATTTTAATGTATGGTTAAAAATTAGACAATCTTTTAACTCCATTTTACTATTTTGTACGCATAATAATCTTTAAAATATGAACGGAGAACTCTTAATTGGACATCAAATCTGTTAAAATTCAAATCCTAATCTTGACTATGTATAGATTAAAACATTTCAAATAGAGTAAACTTCGTCAAATATAACGGCTTGCCGTTAATTTTTAACCACTTATAGAATTGACCCTATAAAGCGAATTCTCTTATAGTTTTAAATCGTACCTTCAAATTTTTGTTTCTATTATATAAACCTAATTTGTAGTAAAATGTATTAAATAATTTCATTCGTAGTTTTGGTTTGAAGAAGAGTGCATTTATATTATACCTAAATTATGCACTAGAACTTTATATATTATTATATAAGTGAATACATAGATAAGCATTAAATACTAGTAAATCTACTTTATGTGTATTCTTAGACATGACTAAAGCTTTTGAGTCGGTAAGTCATAAAAAATTATTAGAGTCGCTAGAAGAGATTGGATTTAGAGGAAAAATCTTAAATTTACTAACTAGTTATCTCCACGGAAGAAAGCAAAGTGTAGAGGTTAACGGGGTAAAAAGTGAGTGAGTTACTTATTAAATTTGGGGTTCCTCAAGGAACGGTGCTTGGTCTATTTTTGTTTAGTATTTATGTGAATAATCTTTTGAAGTTAAAAACAAGGGGGTCTATAATTAGTTATGCTGACGACACCGTTATTTTTTATGAAGGCCTCGGTTAAAAATTTCGCGGAAGAAGACTTAGATCTAATTAAAAAATGGTTCAACAGTAGATTACTTACAATTAATATAAAAGAATCATAGTATTTACCTTTTGCTTGTTACAAAAACGGATTACCAAATTATAACATTCTAGCTATAAGAGAACCACGGCAAGATCAAGATTCATATTTTCTTTCTACAGACTCTATAAAAAAACTGGGTATAACGATCAACCAGCATCTTCATTGGAACCTTCATATTAATGAGATGGTCAAGATATTAAGAACACTAATTTATCGTTTCAAAAATATAAAACCTATTTTGGATATAAACCATTTAAAGATATTGTACTTCGCGTTGATAGAATCTAGATTGAGTTACGGCATTCTAGCTTGGAGCAGTGCATTACCCACACATCTTCATAAATTAGAGGTAATTCAAAAATATATATTGAAAATAATGTTAGGTAAAACAAGAACTTTTTCTTCTGATCAGCTATATTTAGAGGCTAAACTATTAGATATAAGACATTTATACTTTTTTTTTTCTCTGTGTAAATCAATTTAAAAATATTGCAAAATATTGACCATTTGTACCGAACCCGGTACAGTGCGCAAAAATTTAAAACTTCTTTTGCTTCTAAGAGTATAGGACAGAGAAGTCATTTATACCTGGTCCCTAGAGTTGTTAATATTCTCCCACTAGAAATAACAACTACAACATATTTAAGTCGATTTAAATTTCTTCTGAAAAGTCATTTATTCAATATTCCGCGTGATGAATTCCGGATAGAAATGGAATGATATCTTTCATTTGCCAAATGATTTGGTGCATTTAAATGTATACCCAATATTTGTGCTTTTTTTTTGTTTTTATCTATTATCTATTTTGTTTTATTAGCTATTTGTTGATATGCTAATATCTTACAATATTTTTCCCACGGACAGTTTCAGGACTATTGTGGGTTTATGTTGTTTATTTGTATATTTTGTATTTGGTGTTGTTATCTTGTAACTTTTTTTTCTTTGCAAATAAACGTTATTATTATTTACAATATATGTTGTACTCTTTTTTTACTTTGTTTATATAAAATTTCTGAACAGTTTTTTAAATATTTTTCCTATATAGTACTTAGTTTGTAAAATTAAAAGAATTATATCTAATAAATATTCCATATCTAATGATAGGTTAATATTTAGTTTAATGTAAGCTGAATTGTAATTTTGGAAGTAAAATTTCTAAAGTAAGGATAGCACTTGTAGATTTTAGCAAACAATATTAATTTGAGACATATGTAATAGATAATTAGCTAAATGGTCAATAGGAGAAGGTACCTACAATATTTAGTTCGTTAAGTAGTAGTAAATATGTTAGAAATGTTCAATTATATAGGCTTATTACGTACATTATTGTAAATGTAACATAATCGGTAACATAATCCATAAATAAATAAAATCTTTATCGTTTGCTTACCATTATTTGTTATTTATAGCTATTACGTTTCTGTACCTATCGGCTTTCTGCATAAAATATTTTCAATTTCAATCTGTTTTATTACTTATCTACCTGCCAACGCTTTTCTGAGAACTCTTAATTACTTAAAATGTCATTAGTTTATCTTTAGATACAGTCGGAAATCATCATAAAATAAAAACAAATGTTTGAAATTAGAAATGTAAAGAGATTAAGAGATGATTTATCACTAAACACTTGTTACTCTTGCTTATTTACAATAACAAACTTTCACCGCACCCTTGTATTTGTAGTATCTTGGAAATGTCGGTGTTAGGTGCGTGAATTACGGCATCCCTATCTCTCGTGTCTTTTCCTTCGCGCATCGTTAGGCGCCAAGAAATATTTGTTGACTTGTACGTAGCAATCTAATTCATTTCAATCGAAAAAGATGATATTGTTACATCATACGTTAATTACTTTAAAATACTGTCATATATGACGCGTTCACATCTATTCCAATTTATCCTTGACATCGTTCTTCCTTTTGCACGCTGTTTGTTAAATTTAAAGTTAAAGAAACTTATAAAGACATAAAACATAAGAATGCAATGAAAATATGGGGCGTCGGTAGTTTGTCAAATAACTAAGGAAAATCTCGGGCTTATGTAAATATAGTTAAAAGATATAAACACGTTTTACGAATTCTGGCAAACATTTTTCCCAGCACCCACACGTTCATTTCAGATGTTTGGATAAAAAACTTCTGGCACCTACCTAAATGGAAAATTTATTTGTTTTGTTTCGGATTTCCTGTTTTCTTTATACACATCCTTTTCAAATAAAATAATTTTGCTTTAACGTCCAAACGTAAAATGTATAACGATGCGTCTTTTTATCAGTGAAATATTTTTGTTTGTTGGTAAATAACGTGGCTCTGCAGTCAATATTTTAGAAAATGGCAAACAATGATTCTGAATGGTGTTTTTTTCGTCGGCTTCTAATGAAGCTTTGTCCAAAACTTTCAGTATTTGGATTAAAAATCGATGTATCTGAGACCATGATGTTATAAACTAAAACTTTTCGACGATATTGTATATTTCTTCCACAGTTTATGTGATGACCCATATTTTTAATCCCTTTGGAGGAAAAAGCCGCCCAATGGCGTACATATAAACTTTTTATAAATTCGAATATTGTGAAATAATAATACTATATCAATTTGAATGAAAAAAATTAACCTGCATACAAAAATAATAAAATTTGTAATACAATAATAACGCGTTTTTCTCTAGAACACGGAGTATCTAAAGAACAGTTTTTTGTATCACCATACTTGACAATTATAGCTCTATTTGAATTACGATACCCTTTTATTTTGCGCAAATACTCCTGTCTAAGTTCAGCGATACACCAAGATACCATTATTACCATTCGATTATCTAACTCCTTATATTAAAATCCACAATTCAATAATCCCGCGCATCATCTTGGACTATCGTTTCAAATGGTCTCCAAAATGCCATTCTAATTATTTATATTATAAAACTTACCCTAACGTATACAAACAAATAAATATTATATTAATATCAATTCACTGACGCCACTTAACCACTACACCATCAAATAGATATTATATTAATGATACTTTTCTACACTAGATCACCTACACTTTCCTATAAATACCTATAACAATTCACTAAACTCAGTCAAACAAAGATAGATATTATATTAAATATATTTTATTAAAACAAAATTCACACCCGACACTGGATTTATAAGCCGAGACACAACACAACCCCCCCCCGAACACCCTCAAGACCGAATAATTTTTTCTGAGAAAGTTGTCAAAGGGAGTATACTTCGGTTATTTCGTTATATTACGCTAAATACTGTAGTTGATGATTGGATTGTTCGGAAGTCTTGAGTGCACCTGCATTTACGTTGCCAACTCTTTAAAATTTTCCTAAACATAGTAACATACATAAAGTGGTGTTAATTAATTTTCCTTTTTTCAGCAATTTCAAGCGACTTGTTTTAATGTTCACTAATAAATTTATATTATGTATTTGTTAAAAAATATTTCCAAACTAGCCTTCTTATAACGCCTCGAACTAACAGTTTACTGAAGTAAGGGGAACATTTGTGTAGCGAGCCTAACAATTTTAGAAAATATATCTGACAACATCGCTTTATTTTATGGTCATTACACTAACAATAGTTAGATTATACCACAACTCCCTTAATGCTTGAGCAAAATGTACGTGTTCTCGTTTTCAGTGATTAGTATAAGAATATAGCATTTATTCAGAAGACAACTGAAAAATTAAATTTAGTAGAGTGTGTAATAAAAAATGTTCTAATTACTCAAACAAAAACTCCACCCACTCCATCTACTGAGCTCCAAAATAACAAAAAACGAACCGTATGCAAGCCATTCAAAACGAATTATAGAAACTGAATGAAAAAATAAATAATTTCCTTGGTAATTCCACTCTGCGAGCATCCATTACATCGCGATATCTGGAAAATTACCTTTTTCGTGAGAATTGAACCGCCGATTGGCGCAACATAAGTATTTTAAAATTGAATCATTATCTAGAGCCATAAATTTCGGATGATTTATCGAACGAACGTAAGTTCATGCTAAATCGAAATTTATGTGTTTGAATTTGGTATGTGCGTCACTAACACTGTGAAGAAGGGTCAAATTTTATTTATCGTATCCGTCATCAGATTTAAAAACGTATCTGAATCGATAAATTTCGTGATGGAGAATTGAATTTTATAAATAAAAATAAATTTTGGGGATTAATGTCTAATCCTATGTATTTATTATTCTATTTTAACATATTTTGTAGTACCCGTGAAACACTTGACTAAAAGGTTTGATATGATAAAGATAATGTGTACTATGTCAAAAAAGTGGGTAGGAGCAATAAGGCTGTCAAATAACACAATCTAGAAGGCTTGAAAGTTACAGGGGCAGACGATTACATAGAGGTCAACTCTAGGTGCGTGCTCTGAATTTACTAGGAAACAGTAGTGAGTTTACGGCACAAGCACCATACCTACAAAACACAATACGTTTATCAAGCTTCCATTTTATGCCCATTTCAAGTCTAAACGTTCGTGGACACATACTGTTCGTCCAATTGACGTCCACTTAATGACCATTTCAAGTCCAAACATTCGTTCATGTTTAATGTACATCCATTGTTCGTCCATTTAACGGCTTTGAGCTACGAATTCACATCAATTATATGTCAAAAGATGAAAAAACATTTGATTATTCAAATTGTACGTCAAATTGAACGTTGATTGGTCGTCCATTCAAATGAGAGATGCGCGATCGAGTGATTAGTTAAAAGCAAAAAAAGAGAGAAATGTAAGGTTATTTTTTGTAGAAATTATACTCATGTGCCCTGCCCGTTATTAGCAAAATTGAGAACGCTCAAACTGCGATTAGTGTGTCACAAGCAAAAGATTGCTAAAAAACTGTTGTATTAAAAAAAGTGTTAACTCCATTCTATTTGCGTGAAAGCTGGGATTATTGGAAGTAGAGGTTATCAAATGTGATAGGTGGTCAAAATAGGAATCATTAGTCTGTTCAGAAGATTTTTTCAATATTTTTATTATAAAAATTTGCTACCGCAAGAACTTACTGCCCTCCCTTCCATTTTTGTAATTATTATCCAATAGCCAGTTTAAAGCAAATAGACTAATGTTGATGTCTTTTTTTAAAACTTGTACCCTTTTTAAATACAACTGTACAAGATAAACGGCACATCAGCCAAATTCACCACATTCAACATATCTTCATCACTACCTGAAAAATCAATTTTCCAAACCAGAATGTGTTAACGTTGAGCCTGCATACTGAATAACACTATAACTTTATATTATTAATACTCTAGCTAACGTGTCAATACTTGACAGGCTGCGGACATTACTGTAAACAAAGATACTGATACATGTATGGGAACTGCCAATTATTTATATTCTACGTCATCACGTCTGTATACATATTAAGATAAAAAATTAGTTTAAAATACTCCTTTATTAATATTCATACATTAAAAAATGTTTTGTTTCTCGACGGTTAATTAGCATATGCCTGAAAAAAAAGATGAATAGGAACGCATGTGGAATGTAACTGCTTTGACATACCTTGCTCATTGTTAAGAGATAGAAGCTGTATACTCTCGGTCACAATTTCACGAACAAAGTTGTCAGCTCTTCTAAAACTAGAGTTTTTCCGAATAAGACATAGAAAAATAACAATTATATGATCATAGGAGAGTAGATTTTAGCGAAAATATTCACGGAAGCTCCTATCATAGGATACGATAAGTTCGGTTAGATCATAACCCTTCACTACGATTTATGTAAGTGGGTCTGGTGTAGCCTTGTATGTATGTATGTATTTTTTGGGGTAACATTCACTGAGGCCTAAAAGATCTATAGCCTTTCATAACCCTCCAAACAATTCCAGCTTCTTGACGAATCCGATCAATTTATTGGGATTATCATATTTTAAGGCGAAAAGCCAAGTACATACTTGACTGTTTGATTGAGTGGTATGAATAAAAATGGTCAAATAATGTATACTCAATCATTTGAAGTTAATACTACACGAGGTATAAATAAAAATCAGGAACAAATACTCATTTGAATATGTAAATGCCCAATGTTTCCATGAATAAAAAACGTTAATGCTCTCTAGCATGATCATCTACTCCACCAGTACTCCAATTTGACATTTCCAGAGTTAATCCCTAATTTGCTTTGCAAAAAATACTATATATTTACAGTGTGTGATCGAGAATTTAATGCATCCTATATAAATAAAGAGATGAAGAGACTATCAATACGCTTTTTGGTATAGAATCTGGAGAAAGAAGAGGTAGGGTTATATGTGATGTTGGTAGAATGGAAAAGTTCTTCAATTATATAGATGATCTAAGTTTTTACACAGAATTGGTGTGCACCAAACTTTTGTATCGAAAGTTGAGACAGAAGTTATTGATATGTTTATTTAAAAATTGGGATGGAGGATTTCTGCAAAAAGAGAATGGCCAGCGATGTACAATTTCCCATGTGCAATGGATGTAATCGATGGCCCCCAAGAGAAATATAAAAAAACATCTTTTTATGGTAATGAAACATATTTACAAAATGGTAATTTTATCTCTAAGGGAGAGATTCTCTTCATACCAGGTTTGTTCACATTACATTAATTCAATGATTTTTGTCTTGGTGATACTAAATTGTAAATTAAAGAATATATTTTTTATAGTATAGAGGTTTGGTTGAGACAAGTATCACATGGGATCATTTCATCCGATGTCATTCCCATTATGGGGTCGGTTTCCAACTCTTTGTATCGCTAGTTATACGTTTCACTGTGTAGTTTCATGGGCGCTTGCATTACGGTCAATCTATTCACGATTGATCTGACTTCACCAAAAATTTCATTACGACGTTTCATATTTGCGGAATCACCATCAACTTAACTTTTTTTAAATACGGACCCGTATTTTGTATTGCAATCTTTTTAGGTTTGTATCTGCTCTTCTTTACTTAAGTTAAATAAGAGTTTTCATTTTGAAACTTAATAACAATGAGCAAATATGAAATAATGGTGTATTTTACAAATGACACTCTGAGGATATGATAAATTGAGAAATGTTATCAAAATTCAGTAATAATTGTTGTTCAAAATAACGTCCATTCTGTGCAATACGTAGTTCCATTCTCCTTGACATATGAGATGTAGCTGCATCAATCATTTCGAATGTAATTTTTCAAAAAACGTTCACTATTCGTTGATACGGTCACTCGTACAAAATAATCTATGAGTCCGAAAAATGAAGATCAATGTGGCCATCTTGTAAGATAACGTAGGTCAACCATAACAAGTTGCTTGCTGACATTATTACAAAGACCTAAGCATTCTTTGGTATACTCACCCCTGACAAATTTCACCACAAATCCAAAAATATTCTCGTGGTCCAGACGTTAATGTCTGTTTGCCAAAATTAATTGGGATACTAAATGCCTTTGGTCCGATGGAGCCACCTTTCAGATGAGTCTGTCATTTCCTCAATATTCCCAGAAAACCAGACAATATATTGGGAATATCTTCTGTAAGTTACTTGTGGCATTACCTATTCCTTTCTTCTCTTATTTTTTTGGGAATCAAACCACAAGAGTTTTTTTTTTCCGTTGTGTCAGATAGGGATCAAAAATTATTTCATTACTAGTTAATCTTGACAACGGTCGCTGGAACGCTACCGAAACGTCGAAATAAAAAATAAAAAACATTATTGTGGTTTGATTCCTCAAAAAATAAAAGAAAAAAGAATTTATTGGGAGTCCCGTCTCCGTTACATCTTTGCTTTTCTCCAGTCTTATAAGCCACAACGAAAATCTGACAACATCGTATCTTTCCTGACACTGTGAACGTAGACTCTTGATATATTTTGAATTGTTTAGAATTGCTAATGAATCAACATTGGGTTAACCACTTTTTGTTGAAGTAATTACACCACGCCATTACAGTGTCCATACTAAAATGGTACTAGTTACATGAAATCTGTCTCGAAACGTTAATTGGACTAGTATTTACTTATTGTTATGTACCAAAATGCCACTTAACGTTAATTAAAAGACCGCGTAATTCAACGGTATTTCTAAATAGAACCATTTTAAATTACAATACGTTTGTAATGTAATTTACTCACTATTCCAAATACTTGCGGTCTGCTGCAATTTTTAAATTGCTTAATTGATGTGAGGCAAATGTTTTCAGCGCTGGGAGTGTTCCGATTCATTTTTTATAGTCAGTATCCTACTATTTTAGTTCAGTTCAGTTCTTTTTGGTTTTGGAATCTGAACGTGAACTCTGTAACGGAGTAGAAAGGAAATTTCTTTCTATGTTAATAACACAAAACAGTCTAACCCACAAAACAGTCCAACCTTTATTCTGTTTTGTGGGTTAGACTGTTTTGTGTTCCTAGCATAGAAAGAAATTTCCTTTCTATTCTGTTACAGAGTTAAACTCCTGGTATTCCGAACATTATTACTATATTTATTTGACAATTCCACACATGTGATTTTTAACCAATCAGAACGTGTATTTCTGACAGATCACCATCGCAACGGATGAATTTTAGTGGACATTTTTTCCTCGTGGGTACCCAACAGCGACTTATACAGGACATTTTTTTGACGTTTATAATGACAAAATATTTTTTTTGACAATCTAATTTTTATTTGTTCACATGATAATTTTGACTCATTTCAACTACAAGCTTAGATGTTTTCTAAATTCTTTGGACCATTATGATAAATGTTTATATAAAAAAACGCAATTATTATATAAGTACTATGGCAGGTTGATTGGAAGTTGCTTGTTCTTGATTTCGAGATTCTTGGATTGTATTTGCAGAAGTTGAAGCAGACCTCATTGCGTCAATTATATCCTGATGATGGCCCGAGTCAATTTCCAGATATGGTTTTATGGAGTGACTGCTACCATGCCCTGTTATTTTGATTAATTGCCGTTCTCCAGTTCCCGTTTTGGCTAAAGTTGAAACAGAAGTGGCCCTCGCAGAATGATTTGGTATCTTGATCTTGTTGACATCGATTCCAATCACTGATGCCGCCGATTTGAACCAGGAAGATTTTGTATTTTGTCCAACCGGGCTGTTCTTGTACCAGCCTTTGGAATTGGGAAGATGCCTGTTTGGATTTGGAGCTAGAAATAAACGATTAGTTTTGATGAGTTGGTCTCGCTTGCTTATTAGTTTTTTGAACAGTCTTACTGGGCATAATTCTTCATTGACTATTCGGTACTAGCCACTCACTGTCGGCCATTCTTTTTGAACCGCCTTGGTGGTCTTGGAGAAAACTGGGTTATACTCAATGCGTCCTGTTGGTTCCCTTTAATTGTCAATTTCCTCCACAAAATATTCTATTGGTGCTGCCTCTCCTTCATTTCCTCTCCAGGCCAATTTATGAGCAGCAATGTGAAAGAACTTTCTTTGCAATCCTCCCGGAGTGTTTTCGTCCCAAAGCTCAATAATCTTTCTCAATTCGTCTGCTGATAGTGCGAATGAACTTGCCTTTCTCTTGGTTGGATCTATTCTTAGCTTTGGACGCCATGCATTTTTTGCAGCTATTGCGTTGACAAATTCTATGTCAGAGAATGGATTAAATTTGCGATTATACCTTTCGAAAAAATATTCCTGCAACTGTAGAGTTCCACTTTGATAACACTCTCCTTGTAGTCTGCGGAGTTATTTTTTCGCAAGTTGAAGGCATAGTCTTCAAGAATAAGCGCCAGTTCTTCCACAGGTATAGCCGCTCTGTCGAAATCATACGCTTTTTCTGCGCAAAAGTTTGTAAACTAATTCCATACACTTGCCTTCGATTTCCTAGTATTCGCGCTGCTTAATATTCTGGCGAATATTTTCTTTACTTTCTTGACCGAAGCGAGACATTTTTCTACGTCTTGCTGTTTTTGACAAATTCAAAACAGAAATAATTTCTAGCTTAGAGTTTCACTGAGTTGCCATGGTAACTAAATAATCAAGTCGACAAAACCTTCTATGTTTTGCAAGTACTTGATGAAGACGAAAATTGATGTTGTTGGAAATAAACACATTTGGTGTGGAATTTTCTTACCGAATACCACACGAGGTCAAATTAAATCCGGAAATTTTTTCGAGCTTATGAATATTTTGAAAATTATCCCGAGTCGAAAACGAACAAACCATAATTTGACCTCTAGTGGTATTACTAGTGACAATTCATAAAATAATAACTGTTTCAGTGAATTGTTAAGCTTTTTTCTAGTTTCCTTTTAATAGTATTCTGCTGAAATTATAGTGAGAGATATAATTTTTGGAGTGTGTACGTTCATTGCCATTTTTTTTAAATATCACTGCTACCTATATAAATTTTCAATTTTATCGGCAAAGTAATCTTCTCATGTAATTTTACAAATTTTTGTGGTTTTCTTATGAAGAAAAAAAAATGTCGGTCCATTTTCACCCAACTTCTCAATTTTCACATTGTCTTCGCTTTATCCTCGACGCTGGGAAATGTTCATTCAAAGTGCATCTGACGAGCAAAAACTTGGGGTCACTTATGAAGTTGCTAGTAAGCTTAAGTTTATTCAAGAGGCGTGATGCCTTTAGATCCTATTGTTGCTACATTCTGGTCGGGAGCAACGTAAATCCCTAAGAATTGTAAGCGTCTGTGATCCAGAAAGTATACCGGATGTATCAAGAGACTGGTCTGAGAACCCGCTTTGCTGCGAAGTCATCTCAAAAAAAAATATTATGAACAGAAAAATGGATTGTATTATAGAGAAGTGGCTAGAGGTCCACCATTGCCTTATGCCCAAGATACACGAGGCTAGTTTTTCAAGCTAGAATAGCCAGCTAGATGCTTTCTGTCTATCTTGATTGAGCGTTCTGGCTTGCTGTCCTAGCTTGTACATGCTAATGCTGTCTACATAATGCCTGATAATTTTAACTCAAGTACGGTTTAATTTTTAATTTTATTTCTTACGTTTTTGTCAGTCATTTGTACGCCAATTGTCAATAATTCGCTACATATTTTTTGTAGTACTGAATCACGTTTAGATTTATCTTTATAAGATGGAGTGATGGCGTTCCACAGACATTCATCCTCAAGATACAATGGTATAAATATAAACATTAAATAAAAGTCCGTAATCAGTTTGGGCATTTTATCACTCTCAAATTACGCAGTTTCGGCTAGAAAAACAAAATGCGTGGTTACTGTTCACCTAGACCCTAGACAGGATAGTAAAATCAGTAGTTAAGTACTAGTTCAAAAATAGTACGCCGTCCTATTAAACTATCCTAGCTCGAGACGCTGGCCTACTAGCTATTTTAATAGCTTACTAGTCTAGAACAGAAGCTAGTTCTGTATACACGAAAACAGAGCTACTCGCGTGATAGCTTACTAATACTAGCTTCCTAGCTATCCTAGCTTCAAAAACGGGCATCACTAAATTAGGCGAACGTCGGGAAGTATGGAGAAGGCCCGGCAAAAGATACGCTGCAGCTTGTATTGACGAGCGACTTCCATTAGGCGGTGGTCAGTTATGGTTTGGGACTGATTTCTTGGTCTTTATCGAGAATGACTTGCAAATAAAAGCTTATAGCAGAAAATTTGAAAGAAAATAAGAATATTTAAAAATTTTCAGAATATTATGGAATTTATTCACCTTAATCGATTGGTGGCCACAACAACGCTGTAATTATTATGTATACCCGTATTTTCGATGCCTATAGACCGGAAGCCGTTTCCATGTGAAAAACAAGTAGAGCAAGGCCAAGACCCAAACTGGAAAATCAACGCTACAGTGGACATTGGAAACCTTAGAAGTTTCACGAAACTGAAACAGTTAACTTACGGATACCGTGTACTTGGATGCATTCCTAAGGTAGTACTTTATCATCAAAAACAACATGGCATACAAAACCAAGTGAGACTAAGGGTTGATAAGCGAGAGGTGGAAACAAAAATGACCTATGAATTGCGGTGATACTTAATGTGTTAATAATTTGCCAAATAAGATGTAAAAGTTATAATTAGGCACCTAAGCAAAAAGAAAAACAAAAATTCTATTAATCGAGCTTGACCTTCTTTTTGTCTTTGAATAGCGGCCAATTTTTGAACGTTGTCATTTTCGCGTGCCATGGCTGGCATCACAGTGTATGCCAGTAATTGTTTACTTCATATTCAAGGTCATTCTATAAACTTTCACTCCTATAGGTTTGTCTGTTTTGTGGACGGAAGCATAGCTCATTCAACTAATGATAATATTTTCTGAAGTTTTTATTAATTTTTATCCAAGAAAATATTTCTTTAATGCCAATTAATTTGAACAGAGTTGACAAAAATTAAATACCTTCATATTAACATGTGTTTCAACAGTCGCCAAATTTGGAGCTCCTAGACATTTATTTTGTTATTTGCCAAAAGTAGGTTACAAATCACGGGGCGTTTTCGGAAACAACGCTTTGTTTTGGGATGATGATTTGCACGGTAGCCAAAGCAAGTAGGATTAGGTAATCCAAGATAAGAGCGACATTATGCGGCAACAACGTTTTTTCTGGAGAATTTTTGTTCAGTTGGTTGTAGTCTTGTTGTTGACAATCTGACGGTTATAAAATTTGTTACTTTTCGTAATTTTTGGTTATAGGTTGTTTTCTTTCTTGATAAATATTTTCACCAATTTCACCATATTATTCACCATATTGCGTTATGTGAGTTTTTCGCAATGGATAATAATGAAGAAAAAGAAATAAGCCGTAAACGGCAAAGGGGTTCCAATTTTAATTATGAAGAAAAAGAAAATTTTGTTTCATTAGTTGATACTTTTAAAACTATCGTAGAAAACAAAAAAACGGATAGTACAACCAACGGAGAGAAAGAAAAACCATTGAAAAAATCACTGATTCATTTAATACTCAAAGCAGTAATACCTATAGATCTACTGAAAATATATAAACTATAAAAACGAACCAAACCAAACCAAAGTAACCGAAAACACAAAAAAGTTTGTTTTAACGCTTAAAGATTATCGACAGACGATGGTTTTGATGCAAGACATTTCGTTTTTTCTTTTCAGATTCGAGAGTTAATACTTAACTCGAATTTATTACCCCATTTTTAAAGATTAAAAATAATCCTAGATTTACGAAATAATCATAGATTAAAAATGCGGTGCAAATAAAAATTTCAAGTTAACTCATGATTATTGGTTAACTCAGGATTAAACCAAGATTAAACAATCGGTGCAATCGGCCATAAATGGTTAAGATACTGTCATTGTCATAACTTCACTCACATTTCATAGGTTTCTTTCAATTTCTTTCTGAGTCCATAAACATTTTATGATTTAGTCAAAAAAAAGGAATTTAATAGTGGTATTCCCAATTTTTATTTTTATCTAAATGAAACCAAATTTGTCTTAAACATCTGAAGGGAGAAGCGACATACAATCGTCGCGTTCATCACAATAAATTTGATCAAGTAGCGATTTTTAGAGTGATCCATCGTTTCTTAATTCTTCTGAACGTGCTCATCTTGATGTAACACCATAACCTAATGTTATTTGATATATGACCTCAATAAATATTCATTAATTTTCGATTTCAATTCCGTTTAATAGTTTGTACTCGTGTTCATTCATTTTTAAGATACAAATGTTTGAAATATCTTCAAACCAAAATATGCTCTGTCATTTTATATGTTTATTGACAAAATATTCGGCATGGATGACAGTTAATGCATCATTGATCGGTAGGGTAGCGTATTTCAATTCTAATGAAAAAAGTGGTGACTGCTACCACAGCTCTCACATCTGATCAGTTGACAGAACACGCGCTCAGCAGAAAATTGCTTATCGGTAGTGTTACGTTGGGATGACCAATGACAGTCTCTTAATCATTTGTGATCTTAAAACAACGAGCTGCTGCCATATCTCTCACTGTAGCTTACTGAAGCCTGTTTCCGAAAAGGCACAAATCAATTTAAAGGTATCAATTAATTTGTAAGCAATGATCTTGAATGGTATATCAATTAATAGGTTTAATGAGATTACTCTGTTATATCCTAATTTAAATAGAACGACCTTCCTGACAAACTGGTAAATCTTCTATTTGCGTGACATCGTTCCATTTGCCAAAATTAACGTTCGTCGATTTAAAGCCGTTCAATATCAAATTTCCGTAATTCGAACTTAATAACTAATTACAAGCTCTGCCTTATCTCAGTCTAAGAACCAGCTTAGGTCGTTTAAATGTATTGTCATACTCGATAGATTGGTCATATAATTTTATTTCGAGTAAAATTGCTAATGGATGAGTTGAAATATTATGCCGTTTTTTCCAAAAAATGACGCTGTCGTGAAATAATTGGCAAAATCTGTAGTGAAAACACCGAGACGAAGTAATTTCCCAAATGGATTCCGGATGATTGCATTTCCATAACTCTTACTACAATCAATAAAAATTTATTCGTGGTTAATTGGAATAATGAATCACGAATCTGTCACGGAATGAGTTAAATATTCGGTCTAAAGTATGATGGGTACAGTATAAAAATAAACGTGTATATAAATTGCATGGAAATTATCATCATAAACGAGCTCAATGAATTGTAAAAATGTGGATTACTCTTCATGATTGATGATGACTATGTAGGTGGATATATATTATATATACAATGTATTTTAAATGTTCATATTTCCATATGTAGCAGCTTATAGGATTACATATCAAGTCATTAAAATTTTGGGGATTTAATAGTGCTATGGATAGGATATTTTCAGTTGCAGCGTCTATACGAAATTGATTATTGAAAAGGGCATTTTTTGGTACTTTATAAAAAGTTTTTGATGATTTGTATCTGTGGAAATCGTTCGAAAATAGTCAACGTCATCAAAAACACTGTGGTTCTCGAGGAAGTCAAAACAAACCTTTGAGAGGAAGCTCTTGAATTGCTAGGCATGATATGGCAATGCCTGGGAAAACCAATTAACTGGAGAAGAACAGCATCGTTGACTTACTGTTAAATTCAGGACACGCCCCAATAGAAGGAAGTGACGTACCAGATAATCCAGCTAATTGCACTTTCACGGTAGTAGCTCTAATGTTATTTTGGAAGAAATTAATATCAGACCATTGGGATTATCTGCTAGGGCTGAGAATATTAAAAATACTTCTGGGAAACTGAGACCAGGTGAGATTAAACTACTGCCCAAGCCAGTCTTCTGACAGGTGTCCTAACAAGACACTCACCTAAATGGGCGCCTCAAAACGTTCAAACTAGTGAGTCTAGGAAAAATATAGAGTATGTGAAGTGGACGAAGAAACCTTCATCTACATATTTGCAGAATTCTAGGATACAATACCTTGGAAACAACTGGATGGATGAGGGACCCTCACCTTAACTTAAGCCTACGGATATTCTGGAATTCCTTCGCGAAATAGGACGAAATAATCTGCTAAGCTCTGAGACTTTACTCAAGAACCAAGAATAAAAAATATGGCACAATAAATCTTCACTGTCATAGTAAATGTCTCGAGATATTTGCAGAGAAAAATAGTATCCATTCAGCTTCAACCATTTTTTTTTCATTTCAAAAACGACAATTCAAGTTTTTTTCATACTTTGGAATTAGTGTGTCTCCTCTGAGGAACGTGGTTTTTTTCAATATCGATTGCTGCGTTTGGAGTACTGATATGAGCATCTCTATAAGTAACTGTGTGAGCGTTCTGGTCGCATGGTTTGATAAACACAATAAAAAGCGTTTTTAAAATCAGTCACTGTCATTGATCGCTGGCCTGGTAGCCCACGTCACAATCAATGAAACACATCACTCCGTTTGGATCGCAGCATTCATGTCGTCATCGTGACCAAGGTCGCATGTTTGGACGCAAAATAACAGTATCGTGAAAATGTTGAAATATTAGACTCAATCTTTAGGTGATACAAATCAGATCCCTGCATAAGAAGCCAATAAAACACTTTTTTCATACTTACGATAAAATAAAACAATTCAATTCGTTCAAATCTTCCCCATATTTGAATCTATGTTCAACTCAAACTTGTGACGCGTTTCGCTAACACAGTAGCTTTATCAAACGAGTGAAGGTATAATGAAAATGTATTAGTTTATACAGTGTATTAATAAGAAATTTTGAGGATATGGACAAAAGTATTAGAAAAGAACTGGAAATGGAGTGCAAAAAAGGTACTTAAATACAGAATATTACTTCTATTAACAATAGTATTGAAAAGGTCCACCTGGAAATTCATTCAAAACAATCACTTATGAGTTTAATGAGGGAAAATTACCTGAATATTGGTTTCTATTTATCTCAAGCGCTTCCAAGATATCCAATTTAAAAGATTTAGGTTTTACATTTGAAAACTTAAATCGAAAGTGTATTGGTCTGCTAATAAGTGATTTGAATAGTTAAAATCAGATTTTTTGTTATTAGTTATAGCCATGTTTCTGTTTTGAAATTCCAGTTTTAAAATTCTTAAAAGCTCCACGGATATAAATGTGTTCACTTCCACATCTCAATTTATATACTCCTGATTTGTTTCATTTCGTTATTTCAATGAGTTTGCATATATTTTAATCGATTTTGAAGCAAATACTCATGTCTGAAGTTCCCAGAAATGATTTAGTTTTCAGGGATGGTATTCCAAAGTATGTTGAACATACAAATTAATTATTTTTATTTTTATCACGAGGCAAAACGTGTTCTAAAGTCTTTTCTATTGTTGACTGTTATTTGTTTAATGATATTCAGTTCTTTATAATAATTAATAGCATTGCATGGGACTGTTAAAAGTCTGTGTCTTAAACTATTCAAAACTGTTACCAACGTAGAGCATCACATTCGGAAATTATAAGGGTGGCTGCTTCGTCCTCCTCACCACATAATCTACATATAGGTTCTTTTTGGAAGATCCCCATTGTGTGAAGGTGCTTTCTCAGGCCGCAGTGTCCGGTTATAAGGCCGGTTATGAATTGAGTTAATATAAGTAAAGAATTATTGTCTAGTTGTGCCGGTGAAGCTGGCTGAAATTTCGTCCACATATCGGTACCAGTATATACATTTCTAACGGGGGTGTTTATAAATAATTTTTTTTATATTATCCATAAAAATGTCTGCTAATAGGGGACTGAGGAACCCATCCTCACTGCTATAAGCATATCCATTGAAAGATGATAACTTTGATTTAAACACACTCAATAATGTTATGATATCAGAATGAATAACAGGATTAACGTTATTGTATATGAACAAGTTACTAACTCTACACTGTGTCCGTAAAGTATGGAACAAATTCTTTTTTAGCTAAACAGACCATTTTAAGAAATAATCCTGGAACACGTCGATTTTTGATTTTAAATTACGGTATTTCAAAATAATAATCTAATATACAGGGTAAATTACTTTCGAGTAATGGCGTCACCGTCATTTTTTTTAAATGGAACACCCCCATTTTGTCTCAATTTTCGGATAACTCTAGCTGAGCTGATTCCAAAAATGTATCACATGTTGATTCCAATTGGTACAGGGTGGACAAAAATACAATAGTTTTGTCATAAAGTAATCCTGGAGGTTTTGATGGAAGTTCATGGTTTCAACAGGATGGTGCACCTCCACATTATGCTGTAGATGCTAGAAGGTACCTAGATGAAATTTTTCCGAACAGGTGGATTGGTAGACGTGGACCTATTGAATGGCCAGCGAGGTCACCAGATTTCAATCCTTTGGATTATTTTATGTGGGGCTATCTAAAGAATGTTGTGTATCAAACGAAACCAGCAAATATTCAAGAATTAAAAGAGATAATTCGGACAGCAATAAACAATATTTCTCAAGACACAATAAACAATATAAGGTTCAACAAGAATTTGTACACCGTTTGGTGTACAGCAAGGTCTGCGTTCGAATATTTATAAAGTAATGTATTTCATTATATCCTGTCCGCAAGGCAATAAGTATTTTTGATAATATTGTTAATTTAACTAATAAATAATGTTACGCGTTACTTCATGAGCGTATACAAAACTATTGTATTTTTGTCCACCCTGTACCAATTGGAATCAACATGTGATACATTTTTGGAATCAGCTCAGCTAGAGTAATCCGAAAATTGAGACAAAATGGGGGTGTTCTATTAAAAAAAAATGACGGTGACGTCATCACTCGAAAGTAATTCACCCTGTATATTAGAATATTATTTTAAAATACGGTAAATTGAAATCAAAAATCAATGTGTTCTAGGATTATTTCTTAAAATGGTCTGTTTAGCTTAAAATGAATTTGTTCCATACTTTACGGACACAGTATATATATACACAAGATACATGCAATAACAAACGGATCATAGCTGTTTAATGTATTCTACTCCAAATAGTCCACCAACAAAACATTTCTATGAATTTATTTCAATACACGTCAACTATTTAGCAGAACAGTTGGATTTAGAAAGGGCCGCCCACAGTTGAGAATTCCGAGTGGGGACATTGTACGATATGTTGTAGATGTCCAAATAAACGATTGTAATAATCGTGTTTTCCATCTGTTGAAGTTTGATGTTGGTCGACTAATTGAAAAGCAGTTCTGATACAATGCTTAAAACCCCTGTATATTTATCGTAAGCAATATCCGCATAAATTTCACGTTTCTCCCCTCAGTTAACAAAATACCTTTTTTCTGAAGATTCATCTTTCGCATACTTTTTGCCATAACTAGCGAGAGATCTCTCCGGTACATAAAAGAGGAAAGTCGCTATAATGGTTCGAATTTAAACGACTAACCTTAAACGTCTTTATTGATTTCGAAATGATATTTTCATGTAGCTGATAGTTCCTAAAGTGCATCGAAATATCATAAAATGGCTTTACGACAAGAACCATTTTGTTATATAATCCACTGCGAAATAATGGTAGTAAATTGTGAGTGAGATAAAATGACAAAGCCAGGGCAAATTTTTTATTAGGATTAAATATTTTGTCGTTCTAGCCTTAGAATCAATAGATGTATTTTGTCCCACATTATCGTTCTACATTCCACACACTATTATCCACCATCAAATTATTTTTATATATGGTATGAGAAATACAAAATGTTCCAACTACATAGGGAGTAATTTATCTGTAATAGAACAGTTTGTTGCAGAAGAGTTTAAAGAGATATGTTTGACACAGTAGTTGGTATATTATGATTAAACGAGCAATTTATGATAGCCATTATCCACGCAGGGTCACGTTTGTCAATTCACCCGAGTGTATAATGGCCATAAATTGCGAGTAGAATACTATACTTTGTCCACGACCCTTGATTTCTTTATTAAATAAAAGTTAAGTAAATAATGCGAGTGTAGAGCGGAAAGTAATAATTTGGTATTTGGTATTATTGACAATTCTAACGTCAAAATTAATAAATTTCTGGAGTACGTCTAAAAATGTGACATATAGAGATGGGTGATACTGTGTAAAGTATCGATACACCGTATCGTTATAAATATAGTGTTTTAAAAATATCAATATTAGAAAATATCGGTATTAAAAGTATCAATACTAAAAATGTTAATATTTTATCCATACACGATATATTTCAGAAACAAATTTCCTAAACAAAATAGGCAGATTTAATAGTTTGGTGAATTATGAACCATAGTTCTCTGCAATGCAGGTTATTTTTTCGATTATATTAATTAATCAAATGCCATTTTGCGACCAATCAGAAGTAAATTATACTGGATATTTTTTGACATAAGTGAATATACTCCGGCCCACCTGCCACAGCCAATTTTTAATGTTGTCACATTTTTGTTAATTAACATGAATTTCAATCGATTTGGAAATGAGTTCGACCGACACGAAGCAGTCTCTTGCAGTTCGAAGAGTTTTCAGCAACACCCCCAAGCCACTACTGTTTATTATAATAACTGTGTATTTAACAATTTGTATAATTAATTTCATGTTGGTTTTATTGCATTGTTAATTGTTTAGGTTTCGGGTCGTTTTGCCCGTTTTATATAATATATAAATATATAATATATGAATTATTATGTAGCTGCATAAATTATTTTGAAAATCTTCCATTTCGTTGTATGTTTTCGTCTTTTGTATATAATCTGACCATATACCACTCGAGGTATATATGTTGTTTTGAATATTTTTTTACATTTTTTCGCAAAATTTCTGTAAAAATAGCCCTCAACAAAAATTCTTTTTAAAAAATATCCCTCCAGTCTCGCACAATTTTTACAGAAATTTCACACAAAAATGTCAAAAAATATTCAAAAAAATATTCACCTCTTGTGATACAGGGTGTTTCATTGGGAAATGGGCGTACGGTAAGGGTAGGTAGAGGTCGCCTAGGTGGTTCTAAAAAACCCCCATATGATGGGTCTAGCGCTCTTTATAACCGAGATACAGGGTGTTTTATGTATTTTGACTATTTCTTTGATGGTTTATAACTTACGATCCACATTGTATATATTTTTCATATTCACAGCATAAACTCTTCATCCTGTATTGTACCGAATACCAAATAAATTATAATTCATAATCCAGGTACGGACTAGAAAAAAATGAAAGAAATTGAATCAGTTTAAAACAACACCCTGTATATTAAAATTTTGAAAATTCGTTTGCAGATTTGAAAAGAGCAGAAAAAATTATGTCAAAGCAAATGTGTTTTGTGCTTCCGCATACAATTTTCGTACTTGTTAATTTGAGTAAAAATTATTTTTTCGATGTAAGGGTGGTACAAAATTTAAAAAAAAAAATACTTTTTCTTCTCTAAATAATAATCTTTTACTTTCAATCAATAAAATCCCTAACCATTTCATAATCTCCTAAATTTTGGATCACAACCAATTTAAAATAAGTCGACAGGCCTATACATTTTAAGACAAAATGCTAATTTCAATAACTA
The DNA here is from genome assembly GCA_949126875.1 of Lochmaea capreae. Lineage (NCBI taxonomy): Eukaryota > Metazoa > Arthropoda > Insecta > Coleoptera > Chrysomelidae > Lochmaea > Lochmaea capreae. The sequence goes on from OX421409.1 coordinate 12,004,275, forward strand.
ACTTACAAACACCCCGTATGTGTAATACAGTTATGATAATTGTATTTGTCCATTATGCTGCGAAAAAATTACATCCCGGAAAAGTATAACTTTATTTTAACAGATGCTCAAAGTGGCCACCATTTTGCTCAATACATTTCTGTGCTCTTTTAGTAAGATGTCTAATAGATTTCCTAATCATAGCTTGATCATTTTTCAATTCCTCGCATGCGTCCTGGATTCTCTGTAAAAGGTCTTCTCTTGTATTTATTTCAGTTGAATAGACTTTGGATTTTAAGTAACCCCAAACATGATAGTCGATTGGGTTAAAGTCGGGTCCCCTTGCAGGCCAGTTATGAGGTCCTCCCCTGCCTATCCAATTATTTGGGAAGTTGTCGTTTAAAAAGTCTCTCACTATTGCTCTGAAATGAGGTGAAGCACCATCATGTTGGAAGTACATACCCCCAACATTAACATCTGCATTGTCTAGCAATATGGGTAAAATATTTTGCAGAAATTCTAAATATACTTCACCAGTTAGTAAATGTGGGAGAAAATAGGGACCAATTAGCCGGTTGTTATCAAATTTATGGGGCATTTTCAACAAGTAATAACTGGTTATCTATCAACAAATAATCACTTAACGAACGCAAGAACACAACTACAAACTCTCAAATCATTAACTGTCAAAATTACACCCTGACATCAGCCAACTTGACAATTACAGCAAATTGGGATATCAAACATCACAACCAATGTAAAATAAGTCGACAGGCCTATACATTATTTAAGACAAAATGCTAATTTCAATAACTAACTTTTTAAAACGAAAATTGTATGCGAAAGCACAAAACACATTTGCTTTGACATAATTTTTTCTGCTCTTTTCAAATCTGCAAACGAATTTTCAAAATTTTAATATACAGGGTGTTGTTTTAAACTGATTCAATTTCTTTCATTTTTTTCTAGTCCGTACCTGGATTATAAATTATAATTTATTTGGTATTCGGTACAATACAGGATAAATAGTTTATGCTGTGAATATGAAAAATATATACAATGTGGATCGTAAGTTATAAACCATCAAAGAAATAGTCAAAATACCTAAAACACCCTGTATCTCGGTTATAAAGAGCGCTAGACCCATCATATGGGGGTTTTTTAGAACCACCTAGGCGACCTCTACCTACCCTTACCGTATGCCCATTTCCCAATGAAACACCCTGTATAACTAGTGAATATTTCATACGAAATTTTTAAAGGTATAGCGATTGACATCAATAATATGCATTTAATTACAGTTTCCTGTAAAAATTGTCATAGTAACGCGTGTTATGAATAGGAGTTAAAATAATAGAATAAAACTATTAAAACGTCTAACAAATTAGAAAATTACTTTTCAAAGGTTAGACCGTTCACTGGGAAGCAACATCTACTTCGTGGGCTATATGTAGATGTCTTCAGAAATATCAAAAATACTGTATAAAGATATATGAGAATACCTAGATACGAGATTAACATCTACTTTGTGAAAATGAGTGAGCCTCAACATCTATCTTTTAAATAGAAAAGTTCAATGAGGAAAGGATAGAACTTCATTGTAAATACTGATATTACCACGGTATTTACAAACATTAGTCGCGCCGCTACTGATACGTAACGAAATAAGGAAAAATTAAATCAACTGACTGCACTGGGTATTTTTTTTCTTTTTTTTTTTGTCGAAATGTAGATACGTAGGGAAAATACGTCCTAGTACAAATTGCCGCTTTCCTCAATATTTCCTTATACCAATCCTGATTCGAAAAACGTGCTTATTAAAAAACCCCTCAGTGAATTAACCTAAGACATCATTTTTTAAATTGTTTTTTTTTAAATTAAGTACCACGTGTGTGCCGTTAGGACACACTATTAGGATCTCATTCTCGAAAAACGACCGTAGCAGATTCGCTTCATTACTTTTTTCCTCAATTTAAAACAAGGTTTCCTCACGTTCCTGTTTTCCTATACTTTATATTCTAATCGTCGCCTTGTCATCTTCCTCTTTGCAGAAAACTTCCTACACCACGCAAGGCTGAAGCGATTTCAACGTACAGAAGTAACTCGATTAACAATTTCATTGGATGTTCAATTCCGAACGAATGTTGAAAAATAGCTAAAGCTCATTAATATTTTATTTCAACCAAAGTATCCATTAGTGAAAAAATTCTTTCCTTCCTTGCATATCGCACAGTTTTTTTAATGATTGTTGTACGATTGAAGAATATAATATATGTTAATCTGTTTGAGAATCTCGATTGATGCAAAGCTCCAAAATTCTGAATGTTGTTTTCCAATCTAATACTATTTTAATTGACCTTTGGATATTTATTATTGCGCACTCCTTTGGTTTCACGCTTACATTAGAATATAATGTCACATTATATGATGATATTAATCAAATTCCTTTTGTTTTCATGTGGGTTAATTTATACCGTATTTCGATAACGGAAATAAGGAATTCATATGAAAACTTTTTATGGACTTTTTACGACAGGTCCCGTTTCGGCCGATGAAAATAACTATAAAAGGATTATTCCTTAATGTGTTGCGTAGGCAGCGCAACTTTGCTTTTATGGCTTTCGGGAGACTATAATTAATGGAACAGCCAGTTTTGTTATTATAAAGTGAATGTGAACGAGTTTTGTTGTTTTGGGGTTTTACATTAACTATTTTTTCTTTTTCTCAAATGGAAAAAAAATTAAGTAGACTAGGCGAAGACTGAAAAACAGCAATACATTTTATTTCACAACTTCTTTTAATGGGCCTGTTCAAGATATTGTTATTGAAAGTATGTTTCTTAAGGTGTTCACCAAAAAAGCGAGCACGAGCGAACAAGAGCGAGCGAGCATTCTGCATCATTACTTTTCTGGTGAGTACGGACTAGCGAGCGAGCGTTCGAAAAAGATCGAGAGGAAGGCGGTACATCAAAGAAAATACTTGTTCGTTCTCGTTCAGTGTGGACGGGATTTCAATCTTCAAAAGTGCTCGTACTTAGATCGCTTGCGCTTTGCTGCATGCTACTTTGCCGAGCCACCGAGTGGAAAATTGTTATTTACATTTTAAATTAAATATTAATTTGGTTATTTGTAGGTATTTTTAGTGACCCAAATTTAAAATGGAATGGTCTAATGATAGTATGTTGCAATTGATAGACGGCTATAGCATTCGGCCAGTTCTATGGAATTCTTCGGACCCATTTTACAAAAATAGATATAAAAAAGAAGATGCTTGGAGAGAATTAGCCGACGAGTTAGGGACTGATAGTGCAGAAATTAAAAAGATCAGCACTAGCTAATAATAATTTTTCATGGTCAGTCACATTTTCCACGCTCGGACTGCTCGCACAAAGTAGATGGATCAACTCCGAACTTGAACATATTCGCTCTGGTGTGGACGAGATATCAATATTTCGAGCAAACATACACGAATGTTCACTCGTGCTCGCTTTTTTGGTGAAAACGAATCTTTATAGAAAGCTTTGAAGAGGATATGACAATATTTAAAAAATTTAGTTTAAAATGTGAGCGATGTATGTATATTGGGAACTACTGAGACCTAAAAAATCTTTCCTTTCACTCCTTCACTTCCTTAGCATAAGAGACAACTAGTTCTACTTATCCTACTTTCTTGAGAAATTTCATTAGCAGATTTCAGTTTTGATAAGCATTCTATCCAGTAGTCTCCTAGGTGTTATTCCTTAGAATTTTCTATTGCTATGCAATCTACAAGTATAAGGAAAGTGCTCATTCATGCGACAGTGTTCCCTGAGGACACCTGTTGAAACTTGATTGTTACCCCAACTAAATATATCAATGGTCAGATCCGCGATCTAAGCACAAATATCAAACTTAGCTTGCAAGACCAACAAGTGAAGTTGTAAGTGGTGAGTCAACGTTTAAAATTGTTTGGAAATGAAACAGTTTATTGGAAGGTTCTTAACCAAAACCACACTCAAACTAAATACAACAGCCACACCCTGTATTCCATACTCAATCAACTTTCACCATATTCAAAGTTCCTTCCATAAATTTTCCTTACTATTAGTCTTTCTTCAATTCTACTTCTTCTAGTTTAATGTGACATCTAGCGATGATCCCGCTTCTCAAACTATTAACTCCACTATCTCATAATTCATTTATCATTTGATGTAAGGTCTTCAGCTTCCGTAGGAAATCGTTACCAAATAATTATATTATAATAATAATTATATTCTTTTTGATTTAAAATTCACGCATGTCTTCCCGAACCCAGATAGGAGTTTTTTCTTCAGCCTGCTTTTATTTCTCCTTTGTTTTTATCCTGAATTAATTTTAGTTTCCTGGTTTCGATGGATATGAAACTTCTATTTTCATACTCACTACACACACCTAGAAACGAAACACTGCCTATCAGACCCACTCACTGGTTACTGTCGTCTCAAAATTGGGACATACATAACCACACCGTGCCCGATCCGAGTGTTGATAATGACTCAATGTTATATAATAACACAAGCTCAGACCGCATCAAGACCGAGCACTTCAAACTAGCACTTAACTTATACAGCGATGCGTTTAATCAGAAGTCATCAAATGGCAGACCGCTGGCGCTGTCGACCGATTTTATGTGGGAAACAAAAAAAACAGTAACGTACTTAATACACTTATTTATCACAAGCATTGTTTGTGCTGTCGTTTTTAACGTTCATATTGAAAAACTCGGAAATTTTGTTAAACTCAAAAAACCAAATGATATTAATTGGTGATTTTCGATCTGAATCATCACATCTCCAGCTTAGGATTTAGTCTAGATGGAGGTCAAACACGTTAAATGCTTTGAGGTTCGTTTATCAAATGAATTAATGGGTTTTGGTTAGAAGATGGATTTATTGGGTGAAGTACGAGTTGGTGAAGTCCACAATAAACTCTAACAGGTAAGCCTACAGAATTCTCATTAGCAAAAGTTAAGACGACGCAAATCATTATGGGGTTGTTTTGTAACGTGACTTTTAGTTTTATGATCTCAAAGCAAATTGGTTTTTTTATAGTTTTCATGAAGCGACATCCGCATTCTGTTGTATCGGGAAAAAGCGAAAGAGCTTTAAGCGTTTTGATTAATCGCCGCAATTTGCTTTTTAGTTTCGATATCGAATTTGATCTCATTTTTATTTGAAAGCAAAGCGCAGACGAAGAGACAGTTGTTTTATAATTGCATTTAGGGTTCACGAAAAGTCAATTCACAAAGAGTTAATTGCATATATGTTTTTATACAGGAGTTTACTCAAAACTAACATAACCTCACCTTGAAATTTTATACTGACAGGAATGGAATTTTCTCAAACTTTATAGTGTTGATCTACGATCCTGGATAGAAAGTGGTGAATGCATTTGGATTTGCTTCCTGATTAAACACGAATTTTTGGAAGATTACGAGTTCAATAAATCAACATTCTAAGTGTAATACACAGTATGAAAGTATTGACAACAAAAATAAATAAAAATGGTCATAACAGGATTATGTTGCCAAGCACTTGATAATCTTTTTTTTATTTGACACTATTGTTATACTAGTAAATTATCTAGAAACAGGATAGCTGATACACCCTGAAGTGACCCTTATTTGTGTGTTAAGACCACAGCAGTTAATTAGGAGTTTTTATTTGACAATTTCTGGACCTTTTTGGTACTACAAAGATTTGTATGCAACAGTATCAAGAAAAAACTGTATAATAGTAAAATTCGAATGGTCAGAGAAGATCTGACCATTGGAAAGATCTAGTGGGGCTTACAAAATCAAAGATTCTGATGGATGACTACAAACCGTTGAGATCAAATGATTGCATAAGTCAAAGTAAAACCACACTAAAAGTTTCAATAGAGATCCTATCGGGACATTGCCGCCTGAACGGGCACCTGAAAAAGCTCAAAATGGTGGAGGAAGAAGAATGTAGATTCTGTAGCATGGAAGAAGGAACCTACATCCAGATACTTGCGAATTGCACAGCAATTCAGAATCATAGGGCACAGCTCCTAGGAGATTATTGGATAGAAGAGGGACGTTAGTTGAAGCCTGCAGATATCCTAAAATTCCTCAGGAAAACAGGACTTAAGGAGCTACTAGTCTCTGAGACTCCCCTTAGAAAATAAGTAGGAGTAAGGGGGCACAACAGATATTTCAGGTCTCAGTGAATGTCACCCCATTGTACATACATACATACATGGTGCAATTATTTGTATTATTCACATTGCGTATTAACTTTTAGGATAGAAGAATAGAATAGCAATCACGTTGGGCTCTTGATTTTTTGATAATATTGGAGGGAATGTAAGTTCTACAGATTTTCTGCTAGAAAAAAAAGTTTGAAATTGGATTCCTCTTCCATTTTGTATAATAATTGGTGTAAATTACCTCCAAAATATTGCAAAAGAGTCGGAATAGCTCGTTTCCAAATGTTCTTGAAGTATATGATCACAAAAACGAAAAGAAGGAAATTGTTCAGTAGGCTAAGCCCAAAATAAGAGCAGATCCCTGCCAAATCATTGCCTCAAAAGTTCTCATTACAATCTATCGCTAAAATTGATACACATTACACCCAGTATATTGGTGCATCACTAAGGCTGTTCAAAGTTCAATTTATTCGCTGACCAAATGAACTAGGTTCCATACTTAACTGAACTAACCTTAAATTTCCAACTGATAATTATAAAATACCGTTTCTCAATCTATCCGTGGAAAAAAGAAAATAATAACTGATCATTTTAACGAGGGTGGAAAGCAAATTCTCATTCCATATCGTGGAATCTAAGGAAACTCATGCAGTCACCGAGGTTAAGTACAGTACTCTCAGTTCTGGTTTAAAAGTAGAACCAAATTTTTTATAATAAAAAAACACAACAAAAATTCACTGCTAAGATGACACTTATTAGACGCAATGAAAGAGGTCCTCCACCACCAGAAATAAGGGTAGATAATGTAGAATAATATCAATCCTTTACAAAAAAGATTCTTCGCCAGTAGCCCAAGACACTTGTTGGCTTCTTCGAATGATACTAAGGGTTGATGAGCGAGGGGTGACAATTGATGAAGTGAAAAAAAATACCTAGTTGATGTCTACTGAACCAAGTTTGTGCTAGGGCCTGGTTAAAATGTAACCTTTGTAATGAACGGTATTACTTAAACTCGTTCAAGATTATAAACCTGAATTGGTTAAACCTTGGTAACTAATAGGTTCGTTGGTGCAGCGACCACTAAACCACCGAATTCCTGATATTAGTTTGAACCATTGCTAAACTAGGGTTTTCCATGAACCAGTATCATGAAATTTAAACAAAACTAGTAAACTCGGTTTAATTAATATCACTGGAGTATCTTTGATTGGACGACCGACCCTTGTAAAAATATATCTCTTTTTAATGAATCCAATACAAAATTAGCTTTGTTTTAGCCATCTACTGCAGCTGCTGCTAATGAACCAATTGATACTTACAGTGGAATTAAATTCAACCTCAGACAACAAATAGGCTTATTAGTTAAAATACACAAAGCTACCTTTCAATAAGAATAATTGAGTTCGCTTCATATAACTTTTATTAAGCTCTATATTATGATACACATACACATTTTAAAAATGCTTTTGTCCACGACTTGATAATAAGTCAATATTTTACCTCCTAACAAAAGGTATATATATCTACTAGAGTGAATTATGGTCCATAATTCACGCTTTTGTATTTAAATAGCATATTTCGGCCAAGGTGACTAGAGATGGGAGTAAAATATGAAATATAGTATTAAATCTACGTATTTTTGTTTAGGAAATTTGTTTCTGGAATATATCGTATCGTTAAAATATCGAAATTTTGAGAATTGATACTTTTCATAACGATATTTTCTAATATTGATAGTTTTAAAAAATATATATTCATAACGGTACGGTGTATCAGTTATGGACCAAGTTATTAATAGGACATTGTAAAAAGTGCCCGCGCAGTTTGAAAAATGCACAATATAAAAGGGCAGGGTGATAAAATTTTTTGAAATAATCAAATGGTCCGGGCATTATGTATAATGTGTGTCACCTATGTGGCAGAGTAATTAAAACGTGATTAAGTTCATTTTTATTCGTTATGTTTGTGACACGTGATTTGAAATGATTATTTGCTCGTGGAATACAAATTATTTGATATTTTTTCGAGAAGGGGAAGGAGAATGATTGAATAATATATATATATATATATATAATCTAAACCTATCTACCCGAAGGTGTAAGGTGATCAAATTTGGCCTAACTATTATATATAAAACCTCTCTATGTATTCTTGTTTCTTGCTTTGGTTCGTGCTTCCGCTAAAGTTATACCTTTGCTTTTCAAAACTTTGTCTATGTTATCGTCCCATGTTTTCCTTGGTCTTCCCCTGGTCCTGCTTTCATGTCTTTTTGCTTCCCATATCTGTTTCACTGGCATGTTGTTGCTTAATCTGGTTAAGTGTCCAAACCATTTTAATTGTCTATCTTGTATTATCTGTATTACTGGTAGAGCATTAAGGTTTTCTCTCACTATTGAATTTCGTATTCCGTCTCTCCTTGTAATACCTGCGACCTTCCGTAAGTATTTCATCTCCATACTCTGTAATCTGCTTTCCATCCTCTTCGTCAGTACCCAGCTCTCGCATCCAAAAGTTAATATAGGGAGAAATATAGTTCTATATACAGTCATTTTCGTTTTAACCGAGATTTCTTTCTTTCCAATGAACGAGTTTTTAAGACTATGATACACTTTCGACGCATTTTCTATTCTTGTATTTATTTCTATGTCATGGATCCCTTTATTATTGATGTTTACTCCTAGGTATTTGAAATTTTCCACTTGCTCCAGATGTTTTCCGTTAAGATTTACATTTATTTGTGTATCTTCTTTTCCTATCACCATTACTTTTGTCTTTTCTTCATTTATTTTTAAGTTTTTATTTTCCAGCTTCGCATTCCAAATGTCAAAGTTCCTCTGCTGATCCTGTTAGTTTTAATAATAATTTTTAATAATAACCAAACCTACCTCTACCAAACCACCTTCGTATTTTTAGTCAATTTTTAAAGAAAACAATAAAACCTGTCAAATACACAGAGTATTATTATATTGCCCGAAAACTACATGACAATATTCGCAATGTCTAAGCAATGTGATAAATAAGGAACTTCAAATTATAATCAATTACCTCGCCCTAAGTAGCTTGTCATTATTCATAATGCCCGGGCATTAAGAAAAATGCCGCAATTTATTACTTGGTCCATTACATATCGATACTTTACACAGTATCGGCCATCTCTATACGTCACATTATTTGACGTACTCCAGAAATTTATTAATTTTAACGATAGAATTGTCAATAATACCAAATTATCACTTTCCATTCTACACTCACATTATTTACTTAACTTTTATTTAATAAATAAATCAAGGGTCGTGAACAAAGTATAGTATTCAACTCGCAATTTATGACCATTATTCTCTAGGATGACGTCGCCCTGCGTGAATAATGGCTATCATAAATTGCGAGTTAATAACAATATACTATTATTATACATTATCACACTCAAAATAAAGTGATAAATATTGTCACCCCAATTCTCATGAAACTGTTTTTTTGAAAATAAGCATTGTAAATATACAGAGTGTCCAGAAACTCTACCGCCAAACGCAAACTACAGATAATTTTATGTCACTAATCTAAGTTTTTCAAGCATATTTTCCCAATCTTCAAACTTGGTTTATTTTATAACGCTCCAGTGATAAATTATTCACTACGAACCCGCTTAAAAATGAGTAGGAAAACCACCGTGCATGAACCATGAATTTTGCTGGGTAATTAAGGGATCGTCGTCCATTAAACCAGGTAAATTATTTCGAAAAGAGTTAAAATAATCCTGTACTGTTAAACTGATCCCAGCAGTTGATTGCCGATTGGTCTATCCAGAGGTTCATCCTATATCTTTGCTAGCGCTTTGTCTCTTTTATGGCGTGCGGACTTTCACCAATGTAGGCATAATGATGTGCATTATGTAAATAAAAAATTTCGTTCCGAGTAAACGGAGCCTCATCACAAAATTACCAACACAAGAGATATTTTGACAATACTATTTTGTTCAAAATATTTCCTAATAATGGTGAACAAAAATTATCACAGGCAGACCAATTCCCACCCACCAATGCATTTCTCAGCTTGTTTGACAGTATCCCGTATTATCTCAATAGCATTAAGAATAGGCTAATATTCAAGTTCGGAATTTTTTCATTTGGTTTGTAATTTAGATTAGGTTGAACTTTTTGAGCTTATCTTTAGAGGGGGCGTTCAAGTATTTCGTAAGCACAATAGGGGGTGCTTTGCTTTGCTTATTTTTGATAATTTGGGGGGGGTCTAAATGGTAATTACGTAAGCAGTAGCTATTTTCTCATGGCAATCCACACATTGTGAACGTTTGAAAACGGAACGCATTATCGGGGATCCCCACAAATAATGAACACGTTCAGGTACTCGCTTAGAACCGAGTGGGGGAATTACCACGCGCTATTCAATTTTTTCCGTCAATTTATTGTATGTATACTGAAAATGTAAAAGAAGTTTGTTTTGTTCGTAATATTACTTATTTGTACCTTGTCAATAAATTTTGTTTACATGAATATTTCATGTGCGTTTAAGACCTCTATCCTCAGCCTATTTTCTCATTTCTAGAAGTATATCTGCTGCTCAAGAATCAAGAAAGAAAAACAGAATACATTAAAAGAAAAATGAATATACCAATGTTTACATAAGCATAAGAGGAGGGGCAAGAGCTTTGATCTTTTTTGTTAACAGGGTAGGAAGGGGGGTAGGTAGGTAATTGTAGTAAATATGTTCAAGTAATAGTGAGTAGCTCAATTTAAGAGCTTAATTTAAGAATTTGTCTTCATTTTTTTAAAGTATTATTCACTCTTTCAGAATGTTTCCTTTGTTCCAAAAAACAACAACAATAGTTTGTTTTTTCCATTTCGTCACATATGAGTAGCTGCGCGACAAACGTGTGCAAATACCGTAGTTATATAAGTACTTAAAATCAAGTCCCATCCTTGAAATAAATATTTTTTGCATTATTACAAATTACAAATATCGCCCATGTTCGACTGTTTTGGTGGTTCAATTTGCTGTGTATCTGTCAGTAGTGTAAAGACCATGATTGGTTGATTGATTGGATCAGCACATCAATCAAAGGTTTGAAGTCCTCGGCACCTCAGCCTTTAGGCTTTTTGTGCTATTCGTTGTTCCGTTTATGTGAAGAGTCCAGTAGCCCTTATCAGGCTCAGCAGTCTTTTCACTACGTCCTTCTTGGAGAAATCCTCCCTTGGATGTTATAGTCCTAGGAGTCTACGTCTCCAGTAAGATAATGCTTCAAAATCGAAGATAATGTGAGAGGCTGCTCTTCCATGCACAACCAACAGATAGGTTCCTCCCTATTTATGCTGATTGTATGCATGTGCTTCCTTAAGGTACAGTGACCGATGAGTAAACCCGTCACTATCCTTATCTAGCCCCTGCTTAGGTTTAGTATATCATTGGTCAGCTTCTCCGAGGGTTTTTTGACCAGGAGTTTGCTGTGTTCCTGTTTTGGCACGTGTCTCCAGTACGACTGGTGTTTAGTTTAAGTCCACCGAGAAATACAAACGCGTGCAGCAGTTTTAAATATCCCAAATACTGGTTCAGGTCCAGTGAATGCAGTCTCAGACCCCAGCTTTGCTAAGATGGTAGAGACCATAGTACGCACTTGAGTGGCTTGTTATATATAATATTTACAATCAAAGTATCACAAAAACTAAATCCGTATTTGAAAAGTGTGATTTTTTCATCTTCGTAATAAAATAAAATGGAAACGCTCGGGAATTGAACCAATATTTTGGACACCTCTTATAATATCGATAACTACGCTTTAATCAATTTCGTAGTATAGTAGTTTTCATAAATTAATTCGTGGAATTATAATAGGTCGTAGGATAAATAGTCTACATAATTAGCTTGAAAATGATTTTTCATACCCGTGGGATTGCTCACGCCTTTAGCTGCAATATTCCCCACCGGTGTGAAAACTGTCACTTTACGCACTCGTCATAAACTACTTTTTTTATTATACCGGAGAATCAACCTCAATTTGTATTTTTTTCTGTCCAACTCAATAAACGAAAACTAACCGGTAACCTCAACACGCAACCCTTTTTCTTTTATTTTTGAATAGGTACATTTACTCTAGATATTTTTCCATGAAGTTAAAATCGCATACTTACCATCTTTTCCGGCTGTGGCGTAATCCATCAAGTAAACATAGAAGAAAAGCACCTTCCAAGGGATAAGCGGTTGAGAAAATACTCGGACCATCGTAAAAATATTTGGAAAACTTCCACCGGAAAAACCAATTCACTTCACTCAAACATCTACAACATTTTCACTACTATTCACACAAACACAATTCAAAAGTTTTTTTCTCTATGAAAAAAATTGTAGAAATTTAATTCGCGTATTCAAAAAAAAATTGTTTACTGTCTATAAAGCATGTTTAAAAAATCGCCCGCCGCCAACAAAGTTCCGCAGATTCAGCGTCCGACTTTTTCGAGGAAAAATCGATCGAATTTGGAAAGTCTGATGGGACCGTGGACATAGCACCCTACATACTGACTGGGAATTTTCACCCCTCTAGTTCGAAGATGTTCGGCGCATGCTCAGCCTGCCCATACACATACCTGTTTGGTGAAACACAAATTATTTCACTGGCTTTTGTTTCTTCGGCGTTCCGCGATTTTGATGGGCCATAATGGAATTGAAAAATTCAGTAATATACCTTGGGAATGCCTTGCAAAAATGTTTTAGGTACCGAGTGGGACTTCCCTACAACTCATTTGTTTCGAATAACATGTTCGATGTACAGAAAAAGACGGGATTCGCTGAGAAAGTGTAGATTTTATAGTGCACATTTTTCACGGAGTGCATAAACTTTTTTTGTACGCTACATTATTGGAAATGTATCGATCACTTAAGTTTATCAGCAGTAGGAGATTGATTTGATTCATCAATATCTTCATATTTATTTAAAATATTTTTTTTATTACTAAGCACAGTAAACAAGCCTAAATTGAACATATTTCGCATTACTGCGAATTAAAATGTCAAGCTTAAATTACGTATACCTGTGACAATAATAAATCTACAAATAAATTCATTTCACATACGCATTTGGGATGAAGTATGGAACTAAGTAAATATCTTTTGCACGAAAAGAACGATATTTATGAAAATTGGCAGCTAAGTGCAATGGTACAAAATGCATCTGATGTACATTTTTTTGTTGATAATATACTTCCGGCTTAACCGGAAATGCCATCAACTTCTTAAATTTAAATGGGACACCCTATATTTTCACAGATTTTGAATTTTAAATTCATACATACTGAGTTTAGTGTAAACAAATTTGTAAAAACGAGGAATATAGCACTTCAATCAACCTCCTTTGAGTTTTTTGCATTAGAGCAAAAAACTATTTAGATAAACTAATTGATGTTGTTTGTATGCATAGTAATCAATAAACAAGTACTATTTAGTACGTCTTTTGTTCTCGAAGTGTCAAATTCTAATTGACAAAAATACATTTTAAAATTTAGAATGGTTCAATTAAGTGAAAAAAAACGTATTGAAATTTTAATGATGATCGGTTATGATGATCGTGTTAAAACTCGTGAAGAAGTGTCATATTTTTAATAACTCGCATCCGGAGAGAAATCCTATATCACGCTCAACAGTAACTAAAAAATTTTAATACAACTGGGATGGTAAAAAATTTGCTAAAACCTGGAAGACTGCAACGAACGAAACTGTTAAACAAAATATTGCAATCGATTTAGAAGAATCAGCTCAAACTTCCACCAGAAATTTGGTACTTTACCATGGTATCAGTCGACGTTCTGTAGGAAAGATATTAAAAAGTGGAAAGTATGATCCGTATAATGTACAGTAGGTTCAAGAATTGTCAGACGATGATTTTGACCGACGGCTGGAATTTTGCGAACGGCTAATGGACATCTGTAATGTCGACGACAATTTTCCTTCTAACATAGTTTTTTCCGATGAGGCAACTTTTTGTTTAAATGGAACAGTTAATCGACATAACTCAAGGTATTGGTCAAATGAGAATCCTCATTGGATTCATGAAGCACATACCCAGCATCCACAAAAGTTAAATGTTTGGATGGGAATTGTCGAAAATAGGCTTATAGGCCCATTTTTTATCGACGTAAACTTGAATGGTGACAAGTATTTGGATCTACTAAAAAACGAAATTATTCCTGGACTTCAACAGAATGGGCAATTACCACAAAATGTTTGATTTCAACAACATGGAGCACCTCCCCACTATGATAGACGGGCTAGGGATTTTCTGGATGCGAATCCATAGAGTGGCCTGCTCGTTTTCCGGATCTTAGCCAGTAAAATTTTTTTTTGGGATTATCTAAAATCACGTGTTTACGTTAGACGACCAACAAACTTACAGGACTTGAGACAAAGAATTATTGATGAATGTGAACTTTATTGATGAATGTGAACTAATACGTGGAGAAGTCTTGGAAAGAGTGACGCAAGAATTTGTTAATAGGATGGCATATCGTCAGCAAGTAAACGGCGAGCATTTTGAGCATTTGAAGTAATTTTGTTTCTCATTATTCTAAAATAATGAAATGTACACCTATTGTACAACTAACAGTGAGTTATTCCTCGTTTTTACAATTTTTTTCACACTAAACTCAGTATGTATGAATTCAAAATAACAAGCTCTTTCAAAATCTGTGAAAATATATAGGGTGTCTCATTCAAATTAAAGAAGTTGATGGAATTTCCGGTTAAACCAGAAGTATATTATTAAAAAAAAATGTACATCAGATGCATTTTGTTCCATTGCATTTACCTGCAAATTTTCATAAATATCGTTCTTTTCGTTTAAAAGATATCTACTTGGTTCCATACTTTATCCCAACCCCCTTATTAATTATAACGACGGGGCCTTTGGATTGGTGAGATATTGTTTTGGGAAATAATGTAGATAATAACGGTTTTTTAAGAAGCTTCGAGAAACAGTGTACCGACCCCAACACGCCAAGCAAACCAAATTTGATTGTTCAAAAAGAGTTGAATGATTTAGTACGTTATTTTGGGTTGTCAAAGCAACAGTCAGTTTCTTGGTTCCCGTCTCAAGGAGGGGAACTTACTTGACAATGGAACGAAAATTACAACTTTTAGAAGAAATGCCGCGCTTTCCACATTTTACAATATGGAAAATATCTAAGGTTGAATGCAGGAATTCGATATCAAGTATTCTCCTTGTAAATTAGTATAGTCGAAGTAGGGTTTAGGTTGGAACTAATTCTCACAAAGACGAGGTTTGATTTTTTGAGCTTATTACTCACATCATTTCAACATACTAAGAGTCTAGAAAAATGTGAGTGTGCAAAATGCGTTTTTTTTTCAAAATTCATGAAAAAACGTGTGGTATCAAATAACGGGAAATTTTATGCTGAAAAAGAACAGATTATGGATGAAAAAGAATAAAGATGAATAACAAAATAGTATGGAAAAAACTAAGTTTATACGGTATGTTTTTGACGGTGGTGCACTAGTACACAAATTGCCATGGCCAAAACTGGGAAGTTTTCAGATGTGTTGGAACTATATAGTAGTCGTAAAGCTAACCAATATGAAGTTGTGACAGTTGTATTTGATGGCTTCACCACCTCCAGTATTAATACTGTTGAGCATCTGATACGCGCAAAAAAATCATCGGTAACAGTGAAATTTAGCGAGAGTTCTCTAGTTCTTATCGGCAAAACACCTTTTCTTGCTAATAATGAAAATAAACAGTGCTTCATTACCATGCTAGGAAAACATTTAGAAGCCAATGGCCACACTGTTGTTCATGCTACATGTATGTATGTATGTATTTTGGGGTAACATCCACTGAGACCTAAAAGATCTATTGTGCCCCCTTACTTCTACTTAGTTTCTGAGGAGAGTCTCAGATACTAGTAGCTCCTTTAGTCCTATTTCCCGGAGGAATTTTAGGATATCTGCAGGCCTCAACTTAGGTAACTGTCCCTCTTCTATCCAGTAGTCTCCCAGGTACTGTGCCCTAGGATTCTGAAATACTGTGCAGTTCGCAAGTATGTGGATGGAGGTTTCTTCTTCCATTCCACAAAATCTACAATCTTCTTCCTCCACTATTTTGAGCTTTTTAAGGTGTCCATTCAGGCGACAATGTCCCGTTAGGATTCCTGTTAAAACTCTTAGTGCAGTTTTGCTTTGACTTATGCATTCATTTGATCTCAACAGGTTGTAGTCACCCAGAAGAATCTTTGATTGCCTAAGCCCTACTAGATCTTTCCAATTGTCAGATCTTCTCTTTTCTTCGGCTTTACCTATTTCTTCCAATATTACATTGGAGCTGATTCCGCAAAAAGGTTCCGGCCCTCAAAAGGGTATTTCACTCCCCCTCTTTGCCAGTTCATCTGCTATTTCGTTTCCTTCTATTCCAGTGTGTCCTGGAATCCACAGTAAGGTGACTATATTGTTCTCGCCTAGTTCATTAAGTTTGCCTAGGCATTCCCACACCATTTTGGAACTGATTACACAAGAACTCAGAGCTTTAATGGCTGTTTGACTATCAGACATTATGATAATCCTTTGCCTTCTATGCTACATGCTGACACACTGATTGTGAGAACAGCACTGACCTTGGCAGAAGAGAAGCTTGTAACAATTGTTGCTGATGACACCGACATTTTGGTACTTTTAATTTACCATAACACACGAAATATTCTCTTGCAATCATCTATGTTCAATGATGGAAAACATGGTATTAAATCGATGCAACATATACTTGGTGAAAAGAGGTGCAAAATCATTCTCTTTTCCAATGCTTTAACCGGATGCGATTCCACAAGCTCCTTATTTGGGAAAAGTAAATCGGCAGCATATCGACATTTTTGGAAATGTGAACAATTTAGCATTTGTGCTACTTTCTTTGGATCAGAAAATGCAAACAGAAAGGAGCTTTCAGACATTGGCACCAAAGCATTGATATCATTGTAGGGTGGAAATCCAGACACAGAGACGTTAAATTTACTACGATATAATCTCTACCTGAAAAAAATTACAACTGCCAGAAGTGAATTAAATATTGCAAGATTGCCACCAACTGAAGATACTGCTGTTCAGCAGCTTCTTCGCGTACATTTACAATGTCTTTATTGGAAAACCATGAACACCAATATTGCCAGCCCCGAAGAGTGGGGTTGGAAAAAAGTAGGAGACCAACTACAGCCCATAGTATGCGAAATGAGTCCTGCACCAGAATTATTACTAAACACAATACGCTACACCTGGAAAACGAATACAAATGAGCCGTGCGGTAAATGGTAGATGTACTTGTCGGCGGTATGGTGTGGAATGTACTGATATATAAAATTTTCTGTATAAGCTTCCTATTTTCGCCTACCACTTTGTTATTATTTTTTATCTTTTTTGCTCATCATAATCTTTTTCAGCATAAAATTTTCCGTTATTCGATACCACACACGATTTTTCATGAATTTTGAAAAAAATACAAAATGGTGGCCAAAAAACGCATTTCGCATACTCACATGTTTCTAGACTTTTAGTATGTTGAAAGGATATGAGTAATGAGCTCAAAAAATCAAACCCCGTCTTTGTGGGAATTAGTTCCACCTTTTGTGTAAATCTACTATACTAAATGGCGCTTGCTTATATACTTATTGAAATATAGTTTGAGAGCTTTGTTATTACATAATTGAAATTGAAAACCATCTATACTAGGCCCATTCGGTGACAATGAAAAAGACCTACTAAAATGTGCGCCTCCTTTTAAATAAAATAAACTACAACCGTTACAAGTCGCAGATTGTGGTGATTTGAAAGTTATCACAATTTTAGTGGGACTTCAGGAAGGGCTTGCAGAATATTGCTGTTTTCTATATTTTTGGAAAAAAAGTGCCCATTAATAAAAATAATTTGTTTCATAGACGGGCTACACAATCGTGCAAGAATGGCTGACGAAATCATTCGCGTCGCAGCGGCTTATATTGCTTTAAACATAAAGATGAAGAAAAAAAGAGAAGATTGTGGATTCGACTTTATTTCAATAGGCGTGAAGCTTTAGATAGCCTAAGTCCAGAAATAAGTTATTTAAAAACTTTTCAAGAATGGCGGAGTGACTTTTAATTACTTTTAAACATAATTGTTCTCAAGCTTCTGAATTTTGTGTAAGCCGCATCACTTGGTAGCACCTTTATACTCTAAATTGTCCAACTTGTTGACTTTTTTTAACAAAGGTAGGACAAGTTATGAAAGTTAAAAAGTACCTACTGAAGACAGCAGTCAGTACAACGCAAAAGTTAAATTTCACCATTTTATATTTGAATTATCGAAAAGTTTTGAAGACTTAATATAGTAAATAGTACATTTTTATAAAAATAACCATTCCATACAGTTTCCAGCTCATGAATATTTCCAAATTTACTATTTTTGAATCTAACCTTACCATCTTTCAAAGGTTTTCAATATTATTTCTTTACTGCTTTGTAATTCTAATCTTCTTTTTTTTGTTACGAAAAAAAAAACATTTTAACTCGAGACGTATTACTTCTAATCTTCTAAGAAAAAAATTAGACTTTCCCAAGAAAAGAAAATAGCTGCATAAATGTTTTTGAATGAGTTTCCGACACAGCTGAAACATATTCTTATCCATCGACGCCCCAGATATAGGTCAAACGTCTTACATATCTTGGAGTGGTTTTTTTTTTGTTAAGTTCACACTTCACTCTTGAAAGTAGGGTGCTTGGAATCCAGTTGATGATCTCCTTTTATTGGTGAGATACTGATTTTTGTCTGAACTTCTGAATACACTTATTTTTTTTCCATATTTTATATTTTTGCAGAATTTATAAGAAAAAAACTAGAAAATTATATCAGATTTGGAAACACACTTTATCCAGGGGTAGGTATAACAAAAATTAGAGAAGATAGAAAAAGAGTGGTTAAGATGTATTGACTAATTAATTTTTTACTAAAAAAGTCATGGTTCAACCAGATCTTCAGTTGCTTGCTTCAGCTGCTTTATTTTCGAGATATAGGGATATTTTGAACCTAATATTACTTTTGATACGATGGAATAAGGAGAGAGCAGAGCAGTACATAACTTATTTTCAGGGGATTTAGATTAGTATGTAAGACATAAACTAGATATTTTTAAATATTTTTGGTTTATTGTATCTTTTTCAAATTCTTTTCCTCCTGATACGACATGGGTGACATAAAAGGTCACGGTAAATCTATACAAATGTTTAATATGACTCCCTGTATATTTGTTTTTTTTTTGGGGTTTCACCAATCCCATTTCACCTCACATAACATACCATATGAATAATGGTGTTTTTAATTTAGCTGAAGGAACCAAAATGACCCCTGAAAGGCTGCAATGGAAATTCTATCACATAGCCGCGGTAGAATTAGCTTGGCGAAGTGGGGAAGCTACTGCTTGCTTGATTGACTTTTTTACACGCTTTTTATTAGCTTCACTTGTATGTTTGTTTGTATGTCTGTATGTAACTCTCCGCGGCTTCTGGCACCGAACGAATTCGATGTCGACATTCAGTAATTAGCGTATCAATTTATTAACTCAATTTATCGTTATCTTTCAGTGACCTTCAGTCGAAACATATTTTAATAGTTTGCTGTGGATTTGCTTCTAGTTTTTTTGCCGTAAATATATTTTTAACTTGATTCTCATTATTACCTATTAGTAAATTTATCGAAGTAGTTCTTATCGGGTATAATTGCTTTCTTTTGATTTAAGAAATAAAAACTAAATATCTTGAGTATGCAGTGGCGTATCTGCATTTTTTTTTTTTTAAATGTTTTTGCCTTTTCTTTAGATTATGTATAATAAGTACCTAAATTTTTTTTAGTACCTATGCACACGTCATGACTGGATTGGTTATCGAAGTAATAACTGTTAATTTTCTCTTCAAGACGGAGCTAATTTTACAACTCTCCGCCCTCTGTTAGAAATTCGATATACTATCTGCATCAACATTAAGTTTTAGAATTTCACACCTTAAATTTTATTGCGTTGCTGAAGAAGAATTTTACGTTCATGCACCCTCTGTTGGAAATTAGAAATACTATCAACGAGAACTTGAAGAAAAAATCTATAGACAATAAATCGAACTAAAAAGTTAAAAATAAATATAGTTTAGAAAAACTAAAAAATTACGCTTTTAAAGAATGTTGGACTAAAAAGTTAAAAATAATTTTAAAAATTAAATTATGACAATAGTACATAAACAATACTAGTTTAATTGAGGGAAATGCGTGGAGCGCTTTGTGCTTATCGTATATCAAGCTCCCCACGCTTTTCCCTCAATTAAACTAGTATTGTTTATGTACTATTGTCATAATTTGATTTTTAAAATTATTTTTAACTTCTTAGTCCAACATTCTTTAAAAGCGTGTTTTTTCAAACTATATTTATTTTAGTATCGAAACAAACAACGATGGTTCTGTAACAAATCGAATTAAATATAACCCTGTATTCAGAAAAACTTGCTAAGGTGGTGCAAGAAAGTGTACTGAAAACAAATTTCCAGAAAACAACGACAGCAATGTTTTCCTGTTAGATTATTTGAAAAATTGATGTCAAAAAGAGGCCCAAATATCAAAACCAACAGATTATTCTCAAAAACAAATCGCAGCACCATCCTCTGGGACGAATTGTAAATCTAAACCATCCTGCTACTCACTCAAACTCACATAAAAAATTTCATCAACGTTTCACCAACCATTTAGGAGAAGTTGTGTAAGAACCTGATTGCAGCGCCACCTACAAGGACCAATTGTTAATCTGAACCATACAGTTACTTACTGAAACACACACAAAAAATTTCATCAACATCGGACCAACCGTATAGGAGAAGCTCAGCATGAATCCGATTGCAGCGCCACTTACTGGGACTAATTGTGAATCTGAGCTTCACAGTTACTTACTCAAACACAAACAAAAAAATTCAAAAAAAATCGGACCAACCGTATAGGAGAAGTTCAGCAGGAACCAGATTGCAGTGCCACCTATCGGAACTAATTCTGAATCTAAATTGAGTTAAATCGATTTTTCCGGCGGTAGCTCATTCCTTAAAGTGTTTAGAGCACACCAAGGTACAGTTGAATTTTTTTGTAATTTTCAATATTTGCAAATATATTTCATGGTCGTACTGGTTGATGAATTTTTCGCAAATATTGATTATATCTTATGGTTTTTGAATAGTTCGCGGAAAACTGGAGTAATTTTTTCCATCTTAAACTGCTTATAACTTTTGAAATTTTTAATCTACAAAAAATATTTTGATACTTTTGTTTCAGAATCCAATGAGCTATTGCTCATATTTTTAGGAGCTATAGTATAAGAATTAACACGTTTTTGAACTCATGAACTAAACTAAAAAGTTTATTTCATTGATATTACTTTATTTTTATAAAAAATAATCATAGTTGTCAGTTTTATATTTTTCGATAAGAGCTACATCTAGAAATCTAGAAAAGTAAGTCGATAATCTATCAAACACTTTAAGAACGTTTACCTTCTAAGCTCATTATACATTTAATTCTCTTTTTAAACATCGTCTTAATTTCTGTGAACTCTTTTAATTTTTCCATCCCGAAAGTCCTCAAAGGACATTTAAATAAAAGTTAAACTGTAATTCCAAGTTTTTTATACCTTCTGTAAAATTTCACTTATCAAGTCGCCATTATAAATACCACTTTGAATATTATATTTAAAACAATATTACAGAGAAAAAAAGGAATTTCTGTTCTAAGAAAAAAGAAAATATAATTTTAAAAAACTTTCTATATAGTGTGACAAATGTTTCGAAGGATAATCTTTAAAATAGATGAGTACCATCCGGTACCATCCTCCGCAAAATTAGTCAAAAACTCATGTTTCAGGATAGCTCACCAAATCCTGCAGTACCAGATTTGGGTCAAGTTTCGTTTAGCCGAAATCTGTTAAAAGAGAAAAAAATTCTTTTTTGTCATTTAGGTACCTCAGGGATTATGAACGAAATGAGATACATGAAAAATTAATGTTATTTTATATTGTAGACTTATTTTTAAGCACCGATACGAAAATGAAAATCCGCGGAAATGCGTTGTTTCACCACTATGCAGTGATCCTCTTCCCGACCTTTAACACAGATCAGTGAATAATATCTATTCTTATTAACTTAATATCGCTATGATCAATAAATGCGAAAATTTAAAGAAAATTGTCAATAAAGTATAAAAACAAAAATCCTGATAAAGTATAAAAGGTAGGAATGTATACATTGTACGTATATGTGAGTTTAATATTCTATATTCAGTCATATTTACGTTCAAACGAAATCTGTTTTTCTGTGAATTACTTATAAGGCGCAGTAAAAAGGTCAAAATCTCCAATAAATGCAAAAAAATATTCCTCACCCAGCACCCCACTTCACTCCACGATCCCGAAAGTATGTAAAAAAGTTGAAAATACTATGGAAATAAACTTCGGAATATTGAAGATTTTCTATTACACCGCCCTTATGATAAATTTCCGCGGAAAAAGTCATACAGAAAAGTTATAGCAAATTATGAATATGTGGTTTCTATCTTCCTATCACATTTCGGCACTTCTAAACCCGGAAAAATCAATGAAAATTATTGTGATAAAAATACATTTTCGAATAAAAATTAGTTCACATCGTTATATTAAAGGTTTTTACGCCATTCTATAACGAAAAAACTATTAAAAATACCGTAAAGTTACGAATTTTAGTTAATAGTAGAAAAATAGAAAATTCCAGTTTTCTCAGAAACGAAGAATTTCCGCGGCAAAAATCAAATTATGTAGTGCTAGCTTTCTTGTATCCTATAAACCGATATTCCATGTAACTGATTTCGGCTAAACGAAACTTGAGCCCCAGATTTTTTATCAAATAAGTGTCCTATAATATAAAAAAATACTACCTTAGTCGCATTCTTCCCAGTAAATCCGGTTATGCTGCCAAAACCAACTTCTTTTGTACACAATTTAAAGTTTTCAAAGCTATTTAACTGTAAACCGTTCAAAATTTTGATTAATCAAGTTTTAAAATAAAACGTTTTCGTACTTTTATTGTTACAATCGGACCGATCCATTTACGTCTGATGGAAAGAAAGGCTAGAAATTGAAATTTAAGAAATATAATTAATCTTTCCTTCAATATGATCCCACGTGATGTTAAAATATATATCACTATGTAAACAACACTTCCATCACATACTTTTCCCGTTTTCTACGTTAATAAGTCCCGATTTTCATTAAAAATAATCACGAAATTAGACAAGAGTTACTTATACGCGTCATATCGAAACTACGAGTTTGTTCGGATTGTCAAGACTTGCCGGAATACTCACAGCCGGCTTGGTTGAAGACAAGGGCATTTTTTGTTGTTTATTTACATGAATATGTTTCATTGTGTTTTTATATTTATACAGCAATCGGTTGTTTTAATGTGGTTTTCATGCAGAAATCGGGTTCAATTTAATAACATTAAAATTGAATATCCATATTTTTGAAATATACAGCAGGTATTGTAGGTACTTATCATACAAAATTGATGATAATCTATACACTGTGTCCGTAAAGTATGGAACAAATTTATTTTTAGCTAAACAGACCATTCTAAGAAATAATCCTGAAACACGTCGATTTTTGATTTTAATTTACCGCATTCTAAAATAATAATTTAATATACAGGGTGGATTACTTTCGAGTAATGACGTAACTGTCATTTTTTTTTAATGGAACACCTCCATTATGTTGTAGATGTTAGAAGGTACCTAGATGAAATTTTTCCGAACAGGTGAATTGGTAGACGTGGACCTATTGAATGGCCAGCGAGGTTCCATACTTTACGGACACAGTAAAGGTTATTAGTTATAATTTCTTATTGAAAATTATTTATATGAATCATATCAAAAAGTGAAGTATAGAGTGGGTAACACTACACCGGGTTGAATCATATGAAAAAATAAAATATCTACTTACCTGCTTAAATTTTAATATTATACAGTTAGTAGGTATATATTCAACCACATTTTATATTATAATAAGGTGAATTATTATAAAAAAGTGAAATATTGACCAAAATGTCACTTTACAGCGTTAAAATAACAGAGAGGGTGAAATATTGATGTTTAGATTATAATATACAAGGTTCAGTCGAATAAAAAAGTGAAATTGACTGGAATTATACTATACCGAGGTAACCCTTATAATCGGTGAGATAGACACTAATTTTCAGGTTATTATATACAAGGCCAAGTCAAATGAATAACTGAAATATTGATTATTATTACAATAAAGAACGGGTTGACCAGTTTTATTATACTTTATTCACTTTTTGATTTTAAGATAAAAAATTTCATCATTTGAAATAGTGAAATATTAAATAGGTACCGGGTTGGATCGTATAAAAAAGTAAAATGTCCACTGAACTTTCAGTATTAAGGGTTATCAATGGAATTTTGACTTGAAATTATATTAAGGAAGGCATATGAAAAAGATAAATATTGAATTTCATATTATACTATATCGGGTTGACTTAAGTGGAAAAGTGAAATATTGACTGAAATTCACTTAACAGCGTCAAACTATAAGGGAGGAAAAATAACAACGCCAACATTATAATTCACAAAGTTGAGTCATATGAAAAATTGAGCTATTGACCAAAAGTTCACTATACTTGCTTAAACCCTATGAAAAGGTGAAATACTATTTTTTAAGTAGAAATATTTGAGGTCGAACCATAGAAATAAATAGAGCATTGACTACTACTACAATAAATAACGGTTGACTAAACTGAAAATGTGGAATATTCACTATACAGGGCTGGACCATATTGATTTTCAGATCATAATATCATCAGAAAAAAATTTAATAATGGCTAACATTATACCTACTGTTCCGTGTTGAATCATATGAAAAGTAACATTTCTAACTAATCAGGATTCAACCATATGGAAGGCTGAAATAGTGACTACCATTATTACTCTATGCCGGGTTGAGTAAGGTGAAAAAGTGAAATATGGACTGGGAAAAGTAGAATTCCATAGATGGCGCTTTGAAATGTCAATGTTATCATAGCAACGAGTAAAACAAATTAGCTGCCGTATAAACCCATTGATATTTAAGTTGTTTTATTTTGCTGTTTTAGTTATTATCAGTGTGTGTTGTGTAAAACTTTCGCTTTTTCTTTGATTGTACTTTAGTATTTTGTGTTGTAAAACTATATTTTTCTCCTAATATTTACATTTTTTGAGTAATAGGTATCGTTGATATTTGAAAAAGGTACAACAATAGTTCAATTAACTGTTTAGTATTAGGTCTGATATCGTGTTAACCTATTCCGTAATATTTCTGATAATATAAGAATATTACCTTAGAAATGATGACAGTTGAGTTGAATGGAAAATAGTAGTTTGTATAACTAGTGCTCAAAGCGTCACTTTTCCCACGAGCGCAGAAGTTTAACCTAACCGCAAATTTAGCGAGTGGGAAAAGTGATTTGCGTACAAGTTGTACACAATATTTTTTCTACAACCACATTTATTAATGAAAGAAATACAGTAATTTATATAGTTATTTTATATAAACTTTGAACAGAAAGAACTTACAATATGAAAATAAATGGAAAACTACTATTTTGATATTTCTCTTTCGAAACCACAGGTAACAAATAATCGGTCGCAGTTCCAGCCTTTACGATAATATCTGGAGGAATATTTTCAATGTACGAATTGGACAACTCAAAAGATAAATTATTTTGATCTTGGTTCATAATTTCTAAAATAATGCTTAATAGGTTAATGTTTTTATAATTAATAAATTAAAATAAATAATGAAATAAATAGTTTACTTACTTTTGATTTAAATTTAAAACTTGTACACCAATAAGAAATTCACTATTAGGTTGAATTGTCAAAGAAAGTTGACAGGTCATAGGTAGCTTTGTTTGACATTTCGGTGCGGAAGTGTCGAAACCAGTTTTGCTCCCTTTCGAGCTGCACTTCTTCTATCCGTCCCAGCACTCTTTCTATAACATTCGGCACATCTCTTCCTTTTCTTCCGATTCAAACTAAAACTAAACTCAAGTTTATGTACGATTTTCTTAATAAAAAATATATACACGGAAACTACCCGAGTTATTTCTCTATCGCTCTTTTATTTCAAACATATATTTTGAGGTTAAATCTAACTATTGGTACATTTTTACAGAATTTCAATTATTTTAGCCTATTAAAAGCAAACATATACTTATCTAAATATATTAATTGTGGCACCTACCAGTAAGTTTTAGTATTTATTCTGTAGATTTTTCAGCACTAAAACGGCATAACATTGATAAAGACTTCAAGTGTCTAAATTACGTTAAATTTGTGCTACCTCATGGTGAAATTTGAGAATATACTGTTCATAGAGTGCCGTAAAACATCATCTAGCCGTTCATCACCATGCCACAATAATCTGTCCGTCATAAAGTTAGAGTTGTGCCGTGAAACATTATGTGATCCTCACGGCACATAAGTGAAATATTTTTGAGGATCACCGGTGATTCTCATGGCAACGAATGTGAAGTTTGTCACTGATACAAAATTAATCAAACAAAGTACGAATATACGGAAAATACGCTGACTTGCATATAGTACAAAAACAATGCAAAATAAATTATTCCACCCATTGCAACAATTACTTACCATTTTTTCTGCCAGAGGTCTCATTTAATTCTACTCCGCCCAATAGAGCATAATTTTCTTTAAAACTCCAAACGTCTTTCTCTCGAAAATAGAAGGAGACTGAAAGATCCTTTTGGGTACCGGAACCCTTTTGCGGTATCAGTCCCAAAGTGATATTGAAAGAAATAAGCAAAGCCGAAAAAAAAAGAGGATCTAACCATTGGAAAGATCTAGTATGGCTTTGGCAATCTAAGATTCTTCTGGGTGACTACAACCGGTTCAGTCAAAGTAAAACTGCACTAATAGTTTTAACAGGAATCCTAACGGAACACTGCCACCTGAACGGGCACCTGAAAAAGCTCAATATAGTGAAGGAAGGAGAATGTAGATTTTGTGGCATGGAAAAAGAAACATTCATCCACATACTTGCGAATTGCACAGCAATTCAGAATCCTAGGGACAGCACCTAGGAGATTGTTGGATAGAAGTGGGACATTTACCTAAGTTGAAACCTCAGGGACTCAGGGAAATAGGACTCAAGGAGCTACTAGTCTCTGAGACGTTCCTAAGTAACGGAGTAGAAGTGAGGGGGCACAATAGATCTTTTAGATCTCAGTGAATGCCACCCCATCATACATATACATATTATTCCACAATTCGCCTACCGATTAAATCAAAAAATATAAGAATACTTATAACAAAAGATTTTGACATACACTGAAGTTTGATTGAGAAATTAACGTGAAACGTCAAAGTAGTCTAGTGACAGATGGTGAAAAACTTCATAAACCGTGGCGCTATGAATTTTCTGCCCTTGGGCTGCCAAACAATACTTTCCGACCTATTTTTGGTGTTCATATAATCGGTTTTCCGATATAATAGAAGAAAAAAAGACATTTTACGTCAAACAGTCGCTAACTTGCAAAGAAAAAATTCTTTTGACTCTTTCAACTTAGACGAAGTATACCTTGTAACTCATGCTTCGAGACTGATTTTCTCCCTTAAAGGAAGGGTAAAATATTGACGTTTGGGTTATAATATATAAAGTTAAAATCATATGAAAAAGTACAATATTGACTGAAATTTCACTTCACCGGATCAAACCATATAAATTGGGGAATTATTGACATTGAAATTATATTACACTAGGCTGAATTATATAAATAAGAGAAATATTCACTGCTATCACAATAACCGAAAGATACAAGTCTTAATCTGAAATTTCAATATGGGGGTTCAACCATATCGACTTTTGAATTATTACATACGAAGTTGAACCATGAAAAGGTGAAATATTGGGAGATGAATCATATAATATGAAGAAGTGAAATTTTACTAGACAAAGAAGTGAAATTTTACTAGACAGGTTGAAATAGTGACTGAAACATTGTAATTCACCCTGTTCAATCATATGAGAAAATGAAATATCGACTGAAATTTCACTATACAGAGAAAGGCACATGACAAGGAGGGGGCATGTTATTTAAATTGAATTATACGGGTTTAAAACATATTACCGAGTGAAATATTCACTTTAATATCATACTTTGAAGGGTACGTGATATGAAAAAGTAAAATTTTGATTTATATAATACTTTGTCACAAAGTTGGTATCTGTGTCAATTTTTTTTTGTATACGCTCCAGTGACTTGTTTGTTACTTGGATGATATTCACACCATTCTAATCAACAAAATTAAATATAGAAAACTACGATTTACCCATTTTGTTTGGAAGATGTGCAAAGTATACCCAGCGTGAAATAGCAAAAAAATGTAATAATTCTCGACAATAATATTAGGAAAATATAACCCGAAATGTGCGGTTGGCGTTCTAGTAACAATTGGAGCGGCAACAATAGATCGTTGGCAGCAGCCTCATCATATTGCACAAGCGGAGAAACAGAGACAGTGCAAGTCCCGTTAGACGGGACTTTGAATAACATCCAGTCGTTTTATATTGTATGAGTGACGTGTCATGCCGTGTTACTTTTAATTTCCACGGGGAAATGGAAAATGCAAACAATACAAGAATTCACCCCATATAATGTATTTTGCATTCATTGTGAATTCACAACGTACCATTTTATTTTCAAATTTGACAAAAATTGACTAACCGGGTTTTTATCTTACTTGTGGCTTGAACTAGGGATCACTAGGGGTTAGGCGTATATCGATATTCTCTGGGCTCTACTAAAAACGTGACAAATTCCTAATTTAATATATTTTATTGGATCACACCGACTATTTTGATCATTTGCTCCTGATTTGATAAACTCTCTGTCAACTCTCCCGATAAAATATAAGTAATTTATTGTCTCTCAGGACATGGAGCACTTTTTTATGATCATTCGAAATACGCTTCTGACTTTCCCTTAAATATTTTTAGCAGGAATAAAACAATAGTTCCATTAAATCAATGATTATGTAGGGTGAGAGATGAGTATTCTCATCCGCCATTTTGGTGCCTGAATTTTATTGTTTTGTAATGTGTCGAGTTGACATATTGTGTTGAAAAATTTTTGATATTGAACAGAACATTTCACCAACTTTCCTTCAGACTATTATTAGCACCAGAAAAGTGCAATAAATGGATGCTGGCCACGTCTCTGAGTAGAAATACCGAATCTCATGCCTAATACTTGACCAACACAACAACATCGTGAACGTACAACAAGGCACCAAAATGGCGGACGAGAATACCTATGTCTACAGCGCTCTACCATTAGCGCAGTTCGATCAATATCGCTGTGTGACATTTGACTCAGCAGGCGGATTATTTGACGTGATTCCTCTCAAATCTCATCAAATGTCACACGGCGACATCTAACGAACATTTTTTATTTGCAGCACTAACGGTGGTGTATTATGATGCGAAGTGTTAAAGAAACAGGCCACGAGAAAGGACCCAAACTATTTGCGTGAAGTAGCTGCTATAGGGTGTAATAGCTTTATTCCGTTTTAACTGTGGTTCAAAATGGAATCAACGCAGTTTTCTTGAGACAACTTCACAGAATTTCTCAAAGTTCAGAAAAAATTAACTGGAACAATTTTTAATTTAGCTTGCGCCATTTCTCGCAGTTTTTGTTAATGTCGCGTTTACATTAATCGATTATAAGCGAACAAAGTCATTCATGCTCGCAACTGTTCCAGTTCGAGTCGATAAGTTAGCGAATTATCAAAGGAAATTCGGATTCAACGTGAACGATTCAAAAATGTGTGCTGCTACTCGCTATTTAATTACGAATGGTCGAAGACGAGAGTAGAACGGTTATCAGGGGATTTTTCATCCAAATACTCCTGTTTAATCGATAAAAATACCACGCGGCCAAACAAGTATAATATATATGCAATTAGTGTATTGGCTAATATGCAACTATGATTGTATTTAAACATTCTCCTCTATTATAGTATAGTTATCTATTCCCTGTTCAGCACGAGCGATCATCCGCGAGCACTAGCGAACGAATTCATCTGCATGCACTATTCAAAGCTCTCTTATTCTCTTCGATCACTTAGTTATCATCTTCATTTCGTTAAATGAGTTCGTGTCATGAAACTGAGCATTGTATCTGGTACTCCCGTATAAATATTATAAAATGTATTATTATAAAATGATACTTTCAAACTATGCCCAAAGGTAATTGTGATCGGGGTGAAGTTGGCCAAATTTGTACTCTAAGTATTTCCAGATAAAATATATTTTGGTGAAATCAACCGAAATATCGAGTAAACACTCTTTCTATTTTCTATAGCTACAGGCTGGAGATATATATAAAACTGGCAAAGCCTTATTTTTGGCTTCAAAGCGAAAGCTTTATACTTACCGATCACCAACTTACATTTTTAAGTGTTTCAATTCAAGGAAAAGATTTTTCGACATGATTTTATTCAAAAAGTATTTTTTATTATGTGAAAGATTTTATCAAGATTCAAGTAATAGGAACTAAATAGACGCTGGAGAAGTTCAAAAAACTTTAGCCACGCCTGCTGTGGAATATTAAGTCTCATATGCCAACTGTCACCTCACGTGTCATATGTCAACTATCATGCGTCACACGTCACATCAACATCAATTATTTACCGTTAAATATCCTGTGGCAGCAGAAATAATACTGCAGAGTGTGAAATCCACGCATGCTCCAAGGATGGTGAGCATTAAAAACTAGAAGGAATATGCTTGAACATCATTTGAAAGAGCCTGTAACACCAGAGGAGGGTAATTGCTTTTTCTTTTAATAACTACTTCACGTTTTTTGTGAAATATTCATTATTTTGTCGATTTCCAAAAGGACAACCAGAATCTTTCTTTTTCCCTTAGTTCCGGCAGTACTCCAGCTGCCCCTATTAAAAAATAACTGATTCTAGTTTCTAATGTTTTTCCTAAAAGAATCTTCCAGGAAAAATCGACAACTATACAATCAATGATAATATTTTGAAGCTGCAGGAAATTGTTGTCAAATTTTCCTAGGTGCCATTCATAGTGGATTATATGTTTGATAAATATTATTGTGAATAATTAAATATTTTGTGTTATAACATCCACCAGGAATGAGATGTAGTGAAGTGCAAGTACCAAGAACGGTTTTTGCAAAGATGATGCTGTATTACTTATTTTATAAAAACTGTTGATTTGGTGAGATTCAGATTTTTTCCGGTTCAAAATAATGTATTTTTGGTTTTGTGTTTTCAAAGGTATATCGGTTGACAACAATTCTAGCTATGAATCATCCTAGTAATGATGGTAATTGATTATTTGAACTTACATTCTTCACATTGGTGACCAAATTTGACTATACCTTCTGCTGAAATGTTAGCTACACATTTTCTCTGCATTCTTAAATTTTTCGGTTCATACTAAAGTTTTATTAAATATTATGTTCGTTGAATCCCATGTAACTCCCCTTTTTCGGGCATGTTTGCGAATAGAACTCCTCCTTAATGTTCCTTTTGGTGTTCATTTATTCTGATTTTTATTAATCTATAAGTTTCATCTGAATAAAATTTATCACATTCAAATAGATATTTTTGTAACATTCTTTTTAAATTTGTTGTTCAGTTTATGTTATAATAGACATTAGAGTACCTACTGAATTGAATACTGACTAGATTGACAATTTTATTAATTTTTCTAGAAAGTTATGCTGTTTGCATTATTATTATTAAGTATTGGAAATTTATCATGATTTATTTTCCATATTTCCAATTTCTTCGCTTATAAACTTTGTAAGATGATTATTATCATTCACAACTGCCTGAAGTAACCTTAACAGCGCCGGATTTAGACTTCGGCAGCCCATAGACAGAGCATGTGGTTGCAGCACTAAAATCGTTTGTTGTTAACTGTTGAAAGTTTCTATTAAGGTCAAGGTAAAGAAGAAAATTAGTTGGCTAACACAAAACTTATTCAAAGTTAAACTAGAAAACAACTAAAATAATTTTAGTTTACCTACAAGCTAAATTATTTTTCGTCTGATTTTCACATCAATAAACGTATCGATAACATCGTCGAAGTTTGTTTACCTCAAAACATCACTCTCTAAACTAAGGAGAGTTAAAACATTTAATCTGTCCTCGGTCATGGAGCTTCGGAGTTCATTTTTTATAAGCTTCAGTTTTGAGAAGGATCTTTCAGACGTACAATTTGTCACCATTGGTGTGAGATAAATTCTCAGAATTACCTCAACATTGGAAAAGCACTCTTTAACATTGTTTTTACATAACAATTCATACATCCATGTTTCGTAGCTAGTCTCTTCTCTTCTAGTCTCTTCTCTTCATACTGAACTATAAATACTTTGAAATGTATGAATTCGTTGCCAAGAGAATCATCTACCTCGTCACAGTAGGTTTTCACCAAGTTTTGGCTAGCAGACAAAATTTCTTGATCATAAATAGCAGTTAAATTTTTCAAAAATCCAAACCGTACATTTAGAAGTGAGTACCTACGCGTCCATTCTCTTCTGAAGAGCGGTCGATAACTGGGATGTAGCTTTGAGTCCTAAATTTGTCCGAGAATGATAACTGAACTTCCGAAGCTTGCGAGCAATCTAAAGTGGACAACCGAACGTTTAATTTTGCTTTTCCCTTTTTTTCTTCTTCGTAGTAATCGTAGTTTCGGCAATCAGCTAGCTCGAAAGCTTTTACTTCATATTCATTAAAGATGTCTCTTTTATTTTCAAAGTCTGCTTTTAATGAAGTACGCAGTGCTGCCGCAGTATTCAAGTCTAACCTATGATTTTGTAGTCCCAAAATATCATCCCAAAAAACTGTATATATGGCTGTTTCTAGCTTTGCCATCCTATCATGCAAACCTACTGCTGTTGCCCTTGATGTATATGTCTATACAAAAAACCAGTTTATTCATGTCGAGCGTTCGAGCTAGGTGCATACGCTGTTGCTATTGGTCTAGCGCGGCGCGGTAGAATGCGCGAAATGCGCCATTTGTGTTCATATTTCGTGCTGCTTGATTTCGCAGATTTTCAAATGTCAACTTTTCCCGCTCAAAGATAAAAGTTTTTCGTCTAACTATTTGTAACAAAACTCAGTATTTTTTTGTTTCTACTGAGCCTTCATTGATTTGATTTTTTTTTGTGGTGTGGTGGCGGCCCATAGGTAACTGCCTATGTTGCCTGTGTTTAAATCGGGCACTGAACCTTAAATATCTATTTCGAAATAACCAAAATCTTTTATAAGTGACTTGTATTTGTAGTCGCACCTTGTATTTTGATTTATGCATGCAACACTTGTTGAACAAAAAAACGTTTCCTAAACTAGAGGAAAGGAATATAGAAAAAAAACTCTCCAGTGATAGATGTCTCCAAAGTCAAATATAAAACATAAATATTAAATAAGAAGTTTGTGGTTACATTAGCCGGGTTCTGTCTTGCAGATATATTTTCCATTCTTTTTGTTCAAAAGTAAAAAGAAGAATTCATGAATTTGTTGGGAAAAGAGTTCTCTTGAAAAACATTTCAACTTGTCAGAAACGTATATACTTATTAAAAAGAACAATGAAAGCAAAATAGGAAGTAAGAGTTCTGCACAAGTTATATCTTAGTATTGTATTGTGAAGCAATTCATTAATTTGTAAAATAAAAATGCAGTAGTCTGTAGAATTATAAAAAATGTTACAATACATTTCCGTTGTAATCGAGCCCGGTGGTGGTACTATATACAGGCAAGTTGGAAGTTTCATCCATAAGGCTTTGAGTTGCGATGAAGTGTCAGTAAATTATTCGAAATGGTCACTATAATATTTTCAAGAACTGAAAAAAAAAACACTGATAAATTAGCAGATCGAACTAAAAACAATCAAACATCTTTACACATTATTTTTTATTCATCACAAATATTTGTCATGCAGTACAAGCAGCTCAAGTGCGATCAGACTGTAAAACACTATTGTTGTTTTTTGTTAAATGAAAACGATGGGCGTCCATGATAAATATAGTTGATATTCAATGAAATTTGAAAAAAAATGCTGAAAATCTAATGTAGGTTCTTGCCTAACTGATTTTATATTTGGAGATAACAAAGCCAGTTCTCAGGGCTTTGTGTTTCAACGGAATTTAGGGAACGAGAATAGTTGAGAAAATAAATTTAAAGGCGCCACTAATTTAATTACTAAAACAAGATTATAAAAAAAAATCAAATACAAAAATCAGTTAAATTTCAACTGTTGCAATCTACTCGAAATTGATTAAGCTAATTTAAAATTAAGATGAGAACTGTAGGAATAACTAAAACTTTCACTAAAAAAAAATTAATATAGATGACTATATTGACATATAAATTTGATAAATTGACTGTGTACAAAAAAATAACAAAACTAGAAAGGTTAGTAAAGCCTAATACTATAACAAAATGGTCATCAAAAGAGACTGGTGCTCCGCTGCGCTGCTATGATCTTAGGAAACTGTACTTTATACAGAAACAGTCCTCCTGTAAACTGTCCTCTAGGAAACTGTATTGCATGAAATTGTACTTTAGGGAGCTGTACTCCAGAACACTGTACTCCAGTAAACTATACTCTAGGTAACTACATTCCAGGAAACTATGCTCCAGAAATGTATGCTACAGGAAACTGTAATAATCACAGGAACAGTTCCCCAGGTTACTTTAATAATCACAGGAACAGTCCTCCAGGAAACTGTGCTAATCACAGGAACAGTCTTCCAGAAAACTGTGCAGTAATCCAGATTCTTATAAGATAATATGTCGGCAAATTTCAGTTTTACATTTCAAATAAAAATAGTTTAAGGATTACTGCACAGTTCCACACTTGTTGACTCGACGACAGACGTTAAGAGAAGACCCGCCGTTTGGTACCTTCTCCGTTCTTATAGGGAAACTTCAAAATTTTAAATTTCGTGGTAAAATATCTCAAGAATATTGATTTTTAAACCAATAGTTAATTCCACCAAGAATTATATATGTGAAATAATTTATGAATTTTCCGATTGAGAAATTTTCGGTAAATATATATAGTCTATTCCACCAAAAATCAAAATTCTAAATAAATTAATTAATAAACTAAATGTAAGATGTTTCACAAAAAAAAAACGGAAGAAAATGGATACTCAAATTTTGCCAATTTTTAGAATATGTTTAAGCATAATTATTTCTACTTGTCAATAATTATAGGTTATGAAATTGCACACTAAAATCTCATGTCTAGCTAGCCTACCATGGAGACACTTTGACCTGTGTCAATTGGTCGGAAAGCGAAATGTGAATTATAATGAAAACTATTGATTATTATTACTATTATTCATTTATTCGTTGTGCTCAACAGCCCATGCACTTCAACTGAATCTTTGTACCATTTCCCAAGTTATCTACTTCCGTTCCAAAAGTTTCGTGCTTTCTATATAGGCCACCAGTTTGTCTGGAGGAATTGTCAGTAGTTGTATTATTTCCTCTCCAAAGTGCTTCCATCTGAGTCCATGTAAGTTCTCACAGAAGCAGATTATGTGAGTAGGTGTTTCATCATAGAGTTCACATTTTCTGCACATAGGTTCACTAACTATGGAAACGTATTAAGGTTGAATTGTCAAACTTGACGCAGATAAATTTAATTGCTAGTGTTCTCGAGAGTAAAATGATGAGTGATGATGTATTTTCCATTTCTGGGACTCCTCCATTGCTGGTTGAGACAGTGAATACTGCTTCAACAGAGTTATTGCCAAAAAAATCAAAAGAAAAGTACGAATATGCATATATACAATTGTAAGGAAGTTTTATTTCCTTAAGCCGCGGCCGCCGTGCAAGGGTTCCTCCAAGCGACCCTCCAAGCAACCCGCGTGCTATGATTTCGTAACAAGGATTGAATTGAACCAGCCGCACTGCAATCCCCCACCATTTTAAGAAGTCTATCGACTAGCCAAGCTAGCCACCAGGGAATTGGTTTTGTTTGATATTTTCAACCAGGCGCAAGGCATATAATAGAAGAAAAGTAGTTAATGTCGGCTATTTATAAGCGAAAAGCAATATGGGACCCAGCAGACGAATTACGTAAAAACTCCAAAATTCTGAAAGCATTGTGGGTGGAAGTTGCCATGGAAGTTTGTAGACGTTCTTTCTAATTGGTCATGAACTAAACTAAGCAAAAAATCGAAAGATTCTACAATCATACGTGCATAATTGAAAAATTTTTCGGGGAAATTTCGCATCTTCTTGTAAACTAGCAGAAATTCTCCATCGTGGTCTCTGTTCAAGTTATACGCATGCACCCAACTCCTCTTATTTTTACACGCTTTTTATTAGCTTCACTTGTATGTTTGTTTGTATGTCTGTATGTAACTCTCCGCGGCTTCTGGCACCGAACGAATTCGATGTCAACATTCACTATGAGCGACATTATGAATATTTTCGACAATCGAAAAGCTATACTTAAAATGCTGGACATACAGGTTAATCAAAAGAATTCACTTAGAAAAATATCAATTGTAAATATCGAATATGAATTCGA
Organism: Lochmaea capreae; assembly: GCA_949126875.1. Lineage (NCBI taxonomy): Eukaryota > Metazoa > Arthropoda > Insecta > Coleoptera > Chrysomelidae > Lochmaea > Lochmaea capreae. Next base: position 12,041,118 of record OX421409.1, read on the forward strand.
TGTCAACGCTTACTATGAACGATAGTATGAATATTTTTTGATAGTCAAAAAGATATACTTAAATGCTGGATATTCAAGTTAATTTTAAATATTTACTAAGAATAAAATCATTTGAATTATTGTAATTAAATTTATTTTTTTTTAGTTCAACAGCAAGTGCACACGTCAAGACTGGATTGGTTATCGAAGTAATAACTGTTAATTTTCTCTTCAAGTCGGAGCTAATTTTACAACTCTCCGCCCTCTGTTAGAGATTCGATATACTATCTGCATCAACATTAAGTTTTAGAATTTCACACCTCAAATTTTATTGCGTTGTTGAAGAAGAATTTTACGTTCATGCACCCTCTGATGGAAATTAATAATACCTTGAAGAAAAAATCTATAGACAATAAATCGAACTAAAAAGTTAAAAATAAATATAATTTAAAAAAACTAAAAAAACACGCTTTTTAAGAATGTTGGACTAAAAAGTTAAAAATAAATATAGTTTAAAAAAACTGCTTATCGTATATCAAGCGCCCCACGCTTTTCCCTCAATTAAACTAGTATTGTTTATATACTATTGTCATAATTTAATTTTTTAAATTATTTTCAACTTTTTAGTTCGATATTTTTTAAAAGCGTGTTTTTTTAGTTTTTTAAACTATATTTAGATTAGTATACTTCAGATAAGAATTGTCGCAGAGAAGAAGCCTTCTGGCAAATTTTGAAACGAGCATGTTGACACACACTGACTACAGTTTAGACTGAACTTGATTTTGGGTTGGTACGATAATTTTCCGTCGACTAGTGCGGCCAAGGTATATTCGCCATCTACCCATTGACTTCCACCCTCTACCCGCCAAGCTTCCCTCCACCCGCCTGCACTGTGGGTTAGGGTTTACAGTTACGAAATCTTGACTTTTTCTTTTATGAAATTTTGTCAAAATTTTCTAGCGATTTGCAGAAAAATATTTCAATGAACCAAGGATGAATTATGATGGAATCTCGTTTCAAAACGCTTCAATTTATATAGCTCAACATTCATTAAGAGGCTTATGGTCGTTTACACTTGAACTTGTTCAAGCTTGAACAAGTTTATAATTTTGAGTTGGTATGTAAGTTAGGAGTGTACTGGAATCATTAGAAATAGTTTATCAATGAAAATATAGAAATAAAACGACTTTTGTGTGTAATACTTGATAACATCCATACGTGCGATATTAAGTTCAATTATAAAATGTAATGTAAATGAATTGATACGATCTAACCTAACCGTAAGCTTTTCATTTTCGTTAGTAAAAAAGAAGCTAACAATGTTTTTTTTCAAGCAATTAAATCCGCTTTACGGCTGGTTGAAACGACATATTATATTTTCAATTAAAGCAAAACTTTCTATCGAGTTTAAGCGTAATAACAAGCCAGTGGTTGAAGCATACTGGAAACTATTGTAATTAAAACGAAAACAATTAAAATTTCCAATAATGGCTCTCGAAAAATACTTGATACAATGATTGCACAGTAATGGAGCAGTACGCAAAATCGGCTCGGAAACTCACAGTCGCAGGCAGATCTCTGAAAATATATTAAAGAAGTTTAGACCAAGTTTTTAATTCGGTGAACTGAGATTAAGATTAAGTATACATCTTCTATTTTGCATCTCAGTTAAGGATGAAGTGAGTGTTGCAGAATTTAATTCGCTTCGTCCAAAACAACAAATTTAAATTTCAGTACGGAACTTTGAATTTAATCAAATGAAAACTTCATCCAACAGAACAGTCCCTACCTAAAATTAAATATTTGTTTTTGGTCAGTCATTTTTATTTTTTAATTATACGAAATACTTTTTAATTCAATTTCACCTCAAGTCTCAACGAACTTTTTGAATAATTCTGTACCAAATATCAGTCCTTTTGCTATGTGAACGTTGTTTTGCTTATTAATTCTCTAACTTATCTGTTACAGGTATCTACCTGTGTATTTGGATATTGATATTCACTATCAAATGTTCATAGACACAGAAAACTCTTCATAATATACAAAGGGCGGTCTTGATGGTAACCATGGCTTTATAGAGAATTGTGTATTCAATGACAAGGAAAACTTCATATATCGAGAACAATGGGTTATGATCAAAGCGGTATATTGTTTGGGATATTGGGATGATGGCAATGCTTATACCACTTTAATTAGACTAAAACATACAGTGTATTATGAAAATAAAAATAAGATGATAGGATGTTGCGGAAAAGATTTTCATCCTATTTTTAGGCACAAGAAATTTTCATATGTCTCATAGCAACTTTAATCCAAACTGGTAAAAATAAAACAAATGTTCTTTGCTATGTAAATACTTCTAAAATTGTGTATGGAAAGCCTCGCATAGGGTATTTAATTAACTTTTTAACATAATATGGCTGTAAATTAAATTATTGTTTGTTCAACATTTCAATTTTCTGAAAATCGAAAACATACATTCATTGTTATGTCTTAAAAGGACCCCGCAATAATCCTATGGAAATTGGGTTTCTGTCAAATTGTCTGAATTTTTGATATGTTGTAGATTTTATCATCCTGAACAAAAGTCTCCATGGGCACAAAGTGCCAAAATGCATATTTTGGCAGCTACGGAGCTGCCAAAGCTCCCCTGACCCGTTGCAAGACGGATAAAAGAAGGATAAAAAAGTAAATAGTCTCTTTTTACATTGAGAGTTTATGTTGACCAGCTCGCTAAATTCAATTCTCCTTAGAATTGGAGAAAATAGTAGTTGACAAACTCTCAATAACAAAAAAGAATATTTTCTTCTTTATTCTACTTTGACAGCTGTCAACGGTCAATTTGTCCAATCTGACATGAGAATTGAATTTAGCGACCTCAAGAACCCAAAATCTCAATGTGAAAAGAGAATATTCACTTTTACATTCTTCGTTGACAGTGAATTGACAGCTGTCAACGGTCAATTTGTCCAATCTGACATGAGAATTGAATTCAGCGACCTCAAGAACCCAAAATCTCAATGTGAAAAGGGAATATTCACTCTTCTATCCTTCGTTGACAGTGAATTGACAGCTGTCAACTGTCAATTTTGCCAATCTGGCATGAGAACTGAATTCAGCGACCTCAAGAACCCAAATTCTCAATCCCAACAGAGAATATTTACCTCTTTATTCTTCGTTGACAGTTAATTGACAGATGTCAACTGTCAATTTTTCCAATCTGAGACTAGAGCTGAATTCAGCTCCCTCAAAAGCACAAACTCTCAATGTCCACAGATAATATTTACTTTTCTATTCTTCGTTGACCGTATATTGACAGCTGTCAACGGTCAATTTTTCCAATTTGACATGGGGGTTGATCCAGTGACCTCAAAAACATTACCCTATACATTAAAATAATTTAAATATGCTTTTGACTTCTGTAAATAGTATTGAAAATGAATAGTCTTGCAACGGGTCAGGGGAGCTTTGGCAGCTCCGTAGCTGCCAAAATATTCATTTTGGCACTTTGTGCACATGGAGACTTCTATTCAGGATGACAAAATCTACAATATATCAAAAATTCAGAAAATTTGACAAAAACCCAATTTCCACAAGATTATTGCGGGGTCCTTTGAATCCCCTATAAACTCGTCCATATAAAAAAAATTAAATTTGTAGATCGGTCAATATATGATGAGACTCGATACATAGTCACAACAAAACTCTGCTAAAATATGATGACCGGAGTTTCCCCAAGATGGTTGATATCAAAATTCCATAGAAATTATAAGTACCATTAGGATTAGATTAGTTGAGGTGGCTATTGATATTTTACACTGTGATCTCCCCAGATTTTTTGTGGTTTATATAGGGCCCGGTTTTATATTGTTTTATAAGGTTGTCCATCCTGCAGAGATTGAGTTTTCAACTTCCAGTTGACAGCTTCTGGTTACCCAACCGACAGTTGAAAGTACTACCTGCCTCCAACAGTAAAATACGACCTGCCTTATACCGTCCTAATTCCAAATCGAGATGAATGGGTCCTCCGTAATGATGAACTATTAAGAGCAGACAGCTGAGTTGGTACACAGACGGTTCAAAAACACCCTCAGACTCTGGCGAAGGTGTATACTGGCGCACACTTAGGACAGAAATTTCAACCCCTTTAGGATCCTATGCAACCGTATTTCAGGTGGAAATGTACGCCATTGTTTCATGTGTGGAGAGATTGGAGTAAGCCAATCTCATACATAGATCAATAAAAAATTTCTCGGATAGTCAAGCGGCTTTTAAAATTTTATGACAACTTTCTCAAGCTTGTTACTTGTCGAAATCTGTCATAAATTTTATTCGAACAATTATCAATGTCCTTGGGTTATTACTACTGATAATAAACATCTAACGAAACGTTCCCAAACCACAACAAATTATCAATAGTAACAAGCTTTTAAATGTTCAATTACATTCTCATTACTTCAGAGCGTCACAAATGTTACAAAATTATCGAAAGGTATTTAAAACTCTCCATATTTGTGTTAGCGGAAACTATGCGAAATGTCGCAACTTGAAATTCTAAACACTCGCTATATGTGGCATAGCCGCAGTTCCGTGTAAATATTGAATTGTGAAGCTTGACTATGTTTTCATCTAGATGAATGGTCATTAATTAATTTAACTTGTTAATAGTGGGAAATAAACAGAGGGATAAGGTAAAATGTCCTGGAATATTATTACGAGTATTTTACTGAAGCAAAATAGTAGTTTGTACAACTAGTGCGCAAAGCGTCACTTTTCCCACGAGCGCAGAAGCGCAAATCTAGCGAGTGGGTGAAGTTATTTGCGTACAAGTTGTAAACAATATTTTTCTTACAACCACATTTATTAATGAAATAAAAACAGAAATTTATATAGGTATTTTATTAAAACTTTGAACAGAAAGAACATACAAAATGAAAATTTAATATAGAAAAATCAGTTGAGTGTATGTTTAATAGTGAACAATGAATAAATAAATAATCAAATAAAAAGTTTACTTATTTTTGGTGAAAGTTTAAAATTTTTACACCCAGAAATTAATAATAAATATGTTGAATTGTCAAAAAAAGTTGACAGGTCATAGGTTTGTTTGACATTTCGGTGCGGAAAAGTGCCATAGCGTGTACAACAGTTATCAAAAGAATTAAGAAAAGGCCTGCTTTGCGTATAAAAATTTGTGTAGAAAAGCGTGTTTTGCATAGTGGTTGTAGGAAAAAGACATTTTCCGCTATTACCTCTCACGTTTGTCGATGGAAGATTAACAACAAAATTAAATGATATTCTTTTTCTTTTTATTGCAGAATTTCCTTGGTACCCGTCGTTGGAAAGGCAGTTTCGAATATAGCGTTTCCAAGTACGACATACCGCGCCATTTTGTCCGCTGATCATGGATAACCTACAGAAAGTTGAATGGAAATAGACAAAATTCGAATTTGATTTTTTTTATGAAATAATAAAAAAATAAATAGGGTTCAAGCCGAACCTTACAATGCGCAAGTCAGTGAGTCTAAATTTAAAATTCCTTAAAAACATCGTCTGTTTTGACTGTCAGAAAAGCAAATTTCATTTTCTGGTTAAAATAGTATATTACATACCTAGCGGGGAAGTAGATCATTACAGCCCAGGCTTTGTTAGAGAACCAAGGCGCGTAGCGACGAGGGTCGCTAAAAGCCGTGATTTTATTCACAATCGCTTAGTTACAAGCTTTTAAAGAGATTCATTTCAAGAAAATTTGTTATCATAATTTGATATTCTTTCCGACAAAGAACTTCATGAATCTGTTGCTAGGCAATATTACTAATTTATTGGTTTTGGCAATTATGTCATAAAATGTTCTTTCTGTCACGAAATTTCAATTTTTTTGCTCAAACAAGTACATAATGTCTTAGTTTGATTTAACCTGTACTGCTCCAAGAAGCTGCGGTTGAGGGAATAATTCTGTAGAAAAGCAAAGAAAGGCATGAACTTTTTTTTAAAACCAGCTTAACACAATATTGTCATACTTCAGAAAAGTGACACATGCTTCTAGCCGGAAAAGTACTTTTTTTAAGACCGACCAGAAAATATACACTTTCTGGACAATTTTTCGTATAGAAAATAACGTTTTGCCGATCAAGACCGGAAAATGGACGTGAGGGACCGGCAAAAGCTTTATAATACAATCTACCTTGATTTCGTTACTATATGACAACAACGTTTTGATATATCGTCGAGTGATGACAGTTCGTTGATTTTTAATTTGTTGTTCATGTCAAACTTATTTCGCGAGTACGCAAATTGAACAATAATATGAATTCAGATTTTAAATTATCCGATACAGAATTAAATGTATATCGAAGTGTCAGTCTTAAAAAAAATATTGTACGTCACGCCACCGGAAATTAGTGTTACTCAGGTCTCTCCAAGCTTCCAGGACTCGCCTACGGCTCGCCTTGGAATCTGCTTGTCTCAACCTAAAAAACACTACTTTTCGGTCTTGTGACGTAAATTACTATTTCCGGCTCTAGCGTGAAAGTGAAAGTAAGTAATGAGTCACTTCCTCACCGTGTTAAAGGTAAGAAATGTCTATATTACTGACCGATTGTGAATAAACACAATTTTTTGAAATATATAATGACATTTAACTGTTCGAAATTCGTAATTGCACTGCATCAACAGTAAAAATCTAATGCGCTTGCGTCTGAATCGGATGGTTTGATTACGGTTTGAGTTGTGCGATGTTGCAGCTTATAACAAATATTGCGCCCTTTAGTGCTATTAGGATATTGGTGTTTTATAACTATATAACGAATCAAACGGGCAGCACCTTTACAAGTCTCCACGATGTTGTAACGATTAGAACCGATTTTGTGCGAAATACAAAATAGCCGTTACAGCTGATTGAAGCGTTTAATTGCAGTTAGGTAGTGTCAGATAATTGTATAATTATTATAATTAAAATAATTTTATAAACAAATTTTCAATTGCTCGAATTAAACTGCTAGCTTACGAAATGTTTATTTGAGAAAAAATTATTCAGAAAAATAAAAAATCATAGGGCAATTCTACAAGTTTGATTATGGTTAGCGAGAATTTCTTTATTAAACCAGGTTACTTGGCCTGTTTTTCTCGGTCCGAACCTTTTTGGCTATGACAAGAAGAATTTTCACTGTGATAATAAAACTGATTAACTGAGTATGTAAAATCAATTTTTCTATTATCTTTGTACTGAAACTATACCGGGAATTTACACTTTTACTGAATATTACTTCACTAGCAAAGAAATATATCTTCCCACTATAAATAAGTTCTGTTTTTGTTTTACAAGAATCGCACTTTTCTTTGCTAAAACCGAAATAAAACCCTTGGTCTAGTGGATATTTATTTGCAATTTGAATGTCGGTTATTTACAACACTCGTCGTTTGACATGGAGATGGATCGGCAATTTGAAAGGAGTGCTATAATTGGATGTGCGTCAGGACGACGCGCAGCAACTCGGCATCATGCTTATATTGCATCATTCTCGCTTCATCTTTGATGGGTGAAGAGACACTTTCGCGTCTTACACAAGTGGAATGGAATTTTTAACAAATTTTATCAACTTGGTGGCTAGAAGCGTTCAGTGCCGGATTAAGCCAGAGAGGAACCTGTAACTTATTCTGTCAAAAGGCCCTTGGTTTGCTTCAGGTTCTCAAGTTTAGGGTATTGAATAAAACAGAACTGTTACAAATAAACTTTTCTGGTTTCAATATAGGCGAATTTAGAGATAAAACTTTCGAAATTGACTTTTTTGAGAAAATCATGCTATATATTCATCAAAGTGAGCTGAATAAGACATTTTTGACCCATCGTGCTCCTTAACTCATTTATAATACGTATTGATGTCGAAAAAGAGTGTTCCGCCAGGACAGTTAGTGATCATGAAAGACAAGTATATGCGCAAAGCAATTTCTACGTTTGAGAAACACGAATCTGAAGAATTATCTGATAAAAGTTTATAAAATTGCAGTTCCAATAACAGTCGCCACATTTGTTTCCAGCAGCTCTGCGAACTGTACTAATTCGTCGCCTGGGCTTCTTCCAAAACATCTTCTGTGGTGAAAAATTTTAGCTGCCGAAATACTTAAAAACACCAGTAATTTTGAACTGCTTTCATACGTTCAGTTAAAGCAAACAGTACGTTATTATTAATAATGAGAATAAACACCTCAATTTCAAATCGTTGACTAGGTGTTTGATTTTAAGTCGTCGAGAGAAGTAAAGCTGCTGAAATGGTCGTACTCCGTATTTCTCTTGCTCCGTTTTGAAGTCTGTTGCTGTTATTCATATACCAATATCAATTAATTTCCCAACCAATAAATATATTTTTTTGTATCAATGCAAATGATTAATTTAAAAAAATTCGTCTCTTGCGAGTGTATATTATTTATAAATACCTTCTGAATCTACTTGTTCCACAAACTTCTCATGGAATGGTAAATTCTATATATTCACCATTAAATTTTCTAGCTTTATTTTCCTTACATCCTTATCGAATGATCCAGGTGTAGTAAAAGTATCAGCTTTGTTTACGGATAAACGGAAAATGGAAAAGTGTAATAAAAAAAATGGTGAGATTGACGTATAATATTTCAAACGGTTTATTCGAAATCTATCGCAAACCGATATGTATAAATTTTAATGAAGCGTCTATAGAATCTCTTGAACTTCAAACGGCGAAAATAATAGAAATACATTCGTCTTTAATCGCAGAAACTACGAGGGGTATTGGATTAGTGTATATTTGACACAATTAGTGAAAAGGGGTAAATTAGAAATATTACTGCTTCGCTATTCCATAATCGCTTCCTAGGTGAAGAAATTGGTATTTACTTGATGATATAAAACATTCTGTCCACGACCACTTAATAATAAGTCAATATTTTACCTCCTACCAAAAAGTATATGGTACCCATATGTCTACTAGAGTGAATTATGGTTCATAGTTCACTCTAGTGAATTATGAACTTATTATTCATGATTTTGCATTTAAATAAGATGCCATAACAACTCAACAATCACAACATTTCGGTACATAGGTGACTAGAGATGGGGTTACAATATGAAATAGAGTATTAAATCTGCGTATTTTGTTACGGAGATTTGTTTCTGAAATATATCGTATGGATAAAATATCAACATTTTTAGTATCGATACTTTTCATAACGATATTTTCTAATATTGATATTTTTAAAACACTATATTTATAACAGTACGGTGTATCGATACTTTACACAGTATCGCTCATCTGTATATTTAACATTATTTGGCGTACTCCAGAAATTTATTAATTTTGACGTTAGAATTGTCAACGATACAAAATACCAAATCATTACTTCCCGTTCTACACCCGCATTATTTACTTGACTTTTATTTAATAAAGAAATCAAGGGTCCTGGACAAAGTATAGTATTCTACTCGCAACTTATGGCCATTATTCACTCGGGTGCCTTGCGCCCCTCGCCTACGGCTCGGGTCATAAATTGCTCGTTTAATAATATACTATTATTTGCTCAAATCCACACTACATTCATTCAATTTGAAATTATTAGCACAGAAGCTTTATCAAACAAGTAAAGGTGACATAAATACTTTTTTCTAAACTGGGGAAAAAGTTTATTCAGTATTATTAGGAATTTAGTTGTAGTAGGTAAAAACTTTAACACGTATTAACGGCTCAAAGGGTCCTCGATCCAACATAAGTAATTCATTATTCTGTGCTTGAAGTACATGGTAATTTTACAAACCGCTTGTACCTCGCCACTTTTTAATACGAATTTGACCAAAATGATACTGTTGATATATTTTGAAGAGACTAGCCTGAAAAAAAAATCATCCGCACCTTTTATCAACCTGTCGCTCAGAAGCTAACAAGGCTAGAAAAAAATTGTTTTGAGGTATTTCAAATTTACGATACTTATTTTTGGGTCACACTTTATAAACATCATTCTAAATTACTGCAACACCAATACTTCTGAATAAAACAGAAATAAACTGTTCTGGCGTTTATTATTCAGTAGAAACGTATATCTCCCACTGAAGCACTGAAAAATATAACTCGCCAACGTAATAAATTATTATACTAGTTTGTTAATATTTGATACACCCTGCAGATAAATATACCTAATAGTCAACAGGATTTATTGTAAATACATTTAATATGTCTAATTAAATATGCATTGAAAAGAAATTAGGTATCTTCCAACTTATTACACCATGGATTATGATGGAGTTTGCTTTTGATCTAATAATATAATATATCATCTATTAGGATAATGAAAATATTAATGAATCGATATTCTATACAGTTAAACACAATACTACAAATAACCTTCAGTTCTCTTGATCACGAGTTAAGAATTATGATAAAACCTCCTCGGGGACTAATAGGAGATCAAATGGCGTAGGATGTCGGGTTTTTAGTTGCCCTAAGGACTCCGATCGTCCCTTCTCATCTTCCTAATGGAAATCTTGATAAAACACTTCTGGTTTTTCGTCGTACAGTCATTATTTAGAACTCTGAGAGTTTACTAACACGAAATGGTCTTTAGTTTTCTTGTGTAGAGAAAATGCTGAGAAAAGGAGAAGGGACTGTTAAAGAAACTCAAAATGTGATCCACAAACGTGTTTGATATTCGATATTGAAAGCTGACGATGTGTTTGATTGATTGATTTTGCGAAAAGCAATTTAAAATGTTTTTAATATGAATTTCTTTTGGTTCTTTCATCACCCCGAAACATGAGCCAGATTTTCGCATTGAGTGATTTTCAAAAATTAAAAAAAAATAGGCCAGTACGTGTATTTTCCAGTCTAATTGGATCGACTGCATTTAAATCTATTTATTTTTAAAGAATTATCACAGTTTCCTGTAATATTGTCGTATTTAATAAAGCGATTTAACAACTTTTAGATATACCAACTCCGTTTGACTTTAAAGTGTAATTCAATATCCGTCGGTGCATATAGCACGGGAAGTAGTTGTTGCTTATTAGTTGAACGGTCACTGTTTTTTAAAAATATTTTTCAAAACTTATAGAGCGTTAGAATATAAATAATTATTCTTCTACAATTATTGTTAAATCGCTTTATTAAATACGACAATAAAACAGGAAACTGTAATAGTTCTTTATCGTTTCAAATCCATGGATTTGTCAAATTTTTCGAATTTTGGTTTGCGATTGGAGGTGAGGATGTCGCTACTGTCACAATCTTCACATTTCCGTTACTGGAAGGCATGTATTGATTGTGATTAAAGTGTATTCTTCAGTCCGGGACTAAAGATTCTCGGACAGATAACACATACCTTGTACTGATGAGGCGGAAATACGCCGAAACCAGTCGATAATTAAGTTCTGTTGTCCCTTCTAATTGCAAACCAGAATAGTTGGTTTTAAAATATCTTGTAGATATACCAACCTCGATTGACTTAGGGGTGTAATTCAATATCCGGCGGAGCATATTGCACGGGAAGTAGTTGTTGCTCCTATGTTGAACGGTCACTGTTTTTGAAAACTATTATTTTCCAAAAATGATGAAGTGTGAATATAAATAATTATTCTTCGACATCTGTTGATAAATCACTTTATTAAATACGACAATATTACAGGAAACTGTAATAAGCTTTTAGTTTTAATTTGATATTAAAAATTTCAAATTGTTTTTTGTTAAAAACGAATTGAAAAATAATTGTTTTCTTCCACCGTGTGCCTAGTAATTACAAAAAAAAAAAATTACAAGTATCAAAATTTTTATACGAATTATAATTTTTTAAAGTTCAAAAAACCACCCTCAACTTTCAGCCACCCTTATGTCATTTGAAGAAACAATGATAAGGACCATTTTTATGTAAAATTGAAAGCTCTACAATTCTTGGTTGAAACTTTTTTCTGTAACTCCAACGGGTCTTGCGTAATTTTGAAAATAAAAACTTATTTTCTTCCTTTCCGGGGGGATGAAACATAGTCGCATGTATGCTTCGTGTGTAGGCACTCCAAAGAAAATTATATGAAAAATTCAAATCCTTTACTCAAAATTATGATTTAAACGACTTTTTTGCTTGGATTATAATGCAGAATTTATATCAATCTTATCATCGAGTCGAGGAAATTGATTTATAATAAGTTGATTGTATTTTGCATAGTATATTATCTCATAATAATATACTATCCACAGTGGGATTAAACTGGATACAAATACCCAAAAGTTCTTGGTAGTTATGGACTAGGTATCTGGCAACAAAGTTCATAGCCGGCTTCTGCCCATCGGCTAATTTTACATTGTGTTATGTGTGTCCTCTCACTTTGAGATACTTTTACCAGTCAAATCATAGGCAGGACGTAGAAACACTAGTGAAAGAATCACGATGGAATTCACAGTGTTCGATAATAATGCTATTGGTTTTGCATTTTCGAACAAACGACTAACCAGAGTAAAACACTCAGTAGGGTGCAAGCTGTAAGTGTGTCGTAAATTTTATAATATTATATTTTTTGAGCTGCTATCTTTTTTTTAACAATTTCAGAAGTTTGCTTGTGGAACGAATCCCACTTAAAAATAGGATTAATTCGCTTATGCACAATATTTTTCGAAAGTATGTCATTGGAAAATAATACTTCAAGTTACGTTTTGTCCTCAAGCAGGATCTAGAATGATCTTTCACCTCTCACGGTTTTGCGATGGGAAAATAAAAGACAGGGGTGTGCTGCAAGAATACACTAAGAAAATTCCCAGCCTATAGCACGGAATGTAGTTGCTGCTTCTCAGTTGAACGGTCACTGTTTTGAAAAATATTTTTCAAAACCTTATAAAGCGTTAGGATATCAATAAATATTCATCGACATCTGCTATTTACTTTTCATACTTTTCAACATTACCTTTATTTTGTGATTACACTGCTGAAGCTTTTATGTTTCAAAGTAGGCTGAGTTAGTGGCACAACCGGCTTTGCCACCATAGCATGAAATTCACAGGCTTGCCAAAGACTTGCGACTAAGTCTAATCACCGACGCAGGAAGCACTCTACCCATAACCGGAGATTTTGCCCAACCCACTAGTGTTCCAGCGAGTGGTAGGGTTCTGTATTGAGCCCAACATCCATGGAATCGGTACCTCGGCTATACAACTCTTCCGGAAGACGGCATATTTACATTATACTTCGCGCTCATTGATATAATGCCTGCTAGCTGTGATATGCTACTCCTCCGCAGGCTGTACGGGCTTTACGACGGTGTTTGCTAAGTGGTCACCCATCCAAGTACTAACCACGCTCGACACTGCTTCACTGTAATTATCATTCCACTACAGTGCTGGGTAAATCATAAGATGCAGTTGATGGGTCCCTTCTTGTAAAATTTATCCACACAATTAAATTTGTTATTAACAATTGAAAATGAGTTTTTTTTTTTCATTCAATTTATCATGTATGTGAACTATTCAAGATCTACAGATTTCATTTTTTGTTGATTATCTACGCGGATACAAGTTAGTGCTTCAATTAAAAGGAATCACCTATGATTACCTAGGTACTTTTTGTACAAAAAAAATGTTATTGATGTTGTCTTGTCTTTGTATCCACGTTAACCCTACTATTAAAAACTGCACAAAAACTTTTTAAAATATAAACTATTACGCTGGAATACGTATTTTATTAGGTGTTATATCAATAAAAAAATCCGATAAAAAAGGGTCGAATAAAAATAGTCTGGGATTGTTTTTTTCACAGTCCGCGGGCCATACAGGTTTATTAATTAAAACCTGAAAATCTCATATAAAAACATTTTATTGTGTAATCCAGATACGAACTTCTACTATATATATAAGTATTCTAAAAAAATCGGGCATTGAATAATATATTAAACATATATAAAGGTAATAGGATTAAAAGCTCATTGATATGGTAACGGAATTAAAACTGAATTCATCAAGGGTATCAACACTTGAAATGGTTGGTTTACTTTATATAATTCAAATTTCAGTAGAATGAACTAATGTTAACCTTTTTTTCCAATAGTTTGATATATTTTTGGATACATTTATTTTCACAATCTTGAATATAGGGAACAATTTCTACGGGCCAATGGTGAAGCTTCTGAAAATTTACCAGTAGGTACTGCAGTACCCCAAGGCTCAATTTTGGGTCCAATTATTGTTTTGTTATTCATTACACTGGCCTACAAAAAAATTGTTGTTTTGGTGCAACTCTGTTCGCATCTGTAGTCGGTAAAGTAGGTAGTATGAACTACATTGCTGCTACTAGGTGTCAACTAACAGCTCTGGTTTACCTGCAATGCTTATTTTAACTTTTTACGGTTTTATCCAAAATCAGTCCATGTTATAACTGGCTCTGTAGCAGAATAGCGCTGGTGAAAATCGCGCTGGTCAAAAAAAGCGCTGGACAAAATAGCGCTGGATATAAATAGCGCTGGACAAAATAGCGCTAGTCAAAATAGCGCTGGACAAAAACAGCGCAGGACAAAATAGCGCTGGACAAAAACAGCGCAGGATAAAAACAGCGCTCCATAAAATAGCGTCGCCCACAGATACTTATGCTTCTTTATTTTACTACTATATCATACATAAAAATAGACTATACTACCGAATTACCATAATTAGGAATAACATATTTTTTATAAATTACAGTCATAACAATAGTTTTCCTAATTCAATTCGTCAATTCAACATCGCTTCCCGACCAGCTGACAGTGATCAAAGTGTTGGTAACTGTCTATAATAATATCAGAATATAAGGAACGGAAAACAAGTAAGGACAACAATCAATATTTTTCATCATACTTCAACACATATCACTTCCCGACCAACTGATACAGATCAAAGTGTAAACAACTACTTGTCAGTGTCATATTGATTTAAAGTCTAAAAAATGAAATTTGGCAAGTCTCAGAAAGGAGGTGCTACATTATTCCACGAAGGATATAATTACCGAAATGACAAGCAACGTGAAATTGCATTTTTTTAGACTTTGAATAGATATGACACTGACAAGTAGTTGTTTACACTTTGATCAGTGTCAGTTGGTCAGGAAGCGATATGATGAAAAATATTGATTGTTGCTCTTACTTGTTTTCCGTTCCTAATATTCTGTTATTGTTTTTTGTAAAGGAAGGTTGATGCTTTGCGGTGAAACTTGATTTTTCAATCATTTCCTACTGTAATAGTTGATTTTGTGAGGATATTTCAACCGGCGCTATTGTATGGAGCGCTGTTTTCATCCTGCGCTGTTTTTATCCTGCGCTGTTTTTGTCCAGCGCTATTTTGTCCTGCGCTGTTTTTGTCCAGCGCTTTTTTTTCCTGCGCTGTTTTTGACCAGCGCAATTTTGACCAGCGCTATTTATGTCCAGCGCTGTTTTGTCCAGCGCTATTCTGCTACAGAGCCGTTATAACTACTTTTATGACATTAATCATATAAATTTATGATGGCAAGTAAGTCGAGAAGTTGCATTAACGATCCTGACAGTCCTGGATTTATAAATAGGCCCTATAGGCTGCGGCCTAGGGGCGGCAGATTTCAGACGAGGGTCACTTGAGTTCAGAGGATAAAAGTCAAACACGTTCACTGGTTTCATCATGGTTTTTACCGGGCCTAGTGCGACAAGAAGCCTAGATTTGCTACTGGATCCTGATAATATGTTTTGTTACATTTGCGGTGAGTATATAATGAAAGATCAACGGAAACCGATTAATGACACTGTAATTCGCTTGTATTCTGTATACTTTGGTATAGAAATTGTTTCTGGGATAGTCGAGCTAAATCTAGTTTTTGGACTCAAAAAAATTGGCCTGCCAGAAATCTTGTTTTTGGTGAGAAAAATGTCATAAACCAGCCTTTAGTTCCACGAGAAAAAATGATTCTTCCACCTTTGCACATAAAACTAGGGCTAATGACACAATTTGTCAAAGCTCTTGACCAAAATGGTCAATGCTTCAAGTTCCTCTCTCAAAAATTTCCTGAATTGAGTACTGAGAAATTAAAGGCTGGAATTTTTGATTGACTTTAGATACGTCAACTGATTAAAAGTTCTACGGATTTTGAAGCTTCTATGACTGAAATAGAAACACTTGCGTGATCTTTTGTCGTGGTTACACCAAACTTTCTTGGTAACTTCAAAGCAGATAACTAAAAACAGTTTGCACTACTACCTGCGTAATCATATCGATCATTTTGAACATCATTTAGGAGATTTTAGCGAAGAACAAGGTGAACGCTTCCACCAGGATATAAAAACAATGAAGCACAGGTACCAAGGCAGATGGGATATTCATATGATGGCTGATTATTGCTAGGGAATCATGCGTGATCGTCCAGGACAATCTCACTCAAAAAAAATTTTCTTAATGTATAATTTCCAAATAAATTAATATTTTTTTAAAAATATGTATTTTTCTTCTTTATTATGAACAAGAGCTGATATTGAAAATGTGACTAGTTTTCTCGTATCAGCTCACAAAATATACCAAAAATCAGGTCTAAAATCTGAGGCACCAAAATTAGTGTTAAGGATGTCACAGACCTTCGACTGATTGGTAAATTAACTTTAGTTGTCGAGGGCGCTACTGTGTCTTGGAGTAGTTTAACGTATCACAGTATCATCATTTTTTAAGTATTCAATATAAACTATAACGTATATTGTTGGGATAACCTTGTACTCCAAGATCACTAGCTCATAAGGGGTGGTTCTCAACCATAACGATTCCAGGATTGTTAGTGAAGGTGTGTTAAAATAATGATGGTGAATATACAAAACCGCAATAAAATCCATTAAGTTACAAATGTGATGGAACTACAATAGATATGAATGGATATAAACAAGATGGAATATAATGAAAAAGGAACGAGCGAAATGAAACTAGCGATAATAATTAAATTACTAACTTGCAATTTCTGAAGGATATACATTGATATAAAGATATAGAATCGAAATATATTGTAATAGGCAGTATAGAACTAACTCTAAATATACTTAAAATTATAAACTACAATTTCTGAAATATAATGGCGGGTTCAATCTAATAAAAAAAAACAACTTACAGTGAAACAAATTGACCTTTACCCTGACGTCATACCTACAAACCTCCCGAAATGAATCAATGGGTCAAAGTCAAAAATGGCTACTGTTACTTTGTCGTGTGCGTAAATATTTTCACTGTTTGTTTATCTTGTCAGTATTTTTTGCGTTATAAATAACTAAATATTGCTGTTGGTTGAAGTCAATTATTACCGTTTTAAAATAGTCAAAAATTTAGATAAGATTTTTATAATATTTACTGAAAATTATTTTGTCTGCTACACAAAAAACTATTCTGTGACCATTAACGAAAGTAGAAATTTATACGAATCTTTCATTCGAATGAATTTATTCCAACGAATCTTTCATTTTAATGAATCTATTCAAATTTAAAACAGCACATAATTTAGTGCTTACAAAAGCCATAAGCATAATGAAATATATTAAATCATGGGTAATAAAGGTTTGTATGAAATGTACACTATTTATACATTTATTGTCATTCCGAAATTTACAATACAAATATATATTATATAAGGTATCTCAAAACTCATTGTCAGACTCTGAAGAGTAACTGGTACCCACATTAATAGTTAGTGGTTCCACGTCCATATTACAAATAACTTTTTCTCCATCGTACCACTTTCTGAAAAGTGTTTCAGTATGGGTCACACATTTTGCCCACATGTTAGGTGTACATTGCTCTAAAGATTCATTTCACATGCCTATTACTTTCTAGTCACTGGATCCATCTCTACCAATATGTTTATTGTAGTACGATTTACAGTTAGCCCAAATTACCTCAATGGCATTAAAATCGCAGTGGTATGGTGGCAACCTTAATACTTCGTGTCCATGTTCTCTTATTATTTCATCTATAAGATAGACATTTTGCTTGCTATGCATCTTCGCTACTTGTAATTACTCTGGTTTTGTCATTTTTGGATCAAAGTTAATTCTATTTTCTTTCAGCCAACTGGCAGTTTCTGCTTTTTTTGTTGATGTCGATGGCTGTTTGTTCAAAATCTCACTGTGATATGGTGCATTGTCCATTATTATAAGTGATGGTTCCTCTAAATTAGGCAGTTCCTGTGTCTTGATCCATTTAGTAAATAGTATACTATTCATTTCCCCATGATAATCCATAGTTATAGATTTTGAACAGAAAACCAAACTTGCCTCTGGAACAAAGCCTTTCGAAGAACTTGCATGAACAATGATAATTTTTTTTCCTACGACCACATAGGAAAGTGACATATATCGCACTGTCTAGTTCTATGGAAAGTGGCCTTTATTCATACGCGTACGGAAAAAAAAACTTATCTGTATCTGTACGTGTACGGATAAAGAAGCTGTCAAATTGAATGTTGAAATGCTAGTCTATTTACCCCGCAAATTTATATATATGTCGAATGCGTATTTCCTAAGTTGATTTGTCGATATAATAATTTTACTTTTAATTTTTACAGTGATTCAAATAAATAATTAATTCTGAATCGCAATATTTATATTACAAAAACAGTTTTATTTCTGATGTTCTGTTTCCAATTGTTGTTAGTAGTTAAAATAAATGTTCGTAATATTTTGTGTACCAATATTAATTCTAATTTTTTTATGAAGGCACTCTTTATCATCGCATAAAAATCACAATTTTCTGGGCCACTTTCAAAGGTAAGTATTCAAAACTATATATGGTTATTACAAATACACATATGTAATAAATACCTCCCACATCCACATAAAAACGCAAGATTGTACATGCCTGATTCAGTGAAAGTATATCGCGTGGTCGTAGGAAAAATAGTGTACATAACTTGTGCGAAAGGGATTTTTCTTACTGGTGGGATTATCTCACTCAGCTTTTCCCAGTCGTGTGAAAAATGTCTCTCGCTACGTAATATACTATTTCCATCACTTCCTTCAGGTTTACGTACACTTTTAATATTACCATCTTGCCAACTTCTGATTTTACTTCCTTTGGAATAAATCCATGTTTCATCTTAGAATATTAGTTCTCTTGGATAAGCACTGGTTAAATTTTCCATATATTTTCTCAAGAAGCAAGCTCTGTGTGAAACAATATGGTTACGTTCAATAAGGGCTCTTCGGTTATCATCCTTTTTAAATTTAAACCCTATTTCTTTCAACAATGTGCTTAATGATGTACTACATGTATAACTATTTCCTTGGACTTTATCTCATAATTTAATGTTTGAAGAGTTACTGGTTTTCCTTAAAAAATAATTACTATTATTTACTATCTAATACTTATACATTCAGAGAAATTTTCAAAAGATAATTAAGAAATTTTTATCCGAAGATTAAAATTACTTAAAACTTACTCAAGTATCTAATAAGAGACACTGTGTATTGGTTTTAACAAATTAATTGATATTCATGTTATATCTATTAATTTTGTGTTTCATTTCTCATTTGTTAATTTAAAACTTTTTTTCACCCGCTTGCTAAAATGGTATTCTACAAAATATCTATATCATAATATGTATACTCACGTTCTTTGTTCATCTCGTATAATGTATTGCGTATAGCCATTTTACTGCCCTCAGGTAAGTCTGTAGTTTTCGGTTTTCTGCGAGTCTTACTCTTCTTTTGTAAAAAAACTCAATAAACAATCCAATCAACGAGATAATCTACCTGAAGGGTAAGAATCTCGTTACAAAACATATATGACAATGAATCATATTTCTCTCACCCTCTCACTATCTCAATTCGAAAGCTGCTGCTACTACAATATATTAGATTTTCAATTAAAACAATTTTCATTAACACGTACAAATTTCTAAAACTAAAGCCTTAAAGATACGATTCTACCTTATGGTATTGTTAAGATGCAAGCAATTTAATTTAAAATTTTCCAAATAAATGCTTTACATCTTTACATAAGTTCCTGTCGAGGTAATTCCAACCTCTGGGGAAAGAAAGCGGAGCTCAAGAAGTCAAACGAACATATAAAATTGTTGCTGTTCATATTTTATGTTTGCGGTAGGTACATATTTTACTTCTAAGGCAATGTCATATTCCGCCCTAGATAGGTCCAGCCTACGGTGAAATTTTCAACATAAAGATTTCTGTTTGAGAAACAGCCGTAGGAAGTCGTCTACGACGAGGAAAAATATACTTAATCATCTTAGTGTCGGAAAATGGGGAAAAGAAAAGTTTTTCTTTGAGTCTCTGACATATCTTTAAAGCTCTTTTGTGCTTTGCATAGATGCGTATGGGTTCGATACTGTCTGACTTTGTTTATCAATTTCGCTTTAAGTTCCTGTTTCTTGTTATATTTCGCTTTTTTACTCGGTTTTTGTAGGCCTTATTTAAATTAACTTTCCAGATTATTATTTTGGTAATTAATAGCAAGTTGGATGCCAAAAACTTCTATTCCAGTCATCTTAGGTTCTCACTTTGGAATAAAACGAAATATGCTGATTTTGTTAGTGAATTTTCATTTAAGCATTCTGAATGATAAGTCTTATAATGGAATTAGTTTTTTAGAAAATATCTGATTTAATTTGCATTTATTATAAAAGTTCAAAGACAATATTATCTTTGCTAGTATCTATGGGGACAACTCCAACTGCAGCATTAAAATGCTTGCTAAATCTTCCGCCAGGCAAGAGCTGCAGCAATATGCCTATGAAGGCAAGAGTCTTAGGAAAACACCATTGCATATAATTCGTACGCTAAGCGGCCTCAAAAGCAATAGGGAACTTGCCAAAAAAATAAAATCATTTAAAAACAATTAAAATCGTAAGATATTATCATAAGGAACTTCGTAGAAAAAGAAAAATTCCAATAACGATTAAATTACCTGAGAAATAAAGGGTTAAAATTTGAATAATTTGAACTGCTCTTAAAACGCGCTGCCATTGGTTGTGACGTCAGACCGCACTTTTCGAGTCAGGCGATTGTGAACCGACAATTCAAACAACACTTAAAAACCGAGAAACTGACGCTAACGATTCGAATTCGATAAAAAATCAATAATGCTTCAAATGGCTGTTTCTGCGGTTACCGATGCGCGAGGTGCGGTGTGACGTCACAGCCGCTGCCGCGCATTTTTCTTCGTTTGAATACACCCGGTGGCGATTCCAACTTTAATTATTTATTGTGAAATAAGTATTGCGATTTAAGGACTGATATTTGGTATAATGTGTTTTCATATATAAACACACATTTTAGTAGAATAAAAAAAAATGGGCAAGTTCCCTATTAGCTTCATGCAGATAAATTCTCCCTTCGAATTGCTTGGAGACTCTTGAGTGGTCAGAGCAGGCCACTCGGATCACAAGTGTAGTAAAGAGACAGATCCAATAGCCGTACAAGAAGCACAATGTGCATCTATAGGTCCAGCGAATATGCTGTAAATAACCAGTAACAGTATTTGGATGAAATCAATACAAAATAAATTTTTTACGAGAAAACAAGACATTTTTGAAAATAGGGGAAAAAACTAAATATTTCAGTTGGTACGTTTTCTCTGATGCGCAGTGTAGTTCAAACTTGAGAAGAGTCGACTTGTTGAGGCTGGAAATATTTTTTTTCTGACAATAACTTTTCTTTACCTCAATTTTGAAATGTTAAGTTTTGTATAAATTATAGTAGCTCAGACCAAATCTGAACTCAGAACTTAAATCATAGAGCACAGTTGATGTGTCTACTCTTACAAGATTCAGACTCACATTTTTAACTGTTTTTTCCTTTCTTTGGAACGTTAAGAAACTGCTCAATAGCTTTAAGCGACGAATTCTCACATAATTGAACTTCCCACTATCGATTAACTTGCAAACTCTCAAATGTTTGGTGTTTACAAAAGCGTTATGTCATAGGATAGGTGAATGGCATTGCTGTACTAGCATGGATATTCATGATTAACTTTGGAACTGAAAAAACTGAATTCAATTCACGTGCACTACCAACCACTATTGCAATTATTTTCAACAACGTACATCCTGCCTACTTTTCAATAATTTCAATACTTCTAGTCTCTACTTTGAGTTTTTGTCATAAGTAATGTTTACTATTTGACTACCGTCATTTATAAAAACTAAGGTTACTGTCGATACTGTTTTACAATGACAGTGGTGTCAAGTACATTTTACGGACAACATTAAAGTTGAATTATTTAATTTTTTCAACAATGTTTTTGCAAATGATCACTATAGTAATAGTCGTAATTATTAGTCAGTTTCTCCAAATGTGATGATTTATTGGGAATCTGTGGTAATATATACCCTACATCAATAAAGCAAAATTCTGAAACAATAAAAGTTTTATTGTGGACAAGAAGGTTAATAAAGACTGAAAAGCTGTTTTTTATATAGAAACGTGACATATGCCAGATATCCGCTTTTTCGGAAGAATGTAAGGACAAAAGAAACATTGAGAACTGTGCAAACGAATTTTGATGCTTCCGAGTACGTGAGGACTCGCGTGAAAAAAAAAAACCATAGAACGTTGAGTAGAATCCTAAGTATTACAATAATTTGTACGATATGGAACAAAACGTTTTGTTATGTGATAGCTTTTTTATGATCAAATTACTCTATTTATAAAGCAACTGTAAACAAAAAAGTATCTTAAGTAGATTTTACAAGAAAACCACTAGAATAAATCAAGACAAAACCTGGTCTAGATATCGACAGTTCTAAAGAAATGTCTCGTTCATGTCTCGGTGTCGTTGTCACGTTTTTATTTCGCGTTCTTTTACGAATTATCACTCAATAATATAGTACTGATGATTCTCTTGTATAAAACAAAACTCATCGTCCAAAAAAACGAACAGGAAGAGACTTCGGCCTCGTAAATCGTTGAAGAGGCGAAACTATGGGCGTGGTATATCTAATTTAGTTTTCGATGAACTCGCTGTGAAAGATAAAAGTAGTTTCAAAAACTGTAGGAGAATGTCGACAAGTACGTTTGAGAATTTGTTGGCTAAGGTGCGCCCAAAAATATGTAGGCGGGATACAACTTTCAGGGAAAGCATTTCAGTAAAAACTCGATTATTGCTTCCGCTAAGCTACATGAGAAACTTTACAGAGTCTGTAAAATAGTTTCAGAATTTCAGTACCATCTGATCACACATTATTTTAAAAATATTAAGAGCTGGTTACTAGACTTTATAAGCTAAATATCTTTCCACACCTGTAGAAGATCAATGGAAAAAAATTGTATTAAATTTGCATAAGCAGTGGAATTTCCCAAATTGCTAAAGTGCTATCGACGGAAAACACATTGTATTTTGTGCCAAGAGAAACGATGGATCATTTCAATACTACTACAAAGCTTTTAATAGTATAGTTCTAAGGGCTCTGGTAGACTCGTGAAGTTGTAGTCGTATGCCAACCTTGTTGTCAAAACAAGCGCCATACTGTAAAATTGAAAATTCGACTTCGAATCAGTAGCGTACCGATTTCATATTTTGTAATTTAACTCAAATTTAAGATATTAAAAATTCATTTATCATCTGTATCTGTATCTGTAGAGTAGGGAGGGTGAGTTAGCACTTAGGCCACATGTGACCCATTGTATATCCTACCGAGGAGTTGTCTTCCTAGGTCATCGTCCATCCTGTCCTTTCCAGGAAGGTGGACAGGTCACTAGGAGACATCTCCTTTATATGGGCAGGTGTAGGCCAAGACTCACCGAACACAAACTCATTTATCATATGTATGGTTCAAATAAAACATATATGGGAATTCTTCGAAGCATTTCGAGATATTTTCACATATAATAGACACTGGTATATGAAAATACCTGGTATCGTTGAAACATGTATACTTTCGATTAACTATTGGCGATGTTCGATGGAATCGACCAAAACTTAAGACTCACGTTCTTTTATTATTAAAAAAGGTAGAAAAACACTAAATAGAAATTTTTATTCATGAAACATAGAGGTAATAACTATACTACATTATACTATATAATTGCTTTGTACACTGGAAAACATCATTGGAGTGCTGAAAATCGAATAGATAGATATTTAAATAAATTTGAAGTATAAGAACCTTATAAATCATTGCTAAATGCTGCAGACCCATATAAATTACTTGGCAGAATCAATTTATTTTTTAATGAATGCATACTTTTCCATATATTTTGAAACGATCTGAATGTCAGGAGTGATGTATTGGATTAAAACTTCTCGATAGACATATCAGAGACGGTATACTGGTTACAAGACCACTGCACCGAGATCAATATGCACACAGAGAGGGAAAATCAACCGAAACAGCATTAGGTACATCAACTTGTAAAAAGGGCTGAAGATGTGCTGGAAAACAAAGAGGTGCTGTTTGCTGCCTTTCTAGATATAGAAGGAGCTTTTGACAACACCTCCTATGAATCCATAGCCATAGCAGCGAGGAAAATTGGGATCGATGCCACGAGCTGCAGGTGGATAGACTGCATGATCAGAAGCAGGCTAATAGAAACAATTCTTATGGGGGAGACAATGGCCGTGCGTGCAACCAGGGGTTGTCCACAGGGGGGAGTACTGTCACCACTGCTGTGGAACCGGGTCATGGACGGTTTCTCATCAGAACCCTACACAGAGAAGGATTTAATACCATAGGATATGCAGATAACCTGGTAATTATATCCCATGGTAAATACAACAGTACAACCAGAGACAGACTCCAGATGGCTTTAAATGTAGTAACAGACTGGACTGTGAAAGAAGGGCTACGCATAAGTTTCTCAAAAACACAGATAATTGCGTTCACCAGGAGAAGGAAAAGGGAAGGACTTGGCCCTCTGATGCTTCAAGGTGAACCAATACAATTGTCGGGTGAAGTAAAATATATTGGGGTTATCCTAGACCCAGGTTTAACTTGGAACCGACACGTGATCAAGAAGGCAGAGGCAACCTTCATGGTTGCCAGACGCACTTACGGCACTAAATGGGGACTTAGACCAAGCATGGTACACTGGCTGTATAAAATGGTTGTCATCCCCAGGATAACATACGCATCTCTGGTCTGGTGGCCAAAGATTAGACAAACCTCTGCGATGTTAAAATTAAGCAACGTCCAAAGACTTGCATGCCTAGGCATTACAGGGGCAATGAGGACTACTCCTACAGCGGCGCTGGAAACAATGCTAGACCTTCCTCCGCTACATTGTGTCATAATGTGCGAAGCAAGGGCAGCTCTAACCCGACTGGAAAAAGCATCAGACCATGACGAGTCACATGGAAGAGTACACACAGAAATAAGGCACGTGGATGACGACATTTTTATAATGCCAACAGACCACATGACCACCAGATATACGAGATTGTCATCAAAGATCGAAAGGAGCCTGAAGAAGAGGACGCACCACCACTCAGCAGAGCGAATGAACTGATCTGGTATATAGACGGATCAACGAATGAGCTCGGCACCGGAGCGGGTATATACAGCAAGTTGAGCAAATATGAAGGAATCGTCTCGCTTGGTAAATATGCCTCGGTATTTCAAGCAGAGGTTTATGCAATACTTGCATGTGCAAGGGAAAATAACATGAGAGCCTACAACAACAGGCAGATCAGGATCTACAGTGACAGTCAAGATGCTGTTAAAGCACTTCAGAGCTCGGCTGGTATGGGAATGCGACTGGCGACTTGGAACAATGTAATACTGAAGTGGGTCCCAGGTCACACAGAAATCGCTGGCAATAAAAAAGCTGACGAACTTGCAAGAGCAGGATCGTCAACACTATTGAACGGACCCGAACCATCTGTTGGCATCCCCAGATGCTCCACTAGATCATGGTTAAAAGGGTGGGTAAAAGAACAACACAAAAAATACTGGCAGAATACGCCCAGGCAAACACATGGGAAGAAATTTATAAAAGAACCATCAGAAAAAGTAGCGAGAGAACTGCTCTCAATGAGCAGGAACAAACTACGCACCATAACGGGGCTTCTTACGGGACACTTTCCCACAAAGGAGCACCTGAACAATATAGGGCTGTATAACGGAGACCTTACATTCAGAAGATGCAAAAAGGACACCGAAACAGCTGTGCTCATATTATGCAACTGTGAGACGCTGGACCACAGGAGGCAAAAACTATATGGAAGACCCCAAATGACTCCAGAAGACTCCTACAACCAACCAGTGAAGAACCTGTATGAGCTAATACTGGAAACGGATTGGCTGAATAGGCTGTCGTCAGAACATTAGGAGAATTCACAATAAGCACAAGAGGATGAGGTGGTGCCGGCGAAGGGACGGCTCCTTTGAAAAAAACCAGGTGTTGAGCTGTGGACTCCATAGAATTTGCGGAGGAGGCTCAACGTTTTAAAATATTCAGAAATCAAAAATATTCCACTGAGAATTATTGCTTAAGAAAACACGTTTATATCAACATCCGGTTTCTCTTGAAATAACCATGTTATTCAAAATGATTGGAAAGATTAAAAAAACTGAAATATATAAATAAAATATTATACAGATGGTACCAACATTTTTACATTTAAATGAATTGCGACCTATGTAGAACTTTTTTTTCTGATAAAAATTAAATAAATTCATACAAGACCACCTACGTCTCGGTATCGCAGAGCACTTTCAAAAATGTTTCGGCTTGTTAATAGTTTTAGTATAGTTTTTTGATACGAGATCAAGACTATACAAGACGACATCATGACAATACAAGACAAGACGACATAAGAAAAATTCTGTTCTTTTGTCAAGCTCTAACTAGAATTATATATATTTTTGTGATATCAGAAAGGCGCTTATTAAAAATTGCAGTCATCCTCTTGAAATCAATCTAGAGACGATCTGGAACAAAAGCAAGTATTCCTTATTACGTTGATTGACAATTCTTGATCCGAAGAAGTATTCATTTATAGCAAACTGTACTCTTGTATGCAATTATTTGAAGATACAAATTTATTACCAGATAAATATTTCGGTGCTACTCGAAAAAAAGTTCTGGTAACGAAATTTCTGATAATCTCACCACATAACCCAAAAATAATGTTTGAAGTCATTTTGAGATCAATAACATGTTTCGGCAACAAATTATAGTAAACGGAAGGATATTTACATATTTCGTGACGGCGGTCATGTGATTATCTACAAACTTCACCGATTATTTTGTGATTTTGATGCGATATAACCTAATCACAGAAATTCACTTGATATATGTTTATTTGAAAAAAAATAAACTGTTTGTATCGTTTGGAAAACTGATGGGAAATATTAAATGCATTATAACCATATGGAAAACAGTTTTACTAAAATTCCATTGAATTTTTGATTACTTATTATCCTTCTGTTCCTGATTATTGATTTCTTAGTATTTAGTATCCTTTAACTTTCAATTTGCCCTTTCAATTTAGCAGACTATAAATCACAAACCCTTTTTAACAGGTTTTTACTAGCTTCATCTGTATGTAAATGTATATTTGTGTGCTTGTAACCAACTCCTTTGGACTCGATTTTGACCGACTTTAAACGAACAGATTCATTCGACATTTTTTTGCAAAATTGTCAAGGACCGATGACAATGTATGTATGTATTGGGTAACATTCACTGATACCTAAAAGATCTATTGTGCCCTCTTACTTCTACTTAGTTTCTGAGGAGAGTCTCGGAGACTAGTAGATCCTTTAGTCCTATTTCCCGGAAGAATTTTAGGATATCTGCAGGCTTCAACTTAGGTAACTGTCCCTCTTCTATCCAGTAGTCTCCCATTCAGGCGACAATGTCCAGTTAGGATTCTTGTTAAAACTCTTAGTGCAGTTTTACTTTGACTGAATCATTCATTTGATCTCAACAGGTTGTATTCTTCCAGAAGAATCTTAGATTGTCTAAGCCCTACTAGATCTTTCCAATGACCAGATCTTCTCTTTTCTTCGGCTTCACCTATTTCTTCCAATATTACATTGGAGCTGATTCCGCACAAGGGTTCCGGCCCCCAAAAGGGTATTTCAGTCCCCCTCTTCGCTAGTTCATCTACTATTTCGTTTCCTTCTATTCCAGTGTTTCCTGGAATCCACAGTAAGGTGACTATATTGTTTTCGCCTAGTTCAGTTCACCCAGGCATTCCCATACCATTTTGGAACTGATTACACAAGAACTCAGGGCTCTAATGGCTGCTTGACTATCAGACATAATGATAATCTTTTGCCTTCTATATCCTTTGTTAATATTGAACTGGGCATACCTTCTTATTGCGTGAATTTCCGCTCGAAAGATACTTGTGGTTTTTCTCAAGCTTTCAGAGTGTTTGCTTCCTGGACCGTACACTCCTATCCCAGTTCCTCCTATTGCTTTTGAGCCGTCTGTGTACCATTGAAAGGCATTCTTTCCAAGTCTGGTAATGGTATTTGGATCCCATTCCTTCTTGTTGCTTAATTCCGTAACGAATTTCTTTGAAAAGTTATACTTTTTCATCATACCATCTTGTGGCATGTCCCAGGTTCTCTGATTTCTAAGAAGTGAAGAGGTGGTACAATATAGTAGTATAATATAGGGTGTTCCATTTCTAAGTCAACCTTTAAACTCGATTTTTATCCACTCAGATTAATTCGATACTTTGCACACTCGTCAAGGACCGATAACTATACAATATAGTAGTGAAATATAGGGTGTACAATTAAAAAAAGGTTAATAACTTTGAATCGGCATCGAGTAAGAAAGAAAACATCTCATAGTAAATCGTACTAAAACGATTTTGAAACCACAGATTAGTTTTTGAATCTCGCTTGACTTCATTATAACGTCTAGGTTTTCCGGTGCTCTGACAATTGTGACTGTTAACTTTCCCATTAACATGCAACCCTGCTTCGTATGACAATAAAGGAAAAACATCAGATTGTTCCCAAATAAGTTCCTTAAGGTCTTACCCATATAGAGCCATTTTTCATAACCTCGTGCTTTCTGGAATGTTTGCATTTTGTGGAGGATCAATTTTGAGGCATCTCCGAACCATACTTTAGATATAGAGGAACTTCAGGATATCTGCAGGCTTCAACTTAACGTAGATGTCCCTCTTCTTTCCCGTAATCTCCTAGGTGCTGTGCTCTAGGATTCTGAATTGCTATGCAGTTCGCAAGTATGTAGATGGAGGTTTTTCCTTCCATACCACAGAATCTACTTTTTTCTTTCTCTAATATTCCACTCTTTCTCCTTGCATATAAAGGCTAGTCTATGAACTTTAGAGAGAGATTGATAGCCATGTTGCCATTTCCCGTTAAAGTGTCGGTTACTTAACTGCTACTAACTGTCAATTTCTAATTAAGCTTTAGTATAATGAGTTTTTTCCATAGAGATATGCTATCAAAAAACTATTTAGCTGCTATTTTTTAAAACACTGTAGAAAAAACAAAACATTAAACAAATGACGGAATATCTTTTTTACAATTTCAAAACTGACCTGCGCAATCTATTTGTTTCTATGTTATTCAGTTTACAATTCAAAAGCTTTTAAAATACGTCACATTATCTTGGGACACCCATTATACATATTTCCAACACATTTATGATTGTTATCACCAATTTTCAGAGAATTTTGAGATCATCTGGTAACGTAAGAATTGGAATTATTCAACAGTGTGGGAAAGGGATGTCTGACATATCTTTGTGTCATTTGTCACTAGTCAATAGATGTACTGTACTGTATAATATAATTTTTCAATAAATGAATAAGATTATATTTTTTTATGTTTATCAAAACTAATGGAAAGGAATGAAAAATGTAATTTGAATTTGGAGTTTCATTTCAGAAAGAATTGCAATTTAAGTATATGCAAACTAATGAGCAGAAGTGTATAGCGTCTACTCAATATTTTATGATTTGTCAAAAAAAAACTTTTTATTGCGAATAAATCTGGGTAAAACGCCATGTAATACGTTGTTTCTCAACCCTCGCAACTGAGACAAACGAGATCGAAACGAAGAGCGAACTAATTTACAAGAACAAAGCCATAATTTGATGAATAGGAAGTCGCGAAGAGCAAGCAGGATTTGTTCGTACGAACCTAAATTTTTTACGACTTTGGGCGAGTTTATCTATCGTCGGAAGCTTTATGTGGGACATGAGCAAGGTCGTAGCACCAAGAGGGTTTTCGATATAAATGAAATATTAGCTGTTAAAACTTACAATTTAAAAGTGAGCAGTACATATAAAGTGTTTCAAACATGTGATAGTTTAAATCTTTTAGTGAATGCTGGGAGCGCTAAGACGTTTAAGGTCCCGTTTTTCTTTGTTTCTTCTTTATTTGTTCCAAAATTTGTATGAAAAAAATTATAGGTCAACGGTGTGTGGTGTCAACACATGGTTCGTTTTTCTTAAAAAATGTTTCGGTTCATTGTACACTAACACAAGTAAGATTACCTCTCTAAGTTCAAACGTTTATAATCTGAGAAGGGGTTAGTCTATCTACATTCCCAGGTACAAACGCAGTTCATATGGCCTGTGGTCTGATTCGTTCATCGGCCACACAGTAGGTTAGGTTAGGTTCTATGTGAGTGGGGCCTTCTCGCCACCTCCACTGCGACCCCCGTTGGGTCTATCGTGGCTCACCCCTAGGGATTACAATTCACCCCACAAGCATGTGCTTCTGACGAAGTCCATGGTTGTATTTGGTGATACTTTTTTATGTCGTTCGGCTTTAAGGTACTAAAACCGAATATGTTATATCTTACCCTGCCCAAAGCTGGGTATGAGCATAATATGTGCTCCGCAGTTTCGTCCTGCAAATTACAAAACCGACAATCCGAGGTCTGAACCAGACTCATCTTCTTCAGGTAGTCCCGTCAGAATCCGTAGGTTTGTTCTACTCCATTCCAGGATCTGCTTATTTTTTGTACTCAAAGGGTTGTATATGAACGCCTTCGAGTGAGAGAGCCCCGGTATGACTGCCCAGTACGTGAAGGTTTTCCTCTCCGCCCAGCAGCAGTGCTTTCCGCAATGCACACAGTAGCACAGCATGTGTTCCGATAATTCATTTTCTTATAAGCAGAAACGACATTCGGTGTTCTCGACCAATTTAGTTCTGGTGATTAACCCAATCTCCTCCTTGTCCATGCCAAACAAGGCCTTCGTTTTCAGTTTTGAAGGTCATACAACAATTGCCTTGCATCTCCTTGGGCTTAGTATTATATTCCAGTGAACCCTTATTTTTCATATGATCTGGAATAGTTTCATTTTCACGGAATTTGAAGGAATTTTCAGACCTGGACCTAGCCGTTAAGAGATGAACTTCCAAATAGAAAGATACTAATTTTGGTAAGAGGACGAATCAAAAACTCAGTACTTTTTCACCGAAATAATAGATTTTTTTGAAGCCATTTTGAAACAATATTCTAGAATGTAAATTATTTTGTTGTTTAGAGGAAATTTGATTGAAATGTTTGAAGTGGAGAAAGAAATATCAGCATCCCTTCGGAAAACGAATATGATACGTTATTGGGTAAGTGATCTCAACTATTCATGCCTTTCTGGGGTCCTTTGGCTTGGCACGAACACAAAAGAAACATTTAAACTTAAAATCTATTTGTCCAGATATCTTTGTCACAACTTATTCTGTATGCTTCAAAAAGTTTTCATCTGGATAAGAGAACAAATAAGAATCGTATTATGTATTATGTTAGTCCGTTGCCAAAATCCATCTAAAAGGCCGTAAAGAACAACTACATTGTAGAAAAATTGATAAAACGGGAAATCTACGTCGATAGTCATCTTTTGTATAAGAAAATTGATAGAGGCGAAATTCTTCACCTCCTGTCATCTGTAACTTATAATTTATAGAAATTGGAATTCTTTTGTGATTTTCAAGATACAGCACGTAATATTTGAGCAGCTTATTGAACAAATATTTTACCCTTTAGCTACTTATATTGGGCTTTTTGTTTGATATCGCGAACGGCCAGAAAATTAAATTACTTCGGGGAAAAACAGTATATTCCTCGAGTAATCGCCCATCCATCGCCGGAATCATTGATTGCTTTCTGGGCCGGACTCTTTGAAGTCAGAACCCATTGTTAGTTGATCACACATTCGATTTACACTAGTAGAATATAAATGTACCGAGTATCGAATTAAGAGAGGTAACCCGCTGTATCTCAGAAACTATTTATCGTACAGCTTAGATAAAAAAATCGGTATCACAAACTGGCATACAAAAAACTGCTGGAAATTATTTTCATGTGCTTAGCTCTACCGCTAGAGGGAGTAGTTCACAATAATATCACAAACGCATCATTTTTCTATAATCAATGATGATTATAGTACCACAAAATTTAAATAGTCCTAATCATTAGTTCTCAAAACAGTAATATGGAGGGGAACAACAAAGAAACATATCAATCAAGTTACTGTAGTTGATGAATTATTCTTTAACACACAGGAAGAGCGATGGAGAACCGATATAACTGCTACATGACCCGAATCTTTGCAGTCCAGGATAGAAAACTAGAGAAAGGATGAAACTCTTGGAGAAAAAGAAATGGAAATGATAACTAGTTCATAGTATTTACTGTAAGTGTGGGAATATCTGAAAAAACTCAATGAACTAAGCAAAATCAACATCACCCTACCGTAAGATTCAGGACACATGTAGTAAAAGGAAAGGAAGTAGTAGATAACCTAAAAAAAGGGGTAAAACACATTTTTGCGAACCAGGAAAATAGATTATTGCAAAGGACTAGTAGAGCTAAGATACTCCTGGAATACTATGAAAAGTGAAATCAAAAGACTGCACAAGCCTGATTAAGATTGCTTTAATAGTTTTCACACGGGTCCCAGTTGGGCACTGCTGCCTGAAAGTGAACCTCAAAAAGTTCAAATTAAAGGAGCAAGATATATGTGGAAAAAAAGAAAAAACCATCATTCACATATCATCAAAACACAAGGAACCTGGAGACCACTGGATAAAAAATAAAGGCTTGTTAAAACTGAAGCCTATGGATATCTCAAAATCCATCTGCTACCTTTCCAGATCTATTGTGGTCCCCTGAATCTAGATTACATTCTCTAGTCCGACATTTCTGTAGA
Organism: Lochmaea capreae; assembly: GCA_949126875.1. NCBI lineage: Eukaryota > Metazoa > Arthropoda > Insecta > Coleoptera > Chrysomelidae > Lochmaea > Lochmaea capreae. The sequence continues at coordinate 12,074,168 of OX421409.1, forward strand.
GTCAACCATTTTCTAGTAGTTTCTCTCGTCGCCTAAGACAAGAAACTGTACTGGTATAGGATGTGCTTTGCAGGTTCCTTTTCAACGTGACAAAATTCTGTCTTTACCGTTACGTGCCTTTTAAGATTATGGCGCCCTATTTGAATACCTTCTACGATTTAGAAGAATAGGACACAATAGCTTTTCTGGGAATCAGTGAAAGTTCACACCAATTTATACATACAGTTGGTATGAATCTACGGAATGGAAAATTTCCATTTCGAATGATAATTCTGCGAAGAAGAACTAGAGGAAGCTACTGGATATCTCCTCAAGCGCTAAAATAAATTGTTTTTAAAATACTGGAACAGGTTGAGCAAAGTATAGTTTCCCAAAACTACCAGCTTTGATATCCTAGAGAAATGAAGATAATGCTGTAGGTCAAAAAGAATACGGGAGGGTGGTATTCAGACTTATTGGAGAAATGCAGAAAAAAATTCCATATTACGCTGTAATATAATGACCAGAATCTATGAAACAACGAAAGTCCTTTCCTGTTCACTTGCCAGTGAGATTTAATACTGACTCAAATAAACTGATGTTCAGCTAAAGTGGTTAACACTGAATTTCTTTTGAGCTTACACTCTCTAATTCGTTTTTGGGCAATAATGCAATAGGATACCAGTTGTTTCTTTGTATAATACACAATAGTGAATCAACAACTTTTTCATACAGACTTGCTGGTTTCACTTCGTAGCTGAGTCATTAATGACCTACTTTCACGATGTAGCCAAAAAAAAATCATTAGTCGATACTTTTGTGCTCTGTATTGATTGAAAAATGAAACATTCCAACAATATTTCACGTATTTGAGAGGTAGCTTAAAAGCTGTGTTGAGTTGCTATCAATAATTGAATTTGAAAAAAAATTTAAACTTCACAGAATTTACTGAATACAAGAGCATAACAAAAACAATCATCGTACACTCCATTTGCGTATATTGAATATAACGAGTTTTAGTGTATCCACTCAAATAATACGCAGGGAAGAGTGGGAATCATGGAAAAAACGCCCATAGGTCCGATTGTGCTTGATCGATCTTCGCCGAGCTGGTCTTGCTGGAAACAAATATTGTCAGCAATGCAGATATCTAGTTTTCCTTTACACTCCTTATAATGGAAGCACGGTAGCCTGTTGGTATATTGTACTATACTCCCATATTTATTCCAGTGCCTCATAGTCAGATAAGATGTGGGTGACGGTCTCCTTCTCCATGCAGGTGGTCTCTTACCGGGACATAACCCGAATTACACCCTTTAGCGGTTAACCCACCAACTTGTAAATATTTTCCATGTTTTTCTTGAAACCATTTTACTATTTGAACTTATGAATTCGCATGGCCACTATTACGTAAAGCAGCCTAGTCATCAAGAAAATATGTAAATAAGTAGCCACCTTATTTTGAAGCGCGTCAAAAGATATTGGAACAAAAATCTAGTCAAAATATAGAAGATCCCTATTTAATATTTCTTTGAGCGGCAGCATTCGTATTAATATAATTTAACAAAAAAAAAACCGTGAAAAAGTTCTAGGGATCGCGAGGATATACTGGGATTACATTAACTGAGACCCAAAAGATCTATTGCGCCTCCTTTCTTGTCGATGCTGCTCACGCCAAACTAATTGAGTTTTCCCAGGCATACTGATTACGCAAGAATTCTGTGCTAATGGCTGCTTGACTATCCGACATTATGATAATCTTTAGCATCCTATATCCCTTCTATTACTTCTGGGTCGTCAGTGAACCATTAAATGGTATTCTTTCCAGTTCCGGTAATGATAATTGGTTCTTTGGAAAGGTATGCTTTTCATCATACTATCCTGTAGCATGACCTGGAACTTTCAATTTCTAAAAACGATCTCCTTTCTATAAATAAATTTGTTATCCGCCACGTTTTTTAAAATCTGGCTGACAATCTGTCCTGGTTCAGGCTGCATTTCCTCTGACCCCCTTGCAAGTTCGTCAGCTTTTCAATTGCCCTCGATACCCAGGTCAGCTTGACGTTTTTCTGTTCGGCTAACGTCTTCAGTTTTTTGATGCAATCCCATACTAGTCAAGAGGTCACTTTCTAGCTTGAGATTGCCTTAAGTTCCGCCTGACTATACGACATGATATGGATCTGCTTGCCTTCGGCAGCTCTCCTGTTGTTTTCTCTGGCGCATTGCAAGATTGCATATACTTCTGCCTGAAATACAGAGGTGTGGTTCCAAAGTGCGTAGCTATAGCTGTCACCCATTCCTTTTTGTCTGCAATCGACAGTTCGAATGGACTATCAAAGGAATATCGTGCGGTTGTGTAGTCTGTTCTCATGCTTAGCACGTCCTTTGACACAACTTTTACGATATTCATGTGCCCTGATGATCCAGTAGTTCCCATGGCCCCCGTGATACCCAGACATGCAAATCTTTGCACCTTGCTTAGTCTTGGCCACCATACCGAAGAGGCGTATGTTATGGCGGGCTTTACTACCTTGTTGTATAGCCAATACAGCATGTCAGGTTTTAGCCCCCCTTTTTCGCAAAGGAACGTCTGGCCTCTACTAGCGTGGTCTCCGCTTTCCTTGCTCGGCTTATTTATTATAATATTCCTTATTTCCCGGAAATCAATGATTTCCAAATGAATTATTAAACTCAATATTTTTATTGAAACCAGAAACGGTTGTTACTTCGAAGTGGTCGAAAAAAGTGATTATTGAACAAATCATAAACTAACACTGGCAGTAGTGCGAACGTGAATAAAAGATTCATCAGATAAACATCCCTTTGTTTGACTTACATATTCGATTATACGAGTCAGTGTAAAGTTTGTGTAGGTAGGGTGAACAAACAGTAAAATGTTTCACCTAATTGAGTTAAAGTAAAACATACGGGGTGAATTAAATGAAGATTTATATGAATAATACGATTTTTTAATTCGATACATGGAACTTTCTTGCTTTAAATAGTATACATGAATGTGGAACTGTATTAGAAACGACATTTGTGGGTAACACATAACTCAAAGGAATGGTGGAGTGAAAGGAATGAATAGCTTCAAATTCTTAGGGATTGTTCTGAGCACAATTTCTAAGGAAGCACCGGTGTATAAATAGTAGACATCATCCATACTAACTGGACAATAGAAGACAAGTGGTTAAAATGGAGTTTATTTTGGTGTAAAAAGAGAGAACTACAGAAAAAATAATACTCAGGACAAGAAACTATTTGTAATAGCGTGAAAAGTCAACCATAAAGATGTGATGGAAATTTAAAAGTAATTAATAACAAATTGGAATGTAATTGTATAGCAGAGATAAAAAAAGTGAAGGATGACCAATTTAATTTGTTCGCGATAACTGTACTTTGTGCCCCATGAATCATAGAAATGGTAGATTGATGGGAAAAGTTTAAAATACCAGAATACAATTTTTCTCCAATCTTGTGAGATTGTGAGATACAGGTTGATGTAGGAGTCTGTGAAATATTTGGGGGTGTGGTTGGATAGCCAATTATCCTTTAAAATACACATGTTGAAGGCGGCACAGAAAGCGAAAGTAAGAGCAGGAAGGCTGGGGAGATTGTTATGAAATGTGAAAGGGCCTGGAGAGTGGTAGGACAATAGAGCAGAGTATGCTGTACGGTGCGGAAGTGTGGGGTGAAAGAGCGGAGGTGAATGCGAGGGTTAGGCCACTCCTGCGGGTGCAGAGAGGGATACTCCTAAGGGTGGTACAGGGATACAGGACAGTTGGTGGACTGGTAGCAGTGGTGCTGTCAAGGTCCTACTCATTGGACCTAAAGGATAGAGGGCTGGAGGGGTGCGACTATGGAGGAAATTCAGGAATGGATGGAGGAGGAAATGGAGAGAAGATGGGAGAAGTATGAGGGCGCGCTAAAAGGAGCGATTGGGAGTAGGAGAGAATGGATGGACCAGAAATTCGGGGAGGTGAACGTGAACTACTTCTTGACACAGGTGCTCACTGGGCATGGGTCGAGAGTAGGGTACCTCCACAAGATTGGGAAAAGAGAGACTGGAGTGTGCGAGAGGTGTGAAGTGGAGGATGATGTGGGGCATGTGTTTAGATGTTGGAAAAATGAGGACGAACGGAAAAAATTGGAAAAGAAACTAGGGGAGGCGGTGTATTGGAAGAAGATGGTGGAGATAATGTTAAGGGGTGAGGAGGAATGGATGGAGGTAAGTGGCGTAGTGGAGAGAATGGTTAGGGGAAGAGAAGGATTTAATATGACATAAGAGGTAGGAGTGATAGATGTGAGAAGATGACGAAGTGTGTGTGAGGTACCGCCGCCGTATGCTAGTGTAGTGATTCCGAGGTGGGAGTAACGGCGAGTTTTGAGATGGGTTTGGTTGGTAGGCATCCCTTGGCATGAGTCCAAGACTGTCTGGGTCATGGAATATGGCCCATTCGAACATGAGTTTCCCATCTCGGCTCGAAAAAAAAAAGGTTGATGAAGGGCACATGTGAAATACATAATATGTTATTGAATATCATCTTGGAAGATAGGAAAACAGATTAAATATTTTTTGCAAGTTATAGGATTCTTCAAAACATATTCTTGAAACACCCTTACCTATCGAGCTTTTGTGTACATTCTTCTCTTAATTTTCGACATAAAAGTTTTTCTTTGTTGAATTTATTACAAGATAACAATAACAAAAAATTAAAAAACTACAATTATTGTGTTGAATCATAAAAGAAACAAGGTTAAATGGAAACAAAACTAAAAGTTGAGAAATAGTGGAAAATTGGTTTCCAAAAAGAAAATAATAACAAAGATATCGAAGTTTCGACAGATTAAGCAATAAAAAGTACAGATTACGTATTCACCTACCATACGGCAATTGAGGGGTTGAAGCGGGATCGAATTGGTGTAAAGTTGGAAATTGTTTGTTCATGCATCAACAAAATAGCTTGTTTTGAAGAATATCTGCATTTTTATTCCATTTTCTCGAATGTTCAACTGAATAAAACCTTTTAAACAGGAAAAATTTAAGTTCATTGAATTCACTGTGAATTTTTACTTCAAATGATAATGCATATAAATTATGTGTTGTAGGCATATGTATAAAAAAATTTTAGTAACTCATTTCAAGTTCGGTGTAATTTAATTTTTCTGGTTGGAACATTGGTAACTCTCTCCTTATTTCGCTCTCTCTGTGATTCTATTAGTGGTAAAGTTCAAATTTTAAGGGATAACGTTAGGTTGATAAGATTATTTTTGGGTCGATGAAATCGTTTGGAAATTCGTTTTATCTTCAACAAACAAAGCAAAAGGCTCCATAACTCAGAATAAAACAGCTCAAAGTGATTCTCTAATGTTAATCCGGATCTTTCAGTATAAAATATCAAAAAGAAACGTTCGTTTCCTTCAAACAACCACATGGTCTTTGTAATATTGGTAAATGTATTCTCTAAAATTTGTATAGATCCGATCCAACATTATTTTAAACAAAGTTATGGGTGTGGGAAAGTGGAACTTATCCACATTTTTTTATCAGCAGCATTGTTAGTTGCTTTGTGAACTTACGTAGCCAGTGGCATGCTGGTTGTAACGTACTTGTTCAACATTTTATTAAAAGGATTGTAACTACTTACATTACCAATACGTAATTATTGATGATAAGTAACACAAAACAATTCATTAGAATGAGACCAACTGTTTAGGAGAAGCTTAGCAAGAACCCGATTGCAGCGCCACCCACCGGAACTAATTGTGAATCTAAACCATCTATCTACTTAGTCAGACATACACAAAATTTCATTAAAATGGAACCAAACGTTTGGGAGAAGCTCAGTCATACACACGCAGAGTAGAAATATATATATTGTATAGATATTGTATGAATAAATATCTATGAAATTTAATTCGTCAAAAAGAGTACGTCATTTGCAATTATGATTATTGTCAGTTTGAAACATGGATTATTCATTTAAAAAAAAATTTGAGTGATAGTAATGATTATTGAAGAAATATAGTAAAATATAATCACTCATACAAATTTTGTGATATTTTTTTGGAAATTTAAACTGGATTAAAAATAATTTAAAACTGTATTTTATAAAATTACAAATAATGGATTTAATATGAAATATGGAAAAATAGAGTTCGAAGGATTGGTATTATACCTAACTACAGAAAAGTAATATTTCATATATATATATTAGGTACGAGGAATTTTAAATAATTGAAATTATAACATTTGGATAACAATAAGAATTTTGAAGATCGATGGAAATAGAAATTTAATATTTTAAATGTATGAAAAATCCAATAATACATAAAATAAATTATCTAAAAAATTAAATAAAACATAGATTTTCATTTACAAATCATATATTTGTAATGTTTGATAAGATTGTTTAATAAATAAGGATATTTAAAACAGAATATTACTTTAAAATAATTAAATACTGATTTCCAACCCTGAGATAAGAATTTTTTCAAATACATTAACAATTAATATTAAATAAGTAATAAATAAAATCATAATTACATAGAAATTAATGAAACATAATTTATATATCATAAACTAATAGAGCAATTATATATAATCAAAAGGACCTCACCAATCTGTGACTGTGTGAATATTGTAAAATATAAAGTGAAATTATGTAAAACCCCTCATGTATAATTTGAACTGCTCTTAGACAGAATAACTTTCCAAACCCATCAAAATTATTGAAGCAATAATTCTTTCCGCGTGCACCTCTACAATTTCCAATAACAAGCTGTATCCCATTGTCTAGAACAAAGGATAGTGCGCTGAAACCATTCCAGAGTGCTTAATATAAGTTAATTCTCTCTAATAATTTATTGAGCTAGAAACAATGTCTGAAATACAAAGTTAATGTGCCTCTCGGAATATCCCACATATATATCACGGTTTTCTACTTTAACAGCATTTGTATCATACACCAATAAATATTTGTTCTTTCGAGTGCTATTTATCATACCAGAAATATGAGAACGGATATATAGAGCCTTCGGTCGTATGTGAGATATAAAAAGAAAATTCATGTCGTTGGCCACCGCGATGATGCGGGTGTTGTTTTGTATCACGGTCAGCTTTGATCCGCTTTCGGCCTCTCTTCCTGCCTCTATCGATTTATACTGCTTATCAAAAAAAGAAACAATATATGTCGATCAGCTTCAGTAGTTATTTTGCATTTTATGCTTTAGTTTGTGATAAAGAGAAGTCTTAAAAAAAACATATAATTCACATAATATGTGAGTTTCTTACTGAAATACCAATCGAAAACAAAAATTTAAAATCCCATTTTTTACTACTAATACTAAATCAACGTCGACAAGCAAGAATCCATTTGATTTTGTAAGCTTAGAAACAAGAGGTAAAATTTAAAACGATCTGCTCATTATCCTGTGAAGTTTGAAGAAAAACAAATACCAAAATGGTATCATCTGTAGTACTTGATGATAGGCCTACGTCTTCATTTTGAACTGTTCATGACATAAATAAAAATTTTAACTTCTAGGTTACTTAAGACCTGTCCGAAACAAGCTGTCGACGTCCACTTGAAGTGGAAAATGAATTGTTTGAAATAGGAACGAAGAGTTCACTGAGAATATCAACTTCTCCATTACTTGGCCATCATAATCTCTTATCGGTCTGGTATTGGTCAAGGGCAAACTTACATGAATTTTTCATATTACTCAACCAATACCCACGCAAATTGAATGTATGGGTTGGAGTGATAGACGACGACTTAATCGGACCATTCTTCTAAGTATTTAAATTCATTGCAATAGCATATCAAGCTGGAGGCAGATTTTATCATTTTTGGTTTTAATAAAATAGTTGGCCTACTCACAATTACGGTCCAATGAAAATTGAAGACATCGCATCAAGCAGGTGTTGAAATTGCCAGAAAACCGAAAAGAAAAAATGAAACTGCACATAACTTCGGAATTTTTTTTCACAAACACTGTCTTTTTGATAGCATAGGTCTGGTAAGTCGAAATTGGGAGCTTCTGGAAATCTCTTCTCTTCAAATCAAACTCATTCACAGGAAGTTTGGGCAGGTCGGACACCTAAATGCTTAATTAGTTTCAATGTCTTCACTACCAATTAAGTCAGGCGAACCTTGGCCAAGACAAACTAAAGCCATTGTGCCATACCTGCTACTTATGCATCCATGAAGCCGAGTCCCTCGATGAAGGACTCAATCCTCTTTAGTGGATGCCTGCTTATGTCCCCAGAGGCCATAACAGGGACTCCGAAGAATCGCCTGCGTAGCACAGCCCAATGTGGACATACGAGGAGAACAGGTCCGACGTTGCGTCAGCCATGCCGCAACCCCTGCATAGGGGACTTTCCTCTAAACCTAGGTTGGAGGTGTTCCCTCAGATAGCATAGTGCCCTGTTAGGAGTCCTGCTATCCAGTTCCTCGTCTCCTTACGGATTGTTTGTTTTGTGAGGCCCATGGTCGGGCTCGGGCCGTTAGAAGGAGTAGCCGCCCCTTCCACAGCCAGCGCGTCCGCTCTTTCATTGCCTTCAAAACCAGAGTGGGCCGGAATCCATTCTAGCCACATTGTGTTCCGCCTTACTAGGTCAGAAAGGACATTCAGCAGCAAGCCCTGAGTTAATGGTGTATCCACTCAGGGCATTGATTGCCGCTTGACTGTCTTCAATGGTTTTCAGGTACAACATCTCAAAAAAACGAATAAAATACAAACCCTTCAAAAGAAGTGAAGTGAGACCAAGCTACAAGGGGTAATCGAATCACCAATGGGAAACAAGTGAGTTATTACAAATCTATTTATCAACATCCCGTTTTTCATCTGAACATTCCTTTTGCATCCATGAACCACATATTTTCGTCACAAGCGTTTGAAATTTGAAAATATCTGGATGAAACAAATCAATTACATGTCTCCTTTTTGGCACTTCGAGAACACACGAACCTGAGAAATCTTCTTGACTGCTTCATCTTCAGCTCTTTTCACTTTCTGTTAATTTCTATTCGAGCTGCTCTCTATTATTCTAAACCTTTCGATTGGACTTAATTTTAAAACTAAAACATAATTGTAACTGAGCTGGCTCTTAAATAGTTTGGGTGCTTCTTTTCTCTAGATACTTTTGATATTGGTTTGCATTCGAAATAAAAACAGAACTTCATGACGGTTGTTCTCGAATGAAGTAACTGGTACCTAAGGACCGCTCTGGATATCTTCTTTGGATGATTATGGATTAAGTACATCTGCATCTACTGTATTGTCCGAGGGTAATGACTTAAAAGTTTCAAAAATCAATCAATGAAAAGCAGGTACAATTGACAATATTCAGAATATCAGGAGGTATTACTAGAATGTAAGGTTATGTCATGTCCATAATGAAATATCTAGAATTGATTAAAAATATCACATGAAAGACACGAAACATTTATACCATCCTCAGTTTTAATTATTTTTAGTGATTTTTTAACATGAACTGCTTAAATTGTTTCCGGCTGCACGAGTTATTCCAAAAGACGCACTTGATCTCTATGACTCACTTGCCACACTTTTTCTCAACAGTAGACTTTCTTTTGTTTCAGTTCACTCCTATATGATTTAAAAAAACAATGGCAACATTAGGTAAAGTTTATTTTATACCCTATCTGCAATATTTTCTGTTAAAAATTCTCTCAGATTTGTACTGCACAAGTAACTTCATCGATTTTCTATGTGAGGTACATAAAACGTTATCCCACTTCATCCAAGAAACCATATTTCAAATATACAAGGGAAAAATGTCATACAATAGATCATAAATAACCTTTATTTCAATATTATTCCTCAATTTTATATCGTAACTGTGTTTTACAAGACCTTAAACTTCAGTATCTCGGCAATATCAGTGCAACATTCTGATTCAATCTCAATTTGGTCACGTACGTTTAAAATAATGTGTTTTCTGATTTTTAAATACAAATTTTATACACTACCACTATACCACTCTAACTTCAAATATACTTTTCATAACTTTTAGACAAAAATTATCATGAACAACTTCCACAAAGTAATGAAATGTTCTCTGTACATAGCGGAGTTGAATACATATTTATTTATAAGTCAAAGGCGACCGCCATGCAAACGTTGCAAATAGGACCATATTAAACAGTATAACGTGAATACATATATCTATGTAGGCTTGTAAACATCCCAAACTGACAGTTCTGTATGACATTACAACAATGAAATTTTGTACGCGAATGAAAATACAAACACACATTTGAAAGTCAACTGCGATTTAATGTTTGTGAATTTGTTGATTTACATGGATATCTCTCCAAACGGAGAGTAACGTATGCCAAATACACGCGATAACACGAGTAATTGTTAACATTTTTAGCAATAAAAATATTTCAAAGAGTATATGGTTATCGAAATGTCGTCTACCGAAAATCAACCGAATTGGTGAGGGTCAGTGGAAGGCGTGGGAGGGAATTTACAAAAAAACATTGAGCCTGGGAAATAATTTTCTTTCAATGATGAAATCAATTATAGTCCAAAGAAAATATTTTTCAGATCACCAAATGGCTTCAGAAAACATTAAACAAAAGATCAAGTCCATAGAAAATTTCATGTCACTAAGTCGGGGTCGATTTTTCGTAAAAAAAAACCATCTATTACGAATTTTTAGCAGTATCCATGTCGCCAAAAAGTTTTTGTTGTGAATTTAGAAAAAAGGGGTAGGTGAGGAAATATTTCGAGATTCAACATTTTCCCCATCAAGTCTCTCAAAGCCCTAAAATTCACACATTTATGTAAAATTTTGCCTTGATTTTATTAGTGTTAATAACAACGTTCTTACTCTTGAATTGTAGGAGTTGCAGGTTGTGCTTTGTTAATTTCACTTTCCCAATTATTTATAAAATGAAAACCCTTAAAGTTATAGTCTTGTGAAGTTTTTTCAGTAGACTGGTCTTCTGAGAGTATAAATGTTGTCGAAAAAGCATTAAAACACGAAAAATTCTGCTCTGCAATCTTGCTCAGACTTTTCAAATAAACTAACTGTTTTTATTGGTGAACCATTTTACCTATTTAAAGCACGCCTTAGCGTGTTTAAATCGAACTTTCAAAAACGCGCGTTTTTTAAAGTTACCGTGACAACATCAACAACTCGAGAAACGAAGTCAATGTTTTTATTATTGATCTGACAGGAGTAATTTGTAACGTCAAAACCTTTATTCGAACAATATTTAACAATTTCAATTTTATAAATGAAAATGGAAATTACAGTTGGTATTGTTGGATATATTAATATTTCGATTTTTCAAATCGGAGGAAATAGTATTTAAATTAATACTATTAACATTCTCAGAACTCAATAAGGTTGAACTTCCATCAATGGCACTCCAAATAATATTGGAAACATTTTTCTTATTGCTAATGCTTTCTTCAACGTAACCAGTCGCCACAGCTGCCGATTTCCATCCTACTTGTCGTTGTATTTGATCTATTGTCATGCCACTATTTGCCATAATGGTAGCGGACGTCCGTCGAAAAGCATGTCCCGTGTATTTCTCAGGATCATCCAATTTAAGATAACGTGCAATTTGCAAGGGACATGATCCAAATGTATTAATACCAACCACTTGATTGGTACATTTCCCCTTATCATATCGTAAGAAAACTCTGTCTGTACTTACATTTTGGGGGCGCAATGATAAATACTGTTTCACCAAACGCACATAACTAATTGCTTCACTGTCGACTACAGTAGAACGTCGAGCCTTCATTGTTTTAGACGGTCGGATAGTAATAACTAATACGCTTCCTTCTTCTTTGATATCATGTGAACGCAAATCGCATAATTCACATCTTCTATAAGACTCAAAGATACCGCAAATGGCTACCACCTTCAAAAATAAATACGTAATATCCGGTGCATCTGTGAAAAACTTACGCAAATCATCTTCATTGAATACATATGCCTTTTTGGCTACGTTATTCTTACTAATCGTCCTCATGAATGCATGCACTTTTACAAATGATTTTATATCGACTTTATAACCTTGTGGGGACCGAATGTAGTATTAGAAGAAATAGAGAATAAAGAACATCTAACCATCGGAAAGATAGGAAAGATACCTACTCCTCGGATACTATAGTCAGGCGAGAGCAAAGTACTTAGCCAGAGTAAAACTGCACTAGGAGGAAGCTCAAAATAGTGAGACTCCGTAGTGAGAAAGAAGAAGAAACCTCCATCCACATCCTTGCGGATTGCATAGGAATACAGAATCCTAGGGCACATCACGTAGGAGAATACAGGATAGAAGAGGGACACTTACCCCAACTAAAGCCGGTGGATATCCTGAAATTCCTTCGGAAAATAGGTGTACAGGTACTACTAGTCTCTGAAACTTTCCTCAAGAAGCGGCTAGAAGAAAAGGGGCACAATGGATCTTTCAGGTAACAGTTGATATCACCCCAATATACAAGGTAGTTGCCATTTTGTCAGAACAATCAAAAATTGTTAGAAACTTAAACTTGCACCAAGAGCTTGTACCAACGACCAACCAATCAAAACAATACGAAGACTTTTTGGTTGAAAATTGAGCTCAACTGTGGCGAGCGAAGAATTTATTCAATTCACGATACTCACCCAATGGATTTTCATCATCCACTGGACGGTATTAAGGTATCCGAGAGGGTGAATTAAGTAGTTTAGTCCAATCAACTGATAGGCATCCCGGTGTGTTGATGTATATGGAAAAGAAGAACAAAAGGATTATAGCTGTAGTATCTCTCCATTCCACATTCAAATAATGGGGAAAAATAAATAACTAACTACATTAGAGTATTTTTAAAAGTATCTCTGTAGTATTGTCAGCACGGTATCAAGTATATTAATTAAATTGTTTGTATTTTATGACAAAGCTATACATAAAAAAGACCTTTATTTCTTTGATCCCAAAGTGAGGTTTGTCTGAAATTTCTTACAACGTATTTTTATCAACCATCATTAAAGGAAAAGCAGCGGAAATCAAGAATAAAGGAGTAGTGAAACAACAAGACTAAAGCAAACGGATATTAAACATACATTCATTACATTTCACCACAATCCAATTGGGGATTAGAGGATTCATAAAGGGTTATGTCTGTTGCAGCTTCCGCAGCGGATACACCATATTGTTAAAATTATGTTTAAATATTGGGAAATCAATCGGGAATTGTAATAAATTATAGAAAATTACCTGATATATATTTTTGATAATATTGTTTACATGTCAAATCACTTTCCACGGAAAGGATGTTTATAGCGGAACGATGGAAGTATTTTGAAATACACAGAATGTTCCAATGAAGTGTGCAATATCCAAATTATATTTTTTCTTATATAACACTCTGTATTTTATTAAACTCTCTGATAGTCCGTGGTAAATAAGCAATGGATTAATAAGGATTTCGGTTCTGGTAGACTTCACGACCCTCGAAATTTCATGTTAATTTTTAATTTGTTTTATAGCTTACCTTAAATAGAGTAGAATTGGACAAAAAATTCAGTAACAACTTTAAAAATCACAAACTCAGTTCAAAAAATGGTACTTTTTCAACACCATTTAATACTATTTTAAGATTCATATTTTCACTTTAAACTTTAACGGTCTTAATAAAAATTTCCTATTCTGCCCTTATTCTTAGATTAGTCAGAGAATAGTCACTCTGAGACTAGCGGAGGTTTAAGGAAGTAATAATATTGTTATTAATAAACTCCGACTAAGGAGATACTAGTTACTCTTTCTTTCTTTATTACTAGGTTGGGACGTCACTTAGGGCGCGTTGTATCAAACACCTAAACTCAATTTAATGATAACTGGTGTTTAGACTGTGACATACTGATTTATTTATTATCATCAATTACATCAGTTATCATCAAACCATAGAGATACTACAGATAGAGGCAACAAGCCAGCTCGGAACCCGTCAGCACGTAAGACAGAGATAGGAAGTCGGAGGTTTAGGCTATCTTTCTCTAGTAGCGCGCATGCTATATACACAGACAAAGACGGAAAAACCTCTGATCATCTGTCTTTTTATATCTCACTGGAGTTCAGACGGACATTTCCACTTACACAGCGACCTATGACTTTTTGCCTCTATCTGTAGTATCTCTATGCATTAACCGAGTTTAGGTGTTCGATACAACGCGCCCTTAAGGAAGATTCACAGTTGTTGACTAATAAAGTGACGTTATGGTGACATCTGTACTGTTCTTACTGTCACATACTTGTCCTCGGGCGCACACTCTAATTGCAGTTAAAATTGTAAATAGGGAGGAATATGACCACCTCTACTGTCACCAGCCAAATCATCTCTCAATAAATTTATAATATTCACTGCAGTATGCCGAGAGAAACGATATTTTTTTTAAATTCCCCTTTTAACATTGTTTCTAAGGGATTAGCCCGAATTTTATAAAATTTAATTTTTCTGATCGGACGAATATTCTATGCTTTTTAAAATTCTTGAACCAAAGCAAACAATACTCAATGAATATAGCTAATTAATAATAATAAACTAAATAACAACACAAAAACAACAAACTAAATTTCTAATTAGATTATGACAACGTATTTATATCACAAATGACAGTTCAACAAAACTAAAATTATATTTAGTCGAAGGTTACTCCGACCTTTAACTACCTATTTCCTTAGATTAAAATTACTACCAAAGTTACTCCCAGACTAACCTAGGAGTAGCCTAATCCTTGTCTAAAATGCGTTTATTAATAGCGTATCTGTCAAAATAATGGCTTAACCATAGAATAAAGTTAGTCTTAGGTTATTCAGTGTTTATTAATAAGACCATAAAATGTTATTAGGTATCTTAGACTAAATGTGAGTATGCTTCACAAAAAAAACGGATGAAAATACTTTGAGTATAATTATTTTCACTTGACACTTATGGGTTATGAAATTGCACACTAAAATCTTATGTTTAGGGAGCCTAGGTTCGAAAATTATGATGGTTGTGTGATCAGGTGATAGTTTCAGCGGCGTTGTCAAACGCTGTTTATTTTCTCTGAGTTGAATTAATTTTACCTTGTAACAGATTACATGAATATATAAAAATAAGAAATTATTTAAATTGAAAATTGAAATAATAAACATTTATAGAAGGTAATGTTTATATTAGATTTGTTTTATATCTATTAAATAGAAGAGATTAAAATAAACTTACCTCACCTTACTGGACTATAAAGTCGTAGTTTTATGGTATCTGAAATGAAGAGCTCAAATAAAATACTTGAAATGTTTGCTAATATAATATTTAGTTCCAAAAAAGCTTTGTAGACCTTGACATTTCTTTGTAGAAAGCTTTTTAACTTATCAATCTTATTGATTCTAAGAATTATCACTCTCATTTGAATCAGCAGTAAACCACAGATTACAAATCTCTCATGGCGATATTCATACACTATCGATTTGTTTTGAATGGCTCCTAGGCAAGATCATAGATTCTCTTTATGGGCAAGATCATCGATCATGTTTTTTTGTGGCGTTGCAGCTACAGTAGTCTGCGCCTATGCTTAAGTTACGTCGACATGCCGGGAAATTTTTATATATTCAATAAATTATTCCTTTCCCTTGAACGAAAATATTTAGATTTAGATTAGGTTAGTAATTTTTTTTTAAATTCTTGTTTCATATTTAATGATATTCTAGCTACACTTTGATCTGTCAGTTGGTCGAGAAGCGATATGTGTTGAATTATGATGAAAACTATTGATTGTCATTACTATTGTTTATTGACGTTATTTCTATTATTATTTTTTATTTTCTTATTTGTTTTGTTTTTTATTTTCTGATATTGTTATAGCAAGTTACACTTTGATCTGTGTCAGTTGGTCGCGAAGCGATGTTGAATGGTATTTTGAAAACTATTGTCATGACTATTATTTGTTAAAGATATTTTGTTGCTAATTATAATAATTCGGCACTAAAAAACTCTATTACAATTTCACTATAAATATTTGTGACTGTTGGTCAGGTTATAATTGGTTCGGGGTATGCGAAGAAAAATGTGAATCTTGGTATATTCCTCACCCCTCCTCGGAAAAATATCAAATGATTTGATATTTATGTCTATCTAAATAAGAAAATATTTCGTTGCCGATACAAGTTACGTCAAACTTTTATTGTGGGGGATGCGGCAATGTGAAAAAGTAAACTCTTTCCAGTTTGTTCTAAGCTTTCGGTTTTATTGTAACCATTATCAAAGAACTGCAAAACAATATACAATTATAGATAATAAAAATTAATTTAAAAGTGAAAAAATTATTCTTACTTACAACTAATTGAGGTTAATCACAATATCCATAAAATATATAAAAATGGAGAAAAACATGTTATTTTTTCTTTAAAAAAAGTTGTTAAAATTGTATAAAAAATAAACCTTTCAAAAATGGCATTACGAAATTGATGTTAATTCATAGAAGTCATGGAAATATCTTTACATCTAGTATATTAGCAAGCGAAATCATAGCCATTCTATTAGAAGAAGTGTACTAAACCTTTTCAACATGAAATATTAGTTAGTAAGTTAATTAATAGAAAAATTCTCCTCTTCAATGCTGTAATTTGAGTTTTGTGTTTTTTTGTCGAGAGATAATAAATAACTATAAATTGTACTAAGTTTTTGAATATCAGTTCTTTTATTAAGGCAATTATCTTCTTGAGATATGAATGCCATTTCCAGGCAAATCCTTTTAAAAGAATGTAACGAATACAACTACAACTAACATATTTTTTGCATATTTGCCTTACTTTAGAGATCTTACACCTAAAATTTCCAAAATACTAAAGGAAGTAACTAATATAAAAATTGCGAATAAAAATGTTTTTTCACTTAATTGTGTTCATAGTAAGTTGAAAGGAATTGATCCTATGACTGATTTTTCTAATATGACATATAGATTGACATGCTCTACATGTGAATCTGTATATGTAGGTCAAAAATAACTAAGCGTTTAGCTCTACATAAGAGTGATGCAAGATTATATACAGAAAGATCAGCATTAGCTGAACATGTTTTCTCTACAAACCATATAATAGATTATAAAAATTTTGAAATTCTATATAAAGAGAGCAACTACTCTAAAAGGATTATCCTGAAAATGGCGTTCATATCTCAAGAAGATAATTATAATTGCCTAAATAAGAGAACTGATATTCAAAAACTTAGTATAATTTATAGTTTTTATTATCTTTCGACAAAAAAACAAAAAACTCAAATCGCAGCATTGAAGAGGAGAATTTTTCTATTGATTAACTTACCAACTAATATTTCATGTTAAAAAGGTCTTCTAATAGAATGGCTATGATTTCGCTTGCTAATATACTAGATGTAAAGATATTTTCATGACTACTACAATTTCAACAAATTTTTTTAAAGAATGTTTTTCTCCATTATTATATATTTTTTTTTAGATATTGTGTTATTGTGAATTAGTTGTAAGTAAGAATAATTTTTTCACTTTTAACTTAAATTTTTAATATCTATAATTATATATTATTTTGCAGTTTTTTGATAATGGTTACAATAAAACCGAAAGCTTAGAATAAACTGGAAAGAGTTTAGTTTTTCACATCCCCCAGAATAAAAGTTTGACATATGTCTATCTATATACATACATATTTATTCCCTACACGTCGATAAAAATATCAAATTATTTATATTCCACATGAAGTTTTCGAAAAGGGGGAAGGGATTCCCAAATGTTATCATTATCCACCAAATAACGGAGAAAATAATAAACAGACAAAATCTAAGCAAGAGTAATTAGTGAAACGAGCGGCTGTGAGTGATCTCTGTGAGTGCCCATGAAATTAATTGGCAAAGAATTGATGAAATTAGATTCAGAGACAATAACGACTGAAGATGTGATACGCGTAAGAAAAAATGTACATTAAGAAAGATCGAAGGAGCTGCCAAAGTTACCGAAATCTCGTGATGAGCTTAAAAAAGTATTGAAGACTCTTAACGTGAAAACCAATAAACGGGAAGATTTCATAGTTAATAACGACGGAATAAATAATATAATAATGTTTCCATGTATAACTAATCTGGAATTTTTATGCTGTGCCACTTTTTACAATATATGGACAAAAAAATGGGCACCTTAGAGTAATACTACAAATAGAATCCGCAAGTCATTCATAAAACTATCCGATAAAACGGCTAGCATTCTATCGTCATACATATATGGCTTCATCAATGACTTTCAAGGAGTGGGGAGAAACTGTCGGACTAGTCGGACAGTGCCACTGGCCAATAGAACTATGTACTTACAGGTGAAAAAAGAGGTTAGGAAAATTCCGACTTTTTTTTTGCAAATTTGGCACTGACGAAGCATGATTTTCACAAAAAAATATTGTTTTTAATTATATCTGTGACAAAATTATTAACACGCATTTGTTTCGTTTAAACCTCAAAAGTTTCAAACAAAAAATTCTTTATTACATAAACTACTTAGATTAATTATTTTAAAGTCGTTTTTACGTGATTTCTTAAAAGTACATTTTTATTTCGTACGTTTCTATCGTGTCCTATAATTCAGTCGAAATCCGAAGGAAAAGTAAAACATCCGGCAAAGGGTCGGCAAGCTACTTTAGAATGTGATGTAATGTTGGGTTCACTTTTGAATGTAAAGAAATGTATCTTTTTAATGTGTTAATCTGAGATGGGCACTACATTCCTCTTGTCTTTTTGTCTGGTTCCAAATAAAGCCATCCTCAGCTACAAACAGCCCTTTTATTTTATAAAAGAAGAATGTTGCAAATAAAGTTTCAACTTATCCCTGAAGACTATAAATGCAGATTTTTAAAAAACAATTTAAAAAAGTATAGAAGTGTTTCAAGGGGCCAAAAATATTGGATGCCGCTTCCATCTTGGGCAATCTTGGTATCGAAAAATCCCAGAATCGGATCTTTCGCTTGAATATAGTAAGAAACGAAAAAAACAGACGGATGTTGCTAGATTTCTGACCTATATTGTTGAATTACCAATTTTAGATAGAAAAAACGTTGGTGATTCCTTCTCAGTTGAATTAAGTGAATCTGTGCCGGAATGTGATAGACCCAATTTTGCCATTATTTGGTCGAATATATAAATCTTTATATCTTGGCATAGCATTCATCATCATTTATATAAGAACTACCAATGGCTGTAAAACCTATTTCATTCGAAATATAATTCATTCATTCTACTTATCAACAAAATTTTTCAGTTCACATGAACTCATAACAATAAAATAATGTAGGCAAAGTGTGAAAAAATTTATTTATATTTATATTCAACATGAGTCTAGTGGTATTAAGTGAAAATGGGAAAGAGCTCCTACTAATTGAAGAAAATGTGTTCTCCGCTTGATTTTGATTCTAGTTTAAATGTCCTGAAATAATTTTGGAATTTAATAATCAATTACAATAATATTACAATGGTAGTCTTTATTTAATATAAATGTAATTGCACGTGATCAAAGTAAAGAAATCAGGCTGTTCATTTGCTGCTGTAAAGTTGATAAATATTGGAATTTGAAGGTCGCATGCTATTAAAAATTATGAATATAGAGAATAATTATTGAATATCAAATTCAAACTAAAGTCAGTTGTGCTAAAAACTTCATATGTTGGCTAAAATGCGCGTCGTTGCCGCGATAAAATTGGTTTATCAGGCTTAATTTGACATCTACTCTTGATTTGAGGTTATGTTTCGGGAATTTCAATTTGTTCATTTAATTTTTCGATTCGTTAATTTGCGAGTTACTAAAAAACTGCAAAGAACTCTGAATAATATTTCAGAGTCCGTGATGAGTTATCAAACTTAAGGGTGCTTCCAAAATTTTAATTTTAATTTTAATTTTAATTTGACATCTACTCTTGATTTGAGGTTATGTTTCGAGAATTTCAATTTGTTCATTTAATTTTTCGATTCGTTAATTTGCAAGTTACTAAAAAACTGCAAAGAACTCTGAATAATATTTCAGAGTCCGTGATGAGTTATCAAACTTAAGGGTGCTTCCAAAAAAACGTATAAATAAAACTGTTAAGAATACTACAATAGTTAATGCATTTGCTATTCATTATACTATTCACAGCAGGCATAAAGCAAGTAAGTATACGACTAATATAATAGTATATTACGCACGAAGCCGCACAGCGGCAAGTGCGTAATGGGATTGCAACTCGTATAACGTACTATACTTTTTCTATGCCCATCTATTTTCTTCTGAGTGCTCATAATTTCATCTTTTTCACTACTAACAGACATATTTGTAGGTAAAGTTGAGAAAATGTTCGGATACTATAATTTGTTACAAGAATTGACAGCATAAATGAGATGACGTTTATTTCCATATCAAGAAAAAGCGAATTATTTTTTTTGCAATTGTATAATGTGTTGCCGACATGTAGGGGCATCACTCTTTTAATCCAAAATGTATTTCACTGATGCTAAGAGCTTTTATGTTTTTCAATTGATTAAAAGTATGTAAATAAACCAAATAAAGTAGTACGTAAATAAAAAATTTGATTGCAATTTGATTCAACAAAGAAATATAAGTTATTTATCTAAACGCACATGTATGTTATGAGATTTTCATTACGTGCATGTTATTGTTAAATGTCACTTACAAGGAATGTTGTCTGTGCGATTTTTGATGTTTACGGACATGGGCGTAGAAAATAGTATATTACGTAACGTGTGTGGTAAGAAGCATTTTACGCACGAATGGAAAAGTTACGCACGATGCCGCGTAGCGGAGAGTGCGTAATTCCGTGAGTGCGTAAAATGCTTTACAACACGAGTTACGTACTATACTTTACCTACGACTTACTTGTACTTGTATTTATACTCTTATTATTAATAATACTTGAAGAACATCAACATTTTTCAATAATTTTATTGTATAACATTTAATTCCATAATACCTATTAATTATTATAATAATTGTTTAAAGTAACATTGCAGTTATTGAACACAAATGGTAAATCGCTTCCTTTGCTTGTTGAAGCATAAGAAACAACATTTACATTAGAGGTGCTTGGTAAACTTTCATCTCTATTACTTGCACCTGCCATATTTTTTTAAATAAAACTTTACACAAATACACAAACCAGTTATAAGTTATAAGGATAATAAAAAAGTTTTTTGACAGTTTCTTGACAGTTCGTTCGCAAATCGCTATTGCAGCCTACTTAAGTTTGATGTTTTGACGGCTTATGCCATATTTTTGAATAAAATGGCGACGTCTATTGACAGTTGCTAAGATGTTGCTAGGGAAGCCGTGCGATTTACTTTACAGCTGTGCGTTTTTTTACAGTGCGTAATAGACGTCATTACATTGAGGCCGACTGTGTGTTATTGACTGATTACAGGAGGGGTCGTAGGTAAATTTTATTATCCACCTTGTTATACCTTCAACAATTTTTATTATATTCTGTTATATTATTTATAATGCTCAGAAATTATATCTGAAAATGTATTTACAGATAATCATGTTACTTCAGTTCAAGGAAAAATCATTATTCAATGTAGAACGTCTCTGAGTATTTTAATAAAATATGATTCATACCCACATAATACTTATTTGAAAATGTTAGTATGCAAAATTATTTTTTTGTAGATATATTGTACTTCAAGCTGGAAATGAAGATGGCGTTTTCAATGGAGCAGAACAAAACTTATTGCTAGCTAAAATAAGTTTTGTTCCTATCACACATAACCTATTCTTAAGTTATCTGTGGTTTTTCCTTTCTCATTTTTTAACATCATCTGCGGTATAACTAGCTTTAGCCAAATGAAAAGAAAAATATTAGATAAGCTTTATTTTTGACGTTTACTAGATTTTCACACTATTTTAATTGTTGGCAGCATCGTCCAGTTATGACAGGTATGACGTGCAATTATATTAATACTAAATAAAGAATATAATAGGCACGTTTTTTTACATCATTTATTCACCATTGGTTGACTGACGTCAGTCTCCGCTGCAACAACAAGTTAGAGTCATCAGTGACACATAAAAAAACGCAGTTGTTGTTGATACCACTAGACATGTTTTGAATTTCTAACGCTGTTGATAGTGCAGTCAATCATCATATTCTAAATTGATTTCTATTTATTCGTCCATGTCTTTAATAATTTGCTATAACCGCTTCAAATCTTCACTTTTTTGAGGTGAAGCTGTCATTTTATAAGCCACCAAATTTATTCTCCACCTTGAAACAGCGGTGGAATGGTTTGCAAATTTGGTTGATGCAACTGGAATAAATGAACGCGTCATGTCTTCAATCTAAAATCCACCAATGAATATAAAAACGCATTAGGTGGATTGGTGGATTGGTGGATCTACCGGTGGATACAAAAACATGCCTAATTTGTTATTCCTTTAAATTTTAGTTCCACTATCTACCGGTCAACAACGGGAAACTAATCGGCTCCTCCCCATAAGATGTTTTGAAATAATAAAATTTGTCCTTCAACATAGAAGATAGAAATGTGAAATATTTAAAATATTTGCCGACTTTACGATATTACGAATTCTGTACAAAATAGAGAAGAGTTCCAAGCCCAAAAACCAGTCATATAATTTTATTATAGCATAATTCGTCACATCCCGTGAGTTAAAGAGATACAGGGTAAACAGAAGATATAAAAATGCAATAAACACGGTTTATTTCCAGAAATAAAACGTATTCGAAATATTGCAACAAAAAAAAAAAGAAATTGAGACTTTAACGGTCAGAAAGTGCGAGTTTAATTTCTTTTACGTTCCAATTTAGAGTTTCAAGTAAAAGCTCAACTTCTCTATAAAATAAAAATAAAAAATAAAGATTACTTCGGAAAGGTGCACTATTTTCCTATTATGTAATCGCTTCAGTTGAAATGTTTTTACTTTCTATTTCAGACAATTATTGTGTGTACGTTTTTCTACTCTATTTCTGATAATAATTGACTTGGAACAGAGCACGGTGGTGCAGTCGTTTGCTTAATTATTTTAATTCGTAATTGATTTCAATGTTCGGAGGCTCACCTGATCATGAAAGTGTAAGATGATACTTGATATCTGTGGCCGTT
Source organism: Lochmaea capreae (assembly GCA_949126875.1). Classification (NCBI taxonomy): domain Eukaryota; kingdom Metazoa; phylum Arthropoda; class Insecta; order Coleoptera; family Chrysomelidae; genus Lochmaea; species Lochmaea capreae. The sequence continues at coordinate 12,097,292 of OX421409.1, forward strand.
ATTTTTTGAGCAACGAAAAATTAAAAATGCTACAAAAAAAGGTTTTTTCGCAATGAGTTATTTTTCTTAATATTAATTATACTATTTTGAATGAAAAAAGTACCAACACTGAACTCGTTACCGTATCTTAAAGCAATGAATTTTCATAAAATTTTGAAAATTAGAAATGGTGGAAAATCGTGATTTTCTTTAATTAAATGGTACACATACCGTGATATCTATTTTTATCAAATATTTGAACTAATAAAAACAATATGGCGTTATAAGATTTAATATATTCTATCAATTATTATGTTTATTTTTCTTAATAACAATATGCTGCATCGATGTTTTTGACATCATAAAATTTTACAACCCTAGTGAGCATTTGTCCTTTTTTTTAACTAATTGAAAAATAATGTTATAAACAATAATTTCACAATAACCTTTCTAGACAGAAGTAACTGTTTGAAATAAATGCTCCTCCCAAGTACAATAAATTAAAAAGTTATTAAAAGTATCTGAAAATTGGATAAAAGTTATGAATTACAAAACTACTAAGAAGAAAAATTATTAGATTGTTCAAAAATATTATCGATCTTCTGCTAAAAGGTATGCTTCTCTCACTAGTGCCGCACATAAAACTGGGAAAGTGATGGCAATACTACTCTTCTTCAGGAGCATGCGCGTGAAGAATACATTGTCATTTAGAATAATAAACAGTAATTAATTAAACATCTGAAATCTGATTATGCCATATTGTTCATTATAGTTAAAATATTTGTTTAAAAAATATTTAATTCAGGTGTACTATATTTAATTCATCGGCTAGTTATTAATTTTCAAAAATTTATAGATATGGTAATGAGTGTAAGGACTTTTTTATTCAAAATAATTTGAAAAATTAAAAAAAATTAATAGCAAAGAAACCTTTTTTTGAAGCATTTTTAATTTTTCATTGTTTAAACAATAACGACATTGGATCTCTGTTAGATGAAGCTACAGTATTGTCACCAAAATGTTGATTCTAAGATACACTGCAATAGGGGGTAGTGAAAGCAGATGAACTAGTAATGAGAAAGGCTGACACACTCTATTGGGAGCCAGAACCCCTTTTGAGGTATCTGCATCAATGTAATACTGGAAGAAAGAGTCATCGCCAAAAAGCAAAGAAGATCTGACCATTGGAAAGATGCGGCTACGACAATCTAAAACTCCTGAGAAACTGAAACCAGGTGCGAATACTTGCCTTAGCCGGATAAGATTGCAGTTAGAGTCCTTAGTGGACGCTGCCGCAAGAATGAGCTGGTTCTCTTAATTAAAGGTCAAGAAAACATTGTATTCTGTGTAACAAAACACAAAACTAAATTTAGTGTTTTGTCAACTTTAATGTACTTACTGTCACTTCAATTTCCGTTCTACAAACATGTGTAGCTGTTAGAAATATAAAATATAAAAATATTTAAAAGTTAACGATAGTTTACCCCAAATAGGAGAATATTTTAGGATTTGAATTTTAATGTGATTTTAAAAAAATTTCATGATTGGTTAGTCAATGCGTTGTCGACTTTTTAATTTGGTTTCTTGTACATATACTTGACGAGTAAGTAATTCTTTAATAATTTCCTATTTTCTTAAATTACAACTACTATTACTTACTTGCAGGTATCGCACTGATGATGGCGTAACAGCCGAAAGCGCTTTGCAAAATTCTAAGAATTGAATTTTACACAAAATACAATGTTTTCTTGACATTCTAGTCATGTGTACTCAGCTATAAAGATTTTCACATTCTCTTAATTCAAGCATCAGATAGCGATTACTTCCAACAAAAAATTTATTTGTAAAGCTGATCGCGAGAGGAGTATCCAAGGCCAGTGAGTTGTTTATATTATCATGTGATCCTTTTGTGAACTGAAAGGACCTACCATCTGTCCGATTACAAACGGATATGGCATGTTTGTCAGAGATTATGATTTTTATTGTAGGACCAGAAAGGTCAATATTTTTATTTGCAGGAAGAGCTTCTTGATTCACAGTTATGGGCTGATGAGTAGCCATTGCTTGACAAGATTAGACTTGGGATATTGGAGGAGCTGAACCTTTTTGGGATATTGAAAATGCAACGGACCATATGAATGAAACTGCAGGTGGCCAGATATTCTTGTTAAATAATTTATTAGCGGACTTTTCTGATTGTAAACCTATTTCAAGTGTTGTTTTTTATATTAAGTCCTTTCATTGATTAAGGAAAAGCAACAAATAAACCTGTAGAAAACAACTTCACAGCAAAGGTAGGTAAACTGCCAAGGTTGTAATAACAGGGCACTGACTGAAAGCTTCATAGGTACCACAATCTGATAAAGTTAACAGACGGAGTCATGTGCGTTTGCCTATACTGCCTGACGAATCTAGAGATTTTGGCACTAGGTTCTCAGGCTGGAGAATATTATTGAGGCTCCACTGATTACTACTAAAAATGTCATCAATGAACCTTTTGTAATGACTGTACTCAGATTACACGCTTTCAGTTTTTAAATGCGTCCCAGAATTAGCTTCTTCGACATTTTAGAGAAATTTAACCAGTATCAATAGAATTTCGTGAGAAATGAATTAAAAATGCTGAAAGAACGTTCATGTCATATTGAATACTTTTGAAAAGCAATAGATCTTCCAAAATGTTACTCTTCGACTTGTATGTCACCCGAATAATAACAAAAAACTGTAATTTGCTTATGAAGGATGGCATCCACCTCGTCGTGATGAATGGTGAAATCCACAGCGGCAGAAAACGTCAGACCGAAGATATATAGAGATATTTTTAATACTACAACAATAGTGAATTGAAACTGTCAAGAACTTTTTACAAAACAAAATTATTAGGAATTCTCGACGTCTATAAACTTGCAACAACTTTAAAAGAAAATTGATTCCTTTCTTGAATCAACTTATATTTCACGGAAAATAAATAATAAGTCATTTTTAGTTATTCTATAACGACTTTAAGTATTGTGCAGCTACAAATTGCAATCGAATTTACATAATAAAATTTTATTTCATTTTAAGCATTGTTGTATTTTCTTAAGCAAGAATCAGAGTGTATCTCTTTTCCAAATAATGAACTTGATATCAATAATGCTTTATGGTGAAGTATAGTGATGAGTACAGGAATCGTAATTTAGTCACTGATATATTATACAATACAAACCACTGATTAAAATAAATGTCGTACTAAGGTGAGATGTGATCACAGTAGTTTGATTTTGTTATAAACTGCCCTACAACAGCGAACGTATTGTAAATCTAATTTATTATATCGTATTCAACAAACTGTTTTGTTGAAATGCCTTCGACCGTAGGTTAGAGAATTGGAATTTTAACGATAATTGGTATTGGCGTTAGGATGCGGACTCAACAACGAGTATGTACATTATTTCATGAAATATACCCAAATACTAAACGGACCTTTCAATTTACGGTAAGCAGAATAAAGACAAAATAAATAGAGCATAATGTTGATTTTTCGTACGATTCATTAACATTTACAGATACAAAATTTTATAAATAAAATGAAAGGTTAACCACGAAGTAAAACTAAGTTGTATGTGGTAAAACACATTAAACAATTTAACTGTATATAAATAAAATAAAATGTAACATAACTTATCAATTAATCTAATCAAAACCGGAAACTATGAACAATATGGAATTATAAGAATTTCAAAATTGTAAAAGATATATAAATACTGAATATGAAAATACTGAATATATATAGGATGGGTAATATTTTCAATATAACTATTAGTATTTCTCTTCACTTTCTATAGCCTTTGCTTTATTCAAATCAATTAATTCGTCTATAAAACTTCTCGGGTTACTGCTGTCAAAATCTCTTAATTTTCTTTTGTATAGTGATAGTATGGTGACTTCCCTAACTTCACTCGGTAGTGAATTATATAATTTAGGGCCTAAATAGGTATAGTTTCTTTGACCAATAGTTTTGTGCGTGTGTGGTGTAATTTAATGTTTTATTTCGCGTTTCGTATTGGTAGACTAGAGTTCTCAGTTTCGTCTTATGTGTATGTTGAATGATACATAAAAAATATTTGCCTATGATCAAATATTTCGCTTTCTCTATAATATAATGTGCTACTTGGACAATCATAACCTCGGTGAAGAATTGTCATAAGAAAACGTTTTTGATGCTAGTAGGTACGTCTTAGAAACTCCGAACCATCCTATCATTCTATACTTAATGTGTGGTTCCACCAGACTTCTATAAACTATTTTTTTTTTGTTCAAAATTCAGTATTTCACATATTTTCTTGAATTTAAATAGTATGTAACTTATCTTCTTTAATATATATATTGTATATGCTAATCCTAGCTCAAACCATGATCTATTATAATACCAAGATACTTTACTTTGTCAACTGGTGAAATTGTAAGGTTTTTAATAGTCAAGTCATAATTTGGCAGAGCATCAAACATGGAACTGAATGGTGAGTATACAGTTTTATTGATATTTAATGATAGAAGTCTTTTGTCAAACCACGTCTTAACTTGTTGTAGATCTTTCTCTAAATTATGTTTGAGGTCGAACCAGTTGCCGTCATGGCAAAACATTACTGTATCGTCTGCAAAAACTAACTATTTTGCTGTGCGTTCCTAGCATAAACAGATTATTTAGGTATACATTGAAGAGGATGAAATTACTTTTTCACTACTATAAGTATCTTTTATTTTCACTTTTTGTATTCTATTGGTTAAATCAGTTTTGAATAGCTCATGCGGAATACCATGTCTTCTAAAGTGCTTAGCAGTATCCTATGGTCCATCGTGTCGAACGCCTTCGATAAATCTAAGAAGACTCCAATTTAAGGCCTAGATTTATCTAGTGCATTATAGATATTTTCTGTTAGATATCTAATGGCATCTTGTGTGTATTTGTTTTGCCTAAATCCGTCATGTCTGGTGATTTTGTATTTTAATGTTGGTTTCAGATGATTCGTGTTTTCTCTTCTAGCATCAATATTTCTTAAATATTTTAACTCAAGGAACATCATAATATACAAAACATTTGATTTATTTTCCACTACCGAGCTACATTCCTAGAGTCTCCTTTTGTACGTAACTTCGCCGTTTTTTATAATTTGAAAAATGTATAAAGCCGAAATAATGAAAGCACTCTTTTGTTAATTAACGAAAAATTTTATAGCGGCCCTAAACGTGTTCCTGAAAAGCAGAAACGGTCCATTAAATGAATTTTATATAAAATCTTCGTTTATCATTTTTCACTCCAGCACTGCTGAAGCCGAATAGAAAACGAAACCATAAACTTTTCAATTTTCACTGGAAAATCGCCTTTCAGATTTTGTAAAAGTTACACGACATTTTTAGTGCTCCCATGAATAATACAGAATATGATCGATATCTTCAAATTGAACTAGGTCCGCCAACACGTTTCTACACTCACTGACCAACAACAAACAGTGATAATACATTATTTTCGTCTCAGTATTCCACTAATTCAATTTCAGTTCTTCATTCTGGGATGAAGCAACAAATTTATCGATTGCTTCCAGTCTGCGGTCATTTCTACAACCAACTATCTTGTATCTTTTCTAGTGGAATTCATACTCAGATGGTGGTAGCATTAGAGAAATATGCAAGGCTTTCCGACTGTCTTAGGAATATTGTGGAAAATATTCGTAGAATGTTGCATAGGAAAATATTGCGTGTTCGAGTGAATGGATTATCAAAATTTTGTGTTAACCATCAGAAACTCTTAATTCCATTTATTTCTGTTGGATTATCTCAATATTGCCACTCACGTCATTCTTTCAGTTTGAAGTTTATATACTTAAATTGACAGATGTTGTTATAATTGACTTAACCAAATTATCTGAATTGTCGAAACGTATAGGTGCTTGATCCCGGTCAAGGGTTTGGTCAAAATACCCGCTTCCATAGATTCAGTACATCGGTATTTATGTATCCATTAGATATTACTTCTCTTATGAAATGCTCTCGAATATCTATGTGTTTCGATTTTAAACTAACAATTGGATTTAACGCAAGACTGAGCCGCTTGATTGTCATTGAAAATTTTGATTTTATCATGGCATACGGCTAAATCGTTGGCTAGTTTCTTGAGATGGATTGCTTCTTTGGCTGACTCAGTCAATGCCATGTATTCACTTTCCGCAGTAGACAATGCAACCGTTTTTTGTTTTTCAGCTTCCCAACTTATAGGTCCACCAGCATATTTGAAGACATATCCACTGTACGACTTCCTGTCTACTGAACAACTTGCCTAATCTGCGTCTGTTTGTCCATAAATTTCCTCACCTGTTTTCTTGTAATGTAGGCTTAGGTCTTTGGTCCCCTGTAGATAACGCAAGACCCGTTTTGCTGCCGTCCAGTGTTCTTGGCTGAATGCTGAGTTGAATTGACTCAAATAGCTTACTGCAAATCTTATGTCCGGCCTTGTAGCCACTGAAATATACATCAGGGCACCAACTAAGGAATATCGTTTGGTGAAGATCTTTCATTGCGTTGCAGTTTTATTCCAGGTTCTATTGGAGTTGATACTTTCTTGCAATTTTCCATATTAAACCTCTTCAAAACATCTTCAATATATCGTTTCTGATTAATGAATGCTTCTCCTTTTTTTATTTCAAAAGATATTCCTAAACAGTATTTTAAAACGCCCATATCTCTCATTTTGAAATTTGACAACAATTTTTCTTTTAATTTTGAAATAATTTCCGGATTCGAGGATGCTATCAGTATGTCATCTACATAAACTGATATTACTGCTTCTTCTTTTCCAGATTTGTAAATATACATACAAGGATCAGCGGAGCTTTATTCACATCCAATTTCTCTAAGGGTGTTATCCAATTTCTTGAACCATTGCCGACCAGCTTGCTTCAGTCCATACAATGTTTTTTTTTAATAAACAAGCTTTTTCTTACTTAAATCTGTCCACATTCTTTTTGCGCTTTTAAATAGTTCTTCATTTTCATTATTGCTTTCTTCTAATATAATTTCTGGAGTTGATGTGGTATTTCCATATAAATTTCTTCTTTAATAGTTGCATTCAAATATGCTGTTGATACATCCAATTGATTAATTTTTAAATCTTCTTAAACGGACATCGCTATGAGAGAACGTATTGAACTTAGTCTTGCTACAGGAGCGTAAGTTTCGGAAAAATCAACATCATGTATTTGGGAAAATCCTTGGGCGACCAATCTTGCTTTCTTCCTTTCGAGTGTTCCATCGCTGTTGAATTTGTATTTGAGTACCATCTTACAGCCAATAACATTTCTATTTTTCTTCTTTTCTGTTATGGTCCAAGTTCCATTCAATAAATGTGCTTTAATTTCTTCTTTGATTGCATCGTGCCATTCTTTCGAATTTTCATCAGGCACATTATGACCTAAATTTAACATGTCATAATCAACAGTCCAGGATGGGAGATGGATATTTCTTTGTGGTGTTAGGTTAACATGCATATTGTCGACATCTTCTTCATCTCCTAGGTTGTGTATATTTTTTTCTTGATTTTCTAAATTTTCTTCTTCAGTTCTATTTTCTTGCATGTTTTCTACTTCTTCTTTGTTTGTATCTTTTTGTAAATTCTCTTCTCTATTTCGATCTTCTTGGGATATTCTTTCTTTAACTTCTTGTTCGTATTCTTCCGGTAATTCTAGATTTTCATTATATTCTTCATTTATTCGTTGATCTAAATTTTGTCTTCTGTGTGATAAACTGATAAAATCTTCGTCGGTATCTTTTCTTTCTTCAAAATTTTGCCTCAATAAAACGTTAATACCTTCAGTTTGAATATCAGAATAATCTTCTTTCAATTTCTCATCCAAAATGTTGACATCTCGACTGATTATAATTCTTCGTTGATTTGGCATCCAAGTTCTAAATCCTTTTGAGGTTTCTGAGTACCTCATAAATATGCCAGGGTTGGCTTTGGCACTCAGTTTACTTCGGTTTGGATTTTTGTTCAACATAAATTTCTTTGCTCCAAAAACATGTAAATGACGTACTGATGGTGCATGTCCTAACCACTTGGGAAAAGGAGTTTCACCATTTAAGGAGCTGGATGGAGATCTATTTATTAGATAGTTTGCTGTGTTCAGAGCTTCAGCCCAAAACATATGTGACAATATAGCTTCAATTAATAGACACCTAGCTCTATCTAAAACTGTACGATATTTTTTTCTGCCAGTCCGTTCTGTTGTGGAGTTCTCGCTGTTGATAATCTTCTTTGTATTTCATTTTCTTTCAGGTATCTTTCAAACTCATTATTACAATATTGCCACTCTCGTCATTCTTTTAGTTTGAAGTTTATATATTTAAATTGACAGATGTTGTTATAATTTGGTTAAGTCAATTGATTAAAATAAAAGTCAGTTCATCAATTTAATAAAATTGTTCATTTCAAGGCTTAAACGTACTCTGAAATCTTATAGATTCTAAAAGGTTATGGGCCCAGAACAAACGTCTACTGAAGCAAAATGAGTAGCTACCGAATCGACCCGCTGAACAAAGAAAATTTTGATACTTGGAAACTCCAAGCTCAAGCTCTCCTCACCAAAGCAGGACTATGGGGATATGTATCAGGTAAAATTACCAAGCCAACTAATGGATCAACTGCTGATGAGATTCTCAAATGGGAAACAAAAGTTTTGAACGCAAAATCCGAATTAATTTTAATTATTTCTCCCTCTGAGTTGATACGAATCAAAAACTGCAACACATCCAAAGATGTATGGGAGGTACTCACCAATTGCTACCAGAGTAAGAGACCTGCCCGAAAGGCAACGCTTTTGAAGCAGTTAGTTCTTCAAAAAATGCACGATAGTAGTGATATTCGTGATCATTTGAATGCGTTTATTGATACGGTAGATAAATTAGCCGAAATGGACATTAAAATCAATGCAGATTTATTAAGCCTAATGATGCTATACTCATTGCCACCATCGTTTGAGAACTTTAGAGTAGCAATCGAGTCAAGAGATGAACTACCATCACCAGAAACGCTCAAGATTAAGATAATCGAAGAAGCAGAAGTAAGATGTAAACCACATAGTAATGAAGAAGGTGCATATTGGGGAAACAAGAAGAAATTTGACCATAGAAACCAAAACAGAACAAATTTCCAAGGAAATCAAGAATATCAAAGAAGCCAAAGCAAACCAAAATGTAACCGGTGCAACAGATACGGACATTTACAAAAGGACTGCCGAAGTAAAATGTCAGTACAAAATAAAAGCAATTTCACTTTCATAGCGACGACTACATTGAAAAATGAGAAATGCTTATCATCTAGAACCTCATCTCCAGAACAGAAGAACACTAGGTGTCTAGATAGCGGCTGACTCTTAATTTCATTTATTTCTGAGAAATTTTGGTTTAATACCAAATAAAGAAAATATAATTCCAGTAGAGGATCACAGACGTTTGTGTCGTATCGAAGTCAAAATGAATGCAAGTGAAGTAAAATTAAAGAGTTAAGTGTTAAATTGCAAATGCAAGCAGTTGAATGTGTGAATATTAGCATCTAGCAACTCCTATACGAAAAAAGGGCAGGTCATTCAAAAAGCTGTGGGGATGGATCCAACGTAGGAACAAGCAGTTTTTTCAGGGACAATATCATAGTTACTTATGAAGCCTTAATTTTGTGTATAAGAACAGATCAAAGCAAAGCCAAACTGAAGCTATCAAATCTTCAGAGGTTAGCCGGTCTGTGCATAACATGTGCGATGAGATGTAGCCCACAGTTGTGCTTCTTGTAATGAAAATTAATAACATTTTGGCCTCAATTAACGACAACCAACAATACCATATCCAGCTGAAGTGGGAAGGGCTGGAAGCATGCAGACAGGAAGGAACGTTGGTGTGGTACACAGACGGATCTAAAACTGACATAGGATCAGGAGCTGGAGTTCACGGTGCTAGACTCAGATGGGGAAAGTGACGAAATTACTCACTGACTACTGTACCCTAAGGAAGCACATCTGAACAATATATATAGGGAGTCTCACACATTATATTCGAATGTGAAGCATTGTCTCATTGGAGATATGGAATCTTAGGATTGAAATACCAGAGAAAGGACTTCTTGGGAAAGGTTCTAATGAAAAGGATGTTTAGCCTGATAAGGGCTACTGGTCTTTTCACATAAACGGTACAGCCAAGAGCACAAAAAGCCTAATGGCTGGGATTCCGAGGTCTCGAAGCCTCTGACTGGTGGTGCCGAATTAATCAATAACTCAATAAACCAATCATGGAGAAACATTCCTCCAATCCTCTACGTAATCGTGGAAAAATGAACGAAACACAACATCTTTGAATATTTTTCGAAATACTTTGGCACGACACGGGTTTTTTATATGACAAGAAAGATAGGAATTAAAAATAGATAGAAAAACAAGAAATGGGCAGAAAGCGCGTGATTGTTCTGAACAATGTATCTTATCATTCTAGAACTCTAATCTTTCGAAAACATTAAAGGGATTGTCTTTCTGAGTCAGTGAAATGATCGGTACAATGTCGGTCTACTTCAAACAAAATGCAGAAAGAAATTGAAAGGATATTCATCCTAAAAAAAGCCTAAAAAGAGTGAATTTATGACCTAGATGTAGAGCAGGAAAAAGAGGTATCAACTTTTGTTGGAGATGATCCAACAACTCAGGGTTCTGTGTTCGATATTTCACGTGAACGAGAACTATACCCGTAGCCTTTTACCCCAAATCGAAGGTTTTGCAAGGTGATGTTAGTCAGTTTGTCTAGCATGAAAATATGCAAAGTTAACTTCGAACTACAGAAATTCCCACACATGGGATGTAAGAAATTCAAACAGTGCAAGAATTACAAATTTCCAGTTTCAATAACTGGACATAATTTCTCACATTTCCTCTTTACATTTAGAAGAAATTCCCTGAAAAAGATATAAGAAATGCAATGAAGCAACCATTTTAAATAGGTATCAACTGAAAATAATTTTCCGTCTCTCTTTCAATCTTCTACTTCCTTCTTTATATCAGGAAACCGTTTTCCCTCATTAAGAAGTATTACTTTTATATCTTGTTTTATAAGCTTATCTCGACCTGCAGCGATATGTTCTACGATACTTTTGTTGCCAGTATTTATTGGAGTAGGATTTCCTTGTTAATTGCCAGAGCGTCGTATTCATATTACATAATACCAACGAAATTATCATAATATGAAATGCTGAAGCATAAAAGAGATGTAAATACATCGTTCAACTGTATAGTATACAGATTTATTCAACAGATAACTTTACGATGAGTGTCTTGCAACAAAGCATAATAATCATTTCACTTAAATTCAGTTATACATTGCATGCAATGTATTTCTAAGAAATAAATTCCGTTCAACGTAGAAATGGAATTTTAAGTGCAAGCATATCTAGAGAGAAATATATACTTTGTTCATTGGAAGATTATATTTTATAAGTACTATTATTTAGGAGCTAGACAAAACAGCGTATCTGCTTGAAGCGCTGTATAATCTAATAATAAACATACTAATTGAAATCGTGAAATTAGGAGAGGAGGAGAAATAAAAACATTTAGAAATATGATTTGAAAAACTGGAACATACAAAAAGCTGATGAAGTGAGCACAACCAATTCGAAATATATCGATGAATGTAATTCATGTGCACTAGTCCGTTCAATAACCAGAACGAGTAATTTCAAAATCATTGGAACACCATTGGAAGTTACTATACCTTGTTTTTAAACTAAGAGGAGCGATTTGAATTTAAGTTGGCATTTCTGTTGCCTAGTGATTGGTCAAATTGCCACCAGTTTCACACAGCTCTTTTGATACCAATGACACAGACACAGTTTTGTTTTTATATAAAATAGTCATTAGTTCAATCATTACTACCACGTTTGTTGTTTATTGTTTATTTTCAACAAAGTATTATATTTTACCCAATGTATTTTCTATTTTTATTATTTATTCCCTTTCATGAAAAAAATCCATGCTTCTATTATGGTATTTTTCGATAACAAAACTTCTGTTCACTTTTAGTTTTGCTATATGTTAAAAAAAATTTAATTATACAATTGCATTTCTATATTATCATTTATACTCAAATTCTTAAAACATTTAACATAAACAACTTATTATAACCTTGCATCTTTTCACAATAATGTGACATTTGGTTACTACTTTCGCAATGGCCTGTGGCCAATCATTATTCGATATTTATACATGCCTTGATCCCTCATTGGCCACGACAACAGCGAGCAGTACAATACATATTTCACGTAATTTTCATTTAGTTCGAAAAGTCTGAACACGACCCATTCGAAACACACTCCCAATCTAGTAGCTTTTAGTGGTGTGGTTGAGGTGTCCTAAAATGCTCCTCCTAGTTTAAAAACAAGGTATAGTATAAGCTAAATATTCTGAACATTGAAAAAGTGAAACCATCGGGTTTCGAACTCGAGACTCCTTTGTTAGAAACTCCTGACGTAACCTTCTGCGCTACGGATGGTTCCTTCCCACCAATCTTCTGTTCGGTATTAACCGCGACTGCGTCTTACACTAGATTACTTAGTAAACAACGAGTTCCGAAATATTAGTGTTCAAAACCTATTAAATATAACCTGATTGACTTGTCGAGATTTTTATGCTTAGAATGATTCATGTGATGTTGGATTCGGATGTGAACTATGAACAGGCTGTGCTGAATCACCTATCAAACTCAAGTTTCCAGATGTGATTCCAATTTCTATAATTATCCTAACAATTGTACATATACTTAATTGTACATATAACTACTTAAATTTTTGTCACTTATGATAGTAATTGTAACATTTTGTGTATTAATATGTCAGATGTTGATTATACACATCATTTGGAGAAATTATCACTTGGTCGTAGGAAAAATACTGTACATTACTCGTGCGAAAGTGATTTTTCACACTCGTGTGAAAAATGTCTCTTTCAGCACACGTAATGTAATACACTATTATCCACTCATGATCAATATTTTGTAAAATTTAAATTGACATGTCTATAAACAAAGGTCGATTTGTCCGCTAGGTATAAAGCATTAGATACTTAAAAATCCTGAGAGAGACATTTTTTAGATTCTTTGCAAGAGGGTCTAAATGGAAACTTCTAAATTTTTAAAAAATAGGGTTGCCGCAAATTGATGCCCAAGGAGACGACGAAACGCAGTCAAGGATTGTTAATTATTCATAGTAAAACGTTCACTTTCCACAAACTGTTTTGGTACAATATATCATGCTTTTTAAAGTTTTTTTTCATCCTTAACTTGTTCTTAAAAGTTAGGGTCTCGCTATTTCATATAAAAAAGGTGAATAAAGTTCTGTTCAAGACAGACATCAACCACATACAAAAATATCTTATAACGACGTGTGGAGAGTGAGAGAGTCTTAACTCGTGAAATAAACTTATTATATATTATATTAATAACAATCAAATAGTCAAAATAAATTAAATGATATGTCAAAATATATTGCCTGAAGTGGGAAAAATTAAACAATAATCAACCAGTTTATATATTTATTTTCACCGCTACTTCTGAAAGTAGCTCTTTCTGTATTCATTTACGTATCGAAAGTTACGTTTTGTAAGTTCCATGTGCTGAAAGTGACGGTTCCGTACTACAAAACACTTTCTGGACGCTCTGGGGTGGACGGCTTTAATAACTTTCTTGATGTAACTGAACCCACGTCAATGTTGACAGTTCTATTGACACAACGTTAACAATTTCCTTCTTTATCCGGTGCAATAATAATTAATAATTGCCCTGGAGGTACTATATTAATATTGCATACTTTTTGCAAATAAATAAAATCTATTTATATTACGAATACGTAGGTTACATTCATAAGTAATATTCAATACATTGTTTATTAATTCTGTATTAATTCATTATTTTCTCGGATGAATTTTATCTTAGTGTATTTATTTAAATCGCTGCCTAAAAAATGTTGTGTACGCCGCGGCTGAAATACTACTTTGTTGAACTCGTCTGTTGCTCGACTCGCAGTTTTCAGACTCGTCCAACAAAGTAGCACTTTCAGTCCTTGGCATACAAATAAATATTTATTCATTACCAAAAATAACATAATAAACAAATCGTTTTTTTATTTATTTCGATGACAAACAGAAAGACATAATATAAGAGCTTAACAAAAAGCAAAAAGGATAAAATGAATAATAATAAATCGAAGAAATGATAAAATGGGACTGAAACTTTTTATATCTTTTGGTACAACTTTTTTTTTATTTCAGAGTCAACTGTTTTGTAGAAGTTCTACAAACAAACAAAAGTGATATAAGTAAGCACACAAATGTATTTAAATGTACAGGAGCCTACAATAGGTGAAAATTTTCTCAAGTTTCAAGGAAAACAGTTGTATCGAGCAGAACATTATTTTTTTAAACCAGTTCTCCAACAAAATATGCTTAAAAACTTCTACAGCTTGATTAACCGGTACTGTAGGCAGCTATGTATATTACAAAAAGCAAAAAAAAAACACATTGACTTTTACAGGTTGCTACAAACTAACTAAAAACCAAAACTTGCATACTATTAACAAAGGGTAGTTTACAAGGCCAATCTAGTAAATCTTGAGGACTATCATCAATAATATATTGTTTATTTATAAACATTTTTAATTAGTTCAAACACATAGTACTGTGGAGGTTTGAATATTTGTTTCTCGAAACTATTTATATACCTTTGAAAATTGTTCAACGTTTTTCCAGTAGACTTTTATTGGCACGTCTTGAGGAGCCAGCCTCCATAGATGGTTTCATAATGATCCTGGTATCTGTAAGCAATTTTATTATTTGCAAATATAATTTTATACTATATAAAATTTATTATTACCTTTCATACGATTATCAACCACTCAGAATATCTTAATGCACTCCAATACTTCTTACACACACTTTTGCTTGTAGATGGAATTGTTGTTTCTTGTAGGATACAAACAAATATCCATTAACTTCTTTGGTTTATAATCTAGAACATAATCACGTTAAATTTCATTCAATAAATAAATGTGTAGAAAAATTACGTTTTCAAATCCGAACATTTGTTCCCACTTCGTTCCAACCAAATTAAAAGCTGTTCTTCTTGGATTGCAAGTATAAAGCTGTATAAAAAAACTACTTTAGTAATTGGTCGCTTTTTATGTTATAAAAGATGTATTTTATTTCACTAAAATGAAAAAGGAGTGCACTATACGTTATATTTCTTCACAATAAATTTGGACATTGTCTTTTTTGATAATGATTATTGATAGATAATATTAACTACTTCACACTTCCACAACAAACCTGAAGCACGAAACACATAAATGAACCGTAAAATGGCGTAAAACAACATGCGCAAATATCCGGAATAACTACCAGGAGCGTCACAGTTCTCATTAAATCCGCAATTTTAGTAAGTTTTCTGGCTCTCCAGGTGGCAGTACCCTCGCGCGTTCAGAGTTCCCATACCCTGGTTACTGTCTGTCTGACACAAAAGTTGACGTCGTCCACTTGAGGTGGACAAGGAAATGCTGGGGATTATGGTTTGTGCTACTGCAATACTAAAAAATCTACACTTTGTAGAAAACAAATTGCAGTGAGTTCAAGTTTCACATTTGTTGAAGGAATTCTAAAGGAAAATTGATGTCAGACGTCTAGAACACGAAAAAACCATAAAATTTTCAATACAGACAATATTCAACGAAAATAATTTCGCGAGGAAGTTCACTAGGAACATAGTTTTCACGAAGGACTGAACGTTTCCATTACTTGATCATCACAATTTTTCAATTGGTCACAGGAAAACTTACATCGGACTTTCACACACCCTGTACCGTATAGATACCAAGGTGAATTGAGTATTTACAATGAAGCTTCACCCTTAAATTGAATAATTGTTTGTATTATCACAAATTAAAAATATCCACGCCCGTGGTTGGCTTTTGAGCTGGTTCAATTTGTTGTTAGTCGGTCGGAACTAGAGACGATAGTAAACTAGACTAGGATGAAGGACCGAGATGTTGTAGAAGTACCGTTTTGACGGAGATACAAATATATTCAAAATTTTGGACAATCTAAACAAACTTTTTGATTTGATAGTCTATTCGTATTTCAAAAGATTTGTTGACAGTACTTCCGGTTGAATAAAAATTTTTTTCCTATTCTTCAACATTTATCTCGTAGAATAAAACCAGCTCTACTGTTTTAGGAATAAATTCTTGGGAATTTTTGTTATAATTTTCTGCTTCTCACCAATTATATTCCTTATATTATGTCTAATTCTCAATTTTGAATTTAAAATGAAAATATTATTTTTGCTGTTCATTCTGAGTATCTTGTTAATGAGAGGCGAAACAAAGGTCGTCTTTAAATATTGTTATGCTTTTCAAATCCTTCGTTTAATTGAAAATGACATCTTTTCAACGACAATTCTTCGAAAGCAGCGTGAACACTGCAATGTAATAACGGCGTTAATTATTTTTGAGGTTATTTCATTATTCCGCATTTTACTTCGTCTTAATAGGGCTTGACGTTTTTCTTTCTTTCAATTATTGCTAAGGACCGAAATTCAATTCCGAAAATTGACTGAAATGTGATTCGAGTACTGAATTTGCATTTGAAGCTATGTAAATATTATTTCTTTCTCATAATTTTTTTTGCTACGTATTCAGATTTTATTTTCGACTCCCCTGTAACTTCATTGTGGATGAAGTAAGAAGTCTAAATTTCCAGTGGCCAAGAGGGAATAATATAACTAGCTTTATTTCCAAATTACATATAATTTTATTGCAAGTAAAGCCGGGCTCAGACGACTCGTGTACTTGGCAAATAATCGTTACTTGTGTATACTTGGCATGTCGTGTGAGAAGGTTACTTGTACCTGCTTGTACAAGTAATCGTCACTCGTTGGTTTTCCATTTCGGGTCGGTAAAAATGGTCCGAGTCAAGGGGATCACGATTATTCGTACACTTGCCAAGTACATACTTGTAGAGGCGCTCAAACGAAATGTACAAATAGTTGGCTTTAGGTACTAACTAATGCGACTATTCATTTAGTTTTCAAAGACTACCAGATTGTACTTTTTTTATTTAGATGGAGTGGACAAATGAGATTGTGTTGGAATTTCTTGTTTTTTATGAAAATGAGTCGGTAATTTGGATGGTTAAACATAAGGAAGCGGAAGCAACAACTAATTTCTCCAGACGACCGCTATCCATAATGGCAGCCACACCACTGTGCTCTATTCATTTGTAAATCAAGTTTTTTTTATTTAGCCAAATGTTCGCACTCGTGTACTTGTAAACTGTACACGTCGTGTGAGCGCCTTGCTTGCCATCGCAATGACGATTCAAATATAATACGAAATGCACACAAGACTGCGCGTTTCGAAATATATACCAGAATGTTATCAATTAGCAATAGAGAATATTTGTTATTACAAACACTGTATTTGTGCACATTGAGTAAGTATAGTGAGATCATCGCACCTTTGCGGTACAAAATGCGCATCTGACTGCCAAGTTTCCGGCTTGTGCTCACTTATTACTGGACGTTGTGCTAACATCGACTCGACCGACCCTAAACACAAATTAGCGAGACATCGTATTCGATCTCTGAAGGAGGATCTCTGAATAAGTTATATCACTTTGAGAAGATATTACGTAAGGTATATATTATACAAAGTTAGCTGAACTAAATTACGTCGAAAGAGTATTAGTATATAGGATGCTCTTGATATGCGCTTTAAAGTCTTATTTAAACTGAAAAATAACTTTCCTCAAACTTTCAAGGCTAAAAACCCATGATATTTAATAAATTATGTTGTTCAATACCATCTGTATACTCTTTTCAAATTTCATTCAGCCATGTGAAAACAATACCCCCAATTCAGCTTCAGCGGTCGTTTAGTGTTCCGATTGGTGCACTTTTTGCACTCGACACAAAACTATTTTTAACACGCTAATATTAGCCACAGATAACATAATATTAGCTTCACTTTTATGCATCTTTGTTTGTTTGTAACGCAACCTTTAAATTCGATTTCTACCCACTTAGATTAAATTGAAATTTTGCACACTTGTCAAGGACCTATGACAGTACATTATAGTAGTGAAATATAGGGTGATCCATTTATAACGCAGCCTTTAAACTCGATTTGTATCTACTCTAAATGCTCAGATTAATTCGAAAATTTCTTTTGCATACTTGTCAAGGAACTATGACAATATAAGATAGTAGTATAATATAGGGCGTTCCATTAAAAAAAAAACAGCTTTGATCTGGCATCGAGTTTGAAAAAACGTATAAAAACCGAACTTAAAAGTAAGAAATAATTATTTATTTAGGAATAAAATAATAACCGATAAAATGAATGTCATTGTGGTAAAAGCGTGGGGTACTTTGTAATGCATTTTATACACAGCATTTATACTGTGCATTTCGGAATAGAACTAGTAAGAAATTGATATCGAGCACCCCACGATATTAACACAATGACAATAAGTTTCTCGTTAATCATTTAATTCTTATATTTATAATTATTTTTAACTTTCTTAGTTTCTTCTAAACTATAATTCATTTTTAGTATCATATAGTAAACGATGAAATAAAACAATTTAATTTGTTCAAATCTTCATTATATTAGAACTACGTTCAATATTTATTTCTTGACGCGTTTCGCTAACACAGTAGCTTTCACAAACGCGTTACGAATATAATATATATTAAACGTAGTTCTAATTTAATGAAGACTTGAACAAATTAAATTGTTTTATCTCATCGTTTAATATGAAAGTTTAAATTCAGAACGAATAAGTGGGGGTGAAAATAGAAGAATCAATGATCATTAAGTGTCATTGATGCCGAAAATTATAATAATAAACGTATAAAATGACATATTTTTGTTTGAAGATATTTTGTGTGACGTCATTCTACAAGTTAACTTTTGGTTTTATGTCAAAATAGTTTTATAATACCCACCCTAAGGAATATCGATTGAAGTTAACTTTGTGGAAAACCTGGTTTTTCCTCATTGCAAAGTTTATGGCTTGTCTATACATTCAGACTCTAGACAGGACAAAACTACACCATAAAAAACAAAATGTCGAAACACCAATTAAGGGCCGCTTTTATAGGTTACAGTTAACTCACGTTGGTTAACCATACCGTTAACTCTACCTGCACAAACTGTTGATTTTATAAGTCCATGTCATCTTGATGTCAGCTGTTAATTGATGAGGATAGTCACATTGGGAAATCGCACGAACGGATACATATGTAATTTAACTTCTTATATATGCTGTTGCGAAGATGGAATTCGAATGTAAATGGGAGCTACTGATACAATTGCCCTTGTAGCTTCTTGTACTACTTTACAGGTTGTGGATTGATGGATTCCCTCAAAGTCACCTGCAGTGATTAGAAAATTTCCTGTGGCATAAAACCTCAATGCCACTAGTAACTGTGTTCATGGAGTCAGAGCATGATTTTTAAAATTAGAATATAAATTTTGATTAGTATGATAAATAGTGATACAAATTAGTATATACTGATCTGTTGGCCTCACCAAATGGTGCTCTAAGATTATTTAGTAGTTGTCTAACAGAATATTTACTAATACGAAATCTGTTCAAGAATTCATCATCTGACCATAAGTGTATATTATGTTCAGGTCTTTCTTTCACTATCCTATTTCGACGGGGTGCCTCAACAATTTCAACAATATCATCCTCGTCATCTGTAATATATCTTGAATGTCCTCATACACTTTATCAAAATCGTAGACAGAAATGGAAGGATGAAAAATTATAAATCCACAATAATAATATAATAATGCTTTCAAATGTCAAATCTCCAGGTTATCTGGCACCTCATCCACCTAGTAAGTTAACGTATACATTTTCGGGTTAACCTCCACCCATACAACGCATCCGTAGGTCAAAGTAGAAGTTATGTCAAGGTCACAGATAACTGCAAACCAATAAAGAAAATCTAGGTTATATTTTTCCATTGTCCGTTTCATCTTCTTATTTAAAAAAAGAAACTTTCATAAAACTAACGTTTTAAAACCTTAAGTTAACTTGACTGTTAAATCTAAAGATAACTCTAAGAAGGGAGAGCCTTTGACGTGCACGGTATACAATACCTATTGAAATAAAAGAGTGGTAGGCTTAACATTTATTAATTGGAAGAGAATTGAGTCTTGAAATCCAGTGATAAATTCCAAATAAATCACACCATCAATGTGTCATCAATTTACGTTAAACAGAAACACGTTATGGTTGAACACAGCACGACATACTACTCTACCATATTGATTAGTCGCATTTTTTAGCGTAAACCGACATGAAACAATAGAAACTTCTGACATCTGCTGAAATACTCAGAAACATGTTATTAAATAATGCAGTGCACGAATATATCAACCTTTAATTAAACCCGCAAAACTAAACGGCGTATTAAACTAAGGATTTATAATTTAATGCTTAGAATGCCGAAGAGATATGGTATTGTAGTTGTAGTTAAATGGAGTAAGTCGACCGAGTTTGTTTGATCATATACTTTGTTCTACTATTTATATTTTCCAACATATACTGGATTCGAATTCCACTTTGTTTTGCTTTTTGTATCCAAATACGGTTAGTTATTTTTTAATTCACTCATTCGATTGGGATGTGCTCAACAGCTCAGGCACTTGAACTGAATCTTCCATTCCAGAAACTTCGTGTCTTCTATATAGGCCACTAGTTTCTTGTCTACCTTGTTCAGTATCGAGGTGTCCTTGTGTCGACCTCCATCTAAGTTGGTGTTCCCTAACCAGCCAACATTTCTGTCCTCCTTCACCAGACTATTGTTCCCTAGGTGACCTTATCACAGTTGTGTAAAACCAATGATCCTCAGGTAGTATTCCCCAGGTTTTGCCCATAACTCTTCCGCATTGCCAGAAAAGCCTAGTCACCCTGGTAGTAATTTTCTCCAGGTGTGTCTTCCAATACAGTTTGTAATCAAGGGTCACTGCCAGATATTTAACTTCTTTGGATATTTCTGGTCCTTCTCCGAATATCAGTAGTCTACCCTGCGCAAAAGCAATTAGTTGTTTTTTTTTTGGATTAACTGAAATGTCCTCTTCAATGGACCATTCCTTCACAATTCGCAGTGCTTCTTGTTGGACATTCATAGCTACCTCTGAAAATTTCCCATTAGTGACAATCACTATGTCGTCCGTAAAGCCTTGATCATTCAACCTGCAAATCAAGTTATCCACAATTAGGTTCCATAAAAGTGGTGAAAGTGCTTCACCCTAATGACATCCTTTAGTTGTCCTAACGGTGTAAGTTATATCATGCATATGCTGTTATTCTCCTATGCTCGAGCATGGATCCTATCCATTTGCATGTGGTGCTGTTAATTCTTTTTTTAAGGGATTTGTTTACGGTTAGTTAGAAGTTGATAAATACAGCGGCTTTTTTATTGTCTTTGATATAATGGTGAACTCGTACCCAGATGGACTGGGCGTTATCCCGCCATAACTTTCTAGCTCGACATTTCTATAAATGCCGCTTGATTGTCTGAAATTATATGGATCACCTTGCCTTCGACAGCTCTCCTGTGGTTTTTTCTCGCACATTGCAAGAGATTGCGTATTCCTTCGCCTGAAATACAGAGGTATAATTTTACACTGCGTAGCTATCTGTCACCTGCTTTTTTGCCCGCCCCAGAGCTACTTACAGTTTTAGACTCATCGGTGTACCATGTCTGCGCTTTCTTCACTCATATAACGGTCACGCTTTTGAAAATATTTTCAATACTTTGTAAGGCGTCAATAGTATAAAACTATTAGGTATGCGATATCTATTGGTAACGCGCTTCACTGAATAAGACAATTTTACAGGAAACTGTAATAATCAATTGCATATTTTCCAACTTTAGAACAATTTAAAACTTATAACGCGATTCACATTTCCTGTGTTCACCTCGTGTTTTGTAAACCTTTCTAGCAACTTTTGGCTTATTAATTAATGTTTGACAGAATTCTCCCCCATTTACTAACTCTTCCGCTGAAAATCAGGTATAAAGCAAGGTTTCAGTCAACAAAACTTTCAATTTTTCTGGAATGGTTGATGTTTATTTGAAGATTTTATTATTCAATTCCTGGGACACAAACGTCATCCCTTCCGAGTACCTTAGAGACCAATGTCCACTATGAAAATCTATTGTTAAAAAGTCATTCTTATTTTTCTTCCCGCAGCAGACTCCACGTAAAGACATAAAATCTCTATCCTGTTTTAGTAAATGTTTTTATTAAAGTTCAGCTCCTCCAAGAGATGATAAAATTAATGAAAAAAATATACAAAATAATAAATACAAGCAGCTTCAATTGAAGTTTTTCTCAAGTTTCATTTACTTTTTCTAAGAATTGCAGGGAAAGTATGAAACATTTAACCGGGCATGGTGAAATGAAAAAAGGAGCAGATGAATAAGATTTATTATTTCTGGTCCCGACCTTTGGCTCGATTCTGTGGGAAAAAAAGAGTGAAATCCATTTTTGTTGCTTTGGAATGTCTTCGGTGTCGTCGTTTCGGCACAAATATTAGACAAGGACATTGGCAATAAATATAACAATGTGGTAAGTTGATTAAGTGAAAATAAAATGTGGTCTCTAAGGGACTGTATAAAAATAATCAAATCCGAATTTATTGTTCGGCTATTGTCCTGACAATAAAAAAATATTTAGCCGCCATATAAATCTTTGGAACTGTTTAACAAGGACTTAGATTAACTAACAGGCATAACAATAAATTGACATAACGAAAATGACTCTTAGAACCGTAATCGATACACACTCCACATAATTGATTTAGATATATTTTAAAACAAAAATAACTATATCACAAAGAAAATAACACTAAACGCGTTTTATTAACATCATTTCCGAAATAAGCAAAAAATCACTATCCCAATTAAACAGTTCCTGGGGAGCGTGCACTTCGCTGGATCCCATTCATAGTAGACTACAGTATTGTTTTTTTTGTTCGATTATTAAACAGCACTCCACCCCTAGCCCGCTAGTGTTCCAACTAGTGGTAGGAATCTTTATCGAGCCCAACATCCATAGACTCGGGACCTCGGTTTTACGTCAACTCCGAAAGACTATAATGTTGTTAGAATTATATATGCAACGATCATGTAATGATGGTTATTAATACACTAGCATCATAATACTGAGACTCTAAAGATATGGATCTTTGAACGTTCGACTATTCGCGAGAACATCGAATGGATTTTGTCGTACGAATAGATTCACACGAATCGAACGGTACTCGAAAATTCAAATAGCAATATCTTCCAAACACAGTGGCGAACAACTTTGTAGATCTTATTTGTCATTTTTCAGGTAAAGTGTAGTGTAAAAAGTACGTGACAAGCAGAAGATTACAATGTAGTTTGTGCTTATTTCCATTTTGAGTATCAGAAAACTTTCTTGTGGTATCTTCCGCCACGAGCATTAACCGGGCTACAAAACGAGCCGAAGCCAAGCGACCATGCGACAACTAACGAAGGATTGCCAATATTGCCTTGTTTATTCGAGTTCTTCCACGTGTTTCTTCGTAGGTATTTTCAGTTACTTCCCCCAAAAATTTTTCCCAACATAATATATACTAGAAAATCGATGATTTCATAATTTTTCTGTAAGTACAGCACTTATACTTTTTAAAATTATGAGATTGTTTGTAACCATAATAATAACTCAATTTTTAACAGAAGATCAAAAATGTTTTTCACAAAACCTGTATTTTAACGTATTGTTTTGTACCTTGACCATTTTCTACTTTGACCTTGACATCTCCAAAAATTCTCAGCTGCGACGCAATTTTTTTAAATTACTTCTCATAGTGAATAGTACTTTTGAAATTGAACACCCTATTCATTACTATATTTATCCCTATTTCATATAAATAACTCTACGCCATGAGGATTAAATATTAAACCAAAAAAAATCACTCGACTGGAAAATGATATCCTGACTTTCAGGCGGAAGTAACAAGCTGCACATAACGTCATCGAGATGTAAAACCATTCGGTCTGGCATATCATCGTATCACAGACAGACATTCATCAACTTTTCGATAATTTATAAACATTACACTTCGTTTTTCACATGCTTGCACATATCCAGTGCAAATCTAGAAATGAAAAATGGCGTTTACAGCGCTTCGGTAACGTATGGCTATCATACGTTACTGTTATGATATGTTTGCCTCATCATAATGGATAGATACACATTTTTTAACAGGCTTTCTTCTAAACATTTTTATATTCGCGTGCTATTTTGGATACTTGTATACATATTCGTTCTTTTGATATTGGTTTTTTCTTCGCTTGCTTTATTATTGGCAAATGTATACAATGTGTTGTATTTAAAAAGAATGGTTATAGATCAACCCAGATCAACCCTACATATATGTAAAATAAACGTCACCGGCCTCTAGTTCATTTGTGTAATACAGTTCAAATAATTATTATTATAATGCTTTTACCTTCCAAACAATAGAAAAAATAATCATAAAGCCATAAAGGCGGAATCCCAGGGCGCGTGGTTTGACGAAGCTGGTTTGTGACCACGCGCCGTGGGTGCGGGCATGCTTGTCATTTTTGGCGCTGACTAACTAAACTTTCTCCGCTGAGTGTACATGCGTTTATTCTGCGGCACTGTCATAGTACTGTCTCGCTTCTTTGTTTGCGCATCTCAGAGTTGAAATGAATTTGGTCGAGGTGTATGTCTCTAATAAAAACAAGCTATTCCAAGCCAGAGCACGAGCCTACAGAGCGAACTCACACATATCGTGGGATCGCATCAACTGCCAATCCTCGATCTACAAAACGATCCCGGACGAGCTACTACTACAAGCCAGGTTCGCCAAACCACGCGCCGTGGGATTCCACCTTAATACAAACCACTTTTCAATATGTTATTTTTTTGTTCGCAGGTTATAAATTATATGAGTGGCTATTACATTGGCCTGTATTTATAAGCAGAAAGATTTCATAGAATGGGTTATTTATTTTCTTATTTAGTTTACAATTGAGTTTTAAAATCAACTTTCTGTATAGTAGAGAAAAAGCATACTCAAAATGTTTTGTGCTTAGTTTTAATCGTTAAAGTAAACTTGAAAAAATGTTTTTGCCTTTTTAATATTTCTTTTGTTTATACATTTGAAAAGTAAAAATCATAGAACAAATAGTCGTAGAATGAGAGTGAGAAGTGGAGTATGTATAAACTAAGTCCGCACCTCTATAAAATATAAGCTCTGATCTATCAGTTATAACTAACATGCTAAATCGAAGCTCTCTAAGTAGTCTAAATAGTTTTGAATATTAGATACGGCCATACTGAAGTCGCACATACCTGTAAATCAATCACATTATTGAACGTATCGAATCTACCGGGAACCCTTTAAGATGTACCTATATAATAATTATGGAGAAATTTGTAATATGAAATTCCACGTACATGCTTGCTGCCTGTAGGAATGCTTAAATACGCATTCTCGCTTTGAATCTTGTATTACTGTAGTTGTTCAACTGTAAGCAGTTCCAATATCATTAATATATTCACCTTACGTGTTGAAAAACTTGTGAGGACCACTAGAAACATGAAAGGTGAGTCGGAGGAATATATATAATCAATTTGGGACAGAATTTGGATAAATACGTCTTTTGATGTAGTCTGGAAGTGCGGGAATACAAGAGATGAGTACGATAATTACGCACTTTTCTAACTCTTCAACCCGAATCGTCTTTTAATTCAGAGCTTTCTACACTTTTTTAAACTGATTTATGTACGATAATTCGGTCAGTCAAAATAGTTTTAAACTTTTTACACTCGATTAAATTCGAGTTAACCCAGTTATCCTGTCATAAGTGACATTTGATATGTATATAATGTATAGGTATAACCTCATTTTTTTAATTAAAATTAGATTTTTGTGTCCATGTATTAGGTTTTTGTCCAATAAAAAATGGCATGCAACGGTAATGATCATGACGACTATGCAGACACCTCCATATCGTTCATGTCCATTGCAGCAACAGAAATTTATTATTTAATTGTTTTACACCAAAACTATTTGTAATACACAACTAAACAACCAAAATACGATTGTTAATTCTTGAACGTTTATTGGGGTTATCTATCTAATACTAGGTTTAAAATAATTTGCACTGAAGTGTCCCATAATTATTATTTCAAACTTTTTAAATTGACACCACGTGATCAAAAAAACTGAACTATTTGCACTTTAACCGGTGTGAATTATCGTACTCAGCTAAGGTTACAAATAAGTGTCAGGGGAATAAAAAAATTCAAAAAAAGCTATATACCATTCTGATTTTGACAGGTCGGCCATATTGTTCAGGAGGGCAACCGATCGTTTGGAGTTGAACCTAGTGTTTTTTGGCGTGTGTTGTAAATCAGTTGGTTGTCCGACGGACTTTCTAAAACAATATCAGTGTAATATATATTTTATTTAAATAATAAAAACTTTACAAATAACACATGGCGCAGTCAGTAAATTGTCTCTGAATTGAATTAAATAATAATTAAAATCTCAGAAGACAAATAGAGGTTGACTGATACACCAACTATAAAATGTCGAGAACACACACGTCAAATTTTAAGTTATAATTCACTGATACCCAATTGTACCGATTCTAATTTAATCCAGGATTAATTGGATTTTACTCGTGGATTAACTGCTTCTGATTTGCACGGTAGCCAAAGCAAGTCGGATTAGGTAATCCCAGATAAAAGCGATAAAATTATGCGGCAATAGCACTTTTTTTGAGGAATTTTTGTTCAATAGGTTGTAGTCTTGTAGTTGGCAATCTGACAGTTATAAAATTTGCTAATTTTCGGTTATAGGTTATTGTTTTCTTTCTTGATAAATGTTTTTAACATTTCTTCCATATTATTCACCATATTACGTTACGTGATTTCTTCGCAATGGATAATAATGAAGAAAAAGAAATAAGCCGTAAACGGCAAAGGGGTTCTTAATTTAATTATGAAGAAAAAAAAAATTAAGTTTCATTAGTTGATACTTTTAAAACGATCATAGAAAACAAAAAACGGATAGTACAACTAACGGAGAGAAAGAAAATGCATGGAAAAAATCACTGATTCATTTAATACTCGAAGCAGTATTACCTATAGATCTACTGTAAATATATAAACTATAAAAACGAACCAAACCAAAGTAACCGAAAACACAAAAAGGTTTTTCAACGCTGAGAATTCGAGAGTTAATACTTAACTCAAATTTAATACCTTATTTTTCTAAGATTAGAAATAATCCTAGATTTACGGAATAATCATAGATTAAAAATGCGGTGCAGATAAAAATTTTGAGTTAACTCATGATTATTGGTTAACTCAGGATTAAACCAAGATTAATCAATCGGTGCAATCGGCCATGAGGGGGTCCAGTTTTGAAATAAATATCCAAGCATCGCGCCGTTGCATAGAGAGATCAATCAAATAGTCACTATGCTTGGTTAAAACTGGAAATCGTAAAAAGGATACCTCATCTTCTGTTCCCCGCACTCCACACTGAATAACACTACAAAACCATGGCATTTTAGATGATTTTAAGAAGTTATTACTAATAAAAGTCTGACTTTTATCCGTTGTTCAACAGTAAACAATGAAAACAAAATGGCACATGATATGTGCCCTCCTGAACAATATGGCCAATCTTTCAGTGTCGTCATTCTGGAATGGTCTATTGGCAAAGTTATGTGTCTTAGTATTTTCGTTAAAACAGTGTATTATGTCACTAGTTTATAGTAAAAACTGAATTGACCTTGTATATAAGGTATAATAAGGTTATATTTACTTATAATCTGAAAGATAAATTGTGCCCTCATATGTGTGTATGTATAAATTAGATTAGTCTTGATGCACGTTCCTGTAAAACCTCTACTCTGATATTTTCGAGAAGTTTTCAGTGTGTGATATAATTTGAATCTTGATATTTCAAGTTTTTTTACCATAATATTAGATCTCACTTACAGACAAATTGATTTACTGAAATACTTCTAGTTTACAGAGGGAATTATATTTTTAAATCCTTAAGAAATATCTAGAATCTTTTAATCGTCAGTACCTTCAAGTAAACGCTCGCCTAAATCTATGTTGCTACCAAAACGGGCAATTATGTGTGAAGGCTGGTCTATCTTCAATACGTCATTGATTTCAAATATAAAAATTAAAACTTGTCTTAATAAAACTAAATAATCAATTAAGAGTATTTGAGACTTTCCTCAGTAACTATGTAGAAGAAACAGGGCACAGTAGATCTTTTAGGTCTTAGTAAATGGCATCCCATACGTATAGTTATTCCAATGTTAATGTTATGACCCATATTTTTAATCCCTTTGAAGGAAAAAGCCGCCCAATGGCGTGCATATAATTTTTTTTATAAATTCTAATATTGTGAAATAATGTTAATCTACTATATTAATTTCGTTACAAATGGTCTCCAAAATGCCATTCTAATTAATTATATTCTAAAACTTACCCTAACGTCTACCAACAAATAAATATTATATTAATTTCAATTCACTGACACCACTTAACCACTAAATCATCAAATAAGTATTATATTAATGATATTTTTCTACACTAGACCACCTACACTTTCCTATATAACAATTCACTAAACTCACTCAACCAAGAAAAATATATTATATTAAATATTTCTTTAAAACAAAATTCACACCCGACACTGAATGAAAATAATGGATAAGCCGAACTCCCTCAATACCGTAGACTTTTTTTTGACAAAGTGGCCCTAGTGAGTATATACCGGCTATTTCGTTATATTACGATAAATACTGTAGTTGATGATTGGATTGTTTGGAAGTCTTGAGAACACCTGCACCTACGTTGCCAACTCTTCAAAATTTTCTTAAATATAGTAGCATATATAAAGTGGTTTTAATTAATTTTTCTTTTTTCAGCAATTTCAAGCGACTTATTTTTATGCTTACTAATAAATTTATATTTATTTATTTTTTTAACATTATTTCCAAACTAGCTTTCTTAGAACATCACAAACTAACAGTTTACTGAAGTAAGGGGAACATTTGTGTAGTGAGCCTAACAATTTCAGAAAATATATCTGACAACATTGCTTTATTTTATGGTCATTACAATGACATTAGTTACACTATACATCCATAGTTATACAAAGATAATTTATTCAACACTTCACATAGTTATTCTACAATGTAAAATGCCGACAAAATTGTTATAAAAATTAAAAAAATTGTAGCACTTTTAAACACATTTCGTCAATGTGAAGTTAATACTTCCTGGTTAGCGCTTCAAAGTGAGAATTCAATTATTCATTTAGTTTCCATTTTTTTTATATTCTTTATTTTCTCTTCCCCTTCCAATCTATGAAGAACAAGCGAATTATCAACTATAACAAACATATTTCAACTATCTATTTAAGATACGTTTTTGAGCAGATCGTAGGCAACTCCGATATTCCTAAAACTTAGCGATCAATATGGAACTCTGTGAATATAACATCAATTTCGATGATATCAACCACTAGATAGTCTCGTGCACAACTAATTAACCCGCATCCAGTTATACCCTCCAAGTATAACAAGGTGTCTTTGTGTTAACTTCAAACACAGTTTTCAAAATTTAATATTTGGAGAAAACGCAGCAAGGAAGTAAGGATAACAAATAATAAATAATTTAAAGAAATGTCCAGCTTTTCGTGTCCATCTCTATACTACTGTATATAGGACTTACAAAATGTGGAATGTAGTCGAGAAAATGTCTGAAACACCTTTGCTGCTAAGAGTTAATGGACATTGTAATCATTAAGCTTAATACCAGTAGCTATATTAAACCAACAAACTGTACACCAAATTGTTCGTTGAAATGCGGCAGATGGTCTTTTAATGGTTCAATTAAATTTAAAAATGCAGTCCAACAACTAAATATTTCAAATAGGGTAGTTGGATTTTCTTAAATGTTTATTTTCCTGAAAACAACTGAATATGTAATTGTTTCTGTAGTATCAACTGATATACGAGTATTTTCAACCAATGGCTGACAAAAATGTGGTGCAGTTGATCGACAACTTCACCACCTTCTAGAATATTAAACTTAATTTCACAAACTCAAACTGAAAGAACAATACGTGGAAGAATAATGTTTAGCAAGAAAAGGTAATAAGTTGATATTGATTACGTTTGGAAAATGGCGCCTGAAACTTTCGCACAACAATGTAAATCTATTTAAGTTTTTTCGTGCCTTATTTTTAATATCTTATGGCACTTGTAGACTTATACCATTTTACCTGCTCAAAATATAGTCTTGTGAGTACTTATGAATAAAAATTCTATTTTCGTAAAAAACGACTTAGACCACAGATTTGTTAAAAACACAACTATTATATACAATTGATCCAGTAGACATTGGCTGTTTAATTCGGTTTTTGACATTTACAATTTTGAAACTAATGCGTCGCGTAACGCTTGTTAAACGAACAGCAAACGCTAGAGTTGCTACGGAGACGTACTTCATCCAATTTTTTTATCCACTTGCATTCCTGTTCATTCCCATTCAGCCGATAGCAAACTACGATATTATTATACTACAATAGTTAATACATCTGCTCTTCGTAATATTATTTACTGCCCACTAAAGCCAAGGTAGAACGAGCAGAAATGTTGTTACTGACACAAGTAGTTTGTAGGTTATTTGTAGCTGACAATTGCTGTTTACGAAGATCGATAGCACCAATGCTCAACTTAGTACTAAAACCTCACTAAGCCAGAATAAAATACAGCGTGTTCTATTTAAAGTAAGCAAATTATCATCTCTGGTCTGGTGGCCAAAGATTAAACAAACCTCTGCGATGCTAAAATTAACCAAGATCCAAAGACTTGCATGCATAGGCATTACAGGGGCAATGGGGACGACTCCTAGAGCGGCGCTGGAAACAATGCTAGACCTTCCTCCGCTACATTGTGTCATAATGTGCGAAGCAAGGGCAGTTCTAACCCGACTGGAAAAAGCATCAGACCATGACGTGGCACATGGGAGAGGACATACAGGAATAAGGCACCACCAACACACCACATGACCGCCAGATATATCTTTCGCAAGAACTTTGAGATTGTCGTCAAAGATCGAAAGGAGCTTGAGGAAGAGGACACAACACCACTTAGCAGAGCGAATGAACTGATCTGGTCTACAGACGGATCAAGGAATGAGCTCGGCACCGGAGCGGGTATATACAGCAAGTCAAGCAAATATGGAGGAATTGTCTCGCTTGGTAAATATGAATCGGTATTTCAAGCAAAGGCATGAGCAAGGGCAAATAATATGAGAGCCTACAACAACAGGCAGATCAGGATCTGCAATGACAGTGAAGCTGCTCTTAAAGCACTTCAGAGCTCTAAGGTAACATCTCGGCTGGTATGGGAATGCGACGAAGAACTTAGAAGACTGGCGACTCGGAACAGTGTAACACTGGACTGGGTCCCAGGTCACAAAGGAATCGCTGGTAATGAAAATGCTGACGAACTTGCAAGAGCAGGATCGTCAACCCTGATGAACGGACCCGAACCATTTATGGGCATTCCCAGATGCTCTACTAGGTCATGGTTAAAAGGGTGGGTAGAAGAACAACACAAAAAACACTGGAAGAATACGCCCAGGCAAACACATGGGAAGAAATTTATAAAAGAACCATCAGAAAAAGTAGCGAAAGAACTACTCTCAATGAGCAGGAACAAACTACACACCATAACGGGGCTTCTTACGGGACACTTTCCCACAAAGGAGCACCTGAACAAAATAGGGCTGTAGAAGATGCAAAAAGGACACAGAAACAGCTCTGCACATATTATGCAACTGTGAGACGCTGGACCACAGGAGGCAAAAACTGTATGGAAGACCCCAAATGACTCCAGAAGACTTCTACAACCAACCAATAAAGAACCTGTATGAGCTAATAAAGGGAACGGATTGGCTGAATAGGCTGTAGTCAGAGCACTAGGAGAATCCACAATAAGCCCAAGAGACTGAGGTGGTGCCGGCGAAGGGACGGCTCCTTTTTTTAAAAAAAGCAAATTATTTGACTTGTGCATGCTGGCGGTTAAGTTGAAAACACTCTGTATGAAATATTAATGAGTTGGACGTATGGAGTTAACGGACAAGCGCTTGTTGTTTATTGGTTACAATTTCACGTCACTAGCTTCGTTATTAATATCATTATTCAATATGGAGTAGGATGTTTTTTAAATCTTGAAAAAAATCGATATATCTCGTAATTTCAGATTTTTAACATAATTGTATCCGCCATTACTTTCAATCAAAACTTTTTGCGCAGCACCCATACGTTATTTACAATTTTATTCCATTTAAATGTTCTATCGATTCTTTTATCAAGTGTAAACAATAATTTCCTAGTATCACCTGACGGTTATTTACCAGTTTTTAACGATTATTTGTGAAAATATAACTAAAACCTCATTTAAATGTAAAATGGGTAACAGTCGTAAATAACTGAATAATGTTAAATATTTATATGGATAGAAATAGAGTCGGGATTTACAAATCATATTTCATTGCCATCAACACATAGAAACAGAAAAATAGATGTTCTATTAAACACAAAACAATTAAATTTGCCCTGGCTTATTTATTAAACATAAAAAATATCAATTTTAAATATTTTCTCTTCAAATAATAAATTTTTTCAAACAAGAACTAATTATATTTCAAAAATGTTCAAGAATATAAAAGATGTATCAACCAACCATTGGTAGCTCACATGTTCGTCATACTCTGCATAAAGAAATGCTTTCCACAGTCTGCAGTAAAACCTAAGATATTCCATTTGCACTAACTGTGAGTGGCGTTACTGCCGGAAAATAATGGGAAGAAAACTATAGGTATGGCTATATTTCTCGAATTGAAAAAATATTGTTGTTATTGTTGGATTCAAAAGATGAGACAAGTAATGAAGACAACCTTCCACAAATGTGGTTGTTGAAAATAAAAGATTTAGGTTGGCCAATCTTAAAAACGTTTATAGTTCCTTAAGTTGGAGAACAAAGATGTTAATTGGTCGGGAGTACATCTGACAAACGTTTTATTTGAACAATCGTGACATCAAAAGAAAAACCGCGTTAAACGAAAGTAGTGAACTGCGAAAAGATAAAAAAAAATGTTTTCAGTTTTTATGGTTTTGGAAGGGACATTAGAAAGAAGAAATAGGTTCAAAATAAAATCAGAATGAAAAAGATAGTCTATAGATAAAATATTGGACATAACTATTCAAGGTAATAATAAAACCTACTCTGTCACTCGAATAAAAATGGACCAAATCGAATTGAAGCCGAGCAGTCAAATCGGAATCAAGCGCGACGGCATAGAATTCTTGAATGTCGAAATCGACTATTTTAATGCGACACTAGGACTTGGACAAGTGACAAATTGTTATTTATGCAAGATTTTAATTTGGTGTGTTTAGGTTACGTGTAGAAACGATAATTTTTTTCAAACCTTACATAGAGGACTACGATGAAGCTATAGCTCTTGAACAAGAAAGCTTACAAGAGTTAGATCCTCATAAAGGTTTTGGAGTGATTGGACTTTAAAGTTATGCATTTCAAAACTTAACTATTTTTGGTTAACGAAAGATATAACTACAAGTTTAATAAATTGAGTAAGACCAGTTACGGAATAACATACTAGACATCAGCGCTCCGTGTAGAATCAAAGAGTGTTAACTTGAAAGCTGGAGTTTTTGCTAATCAAAAGCTTTGGTGAAATAGTGGACATTTCAAATAGACCATGTTATATTAAATCAGGCGTGGTTGGTTAGTTACGAGAATAATTAACAATTTCTTAACGATTTACTGCAATAATGACTTTTTTACTAACGACAAACACATACAAAGAAGGTTAAACTTTTATAAATTCACAGCATGCCACATGAATGGGTGTATGCAACAAAATTTCGAATGTGGTTTGGGAATACTACCTCAAATTTTCATGCTACATTTTTGTTCGACAAATGTCGATCGCGGCATTTTTGATCGAGATTTGAAAATATGAGGACCTGTAAGATTTCTACCGTCGAGATGCTTAGTCCAAATAGTTTTTGACATCAACAGCATTGTCGAGGTAACATTTCTATATTGGTGTCTGTCGCTAAGCATGCAATATTCAAACCTTATCAGAACTAAGTAGGTACTTGTGCTTATTTTTTTAAAGGAGCAAGTCTGTTGTTAATCTGTGATCTTCAGAACATCCAGTATTCGTTACTTTACAGATAAAACACCAGATTCAGAATTTTATCTTCTTTATTCATATTCGTTCAAAATATTTTGTGGAAAGAAAAAATTGATAATATTTGATAAATGAGACTTGGAAATTATTTGTAAACATAGCTTCACTTTTTATTATAAATGGTACCTAGTCATCTAGGTTCAGAAACTCAGCTTCCAGTTGATGAAAATCATATATCTTGTAGGAAGGGTGACGGTAAAGGATTAGAAATTTTATTAAAAACGTCAAATGAGTTTTTAATCCACTAAAATCCTTAATCGTTGGTCGTATCGAACTTAACAGCACCCTTAAATACAACCAACGGATGTCGATAACGGTTTTTTCCCCTTGTAAACATATAGTGATACATTTTTTATTTTGATTACGCAAGTGTTATCCCACAATTCCGTATTTATTTGCCTGTTGGATTTCAAATATTTAGCATTTTGTTTATTCATGTGAACCCGGACCGGCATTATGACCTGTGCGCCACTTCCTGTTATCATGAATATAAATTGTAATGAATTGTTGGCAGTGACGAGATGAAAATCGATACCGGACAAATTTTCAATGGATGTAAGAAATTGGAAATATGCTTTCATAAGGATTTATGTAGATTTTTCTATTACCCAGGAACGATTCTGGAATTTTATAGATAATGGAGGAGTTTCACAAAAATAACTAACTGCACCAATCGCTTTAGGTCTACATATTTTCACAAAAATCAATTGTTGCCACGAAGCAAAGAAAGTAAAAATTAAATTGTAAATACGTATGTATATTTTAAGGTAAGCATTCACTTAGACCTGAAAGATCTTATGTTCCCATTTCTTCTACACAGTTCCTGAGGAAATTTTCAGACCCTAGTAGTTACTTAAGTTCTGAAACTCTGCAGCGTCACGCATACCATAATTATCAA
The DNA here is from genome assembly GCA_949126875.1 of Lochmaea capreae. Lineage (NCBI taxonomy): Eukaryota > Metazoa > Arthropoda > Insecta > Coleoptera > Chrysomelidae > Lochmaea > Lochmaea capreae. Next base: position 12,132,637 of record OX421409.1, read on the forward strand.
GTGGAAGTTTCTTATCTATTCCACAGATTTAATATTCTCCCTTCTCCACTAGTTTGATGCTTTTGAGGTGTTTGGACACGTCAAAAATATTAGCACAGTCATACTTTGGCTTATGTACTCTTTTATTCTCTCCTGATCGTAGTAACCATTGAATTGACTTAGCTCTCCTAGATCTTTTTACTGGTTTGATCTTCTCGTTTCTTCGGCTTCATCTATTCATTTCAATATTATATTGATTCTGCTTCTAGCTCCAACGTTTAGAATTGGTGGAGTGAATTACAAGGAATACCAGTAAGTCCAACATTGTCGGCACTCATTCTATCATGAATTGAGCAATTTTCAATAGAGGCAAAGCTTTTGGCATTTACATTGACAATAAAAATGTAATATCAATACTGATGTACGTGGATGATCTTATCATACTAAGATGTCAGTAAACAAGCTACCATTCAAGTTGCTCAAATACAAATTTGTCAGTTTTTCTCGAGTTTATTTTAAAATTGCTCTTCTACATCAAACTGGTACATGTATCCTTCGCAACTTTATCCCTGTTTCGTGAAGCATTGCAAGCAATTAGTGCCTATATTCTCTCAGCTGGAGACTATTTCTTGAAGCAGCCCAATGACGTATAATTCAATTATTGTGAATACTGTTACAGTTGGAATCACTAAGATACTTCTTTTATTAACGAGATATACTCCCAATTGTCCAGTAAGTATGGAGACCTGCCTTATGAAACTAAAGCTGCTCATATTTAAACTATGATTATATTCAAATTGGCTATCCAAAATTTTATCAATGAGCACCACCAGGTATCCAAGAAGGATAAATTTCTTGGTTTGCAGTATTTATAATAAAGTGTAGATTTAACTGGGCCTTCTGTATCTGTAGAGTAGGGAGGGTGAGTTAGGTCCACAGCACTTAGGCCACATGTGACCCATTTAACTGGGCCTTACAAAGGAAGCAAACTTTTGCCAAGTTTGGGTTGTCCGAATTTAAGGGAATTTCTCACGCTCAGAAAAAACTAGTTTAATACTGGAAACCTAAACTGCCAACAGCTCTAAAACTCACTCAATTTTTGTAAAATATACCAGACGCCGAGATTAAATTGGTCAGTTTCCACTGTTAAATAACATTCTATACACTCTCCTATACTACAAATAAAATTCCATGGAAAGTTAATTACCTTTTATGTGAAATTTTTTTTATTCAAAAAAACATTGTAACACGAAACAATTACAGTTTCTTGTTAGATTACTCGACTGAAAGTTTGAAGCAAATTCTTTAAAACTGCTACACAATCGAAAGAGTCCGAGAGAACGGGGAAAACGTAAGTAAAATGAAAAGTTTATAAAGTTTGATCCTATCGAGATCGTGTATCTCAAAGTTTGAGAGTTGAGATAAATAAACAGTGAACTTATTTCTCCGGACTCGGAAATCTGTATAGCTAATTTCATTTATTTATTCATTTACGAGCGTTACCTTTTCATTTACAATAATTGAAATTTTAACAGCACTACATTATAATATCATTTATGAAACGTGAGGAATACAAAAATAAAAATAAAAAAAGGATAACACTTAAATCTACTACCTGAAAGAAAAATTAAAACCAATATTTAAAGTCATTAAACTATTATGCTTAATCACACCGAGTCACATGAGTACAATATATCAATATTCATTCTACCCAATTTAAAAGAAACAAACGTTTATAACTGATGGAGAAATCTAATTCTGGTAAGCTATTTGCCAAACGTGTTGATCTGGAAATTTATGAATTATGGCCTATGTTCGCACGAGAGAGAGATTGATAGAACGTATCAGCTGATCTAGAGCAGGAACCATGAAATGAATGTTACTAAGTAGGTATGGGCAGAAAATATAATATCTTAGACATATTTTTAGGATCATCATGATTTCTTTGGGTTTTCAGAGTTGGAACTTGTTGTAGAGGAGATTGAAATCATATCTATATTCAACTAAATGAAGAATATTTAACTTAAATGCTAGGTATCTTAAAAATTCACGTTGAGCAGGATTCCAGACTGAATATTCCAGAATAGGTCTGACAATAAAATGGTACAGTAATCGGATTGCATAAATATTATCAAAATCTCTGGAATATCTCTCGACAAAACCCAGTAGTCTCAGTCGAAGAAGAATCAATATATACTTCCCGATCCTTGGTTACTGATACTCACGATATAACGAAATCCTTAATATTATAATCAAACTCCATATCCTACTCCTTGGAATATATGTACAAAAACACTTATCAGCATCAAGTTCCATGCCATTTAAATCTCGATTTAAATCACACCACTCAACCAGTCTGTTTAAATCAGATTGAAGCACTCTATAATCTTCTGCAGTGTTATCATTTCAATAGAATTTAAGATCGTCTGCAATATGGAGAAATTTACTGTACTTGAAACAACTAGGAATATCAATTGGAAAGATGCTAAATTTTAGGGAGCATGGGAGCCTTGAGGTTCCCCTGAGGAGACAATCATGTCATGAGATCTAAGACCGTTGATGTTAACAAGTAATTTTGGTCTAAAAGGTAACTTATCATAAAAACGAACCACAAATTCCAAATTATTTCAGTTTGCTCAAAAGAACCAAATGATTCACTTTGTCAAACGCCTTAAAAAAATCGCATGTACCGAAGACCCCTGACAAAAAATGTACCTACGAGAGAAGATTCAACTCAGTGGACTTACCCTTCCGAAAACCAAATTATACATCAATAATAGCTCCTCTAAATACTGAAGTCAAGTATATTGTGATAATACACTCAAATAGCTTTGGAATGTAACTGGGGTTACATACCGGCCTATAATTAAGTACATACATCCGCTCTATTTCCAGATTTAAAAATTGGTGTTAGGTAACTGCTTTTACAAAAATTGAGAAAGGTACCTGAGACTCATTGAAAATTAAAACGTTTTAGAATAATTGGAGGAATATCATCCAGACCAGGTCTTTTAAATCACTCAGATTAAAAAGGAGGATGCAGCCGGCTTATGGAGAAATGGGCTTCCGTGAAATTTCATGAATTGTTAGTATATTGTAGTTGATGACTTTCTGAACAATAGTGTCCATGGGCCCAACTCAATCCTATGGCTAGTTTCAGAGATACAGGGGTTGAAGTTGGAAAATAGCAATTTTTTAAAAGCATGTATTTCTTATCTTCTTCAATGTATCAAGAATTTTTTCCTGTGATACTGTTCTAATTACACTAAATATCAGTCCCTTATGGGAGAAAGTTTCATTTGCTACAGGGATACTCAAAAATTGGAAAAACGGAACGTTGACTTGAGATATAATTCAACTTTCAGGAATTTCAATATCTGGCTGGATTTGCTTCTGGTTGGTTCATAATAATGAGATATGCAAACATCTTTTACAGGGCGAGTCAGAAAGTTGATCGCCCTGTATCCTACATTTGATAAAATTTTATATACTTTTGTATTGCATGTTAGTAGGTGACATTAAGTCATTTTGAAATATATATGATATACAGGGCTATTCAAAAGATATGTATGGGAGAAAATCCGAGAATCGATTTTTTTTGGAAATCTCCCTGTAATTAAATATTTCCTGGGCGAATTTCTATGATACTTTCATATTACCTTTGCTTTGAGTTTGTTGGTCGGATGTTAATGTTTTGTCAACCTGCTATGATCAGTTTTTTTATCCCGACAATATGATGACAAGCCTATCATTCTTTTCTTCATATAATTATGTATATCGGTATTTTAGATGTTGTTTACGTTATACCATGATCGACATATACATAAAAACAAACAAAATAAATATAAGCTGATCTTGATATCGGAAAAAACTAACTAATACGAACAGAATGTGAAATATCCATCTACTTGTCTCGTGAATGAAATAACTGATGCAGTTGAAAGGATAGAACCAGAAAGCATAGATCATGGTCCAGATATTGTAGATCTTTGAATTCCTTTAGTTACTTCAGTTAGTTTTTTCCGATATCAAGATCAGCTTATATTTGTTTTGTTTGTTTTTATGTATATGTCGATCATGGTATAACGTAAACAACATCGAAAATACCGATATACATAATTATTATAGAAGAAAATAATTATAGGCTTGTCATCATATTGTCGGGATAAAAAACTGATCATAGCAAGTTGACAAAACTTTTACATCCGACCAACAAACTCAAAGCAAAGGTAATATGAAAGTATCACATAAATTCACCGAGGAAATATTTAATTACAGGGAGATTTCCAAAAAAAAATCGATTCTCGGATTTTCTTCCATACATATCTTTTGAATAGCCCTGTATATTATATATATTTCAAAATGACTTAATGTCACCTACTAACATGCAATACAAAAGTATATAAAATTTTATCAAATGTAGGATACAGGGCGATCAACTTTCTGACTGGCGCCGTAAAAAATGTTTGCATATCTTATTATTATAAACCAACCAGAAGCAAATCCAGCCAGATATTGAAATTCCTGAAAGTTGAATTATATTTCAAGTCAACGTTCCGTTTTTCTAATTTTGAGTATCCCTGTAGCAAATGAAACTTTCTCCCATAAGGGACTGATATTTAGTGTAATTAGAACACTATCACAGGAAACAATTCTTGATACATTGAAGAAAATAAGAAATACATGCTTTTAAAAAATGGCTATTTTCCAACTGAAACTAGTCATCGGATTGAGTTGGGCACATGGACACTATTGTTTAGAAAGTCGTTAACTACAATATACTAACAATTCATGAAATTTCACCGAAGCCCATTTCTCCATAAGCCGGCTGCCTCCTCCTTTCTTCATAGATGTTAAATATTGAAATTGAAAACTCACTGATACAATGGTATCACGAGAAATTGCAGAGATTGTATTACCTAAATTGTATTGCAGAGTATACTGTTTGGAAATAGCTTGCAAATAAATTAAAAAGATCAGGCCCAACATACTACGTTGATTACCAAAAAATCTGCTTAAGTTTCTACAAGAATTTCTTGTGTGCAGTTTATGAAAAGTGTAAATCTTAAAAATTTTCGATAAATTTAAGAACCTTCTCTGTAGTCCCGAGCACTGCTTGAGTCAATTCCAACGGAACGCGATTTGGTGATGAATTAATCAGTGTAATTGCCTTCGTGAATATTTTTTACGTGCGAAATTTATTCGTGAATTTCCCATCGATTTATAATTAATTAGAATTGAAATGAGCATAATTAAAGTCATCAAAAGGTTCACTTCGTGAACACGCAGACTTTACATTGGCGTCCTTGAATAAAGGCACATTTTTCCTATCATTACCTACTCTTACCTTTTGTAATCTACCCATTATAGATTTCTGCTCGTGATAAACTCAAAGTAGTTTTACGACTAAGAATAGCGTACGAATGGAATTAAGAAAGGGATGTAAGAAATCAAAGTATAAAATTGTTTATTTGACTTTTTTTTGAATGTGCAAGCAAAGTTTCAATGCTGGAGATATAACCGTTAGTCTTTAAGCGTACCACACATTGGTGTGACCACGATTAAACTTGGGTCACACTGAAGACTGAACAGGTGATAAATCGTTAATGCGACTTTAAGAACATAGAGACATCACAAGCGCAAGACAGTTCAGTTTCTCTTGTTCGTCTGTAACTGTCGTTTGTGCCAATATATAGTCAAACATGCTCGTGGTGATATACTTTTTATTATATTTGTGAAAGTAAACGGATCACACTAGAGCTCTGGGCAACGAAGTAGTTACTAGGAGAAAGTCAGGAGGCACGACTGGGAATCGTTTTGAATATTATAAACAACCTGCAAAGCTAGGGTCGACTAAAATGAAAAACCAGGCTCAGGACAAAACAATGCACATTCAAACTCAGAATCAAATGCATTGCTAGACATTGATAGGGAGAAGATCCGCTGTATAACTAGACTTTGGTTGGCACTGAAGGCTAAATTTTCATCTGGATAAAATGCGACTGGTCGAAATCACCTACACCTGGTATATCAGCAGACAAACACATCCTTTTCCTCCTCTGAAATTCAACTTATTTGAATATTCGAATTTTATCTTTCAATAAGATTTTTTTTAATTAATACCTTCTAGATAAATCAATTGTGTACTTCACTGTAGTAACGTGATCATACACACGAGAACACCCACGGCATCGTTTGATTTGGACTCATTAAAGATGAAAAATGTTTAAATGTCACGTTTCCAACGTTCAGTCGGGGTAATAGCCGTTGTTTATTTTTTCAGATTATCTTATCCTCCCATTTCCACAAAAAGTAATTGACATTTTCAGTGATTAGAAAAATTTGCATGCCGGACATCCAACACCGATTAAAAACGAATCTGGTTAATGAACAACTACCGCCTTTCCATCACTTGTTAAATGATGGCATTTCTTGAGTAATTTTTGCTTTTTTGTTTATTTATCGAAAATGAAAAAATTATGAAGGATTTCTCCAACTAAAAAGCAGAATGTGATTGGAACATTCAAGATTGAAAGACGATCCAGCTGCAGAGAACGTATTATGTAGTGTACAGATTGTCTATGATTTCTTATTTGTGAAGATATTGAACAAAAGTGATTTCAGATTTCTAACCCCTGCAGCACTAAACATATAACCATACTCATTAAATAGCCAGAGCTAGATTTTGTTAGCCAAGTATCATTTAAATAACATTTAAAACAAATCAGACAGTCCAAATTGAAGGTGTTAAAGCGTTCCTTATTCTTCCATTGCGCTTCGACAGTAGCGGATGAAGGACCACTCGGTAACCCGAGAATTAAATAAGGAACACAGATTGATGTTAACGAGATTGATGATCGGATATTTATTTATTAGGCAAGGCACAGATACACAGGTTCCCGGTTACAAATAAATACAATAATCAAGCTCTCTGACAAGCTCAACCACTTGGCAACTTCCACTTTTCTCACTGATATCCCACTAAACATGATACATAACAAAAACATTTTCCAGAGATAACTTTTGCAATATTTGCAAACTTACATTGCATTAATGTTGTCATGAAGTTTCCAACACAATGTTTTCCAGTTACATTTAAATTACATCTAAACAGCATAACCAATAATATTCATTAAATAATATATAAAATGTTGATTTTATGTTGCCCAGATATGTCTCATACATAGTGGTTATGTTATATATCCGATGTTTGTATTTAACCAACTCAAAACGTTACCCACATGTGTACAAGAAACTTGGAATTAATATTATCTTAAAACGTTCCTTAAATGTATTTCCGTTAATCTTTTTTCCTTGAGTAGATAGAAGAGTGAACAGGAAATATACGATTAGCATGTGATAAAGTGAGATAGAAAATCAGGTGGTAGTTTGCGGAACGGGCATTACTTATTGATTACATTTATTTTGTTTGTTGAGGTTAGTCAAAGATTATATTGAGGTTATAGTTGTATCGTCGTTCTGTTTAACCGCGTGTTCCTCTTCCATCTTTTTACAATATATAATACCAATACGTTTGAATTGATTTATTTAGCGTAAAATTGAGTTATTTAACTGAACAAAAAATAAATAACTAAAGTACTATCCTCACTTCAATATGAGTAAAAGTGTAGTGGCGGTTAACGTGTGTGAACAATATCTGAAGAGGACAGCGACAAGGTGAGTTTCTATAAATTCTTCATATTTTAGAACTTTAAATTTGTTTCAAAATGAAGTCAAGTCTGGAAGCATATTATGCGAACTCCGAACATGATGAGATATACCATAATCGAAACACTGTCTATTAACAAAGCATCATTTTCTATCGCATATAATTTACTTAGAGGTATAAGTATAGGATATAATTTATAAATCTCAGATAGCTCCACTATCTTCATTTTTTGAAAAGCTATAATTCTCCATTCCTCCTAGCTGTGCTTCTTTGTATGAAATATGGTGTACTGTTTGTGGAAGTTATAATTTTGATCAAACATTATGTTCAATGGGATGGGAACTTTTAATTTTAGTCAACAACTATTATTGTTCAGTTGAATCTACCAGGAGTGTGTGAAGATATGTATACTGAAATTAGGCTTCACTTTTTTTATCAAAAAAAATTTACCCTACTCAAAATGACAGTCATTTCAGTTTGTTTGTGTTTTGGGATTTTCTTTTATATTTTTATTATTCTATAGGAACAAACTAGTACTGGTCCAGGGATCTGATTATCAAAATTTGATTAGGTGGTGCCTCCAGCAGATTATAGAGGATGAGCTTGCCCAGTATTGCTCGTGGACTGGACAAAAACAAAATTTTGAAATGTCGGATTTAGAATTTTCATCGACATACTCAAACTAAAGTGCTCACCACTAATTTATTCTCCAACCTCTCTCTCTCATATATGTACATATAATATTTTTTTCAGAATCTTCGAAAGAAGTGTATGTCTCGACTACTGATAAACAGTTCGAACTGATTGCAATGGAGTGGATGAGACTGAAAAGGAAATATTTGTAATAGAGATAAAAGTTATTTTTTGTTCAACACTACATGTTTTATATATCTTTATGTTTACTTTTTTTAAATACTATTTTTTGTTTTCTTCATTTCAATATATTCTATATTTATTTATGGAAATTTTAAAGTTACATTATATATTTTATGCAGATAAAGTTTTTTATTCAATATCCCAGTAGCATTTAAATTTTGGACATCATCATTCAACTAGTTCGATAATTTTTTTTCTGTGGCAGAGGGTAAGTATCTCATGGTATACCTTCTCTTTCTACATTTCCAAAAAATGGGATTGAAATTCCAGAATTGTGTAAATATAAAAAAAATGAAGGTATACCATGCTGCTCCACCCTGTATACCGCGAAATAAAATTGAAATATAAAAGGGTACCAATATGTAACATTATAGGAATGTTATTGAATAAATGTTTTGGAGCCACATTAAATATATGTAATGAAATTACATTGAGGTTTCGTTAAATATGTTACATTTATGTAATGTTTATCATTAAACATTACATTGTAATATTTATAAGAGGCACAAAGTGCTATATATGCAATGTATCTGTAATATCAAGCATATCTCTGTATAACATCACAAAGTAACAATGTGACATAACATTTATATTTTAGTTATGTTTTTATGTTTAGTGGGATGGTGGTTAATTCACTTTACTCCCGCCACAGTTTTACAATAATACAACGAATAAGAGTAAACACAGCTTCCTTACTACTTACAGGTGTTACCTGTATTTACATTACTGCAAAAAAACCGGAGGCAATGATTAATTGATTTAAGCGTTTGTGGGGTGCGATAGTTCCCGAACACGGTCTGAGTACTTCGGAGTATCGATTTATACTGACTTTGAAGGGGTTGTTAAAATTGGGATAAAGTATAAAGTGCGGCGTGGCGCATAATATTAGAAGCTAGAGGTGAGAACTGAATCACCTGGAGAAATGAAGTTTTATGAATTTCTCCAGAAGGGATATGCAAATTTTCAGCTTCCCTGACAACATCTCTGTATCAATTGTGAAATGTTGGTAAGATTTTATAATATCTTCCATTTACAAAGTATAATGGTTCTATTACTCAATTTAAATATTATGTCAAAATAATTTCATTCAACTTCAAGAAGCTGCTATCAAAGACGACATTTTGGCTCATTTACCTCCTACAAAATATCATAGACCTTCCACTTGCCATCTGAATTTCTTAGCATAGCGTTCTCTCCTGCTCTAAGCGACTGATTAGCCAATAAGAAGGAAAATTTCATTAATATTCGTATGCATCAAGCTACCTGCAATATGTTACGTCGCTATGACGAGTTTACCCTATGAAATTACGTTCACTTCACACGTTGATAAACGAACCTGAATATCATGTTAATTTTGACTAATTTGCCCTTAAAGCAGAGAAATTTCTATGAAATTCAATGTTGTGCCATGAAATCTGCTAGGAAAACATAAATATTGAGGTGTATATGCTAATAAAATAGAATAACTCTCTAGCTGTAAATTGACTACTAGACTACGTTATGCTGAAATTAGTTATTTATATTCCTTAATTGACGTTAAAACTCTATCTTGTGTTCTATTGCCATACAAATGATTCAGATTTTGGTCCAATTCAGTGTCTTAGAGAGAGAGTATAAGAGACGTGACCGGTATAGTGAGTATTGGAGTCGCTTAGTCATGCGAGGACAGTCCAGCAAAAAATATAATTTTAAAAATATTTTTAATTTTGTATAACAGTGACGGTTGAACTAAGAATAAACAACTACTTCCCGGGCTATGGGCCCGGAAGGAGAACATATACCTTGTACTAATGAGACGCAAATACGCCGAAACCAGTCTGTTATGTTGTCTCTTCTAAGTTGGTTGGTTAAATCTTCTTGACTAAGAAGTGTAATCCAATGTCTGTCGGGGAGTATAGCATGGTTAGTAGTTGTTTCTTCTTAGTTAAATGGTCACTGTTTTTGGAAAATATTATTCAAAACCTTATAAAGCGCTAGAATAATATATTTATTCTTCGATTTCTATTGGCAACACGCATTACAAAACGACTATAATGTAACAAAAACAATAATTTGATCTGATCTTCATAATAAATTTAAGAATGTGGATATTTCTGAAGCTGTAAATAAGATTGTCACTGATGGAGCCAAAGCTATGAAAGGAAGTGGATTTGATTTGCAGGACTTATGAAACAAATCAACATTAACTGTCCTGTGAGATATACTGTGATACTTTGTGACGTCCTAACGTCGAATGAATATCAAGAAAGTAGTTGTTGAAATAGCTAATATTATTAGAAATAGCAATCGTGCTCAGCCTCACAGAAAGGTTCGTTATATTTTAGCCGAAGTAGATGCCGCTACATATTAGGAACTTTTTACTCACTGGTTGAGCACCGGAAAAATTATTTTCATGTAGGTAATCTGATCAAATCTATCGGTGGTTATCCTTGCCGCATCCCAATTGGGTAGCGACTGAACGCTGCGGCCAAACGTACATGGGAATTTTACTGTGAACGAATCTTGAGCCTATCGTACGATTATCTCATTTTTTAATGAAAGTGTAATGACTTTTGTCACATTCACCAAGACAAACATCGTGATTTCTTTGGTTTGAGTGCCCTGAGAAAGTTGTTCATAAACAACTGTACAGTGCTCGAGTTACCATTTGGGGTTTTACATCTGGGCATGGGGTTAAAGACGAGAACGGGCATCCAGACACTATTAAGTTTATTCTTCAAAGCCATAGAAAGTTAAAAGTATCACATTTTTCGTAAGACACTTAAGACACTTTTGCTGCACATGAAATCTGGATATATGTCTAAGAAATGGTTCCATCGGAATGACACAACGAGTAATATTGCTAGGCGCTCCTATTTGATAACAAAGTGTTTTTCTCGTCGACAGGTCGGTCATATTGTTCTGGAGGACACATTCTATTTAGTTTTCGTTCAACAACGGATGTAATTAGTACTTAAAATTATCTAAAGGGCCATCGTTTTGTAGTGTTGTTAAGTGTGGAGTGCGGGGAGCAAGAGATAAGTTATCTGTTTTCCGATTTCTGGCTGTTTCAACCAAGCGAGCTGACCATTTAATTGATTTTTCTGTGCACCTGAATCAGTTGCTCTTGACTTTCGTTGGAATCACATAACTCCTCTGTTGATTGCTTTTTTCGTCGTCTCACATTTTAATTATCATTTAATTCAATTCAGAGGCAGTTTACTGACTGCGCCATGTATTATTTGTAACGTTTTAATTATTTAAATAAAATATATATTACATTGACATTGTAATTTACTGTCTCAGAACCTACTGACTTACAGCACATATGGTATGGTATGGTATGGTATGGTATGGTATGGTATGGTATGGTATGGTATGGCAAGCCAGAGTTGCCAGTTTTATTTTTATTCCATCAGTAAACACTTTGTCAAAAACTTTCAGTAAATTTATTTTATGCTATACGAATTTCAGAAAATTATAATAAAATAAGTCTATGACGTCAAAAAGATATGTACTTTTATTAAAGTAGAAAATTGAAACAAATAGTAACATGCGTACTAGTTCTCAACTTAAAAATACTACAAATATCACAAAATAAAGTTACATCAGAACTTGTACTTATTAGATTCGACTTTATAAAAAACAACAACAAATAGTAAATTCCCCGCGTGGTGTTGAAGTTTTACCAACATATTATCAAGCGCTTAGACGAGTTCGAATTTATAATCACGGTCGCCCGAAAATCAATTTGAACAGAGCGTGCCGAAATATCACGCAAAATCTAAGCGTATGTGATTAAGTAAAGATTAATAATAATAGGTAATTATTATAATAAATAAGTACCATATTTTTTTCAGTAGATTATGGAATGTTTCAGTATATCAGTAGATTAATATGCAAACCAGTAGATATACTGAAAATTCAGTAGAACTGGCAACCCTGACACAAGCTTCAACTGTCAAATTCAGGTGATCTGGAATGGTCTATTGGAGGACTACTTCCTATAAATATTTTTAAGAATCTGAAAAATCGGTAAAAGGCCTGTTTATATCGCATTGGGGGTACAATATGAAATAAACTATTTAATCTGCGTATTTTGTTTAGGAAATTTGTTTCTGAAATATATAGTATTGATAAAATATCGAAATTTTTAATATTGATACTTTTCATAACGGTATTTTTTAATATTGATATCTTTAAAACAATATAATATTTATAACGGTACGGTGTATCGATATTTTACATAGTATCGCCCATCTCTATATATCACATTTGACGTACTCTTGAAATTTATTAATTTTGACGTTAGAATTGTCAATAATTCCAAATTATTACTTTCCGTTCTACACTCCCCAGATAACACACAATCATACAATGGATGTCCAATGGATATCCACATTGGACATAAGGGATATCCATAGGATATCCGTTCAGGTCCAGAAGGATATCCTATGGACATCCATTGGATATCCATTTGCCACAAAATTGGACATTCCATGGATGACCGTTTCGTACTAAAAATGGATATACCTTGTAAAAATATGGACATTCACTGGACATAATAAATAAACCATGGAGAACTCATGGACTTTTCATGGACCTGAACTTTATACGTTCTGTACATGGACATCCCGTGTACTTGTTATGGACGTGAACTATTTATTTTGTCCACGACTATTCGATAATTTTAACAATTTACGTGTACTTCTTCACTTCACTTCGCATATATTGAAGATTATTCATATTTGTACAAATGCCACAATTTATTATTTTAAAATTTTCACCGCGACGGGGATTCGATCCTATGTCTAAAATTCCTCAATTCACCAAGTCAACGTCTTAAACCACTATGCTATGCAGATACATGCAATAGTTTATCAAGCTGTGGTATATATACGAGTAGATCGTTTTATATGCTGTTTTTTATCTAGTGTGTATGATGTATGTCAAAAGCAAAAGTGACATTTTAAATAATTAAATACTTATTAAATATAAAATCTGTTGAATAGCATAAGTAGCAATTAGTAGTTTTTTGGTGATAAAGTATAGTGTTTTAGTTTGACCAAAAATGTATAGGTACCTAAACAGGTAATTAATAGTCGTTGACAAAATATAGTGTTCTACTCGCATATAATGGCTATTATTCACTCATCTGCGGTTCACGACATAAACGCACCATCGTGAATAATAGCTATCATTATATGCTTGTTGAATAATATACTATAGGACATGAACTGGAAACATTTAGGGCATGAACTGGATATCTTTTGTACAAAAGCTCTCTACACAGTCTAACATCAAATTATTATTTATTTTTATGAAACCACAGATGTTCAGCCTTATTCACTCTTCCTCCTTCCAAATCAGATACAAATAGACATTTTATGTAATGCCATTTCCATTAGCCGCACTTGTCTAAGCTTTTGCTACCTTCAATTCTTTTTTTTTCATTACATGAAACTAAAAATATAATAGGTACTCATTAAACGAGTGTAAAAAATTAATCGAGTAGCTGATGGAAGGTATAAGTATAAAATATAGCGGACCTAGTACATTTTTAATGAGTGTATATTTCGATTCGACCAAAGGATGAATAATGGATGTCCAATGGACGTCCATCACTCAAATAAATATTCACGTCCAGTGGTGAACGAGAATTGAAGGTCCAGTGAATGTCCCCAATCGGATATCCATTGTACTAGTAGTAAAAGGACATCCATTAGATGCCCATTCTGTGTCCATGTCCATATGGACCAATCGTGGACATTATATGGATATCCATATCCATAGGTGTTTACTGGGTCACCTTATTGAATAAAAAAATCAAGGGTCGTGGACAAAATATAGTATTGTACTCGCAATTTATGGCCATCATTCACTCGGGTGACTTGTGCCCCTTGCCTACGACTCGGGACGCAAACGTCACCCTGCGTGAATAATGGCTATCATAAATTGCTCGTTTAATAATATACTATTTTTTAAATTTCGGTAGTAAAAAATTATGTTTCTCGAATGATTAAATTTCATTCAAAGGAGTTCAATAATTGAAAAGTTTGAGAATGTAATTGATGGCAGTAATAAGTGAATAAAACTATATTGATTCAAAGTGCTCGAAATTTCATGCAACACACCTCTTCAATATACTCTTTACGTACCGGTGCCAGTGGTCTGTTTGGAGTATCGCCAAAAATGTGTATAAGCAATTTTTGGAAATGCATAAAGTTTTCCTTTTATACTCGAAACTTTTCACTTAGCCAAGTTTTTCGCGATTGACCAAACCGGCGAGGCACCGTCATTGCACAAAATCAACTTTAAACTCCATATCCACCACCGATATTAAACGCTCGTCGTAAAAGGAAGTTTTTTTTTCCATTCGGAAAGTTTATAAAAATAAGCAGTTCATTGTACTTAGTGTATATTTTAATGAGGTAAAGCGGTAAACTTTCTACGCAATTTATTTTTCGTAAGCAGTGAAAATACCAAGATAAAAACTCCCACCACTTTCAATTAGAATCATATAATTTTCAAGCGGTAGTGAAATATGAAGAGAACAGAAAATAAAATGGAAAATTCAATAGAGTCGAACTACCTTGTTGATAAACTTCTGAATTATATTTTGCTAATGAATACTGTTTACCAAAATCACTTTTGATATTCGGTATACTATGTATGTATTTGTTTCTAACGCCATTTGTCGCAGGTTAGAGTTAATATAATATACAGCTAGCAGTTTAATTCTAGAAATTGAAATTTGTTTCTGAAATTATTATAATAATTATTATTATGATAGGTATAGCAATTACCTGACACTAACTAAGTGTGTTAACTACAATTAAAGGGTTTAATCAATTATATGGGCCACAGATAACAGCAATGGGCTACTTTGCATTTCGCACAAGATCGGCTCTAATCGTCACTACATCATGGAGACCATAGATAACATACTTATAGATGAGAATCTGACCGTGAATTTTGACGGTGGCGTCACCTCACGAGTCGGAAGAGTGAGCTCTAACATCTTTTACATGGTTGTGGTCCTCCCTAACTGCCGAAAAAGTAGTTTTTGGTGGCATATTCAAAATTACTGTAACTTTTTATTTATTGCAAAATGGCATTTATGGTCCATTTTTTGATATTTCATTTAAAGTAACCCAACATTTGATCGATATTATATTAATCATAAACAAATAGTCAAGTTAAATTAAATGAAATATCAAAATATCGACCATACAATGCCCTAAGTGGGAAAATTAAACAATAATCAACTTGTTCATATATTTTTATTCATTACTTGAAATAACACAATAAACGGATCGTTTTTTCATTTATTCCAAGACAAACAGAACATATAGGAGCTTAATAATACAAAAGTGATAAAAATGCATGTTTAAAAAACAAATAATATAGAAATAGTGAGCTCGCACTATGGATTGCAGATATAATTAAATATAATACCATGATGTATAAAGGAAAAGGCCAAAAGGATACAATAAATAATAATAAATCAAAGAAATGATAAAATGGGACTGAAGTTTTTTTTTTGACTAAATACTCGTATATACTCGTATATATATCTTTTGGCTCAACTTTTTTTTTATTTCACAGTCAAATAAGAAAAGTGATATTAAGTGAGCACACAAATGTAAATATACAAGAGCCTACAATAGGTAAAAATGTCCTTAAAGTTTCAAGGAAAACAGTTGTATCGAGATTTTTTCAAAAACTTGAACAACTTGATCAACTGGTACTGTAGGCAGCTATATATATACATTAAAAAATGCGAAAAACATTGACTTTCACAGGTTGCTACAAATAAAACTAACTATAAAACCCAAAACAAAGGGTAGTTTACAATGCCAATCTAGTAAATTGAATAGATGAGGCTTTAACTTGATGACGATCCATACTATACGATGAAATGAAACAAACTGAATTGTTTCATTTTATCGTTTAGTCTAGTAAATCTTGAGAATATAACTATCATCAATATATTCATAAACATTTTTAATTAGCTCAAACACATAGTACTGTGAAGGTTTGAATATTTGTTTCTCGAATCTATTCACCTTTGAAAATTGTTCGACCTTTTTCCAGTAGACTTTTATTGGCACTTCGAAAGAAGGGAGTTTCCATAGATAGTTCCATAATTATCCTGTGATCTGTAAAGAATTTGATCATTTGCAAATATAATGTTATGCTATATGAGTTTCACATTACCTTTCATACGATTATCAACCACTCAGAATGGCTTTAATGCACTCCAAAACTTCTAAGACACATTATTTGCTTGTAGATGGAACTGTTTCTTGTGGGATACAATACATTAACTTCTTTGGTTTATAATCTAGAACATAATCACGTTCAATAACATTCAATAAATATATGTGTAAGGAATTACCTTTTCATATCCGAACATTTGTTTCCACTTCGTTCCAACCAAATTAAAAGCTGTTCTAAAAAACTACTTTAGTAATTTGTCGCTTTTTATGTTATGAAAGATGTTTTGTTTTATTTTACTAAAATGAAACTTACCAGTGCACTATACCTACATTATATTCCTTCACAATGAATTTGGAGATTGTCTTTTTCGATAATGATTATTGATAGATAATATTAACTTATTCACACTTCCATAACAAACTTGAAGCACGACATACATGAACCGTAAAATGGTGTAAAACTACAATCTGAGCCGTAGCCGTTAGGCATGCGCAAATATCTAGAATAACTACCAGCAGCGTTACAGTTCTCATTAAATCCGAAATTTTAGTAGATTTTAGTAAATTTTCCGACTCGCTAGGTGGCCGTACCATCGCGCGTTCATTGTTACCATACCCTGGTAGAGTTATGGCGCCTTATGTTTGTTAGTTAATTACTTGGATCCATACAGAGTGAACACTGTGTGTGTATAAGGTGGAAATTATAGATAATATACATCCTACATGGAGTATGTATGAATTATTTATGATGGGAAATAGGGGCTGAAGGAGTCTTTGAGCCGCTTTAAATGTAAATAAACCTTAAAAGTTTATCACGTATTTAATTAAGATATTCATTATTTGTTTTTAAGTGAAATAGAAAATTTCATAGTTTAGTGATTTATAAAATTTTGGAGCGTTTTGTTTGGGATTCTTCTAGAAGTTCATTTTAAACAATACAAGTCAGGTTGTAGATATATATTTCAAAACAGCGGTGATAAAATACTGATAACAACACTTGCATGTTAAACTGAGGAACCTGCAAGGGAAAACAAACCTCATTGCAGTGAAAGTAGTAACAGAATATTAATTATTTTGATACCTATTAAAAAGCAGTTTTTTTCTGTTAGACAGAGTTAAGTATGAAATTGAATTTCATTTTGTATTTGAATATCCAGGATAAAGAGAATTTTTATTTGAATTTGTAGATATCTATATTAATTTGAAGATTGGAGTACATACCTATATTTTGTGTTATAGGAGACCGAGACATCCCCAAAAAGTCGCTTAGAAATAGCAGTTTTCAAATGCTAATGTCTATATTGAAAATAAATCAACTTGAAAATTATGTTGAAGTTTACAAATTAATCAGGTCCATGGTTTTAAGCCAATCATCTACAAGCAGTGTTACCACAGGAGATTAGTGTTAAAAATCGAGTTGTTTCTAAATAGATCGTTCAAAAATTATAATTGTTAAAAAATCACGAAATCGCAAAACCTCTCTTTTGCATTATGTGTTCAACTCAACTACACAATGACGACAGAAATGACATGAATAAGAGAGGAATTGGTACTACAAGTGGTACTATCCATACCAGAATAGCAATAGTCTTTGTTAAATAATTAGGTACAGTTTTCTTCTACAGCTTCAATAATTGGACAAATCAATCTACACTATTTATAACTGAAATAAAATTAAATGAATAGACAATTTAATATGGCGCACAAAACACAGCGTGGATTGCGTTTTGTGAGCCGGTGAATCTGGTTTTAGATTTAACAACGAGCAAGATTTGACAACGGATAACGAGCAAGTGAGAGAGATCCCGATCGATCGAAGGAGCAGTGGCAGATCTTGTTTTAGTCTCAGAACAACAAACACACTAAAAGATTAAGGGCCTATCCAGACGAACGATTCGGTGGTACCACTTACTACTATTACTCGCCACCAGACTAGAGCCACGTATGTGAGCATCGGCAGCATGATCACTTTATAGAACCACAAGATCGTCTTGGGGATTAGTCCCCATTTCGGACCAATGGCTCTCCTACTTGCCCAGTACATGTTAGTCACCTTTCCCAGGCAACTATCACGTCATGTTCAACCACTGGAAGTGGCACTCCACCAAGGTGCAGACCATCAGATCTTATACCTCTCTTCTTGGTAAAAGCAATTACCTCAGCCTTGGCAGGATTAACTGCAAGTCAGTGGTCATTGCACCACCCCGTACCCCATTCAGGGCACTTTGTATTAGGTCCCTGAGGACGGTGATATGCCTTCCAACAACAAGGACAACGATATCATCGGCATACCCAATTGCCAGAAAGCCCTCATCGTTTAATAAGGATATTAATTCGCCGACTACTAGGTTCCACAATGTGGGCGAAAGGACGCCCCCTTGTGGACTTCCCCTGTCGACGACCATTTTAGCCACATGTCCTTTCCATGCAGCCTCTACTGTGCGGTTGCATAGCATGGTTCCAAGCCAATGAATTACCATTTGGCTCTATTCCATGATCTACTGCAGCTCTACACATTGATTCTACAGGGGTGCTGTCTAAAGTCCCCTGTATGACCAAGAATGCGCCCAGGGCGATCATGCCACTTTCCAGCGCACTTTCCACCTGTGTTACCAGTTGGTGTAAGGCACACTCCGTTGACTTGCCGCACCGGTGCGCATGCTGGTTGTTGTGCAAAGGATACCCAAGCACAACCTTTTCCCTTATATACCTATCAACCAACCTCTCCAGTGTTTTTAGCACAAAAGATGTTAGACTGATAGGCCTGAAGGACAGCCAGGGTGTACATGGCACCACTTACAAGCACTATGGAGTCGCATTGAAGAGCCTCTGAGAATACTAATTTTCAATATCCAATTACGCCCTGTATCGCTAAACCTATAAATACGAAATATCGCTTCCACTTTTTATATAAAAATTTTTGTCACAAAGCTTTATTATAATATAGATTTTTTTTAGTGCTTGCAAATGTCAAACATCGAATAGTCGAACAGTCAAATCGGAATCAGTCGCTATCGGCAATAAGTGACCTTGATATTTCTATGTAATAATTACAGTTTGAACATTATCAAACAAAAGGAAGGTTAACAATCCATCCGCATTTCACAGCCGTATTTAATAACCACTAGTGACACGGCGGTGAAAAACAAAAAATGCTTATCTGGAAGATTTTGAAGACAGATTACGTGAGTTTTACCGTATGAGTAATGGAAATAATTTTCGACATCATAAGCAGTTCAAAATAACATTTCAATGTCGTAATGTGGTCGTCGACAGTGAAGCAGTTTTGAACGCGGTTAGTACTTGGATAGGTGACCGCTGGAAAAACACCGTTGTACATCCAACCACTTGAGACTACTAGGGTGAGTAGCATATCACAGCTCGCAGGCATTATACCGATGAGCATGAGGTATAATGTAAATATGCCGTGTTTCGGAGGAGAGGTAAAACCGAGGTCTCGTGTCCGTGGATGTTGGGCTCGATAAAGATTACTACCACTAGTTGGAACACTATAATAGTGGGTTCGACAAGATTTACAGTTGCAGAGAACAAAGATTCCAGTTCAACCTCAAAAAGCAGTTGGAATGCACATGTCATTCCTCTTTGTCAAGATTTCGATTTGACGCTCTACTTCAGTTATAACTTATGGAATAAAAAATAACTAATCGCCCTGTCAGTAGTTAATCACTTGTATCAATAACGCCCTGTATATTTTAAAGTAAAATTGATTTGGTGCCAATTGACTTCATTTTCCCGTATATCAGAAAAGCAGTTAGTAGTCAACGATTTTCGAATCACGATTACCTTATATAAAAAAAATAGAGTAAATAACATTGACTACTTTTTAACTCGGTCCCGTGGCGGCCTAGCCTCAAGCCAACATCGGCGTCGCGCAAAGTGATTTACATCAATGTGTGGATAACTAATGTTTTTACTCAGCTCAGCAATTTTACCACGGATAAAGTACAACGGCGACACAGTGAAAGGTTGAAATTCCCACGTGGGCACTAAATTTTAGCGAGATTTGCCCTCTCTGATATATGATCTGGGTCGTCGACGATACTTCTCCTATATTAAACTGGAGTAAAAGACTCTAATGTTTGCTTAGAGACAATACTTCTGGATTATGAGTTTGCTAAATAGAAAGAATTTCTTTTTTATAGCTGGCGACAAAATATTATACTCAATATACAGAAAATAACTTCTAGAATTAACGAATTGCCCAATCACTACTATTGATCAAGTTTTTGTAATTCAGTTACGAAACTTAATGTCAACATTTCCACACTAATTTCAATCACAAAATGTAAAATAAATGAAACTGGAACGTAATTAATTTTTCTTTATACCTCGGTCGAAAGTACGCACTTCCGTCCCTCATAGCAGGGACGAAAGTTCAACATTTACTCCCTGTGAAAAGTACACGCGTTTCCTCTATAACAGCGGGAGGAAAGAGTTTCTCATGCGTATTTATACTCGTAACTACGACCAGCGGCACTCGCTTCCGACCGGCTATGAAGAAAAATAGTATACACTCCACGGGCCGAAAGTTGAAATCTCGGTCCTGCGCGTCATGATGCCCTCGGCCGAAATTCGCCTCGGAGCATCATGACACGCAGGGCTGAAAATTCAACTTTCGGCCCTTGGAGTGTAATATACTATTTTTTTCTCAACTGAATTGACATCTCAGTTGTCAGAAACATCCTTAATAACCATTCCAAATTGTCTTGATACCTTTAATTTAAATCAAATTGTGACAACGTAGAACACCTGAATCAGGCAACTTCTGGCTAGTTTCTTCGAAATAACCGGCTTCTAATCGATTATAATGTTCCAATCAATATGCTTGTAAATTTTCCACAGAACTCACTTCGTTTTTCATTCACATAAGTGCTTTTTGCTATTTCTCCTATGTAAACTACAGTAGTTGGAAAAACGCTACGCTAGTTACGAAAAATAAAGCAAGCGATTTCACATAATTTTTTCTTCAATCTTGGATATGATTATGATCCCTTTTAATTCGATTTGAGAATATAAAAACATCTCCATCTATACTTATTTATAGATCTTAGAGATGTCTATTTACTATTTTGTTGCAATGGAAGCAATTCTTCAGTTCCAATAATAATTAACCTGATTAAATGAAACAATTCAATTTATTTAAATTTTAACTGTATTTGAACCGATATTCAACTTAAAATTATTGTGCTTTCGCTGAAGGTCATTTTAGTTTAGACAATTTTTCGTTCAAGTTTTGGAACAATATTTGGAATAGATTTTTTGTGTGAAATATTGGCCAACTGTTTTAAGCTATTTTAGACTAATCCAATTTATTGAACAATATTTAGTTCAAGATTCTGCGCAGTGAATGATCTGATGATGAAGTAAACATAACCTGCATCACCTTTTCAAAAATTTCGTTACGTTAGTTAATTATGGACTCGCAGAAAGAAACATGCATACTTAAAGCATAGATTGAAAGCGAGTATGCATGACAGTACAAAATTCAAGACAAAGTCCAAAACATTTTGTTTCGGTATCGCGCGACATCACTAGTTTGTGGTGAATCTTCTGCAGAGTTGTATTTACATCGGAAGATGCGAATCCGTTTGGATGCAATATTTCCTTATCGACCCAAAGCCTCACAGATTTCATACAAACCAGCACGTTCATTTCTAGTGGGGGAGAGGATCCAGGCTAGAGTTTTCATAAATAATAAAGACATATGGCAGCTCGCAAATGTAGAAAAGAAACTTGGGAAACTCCATTATCTAGTCCTTTTAGACTCAGGAAGATCATCAAAAAGACATGTTAATTGTTAACCAATTGAAATTAACGCTAGTCCGGAAAAAGACAGTAACGTTTGGACCCACTCAGTCATTCATGTTCCAATGATTCCAACAGTACCTCAAAGTAATCCAGATTTATTGAATGAACGTCATTTAGGTGAACCAATACCTGATGCGTCATTATTACGACCTCAAAGAGAAAAACGTCCACCTGTTTGGTCCAAAGACTACGTAATGGCATAAAATAAGAATTCAAGTGTGTGTTAACAGTATATAGGAACGTTTACATGTTTTAAAAGTTGTCTCTTTATATTGTAAAATAGCTTGTAATAAGAAGGGGAGAATTGTTGTGACCTTTTATTAGACTTATTGATATTAATCATAAAATAACATATATTATGTCATAGAGAACTGTCAATAAATATAAAAAGTAATAAATGTATATTTTCTGGAAGATGGGAATAATTCAGTTCCAATCATTAGTTTATATCCTTCTCAAAATTATAATAATATCCTTCAACCATTTTAATACATAACCACAAATTAACTAGATTAATGATATTTTCATAGAACATTTTCATCATGAAACACAAACGTAAATATTCAGTTGTCACATGAACCAAAATATACGCAGAAAGTGGTTTTGGAAAAAATACCACTGTTTTTAGTGTACCAAGTATGCAAAATGCATTTTGTCTGAATCCAGTAATGCTATACTTGCTGAAAAAACTAAATGTTGACGGTGCGGAGAATTATTGTTACGAACTGTCAAAGTTGCGTTACAAAATATCGCCATTATGATTTGACGGCGTTACGAATTGTCCGTCACTATTTGTGGGTATCGAGTTAGTATGAATTTTTATCAAGTTAAAGCCTTATGTATTCAATTGTTCGATAATTATTCAGTATTTAAAGTGGCCAATCCCCTTTCTGCAATCCGATCATTGCTTTCGACGGTTATCGATAACTCTGATTGCAGATTCTGCGGCTAATTTGCTGAGAATCAACATCATGGGGAGGAATTCCTCTACTAACACACAGGAGATTACCACCAACTCCCATGGAAAATGTTACACAGGAAACGGAAGACAATATCAGGTGTCAAAATCGTATTTAATAGACATCCTGGTGTTCCGAAATCAACATATTCGCGAAAACGAGCAAATGGTGTGACACCTACCGTCCAAATTTTATAACTTTTGAGTGGGGAAAACAAACCAAATCCTTATTAGAGTACGTGTTTGATGAGCAAGGTATTAATAGCGTTTGCTTGATTTCTATAAGAGTTTGGTGAAGTTTGTTTTATCAGAATACTTATTTAGACTCTAATAATAACCAGCAAGTGCCGCAATGTAATCAGTAAAAAGATGCAAATGTATCAATATATAACTTCCCAACAGATCCAAAAATGCAAAGTGTGGTAAAACACTTTAAAAATTAGGATACATATTTTCGAATACTCAGTGTGTATCAGTCACTGCTTAGAAACATATTATAAAGGTAATTTCACTCATTTCAATGAAATATTTTGATGTTCAGTCTTATTTAATGCTTTGAAAACCTGTTCGCCTTCTACCATCGGCCGATTTCTGTCTCCAATGTATTTTAAAATGTCTACCAAACTAATTTTAACAAGCACCATCTCTCAAAAAATACCTTTATCCCCCAAAATTCAAAATTTTATCAAATGGACAGAAAAACTGAATTGGATTTGTTTATTGTTTTCCCCATTCCACTGACAGCTTTGACATATATACTGCAGCGCCCACTATCGGAAAAATTTCCGCGAATACCAAGTTTTGGAGAGTGTCACTTTAAATGTAAAAGCTAGTTGAATTTGTTTATGAACGCGATTCAAAGCATATAATGTTGCTCTCCATAATAGAAGGTATAAATATTCACATATAATATGATTCCAGGCTGATAATTTTTGTTTTGTTACTTCTAAATTATATATTGATTATTTTTTAGAATCTTATCATTTTCTGAATCCAAACAAAACTTCTCTTAACAAACGTGAGCAAGGCAATCAAAGATGAACGGGTTCCTAAGGAAAATGAATGGTTGTTCCAAAACAGACAAAATGTCTGTTGTTGTTACAATTGTCGTTTATATGATTTTTTATCAAATCAATAAACTACAAACTCCACAACAGAACTTTTAAATGCTATATTTTTGTTGTAGAGTTTATTATTTATCAATTTTACCTGATTATTACAGACAAAAAAAAAGTAGTTTACTATACATCAGGTGAATCAAATAGCGCGCGCTCCACCGGCGTCTTGTTACCATAGAGATAATACAGATAGAGGAGAGAGAAATTTGGAGGTTTAGGCTGTCTTTTTCTAATAGCGCGCATGCTATATATACACAAACAAAGACAGAAAAACCTCGCATCGTCTGTCCTTTTCTCTCTCACCGGAGTTTGGTCGGAAATTTCCACTTACACAACGGCCTATGGCTTCTTGCCTCTACTTGTGGTATCTCTATGCCTGTTACACACTTCCGTCCCATTTCACGAAATCACTGCCACAAACCGAGCGGAGAGATAATACACATAAAAAAATTATGTAGTAATAATACAAATATCTTATAACATAATAAAATAACCTCATACTCATATTCCTTGTGAATTTATGTGATATTTAGAATTACCTAGAAAATCAGTTGAAATTGAAGCATATTTTATGGAGTTAAACGCCGTTAAGAGCCTTATTAAACGTAGGTCTTCTTTATACATTAAGGTATACTGCATTATGTACGTAACTACATGCTGCTCTAAATTGAATAAAGCACAGATTTATCTTCCAGCTCTTTAAGAAATCAGAGTGAAAACTCTTTTCAGCCATTTTACATTACACAAACCATAAGCAGAGACTACGATCATCTTCAAAGGGTACAACCATTTATATTTTAGAGTCTTTGACGGCTATCTGACCAGAAATGCGCGACGGTGACGATACCGTGACTATGTTCAAACTATAGCCACTTGTCGGCGACCAGTTCCTACGAAAACATTACATCCACGCTACGCTACCATTACCCAATTTTTACAAAAATAATTGGCTCTATCATCTATGATTTATCACTGCTAATTATGTCTTCATTAGGTGAAGAAGAAGCATTGCATTATTCATGTAAAAAGCGAAGGGGCAGATTTTGGGTTCACATGTTTATTACTAATAACTCAAATCGAACAGCCTTTATATGTGCTAGAGAATTATTGTGTGACGGAAAAAAATTCCAGTCATTTCATCGAATGCCAAAATGTAGATTTTCAATCAGTTCGCAATGGGACTGAGAAGCTAGGTCGTGCGGAACCGGTATCTTCTAGATAGCGTTGCGATCTCGTTGCCGTTGCCTTGGTCTGCAGGTTTCTATTTGAACCTATTTGGTGCTACTGATAAGCTACGTTGAGTCGGGGTATCGTCGTTTATGCGCATTGATGCTGAGAAGTCGTTTAGAACGAATTTTCTTTAAAGGTCATCGATACTTTTATACTCTTACGGAACAACAAAGATATATTGTGGATACTTTCTTTCTTTGAAAAATATACAATATTCAAAAGGTGAGCAATTACGGTTTTTTAGCTTTGAACAAGTTGATGATTATTTCGACGAAATCGCTATGGTGCAGTTCATGTTCAATAAGTTAATATTTTTAATGTTTTCTGTATTTCAAAAATCTCATTCAATAGTACGATATTTTCATCCCTCTAAAATCTCAGGAAAAACTATTTACATATTCATGTCTCCCTTTATTTATTCTCCTTGCGCCTTCACTGCTCTAACCTAAATACTACCGACTTGAGTCCCACGATAATTTTTCAAACCTATAATTGCTCTACTTTCATCACAGAGAAACTACCGAGGAGTTCAAAGCACCCTCGTAGATCACCTGTCACAAACTCGGCAGACGACGTTTCGGGATTCATTGAATAGTCATTAAATTTTCATCGATCGTTAGTTTCTACGAATGGCATCCAATTAGAGGATTTACAGAAATGGATGACTCCCCTTAAGCTAATTGGTATATTTAAATTTTGTTCATTTTTTATAAGAAGGTTCGTTTTATAATGGTTGCTGGGTCAAAGGGTTTTAAAACGGTTTGAATAAACTAATTTAGAAAGCAAATCACGTTGCAAAGCATTTTTCTTGGTTTGAAAGTATAGTGGGCTGGATATTATCGAGATTTATATATTCATTCATTCGATTGAGTTGTGCTCAACAGCCCAAGGCCCTGAAATGAATCTTTGTACCATTTCCCATGTTATCTACTTCCATTCCAGAAGCTTTGTGTTTTCTATAAAGGCCACTAGTTTGACTAGGAGGATTTTCAGTACTTGTGATAGTTGGATTATTTACTGTCCAAAGTGCTTCCATCTGAGTCCTTGTAAGTTCTCGCAGAAGCAGAGTATGTGAGTAGATGTTTCATCATAGAGTTCACTTTTCCTGCACATAGGTGAGATTTATATATGTTTTCAGTAAGTTTGTTCATACCAATAATTATTATTAATAAAAAAGAAGAGTATGCTTCTTTTTATTCCAAGAAAAGACTGATGGACTCCATAGACAGGCATCAATTATTGTCAGAGCGACAATTTGGATTTCAGATATGGTTATGTACGAATGTTGTAATTAAGACCTTGGTTTCCTCAATGTGAATTCCACTATTCTTGTTCATAGCTCTTATCACCCATCAAAAAGTTTCTGTCTAACTATTACAATTAAGTCAGAATACTTCAAATTAGTCGATGGTATTGGTTTCGTAATTATCATTATCCAATTAAATAGTTTCATAATTGAGGTTGATTAAGTACATGGGACTCCTCCTAAAATTATTCTAATCGGACCTTCCGTTTGAAAGTTAGGGCAGGTATAAAAATGCTAAGATAAGAAAAATGCCACCTGGTTGCCTGCGAAGACTAGAAATCAAGTTTAAATGTCAAGAAATCTGCTCAGTTGGTTGATATTTGATTATTTTCGATCGATAAGCAAACTATAGATAAAATCGACAAAAACTTAGTAGGCTACTGTCATCTTTGAATACCCAATTAGTTGTCAGAAAACTGTCAGATTATAATAGATGAAAATAAATGACGTTCCGGGTTTGACCATACAAAATTGTACAAATTTCACGATCAATAATATTAAATAAAATTATTTAACAGTCTAGAGATAGGATAGTTTAGTGTTATTTTCGTTTTACCAACCATAAAAATAAATATCAGGTTACTTATATTCTTCACATTTGTGCAGTTGTAGAAAAAGTATAGTGTGTAGCATGTGGGAAAGTACTTTTCTCACAAGTGTGGAACTTTGTAGCACGAGCACGAAGTTGAACTTTCCCTACTTGTTGCACAATACACTATTATCCTCAAGCAAGGATAGCAATAGCAATTACCACCGCCTGGAGTGTCATGATGTTTGTGCATTTTCAATGAAAAATAATGATCAATAATATATAATACATTAACTAGTAGGATATTTGATTACATCAAAATTAAAAAACGTGCTACGAAATTTTAGGAAAAAGATATCTCCATAAATAAAACTTTGGGAGACACTAAATTTTGTCGATATTCGTTTTTACAGGCTTCCGCTAAGAATACGTGATATTACAATCTATAGATCTACACTTTCACGATTCGATCTCAAACAATAAAACTTTCAAGTTTTCAAAGCATC
The DNA here is from genome assembly GCA_949126875.1 of Lochmaea capreae. Taxonomy (NCBI): domain Eukaryota; kingdom Metazoa; phylum Arthropoda; class Insecta; order Coleoptera; family Chrysomelidae; genus Lochmaea; species Lochmaea capreae. The sequence goes on from OX421409.1 coordinate 12,160,838, forward strand.
CTTTTGGGAAACGACAATGAAATGTTGGCACAGTGCTAACGCTACGCTCCGCTCGTATGGACCGCGTCTCGGATGACACCATAACCTCACTTATTTTTTCGATATATAAATCACCACTCGGCGATAACCCTAGGAGAAAACTTTTGACCCACGCCGTGCGCCTCCGTTCATTCATCGAGTTTTTATTTGAGAGAAACTAATACTGGCAAATATCTCAAGAAATACTATACGGAAGCTGAATTCTGCTGAATACTGAATGTATAACAAAAGTTGTGAAAAACAAATAGAAATTCTTTCGATTTTATCTTCAATATTTGTTTTTGTTATAATAATAGATTCTATCATTCACCGATGGAATGAGAATTCTCAATAAATAAGTATTCTAAAGAGATTTGGCAAAGGTTCATTCCAGTAAAATAGTTTTCCAGTTGGACATAGATGCTAAAGATACTTTCGGTGTGAACATCTCGGGAAAAAATGTATACATTTATACAGATAGCAGACAGGCACTACTAGCCCTGAAGGGACCACGTATCATATCAAGATCAGTACTAGAATGTCATCATGTCTTGATTGAGGCGACAAACAAAAATGTAGCCACGTTATCGTGGACAAAAGTCAAGTCATGGGTTAGTATAAAGGTAACCTGGCTAGGAAGGCAGCAGCTCAAATACTTTTTGAACATACCTGCCGCCAATGTGAAAGTTTTAGCAGTAGTAAGTCTAGTGCGCGAACATACTTACAATGAGTTCAAAAAAAGGTAGGATGAAACAAAATACTGCTAAATCTCCAACGAATTCTTCTTCGTGAAGTTAAAACCATAGGCTGGTTGTCGTACTGAGAGAAACTTCCAGTAGGATGCATTGTCTAATGAGGTTAAGGGTTAGCCCTACCCTCCCAACTTATCAGATCAGATCAATGCGCTAAAATAATAGACTTCATCGGAACTTGGAGGTAGACAAAGTCAGTGAGCCAAGCATCTTGAACTACGTAAATGTTAAGGCGATCCCCCTCCTTGACAACACCAACCAGATAAAAAGACTCAAGTGGAAGAAACCTTATGAGTTAATAAAGTGATACAGTGTAAAATAGAGAAGAACTGTGGATTCAGAAAGTAGGTTGGTGTTTATTCAAATTAGAGTCTTAAGAACTGCTAATTTGAGTATCCAACTAGTATTTCAAGCTAGGTTCTCTTCCTGAGGTGCACCATAGTTCCTTTACATTTCAATTTAATATTTTTCTTCCGTTGAAATCACTTGATGTCAATAACAGGACTATGTTTTTAAATAAAGTCTTGATGGTCATCAAAAAGTAACTGAAAGTTACTAGGTTTGCTAATAAATTCTTCTGCTTATTCATCGTTCTTCATGGAAAATGAATGAATATAAAGGATCAGCCTTCGCAGTCGTTCCTTTTCCAGCAATTAGGTTTTTAAAATGTTGCTTTCTATAAATACTTCATTATTATAAAAGTTAAAAGGGCTGTGACACTTTTATATTTCACAGAATTTCCATGAAAACAAGCACTTTGTCAAATTTTCTAACCACCAATTGAATCGTTTAAAGGGAAATAAACTATAATATAACTTCGCCAAAACCAAATCTTATCATCCTTATAAAATTATTTACCGTTTACTCCTTTAATAACCTAACAAATTTCTTCTGAAAACTTCACGAACTTTCCAACTGCAGAGAAAACTTTTCGATTGAGTGGAGATTTTATGGACACCAATAATTAGTGTCGATGACCCGATTTGTGTCACTCGAATTCCAGAAAATACCCCTATCTACTGACAACAGACACAAGTACGTTACAGGAGTAAAGGAGCATCCTCCGAGAGTCGGTTGTCACGAGTACGGATAGAAGGGACGCTACCAGAGATAGATTCTTCAAAAGGCAATTTCTAAGTTCACAGTGGCGTACAGTGGAGTTAACACAGCATAATTCATTATTTTGTGATTCCACTAATCTTTTTTTTAATTTAAGGACTATTTTATATATTGGTTGAAAAATTCATGGCTTTCGTCATTATGATCTCCATGCCAAAGAATAGTGGTGTCACCAACGGAATTCCTTGAATCGAGAGATCATTTAAATATGTAGATAGCTCTCGGGTTAATTTCACTTATATAAGATTTTAACCTCCAAGCTCAAATGAGGCTGTCAAAAGGGCCTTAAATAGAAGAGGTATAGATAGCACAACATCCAAATGCATATCGGAACCGCCAATCACTAGACTAGCAGAAACGAGGACTAGTAAAGACATTGTCTTCGTCTGTACAGCCAGGAAATGACCGCCGTTAAGAGTAAGTGGCACCCCCATTAATGTGGAGCTTGATGGCTTTACTAACTCCTGTGTAGTTTGCCGATGATATTGCCATAAGGAGAAAATTCGAGAACACCCTTTGTGACATCTTACAAAAGGGTCTGGTCAAATAGCTGGTGTGTGCAAGTGGGTCTAAACATCAACAATCCTAATAGCTTTTAGAAAGAACAAGATACAAACTAAATCGAGAGGAGATCTCTAAGAAAACCACTCCACCGCTTCTTAGAAATCAGGAAACCTGGGACATGCTACAAGATGGACAAGTTCTACGTTCCAAAGAGATTGGATACGAAATTAAACAACAGGAAGAAATTGAATCGACATATCATTACACTGTGAAACTCCACTTTGGGGGTCGGAACCATTTTGCGGTATCAACTCCAATGTAATATTGAAAGCAATAGGCAAAGCCGGAATGAAGAGAACTGACCATTGGAAATATCTAGTAGCGCTTAGACAATCAAAGATACTTCTAGGTGACTAGAACCTGTTGGGATCAAATGAATGCCTAAGTCAGAGTAGAACTACACAGGAGTGTTAACGGGACATTGTCGTCTGAATGGTCTTCTGTAAAAGCTCAAAATAGTAGGGGAAGAAGAATGTAGATTCTGTGGTATGAAAGAAGAAGATTTCATCAACATACTAGACTAGGAGACTACTGGATAAAAGGGGACAGAAGACCTATTGCCAAATTATCTTCATTTTCATGCTTATCCATCAATAGCTCTAGTAAGCACAGTCCATGGGATATTGTTAAGGTCCAAAAAACCTAGGAGACTCAATTCTGACCTAAGGACACTTCAAATCCAGCTCAAGGTCACTTCTAGTCCAATCCAAGGACAGCCCTATCCTAGTAGCCGAACAGAATTTCACGGAAACATCCAACTGATAGATTAGTCACCCCTTCAAGCCGTAGATCCCGTAGATCTATTTCCAATTTTTCACTATTATATTTACTCAAATTTCACATTTATTACTCGTTGTTTTTTTGTATTAGATATTATTCGTGGATGTTTAAAAGGTAGTGGCGCCCAAGTTATAAATCTGTGGCAGAAAGTCAAAAGGGCATAAATAATTTTTTTTGCAAAATGAGTTATTTATACCGATCGATAGCATTTTTCAAGCTTGATAATATGACAAAAGGGTTTATCTATATTCCTTTAAAATAACGTTGTTTTTTTTTATAAGGGAATATCTGGATGAAAAATATTTTTTCTTTCTGGCAAAAAGATATAATTAACAATTTTTTATTTTTTTATTTATTTTGGCAGGAAGGTATATCTTCAGATACTATAATATTTTTCAACCTTGTTATCCCACATAAGAGCATAACTACAGTTGTATGTATGTATGTATGTCTTTTGGGGTAACATTCACTGAGACATAAAAGATCTATTGTGCCCCCTTACTTTTACTTAGTTCCTGAGGAAAGTCTCAGAGACTAGTAGCTCCTTTAGTCCTATTTCCCCGAGGAATTTTAGGATATCTGCAGGCTTCAACTTAGGTAACTGTCCCTCTTCTATCCAGTAGTCTCCCAGGTGCTGTGCCCTAGGATTATGAATTGCTGTGCAGTTCGCAAGTATGTGGATGGAGGATTCTTCTTCCATTCCACAAAACCTACAATCTTCTTCCTCCACTATTTTGAGCTTTTTAAGGTGCCCATTCAGGCGACAATGTCCCGTTAGGATTCCTGTTAAAACTCTTAGTGCAGTTTTGCTTTGACTTATGCATTCATTTGATCTCAACAGGTTGTAGTCACCCAGAAGAATCTTTGATTGCCTAAGCCCTACTATATCTTTCCAATTGTCAGATCTTCTCTTTTCTTCGGCTTTACCTATTTCTTCCAATATTACATTGGAGCTGATTCCGCAAAAAGGTTCCGGCCCCCAAAAGGGTATTTCAGTCCCCCTCTTTGCTAGTTCATCTGCTATTTCGTTTCCTTCTATTCCAGTGTGTCCTGGAATCCACAGTAAGGTGACTATATTATTCTCGCCTAGTTCATTAAGTTTGCCTAGGCATTCCCACACCATTTTGGAACTGATTACACAAGAACTCAGCGCTTTAATGGCTGCTTGACTATCAGACATTATGATAATCCTTTGCCTTCTATATCCTTTGTCAAATTTCCGCTTGAAAGATACTTGGGGTTTTTCCCAAGCTTTCAGAGTGTTTGGTGCCGGGCCCGTAAACTCCTATCCCAGTTCCTTCTATTGCTTTTGAGCCATCTGTGTACAATTGAATGGCATTCTTTCCAAGTCTGGTAATGGTATTTGGATCCCATTCCTTCTTGTTGCTTAATTCCGTAACGAATTTCTTTGAAAAGTTATACTTTTTCATCATACCATCCTGTGGAATGTCCCAGGTTGTCTGATTTCTAAGATTTCTACAGTTGAATCATATTTTATGGAAAATCAAGTCAGACAAAGCGGCGTAAGTCGACTTGTGACTCTTTGTCGGTTTGGATTGCCGACAAAATCTTTAGGTTTTATTTAGAGATTATGTCTTTTTGTCGGTAAGGAATTATTTAATAGTCGTATAATTTCGGCACGTTGCGTACGATTGTCTATTAAAAACGCCCCTTCGGTACGGGCATACGCACATGGAGTGCGATTCTGATCATGCCATTATTGAAAAAGCGAAAAAAGAAGTCCCTTCAACATACACCTTCCTCGAGACTGGTACAACCTTGTTAGGCTTGCAGGCAATCAAGGTTCCAAAGCAAACAAATGTACAGTTGTCGAAATGAAGCGAGAGAACTTCCTGGATTTAGTGGCATTGTTAAAGGGTCCACTGGTAAATCGAAAAATCACCGAAACGAACCAAAAGTTTTCATGGAGGCCAGTAAAATGGCTGAGGCATGAACACAAATTTGCCATAGTACAATTTAAAAATAGTCTAGAGAAAAACCACCCTTTTGAAAAAATAAACTTCAAAAGGAAGACAACACCTATAAATGCAAACTTCGATTCCAAAGTTTTACATGACACTGACAGACCAATAGACAAAAAAAAGCACAAAATTTATTGGAATTATTAGATCTCGTCGATGAGAGTGCTAAACTTTTCTATAGAAACCTAAAAACTTCGTCTGAAGAAAGTAGGGATGTCGATCCATACATTGATAGTTATTTCAGTGATGAAGAATTTTAATGTTTGCTTTTCCTAATGATGTTTTTTGTAAAATTTGATTATTTGTTCTTTAAATAAAATAAATGTTGAGAATAATAAAGCATACGCTATATTATCTACACTTAATGAATCTTTTTGTTATATCAATCACAAAAATTATTTTGACAGAAGGGAATATGTTTAGATGCTGCCTTTTGTCAGATTCTATATTAGGTGGCTATCTAGTTAACTGAAGTTATGCCTTCTTGTCAAAAAGTCAGAACATTCAATTTAAGGCACTACTCTGAGTTCCAAATAAAAAAAATGTTTCACCGTAGCATTTTTGGAAAAAAAAACTTAAAAAAGTGTTTTTCTAATACCCGACAAAAAACTCTTTTGTTTCCCCTAACAAAATTTTTCGTATCCTCATTGCTAATAAGCGAAATCCAATCAAGTCACTTTTTTAGTTCTCTTGTAGAACTTGAATATTTGGGTTATGCCCTTTTGACTTTCTGCCACAGAAATAATACCTTATAATATATTTATACTGAATTTAGACGAAATAGTCAACAGAGAAACAAGATCGAAATGTTTCAGAACCAAATAAATCGAAAGAAACAAAATAAATGAACAAACGCTTTTGCCATGTGAATAATTTACCCTGTCTACGTCTCTGTTTAGGGTTTGCTTGTGCTATCCTTAGGATTCTTGGACGAAAATGCAGCGTGTGGAACAGACCCTTTGAAGTTGAATCAAACAGGCGACGGAATGTCCTCATGTCGTATACCCCGACTTCCAAGCCAAAGGGTGAATTGATAAAGTTGCGCTCGTTGAACACTGATTGTCTGTTAATAAGAGCCTCTTGGAATTTTTGCTGGTTGAAGGAACGCAACGAAGAATTGCCTACATCATAATTGTGAACTATGCGGGATTATGTACGAGTTATTCATGTTTTGATTCGCTTTGGGAAAAATCCGGAGAATAATTTATTATTTTCAGAACAAACTGGTAGTATATTGAAAATGAGAGAAAAGTGTATTGGTTGTAAATTTATAATAGGATCTTGCAACCGTGCCTAGCTAGATCAATAGTTGCACATTATCAGGCCAATATCTTCCAGAAGAACAATTATTAAAGCAAGAAAATTTAAACTAAACATGAAGACACGTGACACAACTACACAATTAATAATATTTTGAAGTTTGAAGCTGCGTCCTCACCGAGTCAACACAAGTGCATCCGTCCACACCAGAGTTGACAGAAATGTTGTCGATCAGTCTAATCAACATGTCTGACGAAGATGTCGTAGTTGCTTGTGCATGTATTATTATCGCAACTTAAATAAGAAAACTGTTTGCAAAAGAATATTTTGGGTTAAACCAAGTCTTCAAAGTAGAATTAGATACAACGCCAGTAATTTGATAGAAGATTTAGAAAAATATGACGTCAACATATTGAGCCTTGAATACAGGTGTAACGGTGGTTTTATAAATTTTTCTCGAATGTCGGAAACTGAATTTGAATATTTATTACAAAAAATTGAACCAAAAATTTGTAAAGAAGACACCAATCACAGACTTGCCATTCCCATAACGGAGCGTCTTGCTGGAACGTTGCGATTTTTATCAACTTAAGATTCGTACGACTCACTTATGTATTTTAATAATTTGTTCTATTGTTAACCTTGATAAAAAATAATGAATAATAATGAGAATACAGGGATAGTAGTTTAACAAAAACTTGTGCAACATAATTTTGTATAACCAGGAGATCGCCTTTAACATATTTGCTGCTTAAAGTTACCCAACAGGATGGAATTATTTGGATAAAAATGCCATTAGTTTAAAATTCGCGATCAGCCAAAAATCACTGATGACATAAGGAGTGCGTTCATAATTTTGGTGCTCGGTCAATAATAATAGTCTTAACTACCTTGGTATACACTGTGTCCGTAAAGTATGGAACAAATTAATTTTTAGCTAAACAGGCCATTTTAAGAAATAATCCTGAAACAAGTCGATTTTTGAATTTTATTTACCGTATTTTAAAATAATCTGCTAAACAGGGTGAATTACTTTCGAGTACTGATGTCACCGTCATTTTTTTGAATGGAACACCTCCATTTTGTCTCAATTTTCGGATTACTGTAGCTGAGCTGATTCCAAAAATGTATCACATGTTGATTCCAATTGGTACAGGGTGGACAAAAATACAATAGTTTTGTGTGTGCTCATAAAGTAACGCGTAACATTCTTTATTGGTTAAATTAACAAAAATACTTATTGTCTAGCGGACAGAATATGATGAAATTATGACCTTATAAATGTTCGAACTGCAGCCCTTGCTGTATTTAACAGTAACCCAAACGGTGTACAAATTCTTGTTGAACCTTGTTTATTGTGTCTTGAGAAATATTGTTTATTGCTGTCCGAAATCTCTCTTTTAATTCTTGAATATTTGCTGGTTTCGTTTGATACACAACATTCTTCAGATGACCCCACCTAAAATAATCCAAAGGATCCACGTCTACCAATCCACCTGTTCGGAAAAATTTCGTCTAGGTACCTTCTAACATCTACAGCATAATGTGGAGGTGCACCATTCTGTTGAAACCATAAACTTTCATCAAAACCTCCAGGATTTCGTCTGCTGGGAAACAAATTAAGTAAAGTAGGTACGAGACACCCCCTTAAAAACTCAAGGTATGTTGCATCGTTTAAATGACCTTCGATACAGTAGGGTCCTATGACTCGATTTCTTACAATTCCAGCCCATACATTTACCTTGTATATTGTGTATTGTGTATGATGCCCACGTATCCAGTGGGGGTTTTCTTTTTCCCAGTATCTACAATTCTGACGGTTAACCTCGCCATTTAACGTGAAAGTGGGCTCATCAGAAAAAATAATATCTCGGTGACATTTATCCATCATTTTTTCACAAAATTGGAATCTTCTATCGAGATGATCTTCGTTTAATTCCTGCACAAGTTTGATTTTATAAGGATGTCATTTTTCAAGCTCTAATAGTTTTTGTACCGTTGTTTTGTAACACGCATCTTCTTCAAAACTAAGTAAAACATTTAACGCTGTATCAGCATTTACAGGGGACGACCTGATTTGAGTGCATTTTCAACCGTACCAGTTTCTCGAAATTTCTTTTCAATCTTACTGACTGCTGAACGCGTTATAGGTCTTTCTGGATATTTATCATTAAACAAATTGCACACTTCCATCTGAGTTCACGATCAGTCTCCATACCAACATACCCAATCATCATAAGTATTTCAATTTTTTGTTTTACGCTTATCTCCATTTCTACTTCAAATTAAATCTAAGCAATAATTAAAACATTCACTAATACCAAAAATATTGTAGTACTAAACTGTCACTGAACATCAATAAATTACTAAACAAATAATGACATTTCACAAAAAACTAGACGACTATGTTTTTTTTTAAATTGATAAGAAATAATTTCTTTTATATTTTGTCTGCTAGACCACAAGTAGCAAACATGTTTGGAATCAGCTCATTTTTATCAATCTAAAAATGTAACAAACTACAGGGTGTTACATTTAAACCATATTGCCGCTAGACAATAAGTATTTTTGATAATATTGTTCATTTAACTAATAAAGAATGTTACGCGTTACTTCATGAGCACACACAAAACTATTGTATTTTTGTCCACCCTGTACCAATTGGAATCAATATGTGATACATTTTTGGAATCAGCTCAGCTAGAGTAATCCGAAAATTGGGACAAAATGGGGGTGTTCCATTTAAAAACAATGATGGTCATTACTCGAAAGTAATTCACCCTGTATATGAAATTATTATTTTAAAATAAGGTAAATTAAAATCAAAAATCGATGTGTTCTAAGATTATTTGTTAAAATGGTCTGTTTAACTAAAAATGAATTTGTTCCATACTTTACGGACACAGTGTATAATATACCATTAGATAAAATGACATATGTGGACTTAAACTTCAATCTTCTATCAGTTACTCAGTCTAGTAGTTAAAGAGAAGTATATAGAATTTACAAATATTCATTTCGTGAACAAATTATTGTTGATATTATAGCACCCTTCCGCTATTATTGTTAAAATACCAATTTGATCACACTATTTAAAAAAAAACATTTTAATTTAGTGTGAAATTTGCAATTCACTCAGAGTCCTTCATTAAATTCGATTGTCGGTCCATTTGTTAGGAAGTGTCTTCCGAATTGGTACTCTGTGCAGTTTACACGAATACCGTAATGTCGACTAGATTTCGTAATTTATTCTCCGCATCAGCATCAGTTGTGGACGTTGCTCATGTCAACAAAATAGCGAATGTAGATAACTCTAGTAATGTGTGCAGTATCACGATTTAATTTTGTCTCGATTTTTTTTTTCAAATAAGAGTAGTTGGTAATTTTCGCATGCCTTTCTTTTTCTTCTAACGGGTATTAACAAAATATGCATGCAATTTCTAAATTAATTACGTTAAAAAATAAGTTATCAGTGGTAAAAGCAAAATTCAACGAACTAACTGAGATTTATTACAAAGATACTTTGTAATAAAGCAAAGCTCTAGAACTACAAGAAATTTTGAAAGTTTTCCTCAGTCAGATTAATTAATCACAAAGAAATATTACCATTTCAAATATATATTTAGCAAAATATTCCTCGAAACTTTATTGAAAGTAGGTTAATAGCTTAATTTGTCGCGAAATAACATGAAATGCTTCAATTAACCAAAATATTGATATCTTTCCACAAGTATTAACAGAATTAAAACAAAATTAATATAGTATTAAACAAAAAACAATTTTTGAAAGTATTTACCAGTTTACCCAAAAAGCAATGCTGGAAAAATAAACAAAAATAGATCTTATTGAGAATGGGGATTTACATTTCATGATAGATTCAACTTAAAACCATTCTCCAATGGAAAATGACTGTTTTTTTTCCTACTCGTCTCACTAATCATTGAATCGGTCTGTACATGATGTTTTTTTCAATTAGAGAGAAAGATAAGCTTTATTACCATAAAAAATTATACAATTTCATGGACAAAACGATATTATTTGAAGATACATAAAAATATGAAATTTGCTACCTCAAAAGAATAATGGAAAATCAGGAGAGTGTTGGTTTTTTCAATCAATATTGACCCTATGAGACATCCTAAAACTATTTCAAATTGTAATCTTTTAACCACAGTCTCAATAAAACATTGGAACCCTCTTCGATGTTCAATTTCTGAATTAGGCTTATTCATTTTCCAAATTATTCACGCAAATTACTCCACAACTCATAATTTGTAATCATTTTGTGAGGAATGGGACTACAGGCTTGTCCCTGGTTCGCCTTAAGCCTGGTATTTCATTCCATTAGGTCCTTCCTTTGTGACCATTCTGGTACGTGATAGTTATCTTTTCCAGATTTAAAGATATTTTCAGTTGAGGCTAGGAGCCTATAAACTGTGACTGGCAAGCTGGTCCACCACCTCGTAACCGAGGATTCCGGTAGGGCCCATAATCCATACCAGGACAACCTTATTGATAGCACACAGTTCCACAGTTGGTTCAGTTGTATTGCAGCAGGTGGAGTAGAGTGCCGTTATTACAGCTATCGGAAAATATTTTTATTAACCTGTCAGAATAGCAGTTTACCATGAAGAAAGAAAAACAACTGTCTGTCATGCATAATGAAGAGAATATAAAAAAAGACATACTGGTTTGTAAATATAGTATAACAAGTGTAGAAGACAAAACAATTAATTCACAGGCTTACAAAAAAAAGTTTTTTGTTTGGTGTCGCTAATTCTAGGTTATAATTTGGTTAATTAGCTCGCAAGATATCGTGCAAAGCTGTAAAAATCTAGATACTACGTTCAGGTTTGTATCGATCGATAATAACCTAAAAAACGTATTTGATCATACTTAATGTCATTATAATTAATTAATTTCTTTTTTAATTAATAATATCGATATGCTGTCGTCGAGAAGGTGTTGTGTAAATAATCTAAATACATTTTGTTACATTTGTGGTGAATATGTAGTGAAAAAGTTTAGAAAACCTTAACAGATTCAGTAAAGAAGACATACGTTGATTACTTGAATATAGAGATGAAGGCTCTGAACAAACCGTGGGTTCCAAACAGTTAACGTAATCATATAAAAAGTATAGTGTGCCGATGATTTGGACAGAACTGAAAAATCACATTGATGACTGATATTTTTGTGTTGTAAAATTACATGGTATCGACAAAACAAAAATGACATATCCTGATTTACCGTCTGCTAAAAGACCTCGACTGTGTTCAGATGACGTACCATCTCCTATGAATCAAGAGGGCTTTTCGGAAACAGTAATCTTGTATCAGATAGATTACCTATCAGCTGATTGCAAATCAGTCTCCATACCAAATCATCATAAGTATTTCAATTTTTTGTTTTACACATATCTCCATTCCTACTTCAAATTAAATCTAAGCAATAATTAAAACATTCACGAATTCCAAAAATATTGTAGTACTAAACTGTCACTGAACATCAATAAATTACTAAACAAATAATGACATTTCACAAAAAACTAGACGGCTATGTTTTTTTTTAAATTGATAAGAAATAATTTCTTTCATATTCTGTCTGCTAGACCACAAGTACCAAACATGTTTGGAAACAGCTCATTTTTATTAATCTAAAAATGTAACAAACTACTAACCATAAACGAGATTTTTATCTGAGTTTCCGAACGACGCGAGCTGTTTTTGTGGAAACGGTAAACTTAAAACTTGACCTACACACCTTTTAATACCAAAAGTTCCGTGGATAGATTATTTAGAGTTTTTCTGTGTTTATAGACCTTTATCAGAGACCGTTTATTCTGTTGTAACAAAGATTTTAATTGTTCAATTATTATTATTAGCGAATTACATACATGGACTGGTTTTTTATACAATACGTCCAAACTATTATTTTTGAGGAGGATGAGGGAGACGAGGAGGAATATTTATTAATATATGCATTGAATGCTTCAAAAAGACCATTCATTATTCGTTGATAATGATCCTGACTAAGAGTAACGAAGAGCTATAACTTGTTTTTCACTCATCGTTCACGCTAAATCACTAACAAAAAACAGCCAATTAACACTAAATTTTGAAGCCAACAAATTATTTTTTTCATAGAAAAGCTGAAAAGTACAAAACTCGCAAATTTCAAACACCTGTCAACTACGCAGCTTACATGACTTTTAGGTTAGAGGTTAAAGAAAACGGAACAACACGTCAGCTGATCGCATTCACCCACCGGTGTACTTGGGTAGAAAGGATCCAATCATATGACTATGACCCGCCCAATTCGTTCAGTTTCGGAACGTAAGTGATCGTGATCCGGATTACTTTCCGAACATTCAGATCATGATCGGGTTAACCCGATCATAGTTTCCGAAAAGCACTAAGATCTTTCAGATCTATCAGCGTATAGTGAAGAACAAGGAGAACGTTTCCATCAAGATTTAAAGGTGATGGAAGATAGATACCAAGGTTGCTTGGATGAACATATATAATGGCAGATTACTGTTGGAGTATTACACGAAAATGTCCAGAAGACATCCATCAGAGAAAATATAAAAAGAGAAGCTTCTAACCCGTAAAATAATGTGTAATTAGATGTTCTTTTATTTTCAATAAATTAATTAAATGCCTTTTCAATTTATTTACCATTGCAAAATCTCGAAAACTACACGTAGCATTGGAAAAGTAAGTATCAAGTTTTTATCAGGGTACCGAATGTACTTGAAATCAGTTTTACTTTCAGCAGCACCAAAATTATTGTAGACCTGTGTTATGATTGCATTTCGCAGGCATTTTCCACGGACACTGAAGGGAAGCTATAGTATATTTGGGTGTCATCTGCGTAAACGTTAATTTTACAGGTTTTTAAAGATATTATTTAGTTCATTGTATTAATAGTGGTCTCAAAATGGATCCCTGAGGAACTCCTGAATTCAAAGTTGAAAATCCCGATTAATCTGATCCAATTTTGACACACTATTCACGATTATTTAAATAATTACACAAAATGTTAATGGTACTATTCTATTTTATTGATAAACATTTTGAAGTAAGATATACATTATTTTCTGCTTTGAAATAGTTTGTTGATTATATGACGCGAAAACTATTGACATGTATACTGGATTGTTGGAGCAATAATTTGATAAACATTCTCGTTTCTCGTGTATTTCCATCTCTTCGACCTGTGAAAATCAAGGGGTCTGAATTCAAGAGAGCAGATCACGAAAACGGTCGGTCAGCTTAATAGTGACCGAATGGCGTACAATAGGTGTGCCATGCTTAAAGATAAATCAATTAGGTACAGACGCGGCATTCAAATACTAGAATTTGCAGGGTCAATGAAAATTTGCAATTCATGGCAAAACGAATTCGCTATAAATTTTCAGAACTCGACCTTAGTCGGATCAATTAATTTGGTCCATTTCGGGTCGACGCAATGTGCTGACAAAGTCAATAAATTTATCACTTAATAGTTCATTATTTTTGCGAGTGGCGGCCAGTTACGTCCACTTTGGAGTTATATAGGAACGCCACTTTGCTGTTTTTATTTCCTCCTAAAAGCATTGTCATGCAAATGGATTTCAGATTGAATTTTTGCTAAGTTTATTTCGGTATAAACAAGACTGTATAATGGTTATTGCTTTTAGTCTCTCAAACTCTGGTAATCTAATAAAGAATAATGCCATGGTGGTGGAAATGTGAAAAGTACTTTAATAAATCAATATCCACACTAAACCGTTCCAGCTATCACTAAATAACTATTTATATAACTAGTATCAAAATTAACGTGTTTCACATCGTGTTCATTTACAAAATTGTTTGTAATTCAGTTGACCGAAAAATTGTTTTTCAATCACGTCTTACTCAAAAGAAGTTGAGGGTAGGGATGACATTTTCACGTTAAAAAATGTTAGTTTATAATTCAAATTCAAGGAGTGTTGGGATTTTCTGTGAATATGCACATTAGCCGAAATAATAAATAATTCCATTTGGCTTTTTCGCGTTGTAGATTAGATTTGATTTGATAAGGTGGTCAATCACGCTATTACACTGTGAACTTTTCAGATTTATCGGGGTCCTCTTAATCTAGATTAACAGATCGGCCTCGAGACTGAACCTTCCTTGTAATTCCTTGTCGGTGGCTTCTCATTAGTACAAGAAACCCCACATTCACCAGGCAGTCGCACTAGCAAGGGATGTACTTTGCAATTTCCTACTCTAGAATCTGCAGATAGCTTCCCCCATTAGCATGGGCGCACATACTCGGGGGCAAGGTGACGCCCCCCCCCCTCCCCTAGCCGACTTAACTTAGTCATTAATGACTTGATCATTGTTCAGGAAATTCGTAATACAGTCGGAACAATAAAAGAAGTCATAAACTTCTTTAGAGATAGTGTTTTACGTAGAAAATTAATACCCCATATTCCAATATTCGGTGAAACGAGGTGGTCCCTCAAATTTAAATCAATAAGGGTGTTCAAAGAAAACTTTTTGAAGATCAAAGAAAGTCTCCATCATCTTGCAAATGACAATGGACGCAACCAGGATACCAGAAGACGTGCTCACCTACTAGACTGTGCAACATCGTCAACATAATTTATCGTTTGTCTGCATATTATTTCGAGATATTCTTCTTATTTAGAATCTGTTGTCAACAAACACCAATACGTCGACATGGTCCTATTTTCAGTATACACATATATCAAAAAAGTTATCATTTTCTATCTCACTATACCTCCCACAACTTGTACCATAGAGCGTCCTTTCAGCACTCTACGTAGAGTGAAAACTTGGCTGAGGAGTACCACTGACCAGGAACGTCTTTCAAGCTTGTGCCTGCTAAGTGTCCACAGAAAAAGAGCAAAGAGACCTGACTTTGAGGACATAGTAATTGACTTGTTCGGCAGAAGAAAAGAAACTTACAGCTTACTTTTTCTTATAAATACTGATCACTAGTTCGATCAATTTCGCTTAAGCTATAAATTGTCATCGGTTTTTTATTTCTTATAACTGGTTTCAATAAAAATAAATTAGTGTAATGTGGTTTTGATTGACCTTAAATGCTGTAGCCTAGTATTTAAATGTAGGGAAGTTTATCCAACATAGTTCAAACTAGAGTTAGGTGCTTAAAGCTACGTATTGTCTTCCAAAGTATATAAAATGTTATATGCAATATCATTACTTCTAGTCCCCTCCTGAAAATTTTCATATGGGCGCCCTTGTTTGCTTGTCCTGTCAATATACCTACTAAGGCATTGACAGTTTCCCCATATTTGCTTACTAGGTCTCCTACGTACCTTATTCTGTCCTGGAGCCGTCCGTATACCAGGTTGCCTCAGCATTGTTTGGGTACACCTATCTTCCTGTATATTCGAAAATCGAGTCATTGGATTATTGTGTGGGAATGCCTAGGCATACTCAATGAACTAGGCGAGAACAATATGGTAACCTTAGTGTGGATTCCAGGACAGACTGGAATAGAAGGAAATTAAATAGCAGATGGACTGAAAGACCCTTTTGGGGGCCGGAACCGTTTTGCGGTATCAGCCCCAATGTAATATTGGAAAAAATAGGCAAGGCCGAAGGAAAGAGAAGATATGGCCATTGGAAAGATCTAGTAGGGCTTAGACAATCAAAGACTCTGATGGATGGCTAAAACCCGTTGAAATTGAATGAATGCATAAGTCAAAGTAAAACTGCATTAAGAGTTTTAACAGGGACCCTAACGGGACATTGCTGCCTGAACGGGCACCTGAAAAAGCTCAAAATAGTGGAGGAAGAAGAATGTAAATTCTGTGACATGGAAGATGAAACCTCCATCAACATACTTGCGAATTGCACCGCAATTCAGAATCCTAGGACACAGCACCTAGGAGATTATTTGACAGAAGAGGGACGTTTACCTAAGTTGAAGCCTGCAGATATCCTAAAATTCCTCAGGGAAATATGACTAAAGGAGCTACTAGACTCTGAGACGTTCCTCAGGAACTAATTATAAGTAAGGGGGCACAATAGATCTTTTAGGTCTCAGTGAATGTCACCCCATCGTACATACATACATCCATTGGATGATTGTTACTCTCGAATAATACGATGTTAAAAACAAAATAGATGTGGAGCTCACTGTTAAATTGAACAATTTGTGTGCTCACATTCATGGTAGGTTTTAGGACTGCAATCAAAAAAAAGATTTAATCCTAAAAACTCAGAAAAAACAACACTTTAAAATAATCGTTGCTGAGTTTAGTCCTTTTAGGTCTGTTAAACACACTGCACAATGTTCAATTACATCAAAATTAAATTGCTGTTGGGTTAAAGATATTTTTTCAATTGCTTGCACCCTATAGTAACTCAATTGCTAATATCAACGAATTTCTTCTTCTAGTAGAAAATCTATTCGCTAGTACCAAACAGGCCGCGAGAATGCCAATTTCTAATTGATTTATCTCCAAACAGAGCACACCTATTGTACACAACAAATGAAGAGGGAACTTAGGCCACATTTACTAAAACTAAATCCTTAGTTTGAACTAACGGACCGTTAAGTAGCTTAAAACAACGATTGTCTGGCATTCTCTTCCATTTGCATAAACTGGAAGCAGATATTTTACTTCATTCTGCCACTGCACAGTACTTGGGCTACATCTACACAATACAATTTGTGCACAGGAGCATGATTTTAGTTTGCAT
Organism: Lochmaea capreae; assembly: GCA_949126875.1. Taxonomy (NCBI): domain Eukaryota; kingdom Metazoa; phylum Arthropoda; class Insecta; order Coleoptera; family Chrysomelidae; genus Lochmaea; species Lochmaea capreae. Next base: position 12,178,040 of record OX421409.1, read on the forward strand.
TTATGTTTCTCTTTCCGTATCTTGTGATTTTAATGAGAGACTAATTTGAGATACATTCAACATAATATTATATAATTTGAAATGAAACTACATGAAATTACATAAAACTAGAATTTACATTTGAATCATGTTATTTTGAATCTCACATACCACTAATATACAGGAGCTTTTGATCGTAATTCATCACCTATTCGAAATTAAAGATCTATTTCACATGTCGAACGTTAATTTTTCGTAGCTGCTCAGTGAGTATGGTTAAGCGTTGTAGGTATTCACGTGTATTTTGGTGAATATTCTGAAATTATTTGTTTAAATGAAGTAAAGCAAGAAAAATTGTTTATAACACCGGTATACAGCAGTTTTGCATCGGGATATACGTAGGTTATTTTTATTGCTTTTATACCTAGAAATAATAATGAGACAAAAAATAGTTCTGAATGTGCTACAGGCCAAAGTTTTTGGCGGTAGTGAGCGGCATCACTTCTACTAGCCCACAGGCAAAGATAACAGGAGTACAGGAGTATTTATCATATCCACCTTGCATTCCGGTCGAAAAGCGAATCAGCGTCTCGTTCACAACTTCTCGAAGATATTTTATACAGATTGATACAGCGGAGAAAAAGTGAAACACGTTATTCCACAGTAATATGCAAACACATACTGTCATCATCCACAACAACGAGCGATGCAAGAAACACAGATAACATACTTTATTTACAGATGGCATCTGACCATGGCGCTCCCTACGGCGAATTAATTTTGACGGGTGGCGTCACCTGACGAGTCGGAAAAGGAAGCTCTAACACCTTTTACATGGTTGTGGTCCTCGCTAACTGTCGAAAAAGTAGATTCCTGAAATTTAACAGTTTTTGGCGGCATATTCAAAATTACTATAATTTTTCATTTATTGCAAAATGGCATTTATGGTCCATTTTTTGATTAAACAATAATCAACCAGTTTATATATTTTTATTCATTACCAAAAATTACACAATAAACAGATTGTTTTTTTTTCATTTATTTCAAGACAAACAAAAAGACATAGTATAAGAGCTTAACAATACAATAGTTAATAAATAAAATTTGGTAAATAATTTTGAAAAGGCTCAGCATGCGCTGTAAGGTAATGAAAACATAATCACGTTTAATAACATTCAATGAATATATGTGTAAAAAATTACCTTTTCAAATCCGAACATTTGTTTCCACTTCGTTCCAACCAAATTGAAAGCTGTTTTTTCTGGATTGAAAGTATATGCTGTATAAACAAAAAACTACTTCAGTAATTTGTCGCTTTTTATGTTATGAAAGATGTTCTGTTTTATTTTACTAAAATGAAACTTACCGAGTGCTCTTATACGTTATATTCCTTCACAATAAATTTGGCCATTGTCTTTTTCGATAATGATTATTGATAGATAATATTAACTAATTCACACTCTCACAACAAATTTGAAGCACGACATACATGAACTAAAATGGCGTAAAACTACAATGTGAGCCGTAGCCGAGAAGCATGTGCAAATATCTAGAATAAGTACCAGCAGCATTACAGTTCTCATAAAATCTGAAATTTTAGTAAATTTTCCGACTCGCTAGGTTACAGTACCATCGCGCGTTCACAGTTACCATACCTTGGCAAGAAACACTACCCCCCACCCTTTTACCTCTCTTTCCGACATTAATTGGGCGCGAAAATAAAAAATGGTTAAATCGCTATAACTTCTTAAATTCGATTTGTAATATCGCACTTTTTTATACAGTGTGACCCATTTTGTTTGGAAGCACCCCTATAAAATCCGCATTTTTCAACCGATTTTGATTTAGTCTTTTTTGTTAGATTTAGTATCAAAAACAGTATTTGAGCACAAATTTTCATACCATAATAGCTATTTTCAAGGCCCTCTACGTTAATTTTTCTTTGCCAAAAAAGACGAAAGTATATTAGGCATTTTTTTTTCTTAAATATGACTTCACCACTGGATTCAGAATCATCACAAATGTAAACTATCAAAATTTTATAAAAAAAGTTTTATTAACAACAAAGTTATCACCACATGAATTTGGAAAAAGTTGTTTTTTAATTAATTTTTTACTAAGAATGTAGACACATTTTAAAAATGGCAACATGGTAAACAAAAACTAGGACTCAAACATATTGCACTGTGAAAATTCGAAGCCGAAATTTTAAAAGACAGGATAATAGGTCCATTCTTTTTTGAGAGTAACATGAATGCCAATAACTTCATGGAATTCTTGGAAGGTGAGTTATCCGCAGTGATTGACGAACTGCCACTAGCAGAAAGAAGAAATTTGATATTTCAGTTAGATGGTTGTTCTGTACACTATTCTAGGATTGTCAGGCAGTGGGTTAACGAAAAATTTCCAAATGGTTGGATAGGTCGCGGTAGCGAGTTAATCGAATGGCCTTCTAGATCGCCCGATTTAACTACATTGGATTTTTGTCTGTGGGGTCTCTTGACACAAAAAGTGTATAAGACACGTCCAAGGAATAGAGCAGAACTGTGTGACAGATTACGACAGGCGTGTGCTGGAATAACGCCACATGAAATAAAAAAGCGCTAAGACATAGTCGCAAACGATACGAGAAATGTGTGGAAATTAACGGAGGTCTAGTCGAGGCTACACAAATGTAGAATTCAATTATTATTAAGTAGTTTAATAATTAAAATGTATTATTTGGTGTTAATTTGTATTGTCGTCACACCAGCACAATTTTACATTACTCTCAGAAGCTATAACTCCAGAACGGGTTAAGGTATCGGCTTCGAATTTTTACAGTGCAATATGTTTGAGTCCTAGTTTTTGTTTACCATGTTGCCATTTTTAAAATGTGTCTACATTCTTAGTAAAAAATTAATTAAAAAACAACTTTTTCCAAATTCATGTAGTGATAACTTTGTTGTTAATAAAACTTTTTTTTATAAAATTTTGATAGTTTACATTTGTGATGATTCTGAATCCAGTGGTGTAGTCATATTTGAGAAAAAAAAATGCCTAATATACTTTCGTCTTTTTTGGCAAAGAAAAATTAACGTAGAGGGCCTTGAAAATAGCTATTATGGTATGAAAATTTGTGCTCAAATACTATTTTTGATACTAAATCTAACAAAAAAGACTAAATCAAAATCGGTTGAAAAATGCGGATTTTATAGGGGTGCTTCCAAACAAAATGGGTCACACTGTATATACTTGGTTATATAATCAAAATATATTAAGTAAAACCCATGCGCAGGAAAAAATTTTTTTTACGGTGTAAATTAATAGAGATTTTTGAACCATATCCTGTATCATGAAACCCAAAACATGGATTATACTAAAATAAAGTAAAAAAAATGTGATAGTAGTAGTTGAGCAAATTATAGAAGAAAGACAAAGTAGCAAAACAAATACATTATTATTTATAGAATAAGAGGCAAATTTTATCATAGTTAGCAGAATTAAAGTCCGTTTGCAGACGATCTAGGTATACGAGTAATGGACAGTACGGACATAGAAATTAAAAAAAATTTGGACCTATACTCACCTATGGCAGCGAAAGTGGGTACTAAACCAAAAAATGAAGAGCAGAACACAAGCTATAGAAATAAAGTACCTGAGAGCCGTGAAACGAATAACAAGAAGATACAGAATGTATGAATGTATTGTGTCACAATGGCAGGGAATGAGCTTTAGCAGCCCGAGACTATTAGATCTTAAAAATTTGAACTATTGAAAAGCAAATATTTTCTATTTATATTATGGAATTGAATATAAATATTAAATTCAGCTTATTTCTATTTCAAACTACACACACGCAAGGACTAGTTGATAGGGCACTAACGAGCAACATAAATATTTCAATCACGATTAAATTTGTATATTGAAACGTTGTTTTTTTCCAACGAAACCTACCAATTATTTACGAGCGTTACTTGATATATTTCGGTTTAAATTTTTTGAAAACATTTTGTAACTATGAAATGCTATATATGGATATTGGTTATAATTAGCAAAATTTGTATTTTCAGTAGTTGAGCACATATCTTTTTTTTTTTTTTTTAAACACCCATTTGGCATTTTTGAACATTACAATCTGGTCATGTAGACCAATGAGCAATTTTATTCTAACTTAATTTACTAGGTTTGAAAACTTAAACTAGGGTATACTCATCAGTATCTTCCTTAGGTTCTAACATATCCGTTTTACACTAAACTTAACGTGTTACAACGCACTTTACTCTGCTTTTGCACTTTCACTTAACTAACTCAAATGGTTTTGTCCTTTTAAGTCTTCTTTCTATCCCTGTGTTGTCTAGGAGCTGGATCGCCTCGACGTTCACATGTTGGTGGAGCCTTTCTTCATGGCTAATGGCAATTTGAGTAATGGTTTGTTCAATAGTTTCCATCTTCAGGTCTCTGTGAAGATCACTATTACGAATATACCAGGGAGCATTAGCTATATTCCTCAATACTTTATTTTGGAAACGTTGTATTATATTTAAGTTCGTCTGTTTGGTACATCCCCAAAGTTGTATATCATAAGTCCAAACTGGTTTTAATATTTGCTTGTATAGTAGCAATTTGTTATGTAGAGACAGAGTGGAGTTTCTTCCAATCAACCAATACATTTTTCTGTATCTGATGCCTAGTGCTTCTCTTTTCTTTTTAACATGTGCTTTCCAACGAAGCTTTGCATCTAGCGTTATACCTAGGTATTTTGCTGTGTTCGAGTATGGTACTATATTATTGTTTATGTTTACTGGTATATGTTGACATACTTTATTAGTGAAGTTAACATGTATAGATTTAGTTTCATTTAATCTAATTTTCCATTTTTTTGTCCAAATGTTTATTCTATTGACAGCTGTTTGTAATTTCTCTGTAGCTTCCTCATTGCTTCTTCCTACTGCTAATATAGCAGTGTCATCAGCAAAGGTAGCTAAGGTATTATTTTCTTACAGAGGTATATCACAAGTGTATAAAAGGTACAAGACCGAGCCCAATACACTTCCTTGAGGTACGCCAGCTTTAATTGGTTTTAATTCTGAATATGCTTCTTCTTGTTTTATTCTAAAGTACCTTTCCGAGATGTATGATTGCAGGATTTCAGAATATTGTTTTGGTAGGTATGATCGTAATTTATAGTTTAAGCCTTCATGCCATACTTTATCAAATGCCTGCGCTACATCCAGGAAAATTGTAGAGCAGATCATTTTTTCCTCTAACGATTTCTCTATTATATCTGTTATTCTGTGTACTTGATCTATTGTGGAGTGTTTATTTCTGAATCCAAATTGATGGTTAGGTATTAATTTTTTAGCTTCAATAATGGGTTTTAATCGTTTCAGAAGGAGTTTTTCGAACAATTTTGATATTACTGGTAGTAATGATATAGGTCTATAAGATGTTACTTCGTGAGGAGGTTTTCCTGGTTTAGGGATCATAATGACTTCAGCCATTTTCCATAATCTAGGGACATATCTTAATCTAAAAGCAGCATTGATTAAGTATGTTAGTTTAACTATAGCTTTTCTTGGAAGCTGTTTCAATATTTCTCCAGTTATTAAATCAAAACCAGGTGCTTTTTTCGGGTTAATGTTTTCTTTTATTTCAGTAATTACTTCTGTTGGTGATGTAAGTCTGATTGTTTCTTCTTCTTGAAACGGCTCATCCCAGTCTGGTACTTCTTCGTGATATTCATTTGGTTTAAATGTTTGTTCTAGATTATTTGCAAAAATTTTTGCTTTTGAGGTATTATTTCTAGCCCATTTTCCGTCAGTTTGTTTAATTGGGGGATTCTGGATTATTGGTCTTTTTAATCTTTTAGTGGCTTTCCAAAGAGAATAATCAGGAGCACATATCTGAAACATTTGTTATTTTATAGATTTTTCCATTTCAATAAAGATTATTTTTCATAATATCAAAAAATATATATCCATATTTTCGGGTTATGAATAATGCTAATGTGGAAAGGCATTTTGGACGTAGTTTGATAAAAATGATCGCGAAATTCATTTGACCGAAACGTATAAGTACAGAGTGTTTCATAATTGACAGACAATGTAGAGCCAGAGAGATTGAGTTTTGAATGAACTATCTCACTAGAGGGTTCTTCACTGGCAAAATACCACAGCAGTTTAAAAAGGCAATATCGGAAAATGTGTCTTCGAATAAGTGTGTCCCCAAATCTTCCTGTTGGCGGCAGTTTTCACAGCTTTTATTGATACTACTCAAGCTAAAATCATGACAAATTATGCTTATAATATGAAAAAAAAAAACGAAGAGGACTACAAGGAGATCGTTACAGCTGAGCATAATCTCCCTATCAAATGCTGACAATTGCTTTTATCAGGGTTGGGGTAAAAGTAAAAGGAAGTGATTTGTGTAATTAAAATATTCTCAAAAAAGTTAAATTTCTTGTAATGAAATGTGAAAACCTCAAATAATCGTATTTTGTTCAACTATACTTTTACTATTCCCGTGATCGCATTTTTTTAATAAGGAACTTGACAAAAATAGCAACTTTGAGCCTTTGCCTTCTAGAAATTTCCTTATTACTGTAGCCAATGGAGACTATCAGCATCGAAGCCGACGCCGGCTACAAAGACAACCCCTAATAGAGTCAGACCACAATAACTTTGGGACACCACGTGATTCAACGGAGGGCCGCCTCGAATGCGATGCCGATCTCTGACTGGCTGAGGCTTTGAACCAGCGGCGGAGCAACGGGCGCTTAATTTTATGTAGCTTCTTCGTTTACATTTCAGTGTTAACAGCAGACCAGATAGGGCTTTGCTTTCGGCCTGCTAGTGCGATTTTGTTGTTTGTTGTGAATAGTGAATTTTTCATGTCTTGGAACTTTTTGTGTCATGTCTCCCAAGAGAGTGAAACAAGGAAAAGCTTTGCTTAGTCAAACAAAGGAAATTATAGATCTGGTTGCTGCATTTATGCAAAAAGAAGCAGAGGAAGGTGTTCGAATTTCTCTTAAAAATCATAGGCAAGTGATATATATAATTTTGTTCTTCTGGCCTGTTTAAAAAGAATATTTAATTTTCCTTGTAGACAATTGAATATTGAAGGGCCTGAAGTCTTTCTTATTTCAATTTTTATTCAATTATTCTGTTACAGGAAAAGAATATTGGCATCAGTCAGAAATTGGGTAGCAGCTCATAATACTACATTTGTTTTAAAGGATGTTGAAGCATTATCCCGAAAAAGATTCGACAAGTGAATGGACGAATATTTGTCGACACGTCAAAGAATATGAAAACTCACAAATAGAACGAGAACACATCCTCGATAATACGTTGGATCATTTATGTTTTAACGTTAATACTGGCTCTTCTGATCAAAGTTTCTCAGATCTTGATAGCGATAGTAGTACACCTGCATAACGATTACAATCGGTTGATGACTCAGATTCATAATTAGATTATATCAATGATAAGTTTAAATTGACATGCTAGATACATTTGTGAAAGTGTTTAGGTTTGGAATATATTAACTTTAGATTAGGTAAATTTTTTTCTTCCTTTGCTAATTATTCAATTAATTCAAAAAAGGACCAGCTTTAATCCCGTCGCCTACCTACATAAAGCGAGTGATACCATTATGTAATTTTCTACAGGTATCCAAAACCATAAAGTTTGAAATAAATTTAGTATGAAAATTACATTTTCATAGGCAAGTCAGTAACGCCACTGGCTGATACGCCACACCCGTCACCACGTGGTATCCCAAAGTTATTGAGGTCGGACTCTACATTTACTATCCGATTTAAGGTATTGTTCGTGCATTTTAGTGGAATGGGAAACCAGAATACATAATGGATATTGAATTTCTATTATGCTCTTCATAATTTTAAATCAACTATGAATTCCTATTATCTCTTCGTGTTAATACAGAATACGTAAATACAGAATAATTACGAGATGGAAATTTTTAAATCGCAATTTATATTAATTTTTTCGCTTTTCAAGCGATGTTATACCAAAACGGCACGCCATAGTCTGTAATTATAGGCTTATAATTAAACTTAAGAATGCTGAAAGAAGTGCTGCTCTTTCTCCGGTTTTTATCCGCAAGGTGAACGTAGAGTATTTATTTAGAACGAATATTTAGAACCACTAAATTACAGCTTATTTAATGTTTTCGTAATTTCTATTTGATTGGAAAAAAATGGAATATTCAATTTTGTTCTCGTTAAAATGTAGCTTAAATGGAAAATCCGAAAGGTCTGTAACTAATATGAATGACGTGGCCCTCCTCTATAGATATTCCGAACAACGGGACCGGTGCTTTCGTTGCGCTTTGTGCTCCTGTTTTATACCAGAATAACACAAAATCCATTATATCGGGTCGAAGTTAATCACGATCCTGCTCCCAAATAGGCAACCATTTATCTGAATTCATTTGATGTATAGTCCTGGAAGTATATCAGACGCGGCGTAGATCCTTTTTACCGGTGATTAACTGGCATCTGTCTATACGCAGTAATATAGAAAAGCTCGTCTATCACTTTCCGTTCACGTTATAATTCACTAGACGCGTCGAATGCCAGCCATCCTGGCATTTCCCAAACGATACCGGTCACGAAACAACTGATACGTTTCCCTGTTTCGACTGAGATTCTCCTTCATGTCGATGTCCAGCTGAGGGATTACTTAATTGGAGCTGATTCTCACGAATAAAATAACTAAGGAAATATATCGAGAAGCATAGATGGAGAACAAGTTATGGCGAATTTATGGAAAATATTTTCTGGTTATACCGAAAGTGAACGACAACTTTTCTATTTGAAATGTAACACCCTCTATATTATGGGTCCTCAGCTCATAATCATTTGAAAAATAATAATACAACGCTGTATTTCTCAATAAACTTCTTTCTAAGCCAGTTAGATCACCATCATCAAGCCGTTATTCCATGAATATTTTGGATAAAACCAAGGCGTTTTTATCCATTTTTTAGATGAATCGGTCCTCTTACTTCTTCCTATTCACAGCTTATTGTCGGTTCTGGCTTGTCTCGCAATCTTTTCCCACTATAGCATGTACATTTTCACACTGTTTTATGTTCGTTGCCTTTGCATCTTCCTCCACAGAATCTTTATATCCCTTCTTCGGTCTTCATCTCGTACAGGATAGAATGAACCGAAAAACTCGAAAAGTATACATCCTATATTTTTAAGAGTTATCTGGAAGATACCGTAATCATTCAAGATAACCTATATTGGTGAAAAGTTAGACTGATTTGTGATAAGATGTAATATAATATATATAGAACGTAATCTCGGTTCTTTATTTCCCAAAAGCGATTCGACGTTGTTCCCTATACTAATACAAACACTTTACTCAAACAATGCCCGGACAGAAATGGATGTACATATTATATGCTCAAATTACGAGGGTATCCGGTTACTTAACATGACAACTACTACAAAAATACATGAATAAGATTTTGATCGACTATTTATCCGTTAATAAACATTGAGAAATTATGAGGTGCTGCAAAATTAAATCTGGAAAATTTCACATATAAAAATGAATGTTTTTTTACTGGAACAGCTTTTATTTTATTTTGTTTTCGTATGTAAAACCATATTTTTCTGAATTTAAAAGTTTACCACAAACTCCACACACATAAATTAAAAAAACCTTCCGGCATGAGCTTAACAGATGTAAAGACTGGTATGTAATTTACACTGATGCCTCCAAATCAGATGACGGAGTGGGAGCTGCATTTAAAACCCCAAACGTCTCTTGACAATTCACATGTCTTAGATACTCTAAAGTCTAAAGCAATCGAAGCGGATTCTGAGAAAGCAATTGGACGGAGGTTGATGTTATTTAACGGAACCGGCGATTGCTAATAAGAAGGCAAAAACAGCGTTTTAAACGCGAATAGTGTTTCTTAACACTTATATTTATGAAAGATTTAAAAATATTTTAAATTTTGGAATCGGTAATTTATTAGATGTTATGTACGTTTCAGGACCTGTAGAGGACAGGAACTATCAGCTGTGCAGCCAAGTTAGCAACGAGATGATAAAAATACAGGAATCAACACCCGATGAATATAAAAGCGATCAAGTATACATACAACAAATGAAGGACAGAGGCGACAAATATAAAACTGAGGCCTAAAAACCAAAAGAAGAAGCAGCAGAGTTGAAAAAACCATCAAACGAATGAAAGAAGTGAGGGACTGAGGATTACCATGGAAAACATGGCAAAAACAATGCAAGAAATGCGAAAATAAAAACTAAGCCGAAGCCGATCAGAAGGTGTCCGTAAAAGGACACAGAGAACAGAATCCCCCCAAGAAAAAAAAGACAACGAGGATATGGATTTCACAGAAGTGATTTCCATAAAGAAGATCCAAAAGAAAGCCGTAAAAACGAAAACCAATGAAGGGGCAATGATGGACGAAGCCATCAAAGAGAACAAGAAGACACACCGACCACCACCAGTCATCCAACGGAGCACCCACTATTGGAGCACCGTAAGGAAAGGCATACACCAAATAGGGATGAAGACGAGGTTCATTATCATGACCATACGAGGAAGGAAGGACCTGAAGACTACAGGAACCTGACAAGGTACCTGAATGAAGAGAGGAAGGAAGTGGAATGGTATATATTATCTACACACCACGGGAAAAAAAAGGAAGAATTGTTATCAAAGGACTGACTAGCAGCAAAGACGTCAATGAACTAAAAGAAGGAATAGAAAAGGAAGGAGTGTGAATCGGGAAAATAATATCTATATGGTAGAGCTAGACGTGGAAGAAAGGAAAAAAAAAATAAAAATCCAATATATTCAACAAGTGAGGGTAGGATGGGAAGAACAGAAAAGAGAAAATGGACCGACGCAGTGCTGTAACTGCCAGGGATATCACCATGCACAGACGACATGCAGAGTAAACACCATGTGTGTCAAGTGCGGATGACCACACCGTTTCAGCGAGTGCACAAGACCAAGGGATAAGCCATCCACCTGCGTAAACTGCCAGAGAGAACATTCAGCACTCTACAAGGGACAACGTGGAAACTGCCCTCAAAAGAAACGAAGCCAGGAGTCAGCTATGCCCAAACGATCACCCCGAAGAAACAACAGATAGAACAGCTTATGGCATAAACTCACCCATAGAGAATCTAAAGAAGGCCCACCTACGAGAAGGTTTCCAAAATAAAAAAATAAAAGTTTTTTCATAAATGTGAAATGGAAAAAGCTTTTCATAGAATGGAAATTTTTTATTGGAAGGTGATAAACACATCACCAAATTAATTTTCCCACTCTTACTTTGTAAAGTATGACTACCATTTAAAACAAACATTTAAGAATAGCGGATAAATATTAAGACTTATGAAAAAGTTTGTAAATGTATTTCACTGGTCCAACTTAGAAGATATCTTTTCACCCTTGTATGTACCTGCAGCACTGTAGCTCATCAAATGTGAATTAGAATTGCCGGTGGCGTATTGCAGAACAAACCTCTTACTAATTCATCCTAATTGTTGCAAGTATCCAATGTCATATGTCATGTTGTACGACAGTCTATATGAAACGACGAAAATGCAGAATACGACAAGTAGGCAAGTGTAAGGTAGTGTTAATGGGAACTTCCGCTACTTCATCGCCAAAATCTATTAATTTATACTAATATTAATATATATCCAGGTTAATGTACCATGTAAATGTTAATTAACCACTCAATTTCCTTTCTAAAAATTTTAAATTCATCAAAACAGAACTTAAGATTTTAGAAGTGTACAAAAGAACTGCGATATTAATACGATTTTATTAACTAGTTGTTGCAATTTTGGTTCATTATGCAAATGGTGGTTAACTAAGCCTGGAATACAGTGTTTTTAAAGACGATGTTACTTTGACTTGACTTTGTCAAGGTGTTACGCTTTTTATCACTTAATTTTAGAAACAGCATTTAGCTGAATATAAAACAGAGCTGAAAATTCTAGTAGTTTGAAGTAATTCAGTAAAACATTGAAGAACAAATATACCGAGTGTCTTACTGTTTAGACAGTCCAATATCTCTAAAAAATTAGTCTTAAATATTATTTTTTCTACGCCCATCTCCGAAAACGTCAAAAATCGCACTGTAGACATTCCTTGTTGGTGACATTTAACAATAACATGCACGTAATAAAAATCTCATAACATACACGGACGTTTATATAAGAAAACTTAAATTTCTTTGTTGAATCAAATTGCAATCAAATTTTTATTTACGTACTACTTTATTTGGTTTATTTACATACTTTTAATCAATTGAAAAACATAAAAGCTCTTGGCATTAGTGAAATACATTTCAGATTAAAAAAGTGATGCCCCTAAACGTCGGAAACACATTATACAATTTAAAAAAAAAATAATTCGCTTTTTCTTGATATGGAAATAAACGTCATCTCATTTATGCTGTCAATTTTTGTAACAAATTATAGTATCCGAACGTTTTCTCAACTTTACCTACGAAAATGTATGTTAGTAGTGAAAAATATGAAATTATGAGCACTAAAAAGAAAATAGATGGGCGTAGAAAAAGTATAGTACGTTACACGTACAACTCTTTTTACGTAATATACCATTACCAGCCAAATATTTCAGTTGTAAAATAATTTATTATACTATTAGGCATTATATTTTCGCTATTCGAAGAAACGAGTTCGATACTGTGCTATTGCTAGAAGATTAACAGCTACCTGGTGTGGAGTTTGGTCTTAAATCAATCATGTTGGCATAAGTAAAAAACGAAATATCTGGGAACGAACTATAAAAAAATAAATTTTCTGTTTAAATCCACATTACTTTCATTTAAATAGTATAACAGGTATAAAATTACATTTTTGTAAAACATCTTCAACGATACCACACTTGTATTGATTGAGGTTACTCGGAATATCTAGTTAATGTCACAACCCCGAGTGATTTAGATCATTTTAAGGGTAAAGTCACACAGGTGTGATGTACCTTAATAGCCAAAATAATTGTAGCAGCAACAACAAACTTTTAACTAGGTAGTATCTAAAAACTAATTCTGTGACGCTCCAGAAAGGAATAAAGAAAAATGTACAAAGTGTTTTTTCAAATTTTGGAAAAAGGTGAGAGCTAAAAAAATAAAATAAAAGTTGTAAAGAAAAAATAGTAACTTAATTTTTGCTACTGTCATGAAATACGAGTCAAGAGAGAAAGCAGCTAGAAACTAGGGGATGATATTGACAACTTTAAAATAATAATTAATTAATTTTTGGCAGTAGAAATGATAAAACATTACAAAATAATGTGAATCTAATCAGAAAAAATGTATTATCTTGACTCTTAAGCGAAAGAAATAAAAAGTAGTTCGGGTATTTATATCTGGTCTTACAACAAAAATTGAGTAGCAGTACTAAGAATAGCTATTTGTATTACTATAGAAGAAAGTGCCACTTTTCCTCCCGACGTGAGGCGGAGGGCAGTAATCATTCTAGTAATGAAGAGGCACTTTACTCTTGTCTAATACATAATTTTTCCTCCTACCCTTTTATTGAACCTTCTTATGAATTATAAATCATTTTGTTGTCTTTTGTTGTTCGCTCAATGCGTTGTTTTCATTTGTACTCCTACAATTTTGTAGTTTTTATCAATTTCTTGGAATTTTCACATACGTATAATGGCAATATAAATTGTTCACCAAACGACCGTTATTAGTACACTTTAGACACTTTAGAACGGTCGTAAAATGTCCGGTAAATATACGCAGCGACGTTATAACTAAGTAGCGTAAAGTTTATCGATTGAACAAACCTTATCGGTGTTTATACATAGCGTTTGACTTCAAGAAAAAAAAATTATTAAAAGAGTATACATTATTCATAATTATTTTTTCCATAATTCAAAAAATCATTAGCGTCTATTTTCTCAAAGTTTGAACTCCAAAATTGTCAAGAGAAAACCACGGAAAATATTTATTTGCCATTTAATTAGGTTAACGTTTCGTTAGTGTTTTTGAAGCTACTCTTTATCAGTAAAGCTTTGAATCTGTGAAAGGGTATGTATTTGCAGGATATAGCCATTAGGACTGCATTAAGTTCCTGGAATTAAGGACAATTGATAACCTGTAGACAAGAACAACGGAACGTAAGCACAAAAAAAAATTGAAGTTATTTCTAAACCACATTTTTTCGTTAGAATTAATAAAATTTTAGTATCTTATGCAGGAATGGATTTAAATATATTAGATAATGTCATTTAGGAAAAAAATCACACGATATTAATGATCATTTGATGAAGTAATCTCATTATTCAGGAGATGACAAATGAAGGTGAAGTTAGAAAGCTAAACCATGATATTTCGATTTTAATCCAATAATCTAAACTGAATTCTACTGAAATTTTGCAATTATTTTTTATGGAACTCGTTTCCAATTACTTATGAGAAATTTAACTTTATCCCCTACAATTCAAATTTTTTCTTACCTTTATACACGCTTATTTATCCTCGTTTTACCACTTCCATTATAATTTATCTTTTCACTTTTGTCCATTTTCCTTCAATTTTTCATTCACTTTTTTTCAATGGTTCTCTTCTTTTTTTAAACTTAATTTTTCCCGTTTTTCTTTTTCTAGATGTTTCTATTTCTTGCCTTCCCCGTTTCTCCCATTTCTTATTTCCCTTTTTTCCCACCTTTTTCCACTTATTTTTCACTTTCTCTCCTTTTTCTATTCATCTCCTCCATTCCTTCTTTCAATGTTTTCACTTTTTTTTCATCACTCCCCGGTTTTCCTCTCTCCCATATGTCCAACTTTTCTCCGTTCTCTCTATTTTCCTCTTTGATTCCAGTTTTTTTTCTTTTTTCCACTTTTTTTACTCCTTTCTCTTCTTTCACACCACTTTGCTGTCATTTTTTCTCCACTTTCCCCTCCCCTTTTTTGTCTTTTCTCTCACTCCATTTGTTATAAACGACAAACATAAAAAAGCTACCCACACCCTTCTCAATGTTCAGCATTTGTATGATTTGAAAACTCCCACTTTTAATATCTCAGTGCAGGTAAAATCTGGATCCTGGATTCGATGTAAAACAGGATGGCATCACGGATGCTTCTATTATTGGCTGTTTTTTCAGTTAGGCTCGAACAAGCCCATTCTCACTAATCGCTCCCCCTAATTATCAATGCTAAACTTTACTAAAACACTACCAAGAACAAAGTACCTAACAATCGTTGTTTGTTGTTACAACAGGTTAATCGTAAATAATTCCAATGGTTTATTTATAAAATATTTGGTTAGAATTGAGATTTTGCGTGCTTCTATTCGACGATGAAGTCTTTAAACTGCTCTATGTGGTCTTCTTCATATATTTAATTTCCCATGCTAAACATAAAATGTAACTGGCTCCTCAAAAAAAAATGAAAACAAAACGAAGGATAGTGTATGTGAAAAAGCATTACGTACATGAATAATAATTTAACAAAATGGCCACTTTTTTCCGTATAAAAATTATTTCAATTTTACAGACAGGTGTCTGGTCTGAAATTCCTGTTTAACAAACCGTTCAGCTGAAAAATATGCTGAGTAAAAACTAAACCTCACTAATTAGTTTTGAAACTGCCTCGTTGTATCATGTTCTGAAGTTTGCCGTGTTCAAAATTAAATATTTTCTTTTACTCAAACGTTAATGAACTGAAATAATTTAATCGCCGAAATTCAATAGACAATTTATTTTAATTAGTTTGAATGCTGACAAAAACGATGGTATTACTAGTCACTTCTTTTTAGTATTTTCGCGGATTAATGTTAACATTATTAAAAGTTTAAACGCACAGAAAAACTGTCAACTTTTTCTTCTTCTCTTGATTCAGTGAGTCGTTCTGTCGCAGATTAATTCATTACTTTTTATCTCCTTATATTTTTTATTTTCCTTGAAACTTCAAGATATCTGCTAAGTAGGTCAAAAATACAGATATTAACAGAGCCCATTCAATTATCGAGATCTTTGGACATTGTATAGTGTAAAGTTTTCATACTTAAAGGAGTTTCAAGTTTCCTTGATCGTCCAACTAATCAACCCGACATGATGTTTGTTTTTTATTTGGTATTGGTATTATTAAAGACATTAATATCCCGATAAGTATGAATTTCAGATATAGGATATTCCATACATAGTAACATTGAAATTTGATGTAGAATCTTGAAAGTGAATAATATACAGGGTGCTTCATTCAAAATAACAAAATTGTCGTTCACTTTCGGTATAACCGAATGACAAAATATTTTCCATAAATTCGACATTCCTTGTTCTCCATCTATTCTAGTTTTTATAGAAATTGTGTTAGTAGTCTCCTATATCTTTATTTAATATAAATGTACTTGCACGTCATCAAAGTGAAGAAATCACGCTGTTCGTTTGACTCAGTTCATTCGTTTGCTGCTGTCAATCAGTGCGTTTTGTCACTGTAAACTTGGTAAATATTGGAATTTGTACGCCGCATATTATTAAAAAATATGAATATATATCGAAAGAAACGCTTTGTATTTAATTTCATACCAAATGCATCTCGTTGAATAATTGAATATCAAATTCAAACTAACGTCAGTTGTGCTAAAAATTGTATATATTGGCTAATATGCACGCCGTTGCCGCGATAAAATTTATTTTTTGACCGCTACTTATGAAAGTAGCTCTTTTTGTATTCATTTACGTATCGAAAGTTACGTTTTGTAAGTTCCATGTACTGAAAGTGACAGTTCCGTACTACAAAACACTTTCTGGACGCTCTAGAGTAGACAGCTTTAATAACTTTCTAGATGTAACTCGTCTGTTGCTCGCCTCGCAATTTTCAGACTCGTCCAACAAAGTAGCCCTTTCAGTCCTTGGCATACAAATACCTATTATCAGGCTTAATTTGAAGTCTACTCTTGATTTGAGGCTATGTTTCGAGAATTTGTTCAATTAATTTTTCGATTCTTCAATTTGCGAGTTACTAAAAAACTGCAAAGAACGGTGAATATTTCAGAGGCCATGATGAGTTATTAAAGTTAAGCGTGCCCCAAAAAAACGTATAAATAAAATTATTAAGAATACTGCAATATAGTTCGTAACTTATAAATATTCACCCACGTGATCAAAGTGCCAAAAAAGAGACGTTCGCTTGTATTATGTTATTATTTTGCTGCTGTCAATCAGTATGTTTTACAGCCTTAATCCTAATAAATATTGAAATTTATAGGTCCCATTTTATCAAAAAAACATGAATATATGCTTAAAGAAATGTTTCGTAATTGATTTCATATGTCATACAACTCGTGGATTACTTAATTATTAAACTCAAATTAACATCAGTCGTACTAAAAACTTTATGTTGGCAAAAATGCGCGCTGTTGCCGCAATTAAAATGGTTTATCTGATTCAGTTGACGTCTTGGCATTTTTAGAGTTATGTTGTGACAATTTAATATTGATCAATAAATTTTGTTTGATCATTTTATTTGCTTGTTATAAAAAACTGCGAAAAAATGTGAGTAAATTTTCACAAGCAGTGATTAGTTGTCAAAGTTAACGTATAAATGAAACTTAATATAACACTACAATAGTTGATGTATTTGCTATTCATCTATTTCTGACTATTTACAGCATGTATGCAGCAAGTAAGTATGAGTTTAATATTATACTCAATCAACTGTATTTATTGTATTCTCTTTCACTATTCATATTACTTAACAATTATATTTGCACAATTTATTTACAGATAATCCATGTCACTTTAGAAATGTTACTGCTGCAATTGGAGGAAGAACAATTATTTAATGTAGAATGTTCCTAAGTAGTTTCCTAAAATATGACACACATCCACACAGTGGATTTCCAAGAAAAATAAACCACAATAAGAATTTGTTTTTATTAAAATGAATCTTGAATTTTCCAACTATCTCATAAATACCTTTTTAGGCCCAGAAATAATATGATAGGTTTTAAAATAGTAATTTCTTACTT
Source organism: Lochmaea capreae (assembly GCA_949126875.1). Lineage (NCBI taxonomy): Eukaryota > Metazoa > Arthropoda > Insecta > Coleoptera > Chrysomelidae > Lochmaea > Lochmaea capreae. Next base: position 12,196,034 of record OX421409.1, read on the forward strand.
AATCTTGTTCTTTTAATATACAAATAAAAGTTTTATACTGAAAAAAGTTCAAGTTTGTTTACATACAGTAACTATCGAAAACTAAACCTAACCTATAGCCAAATAAAAAGAAGAATATTCGATAACTTCATTTGACATTTGCTAGACTCTCATACTATTTCAAGAGCTTGGCAACATAGTCCAGTTATGACAGAAGTCACGTGGTTTGATATTTATAAGTTACAAACTATAGTTGATGCATTTGCCATTCATTATACTGTTCACAGCAGGCATAAAGCAAGTAAGTATACGACTAATATAAATGTTATTATCCACTTTGTTATACCTATTCAACCATTTTCATTATATTCTGTTATATTGTTTATAATGATTAGAAACGTATATGCAGATAACCATGTTACTTCAGCTCAAAGAAAAACAATTATTCAATGTAGAATGTCTCTGAGTAGTTTAATAAAATATGCTCCATACCCACTTAATACTTATGTGAAAAAATTAGTAAGTAAAATTATTTTTTTATAGATATATTGTACTTCAAGCTGGAAATGAAGATGGTATTTGCAATTGAGCAGAACAAAATTTATTGCTAGCTAAAATAATTTTTTTTTCTATCACACATAACTTATTCCTAAGTTATCTGTGGTTTCTTCTTCTTACTCATTTTTTTTTAATATCCTGTGGTATAACTAGCTTTAGCCAAATAAAAATAAGAATATTAGATAAGCTTTATTTCACCTTTATTAGATTCTCATACTATTTTAAATGTTTTGCAACATAGTCCAGTTATGACGTGCAAGTACATTATACTAAATAAAGAATATTAGATAGCGTGAGCTCGTCGTGAAACAGCATTTTCAACTGTTTATACTATACTATTTAATTAAGAACAGAGAACATTGCGCGACTAGTACATTCATTACTTCATGGACGTTCAAAGAAAAAAATTTTAAAGATGTAATGAATCGTTTGAACAAAAATATATCAATTTAATCTAAGAAGTCGGAAAACAAATTTAAAATGACTCATATAAAAAAAACAGATCGTTTCTAATGAGATTCACAAGACGGTCCCTGCGACGCTATATTGCTTAGTATATCATTTACATTAATTAGAATTTCTCAGCGGGCACATTAGACGAAGGAACTTAGCAAGAAAATGATTCAGAACAGCCTTATCTCTTAATAGAAGAACAACAGTAACGAAAAAATGGGGAATATTATTTATAGACCCCTTTGCACGTTTATAACAACCTTCATACTTGAAAATAATGATGCATCAGATTAGCGAAAATGGAAATTAAAAAGAAGGAAATATTTCGTAGCATTGAACTTAATGAGATTCACATTATATAATAAGAAAGCAGAGTGTCATCCGCAAAGGGAAAATTGCAATAAATAATATTTCAGATAAGGTAGAGTCTGAATCAGCTAAGAAAAACACACAACGTCTTAAGCTGCGTCCTCACCGAGTCGACACTGTCGATCGACTGTAGGTACGTTGCAATCGACGGTGTCGATCGACAAAATAAATCGATCGACATGTCGAATTTTTTTCATGAACAAGACAAAGTCATAGCTTTTATTGAGGCATACAAATTAAAATCAAATCTATGGGATTCCAAAACTAATATTATAAAAACAGAAACGTGAGGCACGATGCCCTCACGGAAATTGCTAGTGAATCTTCGTCAGACATATTGATTAGTCTGATCGACATCATTTCTGCCAACTCTGGTGTGGACGGATGCAGTTTTGTCGACTTGTTGATCGACCATGTCGACTCTTGTTGACAATAAACAAATTATCCTTGTATAATATCCTTTATGATCCTTGTGGTGTATTCATTATTCTTTTAGTTGATTATTGTTGGAAATTAAACCCCAAATGTTTTTAATATTTCTCAATTCAACGTTTTGGTATTGTTCCAGTTACCGCAGTCAGAAACAATTCGGTTTTTTTTTAATTCTGGTTCATATCTGACACTAATGAAACAATTCGAGAACTAGACAATTAATTATATTTTGAAGTTTGAAGCTGCGTCCTCATCGAGTTGACACTATCAACAAGTCGACAAAACTGCATCCGTCCACACCAGAGTTGGTAGAAATGATGTCGATCAGTCTAATCAACATGTCTGACGAAGATGGCATAATTGCTTGTGCATATATTATTATCGCGACTAAAAAAATAAAAGCTGTTCGCATGAGGGCATCGTGCCTAATGTTCCTGTTTTTGTAGTTTTTAGCTTTGGAATCCCATAGAATTGCCTTTAATTTGTATGCCTCAATAAAAGCTATGACTTTGTCTTGTTCTGATTACATTTTCTACGAAAATACACGACTACGAATGTCGAATGTCGAAAACACGTCCACTCACTGAAGTCGATCGACTGTTTTTTCATGTTTACCGACAGTAGATGAAAAATAATTCGACATGTCGATCGACTTATTTTGTCGATCGACACCGTCGATTGCAACGTACACACCAAGTCGACTGTGTCGACTCGGTGAGGACGCAGCTTTAGCTGACAAAGACCAACGCAACGAGATGTGTAGATTATGTTAAAGTGAGGTAACGATAACTAATTGATGACGGATGTGTGTTTTTCTTTGTTGGTTTCTACTATACAGTTTAATATAAGGCAGTATCTATGAGAGGATTCTCATAGCTTATACAATACTTGACTTTCCTACAAATATTTTAAGTTCTATCCAATAAGAAATTAATAATTTTCGAACCTCAGTCAAAGTCTCCAACAAAAAATCAGTGGCTATGTAGGAACATAAAATAAACAACATCTTTTATAAGAAATTATGAATAGGTAACCCAGTCGTTTTTGGCTATATCGCTTAATATAGATGGAAAATAAAAACTCACAACAAAATATAAACAAATAAAATAAAAATACTGACTTTACTATACTAATAATACAAAACATAATATAATATACAAATTCAATATATGATAATACAGTATAATATCGTACACCATACTTATAATACTGAATTATGCTAATGTAACTCAAAAGTCTAGAGTAGATTCTAAAATTCTGCCACTGAATAATAAGGTATTCCAATCAAGGTGACAACCGAGAAATATCAAGTTAGGTATTAACCAAACTGGTTCTGATAAACTTCGCGAAAATCCTATGTTTAATTTTAAATGTATTCAATAGCTTACCGATAAAGCAGATTATAACGGAAATTTCACTCAGTAATTACTTTAAAACTAACGAATTCGGTTAAAAAAATGGTACTTTTGCAAAACTATTTAATGCTATTTTTCGATTGATATTTTCACTTTAGACCGTGAAGATTATTATCTTAAACTAAATGTTAATCTGTTTCACAAAAAAAACCGGAAGAAAACACTTAAGTTTTGCCAATTCTTATGAATATTTTCAAGCATAATCATTCTCACTTTACCCTTATAGGTTATAAAATCACACACTAAAATCTTATGTCCTGGTAGCTTGGCTTTACAGATTAGGATTGGTGTGTGATTAGGTGATGGCTTTAGCATCGTTGTCAAATAGTGATAATTTTCTAACCTCGATTACATGAATATATAAAAATATGTCATTCTGTATCTGTAGAGAAGGGAGGGTGAGCTAGGCTCACAGCACTTAGGCCAAATGTGACACATTGTACATCCTCCCGAGGAGTTGTCTTCCTAGGTCATCGTCCATCCTGTCCTTTCCAGGAAGGTGGACAGGTCACTAGGAGACATCTCCTTTATATTGGCAGTTGTAGGCCAAGACTCCCGAACACACACTCTCTTATTGACGATAACTCCGGGCACTCGCATATATTCTTCTTCCTGTTCACACATCCTGCATAGAGGTGTGTCCACTAGCCCCATTGTCACTATGTCATTAATTGCATTTTATAATTATGAAGATTTATTTTATACCTTACATAAAATAAAAGAGAGAGAACAAACCTACTGCTGGACCACATAGTATGTTTCATATATCACGAATTTTCACCCTTCATACTTTAGAGATTATTACTTTGAAATAAATAAAATGATATTTGAAATGGAGAACGGAAATAAAATACTTAAAATGCTGAATATAATACTTAGGTGGTCGGGAAGCGATATGTGTGGAATCATGAAGAAAACTATTCATTGTCATTAGTATTATTTATTGAGGGTATATCTATTTTATTATTTGTTTTCTGTTTCTCATTTTCTGATATTTTTATAGACAGTTACACTTTGATCTGTGTCAGTTGGTGGGGAAGCGATGTTGAATTGAATTTTGAAAACTATTGTCATGACTATTATTTGTAAAAGATATGGTATTTCTAATAGTGATAATTCGGCACTAAAAAATTCCATTACAATTTTACTACAAAGATTTGTGACTGTTGGTCGGGTTATAATAATTTTAACCAATTATTGGTTCGAAGAGTGGAAAAAAAATGTGAATCCTGGTATATTTTCTTCCTCTCTCGAAAAAATATGAAATGATTCGATATTTATGTCTACCTACTACTACTACTACTACTTAGTCAGGCGAACCTTGGCCAAGACAAACTCAAGCCAAGGTTCCTTGCACTGCGGCTTACACCTACACCTATACTCGAAATCCTTTCCCATTTTTGGAAAACTTCATGAGGAATACAAATTATTTTAAATTTATGTTTACATACATACATATTTATTCCTCTTCTCGGTAAAATTCATGTCGAATATGAAGTATTCAACTATTTTTCAGTAAAATACCAAATAGTGTTAGTGAAAGTGGTGAAAAGATACTGTTTTTTGGATCTTTCTCTAAAAATTCAAATTTTTCAGTAAAAAGATCTGAAACCCTGTGTGAAGTATTTCCAAAATATCACGAGTTATGGAAATAAGATATGTGACCAACAAATTTGTTAACTTATGTGTCATAATTAAAAAAAATAATTTCTAATAGATACTTCCAATTGAGATCTTCGCTTTCGAAAGTGCATGATCCAAGAATTTTTTTATTTTAAAATGTTCTCTAGCAATAGGGCATTCTAATAAAAAAATCGTTGCAGAACTCCGAGGGTCATGAATCTTACCGCACCAATACTTTTCATTATTATTATTCATTAATACAATTTTCAAAATAAATATTCTTGTGTATAATTGAATCATATACAGTACAATTTAAGTAGGACAATGTATACATTGCCATATACAGCTACAGCCTAGCTGCTATAGTAGCAATCAGCTCTATGCAGATAAATTACAAACTCGTTTAGGATTACTTGGAAACTCTACAAGAGCTTAGTAGACATAATAGATTGTCCTCAACCTGGGCAACAGGCATCTCAGATCATAAGGGCGATGAAGAGGCAGACTCCGTAGTCCAAGAACGGGCACGATGTGCTTTTATTGTTCCAGTACCCTTTTGTGATTTAGCGAAAGCGCTGTAAGAACCAAAGCAGTAATGGGACAAGAAAACAGTCTTGAGAATGATAGAACAAAGAGTTAATCAAAGAGCCATCGCTTAAATGACAGAAAAGGCTAATGTGAAGACCTGAGTAGGCTAAGGTTATAAACAATAGGGAAGGAAAACCACAACCCTCCCAATATTTGGAAGATCTGAGGTGTTGCCTACGGGATTTGGTAATAAGGACGGGTCTAGATAAGGAACTTTAGAATAACAGGCATACACAATAAATTTGGTAGTGGAGAGGCTCTTAGAAGCACGCATATTAATCTTTTATAATCTTAAGGATGTAACGATTGTAACGCATTATCATAATAAACGATCATTAGACTTTTTTTGGAGTTGTCTTCAATCTACCAACATACTTGCAAGAATTTTCGATGGATCTGGAGAAGTCTTGGAAATTCTAGAATTCGTTGAAATAAGCTTGCAAATTGTTGGGCGGTTAAATCGGAAATGAATTATTAACAAAAAAATAAATCAGATATATTATGTCTCACTGCAATGCGTAGTTTCTTAAAAACATATTCCTTTTCGTTTTACTAATTCATTTGGTTCAATACTCTATCCCAACCCTGTTCTCTTACGTTTACTTTTCCTTAAAAAGAAGGTGGAATTACTTTATTTTTTTATATCCATTGAATATCACGGAACATTCGTTAAAGATAACAAAAATAAAATACCCTGTACAATAAAGTCAACAGCCGTTATTCACAAGAGCCACTTACCGTTTTGAACTGCTTTTCTTCGAGTGGACCCTCACAATTGATTGTAGTTCAAACGTGACAACAATATCACCCTAACCCAGAAAATTTAGAATTAAATTCATATAAAATTTGTTTGTCTAAATCCAGTTTCTATATTTTCCACCCACACTGGTTGTGAATTCAAATTAAAAACTATTCTTGATCCAGACGAGAGAACAACAGAACAGGATTAATTATGAATTGAAACGAAATTTAGCGAATACAACATACAGAAAATACCTGGATTAACAAAGAATTGGAAGACAACAGAGACAAATTAAATCACTAAAAAAGATGAAAGAGACCTATAAACAGAGGCTTCAATAAACGTTACGGCTTCTAAGGTTGAGGTATATTAAAAGTCATATATATATTCGAAAAAAGCGTTTATTAATTGGAATTCAATACAATTCAAGTTCAAAAAGTGAAATAAAATCATTTCAATAATTATAATGAGTTCAAAGACCAAAAATAAGAAGATTATCAATTTTGGTATAAATCAAAATTATTATAATGTATAGAATGACCATGACCTTATCTTGATTGGTAACTCGTTTGAGATTACTTGGAAACTCTACAAGAGCTGAGAAGTCATAATAGATTCTCCTTAGCCTGGGTAACAGGCAATTCAGATCACAAGGACTATGAAGAGACAGACTCACTAGCCCAAGAAGGAGCACGATGTGCTTTTATTGTACCAGAACCCATAGAAACCGAACAAACAATGGAAATTACTATGATAAGGAACAAAACGGAACGACAGAACAAATTGGAAGAAGGACAAACTAGCATAGAAGACAATATGGGACAGAGGAAGCAAGAACAAAATGGAATTAAACAGGTATAAGAAAAAAATTTAAAATTTCATTAGTGATTTAGAATTTTCCAGATTCTGCAAAACTTCTTCAATGTTTCTTATCTTGGGACATTTATTTTGTGTGCATTCCAAGTTTATGGAGCTTTTGGCATTTTATCAGCAAAAAAATTTTCAAATGTACAAATTTCTATGGCCTATGAATTTGCAATGTGTTTTATAAAAGAGGAAACCTTTTTGATTCAATTTGTTATAGTCGACCACACTATTCTTCGTATTCCTATTTCGTTCTTGGTGAATAAATGTGACTAGTGAGATGCCATTGATGTATGTGTGTATCTTTAGAGAATGAAAAGGAAACATCGTATAAACAAGAATTTTATATGTGCAGAATTTCGAAGCACGTCAACGGGACAATAGAATTAAAAAAATCAACAAAAGTTAAATATATTCAAGCTAGACAAAGCAAAAAACAAGTAATAATCTTAATATGGATGAAAACATCAAGTGTACAGAATAAAATATGCTTTTATTAAATTTTTTGAATGTTTACCAACATAATGCAGCTCTATATCATTCCATCATTTTTATTAATACAATTTTTAGTGGAATTTGTTGTTATTTATAGTTCAAGTATTCGCGTTTAAGTGGCTTGTACTTTTTACAGGGTGTCCCGAGAGGATTGATTATCAATTATACAACATTTTCTAGGGTCAAAAATAGGTTACCAGTATAACAAAAGTGTTCACTTGATTACAGTTTCCTGTAACAATGGTCATATTTAAGTAAAGCGTGTTATCAATAGAAGTCAAAATAATAGTATAAAACTATTAAAACGCCTTAAAAAATAAGAAAATTACTTTCTAAAGGGTAGAACGTTCACTAGGAAGCAACATCTACGTCTTGGGCTATATGCCCGGTAGACAATAAATTACACTTCCAAGATAATAGTATATTATTAAACGAGCAATTGATGATAATCATTATTCACGTAGGGGACGGAAGTCACCCGAGAGAATAATGGCCCTAAATTGCGAGTTGAATACTATACTTTGTCCACGACCCTTGATTTCTTTATTAAATAAAAGTTAAGTAAATAATGCGAGTGTAGAATGGAAAGTAATAATTTTGAAACTATCAATATTAGAAAATATCGTTATGAAAAGTATCAATACCAAAAATTTCGATATTTTATCGATACGATATATTGCAGAAACAAATTTCCTAAACAAAAATATGCAGATTTAATAGTTTATTTCATATTGTATCCCCATCTCTAGTTACCCTAGCCGGAATGCTGTGTTGTCATAGCAGCATATGCTATTTAAATGCAAAAGCGTGAATTATGAACCATAATTTACTTTAGTGAATTATGAAATTCATTTTTAACGTTGCTTTAGAACGATGTAACGTAAATTTATATGATACACTAGTATACAATATGCGTTCCATATTTTGTTAAATGTAAGTCCTTAAAAAAAATTGGGGGGGGGGTAAAAAGGGCGATGACCCCCTCTAAAAATCCATAATAAATAAGAATAAAAAACTCAACTACTTCCAGTTTATGTATACTTGTGTCTCATACATTTTCATAAATTCACGTTACACCGTTTTAGATCAACGTTGAAAAATGAATTTAAATTTCCAAATAAATCACCCTGTAACTTCTTTGTTTGCACTTTTGCTATACTTGTAACCCAGTTTTGACCCTAGAATATGTGGTATAATTGATAAATAAATTAATCCGTTAGCAAACTACAACTTTGATTGAATTCTGCACATAACCGATAAACATAGATTAGTAATGAATTTTTTCCGCAAACGTCAAAAAAAGTAGACATTATTAACGTCAATTCATGATGTTGAAGTATGATTTCACAGACGCTACTTTTTTGTACGGCCGTGAGCGGACAAAAAAGTACTTTTTTGTACGCTGACGGCCGTAGCAATGTCAACAACGTCGGGCGGTGTACAGTTGGGTACTGAATCCGACATAATATAATGTAAAAGAAAATTTCAGTACACTTTACTACAAAAAACGAAATTTTGATGCTCAAGTACTCACCAAAAATGCACAGTCCAATTGTTACTTTAAATCACTTACAAGATTTCTGACATTATAAAATATTATTGAACTGTCAAATTTGTTTTTGACTTGGCAATCACAAGACCAGTAACCACGGAAATGTAGTGCGCAGTTTTCTAATTATTATTCTCTGAATTTATCAACTTCGTTGCAATCGTTTTGAATTTTTATTTAAATATTAATTAGTTCTATAGTCTGGATGCCGTTTGCGGAAAAAATAGCATGTTTCATTCGGAGCAAAAGCACTTTTTGTGGCTCGTCTGAAATTGTCGGCCTCACTAACGTTCGGCCATCAAACATTCAGACTCGCCACAAAAAGTTATACTTTTACTCCTAATAAAACAATATACTATTTTCTCCTCCTTATATTGTAATCAACGAATTTTGACACTGTTTTGAAGGACGTAAGCAGCAATTACCAAAAAGGAATCGATTCCTCTTGACGACAGGTTGTGAGTAAACTTTCCACCCTTGGGTGGTAATAATTTATGCCACATGAAACGTGCATCTTATTTACTATATGAATATTGATAGGACAATTATTACAATTATGCTAATTATTTACAAAATTTGGATGAATGTTTCCTCGTTTTTTCTCAATTTGTATGAAATGTTTTGACTCCATAATTATTCCATCTCCAACCAAAGTTTCTGTTGCTCTTGAAGTACTGCAGGAAACTTCTGGTTTCGTTATATTGTATGAAATTTTATTTGGAACTACCTTTTTATTGTTAACGCTCTACTCTATACAACATTCCGCAATAGTTGCATCCGCCATGTCGTTTGAGAGCTAAGACCAGTATTAGCTATCCAAGAGACTAAGGGAGTGTCCAGTATACTCCTTAAAGTTCTGAAAGTATAGAAATTTAGCAATTTCCCTGGAATGTTGGATCTTATAACAATGTAATTTCGAACAATTTTGAAATAAACATTCTTATCGTTACTTTCAGTCACTAAATTCACGTGCCATTCCATTTTCAGAATCATGAATAGTTACCATTATTTATTCATGCCTTAATTAACATTGTCCATTTTCATTGCACAGAGCTCACTAGAACGGCACGCCCCAGCAATTCCATTATCATTAAATGAACATCATCGGGGGCTTTGAACAGGAATTTATCTACATCTTCCAAGTCAAACACATTAGATTTTTTGGGTTTATATCCGTCATTTCTTCTTTTTGTTCGAAGTTTAGGATACTTGGGAATATCTAAGTTTTCCTATATGAAAAAGGTGGACTTCAGCATGGAATATTCACACTGCATAAGCTTGATGGAGACTTCATACGGTAGATTTTTTGTGAAAGAACACCCAGTGAGACTGCAGTACCAGTCTTTGTTTGGCACCATTTCTTGAAGTATAGTTGCTTCATACCTCTTCCTTGATTTTTCTGGCAACTGCGACAGACAAGCGATATTTCCTGGTTCTATATCCATTTGGCTGTTATAGAAATCAATAATTGCAATTTTTCTCAATTTTTGATAATAAAATGTCAGCTTGACGTTGTTGATAGAATAACAATGCTTATAACGCTATAGATACCGGTGAAAGTTGTCCATAAATTCATACGAAAAGTATCGAATTAAATTAATAAAAATAAGTGAATACAAACAACTGATATTTATTTCATTAAATTATAACAAATTAAATTATTAAGAACCAAAACTAATTTGAATTATTGTATATATTAATTGTAGCATTTGAGTTCTCATTGCTGTTAACCGTTAATGTCAGTCCATGGTGCTGCTTAACATTGTATTGGGTTCCGGAAGTTGACAAAGAAGCCGACGTTGCTGGATTTTCTGTATGGGATAACATATATGCAATTTTTACTTGACCATGTAACGAGTTCTCCACGTATCCTTCGGCTACGGCGCTGGATTTCCATTCTCCCAATCTTTTTAATTGTAGGATGTCTCCACCGGTATTTGCTAGCGATGTAGCTGAAGTACGTTTAAAACAATGTCTCGTAAACCCGTGAGCATTTTCTAATTTTAAAAAGTCGCTATTTTTTGGGAAAAAATCCAATAGTATTGTGGCCACAAGGCTGTTTGGAATTCTTGCCATTCCTTATTTGTAAAAAAAATCGATCAGTACCAACGGTCTTGTGAAGATCAAAGTATTGTTTTATTATTTTTATCCACTTATTTTGTAATTACAAATTGTCGGGAAGTCTAGGTTTTTGTTACGGGAATAACTATTATTATGCCTTTTTCTAAAATTTCCAGATCACTCATGTTCATATTTAGGAGCTCATCACATCCGCAGGCGCCAGATATGCCAACAATTAAAGCAACCTTAAAGTAAAATATACCATTAAACACATAATTGATATGAATTGAATAGTAGAAATATCACCTTTTCAAGAAGATATTCCTCTGGAGCCTTATTTAAGAAGGTACTGAAATCCACAATAAGCACAAGAGGCTGAGGTGGTGCCAGCGAAGGGACGGCTCCTGGAAAAAATCTAGTTTAGTGGTACAACGCGGATTTTGATGAAATATTTTTTTTTAAGTTAATTCGAGGTCGCTGAACACGAAAATGAAAAAAAAAATGTGCGCTCTTTTACCAAAAAAGAGTTATGAATTTTTGAAAATTTGTTCAGATGAGCACTGCACTGGTTTTATTGACACATTATAACTTTTATAATGATCTGTTATAACTGCTACACAATGTCAGTGATACACTATATTTGCTTTTTACGATATTAATCTCACACGCACATTAAAAAAACACTATAATATTGATATATCTCTTGTAAATTCTTTTTTTGATTCCACAATTATATATTTTGACGTTTCCGTTTAATATGACTGACACAGAAGTTTCGTCTGTTTCTTTTTAGTCGTGAAACCTGTACCTACTAGCATATTCAGCCATAATTGGTTACTTGAGAAAAATTTGCTGAATATTTTCGATATGGACAGATCATAGCATAGCTAAGTATTATCAATAAGAAAATATAAATTTTATTAAGGAATAATGAATGAAGAAGCAGGTATAGCATGCCTCTGTCTGAATGTGGAAAGGGAGTGGAAGAAGTGATTCTAACATCGCTCCCCGACCCCTGACACAGATCAAAGAATAATATCTGTTTCTATCAGCTATCACATGCCATTAAAGAAAAATTGGTTTTATTTTAGTTAAATAGAAGACACTTTTATTAATCTCAACAAAACCTATGCAAACCTAGCCTAACCCAATCCAGGGGAATGCGTGAACGTATTCCCCTTCTCCTTCCCCATCTTGAAAAATATCCAATCCTTTGTAACGCGCATATCAAGATTCAAGAAGGGGAAGGGTGAATCCAATGATTATATTCCCTTCTCTTTTCCCTTCTTGAATAACTTAACGCGCATATCAAGATTCAAGAAGGGGAAGGGTGAATCCAATGATTATATTCCCTTGACCTTTCCCTTCTTGAATAACTTAACGCGCGTTACAAAGTATTGGATATTTTTCAAGAAGGGGAAGGGGAATGCGTTCAACGCATTCCCCTTCCCCTTCTTGAAAAATATCCAATACTTTGTAACGCGCATATCAAGATTCAAGAAGGGGAAGGGTGAATCCAATGATTATATTCCCTTCTTGAATAACTTAACGCGCGTTACAAAGTATTGGATATTTTTCAAGAAGGGGAAGGGGAATGCGTTCAACGCATTCCCCTTCCCCTTCTTGAAAAATATCCAATACTTTGTAACGCGCATATCAAGATTCAAGAAGGGGAAGGGTGAATCCAATGATTATATTCCCTTCTCTTTTCCCTTCTTGAATAACATAACGCGCGTTACAAAGTATTGGATATTTTTCAAGAAGGGGGAGGGGAATGCGTTAACGCATTCCCCTCCCCCTTCTTGAAAAATATCCAATACTTTGTAACGCGCATATCAAGATTCAAGAAGGGGAAGGGTGAATCCAATGATTATATTCCCTTGACCTTTCCCTTCTTGAATAACTTAATGTGCATTACAAAGTATTGGATATTTTTCAAGAAGGGGAAGGGGAATGCGTTCAAGAAGGGGAAGGGTGAATCCAATGATTATATTCCCCACCATATGATTTAGGTTTTTGTGTACCCGTTACCATGGCAACAGTTTGTCCATAATTGATTTCACCGGGGGTTCAACAAAATAACCATATTACAATTTGGAAGTGGGCACTTTATTTCCTCATATTTCGCAAACCCCCACCCCAAATGGTGAATTTGAGATAAAATCTCGTTATTATTTCGCCATGTGAATATTTCGTCTAGTTTAATATGATTCACAAAATAAAAGCACAAAATGTTAACCGAATCAAATGTTTCAAATTCAAATTATATTCACTCACCTTGCATGGTCTCTACAATTACAGATATTCAGCAACTTTCTTCCAAGTAACTAATGATGGCTGAATATGCTAGTAGGTACAAGTTTTACAACTAAAAGAAAACAGACGAAACTTATGTGTCAGTCATATTAAACGGAAACGTCAAAATATATAATTGTGGAATTAAAAAAAGAATTTACAAGAGATATATATCAATATTATAGTGTTTTTTTAATGTGCGTCTGAGATTAATATCGTTAAAAGCAAATATATATAGTGTATAGTGTATCACTAACATTGTGTAGCAGTTACAACAGATCATTATAAAAGTTATAATGTGTCAATAAAACCAGTGCAGTGCTCATCTGAAAAAATTTTCAAAAATTCATAACTCTTTTTTGGTAAGAGAGCGCACATTTTTTTTTCCATTTTCGTGTTCAGCGACCTCGAATTAACTTTAAAAAAAATATTTCATCAAAATCCGCGTTGTACCACTAAACTAGACTTTTACCCGGCTCCTTTTTTTTCTGAGAGAACATTAGAATTTCTAGGTTTATATCCAGCATTCTGTCTTTTCGAAAATGCTCGCAGTTTTGCATACTGACTGAAGTCGATATTTTGCTTGATATTAAGTACAGCTCGCATCATCGAATATCGAGACCGTAATGTTGAAGCTTTACTTTCTTTACTCGTTTTAACAAAATATGCAAGCAGTATCGTTTCTGAAGTATGTTGCACACCCTTAATTGAGTACCATTTAATGTAAGACGAAAAGTTCTTCTCATACCTTTCTTTACTTTTCTCTGGAATTATTCCGTCCATCGCAGTGCCCGCAGCTTCTCGGACTTCCGGAGGAGTGCAGGTAAATTTCAATTCAGACATTATGTTTAGTTTGGCAACTTTATTTGATATTGGTACGTTTATGACAGATGTCAAACTATAGGTACTCAGTAATGTTGCCTAGCAACCGTTTTATGACGTTCTTTGTCGAAAAAAACATTAATATATGATAACAAATGTTCTTGAAATTAATGTTTTTAAAAGCTTGTAACTAAGCGATTGTGAATAAAATAGTATACATACCACGCGGGAAGGATCATTCCAGCTACGCGCCTCGTGTCTCTAACAAAGCCTGGGCTGTAATGATCTACTTCCCCGCTAGGTATGTAATATACTATTACCAGTATCAAACTTCATTGCCAGCCCTCGCTGTCGCTCAAGCATAAAATCCAAAATCGTTCTCATTACTTACATCCCGGGCCAGACCTTGGGTCTCACAAAACAAACAGGAGACGAGGAACTGGTTGAGAAACCAGCACCTTGCTCTCTGGAGGGCTCTACAGGGTCTCAGGCAGTCCAAGCTCCTATTGAGGGGATGGACTGATGGACATGCTAGAGCTTCTCTAGAGCTAGAACCAAGGAGTCGGTTAAAGAAGATAGCAGGTCTCTTAACAGGGCACTGCTATCTGAGGAAACACCTCTGTAACCTAGGTTTAGAGAAAAGCCCTCTATGCAGGGGTTGCGGCATGGCTGACGAAACGTCGGCCCATGTTCTCCTCGTATGCCACATTGGGCTGTGCTACGCAGGCGAATCTTCGGAGTCCCTGTTATGGCCTCTGGGACATAAGCAGGCATCCACTGAAGAGGATTCAGTCCTTCATCGAGGGGCTCGGCTTCATGGATGTATGAGTGGCAGAAATGGCACAATGGGATCGCCAGTGGCCTCAGTGCCGGAACCATGGCTTGAGTTTGTCTTGGCCAAGGTTCGCCTGACTAAGTAGTAGTAGTAGTACATTCCTTATAGTATAAATAACTAAAATGCACTGTTGATGAGGTAATGCTTATCAAAAGTTGTAAAAAGTTAAAACTGTGTATATATGGTTGCCAAAACTGTTTAAATTATCAAAAACTGTTATCGTGTACTTAAAAAATGATTTAAACAAAAAATATGGAGTTTTCCATCGTGAAATATGAAATTTCAAATCAACCGAATTAACTAATTTTCAATTGAATTTATACATTGCTAGGAAATAATACTGATTAAAATTGCAAATTGATTAATACGTCGTGTCGCATCATATTTTATATTGAAATAAACTAATTTTAACTGAACATCATAAATCCATTTAGTACAATAATAGTCTATACAATGCCATATGAGCGAATGAATTAACGACAGCTTGTGGAATACAATGTTGCCATATCGTACTTTGCAATGTATACATACCATATTTTAGAATATAATATGCAACAGGACACAAAAGGTGTTTATTTCCAAAATAAAAGAAGCCCAATCCACTAGGAACACTGCCTTTTGTTCCACTACATAGTAACGCGTAGTTGAAGGAAGGAGAGTTAGAGCCGTATTACACAGCAAAGAATTATGCTGAAAATGACTCTGAAATTTACCACGAAAATTTTCGTCAATAAAATTTGTTGTATGAACGACCAAAGATTCTCGCGAAAATTTTGGGAGAAAAAATATTAAACATGTTCTATAACCAAATTTTATAAGGTGCACGAGAATCGACGCAGTGCCCCATAATCGATTTGTTTGACATTACTCCCAATAATTAGCTTTTAGGAAATTTATAAATCAACTAACAACAAATTTCTGCAACAACTAACATTACAAGTTCTTTTCTGCTCACCATTTCGGAAAATAAAATAATTCTTATAATAGAGTAGAAGCATAAATTTTGCTATTGGTGGGAATTGACGCTTTATCAGGTCTCCTAACACCTAGCATGCCTATTTTTTCAAAAGAATATAAACTTCACTTTTAAAACGACTTTAAAAATCATAAAATTTGAAAGTCCGCCAAAACGCGCTAAACGTCACAAAGATGGCTGCCCCATGGACTGACGTCATTTGTTTGCGTTCTTATTCGTGTATCACGCTCTGAGTTCTTGTGACCTAATTTGTTTCTGAAAGCTTTGAAAATGGATAAAGCCAAAAAAAAAACATAGTTTAAATCGTACTTACGATAATGCTTTAACTCCTCTTATTTCCTCTGCATTAAAGCAGCTGTTTGACTTCATAAATTCAAGCAGCATAAATGAGTCTACTTTGGGCAAGTTATCAGTTTGTGCTTTTACAAAACCTTCGCAAGCCATATCTTTACTCACAAAATATGAAAAAATCGTCACTGAACACTGAACTAGTGAATAAAATATTCTCTTCTAAAAGTTTTAAAATATCCTCGGAAATATCGAATATTTATGTCCACTTTCCACTTAACGTTGACTTTTAGAAATAAAAAAAAGCACACAGAAACATGTAATGGTCTCAAACAAACATATAAATGATATTTTTACGTCGATGAAGCAATTAATAGTTAATTAAAATACAATATAAACACAAAACTACACAGAACCTAATGCAATACCGGCCATATTGACAAAAGTAATCACATGGTATGACATCACACGTATCATCCGTAGCGTTCGGAAATTCTCGGGTGGTGGTCGGAAACTGCAATAAAATTTGAATTTTATTTTAAAATTTGGAAGTAATTTCCAATGAAAACTGGTTTATTTCCTATTATTAGTTATTTTTGATATCAACTTTACTATTACAAATTAGTATCTAAGCAAAATATGAAATATGCGTGTACTCTATTGAAAATATGTAATATTAGGTAAATGAAAACGTGTTTGTTTACTGTTTGCTACGTTCTTAAGGAGTTTTAAAGGTTAATCTGCAGCTGGCATGAAATTTCTTGAGAAGTTTTGTGTTAAATTTCAGAGTAATTGTTGGCATAATTCTTTGCTGTGTAATACGGCTTTTATTCTCAACTGCGCGTTGAGTGTTAAAAATGAAAACTGAATTAAAATATATTTTTTAAACATTAAAGTGTATAACAACGTTTGTATTTGCTGTTACATTATTTTCACTAGTAATACCACTAGAGGTAAAATTATTTCCAGACATTTTTTTGAGCTTATGAATATTTTGACAAGGGATAATTTTCTAAAAACATTCATGGGCGAGAAAAAATTTCCGGGAATAATTTGACCTAGTGTGGTATTCGGTGAATAAATATAATTGTTTATACATACTTTCTCTCCTTTTTGTAGCTTTTTTTCATCCAATTTATGTAGTACGGCACTAAAAAATTCCACTACAGACATTTGTGACTGTTGGTAGGGTAAAACTAGGGTATGAGACTGCATTCACTAGTCCTGAACGAGTATTTGGGATATCTGAAACTACTGCACGTGATTGTACATCTCGGTGGACCCAAACTAAACATGAGTCGTGATGGAGACAGGTGCAAAAACAGGAACATAGCAGACTCCTGGTCAAAAAACCCTCGGTGACGCTGACTAACGAAATACTAAACCTTAGCAGGGTACAGATGAGGATAGTGACGGGCTTACTCACCGGTCACTGTACCCTAAGAAAGCACATGCATACAATCGGCATATATAGGGAAGAACCTATCTGTCGGCCGTGCATGGAAAAGGAGGAAACAGCCTCTCACATTATCTGCTGTGAAGCATCATGTCATTGGAGATATAGACTCCTAGAACTAGAATATTCAAGGAAGGATTTCTCCAAGAAGGACCTAGTGAAAAGACTGTGGAACCTCATAAGGGCTACTGGTCTCTTCACGTAAACGGCACAACCAAGAGCACAAAAAGCCCAAAGGCTTAGGTGCCGAGGACTCTAAGCCTCTGACTGGTGGTGCTGAACCAATCAATCAATCAATTAAATATATCAAAATAGTGGTCGTGGTAAGAGATTTTAGGTCCCTGCGTGAGTACTGAATTCAAGTCTTGGCCGCCGCGCCGGTAATCTTTTGAAAAATTAAGGCTCCCTGAGCCGGGACTAGAGTCATTCACATATTGTTTTGTTCTTGGAAATATTTTATTAGTTTATAAATTGATCCGCTGTGCCAATTTTTGAGACCTGAGGACAATTTAAAACTTTTCTGTTTGTTTCTTGTTTGTTCTGTTTCTAAAATTTGTTATTTGTTTTTCACACCCTGTATTTCGTTCTTTTTTCCCAGTAAATAGTTATCGACTGGAAAGATTTGTATTTTCGTATGTAATACAAAGTTCGCTAACGCCTCTCTACCGATCGTATTTTCACAGCAAGCTCTTTCAGTAATATTAGCAGGAATATTAAAATCTCATAAATCAGTACTAGACAGTTTATTAATGTTGGAAATTCCCTTCAGTTTTGTACTCTTTTCATTGTAGTTAAATGGCGCATTTTTCACTCTGCTCGCGCTAAATTATTTCTGATACTTTTTTTCATAATGTATACTGATAAAAGCAAATTGCAAAATTACATCGTAGCGCGTTCATTTTTCAAATTTATTTTACTGCTGTCTCTTTTTATATAATCAAGCTTTCCTCATCGGTATATATTTAAGGCAGCAGGAATATTTCGCCCCCTGAAAAACCGCAAAAATAAAAAAATCTTTAAACATTCACCTTTTATGCACGAAAATAATTTATTCCATTAATTACAATACAATGGTGGTTCTAAAGACTTTTTCGTGTGTTTTGTTTTCTTAGGCCAAACTATTTTTTTGTATTCAACACATTCCTTTCGAATACTTCCTGTCCCTTTTTTAAATCCTGTTTTTATTCAGAAACTCATCCTGCCTGAAGTCCCATGATATTTGGAAAGTACTTTTGTAAACTCTTCCTAATAACCGTTTTCCAAGTATTCGATTGATAGCGATATTAGTTTAGGTGCCTTCAGAACAAGTCCAGCCGCCGCCCAGAAAGTTTTTGGGGATTATAATATATTATATACGTGTGTACGAAGTAATTTAGATTAAATATTTATGTTGTTGTTTCACATCAAGTTATTTCATAGTTGTAGTGATTCGTACGAGACTCTCGTTTTCGAGAGACTCGCATGGTCTCGTCTCGATTTCGGGACGATACTCGGACCAGACGAGACGAGTCTTTCGTCGGTCTCGTCTCGAGTCTCGTGCATGAGGTATCGCTTCTCGCGCGAGAGTCTCGCAGGTGAATATTTCTGAATGAACATCAATTTATTTTGATAAAAATTTATAAGCATAACACCAAGAATTGCTTTTAAAAGCCTCTGCCGGCGTTATTGGTTGACGGTAATCACTTTGTCTTTCTGAAGCGCGCCGCCGCCGTCTTTGAACCCTATTCCGACAGTCATAAATTTTGCGGTATGAACGTGTTCTATCCTATTGTGATCGAATAAATAAAGATCATTATTGAAAATAAAAGTTTAAATTTCTTCCCAGTTTAGTTGTTCGTTGTGGATAGTGGTAGTTGTTCGAATTTTTGAGCGTGCGGAATTGTGCCAAGTTAATTTAAAATGAGCCGATTCAAGAGGAAAAGGAGCGAACTTTTGACTTTAGAAAATGAATCAAATTCCGGAGATTTTTCTAGTGGAACTGAGGATATTTACATACCAGATACGTTAGTTTGAGTGATAATTTGACTGAAAGTGAATTGTCGTCTTCGTTAATTAGCAGTCGCTCTTCGTCTCGCATTCAAATACATGTTATTTTTCAACAATTATAACTTTCTCTTCCGACTCTTATATTATAGCAAATATTTAAGTATTCCTTATTGCACTGAAACAATAAGATTATGAATGATGAGATTTCGATACTTTTACGAGACTGGAGGCTGCGAGACGAGACTAATCATTGCATCGGCGAGACGAGATAAGACTTTGTGAAAATCTCGTCTCGTTGGTCTCGTGCGAATCACTACATAGTTGTGACTAGTAAACGAAATAAAACTAATAATTATACGGGACAAGAAAAAGAATTGTTTTTAAAAATTGTTGAATCGTAAGTATTCAAGGTGTTAAGGAAATACGACATTATGATGTTAAGAAAATTCTGTGTAACATTGACCCAGAGAATCATTGGTTAATAATACAGTATTTAAAATAATTTTTGTTTTAAGCCCTATTGCCAACACATAACCTGAAACTAATTAGAATTCAAAGATATGAGAACTTCATCAATTTACTGAACTTTACAGCATTCAAATTTTAAATTGGTACTCAGGCAAAATATTTTCAAGTGTGAACATTACCAACCTATGATAATATACCCACGTTAATGCAAACATGACAAACGTTTATATTTTCAAGGACATTCCCATTTTTTCCTAACCTGATCCTTTTTCCCAAATTCCTAAACTATACAGAGGAATAGACATTGTGCAATGCAAGATTACAAATGAGACCACAATCAAAAACAAATAAGAAGCTTGGGAGAGCATTACGAAGCAGTTGAACTCTTCTGCTAGAGCACATTTTCCTCCAATAGGTCTGTACATTTTTGAAAAAGACTTATGAAGAAAGACTGGTAGAGAGGAATCAAATAACTTTCATTTCAAAGTCGTTGAAATCATTTGAAATTTTTAATGAAATTTGAATAAAAATATTTCATGGAGAATAAAGGTATTATTTCAATAAAAAAAGATGGAAAGTAATTAATAATGTTTATTCACCTTTTAATAATTTCAATATTGATATCTGATTATATAGCTGTTATTAGCAAGAGCTTTTCACAGTTTGATAATAATGACAATTTAACCAGTAGATGAGCACTGATAATTAAAGTATCTATGAAGGAACAGTTAAACAAAAATTTGGTTTCTGAATACCATTTAACATAAAAAGGGTCCGTTTTATTATATAAGGCTGGTTATATTGACGGTCCCGTTATAAGCATTTAACAGAGAGAACTGTCAAAAATAACGCCTCGGTTAAACGGTACCTTTATATTTCAATGGAGTACTCTGAATTACGGGTGTTAATATAACATATGCTACTACGGTATGTAATTGGGTCCCATATAGCACACAACATCCAATGGATATCCATTTTAGTTCCAAATCATGTCCAAATGTCCATGGACATTATATGGACGTTCAGTGGATGTGTATTTATGGACATTTCCTGTACGTTCAGAATTGTACGTCTTATGGATGTCCAATGAACTTATAAAATTGGACATTTTCTTGATCATCCATATTTGTGTGTTTATGTACGTCCATATCATGTATAGAACTGGATCTAAATTGTTCGTGCACAATTTGTACGTTTATGTACGTTCAATGGACCAACAATATTGTATTAAACAAGACCATTCATAATTGTACGTCTTATTTGTTTGTCCAGTGAATGTACAATATTGGACCAAACTAGAACAAAAGATGTATAGAACTTATTCTAAAGTGTACGTGTACAATTAGTACGCGAACAATTTTGTATTTATAATCTATTACACGTTAGTAATTTTATACCCAGACAGCAGGATGTCCTTAGGACGTCCATATTGAGTCCTAAGCTGGTTTCAATGTCCAAAACCTAATTTGTACGTACTAGGGACGTTCTGATTTATACGTATTAGGGACGTTCCAATTAGAAAATCATTATTAGAAACCACAATTATTTACAATTTGTTGGTATATAATAACCTAGAACCAAAAAATATTTAATATCTCTATTCTAAGTTTTTTAAATTTAGCACAATTATTTCTGTGTGGCAGCACATTTGCTACTTCGCCACCCACCCTCGGTTATCCAAACTATGCGTCAGTCACCATTTCGGTTGTTTGTATATATAGTTTCTGTGTATAATAATATAATCTTTGGTATACCTAGTTTTGTGTTGTGATCAACAAGTTTTCCTACTAACACTGAACGTTCCGTAGACGCATCTTTCAGGCATTTTTAGGCCTGAACGTTCCAGACCTAAAAAAACTTTTCTCAAACGTTATATGAATTATATTTTAGGACATATTTTATTAAATGTGTATGCAACGTTCGACAAAAACTAAAACAAGAAGCAAACTTTATTTTGTTAAAAAAGTTTTAAGTATAAGAAAGTTTCTCATTATATCTGTTTCTAATAAAAACAATTCGGGATATAATAATAAACTACTGCATTTTTAGTCCCTTCTCGAGTATCTGTGAAATTTATCAATAACAATATTTATTTTATTCCCCTATATCGATCCTTGCATATGAAACAACAGTGTTCGCAATGCTATGTAAAATTATTCAGAGAATGGATACACTTATGTTGATTGCAGAAGATAGTTTTTTGACTTTTTCGTTCCGTTTATTTATAATCTTATGACGATCGAATACATACTTTTTCAGTTATTTTACACACCTCGTTAAAAAAATGAGAGATGACATTTGACAAATGGTTGACAATTTGACAGCGTGTTTTCAGCTGTTCACCGTTAATTTTCGTTCGTTTGTAAACGGTTTCTGGAATTCGAATAAAATCAGCAGTTTCTTGAAAGATTACCTACTCTTTCCTTGTAACTAGAAAAAACATTAAAATACTTAATTAGTATTTTCAAGTATTGTCTGTTATTGAAACGTTGCAGATATTATGTATTTGACGTTTGAAATAAGTTCCTAAAACGTTTCCAAAAATCCTACTGGCAACGTTTTGAAGAGGTGTTAAAAATAACGTTCCTAATAGGTCTATTAAACGTTAAAAAAAGTTCTTTTGAACGCCAATTCAACGTTCTTTTTTGTGACACAAAACGTTCAAATAGCGTTTAAAAATGGACAAAAACGTTTTAGGTACGTAGAGTAAGTTGTAGGCAAATGTATAAAAAACGTTACGGGGACGTATTAGTGTTAGGGTTTGTGATATTGTGCATAAATATCTTTGATGTGTTTGTTGAACCTCCTGGTACATACGTAGTAAGTACCAAGTTAAAAAAGTTTTTTTGTTTCTTCCATATCAAATATTTCTAAATTGTAAATGTATCTAAGACAGTAGCAAGCAGCAACACTAGAATTTTATTGAACTCTTTGTTTACAGAAGCTACTGGAAACATAAAGGAGGCTGAAGAAGCCATTTCAAAATGGCTTCGAAAGGCGTTTGAGAGGCAATAAGTGTATATATTATATATATTTCACTGAACTTGTGTAGGATTTATTATTTTGTTTATTTCCTCCCTCCTCAATGGACGTCCATAGGAAGTTAAATCCAGTGAGGTTCGGACGTTTATTGGACGTTTCTATGTACGTAACTGGGGGTTCAATGGACGTCCGTCAGAAGTCCTTTATGGACGTTCATCGGAAGTCCGTAGTGGACGTCCATCGGAAGTCCTCAATGGACGTCCATAGGGTGTTAAATCCAGTGAGGTTCGGACGTTTAATGGACGTTTCTATGTACATGACTGCGGGTTCATTGGACGTCCGTCAGAAGTCATTTATTGACTTTCATCGGAAGTCCTCAATGGGCGTTCATAGGATGTTAAATCCAGTGAGGTTCGGACGATTATTAGACGTTTCTCTGTACGTGACTGGACGTTCATTGGACGTCCATAATGTTCACCTTGTATGTCCGTTGGACATCCAGTGGATGTACATGTGCTATATGGGGTGAACAGTTCAGCACACCTCCATCATATTAAAAAATCACTTACTGTTGACAGCAAACCCACAACCTCCAGTTCGTGCACAAGCAATGAAAATAGGATACACCCGGCTTACACATGTATGTATACGTATATTGAGGTGACATTCACTAAGACCTAAAAGATCTATTGAGGTCTCTGTTTTACCGGCCATTCAAGTATGGATCAAACATTTACCATAAAATGCCTGATGAACAACGATTATGGACAAAATCTGGCGTATGATTCGATAAACAGACGCAACATGAGCAGACTGGAAATAAAAACTGCCATAATGGTAAAAATGACAATCACTTAATCTTAGAACAGAATTTTGGAGAAAGACACAGAATCAAAGCGTTTTGATGCAAATAATAGAGGTTTCAGACTTTCAATAATTCCATTCAATTTGGAGCTGAAAGTATAACATGAGACAGCAAAAACACCAAGTGATCTTACAATAAACATATGTGAACCATTTTGAATATCTGCGGGACAGTAGAGAAAAAGAACAAATAATGAAATCCAAAAAGATTGTTATTGGAGGAAAGTGCGAGGTAGGAAAAAAAGCGAATGACCTAGAAATAGATAGATTGATGCTATTAGAAAGGTTGGGAAGAAAAAGAATAGAGAAGTAGAGGCGCGCAAGCTATGGACCTAGAAGATCTAAAACGCCCACCACTTGATAATTTTTCAAATTGGCACCCATACAAGCCTATTTTACTTGCTTTGACCCTTAATAATTTTACTGTTCAACGAATGGAAATGTAGCTCTTTTAGTATACAACATAATGTCTGATATTGTTGAGTTAATATCGTTAATTCCATGTTGTGATTGAAAACACAATGAAACCTGCAGATAATATACTTCTAAATGAATAACTGTACGTTTAAAGTTATTTCTGTGGATAAATTTCCAAACTCTTCACACACTTTATTAATTATAATGGTATCAATTAGTAGTCACAAAGCTACCGCAAAGTGAGCCCCTCTTTATTCTTTGTCAATTTTCCAGTTGGGAAATATATTGTGTGCGGTGTAAAGTGGCCCGGTTGTGCTTCGCGATCGTATTAAAATAACATTTAAAAGCCATTAAAATGTATTTGGAATTCAACCCCAGTTGCGACAAGTAGTGGCGACATATTTTGCAGGCAGTTTGTTCAGTTTATTTCTGTTACTAAGCAGTTCCGCATGATTTTACGATACTCTCTAACATCATGACATTCTCATTATACGAAGCAAAAGAGATTTAAACTTTTCATTTATTCTCTTTTGGGAATTAAAGTTGTAATTATATCTGAGTCATCGAATTTATTCATAGTCGTTGTCATATTATATATAGTCAAATAACTTTCCTACCTTATTGTGGTGTAGAGTAATACTTTCACCCTTTTATTATATTTTCCCACTTCTTTCTGTCAGTGGCCAGCTTTTAGCTTTCCCTCAATTTATTTGTTCATGCAATATCGTCTGCATATATGCTTTATTTGTTATTTCAACTTTTTTCAAGTTTCTATGTCCTACCATATGTTTTCTACAATTATTATTATTCTAAAAAAGCTTATTACAGTTTCCTGTAATATTGTCGTATTTAATAAAGTGATTTATCAACAGATGTCGAAGAATAATTATTTATATTCACATATAAGCTTTATTGTTTCAA
This sequence comes from Lochmaea capreae, assembly GCA_949126875.1. NCBI lineage: Eukaryota > Metazoa > Arthropoda > Insecta > Coleoptera > Chrysomelidae > Lochmaea > Lochmaea capreae. Next base: position 12,221,472 of record OX421409.1, read on the forward strand.
GCCCGTGTGACTTCTTGTCAAAAAAATTTCGGATTTTGGTTTGCGATTAGAAGTGAAGATGTCGCTACTGTCACAATCTTTACATTTCCGTTACTGGAAGGCATGTATTTATTGTGATTGAAGTGTATTCTTCAGTCCGGGATTAGAAATTCTCGGACGGATAGCACGTACCTTGTACTGATGAGGTGCAAATACGCCGAAACCGGTCTACAAGTTGTGTTGTCCCTTTTAATCGCAAACCAGAATGGTTGGTTTCAAAATATCTTGTAGATATACCAACCCCGTTTGACTTCGGGGTGTAATTCAATATCCGGTGGTGCATATGGCACGGAAAATAGTTGTTGCTCCTTAGTTGAACGGTCATTGTTTTTGAAAAATATTATTTTTCAAAAATGCATGAAGTGTGAATATAAATAATTATTCTTCGACATCTATTGTTATTCCATTATCTACCCCTCTTTTTTCTAATATTTTCCACATTATTTCCGTTGATACCATATCGAACGCCTTTCCCAATTTCATGAATTCACAATATATACCTCTCTCTTTTCTTGTATACATTTCTCTGTCATTTGTTTTATTATAATTATATATTGTCTTGTATGCTCCTCCTTCCACCTCTAAACCCATTTTACGCATCTTCTAGTGTGTTTTTCATGATTTTTCGGCCGAATATATCTGTTCCAATATTTTCATTTTTGGACAGAGCAATGTCAGTCCCCTGTAGTTACCACATTCCTGTCTATCATCTTTTTTGTATATCGGGATAATTGATGTCATTTGCCATTCTTCAGTAAATTTTCTTCTTTCCAGCTCTTATTATATATTTTTAGTAATAGTTCTTCTTCACTTTCAAACATTATTTTGATCATTTCTCCAGTTATTTTGTCGCATCCTGGAGGTTTCCTATTTTTCGACTTTTTAATTATTTCCGTGAATTCGTCTATGGATATTTCTGTATCATTATCGTCCCGTATTGTTTGTATTTTTTTTCTCTTGACTTAGTTTTGCTCTTTCCATCTTTCCATTACTTTTATATCTTCTGTTAATATTTCTTGTTTTCTGTTTTTAAATTAGTTATGTTTGTGTTTTTTTGAGTCCTTCATGATTTTAGAATTTTGTAGAATAGTTTTTGGTTAGTCTTGCTCTATTGCTCCATTTTCTCTACAAATTGTTTTTATTGATCTTCTTTTGCATTTTTAACTGATTCTTTGGTTTTCATTCTCTTGGTTTTATTTTTTCATAATCTGAAACAAAAAATAATTTTGATTGCTAAGAGACTCAAAAAAAAAATTATGGAAAATATAATGTAGGTTCTTACCAAACTGATTTTATATTTGAAGATAACAAAACCAGTTCTCAAGGCTTTGTTATCTAACGGAAATTAAGAAACGAGAATAGTTAAGAAAAGAAATTTAAGGGCGCCACTAATTTTGTTTCCTAAAACAAAATTAGAAAAAAAATTAAATACAAAAATCAGCTAAGTTTTAACTGTTGCAATCTACTCAAAAATAATTAAGTTAATTGAAATGAGAAGTGTTGGTGGAGGTTTAATAAATAAAACTTTCACAAAAGAAATTAATATGGATAAATATATTGATATTAAAATTGAACGAACGTGTACAAAAAAAAATAACTAAAACTAAAAAAGGTTAGTAAAGCTTAATATTATACAAAATATGACAAAAGATCTTAGGATACAACCTTTTTTTTTTCTTGTCTTGTTGTGGTCTTGATGCGTTGAACTGATAGAACAAGTGGTTTTTCTGCCTTCTGATTCATGAAAAAAATTGTGTATACTCCTTTAAAGAAGCATCCTATACGGACAGAATTAGCACACTCTTCTGAAAAAGACTGGTGCGTCTCTGCGCTGCTATGAAACTTGTAGGTACTCTGGAAAATCGTGCTCCTGGAAATTGAACTCCACGAAACTTTGTTTCGGGAAACTGTAGCCCAGAAAACTTTGTTTCGGGAAACTATAGACCAGGAAACTGTGTTCCCAAAAACTGTGCTTCGGGAAACTGTTCCAAGAAACTGTACTTCGGGACACTGTTCCAAGAAACTGTACTTCGGGAAACTGTGCAGTAATCCAGATTATTTTAAGATAAAACGTCTGCAAATTTTAGTTAGTAATTTCAGCAAAATTCCAAAGAAATTAATCGATAAATTTATCAGCTGAAAGGTTGAACGCAGAGTTAACGTTTCAAATCCTTCATTTTATTTTCTGAAGTAGCCATTATGACAGTGGAAAACTGTGTACCAAACATTTTTTCAAGTTGTTACATCCTTTTGTATCGGCTTGTCGACATAACCAATGCTTCGAAAAACATACACCCTTATTCTACTGATCTTGACAAATAATCATAAATTATTCTTTTGATTCTGTTATGGTAAGGTCCCTATTGGGATTACCCTGATAGTTACGAACTTTGTCCTTTTACAAAAATGTCTGCATCGATCCTTACACGATACTAGAATAGTGAATCAACAAATAAGAAGGGTGTTTCCTATTAAATTTTTATTAGACAAAAAAGTCTATTGCGTTTTACTGTTTTAAACCCTGAGGGGAAGCGGACATTGCATTTTTAAATTTTAATTTGTTTGGTAAAAGTTTAAATACATGAAATCAAAAATAGTTTGTTTGGAAATATATAGCCTTAGCCGTAGGGAAAAGTCGATCGGGTATTTCCAGCGTGGTGTTTTTATGTTTAAACAGAACTGCATTTTCAATTTTAATTAAAGATTTTCATGAATTTCAAAGTTGAAGAAATTTTTCGTGGTAATGATTATATTCGGTAAGAATTGGCATTTCTTTTTATATTTCCAGATACCAAAAAGTTGCATTCCATTTTTTCAAGTGACAGCGCTGAAAGGAACCATCATTAGATAGTTCAACAAAATAGTATATTATTAAACGAGCAATTTATGATAGCTATTATTCACGCCTACGGCTCGGGACGCAAACGTCACCCAAGAGAATAATGGCCCTTAATTGCGAGTTGAATACTATACTTTGTCCACGTTCCTTGATTTCTTTATTAAATAAAAGTTAAGTAAATAATGCGAGTGTAGAACGGAAAGTAATAATTTGGTATTATTGACAATTCTAACGTAAAAATTAATAAATTTCTGGAGTACGTCAAATAATGTGACATATAGAGATGGGCGGGACTGTATCGATACACCGTACCGTTATAAATATATTGTTTTAAAACTATCAATATTAGAAAATATCGTTATTAAAAGTATCAATACTAAAAATTTCGATACTTTATCGATACGATATATTTCAGAAACAAATTTAATTTCCTAAACAAAAATATGCAGATTTAATAGTTTATTTCATATTGTACCCCCATCTTCAGTCACCTAAGCTGGAATGTTGTGTTGTCTTAGCAACATATGCTATTTAAATGCAAAAGCGTGAATTATGAACCATAATCCACTCTAGTAGACCTATGGGTACCATATACCTTTTGTTAGGAGGTGAAATATTGACTTATTATTAAGTGGTTCCACTACTAGCTGTGAAGTTGACAATTATTGTGTCTTCTGTCCAACTGCGAAGTTGAATTTCTCTATTAGTAGTTAATAATTTTTCCTATCATTAACCCAGGTTAATAATGGACAAATTCAAATATTTTGAGAATCCAGGGATAGTAGTTTAATAAAAACATAATTTGGAATACCCAGGAGATTGTCTTTAACGTATTTGCTGCTTGAAATTATCTAACAAGATGAAATTATTTGAATAAAAATGCCATTAGTTTAAAATTCATGGTCAACAAAAAATGACTGATGACGTAAGGAGTGCGTTCATAATCTATGGGTAGGCTAGGAGCGAAAACAGACAGTGTACGTGTCAGTCAGACGACGTAGTAAACGCCTAGGGTGTTCCCTACCGATTTGTAGATCGGCACTGTCAAAATTTGTTTTTGACATTGAAACGTGTTGTTTAATGAACGTTGATTGCAAAAAAACATGGATCGAGGAATGTTTTTAACTATAACATTATTACCAATGGAATTTGAAAATCTTCTGGAAACACCATAATTAGGTACACGCATATTTCATATTTTGCTTGGATATTAATTTATAATAGTAAAGTTGATATCAAAAATAACTAATAATAGGAAATAAACCAGTTTTCATTGGAAATTACTTCCAAATTTTAAAATAAAATTCAAATTTTATTGCAGTTTCCGACCACCACCCGAGGATTTCCGAACGCTACTTATGATACGTGTGATGTCATACCATGTGATTACTTTTGTCAATATGGCCGGTATTGCATTAGGTTCTGTGTAGTTTTGTGTTTATATTGTATTTTAATTAACTATTAATTGCTTTATCGACTTAAAAATATTATTTATATGTTTGTTTGAGACCATTGTGTTTGTGAGTACTTTTTTTTGTTTCTAAAAGTTAACGTAAAGTGGAAAGTGGACATAAATATTCGATATTTCCGAGGATATTTCAAAACTTTTAAAAGAAAATATTTTATTTACTAGTTCAGTGTTCAGTGACGCATAGCTTGCAACCACAATGCCCTTCTCTCAAGTGAATTTTTGCTTGCGCCACCAGGTAAAGTAACAAATATTTTTTCTGGAGTTTTAATAATCGTTGATTTACATTCTGGAACAATGCAATACTTGTAATACACAGTTTTTTTTGGGCCTTATCCATTTTTAAAGCTTTCAGAAACAAATTAGGTCACAAGAACTCAGAGCGTGATACACGAATAAGAACGTAAACAAATGACGTCACTCCATGGGGCAGCCATCTTTATGACGTAAAGCGCGTTTTGGCGAACTTTCGAATTTTATAATTTTTAAAGTCGTTTTAAAAGTAAAGTTTATATTTTTTTGAAAAAATAGTCATGCAAGGTGTTAGGAGACGTGATAAAGCTTCAATTCCCACCAATAGCAAAATTTATGCTTGTACCCTATTACAAACGTTGTTTGTAAATAAGTTTTACTAGCGATTATTTCCTTCCTATTAATTTTGACTAATCGCTATCAAGAATTGGTATGTCAAATATAAATTTTAAGTGGAAAAATTACTTAACAACTGTCAACTTAGCTGTCAGCAGTTTTTCCGGAAAAAAAACTTGATGGTTTCTATGCTGTGTTGCTATGTACCGTTACCAACAACAAAGATCACAAACAACGCTTACGAATTTATTAATTTTTCAACTGAAACTCAAAATGAATCGGTTTGGAAATGTTTCCGAAAGTAAAATTAATGCGGCTGTTGGAAATATGGCTAACAATACTCCTGTAACCTACAATAATTGTAATTTTTAGATTAATTTTAATTTAAAATGAGTTTGAAGTAATTACCTTTCCTAGCTTGAAAGTTATATTGTTCCTATTTATTATTATTCTTATTATTTAAATTTTAAGAAATGTTGTATTAAAATAAAATGTTTATTTAACTCAGGAAATAATCTTACCAAATATCCCTCGTGTATCTAATTTTTCCTAAGTAATCTGTGGGAAAATCCTCGTCTTCGACTCGGGTTTTTAAAACCACTCTCGCTCATGCTATTGGTTAAAACAAATTACTAAGAAACTCGTTTTTCCGAATTTTTCCGGAAAAATTAAATGCACTAGAGATATTACCCCCGAAAATGTCAATCTGCACTACTTGATTTCTGTTTTATCAGTGGAAAATCGAGTCTACATGCATGTGCTGTCCAACCACAGCCTACAAGTTTTGACCAGAAACTTAATTTTGTCCAACGTTCACGAAATTTGGTTTGTTTTGCTGTGGCATTTCAGTCATTTCAACATTTTCAATAGTTTTATTTTTCTGTATAATATTCAACTTCAATTATCTACCTACTACTTCTTTTATGAGTCTTTAGTATTTTTTCAACTCTATAAATTCCATAAACCTCGTCAATCATTCAACTAGTTGGAATAAAATATTCCTTGTATTTTTATGCATGGTTAAAAATTAAATCCAGTAAACATATAAATTTTCAATTACGAAAATATAGAGTGCCGCGTGGTAAAATTACTATTAGACAATTCCGAAAGCAAAATTTACTCTGCAGTCTAAAACTTCCCAGCTCACAATTCACTCCCGGACAAATATGTAATAAAGTTTCCAATGAATCCATAAATATCATTGTATAAGAGGAACAATGCTAAAGTTTCCGAGGTCATATTAAACTTTCCAGTAAGGTATTCGAATTCTTTCAGTTTAAATCAGTGGCGCCAAGAGCAACAACGGAACAGCTATTAATAATTATGTCGTAGAATCTTTTGCTGGAAAATGTATAAAAAGAAGTAAAAAAAAAGAAGAGTGGAAAGGAAAGTGTATACTATTTTCACAGGAAAAGTAAAGGAAAAACTGGTGTTTAAGCCCAAGGATTCATAGCCATACAGAATCACAAATTTTCACTTATAGAACTATCTTAACTCATCTCTCCAGAATTGGAAAACTAGCCCGTATCTTACAGAAGCAATGCCGTACTGGGGCTATGGAAGTGCTTCTTAACTACATGCCACTACGTATAGCGGTGGAAAGTGCTGCCGAAACACTAAGATGTTTAAATCGAATCAAACCCCCTCCCTACTTTTCAGAAATCAGAAATCCTAGGACATGCGACAGGATGTAGTATTGATCAGTTATAACTTTTTAAAGAATTTAATTACAGAATACAGCGACTGGAAGGTTTAGGATACCAACGTCATTACCAGATCTAACAATAATGCTGTTCAATAGTACAAAGATGGTTCTAAGGTATTAGAAGTAGCTGAGTCTACGATCCACACTGAAATAGGAGAAAATTGAATAGCAGATAAACCAGAAAAAAAGGGGCTGCAGTACCGGAATCCCTTTGGGGTAAGAGCACCAATGTAATATTTGGAGAAATAGGTATCGACGAATAAACAAAGATCTAACCATTGGAAAGACCTAGTAGGGCTTAGACAATAAAATAAACTCTTGGGAAACCACAACTAGATGAGAACAAATAAATTCCTGAGCCACAGTAAGGCAGCTCTAAGAGTTTTGACAGGTGTCTTGACAGGAATGCTGGCTGAATGGTCACCTCAAGAAGAAAAAGGAGCTAGAATAATGTAGATTTTGTGGAATGGTAAAATAAACCTCCATTCACATACTTCTAAAATTAATTGAGGAAATAGGAATGAACTAACAATAAGTCTTTCTCCAAAACTGATTGGGAGAAAGGAGGCACAAAAGATCTTCTAGGTCTCGGTGAATATCACCACAAAATATTAATACAAAGAGGTGTTTAAAATATATTTATCAATTTCATGGACATGCAGGAGGCAAATCCTAGATCAATTCCTCAGGGTATAATCACCACATAAAGTTAAAAACTATAATGGTTCAGTAAATGAGCTTTTTTATCTTTTCACAGAATACCTACAAACAAACTCTCATATCTAGTCGCCTAACAGAAGATGAAAAAAAAACAATAAACAAGTAAGGAGGGAGAACGAAAATAAAAAATAATAGAGCACTGCATTGTATTTTCACTCAAAATCTTCAGTGCAGTACATGTCAGTAAACAGCAACAAAATGGTTTTTCGGAGAAGCGGCAATATTGTAATATTCAAAAAAAGGAGGAATAGGTCTAATAATATTTTGAATTGAAAAAATCAATCCTCTCAACCCTTGAAACAAACGATCGTACCGCCTATGAGTTTCTGAGTAGTGGCAAAACCACCATGCATAAAGTTATTTGACACTTGCTCTTAGATATTAGAGGTTTAATTCACAGTTCTCATTTTCCACTCTCCTTACATTAGGAATTCAGTAGAAGAGACATATTGACGTAAATTATTGTCACCTTAAGGTACCGATGAAACTTCGGAATTAAATCAAATTAATCATTGGTACGTTTTATCTGCTGACTTTGACAAATTAACAAATTAACAGCTGTTTCAAAATTTTAATCCGGAGATAAATTTGGTTCATTAAAATATTATTCTAAGAAGATCCAGTAAAACAAACAAAAATCCTTTCGAATGGCTCAAGTTTTCTTAAGATACGGGGAAGTTTGGACCTGTATTATCAATTATTTATTATCTTCTCTTCTTTTTAATTAAATAATTGGAATTGTTCATTTCTGGCAGAAAACATCACGTTTAGTTTTGTTAAAAATTTTATAATGTATTCAAGAGCTTTACAGAAATAAAAAGTATTGAAAATTGAATTCGACAGTTCAAGAGTACCTTTTATGTAGAAAGTTCAGTGAATAAGTTCAGCCAAATGTTCTCAGCTCGAATTACAGGGTGTTTCAAAAATATACAGTGGAACCTTCGTTTTTGGACAACTCTATACAGGGTACGGGCGAGAACACAGAGAAACCTAGTCTATAAGGGCAGGTAAGCTTTAGAAATGTATTCAAAAGAAGCAGGTCCAAGCTTGTTGGCGCTAGTAATAGGTACGCTCCGATAAGTTTATGGGAATCAGCAAAACATTATTTTCCAGCGCGACACGTGCAGGGACCGCGCTTAATTCAATCTGTTTACATACTTTGCGGCGTTTACGTACCTATTGGACACAACAATTGTGATCCGTAAAATATCCCCTTGAGGTACCTACTCGACATTTTAAAATGTAATGAACGAAACTAGCTGACTCCCAGCTTTCTTATGTTCAACAATCAGCTACTATCGCGCTTGCAATTCGTGCGAGAAACCCGCTTTCTTTGTGTTCTCGTCCTACACCTCTATGTTTCGGACAAAAACACATGCCGCAATAACTATTGGTGTGTAAACGACCTTTTCAATAGCGGGAATAGATCAGAGATTTTTAAAATTATATATCGAAGACTTTTAGGATTACTTATGCTTGTGGACTCTAGAGCCATCTCTAGAGAAAATAGAAAAAAGCTTAACCGCTGCAAATGTTTTAGTATGGATAGTGGCAGCTTTGAGAAAAGCTACAGAAAAACAAAACTAAACTACCCAAGGAGAAATTATTGTGAAAATAATTCTACCAAAAAATCCACTTTATTACCAACTAAAATGGGTTTCGATTTCAGTTGATATTCTTTTATAGATGAAGCACTAACCATACCACACATTTCTAAATACCTCACAAACTAACAAGGTTAGAGAAAAATTGCATTCGGGTATTTCAAATCTACCACTCCTTTGATTTACTGGCCATGCTCTGTATTCATACCGTATAAAAATGCTTTTTTTCCATTCATTCCCCTCATTCGCCCGACCGGTACATTTGTTCTCTTCTATAGAGCCCCAAAAAATTGTTTTCTTTTTTTTTGGTATTAAAGCGAACTGTTGATTAGCAAAATAAAGAATAATACAAGTAATAAAGGAGATATCAAGAGCCGTAACCAAAACAAAGTTTAATTTAAGTTTTCAAATTACTTTCGATTCCTAACCTTTATAAACATCAGCACCAGCAACACCTGCCTTTGTTAATCTTGCGGGTCTCGTTACACCGCCAACCGCTGTGTGCCGTCGCGCCTTACCTTCAACATAGCAAAGGAAATGATAGATTTGTTTGCGGACCGCTGTCACGTTTGATAACGGAAAGATGATCATTACCACCTGTGATAGATGGCTGTGTACCCTGGTCTTACGATCCTAACCGCAGTTTGTGTACGTATATGCATAACACTACCTTGAAGCACACACGTCTTTTCAAATAACTGCTGGACTATGTATTAGTAGAGTTGCCATGCATAGTAACTAGGCTTCAAAACCAATGACGACAGGATCGGACTTTGCATTCGAAGAGTTGTTAATAAAAACAAATAAGTGAGAGTTGATTAGGTTTTTTACTACAGAGATAAATATATATTAGCTAGTTTGTTTCATTTCATAGAGCCTACAGTTTGGTTTGTTCAACTTCAAACAACAGAAAGACTTTTGGTTTGGTTTCTGTGAGTGGTATGTTTAAAACGTGCACTTCACAAGGAAGTTTATGAGTTGTGAAGGAGTAAGTTTATCTTCATCCTTGTGGCGCTCAAACGCAGCGTCTAGTATCTACAATCAGACTTATTCAACAGCCACACAGTAGCACATAATAAGTTCCACGCAATCGAATTTTTCTAGACAGAGCCGACACTCAGTAATAGTTTGACCTGTAGTGTCCTGTGAGATTAACGGTTATAGACCTGTTCTCCTACATATCCTGCAGCAACCTTCTTTTGCATTTCATCTGATAGTTGCCGGATTTAAAGGGATTCCCAGTAAAGACTCAGCGCCTGTAAACTGGGTCTGACTTCAATTCCTGACAAAAAACACTAATAATAGTTGATATTACTTCTCGTACAGTTCGTCCTACGCTTTTTAGGAGTGAGAAACCGCTACAATAGCCAACAAAGAAGCGTGTAAACACATCTAATACGGGTAATTATAATTTGTGAAAATATGGACAATGCTCTATAGCTTTAAAATCACTAAGAACTATGTACTCTGCTATAATTTCATACCCGTTCCTATCCTTTTGATGTTGGATAAATAAGCATCTGTGAACAGCGTTTCTTTAAAATCCTGGATACTACAAAAATAGTGTGTATCTTTTGATAAGTATTCTGGGAGATGGATAGTTAGCATTTTCTCAAATTCGGATTTGGAGCGTCTCCGGTTGAATGTTGTCTGGAATACTCGAGTGTCCACTATTTATCTGCTTTAAGATTATAAATGTAAAAAAGGTTTAGTAAATAGCAAGTATATTTCAAGCCGGTTTCTTAGTGATTTTAAATGCCATGAAGATTGATATTATGAATATTTACATATTTAGTTGCAGCAGCAGATGTATTGTTCTTCGTCACAAACATTGAGGTTGAAAAATACCACTGAACATCTTCAAATGGCAGTTTTCCAGCCTGATGCTTTGAATAAAATACACAAAATATACCCATATTTCATCGTCTCCAGTGATTATGCTCCATGTCATGTGGTGTAGTAAAAATGTATTATAGTTACATAGTTACATTTTGGTATATCTCGAAATTAAACTACAACAATGTTCGAAGGAAATTATAAGAGGAGAAACTAAAAAATTTCAGTCCAGGTTTCTAAATATACAGGGTGGCCCAGAAAAATTCCTATACCATTTCAATATGACTTATTGGAAGCATCCCAACACTATTCACCTCCCAGGTGACAACCCGTTTCCATAAGTCTTTCATAGCCATGTCTCACGCTGGCGGCCTGTTACCTAATCAACTAACAGCATTTTATAAACAAAATTTTTTACGGTAAAACTGCGTTGGGAGACTTGGATTAATTTTAATATCACGTTTTGTTTATGAAATTAGTATTTATTCAAACACAAAATTATAAAGTAGGAAGGCTGAAGTAACTGGACATACTGTATATAAAATATTTGAGTGAAAAAGAACATTAAATCTTAGATCAATAAAAAGCCGTAGCTTTTATCATTTCCTGTAAACATTTCGCGCCATTTCACGTGTTGAATTCAACTTTGTAGCCTATGGAAGAAAAACTTCGCAAAAAGTGAGTTTCTTGTTACTATGAGTTTCAATATTGAGTGAATGAGTACAATGCGGGACCAGCTGTTACAGACGAACTATATAAGAGATAGAAAAATTCTGCTAACACGTTTCAGACATCCGAAAACACCATTTCATCTTATACCGAGTTAAATATTTTATCTTTTATCCATTTAGTTTTAAGATGACTTGTGTTTATTGTGTTTTTCACTATATTAATATAAAATGATGTACGTTCCTCAAAAGAAAGTTTGATTTGAGATTTGACTTTTTTTTTATATGCTGCGTTTGAGGTTTTTTTGTTTAGTTTGGATAATCAATGCTTCCAATTTTTCCTTCAAGATAGCTTCTGAGACAACTTCTGATCTCAAAGCAATAGACTGGCTGAAAGTCAATATAATATGGGGTGATTCATTGGCTTTACACAACTGTGATAAGGCCAATGATCACCTATGGAATAACAGCCCGGTGGAGGACATGTGTGTCCTCCGCAGTGAATGTATTAACTGAAATCCAAAGACAAGCCCATCTTGGTATTACCGGAGCAATGAACAGCAGGATGACGGCATCAATGGAAGCAATTATTGGACTTCCTTCTTTGGAACTTTTTGTAAGGACGGAGGCGAAGGTGGCAATTCCTAGATTGAAATCGGGTCCCCGAACAATGTACGAGAAGGACACACTGATAGAACTGAGAACCCAAGGACTCCTCCATACAGAGTTTACTTGGCTAGGTAGACAAGGCCTTCTCAACCACGTTATTGAAACTGGGTGAGGGACATTTGAAGACAGTTATCGACTTGGTACCTTGAGGAAACATCTGCACAAAAAAGGCAAAGTTAGTGAACCTTTTTGCAGTAAATGTGATCTTCATGATGAAACACCTACTCACATACTCTGCTTCTGTGAGAACTCACAAGGACTCAGGCGGAAGCACTTTGGAGAGGAAATAATAAAACCAATACAACTTTTGAAAATCCCTCCAGTCAAACTAGTTGCCTATATAGGAGACACGAAGCTTCTGGAATGGAAATAGATAACATGGGAAATGGTACAAAGATTCAGTTCAAGTGCTTGTGCTGTTGAGCAGAACCCAAATGAATGAATTAATTAATGCACTCATCTAGTTATCAAACTCACTGCTTGAATACAAAATCAACTCAGGAAAAGGACTATGAAAAGTATCAACTGAAAATTACTTACGCACCGTGTAAATAATTTTTAATTAAAGAAAACTCTTTCGCTATTATTCTATTTTTATTTTCACTTTGGAAATTCTCAACTATTTATCGAGAGATTTATTTTCCTAAAAAAGCAAAAGCAACATTAAACTTTAATTATCTTTTGGACAGAACAGAGATTGATTTTAATTGATGTAGATATATCAAAAATTATCTAGACATATTAGGGGAAAGGATTTATCGAGGACTTCTCACGCAATGACAAAATATATTGCAGCAATTTTCACGTTGTTTCCAGGAAAATAAATAATCAAGTGGCTGTAGGTCCGACGAGACGGCCAATCGATTTTTAGTACTTTACAAGAGTGATGGCCAGTTATTATTTCAGGGATTCCGCTGAAATATGACAAGTGTCTACATTCCATTTATCAAAATAATTACTTACCTTTAGTTTGATTCGGAAAAAATTGATGTATTCTTCACGACAATACAGACACTCGGCAGGTTTTTAAAGAAAAAAGATTTTGCCATATTTTACAATAAAAATTACCACATAAAGGTACAACTAAGAGTTTGCTGAAGACTATGACCATGACAAAAATAATGACGAAGATTTTGACGAAAGCTATGGCGAAGTCTATGACGATGAGATCTAAAATAACTCCCATTATGTTTAGGTCAATAAAAGAGGGGAGTAGTACTTACCATGGATGTAGTGTGACCTCAAAGTTATATCATTTTAGCCTGTAGAAAGTTTATCCGCTAGATGCGTTGTAATAACCACTGAAGGTTTAACTAAGAGATTTCTATGCGAAGTTAGTTCAGAAGAGCACTAAGGAGGTAGAAAAGCACCAAAACAAAATGGGGATTATGTACCTGCCCAAGCCTTTCTAGGACAAGATTAGCCTCCTTCAACTTAATAACCTTTAGCATCAGGTGAGGTTAAAAGTTGAAGGTAACCTAATTAACAGGTCGCTGGATTGCCGAATTAACAGAAAATGTAAATATAACCAAATAACATATTAATTACTATTAATTATATTTTTTAATTAGTGAATTTAGTCTTAGATAATCATATTGAGGGTGAGCATGAGCAAATCAATAATTAATTTAGGTGTGACTGAACTATGAAACCCTTTTTAATAACACAATAATTCGAGCAACAATACTGAACGCGATAATAAATAATATGATAGATAGGAACTAAACGTTTGAATTTTGATTTTATTTGCTTCACAAAAAAATTGTTTGCCTCTTCACTGATTCTTCCAGGTGAGTAGTGGATTTCTTTCAGATTAAAAAATACTATCTACACTAATAGAATAAGTATAAGTATGTGTAATGGTTGGATATATTGTATAGATATGGATTTTTAAATATATTTGTATATAGATAAAGTGGTTATTTAAACATATAAAAGGTTATTGAAATTGACTATATTTAAAGATCAAATTCAAATATGAAAAAAATCTATAGAGAAAGTAAAAATGGTCCTACATGTAAATCTTCATCTTCATTAGAAAACAAATAATTGTCAAAAACCTTCATGGTATGCATACTTGAATTGTAGTGAGAAGAAGAAAAGCAATGCAAGTAACTTTAAATTCAATGTTTCAAAATTATTCAGCTCGGGAAAAAATTCACAATACAATATTGCGAAATTATGAATAATAACAATAATAAAAAAAAGTTTGTCATAAGAGATCCAAAGATTGTATCGGACAAGTGCAGAGGTGTCAACAAACAACAGAGACGATACAACACATCACGTCAGGATGTTCAGCCAAAGCTAACATTGATTACCTACGCAGGACCTAGAAAGAGAATAATCTTTAGCCTTGGCCGATATACGACTGTGTTTCAAGCAGAGACGATTGCCGCTACAGCCTGTATTGATGAAAACATCAGAAGGGGATACACCGGACAAAAGATAAAAATATTCACTGACAGCCAGGCTCTGCTTAAAGCTATTAGCAACCCAGCAACTAGGTCTAGACTAGTAAAAAACTGTAAAGAATCCCTCAACAGGCTGGCAAGAGACAACAAAGTGTCTCTAATATGGGTGCCAGCACATGAGGGGATTGCAGGTAATGAAATGACTGACCAGTTAGCTAAAGAAGGCTCTAAACGAGACTTCATAGGTCCGGAACCGTTTTGTGGAATCACAAAAGATTTCATAAGCGGGGAAATCGGGAACTGGCTAGATAGGGAACACCAACTCAAATGGAGGTCGACACAAGGGCACCTCCATACAAAGAGTTTACTGAACAAGGTAGACAAGGAACTCTCAACCAGGTTATTGAAATTGGGTAAGAGACATTTGAAGACAGTTACCGACCTGGTGACTGGACACTGCACCCTGAGGAGACATCTGCACAAAATGGGCAAAGTTAGTGAACCTTTGTGCAGAAAATGTGATCTTCATGATAAAGCACCTACTCACATACTCTGCTTCTGCGAGAACTTACATGGACTCAGACGGAAGCACTTTGGAGAGGAAACTATACAACTCTTACAACTACTGAAAATCCCTCCAGTCAAACTAGTGGTCTACATAGAAGACACAAAGCTTCTGGAATGGAAGTAGATAACATGGGAAATGGTACAAAAATTCAGTTCAAGTGCCTGGGCTGAAGAGCACAACCCAACCGAATGAATGAATACCTACGCAGGCACAATCAACTTTGCAACATCATCCATCAGAAGCAGCCCAACAATTTTTAATTAATTAACACGTACTCGCCTTATTACAAGTACCATCCGCATTCAGTTCTAAGAGTATGCTGATTTTAGACTATACTACGACAGGTCAATTATCACCGATAGACGGGTGACGAATAACCGGCCCGGTATTGTAGTTGTGGATAAAAAAGCTTACTCGGTTCTTTTAGTGGATGTTGCTGTACCCAATAACAACAATATTCTAGACAAGTACAACGAGAAAATTGCAAAATACATCGATCTTGTAATTGAGGTAGGTCAGATGTGGCATGCGGAGAAAGTAGAGCTGGTGCAAGTCATCGATTCATGTACACGACTAATTCCCAAAACTCTAAAAGACAGACTCGATAAACAAATATGTAACTGATGAGCCTAATCCCATTCTCGTTTACACACGTGGTGAACATTACCAGCAAGGGCTAAGCAAGTGTACACATGATAATAATGATAATCTTGAACAAAAGTAATTTTTAGTATAAAGGTAAGTCTAATTACTGAACTACAACCTTAGAGGAATTGTGGCTGAGGCATTTGAAAATTAAATAAAATTTTGATATAATTGAAATCAATTCAATACATGAAAAAGTTTTTCATTATTGTCACAATAATACGTTACAAACATTTGCCGCGCTTATTTAATTGATTGAAAAATGTATTCTGGCTGGAAAATTGAGTAATACTAGCAAATATTATAAAAATATATATTAGTCACAAGTTTTTCTAAGCATATTTTTTGTGTAATCTTTGCTGTAAACTGTTGGAACCAAGTATTTTGTTTCCTTTAATAAGTTTTCGGTAACCCAAAATCGAATTTCATCCTTTTCGGGTTGTGTAACAATGCAGAGATTCAGTAATTCGATATACTTACGGCACATCTTAAAATTCATTTATAATCAAATTCTTTGTCGCAAAAGCCCCAGGCTTTCATTCTATTGAATTTCTCATTTCTGAGAAGATGAGAATGTTTTTACTTTTTTTTTAGTCTTTTAGGGAAAACTAAAAATTTCTACAAATGCTTTGTATAAAATAAGACGTTGAAATTCGAACAATAATAACGAATTGTAATCCATCGTTTTGTTTAAAATGTGATTATGTCTTGATGAAAAGCCTGTAGTTAAATTAACGGCCCACACCCGCCGACGTATTCTTTACAAAAATTTTCAGTGATTTATACAAAAACTTTTTCTAATCGGGCGTTTCTCGTTTGTCTGAAAGGGATTCAAATTTATCTAAAACCAGTTTTAATTTGTTTATGAGACGGGTGGGAATTTGTGAGGATTAAGGGATTACTGAAACTTCTCTAAAATATTTTACTGTTGACCTCGTTTGCATCTGATTCAACTTAAAAACGGAGCATGGCCGAATAATTAATGGGATTACACTAGACACCTCAACCATTTACTACCAAATCTGTACAACGAACTGATATTACAAGTCCTAAGAGCTTCACGTCAAGTAATATACCGTGTGATTCTTAACCACTCCTTTTTTACAATTTGAAATGCTTTAAAAATACACACCCCTAAAGATATTTATGGTAACACCCTCTATATCAAGTGATTCGTTAGTTCATTGAACATTCAAAGATATGTTGGTCAAGGACCATTAGAGTCAGAAATTAGACATAAAACACTTTTAACAATATTTATTATAAATATCCTAGTCTACCTTGTTTAGTAAACTCTTTGTATGTAGGTGCCCTTGTGTAAACATTCATTTCAGTTTGTGTTCCCTATATAGCCAGTTCCCGATTTCCTCTCTCATTCAATATTTTGTGATTCCAAAAAACGGATATGTTTGGCAACATAATCACGCTTATCAATTTGTTAATTTTGTCGCCAAAAATTAGAAAATCTGAATCTGATTTTCTACCTTCAGGCAAAAGCTGTTGTAGCAAATTTGCTGCCCAGTGAAAGAAAAGTAGTGTATGAAACACTCTCTTCTACTTTACAAAAGAGGTGAAAAATGGAAAAGATAAATTCAATGATAAAGATCCCTACCACTGGATGGAGCACTAGTGGGTTTGGCAAAATTTCCGGCTAGGGACAGTGTGCAGCCTCAGTTGCAGAAACAGAACGACGACAAATAACAAAGAAAAAAAAGATCTTACGTAGTTAACGCTTGTATAATAAGTGAAACTATGAGAATTTTGAGAAGTGAGCTTTCAATCGATAAAATTATTTCACATAACTTTTATTACTAAACGAAAAAACTCAATGGATCCACACAAATATTAAATATCAATTTATTTTTTATACAGCACCTTGGAACGATGCATGATATTTTCCTTTTTACAGTTCTATCGATGATTCGCCGAGCTTCCTGCCCGATTGGGCACCGAACAAAAATCATAAATTTTGAATGTCAACTTGAACCTCTCCTTATATTCTTATAATAGAGCCAAGAGGTCAAATTTAACTAATCCTGTACTAACTATCAACAAGATGGTATGATGAAAAAGTATAACTTTTCAAAGAAATTCGTTACGGAATTAAGCAACAAGAAGGAATGGGATCCAAATAACATTACCAGACTTGGAAAGAGTGCCATTCAATGGTACACAGACGGCTCAAAAGCAATAGAAGGAACTGGGATAGGAGATAGGCCAGGAACCAAACACTCTGAAAGCTTGGGAAAAGCCTCAAGTATCTTTCAAGCGGAAATTCATGCAATAAGATGGTGTGCCCATTTCAATATTGAAAAAGGATATAGAAGGCAAAGAATTATCATAATGTCTGATAGTCAAGCAGCCATTAGAGCGCTGAGTTCTTGTGTAATCAGTTCCAAAATGGTGTGGGAATGCCTAGGCAAACTTAATGAACTAGGCGAGAACAATATAGTCACCTTACTGTGGATTTCAGGACACACTGGGATAGAAGGAAACGAAATAGCAGATGAACTAGCGCAGAGGGGGACTGAAATACCCTTTTGGGTGCCGGAACCCTTTTGCGGAATCAGCTCCAATGTAATATTTGAAGAAATAGGTAAAGCACAGAAAAGAGTAGATCTGATCATTGGAAAGATCTAGCAGGGCTTAGGCGATCTAAGATTTTTCTAGGTGACTACAACCTGTTGAGATCAAATAAATGCATAAGTCAAAGTAAAACTGCACTAAGAGTTTTGACAGGAATCCCAACGGGACATTGTCGCCTAAATGGGCACCTTAAAAAGCTCAAAATAGTGGAGGAAGAAGATTGTAGATTTTGTGAAATAGAAGAAGAATCCTCCATCCATATACTTGCGAACTGCACAGCAATTCAGAATTCTAGGGCACAGCACATGGGAGACTCCTGGATAGAGAAGGGACAATTACCTAGGTTGAAGCCTGCAGATATCCTAAAATTCCTCCGGGAAATAGGACTAAAGGAGCTACTAGTCTCTGAGACTCCCAGAAGTAAGGGGGCACAATAGATCTTTTAGGTCTCAGTGAATGTTACCCCAAAATACATACATACATACATACATACAACTATCAACTATATTTGAGTTTAAAGAAACCAAAAATCAATTTGAATTATTTTGAATAAGCCTATGATTAAACCGTAAAACAATGATGAAATGCTAGTTAAATTTCAGGTCAAGTATTAGATTAAATAATTCACATTAATTAATATGCAGACCGGCACACAAACAGACAAATTTCAATAATTACCCTACTGGTTCACCACCGATGTTCGCGCCTTATCTGGGAAAACTTTCAACCAACAGAGTTGCCAACTTTTTGAAAAATCCCAGTTTTTTGTATTGAAATAATAGACTTGTTCATTTACAGACTTGTTATTATAAAAAGGTCAAAAACAACCTTCCGACCTCTTCTTCTATCTTCATTAGTTCAACTTGAGATTCATATCATTTGAGCTGGATTTTACTTCTGTATATCTACGATAGGTATTTTCATATAGATCTGCAATTCCTCCCATTGAGATGGAGC
Source organism: Lochmaea capreae (assembly GCA_949126875.1). Taxonomy (NCBI): domain Eukaryota; kingdom Metazoa; phylum Arthropoda; class Insecta; order Coleoptera; family Chrysomelidae; genus Lochmaea; species Lochmaea capreae. Next base: position 12,240,778 of record OX421409.1, read on the forward strand.
AGTTTTTTAAAATGTTATGTATTTGATGTTTGTTGGGGTACAATCGCTTTTGAATTCCCAAATCAGTTACAGAAACTAAAGAATTAATGTTGAAACAGGGAAACTTTAAAGCCGAGTTTTCAGTTAAAAATAAGCTTAAAAGAAAAACTGAAAATATTTTGAATAATTAGCACTAATGAATTCACAGTTATTAATTGCAACAGTTCATTCAAATAGAGCCGGCAACCTTGCTTAACCTACCTCATTACATTTTCAGCAATCTTTGGGAAAAGAAAACGTGTTGTGTTTCTTAAACGACGTGTCAATGTATTTCTTTTAAAATTGAAGTCACGTTACAAACTTGATTGCTTAGATAATTTGCAAGGTGATCACTGAACGTTGGAGGGTTTAATTTTGTTTATTTGCTAACTGATTATCTGAGTTAATTGTTTTTTCAACCGAGTGATTATGTCTTTGTGGTTTGCGAAATGGAAATATTTCAATTTTTAACGAATAAAGAATCAAAATAGACTAATGATCATGAAAATTAATAGCACCAGTTACTTAGGTTAGTGAAATAAATAATTTAGTGTGTGTATTACTGAGAAATTTGAAAATATAGACTGTTTATATGGAGTATTAACCTTCTTTGACTTATCCTACTTGGTATTTATGCAATTTGTCTTCAAGCTAGGGAGAACGTAGGTAACCAATAAGGCTCTCAAGGCATTTTGTCACAACCATGAATCATTTCGGACAGAACTATACAAACAGTGATATAATACACGAATCGGCGAAAGTATAGAAAACCCATCTAAAATAACTAAAGTGAAGAATAAATCACCTTCTAATAGAAACAACATGTTAAAAAGAGAGGAAACAACTGGAACTAAACAACAGAAAATGAATACGTGGATTTTTACTGAGCAAAATCCCAAGATGTAAACAGTGAAGACAGCAAGACATTTTATAGACATCCCAGAACAAAGCATGACATTTTTGAAGCCCCACAATACGTAAAGAATGCTGTCGTTGGAATACCAACTTTAAAAGCCCACCACCGAGTAGCGTCATACTGTGTCACGCAAACGCTTTTTATTGAACTTTAAATTAAAACAAGGGTGTTGTCCAGACAAATGTTTATGGCGAGTTCCGACGACGAAGTGGCAACCACAAATAACATATGACGACATTCAAGCGGTGGAACACTCCACACCAGACATAATCAACGTGCGGCTCGCAGGCATTTGCCATGTGGCCCCTGAGCTATTTTAGAATTTCTAAAATAAAAAAGGAAAAAGGTCTGAAGAATATTTTATTTCTAAAAATACGTAGTTAAGTACGGTCAAATTGACGCGAAACTTGAGTTTGTTTTGTAGGGCCAACTTCTTGATCTCAGGTTCAAATTTTGTAGTGGCAACCCTCAGTATGTTATGAGGATGATCGTCTGTAAGGCGAGACCTTTCTTTGCTCCTGATGAACTTAATTCTTGAAAATGCTTGCTGGCAGAAATATGTTGACCCAAACATTGAAAAAACTCGTCTTGCCAGTTTTTTTATATCGGGAAAACTCTCCTCAGCAATATTTGTATTGAAGTTGGACCAGTTTCTTCGGCTGTCTTCGTACGAGTCTTTGAGATAAGTATTGGTTTTTAATCCATAATTTCCATTTGAACATTTTCCCGAACTGTAGTTTCATCAATTTGGAAAGGATTTTCAATGAAACTAAACCACACGCTTTGCTCTTTAAGTTCCTTAAAACTCTTTGGAAACTCAGTTTTCAGTTTTTCTAGCAAGTTCAAACATTTTACTGTTGAGAGTTCTGGAGCATGCTTTTCTTGCATTTTTTTTCAGCAATTGAAGTGAACAAAATTTTTATTTTCAATTTGTTTGGTAAATAGATTTAATTTCAGCTCAAAAGCAGATACGTCATTTAAAAGTTCAAATATGAATTTGCCTAGAGTCTGTAATTCCAAATTCAAATCACTGCAGTGGCTGCATATGCCTGTCAAAAAAGCCAAGTCCCAAAGCCACGAAGCATCAGAAAGTTCAGAGTAAGGTGTTTCATTCTCCCCTAGAAAAATCTTGATCTCGGAAAGAAGGCTGAAAAAGCGTGATAATACTTGGGCTTGGGCGTACCTGATTGTGGTGAAGGAGATCGGAAAATTCACTGCTAATTTTTTCCAAAAATGCTTGAAATTACCGAATGACACACGACATTGATGATATGGTTCATTTCGAATATTTTATAACACAAAGCCTGCTGGTGGTATAGAGGCCAAAAGATCCTTATTCTCTCCAATAATCAGGCAGCAGTAAAATCTTAAGGAAGCACATGCATACAATCGGCATATATCGGGAGGAACCTATCTGTCGGTTGTGCATGGAAGAGGAGGAATCAGCCTCTCACATTATCTCATTGGAGATATAGACTCCTAGGACTAGAACATCCAAGGGAGGATTTCTCCAAGAAGGACGTAGTAAAAAGACTGCTGAGCCTGATAAGGGCTACTGGTCTTAACATAAACGGCACAACGAAGAGCACAAAAATCCTGAGGGCCGAGGACTCTAAGCCTTTGACTGGTGTGCTGAACCAACCAATCAATCTGCTGGTGAATGATGCAATGAACTGGTAATGGCAGCTCCAAGTTTTGGATTTCTTGAACTAATCATGCCTGGTACGCCATCTGTTGCTAGACTGCAATGATTATTTCAACTTAAATTCAACCTTCTGCACAACTTCTTCAAAAAGCTCATCTGCTGATGTGCGGTCTTCCATGCTTTGTAAATATGAAGGCTCTTCTGTTATTGTGAATTCTTAATCTATTCTTCGCAAGAAATTTAGTAATTGCGCTGTATGTCAGTACTTTCGTTCAAGGCGAAAAAGGAAAATGTTTCTGCCTTTGTTTGCGACTGGTCTTTTAAATTTTGGCGGATGTCTTCTACGCGACAAGTGGATTTAGAAGAAACAAACTATGAGAACTCGTGTAAAGTTCACAGTCAAGTGAAACAAGATTTGATGAATGGTCAAAATGAAAACCTACAAAAATATCAGATTTTCTTAAAACTTAGAAAAATTAACCATGAAACATGTGAATGTATAATACGCTTTGTATACAACGTCTTTGACGTAATACAACAAAGATACATCGTTATACTGCGAACATTCTGATGCTACCTAATTTTTCAAGTAGCTGTATACATTAAGTGTTTGTTTTCGCGAACAACATTTCTGAAGAATTCTTTTATCCAGCTAATGCTGTCGCAGTAACAATAAAATGTAGAATGAGACTCCAAATAAGTGGAATTAGTCTTCGCAAAAAATAAACGATCCATCGTGAGAGGGAAAGCTTAGTTTGAGAATTATATTTTATGCAGAATGAACTCCCAAGTTTATTCGCTTCCAGAATCATTGCACTTAATTTAAATTTCCCTTTTGTAACTAAAATATCGTTAGCGTTATGTAATATTTTATGATATTACATTCTTACTAAAATTAGAAGTAGTTGTTAATTTATGCAGTCACTTTGTTTGATTTATCCATAAATTTAATTAATCTCAAAAGGTATAATCAGACTGAAATCACATCATTTATATTTCATATGTACTGGGTGTCTTTTATTCCGTAAAATAACTGGTGAAGGTGAAAAAGAAATCTAACATACCGACCGCTACGCGTCGGGCAGTAAACTTCATCCTCGGGAGGAAAAGTAGCATTTTGCTCCCTTGTTATACAAATAGCTATTTTTATGCCTAGGCAGTAAAAGTGTTAATTCTATGATCGAAAAATGTCACTAAAACTGACGTTAAACGTCAATCGGAGAAAATTGAATTTGAAAATAAACGAAGCGTATAAATGTGAAGCAGTTTTCTAACCTAAAATTTTAAACCCTATAAAATGCAGCAAGGTGTCAACTGGTGCCAAATCATAGCACCATGACTATCTTTTTTATTGATTCGATTGAGTATCTCTGGGACCCGCAACAGAAACGTATTGGTTGCCTTTGCAGCTGCAATTTTTTATGAATCGCCCTAAATACACAACAAATTGAAACTTTTCACAATTTTTATGGTTACTCCATAAATTTTGACAAACCTATTATGTAGTCAAGTTAAAATGGAAAAATATATTTGTATATATCGAATAGTTGGACATAATGCATAACTTTATATCGAATTTGTCGAATTTTACATTCAACTACTCCAGAAGGAATAGAAAACATTCGTTTTAAAGTTGTGGAAGCCATTCAATATAAATATATAGCAGTCCCAGTTACACCCAAGAAATCACTAGGGAAAGTTTGTACAACAGCTTACGTGAAATATATTATTTATGTAAAAAAGTCTTTATTTCATTGTACTCAAGCAATTTAAGTACTCTTGTTGAGGATCGGTTTACAGTATTAATTCAATATAGCTAGTCTTCAATAACAAAAAACACAACAACGCTCTTATACAGGGTGAGTCACGAGGAACTCTACCTACATACTTCTACCATAAAAAGAGGCACCTTGGGGGATTATCAAATGACCATTGATAAATGTCTTCTTGTTTTGATTATTAATATACAGGGTGAATTATGGATTTTCACCAAAACAATGTTTCGTCATATCTTTTCAATCACTTAGTCGATTTGTCTCATTTTTTGGTGAAAGTGTGTAATGGTGACTGGCAACTAACTGACATATTCAGAATATAAAAAATCCAGGGCCCTCTTCCTGAAATTTTGAGGGACTGCTGCATATTCAAAACTTTACTCTGTATATGATTTTTCTAAAATCTGATATAAGTTTTTCAGAGGGCATACATAGACAGTTAGACCTGGGAATTTGAATTTTTTGTTACACTTACCTCACATTTCCAATTAAAGATTCATTTTAGAGTCAAATTTGAAATTCGCAATAAGGAAATATCTTACTGTATAATAATGTTTAGTTATTAAAAAGAAATCTTCCAAATAAACAAAAAAGACACACACTGTGCAGTATGGTAAATACCATAATTTAAATTGATGTACAGGGCCGGATTTAAAAATCTGGCTTATATGGTTCGTCTCAATAATTCACCCTGTATGTCACTTTGCCCACCCGTAATAGACAGAAAACAGATAAAAAATGTTTGTAATAACCTAGTTTTCTTATTTGTTTTAGGAAAAATTATGTCTAATTATTTTAATCGCAATGAAATGACCAAGCCCAGGAAATGTTTAGTTAGTTGCCAGACACCATAGTGATTGAAAAGATATGACGAAACATTGTTTTGGTGAAAATCCATAATTCACCCTGTATATTAATAATCAAAACAAGAAGACATTTATCAATGGTCATTTGATAATCCCCTAAGGTGCCTCTACTTATGGTAGAAGTATGTACAATTCCTCGTGACTCACCCTGTATTATAGCATAACTCCAAGGTCCAGCTCAAGTTTTTTTTCTCTGTTATTTAATGTGATTTTATATTCATTCAATTTCATTAAACTCATCGATAAAAAAATCCCAAATTCCAACCAATCGTACAATTATTTTTTAGATCATTCGTTTGGGATGGATGGAGAATGAACTCATAAATAGGTTAATAGGTTTTATGTAATAATCTGCTCATTTAGATAGTCAGTTCAATGGGCCCTTTATTTGTGATCAGCTCAAACCAGCCGTAGGGCTTTAGTTAATTGAGTGATAATGATTGATTTTGGAGAACTACTGGGCAAATTGACCATTCTCCCTTTTAGCTCGAGTTCCCCAATCTTGAAGCAATTATCTCGTAACACGGCGACTACTATGATAATATGAGCTGCAAAAACTTTGAAAAGTGGTTCATGGCCAAAGGACCCCGCACTTTTTAAGTGCAAATCAAAATGAATGAAATTTTGGTATTTTGTACGTCCCAACATGGCAAACAAAAGTTCTTATCGGCAGAACAGAAATTAGGTCAATTTTGTATAAAGGATATTGTCAAAAAAATAATAGAGAGATATTGCTTGTTAAAAAATGGTCTACGGTAATTACGTTTGCGGTATTTTGACGTTTATTAAATGCGCGATTCACATATTTACGTCTCCAACGCTAATAGCGTTAGCGCTTCGCGTAATTTACGGTTACGTACCGTTGAGTGTTATTGTAAATACGGCACATAATTGTCCTGCGCAGTTGACAAAATAGAACAAATCGCATCGGATCGGATAGCAATCTTTTATTTTGGTTTTGCTCCACTCCAATATCATTTTCATTAGCTCCAGCTAAGATCGCCGCTTCGAGAGCTTCATCCATATTTCATATTACTTTTATTTTTTTAAATATGCAAATAGTAAGGTTGTTTGGTTTTTGATTTTTTTTAAATTATAAGTATACACAGAAAAAGACAGGTTATGTCACTTCCTACATAACGCAGCGCTACGTTATTAAATTATAGTGATAGCAATAGCTCTTAATTCCAAATAAATTTTAGGTAGACCATTATTAAAATAGCGCTACATAAATACCGCACCGTATGCGGTATTGCAATTGGCAATATCTCTCTAATAGTACAAAAAATAGGCAGAATGGTGACATGAAATATTTAATCACAAAAACTGTGAATAAGATGATATGCCTCTTAATATATTTTTGAATATACAGGGTGATCCAAAAATATATGACAAATCAAATATGTTTATGGAATACGTAACCTACATGTTTTTATATATCAAAGTTTAGGTTCAATTTATATCTTGTACATCAATAACTAGATCTTGATCGTATAGTTCGTTTCTTTGAGCTGCAACTACAATGTTGTTTATCAATGCTCGACTGGGATATTAAATTATTTGCTGGTGCCTAGCATAACCAAGAAACCATAACACATTAGCTACGTGAGCACAGCATCCTGTGTCTATGGCACACGGACATGCAGTTTTTAAAGAAATTAAAATATGCCTGATAGTCATGGAAGCTATCCGGCATATTTGGATTTCTCCAAAAACCGAATGTCAATGAATGAAATGAATGGCCACCACAACATTACTTCGTAGATTTTTATCTTCGCAGTTGGTTTTCGCTTATTTGAATATATTGTTAACATTTTATTTTCTACGCACTGAAAATCAGTTCAATGTATAATAATTGTAGTTATTTATAATTAATTCAGTTTTTTTGTGAATAAACATTATCAAGCATCGGTTCAAACTCGATTTCCTTTCAAAATAACACATGCGGTATTGTGTCGTATTTTAAAATGGAGTTTCAGGAATTCCATGGCTGGCGTGAATAACTTGACAAGTCAAAAAGTTCCATTTTCTTTTTATTGATTCCAAAGGAATGGGTATTTATGAATATTGCAGCGAATAGGTGGAGTGCAGATGGCGCAAGCGGCGATTATATGGGTGGTTCAAAAATAGCCGTGCTCCGTTATTTTATAGGTTCCATTTTAAATATCTATTAAATTGTGGAATAAACACTAAAGTACTACTCAATGATGCATTAACTGCCATTTATGCCAAATATCATGGATTAGTACGATAATTACGCACTTTTCAACCCGAAGCGTCTTTTAATTCAGAACTTTTTACACTTTTTTAAACTGATTTCTGTACGATAGTTCGGTTGAAGTCAAAATAGTTTTAAACTTTTTACACTGGATTAAATTCGAGTTAACCCAGTTATCCTGTCATAAGTGACCTTTGATGTGTATATAATCAATCATGTATATAACCTCAATTTTCAAATCAAAATTAGATGGAAGGCGAAAATGTTGCTTAAACTGGTTGTCATTGTTATTTGGCACAGTAATTTCGTAATAATTTTCCTCCTTCTCCAAGACTTCCATATTTTCTTCATCGCTTTCAACTAACTCCTCTACCACACTTCTTATGGTATCATGACGGCTATGGATGCAGACACCTCCATATCGTTCATAGCCATTGCAACAACAGAAATTTATTATTTAATTGTTTTACACTAGTTAAAATTAAAATTAAAAAACTATTTGTTATAATTATACACTACTATACAACCAAAATACGATTGTTAATTCTTGAACGTTTATTGAGGTTATCTATCTAATACTAGGTTTAAAATAATTTGCACTGAGGTGTCCCATAATTATTATATCAAACTTTTTAAACTGACACCACGTGATCAAAAAAACTTAACTATATGAACTTTAACCGGTGTGAATGATCGTACTCAGCTTATGTTAATAAACATATAAAATGACGTAGCATATTTTTGCTTGAAGATATTTTAGACCTTTGTATCTTGAAAATGAATGAACACCACTGGAAACTATTAAACTAAATTGAAATCTCAGATGAATGAATAATTATTGCAGTCATATGTCAAATAAAATTAGGTTATGGTGTTATCAAGATAAGAACGTTCAGCAGAATTAAGAAATGATGGATTACTGTGAAAATCGCTACCTGATCAACTTTGTTGGGTTGAACGCGACCATTGCCAAAATTTCTTAATTTTGCTTCGACTTTGCTCACCGTGTAATAGATCTATCGGGATTTTTGTTGTTAAATAAGTTACAAACCTCAGCTTGCGTACGGGTCTTACCTCCATAACCTATCATCATTAAAATCTCTATGCGTTGCTATTCGCTTAAACGGGCCATGATGTCGATAACTTATTCATACCACAATTATTTAATGAGACATATTGTGTTGAATTTATTTATTTACAGTCAGTGCCGCCGTCGGAACGAAAATTAGGAATATGCGTATTTTCGTGTTCCTGAATTAATTTCTGGAAATGTTCTTATTGTAACATAAGAAAAAATATAACATCCATACACAGAAAAATGCGTTCTTTTTTAAGAAATTATCAAAAGAGGGTATTGCCATTTAAAAAAATGATTATGACTCGAACAATGATGACGTTATCAAAAATATGAGTAGACCAAGAAATGCGCAACTGAAAAAGAAAATCGACGTGTCTCCCCAAAGGCCATATCAAGCTTTTAACGAATTTGTTCCAACCTTTACGCGCGCAGTGTATATAATATTCAAGGAAGACGATTAGTTGCATAGAGAAATGCAAAATGATGTTTTTATTTAGAATACTCTTTATAGCGGCTTCTGTCACTTTTATCACATTATTCTCGTCTTTACTTCGTTTCATCTTTCAATAAACAGACAAACTTTGAAATTAAAATTTCTACCGACATTATAGAAACGTGTTATTCCATACCACAGTTCAATATGCTATAATAAAATATCACCATGTGTAGAAAGTATTAAAAATGCAGTGAGCTCCGAATTGAAATTATTACAACCGAAATAAAAATAAGTTTTTATTATTCATGTAATTTTTTATGTCTTCATTTCAGTCCAACACCAATTTAAGTTGGAAAAATTGAATAAAATTGTTCTAAAATGGCTCAGTTCAATTATGGGTTGTCACAAATTGTGAACTTGAAACCAAAAGAAATAAACGGTTGTGTCATCTCAAGAATAGTTTTATGTTATATAATATATTTCTTGTTTTTCTCAACAAACGCGAACTGTATAGGCTTCTATTTACTAAATTAAGTGATTTTTTTCTGAATCTGTAAAAATAAGTCTTGGAAAGTTGAGGAATTTACTTTTTTCCACCTCCGGCAAAACGTAGGATAAGAGTAATGGATCTCAATTTTTGACATTATTTTATTATCCTCGAAGTGTTGTAAGCACGACAGAAAACGGCAGTTAAAATAATGTCACTCATTTCAACTTCTAGTCGCTTTGAGTTGACTCGACGAAGCTAAATAGCCTCTACTCTTAAAATTAATTGGTTAGTGCAGCTGGGAGGTGCAACAATTTTTATTCGTCACAGATTGAAAAAGGTTACGTCGTTTGGAACAAAATTTTCGACAATGTGGCTGTCTTACTGAGCTTCATCAAAAACTAAACAGGTCGATTTTTATTTTAAAGGAGACATTTTAACATTTTTCTACTCACTCTCATGTGTAATATCCCCCTCTGATTTGTTACTATCACATATTCGAGTAGCATCCCTATTTCTCATCACTTCCTGAAATCAGAGCCGTCTCTCCTTTGTCACTATCATATCCCAAATCTTAAATTTTCCTCTTCACCATCACTATCACTACCCCAAGTGATACACGTCCTTTTCCTCTGACACTATAATATCCCTGATTATTATCCCTCTTTTCCATCACTTCCTCAAGTGACATATATCGCTTCCTTCATCACTAGTACATTCTCAAGAGTCATACATATCTCTTTTCTATCAGTCTCATATTCTTCAATCTCATCCTTTTGTTCCATCACTTTATCAAGTGTCACATCTCTCCTCTGTCAAAGTCAACCTCCCCTTCCTCGTCATAATAACTTCACCAAATGTCCTACGTCCCTCTCTCCAGTCATTATCACGTTCGTGGACACTATATAATATATAATCGAACTCTATGTATTCCAATTTCTGATCATTGTAGAGTTTAAAACACATACCAAAACTATCTGAAGGCAGAACAATAAAACCCAATCATAAGTCTTGCATACACTTTGAGTTGTATTGATTGCTAGCTCATTTGACAGTAGGAGAGGTTAGGAAGCAGAAATTAATATTTTTTTTTGGACTGGAATTTTAGAAGACTTTGAAAGCCCAGCACAGTTATAATTTTTAACAACGCATAGGTACCAAGCCTATTTTTAATTTTCAATAACTTCAATTTTCTTAGTTTCTACTTTTCATTATTTTTTCATTTCTCATAAGTAATGTTTACTATTTGACTATTGTCAAATAGACACTACGGTTAAGGTCTTAAGACGGTATTGGATTTGCACTAGCAACGCCGCGGTGAAAAAACAAACTGCTTAGACAGACAATTTTGAGTACAGATTTTGTCAGTTTTCTGGTATGTGTTATTTCTCCTCATCTGAACTCCATGATTAGATCCTTGAGTATCAAAATTCCCTCTCCTCCGTCACTATCACTGTCCTAAGTGTCATACGTCTTCCACCTCTATTTCTGTCATATATTCAAGTTTGACACATCATATGAGTCTTCGTTTCATTTTTTATCGTAGTGTCATCCAGCGGAAGCAAAAGCTAATTTTGAAGATATTCAGCCTACTTTATTTAAATTGTATAACACGGTACGCCAGTAAATGTTTTTTCATTTAAAACGTTGGCTCAACTTTTTAAAAAATTTCCTACGTAATCACTTTAAATTCTTGGGAAAATGACTGTCTGAGACGGTAGGTTTGCCTCATGAATTTACTCTAGATTATATAATAGAATGAATAGTTCCCATTTTGTGTAGAAAATACAGTGGATAATTTTGGATGAGAAATATTTTATGTATAAACAATACAACGCAGTTCAAACATAACCAAATTTTATCCTTGCCTCTATTGTTCGTTCACTGTCAGTCAATCACGAGAGTGGTGTAGAAAATAACATTACAGTCACTCAAATGTAATTATTTACCAGTTTAATCCTTTGTTGAAAATTGTAGTAGAAGAGCCAATATCAGATTTTTGCGTTGCTCGCCTATTTGAATATACCTACACGGGTTTTCCTCCGGCAACAGTCAGCTGAGTTTTTTTATTATTTTAAGAAATATATTTTAAAAGTTTTCAACTGGGAGGAAATATTTGTGCCAAGAGTTAAGAGTATGTTTGATAATAAATTACCATTTAACACTAGCAAATGTGTTGTTTTGACATTCAGTCGCCAAAAAACCCTAGATATTAGTATTAAGCAATGGGGGATGGTCAATTAATGTGAGTAAATGAGATAACCTTGGTATTTTATTCACTGGTAAGTTTAGCTTCAAACCACTTATAAGTACTTAACATTGTTTCTCAATCATATAAATTATTTGGGTTTATAAAACGTACTGCCTATGCTTTTACTAATGTTAAGTCAATTACAAGTATTTTTAACTCGCTCATAAGAAGCAAGTTGGAGTTTGGTAGCATCATCTGGAGTTCACTTATTAAGAGCTCATCCATATCTCAAATGTGGTTTTACGAAATCCAAACCAAAGGGTTCAATAAAACCCAAATTTCTCCATCTCTAACCTAGTTTTCTGTTACTCTTGAAGTACTGCAGGAGACTTCTGGCTTCGTTGTATTGTAAAATTTTATTTGCATATTCATTTTTTATTGTTGACGCCCTCCGCTACATAACTTTCCGCAATAGATGCAGATTTCCATCCTCTATGTCGCGACGTTCTTCTAAGGGTGTGTCCAGCATACTTATTAAAATTCTCAAAGTACAGAAATTTAGCAATTTTAGTTTTTCGCGACATGCTGGTTTAAGCACTTTTCATTTTGATATCGCATGAAGAAGCGAGAATTAAAATTTGTTCACTAGAACCAATGACGTATTAAAGATAGACCAGCCTTCACACATTATTACCTACACAATAGCCATTTTTCTTTGAACTTGACCACACAAACCGGGTTAACTATAAGTTAACCATTCAATATTCCTCGACTTGTATTCCAAACCATGACGTAACACTTAACCAACCACACAAACCAGCTCACTGAGATAGTTTGACAGAGTAGTTATCTTATGCGAGGTTAGGTGTTTGTTTATTTCAGGGTAAAAGTTAACCGTGACGTCATGGTATTGTTAACCCGGTTTGCGTGGTTAAGTTCAAAGAAAAATGGTTAATGTTTTGGTCGCAACATAAATCAGGGCAAGTACAACGCGCAGTGGCGTATATTTCGTAATGGTTAATTTAAACTATTTTATAAAAATAATCTTTAGATTAGAAGATGTACGTTATTAATTTTTTCGTTTCAATAAGTGGAAATTATATCGAAGATCGTAGCTCATAGACAAGTTATTTTTTTTAATAGATACCTTTAAAGGATTTTGAAGTTAAAATAAGTTTTGCACTACAGATTATAAACATGTTCATATAATATTGACAGGTTTTTTGTTCAAATTTATTAATATAAATTCATAGTAAGTGTTCTTGACAGTTTTCAGCTTCACAACCAACAGTTACTACAAATTTAGACGCTTTCTTAAGTTTTCCAAAAGTTTTTTTAATTTGTAGTTTATACAAACTACAATCACCTTCTTAAAGTATAGAACACTGTTTGCAATTAATTTTTTTTTGTTAAAGATTTTTACTACAAATCCAAAAATATAAGCAACTATACATCCTTAGTATACTCATAAAAATAAACCGAAAGATAATCATAGTCACGAAGATCTTTTGACAATTCTAAGTATTCTTCAGAAACCTGATAATAAAAAAAATAAACAATATTATTATGAAAACAAATGTTGAATCCCTCGTCTTATACCTATACCACGCTCATGCTACTATAACCTTACCTGTGAAATGACAGATTATCGTTCTTATTCCATGTATTTTCACACATTATACATTTTCTCACCATCATAAATGTCTTAAAAGCACGTTAATATACAAATATCAATCAAAAACCACATAAAAATACAATTAGAATTAGAATCTTATTGACAAACTTCACCAAAATGACAGAAGTAGTTCGAGGTTGCCAATCTAAAAATGTATAAACTATTTTACTTATGTCATTAATAAAATATGAAAAATTGTTACCGAAAAAAAATATTGAGTTGGTCATACCTATTTTAAATGCTTTCCACTTTTTTCTTACGTTTTAAACAGAAAATGCAGCTAAGATCTTAAATATATTCATCAATTACGATTTTTGTTATACACGAGATTTGGCATGATGTAAGAAAAGTCTCGTCTTAAATATGTTGGGGACAACCAAAATGCCAAAATGTAAACAAGGCTTGTCTACCTTTTATACGTCACTGACTAGATCTGATTCCCGTTTGTGCGCAAGTGCTCCATGGCGAAATGTAGCAATTTATAATTGTACATTGTTCATATATTTTCTTTTTTCCATATTTATGCCAAAGCTTTCACTTAAACTGAAAGTATAACCTTTACAATTCAACGCGATCGAGTATGAAGTAACTGAGATTTACCATACACGTTATAGCATTTATTCTTGTCAAGTAAAATCAGACGTATCTATATATATATACGTATATACACACAATATGAATATATTTTGTGTACGATCCTCGACGTCCTGACACAATCTGGCTCATAATAAACGCTGTAGATGAATGTTTGCTTTTGACGTTTTAGCTCAACGTATACAACTTGGATGAATTTTCCAGTCATACATAAAAATTATACGCCCTGTTATAATTTGTATATCGCATATCACGGTATACAGATGATGTCCGCGTTACAGACCGTGACAAATCCGTACATGTTTTTCTATAGAAAGCCATATTTTTAATCTAGGTGGTCAAGGAATTTTCTGACTGCTTTTCATTATTTCATTCGCCTGGCAAACTAGATATCCAACAAAGAGAGACGACTTTAATGCTGTAGTATGTGCTACAATTATTATTTATTAAACTTTTTTTTAAAATGTTCATCAATAATAAAAGCTTTGTTGTTTACTGGAAAACCCATTCTACGCCCACTTGACGTAAGTAGTAATTGCCACGCCAGCACAATGCTAATTGGATGAATATTGTGCCAAAGTGTTTCGTAGATTTTTATTTTCTGCGGCCGTCTCTTCCAGAATTCTTTGTGAATTATAAAACTTCAGAATAAGGGAGAAACAGAAAATGTACGTATCGGTTGTGATTAATGTTATACCATTAAAAAGTAGATTTACAAACGAGACACGATTACAAATTAAAAGAGATGTTACAAGATAAAGGAGTTTAAAGAACGTACATTGCTCAAAATTAAATGCTGAATTAGCGGACACGAAGGAAAACGAGAAAAGATCCGGTCACGTCTTCCTCCCATTTTTATCTTTTTGAATAAAACTAGACAATGCCTGATCCCGTTTTGATCCATGCGTCACTTCAAAAAGAATTTTTTTTTAAATGTTCTGTTAATACGAGATAAAGTCTTACTTACAAAATTTCTAGACGGAATTGAACAAGGTCTGATCTCGTTCTCATTAAAGTCTCACTCTGCAGTGAAATATGTTTGTATCGATATTCTTAAACAAAGTTGAACAAGGTCTGATCTCGTTTTATTCATGTCTCGTCTTTGTCTTTTCTTATCTCGTCAAACATATTTCACGTCCCTATTGCACCTTTCCCATCTCGTCCCGCACATTTTTCATCTCGTCTCGTATATTCGTGGACTAAAACATGCTTCCAGCAAGATTTATCATTAATTTGTCTCCTCTGACCTTAAAAAAACCTAAAATTCCGATACATTACTAAACGAGGCTTAATCTGATATCTTGTGGCAATCTCAATTGCGTAGGAAAGAGATTAAATATTTTTCCAACTATTCGCAGACTAATTAAGTTACCAATAACGTTATGAACGGAATAACAGCGAATAATCCTCTTGATCCGTTCATTTACTAATTGGGTCATGTTTATCAGAAAGGAACCAAGCGACATTTTTGTGAAAATGAGTTTATGGCACAATACGACAAAAGTACTCTCGGGTCATGTTTCTGAACAGAACCAAGCGCCAGATGTGTATTAACAGTTTGTAAAAATGACCTTCCACTGTGACCTAAGTGGACCATTGCAGATACAGAATAAATCAGAAAAGACCTAAACGCCTGTTTCCGATTAGATATTCAACGAAACGAGCAGCAACGTCGCTTGGACTCCTTCTTGTGACTTGGTTCTCTTCTGATTATTGTTGACTAGTTATACTGTCGGTTAGTTTCGTTTGTGTTCGTTCATGGAGGAGTGCACTATTTTCTCATGTTTGCACTTGTCTGCCGTTGTATTCACAAGTCAATAATAATAATATTCAGTTATCACCGATCTATAGTAGGTGAACTATCATCTTCGATCACAAGAAGTGTTTTATCGACAGTGTGTTGACGGTTTATTCTCATCAGAAGTCATGAATCGCGGAAGAAAATTGGTACAAATGGCATTAGATTCTGCAACAGGGAAAAAAAAGGAAGAATCCGAAATCGAAAATACCGAAAGGGTAAGTAAATTTTAGTTTTATATCCATACAATTTGTGAAGAAACCATTTGTTAGATTTTGACATATTTTTTCTCTTTGAAGGAAAATCTGCTGGAAGTCGCCACTATTCACGATTCTTCCACACTACTTGATGAGACACTCAATAATGAGGAAAAACTGTTTGACATCGAAAATATGCAATGTGTATTTGAAGATCAAATTCCGACCGTTTCATCAGCTGTAAACTCCGATGAAGCATTACTACTTGAGATTCCAGTATTTATTATGGATGTAGCTAACTCAACTCAATCACACGACGACGAAAAAAATAATTACCTGGCAGAAGCATTCAGTGCTGATTCTGTCCCAGACATGAACGATGTGAATGAAAAAGAAATTCCAGTAGAGACTGCGACAAGTTTTATGCACCAACAGATTATTCATGTCCAAAATGGAAAGCCAGCGGAAACTACAACTACTGATAATAATATTCACCATTACATCCAAGATAATTACAATCTCGAAGAACATGATTCAGAAGTAGAAGTAGAAGTAGAAGATGCAAATGATGTTGACTACATTCCCATGCCCGAAAATGAACTTCAAGATAATGGAAACCTAACGGGAACTGCAACAGGACGACCAAAAAAGGGAAGAAAGAGAAAATTTGTAGGACAGACATTTAAGACAAAAAGTAAGCTTCAACACAGTAATAAAAACTATTACACACATTCTGGAAAACCTGTTCATTCAAAACATTTTATTGAGAATTACGAATGTCCATGCAAGAAGAGGTGTCATACACTTTTTTCAGACGATGACAGAAGAAATATTTTTGATGAATTTTATAAACTAGCGAATTATAACTCACAAACTTCGTTCATTGCAGCCAATATTAAAGAAGAAAGCATTAAACGTAAAAGGGTTAAAAATTCCGAGAAACGATCCCATACTAGGTTATACTATTTAAAAAACCAGACTGTGTGCAAAACTTTTTTTGAAAAAACTTTGAGGATTTCTTCTAAGAGAATCAACACTGCTGTATCGAAATTAAGAGAGGGAACCATTAGAGATAGGAGAGGTGAGCAACAGGGGGGGAAAAACAAATTGACAGATGCAGTTGTCGAAGCCGTAATAAAACATATTAAAAAATTTCCAACGTACAAGTCCCATTATTGTAGAGCCACAACACAAAGTTTATACTTAGGGTACAATATAACGGAACGGAAGATGTATGAGTTATTTTTAGAGGAAAATCTGAATTTCAAGCTTTCTTTCACCATATTCAAGAAAATCTTTTACGAAAATTTCAATCTGCGGAGAAAACCATTGGTAAAAGACACATGTAGTGTATGCGATAGATTTAAGGCATCTAAAAGCCAACAAAATACGAAAGAAGCACATGAGAAGCATCTGCAAGAAGCTGAAATCGCCAGACAAACGTTAAAGGCAGATATGAAAGAAGCGGAAGAAGTTCCTGATCTTGAGACAATAACTTACGACATGGAAAAAACTCTACCACTGCCCAATATTCCCACAAACTTAGTTTTTTATAAAAGGCAACTCTGGTTGTACAATGAAGGTGTCCATTGTGGGAAAAATGGATACTGCTTCGTATGGAAAGAGGGGACAGCTGGGCGAGGGGCCCAGGAAGTTGGATCTGTCCTGAAGAAGTTCATTGAAGAATATCTCAATCCAAACACAAAAACGCTGATAATGTGGTCAGATAGTTGCGGAGGACAGAATCGCAATATCAAGATTGTTTTAATGATGAAAACAATTCTCAGAAATCATCAAACTTTAGAAACAGTTTATTTCAAGTATCTAGTACCGGGCCACAGCTTTCTACCCAACGATTCAGATTTTTCGTTTATTGAAAAAGCAATAAAGATGAATCAAAGGATTTATACTAGCAATGATTATATAAACATAACGAAGAATTGCCGACATAAAAGACCATTGACTGTAACAGAAATGAAGAAAGAAGACTTCTTTTCTGTACAAGCAATAGAACGTGCAGTTGTCAACAGAAAACAAGACCAAAACAAAGAAAAAGTTAGTTGGCTTAAAACCAGAGTTATAAAAATAACAAAAGGAGAACCTTTCAGTATCTTTTTTAAATATACCCATAACAATAATGATGTATTCAAAGAAATTAATATTCAGAAGAATTTGAAAAAAACACAATCAAAATATTTCAATACAAATCTAGAATTGCTTTGGCCAGAAGGAAAGGAAATTTCAACAAAAAAACTTGCAGATCTTAAGGCGTTGATGCCTTTTATTCCGGCGGATGCAAAACAATTTTATAAAAATTTGAAAGGAGCAGAATTCGAAGATGACCTGGAGGGATTTGGTCCAGATCTGGACTACGAAAATGAGTTTGAAGAGGAAACTAACAATGATTAAAAATTTCAATTTGGAATATTTTTTGCATTATACTCAAGTTTTGTTCAGTTGAATGCTTTTGTTTTGATTAAAATAAATATTTTATACCAACTGACGTTTCATTTTCATTTTGTAAAACATCTTTCTTAGTGTGAAATGTATTTAAGCTTATTTATTAGAAAGGAACTAAACGACAAAAGTCTCAAAATTAAATAAAAAATCGTACTTTAGGACAGTTTTTTCTCAGAAATTAAGTAAATTGAATTATTCACTTCATTTTTATGAATAAATTTTAATGTTGTTATTTGAAAGTAATTTAAGTAAGTGTCTGCAATGTTGCAACTTCAGACGGCGTTTCCTCGAAACTACGCAGATGTCGCTTGGTGCCCTTCTGATAAGCATGAGTCAATTAGGAAAAGCTTTATTTTTAACGGATTATTTTAGGCAAAGTTTAACCTTTTATCTTTGGTTATATTCATAAAAGTTTTCGAGGAAAGCCACTGTAAATAAACAGACATTCACCGAACTTTTCACTTTCAACTAGGGGAAAACTGGACCAGAAGTTACATCAGAGAGATCCGAAGTTATTTTCTGATAAACAGTTCGATAAAAGCCAAAGTTGGCTGTATAATTTCCTTCGATTTATACAAATATTGTTGATTTTCAAATACTCCAGTAAAATGTTTCTCGTATTTTAATTTATCTACCAAAATTATAAAAAGGGAAAAATAAATTTTACGTATAATTAACGTTTACTGAAAAATATCATACTCAAGTTCCTGTAGCTCAGTGCTAGTACCATTATTTTTACGGGGCACGTCAAATAAAGACTAGAATTTAAGTAGGAGAACTGTAATATCAGTTATACGAATTACATTCAGCGTTAAATTTTATCACGAGATTAGTTTTGCACTTTACGTCTCTCGTTCGTCTATTAGATAGATTTATGAGATTTGTCGTAAATAAAATGTCACAAAGTTTAAATACGGATGTGAAGTGTTATTGCTTCAATGAATTTTTATATATGAGAACAAAGTCTGTCTTTCGAGTTGTTGTCTGGAATATAACTACATAGTTAATTAACAAACATTTCCAAGATTGTTTATCGTCATTGAATTTTGGTTTGGTTTGGTTGCCTATACTCAATGCAGGTTGTAGATTTCACTCATTTATTAATAGAGAGCTGGATATGAGCTAGACGGGGTGAAAGGAGAGTAAAACATATAGTCTTATGAAAATTTTTATAGGGAAAACTTCCTTAAACAAAAAATAATAACAATAATAAAAAAAATGTGTATATAGTTATAGATTTTAAATAATGTAAACATACTGTTTCTTTAACTGAAAATTTTATTGAATAAAGGAATATCTCTAAAGCATATGCGGTTAGGCGAGTGGGTAAGCTTAAGTTTCCCGCAATCATCCATTTCGATCCCACACACACAACATCCTTAGCCGCGTTGAGCGGTTATGGGTTTGAGCAAAACTTATGAGTTGGTGACATCACTGTCACCGCTATGCTAATGCAGAGACAATGTAGTTGTAGTATCATGGAGACAACCCCATAGACTAGAAGACAACCCTGAGACGCCCATTTTGTTGCAAGGTGCCGCGCATGTTAATACAGAGGTAGGGATGGTTCTTGGATTGGTACTGTTTAAAAAAGACGGAGCGGCTTGAAAAAGCGTTCGTACTAGAGTTGTTTAAAAAAAAGATAAATCGACAAAAAAGAATTGTTTATTGATAAATATAGTTACAAATTTGAAAGTGTATAAACATATTACCGTTATATTATTATAATTAAATAACAGTGTTTTCAAATTAGTAAAAATTATCTCCATGTAAATTTACTCTCAACCTCATCCTCACTATTTCCACAAAGCAAACAGAATTTCGTGATATCTTAAAATCTATGCACTTCAAACTGGTCAGAATCCTAATGAAGTCGAATAACTCCAACAAAACAATAAAGTAATAAAAAATGAGAAAAATAAAACAATTAAAATTCTAATCAGATAGAGCAATATAAATATAAACCAAATATGGTGACACAACGAATACACGAAATTCACGGATTGAGAATGGCCAGAACAGGCAATATAATCACAGCGCAACTACCGCCACCTGCCTCTAGCTTTTGGGCTTTTGAACAAAGTATTTATGCAGTTACAATTTATCAGACAAAGAATTCTTCTTGTGCTCTCTCTGAATTAAATTTTCCTATACACTTGTGCGTATCAAAGTTGTCTCTGGCTAATATTATGTGTTGTGTTTCGATTGTAACAGTTGCATGTTGAACTCTTTTTGGATGGGTATGATACAAATTTTGAAAGGGGTTGATTTATTTTTTGAAATATCCATTTTCTATCGGCGTACGATAAACCTTTTTTAAATGGTTAATACTTCCTTCCATCATAAGCTTACGATAAAAAAAGCGAGTGAGCCTTACAGTAGTCGCATACGATGCAACGTTAAAATTAAATCTCGAAAATAATGATATTATTATTTTGAAAAAGCTTTTAGTAACGAATTGTAATTTTTTTAATGGAAATTGTTTTATGTTCAATTGAAACGTGGGATTATACGATTTCTTATTAAGTAGGTACATTTATTATTTTTGTTCAATTTAAGGGAAGACAATAGACTTACGAAAACTAAAATATGAGACGTGTACTTGTAATTTCAAAGTATTTGAAAAACGTTCAAAAACAATACCACTGTTGAAACGTTTCGATCCGTGTTCATTTCGAGCTTGAATTCATTAAAAAAAAATAAAGATATTTCTCCAATAAACAGTGTCACAAATTAACCTCTAAATTTAATAAAGCTAAATAAGGAAATATTCATTTGAAAAAATTATTTACTCATTTTTATGAATTATCTGCATATTTTCCAAACATTAAGTAACAACAGGAAATAAAACTATTAAAATAGTTCACGCAAATAAATTAGTTCATATAACAACAAACTATAGCTTAGGTAGAGCGCAGTAGACATGTGTATTCTCGTCCGCCATTTTGGTGCCTTGTTGTACGTTGACGTTGGTTCAATATCAAACATTTTTCAACACAATATGTCAACTTGACACATCACAAAACAATAAAATTCAGGCACCAAAATGGCGGATGAGAATACTCATCTCTGTAGTGCCTTAGCTTAGGTTCACAACATACACTGTCGGCTGACACCGACCTCTCGGTAAAGTTATTACTACTGTCTCACGTCGAAATAAGCAATCGCTCGGACCCATTGGTCAGATCAACTAACGCGCGCTTCACAGGCTTCCTGTTACACACTTCCGTCCCATTTCACGGAATCACTGCTACAAAGTGCAGGGAGACGAGCAGAAAGATGGTACACATCAAAAACAAATCATGCTAAAATTAGAGACAATTAAGTGCGAGTCGGGCTCGCGTACGAGGGGTTTTGTACCATTATCTATAAAAATTGGAAAAAAATCACGTTTGTTGTGTGGGAGCCCCCTCAGATATTAATTTTTTTAGTTTAATTATTTATTTTTAATGTGAATATATAACTAAATATTCTGCGAATATTTTAAGCGTTTACCTGTTGCCGTTATCAATTTCGAGCAAAAAAATCACGTTTGTTGTATGGGAGCCCCCTTAAATATTTGTTTCATTTTAATTTAAATATTTATGTTCAAAGTGAATATATAACTGATTATATACCTCCATGCGTTTCTAGCCAATCAAATGCCATTTTGTGACCAGTCAGCCTACCTGCCACAGCCAATTTTTAATGTTGTCACATTTTTGTTAATTAACATGTGTTTCAATCGAATTGGTGATGTTTCAATAGAAAATATCCGAAAAAACGCCGAAAAGACCAACGAATACGATAAAAACAAAAAAGTACGTATGGACCCAGTTTGAAGAATTCTTCGAAACACGTCATTATAAATTAGACAAAAATACAACTATAATGAAATGAAAACTACTCCAGGATGATCCAAAAAATCACCGGAAAAGTGCGAGAGCACTGACCTTCGCTGTATATAAAAATATGTTAAAAATTTTTGACGAGAATAACCCCGAGGATTTACAGAAAAAGTTCTATCAGATAGCGGCTGTGGAATTAGCTTGGAGAGGTGGAGAGGGCGAGACATTCTTAGTTACGTATTTCAGAGACGAATATAGTGATGGTACAGAAAGTAGTAGATTTGAATATAACCCAATTTTTTCTAGAACATCCCAAGGCGGGGACAAGAAACTTTCAAACTCAAAATGGTTAGTGCCAAACACAAAAGATGCCAATTTATGTCCAGTTCGCCTTACAAAAAACTAGTTTCGAAAAGGGGGCAAAATATAACTACAAATAGACTATTATTGACAGTTAATCCAAATTTGACAATCGGAAATTGGTATAAAAACTGTTCAATTGGAGAAAATATTCTCTCTAAATGGACAAAACAAGCTGCACAAAAAATTGAACTAGATACTGAAAAGGAAAAAATCACAAACCATTCCAATCGAGCCATGGCTGTCTCTACATTGAGCAAAGCAAACAAACTGTTATATAAATTACTGGACATGGTAGTGCTGAATCCATAAAGCCATACTTGCAAATGGACAAAACTCACCCTCCAACAAATGGGTTCGACCGACACGAAGCTTCAGTCTCTTGCAGTTCGAAGAGTTTCCAGCTACACCCCCAAGCCACTACTGTTTATTATAATAACTGTGTATAATTAATTTTATGTTGGTTTTATTGCATTGTCAATTGTTTAGGTCTCGTTTCGTTTTGCCCGTTTTTCCTAATAAAAATATAAATTATGATGTAGCTACATAAATTATTTTGAAAATCTTCCATTTCGTTGTATGTTTTCGTCTTTTTCGGTATATAATCTGACTATATACCACTTGAGGTATATATTTTGTTTTGAATATCCACCTCTTGAGATATAACTAGTGAATATTCTGTGAATATTTCAAGCGTCTACCTGTTGCTGTTATCAATATCGAGCAAAAACGAACAAATCACGTTTGTTGTATGGGAGCCCCCTTAAATATTTATTTTATTCTGTTTTTAGTATTTGTTGTTATAGCGGCAACAGAAATACATCATCTGTGAAAATTTCAAATGTCTAACGATCTCGGTTCATGAGATACAGCCTGGTGACAGGCGTTGGTGTCCGTGTTTCACCCTTTGGTTACGGAAACCTAAAAATTGTTCCTACTATAACGACGATATTAAGAAACCAAGGCCTACGTCTTATACCCGCTCTTCGCTTAGGTGGAATGACCAAAAGGTTTCCATATTCTTTGTATTGTGTCACACATTTTCTCACCATTTTCTATGGTTTACCCAATTAATAAAACAACATTATCCAAGATTTTAGCAGATTATGTTACAATGTGAGTCACTACGACACATTACACACAATAAATATTAAAAATAACGTTTGAATAAAGAGTATTATCTCTAAATAATTTGGTGTAATGAATGAAATATCGCTGCTGTTATAATTTATCTGGAAATTTATTACCTTTCTACATATAAATTATTGCTAATCTAAAAATGAATATTGCTGCTATGAATATCTAACCTAATTACACTGACTGACGAACGGCTGTTCGATTTGATTACTTTTGAACTCTCATCCTATTTTTTTGGAGGGAATGAAGTGGTAAAATATTCTAAATCGGTCACCATCGCTGCATTTCAGTGTATTTGTCGTAACCAGACTACAAAATCTGCCGTTTTATAAATAGCGGATAGACTGTCAAATGTTCGTTTACCTTTTATATTTTGATATCTGCCTTCTCCAACTATGAAATGCCTTGGCATTTTATAAAACAACGGTCCACACGCGGGCAGATCAAATGTTGATGATACTCTTTCAAATGAAACTAACTATTCCTAATTAATTCCACTATTTAAAGAAATGATCATGAAAATTCTAAGATAATTATTTATAATTATTTAGAAGTTGACATATTATCATCAGAATAATAGAAATATCAAATATCAAAGCTTGGGTATATGGGTTAATTTATTCATTTAAGCTGTGACAATATAAGCATTATTAATGTAGTACAGGTAGGTGTAGACAAGAATTATGATATGTCTCAATTATTATTATTTTCATGTTGGTGAGTAAGGTCACCTTTATACGAAGAGTGTATTTAATAAGATAGACAAAGAACTCTTAACCAGTATTGAAACTTAGCAATGGACAGTTACCAGTCTGGGCACTGAGAAACGTGAACTTTGCGTTCAACCTTTCAGCTGATACATTTATCGATTAATTTCTTTAGAATTTTGATTTTTGGTGGAATATTTACCGAAAATTGTTCAATCGAAAAATTCATAAATTAATTGACATTTATAATTCTTGGTGGAATTAGCTATTGGTTCAAAAATCAATATTCTTGAGATATTTTAACGCGAAATTTAAAATTTTGGATTTTCTTTAAATAAGAATGGTACCGGCAGGTCTACTCTTATCTCGTCTGTCGTCAAATCAACAAGTGTGGAACTGTGCAGTAATCCATAAACTATATTTTTGCTGATATTGAAAACAAAAATTTGCAGACGATTTATCCAATAATAATCTGGATTACTGCACAGTGTCCCGAAGTACAGTTTCTTGGAACAGTTTCTGGGAACACAGTTTCCTGGTCTACAGTTTCCCAAAGCACAGTTTCTGGGAACACAGTTTCCTGGTCTATAGTTTCCCGAAACAAAGTTTCCTGGGCTACAGTTTCCCGAAAAAAAGTTTCCTGGAGTTCAATCTCCAGGAGCACGATTTCCCAGAGTACCTACAAGTTTCATAGCAGCCCAGAGGCGCACCAGTCTCTTTCAGAAGAGTGTGCTAATTCTGTCCGTTTAGGATGCTTCTTTAAAGGAGTATACACAATTTTTTTCATGAATCAGAAGGTAGAAAAACCACTTGTTCTATCCGTTCAACGCATCAAGACCACAACAAGACAAGAAAAAAAAAGAGGTTGTATCCTAAGATCTTTTGTTTTAATTGTTACCAAATTTTGATGACCATATTTTGTATAATATTAGTAGCTACTAACCTTTCTAAGTATAGTTAATTTTTTTTCTACACAATCTTTAAAATTTTAATATCAATATATTTATCCATATTAATTTCTTTTTTGTGAAAGTTTTATTTATTATACCTCCACCAACAGTTTTTATTTCCATTAACTTAATTATTCTCGAGTAGATTGCAACAATTGAAAGTTAGCTGATTTTTGTATTTGATTTTTTTTCTAATTTTGTTTTAGGAAACAAAATGAGTGGCGCGCTTAAATTTATTTTCTTAACTATTCTCGTTTTTTAATTTCCATTAGATAACAAAGCCCTGAGAACTGGTTTTGCTATTTCCAGATATAAAATCAGTTTGGTAAGAACCTACATTGTATTTTCCATCATTTTTTTTTAAGTCTCATAGCGATTAATTATTTTTTGCTTCAACTGGACACTGTATCCTGAGGAAACATCTATACAAAATGGGAAAAGTGAACCTACTGTGAGTTAAAAACTACACTGACGAGCAGAAAATTGAGGTCACCTTAAAATTTTCACGTTTTCAGATCGTATTCGCAAACTGTACATCATTGCATGTGCTTTTGTAAACTGAACGTGATACTCTATACTATAGAAAAATGCATTTTTTTCTTGGATTTCATGATTTATTCTGAAAAAGCAACAAATTAACGTTTTGGGCGAAATTCAACATTTTGTTGTTAGGGAAAATATGGAACGAACAAAATGAAAAAACTTGACACTAATAACGTGTATTCCCTCCTCTTGCATTGATGACTGCTTGAAATCGGCGCGGCATACTTTGAATTAAGTTGCGGATCACATTCTGGTCGATGTTATCCCATTCGTGCAACAGCAATCTTCTCAGCTCCTGGGCAGCTCTTGGTGCTGGTGTGTGTCTGCGGATCAGTCGTCCCAACTCGTCCCAGACATGTTCTGTGGGATTCAAGTATGGGCTGCGGGCTGGCCAGTCAAACCGCCTAATTTCTACCTCATCCAGATACTCCCTGTCAATAGGCGTGAAGACAGTCACTAAGAATCACTAAAATATTGATTTGATATAACTATATATGATGCAGAGATTCTAAAAAATTACCCATTTTTATTTTACATGTCTGATGACCAATATTTTAGGAAAAATATAAGCACAAAATTTAACAATCCGCCATCTTAGCTCAAACGCAAATCAGAAGAGAGTGACGTCGTACTTTCGCAAATTTGACCTTGATATTTTGTCTTTCGTCCGAACCATAGATAAGTCCAAACATCTGTTCTGTTTTGCTTTTCCTTTGTTTGTGTGATTCAAATTATGTATCAAAATATACTTCTAACCTGCAAGCTGTCAAGTGTTTGAAATTTGACGATTTTATCAATGTCTGTTTTATGTTTTAAGAATGACACAGATCACCTATAAATGGTATTAACGAATTGATGATGTCACAGACTATTCCTGCGTTTTGGCATTTTTAAAAAGTAAATTTCTCCTTTAAAAACTTTTTTTCTCGGAGAAATAACATTTAATGTAGATAAAGTATATATGTGAAAACATCGTGGAGAATTTTTCAAAATCAGTCATCATGCCTATTCTGGCTGCATGTGGTCTCGGATTATCTTGCATAAAAATGCCACGTTCCCCCATAGTCACCATAAAAGGCATAACATGGTCTTCTAGCACCTCCTTAATGTACCTGTGAGAGGTTAGGGAAGACTAACTCTGTACGAGCTTGTGCAGTGATTCCCGCCCAAACCATAACTGACCCACCGCCAAATAGAAAACGCTCGTCAATGCAAACTTCAGCGTATCTTTCCCCAGTGAGGCAAACACGCGACTCATCTGAGAACAATACCCCGCTCCAGTCATCATCATTCCAACGAACATGATCTCTTGCAGTCCGATTCTAGCGTTGCAACGGGGGACCCGTAGCCATTCTTCTGCATGACAGTCCAGCAGCATGAAGTCTTCTTCTAACGGTCCATTTACTAACGTTGACATTTCTCACTTCTTCCAACTGATTTCGCAGTGAAACCGCAGTAGCTGTCCTATTCCGCAAACTTGTGGACACCAAAAAACGGTCATCTCTTTGAGTGGTAACTCATTTTCGCCCAGACCCTGGTCTTCTACTGATCAGGCCAGTCACCAGAAAGCGCTGGTACACCCTTTGCACACCACAAAGACCAACAATTCTTGCAGTTTCACGTTGCCCCCGACCATCTTGTAACAGCGCAACAATTCTTGCCTCAACAATCGGAACTAAAGGCATTATGGGCCTGTTGAATCACTACACTTTGCAATCATTAGGTTTTACACAAAGAACCAACAGTAAACTAGAAAACAGGAAAGGGAAATGTGAATGTTCAATAAGCGCAAAGGCACATTTTTCATAAAAGTCGTACTCTAATGAATCGACTGACAGCTAATGACATCTGTCAAGTCTCGGAAAAAATTGCTTCAGCGCCTTCTAATACTTTTATGTCCTTATCAATATTGACGCTAAAATTATTCGCAATTTCTGAAGTGACCTCAATTTTTTGCTCGCCAGTGTATATTCCTTTAATTCGGGACACAGTGTATATATTTTATCAAGATCTATTCAAGGATATAAAAAGTTGGTAACAAACAAGACAACGGTATCTCACTAGCTCAGTTTGTGGCAATTTACAAAGAGCTAACTTCCAAACAAGATCGGGAATAAATTAAAAACTAAATCGATAACCTCTTCAGTTTAAATACAACTTTAATCATTTCACGCTTCCATTAACGAAGAGAAAATACAAGCACCCCTTCGATTTTTATTTAACTCCATTAAACGCTTCTTCGACATTCAAAACATCGAATTAACTTACAAGTGGCTCAAAGTGTATGTAAATGGCCACAAATTCAATTTGTTCGCGTCGAACGAATAGTATGCAATAGACGCCGCGAATTATGTTTCATCTACTACTCACTTAAATAAGTTATCTCAAAAGTTACTGACACAAAAAGAGAGAAAATTATTCTTCCAAAACAATATTTAAACTTTATACCGTTGATGGAGTGTTCATTTATACGTTTTACTAGTATAGCACGGAAAAAAGTTAACCACCGTTTAAATTGAATTTATTTATCTTACTGCATTTATATTATTTCAATTAGTTCATTCGTTATAAATATTGATTTTTTTTTATGTGGTTATTTAACGTCGGCCTATTTCTGCAACTGCGGCTAATCACCGACGCCGAGAGCACCCTACCCCTAACTGGAAATTTTGCCGTACCCACTGGTGTTCCAACCAGTGGTAGGGTTCTTTATCGAACTCATCATCCATGGACTCGGGACCTCGGTTTTACGTTTCCTCCGTAAGACGGCATACCTACATTATACCTCATGCTCATTGGTATAACGCCTGCGAGCTGTGATATGCTACTGCACTGCAGTATGTATGGGCTATTTACACGACGGTCTTCCTCAGTGGGTCACCCATCCAAGTACTAACCGCGCTCGACACTGCTTCACTGTAATTATAGCATCAGAGGCGTTCCACTACAGTGCTGGGCCCAGACCTTTCGTAATATAACCAAATACCGTCGACTGTAGTGATAATTATTGGAGTAGTGATTGTTAAAATAAATTTATGTATTATTAAACCGAAGCCGGAGTGGGTTACTAGTTTTAATTTTAAATGTATGGGAAATTACTCAAAATTTAAGTTTTTTTGGAATGCACAACTACTGTCCAAAGAATTCTTTTTTTTTGGCCTTGGGCGCTGGTTACCCTTTTAGCCACGAACATTTTGAAGCAAACTATAAAATCAAATGTAAGAGTGAAGGTCCTAAGTTATTCATGCATTCAGTCATTCATACCTCCATCAAACTACATCTAAAAGAGTAATAACAAAAGATAAAAGAAAAACAGCAAGAGGAAAATCGGGGATACTCTTTTCATGCTAAGGTGCCCGTCATGGCGACTTAAATAAACACAAACAATACAGGCAATGGATAGGAGGAATAATAATAACAAAAGAAGAGACAATAGGTGCATCATTATTTATAGTAGATTCATTCAGTACCTCATACATAGATACTACTTACATTTTTACATTTGGAGGTTAAAATGAAAATTTGCGCTGAGATCGCTTTAAGAATTCCCACAAGATGGTTTTGATTGCGAAATTTCTACACGCTAAATAACACGTTTTTAAGAAGAGCTTGTATGAGATATTGGGCTGCATGACCATTGCGATAACATCCAAATAAACAGTGTTCCAACATCATCCAAGCATCCTTCGTATTCACATAGCTCTGTATCTAAAATCTTCATTCTGAAGAGTTTAACTTTATCGGCAACATGGCCAGTAAGACATCTGTAAAACATTCTGTTGATTTTCCAGATGGGATGGCTTCGTTCAGGGAAAGAAAGTTTAGGAAGCGTAGGGTATATTTTATAATAAGGATTATTGCTGTTATTGCAGGATGAGGACCACTCTATATTCCAGTTTTCCTGTAAGAATTTTTTCCTTATTGAGATTAGGTCCCATTTAGGCAATATGTCTTGTTTTGTCCCTGAATAAATTGACTGTCTTGATAATTTAACGGCAGTTTCGTTTCCAGGGATATTTGAATGACTCTTCACCCAGATGAATGTAGTAGATTTTCCTGAATTTTGTAACTAAACTAATATGTTGATGATATCTATAACAATTTTATTTAAATAGAGATGTTCGATGTGATTTTGTAGGCATAGTAGTACAGATTTGGAGTCCGATAATATAACGTAATCTTGAAAGTTAAGACATTTTTCAGAGATCCATTCTAAAGCCTTATAGATGGCCACTAGTTCTGCTGTAAATACAGAACAGTCGCTGGATAGTTTAAACATTAAAGATTCTTCGGTATTGGGAATGAAATCGAACAGCCCACTAGCCTAGTTCTTAAAAATGTAATATTGATTATAATCTTCGTTTTATTCCGAATTAGATGACAGATCCCGGGTAGATATGTATATATATATAAATATCGCTCAGCCCACTTGATGCTTACAGATGTGATGTATCCATCATAAATTTTCATAAGAGAAAAGAAAATAATTCAAGCTCGTTTTTGACATAATGTGACTTTTAAAAATGGCGCATTTAGCGTAACAAGTAACCGAAGCGCGAAAACTCGCTGAAAATGTATTTCGTTGTCGCACTCTTTTTTATTTTGATGTGTAGCAGAAAGAAAAATGTGTAAATGCTCTACGCCGTCAGTCTACGCAAACAACGAAAAGAGGCTTGAAATAACCTTTTTATATCTTCTGGAATAGAATAAGCTGTATGATGATACGGTGGAGGTCTTTTAAGCATGAAATAGTCGGTTGGTTCAACACAATAAACGTCGGATACAAAAAATTACACCATTTTTCTGAATTAAGCAACTTTTTCCGTTGTTTACACGAGTAGCATTCATTATTCTTTACACCTACAAAGAGTTGTGTAGTTTTTAATGTTCGAAAATATGTGATCAATTTTTTAAAATGGGTAAAGTATATTATTATTATTTTCTACACATCATTCATTCATTTATTCGATTGGGTTGTACTTAACAGCCCAGGTGCTTGAGCTGAATCTTTGTACCAAATTCAATGTTATCTACTTCCATTCCATTGTTTGACTGGAGAGATTTTCAGTAGTTGCAATGGTTGTATTATTTCCTCTCGAAAGTGCTTCCGCCTGAGTTTGTACACCCCATATCTCATATTCAGTTTCCTGGACCATTAGATATCTACACATATAAAATCGACGAGTGCACAGATACAGTTCCTAGGGTCTTTCGTCTAGCTCGTTCAGCAGCTAGGTTAGGTTAGGTTAGGTTTATGGTGAGTGGGTCTATAAGGCCCTCCACTGCGACTCGCAAGAGTCCATTGTGGCTCACACCTATTCAGATTTCACCAAACAAATTCAGCTTATTAACAAAGCCGATTAGCTTATTTGGTGAATAATTTTTCAGGTCCGAGGTCAGATACCTGATTCGAGCCGCGGAGGGGCAGGCACAAATTATATGCTCTGCTGTTTCATCATCTTCCAGACAAAGACGGCAGGTCGGATCTTCCGACAGTCCAAGTTTTAGCATTATGATGATTCAGATGACAGTGGCCTGTTAAAAGGTCTGTTAGACAGCGTAGGTCATGCATGCTATAGTCTAACATTTGTTTGGAGACATTCTTCGAAGGATGTATGAAAGCCTTTGAATGAACCAATCCTGGTAAATTATGCCAGAAGTCCAATGCTCTTCTTGCCGTCCAGGTATTCAGTGTTTGTTATTTGGCAAAACTTATTGCGATGCCAATTGTAGGCAGCAGCTATACAGAAGCATTGAATGTGTTCCACCTGCTTCTAGGCAGAGATAACATTCCGTGTTTTCGACCACCCCATTATACTTCTGCTTTCCCTTTCGAAGATCCTTTCATGAAAGACATGACTGGTAACTCATTTCAGTAAATCGCGAGGGTGAAGTTTAAGACGATTTTACCTTCGCTGGTTCTAGATTAATATTTAATAATTTGTTTTCATGTTTTGGGGGGTGTATTTTATTGAGAATTTTGTTGCCATGAAACATCTCAATATTACTCTAGCCGACATCTAAACTTCTATTCAATTTGTCAAACTATTCATTACGCTTTGTACAAACATAAAAAAGAAGATTCATGTACAAAATATTAGAAGATTGGCTGGTCTTTTATTTCATTCCTTTTCAGTAGGCATTTTTGGAGTGGAGTGCCATCTAATAAGCGATAAATACATTACTTAATTAAAATCAATAAACCGCAGTATGTGACGTGTTTATTTGATGATTTATTCTCTCAACACGGCCAAACTGTGTTACGATTGCCTCCTTATCATCCATTGTTGAACCCTATCGAGCTTTTACGGGCTACGGTTAAAAGTGCAATAAGTCAGAAAACGTTACATTTAAACTAGATGATGTAAAAAACATAGCAAAAGGAGAATTTAACAACATCGATGCGAATGAGTGGAGGAAAAGGTGTGACCATGTCATAACAATAGAAGACTCATATTTTGATAGAGAACTTCAAACAGATATGTTTTATGACGTCAACCCTCTAGTGATTACTCTAGATGAAAGTGATTTCAGTAGCGGCAGTGAGTCAGATTCTTCGTAAAGATAAAAACTGTTTATACCTATTTTTAGAAATTATACCTAGCTTAAATAATTTCCCATTATCTTGTGTTTCTTTTATTCTCATTACTACCTGGAAGAAATTATTTAGCTTCTAACAAATTTTAATTATAGTCCGTCTGGAAATATAAGATCCTAACTATAATCTTCAATTAGATAAAAAACATGTTATTGTAATGGGTACCTTATTGTTCAAATAATATTTATGTACTCAGAATTCAGGTATAAAGCAGATCCGTTCCTATTAAAATCGATATACCAATAATTATAACAAAGAATTAAATATTATTTATAAGTTAGGATCATATATTTCCGGACGGACTTTACTTTATTAATTGTACAAGTTGTGTTAATTTGTAACAGAAAGCGTATCCTCAGAACTTGCACGGCACTGTTTACAGTTATCGAATGGGCGGCGTCAATGACTCCCTAGAAAGCATTTAGGACATCAAACTAGTTGGCGAATACTGTACAACTCGACCAAATTAATTTCAACTGAGATTCGGATGCGCGTAGATCACTCTTACGATACTGTCGGCAGCTACCAGTCCTAGGCAGAACGTTGCAATGTAAAGATCCATTTGAACTTATAGTGGTACAATCCGCGTAGGAATTTTAATATGGAATTCAAGTCGCTAAAACACAAGATTTTATGTGAACAAAATCGTGAAATAGAGCATAATGTTTTTTTTAATTTATGACATTGGAGACACAGTTAATAACTAAAATGGAATTTATTGCCAAATTCTTAGGATTTGATTTAGGAAATTATTTAACTAACTAAACTTTCTTCTCCGAGTGTACTTGCGGCACTGTCATAGTACTGTCTCGCTTCTTTGTTTGCGCATCTCAGAGTTGAAATAAATTTGGTCGAAGTGTACACGGTTAACACTAAATTCATCGCAAAGCTGACTAAAATAGTAATTAAAAAAGTGTGTCTGTAAGTCACAATGAAAATATTGGCAGTGAAGGTGAAGCTTTCCAACCCCTCGCGATATGTCGATTTCATAGAACTAATTCGAAATAAACTTGCCCACAACCTTAATATATAAAAATCATATACCAAACGACAAATTTTATTGTAAATATTTTCACCAGACAAAAAAGACAACTAGGTTGTTATATCTCCAACGAAATCGACTAAATCAAAAGTAAAGTATTTCGCATCGAAATGTGTTTTTACGAGAGACTTATGGCTAGAAAAAGGTGAAATATATAAAGACGTCTCTACAGGCCCTATAGGTATCTGGCCTATACAGGATATCCTAAAAGCTCGTACCAAGAACTTGGTAGATACGAGAGGGGTTGACAAAAATGATTGTACTCAATATAAAATGTATCCCTTACTTCCTCTGTCAACGATATGTAAGCCTCCAAAATTAATAATCAAAACTTGTTTTTTATTTATAATTATTGAATTTTATCGTTCACCATAAATCTTACTAGCTGGCATTATGAGCAGATCTGTTCTACCGTGGTGAGCCCTCAAACATCTATTGAAGATGAAGTGTCTTTTGATACGTAAAATGGACCACTGTCATTGTGGTGCCATGGACTGGTTGTAACACTGGTCTCTCCTCAAGATACAGATCCCGGCTAGAGACTCTCTCAAGGGTGGATCGACTCCATGTTAATGTCACACTAAGTATGCCAGAGGGTTGACAGACTACCTACCTTTTTAGACATCGACGAAAAAATGAAATTAAATTAAAGAAAAGAAACTAAGGTGAGAAAGGTAGAAACACCTTGTAGAATTTAATAAAAGTTAAAAATAAAAAAGTTACAAACTTACATGAACCCGGACACGATCCCCTACAGCTCTTACAGCCGGGTAGATAAAGAAATAAAAAAAAAGAAATTTAAAATATCAACTTTATTCTGCCATTGAGGAAAAATAAGAATGGAAGAGTGAGAAACCTGTACTTTATGAAGGTACTTACCTTAAGCGAAGAGGTCTGGTAGAAACAGAAGAAACGAAAGATGTCTTGAAGTTGAAGTAGAGATGTCTTGAAGTTGAAGTATAGATGTCTTGAAAATGAAATTAGAGATGGCTTGAAATGGAAATTAGATGCCTAGGGGTATCCAAGTGGTGTAACGGTATCCTTCTAGCAGTGTATCTTGGCAGCTGTGCTTACCACAGCAATTTAAGGTAAAATTGGAGAGATGATAAGGTACGTCTTTACTGTAAGAACGGAAAGAAAGGGCGATCGTTTTCAAAATGGAATCGGCCGTTGACATAATATGTCAATTGTCTTAACATTCAACGAGAGTAGGAGAAATTTAGATCACAGAACTATAATTGTTGGAAGTGGTTACTATGACGGCGAGCGGTAATTAGGGAACTTATTTGGTAAAACCGAAACAGGTCGATAGGCATGTTACATGGTTCAGCATACTGAAATTCTCGCGAGTTCATCAGCTTGTTGATGTCAAAAAAAAGTATGCTGCTATGTCTCGGTGCCTACACTTTCGTCACTTTAGAACAGTCTGCCAGTTTTTTTTCAGTTCCCTCTGTCATGTTACCTTGCGACTATTTAAAACAACAAGTACTTCCTGGTTGTCACTGATGAAGTATTGTTCATTATAACATAAAGAACAGTATAAATCAACGCTACAGTGGTATGTTTTCCTAGTGAGGAGGAATATTTTATGTTCTTGATTCCATTATACACTCTTACTTCTGGTTTATATGTAACATGATTTTCAAGTTGAAAATGATAGGAAAAATATACTATGGAATTTAAAAAAATTTTGTTAGTAGTGAGAAACTTCCTGAATATATTGCAAAATATTGGTTATTTTTTGCTTTTCAACCGAAAGAATTTTCTATTTTCACGAGAAAATATTCAATTAAAATTGAATTTTCCAATTAAATTGCATTAAAACTGAAAACGAAAGACGTATCAAATCAATATATTGGATCAGAGTTTTTTTTCTTCTTGTATACTTGTACTAATTAGAAATTAGCAATATCGAAAGGTAATACGATTATACGTGTTTATATTTAATTATCTCCCTTCACAGTGTTCACTGAAGTACACTCTACTTGATTGGTAAAGATATTTCTTTCGTTTCACTTTTTTCCCTATTTTCTTTGAACCCTTCAAATATTTCAGAAGATATTCAATTATATTTTCTGGAACTAACTTTTCCACAAGTGGTAGGGATGAATTGGGTTTTTTTGTGAAATATTCCCTACTGTGAATGAATTTAAGTAGATTATGCAAGTGAGGATTTTATAAGACGAGCTCACTCAAAGTATAACAACCGAGAAAAAAAAAAGAAAAAGTTGTCGTCCGGCCGCCACTGTGGCCATCTCCATTGAACCAAACTGTTCATTTCGATTGCAAATTTCCTGAATCTGATTCCGAATATAAATCGGCGTACACTGTGGATCCGTTAGGAATCACTGGATCCAGCCTCAAGGCTATAATAATTTTATTTTATTCGTTTAAATAGGGAATTGAAAATTATTAGAGAAGAAAAATGTATTAACAGTGTAGGTAACATTTCAATTATATAATATGACAGTTTGTGTGTTTTTTATTTATTTTATGCATAAAAATGTAACATAATCACACAACGTTTTATTGCATTTATTTTAAACTTCTTCAAATTGAATTGTCAAACATTGTGTCTGATGAAATTTTGGTAAATTCTGAAGAGATGGAGAAATACCTATTTATTGACTGAGATTCTGTTAAAACATCAAAATTGTGTATTTTGTTGGTTCGCTCTACCGTTAAAGGAGAACGTGAGCTGCGATTTTCGAAAATTTTAGACAAACAATAGGTATATATGACTGTGTAGAGAAAATTTTTTTGAACACAAAAACAAGACATGGATTTTTACGCCCCCCAACGTACAACCTCGGACCTCATAGATTCCTTCGAAACTATACGACATAAAATTTAGACTCCGTAGTGGCAAACCTAAAAAGTTTTCGGATGTCAAAAAAAATACGCCCCCCCACCTTGAGAGTTCTTGGAACCCGGCGGTACGAGCTTTTTTATTATTTGACCTATCGAAACGAAACAAAAACCATTCGATTCGTAAAAATCGTCCGAATCTATAGGATCCATAAAAAGGGGGGGTCAACCTGAAAAAATATATGAGATGAGTTTAGTCGAAAATATGTGAAACTCGAAAAAAATTTTACGGAAAATCCTTTGCTGTCCCAAAATACCTCCCCCCCTCTCAATTCTTTTTCGGGTTCAAGACCCGTCAAGATATCAATTCGAAACGAAAATATTTTAGGTATCTTCCTACTTTTTTCGACAATTGACCCCCCAGAATCCCCCAAGTACGACCTCGAATTGATGTAGGAAACCGCGTATGGTGTTTTTAGGTATCGGCCGGTATGGCGCCCTCTGTTGAATATCGTCCTGAATACACATCATCATCATTGGTATAAAACCCTACCCTACGATTTGAACAAGGGGTAGGTACAACAGTTGAATCTTTTTACTTTACTTCCTTCATAGCATTGAACAACAAAAATGTTTGTGTTCCACATTGTTATGATGTTATTCTCAATTGAGATTGGTTTGAATATTTTGTAGCCAATCATTCCAAAATATTCCGACTCTCTTACAGTTGGGTAACAATTTGTAACCAACAACATATGCTTTTTGGGACTACTTTTGTATCGAATACTCACCACAATGTCAGTGATTTTATTCGGTGAACTATACAGCGTTCTTTTATGAGCAAAACGAGTACAGACCATTAGCACATGCACTACCGACACTGGAGCCTGACACGTTTCATATATGGGTGCCACAGAATGAGACATTAGGAAGCCGTGGGAGAAACGAGTATGTCCAATTCTAAGTCGACTTAAAATTATTTGATCTCTTCTTTTGGTTGGTAGGAATTTCCAGGCAGCTTCACTTTTCTTCACACTCCTCAATTTTGATGGAGATCGAGACCAGCAGTTTTGCCAGTAACTGATGACTAACTGTTTAAAAAAGTTTTTACAATCTGTTACAGTAGTTCTTAACACTAAAGTACAATTTGGATTATCAGTTGCATTTTTGGCCTCAAGATCTAGTTAGTTGTTCAAATGTTTTTGTTAGAAGAAAATATCCAAGAAATTAATGTTGACTAAAATTAATTTTCGCAACAAATTAAGACTGGAGAACATTAAATTAAATAAAAAACAGTAATGAGTCAGTCTCCCCCACAATAAATTCTCTCTGTAGAAGAAAACGCTTTCACGGGGTTTTGCCCTTCAAGGGATTTGTATTAGAGTCTTCTTATAGCGTTAAGCATAATGTATATAATGACTCTGGAAGACTTATTGAGTTGTAGCAAATTTGTTTAACGATTTTTCGCTTTTTAGCAAGTTTTATGAGCAATAGAGTTTTCGGAGCTTTTAGTTTTTTTGTGCTTGTAAAGGATTCTTTAATTTCCTTTTTATGTAGCAGAAAAAATAGCAGACGAACAGAGGAGAAATGTTATCAATTATTAATTGTGAATATTAATGATGTAACTAATCAAATAGGTAATGTTGAACAAGTTGAAAAAAAACTTCGCTACAAAAGATTCTTTATTCATTGGTATATTGGTAAATCTTTGTATTGTTTTTTATATTCATGTTTTAGTTTATTACATTTTCTCTTCAATGATTAACAAAATTACATTATTAAGCAAAGTTTCCAAATTATATGAAAGCATATTGGAAAATAGATAAATATATTCTATAGATCTGGATGGTTCACAAAGTGGAATGGGGTGTTAAACCGATATCCGGGTTTTGGTATTTTATTAAAGTATGTTGGTACTACTTTGCAAAAATTAATTTACAAATTTTTTAAACCGAATATTTTAGGAGAAAACTGGAAATTAAGAATTCCTAAATGTTTGCAACTTTCACTACAGATACGTCACTTCACTAAATATTTCTGATTTAGATGTTTTATGAACTAACAGCCAGTTACAAAAAGGCCATTCGAATTTGAAGTTTGAAGAACTGTCAAAGTCTATAATATATTTGAGTGTTTTGGTTTTGTTTACATTTTATTCAAGCTTGACGTTTCAGTATTATAAAAAAATTGTGTCAATACTTTTTTGGTTGAGTTTAGTTAGTTTTTCTCCACAATTTTTCATGTTGGAATAATGTCAATATCGTATAAATCTTGTTTTGTATCATACTGCACGAACACAACAGTTACAACGCCTGATAAAAAGTTTGTAACTGTGCCTGCAGTACCAGTTAAAAGAAAATTTGGTTTGAGGCTGCTAGAAGCAAATATAAACAGACTAAAACTAATTACTATTTCTGTGAAGATCATTTTTATGTAAGTAATTGTATACGTGTGTGTATGTTTGATTTTTAGTTTGAAAGTGACATGGACAAATTATACTCAACTCTCGATGATGGGAGGAAAAAAAAACAATTCCTAAGTCACTATAACAGCAATATGACATAAGTATATAACCTATAAGTACTTCATCACATCAGAATTGTGGTCCTATATCAACCTTTATGTAGCTAACTTCTGTTCTAGTGAGCACACGTCACATTATGAATGGCGGATTATTTAAATCTTCCAAAAGTTGAATTTTCAAATCGGCATAAATATGATTTTGTCCACCACTAACTATTAACATAGAGAAAACATCATATTTTTGTTAAGTTTAACACCCCATTGAGAGCCTGTATAATCATAATTACAGCTACGTCAGTAAACATAACCTTGAATCCAATATATTTAGTCAACAATGGACTAAGTGTAATAGGTACTAAGGTCGTAAGAAGAGGCTCTTAGAATCACAAAACCCATATTAATATTGATTTTACACCACAGGTTGAAACGAATTATCCAAACTGAGTGTGGGTTTGCGGATGGCCTAATGATTTGTGCATACAGATAAAAGGACTTGTATAAAAATCACAGATATATTATTGGAAAGTGAACTGAAGAAAAAACCTTAAAATATAAATCTGCAGAAAACTGGGGCAGTTGAT
This sequence comes from Lochmaea capreae, assembly GCA_949126875.1. Classification (NCBI taxonomy): domain Eukaryota; kingdom Metazoa; phylum Arthropoda; class Insecta; order Coleoptera; family Chrysomelidae; genus Lochmaea; species Lochmaea capreae. Next base: position 12,280,208 of record OX421409.1, read on the forward strand.
GTAGGAATTAATTTGAGGATGCATGAAACAGAAATCGTTCCGGCAGATATACAGTGCTATTCAACAGTCCCCTTCCCCCCTCGTTTCTTTTGAACGGCTACACTTACAATAAGAAAATTTGGAGTGTAAAAAAAAAGTGTTGTAAACTTCTCTACGAATGGTAACAGGTGACGTAATAGTAATAGATGACGTCACAGTGCTACTCTGGCCAATAATTTTAAATAGGACCTTATGGCAAGTGATATCTCGTTTCAAAGGCATTGATATTGGCTACATAGCCATATTAATTTTGTTTGGGTTTAAACTAATTTTGACGGATAAATTAAATAAATACCAAAATTATTATTTCACATTTAAATACTGAAGATTTTTCAGTCCGCCTCTGGTTAGTTGTCAAAAAAATTGACGTTTTCAATTTAATAGTATTTGTTGCTTTGCAAAGTTCTAAATAGCTTAAATATTTAATTTTATTATTGTTTAACGAGACGTTTAAGAGTTCACATAGGCAAAATGGTACGTACTCAAGCCGACAAAGTAAAGTAGCAGCTATCTTAATAATTGGTGAATCTGGAAAGAATCTCCATGAAGCGGAACGTTTATAAAATGAGAGATACCCAGATCGCCCTATCTCGAGAACTTATTTGAGGGAGCTTCTTAACAAGTTTGAAGCAACAGGTAGTATTCAAGATGCCAAACGATCTGGTCGACCAACATTCAGTGATAATAAAAAAATTGATATAGTTGCTGAAATGGTAGTAAACCCTACTTCCTCTTCAACTAAAGTTGCGTCTATCTGTGAAGTGAGTAAAAGTACAGTACAGAGAGTGTTGGCTAGAATATCGAGGTAGATGGATCGGCCGGCAAGGTCCTATAGAATGACCTCGGTCACCAGATCTGACACCATTAGATTTTTTTCTGTGGGGGTACTTGAAATCCAAGGTTAATACTACGGCACCAGATACCATTGGCGTTTTGAAAGAAATAATTGTTGAAGAATGCAATGCAATTTCAGCTGACACATTCGAACGAGTACGACAAGAGTTTACTAATAGGATGTATTACTGTCAGGAAGTAGACGGAGCACATTTCGAACACTTGCTATAAGAATCCATTGTTGATATTTGATTAATTAAATTTAAAAAAAGAATTTCAATAATTTTGGTATTTATTTAATTTATCCGTCAAAATTAGTTTAAACCCAAACAAGAATAATATGGATATGTAGCCAATGTTAATGCCTTTCAAACGAGATATCACTTGCCATAAGGTCCTATTTAAAATTATTGACCAGAGTGGCACTGTGACGTCATCTATTACTATTACGTCACCTGTTACCATTCGTAGAGAAGTTTACAACACTTTATTTTCACACTCCAAATTTTATTAATGTAAGTGTAGCCGTTCAAAAGAAACGAGGGGGGAAGGGGACTTTTGAATAGTACTGTATAGGGTGTCCCATTTAAATTAAAGAAGTTGATGGCATTTCATTGTATTTAAAAACCTTGGAAATGAAGATACTGAAATTAATGAAAGTATCACTAATGCATCCTCAGAATCATGACATCCTGTAACCTTTTTTCTGGATGCGACCTTGTTGATTGACCATCGTTTTTTTGTTGGAAGTCCATTTGATTTCTCCAGCTTGATGGGCCGAAAAAAGCGTTTGGATTTAGATTCTGTGAAACAGACACTACGAAATGAGGAAAGTTTTACTAATTTGTCACGTTGTAAATAGTTATATGACGTAATAATTTTACGGGACTGATATCTACTATAATCCACTTCATAAACCACTAATAGTCAAAGAGTCATTGACGAAAACAATAATTAATAATCTACTAGTGTTCCAGGATTTAGTTCCACTAATAGTATATTATCAAACGAGCAATTTATGATAGCCATTATTCTCGCATGGTGACGTTTCCGTCCCTAGCCGAAGGCAAGGGGCGCAAGTCACCTGAGTGGATACTGGCCATAAATTGCGAGTAGAATACTATACTTTGTCCACGACCCTTGATTTCTTTATTAAATAAGGCGAGTGTGGAACGGAAAGTAATAATTTGATATTATTGACAATTCTAACGTTAAAATTAATACATTTCAGGAGTACGACAAATGTGACATATAGAGATGGGCGATACCTAAACAAAATACGCAGATTTAATAGTTTATTTCATATTGTACCCCCATATCTAGTCAGTGAGTGTTGAGTTGTCATGGCATGTTATTTAAATGCAGAAGTGTGAATTATGAATTCATAATTCACTCTAGTAGATATATGGGTACCATATACCTTTCGTTAGGAGGTAAAATATTGACTTATTATTAAGTGGTCGTGGACAAAATAATGAAAGTTATGTTTCCAATTCCCCACATACCTCACAATCTACACATTATGCAAATTTATATCGGCTAATGAAGATACGACCTTTTAAATTTGTGAATATATCTTATATTTCATTTGTGGACACACAATGGCTATAAAAAATAAAGCGATATTGAGTTGGAGTGTTTTTAAAAAGCAGGGAGAAAATAAAAATGTCATTTAAACGTTGCGTCACGAATAGCTGAGAAGTTAGAGTCTCTTGCTCTCAGCAAACCGTTTAGAAACATCTGGGGATACCTAAATTTGCAAAAATACTTTGTATGGACTAAATGTTCGCCAGTGGCGTCAAGAAAATGTTAAATATGCGTGAACGAGATAAAAATATTTAATTTATAAAAATTATCATCTACCTTTTATCAAATAAAAATGAATTTTGAATTAAATTTCAGTTTAGAATAGTAATGACTTACTATAAACTGAAATTCCAGCATTACGTGAAGCGCTACAAATATTTTAACGACTGAAATAGACACGGAATAAATTTAGGTTAAATTAATTTGAATATCTCTAGTAATTTTAGTGGAATACACTCTCACAAAATTTAAAGACGAGTGATAACTCTAGGGAAAACGTATAAAGCGACATACCAGTTGGAATTTGTAGCAATAAATCTCTAGCTTTTGCTTTCTACTCCAGAACGTACTGGCCCATTTGTAAGTTGCTATTGATTTAAATTAATAAAGTACATTATTCGAAATTGACAGTAGCAAATATACAAAAATCATCACATCCATAGTTGTACAAAACATGTTTGCATTTCGTGTATAAAATTCATGTTATCATGGCACATTCAAAATAACTTTTGACCTCGACTTGCGGTCACACTCTCATTTGCCATTAAAAAAACACTCAATTAACGCACTTAATACAAAAATAACTATTTTTTATTCCAACAAAAAAGTCGTATCGCCCATTGTAGGTTATTAGCGACGGTAGAGTAATTACACTGAATTAAATACATTTATTTTTTTAAATACATATTTAGTTTAAGATAATTATTATTCTGAAATATGTGTTGGATAGTTCACAGTTTTTTTTTTGAATATGGTATTAAGGACATTCCACGAGGATATGTTTCAATGTTTTATTTACATCTAATAGATCACGTGCTGGGTTTTCTTCACGTTTTATTAGGATACTAGTGAGTTAGTTTAGTATGCACCAATCTTAAACGTGAAATAATCACTAGGTGTTGTCTATTATTGGAAAAGAGGAACCACTTTTTATATAGAGGTTTAATTTCTCGAAGTGTTTACTCACTTCCAGTCCATTAAAATTTCCACAAAGCTACCGTTTTCTTATATAAAACGCATTTTAGATCCTAACTAACCACTTTCATCTGTAATAGCACTATACGAGCACATCTGTCAGCTTCTTCGTTACAACTAACACCAATATGGGAGGGGAAGCACTTATGAATAAAAGGGATTATAAATGGTCTAGTTGTAGTTAATAAACACTTTTCTTGAAATTAATCTTTGTAGAATTCAAGTAATAATTATTGTTTCTTCATTCTAATTTCAAATGTCATCAATATTAAAACTAGATATATTTATTCTTACTAATACTTTCATATAATTGTTGATAAACATATCTATCCAATATTAAAAAATTATTAACCAAGTAATTTCTGGCGTGAATGACGATAGCTCCATTCATTCAGTTGGGTTGTGCTCATCAGCCCAGGAACTTGAACTGAATCTTTGTACCATTTCCCATGTTATCTACTCTCATTCCAGAAGCTTTGTGTCTTCTATGTAGGCCACTAGTTTCACTGGAGGGATTTTCAGTAGTTGTAATGGTTGTATAGTTTCCTCTCCAAATTGCTTCCGTCTGAGTCCATGTAAGTTCTCGCAGAATCAGAGTATGTGAGTAGCTGTTTCATCATGAAGATCACATTTCCTGCACAAAGGTTCACTAAGTTTGCCCATTTTGTGCAGATGTCTCCTCAGGGTGCAGTGTCCAGTCACCAAATGTCTGTTACTTGTTTACCTTGTTCAGTAAACTCTTTGTATGGAGGTGTCCTTGTGTCGACCTCCATTTGAGTTGGTGTTCCCTATCAGCCTGGTCCCCAATTATCAATCTCCATTTTCACAAACTAACAGTCCCATTTACGAGACACCCTGTATATGATGTACATAGACTTATGAACAAAGTATTGATAAATTTATGATTATGTATATTAAATACCAATGAACTATAAATACGGATGGAATGGCCCCTTCCCACTTAAACAATGAAACGTGTTTGCGGCCAACATAAGACAGAGAGGTCCGAGACAGAGAAGGGGAACTATTCAGGGCAAAACGCCCGCGAATTTAAGCGTGAAGTGTATAGCGGATTTATAGTAATATGATTTTTAAATTGATTTCAGCAATTGTAATTTGATAAAAGGGAGTAATGGGGATGAGTAAAGGGTATAAAATAATAACATAATATTAAATTTAATAAAAATACTGATTTTGGAAGGTATATATAAATATATATTACAAAAAACTATTTCTCAAAATACAAAATATGTTTAGCAATTTGTTTATTTATTAACGGGTTAAGACCCTTTTACAAACAGATACAATTATTTTAAGATACACAATAACAAAACAGTCAAAAAATACATTACAAAACGATTGCTTAAAAATTATTGTTGCAAAATTTTCACTCTATTTTCAAATGATGAACAAGAAGAATAAAAAAATTCTAAGTTGTTGTGATAGCTATTTGCTGTTCGAAGAATTCTACTTTGTTACTTCATTTTTACCATAATTGGTATGATGAAAACTGTATGCGTTCTACGAATGTTTGAATTGAATTTAATTAACTCCAACAGTTCAGGGTATTGTATGTGGCCATTTAGAGTTAATTCTTCAGGTTTTCTTCTTAAAACCACAACTTCCTCAAGTTCGGATCTTTAGGAATCATAAAAATACAGATTTTTTTCGCCACACCAAAATAAATTAAACGATTACGATTAAACTTGCCTGTGAAACTTCATTTTGAAAGCTTCAATTCGTCTATCAGTACAATTCACTGCACTGCAAGATTCAACCATTTTCAGACTAATGTAACACAAAATCAAAATCTCTCAAAGGCTATAAGTCTATAAATATTTATAATAATCACCAAAAACTACTATATTGAATTAAAAATTCACCAGAAGCAAAATTATTTAAAAACAAAAACGATGAAGACCCTCACTCTAATGTTATTTAACGTAAATAACAGGTTTTCTGCCCTGACTAGCGTTATCCTTCTCGTCTGTCTCATCCTAACATCAATTAATACGCGAAGTGCCTGTTCCATCTGTATTTATAGTTCATTGTTAAATACACAATTTTGATCCAAAATGTATTTGAATGGCAGCTTTCCCTAAACTCAATTTGAATAAACTGCATTTCAAATGTATTGATTTTATATATTAACAATTATTATAATATCCTGGACACGAGTTTCAGTTTATATGTATAATTATAAATTAGTTCACTTAGTTACAAAACATAATATGTCATCAACATAAACATTATACCACTACGTTTTCTTTTTGATGTTTCCAATTAGCATATGGTAGAATTTAACAGTTTTATATCAAATTAATTTATCGGCACTACAAAACTAGTATATAGTTATGTGGTTTTCACAAAAACTAACATAATATTGTTTGGATACATATCAACTGTCACCAACTGAAGTTGGTAGTCAGCAATAATGAGGAATTAGACACATTCGTTAATTTATAAGCGTGTTTGTCTCTCTTCTACCCATTAGTCTCCTAGATATGCTCTAGAATCCTGTATTGCTATCAGGATGGAAGATTTTCCCATTCCACAGAATCTACATTCTTTTTACTCCACTGATCAGCTGACGAAACACGGGTTCATCAGGAAATTTATTATCTCTTCTGTAGCGCTACGTTGATATCATGATTGGTTTCTCAGATTAATACATTAAAAAGATACATTTGTGTACATTTAAAAGTGAACCCAACATTACATCACATTCTAAGGTAACTTGCCGACCCTTTGCCAGATGTCTTACTGTTCCTTTGAATTATAGGAAACGATAGAAACGTACAAAATAAAAATGTACTGTTAAGAAATTACATAAAAACGAGTTTAAAATAATTATCCTAAGTAGTTCATGTAACGAAAATATGTTTTTGTTTGAAACTTCTGAGGTTAAACGAAACAAACGCGTGTTAATAATTTTGTCTGTCTGAAATATGGCAACACCGAGAAAGGGGCAGAAACCATTTTACTATCAATTTTACCCGATTTTACTACGAAGTTTCAACGTTCCTAGTTTATTGAAGCTCTTGTTTTCGTCTTTTCAACTGATATTTGTGTGTGTGCGAACAGATATAATTAAAAACAATATATTTTTGTGAAAATCATGGTTTGTCAGTGCCAAATTTGCAGAAAAAACAGTCGGAATTTTCCTAACCTCTCTTTTCACCTGTAAGTAAATAGTTCTATTGGCCAGTGGCACTGTCCGACTAGTCCGACAGTTTCTCCCCACTCCTTGAAAACATATGTATGGCGATAGAATGTTAGCCGTCTTTTCGGATAGTTTTATGAATGACTTGCGGACTCTATTTGTAGTATTACTCTAAGATTCATTTCAGTCACGTGGGCCTGTTTAATTTTTTTATCGCTTATAAATTGCGGTAATACGAAAATTATTTATTGAACAAATTACTCTTCCCCAGATTCAGACACAAATAATTCTCTTTCAAGTTATATAAATGGTGAATATATATTTTGTTAAAATTCCTAATTGCACCAAACATGGCGACTAACATTAAGCAGTCATTATTTTAAATTTAACAGTTCAAGTTTGGTTAATAGCTTCATGATTAAATGTCAAGTTTATTATATTTTTTTCCAAAAAAATATCCTTCGAAATACGTTTTAAAAATTATCACACATCATTTAACACGAACAGGTGTATTAGTATCCATAAAACCGATTTTATGGAGATAAACTGAATATTTTCCATTTTAATCGCATCATTATAGCAGAATAGGTTCTGAACACAACATTATTCATCAATGTGTGGAATGCGGTTAGGTAAAACTGAATGAATTAATGTATATTGATTGTGGAATGTCGTTATAAAATCAGACCACTACTTTTGCCTGTATTTTCGTGCTTGAGCTTTACCGAAAATTCACAATGTCTTCGTAAAAGCGTTCCTTCAATATTAAATGAGAGATGATAAAGAAGCTGCTCCTGCTTTCATAGTCTTGTAACGTCAAAATAAATCCCAAATTATTTAAAAATATAATTCATCTTCAATCACATGATTTACGAAGCATATATCCTTAAATCAATTACATTTTAGTCATTTAATATTAATCTCAACATTTTCATTCATGTTAATGAGCATTTAATTTTTTGTTTTATCATATTTCACTTCGTTTCCATTGATAACCAGCTTGTAGTTGTCATCGGTTTCATAATGCATAGTGCTTGTCGAAGCTCTGTAAATCTGTAGAAACAGTGGATGGCTTTTCTTGTAAGGAACAATTAGTACGAGAAGTACCTTTGATCTTCCTTGCGATATCCAGCTTTTTGGATATAGAATCCTTGATATAATTTTTTCCTATAGCAATTGTTGTAGGTCACTACCTTCATTATCCAGTAAAGTTGTTGAAGTGCGCCTCATACTATGGTCGCTATAAGTTCTGCGTTTGCCAGATTGAAAAATTAAGCAACTCTTGGAGAAACTTTTGACAAAGTGTTGATTCCAAGTATCTTTTTAATTATTGTATCGTAAAAAGAATCTGTCATTGGATAACTTATTTGGACGTAAGGACGTCTTGCTATGGGTATCTTCTTTCTCAGGACTTAGGGTGGGTTTAAAATTAGACACTAGATGCAATTAATTATAATTTAAACTCCTTAATATGTTGTACATAACATAACAAAATGTGCAAAATCAAGAAGTAGTCGGAAGGCCTCCAAGGCGCTACCACCCTCAACGGTCTTGCTCCCTTAACGTTCGAGAGCTGACTGCCGCTCACTGTTCGCGCAAGGTCGCCCCAGCCCCGCACACTCCGCACTGCACTATACCGCACGTCCCACAGTTATAACCTTTACCTACAGCCTCCACAGTATTGATAAAGCGAATATGCGTCCCTGTTTCCTACATCACTGATTTTCAAATTCGACAATTCACAACAACGAGAAGCATCAGACACTCCTATTATTGATGCAACCTAAAATTTTCCAAGTTAATTATTTACAATGTCTATAAGGTTAAGAGATGTTAGAGAGTTATTGAAACGTCTTTTGGGATTTCCTTTATTAAAAGATTCCTTTATTTTACATATACGCATGCTCATTTCCTAAGTTTGTCTTAAATGTTTTTATGTACCTAAATAAAGGATATCCTATATTTAAATTGAATACAGGAAAGGAAAATTTTAGTTGAAGCTTTTTAATTTTGACAAGTTTGACATAGTTTTGTCACTATATGACATAAAATAATTGTTTTGTCGAGTGAAATATTTTAAATTGCACAATTTTTCGTTGGATTTGCTATATTTTTATATAATTATGAAACTATCATCAAAACCGTTGAAAAAGCGTCTTCGTTTTACCTATATGGATGATATTATTATACTAAAAGAAGTGGTCTCCCAGAATCCATTTAAAAGTGGCAAACATACATGGGATGATATCAAACATAGTATGTTTGTGCTCACTAAAAAAGATTTTACAGTCAAAAGTATTTGCCAACACAAAATCAACATCTCTATCTCTTCATCATTCGCTCCCGCTAAAATTGCTTTTTTCAATTGTTCTTTCATAATATAAATTAATATTACAATAGATAATAGATCCACATAAATAAGCAGCATAAAACATAAATGTCATAATTAACATGTCATAATCAAATAAAGTTTTTTGTCTTGTATCCTTGTTACTTTCAATAACTCTATCAAAAGTCACATTAAAGGATACTTTAATGAGGGAACTTTTAATAAAAGCAACCCTTAGTACAGATCTTCAATAACTCTCTATTACCATAATCATCAAATATTCTTTATCACAAGCCCTTATCAAAAATTCTCTTTCTAATACCTCAACTTTATTTGCCCCGTACCCTTTCGACTCACTCTTCAGTTAGGCAGTGAGCTTACTATATTTTCTAATGTCTATATTTTTATAATTGCCTTTAGCATCGAGTACTTCGACCACAAGCATGAAATTGCATATTTCTTCTTCAAATTTAAAAGATACGATAGCACAACTTCCTCATTTCTTTCTTTCGATATTAAAAAATACATTCTTTTAGTTTATAGTATATTATTAAACGAGCAATTTATGATAGCCATTATTCACGCAGTGTGACATTTGCGTAGGCGAGGGGCGCAAGTCACCCGAGTGAATAATGGCCATAAATTGCGAGTAGAATACTATACTTTGTCCACGACATAAGGCGAGTGTAGAACGGAAAGTAATAATTTGGTATTATTGACAATTCTAACGTCAAAATTAATAAATTTCAGGACTACGTCAAATGTGACAGATGCAGAAGCGTGAATTATGAGCTCATAATTCACTCTAGTGAATTATGAACCATAATTCATTCTAGTAGATATATGGGTACCATATACCTTTTGTTAGGAGGGTCAATGTGCTAGATACCTTACAACAAAACTTAAGAATGTAAATTGACACATTTTGCGACTGTTCTAAATCGAAAACTTCTATTTAATCTTCACGTCATGGTGGGAGATTGTATAGGGAATTATTTATATCCTTTTATTGTGGAGAAGTCATTGATTTTTCCATGACGAATTCTCCAAGGGCTCTAAAAGCGTTCCAGCACGCGCCTGTTTGTATTAGAAATGTGATTGCCTTTAAATGTTTACCTCTCTTGAAACCATTACCTCCATGATTTCTCGACGCCGCAGATAAATAACTTGTCTTGACGTCTCTATACTTCCTTTCATGAGTACATCTGAAAATGATGGCGTAAATGGACGATATTACACCAATTTCAGAAAATTCATATAGGCCATTTATTTGCTAAAATGATCGTAACAGCATTTTACGATGTGACGAAAGTCGTCCTGTGAATAACTCTAATGATATAAAATTAACAATAGAGGAGAAGCATATAAATTTTGTTTTAAAAGTGATTAAAATTATAGAGGTAGATAATTTTGAGAGTATATCTGGAAGGTGGTCAAACGTTGGGCGCCAATAAAACACAAGTTAACTCTTAGCGTTGGGCGTTAGTGAAACAAAAAATGCTTGTTACTTAAAAGATTTGAAATAAATTCCAATTGTTACACTTCACCGCTTAAATTTGAATTTAGGAAAACAGGACCAACTATGTGGTTTCCCAAAATACCTCCCCAAACATTGACTTTTTCTGGAAATTGGGTATGTTGTTCACGAAAGGTGTGAGGATTTGTGTCACTCCGATACCTTACATTTTGTGTATTCATATTTCCACTGAGGCAAAAAGTACTCTCGTCACTAAAACAAATTGTTTTTGTGTAATGTGGGTTTTGACTAATTTTATTTGTCATACATTCACAGAATTCGAGTCTTCTGTCGGGGTCGTCATCCGAAAGGTGGTGCACCATTTTTAACTTGTATGGATGAAATTTATTTTTAGCCAGCACTCTCTGTACTGTACTTTTACTTACTTCACAGATAGACGCAACTTAGTTGAAGAGGAAGTAGGGTTTACTACCATTTCAGCAACTAAATCAATTTTTTTATCATAACTAAAGTTTGGCATCTTGAACACTACCTGTTGCTTCAAACTTGTGAAAAAGCTCCCTCAAATAAGTTCTCGAGATAGGGCGATCTGGGTATCTCTCATTAAATAAACGTTCCGCTTCATGGAGATTCTTTCCAAATTCACCAATTATTAAGATAGCTGCTACTTTGTCGGCTTGAGTACGTACCATTTTGCCTATGTAAACTCTTAAACGTCTCGTTAAACAATAATAGAATTAAATATTTAAGCTATTTAGAAAAACTTTGCAAAGCAACAAATACTATTAAATTAAAAACGTCAATTTTTTGACAACTAACCAGAGGCGGATTGAAAAATCTTCAATATTTAAATGTGAAATAATAATTTTGGTATTTATTTAATTTATCCATTATCCAATTAGTTTAAACCCAAACAAAATTAATATGGCTATGTAGCCAATGTCGATGCCTTGCAAACGAGATATCACTTGCCATAAGGTCCTATCTAAAATTATTGACCAGAGTGGCACTGTGACGTTATCTATTACTATTACGTCACCTGTTACCATTCGTAGAGAAGTTTACAACACTTTATTTTCACTCTCCAAATTTTATTAATGTAAGTGTAGCCGTTAAAAAGATACGAGGGGGGGAGGGGACTTTTGAATAGGACTATATACAGAGCATTTCAATGAAAATTACCCACCCCACATAATTCTGAAGGCGTCACTTTTATGTTCGAAGCTCATTTGAGGCTCGATTGCATGATTTCATGGAAACCAGTGGAAGTCAATTTGGGCACCATATAAAATAATTGAGTATTGGTTAACTGATTTGTTACAAATTAAAATGTTACTATTACTAAATTGGAATTATCCGTAACTCCCTACTGATTGACTTTTCACTTATACTTACTTTTTTGTAATCCTCTTGTAGAAGAGAATCCAACAATACTGTAATGTATAGGGTGTTCCGTTTAAAAAATTGGGTTGGGTTGGTCTACCGAAGGGTGGGGGGGGGGGTTGGCTGGAATAAAGTTATAAAGTCTACATATATGAGCAAAAATATGTCATCCTTCATATGATTTTGACGTGTTTTTTCATGTTATCATAAAAGTGTTCATTGAAATGCTCTGTACATAGTTAACAAGAGCACATCATAAAACATTTAATAAATTTAATACTTTGCTTATAATAATTTTCCTAGGTAAAATAGAATATGGAAAATCAACCATTTTGACGCATTTAATTAAAATCATAAATACTGTAGATTATTTATGTAGGTTGGGACTTTTTCATTCGAAATTTCTTACTCCTTCAAGAATTTGTTTTCAAATTTCTCAAATGATAATAAATCACGAGATATTGGCTAAAAACTAAATTTCTTTTTTGTACAACTATCAAAAAAGCTTGACATTTCTGCATCTCTATTGATGCGTGAATGTTTACTTTTTTTCTCTGCCAAAATAATTCTTAAAATAAACATGAAATATTATTTTTTGAGTGATTTATTTTTAACAGAGTCAATTACTACTTGATTAATCATCATATAACAATTTCATTTATTGGAATAATAATTTATAGTAAAAAAGACACTTGATGCTGTGAAATTGTATTGGAAGTATTTATTTTCAATACATTTCAAGTTGGACTCAGACGATTCGTGTAGTTGGCGAATACACAATTATTTGCGTACTTGGCAAGTATACGAGCTTTGCGAATTGCAATGGCAAGCAGGGCGCTCACACGACGTCTACAGTTTACAATTACGCGAGCGCGAACATTTAGCTAAATAAAAAAAACTACAAATGAATAGAGCACAGTGGTGTGGCTGCCATTATGGATAGCGGTCGTCCGGAGAATTTAGTTGTTGCTTCCGCTTCCTTATGTTCTGCCATCCAAATGACCGGCTCATTTTCATAAAAAACAAGAAATTCCAATACAATATCATTTGTCCACTCCATTTGAATAAAAAAAGAACAATCAAAAAAACGTCTGTACGCTTCTGGTAGTCTTTGAAAACTAAATGAATAGTCGCACTAGTAAAAGCAAATTATTGGGCATTTCGGTTGAGCGCCTCTACAAGTATAGACAAGTATGTACTTGGCAAGTGTACGAATAATCGTGATCCCTTCGACTCGGACCATTTTTACCGACCCGAAATGGAAAACCAACGAGTGACAATTAATTATACAAGCAGGTACAAGTAACCCACTCACACGACATGCTAAGTGTGCACAAGTAACGATTATTCGCCAAGTACACGAGTCGTCTGCGAGCCCGGCTTCAGACGATGTAAATTCACATTCACAATTAAACAAAAAATGTTGTTTGCATTTCGTTTAAAAAAATTATGGGATATTCGAGAGAACATTGTCATGTGCCATTCAAAAAACATTCATTTCACGCTTTTGATGCAAAAATAACTATTTTTTCATCTTAATTTGTTTACAACTTTTGAAATTTTTTATTTGCTAATAAATGCTATCGATACATATTTTTAGGATCAGTATCTCACTTTTCACTACGTGAGGAGCGCTGCACAACTCGTTGACGTTACAGCACTTAGACTGTAACAGTTGCTGATATTTGATAGCTCAAAAGGTTATTAGTATATAAGGCTGAAATACATTCGCCACTATGAAAAATCTTTTATTTATCAACTACTATAGGTCGTAAAGCTACAGTAATTGATGCCTCATTGACTTCAGTCGCTTTGGAATTGAAATTAATATTATAAATTAAATATGAAAACTGCTACAAATGCTAGTCTCAAAACTTCTCCTGCGCCTAAACATAGTAAATGTTAATTAAAATTGATTACAAAAAAAAAGAAACACTCGCGAACAGAATTTGTTAACTATTGAAATGGAAAATACGATTATTTTCGTAACGTATGCACTTGGCACTGGTTTTCATGGGAATTTACTTCTGCTAAAAGAAACTTTTTGACTTTTGTTTTGAAAATTCACTGACAGCTGCCTGACATTTCTCGAAAGGTCAGGTAGGCAGTTGGCTGGTTCACTAATTAATTGTGAATGAAAATCGATTCTAAGAATCGAAAGATCTTCCACTGGTTTGAGAACATAGTTCTCGAACACTGAGTGTACCAGAACTTTTTACCAAAAACTTGGAAGATTATAGAGAGACTAAAAATGTTTATAGTACTCCATATAAAATATTTTTTCCTCTCGCCCTTCGTTAACGAACTAGGGTTTTAAAGTTGAGAATTAAAGACGGTTTTTTATTTATAATTATTATATATTATTGTAAATTGGTAAAGTTTCAACTATTCATAAACACAATTGCACGCTTTTTGGCATTATAAATGAGTCTACACTATACATGTGAACTCAGGTACGGATGAGTTCAATGGTTGATGCGGCAATTTTTTGTTAAATATAACTTCTTTCACTTATAAATACAAGTCTACACCACACTTGTTTATGACGCCAAAAAGGTTGCAATTATGATGTTTATAAACGGTTGAAATTTTACTAATTTTCAATAGACTTTTTAATAATTATAAATATAAAACAATTTTCATTTCACGAGCCCTATAGCTCGTTAAGAGCGTAAATAAAAAAATGTACATAAAGTACTATAATAATAGTTTCTAGTCTTTCTATCGACTCCTAAGTTTTTGGTACGAAGTCCTGTTCCACCCCGTATAAGTGATTATACATTTTTTTCATTTAATACACAATTTTAATATTATTTAACTCCTCGTCGAATAGTTTGGAATATTTTAATGTTTCCAACTCTTTGGCTAAAACAACTAACAAAACTAGTGAATCTCAAATGAGCATAAAAATAAATGAAATGACCCATGTAAATAGCGCTTGTTGTTGAACTACGAAATAAAATTACAATGGCTAAGGAGCTTTAGTTCCGTAATAAACTTCAAAAATATATTTTTCAAGCCTGAAGAAAGTCAATTTTTTAGATGATTAATTTTTTTAACCTTGGTGTAGTATTATTTTCACCGCATAGATTTTTATTATAGATTTAGTTTACTTTTTCGCTCATATTTTTTTAATTTTTTTGCATTATTTTTTGTGCTGGGTCTTCTCCTCTTTCCGGACTACTCCTTCCTCATAATTCGAGGAAGGAATGGTGAATGAATAACATTATAATTTATCCCAAAAAATAAGATTCCTTTCATTTGGACCGTATTGTATATTTAGCAACAAATTAAATGTTTAAAGGTTTATCGTTACTGACAAAGAGTAACTTCAAATCATTATATCATTAGTTATGCATAAAATAGTAGAAGTAAACAGTGGCGAAACAAGGAAACATTTTAAACACTTCAATCTTCATCTTAATACCATTTGTACTGCGCCATTTTTACCATTAACCATCACTAAAAACCGAAGTCGACCATTTCCATTTACCGACTGGCGATTGCCACCACATTTATCTCTTAATCAAAGGAAAATATATCACATAGTTTCCCTATGATATATACTCTAAGGCCACTACGTTAGAGCAACCTCAAACCAGTACCTGTGTTTGTAGAGTAACTCACCTATCTATAAAAATCGGTTTCATGTCATTAAAAATAGATTACATTTTAGAGTACTGTATAAATACACATCTCATGTATGTATGTATGTATGTATTCTGGGGTAACATTCACTGAAACCTAAAAGATCTATTGTGCCCCCTCACTTCTACTTAGTTTCTGAGGAGAGTCTCAGAGATTAGTAGCTCCTTTAGTCCTATTGCCAGAATTTTAGGATATCTGCAGGCTTCAACTTAGGTACCTGTCCCTCTTCTATCCAGTAGTCTCCCAGGTGCTGTGCCCTAGGATTATGAATTGCTGTGCAGTTCGCAAGTATGTGGATGGAGGATTCTTCTTTCATTCCACAAAATCTACAATCTTCTTCCTCCACTATTTTCAGCTTTTTAAGGTGCCCATTCAGGCGACAATGTCCCGTTAGGATTCCTGTCAAAACTCTCAGTGCAGTTTTACTTTGACTTATGCATTAATTTGATCTCAACAGGTTGTAGTCACCCAGAATAATCTTAGATTGCCTAAGCCCTGCTAGATCTTTCCAATAGTCAGATCTTCTCTTTTCTTCGGCTTTACCTATTTCTTCCAATATTACATTGGAGCTGATTCCGCAAAAGCGTTCCGGCCCCCAAAAGGGTATTTCAGTCCCCCTCTTCGCTAGTTCATCTGCTATTTCGTTTCCTTCTATTCCAGTGTGTCCTGGAATCCACAGTAAGGTGACTATATTGGTCTCGCCTAGTTCATCAAGTTTGCCTAGGCATTCCCACACCATTTTGGAACTGATTACACAAGAGCTCCAATGGCTGCTTGACTATCAGACATTATGATAACCCTCTGTGCCTTCTATATCCTTTGTCAATATTGAACTGGGCACACCTTCTTATTGCGTGAATTTCCGCTTGAAAGATACTTGGGGTTTTTCACAAGCTTTCAGAGTGTTTGGTTCCGGGCCCGTATACTCGTATCCAAGTTCCTTCTATTGCTTTTGAGCCGTATGTGTACTATTGAATGTCATTCTTTCCAAGTCTGGTAATGGTATTTGGATCTCATTTCTTCTTTTCTTCTATGAAAAGTTATACTTTTTCATCATACCATCTTGTGGCATGTGTCAGGTTGTCTGATTTCTAAGAAGAGAAGAGGTGGTTTTCTTTTTAATGATTCCCTCTCTACTTAGTCTGTATCTTGTTCTTTCTGCAACACTCTCCACCACCATATGTAATGGTGTGAGGTTGAGAATCACTTCCATTGCTGCCGTTGGGCATGTACTCATTCCTCCTGTTATGCATATACAGGCTAGTCTTTGAATCTTGGAGAGGTTTTCTTTCGTCGCCAAGAGGCTAGTTCTACTACTCCACGCAATGGCTCCATAAGTGATAATTGGTCTCACTATGGCAGTGACACATCTCATGTTGTAATTTACTAAATTAAATAAATCATACAATTCGATTGGTATAGGGATGATGAGCGTAACCCGACTTTATTGTCCTTGTAGTTCGTGAAATCTTACCATATTACCCAAACACTCTTTTAAGTAATACAAAAATTAACCAAGCGATGATATAAAACAAATATTAAATGGAGTCAAAATTTCAGTATTTGACACTCTATTATTCATTAAAATAAATTTATGGATGTACAGTGAATTTATGAATTTCGGTTATTAACCAAAAGCTGACGTGGCGAGCTAGGGGTCTCGGTATAAAATAAAATTGCTTGGTAAAGACCGAGCTTTAGTCGTTTTGTGTGCGAATCTTTGTATGGCAAAACTCGAAGTAATTTAGAAGATTTATATTTTTTCATCTTCGGTAAGAAAAGAACGTCAGGTTGTATATTTTTGCGGAATTTCAAATCATTACGTTCCATTTAGCTTATTACATGTCCATTGGAGAAATTGAATTGCCACAATTTGTCATCTCATACAATGTGACAGACGAGCGTTTACAGAATGAAATGGTCGACATGCTTGTTTCGATTTTGGATGTGTTGTGAAACGACAGTTATAAATCT
Organism: Lochmaea capreae; assembly: GCA_949126875.1. NCBI lineage: Eukaryota > Metazoa > Arthropoda > Insecta > Coleoptera > Chrysomelidae > Lochmaea > Lochmaea capreae. The sequence continues at coordinate 12,297,836 of OX421409.1, forward strand.
GTGCAATCTTCAGACGAACTGTAACGTTGTTTTGTATAACAATGGAAAACAGTAAAATATTATGATTAAACTTTTCCTTTTTTTTTAGATTCTGATTGATTAATATTAATATTTTCCCGTTTTTCTCTTTTCAGATTAAATTTTTATTTTTACACAAAATGAGGATATATTCTGTTATTTTATTTATTCATTGTTTATATTTTATGCTTTAAAAATAATCTATTTATTATTATTTTCATTTCAAGGACACCAGTACCATCAGTAGATACAAATATTTTTTTATTTTCAGAATATACCGATCAAATATAATATACCTCAGCTCTCAGGGATGTAATATGTCAGTCTAACGATTTGTGGATCAATCTGTGGAGAAAGAATAAAAGAAAATCAATAATGAATATATCTATTTCAGTTTGTCAGAGCTATTATTATCAACAAAATCATCTCAAGAACTATGAAAATAATATTTTTGACATAGTATATCTAGTAAAGACATCGTCTCCATATGACTGACCTCGTAATATCCTCACTGTGGATTCCAAGACACACTGGAATATAAGGAAATGAAATAGCAGATGAACTATCCAAGAGTCGCTTTTGGGGGCTGGAACCTGTTTGCAGTATTAGCTCCAATGTAATATTGGAAGAAATTCTGATCATTGGAAAGATCTAGTAGGGCTTGTATAATCAAAGGGAAACTACAACCAGGTGAGAACAAAAGAATGCCTAAGTCAGAGTAAAACTGCACTTAGAATTTTAACAAGTTTCTTGACGGGACACTGTCGCCTGAATAGACACATTAAAAACCTAAAAATAGTGGAGCAAGAAGAATGTAGATTCATTGCAACGGAAGAAGGAACCTGCATCCACATACTTGCGGATTGCACAACAATGCAGGACAACACCTAGGAGAGTACTGGATAGAAGAGGTACACAAAAATTTCCTCTGGAAAACAGGTCTAAAGGAACTACTAGTCTCTGTGACTTTTCTTAGGAACTGAGTAGAAGAAAGGGGGCACAATAGATCTTTTAGGTCTCAGTGATGGGGATAAACTGGGAGAAAGTCCAAAAATAAGAAATAATGTGTACGTTACAGAAGAGTAGCGTCAAATGTCTTACACCCAAGGATGTAAAAGCCTATGGTTATAAATAGGATTCTGAGTATTTTGGAATACCTAATTGAAATCATTACCAATAGGATTGTTAAATTAACAAAGGGAAAACGGTCCTAATGGCTGTCAACGGGCGTTTTCTTTATCTATTCACCGTGCTTAAAATATTTGTTATGAAACTATACAAAATACGATCAGTTGTTCATCACCGTTCGACAGTAGTTTTTACTATCGATGTTTAATCTCTGCATTGTCCGGTAAAACTTTTTAATCTTGTGGGAAAAAGTTACGACAACACTTTTCTGTAATTTTTCCTGGTCTCTCTTCCTGTTCTATATCAGCAATTCCCATTTACGGCAATACAGCTCAAGGCAATGTATTGTTCAAACAAAATAAAATCAAACTAAGTGGTGTCATTGATTCGATGTAAATAAAACATGTAGGTATTGAAAGCAGTTAAAAACTCTAACCTTTTCACAATAAGGATTTGAAATACAAAACGTACTGACATCTGTTGTGAATTAACGGGAAATATGCTTAAAGCTTTAAAATTTTGTTACAGTTGAAGTAAAAGACTTTTAATAAAAAATTATTTATGTATGTATGTTTTGATTGGAAAAACAAATTGGAAGACTGTTTGTCGAGTTGATGTGGGGCGAGTGATCGCGCAGGTATAGACTCTCCCAACTAAATTACTATTTGACTACGATAAGCCCCTTGCCGGTCAGTGTCGTACCTATAATTATGATTACTTTGTAATTATATAATGATACACTTATTAAAAAATAAACTTGAATCAGTCACTATCTGAATACAAATTTTCTTCATCTTCACTGCTGCTTGTGCTGCTATCGTCATTTAAATTTATAATCACTGGATTCACCTCCGTTTGAACATCTGTGAATGTTTCATTTTCCCAATATTTCCGCTCTATATCTACTTTTGCCATTCCTCGTAAGTGATTTGATCCAACTCGTGCTCCGCCAGTTTCCTCACATCTTCCAACTTGAAAGTTACATTCTTTTGAGACACGTTGTTTTTGACAGTAGCCCAAATGAGTTCAATGGGATTCAAATCTGGATGGTAGGGTGGAAGTCGCAAAACGTTATGTCCGTGTTCAAGCATAACCTCATTAAATTTGTATCTAATATGATCCTTTCTATTTTTCTTGATCAACTCGTATAATTCGGGTTTGAGCATGTCAGGGATGAGCAAAATGTTTTTTTCGTGCAGCCACTTCACCATCTCAGCCTTCCTAGAATTTGTATTGGGGGCTGGATTAATTTGAATACTATGGTATGGAGCATTATCGGTCACGACTATCGAATTCACAGGTAAATTTGGGATCAACTTTTCTTGTAACCATTCACCATAATTTCCAGAATTCATTTTTGAATGATAATCCCCTGATTTTGTGCCTGATTTAAATATGATCCGACAATTAGGTATAAAGTCCATGTCACCTCCTGCATGGACAATAATGAGTCTTGGTGCCATCGAAATATTTTTAAATAACCCTTTGGTTGATTCGTCCTTCCAGTTCTTAGAAGATGTATGTCCACTATGAAGGTATGTTTCATCAAGAAACACAGTTGGTCGCTGTTGGCTACGAAAATAATTGATTTTTTGTAAATACTTGATCCTCAATGCTCTGATGTCCATTTTCTCTATTAAAATTTTTCTATTATTTTCAATCCTTCTGCATTTGAAACCTATTTTCTTTAAAATTCTACGGAAAGATTTTCTGGAAGCCACAATTCCCAAAACCTTATTAATCACATTTGACCCTTTTAAAATAATTGAACACTTTAAAAATTATTTCATGTGCCAGACTCTTGATAACTGGTTTTTTGTTTTCAGAAACAGCACAAAAATTATTCAGACAATGCCAAACACCAACAGAATTGGTGGACAACTAGTGATACGCCCCTGTACAGAGCATTTATATGTCTTGCAAGAGCTGTAGTGGGAGGTAACAGTAAAAATGAGTTTGTGAGCATGGGGGCGGGCTCGCCATCACGTTTGGCGCTTGCAGTATTTTATTTTAATAAGTGACTGTAATGGAAGCTGGAAATCTAAAAAGAGTATGTACACTTTTCCTCTCCACGGAGAGATGTTCCGGAAGCCACAATTCCCAAAACGTCATTAGTTTTGTGATAACGTTTGACACTTTGGAAATAATTGAACACTTTAAAAAAATTTTTCATGTGCCAGACTCTTGATAACTGGTTTTTTGTTAGGCAATGACATTTTTTCAGAAACAACACAAAAATTATTTAGACAATGCCAAACGCCAACAGAATTGGAGGACAACTAATGATACGCCCCTGTACGGAGCATTTATATGTCTTGCAAGAGCTGTAGTGGGAGGTAACAGTGAAAATGAGTTTGTGCGCATGAGGGCGGGCTCGCCATCACGTTTGGCGCTTGCAGTATTTTATTTTAATAAGTGACTGTAATGGAAGCTGGACTTGCTTCTTTCTTAAATGTTTAACACTTTGCCTAATGTTATAAGATCCAAGGATACATTCTCGATTTGCGTAAGTTATGAAACTGTTTTATTAATCATGTTTTTTCTCACTTTGTAGTTCCCTGAAGATATAAATAAAGATTTACGAAAAGTTGGAAATCTAAAAAGAGTAGGTACACTTTTCCTCCTTTTTTTGCTGCTAACTTCAATAGTATTTGTCTTTTTGCATATACAGATTCGGCAAAAATCTCATATGGAGCAATAGCGTATAAATTAAATTGTATATATCCAAGAGAGAACAGCATACTCCCCTCCACGAAACGCCCACTTTTCTAGACACTGTCTTTCTGTCATTCTATAGCTTCCTCCGCTCCACTCACAGAATGGCTATACGGAATATACTTATTTGCCGAATCTGTATATAGATTCTACAGTTTGATCGATATTAAACCCACAATGATGAAATTTAAAGCTCAGTCTCTGTAGAATTAATGATCGCCCACCAAAGATTCAAGATAAAAATATATGTACGTCTATGGACAGTATTTATCAGCTTTAGATTCTCCAAGTTAAATATTGTAGATTATTTCAAACATTTTTGTGCCCCGATTTACTGTAACATGTTTAATTTGACACGCGACTGCATGAACATATATATCGCCATACTATTTTTATTTGACTACTTCACAGAAAAAGTGGCCTAATTTTTTCACCCTAGAAACGATCGTATCACAAATGAAGTCAATGCATGTATATATATAAAGTACGCAGCCCTTCGACATTCGCAATATAACCTCATCCAGAAAGTACAACCGACAGAATGTAATAAAATAAAATCTACTGTGGCAATTTCGTCATACCGTTTGTCGAGAACAAAAATTAATTTGGTGAATGCAATGAAAGTTCCAAAACGAACGAGAATAGAGCACAGTCTGATGTATCTAATGACGCAGCTAAAATGAAGTCACAATGGCAGCGAGAACGTTTTGTGCTACGGCGCTTACGGTTTTGTCTTTTCCAGGACACCGAAATGGAGAAAAGCTTGCTTTGTTCCAGTATTACCGCTAACCTATTGTTTCGTCGTTACATGTATCAGGATGTAACACTGGAGCTGCAACCTAATATCTAAGATTAACGGACATGGTTAACGAAAACGAATTATGTCGTTTGGTTCATGATTATGCAACCAACACATTTTTTTTCCTCCGTAGAATTTTTATTAGTAATATATACACTGTGTTATTTATAAGATGCGACATAGGGATTCCTGGACAAAACTGTCAAACGCTAGCTAACTTTTTTACCAAATAGCGTTCATAAAAAATAAGAACAGATTTGGAAAGTTCGTGGAAAAATATGTTCAAATGCACTTTTAATTTTCTCAAATTCGCTCTGGTTCAATAAAAAGATGGATAGATAGGTTTAAAAAAGTCGAACTCCATTTTCATACCAAGTATGGCGGTTCAACTCGCAGACAATTTAGTATCAATTTTAAAAACGCAAAATCAAGTAGGTGGCCTTCCAATTAATGTCATTTTCATTCTTGACAATTTGTAATTTTTGGAGCTAATAAGTATTTTTTAGATTTGTAAGTTTAGTGTAGTTGTGAGTAATTTCTTGTTTCATTTGTTGATATTTTTGTAAGTTCTTTTGTTGTTTTTTAAAATTCTTACTCGTGAAGAAACTGTGCAAGTTGTCCGTATGTATTATGGTTGTCACAGTAAATATTAAACAATTTCTATTTAATATATCCAATGGTCAGACTGATGTACCGCATCACAGGATACATCAAATTATTAAACAATTTGAAACAACGTTGTGCCTAAAACCGGAACACCGACGAAGTAGGTAATCGAACAACATTAATGGAGATTGACCTGTCCATTCTTCTGGCTTTTGTCGAAAATCCTAGGACCACCATTAGACGCGTGGCACGAGATTTGAATGTTAGTATTTTTAAAGTACAGAGTGTTCTAATAAAAAAACGGCTTTAAAGCTTACAAACTTCATGATGTACCAGAGCTTTTTGAGCAAGACTATTTTAATAGACAATTTCTCTGCGAAATTATGATAGACAAAGCCAACCGAAATAGAAATTTCTTAAGATACATCTGCCTTACCGACGAGTGTAGTTTTGTTTTAAAGAAAAAATCAAAGGTATTATTACAGTAAATCCACGTAAAATAAATGTATCTCATACCCAATACAAGAAATAAGTAAACGTATGGGCCGGCATATTTTGTGATAAAATAATTGGTCCTTTCTTCCCAACTAATAACTTCAATGGCCAAGAGTATTTAAATCTTCTCCAAAATGAAATTGGACCCCAAATTGCAAATGCCGCACCTAGAAATGTTTCAGTATGGTATCAACATGGTGGTTGCCCGGCTCACTCCAGTATAGGGAAGTACGGGAATACCTTGATACTATCTTCCCAAATACGTGGATAGGTCGAGTGGATACAATACATTGGCCGGCAAGATCTCCAGATTTAGCACCCCCGATTCCTTTTATTTCTTAAGAAATAAGGTGGCAGAATATGAACTGGAGACACAAGATGAATTAAAAAAATATTGTTATTAATGAATGTCGAAAAATTAGTAAAACTGTTATTAATAATGTACGGTGGAACTTTTATGATCGTTTGGGACACTGTTTAGCAGCAAACGGAAAACAATTTGAGCATTTAAAAAAATAAATAAATAAATTTTTGAATTAAACAACTTTGCTTTTTTTAAATTTAATGTTTTTTAGACAAAAATTGTGAAAAAAGAACTAAAAACAATAAGAAAAAAATTCCACCACAACAGAGAATCGTATTTGTTCATTTTGGAACATTGTAGGATAGCATAAATTTCCCCCTGAAATACAAAATTGAGTCTCCGTGACTATGGTATTAAAGTTACCTTGTGATATGATGACCAGAACGTTTGCATTTCATGAATGTCATCGGTCCGTCCACTACAAGGGTCCATATAAGGAGAGATAGGACTCCTCTCTGACGACATGGTCATGAAATCCGGGATGATAATGTTTCAGTTATCAAGGTTTGGAAAGTAGTTAAGTCTTTTAGCATGCAGTTCATCCATCTGCAGCTTATTTTGTCAATATACTGATGAAGAATTGCCCACATGATCACTTCGTGAGAGGTGTTGTCCATGGCACCCCGTATATAAAGGAATGCTGTTTATAATACTTCCTTACTCACAAGGGCATACTCTATTCCTTGTACTAAATGATGGAGTGCCGCCTCAGTGGATAAGTACTACCAGTTTGCATGGATATTAATCCAAGTCGATCAGTCTTTCTACCACCGACTCTCCTTTAATGTGCATGTCTACGAGTCGTTCCAATGTCTTCAGTATTCTCGAAAACGAGCAAAGGGTGCGACACCTACCGTCAAAATTTTATAACTTTGGAATGGGGAAAACAAACCAAATCCCCATTAGAGTACGTGTATAGTGAGCAAGGTACTAATATCGTTTTCTTGATTTCTAGAAGAGTTTGGTGAAGTTTGTTTGATCAGAATACTTATGTAGACTCTAATAATGAGCAGCAAGTGCAAGAGGTATATTGCTATGTGCCGCAATGTAATCAGTAAAAAGATGCAAACGTATCAATACATAACTTCCCAACAGATCCAAAATTATGCAAAGTGTGGTAAAACATTTTAAAAATTAGGAAACATATTTCCGAATACTTGTCAGTGTGTATCAGGCACTGCTTAGAAACATATTATAAAGGTAATTTCACTCATTTCAATAAAATATTTTGATCTTCAGTGTTATTTAATGCTTTGAAAACCTGTTCGCTTTCTACCATCGGCCGATTTCTGTCTCCAATGTATTTTAAAATGTCAACCAAACTAATTTTAACAAGCACCATCTCTCACAAAACACCTTTATCGCCCAAAATTCGAAATTTAATCAAATGGACAGAAAAACTGAAATGGATTTGTTTATTGTTTCCCCATTTCACTGATAGCTTTGACATATAAGCGCCACTATCGGAAAAATTTCCGCGAATAAACATAAGGTAGGCATCACATCATACGTAACTTCTATTATTCTGACGATGATATGTCAATATCGAGATAAACGGTGGCGTTCATCTGAACAAAGTTCATCAAGTAGCGATTCTTAGAGTAATCCATATTTTCCGTATCTTGATTGTAAACATTGTTCTTTTTACAACTTCATACATTTGATGCTTTCAACGCTGCTTCATTAAGTTTCATTTGAAACAATTACAAGATATGAAAGGCAGTCGACATGCATGTAGAAATATCAGTTTATTCTGTAGTAGCTGTAGAGGATCAAAATTGGAGAAATGATTTGTAAATAAACATTTTTTTTGTAAAGAAAATCTTTTAAATTTCTTTTTTAATACTAACAAAGGCACCAAAGTCTGAAAAATGATCGTAATGAGAGGTATTAAATCGATTCTGTGATTTAACTTTTTTCTCAAAACATATCTCTTAGGGAAAAATTCAAGTATTATTTTTGTTTCATAATTTGTATCCTACATCGAGAACGTTCGAACAAGTGGAACTGCGTGAGATTACTTGAAATTTCAAATCGTTGAATCGAGAATGTTTTGTGAATATTCCCAAAGAATCATGATTGGCGTTTCAACAAATTAGTTTCGGCTATATAACAAGAAGACGAGAAAGAATTCTAAAAGAGATGGAGAAGTTGGAAACTCAAGATCTCTTGTGAGAAGTTTAATTGAAAAAGTCAACGACTTTGCTCTTGCGGAAGAACAAAAACGAATGTGTGCTACAACTGAACCTCGGAAATCGACTGTATAAAAATAATAATTGCATTTATTTTGTGAGCAAATACCACAGAGATATTTATTTTAATTATCATCCATCGTTTATCTATTTGACTTTAATTTAATCAACAGTTGATTTCCTACCCATTTTATTGAATTCAAAAGGTATTTTTAAGTTGTGTAGATTTTCTCTTAACACTGCATAGCAAGGAAGGGTAACCCTTCCTCTGAAATCTTCAGGAAGTAATTTTTCAAAAGTATGCAGCACCTGCGTAATCTAAATTTCAATTACGCCACTATACATACGCTCGAAGCAAACTTCCTCTGTCCTCTTCTGCATAGACAGGTTATTTTTCCTTCTGCAATTTAACTGTTAAAGCTTAATGCAATTTCTGACATATAGTATAGTAGATTTACCCAAAAAATTGGTCAAAGGTGGAACTAATTCCCACAAAGACGGGGTTTGATTTTTTGAGATATCCTTTGAACATACTAAAAGTCTAGAAAAATGTGAGTATGCGAAATGCGTTTTTTGGCCGCCATTTTGAATTTTTTTTCAAAATTCATGGAAAATAGTTTGTGGTATCAAATAATGGGAAATTTTATGCTGAAAAAGACTACACTGGCCTACAAAATTTTTGTTTTGGTTCAGCTCTGTTCGCATCTGTAGTCGGTAAAGTAGGTAGTATGAATTACATTGCTGCTACTAGGTGTCAACTAACAGCTCTGGTTTGCCTACAATGCTTATTATAACTTTTTTACGGTTTTATTCAAAATCAGTCCATGTTATAACTACTTTTATGACATTAAATATGTTTTGTTACATTTGCGGTGAGTATATAATGAAAGATCAACGGAAACCGATTAATGACACTGTAATCCGCTTGTATTCTGTATACTTTGATATAAAAGTTGTTTCTGGGATAGTCGAGCTAGATCTAGTCGTTGGACTCAAAAAAATTGGCCTGCCAGAAATCTTGTTTTTGGTGAGAAAAATGTCATAAACCAGCCTATAGTTCCACGAGAAAAAATCATTATTCCACCTTTGCACATAAAACTAGGGCTCATGACACAATTTGTCAAAGCTCTTGACCAAAATGGTCAATGCTTTAAGTTCCTCTCTCAAAAATTTCCTGGATTGAGTACCGAGAAATTAAAGGCTGCAATTTTTGATTGGTTTCAAATACAAGAGCTTATATGAAAACTGTGACTAGTTTTCTCGTATCAGCACACAAAATATACTCAAAATCAGGTAATCAGGGCGAAAAAATAGGATGCTTATCCAGAAAATTTAATTTTTAATAATCAAAAGGCTGTATAAAAAATGCAAAAATTAAGTCTAATAGTCTTCTTCATTATTTTCAACGTTCTTTCGAGGCACTATTTGTACAATCACGACCACAACATTTGCAGCATATCTCAGTACATTCCACACCATACCATCGACATCTACCACTACCACACGGCTCATTTGTATCCGTTTTGCAGGTGCAGCGGATTGTGTTTAGTAATAATTCTGGTGCAGGGATCATTTCGCATATTTTTTTTCCAACCCCACTCTTTGGAGTTGGCAATATTGGTGTAGAATATATAAATATTTTTTTAAAATGGCATCGGAAACACGTTTGGAGTCACTGTTCAAAAGGATGCATTTCAATGATTTTTGGTGCAGAGTCCGTGATGAATATCCAATGCCTACCATAATGGCTCTTCTGCGAAACAGAATTCTCAACCTATGCAGCTACAAAAACAAAATTTTAAGCTTTCTTTGCTAATTAGAACTGTCGTAAATGTTGAAGAATGTACTCTAATATTAAGACTGTCTTTGTCCTGGCGAGATTACCCACCATTCTAGAGATTTCTGTACCACCAACTTCCTTCTAGCCATATTTATTATCGACTCTTCGACGCCACAGAAGAATTCCGGACCCTCTAGTCTTAAAAGACAGTGTAATAATTTGAAGAAACTAATTAATTTGTTAACATTGTAAATGTCAAATCCAAAATAGACATATCCCGCACATATTACAACTTTTACTACTGATTATGAGTGAACAAATTGTTGTATACCACCCTCTATATGTCTAATACATGCTCGATACACTTTTAGGGCAAGTTTTCATTCCCGCTATGGCTGGTCACACTTAATCTGAAGTAACTGTTTTCTGCACTCCAGGTAGGTAATCATCTTATACGTTCACCTTTCGCCTGGCAAGTTGTGGAAAATTTGGCTTAAATTCCATCTGAATTTGCACGTATATATTCATTCAAGATAACGGTATAAGACAGGAGTGAAAATTAACGTGCAAGGTTCATTTGCATTGCATTTTCAACCGGATTTGCTTGGTGATGAGTTTTATTTTTTATGGCCGTTAAAAAGTTGAGGGTAGGTAATCACGAGCGCCAACAGGGGATAGTAACACAAGACATAAGGGAATTGTTCATTTTTGTTTAATAAAAAAATTAACTAGACATGTCGACTACATTTACTTTGGTAAATCTTTTGACAACAATAATATAGGTATTTGAATATTTATATTTATCAACTCAACTGTTATCCTATCATATTGGTTTTTATGGCTGGTCTGTTTAGATCCGTGCGTCATTATGTTCGGAATACGAATGAGTTGACTCCTTCCAGTTCAAATTTCACAAGGAAGTTGATAATCTCCGAATGCATAATTTAAGCAACATACAAAAAGGTCTTGGCATGCCTCAAGTCTGGAATCACATTCCAGCAGACTCTTGCTTTGCAGAGTAGTGGCTCTGTGCCTACAAACTGGAACTACCTTCTTTCTTGTCAAGATTGTCCACTACTTCGTTGCCAGGATTCTGGTGTTACCTAGAATCCATACCATATCTAACCATATTGCAGCTGGTGGAATTGCTTGAAAGTTTCTACTTTATTTTAATCTCAATCTTGATTAAGCTACATATTTGTTGAAAAAATACATGTTTGCAACAAGTAGAAATCGCTAAATCAGATTTCCTATGAATGTTTCTGACAGATTTAGACACATTTTCGAGACTTTATACAGAAGAAGATCATTGAACGGACTAGATGAACAAGTCACAAGACTTACAGCACACTTCTCGGACGTCATAACTGATCAAAACTTGGACGGATTATAGACACCACTTCTGCAAACTACACAACTAACAATATTTGGATCACAAACAAAACAAACATCTGTCAACCAACAAGGAACATTCTATAAAACCGGCATGTTTTTATGACTAAAATTTTAACGTGCGGATCTGAATTATCTTAGAACGTCGTCTGGTTCCAGATTAGTCCAAAGGTAAAAATGAACGTTGAGTGAACGTTGTCTGTCTAACAAAAAATTACGTCCGATTTGCTGACGTCGAGTAGTCGTGGCCCGATCGACTTCGAAGTTCCAACGTCAGATTAAGTTATGAACTGACGTTGTCGGTGGACGTTGATGCAAACAACCAAATAATACCCAAAACCTACGTTGATCTAAGTAAACATTATGTCGGAAGTCAGAATAATGCACCTTGTGATCTTTCCCCGGGGCAGCAAAAGATAGTCCTTATAGCGTTGTGAAAATATCTTGCAGCAGAAGAGGGTATTGGCGGCTGTAAGTTAGGGTACGGTTCATCTCTGGATTATCCCGCAAGAGTAGGAAGCTGCTTGTTGCGAAAGGTAATCCTTCTAATGTAGGATTATATTTCATTGAACGGAATACCTCTACAGGCTCACTTTCTTTACATGAAATACATAATAACATAACTGACGCCTATCTGACGTAAATTGCAGGAGTGATGCCTTATTAAAAAAACTATACACTACGTCCTTGGTAATAGGTGTTATGTCTTACCGCTAATCCTGGAGGTGCGCGATGCGAGAAAGACGATAAGACTAAAGAATTGCTTTTATATTGCCAGAGGATTTTCTTACTCCTCCTTATAATTTCATTAAAGCGATTAATACCTAATTTCACTGAAACATTGTTACTGCCAACGAAAACAGAAACTGGTTAAATACTTACCTTGTATCTTAATCAGTACGCTCCGCACACTCTGAAATACTCTCAATAAGAACGTCTAAAAAATAGTTGAAGAGATAATTGAACAATTTATTTTTAGTGTAGTGGAGCTTAATTGCTTATCCTTTCGAACATTTTTATTAAAGGGAAAGTATTTTGAGGAAAATTTGTAACAATTCTTGAAGATTTGAAAAATACTTTAATACGAGGATACTATGATAATAATTTGTTCTGTGGATCTTTTTAACGGTTGTAAAATATTTAATATTCTTTACGATCATTACATGGCCCTTTTTACAATATATTAATTTTCAAAACCCACTGGCTGGTTTATCCATCATTGCCCAACAGCTTCTGCAAACAAAGCAAAATATTTGAGTATTACTCTTGATACTAGAAGCTGGACGTTAAAAGGAAACGAAAAAAACTGCGAATCTAGTTTTAAAAGATGTATTGGTTATTGGGAGGAAACTTCACTCTGTCTACAATAAAATGTTTTTTAATTATATAATCATATCCCAAAAACATTGTGGCCTTACGAAATTCAACTTTGGAATTATATCAGAAAAGAAGCAGTCACATTATGCACGTTGCCAATGCGCAGGAGTAAGTATTTTCGAAATTTATTTATTATAATCAATTTTCCATGTCTATAACATAGTTTAATGGTAAACAAAATAAAACTGTTAAAAATTTAGGATACCTCACAGGTTCACCAGTGTAATTAAAAAAAAATTTAAAAGGAAGCTTGGAATTTACTTTCTGCTGCCTCCTCTACTAGACGGACGACATGCAGAGTAAGCACCAAGTGTGTCAAGTACGGAGCACCACACCGCTCCAAAGAGTGCAAAGGACAAGCCAGCGAACTATAAAGGATACTTATAGGTATCAAACAACAGGAAGACAAGGAAAACGCCGAAACCAACCCCAAAAGGAACAAAACCAGGACGCAGCATCGCTTAAGAAGACGACGACGAACACACCGACGAAGCAATAGATTCTTGAACAGGTTACAAGACTTTCAGCTCCGCTAATGGTCTAAAGTCACTTTTGGTTGAGAATCTTAAGAGGACCCAACTTGACGAAGGCCCGGTACATCCATAGAACGATGGGATTTCTACTAGGGACAGCTATAACAAGTGGATCAACTCTTTAAGGTAGTCTTTAGCCGCAGATTGTCGGCCCGATTGAATGAGATGGGAGGAGTTGGAAGGTGGTAGGGATTCAGTACAAACCTTAAGTAGCATCGTGTGAAGAGCGTGTTTGCCTGTTGTCGTCCAAGATTGGTAGTAATTGAAAACAATCGCCAAGTTATCGGTCGACACATCAAAAATATTTTTTTTTTCATTTCCGCATGATTTCGCTGCTTTCATTCATATCCATTTCCTACAGTTTCTTCAATTTATCTATAATTTAAATGTAAGAATAGATATCTAATGACATTTCATCAATTGAGACTTTAGACTGTCTTTTAACTTTAAACCACTTTATACCAGACGTGGCACTCAAGGCAATTTTGAGCCAGAAAATCACGTCAACACTTGTATTGGACTGCATCGAAAAACTGGAGACACTAATCGAACGGAATAACGTCTGATTTGAGTTTAAGGTCACCGGGTTATAGAGCCTCTGAAAAGGGAGTAAGAGACCACATAGCCTGAACCAAGACAGATTCTTGATATTCCAAAACCCATAGTACGAGAATCCGTACAAAACTAGATCAGAGAGCAGCATAAAAGTTACTGAGTAAAGGTAAACATACCTGAACAAATGCATGAGAAAACTTCCATAAAAGAACCGTGCCTTGAACGTACAGAGGAATTTCTGACAGTTATAACAGGTTTCATGACTGCTTATGCACCAAGAAAAGAGCCCCTGAACAAATTATACTATACTATACAACAAATACCTCACATGAACAGACGGAGACAGTGGAACATATACTGTGTACATGCGTAAGACTTGATCGTAGGAGTCAATCACTATTTGTCCAACCGCAAGGCAGTGCAGTACCCACTATAAAGCAAGCAACCAGGTAAAAGCTTGTACAAGCTGGTGCAGTGGATAAAGGATAGGGAGTTATAAGAAATAAAAGTAAAACAAGCCTTTCTAGCTGCATTATAATGGAGGACTAGACGAGATCGAAGAAAAAAAGGTTTTGCATGCACTTTTTTCTTTTTTTCTCCTTCAATGTTTATCTAAATTGTTTACGAGAATTAACTCGTTATGTAAACTCTTCTATGCATAAAATCGAACTGTGATAACTAGAAACCTTTTTTTAAAATTAATTGGAAATTATTTACTCGGCAGGCAGGCAGAACTTTCCTGCTGCGATTTAAATCTGCAGGAGACAGATGTTCCTTTCATGCCTCATTCATTATTTATGTTTTTCTATTTTATGATATGAATAACACAAAGATCGAACTAATCTCCGTAAAATCCGATAACAAACTTTTTATTGTACATCAGCTAATCTCGTCCGACTCTGAATTTAAAATTGATCCCACAATGGTATTTAATTAATTATAAAGAGGCTTTCAACAGCGACAGTAGATTAAATGGAACAAATCCTACTCCTTCCTTTAAAACTAACCCCAGAAACGATGTTCTTATTTGAACAAAAAAAAACAACAAAAATCTAGTTCAGTTATAATGAGTAATTAAAATCTTTTTTTTAAATTAACAAGAATCTTTTGTTCTCGGTTTGCAGCTAATTACATCGGGACGTGGAGTGTTTTATTTCAATCAAGCGCAAGGCGTTAATTTTCAGCAGGACTTTTTCGTCAGGACAATATATATAGAGGGTGATCAAAGGATTTTACCCTAACAAATACTTCTGGTTAAAATAGATTGTATCGTTGAAAGCGGAGTCCTCTAATGGAAAATTATTTATTTGTTTCCTTTCAATTAGTCCACGTAGACCAAGCAGATGTTTTACGTTATAGTTGGGTAGCAAATTGTCTATTAGAGTTTGGAGATATGAATTATTTATGCACTAGAAACGTACTGTTAATAACTATGGCCCAACGTTGGGCGCCAATTTGTATTGAAAGGCAACGATAAAGGGTATTCACTTAAGGTGTCACAGGGTCTGAATTTTAACTTTAATTAGATTGTTGCTCAAGGCCCTCGTCGACGAAAGTCAGTAACGGCAAACTGAGCTTGGACGCTAACTAATATTTTATTGCCCTCTTAGATAAGTGAAAAGAGTCAGGTGATAAGAAAAATATATATTTTGCCTTTTTTGTTTTTTGGGAAATTAGTTTTTTTAAGCTCACCTATGACGCCTCTCAGCGTACTTCTATGGCAGTGAAGTAAAATGCTATCGCAGTGGTAGGAA
The DNA here is from genome assembly GCA_949126875.1 of Lochmaea capreae. Classification (NCBI taxonomy): domain Eukaryota; kingdom Metazoa; phylum Arthropoda; class Insecta; order Coleoptera; family Chrysomelidae; genus Lochmaea; species Lochmaea capreae. The sequence goes on from OX421409.1 coordinate 12,313,544, forward strand.
AAAAGAACTGGATTATATTCCTTATAGAAAAATAAAGATAAGTTTAGATATTTTTTATTGTTAAAGAAATTACGATAGAAAAATTTTAGAAAAACGTTTTTCAGGGCGGAAGAACGTTGAAAAAAGGTATTAGAGATCTTATGTTGGTAGACATCGTTACAACTATCCAGTATGTTCCAATATGTAATATTTTGTAATAGCTTCTTTGTATAACTTTGTCTATTGTTATGCGATATTTTTATTAAATAAATATCTTTGAATATCATTCTCGAGAAACTCTAACAATTTACTCAATATTTTACGCCAATGGAAATGGGATTATTTTCAGTAATTTTTATCCTAAAATTCCTTGTCTGAGGTATGGAATCGTGCCGAAAAGTTCGTTAACGCTGGTGTAAATGCATCAGTAACAGCTGGCATGTCTGCGGTATTTTCCAGAAAAGGTTGTTATGACGCCTAATTATACGTTACACTCCATTATGTCTTAACCAATTACATTCGGATTCTGCTAATATCAAATTCCCGACGGCCAAATATTATCTTCAAGCAATCTGGACTGCTCTCAGGACAAAAGCACTTCACTTTATTGACTATGTGGCGAAAACGTTTTCCGGATTTAGGTACACTGCTAAAAATATTTCCTATGAAGTTTCCTACGTTTTTTTCCAGATTCATATGAGTTTATTAAAATCTAACAAAGCCGGCAACGCGCTGCTATGGTAATAATTAATATTGTACTAAACATCATCAAGGCCTAGAGGATTGAGAATTGACATTGCGATTAAACACAAACTAACAAAGTAATAGATATAGCGAAATTCACGAATCTTTCTAGTCACGTCATAACTCATAAGCATCCGAATGAAATCAATAAGACATTTTTCACTAGCGGAGAGTTCGACATGTATTTCTGGTGATCTAATTATGAGAGGAAATAAATAAAAACCTAATTTAACATATCATAGTTGGACTACAATTTGAAATTGTACAAATAAATTGTTACAAAACTTACCTCTTGAATGGCATTTAACGGCAGAAGTGGTCCGCCATTAGCCAACTCCTTTTGGAAATATTCCTGTAATTTTCTAATACACTCACATTTACCTTTGTCCAAACGTTTACCAGGCATTTTGTCGAAAAATATCACAATAAATGTAAATGAACTTTACCTGTTTAAGGTAATGACAATGGCGTCGAACTTTAATAATTTCCGCATAAAGTGACGTTTCGCTTTTTAAGTACAATCGTTATCACAACACAAGACAGAGTGACAAACCGATAAAGACGTAATGGCGTAGCTTAATTCAAGCACAAAAGACATATAATATGTACCTTTCCATTTGTTTGAATTGGACATACGCGGTCAGCGATATCCACATAAAATTAGAGTGTCTTTGATACATTCAGGGAAGTATGACGTAACGGGAAACATTCGTGATTTTTACTGTATGCAAAACGATATACATATTATATCAATAATATTATCAAGTCGCATCCAAAAAACCTAATCTGCAAGAATTATTTTCTTAAATTCAATAATGATTTGGTAAACATGGTTTGAAATTCGGCTCCCTTTAAAATCATTTCAAAACCACCTCCATATCACGCCAAACTGACTGATGATAATTTTTGACCGCAGTACCGTTAAGGCGGAAACACATTATTATCACGTCACGTGATTTCACGTGAACACACAAGAGCAATAAATTTGTTGAGGCGGCTTTTTCCATTTATACACATTAAGAACGAACACACTATTGTCACGTTGGAGATTCACGTGAAATCACATGATATTACATGACATGTCACGCTCAAATTTTCTGTTTAAACATCAATTTTGTGAGGCGTGAAAATGTGAATGCTGTCAAAATGGAAGAATTTTTAATAGAAAAAGTGCGTTTACCATAACCATAAGTAAAGCACCTGCATTTTCCAAGTCTTCTTCAAACGCGGAAGATGAAGATGAGCTGACAGCGCTATTATTATTGTTTATTTGGTACATTTTTAGGTTAAGCAAAGTGAAGTGACGTAATGGTAATGTGATTGCCTGTACATAAACATAAATTCACGTTTGGTGTGGAAGCATGTGAAATAATGTGTTTCCGCCTTTAGAGCGCTGTAGACTTAGGTATTCTCGTCCGCCATTTTGGTTCCTTGTTGTACGTTGACGTTGGGTCAATATCAAAAATTTTTCAACAAAATTTGTCAACTTGGCACATCACAAAACAATAAAATTTAAGCACCAAAATGGCGGATGAGAATACTCATCTCTTTAGTGCCTTAGTACCGTTTGCGGGACACAAGTCGTATCATGCAGTGGTGTATTTATGAATGGGGTCCGTTACCCATAGCAACGGCTGCGAAACCAAACGTCACTTCAAAATTTGAATATCACTTCCAAATTTGACATTTCTAAAATACTACAAAGACAAGGATTATTTTTTATTGAATACCAACAAATACATAAGTACTTATATTATTCAGGATGAATATTAACATTAATTGTACAGTTTGTATTATTACTTATATTCACTCCAGAAGTTGAAGCAAGAACTGTCAAAATATTTTGTATATATTGAAACATATCATTTCCACACATTGTTAAATAAATTAAACTGCTGTTGATTTTAGAGCAATAATATAATTATTTACAATTATCTAGTTTAATAATTTTAACGATTGCACGAAAAATAGTGTGTATGCCATGGCCGCGAAACTTTTTAACGACCTCAAGATTATCTTGCCTCGGCCGCAAACGGCCTCGGCGATAACTGTTCTTTCGGTACGTTAAAAAGGTATTTCGCGGCCTAAGCATACAAATAACTATTAAATGCCATACTTTGCGGATCTGCAATTCAGAAATTTTTCCAAGTATCTTCAAATTACTGCAAGTATCAACAGCATTCCCTGTAACAAATGCTACCTCAGAAAGATAATTCTCAACTCTGAAGAGGATAAAATCATATTTAAGAAATTGTATTTCTGAGGTGAGTTTTTTTAAATTTCGCATACAATTTTTTATTCTAACAGTAACAATAATTCTTTTCAGAGCCGATTAAATGGACTGGCCTCTTTGTCGATACACAAGGTCCCTCTCAACCTCCGAGGTTATTGACGAGCTGGAAAAAACCCTCGAAAAGTAATTTTTTCTTCCTTCCTCTTTTTTGTGTTCCTTCTTAAAATTTCATTTATTTTAGACTTTAGAATCATATTTTTTGTTACTATTTAAATACAAGTTTAAATATATTTTTGGAATAAAAATAAAACAAAGACATTTTAACAATTAATTAATTCTGACTTGCACTGTCCCTGCAGCGCCGGATCCAGGGGATTTGAGCACCGCCCCGTAAAATTAAGGAAATCATGCAACTGATTAAAACTATAATTAGAAATATAGTTAAAAATATATATTGTTCTAGGATCCCGTTTTGAAAATGTGAATGTCTTTGAAATTTTCAAAAAAATTTGCTAGCGGTGAGAGGTGGACAACCCCCGGACCCCCCATTTGGGAATCCCTACCAATACTTAAACGTAAATTCGCCAGTGGATCGTATTGTTTATATTTGTTAAATTTGTGTTTTGCAGTGTTCTTGTTTTGTATTGAATTGAATCAACTTAATATGTGGAATGTTCAATTTTCGAATTGTACAAAGTTCCTCGTGCTTCAGGTAGGCAAAACCCGTTATGGACTGACATTTTTTTTAAACTCAATCATAAACAGCAACAGTGTTTATTAAAAAAATATTCAAATAGAAATATATATTTCATGAGAGTTTTTGTATCTACCTATTGGCTTTAGCACCACGAATTTCTCACTGTTTATAATACAAATACTGGCTGGTATCTCAATTGCCACAAAAGAACTAACCAGAAAAGGAATTTCTGGCAAAAACATAATAATCTGCACTGATAGTAGACAAGCCCTATTAGCCTTAAACAGACAACGTGTTATATCGAGGCTAGTACTAGAGTGCCACCAAGATTTAGCTGACGCCTCGGCAGATAACAATATTATCCTGAGGTGGGTTAAAGGGCACGACAGGAGTAAAGGAAATCGCATTGCTGATTCTTTAGCCAGGGAAGCCGCTGGACTAAAAATTCTAGGACCCAATGACACCTACGGCCTAACGACTTCGACAATTGCGGAACTAGCCAAACGCTACACCCATACTCAATCCCTTAAGAGATGGGATGGAATCAAAGGATGCAGTTTTGCCAGGATCACCCTGGGCGACCCTGGGAAGCTGGAGCCGAAGAAATATTTGGCGATGACCAGGAGAAACCTACGTTTAACAGTAGGATTTCTGACTGGTCACTGTCAACTAGGGAAACACCTCCATACTATGGGGCTAGTGGACACACCTCTATGCAGGATGTGTGAACAGGAAGATGAAACTGTCAGTCATGTCTTATGCGAGTGTCCGGAGTTATCGTCAATAAGAGAGTGTGTGTTCGGTGAGTCTTGGCCTACATCTGCCGATATAAAGGAGATGTCTCCTAGTGACCTGTCCACCTTCCTGAGAAGGACAGGATGGACAATGACCTAGGAAGACAACTCCTCGGGAGGATGTACAATGGGTCACATGTGGCCTAAGTGCTGTGAGCCTACACTCACCCTCCCTACTCTACAGATACAGAATACAAATTGCAATTCAACAAAAAGTAGATTGAGGACGGTATGACGACAAATTTTCACGATTTCTAATAAGTCACAATAATTAACCATTAATGCAAATAAAAACGTAAATAGGCTTAAATAGACAAAGATATAATGGCTTTATCTATGGGATAAGTACCACCCTCGTTGCATGGGCTCTACACTGAGATAATACTCTCTGACGTTTGTGGAACAAGTATGTCGTGAAATAAATTTTAGCACCAAGGAATCGTTTGAAATTGGAACCCTTTCCCATATATTCCATACTTATACAACCTGGATATTCAAGGAAGTTTAAGTCTGGTGCTACATATAACATCGCCATTTATTAAAAATTTCTGGAACTTCAAATCGTTAAATTTGCTATACAAAATAAAAGGTATCTTATCCCTCAAGTTGGAGCAAGGCTGTTGTGGATTCAAATAAAACATCAGACGTACTGGTGTCACGTGACAAAAAGCAGGAACACAGCAAAATCAAACATTCCTCGGAGTTGCTGACTAACGAAATAATAAACCTCAGCAAGGGCCAGATGGGGAGAGTGACGAGATTACTCGCCGGTCACTGTACTCTATGGAAGCAGATGCATCAAATTGGCGTATATAGGAATGAATCCATCTGTCGGTGTTGCATGGTAGAGGAGGTAACAGCATCACACATCATCTTCGAATGTGAAGCACTGTTTCAATGGAGATATAATTTCCTAGAACGCCCAAAAGAGAGGATTTCTCCAAGAAATACATAGTGAACAGACACAGACTGTTGATCCTAATAAGGGCTATTGGTATCTTCACATAAACAGTACAACCAAAAGCACAAAAAGAATCAAGGGTGAGCTGAACTAATCTATCGATAAGTTGGACGAAGGCTCCGGAGATCATAGTGGTCCAGCACAGTGATGCGGGATTTGTATACGTGAACATTATAAATAATAATGAAGTCATTATTATAACGAGCTGTCGAACGGCACGAATTTCTTCTCCGCAATCTGTATCTTTCAATTCTCTCGACATCATCTTATTGAGATCGTATCCAGGAAACGTTTTTAAAAGATGAACATTATTAAATACAAAGTTGCTGGTATAATTAGGGCAAACTAAAAAGTTTTTGGGCTGCTTAAGCCAATCCTTTATCCAATTTTGTCTCGATTGTTTGTAGGATAGAATCACTTAGCCAAAATTCAGGAAAATGTTAGAAAGTTACATAACTGCGGTAACTTACCTCTCCCTTATTTTATGTAATATTTCGCAAGGGAAAGTTAACCCTCGTCACCGTGTGCTATTAGCCAAGACATGCTTTTAATTCCTTTTGTTTTCCTTGATATATATCCATAATTTAGACTAAAATATGGTTTTTATACATGGTATTACGGTTTCAAGTGGAAAATATAAAAATCTATTATTTTTCAGACAGTCACATATCAATTTCTTTTTCAGACTGATAGTAATTTCAAAATATTTCCTTTCACAGCTAAAAATTATTGCAAATAATACTTAATTTCGAAGGTGTCAATGTGAAACTGACAATCTAGAGTGTAATAAAGACAATGAAAAATAAAAACAGTTACTGTTGAAAATTTGTACCACAGAAATATCTGAAATTTTCATATCTGGTGAAGAGCACAAATCTTGAAATTATCTGCAGATAGGCTCTTCATACTGAACTTTTTGTTATCTGCTCCTAGGATATAATCAATGAATAATTCTGAGCTTTTCCAATGGTAAATGTAGTACTTGATCACAGATTTTCTAAATGTTAACTTAGTCGTCCCATAAGGTGATTTAAAGAATGAAGCGATTACCGACACTGCTTAACTGGTAGGGACAAAACTTATGGAGTGGTCACCGCCTAACCATCACCACGGATCATGGACGTACAATCAATTATTAAAGCATATTAATTAAGAAATAGGTAAAGCCAAGAAAAGGGAAGATCTGAGCAATTAAAACATCTAGTAGGGCTTAGACAGTCAAATATACTTCTGGGAGAACACAACCTGTTGAGAACAAATAAATGCCTAAGCCAGAGTAAAACTGCACTAAGAGTTTTAACAGGTGTGGAGCAAGAAGAATGTAGACCCTGTGGAATGAAGAAACCTCTATCCACATACTTGAGAATTGCATAGAAATTCAGAATCCTAGTGAAGAACACCTAGGAGCCTGCACTAAAATTACTCTGAAAAATAGGTTTAAAGAAGCTTTCCTCAGGAACTAACTAGAAAAAGAGGGTCACAATTGATCTTTATATATAATAGTGTACTTTTCAACTCCTCCATTATTGTCCAATATCCTTTTTCCAATTTGGTAAAATGGAAAGTGTAATATTTATGAGATTGAGATATTCCAAAATGTTATTCCTTTCTTATCACATCAACCACATCAAAAATACTTTATTTAAGAATAAGTCATTTACTGTCATCTATCGACAGCCACCTTTAAAAATCTCAAAACTGCAGAATGTTAACTTCAAACATTATAAGTGTTACTCCCCATGGATAGATGACAGCACGGTAAAATTGATTCTAATCAATAAAATGTATGTTTAGATACGAGGAACAGAAGAAAAATTGAATAGCTATTGTAACCTTTGAATTATCCTTTATTCCAGTTCGATAAAATATAAATATGCCAAAAGTACATCTCTAAACAAATTTACGTTCTTTCAGCTACACCAATCTTGAACATTTTTGTATACATCATTATATTTGTTTCGTGATATTTCGGATAATAAATTTTATTCAGTAGCACTAGCTACTTGTCTTAACTATGGGGGTGTAAAAGATAATTCATTTTCACTATCTAAATTCATCTTTTTTAGCACAATTAATATTAAATTTGAAATGAAAACGTCAAAATCAATAGTATTATTAAGTTTAGTGGGGTTGAATAGTTGTAGAAAGTGGTATAATATTTCAGTTATGACAGGGAACATGCCACTAGGGGTGGTTATAGTTTATACAATGGTTTTAGTATACATGTTACTGAACATAAAACGGCCCAGACCCCAAGTTTTAAGGGTGTCCATCGTCCGTAATGACGTCATCAAAATGACTGTAAGAAGTTGCCGGATCGTCATGAATTGACTATAATGACCAAATGCCTGAACCGAATTTAATCATTTTTCTCACACAGGTACTATGGGTACAATATCTCTATCAGGTTCGTCAATAGTCAAACTCGATCAAGCCGTTTCAAAATGGCGGCCGTTGAAAACTAAAAGGATTATAACTTTTAAACGGCTAAGTTTTAAGGATTTGAAATATCGAGGGGTACATTTTATTGAAGTTAGGTGGTGTTAGCACTTACTCAGGTAGAAGGGTAACCACTCTCATGGCCTGGATACGAGTACGGCATGAGTTTCTGCGAGTAGATGAGAACAAATCCCAGTAATTTAGGCTCTTGTCGGAACAGCTTGCCAGTGAACAATGCGAAGGAGAGACAGTCGTGAGCAGACGAAGAAAAAGTTATTTCATCAGTTGCAGAGTTTGATGTATGTGGAACATCACCCTCACGCACGAAGAAACAGATGGCCGCCATTCTCCTACTCGTTAAACATGCAGATTACACATTACAGAGGCTTGTGAGTTATTTGGAAATGAAGACATCCTTGCTGATTCACAATTCGGATTCCGCAAGAACAAATCCACTGTAAAAGCTATACTTGCATTGATAAAGTATAGGAAGGCCTTGACGAGGGCAACGATACTAACGTTTTGTTGTGTGAAAAGATCATTTTTTAGCCAAAAAATATGAAAATTTTTTTTCTGATAATACAAAAAAAATGTTTCAAAGGTCAGTAACAGATTGTCTGATACAAGTACGCATCCTTTATCCTTGAGCTGAAATTTTTAACGATAATGAAATAAAAATGTGTTGCCTTCATTGAAAATATTATCACTTATCGTATGCAGTGACTGAGATGCATAATATCATTATGCGTAGGTCGTTAGATACAAAATTTGCGGCTGCTTCCCAAGATAACTTCAATACAGTTTCAAAACTACTAAAACAGTTATTTAATTCCTCATTTTTTATTCTTTACTTTCAGAAAAAACTGTACACCCGTACATAGACAGTGAATAGTAGGTTCACTCGTCGTTGGCACTTTCATGTAGCGCTGATAAAGACATGCCGGTTGTTAAAAGACACGTGTGTATCGTATATACAGGGGTCACGTAAACTTTTACCTGCACAGCTTGTTGATTTATAGATGGAGTGTTTGGTAGGGAGAGCTGATAAAAATGAACGATATCGTTTTGCTATGTATGGTTGCCAGACCCATATTCGGAGAGGAAGAGATCAAAGATGCAGAATAGGTGAATGATGAAGATGAAGCCATCTCCATTTTTACCGATGGATCAAAGAGTGCGGATGGCACGGGGGCAGGGATATACTCTCTGGATTTGGACGTAAAAGAGTCCATAAGACTCAGAGACGAATGTAGTGTGCTGCATACAGACCTATCAGCGATAGAAAAGGCAGCGCTACTACTATAGGAGAAGGATAAAACGGAAAAACCAGCCGTTATTTTCACCGACAGTCGGGCTGCTCTGAATGCGATGACGTCCACAACGGTGGGATCGAGGTCGGTAATGAGCTGCCGCGAAGCCCTGTCCTGGATACGCGAAAGAAGAGTTAGTCTATATTGGGTCTGTGCGCACAGTGGTGTGGAAGGGAACCAAAAAGCAGAAAGACTTGCAAAGAAGGGAGCGAAGAAGGACAGGGCAGAAGCGTTAGCCAGACCAAGACCACCGATTCAACTACTGAAGGACACCATAGAAGATATAATAAGGGCGGAACACGGTAAGAGTTGGAGCGAGAGAAGCGATTGCTTCACTTCGCGACAGCTCTGTCCAAAAATAAACAAAGAAAGAACGAGAGAGATCTTAGAATATAGAAAGGACTCAATTCAGAAAATCACGGGAGTGGTCACTGGACACTGCACAGTAGGAGCAAGACTCCGGAAAATCAAGGTAAAACTGGATGATATGTACAATGAATGCGAGGAAGAGGAAGAGACGGTGGATTATCTCATGTGTCTATGCCCTGCACTGGCAGGTAAGCGCCAGAGGTATTTGGGGAGTACACGACTTGAGAGTCTAGGAGAGGCAGCAGAGATGGACATCGGAAACTTGAAGAATTATATAGGAGGATGGAAATGCCTAAGACAAGGAATTAAAGGAAATATATAAAGGACAAAGGATAGGTAAAAACAGGATGGCTCAACACCGTGAGCCAAAGGGTATCACTATGGGCCTACTGCCTCTGAGTGGACCGGGGCCGGAACCTAACCTAACCTTTGCTATGTACGACACGTTCTAGTATTCAATTGAGAACATCAAATTATAAGAAATAAACTAGAAACGTTGATTAATACATTATATAAATAAAATCTGTCTATGGCTCGATTGAAGCTGTAGGATACCGAGAAAAAGTAGAATCGGAGACTGAGTGAGATTGCACTGGGAGGAGGTTAAAGTGAATCTACTATTTATTGTCTATATACTTCGGTGTCTTTCATATTTTTGCCTGGCCATTAATTATTTTAAACGAAATTTTCCCAAACATTATAAATTTTCCACATTTTTTTTGGTAATTCCTCTCCTTTTTTTTTTAAAATAGTTTGCCGCCCTTACTTTCACGACTTGTAAAATGAAAGTACTGTTAGAAATACTTTTATTGAACTATATGCTAATGTTTTGTTCCTTTTAGAGATTTCTCCTATGTATATTCCCTTTTCTCTCCGGTCAGAGTTCAAGTAACAAGGAAACAATTCCAAGATAACAAAATTGCATCGAAGTGAATATTCCAGTTGTTTGTTTTGCATTATACAGATAACACCTATCGTTTTCGACATGCGAAATCTGCCATGGCTAAATTTAACTTTTTTGTGATTGTTTTATTGCATTGTTTGCGGTATGGGTCCTTGAACTACACGTAAGAGTATCAATTTTCTTGCTAGTTTTTTTTTAATCTTCCGGTGTTGTTATAGTGAGAATCAATACATTTCCAGTAATGAAGGGTTTTTGTTTTCCATTCCGCGCGTCCTGGTTTCTGGACAAAACCACACTGCTTGCATTTCACTGCACAATATACTGGTTCCTGTTAGATGTGATATTGAAATTAAACAAAGAGACAGGCATTTTCCGATCATTACAACCATAGGAACAGGTATTTATTCAACCACGACATATTTTTCAGCTCGAATTAAAGTTTTTGTGCATTTATTTGATAAAAAATGGATTCCCTCCGAATCTTTTCGTGATAGAATTTTGAGTTTTACATTTTTGTATAACCGTAAAGTGCCTTAAATCGTATTTACAGGTCCGTAATATTATTTTTAAATGTAACTTATTTACTTAAATATTATTATTTGCAGACAATACTTGTTTCGAACTATTTATACCCAAGATTAATATTCAAGAACCTTACTTGATTACTTTGAAGGTACAGATTCAAAATAATGGATTGGTTTACTCTGCTCACAATTTAGATCCAATCTTAGTTTATCCAAATAAGTGGACCAAAACTTTTATAGACACCGATAAAGGATTTTATAGACCTGGTGATAAAATTAAATTCAGGATTTTGGTAGTTGACGAAAAACTGTTACCTGTTAACGTAAAGGTGAGTAACCTACATCAAGTTTTGAGAAATAGGTACCATAGTTCATATAATAGCATTTTTGGTGTGCGTCATTGATTGTTTATATCCTTCTAACACATTACGTTGGAAGAAATAGAAAAAAAGGGAGGTCTTAGGGAGGATTATATCGTTCAATTTACGATGCAGACGTACCTTTCGTAGCGGCAATGTCCCACTGACAGTTCTCGTCAGGTCTGTACTTTGTTGTTTACGGTCAATTGTAATGTATGAAAAGTGAATATTAATCTTATTGTTAGCATTTTATTTATTTAGATAATACAAAAATATGCCTCGATATACGAAAAAAGAGCAGCATCTTATTTTGAAAGTTCTCAAGTATTTTCAGTTAGAAAAAGAAGCTTGTAAACCATTGATACATTTAACTTAAGTGCACCAAGTTAGTATTTTTTATATAACAATGAGTGGAATTAATATAAAATAAGTTAATCCTGTATATTTCATTCGGATTGCTTAAATATTTAATTTTTATCTATTATGTTTAAAGTTATGAACATCAAATACATCAGGGTCAGTAAAAACATTAATGAGACCGGGACCGATGAGTTGCATCCCATTTGAGCAGGCCAAACTTTTGACCGCAGAATTGCATCCCATTAACTAATTTAATATGGTGTCTAAAACTGGTAAATAATTAAATAAAGGCGGGCATTGTTGTCATGTTTATTATGATATCGTAATTGATACTAAATTTTATTTCCGAAACTGCGACTAATACAGTCTTGTAACAATATAGTGAATAATATACTAATCTAATTTAAACAATTCCACAATTCCATTTTTCGATTAGGTTAGGGTATGGTAGGGTAGTTAAGAGAACATCTTATGTTAAGAAAGTATGATGACGATTTTCAAATCTCATACAGATATATGCTCCAATGTTTATAAAAATATTTACGATTCAAATAATATATCGGCAACATTGCTGCAAAATTTGACCAGCCTTTGACCATGATAGGTGATTATTAATAAACACCTTTTTGGATTACAGATGCAATTCGACGGTTGCCTTTCTTCGTTCAGGTAAAATTTTACTTTTTGGGATGCAACTCGCCGGTCACCAATGAGACAGTGGCCTCATTTAAACAAATAAAACAATAAAATTCACTAACAATAAGAATTATAAGTGAAGAATAACTTTTTCCATAAAATAGGGTCTTATAGGGTGCAGACAGAACACGCTGTATAATTCTTGTGCAGGACTATATTTACTAATGTAAAATTATTTTAATATCTAAATTGAATATGCAATATGTTTTATTTTGCAGTGTTTAGATATCCCAAGTATTATTAATTTCATAGTCTTTTCGAATTTGGCTGAATACAATCCTGATGATTTTATTTATAAAATTAAACGTTAGCTATATATCAAAATAAGAAATAATATATCGACATACTCAAAACCCGGATCTACGTCACAAACGATGACGCACACCAAGAAGGCTATTATATGAACTCTAATTTGACTTTGATTGTTTTAGATTTCGAAAGTATCTATTAATAATCCTTTAGAAGTAACCGTAGCTGTGTGGGAGGATGTAAACTTAGAAAATGGTATAGTCAGTTTAGAATACGAAATGGTTGAAGAATCATTAGTTGTACGTAATATATAGATTCAACTTTTTGTCATTGAAAGGGAACGTTTAGTTTTAAAAGTCTTAAATAGTTATTTTCCTAACTGATGCGGAAAATGTCGTGAAAACATCTGGTATTTAACTCAATGTTAAAATGAGAGTAATGTCCAGACGAGCGTTTGTGGCGAGCGATTGTAGCAAGAAGACGCGAGTTCCTACGGCGACATTCACACGCTCGAACCGTCCACACGTGGCAATTTGCTCGGCGACATTTACTCGCTCGAACCTTCCATACGTGGCTCGGCGACTTCTACAAACATTCACAGAGAAAATAGGATTTTCATTGTCAGGGCACAGTGGCCCGTATATACGATATCCCACGCCACTAACTGATGTTCGTCTAAACAGGACCCTAAAGAAAGGATCATGGAAGCTGTGAATTTGAAATATGACCGCTTAAAACTAACTAATACTGCAATATACACTGTGTCCGTAAAGTATGGAACAAATTCATTTTTAGCTAAACAGACCATTTTAAGAAATAATCCTGAAACATGTCGATTTTTGATTTGAATTTAACTTATTATAAAATAATATTCCAATATACAGGGTGAATTACTTTCGAGTAATGACGTCACCGTCATTTTTTTTTAAATCGAACACCCCCATTTTGTCTGAATTTTCGGATTACTCTAGCTGAGCTGATTCCAAAAATGTATCACATGTTGATTCCACTTGGTACAGGATGGACAAAAATACAATAGTTTTGTGTGTGCTCATAAAGTAATCCTGGAGGTTTTGATGAAAGTTTATGGTTTCAACCGGATGGTGCACCTCCATATTATGCTGTAGATGTTAGAAGGTACCCAGATGAAATTTTTCCGAACAGGTGGATTGGTAGACGTGGACCTATTGAACGGCCAGCGAGGTCACCAGCTTTCAATCCTTTGGATTATTTTATGTGGGGCCATCTGAAGAATGTTGTGTATCAAACGAAACCAGCAAATATTCAAGAATTAAAAGAGAGAATTCGGACAGCAATAAACATTATTTCCCAAGACACAATAAACAAGGTTCAACAAGAATTTGTACACCGTTTGGATTACTGTCAAATACAGCAAGGGCTGCAGTTCGAACATTTATAAAGTCATGTATTTCATCATATTCTGTTCGCTAGACAATAAGTATTTTTGATAATATTGTTAATTCAACTAATAAAGAATGTTACGCGTTACTTTATGAGCACACACAAAACTATTGTATTTTTGTCCATCCTGTACCAATTGGAATCAACATGTGATACATTTTTGGAATCAGATCAGCTAGAGTAATCCGAAAATTGAGACAAAATGGGGGTGTTAAATTTAAAAAAAATGACGGTGACGTCATTACTCGAAAGTAATTCACCCTGTATATTAGAATATTATTTTAAAATACGGTAAATTAAAATCCAAAATCGACGTATTTCAAGATTATTTCTTATAATGGCCTGTTTAGCTAAAAATGAATTTGTTCCATACTTTACACAGTGTATACAATTCATTATACATATACTCATTAATTAAATATTAAAAATACACCCTTTTATTTTAAAACTTTATATTAGTTTTTGGGAGTTACAGATCGTAGTAAGTATAACCTAACCTCAAATTCAAGTCACCAAATTCTTAAAATAAGTACTGTGTTTTGATTTTTTAAGGGTAATTGGAAAATTGAATGTATGGGAGAGTCCGTCCAATTTGAAGTTTCTAAATATGTTTTACCAAGATTCCAAGTTAATTTGATCTATCCGAAAAAAATGTATTACAAAATGGACACGTTTTCAATCGTTGTTTGTGCCCGATACGCATATGGACGACAAGTAAAAGGATTAGCTTTTATCAAAATTACAAACGCCCAAAATAACATGAAGCCAATCAATAGACTGAAAGGGGTACGTCCAAAATATGGGTTTATATTATTCACGTGTAAACTATTGTTTATATTGTCTTATTCATCACATTTAAACACAAATAATAACAATAAAACAATATTTGTAGATGGAAAATGGCTGTGGTGAATTTACAATTTCAGCTGAAGACATACAACTGGGAGATACAACTACCAAATTTATATCAGAAACAAAAATGTCTTTACATATTGCAGGGACTGTAACTGAGAAAGGTACAAATAAAATTGAGATTGAATTTGGGAAAATTGAAGTAGATTACCAGCCCTATAAAATGAAATTCTCAGGTAATTATGCAATAAGGCCTTGAATATAATAAAAATACTCTACAGCAGCCATTTTTAATCCAAATGTTTCAAAATCAATTATCCATTATGAAATTAGTTTTATTTGTTAATAATTACAATAGAATAAATTACCACAATAAGTATATATATACAAAAACCTTTTGTTATTCAATAGGTGAATCTATGTTTCAACCCGGCTTACCTTACATGGGAAAACTTATATTAACTGACGTAAACAGGAATATTTCCCAAGAAGTTGTTGAGATATGCTACAATTTTGCAATTAAGAAAAGTTGGAATTACATCAACAGCGAACAATGTTCAAACTTCAGTCTCAATGGAGATAACGAATTGAATTTTCAAGTTCTGCCAATGACAAGGAACGTTATTCACATCACCTTTCACGTAAGTAACTTTTATGCATCCGTCTCGGTACTGGGAAGGACCCATTCGAACATGAGTTTCCCTTCTCGGCCCAAAAAAAACAGATTAACAACAAAACCTTGTTTGCTTAGAAATTATCTGCTATTTTTTCATTTATATGAGCACATATTCTGAGTCTGCTCCCCACTCCCCATCTATCATCAATCTGATTCGCTTTCCAGTATTTTCATGGATGTATAGTTGTGAGTAAAGTTTATTTTTGCACCGTTTCACAATTTGTCAGCGAGATAAAGAAATCTGTAAGTAGAAGCAGAACCGGTTTCAGACAAATTTTTCATTATTGCAGGATCCCGTCACACTATCGATTTCTGTACTCTTTTTTTCCGATGAATAGTAGTTTTACCGATAACCGTAATAATGGATTTTTTTGAAACTTTCGTCAATTATGTATTCTTTCAGCAGCTCCATGCTTCGACCCATTATTTTCTTGTTTCAGTTGCCTGTGAATATTTTGTATCATTTTTTGGGTAGATAGCGACTGGTATGCACCAAATTTCTTTCTATCTATTGTCTCAAATCCCTACTCTCCACTTTCAGGAATTTCAAAACTTTAACAATAAAATTTTCATACATACAACAATCAAACAACTACTTATATTATCTGCAACATGGAATCTAGAATAATAAATAAATAAACTTTGACATTGCTTACGTTGTCAAAGAATAATACGTCTGTTTATTCTTCTAGTATATTCATTGTTCGGAGCCTATAACACTACGTTTCTCTTCGAATGGTCGCCAAAAAGCCATAATTTTAATTATTACCAACAAAATAGTTCAAGTCAATAAAACAAAATATCAATCACAGCAACTTCTAAGAACACAATATCTCGTAAATAACAGAAATTAACTAAAACCACCCTGGGACGTTAACAGTCCATGTGGACTAACAATTTATGTACATTTTTCATAGACCAATCGGAAGCTACATTGCACCAATGAGAATCAATTGTTCGCTTGTGGGTAGGTCAAGACTAAAAATGATTTATGGCTTTCTAATCCTCAAAGAGACCTTGCGCATACTGTTATTTCATTGTGAAACAGTGCCAACTAATTTTACTCACAACTATACTTAATAATCTGAGTTTTTTCCTAACAAGCTTGAGAATTAGTTCGGAATTGGACGGAGTTTGTATAGATTAAAAGTATTGTTCCAACAGATCGTGAATTAGTTCTAAAGTAATACACAAATCGTTCCTACAAATAAAAGAATTAAAATTGGTAGTATAACCGCTTTCGATCAATCTTCTCCCATGCTTAACTGGTCTTTTTTTCAATTTGTTTCCCATGCTTTGTTGTATATAGTGTGTGTTCCTAAAGTATGGAATACATTTAATATTCATTAAACGAAAAGAATACACCTGACCGACATCGATTTTTAATTTTAATGCTTTTCATTTTATATCAAAATATCATTATACAGAGCTGATCTCAGACATACTACATACATAGAGTCTTGAGAATATTTAGAGAGTTACAGGGTATTAAAAATAACATTTTTTCGTCGTTTTTTTTTGACAAAACTACTAGACTTACTTTAATAGTTTATATAAGTATACTAGCAAACCTGGCCAAGCGGTGCTCTGTACATGCAGTTAAATAATTCTATTATTCAATTTCCTTTTTTCACATTATCATCATAGTTTTTCTTTTGGGCTTTTCATAGACTTCGAATTCTCAATTTTCCAGGCAAAATCCCTCAACAATTCCAACATTGAAGACAGTTTTTCAGTGGTACGATTATTTTCTCCTAGTAACAACTATATTCACCTACAACAAAATATTAAACAACCAACAAAAGATGAATGTAGAGCGATCCAGGAGTTTAAAGTTACATTTACAGCGGATTATTTTAAAGATAACGATCACGTTATATTTTACTACGTGGTAAGTTTGCTTTGGATAATAATCTTCTATGCATTTGAATTAAAGCAAATTACATATTTTCAAAAAGAGTTTTTATAAATCACATACTTTTTTTAAATTTTTCTCGAAAGCTGCAAGGCACATCAAATATATTAAGCTGGGTAATTATAGGCGAACTGTTACATGTATATATATATATATATAATCAAAAACCCTTTTTTTACCCGAAGGTGTAAGGGTAGGTATCTATATCTAAATATTTTGTTCGTAGATTAAATTAGTCCATTTCTTTTTATTTTTAGCCATCTTTTTTGCTTCTTCCCATTTTATATTTCTTTTTTCCAGTATTTCTGCAACTTCTTGGTTCCAAGTTTTCTTAGGTCTTCCTCTCTTCCTTTTTGTATTTACTCGGGCTTCCCACACATCCCTGACTGGTCTGTTGCTCATTATTGTTAAGTGTCAGAACCACTTAAGCTTTTCTTTATCTAATAATTCGAGTATTAGTTCTACTTCCAGTTCCTTTCTCACATCCCCGTTTCTTATCCGATCTCTTCGTGTTATACCCTTCACTCTCCTCAAATATTTCATTTCTATTGCTTGGATTCGACTTTAAGATTTCTGTGACAGTATCCAGCTTTCACTTCCATAAGCAAGGATTGGCCGATGTTACATGTAACGTACTTTTAATCGCGACTTTTCAAAACTGAACTGTGTACACACAGTACTTATCGCGACAGTATAAACTTGTCGCCACACTGTGCCTTTCTGTTTATTGCTTTTTGCACATACAGATAGACTCACACAAAAATACAACCTCTACGAGCTGAATTCTCTGAATCGTTCGAAGTAGGCTTGCAGACTAAGTTCGTGATGCGTCCACACAGAACAGTTTGGTTGGTCTACTTAAACAATGGTTGCAGTAGTGGTTATGCCTGTGAGTACCCGGCTTTGAAGATCGTACTATTGGAAAGATCTATACTCCTGAGATCAAAAGAGTAGATATAGTTTGTCCCAAAATATATCGTATTGGCTCTTCCCGGCAATCATCTAAATACGACCATTTACGACCTTCTTAAAATAATTTTACGTGAAATGAAACCTAAGAACAGTCGACTGACAAGGCAAGGGTGGGCCATCAGGTTTGTATCGGGTGTATGATGGCTGCATTGAATTCATTTGGCAGTATTGAATATTCCAGCTTGCGTTTTCAAAGAGCTTTCTATACGATTATTACAAGTTCCTTATCATTAATTGTGTTCGCAATGTTGCGTCGAAAACACTTGTCATTAGATGCAAAGCAAATTGTGAAAAATGTGTATGATTATTTTGTAAGTAGAGGATTCATTAAACAAGTAGCTTTAAAAGAAACTTTTTTATTTGTATGTATTTTGGGGTACCATTCATTGAGACCTAAAAGTTCTATTGTGCCCCCTTACTTCTACTTAGTTTCTGAGGAGAGTCTCAGAGACTAGTAGCTCCTTTAATCCTATTTCCCTGAGGAATTTTAGGATATCTACAGACTTAAACTTAGGAAACGACCCTCTTCTATCCAGTAGTCTCCCAGGTGCTGTGCCCTAGGATTCTGAATTGCTGTGCAGTTCGCAAGTATGTGGATGCAGGTTTCTTCTTTCATTCCACAAAATCTATAATCTTCTTCCTCCACTATTTTGTGTGTCCCGTTAGGATTCCTGAGAAAACTGTTAGTGCAGTTTTACTTTGACTTTTGCATTCTTTTGATCTTAACAGCTTGTAGTCACCCAGAAGAATCTTAGATTGCCTAAGCCCTACTAGATCTTTCGAATGGTCAGATCTTCTCTTTTCTTCGGCTTTACCTATTTCTTCTTATATTACATTGAAGCTGATGCCGCAAAAGGGTTCCGGCCCCCAAAAGGGTATTTCAGTCCCCCTCTTCGCTAGTTCATCTGCTATTTCATTTCCTTCCATTCCAGTATGTCCTGGAATCCACAGTAAGGTGACTATATTGTTCTCGCCTAGTTCATTAAGTTTCCTAGGCGTTCCCACACCATTTTGGAACTGATTACACAAGAACTCAGCGGTTTAATGGCTGCTTGACTATCAGACATTATGATCATCCTTTGCCTTCCATATTCTTTATCAATATTGAACTGGACACAGTTTCTTATTGCGTGAATTTCCGCTTGAAAGATACTTGGGGTTTTTCCCAAGCTTGCAGAGTGTTTGTTTCCTGGGCAGTATACTCCTATCCAAGTTCCTTCTATTGCTTTTGAGCCGTCTGTGTACCATTGGATGGCATTCTTTCCATTCCTTCTTATTGCTTAATTCTGTAACGAATTTCTTTGAAAAGTTATACTTTTTCATCATACCATCTTGTGGCATGCCCCAGGTTGTCTAATTTCTAAGAAGTGAAGAGGTGGTTTTTTTTAATGATTCCTTATCTACTTAGTCTGTTTCTTGTTCTTTCTGCAACACTCTCCACCACCATGGATATTTGTGAGTTTGATCCTTTTTACAGCAGCTATTGGCCAGATTTATTGCAATTGGCCCATTCATTTTATGATTGCCGGCAAAAGGGAAGACGATATATTTTGAGACAAACTATACAGAAGCCAGAGGGAGATTGCTCTGCTTCCTCAAAAAGCTAAAAATAATGTATTAAGAAAAATGTAGATTTTGTGGAATGGAGAGTACCTACTACAGAATTCCAAGAACAAAATCTGTGGTACTGCTGAATATAAGAGGAAAACTTGTCTAAACCGAATCCAGCTGGTATCCTAAAATTCCTACAAGGACTAGGACTAATGAAACCACTAGTCTCTGAGCAAATAGATCTTTTAAATCACAGTAAATTTTTATTTTTTTAAATAAATTTAACAGCATTCCAGACGAAATATCTAAGTCTCAGGACGACTGGAAGTTTGTACTTTTTAACCCTACGTATTATTAACATTTTGTTCTTCATTTTAGGTAAAAAGTGGATCTCAAATTTATAATTTAAACAAAATCACACATAAAGTTAAGAAAAGTATACCAAGTTATTTTGACGAATTCAGAAATATTGTTGGAGGAAAACACAAATATTCCAAGCTTGGAACATACGTAGATAGTTTAGTGATAAGATTTGAACTTAATAGAAGAATTATATCGACTTATCAATTGCTGGTATACTATGTTAATAATAATGGTGAAACGATTGCAGAAAGTAGAACTGTGAATGTAGAACCATGCTTGATGCAGGTATTCCAATTAAAAATTCAATAATATGATATTTTGGAAGAAATATCCACCAATATAAATTCCAAGTTGATATCGATTGATAGAGATCTTGCTTTTAGGTTTCTGCAAATTGGAATCAAGACCAAATGGTACCAGGAGCAACTGCCGAATTGAATATAAAAACTACATCTCAATCTGTGTGCTCAGTATCAGCTATAGATAAATCTACAACATTTTTCGGATTGAAGTATCAAAAACCCAAACTCATTTCGGTTTTAAGAACCTTTTACCCCAACGAAAGAGGGTTTTTGAATACTACCAGGAAAACATGTGTCGTTAGAGAAAGGCAACACAGAAGTAAGTAATCCCATGTAGTAAGATTCCTCACTTTGTTGATTCTCTTTCTTAGGCTCCCCGAAAATCTGGAATTCATCCAGAAGAATAGCTCGTCACGTTTATTCATTTTCCGAAGATTACGACGCATTTGATATATTCAACGTAAGACTGTTTGAATTTGTTGACAATTAAAAATTACGATTCTTCATGTTTTAGAATTTCGGAAGCATAGTTATCACCAACTTAAAGGTAGTCACCAAATCGTGTTATCAAGGTAAACTTATTTTAAACTTTTAAGATAAAACACTTGATTTTGACAGTTAAAATGAAAACATGATACAACATAAATCCCTATGCAAGTGATAGCTGAATTTTGTCGTCAAAGTTGGATTAAGTTACCAAGCCGTATAAGAATTCTCGAGACTGAACCTGTCATGTACTTTCTTGCCAGTGGATAATCATTCCCTAGAGAAAGAAACCGCACATTCGCCAGCAAAACTTACTGACGTAGGATGTGTTCTACAGTTTCTTTCGCTAGGTGACAGAATATGCACATAGCCTGTCTATGCACTAGTGATTTCCCACCATTATAGAAATATCTATACCACCCACTTTATCGTGGCCATGTTTATTGTCTATTTTGAGACGCCGTAGAAGGGTTCCGGTCCAATAAATGTGAGAATCACAGGGGTTTTCTAAAAATGGACCCAACAAATATACGATTTCAGAGGCGGTTTCTTTATCCACCCATATAATTTCAAGAATTGCGGATGATTTAATATAAAAGGATCTCTACTATCACAAAACCTACTTGTCATATCTTCCACCACTTCCCCAGCATCTTGCAAATCATCAATTATTTGATCCGTAACAGCTTCATCTGCGCTCATTTTTGTTGAGTGGTATTATTAAAAAACTCAAGTAAAATGATTGCTATGATCTACAGCCAAATACGACTGATAAATTCATTGAATACGTAGAGCATTTGGTCAAACGTTCAAAGATGCGGGTCCTGGAACCCAGCCTACCGTGACGATACAATGGTCTCTGCGTTTGAAAAACGTACTCAATCCCACACTAGCCTGGGCGACTACGAACTGCCCCACGATACCTAGATCTTATCGGGTTTCAAAGCCAATTGAAAACGGTTACTTGTTATCTTAAAAATTCGGGCCACACTAACTTGGTTGCATTTTGAATTGCTATTATTCACTTCGGTTTGAAATTTAAATCTGTAGGTACATATTGTTATTAATGTATCAAAAGTACTTTTGTACGACTGCTGTGATTTATTTGTTAACAAACAAAGCAGATTGTTTCAGGAAAAATAAGAAAACTCATTTTTTGTATCGAATCAAAATAAGCAGAGTATTTGAAGTTTTTTTATTAACATTGATGAGGTTTAACGAAATTTAAACAAAATAGGTCAGAAGTTAACATCAATTTGGATCAAATCTATTATATTCAATAAATGTTTTAAACCTTCTTTCATATTTTAAGTCAAAATAAAATTATTGCAAGTAATGTGGTCGTAATAGACTGTCCTTAGCCACTCAGATCACAAGTGCAATGAAGAGGCAGACTCACTAGCCCAAGAAGGGACATGATGTGATCCCATTGACCCTAGAGCATTTCTGTGGCATAGCGAAAGCGCTGCTAAAAACAAAAACTGGTCCTTGGATAAAAAAGCAATCTCGAAAATAGATGAAGAAGGTTCTAAAAATAAGGTAGGCCAAAGAGCTCATCAGATAACTCTCTTCAAATTCTCTAAGCCTGGTTGGTCTCCTGATAGAGAATTGTGGACTCAACAAACATATATGAATAGCATTGGATTGGCAGAAACAATCATATGCAGGTTTTGTTCAGAAGATGAGCAAACCTCAGCACTTATATTGTGCTACTGCGAAGGCCTGACTGACAAGTGGAAGCTAAATGCATACTTACTGTGTATTTTGGGAGCCATAAAAACAACTTCCATAATTGCGATTGAGGTATTGTTGTATCTATCACGCGAAGCCACATCTATAACACACAGACTACTCCACAGGCAACAGCACATAAGCCAATCGCCTACATATTTTTACAGATTTTGAAAAAGCTTGTTATTTTGAATACATACATACTGAGTTTAGTGTAAAAAAATTGTAAAAACGAGGAATAACTCACTGTTAGTTGTACAATAGGTGTACATTTCATTATTTCAGAATAATGAGAAACAAAATTACTTCAAATGTTCAAAATGCCCATTCTGTTGAAGTGCAGGAATAATTTCGTTATTTAGTAGATCCAAATACTTGTCACCATTCAAGTATCCGTCGATAAAAAATGGGCCTATAAGCCTATTTTCGACAATTCTCATCCAAACAGTTAACTTCTGTGGATGCTGGGTATGTGCTTCATGAATCCAATGAAGATTCTCATTTGACCAATACCTTGAGTTATGCGATTAACTGTTCCATTTAAACAAAAAGTTGCCTTATCAGAAAAAACTATGTTAGAGGCAAAATTGTCGTCGACGTTATAGATGTCCATTAGCCGTACGCAAAATTCCAGCCGTCGGTCAAAATCATCGTCTGACAAATCTTGAACCAACTCCACCTTATACAGATGATACTTTCCACTTTTTAATATCTTTCCTAAGAACGTCGACTGATACCATGGTTTAGTGCCAAATTTGTGGTGGAAGTTTGAGGTGATTCTTCTAAATCAATTGCAACATTTTGTTTAACAGTTTCGTTCGTTGCAGTCCGCGGTCTTGCAGGTTTTAGCAAATTTTTTACCATCCAAGTTGTATTAAAACGTAATATTTTAGTTACTGTTGAGCTAGGATTTCTCTCCGGATGCAAATTAATAAAAATATGACACACTTCTTTATAAGTTCTAACACGATCACCATAAACGATCATCATTAAAATTTCAAAACGCTCTTTTTCACTCAATTAGACCATTCTAAATTGTAAAATTTATTTCCGTCAATTAGAATTTGACACTTGGAGAACAAAAGACGTACTAAACAGTACTCGTTTATTTATTACTATGCATACAAACAACATCAATTAGTTTATCTAAATAGTTTTTTTCTCTAATGCAAAAAACTCAAAGGAGGTTGGTTAAAGTGCTATATTCCTCGTTTTTACAAATTTTTTACACTAAACTCAGTATGTATGAATTTAAAATAACAAGCCCTTTTAAAGTCTGTAAAAATATATAGGGTGTCCCATTTAAATTAAAGAAGTTGATGGCATTTCCGGTTAAACCGGAAGTATATTATTAACAAAAACATGTACATCAGTTGCATTTTGTTCCATTGCACTTACCTGCAAATTTTCATAAATATCGTTCTTTTTGTTAATAAGATATTTACTTGGTTCCATACTTTATCCCAACCCCGTAGATAGTAATTACACAGAATTAAATACATTTATTAATTTTGAAAATATTAGATTATGATAATTATTATCCTGAAATAAGGCTTCCAATCTGTAGTTCACCAATTTTTTTTAATATGGTATAGAGGAATATAAAAACCATTTTTGTAAACATCTAAGAAAAATAACAGTATTGAAAAGTTCCATCTACAAACAAAGAATCCACATTACACAAAAAGTGAAGATTTGAGAAACAACTAAAAATTGCGTAATAATTTTTCGTAGATAATAAAAAGTTTTCACCTCTATTTGTTTTTAAATTTAAGTCCACTAACACTTGCAGAACTTTTCCCTGTGACTTGGGCAATGGTGGTGTGGATTTTCTTCTTACGCCATAGATATTTCTTCAAACGCAAGAAATGTCTTCCGTCGTCAGCGGTAAATTGCTGAAATGTTCCTTCCTCAATTTCTTGTGAACAATCTTTAAATTAAAGGTCTTCCACATATATTTTCTACACCTTTCCTCTTTGTAGAATTACTAAAAATTTTCCGGTCTACGTTGATATCTGGAGCATGATTTATGCTCAACTGATACTTTTTCATGAATTACGTAATTTTCATCACCTTCCTTTGTGTACACTTTTTGTTGGCACCCTTTTTTACGCATATTCATCCTTTAATTATTAATAAAAGTTCTCCCCTTTGACTAAAAATCGTCTTTTGATTCGCCATTTAAAAGTTAAACACTAACAATACGAAGCAAATACTAACAGACAAAACTATATCGTAATAATTGCAATAACTGAAAATATTCATCTCCTTTTAAATTTATCCCTACTCTTTCAACTTTAATCAAATTTGATTCTCCTAAATACCGACCAATAAGAAATATTTAAATATATTTGTTTTTGAATTTCCGGTCATTTAAACTGTCTCCAACTTTCTTGCAGATGGAGCAGTAAGTACTTGAGATTAATGCCCCAGGTAGTTCCGTGGGGCAGTTAGTAGTGACCGACTAGCCTAGCTATTTCCGAAAATTTCTTGTGCGCTACGCAACCAGAAATGGGGTGTTAAACCGATATCCGGCTTTTGGTATTTTATTAAAGTCTGTTGGTACCACTTTGCAAAAATTAATTTACAAATTTTTTAAACCGAATATTTTAGGATAAAACTGGAAATTAAGAATTCCAAAATGTTTGCAACTTTCACTACAGATACGTCACTTCACTAAATATTTCTGATTTAGATGTTTTATGAACTAATAACCAGTTACAAAAAGGCCATTCGAATTTGAAGTTTGAAGAACTGTCAAAGTCTATAATATATTTGAGTGTTTTGGTTTTGTTTACATTTTATTCAAGCTTGACGTTTCAATATTATAAAAAAATTGTGTCAATACTTTTTTAGTTGAGTTAAGTTAGTTTTTCTCCACAATTTTTCATATTGGAATAATGTCAATATCGTATAAATCTTGTTTTGTATCATACTGCACGAGCACAACAGTTACAACGCCTGATAAAAAGTTTGTAACTGTGCCTGCAGTAACAGTTAGAAGAAAATTTGGTTTAAGGCTGCTAGAAGCACTAATTACTATTTCTGTGAAGATCATTTTTATGTAAGTAATTGTATACGTGTGTGTATGTTTGATTTTTAGTTTGAAAGTGACATGGACAAATTATACTCAACACTCAATGATGGAAGGAAAAAAAAACAATTCCTAAGTCACTATAACAGCAATATGACATAAGCATAACCTATAAGTACTTCATCACATCAGAATTGTGGTCCTATGTCAACCCTTATGTAGCTAACTTCTGTTCTAGTGAGCACACGTCACATTATGAATGGCGGATTATTTAAATCGTCCAAAAGTTGAATTTTTAAATCGGCATAAAAACCTTGTGAGAATAAAAATATTAAAAATAATCGATTCCCATTATGATTTTGTCCACCACTAACTATTAACATAGAGAAAACATCATATTTTTGTTAAGTTTAACACCCCATTGGGTTTTGAATGTTTCTAAGCTTAATTATAGAATAAAGACAATTTATCATTATCATATCAATCTAGAATCACTTTTATTTTAATGTTTTAGGTCCACTTTTAACGAATACAGTAGGAGGTATGTGCAATGTTATAAAAAAACTGTTAGATTTTTGCATTAAAAATTTTAGTTCAGTTTCTAACACAACAATATGAAGACGAAAACGAACAACAAGTGACTTCAATCAGATCTCACTTTCCAGAGACGTGGTTATGGGAATTAGTACCATTAAAGTATGTTCAATATTTTAATTTTTATATTTTTTATCGCAAACCGAGTGTATCCCAAATATAAAACACTGGAGATCCGCCACGGTTCGCTCTATGACACCTACTTCACTTGGAACCAGGTGGCAGTTTTCCACGTACATACGTCTCACTAGGAAACTTTTACGGAGGTTTTAGGTCACAAGTAAAATTAAAACACCTGCCTCAAGCAAAGCATAACCAGGGGCGTCGATAAAATTTTTTCTTGGAGGGGTAGCGGCTTTTTGATTTATAATAATAAAAAAATATACTTACGTTAAAATTTTGGGACGAAGTCGTGTATCTTCTACTCATGGTATCGCTCGACTGCCAGCAGTGCCTCGTTACGCCACCTGAGTCCACTCCTTTCCACTAGTATATTTAAAAAGAACAATACGTCACTAGTTTTTTAAGCACTTATGGTGGGACTTTTTACCCGTGGACCTATAAGCCCTGCTCTACCCTACTTGATCCTCCAATGAGTCAAGTTTTCTTCGTGGAAAATAAAATTTTACACTGACCTGATTATGTAAAAGCGAAAATTTACAAAATGTTACTTTTAGTGGTGCAGTTCAACTACGAAGACATCTACCACATTCAATAACATCATATCTAACTAATATTTTGTGTGTTTCTGAAACGGAGGGGGTGGGTATAAGTGAGGAAATGGAAATAATTAGTTTCCAGAATATTTTCGTAGAAGTACTTACTCCCTACAGTGTAAAACGAGAAGAAATCTTTTACGTCTACATACATGTTTCAAACTACAAAAAACATTCGTTGCCGGTGAGTTCAAACCAAAAATTGCTTTATTTTCTGCCCTATTTAATATTTATTGAAACCAGCAAATTGTACATTTGCTTGATCAGTTAATTATCTTTTTGAAATGAAAAATTGTCACAAGACATTCTGTCAAGTAGTGATGAGCAAAATTGGTCTTGGTCAAAGACCAAGACTATCCTCAGACTGGCAAGACCAAGACTAAATGAACAAGAACAATATACGAATACCAAGACTCCAAAAAACAGGTGACACCTATAGCTACGCACTGGGGAACCACACCTCTGTATTTCAGGAGAGCTACCGAAGGCAAGCAGATCCATATCATGTCAGACACTTAAGGCAATCTCAAGCCAGAAAGTGACCTTTAGACTAGTATGGAATTGCATCGAAGAACTGAAGACGTTTGCCGAATGGAATAACGTCAAGCTGACCTGAGTACCAGGTCACCAGGGTATCGAAGGCAATGAAAAAGCTGACGAACTTGCAAGAAGGGGGTCAGACGAAATGCAGCCTGAACCAGGACAGATTCTCGGTATACCGAAAACTGTAGTACGAGGATCTATAATGACCTGTATAAGAGATCAACATAAAAACTTCTGGGTAAACGTCCCAAGGCAAATGCATGGGAAAACATTTACAAAAGAACCATGCCTGAAACGTACAGCGGAGCTGCTAACACTTTGCAGAAATCAGCTGAGAATCATAACAGGTTTCATGACTGGTCATACACCAGTAAAGGAACACCTGTACAAATTAAAACTATACAACGGAGACCTCACATGCAGATTATGCGGTAGGGAAACGGACACAGTGAAACATATACTGTTTACATGTAAGTCTCTTGATCGCAAAAGACAGTTATTATTTGGACATCCGCAAGTAAACGCCGAATTATATAGCAAACACCCAGGTAAGAACCTGTACAAACTGGTGCAGGGGACAAAGGTGCTGGACTGGGCGCTATGAGAAAGCACGAGCAAAAATACAATAAGCTATTAGGCTGCAGTGTTATCGGAGACTTGTCAGACGGGCTCGAAAAAAAATACCAAGACTGAATATTTAAGACCAAGACGATTTGAGCAAGACCGAGTCTTGGTCTTGCTTTGCTAATCATTACTGTCAAGAAAGTGCTGGGACTTGATCACTTAGGTCTTTATCCAAAATACCAGCACACGTATAGTTTGAATTTTACTCGAGTCACTCGGCAACAAGAAGCCGACACGCAGCTTGGATATTTTTTCGTTAGTGTTACTTTGACTTTCTTCTTTTTTCAAAAAATCATTGTTTCTTATTAAACTGAAAACGTTTTTAGTTGAAATTTGATTATTTTTAGATTCGTTTGAACTTTTTAATGTCCGCCGGCTTGGAAGTCCAAGATAAAGAAACGAAATTGAGTACTTCCTATTGCATAGCTGGAAATGATACGCATTCTCATAAAGTGAAATTGAAGGCTGTTAATCTAGGAGCTGAAAACATCAGCGTCTTAGTGGAAACCGACAATCAGTATCCATTATATTGTGGACCGGATACTATTATATTTAAGAGGTAAAAACATTCAGAATCAACTCATACCTAATTGATATTCATCAACCATTACTTCTTTCAGAGATTCTGAAATTAGAACTATTCTAGTAGAGGCAGAAGGGTTCCGCATGAAGAAAACGAAGTCTGCTTTGTTGTGTGCTTCTGGTAAACAAAATTATATACTCTCAAAAATATTTTTCTCCGTAGTTTTAGACTGTTGTATAATAGAACGCCATATGTATTTCAAGAGATTAAATTGCTAAAGAAAATCATTTCCAAGTTCAAAGAATATATTGGATTTTTGCTCGTACTTTTTCAAAGCATCCAGTTCATCACTTTCGTCTCTGCACCAAGGTGTACAAATAGTTATCTGGTTGTTTGTCAAATAGTTTCTGCATTCCGTTAAGTTTGGCCAAATGGTAACAGACTTTTATGATCATTCGTATGATTTCATTTCCTACATGATTATTTTATTAACATTTTTTCTTGCATTTATCTTGGGATGTTCACCCAGTTCCTTTCTGATCCAGTTCTTCACAACTCCTCGTATTACACGGTTTTTTATATACCAAGAATCTTTCCCGATTTAGGCTTAGTGTGCTCTAACCCTCTTTTTGCATATTCGTCAGCTTTTTATCACCCTCGATATCCTGATATCCAGCTTGACATTATTCTGGTCGGCTAATGCCTCCAGCTCTTCGATGCAATCCCATATTAATCTAGACGTCACTTTCTTGCCCGAGAAAAACTTAGTGCTACCTGACTGTCTGACATAATACAGATCCGCTTTCCTTTGGCAGCTCTCCAGTTTTTTTTCGCACTAATTTCAAGATTAGGTGTACCTACCTCCACCTGAAATACAGAGGTGTAATTTTCCAGAGCTTTAAGTATTTCTCGTACCAGTACCATTTGCAGTTTTTAACCATTGGTAAACCATCTTTGTCCCTCTATAGTGCTGGTTCTTTGTCAGTACATTCCTTCCTGTCTGTGATCGACACCTCGACATTTGATTCAACATTTGTTTGGGTTGTTTAGCGTGTTTTCTAGTCTATGGATACCTAGCGTTGCCTCTCCCAGTATTACAATGACTAAAGATATTTTTTGTGACACCCTTGAGGCCCAGACATGCAAGTCTTCGTATGCTGCTTATTCTCGTTATGGCTGAGTCTCTTTAGTGGTCGATAGAGGGCGCATTAAGATATTTAGGATACTAGATGTGACCAAAACTAAGGAGTATAATTTATTTCACTCTTAACATACTTTTAGATTCATCTATTGTTAATAATAATATATCATGGTACACATCGGTACCAGCATCAATAGTTCCTGATACCTATAAAGGACACATAAGCCTTAACGGAGATGTATTGGGTAAAACCATTGACGTAAGTGATAAGAAGTACATTTTTTTGCTTTGATGTGAATAGGTAATCCACTTCTTTGCATTCACAGAATTTGGAACAATTACTGGATATGCCTACTGGTTGTGGTGAACAAATTATGGCAACTATGGCACCGAATTTGTACGTTTTGCGATATTTAAATTCGACAAATTCCTTGAAAAGAACAATGAAAATGAAAATTTTAAGAAACTTGAAAATAGGTAACTATTTTTATTACTAAGAAATATATTCTTGGTTGTTATGAGCAAGGACAAACTTTCCTGAGTTCTTAATTATAATTAGGGGAGAAAATTTGTTATAGAACGATAAGAATGTTATCTTCTATAAGTTCCTTGTGGCATTACTTGTTATTTTTTCTTATTTTATTGGGAATCAAAAAAACATTATTGTGGTTTGATTCCCAAGAAAATAAGAAAAAATGATAAGAATGTTATTCAGGGTTAGGATAAAGTATGGAACCAAGTAAATATATTTCAAACGAAAAAACAATATTTATGATAATTTGCAAGTAAATGCAATGGAATAAAATGCATCTGATGTAGATTTTTTTGTTAATAATATCCTTCCGGTTTAACAGGAAATGCCATCAACTTCTTTAATTTAAATGAGACACCGTATATATGTTTACAGATTTTGAAAGAGCTTGTTATTTTGAATTCATACATACTGAGTTTAGTGTAAACATTTTTGTATAAACGAGGAATAACTCACTGTTAGTTGTACAATAGGTGTACATTTCACTATTTTAGGATAATGAGAAACAAAATTACTTCAAATGTTCAAAATGCGCGCCGTTTACTTGCTGACAATATGCCATCCTATTAACAAATTTTTGAGTCACTATTTCCAAGACTTCTCGACGTATTCGTTCACATTCATCAATAGTTCTTTGTCACAATTCCTGTAAATTTGTTGGTCGTCTAACGTAAACACGTGATTTTAGATAAC
Organism: Lochmaea capreae; assembly: GCA_949126875.1. Taxonomy (NCBI): domain Eukaryota; kingdom Metazoa; phylum Arthropoda; class Insecta; order Coleoptera; family Chrysomelidae; genus Lochmaea; species Lochmaea capreae. Next base: position 12,344,832 of record OX421409.1, read on the forward strand.
CCCAAAGAAAAAAATCTAACGGGCTAAGATCCGGAGAACGATCAGGCCACTCTATGAATCATCTACGTCCAATCCATCGATTTGGAAAATTCGCATCCAGAAAATCCCTAACCCGTCTATCATAGTGGGGAGGTGCTCCATCTTGTTGAAACCAAACATTTTGTGGTAATTGCCCATTCTGTTGAAGTGCAGGAATAATTTCGTTATTTAGTAGATCCAAATACTTGTCACCATTCAAGTTTCCGTCGATAAAAAATGGGCCTATAAGCCTATTTTCGACAATTCCTATCCAAACATTTAACTTCTATGGATGCTGGGTATGTGCTTCATGAATACAATGAGGATTCTCATTTCACCAATACCTTGAGTTATGGCGATTAACTGTTCCATTTAAACAAAAAGTTGCCTCATCGGAAAAAACTATGTCGTCGACATTACAGATGTCCATTAGCCGTTCGCAAAATTCCAGCCGTCGGTCAAAATCATCGTCTGACAATTATTGAACCAACAGTACCTTATACGGATGATACTTTTCACTTTTTAATATCTTTCCTACAGAACGTCGTCTGATACCATGGTTTAGTGCCAAATTTGTGGTAGAAGTTTGAGGTGATTCTTCTTAATCGATTGTAATATTTAGATTAACAGTTTCGTTCGTCTTCCAGGTTTTAGCAAAAAATTTTAACAATCCCAGTTGTATTAAAACGTTGTAATGTTTTAGTTACTGTTGAGCGTGATATAGGATTTCCCTCCGAATTATTAAAAATATGACACACTTCTTCATGAGTTCTAACACGATCACCATAATCGATCATCATTAAAATTTCAATACGCTCTTTTTGACTCAATTAGACCATTCTAAATTGTTTATTCATTACTATGCATACAAACATCATCAATTAGTTTATCTAAATAGTTTTTTGCTCTAATGCACAAAACTCAGAGGTTGATTAAAGTGCTACATTCCTCGTTTTTACAAATTTTTTCACAATAAACTCAGTATGTATGAATTCAAAATAACAAGCTCTTTTAAAATCTGTAAAAATATATAGGGTATCCCATTTGAATTAAAGAAGTTGATGGCATTTCTGGTTAAATCGGAATTATATTATTAACAAAAAAATGTACATCAGATGCATTTTGTTCCATTGCACTTACCTGCCAATTTTCATAAATATCGTTTTTTTCGTTTAAAAGATATTTACTTGGTTCCATACTTTATCCCAACCCCGTATATTGTTAGATTCCACTTAAGCAATGGATAATTTTATAAAAATAATGAAACGTCAAATAAAATCTCTTCTTTTTTTATAAAGGATATCAAAGAATTTTGAATTACGTCCACGAGGATGGTTCTTTTTCCGCATTTGGTTATCACGATCCTATGGGCTCTACATTTTTAACAACTTTTGTTGTAAAAATCCTATCACAAGCCAAACAGCACATTTATATCGATCAACATGTTATAAACAAAGCGGTTAACTGGATATTCGATAAACAATTGGAAAATGGCTGTTTCAATAGGATGCAACATGTTTTTCAGGATATGGTAAGTTTTTATGGAAGCATAACTCAAACAACTTCGTCAGAAAGTTTCACCTAATTAGTTACCCAACATGTTTTTAGGGTGGAGTGAGTAAAGAAAATAGCACAGCAAGCTTAACATCGTACGTAATTATCAGCCTTTCAGAAGCAAACATCAACATCCCAGAAAAAGTAAAAGTGAATTCTATATTCTGCATCCGTAGCCAAGTTAATCCAGATAAATACAGCTTGGCACTCAATTGCTACACTATGTTTCGGCTAAACTGGTACAGCGAAGCAAACAAGTTGTTGAAAAGACTTTTAGCCGTTTCAGAACAACAACAAAACATGTTGTGGTGGAGCAATAGGGGTAACTGTAAATCATTTTTGTCTTATAACTTTCTGATGACCTGTTTCTTCTTAGAGGTCAACGCATCTTCGGCGTCCGATGTTGAAATGACAAGTTATGCTCTGATGTCTTTGTTACATCAGAATACTTCAGAACATTGGGCCTATGCTTTAGGAACTGTAAGATGGTTGAGTTCGAAGTATGGATCGACAGGAAGCTTCATATCCACACAGGTAAAGCTTTTAATAACAATAGGAATTCAAGAATTGGCTGTACGACTAATTTTTGTTTTTATCGTTTTGTTGAAAGGATACAGTAGTTGCTTTAGATGTGCTGTCCAGATATTTACATTCAGTTGAATCACGCAATTTGAACCTATTAATACAGATGGATACTCCAGAAGGGAAACACAATTTGACTCTAACCAACACCGATAGTTTGAAGTCTAGAAGAGTTTCTATGAAGGAAAATAATGGAACTGTTTCTGTTAAAATTAACGGAAATGGATGTCTATTAGTTCAGGTATCATTTTCTTAATAATTCCCAACTCCTGGTAACACTTGCAAAGAGATGGATAAAATGAGCACAGCCATTAAGTGCAATTAATTCGGAGGGTATCGATATTTTTGTGCACATTATGTGCATTTATCATAATTTTGGGCATTTATTTTTTTTAATCAAAGTTGTGCTACCTTAAATAACTGAAGCACCACTTTTTTTATTTATCATACGATTTCAATGGTACATTGCTGTTATTTTGTGCAAGTGATGTGCAATTTATGAGCACCAGTAGCAATTTCTTGCACTTATTTTTTTTTAACGAAAGTGTGAAACGTTAAACTCTTTTGGTTATCATCCGATTTCAATGAAACAATCCCTATTATTTCGTGCAATTTCCGTGGTCACTACGATCCTGTTTTCTTCTCAATTTTTCAAGGAAGAAATGATTGAAAATGGTGAAATTGATCTTTGCACACATACTTGATTTTTAGAGGGTAAATATACAATGGGACCGTAGGTATAAACCAGTCACCTTAAGTGCTGCACAGTAGTAGGTTAGGTTAGGTTAGGTTTATGGTGAGTAGGTCAATAAGGCCCCCCACTGCGACTCGCAAGAGAGAGTTTTAAGCATATGATGATTCAGATGACAGTGGCCTGTTAAAAGGCCTGTTAGACAACGTAGGTCATGCCTGCTATAGTCCAACATTTGTTTGGATACATTCTTCGAAGGATTTATGAAAGCCTTTGAATGGAAAATACAATGGGACCGTAGGTATAGGCCAGTCACCTCAAGTGCTGCATAGTAGTGGAGTCTTCAGACAATATTTGCTCACAATATATCATCTTCCATGACGCAAGCTAAAACTAAAACTAAAATACCGACAATCCAGTTCATTCGAACTTTTCTCATTAATAGTGATAAGAATAAGAAAACTTTCTATTTTACAAATAACAAGATTAAAATAATAAAAAACTTTTAATTTATATATCATAAACAAACTTTAATATTTCCCATTTTTCTTATTTTTAGGTTATACAGTCATTTAATCTCAAAATAATTCCTAGAAATAAAGCATTCAAATTTGCTATGGAAGTATCACCCGTATCGACAATAAGTAAATGTGCAATAACCAGTTTATCGCCTTGTTTGGCGTATACAGCTCCAAATGGACCATCTAACATGGCTGTCATGGAAATATCATTACCGAGTGGATACCAAGCAGATAGGTCCTCGTTGTATAGATTAATCGAATATAATAATACTTCAAGTAAGGCATACTCGATAATATCTTCAATAAACAAATAAAAAAATTGAAAAATCAAATAAACAAACTGAACATAACCACAAAAACTGAAGAAATGTTAAAATTTTACCAGGTAAACCCTTTTAAACGCAGCAATGGCGAGTATTTTTGCTAACATAAGAAATGTTTGCATCACTGACATTAGTTTGCATTTGGTAATTAATTGAACAATCTTTAAATACACATTTAAGCTACGAATTCATATATTCATTGGATCAACAATGATTTTGGCACTTTGATGACGTTCATGTGTTGACTAGCCTCTACAGTTTGGCAAGTTTATCTGAAGCTACGCGGCATCGGTAAGAGGCGAGGAAACATGGCAGATATCTGTCAAAAATGTACCAATGGCGTACGGTAACTATTATTATAAAAGTAGGTATTAAGAATAATAATTATGTATAGAAACTGATTTTTACGTTGCTTTAAAGGTAAGGTATTTTTCAAAACACGGTATTTGTTAAAAACCAATAATCTTAAGAAAATCGTACTTGAATTTAATATGGATATGAAATAGTTCAGAATCTGACACTGACAGTACCAACAACGCCACTGGATAATCAATGTCAGTCAATTGACAAAGTGAGAGGGAAGAACACACGCAAGCGCTTGCCAATAGGAAGTCAGCTGGTCGCTAAGCAACGAAGGCCTTTTGATAAATTTCACCAATTGAGTTAGTTCGGATGGCGTGAAAATTATGGTTTTTGCACAACGCTGCCAGAGCTTGAAGAAGCCCATAACAAATTTGGAAAAGTGTTCTTCTTTCAATATTCATAAATTGAAAAAATAATGTTAATAGACTAAATCCAATGAAACAAGCAGGTTAAAAAATTAACGTTCAATCATATTGTTAATAATAAAAAGTCCATTTTCTAATTATTATCACTACATACTTAGCACTTTAGCTTTTTCATAGTTAAACGTGGCAATATGGAATGTTTTCGATTGCATTCCTTTCACGGCTTCAGATAAACTTGTCAAACTATATGTATGTCAATTTCTTTGACACGCTTTGTAGCCTAAGTAGATTTCAGCATATAGGGTGACATAAGATTTGTTTCAATTGTGAAACTTACATTGGATGAAAAAGTTCAATATGACACCTGAGAAAAAGAAAATGTGAAATGAAGTGAATTATTTAAAAAATGGATAGGCATTCACATAGGGACTGTCGACAAAAGTAAAAATGCATTAAATAAACCCTTTTTTAAAATTTCATTGTACGCCCATGGTAGATCAAAATTTTTAAAGCAAACGAATCCCTTTGAAATCCTTATTGTACGCCCATGATATAAAATGATCCCTTAAAATAGTTTAATTTTACGACCATGGTAGAAACGCCTTTCAAAAAGTTTGACTGTCATTTATCAACTGTCAAACAGTGGACATGCCTTTACTTTTGCTAGAAAAATATCGATATCTGTTACCTGACTTCAGAGCTAATACAGCGTACAAACATTAATGATTTCATTGTTTAGAAATAGAAATGTTCGAAGAAAAAGAAGACAAAGTTAATTTATACTTTACAAAATTGGACAATCATATGGTTTGCTTCACTTTCAACATAAACGAAAACTTTTTAGTCGAAGAGAGAAAAAATGCTCTTGTTAAAGTATACGATTATTATAATCCCGAGTTTCAGGTTCAGCAATTTTATAATATTAGTGAAGATTGCAAAAACGCTGATGATACTGAATTTCCGGAAATTATCGGTAAGCCTTAAAGATATTCAAATTGTACACACCAGAAGAAAAAAAAACATCGTTTAGTGATGTTATGCTTTGTTACAGAAACTGATGCTGCCATGAAGTCAATTTCTGATTCAGAAGAAAAATCTATCGCAGAAGAATTCACTACAACTGATACTGTTAGGCCTTAATAATATTTATTTTACCATATGTATCTTAAGTTATTACAAATAAACGTACCTATATTTTGGCATAACATTGTTTTTTTAATGGGGTGTTAAATCAATATCCGGGTTTTGGTATTTTATTAAAGTCGATATATTGGTACCACTTTGCAAAAATTAATTTAAAAATCTTTTTAACATAGAAAACTGGAAATTAAGGATTCCTAAATGTTTGCAACTTTCACTACAGATACGTCATATCACTAAAGATGAAGTTAGCCACTTTCCGATTTACATGTTTTATGAATCAATATCGTTACGTAAAGGCCATTCTAATTTGAAGTTTGAAGAACTGTCAAAATCTATAATATATGAGTGTTTTGGTTTTGTCCACAGTTTATTCGAGCTTGACATTTAAATATTATAAAAAAATTGTGTTAATGGCTGCATTCAGAAAGCAAAAACGATGAGTTAACGATGAGAAATCGGTCACGTGACGATAACTAATCTCGATAACTTTTTCTGAATACATCTGAGAATTCCATCGAACTTTGAAAGAAAGTTTTGACATAATCAGAGACATAATATACGCATGACGTTTTGAGGTTATGGTAATGCTGTTGATTATATAAATAATTTTTAAATTCTTGTTTCAAGTTAAGTGCAGTATCCCTAATTTAAATTATAAAAATGGATAATATAATTGATCAATTTTTTTTGACGATGATGCACTAAACCTAAACATAGTAGGAAATATTGTGGATAATCTTGCTAGACCATTACCTCTTTTGATAATAGAACCTAGGCCAATATAAGTGCGAAATGAGGATTATTTTGAGCAAATAATTCCAATTTATACAGACCTCCAATTTTTGAATACTTTAGAATGTTCAGAGAATCGGCAGAAGTAAGTTAAACTTCAACATGGTTGAAAGTTGACATTCAAACAATAAACAAATCGTTCATCCCGATAACTAATCGCATTTATCTTCCGATGGAAAAAATGGCGTCCGATTGATCATTTTCCGATTACTCATCGTATGGTTTGACACCGTTCAGCACAAAATTTCTCATCGATTAGTCATCGATGAGCTTTTCTGAATGCGGACAATATTTTTTTGGTAAATTTTAGTTAGTTTTTCTTCACAATTTTTCAAGTTGGAATAATGTCAATATCGTATAAATATTGTTTTGTATCATACTGCACGAACACAACAGTTACAACGCCTGGTAAAAAGTTTGTAACTGTGCCGCCTGCAGTAACAGTTAAAAGAAAATTATGGTTTGAGGCTGCTAGTAGCAAATATACACAGAATATTGCTGTGAAAATAATGTTGATGCCAGTATCGATATATTTAAATGTGTTTGATTTTTAGTCTGAAACTGACATGGACAATAATTATGTTCAACACTCGATAATGGGAGGGAGAAAAACAACTCCTAAGTCTCAATAACAGCTAGCAATATGACAATCATAACCTATAAGTAGGTACCTACTTCATCACATCAGAATTGGGGCCCTATGTCAACCCTTATGTAGAGCTAATTTCTCTTTTAGTGTTTATACACGTCACAGTATAAATGGCGGATTATTTAAATAATCCAAAAGTTGAGTTTTCAAATCGTCATAAAAATCTTTCAAGAATAAAAATATTAAAAATTGGTTTTATCCACCACTAACCATTAACATTGAGAAAACATCATATTTTTGTTAAGTTTAACACCCGGCTATTCACAATTTTTAACTAAGTTTGAAAAGGTAGTTGCTTGTAATGAAATATGTATAGCGTTTCCCAACGGATTCAAACACCAGGTCAATCCTACGTTCTAGGTCAACTCCAGCTGTATTATTGGATGGTGCAACCAGCAGAAACATTTTCTGTTTTCCGCAAATCAATGAACAATATATTTTTCCATTTATCATTCTATCCTATCCTTACCTTTTTATGTCTTCGATTAAGTTTTAATTCTGATAATATACCTACAGAGTATCTTTTTGAGGTTGGAAAGAGAACAACATATTTTTATAACAATTCAATATATAACGTCAAACATAATAAACTGATTAACAATTTATTTCCATGAGTGTTTTGTTTAGCATTAATTAAAGGGATTGATACTCTAGGAGCTGCTGTGAATTCATTAGGAGCTGGTGGAGATTCCTTGCATTGTGGTGTTGATGCACAGCCCTTGCAGTTTTCTGGTTGATATAGATAGCAGTCTTGGTCTGGAGGACAAACAAAATCTAAACAAGGACTGGTTCGTACACGGCAATCCGCATAAACTGCAATAAAAAAGAAGTACCAAGAAAAATAATATACAATAAAGTGTGTTAAAAACAAAACTACTTAAACTAAATAGTTTTCAAATAATTTTGAATGTATTTTACCATATAAAATATTACCATAGTTATATACGTGACTTAAGCTTGTCGCATTTTATCATTTAATAGATTAAAGTGTTAAAATATGTAAATAAACTCACTATCGGTACATAAACCAAGTATACAGCAGCCGCCACAGCACGCCTTATCATCGTCACACTAAAAATATTAAACTTTTAACAACGAATACTGAGCGATTTCTATTTAAATGTTAATATGATATATGAGTATATATTCTTAGAAACTCGTTTTTTATTTATTATTTCTGAACCGTAAATGCGACCTTCATTAAATTCAGATGATTTATAAAAATGTGCATGACCTTTATTGAGTCTCCAGGAACTCTCGTGTGCTATATGAGTCACTTGTGCGTAGAGCGCTAGTTTGAGTTTTACACAGCGAGCTAAAAACATTGATACAATTTAGTATCGTAGTAGTTACTATTGATGAAATTTTCTGTTTTGGGTAGCGAGATTCATTAATTGATTGGTGTTGTATTTTCATTGCTATTGAGAAAGTGAGTGAGTGATTGTTACAAAAATGAATTTATGAATTTATTATGAACAAATTTATGAATGTTTATGAGTATACGTGCTCTAACCATATATTTTTACAGTCGGCAGAAGCAAACAATCGAGATTTTGAATCGATAACCAAATATCGATACCATAAGTGTTAACTGTCAAGAGTGTCAAGAGATATGTAAACAAATGGTGTGTTCTTTTACAGAATTTGCTCGAGCAATTCAGTTACTTTGTTCACTTGAATGATTTTGCGTATTCTTTTTAAGCGCTCGTTTTGAACAGAGCTGAACTATCGCTTCCCCCCTTGCCCCTAACTGCACTACCTCTAGAGGGGCTTCGGTCCTGATTACTTGCTCTGTTCAGTTGATCATAACCTCAAACCATAGACAAAATTATATAACATTTCTCTATGCCTCAAACCATAAGGAAAACAACCGGAACTTGATTTATTTTGAAGCGGTTTCAAAATGTGTGAGCACTTATATGGAAACACCAATTAATTTCATCACCATTTTATAATACACTCTTCTTTTTCCTCCACTTATTATTTTTGCGCATTCTTTTTAGGATTTCCTGCTCACTTTGGTCACCCGCCCAGGCTGAAAATTATCTCAACAGAGCTGAACAGAATAATGTAAAAAGAACACAACAAAAGTCAAACTTGCTAAAAATTTAATTCTTAATATTAATAAAAAAATTTATATTGGACCAAAAGTAAAACTACCATCTGCCCTAAATATATTTTCAAATTTCATGTAAAAATCGGATAATTTATTTATTTATTTATTTAGGTAGATATTTCGATTATGTTAACAATTACTAATGTACAATCGTTTACATTAGCTCCGGATTGGCTCGTTGCGATTACCTTTCTTTTAGTTCGCATATTTTCGGGGGATCATGTTTGCTTCTGCCTAGAAAGAACATATTATAATATGTCCAATCAAAATGGCGTCTAATAAGTTTCAGTGGACGGTAAAAGCTAAAAAATTTCTAATTTCGGAATACGAAGCAAACGAAATGATGTATAATGAAAAAATAGTGACTACAAAAACAGAAACAAACGTTTAATTATTTATCAGTCAATTGCAGAGGGTGGAAGTAGTATTACTGATGGTTGCACAGCAGCAGATGTGAGGAAGAAAATAAACGGATGGAGATATGTCAGTATTTGGCTGAAAAAGCAAAGTTCTTTCAATACATGGCTATGGAATTCCCAACTGCTCACGTCTGGCTACCCACGATTTAAGCACCAAAAGCAAAAAACTGTTGTTCATCCATTTTGACACAACAATGTGATCAAATTAATATGACAGTGTAAATGGCAAAATATTCTTATAATATTTCACACAATATTTTTTCATCATACCTATAAATATTATCATATATTTGGTAATAGACATATGACATAGAACTATGACAGTATAATACCGGCCTTAAAAGCTTCTACACAAATGAACATAACCAAACTCACCGCCTTTCCATATTCCCTACAACTTTGGGAAATCACCAAACCGATGTCTAAAAGCATTAAAAATATATTTCTCATAATTCTTAAGTTACAATTTTACTTTTTTTATAGCACTAGACATGTACGTTCCGTTGCTTAATGTATTATCAGTACTATTAACACTATTGTTGATAAATTAACTCAAATTATATTTTAAGTTCATAATTTGTAGAGCTCACCCACGATTGGAATCAATCTTAACAATATTGGTAGGTATTTAGCATTTAAACGAACGAATAAGTAGTCGAAGTAACCCGCGCTTGGCCTACATGCTACATTAAAAATGATTAGAGAAACCTTGAAAAGTTTAACACTAGAAAATTTAATAGGTTATTGTCTACTTTGCAAAATAGACGTCAACTATTATATTTAAATATTATTACAAAATTAAACAAAATGTTTGAAAATATTTTTCAGTTTTAAGAGAGTTTGTTGTGATATAGTTCACAAAATTAGAATGTTGAAAAACACCAAGTTGCAATTTTGCTTAACTGTCAACCATGACTGCTATAGTTGAGTGATATATTCACTACTCATGCAGTGAAATTATTTCAGTTAACCTTTGCCCATGGTTTTGAGTGTCAAGAACTCTACACTTTTCAATCATTGATTCTCTATATTGTTACACGATCACTCTGCCCTCACCACCAACCATTGAGGCTACATTCGTCATCAATTCGCTGGCACTTTGGCACGCAAGTTGGTACGAAATTTGCCATTCACAATAACTTCAAAGTCGACTTTAACGCAAGCGCGTTCGTACCTAAATAATTATCAGGATTCCTTCAACATATGGTCGAAGCATGATTCTACTTCAGTCTCAGGTTAGAGGTTATTATTTATAATAATATATAATTGGGATTTATTTTTTATAGCAGTATATACCCAGATAGCACAAGACGTCTTTAAGACGTTCGTTGTATCTTGGTCTGAACGTCTTAGTCCCTGAATAAGACGTCTTAAAGATGTTTTTCTTAAGACGTTTTAAAGATATCTGATTCTCACATCCTAAATACGTCTTAAAGACATCGTAAGTGTGTACATAAATAAAATCATGTATAAAAAGTCAGACAATGATAAAATTGAAAAAAATAGTATAGGCAGAGACCTGGTATAGGTAGTATTCTATGTAATAAATCTTCTGGAGGGTATTCCATATATTTGAGGTTAACTTTCCAACTAACAAAATAATAGCTATATTTGTTTGAAATAAAAAGGTAAACTATATTAAAAGGCAGTTAATGTACTATAATATACTTTTTCAATTATAATTATGAAAATACATCAATGGAAATAAGTCGATTTCATGAACTTTCGGTTGGCAACGTCTTTTTCCTGCCTTTTGTAGGTCTGTATGAGACCAAAAATGGATCTTATGAAGATGTCTCAAAGACGTCGTTATTTTTAACATACGGCCTCTAAGGGACGTCTTTCAGACGTATCGAAGGCGTACAAGAACGTCTTTAAGACGTAGTCAACGTCTAAGAAAGATTATCTTAAAGACGTCTTATAGATGTCCTTGTGCTATCTGGGTACTGGAGTTTAGTAGTGATGGACAACGCGGAATATCAATTCAATGATGATCAATTCGATGAAAATGTCAAACTATCAGACAGATGTCAGATATATCAAAAAACAAATAACAAAAATTAATGCGCATGTCCCATAGCCGGCACGAAGTGCAAGTCGGAGTGAAAGTTTGCAGCATGCAAGAAATTTAGACGACTTCAACTTCAACTCTGACGCCAAATTGATGCGTTATTGTGAACTATCACACTGAAATAGATTTGCTTAGCTTGCGTGCCAAAGTACCACGTGGCCAGCGAATTGATAACGATGTAGCCTAACAAGACGAAAGACGTTGCGGAATACAAAAATTCACTAGCATCACGCCATGCCACGCTATGTAATGAAAATGTGTGCAATATTTATTGTGGTGTACACGCTCGACCCATACGATACCACGACACGCCAATCGACTTGTGGCGATTCTATTCTCATGTTTCCGATGCGTGTTATTACGTGTGAGACATGTAGTCGGCTTCTCAAATACCGAAGCATTCTATTTTCGTACTTTAAAAAAGTTAGCGAGCAATTAGACCATTTTCCATCCTATTTCACTCAAATACAGACTAAAAAACACAAGAACACTGAATACAATCTAAAACGATCGAAAGCAAACAATGTGACGTTATTTCATCCAATAACTCTCAATTTCTCGTAACTACAGTCCGAAACGGTCAACAGAGCTCGAATTCACTCAAAAACCCTCGGGCTTCCTGGGATTACTAACTTTTGGAACGGGAACAATAGTACTATACTTCAATTTACTAGTCATGACACTAGTTTGCAAACACGTATTGATAAGATTTAATAAGGGATATCCAACAACACAAAAAATGTCTTTTAGTAATTTCACGGTTAACATGTCATCTCCTGTTGCCTCACTTTTCAAATTAAAAATTATTCCTCGTATTTTATTCAAAGAAACAGTTTTAAATGTGTTAATTTCAACATTTTTGGCCAATATAGGAATTTCTGTAAATTTTGTAGGAGTAGGAATGCTATTAACGATATCAAATTATACTGTCTAAATAGAACTTATTTAAATGCTCATTAAAGAAAACATTACTATTAGTTGTTTCTCTTGAAGCATAATCTATGTCTACAATTTTATTATTTACAATTTGTTTTAAAGTACGCCACATTTTCTTACTATCTCTACGATATTCATGAATAGAACGTTCATAATATTCCCTTTCTTTTTTTTATATTAACTACTTGATTTCGTTTATTTTTAAATCTTTCAAAATCAACTAGATTATTAGTAAACTTGGAAATCTTATATATTAGATCTCTCTCCTTCTGCATCAATCCAACACTTACCTTCAACATATTTAAATTCCTGTAATGGCGATAGTCTATCTTAGGTCGATTCAATATTATCAACAAAATTTTTCAATAAAAAATCAACATCAGAAGTGTTGTAATCCCAATGCTTATCAATTAAAGTTGATTCGATATCCCTTAAGACCATTGGAAAGATTAAAGTAATTAAACAGACTCCTGAGAAACTACAACTAGATGAGATGCATAAGTCAGAGTAATACTGCAATATAGTTTTGACAAGTAACCTAATAGAACACTGACTCCTGTATAGGCACCTCATAAAGCTCAAACTAGTGGAGGTACGAGAATAAAGAAACCTCAGTTATTATCCTCTTGCTTGCGGAATCCATAGCAATGTAGAATCTTAGGGCACAACATCTAGGAGACTGCTGGATAGAAGAGGTACACCCAATAAACAATTTTCGTGACTTATAGTAACTGATATTTTTATAGCGTATTCATAAAGGTTACACAATTATATAAGGAAATGCTTTGTAGTTTTATTGCAACACTTATAGTAAATTAGGTTTATTAGGGTGTTATGCCATTACTGTAAGTTCTAGATTTATAATGAATTGTTTTTTTTTTAATTTGGTTATTTAACGTCGGTCTATTTCTGCGACTGAGGCTAATCACCGACGCCGGGAGCACTCTACCCCTAACAGGAAATTTTGCCGAACCCACTGGTGTTCCAACCAGTGGTAGGGTTCTTTATCGAGCCCAACATCCATGGACTCGGGACCTCGGTTTTACGTCTCCTCCGAAAGACGGCATACCTACATTATACCTCGTGCTCATTGGTATAATGCCTGCGAGCTGTGATATGCTACTCCGCTGCAGGCTGTACGGGTTGTAACTATTTATATGACTGTGTTATAAAACCTTGAAGTAATCGTTACCTCAATTTATATAACAAATTTATATAAGGTTTGCCGTTACCTCCGCAATAAAACTAATGGTTTCTGAGTTTTATAATAGCATCGTTGTTTACCTTTTTAAAACTTCAGATACTTAAGATCTTCTATAAATACGTTATGAAACTTTAAGTAACAAGTTCTTTTATAAATACGTTATGAAACTTTGGGTAACTGATGTTTTCTCTTTGTGTTTCAGTAAAAAGTTAACCCAAAATAGGAGTGGTTATTATCTAACTTTGTAAGAAAATTGTGAATAAAACTATGATTAATAGCTGGAAAAAAATCAAGTACAGCAGTACATTTTGCCGAAAAGTTTCTAGGCGTTTTACCAGAATAACACAAGTAGTGCCAGCATCTTCTGGGGTAAATTAAAAATCATCACTTTCGTTAATCGACAGGTATCTTCCAGTTCCACTTTATCCACAAATGACGTAAAAATTTCTTCTTTACCTTTGAATATTACCACCAAAAGTTCTCTAACCATCACTTGTGGTGTGCTGTGACACTCAACTAACACTTAATAATTTATAGTAGACTTGAAGTTTTATAGAATCACAATTTATGGATATATAGTGTTTCTTTGAGTTTTATAGTGTTACCGACAGTAATTTTGTGGTAACTAATTTTTATAAGGGTGTAGACATAATCCGCCATGATAATTTTCTAAAACGCAGATATAAACAGGAACAGAAAATTAAATATTTAACAAAATTTTGGATACTGAATTTAGATTGGACTCTTATTTTACATTATATTGTAAGAACATATGATTGATTCTGTTTTATGAACAAATTTAAAAAAATTGAAATAATTATTTTTTTAAATTCAATAAGAATTTTCTCAATAATACATATTTCAAAGGACAATGAATTTTTTAGAAGTGCATTGCTAACATTTACAGTAAAAAATGATTGGCAATATAATTTTGGTGCAACCTTATGTGTGGAAATGATGTGACAAGTATTAAAGTGCACATAATATAACACATCATCCATCTTAATATCATATAAACATGGAGACAAAAATGAATTACTATACTGCCTGATGTTTAAAATGTATGCTAAAAAGAGAAAACACATATTGAAAATGTGACAGATGACAGCTTGATAAAGAAATAATTTAGTAATGGTAAGGTTACCAACAACTCTATAGGAAAAGTTTATAAGAGTAACCAAGTCAGTAATAAAACTAAATATCATTACATCCTCTTCCTAGATGAAGTTTTATAAATGTACGGGAAATATTTCCGTTACTTTTAGTTATAGACTTATGGGTTTTACCTATAACGTTACTAAATAAAGGTGTTCGCAACTCTTATAAATTGATCCATTTAAGTGTTGTAAAGGGTTTATAAGAGTTACAGAAAGATTACTATGCTTAGCTTACATAAATTGCAGTTTTATAAAATAGTGATGGTAACTTTACGGTTACTAGTTATTATATAAACGAAAATGTTTATTGGGCACTTAGCTAAACCTAAACTGAAGTCTGCGAATATCCCAAAAATTCCTCCAGGAAATAAGATCTATTTTTATCTGAGACAATCTAGTAAAAGAAAGTGGGCTTAGTAGATCTTTTAGGTTTCAGTGAGAACGTTTACCCAAAAAAATCCTTATTGATACGTATGAATAAGGAAAAATCTCTTGCGACCAAATCTGAACTGTATGGTGGAAAACCCGACAGTTTCATGTCCTTTTTTCCTTATTTCATCGAATACTTCTGGTATACTAATGATACTATCGTCGATATAAGTGAAAATTTTCGACTGCAAATGATAATTACTTTTCAAACACCTTTAAACATAAAGGAAATCTTTACTAGTAAAGTGTAAATATAAAAACAAGAGTGACTAAGGTGTTAATCGATGATAAACAGAGAAATTTTGAATGTTTATATAAAAAGGATTTCAATTTCTTCAAAGAGGCGAAAGTACGAGATGCGTGGTGTGTTTGTTATATTTATCCTGCTTGCAGGACTCGCAGTTTGTTATGGTCAAACTGGTAATAGAATAGTTCGAAATAAACATCACAAACATTGTCATAAATGGCATTTGTGTAAGTTATCTTCTATATAATAATGTAGATAATAATAATAATACTTTAAATAGTTGAAAACTGAATATATAGGTTTACTTATTCTCTATTTTCCAGTGCACAAATTTTATTTTTTAACGTTCCTGGCTCTCAAATTCAAAGCTATACTGGTAGTAGGATCAATCTGGGCTATTGCTTTTATATTCGGAAAAGTATTTGCAGCCATGAAAATCGTACAATATATGAAAAGTGAGTATTGGTATAGTATAAAAATAAAATCTATAAATTACCTACTTTCAATATTTATTTTACTGTTCTAGAGTATTTCACCATAATAGGAATTTTTTTTCAATTTTTTTTTAGAAAGTGATCATCCAGAAATAATTTATTCTAAGCCCCCGCATTATTACGACCACAAAAGTATAATACATTCAGGTACTCCATCAGAGTATGTTTTTGATTCACCGCCAAGTGGTGCTGAATTTGGGCTTGGAAATGGGTATAGTGATCCAAATTTACCTCCAAATTTACCACCAAGTTATGGAAGAAGTTATAACAGCGAAAATAACGATTCGTTTGAGAGTTTGAATGTGTTTTTTGAAAACATTAGGAGGTAAAAATAGAAGCTTATTATGGATTTTATGGTGATCCTTTCATGTGAAATATGTTTTTTAGGTCAAATTTAACAGAAACAGTTTTCAAAGAAATGGACTTAAATACAAAACCTTGTAAAATGAAATTTGTGTGTGAAGCTGATTTTAACGCTAGACAAAATAGCATAGTGGACACAATATTTAATATGTTTATGTAAGTATATTGACAAATTAACTGAAAAATTTGTCCTTTCTCCTTCTCTCTGATATTTGTTCTGGAATATCAAGAAAACGTCCTAATTTTCTTTAGTAATGTGGAGTTCCCTATTACATTGCTCTGCATGTTAAGGCGGAAGCGAGGATGGCTGCATACAGACTGGAATGCAATGGGAACTGGTATGAAAGAACCAACACCCATTGTCATTCCAGAATCACAGAAGTTATCACAAACTCACTACTTAGAATGAGAAGTGACATGTTGGCAAGAAGTAACGACACCCAACCATACCAAATCCAGCTAAACTGGTATGGGTTGGAAGCATGCAGTCAGGAAGGAACGTTGATGTGGTACACTGACGGATCAAAGACTGACATTGGAACAGGTGCTGGAGTCCACGGTGCTAGACCCAGGTGCAATATTTTCACGCACCGTTGGGGAATCTTGCTTCTGTATTCCAGGCAGAAATCTACGCTATCGGTATGTGTTTGCAGCTGAATATTGAAAGGGGGTACAGGGGTCAAAAGGTCCTAATTCTCTCCGATAGTCAGGCAGCATTAAAAGCTTTAGCATGTCCTCAGATCAGATCTAGACTGGTCTGGGATTATCTACAGAAACTTAAAACCCTGGCTAACCACAATAGAGTTACTCTTAAGTGGGTCCCAGGGCATAAAAAGGTCATTGTTGGAAACGAAAAGGCAGACATCCTAGCAAAGCTGGGGTCTGAGACAGCATTCACTGGTCCTGAACCAGTATTTGGGATATCCAAAACTGCTGCGCTTGGTTGTATATCTCGGTGGACTCAAACTAAACACCAGTTGTACTGGAGACACGTGCCAAAACAGGAACACAGCAAACTCCTGGTTAAAAAACCCTCGGAGAAGCTGACCAACGAAATACTAAACCTTAGCAGGGCCCAAATAAGGATAGTGACGGGTTTACTCACCGGTCACTGTACTCTAAGGAAGCACATGCATACAATCGGCATATATAGGGAGGAACCTATCTGTCGGTTGTGCATGGAAGAGGAGGAAACAGCCTCTCACATTATCTTTGATTGTGAAGCATTATCTCACTGGAGATATAGACTCCTAGGAATAGAATTTTCAAGGGAAGATTTCTCCAAGAAGAACCTAGTGAAAAGTCTGCTGAGCCTGATAAGGGCTAGTGGTCTCTTCACATAAACGGCACAACCAAGAGCACAAAAAGCCTTAAGGCTGAGGTGCCGAGGACATCAATCCTTTGACTGATGTGCTGATACAATCAATCAATCAATCAATCCCTATTACAGATTGGAATTACCCCCTATAAGTCCCCCTACTATTTTGAATTTCTTGTCATCTTTTCAACCCGTATATCTTACCAAATAAATATTGCAACTACATATTTTGTTCTCGAAATTAGCCAATTAGCGAGAGACATAATTGTATAAGTGTATTTGATGATATTTGGTTTCAACGAAATGGTGGTCCTGTCCACACAATTACGGTCCTGTCAAGTATTTGCATTATTGCAAAATTATAAATATCCAGTACCATGGTTTACTTTTTTTGGTTCAATTTGCTGTAGGACGATAGTAAACTAGACTTACTTAAATTATTGTCACCGTGTTCGCACTTAAGTGGCTTTTGTACTGTATCATTTTCAATAAGCTGAATAATCATACCTCCGTTAAAACTGTTTATTTAGCTACCACTTCTCAAATTTATTATAACCTGTTCTGTTATGTTTATTTTGTTTAGAGACGATTCCTATCAAAAATATAGAACCAATGTAACCATAAAAAGGTTTGAAGATTGTAGCAAACTAAATCCAACATGTGATGAAGTTAATACATGAAGAATTTTAGAAACAATGAAGTGGAGCAAATACTTATAATATATTTATTAATTTATTTATTTATAGAAATATAACAGTTTTAAATAAATCAGCCAATTTGTTTTTTTTTTAGTTTTTTAATCAACGTAATTTTATAACATAAAATTCTCTAGTTTTACAATTGTCTATACGATAAGAGCTAATTGTGTAGAAAATGTATACGTATATAATAGTATTTAAAATTTAGCAATAGTCCCAAAATTTTGCAATGGGTTTCATATTAGACATATTTCATTCACATTCCCCGTTAAACCCGGTTAGAGTATCTCGGTGAAGGTGGTGGGAGGCAACTACGTCATAATGACGTCAACATTAACCATTTTTGAAACCCTATTTCTTTCACTTTACGTTTACCTATTACCACAGCTTATGCCCGGTTTAATAAAGTAGAGTTAAATATCTGGAGTTACCCCGAGGGTTAACTCTCGAGTTACAATGCAAAGTTCACTGTAAAAATATATAAAAATAGAGGAATTCGGGCCACAGAACAGTTTTTTCTTTTATGAATTCTTTATCGTTCCAGTAATCTAGTGTCTATTCTATCTCTAAAAACCCTAGGCTCTCGAAGTGCCTCAACTACTTGAATAATATCTTCCTCATCATCTCTGTTGGAAGTCTTCAAAAATTTCAAATAAATCTCACTTCATCCATATCCAATTAATTTTTAATTGAAAAACAGTGCCACAAATATCAATACAGTTTTGCATACTATGTATTAATTTTTAAATTATCCAATAAAAAACAGTAATTTCTAATTTGAATGTCCCTATATTATTTCTCAAATCTTCAAGTTCAGCCATAGAACACTTTACTTTCAGCTTCTCCACTCTATGAGTTCAACTTTAACCACCTTTACCTATTATGAAGCTGGTAAACCTAAGGGCAGGTAGGGGAGGTGTTCCCAAACGGAAATGACGTCACGGTTAAACTCAATGAAATGGGATCGGGTAATGTGAATGAAATATAGCTACAGAGGTGGGTAGTTATTTGAAATATTTCTATTTCAAATACCTATCTAAAATATAAATACCTATTTTGTATCTCTATTTTAAATAGATGCGTGAAACCTATTTTATATTTATCATCTTAAATAACTGTTTTGACCTATTTTTTATTTTAAATAGGACCATCCGATTCCGATCCAGGATGTGTCAGAGTGGCCGATTAGGATTTCAAAGAGTTACAATTTATTCTTTGGTATTTTTTTCGGGTACATTTTGTGTTCGGTTTAGTACAATTTGCTTTTTCATTCTGGCAGCACTAGATGATAAAGGCGTTGACAGTTGGCTGAGTTGACAGCCAGTTTATTTGTTTTACCTATGGCAGAGACCTATGTTTTTAAATTACCCTGTATAGATAGAGATCAAGAGATACTCAAATTTTGTGGACTCAAACGCCTAGATAATAATATATCTCAGAGACGACGATTTTATTCCACTACTTCGTTTTAAACTTGGGTTTTGAAACAATTGTAGATGTATGTATCTTCCAATAATTGTTATAGGTATATTGTTGTGTGTTTGTTGTTAACGCTGAGTTGTATTTACATATTAATGGTTTTTGCTTACAGCCATTAGATTTTATATGAAATAAAAAATCTGGGCCTTATTTATTAAATATAATACTCCATTCGCTTCATCCGCACCTGTTGAAAGGTTATTCTCATATGCTGGGATGGTGATGAGACCAAAACGAAGATCAATGTCAGACCGCAATTTTGAGAATAAGCTTCTACTAAAAGCTAATGGCCATTTAATAGGCTCTACATAGAAGTAAAAGAAATTTATTATAATATATAAAAATTGAATGTATTTAAAAAATACATTTATAAAAAGCAACGCATTTTTAATTTTTCATACCTTTACACGAGACCTATTTACTATTTTAATATCTATCTGAAATACCTATTTTCTATCTTCTATTTTAAATAGAATTCTCAAATCTATTTTCTATTTAACATTTTAAATACCTTTTGGTCACCTATTTTGTATCTTTTATTTTAAATATGTTTTAAAACCTATTTTACCCACCTCTGTATAGCTATTATTTGCCACCGAATACTACTCTACGAAAGTATTCGGTGTTATTTGCCATGGAGGCTATTGATAGATACAAGGCATAAGACATTTAAAAAAGAAGAATTCTATAAATAAAAATGGCATCAGCAAATAGAGGTGAAGCTGTGCCAAAACAAATTCAACAAGACTGGGTAAACAGAGAATATATAGAAATAATTACGATTAGTATAAAGAAAATCACAGATTTTCTAAACTCATTTGGTAAGTTTGTGTAACACTTCCTCCCATACGATGATTTTTTTACATTGTCAAAATTTACAGATCTGTCTTGTCGATCAAAACTTGCAGGTTTAAACGAAAAACTTACGATACTCGAAAGAAAAATTGACTACCTGGAGGCTTGTGTAAGTATCCTATAAGTTTCGTTTGCTGTGATATTTATATTTGACCTTTTCAGGTAACCAAAGGTGAAACACTTACATGAGACCAGCTAGTTTAGTTCAAGTACATTACCATGTCTGTTAGTTACAGATTTTTAAAATACTTGCCATCTAAAACTATACAACAAAGTAGGAATCTTTTTTACTGGATAAATTTACAATTCAATGCTTTAGATATTAATCGTAAAAAACAATTTGGGCCAGATAGGACTTGTGCAGAATGGATCTTAAGGAATGGGGGTTCTGTAAAATTTGTTAATTTCACAGAATATTCCAAAAATTATAATGAGCTTCCTCCAGAAGGAACAATTGTTCGACTAAAAGAAGTAGATGCTTCACATACAAGCATTATGCATACTGGATTTGAACATTTTAATGGCTGCAAAAATATTGATACCTTAACTCTTCATAAATGTGCTTATGTCGATGATAAATCCATGGTATTGTTACATTATTTGAAAGATTCATTAAGTAAATTACAAGTTAGTTGTTGTCCAAATGTAACAGATAAAGGAGTTTTAAGTCTAGCCAATTTAAAACAATTATCAAAGTTAAATTTGTGTGAGTTGCAGTCTGTTAAAAAAATGGAAGAAGCTATAGAAACATTAAAAACTAGCTTACCCAATTGTAACATAGAATGTACTAAGTAGTAAAACAAAATTTTCACCATATAGAACTGATTTTTAATGTAAATATTTTTTATTTTAGTTGTTCTTGGTTTAATTATATTATTTAAACAAGTTTTAATATTTATACAAGGATAACAGATATATACAACATTCTATATGGTAAAATGAATATTATTTTAGTAATGTACTGGAACCTTAATTATAAATACATGTATTTCAATTTCATTGTATTTTTCTTTCGATCAATCAAACTATAGTTTAGTGAATATTTAAATTTTTATCTGCGTTCGACTACTGTGGAAGATTTTTTACTACTTTTTTTTTGTATTTTGCTTAAGCAACCAAAGTTACTATAGGCACAAATAACTTCTTGGGAAATCAATTCTTCACTTGACTATAGAAAAATGAACTCTATATTCTTGACAATTTTAATCAAATTAAGTTTCAATTATTCTTTTAAGAATGGAGCTCTATCTTGTGTTTATTCTTACCATTTATTTATTAAATGGGTTATTAAACATACAATTTTTGCGTGATGGCATTGTCTAAAAAAAGACAATGGTGATGGTGAAGTAGCGATAATCCCGCTTAAATTTGAAATTCACAACTTCCTAATGATAATCTTCTTTTATTGGTGGGTTGTCTTTTTAATAGTCGGTCATACAGCTCCATTCAGTAGTTCGGTCCCCAAAACAAAAGACCAATTGGGGATTCAAATTAAGATCGCAGCGCCAACTGAACTGAACTACTTTGTACATTGTTGTATAACCTCAAATAATCTTTCACACAAGGTTTTATTTTCATTGTTTGATCTGTGGTTTGATTGTAGTAAGATGTTGCCTTTGGATTTTTTTTGTTCTTTTTATTATATTCAACCTATAAATTGAAATCAAACAATGGACATTTTATGGCAAAGAGAAGCGCGGTTATAAAATAATGTACAAAGAAATAGTTCGTTTTCTGCCACCAGATAGAGTATCGCTTATATTGTTTTCTATCTTATTTTCCGTACAAGTATTCTATGTTACTTTGAGGTTAAAAATATGTTAAAAAGCGCTATGTATCTTTAAAAATGTTTATACAAAAAACAAAAGTAGGTATTAGACGATATTCAAAAGCCGTTCATAATTTTTTGAGGGAGCATCCTCATTTAGAGAATATAAAAAAATATATTCCATCTCAGTATCTTAAAATTTCATCAAAAATATCTAATGAGTATCTGTATTTAACTTGTACAAAAACAGCTAAAGTTATTGCTGATCATGTTATACCTTCAGTTTGTGAAGATCAAATTATTGCGGAGACAAATGCCGGGTTAGGGCTGATCACCACAGAATTATTGGAAAAAGGTGTTAAAAGAGTGAGAATGTATGAATCGTGCTCGGATTTTAGACTGGATTTAAAAGTAAGCACCACCACATATTGTAAAAGACGTTAAAACTATGAATTAATTTTTTTTTAGAAATTTGATACTGCCTTTCCTGGTAGAGTAGAATTGTTTATTAAAAATATATTTCATCTAGGACGCTTTGAGTATTTAGATAAACTAGATGGTGTAAACAGAGTGGAATCTCTTTTGAAAAATGTACCCAAAAAGGCTTGGATTGATGGTAGGATTGAAATAGATTAGGATTTGTCCAATTCCTATATTTATTGTTATATTTCTTAGATCCTGCGATGACTATAATAGGAGCTCTTCCAAATTCAAGATTTATAAAATATCTAGTTAAATGTTTAGCACTACAAACAGGCCTGGCATTATATGGTAGAATACAATTATTTGCAATCATAAACTCACATGATTATTGTGTAAGTTTTTTGAAACAATATGCTTTTGAGATTCTAACATAAAATAAACAAATATCCTATGCTTTAGTTATAAGGTGTGTTTTTATAGTTTATTTCATTACAGGTTTTCACAGCAACACCTCAAGACAACTTAAGGAAATATCAATTTATATCAGTATTATTCCAACTTTTATTTGATATTGAAAAACTGGAAACTTTTCCCCGTAATATATTTTTACCATGGGAGAGAACTAATAGAAAAAATAAAAAACAGGTACATATTTTTTAGATTATAAATAGTAGGATACAAGGTATCAAAGATTTGTAGCTTTTCAAATGATAGCAATTGAGCAAAATAACTGCTACTAAGAGATTTTATCTGATTTTTGGTAATTTTGTATTAGACTTTTGTTATTTTTCAGGTTGAAGAACTAGTATTTGTTAAAATCAATTTTAAAAAACAGCTCCCAGTTGCAATGGATAAAGTATTACAGATGTACTATTTTATTAGACAGTGTTATGGAACAGGAAATAATTCAGTTCTACCAACTCTTGAGTAAGACAACACAGTACTCATCAATTATGACAATATTCAAAGTATTTTGAAAATCTGATTAAATTTTTGAAATTGCCTCATATCAAATTTGAATTGTGCCTTAGATAATTGAACCATTTGAATTAATTATCTGAATATTTTTATTTTTAGAAGATGGATTCCGAGCAGCGGATTAAATGTGCTACTGCCTAGACAAAAACATCAAGAATATAATACAGAGATTAATATGTTCACAAAATTCCGAGAGTTAACTCCTTTACAGATAATAGCAATTTTTATGTAAGATATTTCTAGTACGAGTATTACAATGAAATTCAAATAAAATGATTGGTATTAAATACCTCATGAAAAGAGTATTTTGTAATATAACATATATTTTTCAGTGAAATCACCCACAACCCTTCGTATTTGGGCAGCCCTTTTATGGCAATGATTGAAAACGAACTGATAAAAAGTGAAACAATAGAGACAAGCTTGGCAGATGCTTCATTGGAAAAAAGTATATCTGGAGAAGTTGGAAAACTCAATTTACAAGATGATTTTGACTGAATATGTTTAATATAACAATAATTGCTGAAAGAAGCCTCTTTGGCTGTGAATTAATGAAGCACAAGAATGTGAAGTCTGATCTGAGTACAGATAATTTTGCAAAATATTCTTGATATTATTCAGTACATCAGTTATAATATATTGTGGTAGTTTTGAAATAAATAGATTGAATACCAGTATTTTATTATTAAAACTAAAATACAGAGGATTTACTTGATTTTAATAGTACTTTCATCATAATACTTATTACAACTTTTCCATTTGTATCTCTTTTTAGGATCTTTATTGCTATTAGAAGGAGTTAAGTTAGGCATTAAACCTGTAACAAAATAGAAATATTAAATTGTTTCAATGTACCTAACATCATAGAGTAGTCACCTGATTTTTGAGCCATAGCCACCAATGTGGCAATTCGTTTTTGTGATCGACCGCATAGTCCTGTTATCCGTTTCGGTAGCATACAACCATCGGATCTAACAAATTGACTCAAAATTAGAACATCAGTATGCTTGATGTCCAGACCAGAAGCACAAACTGCACAAGCAGTTTGATGTTGATTCTTAAGTAAATATGGTTCTCTTCCTGAAGGTATATACCGAGCAGAAATAACTAATTCGTTTCCGTTTTGTACTTCTTGGACTAGAAAAAACTAGTTTTAAGATTGTTGACGCATTTTTTTTCCAAACTTACTTTCTTTTAATCTTCGAGTAGGAAATATACTAAACATTTTTAATTGAAAGTTAATGTCTGAGGATATATTTCTTATATGTCTTAATAAGGAATTCATAATTTTTAATTGATTTATATTTGAAATAAAAAATTTAAGGTTATCTTGTTCTTCTAATCGCTTCTCTTCTTGTTAGTTAAATAAATCATTAGATTCATGAACACAGGTAATGTACCTACTTTTAAAGGCAAAGAAGAAGTGACAAATTATATAAAATGGTTGATAAGTTTTCAAGCTATACGTTTTATCTTTATCATAATGTAAACATAATATTAATTTATTAAATGTAATAATTTTAGAAATGTTGGTAAATTGAAAGTATACTATTGTGGCTTGAAGACACAGATTTCATTTAATTTACGGAATAGAGAAATTTTTGTCTGTGATTTTCACCTTATTGGCAATTTTGACTTTTGGCATTTACATAACCTGTTAACAAAATGTAATTGTTTTGATATACATTTATCAACATTTAGGATATTTGATACTCAATTAAGTTTCATATATTAAGCTAAAACAGGGTTTAAATAATAACATGGATCCTGAAGATAATGTTCATCGATTAGAAGGTAGTTCTTCGACGAAAGGTGGTTTAATTGTGAAGAAAAAACCTCACGTTTTTAAAGTTCCCCAAACATCATTATTTGGTTTAGATAAGTTAGCGGCTCAAAAGAGAAGGGAACGAGAAGCCGCAAATAAAATATCATTTGATATTAATGAAAGTGAAAGTAATGAAGAAGATAATGTTTGTAAAGAAACGTTTGACAAAGGTAGTATTAAACGTAAATTTAGAGAACATCAGGAAGAAACTCCAACTTATACTGGAGGTATAAGTAGAGAAGCCAGAGAACGATTGAAAGAACGAATTAGCTTCAATCAATCAAAAGGAGTATATGCAACAACTAAAAATAAAAAAGATTCAAATAATGATGACCAATCAGTAAGAGATTTGAGTGAACATTCTAATAGGGATAAAACACCTGGGTTCAAAGATGAGCCAAAGACACCAAATAGTTATACCAGAGATAGTACATCAAAAACTTCTTGGGATGAAGATGATCCTCCTGCTGAAAGAGTATCTTCTTGGGATTATCCTACTCCTTCACTGCATAAAACTAGAGGTGGAGATTGGTCAGAAAGGAGTAGTAAAAGTTACAGAGATGAAAAGTCTTACAAATATGATAATGATACTCCCAGACCAACACCTGCACACAAGTATAATGCTTGGGCTAAAGACAGGAAAAAAACTGGAGCTACCCCAAGGGAAGGTGAAAGGGAAAAAGTTAAATGGGATAATACAGTAGATAGAAAAAACTGGGAGGAAGAACAGAAGAGATTAGATAGAGAATGGTATAACATGGATGAGGGATATGATAATGAAAACAATCCTTTTGCAAGTGTTAGTGAGGAATATACTAAGAAAAAGGAAGAACAATTGGAACAGAGGAAAAAGAAAAGGTTATCTGCACAACAAAGACAAATAAACAAAGATAATGAATTGTGGGAGAGAAATAGGATGCTGACATCAGGTATGTATGATCTTTAAATATGTTGTACCTAAAAATTATTGTCCAAACATTGTTTTTCTTCATGAAGAATTTGATTGAACTACTTAAATGTTTTGTTGGTATTTTTTTCTCACCACTATTTTTATTCAGGTGTTGTCCAGTCAGTGGATCTTAATGAAGATTTTGATGAAGAATCAGTGGACAGAGTTCATCTTCTGGTCCACAACATAGTGCCTCCTTTTCTTGATGGTAGAATTGTATTTACAAAGCAACCTGAACCTGTTATCCCTGTCCGAGACCCTACATCAGATATGGCATTGGTTGCCAGAAAAGGTTCACACCTTGTCAGAGTATATAGAGAACAGAAAGAACGAAGGAAAGCACAGAAAAAACATTGGGAATTGGGAGGAACAAAGATTGGAAACATTATGGGTATAAAGAAAACTGAAGACGAAGAAGATAAAAAATATAACAAAGAAGATGACACTACAGATTACAAAGCTGATCATAAATTTGCTGAACATATGAAAGATACAGGTAACAAACTTATATAGCAGACTTACAGTTTTTTTAAAATGTTTAACCTTCAATGTATTTGCAGGTGCTGCTAGCAGTGATTTTGCTAGAAAAAAAACTATTACTGAACAGAGGAGATATCTACCTGCTTTTGCCGTACGACAAGAACTTTTGAACATAATTCGAGAAAATTCAGTGGTAATTATAGTAGGAGAAACAGGAAGTGGAAAAACAACACAATTAACTCAGTACCTACATGAAGAAGGATACAGTAAATATGGTATGATAGGTTGTACGCAACCCCGAAGAGTTGCTGCTATGTCAGTGGCAAAAAGAGTCAGCGATGAAATGGGAACTCAGTTAGGAGATGAAGTAGGTTATGCTATTCGTTTTGAAGACTGCACTTCTGAAAAAACTGTGATAAAATACATGACTGATGGTATTCTTCTCAGAGAAAGTTTACGTGAATCAGATTTGGATCATTATAGTGCCATCATTATGGACGAAGCTCACGAACGTTCGTTGAGTACCGATGTACTTTTTGGTTTACTAAGAGAGATTGTCGCAAGGCGTCACGATCTTAAATTGATCGTTACATCTGCTACTATGGATAGTAGCAAATTTTCAATGTTTTTTGGAAATGTACCTACATTTTCAATACCGGGTCGAACATTTCCCGTAGAAACATTGTTCAGCAAAAATCCAGTTGAAGATTACGTAGATGCAGCAGTAAAACAAGCTCTACAAATACATCTCCAACCGCCATCAGGTGACGTTCTTATCTTCATGCCAGGTCAAGAAGATATCGAAGTAACCTGCGAAGTTTTAGCTGAAAGACTAACGGAAATAGACAACGCTCCAGAATTGTCCATTTTACCGATTTACTCTCAATTACCGTCTGATCTGCAAGCTAAAATTTTTCAAAAATCCCCTGAAGGTATCAGAAAATGCGTAGTGGCCACTAATATAGCCGAAACGTCGTTAACTGTTGACGGAATTATTTTTGTCATCGATTCCGGTTATTGTAAATTGAAAGTTTACAATCCTCGAATTGGTATGGATGCTTTACAGGTAATTACTATTATAGACTGTTTTATTGCCATTAATAGCACAAATTGTCAACTGTGCCTCATTCTCAGACATAAACTATATGCTTTTAATAATTGTATCCAAAGTTACCAACATTCCTAAAGATAAATATAACTACTTCTATAATAACTTTCTCAACTGATTCCGCAGGTAGTTTTATATTGTATACTGAAGATTAACAAACCTTAAAATTAACAGATCTTTTTTTTTCTCTGTTTTTTTGGCACTTGTAAATCCATGTTCATTCAGCCAGTATCTAAGACTCAGATGAGTAAATTCAGTGCTATTATGCAAGTCAAAGCTTCCCTAATCGATTATGTTATACATATAAAGAAGAAAGAGTCAAAAGGATGGGTTTGGGACACAAGCTTCACACCCGGGGGCCGATCAGGGTGACTAACAGACAGATCAGGTGGGCCTCGGATAGGGGGGACACTCGATTAAAAAATTTAGTATTTTGTACAATAAAATTAGGTCATGCTGATCTCTCCGTTGTTTTAAAGTGGTAATATTCAAATTTTGCTGGATGGTTTCATAGTCTAAGTATCTACCAATTTTGAATGCTATGTGTTTAAGAAATCTGTGCTGAACGCTTTCGATTTTGTCAATATAAAATAGATAATGTGGAGACCACACTGAAGTGCAGTATTCCAAGTGGGGTCTGACTAACGAACAGTAGAGCACTTTTAAAGGATGTATACTAGTAAAATCAACGGTAATACGCTTAATATAGCCAAGTAGACTCGGAGATTTATTAACAATAGTTTTAATATGGTCCTGGAAATATCCAACAATATCCCTAAGTCCTTAACAATATTTCGACATTCCAGAACCTCATTGTTAAGAGTATAGTCATATAATATCGGGGTGTTAGTTCGGTGAAACCTCATAATATGACATTTTTCTGTATTAAGCTCCATTACATTACTCATACACCAATCATGCAGCATATTCAAATCAGACTGCAGATTTTCAGCATCCATACTAGACTTTATTACAGAAAAAACCTTTAAATCGTCGGCAAACATATGTATGTATGTATGTATGTCTTTTGGGGTAACATTCACTGAGACCTGAAAGATCTATTGTGCCCCCTTACTTCTACTTAGTTCCTGAGGAAAGTCTCAGAGACTAGTAGCTCCTTTAGTCCTATTTCCCCGAGGAATTTTAGGATATCTGCAGGCTTCAACTTAGGTAACTGTCCCTCTTCTATCCAGTAGTCTCCCAGGTGCTGTGCCCTAGGATTCTGAATTGCTGTGCAGTTCGCAAGTATGTGGATGGAGGATTCTTCTTCCATTCCACAAAACCTACAATCTTCTTCTTCCACTATTTTGAGCTTTTTAAGGTGCCCATTCAGGCGACAATGTCCCGTTAGGATTCCTGTTAAAACTCTTAGTGCAGTTTTGCTTTGACTTATGCATTCATTTGATCTCAACAGGTTGTAGTCACCCAGAAGAATCTTTGATTGCCTAAGCCCTACTAGATCTTTCCAATTGTCAGATCTTCTCTTTTCTTCGGCTTTACCTATTTCTTCCAATATTACATTGGAGCTGATTCCGCAAAAAGGTTCCGGCCCCCAAAAGGGTATTTCACTACCCCTCTTTGCTAGTTCATCTGCTATTTCGTTTCCTTCTAATCCAGTGTGTCCTGGAATCCACAGTAAGGTGACTATATTGTTCTCGCCTAGTTCATTAAGTTTGCCTAGGCATTCCCACACCATTTTGGAACTGATTACACAAGAACTCAGCGCTTTAATGGCTGCTTGACTATCAGACATTATGATAATCCTTTGCCTTCTATATCCTTTGTCAATATTGAACTGGACACACTTTCTTATTGCGTGAATTTTCGCTTGAAAGATACTTGGGGTTTTTCCCAAGCTTTCAGAGTGTTTGGTGCCGGGCCTGTACACTCCTATCCCAGTTCCTTCTATTGCTTTTGAGCCGTCTGTGTACCATTGAATGGCATTCTTTCCAAGTCTGATGATGGTATTTGGATCCCATTCCTTCTTGTTGCTTAATTCCGTAGCGAATTTCTTTGAAAAGTTATACTTTTTCATCATACCATCTTGTGGCATGTCCCAGGTTGTCTGATTTCTAAGAAGTGAAGAGGTGGTTATCTTTTTAATGATTCCCTCTCTACTTAGTCTGTATCTTATTCTTTCTGCAACACTCTCCACCACCATATGTAATGGTGTGAGGTTGAGAATCACTTCCATTGCTGCCGTTGGGCATGTACTCATTCCTCCTGTTATGCATATACAGGCTAGTCTTTGAATTTTAGAGAGGTTTTCTCTCGTCGTCAAGAGGCTAGTTCTACTACTCCACGCAATGGCTCCATAAGTGATAATTGGTCTCACTATGGCAGTGTACATCCAGCTCAGGATTTTTGGGTTACAACCCCAGTTTCTCCCTGCCAGATTCCTGCACACCATTAGAGCCATTTTTGCTTTGTATGTAATCTCCTTCTCGTGTTTGTTCCACAGGAGTTTGCTGTCTAGAGTCAAACCTAGATACTTGACTTCTTGTCGGCAAACATAAGAACTATTCCATAGTGAAAACTACTAATAATATCATTAATAAACAAATTAAACAACAAAGGCCCCAAGTGAAAACCCTGGGGTACACCAGAAAGAACAGAGATCTCATTCTACAAACAATGATTAAAGGCTCGAGAGCATCTACACATATTATTATATCTATATAGGCTTTGTGTAATATAACAATTAATTAATTTTGCTCATAATTTTAAAGATACTAAATAATTGTGATGTTTGTTCATGTGATTTTGTTCAATTTATTTAGATCTACCCTATTAGTCAAGCCAATGCAAATCAGCGTTCAGGAAGAGCAGGTCGTACGGGTCCAGGGCAAGCTTTCAGACTATACACCGAAAGACAGTACAAAGATGAACTATTAATAACTACAGTACCTGAAATACAAAGAACAAACCTTGCAAACACAGTGTTATTGTTAAAATCGCTTGGTGTACAGGATTTGTTACAGTTTCATTTTATGGATCCTCCTCCGCAAGACAATATTTTGAATTCACTGTATCAATTGTGGATATTAGGAGCATTGGATCATACCGGAGTTTTAACTAAATTAGGTAAGTTAATTTTTTGTAAAACTTTCTGTTCTCCTGTATACACCTAATACAATATTAGCCTAGTCAAAGTACACATAAAACCTCACAAAAAATACAAAAATCTTGAAAATTCAAATTTGGGTATTTAAAAGGGATGTGTTTAACATGAGGAAAACGTTACGATGCTAGGCATGCGATTTTCCGGAAAATCGTCGAGTGAAAATGTTTGTTTTTTCGCTCTAATTGTTTAAATAATAAATATACAGAAAAACTTCAAAATCAAAATTTGTAGCTGATGCATTTATCTATAAATTTTGTCTGAAAAGTTTTTCTGTAATTCAAAAAGTTTACGAGATAAAATTAATTTCATTGGTATTCAATTCGTGGCTATGCGTGAGCCAAATTTATTAACCGCTCGACTTAAAAGTTAATAATTTTGGGCTTATAACATTCTGAAAAAATAAATAAACTCATGTAAAATGTGAAGAAAGATCTCAACTTTTAGATAGAAATACTTTCAAATTTGAAAAAGTAGATTTTCTGACTGTAATATCAGTTTATTATAATTCCTATTTAATAAATACTTATCCCAGCGAAAATTCCTTTTGGATTTAGCATTGCAAATGAGCATAAAACATTATTATTATAAAAGCAAAGCCATCAATAATTAGAATTTTAAACGAATGCTTCTTAAAAATCTGTTTTTTTGCATGCTTAATTTCACTTGTTTTTTTAGACTTCATTCAATTATATCTTTTTTCGAAATTAATATAATTCAATGAAACTTTACCACTAAACATTTTGAAGCATCTACTTTCGAAACTACTATACAGTTTTTCTATAAATATCAAACTTTTTAAATAATAGACAATTATTTACAATAAATACTTAAATCAGAGGTCTTTAAGCAAACCTTCTGTATTTTTTTATACCGTTTATGATATTATCTAAAAATTTGTGAACTTTATAATGAACCTATTTAGAAGTGATCGCGATACAAAAGAACACACCTATGGCTCAGGTAAGAAAGAGAAGGGAGCACAAGTAAAGGTGAAAAGCAGGTGAGAGATAATAACAAAAATATTTAACAAATTACATTAAAAATAGAGGCTGTTATTACAACAATAATGAAAATAAAGTGGGGAAAATCGTATGTATCTTTGTGAAAAATGCAGGTACAAAAAAAAAAGTCAAATAAAGTTTGATGATTAAACCACAATCTTTGAAGTACGCTATGTTATATAATTAAGTTTATTAATGATAATTAAAGGAATTTGGTAAAAAAACGACTTTTTTGTAGAGGTTTACGTGGAAAATCGAGGATAATACATTAAAAAATTTCAAACAAAATTATTTTTTTCAATGTATTTGTAGATATCCCATTTTAGAACACATTACATATGAAATTTTTTTTTCTAAATGTTATTGTTTATTTACTATCGTAAAATTAAAAACATGAAAATTAATGATGTTCAAAAATACTACTAGGGAAATTTCGTATATTTTAAAAACTAATGCAGATACGAAAAAAATGTTCAGACAAATTTTGCAGATAAATGTATTAGCTACAATTTTTTATTTGAACATTTTTCTGTGTTTTCATTATTTAAACAATTGGAGTGAAAAAACAAAAAATTTCACTCGACGCAAGCCTAACATCGTAAAGTTTTTCTCATGTTAATCACAACCCTTTTAAATACTCAATTTTTAATTTACAAGTTTTTGCGGCATTTTAAGGATATTTTGTGTTGTTTGACTCGGCTATATAAATCACAATACATGTCATAGTTGAAGTTTATTGTCATAACTGTACCGTGTTGTCTTCATGGCTTGTAAAATTTTACTCACACTTTTCTTACACTACTGGCCCATTATTGTTTATTGATTGATTAGTGTACCTGATGGTCAGAAGCTTTAAGCACTCGGCACCTCAACCTTTATGCTTTTTGTGGTCTAAGTTGGACTGCTAATGTGAAAAATCTAGTTGTTCTTACTTCTTATCACAATTAACAGTCTTTTCAATAGGTCCTTCTTGTATAAATCCACTTGTACCAGCTATAATTATTTTTTAGGTAGACAGATGGCTGAGTTTCCACTAGATCCTCCACAGTGTCAAATGCTGATAGTTTCATCCCAAATGGGATGTACAGCAGAAATTCTTGTCGTCGTCTCGATGCTCTCAGTTTCATCTATTTTCTATCGACCAAAAGGAAGAGAAGAAGAGGCAGATGCCGTTAGAGAAAAATTTCAAGTACCTGAAAGTGATCATTTAACGTTTCTCAATGTCTACAATCAATGGAAGCAAAACAACTATTCATCTCACTGGTGCAACGAACATTTCATTCACGTTAAATCCATGCGGAAAGTAAGGGAAGTAAGACAACAGTTGAAGGATATCGTCATACAACAGAAATTGGAAATTCGTTCGTGTGGAACCGATTGGGATGTTGTCAGAAAATGTATTTGTTCTGCTTATTTCCATCAAGCCGCCAGATTAAAAGGTAAGTATAGTTCTTCCAATGTTAATGTAATGACCCATATTTTTAATCCCTTTGAAGGAAAAAGCCGACCAATGGCGTGCATTCGATTATTGTGAAATAATGTTAATCTACTATTTCAATTTGAATGAAAAAAATTAACCTGCATACAAAATTCATGAAATTTGCAATACAATAATAACGCGTTTTCCTCTAGAACATTTAGTATCTAGAGAACAGTTTTTTGTATCGTCAACCCAACCATATTTTAAAGGTGGGTGTATATCCTCATACAGTTTTAATTATAATATAATTACCATTACTACTATTTTCTTGCATATTAAGTTAAAATGTATTTTATTTTATATATTTATTCATGTAATAAAACCGTAAGGATTGTTTGAATAACAAATAAATGAATAAACACTTGACAACATCACGCGTATCAAACCCAGTTTCGTCTAAATAAATTATAGTTCTATTTGAATCATGGTACCCTTTTATTTTGCGCAAATACTCCTGTCTAAGTTCAGCGATACGCCGAGATTCCATTATTACCATTCGATTATCTAACTTCTTATATTTAATAAAACCGCGCATCATCTTGGACTGTTGTTTCAAAAGGTCTCCAAAATGCCATTCTAATTAATTATATTATAAAACTCACCCCAACGTCTACGAACAAATGAATATTATATTAATATCAATTCACTGACGCTACCTAACCACTACACCATCAAAAAGGTATTATATTAATGATACCTTTCTACACTAGATCACCTACACTTTCCTATAAATACCTATAACAATTCACTCAACCAAGAAATAGATATTATATTAAATATTTCTTTAAAACAAAATTCACACCCGACACTGAATGTAACTACTGGATTATAATCCGAACACCCTCAAGACAATAGAAGTTTTTATGAGAATGTGATCAAAGGGAGTATACTTCGGTTATTTCCTTATATTACGATAAATACTGTAGTTGATGATTGGATTGTTTGGAAGTCTTGAGTGCACCTGCACCTATGTTGCCAACTCTTTAAAAATTTTTTAAATATATTAACATACATAAAGTGGTTTTGATTAATTTTTCTTTTTTCATCAATTTCAAGCGACTTATTTTTTAGAAAATATATCTGACAAGATTGCTTTATTTTATGGTTATTACACTGACAATAGTTAGACTATACATAAAATATTCACCTTCTGATCTAATTTTTGTGTTTTTTTTTTCAGGAATTGGCGAATACGTGAACTGTCGGACGGGTATGCCTTGCCATTTACACCCAACATCGGCTTTGTTCGGTCTTGGTAATACACCCGATTACGTAGTCTACCATGAGTTGGTGATGACAGCTCGGGAGTATATGCAATGCGTTACAGCCGTTGATGGACATTGGTTGGCCGAATTAGGTCCCATGTTCTTTTCGTTGAAGGAAACTGGCAAATCGGGACGTGCAAAGAAAAAGCAAGCAGCCGAACATCTGTTAGAAATGGAAGGTCAAATGCAAATGGCGCAAGAAGAAATGAAAGCGCGAAAGGAAGCCGCCGAGAAAAAAGTTGCAGCTATGAATAAAGGACAAGAAATTGTTTCTGCAGGGACCACGCCACGACGAACACCATCCCGATTTGGACTGTGATTTGTATAAATGACTAAAATTTGACGTTGAAAATTCGTATATCGTTGTACTTAGTATTTATTCACACATCCATTGTCTATAAATATATAGATCAAGCAATTTAAACTTTTCACCTACATTTTTCCTCAAATTTGGGATTTCTAGCCCACCAAAATGAATTTTATTAGAACGGCACAATTAGCAGGTCAGTAGATATTTAATATCAACTTTTAATTGATTTAGCAACAAGATAGTTAATACGGTAGAGACTTCAGTGTTATTTAGTTTCTTTTAATAGATAATAATTGTAATATTTATATTAATTAAACACAAAGATCTTTCATTTCAGTTAATAGAATCACCCTTTATGAATAACAATCAAAATATTGAATTTATTGTTAATTGTATTCATAGATTTATTTTACAAGATGAAAACATGAAAGTTTTTGGAGTTTAATTAGGATGGAACTTGAAGGACGTATGGTATCTAACCATATTATAGGTAGTCTAGGAAGGCGTGTAATCTAATCCATCAGGCAGGTACTTTCCACCGTATTCCGAAATTGATGATATTTTGACATAATTTTTGCTAGTCTGTGGAGTGGAATCTGAGTTTTCGAGTTCGAGGACGCTGTGTTAACTAGAGAGAGAGAGAGAAATAAACTTTATTGATACTATTGCATCAAAAGGCTTCTGAAGTGTTGTGCTCTAGTTATCATTTTTCTTTTCATAGATGATGTGTGATAGTTGAATTTTAGTTTGTTGTCTATTTCCATCCCCAGATACATGACATATTGGGAAGGTTTAATCATATTATTCACTATGGTTATTGTCGGAGAATTATCCTGAATCCTGTGGTTAAAAATATCAGCAGGATTTATTGTTAATCTCCAACTATTGGCCCAAGATACTACATCATTAACTTGTAATATATCCCCTGCCCTTGTTACATTTTTGCCATAGGATATTACTGTTGTATCATCTGCAAATTGAAGTAAGTTGCTATAAGTAAGCTCATTTTGACATATGTCATTACAGTAGAGGTTGTACAATAAAGGAGATAGCGGTGAGCCTTGTGGAACTACTTGTTGCATGGAGAATGACTGGGAAAAGGTTCCATTGATTCTAACTAGAGAAGAACCGAAAAAAACAGAAAATGTTCCAGTTTTTTTGCTATCAACTTCCAAACCATCCCTATTTAAAGGCATTCGCCAATCCACAAAGTTGAAGAACTGAAATACAGTGGTTTAAAAATTCAAATATAAAAACATACGAATTATAGTCGTAATTTGCAATTTTTTGAAAATTAATATCACCCAACTGATCCCAGGTTGACTTGTTTTTCCTATTTGGTGTTGGTGGAGACTGATCCTTGTTTTAAAATAATCTATTGAAGTATTGGTTATAAAAAATGTATTCCGTGATGGGTTATTCATCTGATATGTTTAATAATGAAGGGTTCATTCCATCAGTGGCAGATTCTCAGAGGCAAAGTCTGCCCCTGAAGTTTTCAGTGAATAATTTTTATCGTTCTCTTGTTTTTTTTAATTCTTAAAAATAATTTAAATACCGCACACCAGGTTCTTAAACATAAATGCAAAGTGTTATCTAAATGTGCCATTATAGCATTTCATTGCGGTTTCTTATCCAAAATGGGTCCGGTTCGTTATTTACTGCAAGTTGAATGCAACTGAGGAAAAGGTTAGTAATGTTTTTGTTAGCAACGAAACAAAAGTTCCTAAACAAAAAGAAGAAGAATTGCGAATTGTAAAACTGGCTTTACAAATGCTTACTAAACCAAGGCAAGTGTCCTATTCTCTTCGATAACCCTTGGATTTATTTTCATACCCTGGCTTAGGTGTTAATTTGTTCATTCCGGGTAGTTTCCCTGGAGTATCTTTGATTGTCATACCCTTAGTAGACCTTTTTTTGGAGCCGAAAAGGGTGTTTCAGCTTATCATAAATTTCGGAATACTTTCCTTCCTTTATTTATTACCTGCCTGCTGAACTAATTGAGAACAGTGTAAAAATATGTAGAATAAAAATGTTCAAACTTGTATAAAATTTATTTTCTAATAAATTTCTCTTATTTACAGAACTTGTAAAATTTATAAATAAAAACCTATACACACAGAGTTACTAAAAAAGAAGGACAGTTAGTCATCTCAAAACTTATTTTAATTGAAAAAATATTCGTTAACTTTTCTATTTAATCATCATCAGGATCTGATTCACAATCACTTTCATAATCTGGTTTTTGATTTGGATTATTAAGATTATTAATAACATTTACATGGACATTAACGTTATTAGGCTTGGGAGCTGGTGGACCGAAATGCCTATATTGCCTTCTATGTATGACATTCCTTCTATAACAATGGATGTTGAACGGACAAACAGGTCTGTTGTCATTGGAATCACTGTCGTAATCATCGTCAGTGGGATGACTGAAATTTACTATGTGGAATGGATTTTTCCTGAAAGTGTATTATGCAAATCAAATTTTTGTATCGAGTCTGGTTACTTATATAGAGTGATCATGATTTTACTACCCACTACCGGAATCTCCTAAACTATAAAAGATACACAGTCAGTTGAACGGGACAATGGCGGATTTAGGATGCTCTCATGGAGGGGGCTTGATTGACAATAGGGAATATCAAAAACTCAAAATTTTTAAATTTTCAGATTAAAAAAAACAATAATAGGTAATAAAGTATTTTTTGTATTCATTGTATAACATAATATCTATACATATTATATACCTACCAATAAATTAATAATTATTAATTTATCGATAAATACAATGTATTTTATTGGTCTAGTTCCAATTTGGCATTTCCAAACGACGAGGCTTTTTTTTACAAAAGGTAGCAATTATTCTATTAATGTCAACGCCCGTGATGAGTTTATATTCGCTAATGCTAACCCATTCAGCCTTTCCTCGCCCATTATACTTCGAAGGTAAGTTTTGAGCCTCCTTAAAACGGAAAAACTCCGCTCCGCGGTAGCTGTTGTTACCGGTAATACAATGAATATATGAAGTAACGTTCTTAAATTTGGAAAAAATAAATGATGACATTCTTTTAGAGCATCCAGAGCAGTTTTTGGAATTGCTTGATGACTCTGCCACTTCTGCCTCCAAATTTTAAGCTCAGAACTTAATTGCATAACTGATCATATCTATTTCGTATAAGGCAGATGCTTCAAGTATTTGTGCATCTTCATATTTGTGAAGATATACTGGAATTAAGCCTTTGAGTGCAATAACATTGCATATGCCATCAAAACGGGATTCAATTTGAGCAATTATATGATCCATAAATGGTATAAATAGGTTGATTCTGTAATATTCTTCTGTACTCGATGATCCAAAATTGCTTCTCTCAGTTTGCTGTTTACATATTCGAGGCATAGAAATGGTCGCACCAATTTCACTGGCAAGGCTGTTTGCCTGATTATATAATAATCCAAATTCTGTTTCACTTTTTATCCTGATATTTTGAAACACTGATTTTATATTATTCATGTAGGATAGGGCAGTTGATAGATCCTGTTCAACACTTTGCAAACATTTACTTAATGCTAAGGCAATAAGCTGTCACTTCCATGGAGATAATAAAATCGCTTCGTTTTAACGAAGAGCTAAACATAGCGGCTTTGCTTGAAGTGTTGGCATCTTGGTCACTCTCTAGCTCTTCAAGAGTACTTACGATTGGCAAAAAAAGTTGCTTAAATGTAATGACACTCTCATGCCTTTCTACCCATCTCGTGTTACAAAGTGCCTTCAGTTTGGTTTTACATGTATCGTTTGCATTATTTAAATTATTTACGTTTCTTTCCATGATACCAACACGCTTAGCAGAGGCAGACAAAAATGTAGATATTGAACTCAGTATGCCCATCATGTTTCTAATCGCCGGAATTTCACAACTCTTTGATATGCACAAATTTAAAGAATGGCTAAAACAGTGGGTGTATAAGGCTAACGGCTGGTCTGATTTTATGAGAGCTTGCACACCGGTGAATTTTCTCGACATATTACTTCCGCCATCGTAATATGGTATTATTAAGACGTTTTTAATTTATGGCGGCTGTTATTTAGTGGGTCGCACGGGAGGTGGCTTCTTGGGGGGGCTAAAGCCCCTGTAGCCTCCCCCATAGACCCGCCACTGGAATGGGACAATATTTAGGCAAATTCACACTTGCCACTTGCGACTACAATCTGCCTCATATGATTTCTAGATTATGGTCTGTTTTGTTTCATAGTTTCACGAGAAAGTGAGTCTGTGAAGTTTAGGAAATGAGAAGTGTACAATTTATTTCAACAAGGATCTACAGGGCCCAATTCTACTTTAGCATTGAGATACTGTGTGCAATGTTAAGTTGGACATTTTTCAAGAAGGGAATGGGCAAATTACATTACTCTTACTCTCCTCATCAGGAAACAGGTTATTAAATTTACCATAAACATTTATTTTCAGATTAATATCTTGAACCCAATAATTGCATGTTCTGGTTTAGAAAATTTCTGTAGTGGGCATTAAAATTCAGGCCAACCCATAAACATTAGAAAAAGTCCTACATTCATATTTGAATCGAACTTACCTATAACACAGTTTTCCATACCAACACTTCTCCCTTCTATGATTTGAGTTTCCTGTAGAACCAGAACCACTGGGTTGATCGGGGTTATGACCTAGAGGTTCTTTATCTGTCTGGTTCACAAGCTTATCTCTTATTCCATCAGGAGGTTCTTCTTTAATTTTTTCAACAGGTTCT
Organism: Lochmaea capreae; assembly: GCA_949126875.1. Taxonomy (NCBI): domain Eukaryota; kingdom Metazoa; phylum Arthropoda; class Insecta; order Coleoptera; family Chrysomelidae; genus Lochmaea; species Lochmaea capreae. Next base: position 12,385,100 of record OX421409.1, read on the forward strand.
TCTTTTATCTCAACTTTTACTTGACCCGCAGAATTATTAAAATTTGAAACTGTACTAGTGGTATAATCACAATCAATGTTTTCTAAAGGTTCTTGTTTAATGTGGGTATCATTTACTGAATTATTTATCTGAATATTGGTGGGATTTGAAGTACTTTGGTTAATAGGAATTGTTTCATTTAAATTATTTGCATCTGAAGATACATTAACATCAGTTGCTAAACTTTCATTTAGTCTATTTATAGCAGATGTACTTGAAGTTGTAACTGGATCAACATCAGGTCTATGTGTATTATCAATTGGCAAAATCTTATCTAACATGGATCTACTTACACCATTTGTAAATTCTCTTAAATTGGAAGTTTCCAATTGTATATGTTCATTACTTGACACTGAAGTACTGTTATTTATTACATTATTCCCATTGGATATATTTGGATCAATGTTGTTTCTATGATTATCATCAACTGACACTATCTCATCCATCCTGGGTTGACTAATACTATTTGGAAATGCATTATGCTGATCATCAGGAACATTTACATCTTCTATTTTTATTCGTTTGTTATTTTCAAATATGTTGTCTTCATTAACTCTTTTGTTACTTATGGCATTAAAAGATTCATTTGCAATTGCAAATTCTTCATGTTCATGTGTAATTTTAATAGTAAACCAAATAGAATTCTCGATTAGTGCAAAACAGTCACCATTATTTAAAGCTACTGTGTCATTTTCTTGAAGTATTTGGATTGGACCACCTGTATGTGATTTAAAAAAAGTTGGATTTGCATGTGTCTAAAAATAATAAATTGATATACTTATCTTTAAGTAATATTATCTACCAATATAATACAACTTACTGCTTTAATCATAGCACCATTTCTGTGAACTACAACAATGGCATGTTTCCTTGAAATGCGTTTATCTTTACACTGTAAAAAAATGACAAATGTACTAACACATAAGTGGTTGCAAATGGTATGAAAGTTATATAGACTCTTACAACAATAGGAGTTTCCCGTCCAACATAATGATCACCATGTCTCAAACATAAGAGTTCGTTGGATTTATGAATATCCTCTTCTTTATAAATATATAGCAGCGTCATTTTTATTATCCAAGTTAATTTTACATCTATTTGTAATCTTAATCTAAAAGCATTATTTTAATACTGGGTAATAAAAAGCGGTACTCCCAATTTAATTTCGTGGAAAATCATATCTTAGATAAAATGCATTATATTATAAATAAACAGTAAAAATATCAACAGACAGTTTTTTGACAATAATAATTCTTCTGCTTCAGCAAACTGCACCATCAAGACTAAATATCCACGAACTACAGACAGGCTCTACAGCTAGTTGAGTGTTAAAAAATTGTAATTACAAAATTGGAGACTAATAACATGAGATACTCAATGAAAAAGCTAAATAAACCTTTTATTTATATATAGCCACCTGATAGAGTAGTTGAGTAGTGTATTTATATGTTAGCTAAGATTTCAGCTACTTCACTCATTCTTGTAGCTTGTAGTTACAATATATTTTAAAATTTGTTTAATACAAAAAGAAAGTTAATGTTTTATAATTATTATAGTCATGTGTTTCTTAAAAAAATACCATATTTAAATATTGAAGAATGTGAAATTATTGATTTTTTTCTGTCATTGGTTAAACTCCCGACCAATCAGAAATTCTTTAGTATTATTCGAAAAGATGGCCGCGTTGCCGTCTCCGACACAGGTAGGTGTAATTTTCAACAAAATTAGTGTATAGTGTTTGTAAAATTAATTATTGGAATTGCAGGTAAAAGTACAAAACATTAGTGTTTATCGACTCTTTATAATTTATATCATATACTGAGTTTGAATTCAGTATTGACTACCATGTCCTGCAGTGGGCGGTATAAAACTATGTACTTAAATTTGATAAACTTGTTAAAAGTATAATATTGTTAATTCAGTTTGTTCTATTTTTCTCGTAAATTGACGAAATATATGTGTAGGTAACATATAAATAAATTTCTGTCACACCCTTGACATTCAAAAAATGGATAGCCACTTCAAAATATCAATAACAACAGTAATGTTCATTATGGCTTTCAACAAAAATGTTGAAATAGTTTGTATTATTATTAAGGTACACGCTACATGTAAAGTGTTATGAGTAGCTAAATTATTAATCTCTCAATGTCAAACTCATTGATGTGTAATTATTGATTATTTCTAACATACAAATCATAAGAATATATTATATAAATATAAATTTTTATAATTAATTCATGATAAATTCATTAACTTGTGAGAATTGTTAACATCTTAGTTGTTTCAGCTATGTAATATAAATACTTCATTTATTTTTCTATATAAGTTGCTATCTACAAATAGATCGAAGAATAAAAATTTATTGTCCTCATTACACACACCTGCATGCTTGCAAATCTTTGTTGGTCATAAATCATCAATATATTCAATCTTTAAGCATATCTTTATAATAAATTTGTTGAAATATACCTAATTTCACTTTAATAAGATCAATAAATACCTATACATGATGTGAATAATTTACCTTATATTTACATCACTATATTTATATCTAACCTGAAATACATAAAATCAATAAATATACTGTATCTTTATTGAAGGTTCTAGTGGACTTGAATGTAGTAGTAGCTACTTTCTAGCTATTGAGGACTATGGGTTTGTAATCAGAAACTTGTTGTTTGCTATGACCAGTTGTTGTTATTTTCTGATAATTGTTGGCAGTTTCTGATTGTTGTTGGAACAGACCTCGTACATTAGTTATGGCTATACATAGAAATATTTTACTATAAGTTTACCTTTTTGGAGACTTCAGACAATATTTTTGTAATAAGACTACAACATTGCTCTTCTGTCAAATTCATTACAGATGTTCAAAATAAATTTTGGACCAATTATAAGAGTATCTGAGAATATGACTCATTTAAACTGTGGAAAGCAGGAACTTTTCTGAGGCCTGAGTGCAGCACAACCATACTGGTGAAATACTTGAATTGAATGTGACTATTTAAAAATATTACAATGTATTAAGTACTCCATATAAATATATTATTTATTACTTATAGGTAGCAGGAAGTAATAGTGCAGTATATGAAGCCTATTACAATGTGGTAAGTTTTCAAAATCCCTCTATCTGTTATATAAAATCACAAATTTGGTTGAAATAATAATACAAGAAATTAATTTGAATTTTTAATGAAATCTTTTATTTCAAGGTTGATCCAAAAGGCTATGGAACAATTGGTGGTATGGAGGCTGCTCGTTTTCTCAAAAAGTCCGGATTGAGTGACGTTATTCTCTCTAAAATATGGGATTTGTCAGATCCTGGTGGGAGAGGTTGCTTAGATAAAACAGGAATTTTTGTTGCTTTGAAATTGGTTGCTTTGGTACAAAATGGACATGATTTAAATATATCAAATGTTAATATTGATACTGCACCTCCTAAAATGGTAAGAAACACTGGTAAGTAAATACTATAATTTTAAATAAAATTATATTTTTTTCTAGGGAGACATTCCTTTACCTAAACCATCTAAACCTCCACCTCCAAGAGGTATGTTAATAACTACAACCACGCCATCAGCAGTAGACTGGACTATAAAACCATCAGAAAGAGATAAATATGATAAACTTTTTGATTCACTGCAACCGACAAATGGTTTAATACCTGGAAATAAGGTAAACAATATTTTATGAAAATTTTGTATTTTAAATATAATTTTCTAGGTTAAAAATCTCTTGATGGAGTCAAAACTTCCATTTGAGACTCTAGGTAAAATTTGGGATCTAGCTGATCAAGATAAAGATGGTATGCTTAATAGGCATGAATTTATTGTGGTGAGAATATTTTTTAGTGCTGTTTTTAACAAATAATTGAAGACAATGAAAATTATTGTTCTGTTACCTTTTAGGCCATGCATTTAGTTTACAAAGCTCTTGAAAAGTATGCTATTCCCAATACATTACCTCCTGAACTTGTAGAACAAGTATCTACAAGAACAGGTACTTTGACTAAAAATAAAGAAGTAATTAAAGCAGATCTACCACCTATGATAATACCACCATCTATTTCTCCTATACCCCCCAAAACAGCACCTCCTACGGTACCTATTCCACCACTGCTTAACTGGGTGGTTTCCAATGAAGAAAAGGAGAAATCAGATGCTCTCTTTATAAAAAGTGATGTTGACAAGGATGGTTTTGTAAATGGACATGAAATTAAAGACATCTTTTTGCAATCTGGTGTACCGCAACCCATTTTAGCCCATATCTGGTGAGTCTTGCAAATGGATACTTCCTTATCTAGAATGCTGCTACTAACTACTGTAATCACAATATATATAATATTTTGTTACTTTCTTGACAAAAATAAATAATTGTAGGGCTCTTTGTGATATTAAACAAGTTGGTAAATTAAATGATGAACAATTTGCATTGGCAATGTGGCTAGTAGCAAGATGTTTGAAGGGCATTGAACCTCCTGTTACATTATCATCTGAAATGGTGCCTCCCAGTTTTCGAAATACCAAACCAATAGATGTCCTTGTGGTTAGTATTTTTCATTTGAACTACCGATCACTATAACTTGATAAATTCAATGAAATATAAAAGAAACGTTGTGTTTGGATTAATGTAGTAGGAATGTTTATTTTCTAGGAGAACAATAATACTAGATACTCAAATCCAGAACTAGACATGATTACCAAAGACATAGAAGAGTTATCTAGAGAAAAATTAGTATTAGAAACGGATATTACTCAAAAAGAGGCTGACCTTAAAATTAAGAGTGGAGAAATAAAAAGTCTTCAGAGTGAATTGGATACATTAGCGGCTACATTGAAACAATTAGAAAATCAGAAAGGGGAAGCACAAAAACGACTAAACGATTTGAAAGCACAGGTAAGGACATAAGTATATTTGCCTTTAAGTAGGTGTGCACCTTTTTTAATTGCTTGGTTGGCGTTTCTATTACTATGTTCTAGTTTATAGCCTTTTTCCCATTGCAATTAACATAAATAACTTTAATACAAAACCGACTTCAACAAACGCAAAAAATAACTATACTTAGGTATTTTATAATACATACATATTTGTTGTTTCTTTCAATGTAATGGATAAATTATTGTTTTTTGGTAAATCTTCAAAGTCTAAAGACCAGTATTCATGAAATTAAAATGGAACCACCTTGGTGATCATAGTTAGGTACCTATGTTGTTTTGTCAGGAACCTAAGAATTTAATATGTACAGTAAAAAATTGAAAACCTCCTTTTTTAGATGACCAATGTTAAACTGAATATTTTCAATATATACATAGAGATGATCGGTAGAAAGTATTTATTTTTAGTAGATTTCTCAAATGTACATATTTTACCGCTACAAGTTTAAATACCAATGAAAAAATTTGAAAAGCAAACTTTTTTCTTTCTCGTTTTAATGGTAAACAACATGTTTTATATTGTCATTTTTTAAAACTTGCTACACCCTATATATTCTAATTTATAGACAATATTTTGAACTACTTTTCAATAATGTTTACTTTAAATTTGATTCAAAATACAATGTTTATATTTATGTAATACCTTTTATTTGAATCAGAATAATGATGATGTTGTTTAGCATTAGATATATTTTGCATAATTTTAGTTAGAATGGCATGTTGCATTCATTTTTTTGCTAGAAATCACAGGTGGATGGGGAAATTGAAAGCCTTATTAAAGAATCGGAAGAGCAGACAGCAAAGGTATGTGATTTTAATTTTTCCTTGGAACATCTTTGCATGCTTAATTGCTTTTAAATCTGATCTACAATGAAAAATAACAAAATTTTGTCATTCCATTATCAGTACAAATAATTAGTATTACAGTTTGATATGCAAATTACCAACAGAAACAAACTTTTGTTCTTTTTCATAAACTAAGTAAGTTGGCTTCTTTCTATGTTTGTATATTCAACAATAAAACCAATCCAATAAACCCTTTATTATAACAATATTACTAAGCCTACAATTTAAATTGTACATACTGGATGTCCCAATAAGAATCGCTCTCAGTCATAACCATTTATTGTACAGCTTCAGAACAAAGATTTTTATATTAAAAGTGGCCTGGAAATTATCTACAAACCTGTTGAATATTTAACATTAAAAAAGAAACGTTTTATAAAACTTGACTGAATAGAGAGGATTTTAAGTATGGTAATCACTTTAACAACAAATTCTGCAGGTTTTTCATTTCATAAGTTTAGTCTGTCTTTCCAAATAAAAATTGAGAGAGAGTGAGTCCTTTTTTTTTGGCATTAGGAGTGAATCCATGCAGCCAGGAACACTGTTGTTAAATGATAATAATAAATAACTAGAGAAAAATACATTACACATATTTTTGTTTGGAGTGGCTTTGGTGCTATCTTTGATTACATAAGCTTACATCGACTATGAGGAAAGACGAGGTCACTCGCTTCTCGCCTAGGGGTCAGTCAAGGCAATATTCTAACAATACAGGTGGTCCATGGATAAAAGGTATATATACACAAGGGAAGAAAAACATAGGATTGACATCTAACAAAGATCGTTCTAGATAAATATATTTGTGTTTTTGATAGACTTGATGATTACGTCAAGGACCTTTATGTTATTGGTGCCCAAGAGGAATGGCATGGCTTGTTGATTGTGAATTCAATCCCAAGTTTTCTAAGGTCTTCTATTAGGATGTTAATGTAAGCTTCGAATTTATTGCATTTTAAAAACATGTGGTCTACGTTTCATTACACTCTCCACATAGGTCAGATGTTAATACTTTGATTTTGTTGAGATGAGCAGGGTAAGATGCATGTCCGAATCGCATTCTTATTAAGGAGACAGTATGTGTTCGAGTGTAAGGAGTGTTCCTGAACCAACATTTAATAATTGTAATTTTTGTAGCCAAGCATACTGTGTATTTTTGTTGTTACAATAGTTTTCCCAGTGTATAGTCCATTTTTCATACAAATGGTTCTTGCATGTGTTAATGCAATCCGATAGGCAATTATTCTCAAAATATGCTTCTCCTGTTTCGATACTTTCTTTTGCTATAATATCTACGTGCTCGTTTTATTTTATTCCTATGTGAGCTTTTACCCAAGCCATCTGTATGTTGAACTTCCTTGAGGTGAGTTGTCCTAAGATGGCTTGAATTTTGTAAATATACGGGTGAGAAACGATGGAGCTTGATTGGTTTATTTATACTTTGTAGGACAGATAGTGAGTCTGAAAATACCGTAATATTTTTATGTTGGTTTTGAGATGCTACGTATTCTAACGCTTTCAATATTCCGTATGCCTCTGCGGTGTAAATGGAGCTATGTTGATTGAATTCGAACTTTTTTTCTATTTTTCCTTTGGGGATAAAAAATGCACACCCTGTACCTAACTCATTCTTTGATGCGTCAGTGTATATTGCCATGGTACTTTCGTTTATTATCTTATAATTCTTTCGAGTAAATTTTGATTATAAGGAGCAGTTTCAGACTATTTCGGTATTACAATTTTTGGTTTGTTTTGATATAATTCAAAGTATTTATCTCTTGTGTGTTGCATCAGAGGCGAGTTGATCGTATTACGAAAACCTATACAAAGTGGAGGGGAATTTTTTTTGATCCAGTATGTTTTTGTCAAATCGTTGCAGTTTAAATCAGATACTTTATGGATTAGTGGTAACTGTTTTAGTTTGCATTTTAAAATCATTGTTTTCCAAGTATTCTCTTCTTAATTTTAGTGGCGAATCTTTTGCTTCCACTCTAATAACTTCCACAGGTGTAGACTTCATTGCTCCGATACAAATTCTAAGAGCTTTATTCTGGATAAGATCTAACTGTTTTAGTTTTGTGTCATTTGCTGATCTGTACAGTATGCTTCCATAGTCCATTATAGATCGGATGTAAGCTCGGTAAAACAATAGTGCAATATCTGGACTAGCTCAGAGTGAGTCCTAATAATATAGAAACGCCTGTAAGTCGTGTTCCATTTATCAATCTTTGCAATCTTGTATTTTTCCACCAATGTAAAGGTTTTATTGCATGCTAGAGTGAGCTATTTTTGGTTATATATCTAACACTCTGGGAAATATAAACCAAATTAGCAACAGTCCTTTGAACACTGCATGTTGATATAATATGAAATGTGTAAAATGTAAGCATTTTCCTTTGAATAATTGATTATTCTCGTTTTATTTATAACAATTTTGGGCAACTTGAAATTATCTTTCCTCACCTTATTTATAAACGGCGTTAAGGAAGTTAAAGTTGAAATGTATGAAAACAAGTAGTGAAAATAATAATTATTTTGTGCATTTCCGATTTGAGTATTTTAATAAGCAGAAATTGAGACTACTGTTCAATCTACTCGTCAAAGTGAAATTGATGGGAGTCAGTTTGGGTCGTCACTAATTACTTTAATTTTTATAGTTGTTTTTAGACACCATGTCCATCTTATCGAGGACAGTTGACAATATACAGTCCGCAGAAGCAAACATGAGCCCTGGTGGGCGTGTTCATGTCGCTGTAGTTGTATTTTTGTAGTAACAATCGATATTTTGAATCGATAACCAAACATCGATACCATAAGTGTCAACTGTTAAGAGATATGTAAACAAAGTCGAACTTGCTAAAAATTTAACTCTAAATATTAATAAAAAAAATTATATTGGACAAAAAATAAAACTACCATTTGCTCTAAATGTCTATATTTTCAAATTACATGACTCTCTAGTAATGTCATAGCAACAAAATATGAACTGGTTATGTAGCCTATTCCTACATCTATCTGCTTACACATCAGGATCTTTTGGAATAGAGCCTTCGAATGCCTTTTGTTAACTTCTTGTTTCATTCAAATCAATAGTGTGACCAATTTGGTATATTTAGAAATGTGATTTTTTCCAGTATTCATTTTTCTTAACAGCCAAAAGTTAAAGTGAATGAGAGTGTTGTATTGGAACATACACTTCACCACTACCAATCAGCTAAGTCTTATAATATATATTTAGTTGTTGTTTTAAACAGGAATGTAAGGCAATCATTTTGTGTGATTTGCTGTTCTACATCAACTTTATTTCATTTGCTTTATTCAAACACAACAGATATTAGAAACTAATATTATTTAATTAACAACATTGTTAAGTTTTACATTATATATGTAACACATTACATTCCAAGTTCAAAAAAATGAAATCGATCACAAAAGTGATGTGTGAGAACTAGTTATTTTTTTTGTAAATGTTATCACTACTTATTCAATTGGGTATCACAAATAAAACAATTTTTGATTTTTTAAAATTTAATACAAATTTATAATCAAATATTAATACATGGTGTTCCAATTTTTAAAAAATGTAGATGACTTCTTTAATTGAAAGTATTGTACATTATATTTGAAAAGACATTAGATTTCAAGCAAAAATCAACATGTATTGAATTGAAATTGTTTATTTAGCTAACGAACCATGGACGTCATATAAGTTCATGTAATAAATTTATGCGTTACTTTATATCACAAGATATTAAATATGAACAAAATAAGATACTGTAGTCTACAAAAATGTTTACCAGTTTATTACACACACATATTTTCTACCACATCATCTAATAGTCCATCATTCCTCCACATTTCTTCCGCTATATGGTCCACATGGTCACAGTGTTTGTTCCACTCCAAAGAACCAACTTCATTAAAGGCTCCTCGAACTAATTGTTCTATTTGAGCAGCACTTTGAGAAACATTTTTCATTGCCACTTTATGTTTAACGCTACTCCATATTAGCTCGATTGGATTGAGGTCGCAGTGATATGGAGGCAACCGTACCACAGTATGTCCATGTTTTTTCAACAACTCGTCCACATAGTACATTTTAGAATGGTTGGCACGTTTGACAAGATACAAAAGTTCTGCTTTAAGCATATCATTTGTGGTTGAGATGCCATTAGCTTCAAGCCATTCTCTAATAATATGCTTCCGAGTTGATTGGGTTGGTTGTTTATTAATTTGAACACTGTGGTAAGGGGCATTGTCCATAATCACAATACCATTAGGAGGTAAGTTTGGTATTAGTTGAGTTTCTAACCAGTTCATAAAATTTGTATGGTTCATGTCATCGTGATAATCCCCTGATTTGCTTTTTGACTTGAAAATTAGTAGTCCATTCTTAACAAACCCATAACGTCCACCAGCGTGTACTATTATGTACCGTTGACCAGCTCTGTTGGATGTATACACTCCAGCTTCATCTTCCGATTGCCAGCATTTTTTAACACCATATGATGGATGGATATAAGTTTTATCCAAATAAGTTATTGGCCTCTTGTTGTGACCCAGAGCATCATTTTCCCTCAAACTTCTTAAATAACGAGCCCGCCAAGCTACAATATCATTACGTTCCATCAAAAGTTTTCTTTTATTGTGGCACTTTTTATACTGAAAACCAATATTTTTTAAGTGCTTTCTCAAGGTGTCTGGACCGCCAGAGTAATCGACTTTATTTTTCATTTTATTTACCAAAATCTTTATTGTTGGAATTTGTTTATCAACCGTATAGCACTCATGTACGGTTCTTTTCAAAATACCCAAGTCACAATCATCCAATTGTATTTTGTTGGTACCTCCACTTTTTTGTTTTTTTGAGGGTGACCCCAGTAAAGCACCTTCTTGTAACAGTGATTTCTCCTTTCTTATGCGTTTTATGCAGGTAACTGATTTTCCTGTCGCTGCTGCAGCTAATTCTGTAGCTTTGTCCAAAGGGAATGACCACACACCAGCAGCTTTCTGTTTATCAAAAAATTCCACAACGTTTTTAATAATATTGCGAGCTTCAGTGTGCACTATTTTCCTCGATTTTCTGTACATATTGTTGAGACAAATTTAACTGCAAGAAAAACAAACATTATTAGTTATTTTTTTCTTATTTTCTTGGGAAAAATAACAAGTAATGCCACAAGGAACTTATAGAAGATATTTAAACATTATTAGGTCTGATGAATATTTAATATTGTAATTGGTTATTGTGTGTTGTTCTAGGTTATGTTTATCAATAATAATTATAGTACATACCTTACTATGTTAAGTTAATTATCAAATTAGTCTTAACAAAGACTGATGGTTCTGTAATTTATGAAGCAAAACAGCAAATAAGAGAATAACGTGTAAAAATATAGATTATAAACGGCAGCTGACATCAAATATTAAATAGAATGTAGTCCAGTGTTGCCGATACAAAAATAAAAATTACACGAACTTACGATTCAAATGATCAGAATTTGTCAAAATTTCCAAAAGTAAACAGTGGTTACCTAAATAAAGTCTTCGACCCTAGTCAATATGGAAAATCCCCAAAAACAATAGCCATTTTATATATCCCTTCTGCAAAATATTCGAAAAACGATTGGATCTAAATCAGCGAAACTGTCTAAAAATCGGATAATTATCCTCGCATTGACAACACTGATATAGACACTAAAATTGATGTATGTTGATGAAATCACTCGGTCATATTATTTCGATTATGTTAACAATTACTAATGTACAATCGTTAACATTAGCTCCTGATTGGCTCGTTGCGATGACCTTATTTTAGTTCGCATATTTTCCGGGGCTCATGTTTGCTTCTGTTAACTGTATCTGTTAATTTTTCAATTCCATTTGTTTCAATGCATTTTGACTTGTAATTTCCTTAACTCCATTTACTGGTGACAGTTACAAAACCAGAGTAATCTAATATTTATATGAAATAAAATGCTAAAATTTTACATGTTTCTTAAAATATCTTGGGATACGAAAAATACATCACGATTTTCGCTGGTTTGCTGTTGATTTGATTCTCTTCTGTAAACCATGACAGGAACCAAAAATAATTCTAGTTTTCTAAAAAAACATGTACTTGTTTAAAGGAAATACACAGAATGTTTCATAAAATCTGTCAAGTTCTGTAAAATTTTGGTTTTTCAATTTTTATAATTTAATTACGCCTTTTAGCGGTGCATATGGCTGAGAACCATTCTTATTTGGACACCCGGTACAATACTAAACGGAATCTTAACATTATTTATCAAAAATCGACCTGTCCCAGCATTTGTACAAAAAAAGGGTTGTATGTACCTATACTAGGGAGGCATTCACTGAGATCTAAAAGATCTATTGTCCTATTTTCTTTAGTAATTTTCGGATATCTGCAGGCTTCAGTTAAGTTAAGTGTCCCTTTTCTATCCAGTAGTCTCCTATTTGTGGTGCCCTAAGATTCTGTATTGCTATGCAATTTTCAAGTATGTGAATGGAGGGAATCCAAATCCTTCTTGCACAACTACATAGTTAGAGCTTTTTGAGGCAGGTACTCATTCAGGGGTCAGTGTCACCTGTCAAAACTCTTAGTTCAGTCTTACTCTGGCTTGGACATGAATTTGTTCTTACCTGGTGGTACTTTCCTATGATTATCTTTGATAGCCTTATCCCTACTAGATAATTCCATTGGTCAGATATTTTAATCTTCTTGGAGTTGCCAATTTCTTCCAGTATTACATTGGAACTGACACTACAAAAGGCTTTCTCCCCTCAAAAGGCTGTTCCAACCCCTCTCTTTGCTAATTTCATGTGCTCTGTAACCCACAGTAAGGTGACTATGCTGTTCTTGCCTAGTCCATTTAGTTTTCCTAGTAATTCCCATACGATTTTAGAACTGATTATGCAAAAACACAGTGCTTCAATGGCTGCTTGACTCTCCTACATGATGATAATCCTTGGCCTTATATATCTTTTATCAATAAGATACTTGAAGTTTTCCCCAAGGTTTCAGAGTATTTGGTTCCTGCCCATACACTGCTATCCCAGTCCCTTCAAGTGTTGCTGATCTCACTGTATTTCCTTACAGGTTGACAAATTAAGAGTACAGGCCGCCGAACAAGCCGAAATGGTAAAAACTCAGGAAACCGAATTGAACAGTAAAAAAGAACAATTAGAAGGTCTTCGCGCAGAAGAAGATCGTTTAGAAAAACAAAAGGCAGAACGTATGATTAAATTACAAAATCTTTCGGTGAATTTACAAGATACACAACTAAGTATTAGCCAGGTGAGAATATTCCATATGCTTTTTGTACTGTAGGAACAATTTTATAACATTTTGATGATTGATTTTAGGCAAAAGCCTTAATAACACAATTACAAGAACAAACGAGACAGATGAACGACGCTATTTCCGCTTGTGATTCTTCAATCGAGACTAACGATATTACTCAAGTTCCCGAAGGTTTTCTAAGGATCAAACCTGAATTTAAAAATTCCGAATACAAGAAGATTTTAAATGAAGAGACAAAGACTCAGGTAATATTTTTAAACAGTAATTGATTTTTACCCTGACAAATTTATGTTTTAGAACGGTTTCGATGTCGATCCGTTCAGTAACCAAAACGGTCGTTCTTCTGTCGGATTCGATGAAGATCCTTTCCAAAACGGTAAGTTTTTCCAATTAAAATTAAATGGAAACCATTTTAAATTTTTCTTTTCAGATCCTTTCAAAAAGAAGGATGCCTTTTCTAACGATCACTTCCCTACACAGTTTTCCGAAACGAATGTAAGTTGAAAAAAAAATACTATTTCTATTATAAAAACTGGTTTTGTCATATTTTTTTTGTAGGATGAATTTTCCTCGGATCCCTTCGGAGGATCATTTTCGACAAATAGTGGACAAGCAGATCCGTTTAACGCGTTCGAAAATCAACAAAACAAATCGGCATCAACAGAGGTAACATTCGCTACAACTTATTTTTTCCTTATTTTTATCTAAATTTTTATTTTAGGCTGAGAAAGATCCTTTTGGTTGCGATCCTTTCGCAATTCTGCACGCACCGACAAGAGATGGTCCGGCTCCTCCTCGACCTAGTAGTCCTAGTCCCGCATTACCTCCTAAGAAGAGTAAAAACCCTCCTCCGCGACCAGCTCCACCTAGACCGCAACCACCAAACATGAAAAAATCACAACAAGCTGACGCCTTCGGTAGTGATCCTTTTGGAAATAGTGGTGGGTTCGCTGATTTCTCCGATTTCGATGCTAAGGTATGTTGACGCTATTTTTTAATATTAATCTGTTCCTAAGTCACAATGTAGGTAAAGGTAGTTCATATGTACTATGCGCTTTATTTTGCTGGTTATGCTATGCAGTTGTGTCTGGATTGTGTTTAACCTAATAGTGCAAAAATGTGAATGTTGAATGAGATGTTTAGTTATATATTCTGTATCTTGAATAGAAACGAGTCAAATTGAATAGAAGTCTCTAAATACCTATAAAAACATGTAACATTCAAATTTGTCAAGATTTCGATTAGTCTCCTTCATCTCTATTTCAATTGCAGAATGGGACCGAATATCTCAATTTGAATGGTTTAGATCTTGGGCTAAGTTAACACGAGTCCTATTTTTAAGAGTTGACCTCATCGCCACGTTCTTTCTTGCCCGTCTTTTGTTTCCATATGTAAAAAAATAGGTTAGGTTTATGGTGAGTGGGTCTATAAGGCCCTCCACTGCGACTCGCAAGAGTCTATTGTGACTCACACCTATTCAGATTTCACCAAACTAATTCAGCTTCTTAACAAAGCCGATTAGTTTATTTGGTGAATAATTTTTCAGGTCCGAGGTCAGATACCTGATTCGAGCCGCGGAGGGGCAGGCACAAATTATATGCTCTGCTGTTTCATCATCTTCCAGACAAAGACGGCAGGTCGGATCTTCCGACTGTCCAAGTTTTAGCATATATGATGATTCAGATGACAGTGGCCTGTTAGACAATGTAGGTCATGCCTGCTATAGTCTAACATTTGTTTGGAGACATTCCTCGAAGGATGTATGAAAGCCTTTGAATGAACCAATCCTGTCTGCTCTTAATAGTTCATCCTTACGGAGGACCCATTCATCTCTATTTGGAATTAGGACGGTATAAGGCAGGTCGTAGTTTAACTGTTGGATGCATTATGTCAGAGGTCATTCCCAGAATACTGTGACTTTCAGTGTCCACTAGCATTCTGCTTCGTTCTGTATAAGCCTGATTTGTGTATTTAGAAATATGCACAATTCTCTGTTGTCCATCTAGCCTCTCTTTCCAAAAATATATGGAGAGGAGGTAGGTCCAGAAGGATTTCCATGGTTGCTGACGGTGTGGAGCTGATAGCACCAGTAATTGCCAGGCAAGCCAGTCTGTAAACCAGAGAGCTTTGCTTGGGCCGTTCGCTGTAAAGCTTTTGGCCACCAGGCAATAGCTCCATATGTGATCATTGGTCTAACGATCATCACATATATCAAATAAATTTGTTTGGGTCCCAAGCCCCAAGATTTTCCACAGACCCTACGACATGTCCACAAAGATAGTCTCGCCTTATGGATAACTTTTTCCAAGTGAGCGTTCCAAGTAAGTTTCATATCTAGGATAATCCCCAAATATTTTACTTCCGCTGCAAATGGAATAACCTCACCATTGTAGGAAAGTGGAGGAAGATCCTCCAACTTTTTTTTCCTAGGAAACCTTATAGCTAATGGTCTCGTCCTGAAGAGATGTAGTGGCTGTCCTAGTAGAGAGCATGGCATATATCCAACCGGTAATGGTTGGTTTGATGCCCTTTTCAGTCAAAGCTGAAACAATGGAGATCGGTAGTGCATTGTCAAATGCTCCTTCAATGTCAAGAAATATGGCCACCACAATCTCCTCGTTGTTAAGGGATTGTGTGATTTTCTTAACAAGGTTGTGTAACGCTAAATCTGTTGATTTGCCAGTTTGATAAGCATATTGGTGGATACTCAGGGGGAATTATATAAAGCTACCCGCCTGATGTAGCAATCCAGTGCTTTTTCAAGTCTTTTAAGCAGGAAAGGTGTTAGGCTAATTGGTCTGACCGATTTAGGGTGGTATGTAATTCCACGCCAGACAAAAAAAATAAAATATGAATCAATATCTGAATTTTTGGAAAATGTAAATACTCATTACAAATCCTACCGTACTAAATCGTATAGAAACTGCATTACAAAATTTACAAAATTAATACTAATATATCCTGTAAGGATGATTTGTAACAACATTTTTTGCTTCTAATCAAATATGCACAACAGGATTTGCATGCCTGCTCCACAAATACACTTCAAAAATGTATTTCAAAATAAAATATTAGCACTGGCAACATCGCTTACAGTGATATTGTCAGTCAAAAAATACTCAAAGTTCAAATTTCATTCGCGTCTCGTCAAAATAATTTTCCTACTTTACAACAGCTCTAGCGAGAGACTTTTTGCGTTCTTATTGGTGAATTTGTGACACTCGACACTTCTCTCATTTTTAATTGTAAATACGAACGCAAAACATCTGGTATGTTGTTTTGAAGCGATGTAAATAAAATTTGAACGGAGCTTAGAACATCCTAGTTCATGGGCAAACCCAGCGAGGGGCGGGGGAGCAGCTGCCCTCCCTGGTTGCAAAAAAATCAATCGTTATTAAATTTTGTTGCTGGAATTTACCTATAGCACAAGCCACAAACTAAATCTTGTGCTAATGATGCTAGTAAACTGCCGGAAATAGGAAACTTAATTGCAACAAACAATGATACAATATCCTTCTTTCGTTAGTCACCAACCTGCAAGACTTCGGCTCCTAATTTATCAAAGCTCTGTGAGACCAGATGGTCTAAGAAATACAAGAGCGTTAGAAAGTTTTTCAGACAGCTTCCATGAAATCGTCTATCTTTTCATTGGTTTTCTTTAGTTACACCCTTAGATTCATACATTAAAAAGATACATTTGTTTACATTTAAAAGTGAATCCAACATTACATCACATTCTAAGGTAATTTGCGGAACATTTGCCACTTGTCTTACTTTTCCTTCGAATTATAGGACACGATAGAAACGTACAAAATAAAAATGTACTTTTAAGAAATTACATAAAAACGACTTTAAAAGAATGATCCTAAGTAGTTTATGTAATAAAAATATGTTTTTGTTTGAAACTTTTGAGGTTTAATCGAAAGCAAATGCGTGTTAATAATTTTGTCTGTATGAAATATGGCAACACCGAGAAAAGGGCGGAAACCATTTTACTATCAATTTTACCTGATTTTACTACGAACTTTCAACGTTCCTAGTTTATTGAAGCACTTGTTTTTGTCTTTTCAACTGATATTTTTGTGTGTGCGTACAGATATAATTAAAAACAATATTTTTTTGAAAATCATGGTTTGTCAGTGCCAAATTTGCAAAAAAAAAAAGCAGTCTGAATTTTCCTAATCTCTCTTTTCACCTGTAAGTAAATACAAGTAGTTCCATTGGCCAGTCCGACAGTTTCTCCCCACTCCTTGAACGTCATTGATGAAAACATATGTATGGCGATAGAATGTTAGCCGTCTTGCGGACTCTATTTGTAATATTACTCTAAGGTTACACCCATTACTTGTTTTTAAACAATGTCGTATCGGATTTACAAGCATTAGAATTTATGAGTCTAAGGTTTCAATTATTTCCTGAATACCCTAAGCGAGTCAAATATTCTAGAGCAGCAAATTTACTTGATATTTCTTGTGAGATTGAAAAAAATCTGTAATGGAAGGTTTGCAAAAGTTGAAAGAGGTGTTTAGTGAGAATTAATTTCAAATGCACAAATGTAGACATTGTTTGCTAGAGGAAAATGAAATACATTGGAAAATGGTTTGGACAAGAAAGATGATGATTTTAGTGGAATCATAAATAATTGAAAAATTATGAATTATCTTTATTGATTTTATAGTTGGAATAGCAAATATTAAAGAGCATCCTACAATATGTTATTTATGTTTTCTATGCTTTTTCTATTATAAATTTCAAATAAAACATCGACAATGGGCTTGTTATCAATGAAATATTTTCTCGGTTTTTTTTCCGTTATTTTGTAAAACTGAATCATCAAAATAAGAGGTAAAATTTTTAGCTCGTTAACTTTCCCCACTACTTAGATATTAAAGGTTGAAAATGGAGCTCCGTTAAAAAGCGGCAGAACCGGCTGTGACGTCACATTGCATATTGTGGTCTGATATTCGGCAGTGCACCGCTGCGTTTCACATAAGAAAGTTGGTTCCAGCTGCAATATCTTTAAATTTCAAAAGTGTTAGTGGTTGCTATTAAAAATGTATTCAGTAGATACTGGGTTTATTAAAGCAGATTCTGCAAATTTACCTGAAGTCGATATCTTTATGGTGATGGACTACTTTAATAAAAACTGTGACCGTGGCTTTGAACTATGCGTTATAATTCTATTTTTTTGACAATCAAAAAATCTCGGTACAACTTCAGGTTTTAGTTTAACTTTTCCACTGTTCATTGTTTTAATGTATATATAATTTTTTATATCTTCCTCTATCTAATACAAATGATTTGTGTTAAACGCTATATAAAGTTTATAAGTTATCACTAATTTCAAAAATCTACAAATTTTGTTATTCAAAATAGCAGAAAGTAGACATTTTTTTTCCATTTGAATTTTTTTTAGCTCCAATGAAATTTTTTTAAAAATATGTTTAGGTTATTATTTATAAAAAGGGATTATTGTTTTAGCTAATCACGAGCTTTTGCAAAATAAGGATTTTGGTAGAATATCTTCATTTTACTTCAATTCATAGATACATCCGGTTTTCGAATTTAGGACAGAATATTATATAGAATGCTATGGTCCATTGACAGATTAACAGTTTCAAAGTGAGTTAGGTACTCTATAATATATCAACAAAATATACAATAATATTTAAAAAATGAGTGATTCAAGCGAATTTGAAGATATAAATAATACACCACCGGATATTTTGGAACAAGTTAATGTAACATTACAATCTCTACTGCCCCAAAAGTCTAAAGAAACATTCGAAAAACAGTATTTACATTTCAAGCAATGGGCCGAAGAAAAGCATATTTGTATTTACTCAGAAAAATGAGTTGTTATTTGAGAGAGCGGAAAAATCATATGTATAACATGGGAGTAAAATGCCTTTTCCTCCCTTGAATGATTACTGCCCTCTGCTACTCGTCGGGCAGTAAAGTTCATCCTCGGGAGGAAAAGTAGCATTTTGCTCCCTTGTTACACAAATAGATATTTCTGGTGCATTCTTGGATGTCAGTCAGGAACCAAACAGTATTTGTTTACCACTTTTTTCTCACTCATTATAAAATGAAATAACGAAACAGTACAGTCAACAGTCCAGCGTTTTGTTTCTCACACAACACGATAGGTACTTACAATATACACAGTACACAGCTCTCGACTCGCGGCGTTTCAAACGTTAGGTATAGCATATGCAGTGTGACGTCACAGGTAACCACGCCCCGTTTTCGTTCAATCCAATTTCTTTAATTAATTTGAGAGCTTAAACGTTCGCGGAAAAATCTAAAATTTTGGGAATCCGTTTAAAATGAGTTTTAGTTTCGATTTTTAAATTAATATTTTTTTCTTGAACAAGCCCATTGTATGCAACTCTTTAATCTTCTGATGCTTTAGTAATAATAAGATATGTTTTTAATAAACTGATTTTATACAAAACGAAATCTTTATAATATGCATATATTTATAAATAGAGAAACATTTGAAAGTAAATATTTTTAGATAAACAGATTTGAAATTAAGCTTAAAGTAACATACCTTTGAGTAATAATCTGTATAATATATTGTGACAATAACAGTTTTTGTTTTGTATATACTCTGTATTAGCTGAGATTATTGAAAATAAACAAATTTATTTTTAAACGAACTTCTACGTTTCGCCAATTTGGCATTCATGTTTTAATTTTGTCGTTGAATAATTTAGGATAAGAGCACAGCTTCAGTGGCGTAGCGACAAATTATCCCCCCCCGCGAAAATTTAGTTAGGACTCCCTTGCCTATACTAAATACTTGAAAGCAACAGTGAGATAAATACAAAAATATTTTAAATGAAGCAATCAAAACTTGAATATCTCAATAGTTTTTGCGAGGCAATTGCCTGTCCCGATTATTATGCTGTAAAGTTATTTTAGTACAATTATTATAGCCATTATCTCATTATTGCTTAAGGTGGTAAATTGTTTTTTTTTCTAGCTTTTGCCTCCTCAAAATTTTTTATTAAATGGTTATTATTCACTTTTGCCTCGTAACCTTCGGGCCCCTTTGGGCCTGGCCCCCCGCAACTGCGTAAATTCGCGGTAATAGCGTTACGCCACTGCACAGCTTGTATAGTTTGACGCTTATCTGAAGCTGCGAAAGGTATAACATGTTTAACTATAAAGTGCTGAGTATGTAGTAATAACCATTATTACAGGTTAGTGCTTTCATGTTTTTGTTTCTTTGGTTTCATTTGTCTTCCAAATTCTGAATGTTAAAAGGTAAACATTTTTCCAAAGATGTTATGAGTTCCTTTCAATTCGGCAACGACGTGAGAAAATCATTTACCGCGTACTCCGAACGAACTCAATTGGTGAAGATCGGTCCGTTGCTATGCAACCACCTAATTTAATGTTGATTATCTGCCTTGTTTCCTCACCCCTTACCGACAACGCGTAGCTTCAGATAGGTTGGTTAAACTATAATAAACCCAAGGTAAAGACAGGCAATCTCCATGGAGTTGCGTAAAGCAGCTCAAAGTTACATATTAACATTTTGTTGTTGTTTATTTTCAATTGTATGTTCAGTTAAATTGATTGTTGTAGTGCCTGCATCGCAGTTGTTTGGTAAACTATACCCAGTTACCCTTCCCGTCCTTGAATGATCCATTTTTTAACCAATTACTTTGTGGCTTTTCCAATAGCTTTACGGTATGCTAACACTTTATATTTTATTTCTCCAATTCGGCCCTGTGTTTATTATTTTTTGTTAATTTGATTTATTTTTATTTACAAATTACAAAATAGTGCGTTGGTTTCAATGTTGATGAAATATTAAAATTATATTTGTTACATTTGAGCAAGTCATCGTTTTCGTTAATAGAAATTCAAATTGTTTTTAAAAAATGAAAAAAAATATATTTAATGTTGCATTAAAGGTTGCTATATCCGTGAAACAAAGACTAATTACAGTAGCTGCCATTTTCTTAGTATATACGAGGTGTAGCTATTAAATATTGAGACTGCTTATGAAAAAAAGGTTTTATTTTAAAAATGATTCTATAATAGAATCCATTAGTCAAACAATGTTCTGTCTTCCATCTACTCGAACCGGGTTCCTTTTAAGGCATACTTGATATTCGGTAAAAGGAAAATGTCACAAGGTGCTAAATCAGTTAGTACCGCGCCTGTTCGAGCACAGGAGTGCAGACAGCGCGTTATCCTGGTGCAATATCGCGACTTGTTTTTCCACAACGTTTATAATAGGAACTGGTTTTCGTAGTGCTGCCAAAATTTACAAATAGTATTCTCCGGAACGCATTCAGTCATCTTGATGCTGTTGGTGTCGAAAAAAAAATAAGAATTTGAATTTAGATTTCAACATCCTTGTTTGTTTCATTCTTGGAGGTTGAGAAGTTTCCAATGCATGGATTGCGCTAAGCTTCAACATCGTATTGAAATATTCAGGTTTCATCGCAAGTGATGATGTTTTCCATTAATTCAAGCTCTTCAACTAACCTCCCAAAAAAAGATCAGTTGACGGACGAGCTTTTGGCCAGGGGTAAAATGTTTTGGGACCAACTTCGCAGACTGTCTTCATGTTCAATTAGTCATGTAAAATTTTTCAAATAGGATTTTCCAAAATATTGATAATAATATGTTTTTTGAGATTAAGTAACCCCAAACTTGCTTCAAGTCAGCAAATTGGGCCGCCTAAATACAAACATGTCAAGTTATATTAGGTTAAAGGTTATTTTGTACAACAGATTATCATCTTCAAGGTAGGTTCAAATTTGAGCGTGGCCTAAACTCAGATTGTACAATCAGGCATAAATGCGCCACAAGGTTTGTTCGTAGAACAGTCAGAAACTATCAGAAACCGTCAGATGCATGCGCATTAAAAAAAGCGTTTGTAGAAACAATTTGGCAGTTGGTGATTTAAAAATACTTTGTTCGAAGAAAGAAATTTGCAGTTTCGGACCGCAGTTACCAACTATCAGAATAATTCGCTGACCGGGATCAAATTTTCAGTTAGAAGCATTGTGATGCTGTTGAAAGTCACAAGTGTAATGGTATATTTTTGGTATTTGGTTTTGAACTCAGATCTTTTGGTTTTGAATAATTTTGTGAAAAAAACAACGAATTAGCAAACCACTTCCTTCTAAAATATAGTTTCTTCTTAATACAACATTAAATATAAACAACAATGTTTTTATATCTACATTTTTTATCAACTTTATGTTTTTAGCTTTCCCCATTTTTTGCAATTCGAGCACTTGCATGAGACAGTTGTTGATGTAGAAGCAAGTATTAACTAAACTTTCAGGCGCAGTTAAACCCAGGGTCCCCACTAACATTTGGTTTTTTTTAACTAACACTTTCAGCCTTAATAATCTTCATGTATCCTCTTCAGTTCACTGGTAAGTCGATTGCAAAGGTCCAAGCACAGTCTTCTAATGTTCTCGAGTTTACCGATGATCCATTTCGAAATTATCGGTACGAAGATCCATTTAATATTACATTCGAAGAGGAACAGTCTGCCCCTGTTAAGAAAACCGAAGAAAATGAAAAATTCGATCCGTTCGGCCTGGACGGTCGACAATCGGTACCATTACCTAGTAGCGATCCTTTCGTTAGATCTAGTGGTAGAGCCTCTGCGCCCATCGTTACAGAACCGATTAGCGAGGACCAACAGTTAGCGTGGGCTGCTAGAGAAAGTATTAAATTAGAAGAAGACCGACGAAAGAGGCAATTGCAGGAGCAGGCTGATCTTGAATTAGCCATAAGTTTAAGTAAAGCCGAGAACAAACAGGTTTAGCTTTGACCTGA
This sequence comes from Lochmaea capreae, assembly GCA_949126875.1. Lineage (NCBI taxonomy): Eukaryota > Metazoa > Arthropoda > Insecta > Coleoptera > Chrysomelidae > Lochmaea > Lochmaea capreae. The sequence continues at coordinate 12,408,050 of OX421409.1, forward strand.
TTATTATAATGTTATCAATCACACAAACAAGAGCTTGATATAGATGTTATTTTTTATTTGACGTGTTGTTTGCACTGCAGGATAATGGTAATAATAAGTGTCGTTGACATGTCCACAAGTAATACCAACACTGATTCAAATAGTAACAGTACAAAAATTATATTCACAATAAGTAAGATTTGATTTGAAAAGACAGTCTTTCTTTATTTATAGCGACTCAAACAACTAATTTTTAATAAATAACCATGCACATTGCTCTCTGTCTATTCATCAAAAGAACACAAAGTAACAACTGAAACATCAAAAAGTGAATGTTTGCTTTTGCGCACTGAAATATATATATATTTACTGTTTTATTATTGTTGGTAAAACTTCGGGTCCAATAATAAATATATCATTAACTCGTCTTCGTCAGCTCAGCGTTGATTTTGATTTAAAATATTTAGGTTTTATTTGAATATTATACGGTTTACAAAAGAACAAGACAAATTATAGGTTCGCCGTGCAATTTTACCTCTTATAGTATTTTCGATTGGTTGCACAATCGCGTCGAGTGGTTTCGTGTTCGGTCCGGTGATTTTTGCACTCGGTGCACAATTTCGGGTGCAGAACGATATGGTGGCGGTATTGTATTTGGAGGATATTTTGAACGTCTTCTGAGGAAGAAGTAGTATACAATTTTCAACATTTTGAATATAAAAAAGGAAATACAGAATATCCGAAATTATGTTGCGGTTGAAGATGCTTTAATACGCAAAATGCACACCGAGACACATATTCCTCCGTTTTCTATGCGCGGCAATATTAAATACGCTCGTCTGATGAAATTCTGTATTCTGTCCGGTTTTATTGGTTATGTTGTCGACTGTCAAAACTCGCGCTCTATTTTTTATTGCCCTGAAGTACACGCAAGTGTTGAATTAATTGAAGTCAACTTTCTTGAACCAACTTAGTTTCGTAACGTCATTTGCTCGGTGCGCCACCAGTGCATTACAATCGGAAACATTATTATTTCTTGTTCTCCACATCAAAACCGTAACGAACCTTTGCTAAAAATATTCATCAAGGTAGTATTTTTTTTCGCTAAATTGTTGATTGAGCTGCGGAGACTTCATATTTTAGACTTAAGTAGTTCAAAAATAAAATGTCGGTGTTGTACCTTTTTAAATTTCTTCTTTTTAATGTTTATTTCCTTTCTTAAAATGACCGTGCTTTCATTAAAAAAAGACGTTTTCACCATGTAACTTAAGTATTCTATCTATGAACCTTTCATTTGTATATATAAGAAAGAAAACTTGTGATTCCTTTTCGTTACAATTAGATTTAAGAGTTAACGATAAAATTTATCACGCTTCAAATTTGGTTTAATCCTGTAGTGTCAAACGGTCATGTGTTTTCGGTTTCATTAATTTAAAAGTTGAAAAATGTGTATGTACATATCAGTTTATTTAGTTTTATATCAGAGTTACCTGTTAATACTTTACTTTAATACTCCCTAATTGAACTGCTTTTTATTTTTTGATTTGATTTCGGTTAGAACGAATCTTTATTTACGTAAAATAGGTACCTATTTTGTAAGATATCTAGGTTTCCGGCGTTTCCCAACTCGTGCCCGTTATTACCTGGCCCCGAAAATCACTGACCAACTCGTGCCCGTTCAAAAACCAGGTAGAAAATTAATACACCAACTCGTGCCCGGGTGCATCGGAACTGCGGTTTTTAATTCTTATTTATTATAATTAAATATTCAAGACCTACATACACAGTTGTCATTTATTTGAAATAAAACTACTATAAAACGTATTAATTAAATATATTGCACATAAAAAACTTAGAACTACCTACATATTATTAATACTATTATACCATGATACTGTTTTAACGAAAGTAAATGTTGATATCTTTTTATTTTTAAAATTATCTATAGTCTTTTTTAGGAAATCATGTTTTTTCCTTGTTGCATTTCTCACGATTTTAGTATTATCTACACTGCGACATTTAATGTAAGTCTCTTCCTGAATTTTTAGCAATACCTCAACGAAAACAAATAATGAGGGATGTGCATTATAAAATGAACTATTTAAATGGCTGTGAAATGATTCACATGCATTCGTTGTTCTGTGTATACTAGCTGATGCTTCTGCCCATATATTAGGAGGAAAACGAGCTTCTTTCGATATATAGTTTTCCACTAAATAATCAGCAAACGCACACAATCTTTCGTCGTTGGGTTGGGTTGGTAATTTGAACAGGTAAATTTTTCAATCGAGCACGAGTTAGGTATACAGATTATTGAGACCTTTACTCTTGTACCTTTTAAGGGATTAGTGGGCACGAGTTGGGATGCGTCCTAGGTTTCGAGTGGTACAAAAGCGATACTAATTAACTGGATTAACTGAAAATATGGTGATGCAAAGTGGTGCCGTCTGTTATTAAAGCGAGCATAATCCATGCTGAAATGACAACCGCAGTGTCTATTATACCGATGCAACTGTAATGTTCGCCTGGAAATCGACACAGCTTTGCATCACCATATCCATTGTTGGCACTATACCTAGGAATATGTATTCGTGGGCGGAGAACGAGTTCACAGCAATATTTTTTGTAGAACCGTTTAAAGGTATCGTGTTTAGTTATTTCATTCAAGTTTAAAACCGGTTCGTACGAAATTTTAGTAGAAAATAGCATTTCCCTTGGGAGTTACCATTTATTGTTTTACAGAATCTTCAAGAACTTGATATCAAATATTCAGGAGCGAGTTAATGAAGTCAAAATAATGTTATTTTTGTGTTATAGGCATCTAAAATTCCGAAATAAAAGCTTTTGTTTATACATAATTTTGTCTAAACTATACATTGGAGCTCTATAAAATTGTAGTGATTGATTACATAGAAATAAGTGTGCTTTGTTTGACGGTATGAATGAGTCACCGACAGAAGTCCAGAGGCGGATTGTGTCTAGTGACAATATGTACAGGTATTAAATACAACCTTTCCAAAGCATAGTTTAATAATTGGTTTTTGCTTTGAAACTTTGAAAGCCTATAACTCGGAAACGAAGGCTGTTATTACAAAAATGTATGAGATCTTCCAACATTATTTTGACCTTATCTAATTACTCCCGAATTTTTGGTATCAAGTTTCTGGACACCTTGCATATTTATCGAACTATACACTGACCTCAACATAATCAGTTCGGTTTAATTTACTATCAATTTTAAACACAAATTTCTCACAAACCTATCCAGACTTATAATTTTGTTTCCTACTTTATTTATCTCTGGATATTTTCAAATTCGAATTTTTTTTTTCCTAAAATCAAATCACTTCTTTGTTTTAAATCACTCCAGTACCCTGTCATTTTTAATTTTTCAAAATTTTGATGTCCCTTTCCTTATTGTTTTTCTTTATTATTAATATACAAAAAGTAAGGTTAAGGCTACATTCGTAATCAATTTGCTGGCCAAGTGGCACTTTGGCGCGCAAGCTAAGCAAATCTATTTCAGTGTGATCGTTCACAACGCAATTTGACGTCAGTGTTGAAGTTGAAGTCGTCGAAATTTCTTGCAAGCTGCAAACTTTCACTTCGACTTGCACTTCGTGCTGGCTATGGGACATGCGCATTAATTTTTGTTTTTTGATATATCTGACATCTGTCTGATAGTTTGACATTTTCATCGAATCGATCATCATTGAATTTATATTCTGCATTGTCCATCACTACTGAACTCCAGTATATACTGCTATAAAAAATAAATCCAAATTATAAATTATAACCTCAGACTGAACTAGAATTATGCTTCGACCATATGTTGAAGGAATCCTGACAATTATTTAGGTACGAACGTGCTTGCGTTATAGTCGACTTTGAAGTTATTGTGAATGGCAAATTTCGTGCCGACTTGCGTGCCAAAGTGCCAGCGAATTGATTATGAATGTAGCCTAAGAGTTACTTGCCGGCACGTATCTATTCGTTACCATATTCAGAACAGTAGAAAATAAATACTAGCGACTCTAGTGGTGAAAAAAGAAAACTTAATATACACTAATTCAGTGGAGAGACTGTCATAATTATCCCGTACGAGTTCGTGCTCCTTTTCTAGCCTCCTTGTTACAATCTTTGAAAGTATATTCAAAATGCCGTTTTTTTTATCAATTTCGTGAGGAACTGCATCGAATTTTTGCAGTTTCTGGCTACTGTAGTTGTTGGCCAGGGACCCGATTCTCGAATTTGTAATAATTTCAGATGAAAAATTATATACATAACTTCATTATTGAAAAAATAAATACCTTGCCACCAACAAAATTTGCAACTTTTTTCATTAAAGCACAAAAAGCCTTCAACGACAAGCCCCACTTCTTCAATAATCCTCGAAAAACTATTCCATCGGCTTCAAGGATAGGCGATATGCTAAATTATGGTTTCCAATGGGATCATATTCATATAGGATCAAATTCCTAGAGATTTGAGAATCCGGCACCAGAGAGGATCGACCGATTCAGACACCTTCACGGTATTACAAAAAAAAATGCTTAAAACATTTTCATACCTGTCCTAATTAAATGTTGAAGAGAATTTCCAGTGGTTGCATTTTTTTATAGAGGTCAGTGTATTTCTATTAAAAATGTATCAAAATGCATAAAATTACCTTTAGTTGCCAGCTTATATAGGAAAATACCTAATTAATTTATTGTATTTATTATTTTCTTTATCTATAGATGTAGATTGATTTTTTTTATGGTAATAATGGTGATTTTTTATTATTCTCACGAAACGTGTTTGATCGAAACATAAAAATCGATGTCGAATTGCATTTATTACGTTTTTAATCGATTCAATTTGTTTGAGTTTTGTTTAGATAATTGTTTATTTGCCATTCTTTTTTCTTAAACTCATTAGTTTGGTTCAAGTTTTTCCCAATAAAAAGAAAACATCTAACATGATTTAAAAGTTATTTGGGTCACTGTATATTTTGCTGGTACAGAAAAAATATTTTGATTATTCTAATAAATCAATAAAATTATTAAACGTCATTCAAAAGAACCAAAGCATTGAGAGAATAAAATTATAGTGTCCCAAACTATTATAAACAGTGCGTAAAACAATCTTTTTATGTTTTGATTGAACAATACCTTTGTTTTGCTTTGTGTTTTCGCTACAATCGAAAAGTGATTTATTTAAAAAAAATCACCTGTGCAAATAATTAGAGTATTTGTCATTATTAGTAGATATTTAAATAGGCAAATGTTAATCAGTACTTTGTTCATTTGTTGTAACATATTAGTTATGTAAATATTTTGTAAACTTGAATATATCTGTTATTGTTTTTGTCTTATACTCATTTGTTACTTCGACGCAAAATCTTCCAATTTATAATGTACCTACTTGTTGTTGAATAAAGTTACATACAAACAAGAAAATCCATGAAAAAAATCCCAAAATTATGAAACCAAAACAAAGTCTGGCATCCCTCCAGATGGATAATAAAACAAGTTTTATTTGTGATTATTATTATTTATTCACGCTTCATTAATTGATTCATCAATTTCTGCGAAATAATCTCCATTGTCGTCAAGGTTCCTAGCTTCTGGCGTGCTTAAAGAATGCCTAGTCTTGAAAATATTGTTATATCTAGTCGCTCCGCGTTGTCGATCTTGATTTTCCGATCGTCTTTCTTTCTTGGTACTTTCAGGAATTTCCACAGATTCTTTAGATAACGGAATTTTCTTTTTTATTGTCGTTTGTCGCGTATTAGCTTTACTTTCTTGAATTTCTTCCTCATCTTCTTCGGTTTCACTTGTTGTAGAGGGTTTTTTAGTTGAAGTTCTAACAGTTTTTCCTTCAATTGGTCTTCTAGACATAAAAGCTCTTTTAAAATTACCCCTTATTGTTGTAACTTCAGCATTTGGCGAGTCTTCTGATTCTTGTTCATCGTCGACTTCATCCTTGGCAGTTGGTTTGGAAGCCATTGTTTTGTACGAGGATTTGTCTGGTACATTTTTTAGTACAGGATGATTTATTTTTGGAGCTACTCTGGGTCGATCAAAAATATTACCACCATTAGGTTTAATACTTGTTTTTGTTTCATCTACAGATATTTCGGAAGAACTACCCTTTTTATTCGTTTTCTCATTAATATCTTCTAATTGATCATCTTCATACTCGTAATTTGGACGCCTGTTGGAGTTACGGTTCCTTATTGGGTCGTTTCTAGGCCTTTTATCATCTTCCTCATCCTCCTCGTCAGCTACAGGTCGTCTATTGGATTTTACAGCTGTTTGTGATGTCCTTGATGGTTTTCTTTTTGTGGTATGTCGAGTGTTTCCAGCCGACGATCCACTTCTATTGATCTTTCTTTTGTCTGGAATATACAAAAGCGGAATATAATAAACTAAATTCTATATAATTTGAAACGTTCAATTTACCTGTATCTTCTTCTTCAGCGTAATCTTCATACTCTTCATCTTCGTACCTATCTCTTCTACCTTTGTACCTTCTAATGGGTCTATCATAGGGCCTTCTTCTTCTACCTTCGTTTCTTCTGTAGGCTCGGTCATCGTAATATTCGTAGTCATCGTCGTCGTATAGAGGCCTGGGTCTTTGTCGGTTTCTCACGTATCTGTGAAAATATCAATAGTTATATACAAGACAAAAGTAGCCAACTAACGAATCAAAAATGATTATATAAAAGTAGACCATATAAAAAATTTGTCTTTTCATCAAATATTTGGTTTTTCTTATATTTTTTGAGCGCCCTGTTTTTTTTTAATTGGTTATTTAACGTCGGTCTATTTCTGCGACTGAGGCTAATCACCGGCGCCGGGAGCACTCTACTCCTAACCGGAAATTTTGCCGAACCCATTGGTGTTCCAACCAGTGGTAGGGTTCTTTATCGAGCCCAAAATCCATGGACTCGGTTTTACGTCTCCTCCGAAAGACGGCATACCTGCAGTATACCTAGTGCTCATTGGTATACAGGCAAATTCTCATGCATCCGATGATACGAAAATCATTCTATTGGTTGAAATTATGGATTTGTGATTGGTTGAAGAATTCAAATGCTGGTTTTTCTCATACATCCGATATCCGAAGCTACGTCGATCCGAAAGAATATTTATCTGGATCCGATAATCTCATCTCTTTTAACAAATTGTGATAGACCCCTTGTTTTATTCGGTTTTTATAAACGTCCCAGACCCAAAATTTTTCTTGTTCGTTACCTCTGTCTCCTTCTGAGCAGTAAAATGGTTAAAAGTAATATTTTATTTAGCTTTCTCCGTTGTTGGAGCTGATAAACGTTCATTTTCATAGTATGTAATAACACAGAAATGGCAAACGACCTTTTACACAAAAAACGAACAGTGAGGTTAGGAGACATACGATATCGGACAAAAGTTGATATAATTTTAACAAACATCCGACGTCGTACGAACAATAACATTTTCGGATGAAAAAAGGCGCCAAATCATTCTGGCCAATAGCAAGTTCGTCGGATATCGGATGCATGAGAAACGAGCTGTGATAATGCTACTTCGCTGCAGAGTGTACGGGCTATTTAGACGATGGTCTTCCCCAGAGTAGGTCACCCGGCCAAGTACTAACCGCGCTCGACACTGCTTCACTGTAATTATCGCATCAGAGGCGTTCCACTACAGTGCTGGGCTGACGCCCGAGCGCCCTGTTGTACCCGAGAAGATACAGTTGACAAGAAATTCTAGTTCAAGCTGTCAACGGATGCCAGGTAAAGAACAACATATCAAAAAATTAGCTATACTAAAATTGATTTTCAATAACGTTGTTATCTCTCGGAATATTTATAACGTATTTAATATTATAAATTACCTTGGAGGTTCTTCGTAATCTTCATAATAATCATAGTACGGTCTAACACGCATCGAAGGACGAACTCGTCTTCTTGGTTCCAATGGAATTTCCACAGCAAGTGGAGGTGGAAGACCTGAAGGTACTTCAACAGGAGCATTATCAGTTTGTGCAACTATTGATGGTGCCTGTTGAACAGATCCTTCTGCGGGAATTGATGCAGGGTTTATTAAAACTGGAATTCTTCGTTGTGGTACTCTCCGAATTAGAGAACCTTGTGCAGTATTTAAAAGTGGAGATTGAGTATAAAAACTGTAGACGATCGGTGGTGGGGTAGTACTTTGAGTTTTGTAGAGTTCGTCGTTCCTAATAAAAAAAATATGTTTCATCAATGTTGTCAATAGAAATAAGATCTATTTATTATGTAATACCCCAGTTGAAATATAATCTTTTGAGTTTCCCTTGTATTAACTGTATTTGAAAACAAATAATGAAAAGGGTTTTATTGTGCAAGATATTTAAAAAAAAACGAATTTTAAAAAAGTTATTTTTCTTACCTATTCCAAAATTTCTTGGAATTTTCACAGTCTACATTGGAGACGAAATTACAATTAAACAATGTTTGATCAAAAGCTGTGTAATTGGCACAAAGGAAATCATATCTTATTCCAAATAAACAATGATGGTATACCTACAAATGAAAAAATATTAGAAATTAATGTATAAATACATGTAGTTGCTAAGAAGATCCTTTCATTACGTTATGCTTTTTAAGTGAAATTTCTCTTTTTTCTTCTCTATTGGAGCCAAAGCTACCAGTTGCTTTCGATCTGAGGAATAGGGAGATAAAGGTGCTAAAAAGTTTATTTAAAAAGCAATATTTTATAACAATGTTCAGAATAAAACAACAATTAAATTACGAATGTTTCAAATTTATTTACAATTCGATTTCAATATAATAAATTCTAAATTTAGTTTAATTTAAATATCCTTATATTTTAGACTAGTCCTAAAAATGTTTAATCACAAAAAAACGCACTATCTGCGTTTCTAAATGTGAAAAATGTCGATTCAATTTCTTTGTGCCTTTTCGGAAACTTGCTTCAGTAAGCTACAGTATAAGATATGGCAACAGGTCGCTGTTTTGAGATAACAAATGGTTAAGAGACTAGGCCATTTTTTTATTGCATGTACCAGGCATACTTTGGTATCATTATAGGGTACCTCGACTGTACTACGCGTATGTCATATTATAATCTGTCATTCCACATAATAGTCAAATTTCTTGTCCAATAACAAGTTGATTTTTAAAATTAGTCTCAACTTTCAGCATAAACGAATAAACCGTAGACTACTGGAATAAACACGGTTTAAAACCATAGAAATACTTCTGGTACGATTTTGCAAGTCGAAAACCACAAGCTAGGGTATGTGGTATACCAAGAAAAAACCGCCTATTTGTCATTGTATGTCACTACTCCCTTTCGATTTTAAAGATAAATTTCGTTTGATTTAAATTAAAATTAGGAATATCAGAATTAAATTCTCTTTTATTAACTAAATCATAAATATTTAACGATTAAGTGGAAAGAAATGAAAATAAAGAGGGAATGAGTGAACCTGTGAAATTATGACAACGGCAGTCTCCTAACTATTTGTCATCTCAAAACAACTAGCTGTTGACATATGTTTTACTGAAGCGAGTTTCCGAAAAGGCCCTTTACGTTTTATTATAACCAACAATAACGATCAGCATTTCAGTTTTAAACTAGCAATCAGAATAGATTTTCCTTGTCTAAGGTCGCACTGCATCAAATTAGGCAACTCAGAATACAAACATTCTTTACAGCAGTCTTATCGCGCTGTACCTACAGTTAAACTTGAAGCGAACCGGTTGCCACAAGTGAAAATTTTAATAGCGATTAATTTGAATCTTAGAACATTTTATGTTCTAAGATTTGAATTTATGTTTTATGACAGCTACGTGTATACTCTAGGAATGTTGCGAGACAATGCTGCACGCGGTGCGCTCCGTCATTATGTGGAGCTTTCAACGTTGTAGCTGGGTGTTTCAAGCTTTAGACAACCCAATATACAAACGTCAGGTGGGCTCAGAGGATGGGTTCAGGCGGGATGCTGACTCTCAAGAAGAAACCTCTCTCCACATACTTACCCCAATATTCATAAATATACCTACATTATAAATCCAGCTTTATGCCTTCCAACATGAAGACCCGGTATCTCCATGCTTTCAAATTTGCACTACCTTATTTAAGAATACTTAAAAGCAAAAAATTAGATTATATTAAACGACAAATTATTATAAATATTTTTATAGATGTTTAAAGACTCTGTGAATTAATATTTGTACTAACTAGAGCCTAAAAACACAATTATTTTATGTACTTCTAGTGATCACCGCACAATATCGTTGTGAATTGAATAAGACGCCTTCCTAACTACAATAATTACAAATTAGTCCTAATTTCTTGAGGATCGATCAATATCGCGTGTAATAACTGTGAGTGTTTTGAGTTTGTCTAGGTCTATAATCTTCTACGACACCGTAAAAGCTTCTAAAATTTGTTGGAGGCTCTCGAACAGTTTCTCCTAAAGATACTCGTACATTATCATATCTTGGGGGTTTATTTTTTATCAGATAGTTAGTTGTTGCAGTTGCACCTGTTTGATCCGACGTGAATCTGTTACTTTTTTGGTAATTACTGTAAGAGTAATCGCTTGGAACGTCAAATCCTGTTGGATAACCACGAACAGGAAGATTTGGTAATGTAGGATTAAGAGCTTCGTTAAGCGTAACGTCATATTCTTCAACGTTTATCTCAAGAGGATTTTTGTATGGTGTTTTAAGTTGTTGATCTGTATAATCTTTGTGCATGTAATTTCGAATAGAGTCCATGGCGTATTCTTCTTTTTCGGGTGCTTTAATTGTAGTCATTGATCTAAAATCGTTTTCGTATTTTGCTTCTAACGGTGTAGTTGAATCTACACTTTGTGTAGCTCTAGAGCCCGCAGGTCGTGTACTTGTACCTTTGTTTGGTAGTAAAGGTCTTTTAACTAATCTTATTACTACAGGCTGGTATAATTCAGTTGGGGTTTCGGTGTTTACAAGAGGGGTTGCTGTCGTAGTAGTTGTCGTTGAAGTGGTAGTACTACTAGACGTTTTAATATCTCGATCTTTCGGCTTTTCTTTTTCTCTTTTACTCGAAAAAGCTGTCTCTTTCTGCACGGTATCTCTTTCTTTGCTGGGCGAATCATCATCATAATACTCGTAATAATACTCATCGTCATCAAGTAGTTTTTCATCTTCTTTTTTATCTGGTAGCTTAGGTTTAATTTCTGGATTATTTTGTCTTTGTCTGTTTTTGTCGTTTGATGTCTTTGGTTTCACGTCTTCTGCGTAAATGTCATAATCGTCTTCTTTTTTATGAAGTACTTCGGTTGTTGTTATTGGTTTGTAAGCGTACTTATTCGCTTCATTTTTGGGCACGGGTAGTTTTATTTTCGGTGCTATTCGAGGTCTGTCATATATAGTACCACTGACTGGTTTTATAATTGTCCGTGTTTCTGATTTGGGTTTTTGTTTCGTGTCTATTTCATCGCTGCTTTTCTCTGCTGGTCGTCTACGAGAGCTGGATTTTTTGTTCTTATCAGTTGGTTTTCTGCGTCTACCTAGAATAATTGTTAAACATATTTCAGTGTTATTACCACTATACAACAGCCGTTTTAGTGACATGCTATTATTAGAAAATAAGTATAATTTGAAATAATAGGGAGATTGGCTTTTGCACGTTTGTTACACTTGCAAAACGTTGTCATAAAAGTCTTATTTTGATCAGTACTGAGACTCTGCACACTATAGAATTCTACCCGTCGCTTTCTACAGAAACTATTACTACTATTCTAGTCGACAGCAGTCGAAAGTCTCACTCTGTATACACTGTCGACAAGTCTTCTTCTATTCCTGACTTATTATTATGAAATATATTTTTATGTTTTTATGAAGAAATCGTCGACAATAGACGTGTGAATAGAGTCGATAGTAGAATTCTATAATGTGCAGAGTTCCAGTACTGGTTTTATGAGATATATTTTTTTATGGATTTCAATGCCTATCGGCTTAATCCACTAGAATATTACATATTCACAAAATAGAAAACATATAAGTTTTCAGAATTTAAATTTGTATCCGTAAGGAATTTGGGGGATAAGTACCTATACAGATCTGGCCACTTCCTTGTAACATAATATACGTTAAAGTATACAGTAACGAACAAAAAGACAGGATTGATTGTATGCCGATTGAGAGCTAATTGTTCTTCACTCATTTTGCCTGAAACATCTGTACGCGGGAGTCGCGAGTAAGTCTCTGGTATACAAGATTATTACGTAGCACGCTTCTTACGCAAATAAACGCCTACCAAGCGCTACAACAATTAAGGAAACAAATCCAAAATTTGAAACATCGGGGGTGAGCTGTGTCCTCAATTAACGCGCTGAACAAAGAGTAAGAACAGTCAATGAGGAATGTCAAGATAATTACTGTTCCAATCAAGCTAGTAAATCTCGAGCTGTTCGACGTGCTCTCAAAAGAATGGGTACTTGCTCAAAATACAAACTATACAAGAATTTTTTACCGAAGATATAGTTAGGCGTTCAGTGAAATTATAATAGAGATGCAGAATGCAAATGAAAAACACAATCCATCCGTTACAAGGTCTTATTCTCGGGAATATAATCATCTTAGAGCTGAATTGCGTAATCAGTATCCGCACAAGTTAAATGTTTGTGGTGTTTGTTAGAGTTTGTTTAACCATCCTTTGGCGTTACGTCATAATCGGTGACGTATTCTACTGTTTTACGTTTGTCTTATATTAGGTGAATGTTACTTAACCCCAAAAATATAATCAATGACGTAAGAATTGATTTCAGTGATGCAGGTGTGTTTGTATGAATAAATTGGTAAAGCCAAAATTTGTATTTTGCTTTATGCGTTGCGTACCTTTTCACATAATTTAGTTTTAGCTTTTTTTAAACTGATTTGTTCCAAATTTCTAGCTCGAGGATGTTTAACGCACCTGAGCATGATTTTTTACTGAATCTAAAAAATTACGGATTACCGAATCGTGATTAAATGGCGAATTATTTAATACATATTAAAAATGTATTATACGATTAGATTTTTGGGGTTATTCAAAATTAGATAGAATATCTATATGCCCATATTTTCAAAAATTGTATTGTAATTATTGTCTGTGTCATTGTGAGAAACAATTTTGTCAGTATTTCTGAGAAATGCAAAAAAACACATGTATTGGAGAAAACAGGCAATAAATAAATTTATTTCTGAAAAAACTGAAATAGCATTTGTAATGGAATAATATGCAAAGTCGAAGCTTCATCTCTGACAAAATCATCTTCATCATTGTGGGAGTCCAATTCATTCAGATTACGTTTAAGACTACGTTTAACGGTAAAAGTGGCATTCCAGCATCTATTTTCTCTTGAAAAGTAATTAATCAACTTCAAAATTAAGCTTTGCTCTTTTTCATTATACCTGGAAGGCATTTTGACAATGAAAAATTAATTGAAAAAGGCGAAAATTACCAAAAATACTGAACAAATCAAAATATGACAACTGAACTGTCAAAAGTAACAAACAAAATTCATGTCGACATTAGTTAAGAGATACGTTAATGAAGTCATGATTCCGTCTCATCTATTTAATGAATGAGAGATCAAGCTGGACAATGTATGACGTAGGTAACGGCAAAGGATGGTTAAACAAAGTCTAACAAATATTTTCTAATAGTGAAGACGTACCGATAGTTGCGTTTTTTTTTGCACAAGTTACAATCTTTCCTACAGAGTACAACAGTCGTACTACCAGTCTGAATCAGTCGCAGAGCTTTTTTACTAACCGCTGTGCTCACGAAAATGTAAAGGTGGAATATCATGGCCATAACTGTATATTTTGCTATTACTAATACTATATAGTCACTTCAACGGCTGTTAACATTAACTATTTTACTATTAATATCCTCTTCATCTTCGAATCCATAATATTCATCATCATAATCATATCTAGGTCTATCTTTATTTCGTCCTCTATTAGAATTAGGTCTCCTGTTATACGGTCTCCTATTCTCATTTCTTTTTCCTCCACTGCCTCTTCTTTCGTATACTTCATCTTCATAGTCATCCTCGTAATCGTCCTCGTAGGCAGGTCTAGGTCGTGGTCTGGGTCTTTTTCTTCCTCTGGATCTAGGTCTGTCATCGTAATAAAAATCGTCATAATAGTCTTCATAGTATTCGTAATATGGACGTCTTCTTCGGTAAGGCCGTGCTACGCCTCTCCATTGACCAGTTCCTGGACCTGAAGGTACTACAGGAGTTGATAAGACAGTTGGGGAAGGTGGAGTGGTAGCGATTACCAAAGGTTTGTTCGTAGTTGTTGTTGCTGCTTTGTAGAGGTCGTCGTTCCTTCAAAATATATATTATAATTTTAATGCAAAACAATATACTTAACGATTTTTTTTTATTGAACCAAAAAATAGGTACCTAAGTTTGTTAAATCAACTAATTAGTGATAGATACTTTGATAATTAATATTTTAATGATGACAAAAAAGGTAATATTTAAAATTACTTCGTAAACCAGCGAATTTGGGACAAGTTGTATAATAGCCCGGAAGTTTAATAAAGTAATAAATTATGTACTTGAACAAGCAACGAATCAAAATGCAAATCAGCGAATAAAGTCGATACTGGTAAAACTAGTTAGGTACATTTTTTTAAAATCGCTTCAACTGACCGTAACTCCAGACACATATTTTTCAACAGCTATTCGTTTATTGAACCTTGTGAAAAAAATAATATTTACCTGTGCCAAAACTTTTTCGAATTGTTGCAGTCGACCTCAGATGCAAAATGGCAAATAAAAGTCTTTTGGTCAAATGCCGTATAGTTGGCACATAAAAAATCGAATCTCGTTCCAAAAAGACAATGATGATATACCTGAAAATATAGATGTCTTAGAAAAAATGTGAATATAACATAATTACATTGGAAAACATATAAATAGATAGGAAGCTTTTTTTGTAAGGTCGTTTTTAAAAAATTATTAAGTGGTAGTCAGAAACTCGATAACGAGGAAGTCTAACAAGATGTCACCCAAGAAACTCAATTTTTCTACTTGTTTCGAATGAAAATCACTCGACGTCTGCTAAACTGTCGAATAGGCATGATGACTTATAATTAAAATAACTGCATAACGATATTTGCACGCGTATACTTTATCCAAAATAAATGTTATTTTTGCAAAAAATTTGTCTAAAATGCAATTTTTATTCGCGACAAAATGCTATCATAGTCTATAATATGACATCACATTTTCGTAAAAACTTCAAACACTTGACAGCTTGCAGTTATTTTATTTTGTGCTATAGTCCCACGTGACCAAAGTGTCGATGGTATAGAGACACTCGCTTGTATTGCCATTCGTTTGCTACTGTCAATCAGTTTTAGTTTTGCCACTTCAAACCTAATAAACATTGAAAGTTCTAGGTAGCATGTTATTAAAAAATATGAATATATGCTTGAAAGAAAGGTATCGTAATTGATTTCATATCAAATACAATTCGTTGGTTTGTTAAATATTGAACTAAAACTAACGTCAGTCGTACTAACAACTTCATGTGTTGAAAAAATGGTTCATCAGGTCAATTTTGACGTCTTTACTCATGGGGTTATGTTTTGAGAATTTTATATAGGGCAAGTCCACGTGACACCACGCCTTGACGAATTTGATGACAAATAAGTGTTCTTCGCACAACATGTGGTTCTTACAGTTATCTTGATCGTGTTTTGGTTAATTTAATTTTGATTTGGTGCTTTGTTCGATATTGTTTTAATTGCTTAGGTAGGTATTTTTAAAGCTTATTTATATAACTGTTAATAGTAAAAAGAATCAATGGATTAATACAAAACAACCAAATTACAAATCTAAAATCTATTCAAATAATTGTTTATCCTCAGGTCTACTGTCATTAGTGTTAACTTGTCAATTGGTGGACATGCCCTATTCCTCATTTAAGACATAACCAATCGGTCAAATGGTAACTTCAGCTCATACAAGTGGGCTTAATATAATACTTACATGGAAGTTTCAACATTTCGAAATTCTTCTGAATAAAAGTCATTGTTAGAGGTAGAAAATACTCCCAGAATCAACAAGTCCACACTTCATCTATGTGTCTTGAGAAAAACTTTCTCTATAGCTAACGTTTTTTAGTCATACTTTTGGTTATACAAAACTGAGGTTTTTAATAGTTTAACGAGGAAATATCATATTACCTATGGAAAGTCAGCAAATATAATGGGAGTTCGAACGAGATATACAAAATGTCAAATAATGTTTACAAAAGTGTGACGTAATGCGCTTCTTTTATTTCTTGTATTTATATTTTATAGTAAAATAAATATAATAGTAATGTCCGCAAGTTCTGTATCCTGTATAATTATTTTTTGTTTTCAGTTACTATCATCATGCCTACATCTCGACTAATTCAGTTAATTTTTTATTAATTTTCAATTATATTTCATGTTTTTATTGAATTAATATTCATCAAAATAAATAAATTTTGTGTCAGATAAAGGAAACGCGGTATATCAACAGTTTAATTTCTTTGGACTGATTATATATAAAATTAACAATCTCGGCAACTAGGAGAAGAAAGGTACTTCTCATCTTATCTATGAAGTTCATTTTCACAATAAGATAAGAGAGCGTGACGGTGGCGAATGTCTGTACCTATTTCTAACAAAAATGATTTAAAAAATGTCCATTCTCC
The DNA here is from genome assembly GCA_949126875.1 of Lochmaea capreae. Taxonomy (NCBI): domain Eukaryota; kingdom Metazoa; phylum Arthropoda; class Insecta; order Coleoptera; family Chrysomelidae; genus Lochmaea; species Lochmaea capreae. The sequence continues at coordinate 12,424,740 of OX421409.1, forward strand.
TCGATCAGTTGAAGGTCTATCACGTTGCAAACTGCTTTCTAAGTTTAATATGTAACTAATAATAATAGGCGTACCTTTACTGCAAAATATTTTATAACAAACAAGTCTTTTTTGTAAATGTTATGAAAAATTTAACGAATTTTGTAATAATTTTTCAAGCTACTCTTGTATATAATATTATTTAATTTGCATTTGATCCATTGAAAACGCTTTTACATCTGCGAAAATAGCCACTTAGGGCCAATTAAAAATTTGTAGCGATGTCCATCATAAACGTATACGTAAATAAGTGCGCGTTTGCGAGTGCTAGCCATTTTTCAAGTCACGCCTGTTACTCTCCAAGCCAGCTGGACGATTGTGAAAAGTGACAACTTTGTGAAAACTTATCCGAAGAAAAATGTGTACTTTGATTAATAACTAAAAAAATAGGCAACTACGTAAACATAAATTATTACAAATTATGCACATAAAATATACATAATATTACAAATAATTAATTTCCTTATAAAAATGTTATCGTACGCCCTTGGTAAATATTAGAACGGAAATCCTAGAGAGACTACCTCTCCACCCGTATCAGCACGCTAACCGGGCAGGCAGATCTACGGAGACTGCACTGGTACAACTGACGGAGGATATCCGAGATGCCTTAGACAACCAAGAAACTGTAGTATGTGCATTTTTGGACATAGAAGGAGCTTTTGACTCCACTCCACATGAGGCTGTCAAGAGAGCATTAAATAGAAGAGGTGTAGACAGCACAATATCCAAATGGATGTCGGAACTGCTCACCACTAGAGTAGCAGAGACGAGAACGAGCAAAGATATTGTCTCCATCTGCACAACCAGAGGATGCCCACAGGAGGAGTAGCATCCCCATTAATGTGGAGTCTGACGGTTGACGAACTCCTGTGTGGTTTGACGGACCTCGGAATATCCTGCCAAGGATATGCCGATGATATTGTCATAACAGACAGGGGAAAATTTGAAAACACCCTTTGTGACATAGTACAAAAGGGTCTGAACTATACAAATAGCTGGTGTAAGCAAGTAGGAATCAGCATAAACCCCACCAAAACCATCTTGATAGCCTTCACTAAGAAAAGAAAACTCAACCTCAAAACCCTTAAACTTGATGGGAACGAGGTTGAATGGAGGCAATAAGTCAAGTATCTAGGTTAGACTCTAGACAGTAAACTCCTTTGGAACAAACACGAGAAGGAGATTACATACAAAGCAAAAATGGCTCTAATGGTGTGCAAGAATCTGGCAGAAAGTAACTGGGGCTGTAACCCAAAAATCCTGAGCTGGATGTACACTGTCATAGTGAGACCGATTATCACTTATGAAGCCATTGCGTGGAGTAGTAGGACTAGCCTCTTGACGATGAGAGAAAACATCTCCAAAATTCAAGACTAACCTGTATATGCATAACAGGAGCAATGACTACTTGCCCAACGGCAGCAATGGAAGTGATTCTCAACCTCACACCATTACATATGGTGGTGGAGAGTGTTGCAAAAAGAACAAGATACAGACAAAGTAGTGAGGGAATCATTAAAAAAAAAACCACCTCTTCACTTCTTAGAAATCAGACCTGGGACATGCCACAAGATTTTTTTCTTTGATTATGGCTTAGACTCTCGTCATTCAGCCAGACGTACCACAAGATGGTATGATGAAAAAGTATAACTTTTCAAAGAAATTCGTTACGGAATTAAGCAACAAGAAGGAATGGGACCCAAATACCATTACCAGACTTGGGAAGAATGCCATTCAATGGTACACAGGCGGCTCAAAAGCAATAGAAGGAACTGGGATAGGAGTGTACGGGCCAGGAACCAAACACTCTGAAATCTTGGGAAAAACGACAAGTATCTTTCAAGCGGAAATTCACGCAATAAGAAAGTGTGCCCAGTTCAATATTGATAAAGGATATAGAAGGCAAAGGATTATCGTATTGTCTGATAGTCAAGCAGCCATTAAAGCGCTGAGTTCTTGTGTAATCAGTTCCAAAATGGTGCGGGAATGCCTAGTCAAACATAATGAACTAGGCGAGAACAATATAGTCACCTTTCTGTGGATTTCAGGACACACAGTGGAATAGAAACGAAATAGCAGATGAACTAGCGAAGAGGGGGGCTGAAATACCATTTTGGGTGCCGGAACCCTTTTGCGGAATCAGCTCCAATGTAATATTGGAAGAAATAGGTAAAGCTGAAAAAAAGAGAATATCTGACCATTTGAAAGATCTAGTAGGGCTTAGGCAATTTTAGATTATTCTGGGTGACTACAACCTGTTGAGATCAAAAGAATGCATAAGTCAAAGTAAAACTGCACTGAGTTTCAACAGGAATCCTAACGGGACATTAGCGCCTGAATGGACATTTTAAAAAGATCAAAATAGTGGAGGAAGAATATTCAACTGCACAGCAATTTAGAATCCTAGGACACAGTACCTGGGAGACTACCGGATAGAAGAGGGACAGTTACCTAAGTTGAAGCCTGCAGATATCCTAAAATTCCTCCGGGAAATAGGACTAAAGGAGCAACTAGTTTCTGAGACTCTCCTCAGAAGTAGAAGTAAGGGGGCACAATAGATCTTTTAGGTCTCAGTGAATGTTACCTCAAAATACATACATACATGGTAAATGGAAATTTTCACAAATAAATTGACCTTCTTTAAAAATTAAATCGTACACGCTTCTGCAATACGCGGTGACGGTTAGGCAGTGACCAGCGCTTCTAACGCAATTTAAACAATGCACATTAAACATAAGTTAAACTTTCCACATTCCTAACATTCTCCCCCTTAAAGAGTTTTAGTTTGGAAAGTTGTTATAGCATGATTTAAGTTCTCAGCACGTTAGTAGTTATCTTTGAGTACTTAGTATTAGTTCTAATTGCACTCTTTCAATCACGTAATCTCAGCAGCTCACTGCTACGTATTGACAGGACGTAGGTATACCCAATACATTTACGTATTTCATTGTATCTTAAAAGGAGTTAAAGGCAACTTTGCCGGGTTTGTCGTTTGTTTACATTTTAATTCATTGAGAGTTTGCCCAAATAAATCTAGCGAAGTGACGTGTGAAGTAAATCGTCTATATTCGAGTTTTCCGAGTGCCTAACTCGCTCAATAGAACTTACATTTACGCTAAGTGTCTATTAAAGCTCAACACGACCAATAATATTTACGTACCTTACTATATAATTTAAGGACCACCCAGCACATATTGAGGACGTATACGTTTAGTCCTTCACCCATGCTACCTGAAGAAGAGAAGAAAATAGAAATTTGTACAGAAAAGTTATAGAAGAAAGTCAGTGATCCTAGAAAAGATGTATAGATTAGAAATATTGTTTAGCCACAGAATTATTTCACGTATAGATATATACATATTTACAAAAATTAAAATCTTATACTTACCAATTCACTGTGTATTTTCTAACTGTTAAATGTGTATAACAAAACAAATCACTGGAACGAATAACTGTTTAAGAATTGATATTTGTAGTTAAATAATATGTATTTGAACACATTGTATAATTTTAATTTTTAGTGCAACGTCTTCCTTACTTTTGTTCTTGAATATTTAATAACACTACTTCAGTATAAAACCCGACTAGTTTGAAAGTTAACACGATACAGTATCTCGTTTTGAATTCAAAGAGCTTGTTAATATTAGTATTCTATTAACATATGTTTTGCGTATGTACAGTTGTGTGTGAATAAGTAAAATTAATAAAAATACAATTCTGTTCAGACTCATAACATCTGCTTCGAATTATATCTGTGGATAATTTTGAAAATTTTCAGAATATAGAATAATGTAATACGAAAGAAAAGTTTAACCGAATGAGTCAGCATAAAGTACAATAGATCTCTATCAGCGGATAGATGATAGAAAATCGGAGACTTATTGTAGGTATTAGCAAATAATACATCAGCAAACAAGAAGCGAAGTTGCCTTTTCTTTTTTTGTTTGCGCATGTCTGAAAGTCACCATTTTTATAATAAGATACTTGTCATACTTTGTCGACCAATTATTATATCGCAGATATCCAAAATTTTGATCATTTTCTAAGTTATCTGTCAAAGAGATTGCGTCGTGCTTCGCTTCTTGTTAGTTGGTGTTTTCTTTGGTATTAGTATACAGAGCCACTATTTGATGGTATTTTAATAGGTTTGAAGGTATCTGAAAAATTTTGCTAAATGTTTTTCCAAATTTGTCAGTTGCAATACCTATATTTTCCTAAGACGCCTAGAATCATGAAATGTATTCCAGTTGAACTCATTACCATTGTTTACAAATTAGCTCACCACCGTTCGTGGAAGGTTCTGACAGAATTATTACCCCAGCAGAAAAAGGTATACAGACTCTAGATACAAAATCGCGTAGGTATTACACTTATTCTCAAAATTTCTTAAATTTCCTCAGTATTATATGTACATTTGTAAAATCATTTTTAATATGAAAAATTTGTAGGTTATATAAGTAATTTTCCCATGAAAGACAGTGCAGGTCCAAACACGCTGCTTTATTCGACGTTGTCAGATATTACGGAAAACTGGATTGAAAAATTTGGTTACACTTTCCAATTTCAATACATTCTCAGTATCTCAACGTTGGTAACGAAATCAGTTGCGTTAAGGCATAAAACTGTTTCTGTACTGGTCACTCTAGTGTGTAGTGACTTTTTTGTAGTCTTTGACAGTGTCAAAGTGTTGGATTAGGTTACATTGTATTTTTTGGTCATAAACTATAATAATAGAAATAAACTTAGAAGTTTATAGAGTAGTAATAAATAATGAATTTATTGCATCCAATAAAACTGGAAAAATATTATAAGGAAGTTAGGTTATGTTCCTCTGCTTAGATTAGATTAGATTAGAAATGTAGTGGCTCTTTGTCCTATCCCACTGCGACCTTTGCAGATCTATTGTGGTCATCCCTATTCTTAGAGCTCGATATCTAGCTTTATTCTTTTTTGTTAGACCTATTAGCCTGGATACCGCCTCCCTTGCGTAACTCTCTGCCCTCGGGTTTTCTTCTCCGAATAGTTGAAACCGTACCCTTACCAGGCCTTCGCACTCACAAAGTATGTGCTCCGCGGTTTCGTCTTCTTCCTGGCAAAGCCTACATAGGCTGTCATCTGCTAGGCCAATTGTGTGCATATGCTTCCTCGGCCTACAATGTCCGGTCAGCATTCGTTTCTTTGACTTTGACATAGTAGGTTGCGTGACAGTTTGACCGAAGTGCTTTTAAAGAATAGCTTAGCGTGCCTTTGTCCTGGGGTTTTATGCCACAAGCGCAGCGCCTGGTTGTTTACCCATTGGTGGATGCTCTCCTAGTGAGGTTTTTTGCAATTCCACAGGAAGGTTCTGGCCCTATCATGACTTTAGTCGCTCCCTGCTTGGCTAATTCATCCGCCTTTTCATTGCCTTTTATTCATTGGTCACATGGCACCCAGGCTAGGGTCACTCTATTATGACTACCTAGTCTGTTGAGGGCGTTGCGATACTCCCACACCAGATTTAACGTTGTCCCATATGAGCTTATCGCCTTTAGTGCAGCTTGGCTGTCGGAGAAGATGACGTTTCTTTGGTTATCCACCTCCCGTCTCATCCACTCTTCTGCACAGCGTGGCACCGCCATTACCTCTGCCTGAAAGACAGTGGCATGTTTCCCTAGGCTTAGAGAGATCGTGATCTTCTCTTGTACCCCATATATTCCGGCTCCTACTCCAAAGTCTGTTTTAGAGCCATCAGTGTACCAGTTGAGATTCGCTGTTATATGAGGCCCTGCCTCACAGTTCTTTCTCTCTGGAATGACTACTATGTATTCATTTTTGAAGCTATATTGTGGGGCAATCTGATCCATTGGCATTCCCAGTATTGGATCTGCCTTTATTTCTTCATATAGCTTTTTATAGGCCTTGCCGTGTCCTTGACTTATCGGAGGAGGCCCCTGTAATAATATGTGACTAACAGATCTTGCATTTCGCTGAATGAAGGTATGCAGTGGCGGTAGGTTTAGTATTACCTCCAGGGCTGCAGTCGGCGTTGTTCTCATGGCCCCTGTGATACTCAAGCAAGCTTGCCTTTGGATACCACTTAGCTGCCTCTGCGCTCCAATCTGTAGAGCAACGTCTTCAGCTGTTGCGGCTCAGTTAGTTGTGCTTGTTCACAAAATGTTGCAGTCGGTGTCTTTTCAAGTTAAGTCATCCATATAAATCTATTGTGACAATAAGATTGACGATTGACCAATAATGAAACAGCGTTTTTGTACAAGTATACACATCGTATAAATAGGTAACCAACGTAACATATTTTCAATAACCCACGGTATTTGGACCTGCACCAACATTCCTTATCAATTATCACTTTAAAATATAGGTACACCCCCACACCCACAGAAATTTTCATTTCTGTGCCCACACCGCATTCATGCATGAATATATGTGTCCCAAAACTTAGTTTAGGTATGTGTTCTTTAACCAGATACCAGATTTTTGATATTCACTTCATAAACGAAATAATGTACCACGGATAAGTCAATAAAAGTGGAAAAAAAATATCGAGGAAGAGAAACAAAAAAAAAACGACTATAGAAAAGATCGACTAGTTAGATTTAGAGTAGAATTTTGTAGAACCAAATTTCATAGGCTTAAGGCGCTTCTACTAGCAAGTAGAAACACAGAAAGGAGCCCTTACAGCTTTAAAGAGTCGCATGGTCGACATTCCGACTGGTAAAGGAATGCCAGAAAGAACTAAATGATTGGACAGACCGCACTAAAGTGAGATTAGTGTGCTGGGACATTAAGATATTTCTGGAAATAAACAAGTTGATGAACTAGCAAAAAAAGGTTCAGCAACAACACATGTTGGACTAGAAGCATACCTTGGGACCACATAGAAAGTGGTACGAAGACAAATAAAAAATAATAGAAACATACATCAGTAGAGCAATCCACAGTAACATAATATATGTTAAAGAACTGCTAGGAATCGGCTAAGAATCCTAAATGCTATCTAACTCGTCATGTCACGGTAAAAGTCCATCTGCATGAAATGTGTATAACGGGATCTTAGTTGCAGAGGCATGGAGATCGAGACCGTAACCCACATCTGTAAGGCACTGAACTCAAGGAGACAAACAATTGTCGGAGAGGCCAATTTACAGCTTGAAGCCGCTTGCTCGAGGTACGAGGGTAACTGGGTAGATAGACTAAATGTGGGAGTAGAGTACAATAAGTCAACAGACTGTAGTTCTCCCGGCATGAGGACGGTAATTAAGGAAAATATGTTAATAAAACAAATAGATTGAATTAAAAGTAGTTATAGTTGGCATTACTGTGCATGGAGAAGATGCTATAGTTGAAAACGAGCTTTAGATTGTTATGCCAAGTTCAAAAATGAAAATTTTGACCTCCAAGCCGAACCTCGCGTTCTTTCCGTCTGGTTCAGCTCGACGATTTGTAGCCTAATTTGCGACAAAAGACAAGGAAACTAGCAGAGAAAATGAAAAAAAACGTCAAGAAATCAATAACCAATCCAATATTTAAACAACTAAAAATAAACATTTGTACAATAAAATTTACCTGGCATTTATGTAGAACGCTTGCATAAAATCCATCATGCAAACCATCGCACTTAAAAGTAATATTTGCTGGAACTCTTTCGTAAAAAGGATAGTCGGATAAATTATACCCGTTCAATTCTTTTGGTAGATTTGGATCCCATATATAATCTATCTGTGGTTTTCCTGTTAGAACAGGTTTTGTCGAGTTCGTAGCACCATCGACTGCTTCCGTTTCAGCTTCAGACTGGAAAAAAAATAAAACATTTTAAACTAATCGTATATACGAAATTTGAAAACTGTTGAACTTCTTACAGTTTTTAAGTTGACAAAAACTAGTTATTGGTTACATCTGTCGAAAAAATGTATACTTGACTTTTAACAGACTCGTTTGATGAAGCCTAAGAAGAAGTAAAATATTTTTGAGAACAAATAAACGAGGTGAAGTTCTGAAAACTTTTTTTTCCACGAATCGAACTTATTATACGAAGGATTTCTTATAAAATATTTGTCAACAAATTTGTAATGTTCTTAATGTATATTTCATCAAAGTTACAACAGGTGACCTTCTGCTTTTCCAATAACTGGTTCTTAAATTAATTTGATGTCTTAATTATGTGCATCCTAAATTTTCCCAGTTTAAACATAATAAACGTATATTTCTGAAAACATGTAGGCATACAAATTCAATAACGCTAACTGCATTCTACAACTTTCCAATTAACCGAAATGAAATATCTAATTAATATTTTTCTCATCTTCACTCGAAAACTCTATATCTACTCCATTAATGCATCAAAAGTTGGCAGCTAATCTCTTCTGTCATTGATTGGATACTTTACTGGGGGTCTATTCTCAAACAGTGACATTTTTTGTTGCATGCGATATTATACTTTTGTAAATCAAGAATTATACAAAAAAGTACATACATGTCAAGAAAAGAACAAGAACTAAGTAGAGTGGGAATCATAAAAAAAAACCACCTCCTTATTTGTTAGAAATCAAAAAACCTGGAAAATTCCACAAGATGGTATGATGACAAGGTATAACTTTTCAAAGAAATTCGTTACGGAATTAAGCAATAAAAAGGAATGGGAACCAAATACCAAGGCCGGAACCCCTTTGCGGTATCAGCCCCAATATAATATTGGAAGAAACAGGTAAAGCCGAAGAAAAGAGAAGATCTAACCATTGAAAAGATCTAGTAGGGCTTGTATGTATGTATACATAAAATATTTTACGTCTGAGTGCCTGAAAAATTGTTGAAAACCAAAGAAATACACTAGAATTCAATTAAAATATGTCAAGTAGTTATTAATTGTGATTGTTTTGATGTTACAATTTTCTCTACTATAAAAAATGTATTTTAAAAGCACGATCATCAGATTAAACTGTTCTAATATTCACGTCCTAGAAAGCGTATTATTTAGACCGAAAAAGCCCATGATTAGCTGATTAATTTTAATGTTATCGCTTTTAATAGAAATCCCATTCTATCAAAACTTTTGCAGATAATTTTTTTGCTAAGCAATTTTATGGCTATCTCAGAATATGACCAAAGTAATTGAATTTAATGTTTCAAGCCTTATTTCGTGGAATCTACGTATATTTATTTTAAATGAAACTAAAAGTTTCTAATTAATTCCACAATAATACTGAAAAATATATATATATATGAAAACTGAATTAACTTAATAATTATTATGACCAAAGTAACCTTTCCAATCAAAACAAAAAGTTGTTCTGGATAGTACCTATATTTCTGTATTTTCAGATAGGTATTATTTGACGTGAAGGTCGGTAACAACTTTTTGATCGCTACTACACTATGGGTAATCAAAGCTCTTGTAAGACATTCAGTACCTATAAAGACAAGTAATAGTTGTTTATGTTACGTCACTCCACGATTAGGCAAACTTTCTATAACGTATTATGACAATGCCAATGATTGGAATTCGGCCTTGAATTTTTCCACTTAAAAATATATTAAAAGTATTATATTTAGTGTACACTTGTTCACATAAAGTGTAGTTACGTAAGAGGAGGCTTTAGTAGAAACGGCTGCTACTACTACATGGTCATCAGTATAGGTCTAAAATATATTAGTTTTTCTAAAATTTAAGTTGCATAAGATTTTTTCGTTCAAAAATTACACTTGTTTTTTTATTATTTACAGTAAATCTAACCAAAGCCCAGAGCGCTCAAGAATAGTATTTAAAGAATTCGTTAGGATGCGAGTAGCCTTGAGTAATGCGAACGGTCAAGAATTGAGGTCCAGAAACGCTAGCTGCAATCGAGTTGTCGAAATAGGCAAGGCAGCTAATGCCGCAAAACAGACTCACAATAACCTATAGAAGTGAAAGTCCTGTGTCAAGGTTTGAAGGAAGAATTTCAGTGATCGCAGTGGATGGGTTCATAGTTATCTGTATTTGTTATGAAAATATTTTTGCTTTTTTATTTGAATTACTAATGCCTGACTTCACCAACCATTTCCTAAAGTTAGGTAATACCTAAAACTGATTTAGGAATTTACGTTTCACTACGTGCTAAAGGCCCCCATAGACGTAACTGTATACTTGAACGGTATACCTATACATGCACAAGTGTATTGTGCAAATAAACTGAAACGTGTATTTCAAATACATGCACAAGTGTGCCAACTGTACAAGCGACATGAGATTTATTGAAACCACTTGTACAAGCGTGAAATGGTAGCAATTCGACAGCAGCAGGGAGTACAGTACTGTTTATTTTGGTGCTATGACCAACTGCGGCAAGCGCGTCATGACATTATCGAAACTGGCGCATTGTGCAAATATACTTGTACATGTGGTGCCTACGCAGGAATCAAGCATACTTGTACAATACACTTGTGCATGTATACCGTTCAAGTATACAGTTTACGTCTATGGGGGCCTTTAGTAATACTTAAGAGTCATAATCTTAGGTATTTCCCAACACTCTTAGGTTTTTGTAGTGCTTGGTGAAATGTAAATTGTATTTAGTAACTCCTAAATCCGTTTTAGGTATTACCAAATTTTAGGAAATGGTTGGTGAAGTCGGGAATTACTCTATCTTTCTGGTCAAGTTTTTTTCACTCTCACTCTCACTCTATTTGAATATTATATTTCAAATTTTTTTCTTCATTTCGTGCCAAAGGCCTGCCAGGACTCTTTCGACAACTCAATTGCAATTAGCGCTTCAGGTGGATGGGTTTGAAACCCCATTTTTTTATTCAAGGTCTGTTGTCTGTTTTGTGCTCCAACTGATCCAGCACAAATTGGCCGACCTGTGAAAGTGAAATGGTCTATTGAATCAATTTTAAAATCTTACCTCTTCTGACAAATTCGTTTCAGTTGTACTCGTTGTAGTAGTAGTAGTAGATGTCGCTCGTGCACCAAGCACGTCTTGAGTGTTTAACCATAAAACGCCTGAAAAAAATTAGTTCCAAATTAAGTTTCTGATATGTGTTCCAATAATAATTAGGTTTTTTTTTATTTTACAGTTTGATTGTTAGTTTTAGATTTTTTTTTAAGCAAATTTTAAAGAGCTAGGGGTGACAATCGACTTCGGTACACCACTGTTTGTCACGTACCATTTCATTATTTCCACTTTCAGTTTACTCATTTGAATTATTTATGATTCGTTATTTTCACACTTTTACTGTTTACCATACATAATTACATGATAGGTAATTGAATTAATTTGAAAAGTATTTAACAATGTTGCATGACTTAAGTCTTAATATTTATGAGAATCTTCACCTAATTCAACGATTCTATTCACAATATAAAATAATAGAAGTTTTTAATTATTAATAAATGTGAAAACAAAACATACGGGGTTGGGATAAAGTATGGAACCAAGTAAATATCTTTTAAACGAAAAGAACGATATTTATGAAAATTTGCAGGTAAGTGCAATGGAAGAAAATGCATCTGATGTACATTTTTTTGTTAATAATATACTTCCGGTTTAACCGGAAATGCCATTAACTTCTTTAATTTAAATGGGACACCCTATATATTTTTATAGATTTTGAAAGAGCTTGTTATTTTGAATTCATACATACTGAGTTTAGTGTAAAAAATTTTGTAAAAACGAGGAATATAGCACTTTAATCAACCTCCTTTGAGTGATTTGCATTAGAGCAAAAAAGTATTTATATAAACTAATTGATGTTGTTTGTATGCATAGTAATAAATAAACGAGTCCTGTTTAGTGTCAAATTTTAATTGACGGAAATAAATTTTACAATTTAGAATGGTTCAATTAAATGAAAAAGAGCGTATTGAAATTTTGATGATGATCGGTTATGGTGATCGTGTTAAAACTCATGAAGAAGTGTGTCATATTTTTAATAATTTGCATCCGGAGAAAAATCCTATATCACGCTCAACAGTAACTAAAACATTACAACGTTTTAATACAACTGTGGTGGTAAAAAATTTGCTAAAACCTGGAAGACCGCGGACTGCAACGAACGAAACTGTTAAACAAAATATTGCAATCGATTTAGAAGAATGACCTCAAACTTCCACCACAAATTTGGCACTAAACCATGGTATCAGTCAACGCTCTGTAGGAAAGATATTAAAAAGTGAAAACTATCAGGTACAGTTGGTTCAAGAATTGTCAGACCAACAAACTTACAGGAATTGAGACAAAGAATTATTGATGAATGTGAACTAATACGTGGAAAAGTCTTGGAAAGAGTGACTCAAGAATTTGTTAATAGGATGGCATATTGTAAGCAAGTAAACGGCGAGCATTTGAACATTCGAAGTAATTTTGTTTCTCATTATTCTAAAATAATGAAGTACCTACACCTATTGTACAGCTAACAGTGAGTTATCCCTCGTATTTACAAATTTTTTTACACTCAACTCAGTATGTATGAATTCAAAATAACAAGCTCTTTCAAAATCTGTAAAAATATATAGGGTGTCCCATTTAAATTAAAGAAGTTGATGGCATTTCCTGTTAAACCGGAAGTATATAATTCACAAAAAAATGTACATCAGATGCATTTTGTTTCATTGCACTTACTTGCAAATTTTCATGAATATCGTTCTATTCGTTTAAAAGATATTTACTTGGTTCCATACTTCATCCCAACCCTGTATAGTATGCCGAATATTCCTGATAGTTGATGCGTTTAAACTTATAAAACAGACGAAAATTTAGTAGTGCCAACGTTGAAATCGTCCATTTAAAGGTGCATTTATGCAGCATCATTTAAACTAAAACTAATTTAAGATTAAGATTAAATTTTAGCTAAGAATCATCGGCTGTTCATGCGACATAAATTAAGAAATTGTTAAACCAATCGGAAATGTGCCATATAGAATTTATTTTTGTCTATGAAATGCGCACCCTTTTCAATCATTTCTCAAAACTTCCAATAATATTTGAGCTGTCAGATAACTGGACGATAAATATTAAACGTAAACCAACTTGTTTACGAAAAATATTATAGTAAACTATGAAAATTCTTTCAAACAAGCTCATGTAAACAATAACTTAACACAAATCACCAGTTGGTCATCTGTGACCAGGGCTTGACGCATGCGTTTTGTCGAATTCTCAGAAGAAATTAATTTCTTAGATGAAAACTGATCATCTTTCTTAGTTTTAATTTAAATCTCAATTTTTTAGTGTCTTGCATGAACATCTGCATTACATTACATGGTTTTATCTTCTTAGTTTTAGTTTTAAATTAATCTAAGTTTTAATTTTTGCTAGCATGAATCCGCCTTTAGTATCGGATATCTTGTGAAAGATATTAAACGACGAAAGACATAATTAGAGACCGAAATACATAATACGATGTCTCGATATTATGATATTGTTCCGTCATAATTTTCATCACGTATTTATATCAATCGATCACCTAGTTTACTTGCTAAACGAACCAAACGTTAAATAATATCCAATATGTCGTAATAGTTCTACATAACTAAGTAAAAGCTTGACTTATTTCCGAACCAAGGCGTATACGAAATGGAAAGTCTATTATAATGTAAATTATTTTGATTTGGAACATATATAGATTACTAACTTCGATCTATAGGTATACTTACACGGTGAAAGGTATGAATGATTCAAATAAATTTATTTAATGTTAAATTTCGGTACCGTAAAATCCAGCTTTTGTGCTTTTATACTTGAAACATTATCAATTGGATTCACTTAGTAGAAAATAATGAGTAAACTTACAAAAGATTTGAAAATTCTGATCAACGGTACAAGAGAGTACATCACCATGAAATTCTAATGCAGTAATTGACTTATTTCACGGACTGTTTGGCATGTCGCACGGTCTTGTTGAAACGACATAATGCCGTCTACATCAATGTAGGTATGTAGGAAAATCTCGGTTATCGTGTCAAAATTTCGAGTACTGCTTACAATGAACTTTTGCGACTCACAGTGGAAGGCATAACTAGACCCACTCACTACAAAGCCTAACATTCACTGCTTGACTTGACAAACCCCATTTCTAAAGAAGTTTGATCCAATAACGAATCCAGCCCACAAACAGCATACAAGGACTATCTACTTGATTTTATCGTTTAGGAGTATTTCGTTTTGCGTTCCCTGCTTTTACTCGGTTCTTGAAGAATATCTTAAGAGTCCTTTTAGGATATGCATAGGTTTAAGTTTCTTACTTTGGCTTATGTATACTTTTTGATTTCACTCGGTCGTAGTTTTCTAGGAGTTTGATTGTTTTAGCCATACTAAATGTTGCCAATGATCCGATCTCATTTTTATTATATTGGTACTGATATCACAAAAGAGTTCCGGTCCCAAAAGGGATTTCCAGGTCCTCTCTTTACTAGTTCATCTAATTTCTCGTTTCCTTCTACTCCAGTGTATGCTGGGTACCATTAAAGAGCATGATGTTTTTGCCTAGATTAGTAAGCTATTTAAATATCATACATTGTAAAGAGTTTCTTCAAAATTGCAGTTACCATCTACGACGGTGAATCGATGTTCCAGGGGTTTTAAAATATTCCCTTCCTCCTTTGGATATGTCATTGTATGTATGTATGATGGGGTGATTCCATAGAGATACTACAGATAGAGGCAACAAGCCATAGGTCGCTGTGTAAGTGGCAATGTCCATCTGAACTCCGGTGAGATAGAAAAAGAAAGACGATCAGAGGTTTTTCCGTCTTTGTCTGTGTATATAGCATGCGCGCTACTAGAGAAAGATAGCCTAAACCTCAGACTTCCTATCCCTCTCTTACGTGCAGACGGGTTCCGAGCTGGCTTGTTACCTCTATCTGTAGTATCTCTATGGAGTGATTCACTGAGACCTAAAAGATCTATTGTGCTATTTAGTTCCTGAGGAACGTCTCAGAGACTAGTGGCTCCTTCAGTCCAATTTCCCTGAGGAGTTTTAGGATATCTGCCGGCTTCAACTTAGGTAATTGTCCCTCCTCTATCCAATATTCTCCCATGTGCTGTGCCCTAGGATTCTGAATTGCTGTGCAATTCGCAAGTATGTGGATTGAGGTTTCTTCTTCCATGCCACAGAATTTACATTCTCCCTCCACTATTTTGGGCTTTTTCAGGTGCCCGTCCAGGCGGCAATCTCCCGTTAGGATCCCTGTTAAAGCTCTTAGTGCAGTTTTATTTTGACATGCATTCATTTGATCTCAGTGGGTTGTAGTCACCCATCAGAATCTTTGATTATCTAAGCCGTCCTGGATCTAATGGTCAGATATTTTCTTTTCTTCGGCTTTGCCTATTTCTTCCAATATTACATTGGGGCTGACACCACAGAAGGATTCCGGCCCCCAAAAGGGTCTTCCAGTCCCCTCTTTGCTAGTCCATCTGCTATTTCATTTCCTTTTATTCCAATGTGTCCTGGAATCCACAGCAAGATCACTATATTGTTCTCGCCTAGTTCATTGACTATGCCTAGGCATTCCCACACCATTTTGGAACTGATTACAGAGCTTTAATGGCTGCTTGGCTATCCCACATTATCATAATCTTTTGCCTTCTATATCCTCAGTCAATATTGAACTAGGCACACTTTCATATGGGGTGAATTTCCGCTTGAAAGATACTTGGGGTGGATATATGAATTGTTTAGCAGCCCCAATTCATCCAGTATCTCGTAATTGCTTAATTATTCTCTTTACGAAGTTAAATCAGTACCTAAACCAAATTTATTTATTATTATTTATTATTTTTGAAACGCGTTTTTCGCACAGTGCTCCATTTTTACTAACTCTACACTGCCAGCTATGAAATTATTTTCTTTTTTTCAGCTGCTAACCTTTCACCGCACTAATGGCGGTAAATTCAAATCTAGTGAGAATGTCGAGACACTCATTAGGTAGATATTGTTTAAATAATATGAAAAAGATTGGTATTTACTTATTTCATTATATTTGATAAAAAATACTACCGTGACATACATTCTCGATAATTATATTTAATTTTGTTGGATTTCTATTACTAAAAACGGAATATTGTTATTGTTTTTCCTATATTTGTAAGTATCTATCTATATCCTTCAATTTTTTACTCATTATCTAAAAACAATTTTTGATGAATTATTATATAACTTCTTATTCACTGATATTAGTTACATAATTGTGGTGTCGATAGATTGATTATAGTTTATACTATACGTTCGTGGTCGATTTGAAACTACTGAAAACTATTTAATTTCTTCCTTCTATTTTCGAAGTGACGTTTGGCGCGTGGCTATACGAAGCATAATAATTATTGTTTACTATATTGCAAATTGTGTTGGTTGCTGGAACTAATTAAAAAAAAATTCTCTTTCTTCAAGACAAAAAATTGAGTGTCTTTTTGTCCTATTTTCATCAAGTTAATAGCTTTAGTGTGTAAATCAACTCAGTTTCTTCTAGTTGCCAAACTTGCAAACCTTTAACATATATAATTGCTACACCTCAATGTTAGGTTATTATTTTCAGTTCGTAATAAAAACATTTTTGAGGTAGAAATACATACCTGCTGATAAAAGTATCCAAAGGCCTAGCGGCCTCTTCATCATTCTGAAACGAAAAAACACATTTAGTAAAAGTCAATAAAATTTGAATACATGAAACACAGAAGCGCAAAAGTTACAGGCACCGATTTTCCAGTAGGTAATTTTTTTTTAGATGCCATCATCTCATTATTTCTGGCTGACCCGCTGTCTGGTTTGGAATAAAACGTCACTTGTGAACCACTCTCTATTACATTAATAATGTCAGAAAAAAATCCGCAGTTGTAGCACTTGAATTTACTGCAACAACAATTTGCTCACTATAAAAAGTGTAGGTTCTAGTAGTGCTGAAGTAGAGTCCGACCACAATAACTTTGGGACACCACGTGGTCACGGGTGTGGCGTATCAGCCAGTGGCGTTACTGACTTGCATATGAAAGTGTAATTTTCATACTAAGTTTATTGTTAGGAATTTATTTCAAATATATCAAACTTTATGGTTTTGGATACCTGTAGAAAATTACATAATTACATTAATGCAGGTAGGCGAGGGGATTAAAGCTGGTCCTTCTTTGAATTCATTAAATAATTAGCAAGGAAGAAAACAATTTACCTAATCTAAAGTTAATATATTCCAAACCTAAACACTTTCACAAATGTATCTAACATGTCTACTTAAACTTATCATTAATATAATCTTATTATTAATCTGAGTCATCAGCTGATTGTAATGGTTGTGCAGGTGTACTACTGTCGCTATCAAGATCTGTAAAACTTTCGTCAGAAGAGCCAGAATTAACGTTCAAACATAAAAATGATCCGACATCCTTTAAAACAAATGTAGTATTATGAGCTGCTACCAAATTTTTGACTGATGCCCATATTTTTTCAATAGGGTTCAATTCCGGATGATATGGCGGCAATCTCAAAATTGTGTGTTCATGATTTTCCAACAACTGATCCAATATGTGGACATAAATGCAGCAACCTGATCTATAATTTCCTTTGTTTGACTATTCAAAGCTTTTCCTCGTTTCACTCTCTTGAGAGGCATAACACAAAAAGTTCCAAGACATGAAAAATTCACTATTCGCAACAACAAAATCGCACAAGGAGACCGAAAGCAAAGTACTGTCTGGTCTGCTGTCAACACTCCGCCGCTGGCTCCAAGCTGCAGCCAGTCAGGCATCGCATTCGAAGCGGCCCTACGTTGAATCACGTGGTGTCCCAAAGTTATTGTGGTCGGACTTTATCAGAAACCACTATCTCAAACATATCTCTGTCAATCTTAAATGTATGTACCAAAAAATAATTCAGGAATGTATCTATTCATATGATTCATACGATTTTATGATTTTTGCTAAATTATACATGATAATAAACAGATCGTTTTAAATTGGACATATTCTTTCTAACCGTTAATTAAAGCGAAATCAAATTAAAGTGTCGCTCCTTGTTTGTCTTTGTAAAGTGAAGTTAATTTAGTAATAGTATTGGGGAATGGGAGCATTATCAATTACCCCTCGAGACGCACTAGACTGGATTTGACCGTGTAAGAAGTCAATGGTCTTGAAATAACACGGTCATATTTAAAAGAACGTGGTAGATAACCACGCGAGTTCAACTCGCACTTGTCCATGTCAATCATCTCCATTCTATGCAGATGTTTCCTTAATTGTCAGTGGTGTTACCTACAATTTGTTTTTAAGTAGACAAAAAGGTATTATTTTTTCACCTAGCTTCACTAGCGTATAAGAAAGTATATTGTCACAAAGGAAAAAAAATGGGTATTTGCAAATACCAGCGAAGGTGTGCTATAGTATATTGTGTCACAAGGGCAGACAATGAGCTTCAGCATCCCGCTACTAATAGATGCATGAGCGAGCGATTATCTCAACCATTGGATGTTTGACTGTGGATATAATAGAGAAGCCACCAAATACCTACTGTTCTCTTTATCAGTGAAGAAGGTAGCTTTTCCGAAAAACATAATGTCCCTCTTGTACATACGTTCACGGAAACCTATTATAAGAGATATTTTATGGGAATTCTTAAAACGCACCAAACGAAAAGTATGACATTGTGATATTTTTCATTATGTTCCGCATGAATGGAGGTATGAACACTGTTTTCATGAATTATTTAGATTTGGTTCTTTCTGTCTGTCCTTTTGTAGTAAGTACCTTTTTACCGATGCCTTTTTTTGTATGTCTAAATAAACAAAGTCGCTATGACGGGCACCTTAGCGTGAAGAGAGTATCTTACTTGTTTCCTGTGTTTCTTTCATTTTCTCCAGAATTTTGGTAGTTTAGGATTTAGTTTGATTAGGATACGAATTATAATAAAATATAAAGTTTCTTTAAAAAAATTCACGTGAAACGTCAAAGTACTCAAGTGACGATTAGTGAAAAACTTTAAAATTCGTGGCGCTTAGTGTTCATATGATTGGTTTTACGGTAAGGTCAATTTATTTTCAATTCGTTTTTGTGAATGCGTAAAAGCATTAGTGGTCATTCAAAGCTATTTAGACGGTCATCGATGGTGACAATTCTTGGTTGATAAAGGGCTAAAACCAAGGTCGAAAAAATATTAACCTCGGATTAAAAACCGTTGTGTTCACCTAAAATCGGCTAGTGAGCTGTTTTCATTCGAATGTGGTCTCATCTTGGTTTAAATTTTTCATTGGTTCGAGTATGCCTTTTATTAACCCGGCGGTAGTTGCGCCGGCTCTCACAGACCCAAAGATTTTCTATATGCTAAAATCTCAGACGTGGAAACCTTGTTGACCACCCCCCCACCCTCTAGCTTTCCAACATTGGGAGTCGATGCACATGCAGTGATAGTTGTAATTTGTCTTTACGATATTTTGTGTAAATCCGAATTTTTGGTAGTCGGACCCGGCTCGACCAAATTATTCGTTCAAGTTTTTAGATCTATGCCTAAGCCATACAAATATATATTGTGAAGAATGTGATGAAGGGCCTGTTGATGATGATATTACAGATCAGAATAATTAAATATTACATCTACTTACATAGCTGCATATTAACCATTTTATAAAACTCATGGTTTTCAAAAAACAGTTCACCAGTTAACAAGTATGTAAATAATTACCAATACAATGTTTTGTATAGAAACACTTTATTCGTTTATATACTTTCAATAATATAAATCAAAATGTGCTCAGGTAGCTCTAGATTGACAATGGGTCTCTGAGACCCGGCGCGACCAAATTTGTAAAAAACAAGGGCGCGACTACCGCCGGGTTAATAAAGTGCTCCAAATCCAAGTTAAACAGAATGATAGATGTCAGATGTCAATATTTTTGTACTGAACAAGCTCAAATATCCAAACGAAGGAGAAAGAAGAAGAAGAAGCTAAAACATAGAACATAGAGGTAGACTATCGACAACTTCACTCTTAAATTAGTGACGTATCTGCATATAAGTTGCATAATTTCAGTAAATTTTTGTTTTAATTTTTTTTTGTTCATGCAAAACCAAATTTAAAATAATTTTATTTTTTTTAAACCCATTTGTTACTGATTAATATAACCTAATAAAACATGGGGTAAAAATTTGAGGTTGTTTAGCATCCCTAGGGCAGAAATTCATAACGCTACGTTTCACCATCTGTCACTTGATTACTTTGACGTTTCACGTAATTTTTTTAATTAAACGTCAGTGTAAGCCAAAGTTTTTTGTTATATTTTTCTATTTTTTGGTTTATTCGGTAGGCGAAAAACAGTTGTGTGTCACACATGCAGTAAACGCTCTAGCAGCCCTTAACTAACTACTAGCTCGTGCATCTAATAGACTAGTACCCGTATTTCTAAAGCATCCATAAGTCGGTCTATAACTATTGGTTAGATACAATTTATTAGTTCCATAACTGTAAATGGTATTCCCATCGCTCATTTATGGAGTCGATAACTATTGGTCGATTTATAGAAACAATATCTATGGACTTCATAAAATCTAGGGAAATTTTAATATCTTCGATGTGTAACAATGGAATTTAACCATTGCGCTTGCGCTTTTAACGATATACAATAACCTCAAACTAATAATTCATTTTGTCATTTCCATTCGATTGTTCCCTGGTTCAGTTTGTTAATTTAAGTGTGCAATGGAAGAAAAAACCAAGAGGAAGCGTAATTACACGGAAGACGAAAGGACTGAGTTATATGCCATTGTGAGAAGACACGAGAGTGTCATAGAAAATAAAAAAACCTCGGTGAAAGCTAAAAAAATCCACGTGGGACGCCGTGGTATGCACATATTTTTTAGGTTATGATTACAATAAGTAGCGATCAAGATCAAATAGTACATTATAACCATCTGTCAATTTACTTACCTTTCATAATTAATTTATTCGATCGATTTCAGCACAGTACCGTAAAAAACATCAAAACTGTAACTTGATCTACTCCAACATTACCGCTAATGGTCCTATAGCGTCACTATTGGGAGATTGTTCGATCTATAACTTATGGGTCGATTTATGGAACCAATAACGCCTATTGAACGTTTGGGAATACGAAAGCACACAATTCGGCCGTATTTATGGAACCCATAGCGCTATTGAACCAATGAGTTTACCGGGTCCTTTCTGAATGCGGAAAACGATTTTATTGAACCAATAGCGGTTTTATAGGACCAATATTGGGCGTTTAAGAATACCGGCATAGGGCTACTAAAGCTCATTTTCTACCCTTGTGACACAATTAATATTCCGCCCTTGAGTTTCAACCGCCCCATTTTTGGTGTTCAAATTATTAATCTTTTTTCTAATTCTAATTTCCAATTCGGAAATGGTAAGAGTTGGCTTTAGCAGCCGCCTCAAGTATTTTCTAATTGGTCGTTTAGAATGACTATTTTGAATTACTTGTCAATTAATTCCAGAACAATTTGTCGTTGCAGAATGTTTTGTTTCAAACATTTAATAAAGGCAGTCACAGAAAGTCTAAACGAGTTTAGTTCGTCAGTAGATATTTTTTAAGAAGGAAATAAGGATTTCCCTTTCCTTTCTTGAATTATGTATTTGAAATATTAAACACTTGCAAGAAACCGTTGTGAGAAATATGGCAACATTGTACTGTGATGCTAATACAGTGACAGGACTTTCTGTGACCATCCTGCTGTAGAGACAAGTGTGCACAAGCCTCCTAAATTTTTGTTTTCCTATTTTTAAAAAATGATACTCATCGTATATGTGCTCTATATTATGTACTAGTTACATGAAAACCACCTTAGAGTTTTTGCATTTTTACTCGAGGCACGTCAAGGTGGCAATGGAGTAACAGAACAACTTTTACTTTCATTTGTCTTAAATACAGGTTCGGCCATAATTATTATTCGCTAAGTACTCACTTTGACGACAAACATTTACCTAATTTACATTTTATAGAGATACTGTTAATGGTTTATTACAAATATCTCAATACCGATAGTTCGTCATTTAGGTGACATCATAGTGCAACAGGTGGAACTATAATTATTCGTTTGGTTTTATTACTTTTGTAGCAAATAAATAATTTAGAGCAAGAGGCTGAAGATAATTAAATATCAGTTCTAGTATATGGCTGCTAACAATAATAATAAAGTTTTATTTAAACCTACATATTAATGTTTATTATTGCTGATTTCACTTTAACCTTCCAACTGTTTTCATAGTCCCATAATGACATTCTTCTGTAGTCGGGCTTAAGGTTCATTATTCTGCTCCAACCATGCTCGGGTCAAGACATTTGTGGATCTGAAGCAATTGCTGTAAGCAGCTCTCCGAACTCTGTCAATATAAAGTGCTGAAAACTCAGTGCATTCGCACGCCAATAGCAAGTCAGGTGGTTGCATAGCAACGGGACAGTCTTCACCAATTGAGTTCGTTCAGAGTACGCGGTAATATGATTTTCTCACGGCGTTGCCGAATTAAAAGGAACCCATAACATATTTGGAAACATTTTCAGCTTTTAACATTCAGAAAACCAAGGAAACGAAAACATAAAACCACTTAGGTAGGTGTAATCATTATTAATATATTGTTCATAATCAAAAGTCAATTTTCAAATGATTACTACTACATTCTCAGCACATTAGCGAAGTGTCACTCGACAAGTATATCCGCTGTCAGGACTAGCATGTCGGTAAATTCAAATTTGAAAGGGCGGCGACTACACAAATAAATGTTTTTAGAAATCTAGTTTTCTTTGGAAAATATTGAGTAGAAGTACGCTGTTTCAATCAAGGAGTACTAAAGTCGACCAAATTAGCAACATTCTGGCGAAAATCGCAAGTCGATATCTTTCTCCTACTCGGATATATCTTAAGAAACATGACAATTTTAAGAATTTTCCGTTGAAGATTATATTATTCAGGTTATACTGGATAGCACTCAACAGCTTTGGAATGCATGGCTGACCAGTTAGCTAAAGAAGGCTCTAAAAGAGACTTCATAGGTCCGGAACCGTTTTGTGGAATCACAAAAGATTGCATAAGAGGGGAAATCGGGAACTGGCTAGATAGGGAACACCAACTCAAATGGAGGTCGACACAAGGGCACCTCCATACAAAGACTTTACTGAACAAGGTAGACAAGCAACTATCAACCAGGCTATTGAAACTTAGTAAGAGGCATTTGAAGACAGTTACCGACCTGGTGACTGGACACTGCACCCTGAGGAAACATATTCACAAAATGGGCAAAGTTAGTGAACCTACGTGCAGGAAATGTGATCTTCATGATGAAACACCTACTCACATACTCTGCTTCTGCGAGAACTTACATAGACTCAGACGGAAGCACTTTGGAGAGGAAATAATACAACCATTACAACTACTGAAAAAATCCCTCCAGTCAAACTAGTTGCCTATGTGGAAGACACAAAGCTTCTGGAATGGAAGTAGATAACATGGGAAATGATACAAAGATTCAGTTCAAATGCCTTGGCTGTTGAGCACAACCCAATTGAATGAATGAATGGAATACATGGCAAAACGAATAGAAATTTCAAACCTTTCTATCTCTAATTTCATATTAAAAGTTCCATCAATTTTGGCAAGTTTTATGCGTTAGACTTTTTTTATCGAGTTATGTATATCACATGAACTACCAATAATGCTAGACGTCAAGATAATAGTAGCATCATATTATAACGCCTTACAAATTTGAAAATTACTTTTCAAATGGTAGACCGTTCACTAGGAAGCAACATGTACTTCTCGGACTATATGCCCCTCAGACAATGAATTACACTTCCAAGTTAAACGGGGCTGGTATATATGCAATATATAACCAACCATTCTGGTTAAGGGATAATATTACTTGCAGACCGGTTTCGGCGAATTTGTGCCTCATCAGTACAAGATAGATATCGTCCGTCCAGAAGATCTGAGTGCATATTGTATACCAACCCCGTTTAACTTGGAAGTTCAATTCATTGTCTGCGGGACATATAGCCCGAGGAGGAAACATTTTTAATGCGTTTTAAGTTATAATAGTGTGATACCATTATCTTGACGTCTATTGATAACACGCTTTACTTAAATATGACAATTGTTACAGGAAATGGTAATTAAGTAAATACCGATGATGTTCATTGTTTATTGATGATTTCTGCATATCAATACATTAATTATTCATTCAGTAGCCACAAATATTTTTATAACCGGAAGCATTTCCTGTCAGGCTACCGCATACATTTTTTTCAACTTCTTAGAATTCTTAGTTAAATATTCTGATATAAATACCTAAATAAAATTCCCAGATAAAATAAAGTTCGGTTTTTCTTTTATTGCAAAGGATTCTTTCAATACCAAAAGCTTTATATATAAAATATTATAATCTTTGAAGAAATATTTGCCAACTATTTGTATGATAGGAATTTTTGTGGGGATGTGGCAATTATACCAAAGTGTACTCTTTTAAGAATTTATTTGAAATTTTATATTATATTGTTTTTTGAGTTTTTGTTTATATTTATATACCAATGTTAAGATTTATTACATTTTTTAAAACATTTTACCATTAATCTCACTTAGATATATTCCTTGAAAATGAACACATAGTTGTTCGAAAGCTCGGAAATAAATTCTTAAAACAGTACACTTTGGTATAATTGTCACATCCCCACAAAAATTCCTATCATAAAATATTATATTTATTTTATAACTGTGATGGCATAAAAAGTTATATTCATATATTGCCAAATTAATCGCTTCCATTTTTTAAATAAAATTCATCAATTTGGATGAAAGCTTACATTGATGAACTATGACATATTCATAACTACATAACTATATTACATAAAACTTTCTATTACCTAAGCTTTATCGACAGTGTTAACTCATTTAATGGTGTCACTATAATTATTACCAAGGTAGCCTTTTGAACTACAGTATTCTTTTAGGTACCTGAGACATCTTTTACATAATTCACCTATATTTTCGATGTCAGTAAAAATTATAGCGTGTTATTATTTTTGAAAATCCCTCGTAAAAGCGTAATATAAACAAAAAAAATTTCTGAAGGCAACACTGGGCACATACCCTACAATTAACCTTAGCTATTGTTTGTTTTGAGATACAAATCTGGGACTTTCCCATTCTAATGACCTTGTATTCATCATTTATTAGATTTAACAAGACATTTACAATAAGAATCTCATTATCCTTTCATACTAGACTTGCAGTAATTGTTAGAAAGATTAGGTATTTGAAAAGAAACAAAAAATATGTTCGCACAAAGTAAGAATGTTGGTAAGAACGAGAAAAAAATTTGGTTTTGTTTATTTAAAAACGAAAAATTACAAGTGTATAATGATAAATAAAATAATGTAAACTTTGATCAGAATCTAATTTCAACCAATAGCGGCTATTTAGAAATAATTTTCTCCGCGACTATATATAGGTAATGCACAAATGATTTTCACATATTTAGCTGTATAATGATATAAATTCTTCACGCTAGTGAAGAATAATATATTATTCACTCTCGTTAGCCAATCACATCCTCTGATTATCAGAATTCAGGCTACAATGAACAAATCAAATAGTCTCTTTTAAAACGTCAATATCTAACTAGGTAAATCGCTTCTGACAGCGCGTCGTTTGAAACGTCAAAACAGCTATATAATCTTAATTTTACGTATATATATATAGAGAACAAAATGGACAACAGTAGCGATAGTGAAGATTTAATATGTTTTTTCCACGGTCGGGAGTAGAAATCAGTTTCTATGACATCAAAATTAAAACAGAAGTAGTCGATTATTCCCAAGGGAGTATAATGAAAAACGTTCTCCATAATGTATACTCCCTTGGGAATAATCGACTATTTCTTTTTTAATTTTGATGTCATAGTAACTGATTTCTACTCCCGGTCGTGGAAAAAATAGTATATACTATTCGGGAGGGATGCTATTTTGTCCTCGGTGCTCGGGCTTCAAATTACACCTCTGCCAAAATAACGCATTTATCTCCCTTATAGTATAATGTACTATTATTACGTGTATTTATGTTATGTTATATTATTATTTCGAATGATGTAATAATTTCATTAAAAAATGTAAATGTTTCTATTAAAAATATAAGTAACCTATATTTACGTTTTTTACATTTCAATAAATAAATGTGGTGGGTAGCTCAGTGGTAGAGATGCTTGACTCTTACGAGGGAGATCGAGGTTCGATTCCCGATGGAGGCTTTTTTTTAAACATAGTCGTGGAGAAAGTATAGTCTTTTATTTGTGTAGAATGGCTATTATTCACTTGGATTATTGCAAAACTCACTCGCTGCACTCGCTCGTTTTGGAAACTTCATCCACGTGAATAATAGCCATCATTCTACACTCGTTGAAGAATATTTTTCATTCCTTTGTTTTTCTAATTCCATACAAGTGAAAATCACCTACTATAGTTCTAAATTTGCCGAACAGCCACCCACCATTTTAGTTAAATTATTTCTTATATGAGCTTGTGTAACAGCTGACTATTCTTAGTTTATATTTAATCTTAAATTAGTTTTAGGATAGTTGTTGCATGAATCCACCTTTAGTGCTTGCCAGGATGCAACTCCTGCATCATGTAAATTTCAATGTACCTATGCCTATTCATACACACACATTTCCTCTGCCCTTCTGTGAACAGACGATACAGTCCCTTAAACATGTATATGTTATAAACGGTGTTTAAATGTGCCATTATAACATTTTTTACGAACTTTTACTAAACCATTCTCTTCGATAACGCTCGGAAAGCCTCGGATCTATATTTTGTTAACGATTCAATTTGTCGGTTTGTTGATGTTTTGGTTTATGGGTTGGGCTATTTTTTCTTGTGCAATTTTAAAGCTAAAATTTATTGAAATTTCAAAAATTTTAAAACATTGAAGTGTTTGTTGAATATTTTTCTCAGTTTAGTAAAAATCCAAATCTTACATTGCTGAAACTTTAACAAGACCCCTTCCGAATTTAATAATTTTGAAACAATCCTTCTACTGCGATTTGCCAAAACAGCAACAAGGTTTCCTTAAAAAGTTTATTTTTCGGTGTAATTTAAAAATCATGGCTTTTAAATTGTTCCATATTTTGCCTCCCCCTATAGCTTTAGAGTAGTCATTAGCCAGCACTAATTTTAATTAGTGATAAACAAAGCAAGACCAAGACTCGTATAGTCTTGGTCTGGGTTTTGGTCTTGCTTATTCGGTCTTGGTATTGATGGTCTGAGGATGGTCTTGGTCAAGACCAACACTACAAGACCAATTTTGCTCATCACTAAATTTAACAGGTAAATTTTAGTCTCATCATTTTCTAGTCAATTCTCCATGGACCCTAATTATAAGTACTAAAACTCTAATTTGAAGCATTTTTTGATGCTCTAAAGAGGTTACAGTGATACATTTTCAAATTTTTGAGTTACCAAATTGTTTAGGTAATTGTCTTTTTATCTTTATACAGTGAAATGGGGTGAAATTGATTATTTTAAACTAGTCGTTGTACTTAATTTTTTTATTTTTAAATTTAAAACAGTCAAATTGTGTAGATATATGCGAATATTATATTTCTATCTAGAATTTGCTACAAAAATTACAAACAATAATTGCTAAATAAATTGAAATGTAGGTGATCAATTTGATACCCAACTTGGGGTGAGATTGATCACCTCTTTTAGATAGCATTAAAATGCGTTATACTTACATAATAGGGATCAATCTCAATCGCGCAAAATTTGGTCATGCCGTTTGTTGTTAATTGTTTCCGGAATGAGATTGATCATGCTGGATGAGATTGATCGTTGTTTATTTTAATATTCGTAATTTTAATTACTTTTCAAAATCCGTAAATAAACATTGAGTGGTTTCATCAATGAAAATTCTAACATTTAAAACGTATATTGGTAACTAAAACGATAAGCTTAAGATTATTAAGTTATAAATTTTAACATTCCTTAATGTTAACATAACTCTTAAAATGATATTTTATAATTCTGTCCGAGATTTTCTCAAGCGTAGGGTTTGGTAAAATTGCTATAATATCTTCAGTGTGCACCACCACTGGACTGAGTGGCCAGTTACCTCAAACTCAGAATCTTGTAAAACATTTGTAATGAGACAAACGAAGCGAAATTCTGTTTTCTTTCTTGAACTGACTAAGAACTTTACCAATACAAAAGTGTCAGCAACGATGTTTTCGAGGGTTGGTTGAGTATATTCTAGAGGCTCGCCTTAGTCTGAGCCTATATCATCCTGGGTGTCATCGTCATCTAATTCCACTGTCATTTTCCTCGCTAAAAGACTTTTGAATTGTGGGAGCTGTCACACTTTTTCCTGGTTTCGCCTTGAGCATTTTCTTTTGCTGGGATTCTGTTTTTGAAGAATATCTTTGATTTTTCAAATATTCCGTGAGACTGTCTGTGACTTCTCTATCGTCATTTTCAACAGCATTTTCATCTTCAGGATTAAAGGTTACCAAACCACTGGACTCGAAACCAGATGCAAATTCCGTTTAACAGCGCTCTTTTCTTTAGAAGCATCCTTTGGTGGAACACTGCTTCAGTAAAAGGGGAAACTCGTTTTTAGGAATACCAGATGTCTTTGTGTTTCTCATTTTCCACGTCGTTAATGTTTTTCGCAGCTTTCCTTGAAATTGCGGAAAAACGCAACGTCTAGCAGTTGGCACAGATGTGTGCAATTTGGAGGATGGCCCACAAACGTTCTCATTAATCCTCGACTCTTCCATTCCTTACCATAATAAAAATACACCTACACCATTAGACGACGCATGATGTAATGAATCTTAAAAGTTTTACGATGTGAATGCAATTACTTACCTACACTTAGTAGGTATGACATAGTTATTTAATATCTCTAGCGGTAAAAGATAACTGTTGTAATCTAAATATGTATTTCCATATTAAAAACATAACACAAAATTTGTGATTTGAATTATAAACTATCGCGAATAAAACGAATTTCATTGGATCTAGATGAAGCCGAGAAAATCGAATGAAAAAGTTAAGGGTACTATCAAAAATATTCAAGGTAAATAAGCAGACACCGATGGGTCTAGAACTGTAAATGGCACTGGGGCGGGAGTATACTCAAAAAAAACAGGTGACAGCTATAGCTACGCACTGGGGAACTACACCTCTGTATTTCAGACAGAGGAAGGTATATGCAATCTTGCAATGCGCGAGAGAAAACAACAGCAGTACTACCGAAGGCAAGCAGATCCATATCATTTTAGATAGTCAGGCGGCACTTGGCAATCTCAAGCCAGAAAGTGACCTCTAGACTAGTATGGGATTGCATCGAAGAACTGAAGACGTTAGCAGAACGGAATAACGTCAAGCTGACCTGGGTACCAGGGTATCGAGTGCAATGAAAAAGCTGACGCACTTGCAAAAAGAGGGCCAGAGGGTACGCAGGATGCATGGGAAAACCTTTATAAAAGCCATGCCTAAAAGGTACAGTGGAACTGCTAACATTGTGCAGAAATCAGCTGAGAATCATAACAGGTTTCATGTCTGGTCATGCACCAGTAAATGAACCCCTGTATAAATTAAAATTATACAACGGACAACTCACATGCAGATTATGCGGTAGGGAGACGGAGACAGTGAAACATAATACTGTTTACATGCGAGTCTCTTGATCACAAAAGACTGTTATTACTTGGCCAACCGCAAGGAAACGCTGAGCTGTATTTGCAAACACCCAGCTAAGAACTAGTGCAAACTGGTGCAGGTGCTAGACTGAGTGCTATGAGAAAGCACGAGCACGAGCAAAAATACAATAAGCCATTAGGCTACAGTGTATCGGAGACTTGTCAGACGGGCACGAAAAAAAAAGCAGAATATGAAGAAACCACATATGAAAACATTCTTTTTTATATGTCTGTGGAAGAAACTTTGGTTGTGACTTACAAAAAGAGTATTGAATGACAAGAAAATAAAAGGAAACCAAGAAAACATTTCCTAAGAGAACTACGGAAAAGGACAAATGTGTAAAATGAAGAAAAAACTTCTTCACGCCTATAATTAGAAAGGCCTGATATTAAATATTATGAAACATTTTGTTTCATTCAATGAAATTCGTCACAATTTCAATTCTGCCTTTCGTTTTTCATTAAATAGGTTGAGGTTACCTTCTACGAATCTCTCGGAATTATTTAAGAATATTTTCATCTCAAACTCAAACATTACCTATCGATGTATAACCTTTAATCTGAGAATTTTTACTTTTTATATTCCTACTATATACATTTGTTACCACTGTAAACTATTCATTCTTTTCGAAATTTTATGTTAATTTGTACGTAGTTATTTTTGAGTACCCCTGTATAAAATACAGATCAAGTGATATGCGCTGATCTCGAGATGCTATCTTTCAATGTAACTACCTACATTGTATTCGCTGTGTATTGAAAATTTTACTTTTAAGTTTAACATACAATGCATCAGTTAAATTTTTATCTATTTGTGATCTTTCAGAGACCTTTCGAGTTTCGATATAAATCATTTTCGCCTCTAAAGCACACCTGAAGTTCTCATAATTTCAGGTAAAATATACAGCATCATGATAGGCAGTAAGCAATCATTAATTTCCACTTTCATGTCCTTTAAATGTATCAACGACGTCAAACCTTTCCATCGTCATAATTTCTCATTTGTTGTTGGGTGGCTTGTTTTAAAAGTAGACCTTTTGACTGATTAATGGATTCTAATCCAATCCAAAACAGCATTCAAAGTTTTACAACCCTTTATGCTTAGGTTGATTCCGAGGATTAGATCTGATTTTGCTTTTTTATCAGCAATATCTCCTGCAATAGCTTCTGCATCTTCCGGACCATCCACATAGTGCCAACTATCTATTTGCAATAGAGCTTTTATTTGAAATTTCCGAGTCCTACTTGTCGCTTGAATTCTGACAACAGCAACTTCTTTGTTGTTTTTTTTTATGCACTAACTGGGCCCACGACCTTTTTTCTTGTCTATATAAGCTGGTAATTATAAAATATCTATCCGATATTAATCATTTAAATCCAAAACTGAAGACGTGAATGTAGAATTTCTCGATTGTTATACGGGGTTGGGATAAACTATGGAACCAAGTAAATATCTTTTATCCGGTGTGGATGGATTCGGTCCCGGCAGGTCATAGATTAAAATGTGTAAATTTTAATCCCTTTATCTATAGGCGTATTGGGTCCCAATGGTACTTAACTACCTGAAGATATTCTTCGGGGAAATGTACCTCTTTTCGGAAATCCAATCCTCCCTCTTTTTATTGTATCTGAATGTTTAAATTAAATACTATTTCATTCATTGTTTATATTTCATCGAGTGCATTTCATATTTCAGATCAATTTGTCTGTTG
Organism: Lochmaea capreae; assembly: GCA_949126875.1. Taxonomy (NCBI): domain Eukaryota; kingdom Metazoa; phylum Arthropoda; class Insecta; order Coleoptera; family Chrysomelidae; genus Lochmaea; species Lochmaea capreae. The sequence continues at coordinate 12,456,170 of OX421409.1, forward strand.
TTTTAAACATTTTAAAAATGAATATATTAGGGTAGGGGGTAAGGTAGGGTGGTTTTGGTTGGGTTATTATTGAATCTTAATATATCTTATGTATATGTGTTTCTATTTTATTTTTACCTTTTTTTAAATCCTAAAATGTATACCTTTACAATAATATTTCAATGTAATAAATATATCAAATTTTTAAATTAGTTTTACTACCTGTTTTTCATTTGGTTTAACAACAGGTGGCTGGGACCGAATCCATACATTATTATTCAGGTAGGACTAAAGTTCGGGACCCAATAAGCACGCTATTTTTGAACTACCTGCTACTTGGGACCCAATAAGCATATGCCCCTTTTATCTAATATCGGTTTAACCGGAAATGCCATCAACTTCTTTAATTTAAATGGGAGACCCTATATATTTTTACAGATTTTGAAAGAGCTTGTTATTCTGAATTCATACAAACTGAGTTTAGTGTAAAAATTTTTGTAAAAACGAGGAATATAGCACTTTAACCAACCTCCTTTGAGTTTTTTGCATTAGAGAAAAAAACTATTTAGATAAACTAATTGATGTTGTTTGTATGCATAGTAATAAATAAACGAGTACTGTTTAGTACGTCTTTTGTTCTCCAAGTGTCAAATTCTAATTGACGGAAATAAATTTTACAATTTAGAATGGTTCAATTAAGTGAAAAAGAGCGTATTGAATTGTGATCGTGCTAGAACTCATGAAGAAGTGTGTCATATTTTTAATAATTTGCATCCGGAGAAAAATCCTATATCACGCTCAACAGTAACTAAAACATTACAACGTTTTAATACAACTGTGGTGGTAAAAAATTTGCTAAAACCTGGAAGACCGCGGACTGCAACGAACGAAACTGTTAAACAAAATATTGCAATCGATTTAGAAGAATGACCTCAAACTTCCACCACAAATTTGGCACTAAACCATGGTATCAGTCGACGTTCTGTAGGAAAGATATTAAAAAGTGAAAAGTATCAGGTACAGTTGGATCAAGAATTGTCAGACGATTATTTTGACCGAAGGCTGGAATTTTGCGAAAGGCTAATGGACATCTGTAATGTCGACGACAATTTTGCTTCTTACATAGTTTTTTCCGATGAGGCAACTTTTTGTTTAAATGGAACAGTTAATCGCCATAACTCAAGGTATTGGTCAAATGAGAATCCTCATTGGGTTCATGAAGCTCATACCCAGCATCCACAGAAGTTAAATGTTTGGATAGGAATTGTCGAAAATAGGCTTATAGGCCAATTTTTTATCGACGGAAACTTGAATGGTGACAAGTATTTGGATCTACTAAATAACGAAATTATTCCTGCACTTCAACAGAATGGGCAATTACCACAAAATGTTTGGTTTCAACCAGATGGAGAACCTCCCCACTATGATGGACGGGTTAGGGATTTTCTGGATGCGAATTTTCCAAATCGATGGATTGGACGTAGAGGATTCATAGAGTAGCCTGCTCTTTCTCCGGATCTTAGCCCGTTAGATTTTTTTCTTTGGGGTTATCTAAAATCACGTGTTTACGTTAGACGACCAACAAACTTATAGGAATTGAGACAAACAATTATTGATGAATGTGAACTAATACGTGGAGAAGTCTTGGAAAGAGTGACTCAAGAATTAGTTAATAGAATGGCATATTGTGAGCAAGTAAACGGCGAGCATTTTGAACATTTGAAGTAATTTTGTTTCTCATTATTCTAAAATAATGAAGTGTACACCTATTGTACAAGTAACAGTGAGTTATTCCTCGTTTTTACAAATTTTTTTACACTCAACTCAGTATGTATGAATTCAAAATAACAAGCTCTTTCAAAATCTGTAAAAATATATAGGATGTCCCATTTAAATTAAAGAAGTTGATGGCATTTCCGGTTAAACCGGAAGTATATTAGTAATAAAAAAATGTACATCAGATGCATTTTATTCAATTGCACTTACCTAAAAATTTTCATAAATATCGTTCTTTTCGTTTAAAAGATATTTACTTGGTTCCATACTTTGTCCCAACCCTGTATAAACGTTACTCCCTGTTATAATTTTAGGTAAAAAGCGAGACGTGGACGTTTGCATTTCACTATATTGTTGCTGGAGGCTATTGGTAGTTACAAAAAATGTAGGAAAAAATTTAATTTGAAATTTTTTCTGTAATAACTGAATATATTTGTCCCGCTAATTTATTGATAAGAAACAAAATAATGAAATATACTTCAAGAAACATACTGAAAAGACTTATTTAAGAAGAAAATACTCAATCAAAGATAACAGATTGTGTTTAAATAGTTACAGTGGGTAGATTATTAAATTCATCTCATTGTTTTTTCAACAATTGTTTTATTAATAGTCAAATGTAAACTTACCCAAGTTATCTAGAACAAAACTTTTCCAAAGTAACACATGACACTTTAGAGAAATTCTCACAAAAACTTTCGTGTAGAAATTCTTAAACAAAACCACCACTAAATAATGATGAATATGTAACAGCAATATATCTTAGGTACCTGAATGAAAATTAATTAAAAAATAATAAAAAAACGATAATGGACAATTTCGAATTTCACAACGCGTCTTCTTACTTTGCACGTATCTCGAAGAATCAACGTCTCGAATAGAATTTAATGTAAATTAATCTTGCGGAGCATCGATATCTGGTAGCGACATCACCAGAGTACGGACAACAATTGGCCAAAGATGCAAAGACAACAAACAACACACAGCAGTATTAATTCTGTTCGCTTGAAAAACGTGCGGCACAAAGAGTAGGTACTTTCTAAATGTAATTAAGAGCTGGTAGGAAACCGCGCATTCACCACATGTACACCAGGTGATACCAGGTATTCTCATATTAAATGTTACTTATCCACGAATAAAAACAAATGCTCTAGAAGTTAACCGTTTGAATAGTAAAGTTCAGATTTGTATATATCGTTGGCCTTTACTGCAATAAATAACATATCTACTTGAACCTCATTGTAAAGGCTCGATAATTTTTAAAAAGCAATTTATGTTTATTAATTGTTAAACGGTGTTATTTAGATTGTTGTTTGGATCTAATTTAGTAAATGAAATTTTACCCACTTTCTGTTCCGAAATTTGGTACACTGCTTTAGTTTTGGTTGACATATAATGCTTGGAAATCCCCTCAACATGGATATAAAATGAAAGGGTTTCACGAGTAGAATAAGTAAATCATAAGAAAACACATTGAAGATAGTCGCCACCACAAATTTGGCGGATTTCATATTTGTTTTACAATAACATCAATTTGGGTTTGCAAGTAGAACTAAGTGCATAGATCATAGAGTTGAGATAATTTATACATTAAAACAGAAATCCATGCATCTAACCAAAACAATGATTTTTGTCTACTTAGACAAGCATGGATTTTCCCTCCTAGACAAGGTTTCGTATCGTGTTGAGGACCGTGTGGCGAAAGGGTGTCATAACTCTATGTTACCAAGCACTTAAAATAGTATGAGTATATCTGTAAAAGTCAAATTAAGTTGATCAGATATTCTTCTTTTTATTTGGTTATAGGTTAGTTTTAGCATTATCTAACAATGGTTTTAGTTATTGTTTGCAAACAAGCTTTAAACTTTGACGCTACTTCACCATTGTTATCACGTTCTAGTTCAAAATAATTGATTAAGTTAAACTCTGAGACTGACGGTGGTTTAAATTTTATATTTAATTAACCAACGAATTATATTTAGTTTGCAATTAATTACAAAATGTTTCTTTAATAAATATTTATATTTTTTAATAACAAGCGATCTATCAATTTCAATATTTATTAAGTTTATAGCGGCAAAACAGCAACAAACGAATGAAATAATACTAAGAACGTCTCTGTGTTGGCACTTTGTCACGTGGAAAACAGTATTTATAATGGATGAACTATAATGTCGTTAGAGTTTTCCCCAAGACTTGGGCATATCTTGTTGTAATTGAAGACTGTTATAATATTCATTGTAACAAAATGGAACCAAACAATAATAAAACAAAAACTAAATCAAACCGAAAAAGGCTTGAAAAGTACATAGCAAAACGAGCAAAAAAGAGTAAAAGTAATGCAAGGCAGCACTGTCCACCTCTTCACTTCTTAGAAATCGGACAACCTGGGACATGCCACAAGATGGTATGATGAAAAAGTATAATTTTTCAAAGAAATTCGTTACGGAATTAAGCAACAAGAAGGAATGGGATCCAAATACCATTTCCAGACTTGGAAAGAATGCCATTCAATGGTACACAGACGGCTCAAAAGCAATAGAAGGAACTGGGATATGAGTGTACGGGCCAGGAACCAAACACTCTGAAAGCTTGGGAAAAACCCCAAGTATCTTTCAAGCGGAAATTCACGCAATAAGAAAGTGTGCCCAGTTCAATATTGACAAAGGATATAGAAGGCAAAGGATTATCATAATGTCTGATAGTCAAGCAGCCATTAAAGCGCTAGCGAAGAGGGGGACTGAAATACCCTTTTGGGGGCCGGAACCCTTTTGCGGAATCAGCTCCAATATAATATTGGAAGAAATAGGTAAAGCCGAAGAAAAGAGAAGATCTGACAATTGGAAAGATCTAGTAGGGCTTAGGCAATCAAAGATTCTTCTTGGTGACTACAACCTGTTGAGATCAAATGAATGCATAAGTCAAAGCAAAACTGCACTAAGAGTTTTAACAGGAATCCTAACGGGACATTGTCGCCTGAATGGACACCTTAAAAAGCTCAAAGTAGTGGAGGAAGAAGATTGTAGATTTTGTGGAATGGAAGAAGAAACCTCCATCCACATACTTGCGAACTGCACAGTATTTCAGAATCCTAGGGCACAGTACCTGGGAGACTACTGGATAGAAGAGGGACAGTTACCTAAGTTGAGGCCTGCAGATATCCTAAAATTCCTCCGGGAAATAGGACTAAAGGAGCTACTAGTATCTGAGACTCTCCTCAGAAACTAAGTAGAAGTAAGGGGGCACAATAGATCTTTTAGGTCTCAGTGAATGTTACCCCAAAATACATACATACATACATACATACAAGACAGCACTGTAGACCAAACAGTTGTTTATTTAGGTTCGAAATTTGTTGAGAAAGTTCACGTGGCACTAACCGAGCAAAGTATTTGGAAGGGTTATATATTGAGGAGATAGATCGCAATGGACATGAAAGAAACCTTGTTATAAAGAGGCCCTGAAAAAACTAAATAGAATATAAAGTATTAAGTAAGTAAATGAAAACTAAAAACTTCAAAATACAATAAGTAAAAAATGTTTTGAAAGTAAACGGTTTTATTTAAAATGAAGATAATAATGATGTGGATAATGTAGTAAATGTGCTAAAAAATAATACGATAGGTCTTATAGATACCAGTTTCAACTAATATTCTGCAATTTACTTAAAGTAATACATAGTCGCATAACATGCAAAGCAGGCAATAAAGATAAAACAAATAACTCTTCATAGTTTATGTTTGTGGTGCATCTAATCCAGTACTTATTGCTAGTTGGATTTAAAACTTTTATTCTCCGACTAAATTTCATAGAGAGCAAAATCGTAAAACAAACTGCTCTATTTAGCACAACTGTAATTTATATTGAAACGCTATGGCGGGTGAAGCAAAATATGTGAAACTGGAGAACGCTTAATTGTATTAAGGCCGCTTGACGTGGTGCAATATACAACGTGCAAGAAATTGCAGCAACTTCTCACAAGGTCAGTATATTGCAAATGATGAATCTTGCATGCTGTTTGACATCATGCAATTCTCTTTCATTGCGACATTGCTGCCAACCCAACTAATAGTAGAAACAAAAAAATGTGTAAAAAACTCAAAAAATGAAATTATTGAAACAATATATTGGTAAAGCTTATTATTATTTAAAATGAAGATAGCGAAAGTGAGAAAAGCTGAGTGAATAACTGTCGATTCTCAAATCACAAATGACAAAACATCAGTCACCATAATCCAGCTGATAGGTATCATTCGATTGAAAATAGTAAGTGAGTTGGTAACACAAAAGAAACTAGATTTCTTCCTAAAATTGCGCCAAACCGATAAAATTGCAATTGCATCGACTTGCAGAAAGTGATCAGCTGGGTCTCAACTGCGCATGCACACAAAGTGTCTCTAATATGGGTGCTGGCACATGTGGGGATTGCAGGTAATGAAATGGCTGACCAGTTAGCTAAAGAAGAATTCATAGGTCTGGAACCGTTTTGTGGAATCACAAAAGGTTGCATAAGAGGGGAAATCGGTAACTGACTAGATAGGGAACACCAAATGCACCTCCATACAAAGAGTTTACTGAATAAGGTAGACAAGGAACTCTCAACCAGGCTATTGAAACTGAGTAAAAGACATATTTGAAGACAGTTTCCGACCTGGTGACTGGACACTGCAACCTGAGGAAACATCTGCACAAAATGGGCAAAATTAGTGAACCAATGTGCAGGAAATGTGAACTCTATGATGAAACACACATACTCTGCTTCTGCGAGAACTTACATAGACTCAGACAGAAGCACTTTGGAGAGAAAATAATACAGCCACTACAACTACTGAAAATCCTTCCAGTCAAAGCTTCTGGAATGGTAGTAGATATCATGGGAAATGGAACAAAAATTCAGTTCAATTGCCTGGGCTGTTGAGCACAACCCAATCGAATGAATGAAACTACACATGCTTTCGATCAAGTAATCTTGCGACTTGCATTGCATTTCACGTTGTATTGCATCTTGTCAAGCGGCATTTACGAGAGTAATTGTTTTTTTATAACTTTAATCTTTCAAAACCTTTCACATATCGTTGATCAAATATGAGTTCTCACTAGATACAAGGCTAAATTGAGCATAAAATGTAAGTGTAACTATATAGTTTATATCCATTAAACTCATTATTGTTTACATCCCTATGCCTTGTTTTTAAAATAGGTGAAGCATTTCAAGAAACCTCACTCACACACCACTAATAGTTACTTAGTCCAGTTTTAACTAATATTCTTCTTTGTTTTGAAATGTCATAGGACAGTTTTTTTTTAAGGAAAACCATGGTAAGTATAGTTATTTTCAAGATCTAAGAAACTAACTTGACTTGACTTGACTTGGGCTTGAGAAGCAATAATACCATAAAACTTTTCGGATTTACCGTGCTGGGCCGCACTATACCTGATGAAAAAGAAAAAGTCTCATAGAGTTTTCTGGTAATTTATTATTCGCCAACAACAAAATAAATATACGACCCCGTCACGGCTAATGGCTTTATTGCATATCATTATCCCAACTCAGGTGAGGTCAGTTTCTTAGATCTTGAAAACAACTTTACTGATTCCTCTTCACATACGTATTTTTTCCCTAATAAATCCAAGTCAGTTTCATAAACTGGTCTAAATGTACCAGAATCGCTCTGCTTTTTTTTGTGACAGATTAGGTTTTTGTATTATATCCTTTACAATAAATGAAGGCGCCTTTGTTAAAGTGTATTTGTGACCAGCGAAGATTCGTAAACATATTTTATTACTTTCTTTGGTATCACAATCTAAATGTTCACTTGTAAAAGCGATTTATCATTCTCGATTTGTTTAAAACTTGATAGAATAAAATCGTTTACAAAATGGTACCTATTCAACTTCAAATCGATAGTACGAGAATGTATTGATATCTAGTTAGCCTAGAAATATTGCGTTACCATAGCAACGAACAATAACTTATTAGAAGTGTCAGTGTGAGGTTTGACGTCAAAAAAGTAAACCAGAGTTACGCAATAAATTTAAAAAAAAGATGTCCACCGAAATTGTGAAAATCGAAAAATTGGAGTATCGAGCCATCATCAAGTATTTAAAAGGCTTAAGAGGTAAGCAGATTTACGAAGATATGCTTAATACCCTTGGTGATCAATGTCCTTCGTATGCGACCGTGAAAAATTGGACTGCAAGCTTCAAAAGAGGTACATTTTCCATTGAAGATGATGACCGATCGGGAAGGCCAGTTTCTGTGATGTCAGTCCCCGAAAATATCGATGCAGTTCATGACATGATTTTATCAGACCGTCGAATTGGGCTAAAACGGATATCTGAAGCACTGAATATTTCATACGAACGCGTTCATCATATAGTTCACGTCAATTTGGACATGAGAAAAATTGCTGCAAAATGGATACCCAAATGTTTGAATGTTGACCAAAAGCGTGCAAGGGTAGAAGCATCGCGTTCGATCTGTGCTCGATTTGAAAACGATGTAGACTTCTTAAACCGAATTGTTACTATGGATGAGACTTGAGTACATTTCTACGATCCAGAAACAGAGCAACAGTTGATGGAATGGCGACACTCTGGTTCTCCAAGACCTAAGAAGTTTCGTGTTCAACAATCTGCTGGAAAAGTTCTTGCTTCAGTTTTTTGGGATTGCCATGGAGTAATCATGATTGATTTTTTGGATAAGGGTAGAATAATAACTGGAGATTACTATTCGACATTACTGACCACTCTACGTAAAAAATTGAAGAGAAAAGACACGGAAAGCTATCAAAAGGTGTTTTGTTTTTACAGGACAACGCCCCTGCACACAAATCTCATGTTGCCATTCAAAAAATTCGTGATTTAGGGTTTGAATTACTATAACACCCCCCTTATTCACCAGATTTGGCTCCATGCGACTATCATCTCTTTCTTCAACTGAAAAAAAGTTTAAAAGGTTGTAAATTTTCTTGAGGAAATACCTAATAAAAGCTGTGGAGGCGATCTGGTTTGCAGAGCAAGAAGAAACATTTTTTTTTAATGGTCTAGAGACGTTGCAGGTTCGCTGTAATAAATGTATCCAATTAAGAGGAGAATATGTTGGGTAATAAAATATTTTGACATTGAAATTTTTGGTTCTTTAGTAGGCTAAGAATTGTTCAATATATCCTCGTATAATTTATAAAGGTCAAAATATACCTACCTATATTATAAAAAAAATCGCATTTCCATATCATACAAATTTTAATATCAAAATCAGACATGAAATTTTGAAAATATCTAAGACATAAACTCTCTTTATTTCAATATTGGCGGATGCGCAAATATAGTATCACCTTAACGATGCACATAATGAACTGGTACTGTGTTCAGATGGTGCAATCAACTGTTTAACTACTTTCTAAGACAGGATTCGTCAGATTTTGCTATACTACCAGTACATATCGTGAGTAATATTCTTATTAATGAGTCTGATATTTAATAGACTATTAACTATTAACTAATAGCGTATTTAGATAAACATTAGTGTTTAATTTCGAAGAAATAAGGAAAACCGTAGCGTTTATATTATTATTTATTTTTAATAAATGTCCATAAAATACCTTTCATTAAAGATAAAAACATATACGAGGGGTGCTCATAAGGTTTTTTAGAGTGGCTCTCTATGATTAGCCGGTTAAAACATGTTTTATCTTCTCTTGTGAAAGAGCTTTCGCAAAAAAAAAGGTGCGCTGGTGTGTGAGGTACTTATTATATAAGGGAAATGCGTAGGTTGTAGATTTACAGTAGCGCGATCGAGTTTGACTTGTTTTTACGTTTACAGGCTATTCGTTCTTTTTGTGTCTACCTGTCCGATAATTTTATGGCGGTTTAAAGACATTCGGGTGTGTAGGCTTCTCACTTAATTTGCTAAACATACAGGGTCCGGCAAACCTCTGTCGTAGCTCTATAACTCTTATTGTATATAACTTACATATTTATTTAAAAGGTATATGGAAACGGTAATTAAAATAAAACATTTTAAAATTATGTTCATGTATACAGGGTGGTCCATTAGTAAACTGGACAAATGACGTTATTTTTTTCAAATGTAATGCCATACTTTTTTTTACATTTTTTGAACCGACATAGTTAGTACAGTACACTGCCAAATTTTTTTTGTAAAACTCCCAGCCATCTCGGAGAAAACCACCTTTTACCCAAAAAATTTAAATTTGCATATCCCTTTTCAAAAAACCGCAACTTTATAAGATTTAAAGCTAAAGCTTTGAAATTACCTATGTACAAAGACAAAGGACTGAAGATTCTTTTAGACTCAGTTTGAAATTTTTATTTTGTACAGGATGGTCTTGAATGAATTTTACATTCCAAAAACTTAAATGGTAGTTATTTCAGTTTTTTAAAATTGGACACCCTGTGTAAATATTTATCAATGGATACTGAATTTTATCCCCTCCAACTTTGCTATCCACTTTCAGTACCTAATTTCCGTCATTTAAAAGTTATTTGAAAAAAAAACTTTTTTGGTAAAAATCTAAGTAGACAATCGATCAATAGTCTTAATGAACAATGTTTTTGTTTTCAAAATACCAATTTTACATGTTTTTAATATTAATAAAAGGCCATTATTAACAACAATTCTAATTTATTTAAAAATTCTCCAGTCTTATTTCATAAAAGGTGCTCGAAATGTCTGCCATTTTCTCTTATACATAAATCTACTCGTTCGTTAAATGATGCCGATACGTTTATTAGCATCTGAGGTGTAATAGATCTGAATGCTTGTACTATTCACTCCTTCATATCTTCAGATGTTGTAGGTGGCGTTTGATTAACAAGATTCTTAACATAACCCCTCTTGAAAAAATCAGGTTTTGTTAAGTCCGGTGATCGAGCTGGTCATTTTTTTGGACCATTTCTGCCGATCCATCTATTAGGAAACTGTTGATGTAATGAATCAGCTACCTCACGTAAATAATGCGCTCCCGCTTTATCATGTTGGTACTACATTGACTGTCTTACAGCTAGAGGAACGTTTTCAAGTAAAAGAGGAAAATAATTAGCCACAAAAAACAAGATACATCAGGACATTATTTAAATTGCCTTCTAAAAAATGCAATGTTCCCCAATTATACCTCCCCAAACATTCACACTCCATCGATCTTGGCTGTGTGTTTCTCTGACTATGTGGAGATTTTCTATGGCATAATAATGGAAAGTGTGCCAGTTAACGAATCCATTCTTATGAAATCAGAAAATAATACTTTTTTACCAAAAATGTGTTCTTCAAATAAATTTTAAACGACGGAAGTTAGGTACTGAGAGTGAATAGCAAAGTTGAAGGGGATCAAATTCAGTATCCATCGATGAATATTTACACAGGGTGTCCCATTTGAAAAAACTGAAATAACTTCCATTTAAGTTTTTGGAATGTAAAATTCATTCAAGACCATCCTGTACAGAACAAAAATTTAAAACGAGTCTAAAAAAATCTTCAGTCCTTTGTCTTTGTACATTGGTAATTTTAAAGCTATAGCTTTAAATCTTATAAAGTTGCGATTTTTTAAAAAGGGATTTGCAAATTCAAATTTTTTGAGAAAAAGGTGGTTATCTCCGAGATGGCTGGGAGTTTTACAAAAAAAAATTGGGAGTGTACAGTACTAACTATTTCGGTTCATAAAATGTAAAAAAAAGTATGGTATTACATTTGAAAAAAAATACGTCATTTGTCCAGTTTACTAATGGACCACCCTGTGTACATGAACATAATTTTAAAATGTTTGATTTTAATTACCGTTTCCATATACCTTTTAAATAAATATGTAAGTTATATACAATAAGAGTTATAGAGCTACGACAGAGGTTTGCCGGACCGTGTATATCAGTGTTGAATCCACTTAAAATGACATTGAGTACTTAAATACCTATTAATTAATATTCAAGTATGTTACATTTTAATTATGATCTCTTTCTCAAACTATTTTTTGCGCGCGCTAGATAGTAATCGTTCCAATATTATATTAACTATCGCACCCATTTTATAAGAAAAAGCACGCAATTTGACTTTCTCGAAATATTTCTCTTTTAATTTGAAAAAAACTGATAAAATCGGTGATTATTATTACACTTTTATACATGTGTATATATATATGTAACGGAATCTATCCAAACGTAAAACGTAAACGTAAAACATCAGATACAATTGAAACGTTTTACTACATACTTTTCACAATCATCAAAAACCGATGACAATACAATAATTTAATAAGTTTATTCCAATATCCTAGTTAGGATGATCAGAATTAACGATTTATTTATTATGGTCTAAGCATTATCCGTGCTATACAATTGGAGAAGATGATATAGCGAATAAAGGCTATATTCGTAATCAATCCGCTAGCCAAGTGGCACTTTAGCACGAAAGTCGGCACGAAATTTGTAAGTAACTTCAAAGTCGACTTTAAGGCCGGGCTCCCACTACTCGTGTATTTGGCAAGTTTGCAAATATTTGCGTAATTGACAAGTACACCAAGCTCGAACTCAATTTGACAAGTTCGGCGCTCCCACTACTCTTGAATTTGGCAAGTACGCCAATATTTGTGTACTTGGCAAGTACTTACAGCAGGTTTAGTCGTCTCTCGGCCTTCAGTGTTTATTTTGCATCAAAATTTGTGATATTGAGTGGCTGCTTTGTGAGAAGAATTAAATCTTATCAAGCTCAGAAGCCGAAAAGAAAAATAAGATGGTGGATGACTTCTTGAATAGAAGTCGAGACAGGTGAGCTAATACCTCTATCTGTCCTGATCGACCAAATGCAGAAACCATGCCTCTATATATTTTCAAAATTGATACACTAATCAAACATTTTTTTGCAGTACAATGCCTCCATTATTATAGAGGACCTGATTCGAGAACCGTCGGGAAGACTGTAGAAATTCCTGCGAATGTCTTACACCAATAACTTGTACTGAATAAAGTGGGACATATGATAAGGAGAAATATGCTCAGCTAAGAAAGGTAATTTCAGTTCAGGAAAGGTTCTGCGTTGCTCTTAGATTCTTCGCTAGTGGTGACAGTTTCGTGAGTTGGCCATACTTTAAATTTTGACAACAAGTTGCTTCTTCTTACGTGATACGGATTCTAACTGACTCATTTTCGTACAGCTCGAGAAATTCAAAAACAGCTTCTTCAGGCCACACACCTGCACCACACGCGACGTCAAAAAATGGAATAACAGCAGAAATTAAAAGCGGAGAAGACGGCAAGTAGTGAGAGCGCATCGACAAGTACGGACTTGTCAATTACGCAAATACTTGAAATCCCTTTGACTCGCAGCATTTTTACCGACAACGCGGAGGGACTTCGCCAGCAGCAAATAGTTGTACAAGTAATGACCGAGTGAACCCAGAGATAGTGAACCACTCCTACTACATGGCAAATATAAACAAGTAACAAATGTTTGCCAAATACACGAGTAGTAGGAGCCCGCCTTAACGCAAGCGCACTCGTACCTAAATAATTGTCAGGATTCCTTCAACATAATATGGTCGAAGCATGATTATGTCAGTATTTAGTTCAGTCTGAGGTTAGAGGTTATAATTATAGGTATAATTTGGATTTATTTTTTATGGCAGTATATACTGGAGTTTAGTAGTGATGGACAACGCGGAATGTCAATTCGATGAAAATGTCAAACTATTCCAGACAGGACAGCTATGGAACTCTGTAACAGAATAGAAAGGAAATTTCTTTCTATGCTAGGAGCACAAAACAGTCTAACCCACAAAACAGAATAAAGGTTGGACTGTGGGTTAGACTGTTTTGTGATATTAACATAGAAAGAAATTTCCTTTCTACTCTGTTACAGAGTTCACGTACAGATGTCTGATCTATCAAAAAACAAATAGCAAAAAATAATGCGCATGTCTCATAGCCGACACGAAGTGCAAGTCGAAGTAAAAGTTTGCAGCTTGCAAGAAATTTCGACGACTTCAATTTCAACTCTGACGCCAAATTGATGCGTTATGAACGATCACACTGAAATAGATTTGCTTAGCTTGCGTGCCAAAGTGCAACTTGACGATTGATTACGAATGTAGCCAAAAGCTACATCCTCAATCAATCTGCTAGCAAAGTGGCACTTCGGCACGCGTGCTGCAAAACGGATATACCCATCCTCAATCATGTGAATTCAGTCAGCCTGAATGAGATTGCACTTGCCCATTTTCTTTGTTATTGCTATTTTATTATTTTGGATGCGGAGTTTACCTTGTGAACTTTCTTGTTAACTGTAAATAAAAGTAGTGAAAAATTAGTACTAATACCTAATATTCCGCTCCATACTAGATACCAAGTACTTATCAAAGACAACAAATCAATATAATAACGCAATAAGAATATAACGTATGTTTGTTTACTAAAATAATAAAATAAAATAGGGTAAGGGTACCTAAATTATTTTTTCCATGATAAAATGCGCATGACACAATTCGGCACGCACCAAAAAAGCTTACAGCTTGCAACTTTGCACTTCTATATCGGCGTGCATGTCAGCACGAAATTGTATTGAGGATACTTACGTTTAAACATCATTATCCTAGCACGCGTGCCGAAGTGTCACTTCGCCAGTAAATTGATTGGGGATGTGCATTTAGACTTGGCAGGCTAAATGGCATTTTTCTAGCCTCTGAAAATATCTCCACTTCCTGCAAGCACACTGCAATTTGTACTGATTTTTTCTCATCCATAAATTCTATAGTTACCCCATGATCTCAGGTGATCCTCCCATTTGCCAAGTCTGTACCTAAAACGATCATCACTGTTATAGTCAGTGATGGATTTAGGCCTAGGCACGTGAGGCCCGGACGTAGGGCGGCATAATTTCATCATTATTTTCTTCATTTGTACCGCCCGACATGTTCCGGAAAAACTAACAAATATACTCGCGGAGATTCAAAAACCAGCCGGACGTGAAACTGACTGCTTGGAAATTGTTCGGCAACGGATAAATGTGAACGCTGCCGGATATTTCTATTAAAGAATATTTTTTATGACGGATTGTTCGGTTCGGCGCCGGAACTGTGACGTGACGGGACTGAAGTGTTTGAATCGACCTTTAAGGTTGAATCTCCGCGAGTATATTTTTTGGTTTTGCCGGAAACATGTCGGGCGGTACAAATGAAGAATTTAATGATGAAATTTTACATCATCATGAAGCAGTTCTTTATACAGTGTCGCGTATTCTCCTTCGGTATCTCTTTTTTTCCATGCATCACGGATCCATTTCCGTCTTTCTGCTTGTTTCCGCTTCTTTCTCTTCTTCCAAACATATAGCAATTATTGCTAATTCTTCATCGGAAAAACTTGCCATCTTTTCTACAGATTGGTCACCGAAGACTGATACATTCGGATATGTGCGAAAAAACGGAACGAATCAGTCAAAAAAATTCTGTGACGGAACGGTACCGGTTTGGCGTCGGAACTGTGTGTGTTTGAATCGACCTTAAACGGTCGGAAAAATCTGAAATACTCAATGAATTCTTAAGCGCGATAGTACATGTTGATGTAAAATTTCACGCTCTACAACATTTATTTGAAACTTTTTTCGATAGGTCATTGAAATAATGGCGAAAAACAAGAATGCCGAACGGTTTTTCCGCGATTCTCACATTTTCCGGGAGATTTCGACTATACGAATATGCTCAAATTCGATTCCTCATCCACTTTATAAACCTAATCGGGAAGTGTTGGCAAAAAAAGACAATTCATGGACTATTAGAGATTTAGAAGTCTTTTCACCAACATATATTAGTTTACGAGGTTTAATTAATCCAGGTTTATAATTACGAACGAGTTCAAGTTAGATGGGTTAACAGTAACAATACCGTGCGACATAAAATTTACATTTACAAACCAGGTTTTTGCTTAAACATTTGATTTAATAGAGATCGCTGCAACAGGCCATGACACTGCCAGACAGAAAACGTAATTGAGTTCCTCGAAGAAGCCAGTGGCGGCTCCTCGAAGGTGACTAAGGAGGCTCAGCCTCCTCAACAATTTATCCAGCAAATAGCACCAGAAATATTTTGTTGATTATCCTTCATTTTATTTCCTCTTTATCTAATAATTTTCAAATTTTACAATTAATTCCCCGTTTTCACTAGTTATTTTTGAATCTGACAACAGTGCCCTGAGGCAAGATTCTACAAACATCTCAATACCAAAACACGTGCTCTCAGGAGGCTTGTCTCTAGCGGTCCCGATGATACACGAATTGTGGAATACAGAATACGAGTGGCAAGGCAGATCGTGTTGCGTAAACTACTTTGTTTGACAGTAATGACAGTCGCGCCATTCCTGTCACGTCGGCATCGGTGGAGAGATCATATTTTCTACTCTCAAACGAATTAAAACTTACCTGCGAAATACAATGGGCTAAAATCGTTTATACAATGTTAGTTTAATACATATATCTATTGAAAAAGATTTTGTAAAACACTTAAAACAAAATGATACATTTTATGATAATATTATTGATCATTTTTCGCAAACTAAAGACCGTAGGATTCCGTTAATATTTAAAAAACTTAATAAAATTAATAAAAAAAAAAAATATGAAAAATCCCAGAAAAATTATAAAAAAACGAACAAAAAAAATTTTTTGGCAAGAGAAGCAACCTCCACACGTTGGTTCTTGCTGGGCAACAATTAATTTTGTCACTGAAGTAGCTTGTACGGTCTCTGCGCAAAGGTTAAATTAATTGGCTGAATAGAGTATATTATTACAAAAACGTTTTATGTCCCAGCCTCCTCTCTTAAAAAGCTAACGAGCCGCCACTGGAAGAAGCCAATCTTTGCAGCATTAATATGTTCAATTACCAGTCAAATCTTTTTGTTTTGTACCAATATGCCCATAGTAGTCAAGGCACAAAAATTTGAATAAAAAAAACTTTTAAAGACTAATACTCCAAAAATTAATAGTATTTAAAAAAAACGAGTAACTGCATGTTTCTAAAACTTGAGTAGGTACAAAATCATCTTAACAAAGCACTCCACGCTTTTTGTAATTTCCATCTACCACAGGAGTAAGATAAAATTTTCATAAGGGGATTATTTATTTTGTGAAAATTTTCTTCTTTCATATTTATTGTTTAAGGTATCGATTTATTTACATTTATATATCATGAGCGTAAATCTTTTTAGGGGGTTAATTTGTAAAACGTAGTACGATGGAATTTTTCAAGTAGTTCATTTATTTGTGTTTTCACTTATATCGTCAGTCCCCATGACTGCTATATTCCTTTGGCTTGAAATATTTTATGTATTTATTTAATTTTTTAATTCCATCATTGACTGGGCTATTTTTATTAACGTACACAGCGTAAGCAAAGGAACCAATCAGACCCATCCCTCCACCACCAAAAGATTTCCAACTTTCAAAGAAGGCCTCTAGGGCCAACTTCAAAACAGTTTTTTACTCTTGGGAGCACGGAAAAACGTAAAAATCTTATTGACCCTATATTTTGTTTTTACGGGCCATGCTTTTCGATTCCAATTAGACAACCAGTAAAGAAGTGACTTGCACATTATACTTCATGACAGTTATCAACTTACAATTACCTATTAGTAATGACTGAAACAATGTTGACCGGAAAATGGACGTGAGGGACCGGAAATAGTAATTTACGTTACAAGACTGGAAAGTAGTGTTTTTCAGGTCGAGACAAGCGGCAGATTCTAGGGCGAGCCGTAGGCGAGTCCTGTAAGCTTGGAGAGACCTGAAAAACACTAATTTCCGGGTGCGTGACGTACAATATATTTTTTAAGACAGACACTTCGATATACATTTAATTCTTTATCGGATAATTCAAAATCTGAATTCATATTATTGTTAAATTTGCGCACTCGCGAATTAAGTTTGACATGAACGACAAATAAAAAATCAACGAACTGTCATCACTCGGCAATATATCGAAACGTTGTCACAGTAACGAAATCAAGGTAGATTTGTATTATAAAGCTTTTTCCGGTCCCGGGACCGAAAAACCTAACTTATTGTGACTAAGATTAGAGCTAAGGTAGGACTAAGGATTTTTTTATAAATTCACCATTAGGGTGTAGAGTTAGAGTAATGATTGAGAAAAAAACACAATTTCGAAAATCTATTTTTATTTACTACATATATAACAATCACAGTATATATTACATAAAACAAATGCAAATAATTAATGCCATCAACTGTTTTAAATTTCAATACCAAAAAGAAGTTTTTTTTTCATATAAAAACGCAACAAATAAATCAACTCATATATTACATAAAACAAATGCAAATAATTAATGCCATCAACTGTTTTAAATTTCAATACCAAAAAGAAGTTTTTTTTTTCATATAAAAACGCAACAAATAAATCAACTCATTTTATTAAGCGATTGTATTAGGTATTCGGCTTTTCTGTTAATTCTAATAAGGATGAGGTAACCAGCAATAACCGAGCCTAAAGTGACAAACATTCCTATAGACTCGAAGATTAATTTTGGAGCAAAAATGCCCCACACCATGAGATGGCGGCAATGTATTGTAGCTGCCAACATACTAGCAAATACCTAAAAGAATTTCAACTTTGATTAAGCAAATCACCATGTATAAACGTTCATAAGAACATTGACAATTGCAAAAAAATCTATCTTTTTGAATTACAAGTTTTTAAATGTATTCAAGACCAATATAGAAAGAATAATCTGTATCTTATAAACGGTCAGCATCTACAGCTTAGCCAACAAATTTCCTATAAAAGCATACATTTATTAGATGTACTCACCCGTATAGCATGACCAAGAATATATTTAGAAGCCAAAGTAAACATTGAAGTCATCATCAGTTTATCTCTTTCAAATAAAACGACCTCGCCTCTGGTAGCTTCTAATCTAAACTCTGGTTTCTTTTCACAAACAGAAGGAATCATTACGAATACTGTAAAAGGCGTAATTAATACTAATGGTAATAATACACCCATCAATGCATAGGAGCAAAAAGTATTTAAAACAATCAGTGTTCCAGGAATGAAGTTATTAGAAAATATCCCGCTTGTACCAATGAAAGCTGCTTCCCATGCTATATTCGGGAACGATGGTTGATGACCAGAAGCGTAGAAAAAATACTGTGCCATTATTATCCATACTGCTATAGATATGTTGGGAACGTCGAATAACTGATCTGAAATATAATAGGGTAATTAGGTACCTCATATTGACAGAAAAAATTGTAATAGGGTAAACAAAGTAGGAATTCAGAATTTTCATAAATATTTTTTCATTAAAGTGGAATTATTTAGAAACAACTAGTTTCATTTGAAAAAGTAATGTGTAGTTTCCACAAAGTAAGGGTCCAACCAGTAAATTCAGCATCAAAAACCTTTGATACACTGGACCATAACAGATTACTGGATACGTTACAATGTTATGGGTATGGGGTTGGAGGACTTCCACTACAACTTTTCCGATCTTATCCGACTTGCAGAATGCAACAAGTGGTACTTAAGTATGAGCTGGGCAACTCTACATTTGAAAATATTGGAATGGGAGTTCCTCAGGATTCTGTTTTCGGGCCTCTTTCATTCATAATATATGTGAATGACCTTCCGGAGGCTCTATCCACAAACCACAATAGCGGTGTATCAATTTGCGGATGACACATCATGCTTGGTACCTGGTCCAGATCTAAAAGCCATATCCGAGAGGTCTTCTGGAGTAATTGAAAACATGCTTAAGTGGTGTAATGAGAATGGTCTTATATTAAATAAACAAAAAGCAGCTGCAATTCAGTTTTATAATAGAATTAAACTTGATCACGATGATTATATAAGGGAAGATGGTAAGTCATTCCCTATTCAACGAGAAACTAAATTTTTCTACTAGCGTGCGGAAAAGTTCACTTTTCCGCACTGATTTTAGTGTTGAATGAGTCACTTTTCCGCACTAGTCACTTAGTAGAAATGGCCTCTTCCAGCGAAATTCCCTTCGCCACGGTTGCAGCAATTAGTGCTGACAAAGCAGTGGGAAACCAAAATCTGATTTCATTCGAAAACATGTTAACTTTTGGGTTTTTTCCGCACGCTAGTAGAAAAAATAACGTACCTAACACGTGCGTAAAGTGACTTTTAGGCCATCTGCAATCGCGTGCGGAAAAGTGTCAGTTTCCGCACTTGTTAGGTAAACTACTATTCTAGTGCTTTTTGAACTGCATATTTCTGTACTTGTCAAAAGGTTGAATCAAACTTGCTACGCTGTGCAGTAGATGAGAAAGTAGAAGCATATTATTATGCACATGTTCAATATATTTCAAGTGATGGTTTGATCTTTTGGGGAGGCTCACCAGCTGCAGAAAGGGCATTCACATCTCAGAAAATGATAATCGGTTGTATTGCTAGAGTGGGTCTTAGATTCGTGTAGACCTTTATTTAAAAAGCTGGACTTAATGTCACTCACAAGTTTATACATGTATAATCTGGCAATATTTGTCAAACGCAATGGCAATCTGACAATCTTACAAAAATTACAAGGTCAGCAAATGAATTAAGACTAAGTTCTAACAGAACAGCGTTTTTTTATAAAGGCGCTGAATTAACATCTGTAGAAGTCTATAATAAGCTGCCCGTTGAAATTAAGAATATTAGTAGCATCTTTTTGTTAAAAAAAAAATATTTTATTCAACAGCGCTGTTATTCCGTTGAGGAATATTTTAATATGTAGTATTGCACTTATCTTTTAAGGAATATTTCAATGCGTTATGCTAAGCTTTTAACTATAAAACCTATTTATAGATAATGACAAATTCAAGATCATTTTTTATGAACAAATTAATAAATATTATTAGTCTAGGAGGGGTGAGGGTTGAATGTGGATGGGAAATGGTTTTTCAACATTTTAATCGTAGATACTGCTTTTTGTATCTATGAAAATTTTTTTACATAACATCTAGATTGTCTAGTAAAATGGGAAAACCCGTTTTTCCATTTTTCTTTTTTCATTGGTTGTAGCTGTTTTAATACCATAGAGATACTACAGATAGAGGCAATAAGCCATAGGCCGTTGTGTAAGTGGGAATGTCCCACCGAACTCCAGTGAGAGGGAAAAAGATAGACGATCTGAGGTTTTTCTGTCTTTGACTGTGTATATAGCATGCGCGCCATTAGTGAAAGACAGCCTAAACCTCCGACTTTCTATCTCTCTCTTACATGCCGACGAATACCGAGCTGGCTTGTTGCCTCTATCTGTAGTATCTCTATGTTTAATACCGAACATTTTTTTCATCAACTTACCTAAATTAGTTGCGTTTTCAATTCGCAGTACTGAAGTTACTATCAATATAAATGCAGCTGTCAAAAACATAATGACAGCAGAAGGAGCCACTGCGTCTCCTAGAAGCAGAGCAAATAGTAGCGTCAAATATACTCCAATAGTAATAAACGCTGCACTGTATAGAGTTCCCATACCGTATACTATCGGTATGTCGTCATTTTCTTTTTCTTTAATAGTAATATCGTTTTTAAGTTTCTTAAACAATGCAGGTATGCTATTAACGTCTTGAAATGAATTCTTATTGGGTAAAACATATGTGAATAAAGGTTTAAATAAACAAACTAGAATTCCTACAGCAGTTAATCCATAAACACTCCAAGCTAGAGAGTTAACAGAATGCAAAGATCCTACAGATTTTTTATTAGAAGAAACTCTTCTCATTGCCCAATACCCCGACATACAAACAACGATTGTTGTTGGTAAAAATTTTGCAGCGGTAACAGTTAATGAATACCCATTCATATTTCCTGCATTCCTTAACCATTCTTTGCTGGAAAAAACGAACATTCCTAGAAAAAT
The DNA here is from genome assembly GCA_949126875.1 of Lochmaea capreae. Classification (NCBI taxonomy): domain Eukaryota; kingdom Metazoa; phylum Arthropoda; class Insecta; order Coleoptera; family Chrysomelidae; genus Lochmaea; species Lochmaea capreae. Next base: position 12,477,803 of record OX421409.1, read on the forward strand.
GACAGTAGCTGTCCATTGAAGTTTTGAAGCTTCTACTTTCGTATTATTGCCAACCTCATGGTACGAACCAATACACCATTGTTGCTCTTGCCGACAACGCCAGTAATAAGTAGAACCTCTTACAAAAACTGCTACCAAAATAGCAAGTATTATAAATTTAAACTTGGACCAACTCCAAAATTTTGTTATCGGCTTCTTTTTTGTGTTATCCATTTTTTTAGAAGTAATACCTATAGAACCAACTAATACCACAGTGACTAGTAAAAATAGAAGAACAAAAGATTCTTCTATTATATAACTATTCGAAAACAACCCTCCAACGTTAAAAGCCAGTACAAATCTACAAATTAAATTTGTTATATTATTAGTTTTACTTTTCGAATGCCAATGAGATGTTATAACGTCCCAATTTTGTACTACAACTAATGCTAACAATATTTGTGAACAGAATCCCGTAGCAAAGAAAATTGTTTTAACCAAGTCATCAACTAGCTTGAAATAATATGCGACAACAGTAAGGCTAGCTGCTAACGCCAATATGGCATAAGAACATACAATGTACGAACTGGAAAATACTTTAAGAAGAGTATCAGATGTCATACCGTCTGTTATAAGATAAACAAAAAAAGTTGTTAAAAATAAGAAAAGTAGACCACGTGCCATTGAATATGAATCAAATTGAACCCATAAAGTTTCACATAATTGGCGCAAGTCGATCAGAAACTTCTTTAATTCTTCAGCGAATGTTTGAAATTTCTCTTCATTATCAATCGATATTATTTTAGCATTTAAAACTGAGTATCTTTGTTGAAAATTCTTCAGTTCTTCTTCATCAAAAGTTCCCTCATTTTCTGCATATTCTTTTATGTATTCAAATACTTGTTGAACATTAGACCACAAGGAATAAATACTGAAATGCCAATTACTGAAACCAGCATTTTTTGTTATGACTGGTAAGCTGTCCAAAATTAAAATACCCAAGTTCTGAAAAGGGATTGGTACACCTAAAATTGTACTTAATGTTGGTACCAAATCCACTTGTTTGACGGATTCTGGAGCGGCATCTATGTTTGACAAAATTTGACTAGAGTAAACAAACATGGCTGCTGTTACTTCATCTTCACTTTCACCTCCATGATCACCTAAAATTATCAAAATAGGTAAAATGTTAATAAAAGATAACAGGGATTTCCAAACATCAACAAGCAGTTTCTGATTAAGAATTTTAAAAAAAGTGAAACCACTTATACATGTTTTCATCTGGTGAACAGGCTCAATGATTCATACACACCTGTGGTTGTCATCCCATGGTCTCCTATTACAAACAGTATTACATCCTCAGTTTTGTTTATTTTTGAGACTACCTGTCTGGAAATTATAAACTTTTTATAACCATATTTGAATACACTGATTCTCGATTATTAATCTATTGTAAACACAGGTTTATCAAGAGAATTTACGTAAAACTTACCCAATAACTTCATTAATGTCTCCTAGTTTTCTTTCCATTTCTGGATGGTTTGGTCCATATCTATGTCCACAATGATCTACACCTAGAAAATGACCTACCAACAAACTCCAATCATTGTTTTCTAGTTCAGTAAACAAATGTTCTTTCACTCCATTATCTACTGTATCCAAATCCCAAACATTAAAAGAAGGATATGGATAATTTCTAATGAACCTGTTAGGGTATAAACCATTCCAAGTATCATCACCCATAAACACAATTCCATGGTTATGTCTCAATAGCTGAAAATATAATTTACAATAAGTATACATATCTCACAAAAATAGCTTAAATAAATACTTAATCAAACACACCTGATCTACAACATTATCTTCATTTATTTCAGAATTTGCAAAGTTTGATCCAGCATCTATGAAGGTTGGAAGACTACCGGTTGTTAATGCTTTCAGTCTCTGCATTGTAGTGGTTGGTGGATCGGCAACAAATTTATAAAGTCTAGTATGTTCGGGATGTTGCTTCAAGAGTCTGTTAATTATTGGTAACTTATTTTGAAAGAACAGTGGATTTTCAATATCATTATCATAAAGTGTAAAATCATATCTTAATGCATCTACAATTAGTAAAACCACTCGTGTTCTAGGAGGTAAACAAACAGAAGAGGCACTATGGTATTTTGTAATGAATGAATTGATTTTATCTTCGACGGAGCATTGTTCTTGGTGATCAAAACTTTTCTGAAAAGCCGAATTCTCAGTGCAAGGAATGTCGCTATGTGATAGGCACGTTGAATTTTTTCTTTGAACAGTCCTTGTTAATAAGAATCCACGAGCAAATAATAATACTGAAGAAAATATCAGATAGCTTAGCCATAATAAAAATAAAAGATATAAATAACAATTATTGCCCATCTCCCATTTCACTATTTACCCCAATCCCCTATTTCAAACTGGCTGTCAAAGTCAAACCAAAGATTCAAATCTTATTCTTTTTCCAATCATATTTTTGGAATGGGCTCTAGTGCATCAAGTTAACTAGGCACAAAAAATGATCATCAATTATAATATTTTTTATTTATAGAAATTATTATTATTATATTACACGCTTTCACCTTACCAAATCTAAAGGAATTTCTACAGAATAAGTCAATTTCAGTATTCCCCAATTGTATGGAAAAGTCCGAGGCACAATTACAAATGGAAGAGAAGAAGATTTTACTCCCATAACGAATTGAAAATAATTTTTAAGTTTTCCAAAAATTATTTAGTAATAACTCTTTGGAGTTAATACTAATAAAGAAATATGACTGGAAGAAACGATGCAACTACGGTAGTAGCTCCTACTGTCCAACAAATAAATGCCGACAGAATAACAGAGGTTTGCTTACAATTAACCTTAAAAATTTAAAAATAAAGTTATTTAATTTTCAGTTAGCCGAAAAATATTGGGCCCCTCATTCAGTAGAGAAACATCTAGAATATGATCCCGATGTTATTGAAGATATTTATATGCAAGATATACGTGGGAGCAAGTGAGTTTTAAGAAATTGTATTTTTTGTTTAATAACTCCTGATTAATTTTTAGCTATTCCATTAGAAGAATTATGATTCTAGAATTTAGTCAGTACTTAGAAAACTATTTATGGCCTAATTATTCACCAAAAGCATCATATTCACATATGCTGTCAATTGTAATAATGGTTAATGAAAAGTTTCGAGAAAGGGTACAAGTATGGCAGGTAACTTTTTTGATATTTAGTTGTTGTTACACACATATTAAAACATTTCGAATTTTCAGGCGTTTAGAAAAAACAGTGAATATTTTCCAGATTTTTTTCAACAAGTATTGAAAGCTTGTTTTGAAGAGGAACTTTTAATAAATATAAGAGAACAAACAACTCTGTTAGTATTTCTCAATCACTGTTTTAATAGTATGGAAGAAGCAATTTGTAGAGATCAAGTTAAAAGACTAGTATCACTTTCTATGTGGGTAGCTCTACTGCCAGCTAGGAGGGAATATGAATTCAAAAGATATCCAAAATGGAAAAAATACTGGAGAGCTATTCAGAGAAAAGACAAGCCAGAACAACTAGAAAAATTAACTTGGGAAAGAACATTTTTGCATCGTCTAATGCTTAAGTTTATGGAAATTTTGGATTCTATTAAAGAAGAAGGCATTTGTCCTGGTGATAGGGTAAATATTCTAGTTTATCTAAAATAATAAATCCTCTTGATTATTAAATAACATTTTTCAAATACATATATTTTTCAAGGTTCACTATTGTGAAAGGTTTTTGGAACTAATCACAGATTTAGAAGCACTCCTTCCAACAAGAAGATTCTTCAATACTATCCTGGATGACTGTCATTTGGTTGTACATTGTCAGCTGTCAGCATTAGTTAATAGACCAGAAGGACATTTGTTCAGTCAGGTATGTAATTAATTTATTTCAACATTTGATTACTTAATTCTATGTTTTACACCAATATAATGTAAACTTTACATACATTGATTGAATGACTTGGGTTATAATTGAAACTAACACATGCACTGGTGCACTTGCAATCACAGTTTGTGAATTAGTTGTTTATTTTAAACTAAATGTTATTTACTCAACATTGTAATTCTCTTTATAAGTTTATCAATATTTGAAAACTTTCTTATGGTCTATCTTTTCAGTGGCAGGTTTCATGAATTTCTTATTTTTACTTATATAGTGAAGTATGTGGCTTAAAATCATTAAAAACTTGCTTATATAAAACTTGAATGCCCCTTTAATTATAAAACTGTTGACGATTAAGCAAAACAAAGTTAATTAGAAAAAAAGATGGTAATTCGATGAACTTGTAACATATTTATAGGCACAAAAACGTCATGTTATTATTCAAGTAAATTTTATTTCAAAAAAATTAAGTACACTTGTGAAGAAATAAATAAAAAAATACAAAATGGAATGATTAAAATAAATATAAGTCTACAAAATTGATTATGTTAATAAGTACATCTTGGTAATTAAATTTAATCTATACTGAATTGTGGATATGTGAATACCCAGATTTTATAGTGTAGTTCAACTCGTATAACATTTTCTGCTACGCAAATGTAGGAAATTGTATATATTAGCTGCCAATATATTACAGAACTTTTTAAAACAGTTCAAACTTTGAACATGTCAGAATAAATTAATATTTTGAAAATATATATTTTGAAGTTGTTTGGCATAAAAATAGTGAACATCATAACATACCAATCAAAATCGACTGTCTAACCAGAGCTACCATAAACTTTCTACATCACATAGGACATAGGATAGCAGTAATACCACTTAAATATATTTTTGGAAGAACTTGTCATACAAATAACGCTGTACTGTAAAAGTAAATAATAGATATTTTAAGTAAAAGTGTATTCTCTACAGATAATAAGTGTAGAGCTATGACAGTAATGATAATAATAGTATTTTGTACCGAGTGAATGAATAAGAACCATAGCAGTTTGTGGTGCTTTGAAAAATTAATTCTATAACAAAATCGGCTTCGAGAAAAACCTGTAAATTATTTTCATTGCATAACAAAAGTAATCATTGTATTCTCTAAAAAATTCTGCATATATTTAAATCTATCAACTCAAATTAGAGGTGGGGATCAGTGGGAACCTTGTACCTTGTTATGGGAAAATGATTGATCAATCTTTGCAGACCTGGTCTTGTTGAAAACAGATCTTTTCCACCAATGTGGATTTTAATGTATTCTTATCTACCCACCTGGTACTTCCATTATACCTAATTTATAAAAGATAAATGAAGATATAGTGCATGTATTTTGTTAATCTCAAATGTAACTTCTATCCAAAAAGGACAAAATATAATTTTCTTAATTATTAATGCATCACAGCTCTACTTGACCAGGCCAATTTTTAGAGATTCATTTTTAGATTCTGATTTTTATTAATCTAAAATACTTATATTTTAAATATATACAGGATGTTCCATTGAAAATTGTTATCTAATAATTGGAGAAACCTTAGCAAATATGAAGATTTAACCTGAAATATTTGAATAAAGTATTCTTTGTTACTTTGACACCTTCCAATACTAATTTTCTCATATTTGGCAAACAGTGATTTGGATTAAACCTACATATTATGTGCTATGGGTTACTATATGGGCAGTGCTTAATGAAACATCCTGTATATTTAGTTTGAAGTGGATAATTAACAGCAGTCCTGATTTTTTTTTATTTATGCTGTTAAGGTAATTTTAAAAGCTATAAATTTGAATATTAATGAGTTCACTTGAAATTCAAGTGTTTTAAATGATTGAAATTAAATAAGTACAGGAATGGTTGTGTTATTATTAGTTTGTTCTTAGCAAAGGTTATTTTTAGGGATTCGTTTTCGTAAAATCAGACTTTAGATTCTATCATGGGTGAACACTTTAAAGATTAAAAATATCTTATAAACTTGAAAATTAAGGCAGCTGTATTCATTCGCTTTAAGATTATATTAGTAAATTGTTTTTCTTATTTAAATATACGAACCTTATATATAACAAAATACCCTGTACAATTTAATACCATATAAATAATTGATTAGTTTTACTTTCGAAACTCAGTTTTTCTTGTTTGAATCTGAAATATATACATGAAGATGTGAAACATATTTGTTCATTTACATTCAAACCTCAGAACAATAAACCTATCCTATGAGTAAGTACACAAATTACCAGAA